>JAKFHU010001747.1:0-2509499 GCA_023783475.1 Daubentonia madagascariensis | reverse complement strand
CCCCCCACGCCCTTCACAATCCCTCTGGGCCCCCCCCCAAAGGGCCTTTCATTTTCCATCCCTTTCCCCAAAGGCCCCCCCCACCCCAGGCCCAGCAGGGGGCCCGAACCCCTAAATGCATAGAACTGTTTTTAAAAGGGGGACCAGGAAAAAAGGGGGGAAAATGAATCACCTTGTTAGAATAGAAATCAGCTTCTCTTCCTCCTTTGCTCGTCTCTGGCAAGTTCTGCGACCTGGGAAACCAGGAGATTAGGTTAAGTGTAAGGAAGGTAGAAGCATAAGGGTCGTACAGGAGTCTCTTTATGGGAGACGCTTGGGATATGAAACTCTGATCAGCAGACAAGGTCGAATGGTCAACAGTAATGTCAACAAGGTTCACATGTGTATGTGGCCTCATTTATAAAGTGCTTTCACATACGTCATCCCACATGATGCTCAAAACCACCACAGGAAGCGCACACATCAGTGGTCACCTCAAAGAGGGATGTGAGCAGCCAGGAAGTCAAAGTGCTTATACAGAGTCAGGAGACAGAAGTCCTGACTCCAAACCACTCCGTAGTCCTTCCTCGACATCTCACGTGGCCACCTATCGGGCGACCCCCATTGCCACAGAGCGGCCGAGCAGGGACGGTGAGACGTGTCTCAGGTCCCAACGCCATCCCGTGAGCACCTCCTCCGAGGGCTCTGGTTTCCCAGAGAGACTGTGTCTAGCAACTGCCGTCTCAGGGATCACGGACCTGGGAGCTTACAGAGCTGCGGTCCCCACACCCTGGACCACGCTCGGTACCGTTCCGTGGCCTGTTAGAAAACGGGCCGCACGTCACCACCTGAGCCCTGCACCGCGGTCCCCCCAGACACCCCACCCCCAGTCTCTGCAAAAATTGTCTTCCGCGAAACCGTTCCCTGGTGCCAAAAGGTTGGGGACCGCAAAGGAGCAGGAAAGCCCCTCCCTGGAGAGCTCGGGTCTCGTACACAGAACCTTACCTTTCAAGGTCCCGCCCTTCCTCCTCCTCTTGGCTCTGCCCCGACGCTGCTGAGAACAAGAAGGAAAGAGCAAGAGGCTGGGACTCGCCTCTCCCGCTGCTCTCCCCTCCGCACGCACACGCCCATCGCCCAGCAATGCCATGGCTCTTCCTTTCAACTCACACAAATTTGTTCCTTTATCAGTTTTCAAAAGTTAAAATATTTCCAGTGTTTCCTTCTTTGACAAACTCAAAGGAGGATTCTGTCTGTGGAAGCCCCACTTGGTGTTCTCAGAGGTCCTGTGCCAAGGAGAACACGGAACCAGACGCCAACAGTCACATCTGCTCCCTCAGAGGACCTGGATCCTGGGACAGAGCTCGGAGGCTCTTGACATCTCTGTCCTCATCAGCCCGACACGAAGGAAGCTCGGTCGAGTGACACTTGACATGGGAAAGTGAGGATCAAGTGTCAGGAGCGACTGTCTCCTTCAGAGAACCCACACTTTCTAAATATGCCAACCCAGGGCCACAGAATCAGTGTGTTTGGGGTTTTATCCCGGAGCCCTCACCACACCCACATCGGTAGCCTGCGAGCCTGAGGTGGGACCTTCATCCCCCTGAGCCCCGGCCCTGCCCACGCTCTTCCCCAGAAGGGTGACGTTCTGTCCATCCCCAGCCAAGCAAACGCATTCAGAAATGTGGGAACAGGAACGGGAACAACAGCCAAGAATCGCTCTTGGGTGATCCTTACCTTTTGCATTTCTTTATTTTCCCAGGTGGTTGAGAAAAAGGATTTCATCATCACGTAGAACAGGAACAGAAAGATTAGCCCCAATCCAGTCATAACACTGAATTGGGGGAATTGGGCATCTGTACCCAAAATGGTTGAGCTAAAGCTCAGCCAAGGCTGCATATTGCTATTATGAAACAGGGGAATATACTCCATTGTTTTAACAGTAGGGCTGCCGAAAGCAACTGAGCCCTGAAGGTGCCGGGCTTGGCTATAATCCCAGGCCTGCATCACAGAGCACAAGAGAGTCACAAAGTGTTTCTGAGGCGGGGAGAGGGGATGACAGGAAGAGGGTGTGGCACAACCCCTCCCCCACCCACCAGCCCAGCACATCCCTCCACCCCTCCTGGGCCCTCTGGGTCCCTCTGCCCTCCCCTGCCATCCCATTTTCCACCTCCACCCTTTCTTCATATCGGTGAAATTTTCTGTTTGTTTCATCTGTACTCCATATGTTACCTGAGTGCCCTGTTACTGTGCGGAGCCTTTGACTTGGACCTTGAAAGTCCAAAATACTACTTGAATTTCTGCTTGTACCCAGACATTTATACTCTCGGGATACTCATATCCTCAAATCCATGTTATCTACAGAATGTTTTTGCCTTACACTAACCCAGATATAAAACCTAAAGTTCTTTTACACTTATTTAGATTTATGAAGTTGAATAGTGAATTTTTTGTTTTAAAGTCAGCCTTTACTGTTTTCAAGCAGAGGGGCTGACTCAAGTAATTAAAACTAATAATTAATTGTTCAGCATCCACAAAACTAAAATAAGTATAAATTAAATGTATATAATTAAAACTTCAAGTGAACTTGGGGATAAATTTATAATACTTATTTTTCTGGAGTTAGTGAAGCTTAAATTGTACAAAGACTTTGGGGACATGCTCCATACACACACCCATCCTTTGACTAATCAATCCAGTATTTTCCAATCCAGTGTGATAAGCTATTGACTCCTTCAGTCCTTGGTGTCTGTGTGGGACCCAGGAGTGTCACAGCCTTAGGACAGGATCTAGTCTTGAGCAGCCTCACCAGATTGTCAATGTGACCTTTTCCTAGGAAGGCCTCAGCACCAAAAAAAATCTTGAAAAGCTCTGCTCTATGTAATCACCCTGCAAGTGTCCTAATATCAACCACCTGTCACATTTTATTCAGGCTCTTCTTATCAGGTTTAAATAATCCCAGTGTCCTCACCACCCCTTTTCCTACACCTTCATTTCTAAACTCTTTGTCATCATGATATCATTATCATAGTGTCCTAGAGTTAGGGAGAAAATTATTCTGTTTTATTGTGAAACCAAAGTCGCGACAGTTTCTGTGATAGTCAATGGCACAGTCACTACCAACATTAACAAAATGATATTCACTTCTAGAGGGGACAGCACAGAGGCAAACCAAGGAAATGGCCACCTGGCAAACTTCACTTCCACATCACCGATGCATCTATTCTAACCTAATTATCTGTATTTCCTTAATATTTGGAGCCTATTGAAATAGCCTAAAGGCAGCAACCCACAGCTATGGTGTTTCCTGGAGGCTGTGGTGGACAGCCTTCAAAATCCAAGTAGGCAGCAGAGATAGTATGTGACAGAAACACTGAGACCAGGAGGCTAAATTTGATGTGTGTAGCCCAAATCAAAGATTCCGAGACAGATATGGGAATGGAGTTACAATCCGAAATTCCATGGGCAGGAAGGAAACAACAGCAAGGAGAGTCAAGACCAAAACAACTGGAGGAGGAGTTATTTGTGTAGTTAGAACTAATCTCCCTAGGAATATAACCTCTTGCTGCATGTAGATACTGAGCACTTGGAATATGGTCAGTCCAAACCGGCCTGTGTTGTAAGTGGCAAATACACATTGTATTGCCAAGATTAGTAAAATACATATATGTATATATTATATATTTAAAATAACACAAAATATATCATTAATAAATATATATTGTTTACATATTAAATGGTATTTGGGATACATTTGATGTGTAGTTTTACTTTTTTTTTTAATTTGGCTGCCAGGAAATTTAAATTATGTATGTGGCTTATATCTGTACTGGTCAGCACAGGTTCAGACAGTGGATCCCCAACACTTTTGAACATGCACCCCTATAGGTAAATGTAATTCAAATACATCCTCAATAATTATTTTTAAATAACAAATCTGTCAAACATTAAAAGTATGGTGAATTTTATGAAATGTACAGAAAAATAGAAATTCTAAAAAGACAAAGTAAGAACAGAGATAGAAATTCCCATACTTTCTTCCAGATCTCCAGTAGATCATGTGATGCAACCTTTTGGAAGTTAAAAAATCTTGTATTTGCAGCTTGGTTTATGAGCCAACTAGACAGTCATATGTGGATGATCCTGCCAGGCTTAAAGGAGCAGATACAAAGAATCCAAGAAAAATGTTTATTGTAAGTACATGTAAGTCATACCTAAAATTTTGCATTGGGTTGAAATAAACTATTATATTAAATCTTTTTAGTACTTATGCAAAAATATTAAAAGAGCATAAGTACAAAATTGATATAAATATATTTGCTTTTGTTGAACAAGTCTATAGAAAATAAGTGGTGGGATGGGCAGAATTATAAATCTGAGACTAGCGTCCACCTGATGTGTAATTCCTCTACCTGTGAAGAAGAAAAATGGGAAAAGATTTTTTAAAAGGCTTATAGAGAATATTTTACATGAACCCTGATTTATTAAATAGAAATAAGTGCCCAATTATCTCAATTACATACTAATATGTCCTTAACTCATATATTATTTAACCTATAAAAATCAGGAGCATGAACACTTAAAGCAGCAGGAAAATTAATGATCATCCCTTCCACCTTTTCTTTTAAAGGCGAATAAGCAGAAACCCAGGGATTCTAACAGCCTGAGGGTACTTGGTGGGGAGTATCTAGGGCTCCTAGTAACCACTTTTATCTGTTTTCTGTGCTCTGACCCTTTCTCAGCCAATTGTTATTTCCTGAATTGTGAACTCTAACACCTTCAAAGAGACAGATTTGCTTTTGCTTTGGTTCTTTTTTTTTTTTTTTTTTGGCCTTGCTTTGATTACTCCATGTTCTCCTTTCTTGTGAGCAATAGTTTATCACAAATAAAGACATTATGTTCAAATTTTTACTAGCCCAGAATCATGTCTGAATAACCTTAATTTCCAAACTGTGTAGGGTCTGAGTTAATAGGCTTATACTGACTATCATAGCCAGGGACACAGCTCCCATGTCTACAGTCCCATTCCCTACACATGCTTCATGCCTTTGTTTTCTGCTGTGACTAAATGAAACATTATGAATTCCCCAAACACTTCAGTATGTTTTTATGATGAATTATGCCATTATGTTCAAATATTTATCTTATTCTTGTAAAAGTAATGATGTGGGTAACACTTAATGTCTTACCACATTTTCCCTGTTGATATTCTGAATAGAGGGAAGCAGATGTTCATATATTATAAACCATTTTTTTTAAAGTGCGCAAACCAAATTCACAAGCATATCAAAAAATAATCCAGCATGACCAAGCGGGCTTCATCCTAGGGATGCGAGGATGGTCCAACGTATGTAAATCAATAGATGTGATTCACCACATAATCAGAAGCAAAAACAAAGACCATATGACCATCTCAATAGATGCAGAAAAAGTACTTGACAAAATTCAGCACCCTTTCATGATAAAAACCCTCAACAAACCAGGCAGAGAAGGAACATCCCTCAGAATAGTAAAAGCCATATGTGGCAAACCTACAGCCAACATAACACTGAATGGGGAAAAGTTGAAGCCATTCCTACTAAGAACTGGAATGAGACAAGGATGCCCATGGTCACCACTTCTATTCAACATAGTGCTGGAAGTCCTAGCCAGAGCAATCAGGCAAGACAAAGAAATAAAGTGTATCCAAATGGGGAAAGAGGAGGTCAAGCTATTGCTTTTTGCTGAAGATATGATCTCATGTTTAGAAAACCCCAAAGACTTCCCTAAGAGACTCCTGAAATTGATAAGTAAATTCAGCAAAGTCTCAGGTTACAAAATCAATGTATACAAATCAGTAGCATTCCTATACAACAATACCAGTCAAGCTAAGCATCAAATCCAAGACTCAGTATCTTTCACAATAGCTACAAAAAAATTAAATACCTAGGGAGCTACTTAACCAAGGAGGTGAAAGATCTCTACAAAGAGAACTACGAAACAGTGAGGAAAGAAATCGCAGATGACACAAACAAATGGAAAAACATATCATGCACATGTATAGGTAGAATCAACATTGTTGAAATATGCATACTACCCGAAGTGATTTATAGATTCAATGCAATCCCCATCAAAATACCAGTGTAATATTTCACAGATCTAGGAAAAATTATTCTATGCTTCATTTGGAACTGGAAAAGAGCCTGAATAGCCAAAGCAATCTGAAGCAAAAAGAACAAATATGGAGGCATCACATTACCAGACTTCTAACTATACTACAAGGCTATAGGAACCAAAACAGCATGGTACTGGTACAAAAATAGAGACATAGACCAATGGAACAGAACAGAAAACCCAGATATAAAACCATCCACATACAGCCAACTGATCTTTGACAAAGCAGACAACAATCTACACTGGGGAAAAGAAGTCCTACTCAATGATGCAGGGAAAATTGGATAGGCACATGCAGAAGCATGAAACAGGATCCATATCTCTCACTACTCACAAAAAACAATTCACGAAGGATAAAAGAATTAAATGTAAGTCATGAAACCATAAGAGTTCTAGAAGAAAATGTTGGTAAAACTCTTCTGGATATTGGCCTAGGCAAAGAATTTATGAAGAAGACCCCAAGGGCAATCATAGCAACAAGAAAAATAAATGAGTGGGATTTGATTAAATTAAAAAGCTTCTGCACAGCTAAGGAGATAATCAACAAAGCAAATAGAAAACCTAAGAATAGCAAAAAAATGTTCACAAGCTATGCATCTGATAAAGGGCTAATAACCAGCATATACAGAGAACCCAAGCAAATCAGCAAGGAAAAAACAAACAACCCCATTAAAAAGTGGGCAAAACACATGAACAGAAGCTTTTCAAAAGAAGATGGACTAATGGCCAATAAACATATGAAAAAATGCTCAACATCACTAATCATCAGGGAAATGCAAATTAAAACCACAGTGAGATATCACCTTACCCCAGTTAGAATGCCTTTTATTAAAAAAATCCAAATACAATAGATACTGGCTTGGAAGCAGAGAGAAAGGAACACTTAAACACTGTTGGTGGGACTACAAATTAGTACAACCTCTATGGAAAGCAGTATAGAGATTCATCAAAGAACTAAAAGTAGACCTACCATTTGATCCAGCAGTCCCACTACTGGGTATTTACCCAAAGTAAAAGAAGCCATTTTATCAAAAAGATACCTGTACGTGAATGTTTATTGCAGCACAATTCACAGTTGCAAAGATGTGGCATCAACCCAAGTGCCCATAAATTCATGAGTGGATTAACAAAATGTGGTATATGTATATCATGGAGTACTACTCAGCCATAAAAAAGAATGAATTAATGCCTTTTGCAGCAATTTGGAGGAGACTGTAGCCCATGTCCTAAGTGAAGTATGTAAAGGATGGAAAAACAAACACCACATGTACTCGCTATTAAATTGGAGCTAACCGATTAGCACACATGTGCACAGAGGGAAGTCAAACTCAGTGGAAATGAAGCAGGGGGGAGGGTGGGGAGGGGAGGGGTGCAAACCCACCTAACATGTACAAGGAATGCTATCTGGGTGACGGGTACACTTAGAACCCTGACTCACACACTACAAAAGTGATCCATGTAACCAAAAACATTTGTACCCTTGTAATATTTTGAAATAAAGAAATAAGAAAGAAAGAAGAGAAAAGAGAAGAGAAACAACAGAGAGTGCATTCTCGGCAAAGCAGGGGCATGCGGCAACGCACAGCAGGCCGGAAGACATTAAATGATCAGGGACACTTGATCTACACAATTTCTCATGCGAGAGGATGCTGAAAGACGCTATTCCTTCTAAACACAGGGTGGTCTTGCCCGTTCACAGGGAAACCACAGTAGGGATTTGTGAAACCTCCTTTACCCTTAACCATTTCACCCGAATTACCAGCATCATAACCTGTCATGGTTGCAAAACCGGCTTTTAACAAGCATGAGAGCGCGGCCATCCAGATCTGAAATGCACGCTCCAGACGTATTTATTTATTTTGCACTCTGCCACCAGCACCATCTCACCACACTGACCACAGGTTATGCAGTAATGACCGAGCATCACACAAATGTAGTTGCACTGCAACTATGACGTAATGACAGATCTCTGGATGTGTGCAATGAGCTCAAGGCACAGGACAGCCAGAGGAGGTGACGCTGTCATAAGTCCTGAATGGCACCACCTGAAGGGCATCTAGTAGCCTATGTGGTTGCTTGTTAAGGCACAGATAGTTTACGGTGATGGGGTCATACCAGTCTGATTATCCCTTAGGGAGTTTGAATCTGAGGCACACACCAGAGAGTTAGTAGCAACAGGCGCGGTAGACACAGAGGCAGAGAGTGACTGGGTCAGTGCAGTCATGACAGCGGGAGCAAAGCAGCTACATGGCTGTGTAGATGGAGCAATGATAGGGGACTAGAATTAAGGCTGCTGTGGAGTCTGCTTTCCTTACTCTGGCAGTGTGGTGGCTGAAACTGCAGCAAGCTTGAAGTTCCTTACTTCTCTATGTGTTTTATAATAAATGTCACAAATCCCTAATGATCATGATGGGGTGCTTATTTACCCCACAATATATATAACTTTAGCGCCTGCTTTATTCCTTCATTGTCTCAGATGCAGAAGGTTGACCTGATCATATTTTTTGGTTCATGGGACACAAGCAACACATGTCCATATCACACAACTTTCTTTACTTTTCGCACATCTACCCTGACCTCCATCCCTATTCCTCTGCTACCCCATCAGCATTTAATGTGTTTAACATATGGCTGTGGACACATACAAAACTTGTAAAGAAATAGTGTTGTCTTGAGTATTTATTTTTAATTTACCTAAATGATACTGACTGTAGGACATTTTCTATTTCTCGCTTTTCATCCATCATTGTGTTTAAGAAGTATAAATGTCACACCACGCAAATTGAGATTATTGCTTCTAAATGCTACATTCTATTCCACAGTGTCTCTTGTAACTACCGTGTATTAATTATCCAGTCTCTAGATTGCCTTGAGCTTGCCACAGACACAATGCCCTAATAAATATCTTTGTTCACGTTCCATTATAGACTTCTGGTGTATAGGTGGGATTTATTTTCAGAAATGGAATTGTTGGGCCATAGGTTCTAAGCATAATTAACAAGATGTGCTCTAGAATGGCTGTGCCAAATTTCTCTCCCACCAGCACTGTACAAATGTTCTCAGTTCCCCCCACTTCACAGACCCTGGCAGTACCTGCCTTTCTAATTTTCACCAAGCTGATTGCAGTAATGTGGCATCTCATTACGTTAGTGCCCTTTTATCTTATTTTTAGTGAATTTAAAAAAACTGTTATGTTTGTTACTTATTTGGATTTTCCTTTTTGAAACTGATATTCAAATGCCTTGTTTTAAAAACTGGGTTTTCTAGCTTTTTCTTGTAGCTATAGAAAAGTTTATTACACATTTCCATCACTGACCCTATTTTAAAGGGATTAAGGTATTAATTGTTATTAAACACTAAATAAGGAGTATCTGTTCTGAGCCAGCTATTTGATAAATTCTAAGTGTGAAATACACACTTACACACACATGCACACAGATCTTTGTTAACCTATCTCTTGTCCACTATGTTCTCACACTGAGCCCGTATTGTGGTTTTTGTTTGTTTGTTTACTCTTTCCTACTTCATTGCCATTCATGTGTTAACATTCAACTAAGGCCAAGTGTTTCTCTTACAAGTGGGGGGAGATACATTCCTGCAGATCCCTCCAGTTTCTAATTGTACACTATGAGAAATTTCCCAGCAGATATCAAGACTTGGGAAAGCTTTGCTATCTTACTTATCTATCCATGTGAGGGAAAGGTAAATCAAGTCAAAATCACGTGCAATCCACACAAGGAAATTTGCCTTTTGTGTGGACACATTTTACAATTTGTAGAGAGGGTTATCATGCTAAGAACCAAGCACCCTGCAGGTAGCAAGTTTTGTGGGTCAGTACAGGCCACAGGTCCTTCGCTAACCTCTGCAGAAGCACCATGGGACACCCACTCCTCCAGCCTCCAACCTCAGCTGGCAATGCCTCAGCTCCCACGCCAGAACAGCCCCGGCACAGGGTCTGCATTCTTGGGTGAATAAATGCACAATTCCTCTCCATTTTTACACTTGAATAACTTAAAGTTTGGGCTCAAGTCATATATTTAATACACTATCTTTACTGCAGATGTATATTTATTCAAGACTTTATTTACTATCTTCTAATTAAAAGTTAATATAAGGAAAGTTTTATTCAACTCAACTAGGAAAAGCCTGGAGATAGGCAATGGTGATGATTGTGGGAAACACACACGCGTACATATATATGTGTGTGTGTGTGTGCCTTTAGGAGAATACCAGAAGAGCACAGGTGCCCACAAACATATCATGGTGGTCTGTTCCTTCTTCCAAACTTGAAAATTCATCCTGAACTATGCAAAAGGATATTTACAATATGAAAAGTAAGTCTTAGAATTCACGGCCTTAGAGTTAATGACTGTCACCTGCATTTATCCATCCGTCCATTAATTTCTGGTGTTCTAGAGCAGGGACCCGTTTTATACATTTTCCACTTTGCTTAGTTTGAAACCTGACACATAAATATGCATTTTTTTGAGACTATCTGAAGGGTGCTATGTGACCCTACTTGACTTGAAGCCTCTGAGATTCTAACACTGTCCCCTGACCTGGGGCTCAGGTCCCGATGAAGTGCTCATGTCTAAAGTCAAGCTGCCTGGATTTTAATCTCTAGATTGTCCTCTGACTAGATTGTGTCTTAGGAAATTTAATTATTCATGTCTAAGCATCGTTCCATTGGACAGTATTCTTACTACTATTTTACCACCACCACCACCACCATAGTCATCCCTTTTTCTCTTTAGCTAAGAGAGAAAGAAAGACACCAAGTTTGTTGAGGGCTGATGTGCAAATCCTACAAACCCTCTGCTGTTTCTGCTGTGCCGCCTGCCCCCTCCTATTTTCCACTTCCAGAAGTAGAGAAATTTCCAAAAACATTTCTTTTTTTTTTTTTTGCCTGTAATGAGTGAATCAATGCCGGGACTTGGAATTCTGCCTCCATGGAGTTCCATGTAAATATGCATTTCCTTAAAGCCAGTGCGCCCATCTGAGTTCGCTTCTGCCTACTTATAAGCCTCTATGTTTACCAACTTGAAGAGGATTTGGCACACAGAAAAACAAATCAGGAAGTTACCCCAGATTTGCCATGGTGGAAATCAGTGTGCTCCATGATAGCTTATTCACATGCATTCCTTGGTATTACCAGTTGGTATTTTGAAAGTCAAATGCTTGACTCTTGTTGATCACCAAGCCCAAAAGTAATCTTTGCAGCAAGTAAGGTACACCTCTATTATGCTACCGAGAGGTAAGAGAAAGCCAGAGGTTCTTGTTTATTTTAAATTTCAGGAATTTTATATTAAAGAGCTTCACTGTGTGAGCACTAGTGCCGTGGCAACTTAACTAATTAAAGATTCACGTACAAGGAAGAGAGTCAGATGGATTGCAATAATAATGGTAAGTCTGACTACTTAGTATTCCCCATAGTTTGCCTGCTGATATGAAAGCAAGAACAAGTGTGATTGTGCACTATTAAGGATTATTAAGCATGGCAAGTAAAAAATTACCCCTGTAACGCATGTTTTCCCTTAAACTCACTGAGTGATTTTGATGGCACAAGGCTTAAGGCACTTGTTAAATCACATCCATCTTCAGACATCAGCTGTCAAATGTGGCTGCCTTGTAGCGAGGCCTAACAAATACAAGCCCACTGCCGCCTGTGCACACAGAGGAAAGCAGAACGCTCCTTAGTTAAAGCCCACATTGACCCAGCTGTCTTCAGCTTGGAGAAAGCCTTAGAGAGTTTGCCAAAAAGTTTCAGGAGACAAGTTTGATCTGTTCTAATTACTTCAAAGAGGATATGAAATTGTTTGTATAGCCCATTGTGGGCATGGTCTGCCTCTTATCATGAAGGGCAATCAAAATACCTCTGTATAACAGTCGGATATTGTTATCTAGCTACACACTTACTGCTGCCCTCATTTTCAAAGGAAGCCAGAAAAAAGCATTTCTACCCACCTACAATGAATTCTCAGAAGGGAAATGGTCTCTAGGAGAATAGAAGTCCATGGGAGATTCAAGTTTAATGTCTCCTGTGGACTACATATTTGGTAAACTAGCTCAAGAATCTGACTTTATGGCTCAGGCCCCTTTTGATTATTCCATAAGCTGCTATGGAACTAGTGAGTAAAAGCTTTAGGGATATTTGGCTTGGTATAAGAAAGGAATTCCTGCTGAACATAATTGCCTATCATTGAAATTTGCTTCTTGGGAAATATAGAGAGTTTTAATCATTATTTTAGAAATCACTGTCTTAGAAAGATGTAAGTTAAGCCAAGTTATTAAAAACAAAATAACTCTGACCAAGTATAATACTTTTAGGGGTTTTAAAATTATCTCAATTAATTACCTCTGTGGCAGATAATATCATCTTTATTTTATAGAAGAGCAAACTGGAGCACAGAGACAGTTCTCACAGCTTTTAAGGGGAACTGTATTTGGAGTCAGCTCAAATAACCATTTTTCCCCATTGCACACAAATAGTTTGGACAGGATCCCTAAATGAGGCAGAAGTCAGCCTAGGCAATACCTGAGTGATATGGGGCCTCCTGCTCTTTAGTAACTTAGGATATGACTGTCCTAACCCTTCGTTCCAATTTTTGAGTAAGCTCAAGGCCTCTCTGCCAATTTTACATTTAGACCTTGCACAATTATGACTTATTAGTTTCTGCTCCTGAGTCTATGCAGCTTTCTTGCTTCTGAATCACATCAGAGCCAGACACAAAGATTTCCCCACTCTTGGTTTTCTAGAGCACGTCAAGCCCTAGTCAGCACTTGTTCTGTTTACTAGTTTTCGTGAAGACCGGGCACCTGCTGGCTGGCTACCTGATGCTCCTCGACACGCCTCGGCATTCTGTCCCTCCCGCTCCTGTCCCTTCCACTCTCTTACAGGGCAGCCTTGCTAAACCTGTCTGCTTTCTTTAGTTCCCCCAAAATGTGGGGAAAAAGATTTTCTTTATCTCTTCATGAAAAAGTATCTCTTAATCAGAGGCTACAGTTTATGATGACTTTGTTATATAAAAGCAGGCAAAACCTAGTTGGTTTGCTGTTTGACAATAATAATTCTGGCATCAGTTTGGCATAGGGTTTAGCAGGGATGTGACTGGAGCCTGGGAGACAAGTTAAGATCATTTCAATAGTCCAGAAAAAAAAAAAAAGAAAAAGCCTAAGCTGCTTTACTGGTTGGGTTCTCAGTCCTCAGATAACTGCCTGGAATTGCTTGAAAGTCAGCCTCTCCCCTGCCCTCCACCCTGTCCTCCTTCCCCACAGCGACCGAATGTGGCTCAGGAGAGGTTAATGTGCTGACAGCCACCACCAGAGCAAGCCCTTGTAGTAACAGAAATTGAAAACAGATTGAAATCTGCCACAGGGGTTGTTCTGGGGCAGAGCCAAGAAAAGGGGGACAAGCTTAGATCCATGAAGACAGATGAAGATTCAAAACAAGACAATAGGTAAAATGGAGAAACGGTACAAGATTGTGCAACAAAGGGCAGATTAGATAAATTGGCCGGTAGGGTGTGGTGAATGCATCGCATAAGGGAACGAGAAAGTGAACACAGTCCTCTCAGGAGGACACAAGGCTCAACATACAAATTCCTAAGGGCTTTGATGTTCCAGTTGCCCTTTCAGTAAAGAATGGGAAGGTTCTGGCAGTTAACAGCAGCCTGTTCTGTATCAGAATTCATTTCTTTGTAATGAAGGTATAGATTGGAGTGTGGGGAAGGAATCCAAAATCCAGGGCTCCGTTAGGGAGATCGGCTATTTCACGTAGTCCAAAGAATGTGGTGTCACTGGCACAAGACTCAGTCTGAGCCCTGGTGGTGAGGCCAAGGCCAGAGACGCAGGAGTATGATTTAAATGGGCAATGGAAACATAGGACTGAAATGTGGGGGGAAATATGAACAGTGAGAGTAAGTCAGAGACAGCAAGGGCGCGTCTAGGAAAACATCCTAACGTGAGAGCAACGACCTCACTGCATAGACAGAAGCAATTCCTGCGGCAACACCTCGCAAGTAGCTCTTCATTCCCCTCCTCTCTGCGCCCACTGCTGCGGCGACTACACTTCACTCCTGAATAATCCCATCAACTTCCTCTCTGATCTCCCCTTCACTTTTGCTCCTTCTTTTGCATATTCACACTACAGCTGGAAGAATTGCTTAGATATGAGTGCAGGCTTCCAGAACAAGCTGGCAAACTGAGCTCATGTATCTGACTTGCTTTTCTGCTATTATCATAAAACAATAATAATAAACAATCAAAACATGTTATAACTGTAAAAGCAAGGAAGTGAACTGGACCATCAGCAGACAGTAGAATCTGGAATGCTTTGGTGAACAGAAAGTACATGGAAGGGTGCTGACTGATGAAAGATCAGAGACCACTGCCTTCTAGAATCTTCCTGTGGGAATTAATGCAGAAATGAGTGAGACTTTAAACAGAAACCTAAAGAAAGATTCTATTCCTGGCAAATACAGGCCTCACAGAAGCAACAGTGAGCAATTAGGATTTATGAAGACAGGGTAACACTGAAGACCTTAATATCAAAAGACAAAATTGTATTATGCTCCTGTGTAAATGTAGACAGGTCACGCTCTCAGAAAAAAAGTGAGGTGCTAGTCTTTTCCAGAATGTCAATGAACTATGTAGATGCAACTAAAGCACGTACTGCAGGAAACACTCTGGGCTAGAACCAAGGTCCCTTTCCCATTACCTAAAGCGAAACATGTCAGTAAACCTGCCAAGGCCAAGATAACAGAGCTTACAAACAGTCATTTGATGTCTCGTTAATACCTACATTAGAAAAATTGAAAATCATCTCATGTCTGAAGAAAATATGAGGTATAAAAGAAAAATGCCACAATCAATAAACAGAAAAACTTACAGTAAGAAAAGTTGTATCATAATTATAAGTTTTTGCATTCATAAAGGTTCAGTTAGAAAATGCAAAAAGCAACCACAAATATTGTGCAAAAAAGGACTCTCAAGAAATAAGACTGAAAAAAATGACAACAGAAATGTAAATTTAAGTAGATGGAATGAAATACAAAGATGAAGAAATCTTCCATAAAGAAAAACTCAAATGAAGAGGTGTGGAAAACATGAGCTAGAAGACATGTGGCGTGGAGGATTAACTCCAGGAGGCCCACATATAACCAATGGCAGTTCCAGAAAAAAGAGAAAAGTTAAAAAATATGGAGACATGTGGAGTGAAATTATCAATGAAATAAAAGAAGAAACTTCCCAAGATCTGAAAAGACTATGAAGCTTAAATGTGAACTGACCTAGCAAATTTTTAACACAATGAATTTTAAAAAGACAAGTGCCTTCACTATCTTTTTCAAATTTCAGAACACCAAGGATAAAGAGAGGATTCTGAAAGCTTTCAGAGAGAAAGAAATATAATCAGTTTCCTCCAAAGCAACACAAATGGGACTGGCGTTAAATTTGTCTTTGGCCAGAGTGATGCAAGCAGAGTGAAGACAGAGGATGTCAAAGAACCAAAGGAGTCTCTAGCAATCTGCAAACAGCTAAGCAGCAAGCACGCAGGTGAGAAAAATGTCAAACACAAAAGTACTCTGAAATCTAGGTTTGCTTTCTGACAAAATTAATTGAGGAATAAAATCAGACAGAAAACACCAACAAGGGAAAAAATATGGAACATAAGAAAGAGTAGAACTGACTCAGGAGAACAATGAAACTGATCTAGGAAAACAGCAACGCGATGGGCTTAACATGCAGGTGGTCCCAGGTAGCACAGGGAGTTAACGAGACCCGAGGAGAAGAGTCCTCCAGACGCAAAGGGAGGATGTCAGCGATAGAGAGGGTGGATAAGAAGACAAAACGTTATGTAGGTGATGAAACTGGCATTTGCTTCTCCTCTCATCAAGCAAAAGGTGAGAAAGTCTGATTTTCCAGGGAAATCCATGCTCAAAATGTGAAAAAAACTAAAATGTGGCA
The DNA here is from genome assembly GCA_023783475.1 of Daubentonia madagascariensis. Lineage (NCBI taxonomy): Eukaryota > Metazoa > Chordata > Mammalia > Primates > Daubentoniidae > Daubentonia > Daubentonia madagascariensis. The sequence continues at coordinate 2,493,407 of JAKFHU010001747.1, read as the reverse complement.
GAATTTTGAGAAATGAGGAACGTACAAAGTAGACTTCACCTGAATGTGATGTTTGTATGAGCGGTACAGGTGTAATCAGATTAGGTCATTAGGCAGAGGAAATAGTAACTTTCTAGCATTGCAGTGAAGAATATCTGTAAAGTCAAAAAGGTATGAATATAAATATTGCTCATCAGATTATAAGTTTTAGAATAAACTTTCAGATAAAAGCATGGGTGACTGAATTATAATTATAAAGCAGAAAGTGACCTTTTGACTTCTCCTTCACATACCTTGATGATATGTAAGTTACAGCATAACTGAGACCCACCGGGTTGGGCTGGGGAAGGAGAGAGACGTATGGAAAACAGAAGGTCTTAAGTGCGCAGGCCCTAAAACAGAAAATACTGTTGAAAGTATAAAAAATTGAGGTTACTATATATTATTAAAAGTTACATATTTAATTAAAATAGAACTAGAAATAGGGATGTAACTTTCAAAAATTCAAAGCAGAGCAAAGGGGAGGGTTGCTGTATAAATGAGTTACATTTGGCACTATCATCACAGACCATTAATTTGTAGTGCCCACAGTTTGTGAATCATAAAATGAAGGGATAGGCACATTTTTTAGACATATGAAGATAACCATAAACAGGAAAAACTACACTCAGTGCAGAAACAATGAAAGCTGGCTGTCTTTGGGTGTTATTCTGCGGGTAGCCTATGATTTTCATCCTGATATCCTGGGGCAATTGATGGATGAAGGTTGGAGACAAGAAACTCTTGATTTTTATTTTAAACGCTTGTTTTCCATTTTATTAATTTATTTATTTTTGCAAGGGGAGGAAATGTTTGAGGGTTTAGTTATATTTTCAGCTAGCACAGTGAAGTAACAAAAGGAGATACAACAAACCCAGTATTCCCATTGCCATGTCTGTGTTCTTCCTACCACAGGCACTGCCTCCCACTGTGCTACAATTATATTATTTTGGGAAGTGGCCCAAGTGCTTTTGATGTGCATGATTAACATTTAAAATAATAATGCCAGCTCATTTTGTGACTCATCACCAAATGGCTCTCCTTTACACACTGTGACCTGGTGGCTGAGGGATGCCCAGGTTTCCCAGCCCGTGAATGAGGGCAGAGGAAGCCACCAGCTCTTGTTCTGCGTACGGAATGCGTGTCCATTAGGCTCATTAATTCATGAGCACTCTTTATCGTAATACTCTTAGGGTGCCTTGGCATTTAGGTCACCTTTAGTTTCAAGCTGACATTTACCTCACACCAAAATTAATGAGCATTCAGGGATAGTTCAACAAATGCAAGAATCCCCTGAAAATGAGAAACACTTTAGGGTCCAGAGAAGGCTTGCATTATTTTTGGCAAAATATGTCTGGCTAGTGAAATTCATATTCAATCAAAATGAGTAGCAGCTTGTCAAAGGAGCATTTTTCAGCTTGTCCACTGGGTTTAGGACCTTCTCCCTTCCCGTACACTATTCTGTTGATAAGATTATAGGGCTCAGGGCTTGAATACTAATACCTCAATCCCAAATAGGGAGAATTCTCTATCTCTTACTCCCAGAATTCACAGGATATATAATAAATATAAGGCAGTATTGGAACCAGAAGTATTAGAGTAATTGAAATGGTTTCATTGTTCAATATTTAATTGGGCCCAAAATTTAGCATTACTCTAAGTATAATCTATTTCTAAGTGGCCTTATATTTTGCTCATATTTTAACATCTAGCATCTTGCCTTATTTTGAGCCTTGTAACAATGCTGCATGTTGGGCTGGGAAGATCTCTTTCTCAGTCTGATCATAGTGCTACAACAAAATATCATATATTGCATAGTGTATAAATAACAGAAATTTATTTGCCACAAATCTGCAGGCTGAGAAGTCCAAGATCAAGGCACCAGCAGATTGGTGTCTGGTGAGGGCCTGTTTCTTGGTTCATAGATGGCACCTTCTCACCATGTCCTCACGTGATAGAAGGAGCAAGTCAAATCTCTGGTGTCTCTTCTTATAAGAGTATTAATGTCTTTTGTAAGGTCTCTGCCCTCATGATGTAATCAATTCTCCACATCCCCAGCTCTTAATACCATCACCTTGGGAGTTAGGATCTCAAAATATAAATTTTGGGGAGACACAAACATTCAGACCGTATCAATATCTCTACCATTTTAAAAGTGAGGAAACAGGAATATTTAGTGCTGTGAGACCACGGTGAGGATTGTCATGAAAGATTCCAAGATCCAAGGGAAGTTGAGACTGAGAGAATTCTGTACAAACAGACCCCACTAAAGTAATTCTCATCTTCCTTTAGCCTTTCCACATAGTTTATTTACTTTTCCTTACAAGGGTTCCCATGTCATGTAAAACTTCCATTATTATAAATAAATGGGTATGCTTTTATCCTGCTAGTCTGTCTTATATCAGTCTAATTCTCAGGCTTAGTGGAAAACCCCAAGCAGATAGAGGTAAAATGTTGCCTCCTGTACAGAAGTGAGTGTGGGGACCACCACCCCGATCCTCCTGACTGCGGAAGAAAAATTGCTCGTTGGAGTCTGATGCGAGCCAGAAACCAGGAGACAGCTTCAAACCGCAGACACAGCAAACCATTGGTTTGCTGTGTGGCACTGGGCAAGTGCTGGTTCCTTCTTCATTAAATCCAACTCAGCACCTAACTCTCAAGTGCACGTTGGATGAAATAATATTTGTGATCATGACTAGCCAAGGGCATGGGTCAAATACATGTTATTTTTTTCCTCTTCTTCACTGAAGGTGGTTCAGTTGCACATTTACTTAAAAACCAAAATGCTGTCTTTGATCCCCTACCTATTAATTGGTTCCACTGATGACTTTTTTAAAAAGTCAATTATGATTTCTGTTCTGAATAGGTATGATTAACCTGAAGTCCATGGAACTGTTTCTGACTCTGGGATTTAGGAATCTAGTTGGCTTTTTCCACCCAAAAGAAAAAATTATCATCTTCATCTCTAATAAATGGCAGCACCTTAATTTATAATTCAAAAGGGGAAATGACGCATATATGGCTGTCAGGAAAGGGGAAGCACTTTAGAAATCTCTTTTGTGGAAGATTATGCAGTCAACCTACTGTACCTTATCACTGCAGAGGGAAAATGATGTTTCTTTTGATCAAAACATGACAAGGAGCACATCCAAATCAATACATGGAGAATTTAATCCTCCAAGCTGTCAGAATCACAAACAGAGAAAGTGAATATTAATGACAGGAAGGCAAACATGTTTATTGTGGAAAGGTTACTGGTGAGAGCCCTGGTTGGCCCTCTTAGAAAAGGCAAGGGAAGACATTACCCACAGACTTTAAACCTTGTCATCAATTTTTCTTGAAAAATTAAAATGTGGTATTTAACACACTTCAGGTCTCCAAATCTGAAAGAAAGAGTACATACTCATGTCTTTATTCAACAAATGGGACAGAGTTTACACCTATACAAAATATATTTTAAAAAGCCTACTCAAATACTTATGAATTTTTCAGTGTATTTTAAAATATATGTAAATATTAGCAACCATACAAGAGTGGAGAAAGTAATAAAATAAATCTCCATAACTCATCAACTAAATCTAAAATAAGTGTCATGATTTTGTCATTTTTGCTTTATCTGCTCCTTTGTTTTTCTTTTTCTGTTCTGTTATTTTTTTTCTTTGTGGAAGCATTTAAAGCACAGACCAAAAAAGTCATCCACTCCTAAATATTTCAGTAAGAATCTGTTAAAAACATGGACTCTTTCTTAGGAAACCACAGTGGCATTATTTCGCCTGACATAATTAAATATAATTTTCTAATGTCATCTCCTATTTAGTCCATAATAAAATGTTTCAGGATTTATTTTTGTAGTTAGTTTTTTTGAACCAGGATCCAGAAATGATTATAGAAGATTTTAAAATAGTAAATTAAAAAATAGTTTGAATAATGAACTCAGACAAGATTATTTTAGAATGAAAACTATGGTCACATATTCAATCCTTACAAATATCCAATTAAAACACTATTAAGGTAATACTTATGTTATTAAGGCAATTCTTATGTTATTAAGGTAGCATATATTAAAATTTGCTTACAAATATTTATGATATTTAGCTGTGGTAAGGCTTTGGAGAGCTCAGTACGGTTTTGCATTGCCAGGAGTATAGTGAATCAGAGCAGTTGTCTTGGACATGAGAGTATTGTGATAGGTAATAAAAGTCAGAAGAAAATGTTCTCCCCTGTTTAACATCAGACATCCATTCCTGGATATTTATATTAAGGAAGGAATCTAGACAAAGTAACATAAACTATATTTACATAAATTTTCATAGCAGTTTAATTTTTAAAGGCAAAAACATAATGGGGAAAACATGTAAACCTGCAACATTACATAAGTTAAGTAAATATCTTATATTGACTCAAGGTGGTATTACGTAGTCATCAAAATGATGAATATATAGATTGAAAAGCAACATGGAAAATTTTAAAGACATAAAATGTTAACAAACACAAATGATATATTTTATTTTAACTGTGTCAGCATAAAATATATAGGAACAGATTTTAAATATGGAAAGGGAACACAAACATGAAAGTAATTATATTAGGATTGGAGTGATATGAGTAAACATTGAGAAATGACAAGTAGAGACATAGGCCAATGGAAGAGAACAGAAAACCCAGATATAAAACTATCCACATACAGCCATCTGATCTTTGACAAAACAGACAGCAATATACACTGGGGAAAAGAATCCCTATTCAATAAATGATGCTGGGAAAATTGGATAGACACGTGCAGAAGAATGAAACAGGATCCATATCTCTCATCACTCACAAAAATAAATTTAAGATGGATAAAAGACTTAAATGTAAGGCATGAAACCATAAGAATTCTAGAAGAAAATGTTGGAAAAACTCTTCTAGATATTGGCCCAGGCAAAGAATTTATGAAGAAGATGCCAATGGCAATCACAGCAGCAACAAAAATAAATAAATGGGAGACTTCATTAAATTAAAAAGCTTCTGCACAGACAAGGAAACAATCAACAAAGTAAATAGACAACCTACAGAATGGGAGAAAGTATTCGCATGCTATACATCCAATAAAGGACTAATAACCAGACTCTACCAAGAACTCAAGCAAATCAGGAAAAAAAATCAAACAACCCCAATAAAAAGTGGACAAAACACATGAACAGAAGGTTTTCAAAAGAAGATAGACTAATGACCAATACACATAGGAAAAAATGCTCAACATTACTAATCATCAGAGAAATGCAAATTGAAACCACAATGAGATATCACCTAACCCCAGTGACAGTGGCTTTTATCAAAAAGTCCCAAAACAATAGATGCTGGCATGGATGTGGAGAGAAAGGAACACTTATGCACTATCGGTGGGACTGCAAACTAGTACAACCTCTATGGAAACTAGTATGGCGATTCCTCAAAGAACTAAAAGTAGACCTACCGTTTGATCCAGCAGTCCCACTACTGGGTATTTACCCAAAGGAAAAAAAGTCATTTTATCAAAAAGACACTTGCAGTAGAATGTTTATTGCAGTACAATTCACGATTGCAAAGTTGTGGAATCAACCCAAGTGCCCATCAATTCCTGAGTGGGTTAATGAAATGTGGTATATGTATACCCTGGAGTACTACTCAGCCATAAAAAATGAATTAATACCTTTTGCAACAATCTGGATGGAGTTGGAGACAATTCTCCCAAGTGAAGTATCACAAGTATGGAAAAACAAACACCACATGTACTCACTATTCAATTGGAACTAACTGATCAGCACTCATGTGCACAGATGGAAGTAAAACTCAATGGAAATCAAGCAGGTGGGAGGGGGGAGGAGGGGATGGGCAAAATCACACCTAACCGGTACAATGTACACTATCTGGGTGATGGACACACTTATAACTTTGACTCAAGCAGTACAAAAGCAATCCATGTAACCAAAACATTTGTACCCTTGTAATATTCTGAAATAAAAAAAAAAAAGAAATGACAAGGCTTATTCTTTTTCTACAATTCATTTAATATCACTCATTGTACAACAAATAGGCAAGTATAAAGAATATAACACAATGATCACAACCTCACCACCCCCAAATAACCACTGTTTATTATTTTGGTTATATATATTTATATATATGAATATGATATTGTTGTATACTCTGACATATCATGAGTGTTTTCTCATATCAATAAATATTTTTATATCAATTTATTCAACTATTCCATGTTATCAAACAGTTAGGTTGCTTACAATGTTTCCTTAGCAATAGTAACAAGCACAGGAGTAGTTACCACAAAACCTGCACCTGTTATAGGTGTTTTCTATTATCCTCAACTTTATTTGCATTCACTACATCCAATTTAATTATGAGGAAACTGAAGACCCACAGGTGATATGTACAACATAACTAACAAAACACTGAGTCATCATTAAAACACGGGTCAAATGAATGGAAACTTCATGCCTTTTCCATTTGCAATCTATGATAAACCTTTTGTAAGCCTTAGTTCACATCACTGGTTATAAGGAAAACATCCTTGCAAGGAAAATTACTGAGTCAGAGATGTTACTTTTTTTTTTTCAGAGTTCTTAGAAAATGTTAATAAATGTTGTCTCAAAGCACCCTTGCCCTATAATATATATATGTATATATGTCCACACATTAATTATATGCCATATTATACTATATTATATTATCTACAATATACGTAATCAGTGTGTGTAAACATATATTTATATATGTATATGTCTATATATACACACAAATTGAAATATATATTATAAATTGCATATTATATAGTTTTAGTATATATTATGAATACATTATGAATGTGATATATATACACTATAGACTATATAATATAATATTCAATTTATAGTGTATAATATAATGTGTGTGTGTATATATATAGACATATACATGTACATGTATATATACATCCCTAAAATACTAATAATGTTGGTGAAAAACTTTGTCATGGTTGTCTTCATTTTTCTTCCTTTTAGTAGTTAGAATAATTGATTTTTCACATGTTCATTGGCCTTTGTAGTTCTTTCAAGAATACTCACTATAGAAAACTTATAAAACTTAGACAACCAAAAATATTTAAACGACATCATGAATAAGCATTGTTAACAATTTCAGTTAAATTGAACTTGGTTTTTATTTATTTGTTTTAAATGTATACTGAATGAGTGCTATCCATGTACATATATGAAGGCAATTTTTTTTAAATTTTTGCATTTTAAGTTAATTCATTTTATGGGTAAATATTAGAAAATTCAAGTAGAGCAAATATTTAAAAATGCATAAGCATGAGTTTGTGCTATGCCAGCTATTCTGGAATAATTTATTAAACTAAGTTTTTATATGAGGCACTTCAAATAAACGTCATTGCTAGGCTTTTAAGTATTATGTCAAATGCCTAATATGACATTGTCTGGATTGTTTCGTCACTTGTTTGATCAGCTCTCCATTTTGGACAATTAAGTTGCCTCCAATTTATCACTTGTTAATTATCCACATGAACATGCTCACAGCTAAATCTTTGCACATCCATTTTGGTTTTTGTGAATTTCTATGTTCTAAAAGTTGAAATTCTGAGTCAAAGAGGTAAACAAAGAAATAATGTTTAATCATTATTGCTAAATTGCCTTTCAGAAAATTTATATTTTTTACTCAGAAAATTTGTATTTTTTAATCCCAGGCCAATTACTTAATGAAGTGCATATTGCCATGTAATCTTGTGAAAATTGGATTTATTTTGGGAGAAAGGGTCAAATTTGAGTTAAAAAATGGCACCATTTTGTGAAACTTTTTTTTTTCACTTGATGGTAACAGTAAACATTTTTATATGTGTAAACAAAGTGTTTTCTCTTTTGTAAAATGTGTATTCATTGCTTTTGTTAACCTTTTTTATAGTGAAAATAATACTATTTATCCACTCATACAAGCTATTTATGAATTTACAATATTACTTCTTAACTTTTCTAATTTATTCCCTCTAGTTATTTAATTTTTGATTTTTTTGTCATTTACAAGACCAAATTTTAAAATATATAATTAATTATGTCTGCATTTTTTTCTATTCCTTTAAGTTTAGTAAATCCTTTCTCTCTTGTCTTAAATAGGTATTTATCTGTATTTTCTACTTTCACTCATTAATACATCTAAAATGTATCTTCATCATAAAATTTAGCTAAATACATAATGGATCTTTTTAAAAATTACATTTTTGTGCTTTATTTAATTGGCTGGGATTTCCAGTCCAGTATTTAAGACTCAAGACAGGTAGGATCTCACACTTTTGTGTTTTTTATTTTAATTCCAGTGGTTTTAGTACTTAAGTGTTCATTTTGAGATTAGCAGATGAATTAAATTTTGTTTGTCATGTTCACTATGTGCTATGCCATTATTACAAATTTTATAGATTCAGAGTTAAATTGTTGTAAAAGTTATAAAAGAAATGACATATGACTTCAATATAAGAGGCTGTAGCAGTGTAGACTCAGACTGCCTGCATTATTTTTTCATCTCCAGCATTTTCTGTGTGATCTATGAGTTACTCAATTTCTCTGTGCTGTAAGGAGTTATAGTAAAGAGAAACTGAGACAATTATGCACTGCAATGTGAGAAGAATTACTGTTATTACTATTTTGTATTCATGTGACATGATGTCACCTATCCTAATATTAGGCCCTGTTTGCATTGTTGTGTTGAATAGTACCTGGTCATGGTGTGCTAGTATTGAATTCAACTTGTTGTATTTTATTTAGGTTATTTTATCCTATCTAAAAAATAGGATAGGTTTATAATATTTTGAGATTGTTATTTATAATATTAAGAGATTGTCCTCATTAGATTTGTTAGGGAGGTTATAATAACACTATAAAATAAATTTAGAGACTCTGCATGTTTATATTCTAATATAGCTTATTTTATAATATATTGTATATTCTTATGAAATTTGAAAGAATTTTGGTAATATTTAATAAGATTTATATAAACATTTGATATTATATTAACAAAATATTAAAAAGATTAACAGCTTAAAATCAGGCATTGACTTGTTTTTCTCAAAAACATAAAATTTTAGCATTTCTCAATTTCTACAAAGCAAACTGTTTGTGTGTATGTTAGCATGTTCTTGCCTTGTTTAGGATATTTAATACATTAACTGCCATGTGAGTTGTATTTAACTCACGCTAGTTTTGGGCCCTGGGCCTTGGGAAGTATACGCAACTCACATGTCTCTTCACCTTGGGAGCCGCCAGAACTATTTTTCAAGTTGCATATAACTCACACACAGAAAACAATAAAAAATAACAAAATTTTCATTATATTAGAAAGGATTGTTTTGTTTTTGAAGTGTTTATTCTATTTTCGTAAAACACTGTGGCCCCAAGGAAAAATTTTTTTTTCTAGTGTGGCAGTCAATGTGCTAAAATGAGAGAGACAGAGAGAGAAAGAGAGAGAGACATGTTTCCAGAGTCATGTCTTCCCTTAGGGCTGGCTGGAGTCGCCAGGGACATCAGGAGTGGGTGCCAGAGTGAGAATATGTAGAATTAGGAACAGGAGCAGTATCTTAAAGACCAAAGATTCATACATATAGCACGTTTTGTAACGCAGATCATTTAAATGGTTTCAATAAAACCATTCAGTCTTACCTTCTGGATGTATTTAGTCTGACTTTGGTGGAGTCCATGGCATTTGAAATGATGCAAAGGTAAAGGGAGAGGGGAAAACTCAGAGACACGTAGCAGCCGATAGTATAATAAAGACATATAATGAGAAATATGGAGTCACAATTCCTTAGATATTTCCACTCTCTATAATTTCAAGTTTATAAGACTGCTTTCTTTTCCGACAAGTCTTGGATGCTTTTTTCCAACCGATTGCTGCCCAGACTTCATTATACCACCGAAGAATACTTACTGCGCTTATGTCAGTGCCAACATTTTTGTTGCCTTTCTCTAAATTTAACTTACACATCATTAAAAAAAAAAAAAAAGAATTGATAGAACTCCCTTGTGGAATTCTTCCTGTGACATTGGAGGATCTTGGTTCTTATGTATAATAAAAAAATATTATTTATCATCCAGTTTTCAAAATTACATTCTATCTGGTTGGTACTCTTTGTGGCTTTAATTTAAGTTACGAGCACATTTCATGTGATTATTGGCCATTTGTATATCATCCTTTGTGAAGAATGTGTTGATGTCATTTGCTCACTTGTCATCTAGTTGCGTATTTTTTACTAAGTTGTAGGAATTCTTTATATATTTTGGATATATCCTTTGTTGAATAAATGTTTTTCCTTGTCTATTTAATTCCTTAACAGAGTCTTCTGATTACTGAAATAATTGAAGGCAACATTTTATACACATAGGTGTAAAGTGTGTGTGTATGTATATATGTGTATATATATAAAAAATCACATGTATTAATTTATGTATATTTTCTTGTACAGAATAATTATTTACTTACACTACTCACTTGTGAATTCTGTATTGTCCTCTTTTTTGTACCAATAGTGTCATTTTTGGACCAAAACAAAATCAAAACAAAGAACAATACTAGAAATTTTAGTCTGTGTGCAAACTTTAATAATTTGTATTGAACATGTGAAAGTATATTTTTGCGTTACACACACGGAACTTCATTTGACCCAGCATAGTTTAGATGATCCAGAATTTTCCAGTGTTGCCTGACTCAACCTCTAAACCCTATTTGAAATTGTTGAACAGAGTCTATTTTTGAACCCTCCTTCCTGTTTATTGATGACACCATACTCTCTGGTTGTTTTAAACTAGTTAATTCCTCTTCTTAGTATCCTTTATGGCATCTTATTTCTCCTCTACATACTGGTATGGTGAAAATTCAGTGGAGTGGCCCATCCTCTCCTCCATCTTCATTATCCCCTAGTGATGTCCCAAGGTTGTAAATGTCATCTGGTATGCCAGTGAAGCCCAAGTATGTACCTCCAGCCCGGACCACTTATCTGTGAAACAGATACAGGTTTCTAATGGCTTTATTCACTTATTGTATAACAGGCATTTAAACTTATTTTGAAAATTGAGATCTTGACTTCTATGTACCACCAAACATATTCCTATCTTAGTCATATCTATCTTGCTAAAAAGCCACACCAAGGATCCAGCTACCAGGGACAAAAAACTAGGATTCTACTTAATGCCTTTTTCCCCCTTATCCTCACACACCATTCTTAGCAAATTCTCACTGTGGGAATTGCTAAATAGTTAAGCAATCACCTTGTATTAGGTTGAATCGTACACTCCTCCAGAAAGATATGTTGGAGTCCTAACCTTCAGTACTTGAAAGTGTGAACTTATTTGGAAATAGAGACATTGAAGATGGACTTAAAGAAGTTATGATGAGGTCACATTAGGGCAAGGTGGGCTGGCAATCCAAAATGACTCGTGTCTTTATAACAAGACAAGGATGTGGCAACAGAGACATTGGGGGTGCGGAGCTACGTGAAGGTGGAGGATTGGAGTGATGCGTCTACAGGCCAAGGGACAGCAAAGGTTGCTGGCAAACCACCAAAAGCTAGGAAGAAGCAAGATTGCATCCCCCTTTATTTCAAAGTGAGCATGGCCCTCATGATGCCTTGATTTTGGGGTTCTAATCTCTAGAACTGAGACAACAATCTCCTGTTGTTTTAAGCTACTCAGTTTGTATCCCTCTATTCCAGCAGCCCTAGGAAACTAACACCCATGCTGCACAATATTTTGCAGGTTCTGGCTCCTGGCTTCTTCTCTGAACTCATCCTGTATTGTTCTCTTCCCAGCTTGGGGTGCTGTCATCACACTCACCTACTCTCTGTTCCCTGAACAATCCAAGATTATCCTGACCTTAGCATCATGGAGGGAGCTGCTCTTGCTGCCCGGAATGTTCTCTCCTCAGACCTTTATATGGCTGTCTTGGCTTTTGATTCAGGTCTCTACTAAGGGTCATCTGTTCACAGGAGCTTTAGGTCATCATCCTCCCCTAGCCGAACCCCCAATCATGTTTACTCACATTACCATCTTATTTTCACTACAGAATTTTACTTTAAAAAAAATTGGTTTATGGTCTATGTCACCTAGCAGGCAGTTATGCATCATGATAGCAAAGACCTTCTCTCGGTCACTATGTGCTACAGTCCAAATGTTTATGTTCTTCCAAAATTTATATGTTAAATTCCTAATCCCCAAAGTGATGGTATTTGGAGGAGGGGAATTTTGGTAAGAGCTCTCATAAATGAGATTAATGCCCACATAAAATACACCGAAGGGAGCTCATTCACCCCATTTATCATGTGAGGACACAGTGAGAAGATTCTATCTATCAGCCAGGAAGCAGGCCCTCACCAGACACCAAATCTACTGGTGCCTTGATCTTGGACTTCCAGACTCAAGAACTGTGAGAAATAAATGTCTACTGTCTATAGACTGCCTAGTTTATGGCATTTGTTATAGCAACCCAAAAGAACTGAAACACTGCCATATCCCTTGTGTTTAGAATTGTGCCTAACATAGAAAAGATATTCAGCAAATGTTTATGAAATAAAAAAGCACATATTTTAAGGACATACAAATCAAAACCACAGCAAGTTTCTACTTCACACTATATTAACTATATTTCTTATGTATTCCTATATTTTATGTATTCTTGGTGCTCTGGCATCTAGGCCCTTGCTGACCCAAGAGAGATTGTGTTTCCCAGGGTGAGCTAATTCTTACAGATCAAACAACACCCTTGTGAGCATCCCTTTCATATGCAAACCTACCAATCCACAGCCTGTATGTCCAACCTCCTCACCTCCTCTATTTGGTTCTTACACTCCGGAATGCAATATTCTCCTGTCCTAATCATCCTTGGACTAGGTACTAGACAATGAGAGACAGCCTCTATTCCCCAGAGAAAGCCCTCTGAAATTTATTCCAGCTAGCCTGTGGTAAGCTGCTTACCCTTCCCTGCCTTGCCTTTCCCATGGAAACCACGATAAACTTTCCTTCCCATGCGTTCACCTATCCCCTCCTGCCTCCTGACCAACTCTGCCTCTTCACCATGTGGCCCTGTGTGGCCTACATGCCTTCTCCTCTTGGGAACTATGAGTAATAAACTATGAATAAAACTATCTTTTCAATGTTACAGTCTTCTGTCTCCTGATCTTTTGCCTTCACCATATCTGAAAAATAATAAAACTGGCATTTTAAAACTCACTCACATTAGGATGACTATAATCAAAAATTCAGTAATAAAAGTTGGGGAGAATGTGGAAAATGTGGAACCCTCATACACTGCCAGTGCAAATGTAACATGGTGCAGCTACTTTGGAAAACAGTCTGTCAGTTCCTCCAAAAATTAAACATGGAGTTGCCATTTGACCTAGTAATTCCACTCATAGGTCTATATGCCCCAAAAAAGAAAATATGTGTTCACAAAAAAGCTTGTACATGAATGTTCACAGCAGTATTATTCATAATATCCCACAGGTGAAAACAACTTAAATCTTCATTAACTGATGAATAGGTAAACAAAATATGGTATATGCAGACAATAGAATATTATTTATTGATAAAAAGAGATGAAGTACTGATTCATGGTACAATATGGATAAAACTTGAAAACATTATGCTAAATGAAAGAAAGTAATCACAAAAGACTATATATTAAATGATTCTATTTATATTAAATGTCCAGAATAAGCAAATCCATGGGGACAGAAAGTAGAGTAGTGGTTACTTAGGGTTAGAGGGCTTGGGGGATAGCTAAAAGCTACAAGGTTTCATTTTAATTGTGGTAACGGTTGTATAGCTCTGTGAATATTCAAATATTTATTGGATTGTTCACTTTAAATGGATTAATTATATGGTATGTGGATTATATATCAATAAAGCTATTATAAAAGAAAAGTACATACTAATAGTTAACATCTATGCATGTCATGGTATGCACCATTCTACATATTTTATGTATGGTAACTCAGATGGTCTAGCCCCTGAGTCTGAGTTCTGAAACACTTTCTTACACTGCCTTTGTGTATATTCTTGTCCCTCTAGCTTACTGGTCACATCAGATGAGGAAACATTACTGAATATTGAAGAGGAATACAAAGTTTAAGGAGAGGGACTGTGCTAGCAACTGTAACAAATAACCCCTACTAAACAGGCTTGATGAAAAACTTTGAGAATTCAGAAAAAAAGCAAACAAAGGAACAAACAAAATTCTTATGTATATATTCAGATAAATTAATGAGGTTACTGCATTGTCCAAACAAAAGTAAGCTTTTATACAAAAGGAGCATTATGATAAGCATAAATAAAGATGGCCAAAATTAAAACAAAACACACAAAAAAAATTTCCTTAAAGCATCCAGTAGAAAGGAGGCAGTGTGGGATACAAAACTACAAGTGTCCCAAATATAACTTTTAGAAGGACAAAAGTTATTATTTAGTTTATTGTTTGATAATGAAATATAAAAATTATAATTACAGGAATAAAAAGGACTGAATAAAAATATTAAAACCAATAATTAGCAGAAAGAGTCATCAACAAATGATTATTTTTTATTTTATTTCTAAAAGCAACTAAAAAAGAAAAAACAGAAGTTGGGTGAAAATAGAAGAAATACATCAGTTGTTAAAGCAAAACAACTGTAGTTTAAATAACTTAGACTCACAGATTCTGTAACTAATATATACCTGTATGCTTAATATAACAAATGCATTAGAAGAAAAAGGGCATATAAAGGTTGAACTAAACAGATAGTTAAATGAGGACTTGCAGTCTAATAAAAACTCAAAGGAAGAAAGAAAAGAAAGCAAGTGTGATTATATTAATAACACAGAAAGAAGCTTTTGAGGTGAAAACCATTAAAAAGGACAAAGAGGATATTTTATAATTATGAAAGGAAAAATCTCTAAAAAAGATATAATAGTCATGAGCCTTTTTGCACCAAAGAATATAATAGTGAAATATATAAAGTAAAACCTGCTAGAACCACAGGCAAAATTAAAATAATCATACTCACTTGTAATGAGGAATTTTAATATACTTTTCTATACTTCTAATACCCTAGACCTGCGGTCCCCAATCCCTGGGCTGCAGACCTATACCAGTCTGAGGCCTGTTAGGAACCGGGCTGCACAGCAGGAGGTGAGCAGTGGGCAAGCAAGCAAAGCTTCATCTGTATTTACAGCCACTCCCCATCGCTCCCCGTCGCTCCCCATCACCACCTGAGCTCCACCTCTTGTCAGATCAATGGCGGCATTTGATTCTCATAGGAGCTCAGACCCTACTGTAAACTGTGCATGCAACAGTAGTTGCATAAACTGGAACTATCTAGGTTGCGTGCTCCTTATGAGAATCTAATGCCTGATGATCTCAGGTGGAGCTGAGGCAGTGATGCTAGCACTGGGGAGTGGCTACAAATACAGATCATCATTAGCAGAGAGGTTTGACTGCACAGAGACCATAATAAATCAATTGCTTGCAGACTCATATCAAGACCCTATCAGTGAGTGCCAAGTGACAATTAAGCTGCACCTGGTGGCAGGCTTTGTAGTGGCAAGTGAGTTGATGTACTTCAAGTGTACAGCTGCATCTGATGGCAGGCTTTAAATCAGAATCTGACACTTATTTTAGTCCATGCATGGCCTGCCCATTATTTTATTTACCACTTCCATCTGTGCCTCTTTCCTGCACTGCACACTTGTCTCAGTCACAGTGTTGGTAGCCCACAAGATAACCCTAGCAAAAATGAGTAAAAAACAAACATTGCTGGAGAGCTTCTTCAAAAAGGGGGAAAGACCCAATCATGAGACAGCAGAAGACTCTAAGACTGCCAACAAAATGAAAGCTGCATTTAAAAGAAAATACCAAGAGTCCTACTTAAATTACAGGTTCATTGCAATAGGTGATTCACATTCTCCAACCCATTTTGTATAATATGTGGTGACCAGCTATCCAATGAAGCCATGAAACCTTCAAAACTGCTTCGCCACATGGAGACCAAGCACCCTACATTAAAAGACAAGCCTTTGAAGTTCTTCAAAACAAAAAAAAACATGAACATGAAGAACAGAAGCAATTATTGAAGGCCACCACTTCATCAAATGTGTCTGCACTGAGAGCATCATTCTTAGTGGCTAACCGCATTGCTAAAGATTCACCTTTACTACTGGTGAAGAGTTGATCCTGCCTGCTGCTAAGGACGTTTGCTGTGAACTTTTAGGATAGGCTGCAGTTCAAAAGGTGGCACATATTCCTCTTTCAGCTAGCATCATAACTAGTCAAATTGATATAATAGCAGAGGATATTGAGGCACAATTGTTAGAGAGGATTAATGAGTCACCATGGTACACAATCCAGGTTGATGAGTCTACCGATGTTGACAACAAGGCAACAATGCTTGTTTTTTGTGCCATATATTTTTCAGGAGGATGTGCATGAGGATATGTTATGTGTGCTTTTGTCATCAATCAAAACCACAGCTGCGGAACTATTTAAGTCTTTGAATGATTCCATATCAGGAAAACTGAATTGGTCATTTTGTGTGGGTACATGCACGGACACACGAGCTGCCATGACTGGATGGCTTTCTGGTTTCACTACTCGTGTCAAGGAAGTCGCTTCTGAATGTGATTCTACGCACTATGTCATCCATAGAGAAATGC
Source organism: Daubentonia madagascariensis (assembly GCA_023783475.1). Classification (NCBI taxonomy): domain Eukaryota; kingdom Metazoa; phylum Chordata; class Mammalia; order Primates; family Daubentoniidae; genus Daubentonia; species Daubentonia madagascariensis. Next base: position 2,476,695 of record JAKFHU010001747.1, on the reverse strand, counting down.
TGGCTAGCTGAAAAATGTCGCCTGAACTAAACAATGTTTTGCAGGATGTGATTAAAATTATCAACCGCATTAAAGTACATGCCCTTAACTCACATCTGTGTGTGAAGCTCTGTGAGGAGATGGACACAGAGACACACGTCTTCTCTTATACACAGAAGGGAGATGGCTTTCTAAAGGTAGATCACTGGCCAGAGTTTCTGAGTTACGAGAGCCACTCCAGAGATTTCTTTTAGAAAAAGAGTCACCACATTTCAGTGACACAAAATGGGTTGCAAAACTTGCTTGCTTGTGTGACATATTCAACCTGCCCTATGAACTCAGTCTGTCACTTCAGCGGAGAACAACTGTGTTCAAGTTGGCAGATAAAGCAGCTGCATTCAAAGCCAAACTGGAATTATGGAGGTGATGAGTGAACATTGGGATTTTTGACATGTTTCAAACATTAGCAAAGATTTTGAAAGAGACTGAGTCAGGGCCTTCTTTCTCCCAGCTGGTGCGTGATCGCCTATCTCAGCTTTCCAAAGAGTTTGGGCATTACTTCCCAACCAGAAAAGACCCCCAAGCTGGGAAAGAATGAATCCGTGACCCCTTTGTGAATAAGCCAGGTGAATCGACTTTGTCCATACTAGAAGAGGATCAACTGCTTGAGATCGCAGATGATGGTGGCCTTAAAAGTATGTTTGAGACAACTTCAAATCTCTTTATGTTGTGAATTAAAATCAAGGCAGAACATCCTGAGATTGCCACAAAAGCACTGAAAAGCCTGCTTCCATTCCCAACATCCTATCTTTGTGAAGCAGGGTTTTCTGCAGTGACAGCAACCGAAATGAGATTACAGAGTAGACTGGACACAAGCAACACACTTCGGGTTTCAGTGCCTCCCATCACCCCCAGATAGGACCATCTAGTTGCAGGAAAACAAGCTCAGGGCTCCCACTGATTCTGCATTATGGTGAGTTGTATAATTACTTCATTATATATTACAATGTAATAATAATAGAAATAAAGTGCAAAATCAATGTAATGACCTTGAATCATCCCCAAACCATCCCCTCACCCCCAGCCCATGGAAAAACTGTCTTCCATGAAACCAATCCCTGGTGCCAGAAAGGTTGGAGACCACTTCCCTAGACTATTAAAAGTATTAGAATAATAGAGAAAACTTTAAATTATAAAGGAATGGAAATTCTCAAAATATAACATGCATAATATAATATAAAATCTATGCCAACAATAAATACTAATTATTAAAAATATTTTTTAAAATTTAAAACTGTTGATAGTGAGGGAAGCTGTGTATGTGTGGAGGGAGGGAGCACGTGTGAAATCTCTGGACATATTGCTATGAACCTAAAATTGCTCTAAAAAATAAAATCTATTAAAAAACTGCTAAAATAAAAACATAGAACTAGCTCAGATTCTGGCTACAGTTTTATACCTTAGGAATCTAAACATTTTTAAACAACAAAAGTACCAAGAATTATCCAGCTGACAATGAAACACATGTCTCCTGGTTCAATGACAAAATCAAGAATCAAATTAAAAACTAGGTACAAAAACAAACACAATAAAACACACAAAACCAATGGAATGTGACCAAAGTAATACTTGAAAGTAAATTAAACATAAAACAATAGTTCTTAAACTCTATCATGTACGACAATAACTCCCAGCAGTTTTGATTTGGCAGGTCTGGTTTATGGTCCTGGGATGTGTCTTTTAAACAACCAACCATATTGATTCTGATGAGGTGACCAGTGAGCAGCATTTTCAGAATCATTGGGAACAGAGGAACCTATAATGAGAAGGAAGATTTGCTGCCTCTCCTTTCCTGAATCCTGATAGTATTTCCCAGAGTCAACCTCCTTCAACTCTGTCTGTTTTCAACTGTTTCTCGCAGCTCCCAGAAAAACTCCAGAAGACACCTTGATTTCTTGATTGAACATCCTTAGAAATATCTACTGCTTCCCTCATATTCCTGCATGAATGAATGAATGAATGAGTGGACAAACATGTCCTTAGGAGTGACTTCTGGGCTGGCGATATAAACTCTACAGTAATAAGCCGTGGACATCTGCATGATGACCCAGGGACAGAGCACCAGTGGAGATGGAGCTGGCCTAGCTCCATGCTCTAGTACTAGAGCCCAGGGAAATGGAGGGAAGGATCCAAAAAGGAGACTGGAAGAAGGGGTCCCCAAAGGAGGATGTGGGTGTTTCCAGAAATAAAATTTCAATAATAGCAATTGCTACTGAGGAATAGACTAAATTGAATCCACAACTGTGTCCTTTGGATGTGAGAATGCAGAGGTCTCTGAGGAGCCTCACAAAAGCAAAAAAACAAAAGAAAACAAAACAAAAAGACCCAAAAAACCTAAAAGAGGAACTGCAACGAACACACTGTGTTGCTGATGAACTGGGGAATTAGGCACTCTGCGTGTAGAAGTCTGGCTGTGAAGGAATGCAGTGTACTAGCATCTGTTGTGAGCCTTCTGAACATCGCAGTGGCTTTCCCACAACTGGGCAGTTGTATAGTGAGCGTTCAATAATATTTGCCAAATTGAACTGAGGAGAAGTCCAGTTGCTCACGCTATTTTCTTCAGTATTAAACCACAAGGTCTTATCTGAAATGAAATAATATTCAGTGATTTATTTAATTCAAATAACATTTATTGAATATCTATTGTGCAAAAAGTACTTATTCCAGCCACTATTAGAGGATGCTATTTTTATTTTATGTGACCTTGGGGATTGGGGTTTAAGACGAAATTTCATACTGCCCCAGAAAGTCATCAAATAACAGAAGTGTAATAGCCAGTTAAGTATGTTATTAACCAAAGGCTCGTAGTACAACTGACCTCTGGCCGACCGCACATTCTTCCTGAGAAGGAAGGAGGACAAGCTCTTGCTGGACTCCTAGGATCAAAGTAAGTACCTGAATGTCTAGCATTGATATTTAGCACAGAAGCTGCCAGCTCTCACTTAGCTTTTCCAATTGAACTCTCACGGGGACAAGGAAGACTTTGCTTCCTTGTGAATGTTTCAGGAGAACCCCATGTCCCATGGGGGCCCTTTCAAAGCAGAAACACAGCTCCTGGAAGGAATTGTACAACTTCCTTAAAAGATGCATCTAAAATTGCTAATACAGATGCTTTTACAAAGAGGTGGGAGTGAAAAGGTCACTCATAGCAGCATTAAATACCTGACCTTTACTTTTTGTTCTAAATTATCCTGTGATTGCACAGTATAGTTCACCAGCACAAAAAAACACTCATTGTGAGCCTATTAGAATGCCTACAGATGGGATCCTGCACAGTGCTGCAGCAGCAGGTAGCTACATTTAATGATTTTATCTACATTTTATTTGGCATTACCACTGGGAAATGAAATGCTAGAAATGTAATTTGCTGTAAGATTATTTTATTCAATCTTGTGGTAACGGCACATATATAAATATATTTCTCTGAGGGGAAAAAATACGTGGGTAGTGAGAAGAGATGACTTTTCAGCAAGACACTAAATTTGTTTGGTTGCCCTAGGTTCTGATGTTAACTTGGCTATTATTGGCTAAGTGAACTTGAAAAGTTTTAAAATTATCTGCTGTTTAAAATTTCATGCTAAAAGTGTCTTTACCCATTCATTTAATCTGAAAATCTCCATATCTTCCTGATTCTTCTTCACATGATTGTTATGTCTCTTGAAATCCAATAGCACCTAAATTAGGCCACAGTGGGGCAGGACAAAACCCCCTCTTCCAAGATTTTGTAATTAAGATAAAACTCAAATAATTATGTAAAACATTGCCCTTCTCTACCTCATATACCTAATTCCTAGCTTCTCTTATTAAAGAATGAAGAAGGTATTATTAGAAAGTAAAAAGAATTTTTCTTTAACCCATATTTATTTTTAACCTTTATTACTTCTTAAGGCTAATGATTTCCCCAAATTTACTCCCAGTTGTATAAAGGCACAGAGGCAGAGAACATTAAAGCTGACTTTAGAGTTGTATCAGTTAGCTGTTGTTGTGTATCAAATCATCCCAAAACTAAATGGTGAAAACAACCACTACTAACATGTTTCACGATTCTGGGCTGACTCATCTGGGTCTGACTGACCTAGGATGTCCTCACTAATACGTCTGCATTCTCAGTTGGATGTCTAGGACATCTCAGGAAGCCAGCCCAGGCTCAGTCAGGTGGTGGCAGACGGGTTACCATGTGCAAGAGAGTGCAAGTGACAATGTATGATTGTTTTTCAAGTTTCTGTTTGCATTGCATTTACTAATGTCCCACTGGCCAAAGAAAAGTCACCCTGACAACACAAACAAGCTCAGAATCAATGTGGGCTGCTCACAAAAGCATGGATACAAGGAGGGAGTGAAAGACGCCATTTTGAAAATATTCTGCCACAATAAACGTGAGTAAATCAAGATTCAGAAAGTAGCCAGTGCTATGTGCATGCAGGGTAGGACAAAGAAAAAGTTCTGGCATTCTCTACCACTGTAGGATGACTAAAGTCATGACTATAGGATGACTATATGATAATCTATTATATAGTTTCAAATAGGTAGAAAAAGGATATTGAATGTTCCCAAAACAAAGAAATGATAAATGTTTGAGATGACGGATATGCAAATTACCCTGATCTGATCACTACACGCTACATGTATTGAAGCATCACTATGTAACTCGTAATTATGTACAGTTATCATGTCAATTGAAACAGTTTTTAAAATGTTACAAGAAGAAAAAAGGAGAACTGGAATTTGTGGAGAGCTTTACAACTAGTCTCAAAAATAGTCCACAATGTTTTGTTACTAAACATACAGGAGCTATCGTTTTTGGAGAAGATAAATTCAAGAATTAAAAAATTCTATTTACTAAACTCCGCTTAAAGCAGTCAGATAATTTGTAAACAATGGGGGTGGCTATGTTCTAATAAAACTTTATTTACAAAAAGAGGTGGGGCCATATTTTGCCTGCCTACTATGGTTTGTCAACCCTTACCATAAGTACCTATTGCTATCAATATTGCTGTGCAACAAATCAAGTCAAGACTTTGTGATTTAAAATTGCAATCTCTCACAGTTTGGGTGGGTAAGGGATTGAACTGGGGAGGACACCAGTAAGGAATTCTGCCTTAGGGTTTTTCCTGCAATTGCAGTGGTTGGAGCTGTCGCAGCTAGAGGCTGCCTGTTGGCCTGGACTAGTTTAGGCTTCTTGGCACAGTGCCAATACTGGTGGTTTTGAACTGTTTAAATGCCAGCTTAGGGCTCCCATGAATGTTCCAGCCAGCAAAGGGTATGCTGAAGAAAGTAACATAACAACATTTCTGTGTTCTATTGGTCACAAAGGGCACTCACAACCAAAGGAATAGGAATTAGTTATACATCTTTATAAAAAATGTTTTATTTTTAATTATTACGGCTACATAATAGTTTTACATATTTATAGTGTACATGTGATGCTTTGATACAGGCATACAGTGTGTAATTATGAAATCAAGGTAATTGGGTTATCCAAAACCTTAAGCATTTCTTTGTGTTAGGAGCATTCCAATTTCACTCTTTTAATTATTTTAAAATATACAATACATTTTTAACTTTGCTGACCCTATTGTACTATTGAGTACAGATTTTATTCATTCTACCTAACTGTATTTTAGTACCCATTAACCATCCCCACTTTATCTCCTCCCACTGCACTACCCTTCCCAGCCTCTGGTAACCATCATTCTAACTATCTCCATGACTTTATCTATGTTGTTAGCTCTGCATATGAATGAGAACATGTGATATTTCTTTTTCTATGCCCGGCTTATTTCACTTAACATAATGTCTTCCAGTTCCATCTATGTTGTTGCAAATGATAGGATTTCTCTTTTTATGGCTGAATAATATTCCATTGTGAATACACACCACATATTCTTTACCCATTCATCCGATGGTGGACACTTAGGCTGATTTCATATTTTGGCTATTGTGAACAGTGCTGCAGTAAACACTGGAGTACAAATATCTCTTTAGTATACTGATTTCCTTTCTTCTGCATATATACCCGGCAGTTAGATTGCTGCATCATGTGATCATCCTACTTGTAGTTTTCTAAGGAACCTCCATACTGTTCTCCATAGTGGCTGCACCAATTTGTATCCCCACCAACAGTGCTTGAGAGTCCCCCTTTCTCCACATCCTCACCGGCGTTTGTTATTCCCTGTCTTTTAGATAAAAGCCATTTCAAGTGGAGTGGGATGATATCTCACGTAGATTCTATTTGCATTTCTCTGGTTATTAGTGATGTTCAACTTTTCTTTTCTTTTACATACCTGTTATCCATCTGTATGTCTTCTTTTGACAAATGTCTGTTCAGGTATTTTGTCCAGTTTTGTCAGATTTTTTTTTTCCTATTAAGTTGTTTGAGCTTATACATTCTGGTTATTAATCTCTTGTCAGATGGGGATTTGCAAATATTTTCTACCATTCTGTGGATTTTTTCTTCACTTTGTTGATTGTTTCTTTGCTGTGCAGAAGCTTTTAAGCTTGATGTAATCCTATTTGTCCATTTTTGCTTCAGTTGCCTGTGCTTTGGAGGTCTTACTCAAGAAATCATTGCCCACCAGACCAATGTCCTAGTGTTTCTCCAATATTTTCTCCTAGTAGTTTTATAGTTTCTGGTCTTACATTTAAGTCTTTAATTCATTCCTATATGATTTTTGTATATTGCAAGAAATAGGGGTATAGTTTTATTCTTCTGCATATGGATATTCAGTTTTCCCAGTACCATTTATTGAAGAGACTATTATTTCCCCAGTGTAAAAACTATTCCAAAAAATAGAGGAGGAGAGAATACTTACAAACTCATTCTACAAGGCTAGTATTATTACCCTGCTACCTAAACCAGACAAAAACAAAAGAAAAAAGAAAACTATAGGACAATACCTCTGATGAACATAGATGCAAAAATCCTCAACAAAATATTAACAAACTGAATTCAACAAAACATTGAAACAATCATTCCTCATGATCAAGTGGGATTCATCCTTGCATCTTGCAAGGATGCAAGAATGGTTCAACAGGTGCAAATAAGTAATTGTGATACATCATATCAACAAAATGAAGGGCAAAAACCATATGATCATTTTAATAGATGCCAAAGAAATTTGATAAATTCTATATCCCTTCATGATAAAAACTCTCAGAAGACTGGGTATAGAAGGAACATACCACAACATGATAAAAGTCATGTATGACAAACCTACATCCAGTATCATACTGAATGGGAAAACTGAAAGTCTTTAAGATCTGGAACAAAACAGCGATGCTCACTTTCAGCACTTTTACTCAACATGGTATTAGAAGTTCTAGCCAAAGCAATTAGACAAGAGGAAAAAACATAGCATATCCAAATTGGAAAGGAAGAAGTAATATTATCCTTGCAGATATGATGTTATATTCAAGAAAAACCTAAAGACTCCACAAAAAAACTATTAGAATTGATAAACAAATTCAGTAAAGATGTAGCATTCAAAATCAATGTACAAAAATCAGTAGCATTTCTGTATGCGAACAGCAAACAATCTGAAAATGAAACCAAGAAAGCAAGCCCATTTACGCTAGCTACAAATAAAATAAAATACTTAGGAATAAACTTAACCAAAGAAGTGAAAGATCTCAACAATGAAAACTATAAAACATTGATGAAAGAAATCAAAGAGGACACAAAATTGGAAATATATTCCATGTTCATGGAGTGGAAGAATCAATATTGTTAAAATGCCCATCCTACCCAAAGCAATCTACAGATTCTATGCAATCCCTATCAAAATACCAACGGTATTTTTCACAGAAATAGAAAATATAATCCTAAAATTTATATGGAATCACAAAAGACCCAGAATAGCCAAAGCCCTCCTGAGCAAAAAGAACAAAGCTGGAGGAATTATATTACCTGACTTCAAATTATACTACAAAGCTATAGTATACAAAACAGCATGGTACTGGTATAAAAACAGACACACAGACCAATGGAACAGAATAGGGACACCAGCAGTACAACCCCACATTTACAGTCAATTTAGACTATGCATCCTGATAGGGAAGTAGTAGGTTTCTAGACGAGTATGTGGGATGGAAGGAAATGTGACTGCCATCTTTGGAAAATAAAACCGTCATATACCAGGTAGGGGCATGTTTTCTCGTGGTGATCAAAGGCAAGCGGATAGCAAACAGAGCTAATCCGAAAACCCAGCAGGCTGACATGTGAAACAGCACACATTTTGCATTCGAAAAGAACCAGGCTTAAATTCTGGCCCTGGCAGTCACCATTCATTTATTCATTATCCAAAACCAATTTGGTGCCAGGTTTGAATAAGTATTTTTGCACATTACTTATTAATTCTGAGTCTAATTCCTTCCAGTGGAATGACACTATATCAATATCTCATTGGCTTTTCCCTAAGTGTTAAAAGTCATAGAAAAAATAGACCTGCTAGAACTCTTACAGTTCCCAGCAGTTGAAGGCCTCCAATAAATGGCAGTTATTAATATCATCATCCATACCAACCATAATGCCAAAAAATATGTCCATTAGATGATCCACCTATTTGTATTTGGGTTAATTGTAAAAGAATCCAGAGAAAATACCCTACTGCAGAGTCACAGGAGGAGAGTCAGATTGTTTTGGGTTCAAACCCTGGTCTGCCTCAAAATTAAATAAGAACTGCTAAGTTCCTGGCTCAAAGGAGTCACTTAAAAATAGATATCTCTCCTTTTTGCAGTGGAGACACACTTGAATTAAAATAGACCTTTCTAAAATGAGCCAATAACTGTTATAAACACCAGCCTGTTCTTTTTAACACATCTCCGGGTGACTCCCTTTTACAAGGGGTAAGAGCTTCTCAGTATCTAATATTATTCCAATTAAAGCTTGTTAAATACCATTAAATATAAATAGCACTCTAGAAGCTCCTAAATAAGAGCTGTGGTAACGTTTTATACTTTTGAATAGCATTTACATTAAATACAAGGGAAGCTAATGTTTATAAGAGAGAAGAGAATATGTGGAATGTTATCACTTCCAAAAATGGGTCCAATAGCATTTTAATATATGTATTACAATAATTCTACAAAAACATAAATAAAAATCACTTCTCATCTCTAAACTTATGATGGTAGAATTTAGGTCTCCAGAGCCGTATCTTTCCATAGGTCTATATCCTCAAATCCTCATTTCCTCACTGATTTTGGACATGAATATTTCAACATTCCCTGGATTCTTTAACTCAAGAAAACCAAAACCAAACTCATGATTTGTTTTTGCAAATCCATATGTCCTCTAGATTCCTCTATACTCCTTTTCAGCAGAATACAAACATCCAGGCTAGAGAATTTGGAACCATCTTCAATTCTTCTCACATTCTTGTCCTCAAAATCCAGTGAGTCACCCAGATCCGTTGAATTTGCCTTTACAAACACCCTCACGTCCTACTCACTTTCTTGATCTATGAAATATGTCAGCGATTCTATCTTGAGTTTTTAACATAAATGGTTATTAACATTTTTCAAAAAGCATTTTCTGTATCTGTGAAAATTAAATAGATTTGTGTTTCTTCAATCTATTACTAATAGATTTCCTAGTATTGAACTACTCATGCAATTCTGGAATGAATCTGACTTTGTCATGATGATTAAAATATTTAATGAGCTGTTGGATATTAAGAATTTGCAAAAATGTTCATAAGTGAGATTAATTTTTAGTTTCTTTTTCTGGTACATTTTTTTTCAGATTTGGGAGTATACTATTATTATACTCACTTGATAAAATGATTTTGGATCTTGCCTTTATTTACTTATTTATTTTTTAAAGACCAAATAATGACAGATAATTCTAATGGTTTCACTGGAGTTGTGTGATCATCAAAAGTTTGTAGAATTCCCCTGTGAAATCATTTGGGCCTAGGGCTGTGATTGTGTAACTTCTTATAGGGTAACTTTTTGTCTCTATAGAGTCAGACTTAGAATGTGTTACTCTTTTCAAACTAATTTGATTTATTTTCATATTTATTTGAATACATTTTTGCAACCTACAGTCTTATGATTTTTAATATTTCCTCTGTTTTGATGATTATTTTCCTTGAGTATATCTGACTTGTGTTTTTGAGTTTTTTCTTGATTAAAGAATGGTTTTTGTCTATTTTGTTGATTTATTTTGAAAACGATCTTTTGGATTTATGAATTAATTCTACTACATTTTTTTTCAGCTTTCTGATTACTGCCTGCTTTTGTCCTTATTGACTCTACTCTGCTTATTTTTTAATTTAATTTTTGTTTTTTTCCTAGATTTTTGAGTGGAAGTTCAATTTATTATTTTTGTTTTTATTTATGTGACTAAATAATTATACACACATATGCACACACACATATCTGCTTTAAATGTAGACCACATATATAGAATTATATTGATTATCACTTATTACTTTTAATATATAATTAAGATTAGATCCCATAGTTGTTTAATGGCATTTTTCTTACAGTTTTCAGTTGAAAGGTTTAAAAAAAATCAGATTCTAGTTTTATCCCATTATGATGATAGAAAGTTCTTTATGTTATTTTCTTTTGCTTGGAACTTTAAAAAGTTTTCATGTTATCTTAGATATAATCAATGTTCCATGCACACTTGAAAAGATGGTGTATTTGATTTTACCAAATTTTAAAATCTATAAAATGTACCTTAGTGATTATAGAGTTTAGGCTTTCTGTAATCTTTCTAATTTTTTAAACTTTGAATCTGCCCTAGGTTGAGAAAGGTGTTTTAAGGTTTTTCACTGAGTTTTGATTTCTTGATCTCTACAACTTTTTTTCTTATGAGAGGTATTGCTGCTTTAATTTGATTCACAAATATGAATAACTGGTATTTCTTTATGGTAAATTTTAGACTTTAGGCTTACTAAGTGTCCTTTATCTTTTATTAATGTTTTCTGGTCTTAATTATACACTATTGACAGACTTTCACTTTGTGAGTTGAGCACATGTATAAAATTTACCTTTGGTTCTCTCAAACTGTTTTATGTAATGTGATGTGGGGTGTGTATGTGTGTTTGTGTTTTATTTAGATAGCCTTCCACTATGCAGTCTATCTGTTTATGCTAATTTTTGGATTAAATGTGGGTATTACAAAGGCTTCTTGTTTTTATTTTGTGCTCATGGTCACTGTTATATACAATACTATTGAATAATAACTATGATTCTCTATTTTATATTCCTTGTGTTTCCTACTATGAACAAGATTAGATAATAACCTCTATTATTAGCTAATAATCTCTCTTCTCCATTCCTCTCCCCCAATATCTAATTTTAAGTAATATCCTGTTATTCCCAGTGAATTCCTATAAGGCAATCTGGTGATTATTTATATTTTCATATATTCTCCCCAAGACCCCTTCCACTATTATCTTAATATTGGAAAAACATACAGCCATTTAATGTCCTGAATCCATTACAATTGCAATTTAATCTTATTCCTGTAGGATATACATTTGAAGCTCAGTGCACGTCCTTATGCCAATATAACCACTGTCGTTTTTGTTGCTCCTGGTTTGTTCTTTAGGAAATTCTTTAGCAATGTGCCTACAAACACATTTTCTAAGTTCTTTCATGTTCTAGTATTTTTTCTGTTCTCTTCCTACGTGAAGATAGTTTTGCCAGATATAAAATCTTTGACTCACGTTTCTGGTCCTTGAATATCTTAAATTGTATTACACATTGTTTTGCAGCACAATGCACTGATGTTGAAAAGTCTAATGATTTTCTTTTTCTTTTCCTTTAAGCTTTAAAAATTTTACCAAAAAATATGTCTTGGCTTTGGTTCTTCTTGGCTGAATTTCTAAGATATGCAGTATAGCTTTTTAATGTGTGTTTTTCAAATTCTATTTAATTGTCAGAAAGTTTTCTTAATTATAGTATTGAAATATATTTGCACATTTTCTAAATGTATAACTTCATCTCTTTTTCATTTCTTTTTTGACTTTTATGGAAGCATCCTCCTTTGTGCTTTTCCATTTCTCCTGAGGCGTCTTCTATGTTCAGGTGATACTTGCAGTTTAGTCTTAATTATTAATCTCTGAACTGAGATTAGTAATTATTTTCTGACATTTTTTAGCTTTCTTTTCTATTTTCCTTTTTTCCTTTCACTTTTTTTGAGAGTTTTTCTTCTAATTCTGATTTATCTTTTTCTTTTAGAGTTTCTGGTATTTCCTTTCTTTTATTTAGCTGGTTTTCAAATATGAGATTAAAGTTTTCACCTGTCTTTTTGGATTCCTTTTATTGTAGTAGTAGATTTACTCTGCTCTTTTGTTCTGATGATAACTTTTGAATTGAATTTGACAGAATATTTTCTGAACTTCATTTTTAAATTAGACAAATTTTCCTGCATATTTAGGAAGAAGTGGGTGAAGATAACTTTTCTAGCTTAAACATCTTTAAATCTCCCTCTTCTGTTGTTTTCCTAAAGTGATAAAAGTATTACGGTCTGTTTCTTCCCCTCTTCACCACTTTTAGGAAGATCTCCTCTTCCCTTTGCATCTGATGTCTCTCTGTGCTCAGTTTGTATCTGACTCCTAATCAGGAGGTTTGAGATCTGTCAGGGCTGTGGCAAATCTCCTGGACTTTCCTCCACTCCCTCCCACACAATTTCTAATACCGAGAGGATTGCGTAGTTAGGCACAGTCTGCCTTCATGCGCTCATGTTTTGGGGTTTATGAGGATGCCTTTTCACATAGTGTATTGTTTGGTTTTACAATGCTGTCTGCAGATTTTAGTTCTGATTTTTTACTTTCTCCATTAATTTGAGAAAGACAGAATTCAGGGAGATTCTAAAACTACTCTGCTGCCACCATCTGCTTAAAATTCTCCCATTTCGCCCTCTTAAACATGAACTTGTCAAGAAACCTTTAGTACTCAGTCCTTGAGTCTGTGCTTCAGAATAGAACCAGAGGCCTAATTTTAAAGGAATAACTGGCAAGATGATGTGGTAATGCTCTTTTCTTTTCTTTTAAACTCAGAGTTTACCCTTAAAGCTAAAAGTGAAGTCAAGTTTTTCACTCTTCCTTGAAACACACGCATTGTGAGAATGAATGGTAGAAACAAACCTCAATTTCCTTAAGACTGAAAGGGACATGCATGTGAAGCAGAGTAACCTATGTTGTTTTGCTAGGAGTTCTTGGATGATCCTGCTTCAGTGAGTCACTTGGCTTTTTGCCATGTGACAGTGTTTCTTTACCTGCACTATGAGAGCAAGATTTAGGCTGTTGCTTTTCCATAGAGCATTTTAAACAATGTAAATTAAGAGGCATGCATTATGTTTTGATTTTTACTTTGTGCTATTTGTCCTGAGAATTTTTCCAGATTGGCTACTTTGTAGTAACTCTCTGTGCTGCCAGTGAGAAAGGAAAAACTTAGTTGCCTGCATTCCTGGTAACTAATGCCAGCCATCTCTGCAGAAGCATCAGCCAGACCACGTCTGTGGAGCTTCATGAATTCCTTTCAGTCAATTGTTCTTGTGAGCCTTGACCAGAAGAAATCTGAAATACATGAGTCAATAACAGTTAATTATATTTTGATATTTTCTTGAGAAGATAGTAAACAAATATATCAAAAAAAATTCACTTACTACATTATGTAAAACCTATTTGTTGATTTTTGCCCTGGCAAGGAAAAGGAATTTTCTTGACCTTTGGCCAAAAGTTCCCCTAAAGTAAGGGTCTATTACAAGAGACAAGTAATCAGACAAATACTTAAGAACACCAGCATTACATACAAAGGTCATGAATAAAAAAGAACACAGTCTAGGAAGCCACCAATATAGTATTGCTTAAATAATAATATATACAATAAGTGTAATTATATATGTGTATATTTACAATATACATATATATTCACACACACATAATAAATAGTTAACTAACTTGCTAACTGGTTAAATAGAGCAAATAGAATACAATGCATAGTCATAACAAATAAAGGGGGGAGTCTCTATTTCCTGACATGGAATATTACTTATGCTACTTATATAAGTGATAAAATCAGGCTCAAATATGAGTTTATTTCTTTTCTTCTCTACTTTTTATTCTCTCTCACTCTTTGCATACTTTGGAAGAATCTGTATGAATGAGTGTATGTGGGTAGTAAGATTTTAACTAATGCCTTTATCAAAATGTTCTCCTTTGTTATTCAATGAATAAATTGTTTGTACAATATTGCTTTATTCATGCCTTCAAAATCTGTGGATATGTCTTTTTCAAAAAAAATTTCTAACCCTAATCCCACTGATTCTTCCTTTGTTTGTATACCCTTTATTAGTTTGGAAGTACCAGGATGTGTATTACAAATAAATAGCCTAGCTTAACAAATCAGCTTCACCAAAGCTTCTTTCTCTCTAGCCAGAACTGTTTCCTGGCTGGGTTCAGTGAGAATTGCTATGTTTTCTACTTACTGCCTTCTCCTGGACACACCCCTGCTAAGTACCACTCAGTAGGCTCCTCATGGCTCTAACTGCCACAGCAGTGCCCCATCAGACATCACCCTGCTCCATCCACTGCATATCACAAAATCTTTTGGATGCCACCATCACCTTCTGGGGATGCCTCTGTGTCAGATGGGGCGTTTCAGCATTCTGCTGGGTGCTGTCACCCATGCACTGCAGTAGTGGCCTGGTCAATAGCTAAAAAAATGGAATGACTCTGTGTGTGTGTGTGTGTGTGTGTGTGTTATCCTCTGTTGGAGAGCTCCATCAGCAATTCTTGCTTCTCTAAAAATGATATTGATGTCAGAAAAATAGCTGTTTTTAGTGTTTACTATGTGCCCCCATCACCTTTTATAGGACTCAAACATGAGTATAGTCAGGTTGGGTTGAGAAGCACACCTCGTAAAAGAAAACATGTTCTGCTGAAGACCTTTATTCTTCGTTGACTGCTGAGACTGTTTATAAGTCAAATTCCATCTTTCCCAAGATGGAACCTCCTTACGGGACACTTTTCAGGAAATGGACTTTTGGTTGACTGCCACTCCAGCTTCTCTTTGTGCCTCCCGATTCCACCAGACACACCTTGCAGGTACAGCAGACACAACGTAAATTTACCCATTTTCCTCACTATGTGTGGTTCGTGCAAAATGAATAACCAATAAAAGTGGAAAGAAGATTTTATTTTCTAATTTCTCCACATTATACTTCTTATGGGCACATTCCACTATTTTTGTTTTTTTCCACTTATGATTTTCAACCTTTGTGCACTTGTTCAAGTTGTTACCTCTACCAAAAACGTTTTATCCTTTCCTAGTTTCCCAAATTTCACTTTCCCTCCAACATGTAATACATATTCCATCTTTGCCCCCTGGACTCAGGGATCATGTATTACCTTCAAAAGCATCAAATACCTGAAACAAGTGCTTAGTATATGTATTTTACAAATAAATTTATGATCCATTACTATTTGTGACCTATTGCATTAAACATTTTGAAACATGCTAAAATAAGTTATTTGTTTAACTTATATTAAACTTGACAAAATTGTGAAAATTCAACTCAATATATAAATTAGCTTTGATGTATGTATTATATTGACAAAAAGTTTGAACATTTTGAATTCATGTACTTGTCACATAAATGATTTCATTCCTTAATTATAATTTGTTATTTTAAAGCAAACCAACAGCAACAACAAGAAACCTAAAAGGAAGCTTTTTTTAATAGCACATCTAGTTATAAGCTTTCTTAATTCATAGTACCATAGCATTTCATATTTATCAAAACAAGGAAATCAGCTTTGAGCTGTGGAATAAAATTAAATATAACTCATTTATCTTGAGAAACAAATGTTGAAACTCTAAATCCCATGTGTGTAACCAAATAACTCCCATTAGGGAAATGGTAGAAGTCTTATATTAAGAAGAAACAGAGATATGTAATAGGTTAAACATTAAAAGAAATAGCAATGGATTAAAATAAGTATAAAGTTCTGAAATTTTACTTGGAAATATTAATAAATTTATTTTTTGAATTTAAATTGTATTTTGTAGACTCCTCATTTCAAATTGTAGGGTAAAACTTGGTTATAAACTCAAATGAAGAAAGGAATTTAGTCTGAATGGCAACTGTGTAAAACATTGCTTGAATCAATGTATTAAATAAAAGTTATTTGCACTCAAATTTTTTTGTTATGGCAAACAAGGACCTGACTCAACCTGGGAGTGTTAGTGTCCTCATTCAGTCTTCTAGAATAGTAGACATGTCATGAATTCCCACAAGGAAGCAAAGTTGGTGAATTAGTGTCCCGCTAGATTATAGATGTCAGCTTCTCCATACCATGGCACAGTGAAGATCACCAACGACTAAGAGTGACGATCAGCAGTAAGGGTGTGATTGAAGCGGGGTGAGCAAGGACGTGGGTTATCCCAAAGACAATCCGCCTCTTCAAACTAGAAATTGAATTTTCCAAAGCCCCCAAGGAAGGAAGAACCCAGTAACTCTCAAATGCGCAATAGAATGGAAGTGTATATAAAATCCTGAAAACAAATTGTAAAACATAATTTGCTAATAAAGCTAAGACTTTATTTTTTGTGTCAGAATGAAAATTGCAAAATTTTGATCAAACTAGAGACTAAAAACATCAACCAACATCACAAACATAATGAGCAACAATGATAAGACTCTAGGCACAATTAGCCATTTCTTTATTTCTCTGCTTAGGGTTTAGCACACGTCAGGAATTGCCTCGCAGGTTCTGACTCTAAGAAACGATTTCATTCCAGAGCTCTGTAAGATTTATGTGGGCCTTGATGAGGCTTTTAGCTCCTCCTACTGTTACCTTCCACATAATGCCATCACTTCACAATTTTATGATTTTAGATTCAAATTTTGATACATTTTCACTGCTTGGGGAGACCTCATTTTATGCTTTAATGTGATGATTAAATGACATTTTAATTTACCATAATAAATGCAAAATAATACATAATAAAGAATGCAATAAATAATATCTGGAAAGTCTGAAAAGGACTATGAACCATTAACAGTTGTGTGAAACTGACTTTTCATTTAAGGGCCCTCAACCTAAGTGAGGCTGCTTTGTCCTGGTCACTTGGGCTGAAACCCAAAGCAACTTCTGAGTTAAGATTGTACCAACAAATAAACAAATACTCTTTCATCTTTTAAAATTCGTGCTGTGTTTGCAACTGCTCGCCATTGTTTGACTCTATTTTGTAATATTGCATTTCAAAAGTAATTTTACTTCAACTTGCAGTACAATTTCAGTGCCTTTCTCCATGATTCCCTACAATTCCTTTGTAACATTCTTCCTGAAAAATAGTCTCAGAGTCAGTAAACAGAGTTATGTGACCCCTGCAGAAGCCTGATGTTAGCTGAGTTAATAGAAGTTTGACATCTAGAATGAGAGTGGATATAGCATCACTGTGCAGTCCTTTAATCAAACTGGAAGCAAAATAATGCTATTCATTCATACAGAAATATGCATTAAGCACATACTATTTGCCAAGCCTTTTCAATCAGCTATATCAATCACTCACTCAATTGATCAATAAATCAATAAATAAAGCAAAATCCCTTCCTTGTGGATCTTATGTTCTAGTATGGCAATAAAAATATACAGTAAACATAAAAAATGAAGATATTTTACACTTTTCAAAGATGATAAGCAAGAGAAAATCAAAAAGTAGAGAAGGTAACGGTATTGGAAATCCTGAATGACAGTGGGAGGCAGGCCACTGTATTAAATAGGGTAGTCAGTGTGGTTCTTCTTGGAAAATTGCACCATAACTGACACTTGCGGGGTCGGGGTGGGGGAGATCAGTTTTTGTCTCTGAGGAAAGAACACCGCAGGCAGAGAAGCAGCTATGATAAACACATTAAAGCAGGACTGTTCCTAGTACGCGTGAGGAATGCCAGGGGCAGCAGTATGGTAGGGCAAAAATAGAATGAGCCAAGGCAGGGGTAAGAGAAGAGCAGTTACAGAGAAGACAAGAAAAATAACAAGGGGCAGGTGAAAAGGTGAGTCTTTAGAGGGTTTTAACAGAAGAATGATGTTATTTGACTTATGTTTTTAAAAGGCACTCTGGATAGTGTGACTGTAAGAGAAAGAGTAGAAACAGAGAGACATGCTAGCTCACTTGTGCAATAATTCAGGTAGGAAATAGTGATACAGAAATTGGGAAATGCAGGAAAGACTCTCCTCCTTATCTGCTACACTTTTCTCGCTCTTACCATTTAATATTTGATTCTACCACGTTAATATTCATCAGATCTGGAAACTTCTTTCTCCTCCCATTTTGCCCACTAACCTTCTTGATTAATATTCTCATTGTATCTTTAAGAATTCATCATAATTTACTTAACCATTCCCTATTTATGGACACTTCAGTTATTTTCAGTCTTTTGCTCTTACAGACAATGCTGAAGTGAGCATCCTTATATATATATATTTGTCAACAAGTGCTAGCATATCCATAAAATATGTCAGTAAAAGTGATTTTGTGTTTTATTTGTTGTCTGTTTTTTGGTTTTTTGCTTTTCATATTTCTTAAAGCAACAAACATTTATTATCTCAGTTTCCATAGATCAGGAATTTTGTTATGTTTCTGGTTCAGGAACTCACATGAGGTTGCAGTCAAGATGTCAGTCAGAGCTGTAGTCATCTGATGGCTTGACTGGGACTGGAGGGTCTTCTTCAGTACAATTTGCTCACCTGGCTGTAGGCGTGTAGTCACAGTTCCTCCCACAATGATCTCCCAAGCGGACTGCTTCAGTATCGTCAACTGGATTCCCTGGTGGGAGGAATCTAAAAGAGCAAGACAGAAGCTATGATGTTACTTATGACACACGTAATTACCAGTTCTGGTGCACTTCATTTCTTTGTGTAGATCCAAATTTCCATCTGGTCCATTTTCCATCTGTGTCAAGGATGTCTTTTTGGTTTTTTGTTTGTTTGCTTTTTGTAGTTAGAGTCTGCTGTTAATAAATTCTTTGAGCTTTTATATGTGTAAAAAAGTTGTTATTTCCCTATCATTTTTTAAAACTTATTTTCATTGACTATAGAATTCTAGGTTGACAGTATTTTCTTTCTTTCTTTTTCTTTCTGTACTTAAACAATAGTGCACCCCTACCTTCTTAGTTGCATTGTTTCTGACAGGAAATCTGCTATTATACTTATCTTTGTTCCTTTGTACATAACATGCCTTTTTGGTGTGATAGATTTAATAATTTTTCTCTTTTTAAAAAACTGATTTTGGTGTGATTTTCTTCATGTCTCTGAGCTTGTGGTTTTTTGAGCTACTTAGCTTTATGAACATATGGAATACAATTATAGTGACTTTTAAAAATGTCATTGTCTGCTAAATCCAACATCTGTGCCTGTTCTGTGTTTGTTTCAATTGATTAATTCTTTTTCCTTATTATGGGCCATATTTTCTTGCTTCTTGTCATGCCTAATGATCTTTGATTAGGTGCCAGAAAAGTCACTTTTAACTTGTTGAGTGCTGGATATTTTTGTGTTCTTGAGCTTTGTTCTGGTATGCATTTAAGTTACTTGAAAAGAGTAGGATCCTTAAGGTCTTTCTTATGTAATTTTTAGGTGGGATTGGAGCAATGCTCAGTTCAGGGGTATTCATTCCCCATGACTGAAGCAAAACCCTTTGGTGTTCCTTACCCTGTGTCCTGTGAATCATGAGGTTCTCCAGTCTAGCTTGTGGAAACTGGCACTATTCATGATACTGTGTCACATGACATACTCTTTTCTGTAATCAATTCAGATGGCTCCTGTTCTGGTCTTAGGTGGTCTTACCTGTATCTACCATGCATTACTCATCTAAATTTGTGATGAGGGGGACTGTTCAGATATCTAGAGTTTTCTTTTTGTAAAACTCTTCCTTCTCAGTACTCTCTTCTGAAAAACCTAACTTTCTTGTTCTACCCAAACTCTCAGCTCCATATTCTCAACTCTGGGAGACTGACGGGCTCTGCCTGGGTTTACCCTCCCTGAACCCTGGCCTGGAAACTCCCACTGCAGTCAGCTAAGATAACCATGCAGTCTACCTCATCTACTTCTCCTCCCTCAGTGATCATTGTCCTTCATTGTCTTATGCCCATTGTCCTTAAAAAATGTGGTTTTATGTATTTTGTTCATTTATTGCTTGTTTTAGTGATGAGGGTAAATCTGGTTCTTGTTACTCCATCTTGGACAAAAGTAGAGTCCTTTTCATCATTTCTTATCTGAATTTTCAATGTCCTTCTAACTGGTTTACCTCCCTCCTCAACGACCTATTCTAAACCACCGTAGGTGAGAGGTACATTCCTAAGACACAAATTTATCACATCACATGTAAACTTAAAACCTTTCAATGGCTCCCATTTCTTTCAAAATAGAATTCAAACTACGGTATATAATGCATGTCAGTGTTCAGACCACATCCACTATCTCAGAATCTTCACATTGAACTTTGTGTGTGAGTCCCACTGAAATAATTAAAATATCAGTATACCATGCTCTGAGAATACCTCTATTCTTTTGTAGCCATCCTTTGACTGAAAGGCTCTTCCCCTTTCTTCAGCTAATTCCTATTCAGTCTTCAAATAGCTCAAGGATCAATTTGTCAATGAATTCAAAATCCAATCTGATATTTATTCTTTTGTTCTTCTCAGCACATGACATAGTGTTTTGTTCACGGTAGATATTTTGTGAATCTATGCATATATGATGAATAAGTGAATGAATGACTGAATGAATGAGGGAATGAAACGAAATTGGAAAGATGTGGCAGCAAACACTATCATATTTTAATTATTGAATGTATTGTGTAAATTAAGCAAAGGAAATGAGTGCAAAGCTCTCAATGTCTTAAGAGCCATATTCAATTCCAGACATGTAGCATCCATCGTATCTGTTTCAGAAAGAAAATAATTAGCAGTGAATCCACTTCTTTTAATCAGTGGTTTAACTTTGACATTTATGTGGTGATGCCTCCTAGAGGGGTGAGAGCAAAATTGAATAACTTTTCCAAAAGCAAACAGAGCATGGGATTTAATTGGCAGTACTCATTTGAAGAACAGGCAATTGTGTTGATTTCATTCTACAGTTCTACAGTTCTACAGTTTCACCCAAAGAAGAGAAAGTAAGCAAAGACTAGAGCTGTGCTGTGGAGTCAGACTGCCCAGGCTCAAATCTTTTTTGTGCACCTAGTTCTTTTGTGACTTTGGACACTGTCTACCTATCTGGCTTTAACCCCTGCCACAACCCACTTTGTCCCTCAGTTCCCAACTATTTAAAATAAGAGATGAGATGTATGTGTCATCTCATAGAATTATTATTAAGCTCAAATAAAATAATACTTGCAAAGTACATAGCCTGCTGTTAGCACATTTTAAGCAATCAGTAAACATTATTGGTCATTATTTTGGTAATTATGTGTGATATCAAGAAAGCAGCAACTTGTCCCGAACATCACACAGGTTTACCCTCAGACCTAACAGCTTTAAATTAGCAGTCTCAACTCAGCAATGCATAAAAAATTTATCAATGTTTTTTAAAAATTGCCTGATGCAGACCTCTCAGTGTAATAACCCTTAACGTACAAAATATACTTTGTGAAAAGAAGGCAGAGAAAAAACAACAGTACCAATAAGTGGTATCTTAGTACCTATGGGTGATCTTTTTGGCCCACAGTGAACATTTCTGGCATTCATTTCAGAGCTTAAAAAATTTCAGTCAATCCCTAGGCTGCACATTTCCCTCTAAGAGACCAGATAGAGTCCCCCTTGCTGTGCTGATTTTAGAAAGGGTGAGATGGACCAGGAGAGATCTGAAACCTCCCTCCCTCTTCCTTCTGCATGAGAACATACTACAGAAGTGGTGGGTACACGCTGGGGAGGAGGAAAGCACTTTTGCCTATGTGAGTAATGTCCCGTTGTTGGCAAGGGAAGTTATGCAACTGAGGGTACGTTTTCTGCTGACTCTGTAACTGGCTTTGTGAACAAACTTCAAAGATCTCTAAGCGGTTTTTTATAATCTCTCCCTCTCATACTTTAGATTCTCAGGCTAGGAAGGCATGATGATCAGAACCCTGAAACTTTTAAGTAACTACTTAACATTTCTGAGTTGTTTCCTGGAAATGGTGGAATTTCTGCAAGACAAGGAGCTGAGATTCTGAAGGCCCCAGGGCAGACGACCTGACGCCAAGACTCATTCCTCACAACCTGCCTCAATGCACTAGCCCTTGTTAATTATACCAGTACCCATTCCAGTGCACGGAGCCCCTCCTTTAAAAGCCCATAATTGCCATTACTCAGGAAGACAGATTTGAGGCCTGATTCTCCATTCTCCTGACAGATGTTTTTCATATTTAAAAAATTTCTTTCTTCCTTGTCAATCCTCATTGTCTCAATAATTGGATCTTTGTGCAGCACATGACTATCCCTAGGCCAAAACCCCTTGAAGTTTTGGTAACGATTCCAGGTGCTGTTGTCCTCAACTGGATGGTCTCTTACATGGATGTGGGATATGAGTCAGTTCTGCAGGCACAGCTGCCATCCCCTTCCACGGCCTCTCTCTAATGGCGGTTGTTTCTCTGTCCCCTATGTGGTGTGCCACTAGCCAGGAAGTACCGTAGGGTGGGGCTGGGGGAGGCAACCAGTGGCTGGCTGCAGCTCCTTCCAGGATTTAGTCTAGGCTTGTGAGACTGCCAGGAATTCTTCCTACATCTGTCACACTTACCAAGGAAAAAATTGCATCCCTATTCTTAGTTGCTATATCTCTCTTCCCTGTCTCTAAGTCCCTCTCACCGTGCCCTGGGGATATAGAGATGGAAGCACATGGACTGAATTGCAGTCCACTACCATGCAGAGGCTGAGCTGCAGGTATCTCCTCTTGCAGACACTCTGACCATCAAAGCCCAAACTTTGAGGGAAACAAATGAATGGAACCCCTACTGCTCCCCCCACCCACATACACACACCAAGGAGGAGGAAAAATTGTTTACTGCTGAAAGTTTCCACTATGCCCTTATGTAACTCTCCTTTTCACTCATATTTTTTTATATGGACAATAGGATAGTGGCTGTTATACTTTTTTTTTCCTTCCTAAATGACTCCATTTGGCAAAACTTACACAAAGAACATGGAGTTTTTCCTCAGCTGTGAACTGTTGACAGCACTATCACCATGTTTTGTACATATGAAATTTAAATTTCTTGACAAAGTTGTGAAGATATGTTTTTAATCCTTTTTTTTTTTTAACCATTTAAGGTATGGCTCCTTTCTCTCAACATTCCACCCAAGTTCCAGCCTTTAAGTTTCCTACTCTGAGACATTTCCTAGCTAATCCCACATTTCTCAAGACTTGCTTTTCATGAGATTCATCTAGGAATATGTTAAAACTGTACCCACCGCCTTACAGAAGCAAAACCCTTGAGGACACATCAGTTTTCTTTTTTATCTAGACTAGAGATAGAAAATTCCAACTGGTATAGGGAAGTGACTCAGTATATATGTTCGCTCAATATAAAGGGAAAAAATCTTATAAATTAAATCTGTTCAAAGAGAGAATGGGACATCTGGCAAGATGAGGCCCTGCCCCAAAAATGTGAGATCTTACGGCAAAGATGGGCAAGCACTGCTCAGGCCCCCTCTGCCTAGAAAGAGCCCCAGCACTGGTAGAGGTATGCACCAATAGTCTCTAACCTACTTGTGCATTAGCAATAGCAGGGGAGGAGTCTGTATTGTAGCAACAGATTCTGAGGTACTGGGGTGGTTTTACAGTACATCCAGAAATTCTTTAAGACTCTTCCCTTCGAGAGTTGGGGTTTAATTTTCCTCTCTTTGAGTATGGACTAGACTTAGTAATCCATTTCTAAAGACTGGAATATAGTGGAAGTGATGGTATGTGACTTGGAGACCAGGCACTGTGGTTTGTTCCTTGCTTTCTCTCTATAGTCACTGCCTCTGGGAGTAGCCAGCTGTTAAAATCACGAGGACACTCAATCAACCTACCAAGAGGGCCAGTGGTGGTGAACTATGGCTTCCTTTTAACAGCCAGAAGGAAAGTGGGGCTTTCAGTCAACAGTCATGGGGGGAACCACCTTGGAAGTGGATCCTACAGACTGAAGCCCGTCTTCAGATGACTATAGCCCCAGCTGACTTCTTGACTGGAGCCTCAGGAAGCACCCAGAGCCAGAACCACCCAACTGAGCTACTGTCTAATTCCTGACACTCAGAAACTGTAAGAGATAATAAAAAGCCTTTTGTTATAAACAGGTAGGTTGTGGTATAATTTGTTACACAGCACACATTAGCTAACACAAGCTCCCACCTGGAGTCCCTGACTAAATATGAGTTTGAGGTGGAACTTAGAATATATATTTAATATAAGCACCCTCTTGATTCTGATGCAGATATTCTGTCACTAGGTGTCAAAATAACTGCAAATGTGTATTAGTTTGATATCACCTATGCCTGAGGTCCACTCCATAGTAGTAAGATCATGGTATGAATTATCTTCTGTATAACTCTACCTCCTAAGCAAGCACATGGTGCTACCTGCTAAGATTTCTACTTTTTAAAACACGTAGATGTAGTTTTTTTTTCTTATAAAAATAATACTTATTGTAAAATCTGGAAAATGTAGAAAAGTATAAAGAATACATAGCATACTCATAAGTTTTCCCCAAGTATCTCTATTTTGATATATTTTCTTCATATTTAATAATAAATAATCATGATACTACTGTCATACAGTTTCTCATAGATTTTTCACTTACCACTGAAATGGTGCCTGCTATGTGAAGAAGCTCAATAAATATTTGTTGAATAATTATTTCAGATAATTTTCCAAAATATTCAAAAGTCTTTGGAAAAAACAAATAAATGAATGAATAATATTGCATCATGCATATGTACTATCATCTACTTTTAAGTTACTAGATGAAAAGTTACAAATATTACTAAAGGTTTTTATACATTTTGCCATATTGCTTTCTGGAAAGGTTACGATATTATGATTTTGAAAATGATTTTAAATTGCTAAAGTTTCCTAGGAAAAAAGACAGGTTTTATAGCAAAATAAAGGATGAAAGATAAAGGCAAGTGGGTGGCATGAGATTTATATACACAAGATCAAAACAATGCACCTAAATTTGATGCCCTACTTACCTCAAAATTTGGAAAAACAAAATCTTTTTTTTTTTTCAAGAAAATAGAAAAGGGACTAAATTGCAGAAGAGGAAGGATAATGTACAGAAACGAATGTAGCTTTCCAGATATGTACAAACTTCTAGCCAATACTTCTCTAAGTAGTAAGCAGCAACACTTGAGAGAAAAGAAAGCCTGGCTGTGGATTTATCTCTCACAAGAATATTCCTTATTAGAATGTGGCTTCAGACAAAGGGATGATGAGGTGAAATTTATGGGCCATTGTGCTGATTGTTGCATGATGGCAGAATAACAATTATAAAACATCAGGGCACACACTGTGACTCTGAGGAGAATATTTGTTTAAAGGAAAATGATGAATAACAATAAGAATGCAGGAGGCATATTTATATGATATACTAGCCAAAATGCAACCTGAAATACACCTTGTGGATATGCAACTTTGTTTTATTTATAAATCTAGTTTACAAATCCAGGAGCAGTGACCTCAAGATAAATGTAGATCACACACGCAAAGAAAATCAGGAAAGCCTGAGCTTGAATTAAGTTAATCGAGATACTGGACACATCAAGGGGTTGTGAATGTTAAGTCATAATGGGCATGACAGATCCTAGATGATGCCAAAGTTGAGTTATATTGTGGAAATGGTCCGTGTCTGTTGGGGAGTGTGTTGAGGTAAAAAGGAATATTCTATGTTTTGCATGTTACTGTTGTTATGGATTCCAAATAATAATAATCATAATGTTTTGTTATGAAGGAAAAAAAATAATTCTTCATTGATTAATGGCTCATTTATTGTTCTTGGGGTTTTTTTATCCTATGCTTTAATAATTTGGAAAAATTGGAATATATTGAGTATAAAGATTCAGGAGAAATGTTTGAACAGCTTATATTAAAAAACCAAAGCAGTAGCAATCATGTACTTCCGAATATGTCTAAATGAATCAAAAATCTCGATAACACATTCATGAATATTATTTAGGAAACATAATAAATAGTGTAAAAATATATGTATCAAAAACCAAAATGACAAAATTTTCCTTACATAAGATTCTGATAGCCAATTAAAAATCATTGTAGAATTAACAAGCAAAAATTAGAGTCCTGCCTAGATACCAGCTGGCTTTGTAGAAAAGAAACAGAAGTAATAGAGGTTGCCTAAAAACCTTACACTAGTAATGTTCCATTCAGGCACCGTTTCTGCTCTCACACTTCAACAAAAGGAATTTGGTCCAAGGTTTAAAACAAATGAAATTCTAGGCATTTGCAAGTTTTGATTGAAAGTTCAGGAAATAAAATATTTCTTATTCCCTCCCCTTCAGGGAGAACTAAAATATTGCCAGGACACAAACAAAATATGCATAACTTTATAAAACCCTCATATACAATGGCCAGCCCCATCTCCTGCCCAGTCTCCAGGACACTGGCAGGTAATTTAATGAAGGAGTTAGCTTTTCAACAATTCATGTCTGTATGGAGCAAGTCCAGGGGTTGGTAACATCCTTTGTAAGCTTATGGCTGTGCTTGTTCAACAACAACACTCAAATGGAAAAAAAAAATGATGCATCTGGTTTCTATGGCTGTGTTGATGACCAAATCAAATCAACCACCCAGCTGAACTGAACAATAGCACAGAAAATGCCATTAATACAGCTGGAAACACCATTTCGAATGAAAAATTGTGGCTTCAGAGGCTGCCTATGACTGCTGAGTCAGTCTACAATAACATAACTTTCAGAAACTGGATTCTTAGAAGCATGGAATTCTAACTTGGGGAAATCATAAAACTTTCATGTACATAGAAGTTACAGAGACTAATCATCTTTCTCAGATTTTACATTCTTATTTATAAAATGTGATTGACTCAGTGCTGCGCTTGCTTTGGGCAACATAGCAGATAAAAACTGTGCCAAAGGCAGTGTGGGGAAGTGAGAGTAGTCAGACATACTGAGCTCCAAAGGAACCCCCGCAGGTTTCTTCACTTCTCCTTTAGTTTCTCTCATCAATAAAATGAGTACCATAATGCCTATGTAGCCAATTATGTTCATAATTATATAAACATATATATATTTATATATGTATATGTATATAGAACAATAATCCAGCACAGAGTCTGGAATATAGCAAGTACTCAATAAATATTTATTAAACAAACAATTCTAAGAATAAATGAATGAATGAATGAATGGATTATTAGGGATACCTATGAGTTTCTTAAACCAGGAAGAGGAAAGGAAAAAATTTATGTAAATCTAAATGACTACCCTACTTCCTTCTTTTCCTTGTCATGCCAACTAAGTTGAGCTACAAAACAAACCAAGCTAAAAAGAAAGTCAGATGAGAACAATAGGAGCTGTCATTGGTGGAACAGTTACTAGGAGCTAAGCATTTACATATATTGTTTAATAATAATGATAATAACAATAATAATAATGACTATTGAGCTCATAACACCTACTGTGTAGCAAGCACTATGCTAAGTGCTTTTTTCATGTTAACTAATTTATGATTTTCACAGAACCATATAAAGTAGGTGCAACATTTATTTACATGTCTTGCATGAAGTTATTATTGACATACACACACACACACACACACACACAAAAAATGTAACTTCAATAGATTAAGTGACTATGGCCAAGACAGATCCACACAAGTATCTGACTTTGTAGTCTGCAGGTTTCACTGCACCAACTGCTCCTCCAGGGGGAGATTCTGTCCAGGAAAGATGAGGACAGTTGTTAAAGGACCAAATGGATTTGTTATTAATAATAGTAATGGAAAAAGTGTAAATTGAGGGCTAAGAAAAAGGAAGGATGTTCAACAGATGGCAAGTCTTGACAAGAGAATTAGAGCTGATGTTTAACACTGAGACCATGCATCCCAGTCTGTGGGGAGGAGGGAGCTGAACGGTGCCCAGTTTGAGTGCCCTACTAGGTTACAAAGTACTTCGCTATGGAGTCACTCTACTGAAGTAAAAGCATCAAACTTGTTCACTGAGAAAAAAATTTGTGATGATATTTAAGGCTAAACTGAACTGTCTACATCAATAATAGTTTCCAAAAACATTTACATTAGCATTCTAATTACTATGCATATGTTCTAGAGAAACAGGACATTATTTCCTTGCAAAGAACTTTAAATCTAAGATTAATTAAAATGTAAGAACTGAGGCCTGTTCCGTTTTCAGTGTCTGTCAAAATATTGAGTTAACCAATCAATGTTCCATGTCCTGGAATTGTATTTTAAGTGTGACATACCTAACTGGAAACTTCCCTCATGAGGTAAGAAGCTCTCTTTGTCAAGAATTGTGAAATGCACATATAAATACCCCACACCAAATTTACCCTGCTTCAAGTTATCACTTTACTGGTATTGAAAAACTCATTAAATGCATGGCTTTCAGTATTTGTTTAGTTTTCCAGTTATCCCCCAAATAATTTAGTTCATTTACCTTCTTTATTGTGAAGCTCTGCTTATTTAGAGTCCTCCCTTTTTTTCACCTCCCTCAAAACTATTCAGCTTCCTTGTGCTGATTCCTGTGAGTCAGAAAGGAAGTATCCTTTTCTGTAGGGATGCTGAGTGTCCCTGCAGTATCAAATTCATCTCAAATCAAAGACTTCTGGCTCTCAGGAGGCACGAACGCCCTGGGCATTGTGAAGCCTTAGTTTACTGGTATCCCATATCCAGCTTCTTGGGAAGTTTAGCACAGCCACCTAGAGCCTAGAAATTAAAGTCTAAAAATCACTTCACTCTCCCACTTTCTTCACCACTCCATTCCTCTGGCACTCCCCAGTTGTCGTGTGTGTACAGATTGAGATTAACCTTCAGAAACATCACCCCTAACATTCACAGGGTCCCGGTAGGAAATATACATAGAGGTACATTTTCCATATGTCTTACCAAATTAAACTAAGTTTGTCCCGAGGCCGCCTATCTACTTTGAGTTCCTAGTAGGGAACTGCAACTAACTTAGAATGGAAACAAATTGCAGCCTAATTTAAGAGTATATTCTTGTAACAAGTAGCTGAGTCTCAGCCAATCATAGCAGCTGAGCTTCAGCCAATCATAGGCTGCCAACTGATTAAACTACATCCATATAAGGTAAATGCCTTACCACACCATGGCCAAATAAGGCAAAGGAAGAGCTGCAACCAATCAAGCTGTTTCTGTAGGGCCCTTGCTTTGTGTGTAAATACTGCCTGCCCACATTGCTGGGTGGAGCTCTTTGAACCTCTCCTGGTTCTGAGGGCTGCCCGATTCATGAGTCTTTCTTTGCTCAGATAATCTCTCCTAAATTTAATTTGTCTAAAACTTTTTTTAAAGTCTGAGTATTTAAATGTTACAAATCAAAATAACAGACTGTTAAAATAAAATGTATATTCTATAATCTTAACCAGACAAATATACCTTTCTTCTTAAAAATTGTATTAACAATATATGAAGTTATGGTTTTTATGTGACTAACATTTGGCAAATATTAGCCAAATAAAGAATAATAATTTCACAAAATATTATAAAACCTTTAAATTAATTATCTAAATCTTATAATATGCATCACTTATATGATGATTTTCATTTTCTCTTAAAGCAGTATCAAGATCTATATAATCAACATTTCTTAAGTTATTCATATTTCACATTTTACATTGCTGCAATATTACAAAGAAAACCAAAACTAGGCATTTGTTCAAATGTCTTTTTAAGCAAGACTGTTCCTTCATCTATACAGCCAGAGAGGCCTGGGTGGCTAAATAAGGGTAAGCTCAAAAGCCTGGCAAAGAAGAGTTCTGAGGGTGTCTGGTATGATTTTCCACAGTGTATGAAGCAGACTGTTTTCTCATAGGCCTCAACTTCAAGCACTATAGATACTGGAGTAAATTGTATTCTTGCTCAATATTCATCAAATGTTCTTTGTTTGAATATAATTTATTATTGAAGACTTGATTAAGTATTCCAGGAACTCAGTCAATGTTATCTGTGTGTAACAACACAGACAACCATGCCCTTGCAAAGGAATGTGTCCTTATTTTTCCTTCAGTGTTGTTGTGGACCCCCACATTTGCTTGAATCTTTAGCCGTGATGTCACACCTGGGCCTCCTGATCAATCTGGCACCAGGGCACCACAACTGCACCTTTTAGATGGTCTCAGTAATTTTGCTTTTGTAACATTTTGTACCAATACATGACTTACGAGTCGTAAGAATTTTGAAGGCACTGATTAAAAATCTGATTTGTACACATCAATGTAGTTGCCCAGCCTAACAGAAGACCTAGTGCTAAGTAGACTCAAAGTAAGTGTTGAATAATTATTATGCAAAGAGGCTCTTTGACAAAATAAATTTGAAATATTCTTTTTTCTTCCACTTTTTTATTGCGGGAAAATACATTTAACATAAAATTACTATCTTAACTATTTTTAAGTCCAATGACAGTAAGTACCCTTACATTGTTGTGTGGACTTTACACCATTTATCTCCAGAATGCTTTTGAAAAGAGTTGTGAAAACTGAAAATTTGTACCCACTAAACAATAACTCCTCATTTCCCCATTCTCTCAGCCCCTGGAAATCTCCATTGTACTTTTTGTCTCTACGATTTTGACTCTGTAAGTGCCTCATATAACTGGAATCATACAGTATTTGTATTTTTGTGACTGGCATATTTTATTTAGCATAATGTCCTCAGGTTTCATCCATGTTGTGGCACATATAAGAACTTGATTTCTTTTTAAGGCTGAATAATACTCCATTGTATGAATAAATCACACTTGTTTATTATTTATTCATCCATTGATGGACACTTGGATAGCTTCTTTTTCCCATTGAACGGCCTTGGCACCTTTGTCAAAAATGATTTGACCATATATGTGAAGGTTTATTTCTGGGATCACTATTTTATTTCACTGGTCTTTATACCTCACCACACTGTTTTGATTATTGTAGTTTCATAGTACATTTTGAAATCAGAAAGTATGAGTCCTCCAACTTTGTTTTTCTTCTTCAGGATTTTTTTTTTTTTTTTTTGGCTGTTTGAGGTCCCTTGAAATTCCATATGAATTTTAGGGTGGATTTTTTTCTATTTATGCAAAAACACCCTTGGGCTTTTGTGAGGGATTATAGCAAATGTGTAGATCACGTTGGGTAGAGTTGACATCTTAACAATATTAAATATTCTAATCCATGAACATGAAATGTTTTTCCATTAATTTCTTTAATTTCTTTCAGAAATGATTTGTTGTTTCCATGGTAATAGTCTTTCACCTCCTTGGTTAAGTTAATTTCTAAGTATTTTATTCTTATTGATACTATAGTAAATTGAGTTGCTTTTAAAATTTCCTTTTCAAATTGCTCATTGTTAGTGTATAAAAATGCAACTGAATTTTCTGTGTTGGCTTTCTATCCTATTTCTTTGTTACACTAACATGACAGTTCTAACTCTGTGTGTGTGTACATGTGTGTGTGTAATCTTTAGGGAGTTCTACATATAAGATCACATCATCTGTGAACAGAGATAATTTTACGTCTTTCTTTCCAATTTGAATGTCTTTTATTTTTTTTCTTACTTACTTGTTCTAGCTAGAACTTCCAGTACAATGTCTTATCTATCCTTTGTTCTTTCACCACTTCTATGTGTGATATTCTTAACTTTTTCCTTATCTTAGAGAAAAAAACCTTTCAGCCATTCACCATTGAGTATAATGTTTGCTGTGGGTTTCCATATATTGATTTTATTATGTTGAGGTAATTTTCTTTTATTCCAAGTTTGTTTAGGTGTTTTTTTAAATTGCAAAAAGGTGTTGAATTTTGTCAAAGGAGTTTTCTGCATTAACAGAGATGATCAATTGTTGGGTATTTTTTTTTCCCTTTCATTGTGTTAACCTGGTGTATTATATTAAGCAATTTTTGTATGTTGAACCATACTTGCTTTCCAGGAGTAAATGTCACTTGATCATGTTGTATAATCCTTCTAACATGCTGCTGAATTTGGTTTGCTAGTATTTTGTTGAGGATTTTTGCATCCATGTTTATAAGGGATATTGATCTGTAATTTTCTTTCTTTGTAATGTTTTTGCCTGGCTTTGGTATCAGGGCAATGTTGGTCTCATACAATGAGTTAGGGAGTGTTTCCTTCTCTGTAATTTTTTGGAAGAGTTTGAGAAGAATTGGTGTTAGTTCTTCTTTAAATGTGTGGTAGAACTCTGTTGAAGCCATCACAGGTTCAGGGTTTACTTTGTTTGGAGATTTTGATTACTGATTCAATCTCTTTATGAGTTATAGGTCTATTCATGTTTTCTATTTATTCATATTTTATAGTCTTAGTAAGTTTTGTGTTTATAGAAACATGTTTGTTTCCTCCAGGTTGGCCAATTTATTGGCATACAATTGCTCATAGAACTCTCTTGTAACTAGTTTTATTTCTGTAAAATTAATATCAATGTCCCCACTTTCATTTCTGATTTTAGAAAGTTCAGTCTTCTCTACTTTTTACTTAGTCCATCTAGCTAAAGGTTTGTCAATTTTGTTGATCTTTTTGAAGAACCAACTAGTTTTTTTTTAATTTTCTCTATTGTTTTCTATTCTCTATTACATTTATCTCTGCTCTAATTTTTATTATTTCCTTTTTTTCTCCTTGCTTTGGATTTGGTTTGTTCCTCCTTTTCCAATCCCTTAAGTTGTAAAATTTGGTTGTTAATTTGAGATCTTTCTTGTTGTTGTTGTTATTGTTTTTAATATAACTGTTTACACCTATAAAATTTCCCCTTAGCACTGCTTTTTCTGAGTCCCATAAGTTTTAGTATGTTGTGTTTTCATTTTTATTCATCTCTAAGTATTTCATAATTTCCCTTGTGTTTTCATTGGTGGCTTAAGAGTGTTGTTTAATTTACACAAATTTGTGAATATTCCAGTTTTACTTCTATTATTAATTTCTATCTGCATCCTGTTGGGTTTGGAGAAAATACTTTGTATGATATCTATCTTGTTAAGTCTATTGACACTTAATTTGTGGCCTAACATGTGGTTTATCTTGGAGAATGTCCTATATGCCCTTTGGAAGACTGTGTATTCTGTTGTTCTTGGGCAGAGCGTTCTATACATGCCAGTTAGATCTGGTTGGCTTCTTGCGATGATTGGGTTCTCTATTTTCTTACTTACACTCTGTCTGCTTGTTCTGTCTATTATTGAGTATGGGGTATTGAAATTTCCAACTATTATCGTAGAACTAACTATATCTACCTTCAATTCTGTCAATATTTCTGTCATGTATTTTGACGGTCTGTTATTAGGTGTGTAAATGTTATAATTGTTATATTTTCTTTTTATGTTGATTAATATATGATATCCATCTTTGTCTTTTGTAATATTTTGGACTTAAAGTCTATATTGTCTGATATTAGTATATAGACACCCCTGTTCTCTTTTTGGTTATTATTTATATGGAATACCCATTTCTATTCTTTCCTGAATACCTTTTTGTGTCTTTGAATCTAAACTGAGTCTCCTTTACAACACATAGTTAGATCATATTTTTTATCTAAACTACAAATCTCTTTGTTTTTTTATTTTTACTTATTATGGGTACATACTGGTTACATATTTTTATAGGGTACAAGTGATGTTTTGATACAGGCATACAATGTGACTGAATCAAACCAGTGTAATTGTGGTATCTATCACCCCAGGAAGTTATCATTTCTTTGTGATAGGAACATTCCAATTCCAGTATTTTAGTTATTTTAAAGTATACCCTAACTTAGTGTTGATTATACTCACTTTGTTGTGCTGTCAAATATTGTACATTCTAACTATCTAACTATATTTTTGTACCCATTAACCATCTCCACTTTATGTACCCCTCCCCACTACACTTCAAAGCCTCTGATACCATCATTCTACTCTCTGTCTGAATGAAATCAATTGTTTTTAATATTTATCTCCTGCATGAGGGAGAACTTGCAAGATTTGTCTTTCTGTGCTTGGTTTATTTCACTTAACATAATGTTCTCCATTTCCATCCAGGTTGTTCCAAATGGCAGAATTTCATTCTTTTCTGTGGCCATGTAACATTCCATTGTGTATATGTACCACAATTTCTTTATCCCTTCATCTGCTTATGAACACTTAGGCTGATTGCAAATCTTGGCTATTATGAATAGTGTTGCAATAAACACGTGAATGCTGATATCTTTTTGACATGCTGATTCCCCCTCTTTTGGATATATACCCAGGAGTGGACTGCTGGGTCATATAATAACTCCATTTCCAGTTTTTTGAGGAACCTCCATATCATTCTCCATAGTGGTTGCACTAATTTACATTCCCACCAACAGTACACAAGAGTTCCCTTTTTTCCACATTCTTGCCAGCATCTGTTATTCCCTGTCTTTTTGATAAAAGCCATTTTTACTGGTATGAGAGGATATCTCTTTGTTGTTTTAATTTGCATTCCTCTGATGACTAATGATGTTGAGCATTTTTTCATATACCTGTTGGCCATTTGTATGTCTTCTTTTGAGAAATGCCTATTCAGATCCTTTGCCCATTTTTAATCAGCTTATTTGTTGTTTTCCTTGTAGCTCCTTATATATTATAGTTATTAATCCCTTCTCAGATTGGTAGTTTGCAAATATTTTCTGCAATTCTGTGGGTCGTCTCTTCACTTTGTTGACTGTTTTCTTTGTTGTGGAGAAGCTTTTTAGCTAAATGTGGTCCCATTTGTCCAACTTTGCTTTGGTTGTCTGTGCTTTGGGGGTATTACTCAAGAAGTCTTTGTACAGACCAACGTCCTGAAGCATTTCCCCAATGTTTTCATTTAGTGGTTTCATTGTTTCAAGTCTTAGATTTAAGTCTTTAATCCATTTTGATTTGATTTTTGCATACAGTGAGAGAGAAGGATCTAGTTTCATTCTTCTGCATATGGATATCCCATTTTCGCAGCACCATTTATTGACGAGACTGTCCTTTCCACACTGTATGTTCTTGGCATTTTTGTTGAAGATAAGTTCACTATAGACGTGTGGATATATTTCTGGATTCTCTACTCTGTTCCATTTGACTATGTGTTTGTTTTTATGCCAGTACCATCCTTTTTTGGTTACTACAGCATAATAGCATAATTTGAAGTCAGGTAATGTGCTTCCTCCAGTTTTGTTCTTTTGCTCAGGATGGCTTTGGCTATTCTGGGTCTTTTGTGGTTCCATACATATTTTAGAATTATTTTTTCTAGTAATGTGAAATACATCATTGGTATTTTGATGGGGGTTGCATTGAATCTGTAGATTGCTTTGGGTAGTATGGACATTTTAACAATATTGATTCTTCCAATCCATTTTTCCATGTTTTTGTGGCCTCTTCAATTTCTTTCATCAATGTTTTATAGTTTTCATTATAGAGATCTTTCACTTCGTTGGTTAAGTTTATTCCTAGGTATTTTATTTTATTCCTAGTTATTGCAAATGGGATTACTTTCTTGGTTTCTTTTTCAGATTGCTTACTCTTGGCATACAGAAATGCTACTAATTTTTGTATATTAATTTTGTATCCTGTAACTTTACTGAATTTGTTAATCAGTTCTAATAGTTTTTTTGTGGCATCTTTAGGTTTCTCTAGATATAAGATCACATCATCTGCAGATAAGGATAATTTGACTTCTTCCTTTCCAATTTGGATGCTCTTTATTTATTTCTCTTGTCTGATTGCTCTAGCTAGAACTTCCAGTGCTATGTTGAATAACAGTGGTGAAAGTGGGTATCCTTGTCTTGTTCCAGATCTTGGATGAAAGGCTTTCCTTTTTTCCCCATTCAGTATGATACTCGCTGTGGGTTTGTCATACATGGCTTTTATCATGTTGAGGGAAGTTTCTTCTATACCCAGTTTTTTGAGTTGTTAACATGAAGGGAAGTTGAATTTTATCAAATGCTTTTTCAGCATCAATTGAAACGATCATTTGGTTTTTGTCCTTTGTTCTGTTGATATGATGTATCATATTTATTCATTTGCATAAGTTAAACCAATCTTGAATCCCTGGGATTAATCCTACTTGATCATGATGAATAATCTTTTTACTGTGTGTTGAATTCAGTTTGCTAGTATTTTGTTGAGTATTTTTACATCTATGTTCATCAGAGATACTGGCCTGTAGTTTTGTTGTTGTTGTTGTTGTGTCTTTGTCTGGTTTGGGTATCAGGGTGATACAGGTCTCATAGAATGAGATTGGGGGTATTCCCTCCTCCTTGATTTTTTGGACTAGTTTAAGTATAAAACTATTGGTATTAATTCTTCTTTGAATGCTTGGTAGAATTCGGCAGTGAAGCCATCAGGTCCTGGGCTTTGTTTGATGGGAGACTTTTTATTACTGCTTCTATCTCATTACTCGTTATTGTTTTATTCAGGTTCTGGATTTCTTCCTGGTTCATTCTTAGTAGGTTGTATTCTTAGTAGATCGTGTGTGTCTAGGAACTTATCCATTTCTGGGTTTTCCAATTTATTGGCATATAGTTGCTCATAGTAGTCTCTAATGATCCCTTGTATTTCTGCAGTATCAGCTGTAATGCCTCATTTTTCATCTCTGATTTTATTTATTTGGGTTTTCTCTCTTTTTTTCTTAGTTAGCCTGGCTAAAGGTAATTCAAATTTGTTTATCTTTTTTAAAAAACAACTTTTTATTTCATTGATCTTTTTTGTTTTTTTATTTGTTTGTTTCAATTTCATTTATTTCTGCTATGATATTTATTATTTCTTTTCTTCTACTAATTTTGGGTTTGGTTGCTCTCATTTTCTAGTTCTTTCAAGATGCATTGTTAGGTTGTTTATTTGAAACTTTTCTACTTTTTTGATGTAGGCACTTATTGCTATAAATTTTCCACTTATTACTACTTTTGCTGTATCACTAGGTTTTTGATATATTGTGTTTTCATTTTCATTTGTTTCAAGAAAGTTTTTAATTTTCTTCTTAATTTCTTCATTGACCCACTGGTCATTCAGCAGCAGATTGTTTAATTTCCATGTGTTTGTACAGTTTCCAACATTCCTCTTTTTATTGATTTCTAGTTTTATTCAATTGTGGTCAGAAAAAACACTTGATATGATTTCATTTTTTAAAAAATTTTTAAGACTTGTTTTGTGGCCTAACATATGGTCTGTCTTTGAGAATGATCCATGAGCTGAGGAGAAGAACATGTATTCTCAGCTATTTGATGAAATGTTCTGTAAATATCTATTAGGTCCATTTGTTCTATAGTGTGAGTTAAGTCTTAAGTTTCTTTGCTGATTTTCTGTCTGGATAATCTGTCCAGTGCTGAAAAGGGGATGTTGAGGTCTTCAATGATTATTGTATTGGAGTCTCTCTCTCTCCTTAGCTCTGATTATATTTGCTTTATATATCTGACTGCTCCAATGTTGGGTGAATATATATTTAAAATTGTTATATCCTCTTTCTGAATTGACTCTTTTATCATTATATAATGACCTTCTTTGTCTCTTTTTAAAGTTTTTGTCTGGAAATCTATTTTACCTGACAGAAATATAGCTACTTCTGCTCTTCTTGGTTTCCATTTGCATGGAATAAATTTTTCTATCCCTTTATTTTCAGTCTATGTGTGTATTTACAGGTGAAGTGTGTTTCTTGAGGGCAACATACCGTTAGGTTTTGTTTTTTATCCATTCATCCACTTTATGTCTTTTTATTGGTGAGTTTAGTCCATTCACATTCAATGTTATTATTGGTAGGTAAGGACTTACTACTGCCATGTTGTTTGATTTCTGATTGTTTTGAGGTCCCCTCTTTCTTCCTTCCTTCCTGTCTACCTTTTAGAAATGATTTTCTCTGGTAGCGTGTTTTAATTTTTTGCTTCTTATTTTTTCTCTATCTGGTGTAGGTTTTTTGATTTGAGGTTACCACAAGGCTTGTAACAAACATTTTATAAACAATTATTTTAAATATATGACAATCTCCTTACAAACAAACATATAAATAAATAAGCAAAGAGAGATCTAACAGAAATTCTACCCTTTAATTCTATTCCCCCCACACACTTTTTAACTTTGTTTTTTCCATCCATATCTTTTTGTACTACCTGTCATTCAAAAAGTTGTTGTAGTTATTTTTGATAGGTTTGTCTTTTAGTCTCCCTGCTCCAGACACAAGTGGATTATACATCACAATTACAGCAATAGAGTATTGGGTATTTGTGTACTTACTGTTACTAGTGAGTTGTATACCTTCAGATGATTTCTTCTTATTTGTTAATGTTCATTTCTTTCAGATTGAAAAAATCCTGTTAGCATTTCTTGTAGGACAGGTCTGGTGTTGATTAAATACCTTGGCTTTTGTTTTTCTGGGAAAGTCTTTGTTTTTCCTTCATGTTTGAAGGATATTTTTGCAGGATATATATTCTAGAGTTAATGTATTTTTCCTTCAGCACGTTGAACATGTCATGCCACTGTCTTCTGGCCTGTAAGGTTTTCACTGAGGAGTCTGCTACAGACATATCAAAGCTCCTCTATATACCTTTTTCTTTTTGCTTCCTTTAGGAACTTTTCTTTACCCATGACTTTTGGGAGCTTGATTATTAAATGCACTTAGGTAGTCTTGTTTGGGTTAAATTTGCTTGGTGTTCCATGACCTTCTTGTACCTGAATACTGATACCTTTCTCTAGGTTTTGAAAGTTCTCTGGTATTTTTTTTTTAATAAACTTTCTACCCCAATCTCTCTCTCTGCCTCCTCTTTAAGGCCAATAACTCTTAGATTTGCCCTTTGAGACTATTTTCTAGATGTTGTGGGCATGTATCACCCTTTTTTATTCTTCTTTTTCTTTTTTCTCTTGTGACTGTGTAGTTTCAAATAGCCTGTCTTAAAGCTCACTGATTCTTTCTTCTGCTTGGTCAATTCAGCTATTGAGAGACTCTGATGCATTTCTCAATTTGTTAATTGAATTCTTAAGCTCCAGAATTTCTGCTTGATTTTTTTATTATTTCAATCTCTTTGTTAAATTTCTCTGATAGGCTTCTGAATTACTTCTTTGTGTTATCTTGAAGTTCACTGAGCTTCTTCAGGGTAGCAACTTTGAATTGTTTGCCTGAAAGGTTAAATATCGCCATCACTCCTGGATTGATCACTGGTGCCTTATTTAGTTCATTTGGTGAGGTCATGCTTTCCTGGGTGTTCTTGATGCTTGTGGATGTTTATCGATGTCTGAGCATTCACGAGTTATGTATTCATTTTAATCTTCACAGTCTGGGCTTGTTTGAATCTATCCTTCTTGAGGTTTTCCAGGTTTTCAAAGAGAATTTAGTGTTATGATCTAAGTCTTTGGTCACTGTAGTTGTATCAGCACTGGGGGTGCGCCAAGCCCAGGAATGACCCTTGCAGATTCATGGTGGTACCACCTTGGTTGTCTTGGCTATGATATACAAGAATTCCCTGAATTACAAGGCAAAGTCTCTCACCCTCTTCCCTCACTCTCTATGAGGGGCTGCTGGAGTTTGGAGAGGAGTGATGTGGGCACTCCCTCATGGCCACTAGTGCCAGGTCACACTTGAAACCAGTCCAGACTCACCAAAGCCTGTGGCGACTATTGCCTGGCTACTTCTGATGTTTATTCAAAACCCAAGTGTCCTTTAGTCAGCAGGTGGTGAATCTTGCCAGGACTGGGTCTTTCCCTTCAGCACAACATGTTTCCTTCTGGCCCAAGGTGGGTCCAGAAATGCCCTCTAGCAACTGAAGCCTGGAATCAGGGGCTTCAGGGGTCTGCTTGGTACTTTGTTTTACAATGTCTGAGCTGGTATCAAAGTTGCAAAACAAAGTCTTCTAAACTTTTCCCTTTCCTTTACCCAAGTTGAAAAAGATTCCCTGAGCTGCACTGCCTGTAGTTGGGTAGGGGGTGAGACAGGCACTGGCTTGGCCACCACTGCTGGTGTCCCACTTGGTCACATGCACCCTTAGTCCACTGACCCCAAGCTCGCACAGCCCCATGTATTTCCCAAGAACTGCAGCCCTTGTGGCCCAACTGCCTTACAAATTTAGTCTAGACCCCAGCTGCTTTGTGTCAGCCAGTGGCAGGACTAGCTGGAATGTGGGTTTTAGATTAGTGGATTTCTCTCTGGCCAGGCTGGTCTAAGTGTTCCCCCCATGGGCACCAGCAGAGTTCTTCCCTGTGCTGTGTTCCCCTGTGCCAGGAGAGCCCTTAGTTTCAATGTAAAACCCCATGATCACTTCACTCTCCCTTTCCTGGGCACATAGATTCTCTCTCCACTCAGCATGCTGACATGGCACTGCCAGGATGGGGGAGGGGTGGTGTAGGCAATGCACGATTGTCTTTTCTGCCCTCTTCAGTGCCTCTTTCCTTGATATAATGTTAAAAACCAAGTAGTATCATTGCATATCTGATTTTTGGTTCTTCTGAAGGTGCTTGCTTGTTTGGGTAGTTGCTGGATTTAGTGTTCATGCAGAGGGATGATAGCTAGAGGTTTCCATTTGGCCATATTGCTCCACCCCTTCTCTCCCCAGTCTCTATCTTTGGACTGGATAATTTAACTCATTTATATTTAAAGTAATTACTAATAAGGAGGAACTTACTTCTGTCATTTTGAATGTGTTTTCTATATGCCTTATAGCTTATTTGTCCCTCATTTCCTACATTACTATCTTCTTTTATGTTAAGTTGACTTTTTGTAGCAAACATGTAAATCTCTTTCTCATTTCCTTATGTGTATATTCTTCAGCTTATTGGCTTTGTGGTTACCATTTCAAATTGCATTTAACATCCTAAAGATATAATACTTTAATTTAAATTTATACCAGCTTAATTTCAATAATGTACAAAAACTTCTCCTTTAATAGCTCTGTCCCCACCCCTTTCAGTTGTTAAAGACACAAAATTACATCTTTATACATTGTATGTCCCAAAAGTTAAGCTAATATTTAAATGCATTAGTCTCCTAAATCATGTAGAATGTAAAACATGCAGTTAAAAAATAAAGTTATAATAATAATAATAGCTTTTATACCAGCTATTTTTAAAAATGTATTAGTCTCTTAAATAAAGTAGAAAACAAAAAGTAGGGTTACACACTATTGCTACAATTATACTAGTGTTTATAATTTACCTAGTATTTACCTTTATTAAGGTCTTTATTTCTTAATGAAACTTCAAGTTATTGTCTAATTTCCCTTCATTTCAACCTACAAGTCCCCTTAGAATTCCTTGCAGGACAGAAATATGATAATGAAAATTTTCAGCTTTTATTTATCTGGAAATATATTCATTTCTTTCTCACTATTGTAGTGCAGTTTTCCTGGATATAACAATTTTGGTTGTCAGGTTTTTTTTCCTTTTAGCACTTTGTGTTTATCAGCCCACTGCCTCTGGCCTCCAAGTTCCTGGTGAGACATATGCTGATAATCTGATGGAGAATCACTTGCATGTGAAGATTTGCTTCTCTCATGCCGCTTTCAAGTTTATCTTTGTCTTTAGCTTGGTAATTGTAATGTGTTTCTAGAATGGACCTCTTTGATTTATTCTACTTGAAGTTCATTGAGATTCTTGGGTTTTATATTCATGTCTTTCATCAAATATGGGAAATTTTTGGTCATTATTTTTTCAAATAGTCTCTGTGTCTTCCTATTTCTGTTCTTTTTCTGAACACTCATAATAAGTATGTTTGTCTTCTTGACCCTCTTGATGTCTCACAGGCCCCACAGGCTCTGTTTACCTTTTCTCAACCTGTTTTCTTCTTTTTACTCAGACTCAATAGTTCCCATTGTCCTATGTGTTGATTCCTTCTTCTGCTTGCTAAAATCTACCTTCTAATCCTTTGAGTGAATTTTTTATTTCAGTTATTGTGCTTTTCAGCTCCAGAATTTCCTTCTGATTGCTTTTTGCATTTTCTATCTTTTTATTGATATTTCTATTTTGTTCATACATTACTTTCTGGACTTCTCCACATCTCCCCGTAGTTCCTTGAGTATCTTTAAGACATTCATTTTAAAGTCTGTATGTAGTAAATCTTCCATCAGGTATTTTTCATGGATAGTTTTTTTGGTTTATTTATTTTCCTTTGAATGGGCCATACTTTCCTGCTGTTTTGTATGCCTTTAGATTTTTTGTTGAAAACTGGACATTTTGATCTAATAATGTGGTAATTCTGGAAATCTGATTCTCCTCCACCCCCAGAGTTTGCTGTTTTTTTTGTGTTATGTTATTGTTTTTATTTTGATGATTGTTTTACATTGTCAATGTGCCAAAGATCAGTCTGAAGTATAAACTTAAGGTCTTCTCAGTTCACTTCTGAGCCTGAACATTTTCCTGGGCATGCATGGCAACATTTTAGTTTCCCTTGTATATATGGTTGCTCTTGAATGTCCTAGCCTTCAAAGTCTGGCTCCAAGAAGGGAAAAAGAAAAAAGAAAAATGAAAGGGTGGAAAAGTGTGGGACCTTTATATCTCCTGAAAGTCACTTCAGTCAGAGAAGGAGGGGGTTGGAACAATGAAGGGAGGTGCACCAACAATGGCTGCCCACCTCTGTGTCTGCAGCAGTCACCACTCAGAGCACAGATACCTGATAACTGGAGGACAGGATCCTTTTTGCCCACCATGGCTCCCACAAGCTGTGTGCAAGCTACTCCAGAAATGCATGCACAGCTGCCTGCCACAAGGCTGTGAGGTGGGTAATGGGTAATTTCTGCTGAGCTAAGAACTAAAATTGGCCAAAATTAACCACAATATACAGTCCAAATTGTCCCCTTGAATATGCAAGCTTTTGGTAGATTCCAAAGTT
The DNA here is from genome assembly GCA_023783475.1 of Daubentonia madagascariensis. Lineage (NCBI taxonomy): Eukaryota > Metazoa > Chordata > Mammalia > Primates > Daubentoniidae > Daubentonia > Daubentonia madagascariensis. Next base: position 2,433,715 of record JAKFHU010001747.1, on the reverse strand, counting down.
CCAAAATAATTACATCAGACAGATTCTGCCAGTGCAGTTGTCTATGTGGAGAGACAAATATCTGGTGCTTCGCACTCTGCCATCTTTCCAGGATACTTTTTGAAATATTTTTTGACTACCAAATATAATCAATCCACTCTCCTTTTTCATCCCTATGGATTTAAGTCATTTACATGCAGAACAGTTTCCAAATCTTTGTTCTCAAGGATTTTACATTCAAATTATGCAGATGAGAATTAGACACATAGATTTTCAGCAAACAAAACAGCATATAAAATGTCCTGGGTCACTTGCTATGGAGAATGCGTGCTATGCAAGTTCAAAACAGGTTGGCTAGTGAGGCTTGGCATTATCAGGGCAGTGGGTATAAACTGGGTTCTGAAAGATGACTGAACATTTCAGTGGTAAAAAGAAAAAAGAGAAAAGTCAGTCCCTACTGAGCATAGATGTAAAATGAAAGATTATTATTATGTATTCACAAGACAGTAAACTCATTGACTCAGAATAAGAGTATATTAGTAAAGACCAAATAATTATTTTTATTTATACTAGCAGTCACTCCTGATAGGCATAATTGTTGTGGAAGTCACCTTCTAAACAGAAAGGTGGGGTGTGTGTGTGTCTGTGTGTGTGATTCTAGGCATTTGATAAGGATAAATGGCATGGAAGTAGTCAGTTTAATATACGGCCTTTGCCTCATAGACTTTTGATTTCTCAAACATAATATTTTTTTCTGAAATCTGTGAAAAAATGTTTCTTCCCTGTATAACAGTCATGCACATCATGCACAACTAACATGGAATTTGGAGTTGGAAACATTTCAAGGGCATTTGATATAATAGCTTCTTTTGCCCTAGTATGGTGACATTTTGGTAACATATAAAAACGTCAGAGTGTGAAATGTTTAAACTTAAACCAAAATAGATGAGGATTTTGAAGTTTTGCAGGTTGTAAATTACTGAAGCCAATTTTAAATGGACTCAATTCAATGCCCTGGTGTTTTGTGTCACTTGACATATGATAAAGTCATGGTTTATTCGAATTTCCTAATAAGTGATGAGATTTTTCAAGTTTGTGGGAAAAAAATGAATGCTATTTTAGCTTTAATTTTATATAAATATGGGAATGAATGTAAAAGGAAATATTAAAAATACAACATCTTTATGCTTACTTTAAGTATTCAATTCACATTTTTTTAGTAGCACTGACTAAATTTTGTGACTTCACTTGTAAAATAAAGTGTGTATGTGTGTAAAGAAATCTATAAACCCAGAAGAACAGGTAGCTTTCTGCGCAGAAAAGAGCTAACAGTGGCTCATGTGTCCTGAAGGCTCACTACCTGCCTCATCATGTTCTAAAAGCTTCTCGTGGTCCTCACCACTATCAAAAGTGGTAGTTTTTGTTTGTTTGTTTTGTAATTGCTCCAATTGAACACATGGGAAGATTGTAGCATAGGCAGGTTAAGCAATTTGAACGAGTTCATCAACTGCAAGTGGTAATACCAGAAATCAAACAGTATGCCATGTCCTTAGCCACAAAGCCATACAGCCTCCCACATTTTGACAGTGCTTGAGGATCATTAAAGCACTAACATTCCAAAGTAACAAGAACAAAATCTCCATTCTCAAAACATGCCAAAAATTGTAATATATGTTGTACTTTGTAGAAAATCTCATTATTTCTTATATTTTAATAAAAATTAGTATTAATTTTTAATGACATTGTAAATATACGAATGTATTCCTTTTGCTTAAAATTAAAACATTACAGATAAGACAAAATTCTTACCACAATCCCCAAACTCACTCCCTTCCTTTACCCTCTACCTGCCTAAGACATTATTGCTATTAGCTTAGTATTTGGTCCTCTCCATCCTTTACAATGTATTGGCGTTCATATGATACACACATACGTATAAAAATGAATGCACACACATGCATGCATATATACATAGAAAATATGTAGTATTTAATTACATAAGCTATAGTATTTAGTATATATCACTTTCACATCCTTTTTTTATTCAACGATACATCTCTCTCTCTGCTTCAACCTTTTAAAATACTACACAATTCCCAAGTACAGATATGTCAGTTTATCCAGTGATTAACTTAATAAACTTTTGTTTGTTTTTGGTTTTTTGTTTCAATACAAATCTTCTTTCAGATCTCATTATACATATGTGTGAGTACTTTTCTAAGAAAGATGCCTCAGAAAAGAATGACTGATTCCTATGGTATTTGTATTTTGTATTTTGATAGTAATTCCAAGTTGCCATTCAATTTCCTTGTGTCCCTCTGCCAATTTATTTCCCCATAGCAATTTATTCCCCTACTCCTATATCACAGGGAACTGATATAGGAGTATCAATTTCCCAACAAACCCACCAAGATTTGATATTATCAAAAAATTTTAATGTTTGCATTCTGATATGTGAAAAATTATATTGTTTAATCTGATATCTCTGATTGCTGGTAACTTAGAAAGCCATATTTAATGTGATTTTACAGTTTCTATTTCTTTGTAATTTGCAGTTTATATTCAAGTTGTCCATTCTCTACACATTTGATGGCCTTTTCTTTATTGTTTTGTAGTTTTTAATATACTGAAAACTAACCTTTTGCCTGACATGCATGTATGCGTGTGTGTGTGTGTGTATATATATATGTGTGTGTGTGTGTGCGTGCGCACGTGTGTGTGTGTGTATATATATTTTTTGCTTTACAAATGAGAAGTTAAATTATTTTAGTTTGCATTGTTTTAATCCTGATTTCACATTTTGGAGAAGAAAATGACAAATAGTTCTTCAAGAAAACCAGTATGAACCACAAACAATTGCAGCTTTGAATAAAATCACTTAACACAGTTTCACTATTAAAAATTTTATCAGTCAAAGACATTATGCAATATTCATTTCTGGAAACTTGGTCAGCATCCTTGGTTTCAGATCAGAAGGTACAAGAGAGAGCAATATAAATCGACATGAGGGACCATTAGGTCCTGATAATTTGCTGCTTTGAACTTGGGAAATGGGAGGGAACATTATTAGATTCTAGTAAGGGCTGAGTTGGTGTTGCTTTCACTGGGTCTGGGGCCACCTGAGTGTGGCCTAATGCACCAGATGCCTGAGCAGCATCTGGAATCAAAGGCAGACAGGAGGTGGGAAAGCTCAGCTGTGGCAAGGGCTCAATGAGAGAGAGAGAAGCAAATGTGGTTGCATGCATGCAGAGGAGAAAACAAACAAAAGGCAAATAAACAAAAACGATCCATGCTTTAGCAAGAGGTAGGCTGTCCCTTTTTGCCCTAGGCTTACTCCAGACTACTTATTTCATTTCTGACTTATCCACAGCCCCTCTAAAGAGTATGTAGCCTTCACTGCAGAGAATTGGAGTATGTGAAGTGAAGGCAAAAATCTGGGCACTTTATTCCTCCACTAACCCTGACCTTTGGAGAAATTATTAAAACAGTTGATTGTTTTCTCAATTCTGTTCTTATGCCTACTCCCATACTCTCCACTCCCACAAAGATGCTTATGTGTGGGAGTCTCAGGTCACCTTCCTTTCGCTAACTGCCTACTAACCAATCCCTTCGAGTTTAGTGCCGTATGTGTAGGGCACATTCACAAAGATTTTCTTATCTTAGTAAAGTGGGCTCAGACTCTATTATAGACATTGTCTAAGTACAAAACCCCTTGGAAAAGTGCATAGTTTCCTTACGAGAATATTAAAAATAATGTTACTGGCATAAACATAAATGTGAATTTGATGAAGAACCCATAAAGAATATTAAATGAGAAGACAAAAGCCCAGTACAGGTGGATTTAATAGCTTCTGATGAAATACATTCATATACTTTTTTCTCCCAAGATTGAATCTTCTCCTATACATTCTCAATATAGCTACAACTAAATGAGAAAAGAACAAAGAAAAGATATTGATAGAATCCAGAGCCTTTTTTCGCAAGCCTCCAAGTAAACTCTTTAAATAGATGGTTTTATTCCACCCAGGTATGTTTAGGGGTATATAAAACACATCTACAAGACTTGACAACCTAACTCATATTCACTGACGCCACCACTATTTTTTGTCCCTTTGGATCCTCCCTGGTCCTTTGACCCCTCCTCATCTCAGATCCTATTAATTTCAGACCATTAAAAGGCTTTTATGCAGACAGGAATGAACACTTTTGCAAATTACCAAGGTGGTTTTTGCTGCAATGTGTAGAGTGAATCAGAGTGGGATAGGTAGAGAAAGGAAGTCCAGAGAAAGAGAGTTCTTACAATATCCCAGGCAAGAGATGGTCTGTATTTCTGCAATGTAAGCAGGGATGAAGCAGCTGTATATATGAAATATTCAGAAAGCTAACTCTTAACAACTCAGGAAAGAAGAAAGCAATGTGATAATGAAGAAAAAAAATTTAATTCCCTGAATTTTGTTAGTTGTGTCAGTATAACTTTGTTAAATGAGAACTCAGCACACATTACTGCTGTTGTTTAAGCAAATGGAGTAATAGTGTCGATAAAATCAACATGCCATTTACATGTCTGTATTATGTTTGTAGTTAACACAGAGTGTAAATAATGACTCCCTGGCATAGTAATTCAGAATGTTTCAGTTTGTGCCATGTGGAGAACTTTAGAATCTTTGTTCTATTAGATCTTATGCTTCCTAAAATATTTTAGAGACTTTAAAAATAGTTCCATGTATAAGATGCCAAATAGCTGGACAAACATAGGGCCTTTCATTCAAAAAATATTTTCAACACAGTTTAGAAATATGTGAATGATGTGATCTCTGACCCACTAGGGAGCCAGGCAAGGTTGTTCTAGCCTAAATGGAACAGGGCTGAGGCAGAAAGTCAGGTATGTGTGATCAGAAATCAGCCACATAGGATGGGAGCAAGGAGATGTCACACTATAGAAGGGTAAGGACTGAGCATCAGGCTGAAGTACCATATCTAAATGTGCTGTTAGACCCAGGAAACAGATTTCATGGCACATTGCGGTGATGAACTGGCAAAGGTAGCAAAGAGTTTACAAGGCACCTTCTTGTGCAATGTTTCATTTAGTTCCTCAAATCATTCTAGATATGGCTTCTAAATAGAAACAATACTTTCCATCTGGGGAAGGTTTTAGATTAAGATGAAGTGTAAGATGCCTAATATAACACCTAACACATGATAGATGTTTAATTATGTGTTTTGATTCCTGTTTTCTACATGCATATTTACTACCTCTCTCTCTCTCTCCACCCCCCTCCACCCCGCTGCCCCTCAGCTTAGGCTATGGGTTTTGTTTGCAGAGCCATGTCTGACATCCTGCTGCTTAGGCATACTTACTGTTCCATGATCTTAAGTTTAATTACTAAAATCACCTGCTATGTTCTAAAATATATCTCTGTTACAGAAATCATAAGACCTCCCAAGGCAATGGCATTGTAACTTGTTTCAAACAAAGGTACCAGATATATCAGACCCCTAAAGGTGTAGGTCGTTGGGGGTGTGGGGATACCAGGAGAGCAGATTATGTCTCACTCTCTTTCAATGGAGTTTCATGAATTTCATTTTCCATGGAAACTTGCACAAAGCATAGGTTTGCTTCATTAAACAATTGCCTACATTTCACTCAGCAACAGTGATGGGAGGCCTTACAGAAATCAGATGCTTGCATACTGTCAATTAGAACGAATTAACATCTGTCTTGCAGATGTGACTTCAGGCACATTTTACAAGATAAAGTAGCCAGAATTTTCTTTCTTTTTTTTTTTTTACTTTCTTTTTATTACTGAGCCAAGTTACTGACATGGGAATACAGAATTCTATTCTTTCCACAGTAACAACCCCATCACATTATTCTATATTTCTTTCAAGTATGTATTATTCTTGGCTAGTTAAGACATATTAAAAGACATATTTATTCAATCCATGTTTAATAATTTCTGAACCCTTATTACTTTTGTTGGAATAAAAATGAGAATTTCCCTTCAGTTAATGAAGTCTTCTATATATTGTTAAAGCACCTGACTCAGAATCAGAATTATGAACATTTAAAATTAGAAAGGATTTGAAAATCATCTAATATGGGAGATTATAATGATAATAAATTGGGTTTTATTTTTGTGCCAGGTAGTGTTAAATGCTTTACCTGCATTGTTTTATACTCAATGGTTCTCAAACACATTTACATTAGTCGGCTGGGAAACTTGCACTTCAGTGATCCTGGGCCTTTGCGGTATTTATTAGCGCTCCAAGTTATACTTTTGCACATTAAAGTTTGAGAAGCACTGCTCTTGGTGGTGGAAACTAGTGTAGCTTTCATTTGTATATTGAGGAAACTGAGCTCACAGGTAGCAAGCAACTTAATGGAGGTCACAGAGCCAGTGGGCAGTGCAATCAGTATCCAAACCTCAGTTTGCTGAGACAGACAAGGGGGTGCCTTTGTAGCTCTGCTTTGCAAGCCGGCAACCAGACTGCCCAGCCCAGAGAACCAGTGACGGCTTCTGGGAGCGCTGCATGGAGGAGAATGACGAGATAACGTGCGAACCGTGAAAACAAGTCCAGGGTCCACTGCTGATGTCTATCTGCCGTGAATGCAGAAGCACTTACCCAGTTTGATTTCTCTGATTTCAAAATAGCTCAAGAGTAGTTCTGTGTTTTCATTTGGCTACACCCCATGTTGGCTTTACCAGTTTGTGGAGACAAACTCCAAGTGCCAGGAACATCTTGTGCATTCCTTAAAGGAACCATTAAAGGTAAAAAGAAGCCCACTGATTCAGGAGCCAGAACACAAGCTCCAGTCCCTCCTCTGAAATTAAAGTGTTGTGTGAACTCAGCCAAGATATCTTTTTGTTACTGGATAGCAGTTTTCTTATGGAAAAAATGAGATATTTGGGATCAGTCATCAGAAGGCTTTCTTCCTAGTCTAACATGGTTAATGCTCAATATTTTGACATCAATGACTTACAGTTTAGGAGTAATATTCTTACCCAAAGTATTTGATCATTTCCATAAACATTGACCACCTGGTTAGTCTCTCAGAACCTCCTGAAGGAAATATACAAAGAATGGATGGCCACAGTGGTCAATTTCACAAGCATTAAATTTGGGGGATGGGAAAGAAAGAGGTAACTGTGTAAAGAAAAGGAAAGATATGATTAACTCTAAAAGTGTAAGTCACAAATTACATGTGATATTTCAGAATTGCTGGTTTGGGAAAAAATTAAAGAATTTGTGCAAAAAATATGTAATTGTTAGTGGTAGATATTTATGGGTAGATACACATGTAGAGTTTGTCCAGCCCACTTTGGTGCCATGTTTCTAGGATGCATTTCTTTTTTGAACAAATAAAAATCTTTTTTGTTTCTTCTTTCATTTCTTATAAAGTAAAATGTCATGAAATTATTCTATTTATTTTTCAGGCTTTTACACAAATATATTTCTAACTAAGGATGTTTATAAAAGCCAGGATAAAACAATGACCCACCCCCAACACCATTCCTGTGTCCTAGTAATCACCTTCCAAAGACGGTGGTCTCCTTTCCCATCTAGGCTCCACAAGCCATGTGACCTTGGAAAAGTGACTTAAACTTTTTGGGCCTCCATATTTTTTAATCTCTAAAGTAAGAATAACAACAGAATAATGCCTCATGGATTTTTTTGAGAATTAAATCATAATATGAACATGTAATAACTAGTCAGCAAATGTTTTCCATTTATCCATAAAACAATCTTTAAGGCAGGAAACAGCACATCAAAGACTTTAAATACCTTAACAAGATCACAGTAATTATAAATGGCACAGCTGAGATTGTGAGGGAAAAATGGAAATTCACTGAAAACCTTTTACCCTGAAACGGACAAGCTATAGCCCTATGCATGTTACTTAATCTGCTTCTGTAAGACTGCTTGTCCCCACACCCACAGGAATGTTTGTGAAACTGATGTTATAAAGAAATAAACTGAAATTGACTAACGCCTGCAGCTCATGCTCCCCTAAACAGCTCCCCTTGCAGCAGCTACCTTGTAAGTTACAGTAACTTCCGTATGTGTGCACTTCCTGGTATAAGCCACTCTGTACCACCTCCTTGCTCTTGAAGTATAAAAGACAAGTCCCCCTGACCAGGGGTGCTCAAAATTTGGCAGAGGATCCCCTCTGAGCCCACCGGCATTAATAAACCTGATCTCTCTGCATTCTCATTTACCTCTCGGTGTTTCTCTCGGCATCGTGACTCCAGTTTTGCCGTTACAAGATGAGAAATAGCCCCTACTTCCAGACTTCTAGTTCCACAGGCTTCCCAAGTTATTATATTACTTCTTTGTATTTTATGTGGCTCCTCTGAAACCCCTACCATGGGAAAAAGTCCAAAGAGTTGTAAAACCATAATGCTTAGAGTTAAGAGTTTTCTTGAAGTCCACTCCCACTGTTCCATTTCTGTGGAGTGGGCTTAACTCCCCTGGGGAACTTAACATGGAAGACTGAAGCTTTTCTGATGTACATGTTCCTGTCTCTCAGTCTCCTATATGTGATCCCCTTTCTTCATTAAGTGAAAGATGAATAGAGGAATCCCACCCCCCACGCTAAGCACTATGCATGCGTCATTTCCCAGCCAACACACCCTCCCCACATCTCCCATCCGATTCCTGTTTTCCAAGTTCATGGCCCAGGTCTACGAATCTCAGCTTGCATTAGTATGCAACCCATCCTTTCTCTACTCTCTAATCTTTCCCATTGGCTTTTTCAGGCAGGCTGCATCTTATTTTTGCCGATCACATTTCTTTGCATATTTCTGCCACCAATATCTGCCTCTCTAATGTTACTTCCTATTTCGTTAGGGGAAAATAACCCTGCCCCCTCCCATCCCAATGTCATTCATCTTAAAGCAGAGAAAGGGACTGAGAAAAGCACACGATTACTGAAAAGAAATGTCCTTAACAGTCATCATTTCTCAACGTGGCTATGACTCCAATATACAAAGGCAGTATTCTTTGATTACTATCATCAAAAGCCCATTACTCCAAAGAGGACAGTACACATTTTGAATGATGCTATTAAGGTGTTTTTGTGGCTGAAGTTGCTAAATAGTGAGTACTTTACAACCATCCAGTCATGCAGAGATCATTGAAATATTTAAAATATGAGGCAATCAGGCACTGAACCTAATATTTACTCTCTGAATCACTTAGCTATATTTTATCAGCTCCCTGGTCTTCTGAATTTTCATCAACAGAACATATATCATGAAATCCTCTAGTGTGGGGGAAGGTCATAACAACACCTTCCCAGTGACTTCCACCGTGATGACATTAAAATCTGAAGATACATTCACTTTTGAGATATGCTGTTCCCTTGTGAAATGAGGACAGACCAAGGGTTCATCTTGAAGAAAATCAGACTAATCTTTTTTCTCTGCTCTTAAATCAAGCAGAACTTGTCACTGCCTTCTGTGTTCATTTTGCATAATACTATTTTCTTTCCCTCTTGCACATTTCTCCTCCCCACTAAATCCCACTGCATTCATATATTGATCAGGCAGAGTAAGGGAATACAACATATATTTTTAAGAAGTCACAATATATGTTCATTTCTTAAGAACTGTGGGTTTATATCTAGGGATAGTTAATTCACCCCAGAGGGAAATCTTCACTGAACTTATCACTTAAAGGGCAGAGGCAGAGGTGAAGCCTAGGGAGACAGCAGGAGTTCCGTGGAAAAATGACTGGTTCAGGGAGGCTGAACTGAGTTTCAGCTCTGCCACTCTGCAGCCATGGGATGCCGGCAAACCACTTAATCCATCAGAGCCTTCGTTTGCTCATCTGTAAATTTAGGGTGCTTGGAAATGAAAGAGAAAATTTAATAATGTATAGAAAACACCTGAAATTGTTAGTTACTATTATTATAATAATAGGCACAAATCTGGATATTAAGCTTATTTTCCATTAAAAAATCTACTTGTTGACAGTAAGTATTCTATCATTCACTTTGTACTGTTTGAATATAGACATTGGTTAATGAATGTAACTTATTATTGACCTTGGCAGTAGAAATTATGTTTGAAATTTGATTCTGTTATCTCCCTGCTGCATTTATCCAAGCAAGACAGCACTGCTATTTAATTTGCTTACTTGTAAAAAAATAGAATTAATAATACCTGCTTTACAGTTAAGAAAATAGTATGAAATGGAACTCATGTATGAACATGAACAGCAAGTGTTTGGAAAATGGTAGAAATATTTTTTAAAAATGTGTTACTTTTTTTCCTCCTAAATTGCGTTGGCTTTAGAAAAAATTTATAATTACGGAAATAAAAATATTTAAAATATACCAGATTTTAAAATTACAGAATGGAGGGGAAAGTGGCAATTACAATATATATTATTTTTGTCTCTGACTAGAACCAATATAGAACATGTAATATCAACATAAGCATAATCAAAATCCACATGCAGACATGATATCTGTACATTGCCTGATTGAAATGATTAGAAATTATTTTGGCTTTTGAGCTATATGACAGACAATTACTGCAAACCAATTACAATGAATTTTATCCTTTTCTATTTCTTAAACTGTGCACGGAGAGCATATGTTATTATTTTGCAGCCTGCAGGGAAGTGGGGCAAGAATAGAATATATTTGATTGGATCAAGATTTGAAATAATAGAAAGACATTTTAATTTGAACTTGGGAAATTTATGTCTGATCTCTGGGTCAAAATCATGATATCAGAACTATGTAGTGAAAATTGCTCCTCTTGCAAAATTCTTAAAAAATACAGTTTTTCAGAACACTAATTTGGTAATACTAATAGATGTTATATGAGAGAAAATCAATGTAAAATGGTGTTAAGAGGAATTAAGCCCCTTTACCACAGAAATATAGTGCCTTTGATATGCTAACATGACAATGATATAATTGAAATCATAGAAAAACCTGATGTGCCATGGTCTGAAGCTATCTGTTCAAGCTAATTTATTATTTTTTTCTTTGTTGCTCATAAAACTCTGCCCACCCTAGCTTTCCAATAGTCCCCAATGCCCAAGCCCAGCATGCTGTACCTCACAGCTTCATACTTATCATTTTTCTTCTCCCATGTATATACATATTTTCTTTCTTTATTTCATTCACATCACTGCTTGAATGGCTGATCCTCAGAGATGCTTTGTTCTCCAGGTAGTAGTATTAAACGGCAGCCCCAGTTACTTCTTATCACTTCCCCTGCTTGCTTTCTTTTATTTCTTTTCCTTCCTTCCTTCCTTCCCTCCTTCCTTCCTGACTAGAACCAATATAGAACATATAATATCAACATAAGCATAATCAAAATCCACATCCTTCCCTCCTTCCTTCCTTCCTGATTTCAGTAGTGCTTAGCAATCTTTGCCACTGGACTACTTATCTTTTTTCTTAATTGTCTTATTCCCCAACCTGATCCATAAGGACAAGAACTTTGTTTGGTTTAATTGAATCCCAAGCCCTAGAACAGTAGTTGTTATATAGTAGATACTCAATAACTCATTGTTAAATAAATACTCTGTTGGAAAAAAAGTGAAAAAGTGTCATTAGTAGGCCAGTCACATTGAAGAATTTCCAAATTTAGAAAGTTAACATTCTATATGGATTGGAAAATATATCTAGGGAATAGCACAGCTCAAAAGACAATAAAGAGAAGTACTGATGAACTTATCATTATCGGATATAAGAAGTCAAAAAGCTAAAGGGGTTGTACTCAGAGGTGATAAACCTTCATGCTCCTTTCCCCACCTTGCTCACAAAAAGTAGCTTTCTGCAATGTGTTTTGCCCAGTGGCCAAATTGGTGAGAGTAGAATGCTGGGAAGATGTTCACTTAGCTACTGCCTTCCAGCAGGGATGAGAGCAGGATGTCCCCAACACCCAGAGAGAAAGCTGAGGGCATCACTTACAGCATGTGCCCTGGCTGCCACCACCTCAGCAGGTAGGCTTAGCACATAAGTCAGAGGTTAAGCAGTAATTTGACAAAACAGAATAGTTAAGACTCACTAAGATTTTAACATAACTAACAATATAAAAAGAATTAAAATCAACAAAAAAGGATACCCAATAGCTGAAGAGTTCATATCTTCAAGATATAAAAATAATCTTATATCTGGTTTACAAATAGTCATCAGAATTTTAAAAGGTTTGTAAAATTAAGATTTGAAAAATTTAACAGATAGGATGTTGAGCAAAACGAATACAACAGAAGAATGAGTGAGTTACAAGATGTATCACCAGATTTTTTTTTTTAGAATGTAGTACAAACAGACTAGGAGATGATGTGTCTGCAGGTAAATTTAGAAAGAATAAAGCCTAGATTACTACTGGATATAACAGATATAAAATTAATATGGCATAATTTTGGTGTTCATAAAATTTAGTGTTTAGTTGAGAAAATAAAACTAAAACACACAAAAAAAGCACTGAAATATTTTGGAAGAACTTGGGGCCTTCAAGCCAAAAAAAACAGCAGAAATAAATGGTAGTACATTCTGAAACACTAAGGACATCTTAGTGTCCTTACAAGATTTGAGAACAAAGAAAGTCCTGTCCTCATGGTGCTCTGCCTATAGGGTACATCACGAAGATGTCGTTTTTTGTTGGAAAACCCCACAATTCCTGTCACACGAACCCAGGAAATGTTTTCTGTATTTCTCTATTTACAGTGGCTAGTGGAAAAGAGATGTAAATAAACACTGGATGCATGCTTTTGAAATGGTGGTACACTGTTTGGGACAAGGTGGGAGAGGCACAGCAGAGGAGAACGCCGAAAAACGCCTTCTGCCCAGGGTAAGAATGCTTCCTCTCAGGGAAACCTCAGGATGACTCATCAGGAGAATAATTTTTCTCTTCCCATGTCTTCCATCAGGATGCAGACATAATTTGGTGATGATATTTGTCTCTTGATGTGCTATCATAAGAACAATTCTCCAAGGGAAATTTAACCCGCTGTGTCTGATCATCTTAACTAACTGCAGCGTCTGTTCTCTGAGGACTTTTATGCTCAGAAAGCTGACAGAGCCTTTCTAATCAGTGAGCTGGGGCTCTTCTATTTGTCCTAGAAATCACAAAAAGACAACTTCAAAGGATTCAAGTGAAAGTAGAAAATTAGGTCTTAAAATATTTGAATGGTGCCTGAGCCAGAGTCAATGGACCATTCCCTCCCTCGCTTTATATTTTGTGCAGCTCTTGTTCATTAAATATCACTGAATATACCCAACAGCTCTTTAAAAGATCAAATGTCTGAATGGGGAGGATCATTAAAAAGTGATCTGTGTCTGTGAAACCAGGAAATAATCCTGTTAAATAGGGAGAAACCACACGGGGTGAGCAGCCTACATCCTCATTTATTTTGTAATTTGGGCTATTGGGAACTTTTAAAATTTCATGAAGTGGTGTGTAAAAAGAAAATCTGCAGACCTCTTAACCCCTCAATTTCCCTTCAAACAGAACTCAGTCTTTCTTCTCAGATAATGTGGTGTCAAGGTGGGAGCTGTGAGAGAAGCCAGATCTGTGAGAATCCTCCCATTTCTTGGGAACTTTTAAGTAGTTTAAGAAATGAAACCCTCAGAAGTGTTGGCTTCCAACTACGCAATTATTATTATTTTTTTTGTCTAAGCTGTCATAGACCACTAAGTTCCATCTTCTGCTAGGCCTGGAGACTGCTAGGGGGCAAGTGCTGTACCCAGAAAAGCAAACATTTTTTTAGAAGATCATGATTATTAATCTAAATGTAATTGAAAATGGGTTGGGAATGTAAAGTTCAGTCTACCATATCTTGTGACAACATTGAAGGCGCGGAGAATTTTTTGAAGCCTCAGGGATGTTGCAAACACTCAACCTTGTTTGTAATCATATTGAGTAGGAGAACAGGATAAATTTTTGGAGTTTTAGAATTCAATTAGGTTTATTTCTTCTGTGGCTTATTACTTCTATGACCTTGAGTAATGTCAGTAAACTATCTGTCTCAGTTTAGGGTTACTGTGATAGTTTTCTAACATAGCATATAAGAAATGCCTAGCACAGTGAATCATACATAAAAGTTACTAAGAGCTTGCTAATAACATGGGAACAAGCGTGGGGGAAGTTGTGGCATTTATAACGATGGTGGTTGACTTTAAAGGAATAAAGTCTCCAACAGCATCTCTACAGGGACAAAGTAACTGTCACTTTCTTCAAGATTATTTTTAATCTGACCTTTCACATCTTTCTAGTCTTATCTCACAATATTTTGCATATAAAGCCCTCCTTTTCAGTTGGTATCCTTTGTCCCTAGGAACACCCTCCATTTTCCGACCAAACTATCATTTCTTGAATTGATCTAACTAAGCTGTACATGATCTCTCTTCTCTGCTTTTGTGCAAGTAAGTCCTACTCAAATGATGACCTCTCGAGGAAATCTGCTGCATTGCTCAAGAAAAGAGTTTTCTGGATGTTCACTGCTCGTTTTATATGAAATATCAGGTACGTGTGATATGTGTAGACCTTTTAACAGTCTCAACTTGATTACTAGCTTTTCAAATGAAGAAGGTACATCTATCGGTTGTATCCCCATAGACTACCATGTTTAATAAGGAATGGCTATTTTATTTATCTTTTACTGCAAAATAAAGAAGACTTTAAAGTCTCCTTGTCAATGACTTTTTCTTATGAAAAGTAGGAAACATTTTCTCAGCAACAAAATTTCAGTTTTTTCATTCATTTTTTCATCAGTCATTTATTCATTCTCTCATAAACATTCATTTATGTTGGCAGACTGGAACCATGCTAATTATTGGGGAAATACTGGTAAGGAGGACCACATAATCCTCACCCTTGGTAAGCAAGAAGCCAAGTGAGTCAGACATATGAACAGCCGATTATGTTACAGTGTGATAACTGCTCTCATGGAGGTATATAGAGCCAGGAGAAAGAGCTCTTGGGTGGAACCAAACAGGATGGATGTATAGAAAGTAAAAAGGATGGACAGATGGATGGGTGGATGAATGGAGAGGTATGAAGGAGAGAGACAGATACACAGACAGATGGATAGGTTTTTTTTTTTAAAGTGTCAGATACTCTTTACTCTTTCCTTTTCTAAAGGGGCTTCCATTTGGAATAATTTCTCTCACCCTGAAGAACTATTTTCAGCAATTCTTATAGTACAGGTGTGTGAAAGATAAAATCTCACACTTTTGTCTAAGGAAAATGCAATTATTTCATCTTCTTTTTTTTTTCTCAGTATTCTTTGACTATTTGGTCCTAGAGGAAATGTGATGGCATCTATTACATTATTCCCCCTTCTGCTTGGAGCCCCAGACCTTGGTGAGGAGCGGCGCCTTTGCTGCCACCCCTGCACCTCAACACTACGACTAGAGCAGCCCATGGGCAAGGCACTGAAATCTATTCATCTGTCTCCTCGCCTGTCCTGGTGACAGCGGAATCAGCAAGAACCGTCACCAGGGTTGAATGAGGTCGGTGTTAGAAACCAAGTGCTACCCATATTCTGAGTCTGTGACCTCATGAAACACTCAACCAAGCTGTCCCGGGTGGCCAAACAAGGACCTGGGACAACTCATTGTGTCTCTTTTGGTTTTAACACTCTGGATTCTTGACTGAAATGAACCATTTCCTGAGGGAGCATCACTTTACTGTGGAAAACCAGAATGTCAAGGCAGCTTTGGTCTTCTGGACCCATAGAATATTATTGATTATCTAACTGCATTTGAGATTTGAATCGTCCCTTGAAGGAACTGGATCCTCAGTAAGCTCTATTGTGGTTTGAATAGGCCCCCGTGAAGATCTTTCCCCTGTGAATGCAGAATGCGACCTTATTTGGAAAAGTCGTTGCAGATGCAATAAAGTTCAGGATTTTGAGATGGGGTCATCTGGGATTACCTAGGTGGGCCTTAAATTCCATGACAAGAGGGCTTAAAAGAGACAAAAGAGAAGATGTGAAGAGGAGAAGCCCAGCTGAAGACGGAGGCAGAGTTCTGGGTAATGCAGCCACAAGCCAAGGCCACCAGAATCTGCTGTCAACAGGGCTGTTGTAACAAACTGAAACAAGCTGAGTGGCTTAAAACAACAGAAATATCTTCTCTCCCAGTTCTGGAGGTCAAAAGTCTGAAATCAAGGCCTTTAGGGAGAATCCTTCCTTGCCTCTTCCAGCTCCTGGTGCCTCCAGGTGTTCTGTGGTTTGTGGCTGCATGACTCCAATCTGCACCTTCGTCTTCACATCACTCCCTCCTCTGTGTGTCCACCTTCATTTTTTAAAAACAAATTTGTAAAGTATACAAAACAACGAACCCATTTTAATGAATGCTTTAATGAATATAAGCAAGCTTATGCATCATGTAACCAAGACCAAAATCAAGATATAAAATATTTCTCTCAGGCCAAAAAATTCCTTTGTATTCCATCCTAGTCAAGCTCCTATACTCCAGAAAATCACTAAGCAGTTTTATAAGTATAGATTTGAATTATCTTTCTAGGGAGGGAAAAAATGGCAGTCTGATAGAGTCCTCCCACTTGACCGCTTCCAGGGAAGGAGGTAAAAAACACCGTCTACTGCCTGCACATGGATCACTCACTCCAAAAATAGCATTGTGAATTTACAGAGAAACATTGTGGGACACTCAGGTCAAGAAAACCAGTGACTGGGAGATACATTCACAAATATCAGAGAGCACAGGGAATACAATAGAGACCAGAGTATGGGAAGGATGCGCTCGCCAGGTCAGTACAGTGCAACCTGACCCTCAGGTGGTCACACACCATCCCCACAGACTTACCATCCACTCAGTCAGGGACAAGCCCAGAGTTGGCACAAAGCTGTTGCTCGAGACAGTAGGCTCTGTGGAGAGGAAGCAATTGTGGGAGCCATACGGAACTCTCAGGTGCACTGTACGGGGACTGCTCAGGGCCGGGATATAACTTCCTAGGAAAGTAGGAGAGCACCTCACCACTGGAAGTCAGCAGGACAAGGGCATGGAAGTTTAACAGAGAGCAACAGGATATGCCCTTAGGGGCTGCTGGCAATTGCTCCGCGGGACCCAGGCTGGTTGAAAAGAGCTGTGTTCGCAGCGTGATCTGAGCCCTCCTGTGTGCCAGACTGGCAGTCAGCAGGTATCTTTAAGGTCTCCCAGCTGCAGCTGACTGTTAGATAGGTCTCTAGCTTCCCCCTACCCCTGGCCCAGTGGTTCTTCGGCCTGAGCATGACAGGCCACGTCCTTGGTGGCCACGGACAGTTGCCTCCGTGGGTTCCAGGTGGGATGAGATCCCTGAACTGTATCGGTAGGACCTTTGTGTATTGGAAACAGTTTGCAGCCTGTCCATTCCAGTCCTGCTTTGCCGGCTCTGGCCTCCTGCGTGCCTGCTACGTGTTGGTCCTAGTGCCTGCTCTTCAGGTCCCAGCCCTGCTGTACCCCAGAGATTGGTCACTTTGAAGGTTTCTTGTCATAGTGACTCATTTTGTATAAGAACTGGTTCTCATGGCAACCAAATGCCTCAAGTGCCACAGGCTGAACCAGAGAAGCTCCTCCTAACCCTGCCCACTTCTTTAGAGAATTTTGCTCGATCCAAGAGTGCCTCCAGTGGCCACTATTCCCCCTGTTGAGAACATCCCTTTGGCAGTGACAAGAGGTGGGATAGAGACACCCACCCACCTCAACTTGGGGTCTAGTGGTAGAAAAGGGGAGCACAATTGGAGATCCCCCTATCAGCCAGTGACACATAGAGATGCATTTCAGAGGGTGAGACACACGAACTGCAGGAAAACTCGAGAGCCCACAAGTGGTCCAGAGAGGAAAGTGACCAAGCTTGTGGACAGGGATGAAAAAACCTGTCTAGAGACCTCAGCAATCCCAACAGCTGGCTCCTCCCACCAGAAGCAGCCCTCCAAGCCCAGAGAGAGAGCTCTGAACTCCATAGCAGTGGCCCCCCTAGCAGCCGGATAAGCAACCTCTGAGCTGTGTAGAATTTTCCCCAATCCAGTTCTCGCACTGCAGCCAGAGGCTATTTTATTTCTTCCCCAACCTCAGGAGAAGCAGGGTCAA
The DNA here is from genome assembly GCA_023783475.1 of Daubentonia madagascariensis. Taxonomy (NCBI): domain Eukaryota; kingdom Metazoa; phylum Chordata; class Mammalia; order Primates; family Daubentoniidae; genus Daubentonia; species Daubentonia madagascariensis. The sequence continues at coordinate 2,415,675 of JAKFHU010001747.1, read as the reverse complement.
AGTAACCCCTGGGAGCAATAAGAACCATCCCAAAGCTTGGGGCTTTCGTATACCCCACCTGGGGGACCACAGCCTACCATGGGCACAACAGAATACCTAAGTAACTGGCTACTCCATACAAATTACAATCAATGACAGTGGGCACAACCCCACAGCTAAAAATATTGCCTTCCAACTCAAGATATTAAGGAGCAGTGGATTCATACCCTCAAGTACAATCCACCAGCTTGGAGCTCAAGCTGGGAGAACAAACTCACTATACTCCACTGGGAAGAGGTGAAGACGACAGGTCAGAGGTAACCAAGAGGTCCATGAAACTTGCTAAAATACACCGAAGGCAATACAGACCAGTACTTCTCTCCCTGGCTCTGCCAAGGAATGATCCTCAGAGGCTTAGAGACAGGGCCATAAACTAGCCCTAACACCCCCAGCTGTCAACCAAGAGGCCAGATGAGAAAGAATCGGTGAAAGAACTCAGGAACCATGAAAAATCAGAGCAAAAAGTCACCCCCAAAAGAAATCATTAGTTCCTCAGCAATGGATATCAACTAAAATGAAATGGGTAGAATGACAGAAGAGGAATTTCATTTATGGATTATAAGAAAGTTCAATGAAATTCAAGAGAAAATTGAATCACAGCACAAAGAAACCACAAGAAAAATGCAAGAAATGAATGAAAAATTTTCTAAAGAAATAGAAGTATTACAGAAAAATCATACAGAAATTCTAGAAATGAAGGAGGCATTCAAGGATCTACAAAATACAGTGGAAAGCCTTAGGAATAGGCTGCCTCATGCAGAGGAAAGAATCTCAGAGATGGAAGATAACTCCTATAACTCAAAAAATTAGTCAAAGAGAAGAACACAAAAACAAGAGGCATGAACAAAGCATACAAGAAATGTGGGATTATGTAAACAGGCCAAACATAAGGATCATAGGCATCCCTGAGAGCAAGGAAGAAAATTTGTGTGGGCTGGAAAAACTATTTGAAGGAATAATAGAGGGAATTCTCCATGCGTAGCCAGAAATTTCTATATCCAAGTACAAGAAGCACATAGGACTCCTGGGAGATTCAACACGAATAGGCATTCACCATGCCACACAATTATCAGGCTGGCCAAAGTAAACACGAAAGAGGCACTCCTTTGAGCAGTAAGGCGATAACAGCAGGTAACCTACAAAGGGAATCGTATCAGATTAACTGCAGATTTCTCAGCTGAAACCTTACAAGCCAGAAGGGACTGGGGACCCATCCTCAGTCTTCTAAAACTAAATAATGGCCAACTCAGAATTCTTTATCCTGCAACTAAGCTTCTTATATGAGGTAGAAATAAAGAATTTTCCAGACAAACAATCACTGATAGAATTTGCAAAGTCCAGACCTGCCCTGCAAGAAGTACTCAGACCTGCATTATATGCTAACCAGCACAACAGACACCCACCAATGTAAAACTACCCAAAACCTAAAACTCCAGAACCCAAATTCTGGGTTCAGAGGTAAAACAAAACAAGAGACTACCCAACAGAATAAACAGAAATCCACCTCAAATATCAATTATCTCAATAAATGTGAATGGCTTGAATTGCCCATTGAAGAGACATAGGCTGGCTGAAGGGATTAAAAAATACAAGCCAAATACCTGCTGTATCCAGGAAATGCATCTTACACACAACGACTTGTTCAGACTCAAGGTGAAAGGATGGCATACAATTTTCCAGGCAAATGGAAACCGAAAGAAATCTGGGGTAGCTATTCTTATATCAGATATCACAAACTTTAAAGTAACAAAAGTAAAGAAAGCCAAAGAGGGTCACTATGTAGTGGTGAAGGGAAAAATCTTGTAAGAAGACTTAACAATCGTAAATATTTATGCACCCAAAACAGGAGCACCCAGATACATAAAGCAAATACTGCTTAATCTAGACAACATAATAAATAGCAATGCCATAATGGCCAGGGACTTCAACACCCCACTGACAGAACTTGACATACCCTCCAACCAGAAAATAAGCGAAGAAACAATGGACCTAAACAAGACTCTAGAACACTTGGGCCTAACAGACATCTACAGAAAACTTCACCCAAATAACACTGAATATACGTTCTTATCATTGGCTCATGGAATTTTCTCTAAAATTGATCACATCCTAGGCCACAAAACAGATTTCAACAAATTTTAAAAAGTAAAAATCATACCATGTATCTTTTTATACCACGGCAGAATAAAATTAGAAATCAATTCTAACAGAAACTGACGTGTCTAGCCAGAAACATGGACACTAAATAATCTATTGCTGAATGACTATTGGGTCAAGGGGGAGATTCAGATGGAAATCAAAAGATTCTTCGAACTAAATAATAATGGGGACACAAGTTATCAAAATCTGTGGGATACAGGAAAAGCAGTTCTGACAGGAAAACTTATCTCCTTAAATGCCCACATCCAAAAGACAGAAAATTCACAAATCAGTAAACTAATGAATCATCTTAAGGAAATGGAAAAGGAAGAGCAAACCAATCCTAAACCCAGCAGAAGAAAAGAAATAACCCAGATAAGAGCAGAATTAAATGAAATTGAGAACAAAAGAACAACACAGAAGATTAATAAAAAGAGAAGGTAGTTCTTGGAAAAGATAAAGAAAATAGACAGGCCACTTGCCAGGCTGACCAGAAGCAGAAAGGAAAGGACTCGAATAAGTTCAAGTAGAAATGAAAAAGGAGAGGTCACAACTGATACCATGGAAATACAAAACATCATCTTTGAATACTACAGAAATCTCTATGCTCAAAAACATGAAAACGTGGAGGAAATGGACAAGTTCTTAGAAACATACTACCTCCCTAGGCTCAATCAGGAAGAAACAGAATTCCTAAACAGACCAACATCAAGCACCAAAATTGAAGCAGTAATAAAACATCTTCCAACAAAAAAAAAGTCCTGTACCAGATGGGTTCACACCTGAATTCTACCAAACAACAAAGAACTGGTGCATATACTGCAGAAATTATTCCATAACATCGAGAAGGAAGGAATCCTCCCAAACTCATTCTATGAAGCCAATATCACCTTGATACCAAAGCCAGGAAAGGACACAACATGAAATGAAAACTACAGACCAATATCCTTTATGAATATAGATGCAAACATTCTCAATAAAATCCTAGCAAACCGAATTCAAATGTACATCAAGAAAATAATTAATCATGATCCAGTGGGCTTCATCCCTGAGATACAGGGATGGTTCAACATACACAAATCTATAAATGTAATTCACCATATAAATAAAAGCAAGAACAAAGACTATACGATCCTCTCAATAGATGCAGAAAAGGCTTTTGACAAAATATAGCACCCTTTTATGATAAGAACTCTTAACAGTATAGGCATAGATGGCTCATACCTCAAAATTATTAAAGCCATACATGATAAACCCACAGCCAATATCATACTGAACAGGGAAAAATTGAAAGCATTCCCCCTTAAAACTGAAACCACACAAGGTTGCCCACTATCTCCACTTCTATTCAACATAGTGCTAGAAGTCCTTTCCAGAGAAATCAAACAAGAGAGAGGAATCAGGGGTGTCCAAATGGGGGCAGAAGAGATCAAACTTTCTCTCTTCTTGGATGATATGATATTATATCTAGAAAACCCCAAAGATTCAACCAAGAGACTACTGGATTTATAAATGAATTCAGCAAAGTCTCAGGGTACCAAATCAATGCACACAAATCAGAACCCTTCATATACGCCAATAACAGTCAAGCCAAGAAACAAATCAAAGATGCAATACCTTTCACAATAGCACCCAAGAAAATTAAATATTTAAGAACATATCTAACTAAGGAGATGAGATACCTATATAGAGAGAACTATGAAACACTGAGAAAAGAAATTGCAGAGGATATAAACAGATGGAAAACCCCACCATGCTCTTGGATAGGTAGAATCAACATTGTTAAAATGTCTCTACTACCTAACGTGATTTACAGAATTAATGCAGTCCCTATCAAAATACCAACATCATTTTTTGCAGATCTAGAAAAAATAATTCTATGCTTTGTGTGGAACCAGAGAAGACCCCGTCTAGCCAAAGCAATCTTAAGCAAAAAGAACAAATTGGGAGCATCAATCTATACTGCAAGGCTATAGTAACCAAAACAGCATGGTTCTGGCACAAGAACAGAGACATAGACCAATGGAACAGGACTGAGAACCCTGATATAAAACCATCCTTATACTGTCATCTGATCTTTGACATAATAGACAAAAACCTACACTGGGGAAAAGAATCCCCATTCAATAAATGGTGCTGGGAAATTGGATAGCCACATGTAGAAGACTGAAACTAGATCCACACCTCTCACCTCTCACAAAAATCAACTCACGATGGATAACAGAATTAAACCTAATACATGAAACCATAAGAATTCTAGAAGAAAAAATTGGAAAAACTCTTATAGACATTGGCCTCGGCAAAGAATTTAGGAAGAAGACCCCCAAATCAATCACAGCAGCAACAAAAATAAATAAATGGGACCTGATCAAATTAAAAAGCTTCTGCACAGCCAAGGAAACCATCACTAGAGTGAACAGACAACCTACAGAATGGGAGAAAATATTTGCATGCTTCACATCTGATAAAGGGCTGATAACCAGAATCTATACAGAACTGAGGAAAATCAACAAGAAAAAATCAAACATTCCCATTAAAAAGAGGGCAAAAGACATGAACAGAAACTTTTTTCCAAAGAAGACAGAATAATGGCCAATAAGCACATAAAAAATTGCTCAGCTTCTCTAATCATCAGGGAAATGTAAATCAAAACCACAATGAGATATCACTTAACTCGAGTGACACTGGCTTATATCAAAAAGTCCCAAGACAAAAATGTTGGCAGGGGTGCGGACAGATAGGAACACTCATACACTGCTGGTGGGACTAAAAACTAGTACAACCTCTATGGAAAGTAATATGGAGATACCTCAAAGAACTAAAGTAGAATTACCATTTGATCCAGCAATCCCACTACTGGGTATTTACCCAGAGGAAAAAAAGACATTCTATAATAAAGACATCTGCACACAAATGTTTATAGCAGCACAATTCACAGTTGCAAAGATGTGGAAATTACCCAAGTGCCCATCAATACACGAGTGGATTAATAAAATGTGGTATATGTATACCATGGAGTATTACTCAGCAATAAAAAACAACAGTGAATTAACACATCTGGTATTATCCTGGATGGAGCTAGAGCCCGTTCTTCGAAGCAAAGAATCACAAGAATGGAAAAACAAGCACCACTGGTTCTTACCATCAAATTGGTACTACCTGATCAGTATTTTTATGTCACACATGGAAATAATATTCATCAGGGGTCAGGCAGGTGGGAGGGGAATGGAGGGAATGGGAAAACTCTCACTGAATGGATGCGGGGTGCACAGTTTGGGGGATGTCTATGATTGTAGCTCTGACTTGGGCAGTGCATAGTCAATATATATAACCAAAGTGTGTACCCCCATAATGTTCTGAAATTTAAAAAAAAAATCATGGAATGCTACTTAGACAAAGTGCTGGAGATGATTAAAAAGGGCCAGATTGAAATTTATACCTTAAAAAAAAAGTAGAACCAGATGTCAACTGACTCATTCGTGTATATTTTGAAAATGAGTTGAATATATGCATGTGCATTTCATCAGGATATTTAAAGAATCTCCAACTTTTTACTGCAGTTAAGTATCAATGACAACTTTAGAAATTAAAAAAAACTTAAAAAAAAAGAATTATCTTTCTACAATTCCAAGTAAACAAAATTATATAGCATGTATATGTATGTATACATATGTATACATGTATGTATGTATGTAATTTTGTTCCAGGCTGCTTTTTTTCAGCATAATGTTTTTGAGTTCCACCAATGCTGCTGTGTGTATCATAGTTCCTGTATTTTTTTCTTTTGCTAGTAGTATTCTATTGCATCAATATACAATCATTTATTTCTTCATTCACTTTTTGCTGAATTTGGGTCTAATTTTTAGCTATTTTAAAACAAAGCTGCTATAAATATTCGTGTACTAATCTTTATGTGAATATGTTTTCAGTTTCCCTAAGTACATACCTAGGAGTGTAATTGCTTAGACATATAATAAATGAATGTTACACTGTACTAGAAATTGCTAAAATATTTTCCAGAGAGATCATGCCATTTTATATTCAAGACCACCTGCCAGTAATGTTGCTACAAATTTTTACCAACACTTTGTATTGTTGTTGTTGTTTTGTAAGTTTAATAGGCAAAGGGGTACGTGATGGTATCACATTATTCATTAGCATTTCTCTAATGACCAATTATGCTAAGTATTTTTTTATGTGCTTATTGGCCTTTTGTATGTCTTTTTGTTGTTTTCAAACGTTTGGCTCTTTCTAATCTTTTTTTTTTAATTTAGAGAGGGTAAAGTTAACTTTTTTTTGGTATACAGTTACATGAGTTTTAACACAAGATTAGATTCATGTATAATTCAGGACTGTGTTATTCAGGGACAAACGATTCCCTCAGACCACTCCTACATAGACTCACCTTCCTGCCAGCTCTAGCCATGGGCAACTACTGATCTCGTCTTCACTGCTATAGCTTTGCCTTTTCTAGAAATAAATATAATGGCATCATACAGTATCTAACATTTTGAGTCTTATTTCTTTCACTAAGCATAATGCCTTTGAGTTCAACCAAGTTATGTGTCTCAATAATTTATTCCTTTTCATTGCTGAGCAGTGTCCCATTGTAAGGATGTACCACAGTTTATTTTTCCACCCATTGAAGGACATTAGTGAAGGAAGGTTTGGGTTTGGAATATGAAGAGAGCTGTTATAAACATTTGTTGCATAGGTTTTTGTGTGAACAAAAAATTTTCATTCTTTAGGGTAAACACCTAAGAGTGGGATTGCTAAATGCTCCTGATAGTATTTGGGTGTTTATTTTTAAAAAATCATTTTTGAATTTATAAGAGTTATTTACATATTCTGGACACAAGTCCTTTACCAGATGCAGTAGGCTAAATAGGCTCCCCTGCACCCACAGATATCTTCATCCTAATCCCAAGAACCTGTGAATGTACTGTATATGACAAAAGGACTTTGCAGATGTAATGAAGAATCTTGAGGTAAGGAGATTATCCTACATTATCGGGTGGCTTTAAATGTAATCACAGGGGTCTTTATAAGAGGCAGGCAAGGAGGTCAAAAAAGGAAGTAGGATATGTGACAGCAGAAGCAAGAGTTAGAAGGATGCAAGGATGTGCACACATGCCAAGGGATGCAGGCCACCTCCAGAAGCTAGAAAAGTCAAGGAAAAAGATAATACCCTAGTACCCACAGAGCAAACGTCCTGCTGACACCTTGATTATTGGCTCAGTGAAAGATTTCAGAAGTCAGACGTGCAGAACTATGAGAGATTATGCTTGTGCTGTTTTAAGCCATCAAGTGTGTACTAATGTGTTATAATAGGAAACTAATGTTTTAGACATGTAATTTGCAAATTTTTTTACCAATGTCTCAGATTTTCATTTTCTTAAAAGTGCTTTTCAAAGGACAGAAGATTTGATTTTTGAAAAAGTTCAATTCACTTTTTATTTTTATGGTTTATGCTTTCTAGTTTCACCTAAGAAATCTTTGTCTAATCCACAGTCAAAAAGATTTTCTTCTATGTCTTCTAGCTGTTTTATAATTTTCATTTTCACTTTTAGGTATATAATCTATTTTGAAGGTTTTTGTTTGTTTTTTGTTTTTATATGCTTCAAGGTAAGGGTTGAGGTTTTTTGAGGTTTCTCCTTATGTTGAAAAAAAATCATTTCCCCTTGAATTTGGTACCTCTGTCCAAAATCAATTAACAATACATGCTAGAGTCTATTTCTGGACTCTAGTCTGTGGATTGGCCAATATGTCTTTTAATCTTATAACTTTATATTAAGTCATGGTATCAGGTAGTATGTGTCATCCTACTTAGCTCTTGTTTCTTGCAATCATTTTGGCTATTATAGGTCCTTTCCTTTTCTAGAAATTTTAGTATCAGTGTGTCAATTTCTAAGAGAAAAATCTACTGGAATTTTGATGGGATTGCATTGAATTTATATATCAAGTTGGAGAGAATTGATATAAAAATATTTGGTTGTCTATTCCACAAAAGTTGTATAATTCTCCATTTTTAAATCATTTCTAATTTCTGTCATCAATTTTTTATAATTTTCAGTGTATGAATCTCACATAAATTTTGTTGGTTATATCCTTTAATAGCTCATGGTTTCTTTATACTAATGTAAATGTTATGACTTTAAAGTTTGAATTGCTCATTGCTAGTGTATAGAAATATATTTGAAGTTTGAATTGCTCATTGCTAGTGTATAGAAATATATTTGGTGTTTTATGCCTTTGTACTATTCAATTTTTCTAAACTCACTTACTAGTTTTAGTAGACATTATGTAGATCCTTTACTATTTTCTGTTGACACAATTATATTGTCTATAAAAAATTTAAAAACAGATTACTTCTTTCTTTCCAAAATGTATACTTTTATTTATTTTTTCTTTTTCTTACCTTTTGCATAGGTTAGGATCTTGAGTACAATGTTGGATAGAAGTGATGAGAGTGCATATCCTGGATGATATTATAGGGAAAATATCATTTTTCAACATTAAGTACAATTTAATCCTTAATATTTTATTGATACCCTTTTGCAGGTAGTAGATGTTCACTTCTATTCATAATGAATGTGTGTTTAATTTTGTCTAATGATTTCTCAGCATCTATTGATAGATACCTATGTTTTTTCTCCTTTATAGAATGTATTATTTTCACTGATTTTCATATGATAAAACAGCTCTTTACTTCTGGGGTAAGCCCCCTTCGGCCATAATGTGTTATATTTTTAATAATATATGACTGGGCTCAATTTGCTAATATTTGATAAGGATTATATCATTGTTATTCATTGATATTATAATTTCCAAATAATGTGGCAAAAATCACCAGCGGAACCATCTGAACCTAGAGTTTATTCTGTGGAAATATTTTTAATAATAAATTCAATTTATTCAAGAGATATAGGATGATTCAGATTTATTTCTTGAGTAATTTTAATGATAGCTTTTGCCTTTCAAGAAATTAGTCTTTTTCATCTAAGTTGCTGAATATTTTGTCAGACACTTGTTTATAATATCTCCTTCTACAGTGATGTACCTTCTTTTCCCTTCTTTCATTCTTGTTGTTGGTAAATTGTATTTTTTCTCTTTTGTTCTTGGTCAGTCTAGATGGATATTTAAATTTAACCTTTTTTTCCCTCAAAGAATCAAGTTTTTCCTTAATTAATTTTCCCTACTGCTTTTTATGATTTCTATTGTATAATTGTATCTTCTTTTGTTCTCAGCTTAAATATTTCTTTCTTTAGCTTCAATTTGTTTCTACTTTATTAGGCTTCTTCAGGTGGAAACATAGTTCACTGATTTTTGACAATTCTTGCCTAATAAGAGCATTTAATTATATAAATTTCCCTTCAGTTGTATCCCACTAATTTGGTATGCTCTGATTTTCTTTTTAATTCAGTTCAAAGTTGTTTTCAAATTATCTTCATTATTTCATCATTGAATGATAGGTTATTAAGAAATGTGCTGGTTAGTTTCCAGGTATTTGAGGATTTTAAAGATAACTTTCTGTTAGTTATTTGTAACTGAATTCTGTTGAGGTCAAGGCACATATTAGCATGATTCCAAACACTGTAAAGCTGTTGAGGCTTACTTTATAACCCAAAATATGGCCTATTTTGGCTAATGTTTCTTTTGAGCTTCTAACTGGTATGTACTCAATTGTTGGACAGAGAGTACCTTATAAATGCCAATTAGGTCCAGTTGCTTTATGGTGTTATTAAAGTCTTTTATAGTGTTACTGATTTTCTGTCAACTTGTTCTAACTATTGAGAAAAAAGTGTTAAATTTTCTAAGTATAATTATTGTTCTGTCTATTTCTTCTTTTAATTCTGTCAGTTTTTGCTTCATCTTAAAGTTCTATTATTCAGTGCCTGAACATTTAAGAATGCTATGTCTTCTTGATGAACTGATTGATTATCATTATAAAAAAGTGTACTTCTATTTCTGGTAGTATGCATTTTTCTGAAGTTTGCTCTTTTATGCTTAGTAGGTTCTTGATAAATTTTTCATTTTTTTTCTGGTAAGCCATTACCTTTATTCAGCTGTGCATAAAGTATCTTTTTTTACTTCAGATGCCTTAAAGATTTTCTCTTCATCACAGAATTTTAGAAATTTGATTATGATGTGCATTGGCCATTTTCTTCTTTGTTTTAATACTCCTGAGGTTCATTGAGCTTTTTGACTATTTGTGTTTATAAGTTTCATCAAATTTGATAAATATTCAGCCATTATTTCTTCAAGTATTTTTTTCCTGTCCCCTTTTCTCTCCTCTCCTTTTGGGAGTTTAATCACAGTATATTAATTATCTTGATGCTGTTTTACAGGTAACAGAAGCTTTGTTCATTTTTTCAGTCTTTATTTTCTTTCTTTTTGTACTTCCCATGGATAGTTTCACTGTAAATGTATTTAATAACTTTTTTCTATAGCATTCAATTTTCTACTGTGTCCAGTGAATTTTTAATTTTTAATAATATTTTTATGCCTAGAAGTTTCATTTAAATCTGTCTTCTATCTTCTATTTTATCCACATTATATTCATGTTTCACCCTTTATCCTCGACCATGTGAAACACAATTAGAATAGCTGTTTCAACGTCCTTGTCTACTAATTCCATTATCTCTATTTTTTTTTTTTGAGACAGAGTCTTGTTCTGTCACCCACGCTCCAGTGCTGTGGTGTCAGTCTAGCTCACAGCAACCTCCAACTCCTGGTCTCAAGCGATCCTCCTGCCTCAGCCTCCCGAGTGGCTGGGACTACAGGTGTGCGCTACCATGCCTGGCTGATTTTTTTCTATTTTTAGTAGAAATGGGGTCTCGCTCTTGCTCAGGCTGGTCTCAAACTCCTGACCTCAAGTGATCCTCCTGCCTGGGCCTCCCAGAGTGTTAGGATTACAGGCATGACCCACTGCACCAGGTCTATCTCTATCAATTTTGAATCTGTTTGTAAACTATTTTTTCTTCAGTAATGGGTGACATTTTCATGTGTCTTTTAATAGCAAACATTTTTTATTCGATGCTGTACATTATAATTTTATGTTGCTAAGTGCTGGATTGTGTATGTGTATGTGTGTGCAAGAGAGAAAGAGAGAGGGGATTTCTTTGTTAGAGATGAATTTGGTATTTGTGAGTTTTGTTTTTAAACTATTTAAGGAAAAGTCTAGATTATTTATTCTAGGGATAATGGATAACATAGACCCATTTTTAACACGTGGTCCCTCTGAGGTCAGAACTGAATGCCAAAGGAATGCCTCACGTATATAATGAGATTTCTCCAACCTGGCTGAAAGAATCTCAAATAATTTCTAGTCCTGAGTGAGTGCTGGGATCTCTTTACCCTCCAGCTCCCTCATAATTGTTCTTTCCTGAGAGGTCTAGACTTGCAGAATGTTACTTTATTCCTGCACATATTGTTATTCAGGTAAAAACTCAAGTGTACTTTATGCAGATTTCTGAAACTTTCTTCCTTTACATCTTGCTCCTTGCCAGAACTCCACGGTGCAAATTTTAGCTATGTGAGTGTTCCGGAACTTCAGTCTGTGTTTCCTCACCTCAGCACGTTTGCCAGGTTTTGCTTAAGTTCTCCCTCTGTGCACCACAGTCTGAAAACTGTCTGAAGCAGAAAGGCTGTTTTCTCCCGGGGTGGAAGGTGAGGGTGGAGAGATGAAAGCCCCCAACTACCTGTTGCCAATATCTATAAATATGGTGTCTATTTTGTCCATATTTTTGTAGTTGTTTATGGTGAGAAGTTAATTCTGGACCTTGTTATTCCCTCATGGACAGATTGAGAAATCCCTCACCTTAAGTTCTGAAGGATATTTAGCTTTATATGGAATTCTAGGTTCAAAGTTTCATTTTTCCAATTAGTACTTTAGAAATGTCATTCCACTCTTACCTGGCCTGAAAAGTGTCTTTTATATCTTACTGTTTTTAAGCTTTTCTCCTTAAGGCTTTTAAGGTTTTTAGCAGTTGACTATAATGTACCTAAGAATTTTGTTTTATTTTTAATATTCACCCTAATTGAATTTCTCAAGCTTTTTTTAAAATTTTGAATATTGATGACTTTCACCAATTTTGGAAAATATTTATCCACTATCTCTAAAATATCATCTTCTGTTCCATTGCCTCTTGTATTCTGTTGGGATATGAATGTTAAACCATTTTAAAATGGTTTTAAATGTATGTTAAACCGCACATGTATGGTAAACCACTTACCATTTATGTTAAATTACATATATGATAAACCATTTAAAATTTTTCCACACATCTCACAAATCCTGTTTTACTTTTTGTAGTCTTTCTCTTCTTTTCAGTTTGGATAATTTATATATACTACATTTTCTTCAGGTTCACTATATAGTCTGCTGTTAAGTCATTCAATATATTTTTCATTTCTGATATACATTTCATGTTTGCCTTTTGTCTTTTTTTAATAGCTTCTGTATTTCTGCCAAATTCTTCAACTGTTCATTCATGTTGCCCACATTTTCACTAGATCTTTAAATAGATTTATCATAGCTATTTTAAAGCCCCTACCTAATAATTCCAAACACTAGATCTGCTTGTATTGACTGCTTCTCCACTTGAATATAGGTCATATTTTCTTGCTTCTTTGCATGTTTTGTAAATTTTGACAGCATACCAGACACTGCGTGTAATTCAACAGTGAAGACTGAAGTAAATACATTTATGTCCAGAAAAGAGCACCTATTGTATTGTTTCAGTTTGCTAATGTGGAAAAGTGGATCTGGCTTCAAACATTTTGAGGTCAAGATTAGGACTTTCTCTTCAGAGGATGTGGGATTTGAGCACTGGTAAATCTTCAGAGATTTGTTTATTCCTTAAAGACCAGCCATTATCTTTCTGAACTGTGGGAGAGTGCTCTCTCTCTCTCTGCTTTTTAGCCTGGATGTTTGCTTTTGGAGTCACTAATTTTTGTTTGACGGTTTTTGTTTTTTAATTCTTCAGTCACACTCCTGGCTGTCTGCTTCTCAGGAGATTTCCCCCCACCTTACCACCTCACCTCTAGGCTTTGACAGTCTTTGTAATGCACTTAAAGGGCTTTTTGCTTCTGGGGAGGGCTGTAGACTTTATCGGCTCCCGTGTCTTTCAAGCCTCAGGCTTTGGTCCTTGCTGAAAGGCTGTGGGAAAGAGAAAGAAGTTGGTGGTTGGGTGCAGAGCCAAGTTATGCCTCAGGCTCCCTGGGATTTCTCTCTTCTCTTCTCTCTCTTCTTTCTTCTCTCTCTCTCTCTCTCTTGTTATGACCCAGGTCTCTTCATTCTGTTATTTCTTCTATACCATCATGACTGATGAGAAAATGTTTTGGAATATATAGGATACTGCATATAATACAGCACAGAATCATAAAATGAACACTTGACAGGAAGTTAAGGAGAACTTGTTTCTCTCTATGTTTGACCTCGGCCAGCTCTACATGTTGTAATGAGCTGCTCTCCTGCAAAGAATCACCAGGCTAAGCTTTTTCCAAGTCAGAGAGAATTCAGGTCAAGTTAATAAACATGAAAGAGTACCTTCTCTGTGTCACAGCCTGTGCTGAATGCTAGGAAACCAAAGTATCCATGTAGTTGCTGCTCTGAAGCAGGAGTGATTGCCATGTAAAGAGGAGACACCATGATACTGCATCCTGGAGCCCAGGAAAAGGACACTGTCTTTGGCCTGAGTGAGTCAAAGATGTCTCTCTGGTGAAATGGTGGCCCTGTTAATTCCTCTTAAGATTGAATAGTAGGTGAAGAAGTATGAGGAGCAAAGGTGAGGGAGATAGCAGAAAGAAGGAGACAGAAATAATCTCTGCTTCTCCTTAATCAAGCTTTAGGAATGGCCATCTCAGACCCTCTGAATGGGTTATGCACTCTTTCTTTGGAAGCATAGGAGGAAGTGAAGTAACTGGCCTGTGTTGGCTCAGAGCCTAGAGGAACTTCCCAACACAGGGAAAAGGTAAGTAGGAGACCCCCAGCAGTCCACATTTTTACCACAGATTTCTGAAGTTCTGACTATGGGAGATGCCTCAGCTCTCACAGGGCCTGAGACTAGTGTAGGGAACTGACTAGAGTCAATGGGATTGCCTCGTCCAAGAGAAGGAATCCAGGCTGGGTCTGTCCCATCCCCTGGGACCCAGGATGGTACAGCATAGTGCCATTTTAAAAGCAGAGATACCACCAGACTATATCCTGCCCTGGGGCTCAATAGCCCCCGCATTTCCACATTCCTGGGACCCCGTGATACTTCCATCCAGACAGTTGGAGTGAAGTGACACCAGCTGGATCCAGTGGTACAGCAGTGTCCCTGGAATCCAAGCCCAAGCAACATCCTACACCCTGTGCAACAGGCAGTCCAGCACATCAGGGAGGTTGCCCCCAGGACATAGGGACCCAAAACATGAGCTCCCCTGAACCTGAAAGCCACATGCCTGAGGCCACCACAACCAACAGTGATACCATCCCTAATGATGGAGCCACCAAACACCCATGCATACCACACACAAGCACCTGAGGACCAGCCTACATGGGACCTGTCACCACCACTCCCAGCATCTGCCTCCCAGGAGCCTGAGAATTGTCCCAACTGGTGTCCCTGTTCCCAGCAAAACCACTCTATAGCCTCCACAAACAACTAACTGCAGCCTAAACCACCGAGGAACTTGCAGACAACATTGACATTGATTATAACTGAATAAATCACATGGAGACTATGCTACTGTGCTTATCAGAACCAAAGTCAAAGCAATCTACCCAACAGACACCACAAATACATCTACAGGAAAAAGTCTTTCTCCTCATGAAATTGAAAGAAATGATTGTTGCAGCAGACTTGCAGGTATTAATATAGGAAGAAGAAAAAACACGAAAAAGCAATGAAATATGAAACCTCCAAAGGGACACAATAATTCTGCAGTAACAGACTCCAAAGAACTGAAAATCTATAAGAAGCCTGAAAAAGGAATTGAAAATAATGATCTTATGGAAATTCAGCAAGATACAAGAGAAAGCAGATAAATAATACAAAGAAATATGGAAAATAATTCATGATCTGAATGAAAAGTTCAACAAAGAGACAGACATCATTAAAAAAGAACCAAAGATAAATCCTGGAACTGAAGATTTCAATGAATGAAATAAAAAATCCTATCAAGAGCAGCAATAAAAAATTAGATCAAGTAGAAGAAAGAATTTTTGAACTTGAAGACAGGTCCTTTAAAATAACCCAATCAAAGAAACAAACAAACAAGCAAAGAAGAAAGAATAAAATAAAATGAAGAAACCCTATGTGATGTATGGGATTCTATTAAGTGAACAAATGAATTTTGGGAATTTTAGAAAGAGAAGAGATGGGAAAATGCATAGAAAATGTATTTAATAAAATAACAGCTGAAAACTTCCCAAGTCTTGGTAAAATATAGATATCCTGATAAAGGAAGCCTCAAAATCCTAAAATAGATTCAGTCCAAAAATGTCCTTTTCAAGGCACATTATAGTAAAATTGTCAGAAGTCAAACACAAAGAGGGAATTTTAAAAACAGCAAGAGAAAAATGTCAAGTCATCTATAAGGGACTCTCTCGCAGACTAACAACAGATTTTTCAAGAGAAATACTACAGGTCAAGTGAGAATGGGATGATATTCTCAGTGTCAAAAGAAAAAACAAACCTGGCGGCCAACAATACTACATCCAGCAGAGTTGTTCTTCACCAATCAAGGAAAAAGATCTTTCTAAGACAGGAAAAACTGAGGGAATTCAACACCATTGGATTGGCCCTACAAAAAATGCTGAAGGGAATCCTACATCTGGAAGCAGACAACAATATCTATAATTATGAAAACACACTAAAGTATAAAACTCATTGGTAGAACAGCTAAATAAATGAAAAAGAGAAAGAAATCAAATGTTATCACTACAGAAAACCATCAAACCACAAAGATAAACAATGAGGAAAAATGGAACAAAGGATATACAAAACAA
Source organism: Daubentonia madagascariensis (assembly GCA_023783475.1). NCBI lineage: Eukaryota > Metazoa > Chordata > Mammalia > Primates > Daubentoniidae > Daubentonia > Daubentonia madagascariensis. Next base: position 2,399,501 of record JAKFHU010001747.1, on the reverse strand, counting down.
TCATAAAACAATTAACAAAATGAGAGAAGTAACTCTTCACCTGTCAATAACAATCTTGAATATAAATGATTTAAATTCCCCAAAAAAGATGTAGACTGGCTTAATAATTTTAAAAAAAATACACAACTATATGCTACCTAAAAGAAACTCACTTCACTTGTAAAGGCACACATACACTGAAAGTGAAAAGCTAGAAAAGATATTCCACACAAACAACAACAAAAACTTGCAGGAGTATTTATAACAGAATATATAGACTTTAAGTAAAAAAAACAACATAAAGACACAAAGAGCTCTCTGCTGCTACAGGGATCCATGGCTCTGCTCCTGAAGCTCCAGCACTGCCCCCAGGGCCCCAGAACCAGTTCCAAGGCTCTCCATTGCTGTTGAACCCCATGGTCCTGCCCTGAGGCTCCCACTGGCACCTGGCAGGAAGTGCCCCACAGTCCAGAGACCTACCAGCCTTGAGTTGCCATCGCACTTGGGCTCAATTTGAGCAAATGCCCACAGCCCAGACACCTATGACCACTGCCTAGATGGCCTTACCCAGCTGCCACTGTCACCTTCATGGGGAGGCCTGGGCAGAGAAATCCTCTGTAATGCCAGCCTCCATGGAGAGGGTATCACAAAGCCCTCAAGTCGAGCTTCCAACAGCGGTGTGTGGAACAAGCCACCACTCTGCAAAAAGATCACCAAGCACTGGCTTGAAGTGTGACAATCAGAGGGGAACAACAAAAAACAGATCATCTGCATTACAGCCTCTCAGTGCACCCTCCCCTCCCCTGTTGAGTGAATCTTCCAGAGTAGGACATAAAAGCACCATCTAGGGACCTCTCCTTCTTCTCACTAAGTAAGAGAGTCCAGAAGGAGAACAGGTGTGCTGCAAACCTCTAGGCCTAAGCTGAGAGAAGAGGATTCAGATGAGAAGAAGCCAGCAAAAGAACTCTGGCAACATGAAAGACAAAGCAGTGTGACACCCCCAAAGGATCACAAGGGATCTACAGAAATGGACTCCAATCAAAAGCAAATTTTTGAAATGTCAGAAATGGCACTCAGAATATGGATGGCAAATAAGAGGAATGGAATTGAAGAGAAAGTTGAAAACCAACAAGAAAAGCCAAAAAATATTTCAGGACATCTATGAAAAAAATGAAAAACTCCCTAAAGAGCTAGACAACATAAGAAAGGATATCATAAAACTTAAAGAAATGAAAGAGTCATTCAGGGAATTTCAAAATACAGCATAAAGCTTCAACGACAGGCTACACCAAGAAGAAAGGAGAATCTCAGAGCTTGAGGACAAGGCTCTCAAACTACCCAGCCAGTCAAAGATGCAGAAAAGAGAATAGAGAAAGAATGAGCTAAAAAAGAAAGCAAGAAAGCAATCCATTCACAATAGCTACAAATGAAATTTTAAAAATTAGGGATAAATTTCACCAAGGAGGTAAAAGATCTCTACTATGAAAACTACAAAACATTGATGAAAGAGATTGAAAAGGACACAAAAAAATGGAATGACATCCATGCCTATAAATTCGAAGAATTAGTATTAAAATGAACATACTACCCACAACAATCTACAAATTCAATGTGATCCCTATCAAAACACCAATGACTTTTTTCACAGAAATAGAAAAAGCAATTCTAAAATTTGTTGTGAAACACAAAAGAACCCTAACAGCCAAAGCAATACTGAGCAAAGAGATCAAAGCTGGAGGTATCACATTACCTGACTTCAAAACATACTACAAAGCTACAGTAACCAGAACAGTATGGTATAAAAAAAGAACCTAGACCAATGGAAAAGAATAGAGAACCCAGAAATAAATCATAGTGAACTAATTTTTGAAAAAGATGCCAAGAACATACATTGCAGAAAGAACACTCTATTCAGTAAATAACTCTGGGGATACATATGCAGAATGACCCCTATCTTTCACCAACTCAAAATGGATTAAAGACTTAAACGTAATATCTCAAACTATAAAACTACTATGAGAAAACCTAGGAGAAACATTTCAGGACATTGATCTGGGCAAAGATTTTATACGTAAGACTTCAAAAGCACAGGTGACAATAACAAAAACAGACAGATGAGAGCTTCTGTGAACTAAAGAAAACAATCAACAGAGTGATGAGACAACCTGCAGAATGGGAGAAAATATTTGCAACCTATACTTCTGACAAGGGATTAATATCCAGAATATTCAAGTAATTCAAATAACTCAACAACCAAAAAACTAATAATCTGATTAAAACGGGCAAAGGATCTGAATAGAAATTTCTCAAAAAAGACACACAAATGGCCAAGTATATGAAAAAATGCTCAATATCACTAATCATAAGGAAAATGCAAATCAAAACCATATTAATATATCATTTTACTCCAGTTAGAATGGCTATTATCAAAAAGATGAAAAATAACAAATGCTAGTGAGGATGCAAAGAAAAGGGAACTCTTATACATTATTGGTGGGAATATAAATTAGTAGAGCCATTATGGAAAACAGTATAGAGGTTTCTCAAAAAACTAAAAACAGAGCTACCATATTATCCAGCAATCCCACTACTGGGTATTTATCCAAAGGAAAGGGTATCAGCATAACGAGCAGATACCTGCACCCCCATGTTATTGCAGCACTATTCATAATAGTCAAGACATAAAAACAACCTAACTGTCCATCAGCTAATGAATGGATAAAGAAAATATGATATATATGTACACAATGGGGCCAGGGGCGGTGGCTCACACCTGTAATCCTAGCACTTTGGGAGGCCAAGGCAGGAGGATCACTTGAGGTCAGGAGTTTGAGACCAGCCTGAGCAAGACTCTATAAAAAATATAAAAATTGGCTGGGCGTGGTGGTGCACCTGTGTTCCCAGCTACTGAGGAGGCTGAGGCAGGAGGATTGCTTGAGCCCAGGAGTTTAAGTTGCATTGAGTTATGATGATGCCACTGCACTGTAGCTGGGGTGACAGAGCAAGACTCTGCCCCCTCAAAAAAAAAAATATATATATACACACACACACAATGGAATGCTATTTAGCCATAAAAAATGAATGATGAGCCTGGAGAATATAATGTTAGGTAAAATAAGTCACTGCATGTTCCCACTCATATGTAGGAACTCAAAAGGTTGAGCTCACAGAAGTAGAGAAGACCGTAGTTATTAGAGGCTGGGAGCATGGTGGTGGAAGGGGAGAACAGGGAGAGGTTAATGGATACAAAATCACAGCTACATAGGAGAAATAAGTTCCTAGAGTGCTCTAGAACTACAGCTTGAATATATTTAAAAATAATTTATTGTATATTTTCAAAAAGCTAGAAGAGAGGATTTTGAATGTTCCCAACACAAAGAAATAATAAAGTTTGAGGTATCAATTATGCTAATTACCCCAATTTAATCATTAAACATTACATTTTTCAAAATATCACTGTGTATCCCATAAATGTGTACAATTACTGCATGCCAACTAAAAATAAAAGAAAAAATACTTTGAGAGATTACACTCAAATAACTTTTATTACAGTATATTGTTATAATTATTCTATTTTATTACTAGTTATGATTGTTAATCTCTCATGTTCCTAATGTATAAATTAAACTTACCATATGTGTGTATGTATAGGAAAAAACTCAAAACTATGCATGGTTTCAGAAATCCACTGGGATTCTTATTATAGAATGTATGCCCCTTGGATAAGAGGAGACTACTGTAATAGGAAAAAACAAACTGTTTTCTCCTACTATACTCTCACCACTCAACACATAACACTTTTGACACCGGTTGTGTGTGGGGTGTTTTCCCACATACCCAGCAATACTCCAGGAAGGCCAACTGGGTGTCCTATAATTCAATTCAATTTTGACACTACCTTCCTGGAGGTATCATCAGACACCACAGGTCAAGGGCTCAGTACCATAATACTGCCCCCACTTCGGATGCCAGCTGAAAGTCCAGACCTCTGGAATTCCTCACTAACCAACTATAAATTGGGGATTCCCACAACTTCCTTCTGGGTTTAATTATTTCTTACAGTGGCTGACAGAACTCAGGCAAACACTTTACTTGCATTTACCCATTTACTATAAAAGGATACAATTCAGTAACAGCCAGATGGAAGAGATGCATAGGGCAAGGCATGAGCAAGGGGGCAAGAAGCTTCCTTGCCCTCTCGTGGCACTCAACCCTCCAGGTGTTCACCTGCCCAGAAGCTCTCCAAAGCCCATTAGTTAGGGATTTTATGGAGGCTCCATTATACAGGTCTGACTGATTACATCATTGGCCATTGGTGATCAACTCACCTTCAGTATCTGTCCCCTCTTGGGAGGTTGGGAGGTGGGGGTTAGAGCTGAAAATTTCAATCATCTATCACACAGTTGGCTTCCTTAGCAACCAGCCCCCATCCTGAGTATAGCCAGAAGCACCCAGAAATCAGTCATTTATCTTATTAGCATATAAAAAAACTTATTGATTTGAATATTTCAATGGTTTTAGGAGCTGTGTACCATGTGTACCAGGAAATGGGCTGAAGACCAAATCTACATTTCCTATTATAAATCACAATATTTGCAGTAGCATATCTGGAATTTGAAATCAAATTTAACTGATGGGCCCCACAATTGCTCTCTGTCACTGGCTTTGGATTCTGCCTTCTTCTTACCATCTCTTTTGAGACTGAAACACCTGAAATACTAAAACCCGGACCTTTGTTGCATATCCTCCTGAGAGCCTCCTATGTCTACTTGTCTGATTAGTCCTGCTGCTAAGCATTCCTTTGCAAGAATGTGTCTGATTTCTGGTTCTTAGTCCTGGGGGTTGAGCCAGCTCACCCCTGTTAAAAGAAAAACTTCAGACAAATTAAATTTAACAGAGTTTAATTAAGCAAAAAATGATTCGTAAATCAGGCACTCCTTCATACAACCAGAATGGGCTCAGAGTGATTCTGAGGCTGCCACATGGTGGGAATACATTTATGGACAGAAAAAGGAAAGTAATGTACAGAAAACGGAAATGAGGTGCAGAAACAGCTGGATTGCTGACATCCGGGCATTTGCCTTATCCGAATATAATTTGAACAGTTGGCCACCTGTGATTGTCTGAGACTTGGCTACTTTTTACAAGAGTATGCTACAGTGTGTTTACTCCTCCAGTTAGGTTACAGTTCACTATGTATGGAGGAATCTTTAGGCTGAACTTAAAATATCTAAGAAGGCAGCTTTAGATTAAACTTAATAGAATTGATTGATCCCTAGTTTTAATATGACTTCCCTCAAATAAGGGAATTGAGTCTTATGGAGATATCCTTAAACATAAAACAAAGTTTTCAAACTAGATCACCTATGGAACACATTACAGTTATAGTCTATTATTATAATAATTTATAATGGTTATGACAGAGAATCTTTATATACTGAAATGACCACACTATTTCTTTGCCCTTGAGGAAAAATGACTCCCTTCTTTAATGTGAAGCAGAATTGTAATTATCTGAATCCTCAGACTCAGGGCTTTCTCAGAACTTTACACCTGCACAGGCTCTTTCTCATTCTACCCAGCACCAAGACAAATAAACATCATGCCTCATTCAGGTTGAGCCCCAGGGACTTGGACTGCTTCAGTCAGCAGTATCAGGAGTCCAAGAAGTTAGGCCAGAACAGTAGCATCCGCGTCAACTGGGGACATGTTAGAAAAACACATTCTTGAGTCCCAAGCCAGAACAACTGATTCAAAAGCTCCGAGAGTGGATCAACCAATTTGTATTTTAATGAACCCTCTAGGTCTGCAGTCCCCAACCCCTAGGCCGTGGACTGGTACAGGGACCATTAGGAACTGCACGGCACAGCAGGAGGTGAGCGGTGGGCAAGCAGAGCAAAGCTTCATCTGTATTTACAGATACTCCCCATAACTCACATTACTGCCTGAGCTCTGCCTCCTGTCAGATCAGTCACTGTCTCCCATCATCCCCCAAGACGGGACCGTCTAGTTGCAGGAAAACAAGCTCAGGGCTCCCACTGATTCTGCATTACGGTGAGTCTTATAATTATTTCATTATATATTATAATGTAATAATGATAGAAATAAAGTGCACTATAAACGTAATGCACTTGAATCATCCCCAAACCAGCCCCCCACCCTCTGGTCCATGGAAAAATGGTCTTCCATGAAACTGGTCCCTGGTGCCAAAAAGGCTGGGGACCGCTGCTCTAGGTGATTCTGATGGCCACCAAAGCCTAAGAACCACTGAGTTAAAGTGTCAAAAGCACCGTGCTTCCTATAAGCACACAGGGGCCTGCAGGAGAATAGTGGGGCCCGATATCAACCCAGTTCAGAGGTGTTAAGAAGGCTTCTGAGAGGAGGCAATACTGGGACTGAATTCTGAAGGATGAATATGAGCCAGCCATAAGGACTGGAAGTGACAGAACATTGTAGAAGAGGAAATGTCCACAGTAAGAAAATTATAAACAACTCAGGTGGCCTTAAAGGACAGATATAAAAAGAGGTATAACAAGAGATGTGACTGGAGAGTGGACAGGAGACCAGTCATGAAGAAAAGAAAAACACCATGGTCAGACGTGTGTTTTAGAGAGATCGCTTTGTCTGCAGTGCATGGAATGATGGAATGACGGATCTGAGAGAACTTCAGTTCAGTCTACAGGGAACAAACAACCAAAGTAATAACAGTGGGGACTCTGAATAGTCATCAAATCAGGGGATGTTTAGAAGGTAAAATCAATAAAAGTGATGCTTGATTTGGATCTGAATTTTGAACTTATGGCATCATTCACTGAGGAAAGAATGTTAGTTGGAGAAGTACGCTCAGAGGGAAACATGAGAGTTTTGTTTTTAGACATTGAAAGTTATAAAAAGTTTTTTATATGTATATATATGCCTACCTATATATATATATATCTACTTCATATACTAATAATTATAATATATAAAAATTATAATCTGTAATAATAAATTAATGATGATAGTTTGTCAGTACTATTCTAATTTCTTTACCCATATAAACTTATTTAATATTCACAACAACATCATGTGGTGGAAAATGGATTTAAAAGTTAATATTGAATAAGCTATTTTCTCTGTGAAGAAAAAGGTGAGTTACCTGCTAAAAGTGAGGAAGAAGGTGGCTGGAAACTCAAGCTAAAAGTACTTAATTTCAATATAGAATTGATTTTTCTTTGTCATTGAATTTACCATGTTTCTCTTGCACCGTACACACCTGTCATACCACATGTTTGCAGTTTCTCTACAACAGAATGATAATTCATGGATCTGTGCTTTTGGAGGGTGCATTATTCTTTGCTAAACTTGCAACACATGGGTTATATTCTGCATTGACCCTCTTCAAGGAGAAATAGTGTAAACAGGGAAAATCAAGCAAGTCCTAAAAGCCTGAAGATGGAATCTGGGGACTAGTGGCATATACATACTCCCTTTTGCTGAATCAGTATGAGTGGATATGTGCAAACTTGGTGTTTTAAAGGGCAATAATTTGTGCTTACAGATCATCCCTCAATTAATAAACATGGCAGGACTCCATGAAGCTGAAATATTGCTCACCGCTGTCTTATAAAAAGGTTATGCTTTCATTAGACAATTCTTCCAATCAACAAATTCCTATTCTCAGGACTTTATGATTCTGATGAAAATTAGTGAAGGGTTAATTTCAAAATACCACAACGCATGGACAGAATTTACCTAAAGTGTTTTTTTTTCTTTTTAATAAACTTTTCATACTAAAACAGCTTTATATCTACAGAAAAATTGCAAAGATAGCACTGAGGTTTCCCGTACACATCACATCCAGCCTCCCACAAATCACAATCCTATCTTAGTATGGCATATCTGCTATAATTAATGAACAATTATGGATACAATTTTATTAACTGAACTCCATACTTTATTCAGAGTTCCCCAGTTTCAACCCAGTGGCCTTCCTCTGTTCCAGGATCCAATTCAGAATCCCGTATTACATTTATTCCTCAGGTCTCCGTAGGGCCCCAGTGGGGACGGAAAAACTGATAGTTATGACATCACGTTAAAGGAGCATACTATCCACACGAATCATAACCATTGATATTACCCATGATCATCTGGCTGAGGTAGTACCTCTTTAAGGGCAAAGTATCTGCATAAATCATTTGGAATTCTTCTGCACAAGAGATTTCACTCTTCTCACCTACGTATTTATTGATTCAATATTTTTATCAGTATAGACTCATGGCTTTTTATTCTAAATTTTGGATTGTAATCTCAAAATTATTCTATTTATTCTAATGCACAAATTGCTCTAACCTTGGAACAGCTGAGGCTCCTTCTGTTGACGCCTGTGTCCCTTTGACACACACCCAATTGGGATTGTTTTGATGTTCTTACTTTCTGGCACCACAAGATGCTCCAGGCTCAGCCTGTATTCTTCCTGCGCCAGCACTAGAATCAGCCATTTATCCACGGAGCCCTGGCTCCTTTCATCCGGGAAAATTAGAAAGTAAGCCCCGGGCACTTCCGGCCGCTGGCTCCCGGCTTCCCCGGCTCCGGAACTTCCGGCTGGCGCAGCCATTTCGGCTTCCTGACCGCTGTCTGTGGTCTACTCGGTGCGCGCGCGGTGGCTCCCGGCGCCGCGCCCAGATCCATTCGAAGCCACCACGGGAGCAGCTTCGGACCCGGGTTGTCGCCACTGGGCTCGCCTCCTGCTTCCTGTGTTTCCTCCTGCCCTCGGGCTGGGTCCTGTCCCACCGGCAGCCCCGCAGGAAGCAGGAGTGCGGGCTGCGCTCCCCCTCGCTGTGGCCGACCACACGCCTGACCACGTCTCGGGCGTTCCTGGCCGGCTGCGCGCCGTGTCCTTCAATGCCAATGACCTCTTCCGCCATCCTGGCCTCTCCGTATCTCCGTGTGGCATCCTGGGACCACATACATTCGCCTGCTCAGTGGGGTCCCCCTTGTAACAATAAAGTCTATTTAAACCTAAAAAAAAAAAAAAAAAGTAAGAACTGAGCACCAGGTGTGTACGTTGTTCAATTCCAATGTACATGTATATCAGGACCATAATTATTAAGCTGTGCCCCATGGCAAATAACTTTATTAATTAAAGTGTAGTACTTGTGTGCAGTTCTTTTTTGCCTTTAGACTTACCGACTCATTTCCAAAATTATGTAGGAAAGTACTTTTTCCCCCCTCCATTCAGTTAGCTAGTTTCATACATTTGTAATACAGTGAGATTGTTTTGTCTCATCCTGCATTCTATGCTGGGATTCCCCTACCTCCTAAATGCTTTTAAAAAATTGCATACCTTAAGGTTCACTCTTTTTGCTACAAAGTTCTATAAATTTTGACAAATGCATCGTGTCATGTATCCACTATTAGGGTGTCATACAGAATCATTTCACCACACTATGAATTTCCCTGTGCTCTACTTAATCAATCCTCTTTTTCTCCCTGTTGAACTTTTGGCAATCACTATAGTTTTGGTTTTCCTACTGCTATTAGAGTTTGTTCTTTTCCAGAATGTCATGTTATTGGCATCACACTGTATGTAGCCTTTTCATACTTTTTTCAGTTATCATATGCACTTAAGATTCATCTATGTCTTTTTCTGGTTTATTTATTTTTATTGCTAAAAATATCTCATTTTGTGGATGTACCATAATTTGTTTATTCATTTACCTATTGAAGGGTGCTTTAGTTGCATCCAGTATCTAGTGATCTTAATAAAAGCTGCTGCAAACATTTATGCCCAGGTTTTTGTATGGACATGTTTTCAAATGCCTGAAGTTTTGCATGTCAAGTCTGCCTTGGTCCTCCTCCTGGCTTCCGTTCTCAGCAGTGCTTCAGGGTGAAATGCAGCCAGCCATGGTCTCCTGCAACCTCTCTGCAGGTGAGGATCTGCAGCCCTTGCCTGGTCCTCCATCCCCATTCACCCAGCAGCACCATGGAAGCCCTGCTGGGCCTGCCCCAATCCTGCAGCAAACCTTTGAGAATCCAGCTCAGTCTCCTGTACATCACAGTAACTTCCAGCCAAATCTAGCATCATAACGCCTTCTCCCAATATTGGTTTGTGTTAGGAACAGCGGCTTCCAACGAGGCTTCTTACATTCAATGATCCTTGGTAAGCTAGTTATCATCAACCTCCTGACTCCCATTCTCTTGGTCCTTCACACACTGTCTTCCTTTTACTCTCCCTTCCTTTGTCCAGTATCCTCTATGCCTACTTCTTCTTTCGCCATTGACCTTTTTACTATCAATTATTTTTGTGCATGACACACTTCTAGGAAGCCCTGATTCTACTATAAATAAATCCCTTTACAGCACCACACTATAAAGGCAGAAGACATCCAATATATTTCCCCACCCATAACCAGCTTCTCTCACCCTGACAACATGGTTTTCCCTCCTTGTTGGGTTTTTAAATTAACAGACTTGATTTCAAATTCCAGCAGTGCCTTTTATTACCTGTGTAATGTTGGGCAATGTCTACAACCTACCCAAGCTTCATTTTTTTCTTGTGGAAAATGGAGATACTATCCGTTTTAGGAGGTTTTATGAGAGTCAAGTATGCAGCTCTCTTAATAATTGCCTGGAAGAGTCATTTAAAAAATAGTTCTTTTTCATTTGTTCTTGCCCCATAGAACTTCATTTTTCCAATATTCTTATTAATCCTTTTTCTTATGTATTCTCTCAAGGCTGTTATATTTAAGGAGAGTGAATGATAGTAAGTGGAGAATAACAATTTACTACAACGTTTAAGTACCTTGCCACGCTAAAATGGAGATTTCTTTGTGTATAAGGCTTATGCCATCTTTGAAGGCCCTACCATGTAGAAGGTTGACAAACTACTAACATTCAGCAGATTCATAAATAACACATACTGCAGACCAACTCAGTGCTAAGTACTGTAACGGAAAAATAAAAATCTCAGGACCTGCACAAACTCATTATGCCAAAAGAGAGAACCGAGGCTGGGAACTCAATCACACAAGCACTGCCATCCCCTCTCCAATGAGGCACAGGGGCTTTCTTTTAAGAAATGGAGGGGCTTGGATAATGATGAAGCAGGGGTTTTTTGGTAGACAGGGTGTGGGAGAGAGAAAGGAGTCCTGGCTGGCAAGGTGGTCTAGTTTGCAGATAAGCCTCAGGATAACAGCCCTCAGGGAGAAGAGATGGTAAATGTTTACACTCAGACCTCTTTGGGTGTCAGATTCTTAGCAAATCTTCTCCAGACTGAATAGGAAAGGCCTGGATGCATTTTACAAAGATTCTCTACAGATGTAAATTTCTCCCCCAACAAAGATAGCCTTGCAGTATTATTCCTGTTTGCCCACAGTCATCTCAATATAAGTCGAAGAAATGTATTTGGGGTAAAATATTTCTGATTTCCTTCAGCCCTAAAAATCCCTTCAAGATATGTAGCCCTTATAAAACTGTTACATGTCAATTATAACCTTAGGACTGTAGCCTAAATAAACTCTTGAATGTTGATTACAAGCTTATCTCACAGATGCAAATCAAGGAAGAGATAAGATCAATCACTCTTCTACCCACCCTGAAAAGATCATGACATTGCTTATTTCTTCTACCCCTTTTTGAATGTTCATCTGATCTTATGTAGATTTACTGAGTCCTGAGCAGAGCTTCACAAGGATCAATCCTTTGCCTCACTGCTCACCTCCTTTCCCCCCTCCCTTTTTTCTGTCTGTATACCCTTTTCCTTCTAATAGGAAATTTTCAAACCCTTCTGCAGAGAGCCCAGTCCACCACAGATGCTTTGTGGGCTGTGCTTTTCCCAGGCACATCCTCAGATCTTGGCTTAATAGACCTCAATTGATTCAATTGAGTATGACTCTCTTTTTCAGTCACTTATTATTTAAGTTAACAGTACTTTCAAATATATCATTATATGTTTCATTGCACATCTGCTTGACATTCCGTGAACATCTGTTCTCTTCCAGGCACCATGAGAGGCTCTCTAACACACCATCTCATTTAATATAACTGTTACAATTCTATGTACGGGTAAAATCTTTAATTTGCTCAGCATCACAAAGTCAGTAAGTGGCAGAGCTTAGCACAGAGCCATGCACATAATACATGTCCTATACATACTTGCTAAATCAAAAACTGAAAGTGCTGGGATTTGATGTCAAGATTAGCTCTCTCCATTTCTGCATTCTTTTGCTATATCACTATAAAATCACCTAATGAATACCAGCTAAATGTACTATTTGAAAGAACGAAAATAGCAGTTTCAGGGCACAAGGCATACCAAGATGTGACTTGCTGTTGTGGGGGAGGGTGGGCTGGTAGCAGAGGGCTAGGTCAGGGTGAGGATTCAGAAAAAGCCCTAGTCAGCCCTCACTGTTCTTTTCCTCCCTGGGGGAGAATCCTAAAATTTCCCTGAACAAACAATGGCATGTGGAATCCCTGTAGGACTACTGTGACCTTGATCCAACCCTTTTAAAATATTTTTAAAAATATGCCCTGAGGGTGGAGACTTCCCTCTTTTGCATCTATGATGTGATTTTTTTTTGACATTGCAGAGAGTGATTAACAATGACAACAATAATACAAACACTAGTAGGTAGACAACAGGCTATGTCACTGACATATGTTACCTCTGTAATTTTATCCTATTAATAACGTTGGATGTTTCCTATCAGCACTGACATTTATAGGAAAGGAAATTTAAGATTAAATGATGGAACCAGAAATTGAGTCCATTTCAGTCTTCACTTTCAAGTCTATGCTACAGTGAACTAAAATTAAATAAAATCTTCCCCCCACCGGCTGACTGAATGGACCCCCATGGACCCCCTACTGGCCAAGAGGATATCGTAAAACTAAATTGTCTGCCAGGAGGAGGAGGTCAGACATGCCTCATTATGCCCCCCTGCCTTCTTGGAAATAGCCTTTGTAACTCATTAACAGGCCTAAGGCTATGCAAGACAAACCTGCAGGTCCCCAATTTACACAACAAATATAAGTCTGGTGACTTGTCTCTTCCTTATCTAAAACATTCCAAGCCTTTAGACAAAGCTTCATTTTTTAACCAATTACAAGTCAAGGAGTCTTTAAACCCACCTATAACCTGTAAGCACCCCCCCCTTCAAGATGGCCCGCCTTTTCAGGCCAAACCAATGTATGCCTTCTGTGTATTGATTTATGACTTTACCTGTAACCCCTCTCTCCCTAAAATGTATAAAACCAAACTGGAACCCAACCACAGCATGTCCACTTGCTCGAGGCTTCTTGGGTGTGGCTCCGGGTCATGGTCCTCAAATTTGGCTCAGAATAAACCCCTTTAAAATTATTTTACAGAGTTCAGCTTCTTTTCTGTCGACACTACTCAGAGAAACACTCAGGGTCAAGAAACGGAGAGTGGAGGGCTTGCTTCTTTCCCCTTAGGACTTTTACAGAATTTAAATATCAGGCCCTGTCAGTCTTGCCCTTTTCATGAACCCAATCATTATTTGCATAGGAAGAGCTTTAACAACCTCAGTTATACCACCAGATGGAGTCATGTCCACTGGCAAACTAGCCAAATTCTACTCTTCTTGAGATATTGGTCCACTCGGGACACTAGAGCATCTACTTATTTCCCTGCCAGACAGATTTGCACTGTGCCTACAACTCAAGTATTGCTTTTCCAACAGCTCTCAGCATAGGTATGAAATGTGTCCTTCATCGTGCCTTATATAAAACACCCCAAGGGCACAGTGCAGCTGCCACCTTCAAGAGGTGAACGCACTGGAAAGAGAAAGGACATGTCCAGGAAGTGCTTGCTCCTTTAGAAGGAAAGAAAACAAGGTCCTCTCCAAGATAGGGTAGTCCCTTTACACCTATTATTTGGGGCCAATCATGAGAAGAACTTCATGGGCAAGAGGGTCCCGTACAAATTTCAGGCCCAGTGTAGGGAATGTAAGCCTCAGCACATAAATCACTGTAACTGTGACTTCTAAATAATTTTTGCATTTTCTTTACTATGTGTGCAAAGTCTGAAACACTCCAAGTTGCTGGGACATCAAAGAGCCCCAGACAAGCATTCAGGCTTTTAATCAATTAGTCTTGGATAAAATCCCGAATTAAATACATCTGAGAATAGTTTTTTTTCTTATTATTTGCTTTTTCAGACAAATTTAAAATTTATGTCTTAAAAATTCTCTTATTTCCAAGCAGAATTTAAAACCCAAAATCCATAAAGGAAACTATTGACAAATTTGACCATGGAAGAATAAAATAAGAGCTAACAAACAACAACTACTATAAGCTTAACTGGCTCCATGAACAATTTTCAATGATTGCTGTATGTTTTTTATAATCCTCTCCCTTAACTAACTGCTTGATCTTTTGACTTGTTTTCCAGAATGGATGGATCTTCTGCAAGACAAAGGAGTTGAGATTCTGAAGGCCCCAGGGCAGACTTCCTGATGTCAACACTCACCATCCCCTTTGACCTGCCCCAAGGCACTTGGCTCCTCCTTAAAAAGCCCACAATCTCTGTTGTTGGGAGAGAGGGATTTGAGGCAGAGATGTCTTTCATATTAAGAATTTCTTCTTCAGCAGGACTAATAGTCTCAATAATTGAATCTTTGTGCAAGGAGCAAATGGACCTAGACCCAAATCCCCTTGCAGTTTTGATAACATAAGTTTTACACTGTACTACAGTTTTATGTGTATAAACTCACTTACCCACATCAAACCTTATGAGTTGTTTCTAGTACTATACCCATTCTAAAGATGAGAAAATTGAGGCACAAATATGTTAAGTAATTTGTCCAAGATCATAATGCAAGGAAAATAGCTATAACTCAAACCCAGATGGTCTGACAGGTAATGCTATATTACCTGTCAAATATTTTTTATGGCACAAAACAATATAAACAAACTCAAAGACTAATGACAAATAACAAAATGGGAAATTGTAATCACAGCATAATGATAGGCAAAAAGCTAATTTCCTTAACTTAAATTAACTTATATAAAGCCATAAGGAAAAAATGTGAACAACCCAAGATAAAAAATAAGGGCACTTTACCATTTTCAGAACAATGACCAATAAGCATATGAAAAGATGTTCTGCATCAGCTGCCTCCAAAGGAATGCAAATCATAACAACAATGAAATAAGGAATTTTCTCTTATCAGAAAAATAAAACTGAAAACACTTAATGATTGATTCCCAGTACCAGCAAGTGTGTGGGGAGACAGAGCCTCCCATAACAGTTGATGGGAGTGTATGTTTGTGCAAAATTTCTGGAGGGCAATTTGGCAATGCCTATTAAAATAAAAATGCACATAAATTTTGACCCAGAAATCTTATTGTTAGGAATGCATTTTTTCAATTTACCTTACACAATATTACCAATGTAATATGTAAGAGATGTTCCTTTTAGCATTGTCTGTAGCAGCAAAAAACTGGAAACTATTAAATTGTGAATCAATAGGCTTCTGAAATTATGGTATGTAAATTTAACAAAATACTGTTAAACTGTTCCGATTTATCCAGTATGTAAGGTCTTACAGATAAGTAATATTTTTTTAAAAAAGCAGACGAAAGTATGGATAATCTGATCCTTTTTGCATAATTTCCCCCCATGTTAATGAATCTTACAAGGGATTTTAAAATGAAAAGAAACCCCTGGATCTGAGCACACTGGAGAAAGGGGCTGACCTCATGCCCACGTCGGTTCAATGTGCAGAGCGCCCTGTTCCCCTGGCCACGGCTGGAGTCTGTCTGCCGTCTGAGCTGACCATTCACAAGTAGGCAACATGGCATCACCCTTCTCAAGCGTGATAAAATTAGAGGGTTATCTCGCGGAAGGGAGACTCCAGGTGCCACGGCCCACTCGCCAGATGAAAGGCCGCAGACATGCAAACTGGCTTCAGTCAGGTCCGATTTCGGCTCTGGTTTTGGAGCGCTGTATTAGCTGTCTGGCCACCTTTGTCAAAGGAGAGGCTTTCCATTTACTTAGTTTCTTCAATCCTAGCCCTTCTGAACCCCTGCTTCCTCGCGTTCTCACCTGTTCATGGCTGGGAGGTGCCGTCTGACTCTCTGAGTCTGCGGGGAACTGGTATTCCAGCTTTACTGCGGGAGTCACCGAGAGCGAACCGGGCGTTCCTACTGGCTGTCCGGTCTGTGCCCAGGGAGCCACCTGCGTGAATTAAGGAAGGCTAAGCCAGGAACAAGTTAATATCCCTCAACACGACAAGGATTTACTTCTCTTTTTAGGTCCCTCGTCCATGCTGATTCGGCGTGGAGGTGGGGCTCAGCCTCCCCGGTGGCAGCTCCCAGCACGCGGGCACCGCCCAGAAGGCAGAGCCACCTCGAGGGCCTTGGCAGGAAAGAGAGGGTTAGAGCATGCCCACTGGCAAATGCTTTGTCCTGAACTAACAAAGGTCCCTTCCACACTGGTCAGAACCAGTCACGGGCGCCTGCTTGACTGCAACGGGATGGGAAAATATAACCCTTTGTATGTACCTGGAAAGAGAGAAACCCCAGATGTCACTGTCCAAAGATGGCTTATCACGAACACTCTCCCCTTGTCCTTTGCATTGGAAACAGAGGCGCGCCTGGTGGCCTGAGAGGGACAGGGCATGCTTCCCCATTAGGGGCAAGTCACACCAGCCAGCCCCCAGCCCTGCGGGACGCGGGAAGCGCGTCCCCACCAGGCGGGAAGGGCACGCGGGCTGTTGGGCTTGACTCCAGCCACGCGCTTGGTGCTGCACGCGGGGCGGCTGCAGGCGAACTGCTCTCCCCCCCATCTTCAGAGCTGGGGGAATTAAATTCCTATATGTAAATTGTATTAAGTGCTCTTTAGCACATAGTAAACTTTATATAATAATAAGCCATGGTAATAGTTATTATTAATTAATCAATTTAGCGTTACTGCACCCCTCCTCCTCCCCCCTCCCCCCCGCCCCCCGGGGGAATTTGGTTAAACGGAGGCGCCCTTGGAAGAGACAGTCTCTTTCTGAAAGGTGGGAGCTGGCCTTCCTCTGCACAGCACTTTTCTTCAGTCAGGGCAGCAGGAGGTTGACAGGGCCCGAGGGCTCGCGTAGGGAGTGCCCAGGCCGCAGCAGTTACATCCGCTCTGGGGAAGAGCTGCGTGACCGAAGACCTGGTCCCAGGACCCACCAGCAATGGACGGCGTGTAGCTCACCACTGACACCTTGTGCAGGGAGAGCAACTGCAATTGGACAGGCTCAGCCATGGGCCAAGGTGGCCTCCCTTTCCCTCAGGCGTGCTGACCAGCGTTGAGTCCTTTTATACCATAGTGAGGATTTCAAGGAGGGAAGAAAGGCACTCTTGTAGAGGGTGGTTTTAGGTTTCAAGGACACTTAATTTTACAACGCAAAGACTTGTGACTTTATATCTCTTGACAATAAAATGGGACACAGATTAATTATAACACAGATTCAAGAAAATATATTCATTAGATGGCTAGATGTAACATTTGTATGTTTATTTTTTTTAATGTTTATTTCAGTCTTTTTGACTGAATAAAACTTAATAACACCAATAGACTAATGTAAAAAAAGGCCAATTTCAGTGGAGGTTGGTGGGGATATTTGTTGACGCTCAGTGGTTTATTGGGTGACCTGAGGTTCACACAGGAAGCCTCTGTCTAGGGCGGTCATGCGTTCTCCAACAATGCTGTGCTCAGCTGCAATCTGACGTTAGCTTCATACCGGCTTCCATTATCCTTCTAAACATTGAATTTTCCCTCCACAAGATTCTCTGGCTCCTCCCTTAACCTATGTCATCAAGAGCTTCTTGATTAATGACTTTTTTCTCTTTGTCTCTGAGCTTCCCCTTTCTCACAATAGTGGGACAATCTGTAAGAGTTATTTTTTTTTATTATTTATTTTCTTATACATAAAGGGTCTATTTTATCTGACCTGCCTTTCAGCTACTCCTCATCAAATTCCACAAAGATATAAACACAAAAGTTCAAATAAATTATAATTTTCCATTTCCTCTTCAAATGCATGAGGCATCATCTGTTATTTTACTATTATCATTCTAATCCCTGATTCATGCTAATCTGGGATTTAAACAAATCAATCATCAGGATTAAAGGAATGACTGGAGCTCAGGATAACTTCAAGCGTTGCAGGGCTGGAAAGTAGATATAGCACATAAATTTTAAAATCAGCCATTGCTATAGAATGACGATAGTTCCAGTGACAACTTTAACATAGCAAAATGAGAAGACAATAGGAGTAACCATTCAGCCAAGTCACTCTCACTGTTAAGTCCTTGTCTAAACTTGGCCAGACCCTTGATCCAAATGACCCATTGACTAAGACACATGTTTATTGACTTTGTAGGAGAAAAAATAAGTAGGAGGCTGGTTGCTTTGAGATGTATCTTGGAATTTAACTGATGAATATCAGCAGTGAAACAAATGTAAATGTGTAGAATATGTTTTACAATATTTAGCATGAACAGCTGCCTGGTCATAAAAGTGGAATTTGAAAATATGTGTTTTTTAAGCAGTGAAAGCACCTAAGAAAATTCAGGAGTTTGTTGTTGCTGTTTTACAAAGATATTCAAGCCATTAAAAAAATTTTTAAAAAAGCAATCTGCAATTCAGTCATAAGATTAGCACTCATACACATGCTATTCAATCATAAGCTTAGAGCATGCATACACATGTGTGAGTAAAAGGAAATATCAGGAACCATTCTCACAATTACCTCCTTTTGCTCAATTTTTGATTTGTTGGGACTTTTTTTAATGGGTGATTTTGATACAGGCATGGAAAATAATTTAAATGATAATGTGTTCTGCAAAAGTGCCTCTTTACCTCCGCTGCTTCTGTGAAAGATTTCTCATCCTAACAGTATTCTACTCTCAGGGCTTGTTAATGTCCTCCCATTCCACTGGGATATTTTCAAAATTGACATTGCTGGCAGTCTGGTATCAACAGGTTTTGGGGTGATACCTTGATCAGGTTATCAGAATTCTTAAATTGTTTTCCCAGCTTCAACATTCACTTTGAATCTATAATTTGATACCTGGAAAGAATGTTGTATATCTAACACAAGCCTTTCATTTCAGATTTAAAGAAACTGGTTCAGAGATTTGTAGTGACTTACTCAAGGTCACACAGAAACTCATGGGTAGATATTGTGCTAAAATGCAGCTATATGGTCCCCTCCTCCTGCTCTAAGATGTAATATGGCCTCTTTTGTCCCCAAATCTGGGGCCATGTTTCTGTATAACTTTATTTATTTGATAAATCAAACTTCTAACCTGTTGTGAAAACAAACAAACAAACACAAAAAGACTGAAGTATAAGGTATGCTTTTATTGGAGAGATCTGGTTTCAGTGATTACGTTCTCCAGGTAGGTAAAGTTCTGGGAGTTGTGAGTATAAACATGGAGTCTTGCACAGATTTGGCAGGAGAGGGAAATGGAATTTCATTTGCAAATTTCATGGGGAAAAGATGATAGAGAAGAAGAATTCACAAAGTAAGAAAAATGCAATAAAATCCCTCATTACCATAATACCCCCATGCCAAAAGCAAGCTCCCACTCCACTCCTAGCTAAATTTCAGTTTTGTCAACTATACCATTTTTACTGTGCAAGCACATCCCAGCTATAAGAGAAGTGATTAAGGAAACATATTTCCTTTTACAGAAATTTTCTGAGCATCAGCTTTGAGGAATCCATCTCAAACTGTCAAATATCTTTCCACTTGGTACAAAAATATGATTCATATCACATTATATAAAGTGTATTGTATTATAAATGGATCAGTGTTTTCAATATGGCTTTTTTGAGCTATGAGAGGTATTGGAGAAGCCTTTTGCATTGAGTCTGAAATGTGTTGTCTATAAAGAAAGGTGAAGAAAACAGTTTAATCTTATGAAGGGAAAACATAAACATATTTTTATTATACATTATGAGCCGGATATTTTAAAGAATAGAAACAGGTTCACAGATACCCATCTATCACTAATCTTGCAAGGGAAAATGCAGGATGAAGGATCGAGAGACAATGACTTACTCAGGCAGTCCCACTACCTGATGAAGTGGCATCCCTCTCTGCATTCAGTGTCAACTGCCTTTCTCTGGAGTTCCAGTTGGGCCTCTCCTTCTTCTACCATGAAAGAATTGGCAAGCATAAGGTGGCCAATAGCATGAATGTGGAACTCCTTGAGGACAAGATTGTGAAGCAAACGCATATTCTGTCCTTTGGCAAAGCATCAGAAATAACCATTTCCAATGATTTAAAACAAGGTGGCACAGGGAAGATTATAGTATGTATTGTATAAAAAATAATGTTGAGGCAAACTAAGATATACATCCAATCCTCCACTCATATTTCATGGTAATGATACATATGCACCTACTTCCACCTGCTACAATGTTGTTAATCCTTGAGCAGATTCATCAAGGCTGTCATTGTGAAGTGTCACTTTCTTTCTTGAGTTGTCTTCAACACTTAGCTATATTCCCCAACTCAGATATTTCATTTCCAGCTGAAAATTATGTCTAGGTTTAACCAACCACCAACAGACCTTTCATCGTAAACCTGGAATAATTGCATTTTTATATAATTAAATGAACCAGTAATTTGTTGATGTCCTAAATAATAATATTTTAACATGATTTATCTGTCAATAACTTAATTGAACAAAAATATGAATTATCATACAGTTCATAGTAATACCAATGTGGAGAATGCACAGAGACCTTCCTAAAGCAATGCTAACCAATCTCGTCCTCTTACACAACAAGACCTGTGTTATTATTCACCCACCGTCCAGCTTTACTCCTTCAGTACTTTTTCGCTGTGTGAAAGTACCTAATTTATGGATTTGTGTACTTGTTTATTTTCTGTCTTCCCTGTCTATAATATAGACTCCCTGTGGGTGTGTCTTTCCAGTGTTGTTCACCATTGCATGGCCCAGGTATGGTGGAAAGAGGTCCCTGCACAAACTTACGCTGGATGACTGAATGAATCAAAACCACAGTGGGCTTCAGTGGTCTCAAACCATCTCTGCTCATTAACCAGAGAATCCAGGCCCACTGAGCCTTCCCTCCCTTACCAGACCCTAAGGAAATGAAAATAAATGAATTGGTAAATGTTCCAATGAGGTTTTTTATAATGTTCTAAACATATAGTTTTGAAAAGTACAATCTGATTAGAAGGAACAGAGATGCCAATGTGATGCTTTTACCCGAAGACAAAATAGCTAACTAAGGTCGAGCTGGGATGAAGGCAGTAAGGTCTCTTCAGCAGTGGAAGTTCAGGAGCAAGAAGCATGCTCTGTCCCTCTCCCTCTGTGCGATTACTTTTCTGCAGTACTAACTTGTCATAGACATCTATGAAGTCCGTTGATGAAAGGCAAATACCCCATGGGAAATAACCAGTTATGGCTTAACACTGACACCTCTGGGTACACGCAGTTATCAGAACTTCTGTTGTAGGGGATAGTAAAGAAAACACAGCAATCTAGGAAAGGGACTGGAAGGTGGGGGTGACATCATAGCTGGCCCATGACGGGGGGCTGGGCCTCTGGGATCAAGGAGGCCGCACTGCGGGGAGCATGAAAGCAGCTACTGGATCACGTCTGCCTTCTTCCCTGCATGGAGGAGTAATAGGAGAGGTATGAGCAAGTCATCCTGAGGCCACACCCTTTTCAGTAGTTTATTTTGAGTGAAAACAACTTTGTGAGTTGATCCTTTATAACTAAATCTCTTTAATAGTCCTGATTTGAGAGTCCCACTGTTTCTGGATGGGACTCTGATAGACATGAGGTCATGAGGTTCAAAGAGCCAGCTATGAACAGAGAACCTGGGGGCAGAGTGTTCCTCCTGTAGGCGAGGACAGAGAAGGAGTGACAAGCAGGTTACAAGCACAGGATTGATGATCATGAACACACAAGGAAACACCACAGAGACCACAGATAGAGAAGGCTCACTTGCATGTATCCCCAAGAGGAACTGGAGCCAGAAGACTATTTAAAATGCTGGCAACGTGCCATAGGAAGACCCAGGAATTGAAAACACATTTCATTATTTAAATTTCACAAAAATCCCATGGGGCGATTTTATTGTTTGCGTTCTGCTCTCCCAGAGGGCAGAGATCAGGTCATAATCTCTAGTATGCCCTGGGGACCCATTATAGGGCAAAGCATGGCAAGTGTTCAATTGGTACAGATCAGAAGGAGCTCCACCCTCTGCTCTATAAACTCATTTCTCCAGTATCTCCTGGCAGATTCCCCATTCCCAACACTGATGAATTAGCCATTTAGGGGACTTTCCTGAGTGGTGGAAGGGGTCTGATTTGATAATGAAGAGGGATGGAGTTATACTGGATAAACTGAATAACTTTTCTAAGCTTTGGTTTTATCATCAGGAAAATAGGAAAACATCACATCTACCACATTTCTATAGGAGGGCAGATGTGAACCTAAAGTGAAATCAGATATCAGGGCTATGAAGTAGGTGAATTACCACAGGGTGTCACGTGTGATGGGACTCAGACACTACTGGGATGTGGACTCTATAGAAGGCACTATGTGAGGGCAGCTCTGATAAGACTTGTCCTTCTTTCCCTCTTGGGGAGGTCCACAGACCTTTGGCACTTCTATTCCAAGGTTGGTGTAGAGTGAAGTCAGTGCTGGAAGAGATGAGTCTGCAGAGGGCCTGGCCATGGACTGCTCATCTTAGCTTCAGCAAGGAAAGACTTAGCTGCTGCTCGGGGGAAAATCCATTGACCTTGGAGTCATAAAAATCCTTGCCTCAGGTTTTTACAAGCTATATGACCCTAGGCAGGCACCTACCAATCTGAACATCAGGCGTAAATAGAAAGTAGGTAACAGTACCTACCTTACCAAGTGGACTAAATGTGTAAAAAGACAACATCTGTAAAGCCCCCAGTGCTATCTGGCACGGTCCTTGCTGCTGAGGGCTTCTCCATGGTCCCCCCAAATCCTCATTTCTCTAGGTAGAATGATCGAGGAAACTTCACAAGCTGACTTCACCAGCAGGACTGAGGTGCAGGGGCATCCACCTCCTTTCTCCTTTTACTGTGGTAGCACCAGTTAAAAGTGACAAATATTTTTAAAATCCCTTTCGTTTAGGTCTGACAGTGCAGCAAAGCCATGGTAAGGTTCTGGCTACTCTAAGAGCATTTTCCCCTCACAGTGATAAATTCTTAGGAGACCAATGCTTCAAATAGTAAAAACTTCACGTTGATTTGGAATGTAATGGTGGGTAACAAGAGCAAGAGTAGAAACGCCAGAATGGAAGTAAATATTCACTTTGAAATATACAGAATCCAAACAAGAACAAATGGGCAGCATAATGAAATGAAAGTTGACTTTGCCGCATGCTTTTGAAGCAATAGGAAGATACAATTTGCAAGGCCCAACCTGGAGAGCTGAAGCACGCCTTAACAGACTCTCCTAGTGGACAGCCCTTGACACCATCCATCATGCTGTGCCATTCATACATACCTATCAAACAGGATGACATCTAATACAGAATAAGAATGATGAAGGTTGCAGGAATTTGCAAAATTTATTATTTATGTCAAGCCATATTACTGTAGCCAGTGCTTGACAAAAATTTGCTTAGCACAATTGTGTCTCTGAGGAAAGGATTATAATTATCAAGTGTCTTTTCAAATATAAACTCCTACCAAAAGGGTCAGATTGGCTGTAAATCACCTCGACCTTTATTAGAGGAAACATTGTTATGAAACTGGTTGCTCTTTTCTTTCCTATGAAAACCACACTCTTAATTTTCTTCTATTTTTGAGTAAATTTTTTAATTTCTATTTTTCAAAGGAAATACATGCTTTGTTTTTTTTAAGTTTCAAACTCTGAAAAGCAAAGTTACCTACATTATTAGGGGGTGAATTTAGGAGACTTCACCTTCTCTGTATTTGTGTTTATTTGGTGAGTGACTGGGAGCCTCAGGAATCTCCTGGGGAAACAGCCCAATTTGTGTACATAGTGACAGCCACTGGCACATGAGTAACATGGGGCAGGAGACAGGGATTCCTGCTAAGATCAGAATACTGGCAAAGAAGGGCTGATGTGAAGGAGAGATCAGCCAGAGAAAAGAGAGCTTACAGTGATGAGCTGAATTCAGAAACAGGACATGGAGTCTGAATAGCCATAGTGGTTCTGGAAAAGGATGGTGCAATTTTGTTTACCCATCCCCACCGGGCGCTCTGTCACTCAGCTTATACTGGGATGTAAAGTAATACCTCTTTGCTTTAATTGGTAATGTATTGATTCTAAAGCACTGCTGTAATTAAACACTTTTAACAGAAAGTTAAGAATTTACCTTTTCTTTGGAATAGTAAAAGTCATCTCCAGAGGACCAAGGTAGCCTCAGCTTTTGTCTGAGTGAAGAACAGAGCAGCAGGCCAGCAAGGAAGAGTCGTAGCTCAAGCTGTGCTGGAATGGTATGGTCCCAACCCCCCAGGTTGCTTGAAGTAACCAATAATAGTTCAATTAATGAAGAAATGAATGAATAAATGGTGTAATGTAACTAGAGACCTTTGACCTACAAACAAAAGTTTTCAGGAAAATACTCTCTTATTCTTCAAAAATTGCAAAATATTTTCAATTTTCTTTCTTCTCCTTTCTTCTTCCACAAATTTGGAAGCCATTTGTTTGGCATTACCACTTAGAGAGAAAGGGCAGTGGTTGCCAAGGTCTGTTTTTCTGACCTTGTGTTTCATTATTTTTATTTTCACTTGTGTTTCATTATTTTTTCCCATTCTGTATGCAGGAGATGCTTCAAGTCTCACTGGAAATTCTCATGCAGTACCCACGCCTGTGTGCAATTTGCAGCGCTGGGGAGATCCGAGGAGCTCCATTCACAGTGCACCTCGAGAGAGCTCACCTTCCATGAGTGCCTCTTAGCTATGGCGACATGAATGTTTCATTTCAACCCCCTCTTTAAATGTTTTGCTTCAGCAGGTGCAATACATTGTAGGAGTTCACTTCAAACCAAAACGCATGATACAGATTCCCTTCTATCCCTAAGGGAATAAAAATATTGTGGCTACAGGGAAAAATAAACTTCACAGAGATGAACTCAAAGCTGTATCATAATTTACAATTTGATTCTTGGAAAGTTTCTGTGGCCAGATCCAGAGAAAAAGAAAATACACATTAAACAACAATTAAAAAGACATCACTCACCCATTTTTATTATTCAGTGACCATTTCTCCAGGGGCATTTGGCATAGGATTGTTCCTAAAACCAATAAACTTAACAATTCCTGAACTCTTACATGTCCATTATCATCCTTCATCAAGATCTTCAAGAAAGATGGACCTCAAACCTGGTTAATGAGAAATTAAAGGGAATCAATTAAAGTATGTCTTAAGGCATAATGAGCTAATATTTTAAAACGGTAATTTAATGTACTAATAGGTTTCCAAAACCAATTTATCAGCAGCATGTATGCTATATCAAGTGTCAGTTTCCAAGATTGCTTTGAGGCATGCCTGTGTAGCTCTATGAAGATTGTATGAGATTGCAAATCCCTGAATTATAGGTCCTCCATGCTCAGCAGTATATGGGATGATCATAAAGAACTGGGCTGCATTCACTGAAGAGGACCAAGTGATCACATAGACGTGAAGAAGGCAATGCTCACCAGATTTGCATATGTAAACTTCTTACATTCACTCCAGCAACAAAAATATTGACATTTCCAACTTCTGACTATCTGTGTATCTGTTAGAAGGCTTTTGATTAGAATTAAGAGAATGTTCTATTAATGGAATTTTACATACTTAGGATGTTTATTGTTTAATTAACAAGAATTTTCAAGCTTGGTGGTCTTACAGTTGATTTAGTAGCTCGCCAATGTCTTATTTGGAGTTGCAGAAATTTTGTGGGTTGTTTCCTCATGGTCACAAGTCACACATTACAGTGTCCTAGGAATAAGGAAGGGATAGGGCAAAAATGTTTCCTTCACCAAAATTTGTGGCTTTTTAATTTGGGCAGGGAAGTTCCCTCTAGAATGTCCCTTATCTTTCACTGGAGAGAATCTAGTCACATTGCCATCCTTGGACCAATCACTGGCAAAGGAGAATTAAGCAGTTATTACCAGCTTTGGCCAATTGTAACATCCTTTGAAGGTGGGGAAGGGAGTTACATTCCCTTAGATTAGGGATGCTCACCTAGCTACAAAATTGGGGCACTGTTAACAACGAAGAAGGTGGGAACTGGCTCTTCTTTAGGCAATGGAAAGTGACACAAATGAGAAACTAAATGCTTATCAAAGAGATAATGATTAAAGTAATGGGGACATACACATAGAGTTAAATATTATGAAACTATTTAAAGATATATATCTAGATTAATACCTATTATTTGACAAGGATATCCATAAAATTGAGAAAGGCAAGTCCTAAAAAAGAAACAAAAATGGTAACAAATGCCCTAGACCTGTGTAATGTTATTTGCATGTGCTTGGAGAAAGTTGAAAAAACGTAAACTCAGACTTGTTAACATGGGTTACTTCATTGCTTGCCTCATGGGAGGAAGGAATGAGGGTCTATGCTTAAGTCTTTCTCCATGCACATTTGCATTGATTGATCATTTACAATGACTTTATACTATCTTTTCCCAATAAAATAGAATGGAATTTTTTGTTAAGAAAAGAGTAATAAGTGACAGAAAGGATACAATGTTAAACATAACTACAACATGCTAACAGACATAAGAATTGATTGCTGAACATGACCTTGGGGTAAAGGGGGATGAAGGAAGAAACTGAAATTTAATGAGCATCTATCATGTGCAAAAAATCGCCCTGGGAAATCTGTAATCATTATCTCATTATTCCTATGACTATTCTAGAAGGTAAGTATATCTATAATTCTATTTTGATAAGTAAGAAAACTGTCTCAGAGAAGTAAAGAAACTTGTTCATGGTCAGAAAGCAGTTAAGTGGCAAATCTGGAATTTAAACCTTAAACCTTGTCTGACAAACTACAAGTCCCCCAAATGACCATGGCTGGTGACTTATATATGTGTGTATATATATATAAAATGCCAAAAAAGATAAAAATAAAATGTATCAGTGATCTCTGCCTTATCTATTGTTTGGGTTATGTCTTTTCAAGACTTTCCCTCCACCACATGTATCTGTTAAAAGCACAGGATCACCCCCACGTACTGTGTTGTAGGCTACATACTTTTCCTTAATATAGTGTGCATATTTTTCTATGCCATTTAATATCTTTTCGACACAACAGCATAATTTTAGTTTGTGTACTCTGTATTCCAGGAAATCGATATACCTTAATTTACTTAATGAATCCTTATTTTATTATTTATACTCTTCTTGCCAATTTTCACTTTTTCAAATAATACAATGCAGGTATAATAAACTGAAAAAAAGTTAGTATTTTAAAAATTAGGAAAAGACTGAAACATTTCTGAAAAAGTAGAATTGACTACTAAAATGTTTTTAAAATATATAATATTTCCTCTTGATGCATCAAAATTAAAAGTAAATGGAAAAAATTATAAAGAACAATGACTGGTGGCACAAGTTGTGTAACAATGACAAGAACAATAATAATAATGCTAAAAATGTATGTTACATCCCCCATGATAAATCATTAATTAAAAATAACATGGAATTTTTATTTCCATTATGCAGTTAGAAAAATTGAGGCTCTCTTGGCAAGGGAAGCCATTAAAAAAAAAAAGAAAAAAAAATTGAGGCTCTCATAATTTCAGTAATTTATCCATGGTGGTAGAGCCTGCGTATTACTAAGTGATGCCTGCAGGATGACAATCAGTGCTTCATTAATTTCAAAGCCTTAGCACTTTCTACTCACAATTGTTCTACAGAAAAAAAAATGTTTTAAACTTTAAGGGTGGTGGTAGCTGTGCCTGTGCCTGTGTGCGTCTGTGTGGGGCCATGGGGCATATTTGGAAGGCAATGCCTTGAGAACTGGATCTGGTGCCTCAGGGGGGCAAAAGAAAGGATACTCTAACCAGAGCCCGATCCCAGGGAATCCCATGCAACTCAGCACGTGTGTCTCATTTCCCCATTAGATGCCTGAAGAATAATATGTTATTGAAAAGCTTTACCAGTTGGTGCCCCCATCTCCCAGCAGTCATGATTCTTGCCTGATAATTCACACAACCCTTCCCACTCAGCCAGTGACTAATCCAGGGGTTCAAAAAATTAGGCCTCTTTTTCTCCTAATGAGACATTCTGATGCAATTTGTATTTCAGGGCTCCTTGTACCCGGATGTATCTGTGTAACCAGCTTCCACATCCACAGTTGCATGAAGTCAACAATATGCAATAGTGTGTCCAGGTCAAGGTCTGCTCCATGCAAACATGGAAATCAAATAGAAAATGGCATTATAGGTTCATCTCTTCATTCTTGTATTCATTTATTTGCTCACCCACTTTTCCATTCATTTATTTCCTCATTTAGTAGTTTATTCAAAATACTATCTGAGTGTTGTTTTGTTAGTTTGTTTGTTTTAAAGTACAAATATTTAATGTGCCAGGTCCTGAGATATAAAATGAAATAATACAGCCAGTGACTAACCCTGGAATGCAAAAATCAGATCCCCTTTTCTTAAGACAGGGTAATTCTGGTGCAGTTTGTATTCTAGAGATCCTCGCACCCAGCTGTATCTGCCTATCTCTTCCATCCACAGGACTCATGGTCTCATGAAGGAAGCAAACTTGTAAGTACATTAGTGTGCTGAAGAGTCTTTACAGTGTTTCATAGGAGAAACTGTGAGTGAACGGAAGAGCCGTATTGTTGGGGGGATCTAGTGGCACCAGAAAAGGCTTTATAAAGGGGGAGTACTTGACTGTTTTGGGCAGAGCAGAGGTGACAGTGGAGGGAGAGGAGGTTCTCAGAGAAGAGAAGAAGGGAAGGAAAGGATGACCTAGACAGATAACAGGGGAGCAAAAAGGAAGAGAGGTGACACACTCCAGTGTCAACGCGATAGCTGAAGCACAGAGCAGGGACAGAATGGGGAGGAGGGTGCTGCCTGCGCTGAAGCCTCCAGGTTTAAGCCTTGAATGCTGTTTTGCAGCTGAGACTTCAGTGCCGTGCCAGCGGCCAGCCCCTAAAGAGACTTTACCCTTGGCAGCTACTGTAGATGCCTCATGCTAGCGAGGATACGCATGGACTGGCGGCACAGCCCAAGGTAGGCGGATCTGTGGCAGTAGTCGGGGGAGAGGACCCTGTGTCACTCACCTTCTCCTGGGAGAGGAGATCAGGGAAGCAGGTTTGACAAGACTTGGTCTCCATTTAGGGGTGAGTGTTAGGTAACAAGCAATGAGGAATATTTGAGGAAAAAAGAGTTCAGAATTATTTCCGGGCTCCTTGAAAGGGTGACTGGTGGTGGATTAGTGAACCAGCATCTTCCTCACTTCGCTATGCTTTTTAAACCTTCATTCCTGAAAGCAAGGCTTTGCTTAAATTTAGGGTATTTTTTTTTTACTAATAAATGCTTGATAATGTGTTAAGTAGAACAGTGCCATCCTGAGAGACATTGTACATCTCTCCTCCAGCAGGTTTTCAGTGAAGTCGATCACAGAATACAAACATCTCCCTCCTTGTGTCTTCTCATTTTTAGTAGATTGGCAGTTTTGAGCAGATTTTTCTACTCACTCAGCCTTAATTAAATCTGAAAATATAAAAGTGGAGGTATTTCTAAAGGTTGGTGATTTCATCTAAACACCATAGCTTAATGCCCTTTCTGGTTTAAGGAATAATGAAAGTATAGAAATTTTTAAAAATAATATATTTGAGGTATATCAACAAGGAAAGTTGGAAATCTGATAGTCCACTCAATCCAAAATTCTATCTTTAATATTTTTTAAGGAAAATTTCTGTAGTGTGCTGGGGTGGGTGGGAGGGGAGAGCTGACTGTCCACCAATGATCATATGAAATTGTTCATGCACCCAAAATGTTAACAGCGAATTTTACCAAGCACTTAGTAAGCTTTTTATAGTACCTGGTACTTAGTCACATATTTAACCTACTGTTTATGGTAATAAAGGGAAGGGAATAAATATTTTTAAGTACCTACTAAACATCAGGTCTAATCATGGAGTGCTTTGCATGACACACATCCCCTGGTCCTCCCAGCAGCTCCACGTGCTGTCACTGGGCAGGCGGGTGATCCCACAGAGGCCCTGAGACAAAAAGCGCCACACAGAGGGCAGGGCCAGGATTCCCAAGGCAATTCTAAAAGGATTCCTCTCTAGGGTCAAGGCTCATGTTCTTTATTAATCTGCCTTGCCATGAGATATTTCAATTTGTCCTAAACTCTTTCAAAATCAGATGGAGCTCTGTCACTGCCATAATCCTACAAGTGAAAGATACATTCTACTTAAAATCTAATTATTTAGAAGCAAATAAAAAGAATAAACAGAAAGTTTAAATTATACCATGTTTAAAGGAAGACAGAACATAAACACTGAAAATGCCACTGTCATTTTTGCTTGGAGCAGGGAGAGGCCAGAACACTTTCTTTGGAAACAAACAATAAACATGTATTCTATTAGTTTAACAGATAAGATTTTGTATTTGAAGATTACTGCTCTGATTTCTTCCCTTATTGCTGCTGAATTTCTATGTAGATTTCCTCCCAGTTCTGTGTTGGTCATCGACCTCAGGCACATCCTGGGATGGGCTCTTGTCTGTCTGTTGGAAACTTTGGATGTGCTTCTGTGACTAATCTAAATACCCACCTGCAGTCAATGCACAAGCAACTTAATTTCATATCAAATGGTTACTTCTGTAACGGCAAAAACAGGAGTCACGTTGCCCAAGGAAACACTGAGAGGTACACAAGGGTGCAGAGAGGTCAGGTTTATTAACACCGGCGGGCTCAGAAGGGATCCTCTGCCAAATTCTGAGCACCCCCGGTCAGGGGACTTGTTTTTTATACTTCAAGAGCAAGGGGGGGTACAGAGCGGCTTATACCAGGAAGTGCACACATAGGGAAGTCACTGTAACTTACAAGGTAGCTGCTGCAAGGGGAGCTCTTTACAGGAGGAGGAGCTTCAGGCGTTAGTCAGTTTCACAAGGCGGCAAGCAGTCTTACAGAAGCAGATTAAGCAATTAACATACGTAGGGCTATAGCTTGTCCCTTTCAGGGTAAAAGGGTTTTACTGAATTTCCATTTTTCCCTCCCACTTCAAGGGGTTCCTCTTAACAACCAAAATGTGGGAGGATGGCTTATTTTTTCTTGTTGCCTTTTTTTGTTTTAATTAGGTTATTAAAGGGACAGAATTTTATCAGCCATTTGTGTGCTCACTAAAATAAAACTGGCAGTGATCAAATCAATTTTAAAATGGCTGATTAGGGAAACTCAATTTCTAATTTATAAATTCAAGCCAAATTTAAATAAGGGCAACTGGCAAACATAATAAAGATAATCCAATTTTACTTATGTTCACTTTTTTTAAGAACACTTAAGATACTATTCTAAGTGCATTAACTCATTTAATGTTTCTGACAGCCTTGTTGCTATAGCACTTCTAAAATAGCAACCATTTTACAGATGAAGAAACTGAGTTACTGAGAGTTAAGTGCCTTCCGTAGGTCACACAGTGTGGAACGAGTGGAGCACAGATTTGAAACCAGGCAACCTACCTGACCTCCCTTAGTTGTTCTGGCCTATCCTCATCAGTGATCTAAAGTGTTTCATCTCTCGCAACACCTTTATTCCAGCCTCTTTCCCCTGGTAATGCTAAAGGAAATGGTACATTAGCAACAGAGACAAGACAAAGACTTATTTAAGTAAAGTTGCCCCACACTGAAAAACGGGTAGTCCCAGATAAAATCCTACCCAAAGACTTGATGATGCCAGACACAGAGGGGATAGGGATGGCAAAGGAACGTAGGAGGAAGTTTAAGGGAAAAGGGGCTGTCTGTAGTGTCTGCACTGGGCAAACATGACACTGACTGAATGGCCACAGACAACTTATAACATGTTACCATCATAGCCTGGACCCCTTCCCTGCAAGGAACAAACTTTTGTTCTTTCTACTAAAAGAATGAACCGGGATAACTTTCCAGCCATTTCAGAGCGTAGCAGCAGTGTTACATGAAGGACTTCAATATTTTATTAACCAAATGACCTTATAAGGTAGATTTATTTTTCATGTCCATCTTCCAAATAGGTTCACTGAGCCTTAGAGGTATGATGTTGCTTAAAGGCACACTGCTTTTAAGATAAATCTGAACCCCAAATTTAAATGTAGGGCTTCTTTGTTTGGAGACGTTTTCTTATAGGGTGTTTTAAAAACAAACAACCTTGAAAGTACAGAGGATGCTTTGCAACAAGCCCAGTGATGGGCTACCTTTGGCTACATTATATGATTTCTCTTTCCTTGTCTATGATTATAAATATAAAGACATCATATTTAAAGTTGAATCCTAAACAATTACCACCATTCTCGTGCCTATATTCAGTTTCCAATTACTCTGAAGGGAGAGTGGGTCAAAGGGGGCTACATATCTAATTTTCCCCACTGTCTTGTAATTTAATCAGAGGTACAGTTTTCAGCAAACCTATTGTTCCATGAAATACTCCCCTGTTTTCATATATTTTCTCCCTTGATTTTCTTCTGTGCCCTAAGGCTAGACTATAAACTTCGCATTTACGCTGAGACTTTGGTTGGTTCCTGATTACATATTCTCCATAGCAGAAAAATAAACAAATAAAAAGAAGAAAGCTCATTATGTAGCTTCACTTTTGATGCTGTCGTTACACCACAATTACAAGAGAAGTATTGCAAACAACTTCAAGTAGGCATTTTCTTTTTATCGTTTTGATTGTTCATTAATTGCAGTGGACTTGAGTATAGAAAAGCTGGTGGTGGTGTCTGATTTTGCTTTGTTGGAAGACAAAAGTTTTGTCTCTTTTTAGCAGATGGCTAAAGTTCAAGCCTAATTTAGCTTGAAGTATTTATTATAACATTTCTCAGATTTGAACGTTGTAATACCTACCATTTAAAAGGTCAACATATAATTTTGTTAAACCTTTTCGATTCTGAACAATAATAAAAGGAATAAGTGGTAAATAAATGGCAGACAAGCTTGCCTATAGACTTGTCTTTTAGAGCTTATATTAATCTTTCCTGGGTTGATGGATATTTAAAAATATTAGTTCGGATAAACATATTGCCAATCTGCCTTTCATTTTAAATGAATCCCATTCTTTTTGTTTGCACTTCAATCTACTTTAAGGAGTCACAAATAAAATATATTATATCATAAGAATCATAAAATGCAGGTGTTGGGATGAAAGAGCATCTTAGCACCTGCGTTTGATGGGGATATAAAGGAGATATATAATACAGTTAAAAGAAAGTTTGCTTTGCCTCTGTTTCCTCTGAGAAAGAACTTAGAAGTGTTTGGCCCACCTAGAAAGAAACATGTAAACTACCGGCGTGTTTAAAAAGAAAAAGGGTACAAGAAGAGAAGGCAAAGAAAGGCTTGCTTTGCAGTAAGAATGCCCTTGAATGTGTGCTGTAGGATGCTTTGATGACATCATAAATACAAAACCTAAGAAGAATAGAAATGTACATGTCATAACCACCATTTATTACTTCCCAGTTTATTTCTGTTTCTAAGAAATCAGAGTGGGCTACATATCTAAAAGCTATCACCACACCCACCCAAAACATGTGCCTTGGCTTCATGCACCTGGATTAAAGTATATTTGTAAACCCTGTCTAAGAAAATGACGGATGAGTCCAGGTCAGCTTTGGCATCCTCCAGGACTCCAGACAAATGCAAATGTGTGGATCAAAGGAGGCAACAATCAATCCATGTCTGTTACTAGGCAGCAAGGGCATTGAAATAATGATAAGAGGATGTCTCCCAACAAAGCAAAATCAGACAGCACCACCAGTGGGAAAGCTCCATCTGTCCTTGAAGGGTCTGGACACGTGGGGTCAGGCTCCAGGACCAGGTAAATACCTGGGACCTTCTTAAGTGAATGCTTCCCTTGGGGTTTGTGTTTATATTTGTACCTTGATTTCAAATGGTTCTGAAGGCTGATTCAACCTTTTCCCAAAGATCAGACCAGTGGAAATGAGCTGACGTTCTGAACTTCAGTTAGACCTTGGAGGTGAAGTCTTCACAAATGGCCTCTCACTTGCAGCTGAAAGCTTGCAGTGTTTATCCTCGAAAGCTACTGGCAGGACTCATCTTTCAGGAAGACTGAGAGCTTACAAACTTGACTGTTAAAAATGTGCAACAAAACAAGTTCTCTGCTAGACTGTTGCTTTTCTTAGGCAAAACAGAATTCATTTACTAACAATAAATTCAAGGACAGAATTGCAAAGCTACTGCATTTGGTCAATAAGACTTTTTTTCCAGAGATGTCTTCAAGAAGGGCCCTCAGGTGTACTGGGAACAATGGGCAACAAACTGTCAAGGATGAAGATGCTACGCTGGGGCGATGGAGGAGAGGGGTGACCAGGGGGTGATTAGATATATTTTAGACATCGGAGGAGCAATAGAAGAAAATCAGCATGTTTAAGTTACCCTCTGGAGCAGAAGACTATTAACATGGAAAGTTGCATTTCGAGGTTGAAAATGACTCTCTAAGAATCAATGCAAAGAAAATGGGGGAAGGCAAATTCAAAGGGACGAGGAGTAATTGAGCAGCCGTGATATGCCAAGCTGTGCCCTGTGGTTGGTCTATGTTATCTTCTCTCATATTCATGGTCATCCTTCAGGGCAGTGCTATTATCTCCTCTCATAGATGACCAACCTGGGGTCCACTCATATATATTTTCATTTCAACCAAAATTAAGTTCTGAAAGAGGATTTCTTATCCCTTCAGGTGTATAGTTTTTCCAACACTGCCCTTAAGTTGTGTTTACACTTGCAAGAGCTTGCATTTTCCTAATAGCTGCAATGGTGCTTACTTTCCACATGGTGGGGAAATAAAGGGCTTGTTCTCATGTACCTTGTTATTGTCACACCACTTGGGAACACTCTCAAAATTCTAATTTTCAGCTTTAGGTGATGTTCATATTTGGAGTCACAACTGGCCTCATGTCATCTCTAATGTGTATCCACAAGAGAAAAATAAAAGAAAGTCTACCGCTTGATAGTAATTTGCCATCCATGAAATTATGGTACAATTTTTTGAATGTAAAGATAGAAAATCAGTTCTTGAAATTGTTACAGTTATGTGACATCGTATCCAGAATAAATGAGAAAATAACGAAGTGTTCCCTGGAGCCACCAAAACTTAATTTGAACTTTCGGTTTTTTTTATGTTTTTGTCATTCTAAATATTCCTACCAAATTTAGTTAGATCTAGATATCCATTTTCATTTCATGGGGTAATAAATAAGTAGACATTAAGACAGGAACATACCTTCTGTTCTTCATTATGGGAAATACATTATACTCATATCTTACATCAGAATTCCCCAAGACTATAAAATTTGGTCAGATTATTTTCCGTGAAAGATGAGACTTTTCATTTTGATTTTGAGGAGAGGGAGAGAGAAGGAATGAGAGGAAATTAAAAAATAGGAGTTAAGGTAGAGGGAAAACGGAGGTGCAGAGGGGAAAGATAATTCTGCAGTGGGATTGCAAAGGGGTCTTTACATTTAAATGATCAGATGCCTCATTTGAGGTTGCTTGTCTTGCTTTCTAGTCATCAAATCCATCTCGTGATTATTTTTAATTGATATCCATGAAGGGCTTGAGTTGCCTGTTTCAGTGAACGCAACATGTGGTTATAAGATGATCCTGACCGTGGAAAGTTGCTAGAAGACCTCCACTGACATCTTGATTACATACATATTACATGCCAGTACACGTACACATGTACATCTACACACACATATGTGCATTCATATGTTTATTAAGAGCTATGTGTTTTCCATGCCTTAATTCTCATAATAATTTTTAGACTAAATACTGTTTTGCAAATACATATCATTATAACATATCTGATTCCAAAGTCTAGGATTCCAATATTCCATGATATTTACCACTAAATTTTTCTATCTTAAAATAAATTAACAATAGTAATAATAGCAAGCACTTTCTGTGTTTTACATACTTACTTCGTTTCAGCCCTATTTTAACATTTGCTAACTCACTAAGTCTCAACAGTCATTATACGTATTATTAATACATTCCCTTCACTCAAAGCATAGAGAGGTTAAGTAACTGGCCCAAGGTCATAATGCTCCAAGTGAAGGATCCAGGATGCCGAGGTAGGCAGTGTCTCTGGAGTTTCTATCTCATGCTTCACAGTATCTCTTGCATGTCATCGAGGCCACTTGCAAATTAGATGTCATGTAAAAATATCTGTTATTTAAATATCAAATGGCAGCCT
Source organism: Daubentonia madagascariensis (assembly GCA_023783475.1). Classification (NCBI taxonomy): domain Eukaryota; kingdom Metazoa; phylum Chordata; class Mammalia; order Primates; family Daubentoniidae; genus Daubentonia; species Daubentonia madagascariensis. The sequence goes on along the minus strand of JAKFHU010001747.1, from coordinate 2,363,127 downwards.
CAGGCTTTGAGCTGGAGTTTAACTTCAAAACCAGTGCTTTTTCTTCTCAATGAATAGGTCTCAATTGTTTAGTTTCTAGGATTAGTAAAATGAGATTTGAAACGTACCAACATTTTTCTCTATCATTATGTAAAATAAGACCACTTTAACACCAAAATGTAGGGAAAGGCACCCCGTTCTTTATATTTTTCTCATTTTATTACACGCAGGTATTCTTCATCATCAATGATGATGTGAGTGAGATTGGAAGGCTCGGTGACAGAAATCTGGTGAAATATTAAGACACAAAAACAGCATCCTGGCCTTTAGGGAACTCTCTAAGAGACTCAGAAGAGAATGGAATCACGAGTGAAAGGGGAGGTAGCTCATGACAACGGCAAAGACGGGGGAGGGGCTTAGTGTGACAAGCATAGATGAGTGTGTGGATGCCCTGAGCACAGTCAACAGCTCAAGGGGGCAGCTGGAGCGCAGGGCTTGGGCTCTGGGAGAGCCTCTAAATTCTCAAGGACACACATTTTAATTGTCTCCTGGATGGATTCAGCCCTCCCCTTCATGTGCTTTAAAACAAAATGTGGTTTAAAACCCCAGTGGGAAATAAACGTTGTCCTGCTACATCCCAGACCTTTTTCTGTGCCAGAGAAGACAGGTGGCACATTTCTTCACATGTCTTTTTGCATGGTTCCAAATTGAGGCCTTTGAAGACAACCAGCGTATCTATTCCTCTTCAGAGAAGACTCGGTCATTACCCTATGGGTTTATTAGATGGATATTGCAAATACTGATGTTTGTTAATTAATTTTTAAAGAGTATTTCTATTCAGCTAGAGCTTAAAAAATTCATTTTACAAAATATCATGTGAGAATGGGAAGAGGCCATTTTCAGTCTCAATGCCATAATTATTTTCCCCCCAAATGTAGATTTTGTAGCAAAAAAAAAATTTGCTGTATATGTTTCTTTTTTACAACCACTAAACTCAAAGAATTTAAAGAAAACATAAATTTAATCAGTGTTCACCATACAGAAGTGAATATTTACATTTATTTTGTGATTTTATAATAATAATAATATTGCTATATAGCTCTGTTATTGGGCATTTACAATGTGCCAGAGGCTTTATCTATCTACCATGTACTAATACCCCTCCTTTCACAGGTGAGGAAAGCTGGGACCCAGAGAAGTGATTAACTGGTTCAATTATGTGTGCCAGAACCACGACTCCAAAGAAACCACCTCACTACATCGTTAAGAAGGCAAGATCAGGTACTCTGTGTTTAATATGAAGTAACTCAAGATATTCATATATATGAAGAAGATATTGTAATATCTGATATCAATTTGCTTCTTCTCACTAAGAATGCTAGTTAATAAGAAAAACAAGAATACGGTAAGACTCTCCTTGTCTGGTCAAGATTCTTCAGTCATTTCTATTGTTTAGATTCTCTCATAGGACATCTACAATCCTTTTACCCCAGTGCCCCCGTGGACCACACACCCACCACCATCAACCCTGAATTCTGTGCTGGAGTATGTCTTTCGTGTGTCAGGGGATTTATGACTGAGTTCTTCATTTTTTTTCTTTTATGCATATGAAGAGTTTACTCAAAGTCTTTAGCCATAGATTTCTATAAACACATTTTTTTCCTCCCAGTGAGCACTTTCAATACTAATTGCACTGATTTTGTATTTGCTTTGCTCTTAGCATATGGAGCAGTCTCCAGTCTTTTTTTTTAACTGAGCCCACTTTATTTGACCTTTTGAATTCTCTCTCAGATCTTCTCTATTTTGTACACTGTTGTGATGAGATTACACAGTTCACCACTTTTAAAAATAAAACTCACTTCTTGATTGGAGTAACAATCGAAAGAGATCCTTATTAATGAGCCCCATGACAGCAGAACCTTAAGAATGCAAGTACTTACCTCTTCCTGTAAAATATGTGATGGAAAATTTGTATTTAGCGACAGAAAATTCTTAAAACTCCTGCAGCCCCCTCTGCCATCGCTCCCTCGTTTTGAGCTCTAGAACAGAATTAGGCGGGAACAGAGACTCCAATTTAATGCCAGTTTGGGGGATAATTGTGCTTACAGTAAACTTTCTTCCATTTATTTATTTTCTGTTCATCAAAATACCCATCCACCTATCCACCCATCCAACCATCCATCTATTCATTGTGGTAAGAACGGGCCTGATCTTCAAATATAGGAAATTCAGGATTAAAATGAAGATGCCCAACTTCCTTATTTTCAAAAATAAAACTTGATAACCAGGATAGATTTTGCATCATAAAAAATTATATCCTAAGGAGACATAATATCACATTCTTGAATTTCAGATTCTATGTCAAGATTTGTGCAGTCTTAAATGTAGAAAAATTTCTGTTATATGTTTATCCCACTTCCATGATCAACAAGCTCCAGTGTTTTCCTCATCACCTATTACATTTCCCACTAGGGAGGCAGCACTGTGTTCATCCATACATTTGCTGATGTATTTGACAAGAGCGAATGAGTGGAATCATTCAACAATCACTCAATGAATCCCTACCATGTGCCAAACATTGTCCTAAACACTGGGATGGTAAATGATATGCCACGCTTGCCCTCAAACTTTGGACTGGTGGTGACAGAAAAGTCAACTGAAGATTAAATGTGTGTGTGTGTTCTGCTATCCTCTGTACAATCAAAATTTTTTGGGAAATGCTTCTCCGCTATCAGAAATCATGAATGACTTCCTAGAGGAAGGGAATTAGAAATGAAGGCAATGACCTTGGACCTTGGAGTCGTTTGAATCTTGGCTAACCAAATGTCTAATCTTAAAACTCTATGAGCTTCCTCATCTGTGAGCAGATGTTAATACTATCGTTTTTATGAGAACGTTGTGAAGAGCATATGAGATGATTATAATTAATTCACTCATTCAAAAAATCTTTGTGTAACCCCCTAAATATCTCAGGCACGGCAGTGAACAAAATCCCTGCCCTTAAATCTAATAAGGAAGAAAGACAATAAACAAATCAGCAAATAGATATATCAAATTAAGTTGGGCAACTAAAAATGCTATGAAGAAAATATTGATGGATAAGAGCTGGAGAGTAAAGGGTGCAATTTTAGAGGTGGTCTTCGGTAAGACCTCAATGGTAATGTGACATATGAGCACAGATACGAGTGAGCTTTATAAACATAAGAGATACTAGGATTAAGTCATTCCAGACAACTTCAAAATCTCCAGGTGGTAACCTGTTTAGTTTGTCAAAGGAACAGTAGAGAGTCCAGGGTAGCCGAAAATAGTGAGTAGAAAGAGGAAAAATCAGACATAGAGGTGAGGGTGCATCACATTCGGACTTGCAGCACAGACACTGAATTCTATTCTAAGTGTGATGGGAAACTATGGGTGTGGGTTGAACATGGAAGTGACATGACCTGACTCACAGGTCTCTCTGGCTGTTTCAAGGAAGAAATCTCTGGGAATGGGAAGCAAAGTGAAACAAGGTTAGTAAGGAACCTATTGTATTTAGGCAAGGTGACAGATGGTAGTATCTTATACCAACACTGGATGACGGGAAGTGGACAGCTCAAAGTACACTTGAAGGTTGTACTAACAAGATACCGTTTTCATTTTCTGGCTCAGCACACCACTTGTGTCGGGTGGCCTCAAAGATGGGCCCCAGTGAGCCCCACCTCCTGGTATCTACATCCAGGTATAATCCCCTTCACTTGAGTATGAATAAAGTATGGCAAGAGCGATGAGATGTCACTTTGAGATTAGATGGCCAAAATATCATGGCTTCAGTCTTGGGCACACACTCTTGCTCTCCTGCCTCTCTCTGGACACATGTGCTGTTCCTCTCCACCTCTGGAATCACTTTCACTGGGGAGAACAAGCTGCCGTTTTTCCCATGAGTAAGTAAGAGGCCCATAGAGAGGTCCAAAGGACAAAGCCAGGATCTGAGACTCAGTCTGACATCCGGTAAAGAATGCAAGCCTGCCAAAAATGGCAGGAGCGAGCCTGAAGCAACCCCTCCATCCTCGTCGACAACTGCAGCCCTGGATGACAGCTGGGCTGAAAGCTCATTAGAGACCAGAAGCCGCTGACTCAGTTGTACCCTGATGTCTGAGCCACAGAAACTGTGAGACAACAAATAAATATTTGTTGTTTTGAGCTGTTAAATTTATTGTAATTTGTTATGAGGCAATATATAAGTATTACACATCGTTTATAAAAGAAAGACGACGCTAATGCTTGGTGCCTGAGTATTTGGGTGAATATCACTGTCATTTAGTGAGTCAGGAAACACTGAGGAAAACCCAGGTTTCGGATAGAAATCAAAGGTTTGGTGAGAGTCATGACAAGCTTAAAACATCAGTTACACATCCCAGGGGAAATGTCAGGTATAGCTGTTTTAATGAATCTGAAGTTCATAGAAGACATTATGGATAAAGCTGTGAACTTGGGGGCCATCAGCTGGCCTTGGCCTGCACAGGGCTGGTTGGTATCACCCCGCAAGTGAACATGGGTGGAGAGGAGAGAACACTGGAGGACAAGCCAGTGAGGGGAGAGGAAAGAAGAGCAAACGAACAATTTGAGAGCCCCCTTGAGTTATCCTATCAAATATTTTACGTGAGAGCACTCAGTGTTTTTTAGTTTTATTTTAGTTTCAACAGATACGCTCAGCTGCCCTGATGAAGGCACATAGTAGGCAGAGAGTGGGTTTAACCAAAGATTTTTTTTTCCTCTAGGAGAATACAATAAAAGGAAGGGTTGTTAGGTTGTAGGCATAGAGAATGATTTGGAAGCACTAGCAAAGAGTACCCTACTTCTAGGGCCAGTGGAAAAGGAAATGTCCCAGAAAAAACAAATAGCCTGCTGTTTTAGTGGCAGTGACCTTTTCGGAGTCAGCTAGATTTATGTTGGGGCAAGAAGGTGAAGAGGTTGAAGAGACAGGGGATACTGCTCATGGCAGACCCTCAAGCTCTGGAAGACAAAGTAGAAAAATTTAGGGGACTTGGGAGAGAGGTATAGTGGACCCAGTTAGGGGTGTCCCTCCCTGTGCCAAAGAGAAAGCATCACGGATTTAATGTCTTATCTGAGGCAACACAGATGAGGGACAGGAGAGAATTAATCCTGATAATGTGTGTGTGTGTGCGTGCAGTGCAGGTGTACGTCGGGGTGGGAAGGGGTGTCGTGAGTGAGCATCAGCCACCACAGCTGAAATGAGAAAGGGTTTTCCACTAAGTTCAGCCTCCTGCTAGGGACTGGAGGTGGGAAGTCGAGGTCCTGGCAAGAAATAGAGAGTTCTGTGGAAACTTCAAACTTGCCGGTAGTGGCAGAGGGGCAGCATGTTGGAGAGGACCTGTCATAGTAAAATAAGTACCTCAAAAGAGATCAACATGAGAGATTTGTCTAGGGGCACAAGACAATCTTTGAAAGAATCCTGTTTTACTCCTGATGTGGGTAGAAGACAAAAAGACTCAGGCTGTCTTTCATCTTAACTTGGATGATGAAGATTCCTACGCTGTGCTTGTGGGACATTAAGAAGGCACGAGACACCCTCAAAATGCCTTTTCCCCACATTTGGTTCTCATCAAAGTCAAACAAATAAAATAATATTTTGCAAATCTTATCAAGTTTCTATTAGCTCATTAATATTCTTTTAATCTCCCATTTTCAGCAGTTTAATTTAGTTGATGTTTCTAATTTACATAGAGACAACATTCTTAATTGATTTAATCCCAGCTTCTGTCTTTCCAGCAAGCCTATTTTTATTTATTGATTTTCATTAATACATCCAGACCTTGGATTTCAGCTTTGCCAGACAAAAGGTCTCCTTTTGGGTGGTCTTTCCTTTTGCACCAGATTTTAATGATTTTTCTCTCTGAAATTGGTGCTGGAAGCCTAACCTGACTTTATTAATTTATTAATTCATTTATTCAAAACATTGATTGAGTACTTACTATGTCCCAAGCAACATACTTGGTTTGTTTGTTGGGGGAAAATGACAATACATAGGACGTTTTATTTCATTAAGGGAGAAGAGCAAAACATCACATTTTGAACCCTTTTTCAAGTCTGTTGAGTTTTAAATTACATACTGTAATATTCACTCTGGGTGAACAGTTCAGGTAGGCAAATTTATAGTCACTTAAGCACTACCATAATCAAAATGTAAAAGAGCCTATTACACCAAAACAATTCCCTCATGTCCCTTTTTAATCAATCCCTTCCCTCTACCAGAGGATAGGTCCCTGGAAATATGACTTCTGTTTTGCCTTTTCTAAAATATTATACAAATGAAATCATGCAATATGCAGTCTTTTGTTTCTAAATCCTTGCACTTAGCATAATGCTTTTGAAATTCGTCTCTATTGTTGTACGTATCAATTGTTCATTCACTTTTTTTGTTGTTGCTGAGAACATTACATTGTATGGAAATACCACAATTCCATTCAGTAGCTGATGGACATTAAGGTTGTTTCCAACCTAGCTGTTATTTAGGTTGTTTTTGGTTATTTCGAATAAAACTGCCATAAACATCTATGTACAGGTCTTTATGAGGACATTTGTTTTAATTTCTATTTGGTAAATTCCTAGGCATGTGTTCACTTGGTCTTAAGATGATTCTATATTTATTTAATAACTTTTTAAGAAACTAACTGCTTGCCAAAGTGGCTGTACCATTTGGCATGCACACCAGCAGTGTGTGAGAGTTCCAGTTGCTCTGCGTATTCCCTAGCACTTGACGTTGTCTTTGTTTTTTTTTTTTTTTTTAGTGAATTTAGTTGGTTTGTAACCTTTTAAGATGTAAGTTAATTTAATTTGTGACCCTACCAAGTTTAATTACTGTTTGTGTCAAAGCAGTTAAAATATTCTTCTTCCTTTCTATTCCTTTAACTTTCTTTCACTCAGTAAATACTTACTTGGCACCTACAAAGGGTTCTTAAGGAGTTCTGATAACAGAATGTGACAACTGCTTGAAAGAGCCAATGGCTTGATGAGAATACAGTGGTTGCACAAAAGACATTTGCCTAATTTAGCCAAGGTAAGTCTTAAAAGACAGGAAAGAGTTTGCCAGTGATGTAGAAAGATGAAGGCATTCCAGAGGGGTAACATAGAAATACCCAAAGGCATTAGCCTTTTTAAAATTACATATAATTAAAGTCAAAATTGAGTAGTACAGATTTTGCTAACTGGTGACTTAATCTTCTTTATCTGAAATGGGGTGTCAGAAACAGTTGGGCATTTACTAAGAATGGGAATAATCCTTGTAGAAAGTCCTTCTTTTATATATATATATATATGTGTGTGTGTGTGTGTGTGTGTATGTGTGTATATATATGAGGTCTGTCTGGAAAGTATCCAGCCATGTAATATGAAAAGTAGAGACATTTATTGAAAAAGATACAAGATACAAGAAACATTGTACACAGGACAATGACACCTCAGTCCCCTTCAAAGTAGGCACCTTGGGACCTCACACAGTTCTCCCAGCATCTCTTAGCCTGACCCGTACAGGTTCGACATTCCCAGGTTTTCTGCTTGTTGCAGGCCTTCCAGAACGTGGATCACTTTCTACAGATTCTCGACCATCTTTGAAGCGTTTGTGCAGCACTTTTATTTGTGCTGTACTCATTGTATTCTCCTTGAAAGCCTTCTGAATCATACAAATAGTTTCCACAGAGCAATGTTCAAGCTTAAAGCAAAATTTGATGCAGATCCGTTGCTCTACTTGCTCAGTCATTTTGAATGGGACAGCCACACAGTACACATGCTTACTCAACGGTGTCTAGCGTCCCACTGACTAGTACAGTGACATTGTCACTGTTTACACATGCGCGTCCCAGTCCACTCTCCTTGGCTGTCAGGTTACATTGGTGTCATGCAAACCGTTCTCGTTATATTAACAATAGTTGGATATTTTCCAGACAGACCTCATATATGCCCTCTTTCATATTACAAAAGACTTTCACATTACATATTACAGATTTTCATATTATAAAAGACTTTTCATATCACAAAAGACTTTTTCCATTATGGAGTAGTTACATATTTTTCTAATGACAGCAGTTACCAATTGAAATAACCTGGCATTTTTCAACCTTTTCTTACTTTCCAAGATTTAATATCTGAAGCACTTTTTCTATAGTGACAGCAGAGTTCCAGGTCCCCACAGACAGAAGAATATATTTTCTACTAACACCTGACTAGTTTCCTTACTGCCTATCCTCAAATTTATCAAACCTACTCCAGGCTGGCTTTGCAATTCTGGACAATGCTGATCACTTCGCTGTTTGATAATGTACAAAACTTATGTTTTATAATTTATTTTAGGTATATAATTTAAGATAATGGGTAAATTATTTACACTATATTCTTTAATTGTGCTTGTAAGCCCTATCTTTGAAACTGGAATACAGAGGAAACTCATCATTGTAGAAAAAAGAGCACTTGATTTAGAGTGAGAAGAAAATTGGATTAGAATCCTAATTGTCCAGTTTACTGGTAATTTAACTTGGGAAAATTACTAAACCACTTGGTGTGCCATCTATAAAAGGGCAGTATAAATACTTAAAGGTTTTTTTACACGTACTGAGTGAGCTTGGTGATCAGCACACAGCTACAGGTAATTATCAGTCAAATCTGAGAGTATACATATGGGATTCAAATTTTTCATCTTTTACTGTGCCCAAAAAGGTAATAGAGAAAATACCAATTGAAATTATATATAAGCAGAAATCAAAATCAATACAATTCATTTATGTCATGACACTTTGGGTATAGGCACTGACAGGCATAAATTTAATAACAGCTTTCAATTCGATTCAATTTAATTATTGAATTAAATTCAACATATTCATAGGAAAAAAATGGTAGCATAGAAAATCTTCCTAAACTCCTTCTTAAAAGTAAATGAGTAACCAAAATAAACATGTGGAAAATCCTCATCAGTACTAATATTATATCAGTCAGATATGACTCCAGTAACAAATAACCCCCAAATCTCAGTGGCTTACAACAACAAATATTTCAGTGTTCATTCACATTAAATATTGGCTGCAGCTTAGGGTGCCTCTGTTCCATGTTATTTTTACTCACATATCCAGACCCACATCTGGGGATACCAGGGAAAAAGGGTGAGAAAGAAAAATCTTGTCACAGCTCCTAAAACATCTGCTCAGAAATGGCACTGAGAAAATTACCAAACTAATATTTTGTTTTTCATTTCATTGGCCAAATCAAGTGAGATATTCAATCAGAAAATATAATTCTTCAATAATCATGGGCCTGGAGAAAATGGTACTGTTTGGGGGAAGAGTGAATATACCAAATGAATACTCTTAAGACATATATACATCCTTGAAATTCAAATATTTTATTTTGCTAAATATGCAATTTGCATTAGTATTGTTAAATAAAATGTATGGGAGGCCATTGTTTTGAAGTAAGCTCCCGCACTAGGCCCCAACAGACCAAACCAAAATGGGATAACTTATGCTAAGTGCCATGTAATCAAACTGAAATTTTAAGGAAACAGAAAAATCACTAAAGAGACCAGATTTTACTAAAAACAGAAGACTCACAGCAACCAATTGGAAAGGGCCCATTTAGCCTGAGCCAGCATGATAAGAAAGTCCCCTCTGCCTTAACCCTTACAAGGAAAGTAACCTGATGTAATTTCATGTTAACCAATCCACTTTTTTGTATAATATTACTCTGTTTTCTTGTTCTTGTTCAAGCTACCTTACAAAAACTAACTGTTCTGCCGATCCCAATAATGTTCCCTCTGTTTTTTAAATGGGATGTTACCCAACCCATGAATCACTAATGAAAGCCAATTAAATCTTTAAATTTGTTGAAATTTTGTTCTTTGATAGTTCATAAAATGGAATGGAAGACTCAATATTTTCATGATCCTAAGTTTTCCAAATTTATCTATAGATTAAACACAATTTGAAAATTATATTGAAAATTTTAAAAAATAGAAAGTGACAAGAGCATTCTAAAATTCATGTGGAAATGGAAAGGACCTAGAAGAGCCAATCAATCATAAAAAAAGCTGGAGGACACAAACTGCCTGACTGCAAAACTTTCTTAAAGCTACATTAATCAAGACTGTGTTATATTGGTAAGTATAGACAAATAATTTGATAAAACTATAGAGAGAGACCAGAAATAGATCCACATTTATACGGTCAATTAATTTTTTGCCAAGATGACAAAGCAATTCAATAGAGAAAGGAAAATCTTTTCAATAAATCCTAGTATGACATCTATGCTAGTATGGAGATTGCTCAAAGAAATAAATGTAGACCTACCATTCGATCCAGTAATTCCACTGCTGGATATCTACCCAAAAGAAATAAAGCCATTTCATCAAAAAGACACCTGCACTCAAATGTTTATCACAGCACAATTCACAATTGCAAAGATGTGGAATCAACCTGAATGCTCTTGAATTCACCAGTGGTTAAAAAAGTGTGGTGTATATATACCATGGAGTACTACTCAGCCCTAAAAAGGAATGAAATAAGGTCATTTGCAGCAATGTGGAAGGAACTGGAGACCATTATCCTAAGCGAAGTATCTCATGAATGGAAAACCAAACACCGTATGTTCTCGCTAATAAGTGGGAGCTAATAGATGAGTACACATGGGCACAAAGTGATACAAAGGACAAGAGAAAACACTAAGGGGGAGGGCAGGAGGGAGGGTGTAGGATAAAAACTTACCTTTTGGCTATAATGAACACTATTTTGGTGATGGGCACACCAAAAGCCCTGACTTAAGCATTATACAAGATATCCATGTAATAAAAAACACTTGTACTGCCTTAATTAATATTTTGAAATAAGAAATAATAAAAACATCTATACTAATGTGTGTAAACAAATGAACGTCAATGTTCTTTAGACATGAATTTGAGATAAAGTATATATGTAAACATATAAATGTATAGTTTCTAATAGAAAAATATAGGAAAATATTTTTCTGAATGGGGGTAGAAAAATATTTCTGAGACAAAACATGAAAACACTCACATAAGAATTGAAAAATTAGTTTCAAAAAAGCAGAAAGCCCTACTTATCAAAATTTATTTAGAAAATACTAAGGTGAGCCATAGAATGAGAAAAAAAATTGTACTATATATATCTAAAAAAATATGTGCATTCAGAGTATAAAAAGAACACCCAGGAAAATAAGAAATAACAAAATTTAAATAATTAAAATAAAATTAACATGAGAAAGGACTTAGAAAATCCTTTGATTTTATAAAAGAAGATATAGAAATGATAAATAAGTACCTAAAAAGGCACTCGACATCATTACTCATTAGAAAAGTTCAAATTAAAACCACAATGATACAGCATTTCAAAGCTACACCCAATCTTAGTGAGGAAGTGGAACACCTGAATTCTCATACATTATTGGTTTGATTGTAAAATGGTGTAACATCTTTGTAAACGTTCTGACAGTTTATAACAAAGGTAGATATACATTTACCCTATGCCTTTAATTCAATTGCTGTGTATTTTTCCAAGAATAATGAAAAGATATGTGCATGGAAAGACCAGTTCAAAAATATTCATAGAATTTTATTCATGGTAGCCAAGAACTGCAAATAATCCAAATGTTCATCATAGTAGAAAGAATAAGCAAATTGTAGTATATTAAGACAATGAAATTCTACTAAGCAATTACTAGAATTCCATTAGTTAATGGAATACTGATACATGCAACAGCATGGATGAAGCTCAGAAAGATTATATTTGAGGTAACAAACCATAAAAAGAGTATATACTATATTATTCAATTTACATAAGGTTCTATAGTAGGTCAAAATAACCTATGATGGTAGATCAGAGCAGTAGTTGCCTATTGAGATAGATTATAAGGGGGTATGATTGGGCTTTATTTGTATACATTTTATTGATAACACTTTTACTGAGATATAATTCACATGCCAGGCAATCTATCCTTTTAAATGTATAATTAACTGTTTTTTGTTAATAAATATATTCACAGTGTTGTGAAACCATGATTATAGCCTATTTTTGAACATTTTCCCCACCCCAAATAGAAACCCGATACCCTTTAGCTAACATCACCTCCAATCCCTCCAGTCCCCTAACCCTAGTCAATCAATAACTACTTTTTCTTTCTATAGATTTTTCTATATTTTACATTTCATATAAATGGAATCACATGATATGTGCACTTCTTTCATGTAGCAAAATGTTTTCAAGGTTCATCCATGTGGTAGCATGTGCAAGCACTTTATTGCTTTTAATTGCCAAATAATAATCTGTTGCATGTAAATACCACATTTAATTTATCCATTCATCATTTGATGGGCGTTTGAATAATTTTCCACTTCTTGGATATTATAAATAATGCTGCTATAAAAATTCATGTTCACAATTTTATGGGGATATATATTTTCATTCCTTTTGATACTGTGCATGAGTGAACTTGCTAGGTCATATGGTACCACTATGTTTATACTTTTCAGGAACTGTCAGACTGTTTTCCAAAGTTGCTGCATCATTTTACTGTCCCAAAGCAGTGTATGAGGGGTTCAGTTTTTCTACATTTTTCCAAAAATTTGTATTATCTGTATTTTTTATTATAGCTAATACTTGCTTTTTTTTTTTAATTTTAGCTATCCTAGTGAATATAAAGTATCTTATTTTGGTTTTGATTTGAAGTTCCCTAATGACTACTGATATTGCACATCTTTTGATGTGCTTATTGGAAATTTGTATATTTTCTTTGGAGAAATTCAGAGAGTCTACCAATTTTTAAATTAATCTAATTTTTTAAATTACTGAGTTACAGGAGTTATTTATGTATTATTTGTGGAATACAAGTCCCATATCAGATGTATGATTTTACAATATTGTCTCCTATTCAGAAGGTGTTCTTTTCATTTTCTTGTTAGTATCTTTAAAAGCACAAGAGCTTTTTAATTTTTGTGAAGTCCAATTTATCTGTTTTTCTTTTTTCTGGTTGCCATGTATTTTTGATTTCATATTTATGAAACCATTACACAATTAAAAGTAATGAAGATTTATCCATATATTTCTTCTAAGAGTTTTATAATTTTATCTCTTACATTTAGATGTCTTTAATTTTGAATTACTTATTGTATATTATGTGAAGTAAAGGTTTCACACAATTATTTTGTATGTGGCTATCCAGTTGTGCCAGCACCATTTGTTGAAAAGACTACTCTTTCACCATTGAGTTGTTTTGGTGCTCTTGTCAAAAGTCAGTTGATCATAAATGTGAGGAATTATTTCTGGTTTCTAAGTCACATTTCTTTGATTTACATATCTAGCCTTATGCCAGTACCATCCTGTCTTGATAATTGTAGTTTTGTAGTATGTTTTGAAACTGAGAGATGTAAGTTTACAAAATTGTTATTTTTTAATTCAAGATTATTTTGGCTATTTTGTGATATGTTGTATTATATTAGTTTATTTTCAGATATTAAAACAGCCTTGCATTCCTGGGGTAAATATCACTTGATCATACTTTATTACTATTTTGTATGTTGCTAGATTTGAGTTTCTAGTATTTTGTTGAGGAATTGTTCATCTATATTTATAAGAGATTTTGGTCTGTGGTTTTCTTTTATTTTAATGTCTGGTTTTGACATCAAGGTAATACCAGTTTTACAAAATGAGTTAAGAAGTGTTCTCTCCTATTATATTTTTTGATGACCTTTTAAACAATTGGTATTAATTCTTCATTAAATAGTTGGTAGAATTCATGGGGCAAGCTGTCTGAAACTGGGCATTTCTTTGTGGATATTTTTGATTGCCATTTTATATTTTACTTGTTATAAGTCTATTCACATTTTCTATTTCTTTTTAAGTTGGTTTCATTAGTTTTTGTCTTTCTAGGAATTTATCCATTATGATTAGCATACAATTGTTTATGCTATTCCCTGGGATCAATTTTGTTTGTGCAAGTATGATAGTAATTTGCCCTTTCACTCCTAATTTTGTAATTTGAGTCTTATCTCTTATTTTATTAGTAAATCTAGCTAAAATTTTGTAAATTTTGTTGATTTTTTAAAATAATCCACTTTTGTTATTAGTTATTTTCTTTACCACCCTATTCTCTATTTCACTAATTTCTATTCTAATTTTTACTATTGCCTTTCTTCTGCATGCTTTAGTTTTAGTTTGCCATTCTTTCTTTAATGTCTTAATATGGAAGGTTAGGTTATTGATTAATATCTCATACATATACACACATATGTATTTATGCATTTGCAGCTATATAATTGCCTCTAAGTACTGCTTTGGTTGCATCCCATAATATTGGTATATTGGGTCATTATTTCCATTCATCTCAAAGCATTTTCAAATTTTTCTGTCATATCTTCTTTTACATGTTGTTTGCTTAGGAGTATGCTGTTTAATTTCCACATGTTTATTAATTTCCCTAAAACCTTTTTGTTATTGATTTCTAATTTAATTCCATTGTTGTTAGAAGCATAATTTGCATGATTTCAATTCTTTTAAATATGTAAAGATTTGCTTTATGATCTAGCATACAGTTTATCCTTGAGAATACTTTATATGTACTTGGAAATAATCACATTCATTTGATGAATGAAGAGTTCTACAGATGCCTCTTAGGTCTAGATGGTTTACATAGTTGTCATGACTTCTGCTTTCTGGTTGGTCTTCTAATTAGTTGATCTATTCATAACTAAAAGTGGAGTATTGACTTCTCCAACTGTTATTTTTGAAATGCCTATTTCTTCAAATTGAAACAATTTGTCAGTTTTTGCTTTATGCATTTTGAGACTGTGTTTTTAGTTGTATGTACATTGATAATTGCTATGTCTTCCTGAATGAACCATTCTTTTATTATTTAAAGTGTCTCTCTTCAACTCTAGTAACCTTTTTTTGTTTGTTTTAAATTCTGCTGTGTCTGATATTACTACAGCCACTGCACCTGTCTGATGGTTTCTCTTTGCGTGATGTATCTTTTTTCATCTTTTTCAATCTATTTGTATATTTGAATCTAAAATGCATCTTCTTTAGACACTGTATAGTTAGATCATGCCTGTTTGTTTTTTCATCCAGTCTGACAACCTGTCTTTTAATTGGATTGTTTAATCTACTCACATCTAATATTATTATTGATATACTTGAATTTGCATCATTCATTTTACCTTTTTGTTTGTTTTCTGTATGTATTAGGTCTTTTTGTTTCTCAACTCCTCCTTTACTACTTCCTTTACTTTAAGTAAAAATTTTTATTGTAATATTTTAATTCTTTTAATAACTTTTTTCTCCTTTTTGAGTCATTTTTTGGTGATTGCTCTAGGGCTTACCAGATAAATATTGTCACAATCTACTTTATCTTTATAATAAATTAATTCAAGTGAGGTATAGAAACATTGGCCCTATATAGCTCTATTTCTGATATTACCTATATTAATTGGGATGGCAGTTATAAAGTTGTATACATAATTAATAAATTACAAATATAAGATTTTTACATTTCTCTATACATAAATTTTACCTCAATTAAAAACCTGCAGGGTCTATATGAACACTGAAAAAATTCTACCACAAAACAAATATATCTTAAATACCTAAACACACTATGATCTTGGTTGGTTTATCCGTAAGGCACCAAACAGGAAAAGAGAAATCACACTTAAACATACAAAACAAAGGGAATTTAACATAAGGAACTGTTTGTCTAAATGTTATAAATGCTAAGATGCAAAACAGGAAACTACAAAGAAACAAAAGCTTGAAGCCCCTGCTTCCATAACACTGGAGAAATACGGTCCCAGGGCGAAAGCTGGGAACACAATGGGCTTTTGAGCCTGGAGTTGGAGCCAGGAGGAGATACAGTCTTTGCCAGACACACAATCCAAGGCAGAGAGAAGTAAGAGAAATATTCGGGCTTCTTTTTCCCTCTTACTGCCCAGTCTTCCATCAGAGCCTCCCACTGGCAGATTCCAGAAAGAAGCCAGTTGAAATGGAAGCTGAGGACACATGTCCTGCAGGGACCACTTTTATAGAAAAGAGCAACAAGACGGGTTGACATTCAAAATATATAAACAACTCCTACAATTCAACACACAAAAAATCACATAACCCAATTAAAAAAACGACAAAAGAATTAAATAGATACTTCTCCAAAGATGATATACGAATGGCCAATAAGCACATGGAAAATGCTCAACATCATTAATCAGAGATTAGTTAGAGAGGTGCAAATAAAAACCACAATGAATCTAAAACAATTGAACTCATAGAAGCAGAGAGTGGAATGGTGGTTTCCAGAGTCTGGGGGGTGGAGGTGAGGGAAATAGGGAGATGTCAGAGGGTACAAAGCCTCAGTTAGACAGGAGAAATAAGTTTGATTTTTTTTAAATCAATTGCACAACATGGTGAATATAGCCAGTAGTTGGGTTCTGTACATTTTAATATTGCTAAGAGAGTAAATCTCTAATGTTTCCATCATAAAAAATTTTAAATATTTGAGGTGATGGATAGGTTAATTAGCTTATTTAATCTAATCACATTGTACTAAAATAGTATAATCCCACTTTGTACCCCATGAATATATATAATTATAATTTGTCAATATATAATAAAATTAAAATTAAAAAAACATGAGATATCATCTCACTACTTTATAATGGCTACCAAATAACAAAAACAAAACAAAACAAACAAAAACCAGAAAATAATAAGTGTTAGAGAGGATGTGGAAAAGTTAGAACTCTTACGCACTGTTGGTGGGATTGTAAAATGGTACAACCACTATGGAAAACAATATGAAGTACGTTAAAAAAATGTTTAAAAATGGAACTCCCATATGATGCAGCAATCTCACTACTGGGTATATACCCAAAAGAATTAAAAGCAGGATCTGAAGAGATATTTGCACACCCATGTTCACAGCAGCATTATTCACTATAATCTAGAGGTAGAAGAAATCCAAATGCCCACTGGTGAATGAGTGGACTAAAAAGAAAGTAGTATATACATATATTGTGATATTATTCAGCTTTAAAAAGTAAAAGGAAATTCTGACACATGCTGCCACATGGATGAAACTTGAGGACATTGTGGTGAGTGAAATCTGTCATGAAAAGATAAATACTACGATTCCACTTATATGAGGTATCTAACATAGGCAAATTCATAGAAACAGAAAACAGACGGGTGGTTACCAGGGCCAGGGGAGGTGGAAGGGGAGCTGCTGTTTAATGAATATAGAATTTCAGTTTTGCAAGACAAAAAAAATCCTGAAGGTCTGTTTCACAACAATGTGCATATACTTAAAACTACTGAACTGTACACTTACAAATGATTAAGATAGTAAGTTTTACATTGTGTGTTTTTTATTGTAATCCTTAAGAAAAAAAGCAGGACAAGAGCTAGGAATAGATATGAGGGTAAACAGCCCAGGATCAGCAAAGAGCAGCACACAATTTTGAAAATTTCCTTCATTTCTTCCAGCATGAACCAAATGAAAATTGAATACAATTTGAGCAAAATTCTGTGATTTTCTTTCTTTTCTTTTTCTTTTTTAAATATTTCTTTTTTGTTTGTGGGCAAATAGGCATGTATACATGTCTGAAATGATACCCGTCTTCTTATGAAATCCATTCTGTTGATCAGTGCTTACTTGATTGTTTTCTTTCTCAGCATTACTAACTTGCTGCCTGTTTTGCTTTGCTACTGTAGCCTCTCTTAGTGGTTAGAACCACGACTCTTCTCCTGAAATGTAAAGTGAACAGTGGTCAGGAGGGTAGTCCTGGAGTTAGGCTTGTCTGTGAATAAAGTCCAGCCCCAACATTGACCATGTATGAACTTACATGTAATTTGTAACTTCTATGGCTCATTTACTCTCTTCTGTAAAATGAGAATTAATTATAGTGGCAGACTCAAGAGCTGTTTGGCAGATTAAATGAGATAATGCTGGTCAATATTTAACAACAAATCTGACAACTGGAAAATACTCAGGAAGGTTAGCTGTGATTATTATTCCTATTGCTGATGCTTTCTCTCTTCATTTAGCAAAACATCCATGAACTATCTTAAGTGATGTTCTACCAAGCTCCAATCAGAACCTAAGACCTTCCTTCCTTCCTTTATGCTCTCTTGATAGGTAAATTACCACCTTCCCTTCATCAAACCTTGGCAGTTTGACCCTGACCATTTTTTTTGACCCTGTATGTAGGGTTATAGAAAGGTAATATAAAATATGCTGTAGTTTTTACCCAAGAAAACTAAAAACTGAAATACTCTTCTACATGTACTGATTCCAAAAAACTAGCAAACTGAGTTACCAAAATATGGGCTAATATAGACCCTATTTACTCTTCGAGAGCGAGAAACATGGCAATGGCTAAATTAACACATATTATGTGCAATGCAATATTGTATTCAGGAATATCACAGTGTTGCTTTCTACTATAATAATGACAATAGGTCATGGTGAAACTTATCTATGAAGGAAAAAGATCAGTTGATAATATTTCCCAGAGGTGGAGAAGCATGGGATGTGTATAAATATATTTTCATTTTTGTGATCAAAACTTGTGATTTTTTAAAAAGTGGAATTTGAATGGAAAACATTGTCATAATCTGGAAAATTTATTTATGAGACAGTTTATCCCTCCATAATTCAAAATAAAGAACGGTTACTATGTTGAGTTTTTTCTTACAAAGTTGAATAACAAGGGCCTTTTAGAAAAGCATCTGTCTTACTAGAACAACAAATATTTTGTACTCTCTGAGTAAGAATTTTTGGCTACATTTTCACACATTCATATGTTTTACTTCTTTAGAATCTGCAAGGTAATGAAGCCAACTAAATTCTCCAGTGACAAGCTCTCGGCCAGCTCCCGCCTGCCCATTTGTCCTCTGTTAAAAACGAGCTGATTGCTGTCACTTCACCTGAATGTTCATGGTTTGTGTTTGCAACGTCTGCCCATTTAACTTTGTATTCTCTACATTTTCTCTTTTCTTTTATTTTCTCCTCCTGCCTCTCCTCCTCCGCCTCTTCGTCATCTTTTTTCACTACTGTCTATGTATTTGCTTATTAGTGTCCTATCCACGTTGCATATTCTTCACCTGGCAAACTCATTTAGGTCTGTACAATTGAAATCTGCTCTCCAGAGCTTCCATCTGGGGAGCTTCTCCCCACATCACTTAATCGGCTTCCTTTGTTTGGCCTCACCTTTCACTCACCTGTCCTTTGGACCTATTCCATCTGAAATCCATCAGCCGTCCAGGGAATGCATATTTTAATAGTGTTCAATCTCTCATCTGTTATTCATGAGCTTTCTTTCCATTTGCAATTGTTTATTATGCATGTGGTGCACTAACCCTGCTTGGTGGAATTTACGTTTGATCTCCTTTCTCCGCACTTGTCAATCAAGTGTGTTGTCTGTCACCACCCATTTAGGCCATTGTGTTTATGCCAAGTAACTTCCATTTAGAACATAAAAGTGAGCTGGAAGCTACTTCAGGAAAAAATTATTTTAAGGGAATTGAGTTCACTTTTATTAATACATAAAGAGAAACTCGATCATCCAGCAGGCGTTTTGTCACAAGCAACAGAAGCACTACCATTGCCTGGGCTTTCCTTTCATCCTCTTTGAAGAAAGGGCATAATCTACAGGCATACCTCATTTTATTGCACTTACTTTATTGTGCTTCACAGATATTGTGTTTTTTTACAAGTTTAAAGTTTGTGGCAACCCTGTGTTGAACAAGTCTATCAGCGCCAATTTCCCATCATGTGCTTACATCATGTGTCTGTGTCACATTTTGCTAATTCTTGCAATATTACAAACTTTTTCATTATTATTATATCTATTATGGTAATGTGTGATCTGTTATCTTTGATGTTATCATTGTAATTATTTTGGGGTGCCATGAACCACACCTATATAAGTTGGTGAACTTAATCAATGAATATTTTCTTTATTCTGGCTGATCCACCAAAAGGCCATCCCTCCATTCCTCTTCTCCTCAGGCCTCCCTATTCCTTGTGACACAACGATATTGAAATTAGACCAGTTACTAGTCCTAAGTGAAAGGAAGACTTTCACATCTCTCAATTTAAATAAAAAGTCAGAAATGATTAAGCTTAATGAATAAGGCATGATGAAAACTGAGACAGGCCAAAAGCTAGGCCTTTTGCACCAAATAGTTAGCCAAGTTTTGAATGCAAAGGAAAAGTTCTTAAAGGAAATTTAAAGTGCTACCCCAGTGAAGACACAAATGGTAAAACAAACAAACACACAAACAAAAAAAGCCTTATTGCTGATATGGAGAAAGCTTTAGTGGTCTGAATAGAAGATCAAACCAGTCACAATATGCTCATAAGCCAAATGTAATAATCCAGAGTAAGGCCCTAATTCTCTTCAATTTTTTGAAGACTGAGAGAGGCGAGGAAGCCTCAGAAGAAAAGTAGGTATCTAGCAGAGATTGGTTCATGAAGTTTAAAGAAAGAAGTCATCTCCATAACATAAAATTGCAAAATGAAGCAGCAAATGCTGATGTAGAAGCTGCAGCAAATTATCCAAAATATTTAGCTGAAATAACTGATGAAGGTGGCTACATTAAAGCACAGATTCCCAGTGTGGATGAAATAGCCTTCTCTTGGAAGAAGATGCCACCTAGGACTCTCATAGCTAGAGAGGAGAAGTCAATACTTGGCTTCGCAGATTCAAAGGATAGGCTGATTCTCTTCTTAGGGGCTAATGCAGCTGATCACCTTATGTTAAAGCCAATGCTCAGTTACGACTATGAAATTCTAGGGCCCTTAACATATATGCTAATTCAACTCTGCCTGTGTTCTATCAATGAAATGGCAATAGTTGGGTGACAGCACATCTGTTTATAGCATGATTTATTGAATATTTTAAGCTCAATGTTGAGAACTACTTCTCAGAAAAAAGAATGCCTTTTGCTAATTAACAATGAACCTAGTCACCCAAGAGCTCTGATGGAGATGTACAGGGAGATTAATGTTGTTTTCATGCTTGCTAACACAATGTCCTTTTTGTAGCCCATGGATCAAGAATTTTGACTTTCAAGTCTTATTATTTAAGAAATACTAATACAATTTGTAATACTGTAGTTTCCATAAACAGTGGTTCTTCTGATGGATCTGGGCAAAGTAAACTGAAAACCTTCTGGAAAAGATTCACCATTCTAGATGCCATTAAGAACATTCATGATTCATGGGAGGAGGTCAAAATATCAATATTAACAGGAGTTTGGAATGATTCAGACCCTCATGGATGACTCTGAGGGTTGCAAGACTTCAGCAGAGGAAGTAACTGCAGGTGTGGTGGAAATAGCAAAAGAACTAGAATTAGAATTGGGGCCTGAAGATGTGGCTGAATTGCTGCAATCTCATGATAAGACTTGAATGGATGAGGAGTTGCTTATTGGCAAAGAAAGTGATGTCTTAAGATGGAATCTACTCCTGGTGAAGATGTATGAACATTGTTGAAATTACAACAACGGATTTAGAATATCACATAAACTTAGTTGATAAAGCAGCAACAGAGTTTGAAAAGATTGGCTCCAATTTTGAAAGAAGTTCTGCTGTGGGTAAGATGATATCAAACAGCCTAATGTGCCGTAGAGAAATCTTTCATGACAGGAACAGTGAATTGATGAGACAAACTTTATTGTTGTCTTATTTTAAGAAATTGCCATAGCCATGTGAGCCTTCAGCAACCACCACCCTGGTCAGTCAGCAGCCATCAACATCGAGGCAGGACCCTCCACCAGCAAAAAAGATTATGACTTGCTGAAGGATCCAATGATTGTTAGTATTTTTTAGCAATAAAGTCTTTTTAAATTAAGGTATGTATATGTTTTTATAGAATAATGCTTCTACATACTTTATAGACTACAGTAAAATGTAAACATAACTTTTATATATGCACTGGGAAATCAAAAAATTGTGTAACTTGCTTTATTGTGACATTTGCTTTATTGCAGTGGTCTGAAACCCTGAAACCAAATCCACAATTATCTCTGAGTTATGCCTGTATGTGAAGTCTTCAAGTTATTAAGAGAGGAGTTCTTCATCAATCTAAACTACAGCATATGTTATATTCAATCTGATCTTGCTTTTTTACAAAGCCACATGCATATAGCCAGTACGTGAGAATTATGCATCATTAAAATCTAATATAAATACATTTTTAAAACTTCATTTAATAGCAAGTATATTTAATATGAATACAAGAAACTCTGGATTTCTGGGTGTGGAGGGAAGAGTATTTCAAAGAATCACTCTTACTCTCCATCAATCATCATTATTTGGGATTAGTTTCATCAATTAAAGAGAAGGGGACACACCAAATCTTGAACAAGCTTTCCCTGAATGGGATCCAGATGTCTCAACTGGTCCAGGCGGTCTTACTGAAGAAATGGGAAAAAATAGTGATAATAGTAATAACAAATAAAGACTACGTTGATCTGTTTACTGCCCAAAGAACATCTGTTAATAATTCCCTTAATGAGTATTTTGCTTTTTACAATGCTCCTTGGACCATGTTTCTGACTAAAATAGAGAATGGTAACATACACGGGCTGCTTTTTATGTGAGGACAGTGTGCTTAGTTTACACAGATTATCGCTTCAGAAATTTATTTCAGATTAAAAATATGTTCATTTCTAGGGTGGCATTTGTGGCCTGAAATTTCCATTTTGAACTTTGGGCTTCCCCGACCCAATACTTCAACCCTCCGGACCCTGAGCCGCACCGTCACGGTTCCGTAACCAGTTCTTTATTCCTTAGTCAGCTGTAGTGTGACAAGCCTGTGTGCAGACCTACCATCTGCTCCTCATGATAGCCTTGCGAGTTATAGAAGGCCTCATTTAACTCCGTTTTACAACTGAAGAAGCTGAGGCACACCAGGATGAGATGGCATGGCCACAGGCCATGGTTGGTGGCAAAGCTGTGGCAAAAGCCCAGGACTCACACATGCGTGTAGGTTTTCCACCTTTTCCTCTAGGAGTTCTGCAACCCTCACCCAATGTGGTATCCATGAAGCCTTCCACAATTTCTCTGCCGTCTTATTTATTCTGTGCATACAAATCACATCAGCTCAACTAGACTCTACACAGATATTTCTTTCCTTTCTGCCTGGCACAGCCCAGAGAACAAAGTAGACAGATTTATAAGTAGGATTTTTCAACTCTGAGTTAAATTAAATCTAACAGCCAGCAGCTCTTCTGTTAGTTGGCTTCATTTTCCCATCTCTGCTGCCTCCATTTGCTAAATTTCTCCTTTTTCCATCTGATAAGTTAGAAGAGTGATGGTTCCAAGTAAAGAAAGAAAAAGCCATGAAAACATAAGCAACAATTTTCAGTGAAAACTCCAAAATCAAAAAAACTTTTAAAGTTCCACCTTGGGTCCACAGGGATTCCAAATAACAAAACCCATGGAGCCAGGTTAGATGGAATCATACTGGTGCAAACAGCGAAACTTCCCAAGCTTCTCCTCACGATTTACAATACAAGAGATAACCATAACAAGCCTGATGGTGGATAGATTGTGTAATTAGCCTTATCATTATATCCCCGGTCCCCCCTTGAAAGCTGACACATCCATGTCTAGGCTGCTGGAATATCCTCTGTTGATGGCTCACAGAGGCACAGCCTGGTGGCAGGGACCTGCCTTGCCCAGGGGCAGCCCACAGCCCACGACCGGATGATGCAGAAATACAGAGGCCCAGGCCAAGCTCCAACCGGGGACACCTCTGCAAGAATGTCTCAGCACCACAGATCCCTGTAGGATTCAGAGGCCTCAGCTGCAGCCTCGTTATGGTTCAGCCTCTCCCTGCCTTCTCCTTTTCCTTGCAGGTGTAATCTCCCAAGAGTTTTCTCCAATAAACCCTCTGCAGGCAACGCCTGGTCTCAGAGTCTGTTTCCAGGGAAACCAATCTAAGACACTATATAAAACAGTGTCAGAGTAATAAAAAACAGCATGGCTACGTTGATATGAATAGTAATAAAAACTTTTTTTTAACTTCCTTGAAGCTGTTGTATTATTATTCAGTGTCATTTCTTATGAACCTGTGTGTGTATGGGGGGTGGGGATATACTCACTCTTATACTCACAATTGCTTTCTGGTCCAATTTAGTAATGATGAGCTTGGTTCCTAAGAGTAAACATTATTTTTTTCCTCTCTTTGTTTCCACTTAAGATATCAATAGAAGTCAAGTATTTGCAATAATTTAGGTGAGCTAATAGCACTCAAAAATTCTGAGACTCATGGTCTTCCTAAATGAGCTGCCTTCTTGATTACCTTGAGGGCACTATCAGAGGTGGATCACTCAGCTGACTTTGTCATGCCTTCTTAGTCTTCAAACTTGAGTTTCAGAGTGCAAACACCTGAATGCTTCTAATTTATAACAGAATGTGTGGATTACAGTTAGCTCTTTGCTTTCTACATATTCCATTATGGGAGATTTTATTTTTCTTCAAAAACATGAGGACTTTCTCCTTTGAATTTTGCTGTACTAACTGAGAGGTGCCTTTGCTCTGAGAAGACAACCAAGAAAAATGCCTGAGAAAAGAACAAATGTTTATTAAGCACATACTCACCAAGTTAAAGAGGGGAAGCAGGGCTTAGAGAAGTTATACAACCATCCCCCAAATGTGGGGTGTTGAAGAATAGTTCCTGGATTGACAGCTGTGCTCTTTCCTGATGTAGGGGGCCTCCCAGAGGTATCACCCAGCCACCTGTCCACCCCTCCTGTGTGGCCATCACACCCACCCTCCCCGACCCATGCCGTAGCAATACTTGCTGCATCACCTCATGCTGCGCTCTGCTTTTGGGCCTCGGTTCGGTTCTCGCTGTTCTGGATGCCTAAAAAGCCTTTCTCCATATTTCTTTGCAACATAATTTCTCTTTTTATTAAAGTGTGAAAAAAGTTAAAATTGCAAATATCACTTAATTTGTCATATAATTATGTAGTGACTCTTCCAAAAGAACTCAGTTTACTTCCTTTTGTATGACAGTGTGACAACATTAAAATTAAAAAATGAAATTAAAATAAAGAACACTTTGAGATTTACATAAATGGAGAAGAGAAAGAACATCTAATCACCCCTATCATCTGACCCTTCATAGGTAGCCATTGTTGACAGTTTGTTACATACTCATTTCCTGACTACTTTCAAAACAGAGCAACTGGAAGACCATGAGTCTCAGAATTTATGAGCACTATTAGCTCACCTAAATTATTGCAAATACTTGACTTCTATTGATATCTCAAATAGAAACAAAGAGAGAAAAAAAAATAATGTTCACTCTTGGGAACCAAGCTCATCCTTACTAAATTGGACCAGAAAGCAATTGTGAGAATAAAGTTTGACTATATCCCTACCCTCCATAATTTTACCAGGAAGCTTTCCCACAACCTGAATATCACATTCCTCTGGGTTCCCGTTTTGAGCTGTGCACACTTTTGTTTTATTCCATACCATAATACATTAAGAGCATTAGTTTCCAGAATATTGACATTGAAAAATCAAGGCTGAGACCATGCATTATTCATGTTTATGCCACATGATTGAGCAAAGTTCTATGCTTATAGTAGATGTTTAATAAATGCTCATTGAACTAAACTGAATTGATGTGGAAAGATTTATTCCATTTATGCTCTGCAATTTAAGCTAGGGGATTTGGGTTAAAAGCTCGTGGTAAAGGTGACAAGGTCTCTGTGAATTCACTGGCCTGTCAGTCCTGTCCAGTCCTGTAGTTGCTATTGTCATCAAAGAAAAGGTGCAAGAGAAAGAGACAAGAGAAAGCAGGGCGACAATTCAGGCAAGTTGAGGGATTAAATTAAAAACTAAAGGTTAGAGAGGACATGTAGAAGAACATTGGATCCTTGGGAAGCAATGAATTATATCTTCAACTACCCTGCTCTTAGTAGTAACAGTCAAGCTCAAACAGCCTCTGCAGGTTCCCAATACCTCCATGATCAAGTATTCACACTCCCACAGTCTATTCCAAGCTTTCACCTGTTTTTCCAACCTATTGACATCCCTAGTGCTGCCGTGGCTCTGCTCACCTACTCCTTCACTCATGCTAGCTTCCTTGCTTGGAACACCCTCTCCAAAGGATCAAACTTCTACTTCAAGATCCAAATTAAATTCTACTTCATTTGGGAAAGTGAATATTCTGTCTTAGTTCATTCCTGCTGCCATAATAAAATGCCACAGATAGGATAATTTATAAACAGCATAAATGTATTGCTCACAGTTATGGAGGTCGGGAAGTCCAAGATCAAGGCATTGATAGGTTCAGTGTTTGGTGAGGGCCTGGATTCTGCATCCAAGGTGGCGCCTTGAATGTTGTATCCTCCAGAGGGAGCACATGCTGGGTCCCCACATGGTAGAATGAACCGAAGGGCAAAAGAGAGCAGGGCACTCCCTTCAACCTCTATTATAAAGTCATTCATTCCATTAATGAGAGCTTTATCTCATGACTTAATCACCTCCTAAACACCCAACTTCATAATACTATCACATTGGTGATTAAATATCAACATATAAATTTTTAGAGGACACATTCAGAGTGTAACACTGACAATTTATAAACTTATTACACATATCCTGCTAACAATTAGTGTTGACTTTTTGCATTACTAATAATGTTTCCTGGAAGTGTGCCTATCTGTCTTTCTGTACATCTGTCTCACTGGCTTCCAAATTTGGTTATGAATCCCTTGAAGGCAAGAGCAGTCCTTCTAGTTCTGCATCCCCCAGATTGCTCAACACAGCACCTTAGAATAGTGTGCATTCAACGCATATGCCCTGCTTGGTTGGCTGAGCTTCCCTGGAGGGCTCACTTCAAATTAGTTCATTTTCAGATCGGCCTCATTTTGCTGATCCTTCCTTTCCCTCTCAACCTTAATGTTTAGGTTCCCCAGGGCTCAGTCTATGATGTGTTCTTTTCCTTTCTCTATTCACAGGAATACTCTTTGTGATCTCGTTCCATATCACAGTTTAAATGCCATGAAGATGCCAATTTCTCCCAAATTTATATTTCTATCTCAGACCTCTCCCCTGGCATCCAGACTCATATTTTCTACTGCTTTCTTGACACTCCACATGGCCTATGATAGACATTGCAACTTTGAGGGTCAACTGTTCTTTCATGGGTAATCTATGGACTCCACTATTTCAGTGAATAGTGAATCCGTCCTTCCAGTTGCTCAGGTCAACATACATGGAATCATGTTTGTCTCCTGTCTTTATCTTTCACCCTGTATTAAGTATTCTATTGACTCGAGTATCTTCAAATATCTGCAATCTGAATACTTTCTCCACGTTTATTGTGACCACTGGAATCTAAGCCTTTAGCATCTCTCAGTTAGATTCATTCCCATAACAACTAAAGCCAAAACCCTCATAATGGTCTACAAGGCCTTACGTGACCTGCCCCCTCGACTACCGCCAAGTTCCTCTCCAACATCAAGTCTGTTACTTTCACTCTTCTCCAAACATGCTGGCCTCCTAGCTACCCCTCAAAAAATGCCTCACATACCTTGCTCTGCCCGTTGCCTCTACTTGGAAAGATCATCTCCCACACATCATTATTTCTAACTTTGCATCCCCAAAGTGTTTGCCCCAGTGCTACCTTCTCAATGATGCGTATCTTGACCAACCTATTTAAAATTGCAGTCAATCCCCCCATCTAGAACTCTCGATTGCCTTTATGTTGCTCTATTTTTCTTTTTCCTCCATAGCATGTATCAACCTCTAACATAGTTACCAATTCCCAATTTATTATTTTTATTCTTTATTATCAATTCCACTACTAGTCTGAAAGTTCCACAAAAACATGTATCATTGATATTTTCTCCACTGGTATATCCTAAGAACCCATAACCGTAACTAGCACACAATACATACATAAAACATATTTTTGAATGAACAAAATAGTAAAATAAATTGTATGAGCTTTGTAGCCATTACTGTTTCTATTTAATATATTCCTTCTACTACTGAAACTGAAATTGGCTTAATTCTGCTCAATTGCACTCAGAGACTCTGTAGGCTCACTGTTTGCTCCTGCTTTCAAGGAGATTTGCTCCCAGTGAGAAGAGAGAAGTAGAGATAAAGAATGTACAGCAGACGGAGGCACACAAACAAATAGGTATAAGCAATGATATAGAGAAATGATGATTAGTTCAAATCATGATGACTGAGAGGAAAGCCTGTCAAACAGAAGGTAGCATGAAAGATTAGCCAACTTTGACAGTGCATAAGAGAGAGGAGGAATTTCCAGGGAAGGGGACAGCATGATCGAAGACTTCACGTGACGAAGACCTAACATACGGTTAGCACAGTGGTTATGTGGGGGATTTCAGTTGCAGATGCACCAGAATGGGGCAGATGTGGTAAGTCCTTCATTCCGTGGTAAGCACTTGTGACTTCCTCTGTGGGCAGCTTTGGAAAACTGGCTGTTTTCAGAAGTAAGGGTGAGAGCAGAAGTCTTCCATTTAAGGAAGTGTAGGACTTGAGCTCACTAACCTGATGCCAGGAGTGAAGTCTGTGCTCCAGGAAGCCTCACGCTGTGTTAGCAAGTTTTCCTGCTAATTGGATTTACGTCTCTTGCTTTTATGTCCTTCATTTGAAGCTGGGACTAGGCCATGATTCTGTGTTCTTAATATAAACTGCAGTCTTAAGTTTGTTAATTAAAGAAATGAATTTGTTACGAGAAGACATGAAGCCATTATCACATACAAACACTGTATCAGATTAGTGTAGATTTTTTTTCCTCACCTTACAGTTGCCCAGTAATTACTTTTCATCTCGATTAGAAATGACTACCCCTCTGGCCCCTAGAAATAATTCCAATTAAGCATCACATAATACCAATTTAAAAACATGGAAGCTGGTGCAGATACCCTTTGACTCAGACTGGCTTCCGCTCACGCCGCAAGCACACACAGAGTTGGAGAAGAACTTTGGTGCCCTGACAGTCTGTCTCCTGGTTTCAAGGCCCTTGAAGAAGGGGCTTCAAGGCAAAAAACCAAGAGCTGTTCTCAGAAGATGGTAGATTGAGCCAGCTGTCAGGCCCCTGTGAAAACAAGCTGCACAAAAGAGTTGTGGGCTGTGGAAACAAACAGGCAGATTCAATTTAGCTTACGCACATTTGTTCCCATCAAAAATGGTGCACTTGTCTGCCAGCAGTGAGGAATGCTGAGGGGTCGTATGTGCAGCACAGACACAGGGACTGTCATTCCCCCACTCCCTGGGGGTTGAACTTGTAGCATGACAGGCCATATCGCCATGTGCATACGAGCAGAGTTCAGTGCGTAACAGGTAGGCTGATTTCTTATTTTTTTGGCATCATGTTTTATTCTGTTATCTTCACAATTGGCGTTGAAATCATCCCAAAACAAGTCATTCACTGTCAAATAACTTTTCTCCCCTCAGGACAGATTTTAATTTTCAACTCTCGCAGAAGCGGAAAAAAGGAGTTTATAATCACTAGATGATAAACAAGACAGAGTAAATCGTGCTCCGGGACCCTTCCCACGTACATCTCAGTCATGTCAAAGCAAGTATTCAAGGCATCTTGGAAGGATAAAGAGAGATGTGAAAGTGGACAATGGCTGAGGCCCGTTTGGAGCGAGAAGCCGGAGTCTCGCGGGGGCAGAGGTGGCGCCTTGTAAGCTTCTGAGCAGCAGATCTTCCTGCCTGGGGGCCGTGTGCTGCCTGTGCCCATGAGTCTTCAACATCAGCTGTTTCCAAAGCGGTGCCCAAGGCAGAAATACGAAGACCTGCACCTTACGTCTTTTCTCTTCATCCCGTACTCTCTTAGATATGAACGTTTGTGTCTCCCCAGGTTCTTATGTTGAAATCTAATTGTCAAAGTGCTGGTATTAGCAGGCAGGGCCTTTGGGAGGAGATTAGGTAGCGAAGGTGGAGACCTCATGAATGGGATTAGGGCCCTCACAAAAGAGGCCCCAGAAAACTGCCTGGTCCCCTCCACCGTGTGAGGACAAGAGAAAAGGTATCATTCATGACCTAGGAAGCAGGCCCTCACCAGACACCAGATCTGCTGGCCCCTTGACCATGGGCTTTCCACCCCTGCAGAACTGTCAGAAACAGACGTGAGTTGTTTATAAGCCAACCAATATATGGTATTTTGTTACAGCAGCCTGAACAGACTAGAACTCTGATCTAGTTACATTTAATCACTGACAACAAAGTCCATGATCATAATTTAATCACGGCTCAAATTATCTAATAAATTCCAGATTTATAAACCCCATTTCCCATCACAAAATTCCCCTTGCATGTCCAACAGGCATCTCAGAATTGCCATGGTGAGCAGAAGTCACCATGAACTCTCCCCTTTACCTCACCACACCCACCCATCAAATCTGCTTCCACTTGCCCCTCAATCCTACCCTACTGACATCTCTAGAATCCATCCCCTCCTTGTCACCTCTATCACCACCACATTGATTCGGGCCTCACCTGGACTACTGTCCAACCCGCGGTTCTCACTGGCCTCCCCATCTCCACCTTTACCAGCCATCAACGTCATCCCCTCTTGGTTGAGGATGTGATCTTTCAGGAACAAAGATAGGCTCACAGCATCCCTGTGCTTAAAATATATTCGTGGTTCTCATTAACTGCAGCAATACTGCCTGTTAATAAAGTCCATGAGTCCTGCCCCAGGTCAGCCAGGTTGGCCATCATTTCTGGAACCACTCGGTAGCCGGGCGTCACACATCCGCATCATCTGGTTCCAGTAACCCTCCCACCCCAGCTCTCCTCACTGCTCTTCTCGCACCATGGCTCCAGCCACTAAAACAGGTTTAGCTCTCTGCAGGTCCTGGACGATGGGCTCGTGTTGTTCCTTCTTAATGAATGCCTTTATGCCTATCCTTGCCCAACTAAAGCCATTAACAGAATGGTGAGGCCCGGCCTTCTGAGGTTTCTCTGTGAAAAGCTCTCTGGTGGCATGTGCAGGTAGACTGGCTATGACCTGCTCACCATCCTGTCTTCTCCACTAAACTGATCTGGGGGAGGACAGGGTCTTACCCAGTCTTCCACCTGGGCATCCCTGGCACCAAGCCTGCCGCTTGGCACAAAGGAGATGCTCAACAGTCGTTATTAATTGCATGCCCCCATCTTCTCTTTGTTGGTGAATATAAGTACAGGCACATATTTCAAATGAGCACACGGTGGGCTGAA
The DNA here is from genome assembly GCA_023783475.1 of Daubentonia madagascariensis. Lineage (NCBI taxonomy): Eukaryota > Metazoa > Chordata > Mammalia > Primates > Daubentoniidae > Daubentonia > Daubentonia madagascariensis. Next base: position 2,331,876 of record JAKFHU010001747.1, on the reverse strand, counting down.
GAGCTCTTGATATGCTCTTTGGCCTCAGCTTCTCTCTTGGTCTTTGGAAAGCCAAGAAGTCTGGTGCCATCATGAATGCCTTTCTGACATCCCTAAGCATCTACGTCATCAATGACTATGGGATTGTGTAGGTAACACCATGTCTGATTACCATGGCAAAATTGGGATTACAAACAAGCACTTGATTCTAATTTAATGTTTATATCTCAGTGTTTAATTTTAAACAGAGGAAAGCACCATGGACATAACTGTGAATGAAATATCCTTGTGTGATTTATAAGGAGAAATAATATCCCAGTCAGATGAATTTTTATTATTGAAAAAGCAAAATACCTCAACCATTAATAATTATGGTAAAATCTGCTAGATTTATGTACTAGAGGCATTATTAAGAGCTTTAGCATAGTTAAGCAAATGGGTAAAAATATTGGCAGTTAAATAAACTAGGGAGAGTGTGTGTCAACAGGATAACTTTAGGGAGAATGTGTTCTTTTTGAGCCAACAAATATTTCTTTAAAAAATTAAAAATAATAGAGAATAGAATAATAAATAATTAATCTTATAATATAATAGATGTAGAATTGAATGGTGACCTAGGGTTTATAGCTTCAACCAAAATAATGTTGAAGAGCTATTGTTCAATTATAGTTTATTTTTTTCTTTTCTCTTTTTTCTTTTTCTTTTTTTTATTACTTCAAAATATTATGGGGGTACAAATTTTTTTGGTTATATGTATCAATTTTGTTATGGGTGAGTCAGGGTTATAAGTGCACCCATCACCCAGATGGTGTTCATTGTACCTATTAAGTAGGTTTTTGCCCATCCCCTTCTCTCCCCTCCCTACTGCTTGATTTCCGCTGAGTTTTACCTCCCTCTGTGCACATGTGTGCTCATCAGTTAGTTCTAACTTAATAGTGAGTACAGGTGGTGTTTGTTTTCCATTCTTTAGATACTTCACTTAAGATAATTGTCCCCATTTTTTTAAAAGAAAACACACTTATTGCATTCTGTAAGAAGAACTTGACTCAAAAAACAGTCAATAAGGTACAGAATCTGGCTTCCCCTTGTAGTGGCTTGGACATACTCTGACTTCTCTTTCCTGTTCTCATCTGTAACATGTAGATAAGAATACCCCCCCCCCCCCCCCCCCCCCCCTTTTTTTTTTTTTTTTTTTTTTTTTTTTTTTTTTTTTTTTTCCATCCAAATTATTGCAAAAGGCATTAAGTCATCCTTCTTCATGGTGAGGTAGTAGTTCATAGTATATACATACCACATTTTGTTAAACCATTCCTCAGTTGGTGGACACTTGGGTTGATTTCACATCTTTGCAATTGTGAATTGTGCTGCAATAAACATTTGCATGCAGGTATTTTTTGATGAAATTACTTCTTTTCCTTTTGGTAAATACCCAGTAGTGGGATTGCTGGATCAAATGGTAGGTCTACTTTTAGTTCTTTGAGGAATCTCCATACTGTTGTCCATAGAGGTTTTACTAATTTACAGTCCCACCAATAGTGTATAAGTGTTCCTTTCTCTCTGCATCCATGCCACCATCTATAGTTTTTGGACTTTTTAATAAAAGCCATTCTAACTGGGGTAAGGTGATAATCTCATTGTGGTTTTAATGTGTATTTCCCTGATGATTAGTGACATTGAGGATTTTTCACATGTTTATTGGCCATTAGTCTATCTTCTTTTGAAAAGCTTCTGTTCATGTCTTTTGCTCACTTTTTAATGGGGTTGTTTGTTTTTTCCTTATTGATTTGCTTGAGTACTTTGTAGATTCTGGTTATTAGCTGTTTATCAGATGTATAGCTTGAGAATATTTTCTCCCATTCTGTAGGTTGTCTATTTGCTCTGTTGATTATTTCCTTAGCTGTGCAGAAGCTTTTTAATTTAATCAAGTCCCATTTATTTATTTTTCTTGTTGCTGTGATTGCCATTGGGTTCTTCTTCATAAAATCTTTGCCTACGCCAATATCTAGAAGGGTTTTCCAACATTTTCTTCTGGAATTTTTATGGTTTCATGCCTTTTATTTAATTCCTTTATTCATCTTGAATTAATTTTTGAAAATGATGAGAGATATGGATCCTGTTTCATTTTTCTGGTTGTGGATATCCATTTCTCCCAGCACCATTTATTGAATAGGGATTCTTTCACTAGTGAATATTGTTTTTTGCTTTGTCAAAGATCAGTTGGCTGTATGTGGATGGTTTTATATGTGGGTTCTCTGTTCTGTTCCATTGGCCTATGTCTCTATTTTTGTGCCAATACCATGCTGTTTTGGTTATTATAGCCTTGTAGTATAGTGGGAAATCTATAATGTGATGCCTCCAGATTTGTTCTTTTTGCTTAAGATTGCTTTGGCTATCCAGGCTCCTTTCTGGTACCAAACAAAGCTTAGAATTTTTTTCTGGATCTGTTAAATATGACATTGATATTTTGATGGGGATTGCATTGAATCTGTAAATCACTTTGGGTAGTATGGACGTTTTAACAATGTTGATTCTAATGATCCATGAGCATGACATGTTTTTCCATTTGTTTGTGGTGTCTGTGATTTTTGTCCTCAGTGTTTCGTAGTTCTCTTTATAGAGATCTTGTACCTCCTTGGTTAGTATACTCCTAGGTATTTTATTTTCTTTGTAGCTATTGTGAATGGTATTGAATCTTTGATTTGACTCTCAGCTTGACTGTTATTGGTGTATAAGAATGCTACTGATTTGTGTACATTAATTTTGTAACCCGAGACTTTGCTGATTTTTTTCTCTTTTTATTCAGTTCCAGGAGTCTCTTGGTGGAGTCTTTAGGGTTTTCTAAATATAAGATCATATCATCAGCAAAAAGCAACAGTTTGACTTCCTCTTTCCCAATTTGGATACCCTTTATTTCTTTCTCTTTCCTGATTGCTCTGGCTAGGACTTCCAGCACTATGTTGAATAGAAGTGGTGACAATGGGCACCCTTGTCTTGTTCCAGTTCTTAGTGGGAATGCTTTCAACTTTTCCCCATTCAGTATGATGTTGGCTGTGGGTTTGCCATATATGGCTTTTACAATTCTGAGATATGTTCTTTCTATGCCTAATTTGTTGAGGGTTTTTATCATGAAAGGGTGCTGAATTTTGTCAAGTGCTTTTTCTGCATCTATAGAGATGACAATATGGTCTTTGTTTTTGCTTCTATTTATGTGGTGATTCACATTTATTGATTTTTGCATGTTGAGCCATCCTTGCATCCCTGGGATGAAGCCACTTGGTAATGGATTATTTTTTTGATGTGCTGCTGAATTAGGTTTGCTAGTATTTTACTGAGGATTTTTGCACCTATATTCATGAGGGATATTGGTTTGTAGTTTTCCTGGCTTTGATATCAAGGAGATACTGGCCTCACAGAATGAGTTGGGGAGGATTCCCTCCTTCCTGATATTATGGAATAATTTCTGCAGTATGGGACCAGCTCTTTTTTATAGGTCTGGTAAAATTCAGCTGTGAATCCATCTAGTCTGGGGCTTTGGTGGAAGAGTTTTTTACAGCTTCAATCTTGTTGTTCATTATTGGTCTGTTCAGGAGTTCTATTTCCTCCTGATTGAGTCTTGGGAGGTTGTGTGTTTCCAGGAATTTGTTCATTTCCTCTACGTTTTTGAGTTTATGTGCATAGATATTTTCATAGTATTCACAGATGATATTTTGTATTTCTGTGGTTTCAGTTGTGATATCTCCTTTTTCATTTCTGATTGAGCTTATTTGGGTCCTTTCTCTTTTATTCCGGTTAATCTAGCAAGAGGTCTATCAATTTTGTTTATCTTTTCAGAGAAAAACTTTTTTGTTTCATTGATCCTTTGGATTGTTTTTTTGTTTTCCATTTCATTTAGTTCTGCTCTGTCCTTAATTATTTCTTTTCTTCTGCTGGCTTTGGGTTTGGTTTGCTCTTCCTTTTCTATTTCCTTGAGATGTGTCATTAGATTGTTAATTTGGGATCTTTCTGTCTTTTAATGTAGACATTTAAGGCAATGAATTTTCCCCTTAGTACTGCTTTCACTGAATCCCATGGATTTTGAAAGCTTGTGTCCCCTTCATCATTCAGCTCAAGGAAACTTTTGATTTCCACCTTAATTTCATTATTGTCCCAATAATCTTTCAGCAGCAGGTTGTTTAATTTCCATGACTTTGTGCAGAATTGAGTGTTTCTCTTGGAGTTGATTTCTAGTTTTATTTCACTGTGGTCTGAGAAGATACATGGTATGATTTCCATTTTTTTGAGTTTGTTGAGACATGTTTTGTGGCCTAAAATGTGACCAATCTCAGAGAATTTTCCATGTGCTGATGAGAAGAATGTATATTCAGTAGTTTTTGGGTAAACACTACTGAGTATACATTCAGTACAACAGACATTTACAGACATTTGTTCTAGAGTCCCATTTAAGTCCAGTATTTCTTTTTTTACTTTCTGCTTGGATGATCTATCCAGTTCTCTCAGTGGAGTGTTGAAGTCCCTAGCAATTACGATGCTGCTGTTCATCTCTTTGCTTAGATCTAGTAAAGTTTGCTTTATGAATCTGGGCACTCCTGTGTTAGATACATAAATATTTAGGATTGTTATGTCTTATTGATGAATTGATCCCCTTACAAATATAATGACTATCTTTGTCTTTCTTTACTATTGTTGATTTAAAGTCAATTTTACCTGATATGAGAATGGTTACTACCTGCTCTCTTTTGGTTTCCACTAGCATTGAATATTTTTCTCCATCCTTTCACATTGAGCCTGTGTGCATCCTTATGGTTTATATGTGTCTCCTGGAGACAGCAGATCATTGGGTTATGTTTTTTCATCCATTCAGCCAGCCTATATTTTTTGAGTGCTGCATTCAAATCCTTAATGTTAGGAGATAGAATTGATATGTGGGATGCTGTTCTGTTCATCATGTTGGGTAGTACGCTATTGCTTTCTTTCCCTTCTTGTGCTATTGTTTTATAAGAATTGTGAGCTTAACTTTTTTAGTGGTTTCACACTGGTGGGTGTCTATTGTGCTGATTCGTGTATAATGCAGTTCTAAGTATTTCCTGAAGGGCTGGTCTGGTTATGACAAATTCCCTCAGTGTTTGCTTAACTGGAAAAGACTTAATTGCTCTGTGAATTTGAAACTTAGCATTGCAGGATACAAAATTCTAGGCCAGCAGTTGTTCTGTTTAAGAAGATCAAAGACAGGGCCCCATTCCCTTCTGGTTTGTAGGGTTTCTGCTGAGAAGTCTGCTGTTAGCCTGATGGGTTTTCCTTTGTATGTGAATTGTTGCTTACATCTAGCTGCTTGTAGATTTCTCTCCTTCATTTTGCCTTTGTCCAGGTTGAATACTATGTGTCTTGGAAATGCCCTATTTTTTATGAATCTTCCTGGAGTTTGATGACCATCTTGTATCTGGATGTCAGTATCTCTGGCAAAACCGGGGAAGTTTTCTTCAGTAATTCCCTAGAATAGATTTTCCATGTTTTTACTTCTTTCCTCTTCTCCCTCAAGGATATCTATAATTGTATGTTAGTTTGCTTTGCATAGTCCCATATCTCTTTGAGTGATTGTTCCACTTTTGTTGTTCTCTTCTCTGCCTCTTTAAATGACTGGGTTAGCTTGAGAGCCTTGTCTTAAATTTCTGAGATTCTTTCTTCCCCTTGGTTTAATCTGTTGCTGATGCTTTCTGCTGTGTTTTGAAATTCCCTAAATGACTCTTGCATTTCTTTGATTTCTAGTATATATTTTCTTTTGTTGTCTAGCTCTTTAGCAACATTTTCATTAATTTCCTGAAATTTTTTTTTGGCTTCTTTTTGTTGTTTTCAACTTTCTCTTCAATTCCATTCATCTTATTTTCCATCCATATTCTGAATTCCATTTCTGTCATTACAACAATTTCCTTATAGTTTGGATTCACTACTGTGGCTCCATAGTGATCCCTGGGTGTTGATCTGTTTTGATTTTTCATGTTCCCAGGGTTCTTTTGCTGGTTTCTTCTCATCTGAAATGTCTTTTCTCAACTCAGTGGTAACAGGTTTGCAGGATACCTGTTCTTTGCTGGGAACTCTCCTGCTTAAGCAGAAGAAGGGGAGGTCCCCAAATGGTGCTTTTTGCCTCCTACTCTGGAAAGTTTAATCAGCAGGGGAGGGGCATGTGCACTAGAAGCCTATAATGCAGCTTTTGTGATTTGATCTGTTCACCTGTGATTACCTCTGTTCAAGCCTGTGCTGGATGCTGTTTGTGCTAGGTGTTGGGCTGTTCACCAGATAGTTGCAGGACATTTGAGTTGGGAGCTGGGCAAGACCCTCTTCAATGAGGCTGGTTTTGTGGGGTTGCTGTGCCCAGCGTCTCCCCACAGATGTGACAGTGGCAGCTGGGTGAGGCTATCCAGGCAGTTGTCATGAGTTCCTGATCTGTGTGCATTTGCTTAAACCAGGTCCCAGTGTACTTACTGCTCGAGCTTGTGGGGTCCCTGCTAGGGTGCTGGACTTTGGAGCAGTTCCTGCAACAGTGTTGGAGGATCTGGGGTGGGGTCTTGGGGCCCAGGTGCAACACTGGAATCTCCAGCAGTGTCCCGGGCCTGGCAGAAGTTCTGGAGACACAGAGATAGAGCCTTGGGCTTTGACCTGTGAGCCTCAGAGCTGAGACTGGGGAGGAGCTAGAAGCAGGGCTTCTGAGTAAGGCCTTAGATCCAGGAGCAGGGTCATGGGGGCTTCAGGGCTGTACTGAACTGGAGTGCAGGGTCAGGGCTGAGCAGGCAGCAGGCTGCTGGAACCTGGAGGGCGGAGTCGGGGCTAAGCAGGTGGTGGGCTGTTGCTCAGGCTCAGGGACTGGATGCCAAGTCATGTGGGTGGAGGTAGGTTCCAGAGGCCCAGGGACCCAGAGTTCTCCCCACACTCACCAGGACCCACTGAAGCAGTCACCCCAAGACTTCCAGGTTGGAGCCCATGTGCTCAGATGCCATTGTGCTCTTGGGGAGGGAGGCTTGGCTTCCAGTCACAGGGTACATCTTGGAGGAGTCTCCCACTGGTCCACTCCCTGCCCATCCCAGTGGGGACAATGTGAAGGCCGCAGCTGCAAAGCTGAGTTCTGTGCAGACCTGGCGCTCAGGATGTCTTTAGCTGCTGCCCAATCCCCACTCACCTGTTTTCTGGTGCAATGACTCTGCACAGATTCTAGGCATGTCCCCGATCTGTGGCAGTGGAGGGAGCCCTCTCACAACTTGACCACAGTGCCTGCAGGGTGAGCACGGTGCCCCAGTGCTCTATCCTGGTAATCTTTCCCCTGCATACTTTGATATTATCAAATACATCACCCAGTCACCTTTTCTTTCCCCACACTGAGAGTCCCATGCTGCTTCTCTGTGATTTCACAATGTTCCTTCTGAGAATACCTGTCCGTAGGTAGACATCTGCTTCCTATTTACTCTTCTTTCCTTGGGAGCTACAGGTTTGCAGGCTGCTTCTAATCCACCATTATTTTCCCCCTCCTGATATCTCCTTCTAATGGTGGCTTCAGGATAAACTCTTCTAGTGGCGGTGGCCTGACCACACGCTTACTCCCACTGTTGACCTCATGGGAAACTTCTCTCAGGCGGAGAAGCCTGCTTGCAACTTTCTTAGCACCGACCTCCTTCCCTGCAGTGGCAGCGTGTTTGGGGACCAGTGGTGAGAACCAGCCAGAGCTGTGCTTGTTTGGAGCCACAGCAGGGCGGGGCTCAGGTGCAGGCAGCTTCACTCGGTTCCTCTGTGGATTGCTGGGCGCTGCATCCATCCCCAGTTATAGTTGGTTAATTCCATGTAAACCAGAAATCAAACAATTAAAGAAAAAACTATTTGAGAATGTTTATCATGAACAAAATGTCAACTGTGTCACCTCAAAATTTCACTATATGTAAAAGCTCCAAACTCATTTATAACGACATGGTAAATCATATTCGTAGCTTTGAGTCCCAATAATTAAAAAAAAGTTTAATGAAATGATTATTAAAGGACTGTCAACTACTTTCAATACTTAAACATAAAATTTTTTTAGTTTTATTAAGGTATAAATCTCAAGTAAAATATGCTTTCTAGAAAATATGCTAGTGAAACTCTGTTTTTATTTAGTGATAGTATGCTGTGCACAAAAGATGAGTACTTCATTCAGTGTGGTTCTTGCATCTCATCAGATATTTGGGAAAGAAATGATGAAAAACCTTTTACAAAAACCTTTGGAGTGAATTAATTATTATCCTTTTGGTCTACTTGCTTGGCAAAGGATTACAGGATTTCAAGCAGCAAGCAACATAGTGACTACTTGGGAAAATGTTCTTAGAATGGAAAATTGGGAAATAAATGCACTATGCAATGATTATTGACAATGGAACAAGGCTCTGAGTAATTTAGGAAGCTCAAGTATACAATGTCTTTGTCACTTTTTTCACTGTGTGTTTAGAACAGCTAAGGTAAAAGAAATATAGTCCCTATTTCTTATAGTCCATATATATATGGTCGTGGGTCATGTTTATCATTCTTCTTTGGTCAAAGGCAAGCTACATGACATCCAAAGATTTTTAACCTTTCTTGTCCTTTACAAAATGTTTAACCGATATGAAACAGCAGCTATTACATTTTTGGAAGGCTGTTTAAACAAAAGAAAGCCTTAATATTGCACTGTGCAGACATCAATAATGCAGGACTTGCAAAGAAAAAAGTTCATTTGCTGGAACTTGCTGAATAAGTAATCAAATTGCTGTGTTTCAGGAGTGCAACTATTTCTTACAAGAAATCTGCTGTAAAGACATATGAATCATTCCACTCCAGGGAAGAGGCTGAAATTGGTGTCATGCAATGAAAGCTGAGGTGCAGATGGAAACTCAGAGGCAGTATTTTGTGTGCCAATTAGGTTGTTCCTTCCTCATTTCTAGATATACAGATTAGGGGCAAATTTGTTTCAAGTAGTTATGAAGCTGCAATTACATTTACAAATATTATAAATAAAAAGATGTAAGAGCCACAGTCTTAACTCTGCTTCCAAAAATATTCAGACATCATTTTTTTTAACAGTGAGCAAAACTTCAATGTGTGGAATGGTTTCAGTGAAATCATATAACTACTGTTGACCAAATCTTCACATCCAAGATGAAGGTAAATTTGTCTTCACCTTAGTTAGTTATAATCAGAGAAGAAGAAAAGTTTTGTGACCTGGTTGGTAACATGATCATCTACTGTGTTCTATACTGGCCGAAGTAAGCCACAAACTTTAACAATGACTTTGTAACTTGTAATAATAAAAATCTGATGATAATTATTAGATTAAAAAATAGAATTTGTTCTTGTATTCCAGAAGTTTAACATATAATGGTGATAAGGTTTAACATATGCTGGTGACATGCAGCTTCAGCATTGTTCTTAGTTTTAGTCTTGGATTTGGCTCAATATTGACTTTAACACTTGAACCTTAGGTATTATATATATATACACACATATATCCCTCCCTCTCTCTGCCTCTCTCTTTCTGTCTTCTCTCTCTTTCTCAACACTTGCCTGGTGTATGTAGATACAGAAGTAGGCAAGTTGAGGTATGATCATTTCAGTTCAACTCAAAAACACTGTTTCTACAATTTCCTGACAATACTAGATCTTATTTTGTGTAAGTGACACAAAATATGGAGCCCAGATAACCAAGAGAACCTGAGGCTCTCTCTTTCTCCCACTCCATTCTGTTTGGACCTCTTTGCTTCTTCCTTTCTTAACTTATACTCTAACATCCTTCATCTTTTTTCTTATTAAATTTCTTATTCAATTAAAATTATATTACTTAATTTTTGAAGTATAAAATATTGCATGTGGATTGTGAATAATTTGGAAAAGAGAAAATTATAATTTAAGAAAAACACACATAATCTCTCCACATAGGGATAGCCCTTTAGTGCCTTGGGGGTGCTTAACATCATGTTACCAAATATACAGACCCATAGATTTGGATTTTGAGGGTTTGTAGATTATGGTTTTCTTATTTTCACTTAATCATCAGTGTAATTCCACGTCCTTATTATTTTTCAAGTTGTTTTTGTTGATGTCTGCAAACTGTTCCAGTATCCACATGCACCACAATTCTTAACACTATCACTTAAATTCCTTTAATGCCATTCAGGGCTATAGTGGTCACTAAAATTTTTATGTAGTGATAAAACGTACATCACAGGTTATATTGCCAGGGTTCTCCACAGAAACAGAACCAACAGTGTGTGACACACACACACAAAGACAGAGAGAAAGGATTATTTTAAGGAATTGACTTATGCAATTGTGGGGGCTGACAAGTACAAAATCTATAGGAGGGCAGGTTGGCAGGCTGGAAGTCTAGGGAAGAAGTGATATTGCATTTCAAGTTGGAAGGCAGTTTGGAGACAGAATACTCTCTCCCAATAACCAGAGACAGATGCCTGCTCAGTTTGAGAAGAAAAGTACAAGCCCTGCTTTATAAAAGCTTATAGGACAAAGGACTTGCAGGACAGGGTAACATGTACTAATAAGAACCTGGTGAGTAAGTGTGGAAAGGCATATTGGGAGTTTTCCATCGTGGGAGAGTGGGGTAGAAAGTAAGACTAGGTAAGGAAGAGTTCATTAATACATTCACCCAGGACTCAGGTTATAGTTTTCATTCCCCATATACATTTTTAACAGCTTCATTGATGAATAAGTTAAATATAGAACACTACGCACTTTAAAGTGCACATTTTCTTAAGTTTTAGTATGCGTATTGGCCTGTGAAATCATCACCACAGTTAAAAACAAATGAACAAATATATCACCTCCAAAATTTTCCTCCCTCCTGCCTCTTCCTCGGGAAGTAACTGATCTGTTTTCTGTCACTACAGGTAAGATTGTGTTTTCTACAACCCTATAAAAATGGAATGAAAAATGAGCTCATTTTTGCCAGCTTCTTTTACACAGCGTCACTAGGTTGAGATTCATCCATGTTGCTATGCTTATCAATGATCCATTACTGTTTATTGCTAAGTGGTACTCTATTGTATGGATAGCCCATAATTTGTCTATCCATTCACATCTTGATGGATATTTGAGCTGTTTCCAATTTGGGACTATTATAAATAAAGCATTATGAATGCTGGTATACAAGCATTATATGGACATATACTTTCTTTTTATTGAATAAATATGAAGGGGTCTGGGTCATATAATGAGTGTGTTTACCCTCTAAGAAACTGGCAAGCTTCTTCTGAAAGTAGCTGAATTATCTCATATTCTCACCAGCAGTGTATGAGAGTTCTGGTTGCTTTACATGTTTGCCAATTTGTCAATTTTTAATTTTGGATATCCTAATAGGTGTGTAATGCACCTCATTGTTATAATTTGCATTTCCTTTAGGACAAAGATGTTGAACATTTTCTTAGTGTGGCTTTTTGACAGAGGTATATCTTCTTTGGTGAAAACTATGTTCAAATATTTTGTCCATTTTTTATTGTGTTTTTTTTACTACTGAGTTTTGAGAGTTCTTTGTCTATTCTGGATAAAAGTTGTTTATTGGATATGTTATTTATAAACATTTTCACCCAGTATTTTGTGTGTCTTTTCTTTCTCTTTAGAGTGTATTTTGAAAAGCAAAATTTCTTTGTTTGACACAGCTACATTTGTTATTTTCTTCTTTTATAGACTGTGCTTTTGGTGAAACACAGAAATTTTTGCCTATGCCAAGCAGATTTATTACTATATTTTCTTCTGTTAGTATAATAGTTTTAAGTTTTTCATTTAGGACTTTGATCTAAGTTTACAATAGTTTTAGGTTTTCATTTAGGACTTTTGAATTAATTTTGGTATATGGTCAAAAATAAGAATCTTTTTTTTTTTTCCCCCATGGGATAGCCAATAATTTCAACTCTGTTTATGGAAAAGGTTGTCCGTTAGCCAATGGAATGTCTTTTTTTCCTTTATCAACAACCGATTTTATGGATCTACTTCTGCATTCTCTATTCTGTTCCAGTGCTCTATTTGTCTACCACAATGGCAATACTACACTGTCTTGATTATTATTATAGCTTTATAATAAGTGTTGAAGTCAGTGTAATTCTTCCAATTTTGTTTTCTTTTTCAGAATACTTTGGTTATTTTAGTTTTTTTACATTTCTATAAGAATTTTGGATTCAGCTTCTCAATTTCTGTAACAAAAATTCCTGCTGGGATTATGATTGGTATTGTATTTAATCTTTATAATGTTTGAGGAGGTGTGACTTCTTAAAAATATCACGTCTTCCAATTCCTGAAAACAGAATATCTCTCCATTTATGTCTTTTTAAATTTCTCTCAGCAATATGTGTCCAATTTTAGTGTACAGGTCTTAAATATATTTTATCAGATTCACCCCTAGTTCTTCCATAGTTTTGATGCTATTGTATATGGTATGATTTCTATTTTAAATTAGTTTCCGAGGGTTTGTTGTAGTATATAAAAATACAGTTGTTTTTATTTAATGATCTAGTATGTTGTAAACCTGCTAAACTCAAACATTAATTCTAATAACTTTTTTTTAGAGTCTATAGAAATATTTATGTAAATGTTTATGCCGTTTGGGGAGCAAGGACAATTTTCCATCTTCCTTTTTGATTTGGATGCCTTTTACTTATTTTTCTTGCCTTACTGCCATGGCTAGATCCTCCAACATTAGGTTAAAGTTATGAGGAGATATTCTTGCCTTTTTCCTAATATTAAGAAGAGAACATTCACTCTTTCACAACTAAGTATAATGTTAGACTTTAGGTTTTTCATAGAAGCCCCTTATCAGGTTGAGAAAATCTCCTTCTATTTATCATTTGCTGAAATATTTTATCAGAAATGGATGTCAATTTTATAAAATGATTTTCCTGGATATATTGAGATAAGTTTTGTTAGTATTGTGAATTAGAATGATAGATTTTTTGAATGTTACATCAACCTTGCAACTCCAGGATAAATATGAGTCAGTGGTAGTGTATTATCTTTTTACATATTTGTATTCAGTTGGATGAATTTTGTTAAGAATTTTTGAATTTGTGTCTGTTTTTGCTTTTATACACATGTCTTTATTTTTATACATATGTATATTTAAAAATGTATATATTTCAGGTAGACAACATGATGTTTTAATGTACATATACATGGTAAAATGATTAGTAAAGTCAAACAAGCTAACATATCTGCCACTTCATACAGTTACCTTTTTTTGTGTGTGTATGGTAAGAGCACTTAAAATCTACTCTTTTAGCAAATTCTTAGTATACAATACAATATTATGAGCTATAGTCCTCCTGCTTTAGATTCAATCTCTAGGTTTATTCTTCCTACGTACCTGCAAGTTTGTACACCTTGACTTACATCTCCCCATCTTCCTGCCTTGCTCCTGGTAACCAACATTCTGCTCTCTGTTCCTATGCATTCAACTATTTTAGATTCCACATATAAGTGAGATCATGCAGTATTTGCCTTTTTGTGTCTGGCTTGTTTCACTCAGCATAATGTCCTCCAGGTTCATCCATACTGTTGCAAATGTCTGGGTCTCCCTCTTTTCTAAAGCTGAATGATGCTCTATTTAGTGTATATACCACATTTTCTTCATCCATTCCTATGTTGAGGGACACTTAGATTGATTCCAAATCTTGGCTGTTGTGAATAGTGCTGCAGTGAGCATGGGAGTGCAGATAGCTCTTTGACATACTGATTGCATTTCCTTTGGATATATGCCTAGTATTGGGACTTCTGGATCACACGATAGCTCTATTTTTAATTTTTCAAAGAGCCTCCATAGGGTTTTCCATAGTAGCTGTACTAATTAACATTCCCACCAACAGTGTGTAAGGTCCCTTTTCTCCACACACTCACCAATACCTCTTGTCTCTTATCTTTTTTTAGAACAGCCATCCTTGTAGGTGTGAGGTGATACCGCATTGTGGTTTTAACTTGCATATCCCTGATGATTAGTGATAATCATCATTCATATAACTGTTGGCGGTTTTTATGTCTTCTTTGGAGAAATGTCTCTTCAGGTTCTTTGCCCTTTTTAAAATCAAGTTATTTGTTAGTTTGCTATTGAGTTGTGTGAGTTCATTATGTATTTTGGATGTTAACATCTTATCAGATATACGGTTTGCAGATATTTTCTTCCCAACTATAGACTGCTTTTTCATTTTGTTGATTGTTGATTGTTTGTTTGTTTGTTTTGCTGTGCAGAAGCTTTTTCATATGATGTAGTCCCAAGCATCTATTTTAGTTTTTGTTGCTAGAGCTTTTAGTGTGATATCCAAAAACTTACTTCTCAGGTCACTATCAAGCATCTTATCGCCTATGTTTAGGTCCTGTGTTTAGATCCTTAACCCACTTTGAGTTGATTATTGTGTATGGTGTAAAATAAGGATATAGTTTTCATTCTTTTGTATTTGAATACCCAGTTTTCCCAACATTATTTATTGAAGAGACTATTTTCTCTCCATTGCGTATTTTGGCACCCTGTCAAAGATCAGTTTACCATAAATGTGTGGATTTATTTCTGTGCACTCTATTATGTTCCATTGGCCCATATGTTTGTTTTTATGACATTATCATATTGTTTTGACTATTGTATCTTCATAATATGTTTTGAAATCAGGAAATGTGATGCCTCTCTTTGTTTTTCTTGTTCAAGATTGCTTTGTTCTTCAGGATCTTTTGTGATTCCATATGAATTTTAGTATTTTTTTTTCTAGTTCTGTGAAAAATGTCATTGACATTTTAATAGAGATTGCATTGAATCTGTGTATCACTTTGGGTAGTATGAATTTGTGTTCTTGAGTGATGTTGATCTGTAGGGTTTTTTTTTCTTGTAATGTTTTTGTCTTATTTTTTGTATCAGGATTATACTGACCTCATAGAAAGAATTGAGAAGTACTCCTTCCTCTTTATTTTTTGGAAGAGTTTCTAGGGAGTTGAAATTATTTCTCTCTTAGAGATTAGATAGAATCAACTAGTGAAACCATTACAGCTTGGAGTTTTTATTGTTGAAAAGTTCTACCTACAAACTCAATTTCTTTAATAGATAGGGGGCTTGCTCATAATGATAATGGGAAATATGATGTGATATGATATGATAGATTTTATCTTACCATTAGTAAATGTTTTATGTGAATTTGAGAATACGTACTCTGATGTTTTGGGGTAAAGTGTTGTGTAAATATCAATTTGGTCAAGTTGGTTAATAGCATTTTTCAAGTTTTCAAAATCTTAACTGATTTTACATATACTTTGTCAATCAATTATTGAGAGAAAATTGTCGAAATTTCAGTGTGTGATTGTGGATTTTCCTATTTCTCCTTATAGTTCTATCAGTTTTTTGATGTTGCATCAACATTTAGAACTGTATGTACTCTTCAAAAATTGAAACTTTTATATGAATTTATCCTCATTATCATTGCTATTATACTTTCTTCTATTCCGTATGACAGTAATACTGCTATATTGGCTTTTTTCTTTTTATAAGGGTTAGAATGGCATATCTTTTTCCATTCTTTTAAATTTATTTTATTTGTGTATACATAATTAAAGTCAATTCATACAGGGAGTATATAGTTCTTTTAGCTAACCTGATAACCCTGGCCTTTTAATGGTCCTGTTTAAACAATTTATATTTAACATGGTTCTCAATATGATTGAATTTATGTCTCCCATCTTGTTATTTTTTTGTTTGTCCTGTTTGGCCTTTCTTTAATTTGTTCTCTTTTCTATTTTCTTTTAGATGAATTATTTTTGTTTGCTCATTACCTATGTCTTTTATTAAAATAATGGCTGCTTTAAGGCTTATATTATTCATTTTTAATTTGTCACATTCTCCTTCAAGTTATATTATCCTATTCCCATATAGTGTAAAAGGTTTATTATTGCATACTTTTATTTTTACCCCTTTTTCCTTTGTATTACTTTTTACATATAGTTTTTTTAACATATGGTATAGTTCCCACCATAAATATTTATTATTTTTGTTTTAAACTACTATCTTTTAAAGAGATTTAAATTATAATAAAAAAATTTACATTTGCTCATAGAATACTATTTTAAATGTTTTTAATTCCTCTGTGTAGTTGCAGAATTTTTCTTCTGCCCTAATAATTTCCTTTTTTTTCCTTTTTGTAGTTTATGTCTGCTGGTGATGGAATCTTTCAGATACTGAATGCTGAAGATATCTTTATTTTACCTTTTCTTTTTAAAGGTATTTTTCTTGGGTAATATATTGTAGACTGCAATTTTGTTTTTCACCAGTACTTATAGGGGTTCCTCTACTGTTTTCTGATTTTCATTGTTTCTGATAAAAATCTACTGCCATCCTTATCTTCATTCTTCTGTACATAATGAGCTTTTGTTCCCTCAAAGTCTTTTTAAGATGATCTCTTTATCACTAATTCTAAGAAATTTGATTTTTATGTACTTGGTGTTTTATTTGCTTTGTTTCTTGGACTTGGGGTTCAGTTCATTGAGCTGCTTGCATCTGTGCATGTATAGCTTTCATAACTGGATATATTTTGCCTAGTATTTCTTCAAATATTTTTTTTTTCCTGCAGCACATGCCATCCTTCGGGCACTTCAATTTTAGGGACATTAGAGCAATTGAAATTGTTCTACCAATCACAATTGCTCTTTAAAATTTTTTAAGTTATTCTTACTTTATATTTGACATAGTCTCTTTTGTTATTTCTTCAAGTTGACTAATTATCTCTTCTGCAGCATCTAATCTGCCATTCATCTCAACCAGTGGTATTTTTCATCTAAAACATTGTAGTTTTATTTATATATGTATGTATGCATATAAATATATATTTCATTATTTTATGGTTCTAATAATTCATTCAATATTTCTTCTAGCTTTTTGAGTGTATGGAATATAACTTTAATAATGGTTTTAATGTCTTAATGCCTTTACTAATTCTGTCATCTGTGTGATTTCTGGGTAATTTTCAATTAATTGATGTTTTTCTCCTCCTTAAGAATCATATTTTCTTATTTAGCATGCCTGGTAATTTTTGATTGGTTGCCAGACAATGTGAATATTTATTCTCAATATATGTGTAGTATTAAAGATATGTTTGATCTTTGTTCTTGGAAATAGTTAAGTTACATGAAAATAGTTTTATCCTTTCCAGTCCTGCTTTTAAGCTTCTCTAGGCAGGATCAGAGTAGCACATTGTCTGGAGATAATTTTTTATCCACTATTGAGAGAAAATCATTCTGCATACTCTACTCAATGCCTCATTAATTATGAAATTTTTCACTCTGGATGGTGGGAACATGAGTAATTTATAGCCAAGCATTTAGGCAGAAAAATGTAACCAAGAACCAAGAAAAAAAAGACAGTAGAAGCAAACTCACTATTGATTTCAATATTGGGATTAGCAGACAGGATTTCAAACAACTACTTTCAGCTTATTCAAGAATGTATAAAAAACAGGTACAAAAATGGATAAAATATGGAGTTTTCAATAAAACATTACAATAAATATGACTGGATTAAATGTACCTTATAGAAATTAGACATATATCTCAAATTAAGAACTCAAAGATGGGTTTAATAAGATAATAGGCCAAGCACAACCCTGGTTTATTGAACTGGAAACAAGGGCAGTAACCAAAATGAAACACATATATAACCAATGAAGAACAGAAAATACATGAAATAGCACAAGAGACACATAGGGAAACAGTGAAAGGCATAAGATAAATGAAGTCTCTGAAGAAGAACAAATAGGAAAAAAAGGAATATTCAAAGTGGCAATGGCTACTTTAATAGTTTTCTAAAAACTATTAAAAGTATCAACCTATAGTGCTAAAAAGCCTTGCAAAGCTTGAGCTGAGTAAATAAAAGAAATCCACCTCAGTACATACTGTAGTAAAACTGAGCAATACCATCAATCAACATGAGAAAATTGTCATCATTGAACCCCATTTTCACAAGTGCAAAATGTTAGTTCTCTCCCAGTGCACGTGTAATAGACCCCATGTGAGACAAAAAATAAATCTCAACAAATTTTACAGGATTGTAATATTCCAGTTTTCTCTGACTACAGTAGCATTAAATTAGAATTCAATAACAATAAGGTACTCAGAAATTGCCAAATATCTAGAAATTATAAAACTCTCTTCTAAATACCTCATGAGTCAATAAGAAATCATAAGGAAAATTAGTAAACATTGAGTAAATAAACAAAATTATTAGTGGGATATAATTAAAGCAGTGTTTAGAGATAAATTTACAGTTTTAATTGTCTGTATAAGAAAAACATTTTTTAAATCAATTATCTAAGTTTTTACCTAAAAAAGCCAGAAAAGTAAAGCAAATTAAACCCAATGTAAGCAAAAGGCAAGAAATAGTAATCATACAAAGAAATAGAGACTGAGAGACAAAACTTGAAAAAACCAACATTTGAATCTTTTAAAAGATTAAAAATCAATAATCTATCAAGATTGCTTAAGAAAAAAGGAGAGAAAGCACGAATTATAAATATCAGAAATGATATTACCACAGATACCACAGATATTGCTAAAGACAGTAAGGGAATATTATGAAAAATTGTGCACTAGAAATTTGATAACTTTAATGAAATGGGCATATTCCTTCAAAAACATAAGTTATCAAAATTGATTAAGGAAGAAATAAAATGTCCAAATAGCTTATATTTAGTAAAGAAATTGAATTTGTAATAACAAACCTACACACACACACACACACACACGAACACACAAATATAGGCCATAATGTATTACTACTTGAGAAATTCTTCCAGTGTTTTATAGTTTTCCTTGAGAGATCTTTTACCTCCTTGCTAAGTAGATTCCTAGGGTTTGTTTTGTTTTGTTTGCAGCTATTCAATTGTGATTGCCTCTTAATTTGGTTCTCAGCTTGATTGTTATTGGTGTATAGCGAGACATCATCTTTCACTAGTCAGAATGGCCATTATTAAAAAGTCAAACAACATAAGACGTTGGCAAAGAGGTGGGGAAAAGGGAACGATTATACAGTGTTAGTAGGAGTGCAAATTAGTACAACCTCTATGGAAAACAGTGTGTCGATTTCTCAAAAAACTAAAAATAGAACTACCATTAGATCCAGCAATCCAACTGCTGGGTATCTACCCCAGAGAAAAGAAACCACTATGTTAAAAAGATACCTGCACTCATGTTTATCACAAAACTATTCACAATAGCAAAGATTTGAAATCAACCTAAGTGTCCATCAGTGGATGAATGGATAAAAATATGTTTTATATATATACACAAAATGAAATATATACAGCTGAATATATTTAGCTACAAAAAAGAATGAAATCATGTCTTCTGCAGCAACTTGAATGGAACTGGGGGCCATAATCTCTAGTGAAACAAGTGAGAAACAGACAGTCAAATACTGAATGTTCTCACATATAAGTGGGAGCCAAATAATGTGTGCACGTGGACACAGAATGTAGAATAATAGACACTGGAGGCTTTGAAGGGTGGGAGGGTGGCAGGGTGGAGGGGGAGAGAGATGAGAAACTACTTAAGTACAATGCACATTACTCCAGTGATAGTTACACTAAAAACCCAGACTTCACCACTACATAATATATTCATGTAATAAAGTTGCACTTGTACCCCTTAAAATTATATAAATAAAATTTTAAAAAAGAAAAAAAATAAATTCTTCCAAATGGAGGACATACTTCAATCACTAAAAAATGACTAAGATTTAATTAGTTAGTGGTAATTTTCCTTTCAAAAAGTTAGCTTTAAAGAGTAGATTAAAAGGTCTATATTCTCTTGATAGCTAGCTGCTAGAGCGAATGTGTAGACTCTGAGATTAAAAGGTTTACTCTCTGCCATTAGACTGTGTGCTGTTCAATTACTTTTTCAACGATGACAGCTTTATCTTTAACCTGCTACCCCTATTGTACATTTCATGCAATTTTATGTGCTGTATGCGGAGATGGAATTAAACAATATCTTCATTACCTCACACAAATAAAAATAGACAATTGATTTATCCTCTGAACTACTTTTTGTTTACTTTTTTAAACAATGAGGAACTTTGAACATGGACACATGACTTCTTTTATTCACAAGTAAGGACATTGGAAAGGTATTCACTGTCAAGATTTTTTTAGGATAAAACATATATAGATTAAAGAATCTTTGTTTTCTTACAAGCTAAGGTTCTTCTTAATCCCTAACACTACCCAGTGTTCCCTCTTTTCTCAAGACACCATGCAAGCTCTTCAGTGCAAATCCAAAGTGGTGGTGACTGAATCCCTAGTTGGTTCCAGCCCATGCTGCTGCAAAGCCCAGGGTCTTGCTCCGAACTCTTCTTCCTATGACCCCTTAAGGGCCTTTGTTGGTGCCTGAGGATGTGTGAGGCCATGGGTATATACATAGCACTATACAAAATTTTATTGAATTCAAAACTATCTATGAGCTCAGGAAATATTGTTAAGTAGAAGTGGAGGAAGAATTAAACTGAAGAAATAAGACTGGCCATGAATCAGGAATAATAAGTAATAAGATAGGAGAGTAGAAAGTGAAAAAAAGTGATTTGGTGGTAAATGGTGATGAAGTTTGAGAATTCCAAACCTCATTGTTGGAGGAAAAGAAAATACAATGAACCTGACCCTTCAAGCAGTCAAGATTCCTAATAGAAACAGCTTACTTGAGGCATCACAAAATTGGTAACCATAAAATTAGTCCTGTCCGTCAAAATTAATCAGTTTTATGGAGAAATGTACTAATGATTCAATGTTCCTACTCACTGGAGGAGAGACTGGCAAGAATCTGAAATAATGTTCTAAATAATTCTCCAACTGCTAAATTATTTTTCTAATAAGTTCAGTAATTGTTGCACATATTTCATACTTTTACCTTCACTTAAATCAGTTCTGCTGCAAATATGACATGGGAGAAGATAGAGTAGCACATTAGTCATTAATGTGCTATGATTTATGACAAATGGTGTTTAATATCTCTATAATTACTAATAACATTTTTTATTTCATTTTTATATTCTTATGGAGGAGAGCTAGAAATCTGAATGGACTTGATTGGGATTGGCAGAGTTATTTCCAAATACAAAAATATATTTTCTCTAATATTAACTCTTTTTAGTTCTCTATGTTTTACATCTTCAGTATAAAAAAAGAACTGAAAGAAAATATCATTTTTAGAGAATTGCCTTTAATTTAATATTTTATTAAATAAACTCTGTTATATGAATACCATATTCCCACTGACCAACATTATAAAATTATAGTATATATTAATTTTCTTATGGATAGTATTATTCTAGAATGTTACTATATTTAAGACTAAATAAGGGTTTTTGGATCACACATGCATATAGGAAACTGACAACTATTTAAGAAAGTTGGTTTCAAGATAGCTTTATACCTTCACACCAACCAAATCAATGCACTACTATAATAAACATTGACTTAAATTATGAGCAATAGAAAACTCAGTGTGTAGATTCCACTTTAAAAACCCAAAAAAAAGTAACTTTCTTTGTCTAAACTTTAATTTATATTTTGACCACTTCTACCCAACTCTCCCCCATTGGACTTTATGGCAGGTTCTTACTATCAATCAATTAAGGATGGTTTATGTTCTCAGACTCTAAGCAGCTCCCAGCAGAGGGGTGGGGCTTCACGCTGAGGGAGGTAGACCCGTTTCCTGTCTATCCACCTGGGTGACCCCCGACATTCACAATATTCCCCATAGTCTTCTATTGTCAGTTCGCAGACCCCACTCCTGAGCCCTTCCTCACTCTCAGTGTCAAGGTCGCCTCAGGGTCAGAATGCTCCTGGGAACATCTGCCTGTGTCCTTCTTGGCCACAAAGCATTATCCAGGTGTCTTGTGCATCTACATATTTTCCTGAGAATGAAAGTGACTGACACAAGGGCACCATAATTTCTATGTAAAAAGATAAACAAACAGTAAAATTTCCTCTAATGCAATTAAAGGATGCTAAAATGCACAACTCAGCTTAAGATAGCAGAGTTTATAGTGGCATACTCCCACAGGCCCACACACCTCCTAAAGAACGCATCCGATGGTGTGAGCATGCCATTGAGTGAGGATAGTATTGTCTGGGTGTCACTTTATTCCTAGTCTCTCCCAGTGATTTTGGAGACTCTGGTTTTCTCACCAGGTATTGGGAACAATCAACACTTGCTTATCAGAGCATACTGCCAGACAGGACAGACAGACACGTTTCCCAGGAGCAGGGCTCGTACTTAGGCCTGCTTGAAACATTCCTGCAGTGCCTTTGCTAAGTGGCCACTCTTCTTAATTACTGCCTATGGAGAGAGCTCACTTTATCTCTGGACCATTTTCTATTGAAAAAATCTCTTTTTTACATGAGATATTTTTTATATTTACATGAAAGCTATTTCCATACAACTTTACTACACAGAGCCTAGAACAGAGGCTGCTGTGCATTTATAATTTTATAACACTCTACTGATGATTTTCATAGGTACATAGGTTTCAGAACCATTGATCTAGAACAGTAGTTCTTAGCTTTGGCTGCACACTGGAATTACCATTTTTTAAAAATGATGGCATCTGGCC
This sequence comes from Daubentonia madagascariensis, assembly GCA_023783475.1. Classification (NCBI taxonomy): domain Eukaryota; kingdom Metazoa; phylum Chordata; class Mammalia; order Primates; family Daubentoniidae; genus Daubentonia; species Daubentonia madagascariensis. Next base: position 2,309,279 of record JAKFHU010001747.1, on the reverse strand, counting down.
CCATGCTGAGAAATTCTGATTCAATTGACTTGTGGTATGGTCAGGATATCTGGATTTTTGAAAACTCCCCAGGTAGGTCTAATGTTCAGTCAATGTGATCTAGAAGACTAGATGAACAGTTTGTCCCTCGGTCCCTTCCCAAAATGTTCTCTTTTTTGTTTCAAAATAGAGGTTTTATTCACTCTTTTTCTACCATCACATTTGATCAAGTACCAGATCAAGTGGGCAGGAATTCAAGATAAGGACCTGGATGCTAATCAAGGACAATAATAAAGTTGTGATAGCTATCAATCTCAGTGCACAAGCTTGAAATGTAGGCATGATACATTCGTGGTGTAAGAAGATCCTACAACTTAGAGGTTTGATGATTTTCTTAATCATAAGGTGGAGAACAAATTAACGCCCAGGACAGCTGACTCCAGAGCTTATGCTCCCCTTCGAATATACTGCTTAGCCTTGGGAGGAAGAGAGAGGGAAGCTACAGTGGTGGGGCTGGTGGATTAAGACGCTGGTTTTGAGTGTACAGTTTACCCAAGGCTCAGGTTTCACATTTTAATTCTCTTTCTTCAAGGCTCATGGTAGGATTACTTTCTTCCAGCCCCTCAAATTTAGCCATTACTATGTTACTTGCTTTAGTCAATAGAATGAGAGTTTAAATGGCATAAATCTCCTCTGGCCAGTATGCTATTTGCCATATCTGCTAATAATAATACCCAAAGCCCCCAGAGGTCTCCTAGATTGCGGATAGTCTTTTATCCTAAGTCCATGACTGAAGATGTTGTGAATCAGACCCCCAGCAAACCCACAGTGGACATAAAGCATGAAACAGGAATTCAACTTTGTTGTTACTGTAATATAACTTAAAATATCCTGACAGTTTTGCAGATAGAACTATCTTTAGGTTGGAAGAATATCCTTCTATTGATTAGCATCTTTTGTGTACAAATATTGCAACAATTAACAATCCACCCAACTGGTTTTGCATTTAGCTTTACTTATCCACCTTCTTCACAAAGATACTGTGACAGATCTTATTAGATATATATCTGAGGTCCAGACTTATTATTTCTCCAGGTTTCCCTTACACAAGTAATCCACCAATACTCTCAGAGAAAGAAATAAATTGAAGTTACTTACACAAACTTACATTAGGTCTCACTGATAAGTGATTGATCTTCTACATCAGTGGCTTCTAGACACCAAGTCTTGAGAAAGTCCCCGGGCAGCAGTATTACAGTCACCCGAGGAATTTAACAATATACTGATTTCTAATATTTTCTCTAGGGAATTTGTTTAAATGGATTAAGAGTGTGCCTGGGGCTTTTTATGTTTTACAAGCTCTAAAGAATGTCCAATGTCAACCAGATTTAGACTACTGATTTAGGTCAGTGATTCTTAACTATGTTGGCATATGAAAATGGGTTGCTTACCTTTTCAAGCTACACAGGACCAGCACATCAATGGAGGCTCTTATATGAAAGAATGTTGAGGTGAAATTAGAAAAGTGAATGAAGAATAGACATTCGAAAAAGTTTCTCAGGTAAATCTAAAATGATCTCTTCATTAAGGACAAATGTTCTAAGGACTCACAAACTATCAGTATAATGGGGCAATTATATAGACAAAAGTAATTAGCTATAAACAAGAGAATGTATGCTTGTTCAGAAGAAAGATATTTATTTTAGAGTATTTTATTGTTTGCAGAATTGCACCAGGGTCATGGAACCAATCTTGGCTACTACCTAGCAAAGAACAGTGTAACGGCAAAACCAGAGTCACGTTGCTGAAGGAAACACCGAGAGGTACACGAGGATGCAGAGAGATCGGGTTTATTAATGCCGGTGGGCTCAGAGGGGATCCTCTGCCAAACTCTGAGCACCCCCGGTCAGGGGGACTTGTCTTTTATACTTCAAGAGCAAGGGGGGGTACAGAGCAGCTTATCCCAGGAAGTGTACACATACGGAAGTCACTGTAACTTACAAGGTAGCTGCTGCAAGGGGAGCTGTTTAGGCGAGCATGAGCTGCAGGCGTTAGTCAGTTTCACAAGGCGACAAGCAGTCTCACAGAAGCAGATTAAGCAATTAACATACACAGGGCTATAGCTTGTCCATTTCAGGGTAAAAGGTTTTTAGTGTATTTCTATTTTTCCCTCACAACAGTGCAGATGGCAGAAATGTTCCATTACTCTGTGGAAGCGTGCTCACAAAAACACCTCCAGTCGCTGCCTCTGAGTACATATGATGCTAGGGGATCAAGGGTAGAAATTCTACCATTGATGATTCAGAAAATGAAAAGTCTCTGCCCTAGATCTAGTCTCCCTCTGGCTGGCACCAACTCAGGCTGCTTGCTTCCACCTTCTGAGTCTCTACATGTACACAGCAGAATCCATAGAATTTAGATGTAACAGAATCTGAGAAATGTAGATTTTGCTCTGTAGTCTCCATAGCACAGAAATGAAATCTGGGGTATGATTAGAGAAAGCATTGCTTGAGCTAGTTTTCAGTGTCGGCTCTATCATCTTAGGTCATAGCATCTTGTCCTGGGTTGAAATCAAACAGAGCACCTTTGACATGTTGTATCTACTTTGACGGGCTTGTCATTTGCTTTCACCCAGCCTTTTGGTGTGGTGTCTCGGTCTCCGAGATGCCTTAATGTCTCAATCCTAACTTCTAAAGTCTCATATCCCTTCGATTACTCAATAATCTCTATAATTAAGGCGGCTTTTGTTCATGATGAAGATTAAATTTTTAAAAATCATGGTCTTTGTTCTCCCATGCTAGGAACATTGGCATATGCTAATTTTTGCTTTGTTTTGTTTTTTCCACTTTTTAAAAGAATTTATTTTTCTAGAGCAGTTTTAGGTTCATAGCAGAATTAAAAGGAAAGCAGAGATTTCCCATATCCCCCCTGCCTCACACATGCACAGCTTCACCCACTATCAACAGCACCCTCCAGAGTGGTATATTTGTTACAAGTGATGAACCTACATTGACACATCATAATCACCCAAAGTCCACAGTATACCTTAAAGTTCACTCTTGGTGTTGTACATTCTATGCATTCAGACAAAATCATAATGACATGTATCCATCATTATAGTATCATACAGAGTGTTTTCACCGACCTAAATATCCTCTGTGTTCCCCCTTCCACCTCTGGCAACAACTGATCGTTTTACTTTCACCATAGATTTGCCTTTTGCTTATTTTTTAAAAATATGCATTTACTTATACATGTCAAATTACATGTGTACACATACTACACATTATTTAGAACAGCAACCAGAGTCCTAGAGGGTTTTCAGAGTTGCAGTCATTATTACATCTGAAATTTCACTTTATTTTTGTCTGAATTACATGATAGACTTCTAATAACAGTAAAAAGTTTTCTGTTTCTTAATAGGTTTATTAAATTAATAGACCTATGCTATTTATGGGTCAAAACTTAGCCTACAGCTAAGTGACTCAATATTTTGGTCATCTCAAAAGCCAGTTTGAATAAATCTTTGATAAATACAGGTGAGAGCAAAAATGGTCTTTCTATATAGAATTAAATGAATAAATAGCTACTTTAATGTAAGTCAAGCCACTTCTTTTTGGTCCTGGCCCACTGAAAGTGGTAACAGAATGACATAGGTGAAGTTAGAGGGGTTTTCATGGCAATACCCATTCCTGAAAACTCTAAAGATCACTGTTGGTTCAGGGGGTTCCTTTGGTCAATTTATAATAACTGATCGCAATGTCATATTCCTGGAATGAATGAAGGACTCGCTGCCTATTTATCAAGGAGAATAATTTGGTTCTGATGTTGAGGTTGAGTCATCTAGAAGGTGTCTCTTGTTTACATTCCAGGAAACTTACCTGTGAAGAACAATTCACTTTGCTATCATTTTAAAAATTATTTTATTCATTTTAGTGACTTATTTCTTATATAAAAATTCAAACAAATGTTACTTAAAGGAATATATTAATGTGTCCATGGTAGCCACTTCTTATACCAAGCACTCATTTAGTATGAGAATTTACAAATAAAAAAGTAGAAAGGATAAATAAGGCAATTTCCTTGGCTGGTGATGCACAGAGGGAAGTTGCTGTAAAAACACCTTCTCTTTTGATTAAAACTTAAGTGTTTGGGAAAACAAGATTGAACAGCTCAAATGTAGAGGTCTAAATTTAGGAACCTTTATTGGGAGGTCTGTTTTGTCCTCCTAAAGCCTTCTTTTGGATTCAAATGAGTCTAAGGAATTTAATATCCTCAGAAAGAAGAGAGAATTACAGGGCATTAAATCTGCCTTCTTTTTCATGGACATAATGTTATCCTTACTTGAATGGTTCACTAAGGTGGACTGCAATTAGAGGAAGCCTTCACCAGCTAAGCCCTTTTGGAATTCATGTGCTTTGTGTGCTTCCCTCCATCCCCATTCTGGTACCTTCTGACTGCAGGCTGATATTTAAACTATCAGCAGGATGCCAACCATGGGAGGTCTCATGCAACATGACCTCTTAGGTGACAGAACTACAAAAGACTGCACTTACTTAAGGTAATTTGTGGCACTGGAAGGGCCTGATGTAATGATATAGAAACAAAAGGAGAGAGAAGCAGGGACAGGGAGATACTGACAGGAAGGGAGACAGCGGAAAGACAGAGGTGGGTGTGAGGCAGCTGGGGCAGAGGGTGTGAATGGAGGGGAGTAGAAAGCAGGGGGAGATTGAGGGTTGCCAATTGTGTGCATGATTTTTAAGTACTGTTTTGAAATTATTGATCACATACAATGTCCCTGATCCCTAATGAGCTATTCTTTTGCTTTCTTCAAGTTCATCTCATTGTCAGTATTTAATAACATGTCTTGACATGCTGCAGAAGATGAGATGATGTTACAATTGCCTGAGCTGACAAAATAAAACAAATGGCAAAAGTGGGATTTTAAAAGTTAGGCTTTTATTTCTTCCTAATTTAACTTTTAATTGGAAACACTTAGATTTTATTTACTCTAAAAAGTAATGATTTTTGCCAGAGAAAAATCTGTCTCTTTAATGTGAAGGATGATTCTTTTCCTGCAAAAAAGAAAGCAGGAAATATTGGATCTTGGAGGAGTCATTTATTTATGAGATTCAAGTTGCTCCATTATTTAAAGGGTGCCTATATACCAACTCTACTCCTGGACATTTAAATAAAATTCAAATGTCCATGCTAATTACATTAGTTAAATCCTCCTTAAGGAGAAAACCTGAGACTACTTTTGACAGAAAAGAAGCCAAACCCTGTAAAATAATTTTAAAGGGGTTTACTCTGAGCCAAATTTGAGGACCATGACCCAGAGCCACACCCAAGAAGCCTTGAGCAAGTGGACTCGCTGTGGTTGGGTTCCAGTTTGGTTTTATACATTTTAGGGAGAGAGGAGTTATAGGTAAAGTCATAAATCAATACATGGAAGGCCTACATTGGTTTGGCCTGAAAAGATGGGCCATCTTGAAGGGGGGGTGCTTACAGGTTATAGGTGGGTTTAAAGTCCTTGACTGGTAATTGGTTAAAAAATGAAGCTTTGTCTAAAGGCTTGGAATGTTTTAGATAAGCGACTAGTCACCTGGACATGTATTTGTTGTGTAAGTTGGGGACCTGCAGGTTTGTCTAGCACAACCCTAGGCCTGTTGATGAGTTACAAAGTACATCTCCAAGAAGGGAGGGGGGCATGGTGAGGCATGTCTGACCTCCTCCTCATGGCAGACAATTTAGTTTTAGGATATCCTCTTGGCCAGGAGGGGGTCCATTCAGTCAGCCAGTGGGGGGGAAGCCTTTTATTTAATTTTAGTTCACACTATTTTCAAGGTTTCAAATTCTAGACCAAAGATGACCAAAAATTTTCTTTGAAAATTGAGGTATCCCCATGTTTAATCCCATGAACTAAAAGAGAAGATCTTACCCTGGAACTATGTCCTTGCTGTGTAACTATAAGTCATTTCTTATAAATAAAGCCTAATTTTTGCATCAAAAATATGTTATCATGTGCTTTTCTTTCATGGAAGAGAGTATCTGAGTTTAAGATGCTCAGTCTGAGATTTTGAGCTATTAGGTCACTTGTTCATGGACATGTAGTTAGAATATAAGGGGGAGTTTTTTGACCCGGTGTAGTCTCCACTACTGTTGCAGGATGAGACCTGACTAAGCAAAAGCAACTTTTGTCTAGAACTTCACTGCTGGGGGTAAATGGGGATGGATTCTGAACAGTGTGCCTATACCAACCCTCAGGTGTCCCCTGACCCTTAACCTGAAGCACACATACCTAGAATACTGACCTTCTCTCTATCATTAGGACAACAGGGCCACAGTATTTTAAGGATGGAAAGGTCATTAGAGGTAAGCAAGCCACCCTAATTTTCAGATGAGTGAACTGAGGTCCAAAGAGGAAAAGTAATTAATTAAATATGTCACACAGCTACCTAGAGGTATGGACAGTCCTCTTAAGTATTTCAGCTGTGGTTCTCTCTTCAAAATAATGCTTCCCCCCAAAATCATAGGCTATTTAACATTTGTTTGCATTGCATGTGCTATGATTGGAATACTTGTTCCCTCCCAAACTCATCTTAAAATGTAATCCCCAATGTGGCAGTATTGGGAGGTGAGCCTTTTAAGAGGTGATCAAATTATGAATTTTCTGTCCTCATGGATAGATTATTCCATTCCTGTATTAATGAACTGTCATGGGAGTGGGACTGGTGGCTTTATAAGAAGGGGAAGAGACCTGAGCCAGCATGCTTGGCCCCCTCACTGTGCAATGCCCTGCACCATCTTGGGACTGTGCAGAGAGCCCCCACCAGCTGGAAGACCCTCAGCAGATATGGCCTTGGACTTCTCAGCCTCTATGACTGTAAGAGATAAATTCATTTTCTTTATAAATTACTCAATTTCAGGTATTCTATTATAAGCAACAGAAAACAGACTAAGACAGAAAATTTGTACCAACAAGTGAGGCATTGCTGATAATGAACACATGCAGATGTGAAAGCCACTTTGGAACTGAATAATGAGCAGAGGTTGGAAGGATTTGGAGACACAAGCTAGAAAAACCCTAGATTCTTGTAAGGGCTTAGAAAACAAAGAGACTAGAGAAAGTTTGGAACTCCTTAGAGATTGGTTAAGTGGTCGTGACCAGGATGCTGATGGAACTATAGACAGTGAAAGCCATTCTGACAAGGTTTCGGATGGAACTGAAGAATAAGGTTTTGGAACCTGGAGCAGAGGCCATCCTTGTCAAAAATTGGCATAGACCTCGGCTGAACTGTGTCCATGCTCAGGGGCTCTGAGAAAGGCCAAACTCAGAGTGACAAACTAAGGCCTCTGGTAGAATAAATATCTAAGCAGCAAAGCACTCAGGCTGCTGCATGGCTGCTTTCAATCTCTTGCATTAAGCCTCTAGAGGGAAAAATGACACAAGGAGAGAATTTATAATAAAAATGAAAGTAAAGAGAGAAGACTTGGAAAACGCTCAGCCTGGCCACGTAAAGAGTGAAGAAGCATGTTTGGGAGAAGGAACCCAGGATGTGGCCCAGTGACCTATTGCTAAAGAGATCAGTACAAAGAGAAGGGGTCATCAGGAGAACGGAAGAAAGACCTCTAAAACATTTCAGGGAGCTTTGGGGCTGCCCCTCCCATCAGAGGCCCAGAGGCCTAAGAGGGCAGAGTAGTTTCAGGGGACAGACCCGGGGTGCCCCCCCGATATTTGCTGCCTGGGGTTCCTTGGGTTTCTGCTCCCTGCATTCTAGCACAGCATTCCTTGGCCACCCCAGCTGTGGCTCAAATGACCTTGCTCAGAAATGAACAAACTGTAAACGTTGGAGGCATCCCTGTGGTGTGAATTCTGCAGGCCCACAGAATGTAAGAGCCATGAAGTCATGGCAGCCTCTACCCAGATTTCAAAGGATGTCACTGAAAGCCTGGGAGCCTAGGCAGAGACTTGTCCAGGGGTGGAGCCACCATGGAGAGCCTCCACTAGAGCAGTGCCGAATGGAATGTGGGCTTGGAACAGCCGCAGAGGGCGCAAAGGGTCCTTACCAGGGCAATGCCTAGAGGAGCCGTCAGAGCAGGACTGCTACAGGGACCCATAACTGGGGTCACACACAGCTCGCAGCACCCACCTCGGAAGGCTCCAGGCACTGTACTCCAACCTGCAGGAGCAGCCACTTGGGTTCACCTAGCAAAGCCATAGGGCAGGGCTGCCTGAAGCCTAGGGGTCCCAACCGCCACCTCAGTTTATCCAGGAGGAGGAATATTGCGTCAAAATAGATTATTTTCCAGCCTTGAAAGTAGATAAATTGTTTTGATTGTACAGGCTGACGGATGAGACTCTGGACTTTGGACTTTTGAATTGGTACTGGAATGTGTTAAGACTTTGAGGCTATGGGGATAAAATAAATGTATTTGTATGTGAGAAGGACATGAATTTTGGTGGGCCAAGGGCAGAAAGCTATGGCTACTCATGTTGAAATTTAATCCCCAGTGTGGCGGTATTAAGAGGTGGGGTCTTCAAGATGTGATTGGGCCATGAAGGCTCCGCTGTCATGGATTAATGGATTAATGGGTTTTCATGGAGTGGGACTGGTAGCTTTATAAGAAGAGGAAGAGAGACCTGCGCTAGTATGTTAGTGACAACCCCAAATAAGTGACAGAGGCAAAGATCTCAATCAATGGAGGTTTATTAAGCTAAAGTTTGAGGATGTGTCCAGGGAAAGGACAAACCACAGAAGCACTGTGGCCTGTGCTCTCCAAAGAGAGATTTGGGAACTTCAGTATTTAAGGGGAGAGGGCATACAGAAAGATAGGGAGGAGCGGTGTGGGCAATGAGGCGAATGGTTACATTCTTGTGAGGACCAGGAAAGCTACATTTTACATCAGATAAGGTAATGTTTGAAGACAAAGAGGAGTAAAGGAAGCATCAATATGCAGATGTTCCTGGGTGGGTGGAGGAATGATTGATTCTGTCTTGTCTCTGTTCTGCATCTAGGGAGATAAACTTGTAATCAACATTGTTAGTGTGGTATTGAAAGACTTAATTTTAGGAGGGAGACTTAGCCTACTGACCTAAAGTTACAATTTGCTTGCCCTTGTTTATTGGAGGCCAGCAAAGAATTTCCTTATCAGTGATCTGTGTCCTTGTAGATGCCTGAGGCCTTTTACTTTCCCAGGGGGAACTGGCTGATACATAAGGTTAGTAAAAGCAACTCATTTGGGAGGGGGTGTTGCATGACTCAGCCTACAGGCTTCACCTTCCCTTTTGCATAAGGAGTTGAGGGGGGTGTCCTGAGATTTTTATTTTCCTTTATATTAGCATGCTCAGCCCTCTCCGTTTGATGCCCTGCACCTCCTCAGGACTCTACAGAGAGTCTCCATGAGCAAGAAGGCTCTTACCAAATATGGCCCCTTAGCCTTGGACTTCTCAGCCTCCCTAACTATAAGAAATAAATTTTTTTCTTTATAAATTACCCAGTTTTAGGTATTCTGTTATAATCAACAGAAAATAGACCAAGATAGCATGAGAATGGGGAGTTTCCAGAAATGTTAGTTTTAGTGGGAAAAAACATTGATTTGGGAAAAAAAATTATAACCTTCACATTTAGCATCTTTTACATATGTGGGCATATTAGTGAAGCAAATAACTGTATGTATGTAGTGGGAGTTAAATTTGAGAGGAGTTTATTTTGAAAAGACATAAAAAGTTGCTCTTTCAAATTATCTGTGAATGTGTTCACTTGAGTTCAAATGGGGTGATTACCTGTAAACTTTAAAGGAATCTAATCTTTTATTTTGCTAGTTTTTGAAAAGCAGGTAAAAGCTCAAAAACACAAGAATTCATCAATACTTTTGCATAACAAAGAACTATTTTCTGTTTTCTGAGTATAGGGGCTTCTACAGTATAAAGCACATACAGAAATGTCTCATTTCACAAGGAGAAAAATGAAAAAAGAGACCCTTGAATATGCTAATAACAGGACTTCCTTCTGGGAGTTGTAATCTGTCAGCAGGACTAAGCCATAAGCAGAGCAAACACGGATCCTCTCCTTCCCCTCCTCTTGCCTTGCATTGTTCTGCTTTTCCTTAGTGCAAGGCACCCAAGTGAGCTGCAATAGAGCCATCCAGGTATTCATCTGTGCAAGTTGAGCCATGACTTTGCTTTCACAGTGGCTCACCCACTACATAAAAGAGCCTCTACTGTTGCTGTTATTGGTGTTCCCAATTAAAAGTTTAGAAATTGATTTGGCTGGCAAACATGGGTTGAAATAGGCAAAAATTATTAAATGTTTCTTTCATAATTGTTTAAAGCCATTGTGATATATGTTTGGTCTTTGTCCCTGATTCCTGACACAGGGCTCCTAAAGCCCTTGGAACTCCCTGAGTGATGGGGTGAGAGCAGCATCTTTTGTTTTTCATAATAAGCCCCTTTGAACCACACCTGAGTTTATGACAATGAGGTGAAACTTGGTGGGGTCTGGTTGTCAGAGAAACCAACCACATGCTTAGAGCATTACAAATTTCAGCTCTACCCCCTGATCTCAGGGGAGGGGAGAAGAGGTGGGGATTGAGTTCACTCATCAACGGCCAATGATTTAATCAATCATGCCTATGTAATGGAGCCTCCACAAAAATCCCTAAGTAATGAGATTGGGAGAGCTTCCAGGTTGGTGAACACATAAAGGTACTAGGAGGGCAGCACACCTGGAGAGGGCATGGAACCTCCCTGCCTCTGCACCGCCCCATGCAGCCATATTTTATCCTACGCATCACTGCCACCTGGCCAGACCTGAGTTATAGCATTTATAATAAGCTGGGAAAGGTAAGTAAATTTTTTCTATGAGTTCTATGAGCTGTTCTAGCAAATTATTGAAACTGAGAAGAGGGTGTGGGAACCCCCTGACTTCATAACCAGTTGGTCAGAAATACAGATGGCCCAGAATAAAGTCTGGATGAGACCAGTCTTGCGGGACTGAGGACTTAGTCCTGTGGGGTCTGCACTAACTCTGGGTAGTGAGTTTCAGAACAGAATTGAATTGGAATTAGAGAATTGGTTGGTGTGAGGAAAAAACCCACACATTTGGTGTCAGAAATATTTTCAGTTGAAACAGTTCAGCGCCATATATAAGTAAAAATCTCCTCAGAAAAAATTAAAAGGATATTTTGAAACATTTTTTAAACCCATACATCTTAATTTTACATAAAAAGAAAAAAAGAAAGGGTTGTTGTGAAATTCAAATTAAATAACTCTATGACAGCTTTTCTTCTAAAATTATATAATAAAATTAAACCAATTTTGTACTACGACTCTTCCTGGGGACATTTATTTCATTTTTTTTTTTTATAGCTTCAATCTCTGTCTCTCTGCCTCTGTTTCTTCCTCTGTTTCGCTCGTTTTCTCTCCAGCATTAAATGGGGAATGATTATATACGTCACTCTGCCAGAAACAGGGTCTATGGTAATAGGTCCAAATTCCTTAAAGATAAATAGAAAGATTAATATGGAAATAAAGTACCTATCACAACATGTAATTAAAACAAAAGAAATATTATCTCTACTCCTCCCACAGATGCTTATTTGGAAATCAGGTAACATTTGAGATGAACTTAGAAGAATTAATAACATTTTAACAGTGCTAGCATCTATGATAGAGATGAGAAAGTGCTCAGGGAAATGGTGAATACTTTGGGCTTCTTTGGATCTGAATTCGTGGAGGAACACGTATTGTGGTGGCATGGGAATGTATAAGCTGACTCTGGTAAGGAAGTTGGAAACCATGTTGTGGGAAGAACTTGGCACTAAATTCTCTAAATCATGGCAAGCTAGTATATAGTTTTCAGAAAAAGAGCAGATTAATCTGGTTTGTATTTAAAAAAATCATTCTTTTGGCGGTAGAATGAGGGATGAAGAAGTGAGAGTTTGGGGAAGAAAAAGAGATAGAGAGGTATTAATCCACACAGCTGATGAAGAGAACCCAAAGCAGAGGTGGCACAGTGCAGAGAGCATGGGGGAGAATAAAGTGAGCAATCTTTTAGAAAAAATAATTTGTCTTTCATTCATCTACCTGAAGACATCTGTGCTAACTGTTGAAGATAAGGTGTAACTCCTTTCATTGCAAAAGAAGCTTGAAAACCTGCAGACCCGAAAACATGGCAGAGCACAGGATGTTTCTGTATTGCAAGTCACTTACTGTAGAGTTGTGAGCAGGAAGCGGTATTGACAATTAAGCGAAGCTTGGTTCCAGGGACTTAGTAGGTTGTGGTGAATAACGTAAATTTATTCTGAGGTTCATGGGGGACATAAGTGGGTTCTAAGCCTGAGATGGCTTAATCATATTTGTGTTTTAATATGATTTCTCTGGTAGCAGCATGGGAGTTAAACTTGAAGAAGTGATGGTATACTTAAATTTATCTTCACAATTATTTTACCTCAGAGGATGAAGACAGGAGAGAATATGTTAGCCTGTATATGGCAATTTTGTAAAAATATATTATCATAATTATGGTGTATCCTTTGAAAAGTGGTAAATCTTATCCTTCTGAATATTTTATGTTTAATTATTTAATCCACTTTGGTAAAAAGAATTATAATTTTCTTGAACTTGTTCAATAAAACTTGGCCATGAAAATATTTTCCTAAATATTACAAGATACTGTTTTCCTAAGCAAGTTGAAGAAGTTGTGATACTACTCTGCAGACTTCCCACTCAGTAGAAGTAAAACGTCAATGAAAACTAAACCCCACTCATGATGGAGCAACTTTGGAAGGTGAGCAAACGGTAACAAGCAAGACTTCCTCTCATGAGAACTTCTTTCTTTCTGCGTTATATTCAGCAATTTTTACTTTTTAAGAACATGTTGAGTACTCAGTAAGATAGAGCCATGGAGGTTAGTTCATCAGAGGGAATTTGATAATCTTTCTCTATAAAAATTTATCAAAATAATTCAAAGAAACCTTTTGGAAAGGGAAAAACCTGAACACAGAACAATCTAGGTAGAAATATGTGCTAATAAATGTGTTGAGTTCTGCTGCACAAGTGAACTCTGGGTATATGAATATTTAAGGAACAGACAAATGTAGGTGTTGAAGGAGGGATGGAGTGAGGGTTGAACAGAGGTACAGGTAAGTTTGTGGTTGTGTGGTCACAAAATTGAGGAGCTTCTACCTGAAGGTCTCTATTTTCTCAGGAATAGAAATCTAGAGTCATTTGTTCAGAAAGAGAGGGATCAAGGAATTTGAGAAGCTTGTGAAGGCCTACAGTCATCATTATCAGAAAAGTGAGAACATTCTACTTGATTTGTAGAGTTTCCGGGCAACTCAGAATATGGAGAATTTGATCCATATAGTTTTACCATATATATAGCTATGTGCAAAAGCTGACTTTTAAAAACAGTTGATTAAAAACCAAGCATGGGATTAAATCAGACATGAGTTTTAAAAGACAGAAGCAATAAAAGGGGAAGGAAGCTGAACATGTTAGCAAAAGAGTGCAGTCTAGGCTTTATGGTCCAGGATTGAGGACACATGGGGACAGCAACTGTAGTCTACAGGTCATGAAGTAGTAAACAGCAAGGCTAGAAAAAAAGAGAAAAACAGATATCAGAGGTAGCAGAAGGAGAAGTCAAAGATGTCTCTAACATTTCTCACGTAAGTTATTGAAATGTTACTTATTACATCAATCAAGATGAGAAGCACAAGAGGAGAAAAAGGTTTGATATGGATAAGATTTTTGGAAGGATATACTTGAGATCTTGTGAATAAACCCATGAAAAAGATAAGTAAGTATGGGAATGAGAAAAATATACATTTGGAAATCATAAGCATAGTTAAAATCAGCCAAGACAATGTGGAGTAAAAGAGTTCAAGGCGAGTTTTATAGGAACGCGTTCATTGAAGACAGGCAGAGCAGGCAGTAATGAAGACAGAAAGGGAGAAGCTGACGAAATAGGAGAATACTCAAGACAAATTCAAGATAAATAGTATTGACAAAAGAACATATGGCAAAACTGAATAGGAGGATAACATCAATACTTTAGAGAGTTCAAATAAGGTGACAATCAATAATAGACATAACATTTGGTTTCTTAGCAAAGCCAGGTTCTAAGAATCTACTAAGGTCTTGCGTAGCTTTTCTAAAACCTAGCCTAATGGAACCATATCAGAAGAAATAAAATACAAAACTCTTTAAAAAAATTACTTGGATTCTGCATTTGAAAGCAGGCAAAAAGGAAGGACCATACACAAATACATGCAGTTGTTTAGCCACTGTATATTTAAATATCCACATTATATTTAATTAACAATGATTTTATTTAATTACATTAATAGGAGTCAATAACTAAAAGGAGTCAACACAAAATAGCTGTGTGGCCTTGGATAAATCACTAAATCTTACTGATTGTCATTTCTGCCGATGCAAAATAATAGAGTCATACGTTCTTAATTTGACTCAGTCAATTGTTACAAGTTGGGGAAGAAGTTGAAGTCAAGTATTTGATTCGGGAGTGTTAGAGAATCAGTAAATGTGCTTGATTTATTTGACTACATTTTAATAAATCTTTTAAATTTTTTGCCATGAAAAAGCAAAAGCAAAAACATTTTTAAATTCACTAGTAATCCTAAAATACCATGAAACAATAAATTTAAAGGACTGAAAAGTAATGGAATCGATGTTGTTTCTTTTAATTCCTCTCGTGAATTTCTCTGAAACCCCAGCCCTGTTCTCGCACTAATTTGCATTAGAGTTGACAGTTTTTACATGGATTTTGATGGCTCAGTCACACAGTCAAAACCCAAACATGACAGTACTATATGTGAAATGTATTACTTTTCAAAAAATAATACCCCTAATAAGATACATTGATTTTATTCCATAAGAAATAAAAAGTTTTTCACTGTGTGGAAATGAATTAAAAGAGTTCAGCCACACAGTGTGGGTACACTGATCATCTCCAGTGCCTACCATTTCTACAGCGTTTATTATGCTCATTATCAGTATGCTCGGACTGCAAAGATAACAGCTATTATTTTTAAGCAAGTCTTTTTTTTCCCCAAAAATGTAGACTTTGCATTCAACATTAAAGAATTTGAAGGCCGAATTTGAGTTTTATAAAATAAATAATAGCCCTTATTCACCTTTGTCTACTAAATCCAATTGCTAAGGGAATCAGGAACTTTTAAGAATAAGTTAGCAGGGAAGGGGAAATAAAATTGCCTTGGCTAACGATTTATGAAAAAAGCAAATGCAGGGGCTGATCTGAACCTTAGTTCTGTCAATTATGAAGATGAAAAGCTAACAGGCTGCCTTTCAAAACACTACCAATGATATGAGTGCGCTAAGCAAAGGAAACTGGCCTCCAGATGCTGCATGAGTCAGTGATTTCATCAAGATTTTGATCAGAAGCAGACACTCGGCAATTTAGCATGAGTAACTGGGGTTTGCATAGTAAAATTTAAATGTTAATTTTGTCATTGCAGTAAAAAGCAAATAATGCAAACAAAAGATATTAACATAATTAAATGAACTGTAGTATATTTTCTATTCAAACTTACGTTCTCAAAGAAGCAAATGGATTGGCAAAAGGACTCAAAAGATACAAATCTTAACAAATTGTGTCCAGCATATATTACATTTTTACCAAGGTGCTAACTTCTATTTGGATTAATTATGTATGGACTAAATATTTCATCTCTGATAATAGACACTCTTGCTGGATATTTTGAAAGGCAACAAAACATGGAGTCCAGTGATGTTTGATTTTGGGCAATCTGTTTACCTTTAATTTGTTTTTGCCATTTTTTATCTATATAATGGAAATCTGTAAGATATGTTTGAGAAATCATCTTAGAGATAAATAATTCTCTTAATCGAGGCAAATTTTTTTGTCTAGAAAAGGTAATTTACTTGAGTTTTATGTAAAAAAGTTATCAAAAGATTACTGGTCTGAGGTTAAGAATCAAGAGTCTTTCATGCTAAGGACTTGTGTGACCTTAGGCAAATCTTCAGTTCTATTCATGGACTCAGAGTACTTCTAATGTTCCGTGATTCTCAGTCCATGAACAGTGAAAGTAAATCCACCTCCCCACACATACACCTTGACTTACAAAAAAACCTACTTAAAAGAAAAAACATCACTTCTCAAAGAGAACATTTGGTGTGCAGCTTTATAATTTTGATTCCTCTATATCAAACCATAAAAGATTTCAAAGGCAGTATTCATTGCAGTAACAAAATTTCCTTAGAAACATAATTATACTTTCCACAAAACAGTATTGTTCAGAAAAATCATCATTTTCCAAGAGTTTTTGGCCCTTTGAGTTTCTAAATGTTTCAAGGTGTATTCAGTTTTCAATAGGTGTTCTCAGATACTGTAATGATTTACTACATGCTTGTTCATGAAAAAAATTATCTATAACATATAGAGAGAAATAAGACATATGCATGAAAAAGTGTTATTACTATTGCTTGGGCTGGGGTTTGCTGTTCCCTCACTGAACTGCAGCTCCCCGTCAAGCCTCCTTTCACTGGTCTGCTCTTGGTTGCCAAGAGACAGTTCAAGGAATGCTCCAGAAAATGTGCACTTTTGATTCCCAGCTTGAGGCTTAGTAACAAGCCATTGTCTCTTCTACTGCCAAGCAAGGCATGTCCATGAGTTTTGTCTAGTCAAAAGAAAGGGGAAAAAGTAAAGAGAGGAAGAAGAAAAGTTTTACTTTCTTTCTTTCTTACCTCAATACAGACAGGGCCCATTTATCTCCTTGGTGTTGTCTCTAACCTCTCCTCTGTAGACATTATGCAGAAAGAATTGGAGACCTTCTGTCTACACTGGAAGAGTGAGACAGCGTGTCCAACAGCATCCCAAGGCCATGCTGAGGCAGTGCGCTAATGAACACCAGTTCTGAGATAGGGATCATGAGTATAATTAACTATTGTACAGAGAAAAAGATATTAAATTTACTAAAATGTGAAAAATGATGTTTAAGGAGTTATAGGAATTACCTTACCCTTAACTATCCATTTATAAATAATTTAAACCTAAGTTACAACTGTAAGGAAGCATAAATCTGAGGACCTGACCCCTGAGAGGAATGGCCTTTTGCTTCCCAGTTCAGGACATGTGCAGAGTGATTGATTGAACAGTTGTCAAGTAGTGATTACTTCAAGAGAGGATTCTGTCTTATTCATTATTATCTCGAACACTGAGTAAAGACCTAGGATGGACAAGGTCAGTGTTTTCTTAAACTGTGGATCATTCATTGGTGAGCTCTAAAATATTTTTGGTGGGTCCTGACTAAGAGACAGAGAGAGAGAGAGAGAGATAAAGACACATAAGAAAGAAATGGATATACAGGTGACAGATAAATGGTAGACAAATGATAGATAATACAGGAGCATATGTTAGAATGTCAGAGAGCCAATTTAGGAATCGCATGATCCCCTAGGTATTCTTCTGGTCCACATGGCCTCCACAGAAGTCACTCAGTAACATTCAGCTAGTGGGTGGGCTCGTCTGGAGGAGTGAGGAAGCCGGCACTCGTGTATCTGACCATATTACAAGGAACACACATTTCAGTGTAAAGAATGTCAAAGAGTTCTGTTATCTTTAATCCCACACGAAGATTCTATTCCTTCTCTTTCTTGCTCCACATTCCTCGATTGCTTCACTCTTAAATTATAGCCTCATCAAGATTGTCTAGTCCCATTGTTTTATTTAACAGAAGAAAACTGAAGCTCGCTGAGGAATACACATTTACCCCAGGTCATACAACTTATATTACTGTCCAGTGTTCTTTTTACTACAGGAAAAAAGAAAAAAAAAAAGTTCAAATACCATGTTTGTGCTCCTTAAACAAGACCTAAATTTCTTATTAACTTGTCTCTTGCTTCCCAGGAGTTTGTTGTGATTGATGCTGTCACAGACTGTGTCTGGCACATCATTGAACACCTAACACACTGTTTGGCACACTTTTTTAATAAAAAAAAGAAAAGGAAAAGAAAAAAAAGTAAAATAAATAAGTAATTGAGAACAATAAATAAGATTGTGACAGACGTTCGAGACATGAAGGGCTGGGAATAAAATCAGGAGAATCACAGAAAAGGTAAATGGGCGCCTTTCTGAGACAAAGGCCTTGAGCCAGCTGGCTGATTTGACAAGACTGATGGATTGGAAGTAACAATCACTTATTAAAGGCTGGAAATATTGGGTCGGCAAATAATAGAAACAGGTGCGACCAAGCAGGGGGAGTGATGAAAACGGCGAGGTGCTGAGGGAGATGTCGATTAGGTAACCCAAGGACTTCCACTTGCAGCCAAGGTGGGGTAACAAGAGGTGGATTTACCCTCCTGTGTAAGACAACAAAAAAGCTGGAAGCAATTTATAAATCAATGATTTTCAAGATATTTGCCATTAGGCAAGAAGGGACCGTGAGCTCTGAAAATCAGAAAACGAATGTGGTAAGCCATACAACTGTCTCAGTTTACTGCTTGGAGACAGTGCCAGGGCTGTATTGCAGGGAGAAGAAACCCAAGCGGAGCACCGTGAAACTTCTAAGTTGAGGAGACTGTCAGGATTTCAGGAAGCCCAAGGTCACTAAAGTTAGCAGGGCAGAGTTCCAGACAGAACAGAGCTGCACAGAAGAGATAACTTAAATATCTTCAAAGTGGTAAAGTGATACTCTTTAACTGAATACAAATCAGCTCTTGCATGTGAGAAAGTATCACCTGAACTAGAATAACCTCAGAAACTCCCACAGGAATGCAAATAGTTTCTGCCTCCACCAATTAGAATGGAAATATAATTCACAAGTACCTCAAGTAAAGTATTCAGCAGGGTTCTACCTTAGTAATTGACCAAAATTAACTCTCCTAGTCTCTCCTAACAATGATTAAATGATCCATTGGCTATAATCCCAATTATACACAATTATTTTAATCCTTATTAAATAAAAACCAAAGGAATTTAACTCTCTTTTAAACTGTTTTTTTATTAAAGAGGAAAAAAGAAAAAGGCCCCAAACACAATATCTAACATACAGTAAAAATGTCGAAGGCAGGAAAAGAGCAGGAAGAAAAAAGAAACACATAATGAGAAGAAAAAAGAAACACATAATGAGAAGAAAAAAATCAAGGAATCAAAATTGACTCAGAAATTATCTATGTGATAGAAGTAGTAGACTGGGCCATTGAGGCAGTTATTGTACCTGCATTTCACATATTTAAGGATCTAGATGAAATTTAAGTATGTCTGATAAATATATGGAAGATATAGAAAGAACCAAACCGAAATTCCTAAGACAAAAGCAATTCGTTTCATGAACTATTCACTGGGCAGGATAAATGACAGATTATATGTTATGGAAAAGATTAGTGAACTTGAAAACACAGCAAGAAAAACTATATCAAAAGAAACACAAAAATAAAAGAAGGAAGAAAGGAAGAGAGGAAGGAAAGAGGGAAAAACTAGAGGGAGGGAAGGAGAAGGGAGAGAGAGAGAAACACAAAAACATCAAAAACACGGAGCAAATCGTCAGAGCTCCGGGACAATTTCAAACAGTCCAATACATGTGTAACCAGAGAGCTGAGGGAGAGCAGAGAAGAGGGATAGAAAATAAAGCAAAAATGGTTCAAAATTGTCCAATCTTGAATAAAATTATAAACCTAGAAATCTAAGAAGCTAAAACAAATAAACAAACAAAATGTTAAGAACAAGAAACATAAAGAAAATTAAACCAAGACACCTCATACTGAATGATAAAAAGGAAAATCTTAAAAGCTGGCAGAGAAAAAGATGCATCACGTGAAAAAAACAAAGGGAAGATGAAATGTGTTTCTCATCAGAAATACAGAAAGTGAGAAGAGTGAAGCGGCACTTTTAAAATAATGAAAAGATACTACTGTCAACATAGAATTTTATATCCAACAATAATATCATTCAAAAATACAGGTAGGAGATGGGCAGACTCCCAGAATGGTGGTGTGAAGAGCTCGGTAGATGCTCTCCCCTGTGACAAAAACATTAATTGGCAAAATTGTTAAAAAATATTTATTTAATACCTCTGGACTTAAGATATACAAATAGGGTAAAATAAAAGGACATAAATATACATAGCAGGTGAATGACAAAAAAGATTTTAAAACAAAACAAAATTTTAAAAAATCTTGCTAGGATAGAGGGTGGCATTTTATATTGATTAAAGAAGTCCCATAAAGATGATTGAACAATTATAAACCTGTATATGCCTAACAACAGAGCTCCAAAACACATGAAGCAAAAACTGGAAGAACTGGAGGAGAAATGTAAAAATGTCTATTACAGTTATTGACTTCAAAATCTAAATTCCATTAATGGAAAGAATTAGGCCAAAGTGTAACAAGGGTTTATTAAACTTAAAGAACATTATGAAGTAACTATACCTTAAGAAATCACAAGGGGCATTAGAAGATACTTCTAGATAAAAGAAAATGAACAACACATCAAAAGTTAAGGAATGCAGCTAAAGCAGTGCTTAGAAGGAAATCTATAGATGTAAGTGACTACATAAAAGAAGAACGAACATCTCAAATCAATAATCTAACAGTAAAACTTTCAAAAACAAAAACACAAATCAAACAGAAGAAAAGAAATCATAAAAATTTGGTGGTTAACTACCTGTGAGAGAGCAGAAATGTAAGACTTTGAAGACAAAGACTTCAAAGCAGCCATTTTAAACATATTCAAAAAACTAAAGGAGACCACATTGTACCATAAGAAGTAGAGGAAGCTATAATGACAATGTTTTACTAAATATAGAACATAGTATAGTGATATAAATTATAAAAAAAGAATGCAATGGGAATTATGAAGTTACACATTACAATAACACAAATACATGTAACAAAAAACCACTTGTACTGCCTAAATCTATTGAAATAAAAAAAAAACTAAAGTAAAAGCTGTAGATCATTTGATGAATTTAAAATTGAGAAATGTGTATAATTCAAATATTTTATCCATCTGCTAAAAGATCTTTGAATCTTTGGGCCAGAATCCCTCCTTTTTGGAGTGAGACTGGGTGTCCTAGTATTTTCCTGTACGAATCTACCATTTGTGGGCTTCCACTGTTGAATACCTCTACTCCCGTTGAGAACATTCTGCATTGGTTACACCAGTACTTCAAAACAAGGCATAAACTTGCTTCAAGAAAAACAAAACAAAAACAATAAAAGCAATAAAAAATTTCCTAGAGAGACTCAAGGGTCAATATGAAATGGCCAAAGAAAGAATCAGCAAACTTGAAGGTTGATTATACAGTTCAAACTAGAGGGAAAAAGTAAAAAAAAAAAATTAACATAGAAATGAGAAACCATTTAGCAGGCAATATACACAGAGTGGAAGTACTAGAATGAGTGGAGAGAAAGGATAAGAAAAAAATATTTCAAGAAATAACGGTTAAAAACTTCTCAAATTGGATTTCAAAAAACCCACACATCTAAGAAATGTAATGAAATCCAGAAGAATAAATGCAAAAAAGATTCACACACAGACATATCATAGTAAAATACTAAAGACAAAGGCAAAAATGTGAAGGTAGGAAGAAAAAAATTATTGGTCAGTACAAAAGCTACTGGTCATGTATAAAACTCCCAAAATTAACTGCTAATGTCAATGGAGGCCAGAAGAAAATGGGATGACATATTTACGCCAAAAGAAATTTTTAAAAATCTGTCAGCAAGAATGTTGCTGACATTTGACGTGAGCCCAAAAAAGCTCACGTCAAAAATAAAACTAAAATAAAGGCATTCCAAAGTGAACAAAAACTGAGAGAATTTGTTGCTAGTAGAGGTCCCTTACAAGAAATGCCAAAGGATGGTCTTGAGGCTGAAAGCAAGCGGCACAAGATGCCAACTTAAATCCATACAACAAAACAAAGGATGCCAGTAAAGGTAACTATTAACTATAAAAAAGAGTAAAAATGCACACTTCTTCTTTTTTTTCCTATGAACTAAATTTTAAATAAATTATGTAAAACTATATGTATATATAGTATTGCTGGGTTATAATGTATTGAAATGCCATATGTTTATCAATAACAGCATAAAGTAGATGGGTGGAGCAGAGATGCATTAAAGCTGATAAATGACACCAGATGGTAAATTACATTCACAGGAACAAACAAGGAGAGTAAGAAGGTATAAATAAGAAGTTTCAACAATAACATTATAAATATATAATTGCTCTCCTTTGTTTCTTGGGACTTTTAGTAGACATAAAATTATATACTGTAATGATTATACAATGTGTTATTGGGTTTGTATCCTAACTAGACATAATAATAGTACAAAGAGGGAAAAGAGGTACTAGACCTATATAAGAATAACATTTCTGTATCATTGAAATTAAATCAGTATAATCTCAAGTAGATTCTGATAAGTGAAGATGTATAATGGTAACTCTTACAGCAATAACTAAGAAAGTAAAAACATATACTAAAAAAGTATTAATAGAATTAAAATATTATACAAGCAAGTGTTTACTTAATACAAAAGAAAACAGAAAAGGAAAAACAGGGCAAAAACAACAACAAAGACAAACAAAGGGAAAAACAAAAGTAAAAAGACAAATAAATCTAACATCATTAATAAAAACATTAACTGTGAGTTGCTTAAGCAGTACAATCAAAAGGCAGAGAAGTTACAACTAAAAAAAGTGATCCAACTGCATGCTGTTAACAGAAGACATTTGATTCAAAGATACAAATAGGTTAAAATAAAAACATGGAAAAAGTTACAACAACCACTAAAATGCTGGAAGTGACTGTATTAATAGCAGACAAAATAGGCTAAAACTAAAAAAAAAATTACTATGGACAAAAAAAGGCATTCTTTGATGATAAAAACAATAAGCCAGGAGGAAGGTTTAACAATTTTAGATATATATGCAGCTAACAACAGAGTCCAAAAAACATGAAGCAAAACCCAAAAGCATTGAAAGAAGAAGTAGACATTTCAACAATAATATCTTGAGACTTTAATACCTCACTTGCAATAATGGATAGAATAATTAGACATGGTCACCAGGGAAATTGAAGATATGAAAAACATTACAAAATAACTAGCCTTAAAAGACATCTACAGAACACTCCATACAACAACTGAAGAATACACATTTTTCTCAAGTTCACATGTAACATTCTATAGGACACTCATGTACTGGGCCATTAAAAAAGCCTCAGTAAATTTAATAGGATTAAAACTATACAAAGTACCTTTTTCAACCAAAAGATAGTGAAGTTAGAAATCAATAATAAACTTGGAAAATTCAGAAATATGTGAAAACTAAACAAAACCTTCAAAAATATCAAATAGTTCAAAGAAGAAATCAATGGGGAATTTTAAAAATTACTTTGAAAAGAATGAAAATTAAGATAAAAACATTAAAAAATCTGTATGTGATGCGGCTAATTTAATATTTAGAGAGAGATTTATTAACTGCAGAATCTTATATTAAAAAGAAAGAAAAAACATTTCAAATCAATAACCTAACCTTTCACTGTAAGACATTGAATAAAGAAGAGTAAACTAAACCTTCAAAAAATAAAATGAAAGAAATTATAAATATCAGAGCAGAAATTAATTATATAAACACTACAGAGAAACAAAACCAAAACGGTTCTTAGAAAAAATCAATAAAATGGACAAACCTTTAGCTAGACTGACCAAACAAAGAGAAAAGTCTAAAATTACTAATATTAGAAATGAATGAAAAAGGCACTATTATTACCAATCATGCAGAAAAAAATATGATTAGAAGGAAATACTATGGACAACTATATACCAAATTAGACAATTTAGATGAAATGGACAAATTTCTAGAAAGACATAAACTACCCAAACTGAGTCCAAAAAAAATAGATAATCTAAACACATATATAAGAAGAAAAAATATTTTATTAGGAATCAATAAAACTACTATAAAAAACCCAGGAACACAAGGCTACACTAGTGAATTCTACCAAACATTTAATACAGAATTAATATAAATTGTTCACATACTTTCTTAAAAAATTATAGGAGGAAGAAACACATTCCAAGTCACCTTATGAGGTTACTATTACACTGATACTATAACCAAACAAAGACATTACAAGAAAGAAAACTATAGGCTAATATACCTTATTAATATAAACATAGTATCCTAAGAAAAATACTAAAAAACTGAATCCAGAAACATAATTATTATACACCATGACAAACTGGGATCTAGCCCAGGATGGCAAAGTTGGTTTCATATCCAAAAACTAATTAATATCATATTAAAACCAATATTAATTAAAATCATATCAATAGAATAAAACCCAAAACCACCTCATATTCATGATAGAAGCAGAAAAGGCAGTTGCTAAAATCCCACATTCTTGCATGATAAACATATTTAACAAACTTGAAATTAAAGGGAATTTCCTCAACCTGATAAAAGCCATCTACAAAAAATCCATATCATAAACAAATAGTAATTTGTGAAAGAATGAAATATTTCCTCCAAGATTATGAGAAAATACAGGAAATTACTTTTATCTCTTCTATTCAACATTGTACTAGAAGTTTTAGCAAGGGCAATTAGGCAAGAAAATGAAAGGAAAGATATTTTGATTAGAAAGGAAAATGTAATTCTTCCTCCATGTGCAGGTGACATCATCTTGTACATAGAAAATCATAAGACATCCACTTAAAAAAATTTTCAACTTAGTGAGTTCAGTAAGCTCTTGGAATGAAATACTAGTATATAAAAATCTGTATAAAAATCAATTATATTTCTATCCACTGTGAATGGACAATCTGGAAATGAAATTAAGAAAACAATTCTATTACAACAGCATCAAAAAGAATAAAACACTTAAGAACAAATAAACAAACAAAGTGCTACAGAATTTACAAAATATCACTGAAAAAAAGGAAAGCTCTAAATGACTAGAAAGGAATCCCATGTGCATGAATTGGAAGACTCAACGTTTCCAACGTGGCAGTAGTCCTCAGATTTATCTGGTGATTTGGTGTAAGCCCTCAAAAATCTCATCTATCTGTTCGTAGAAATTTACAATATAATATATAATTCATATGGAAAGCAAGGCACCAGAGTAACCAAAACAGTCTTGAACAAGAAACACTAAATTGGAGGACTTACATTTCCCAATTTCATGACTAACTGCTAAGCCACAATAATCAATAAAGGGTGGTACTTACATAAGAATAAATGCATAAATCTATGAAATAGTACTAATAATCCATAAACAAACCACTTACATTTACATTCAATTGTCTTTTGACAAGGGTGCCAGGCTAAGTCAGTAGATAAAGAATAGTTTTTTCAACAAATGGTGCTGGGACAACTAGGTACCCCCATGCAAAAAACAATGCTAGACTCTTAACTCATGTCATATAAAAAATTAATACACCATGGTTCAAAGAAATAATTATAGGAACTAAATATAAAATTCTTAGACAAAAGAATAGGAATAAAGCTTTGAGACATTGGGTTAGATGAATATTTCTTATGTACATCAAAACATAAGCAAGAAAATAAAAAAATAGATAAATTGAACTTTATCAAAATTTAAAAAAATGTTTCAAAAGATGCCATAAAAAATACAACCCATAAAACAGGAGAAAATATTTGCATATCATATATCTGATATCAGGTTTGTATGTAAAATATATAAAGAGTACTTGGAACTCAATAATAATAAGACAAATAGCCTAACTTAAAAATGGGCAAAGGATATAAATAGAATATTCAGAGAAGATATACAACTGGCCAATAAATGCAAGAAATTATGCTCAACAGCATTAGTTATTAGGGAGATGCAAATCAAAAACACGGTAAGATACCACTTCACAGTCACCAGGTTGCTTATATTAAAAAAAAAAAAAGACAATAATAAATGCTTCAAAATATGTGGACAAACTGGAACACAGAAACTGTTGGTAGGAATGTAAAATGGTGCAATTGCTTTGGAATACAGTTTACAGTACCTCTATATTTTTAACATAGAGTTACCACATGAACCAACAATTTTGTTCCTAGGTATATACCTGAGCTAAATGAAAACACATTCACACAAAAACTTGTACACCAATTTTCATAGTGTTATTACTTTTAGTAGCCAAAAAGTAGGAATAAGACAAATGTCCATCAACTGATAAATAAAGCTTTTTACATCTATAAAATGAATAATATTTGGCATTAAACAGAATTAAGTACTGATATATGATGCAGCATATACGAACTTTGAAAATATGCTAAGTGAAAGAAGCCAGTCACACAAAACACATATTGTATGTTTCCATTTATGATAGATGTCCAGGATAAGTAAATTTATAGAAACAGAAAGTAAATTAGTGTTTCCCTAGGGAGGGGACTAATGAAAGGGGGTAGACTGTTGGGGGGGGCAATATTTTAAAAAATTAGATTTTGTTACAGGAGTGTAAACTTGTGTTTCATATCAATATGTGACCTTGAGGGTAACCAGACAATCAACCAACCAGTGTTTCCACCTCCCTAGGTACAGTTAAGCTTTGGGAAGTTAAGTAGACAACCAATGGAATTTCAAATTATTTTGAGTTTATCACTACTAATTATTCTGATGCTACCATTTCGCTGTCCAGGGATTTTCCTGATAAATGCCTGGGAAAGGTTAATCTTAGAAGAAGGGAGAACTATCTTCTATGGTTGAACTCATATGCTGCAACTTGGTACACAATTCTTGGAACAAGTCAGCTGAAAGTGAACTTATTACTTTAAAATTATCCCATCAATCCCTGTTCACATGCATATTTTGTGTGATGTTTTTCATTTTCAAAGGAGAATAATAAATAATATTTATTTATGGGAATATTTTCAAAGACACCTTACATGTTTACAACAAAGCAATATAGTATGTGTTACCTTAAAGCCAGAGCATGGCAGAGTCCCTGGTGCCATTGGCAAGGCTGCCATAGATGCATTGCAGCAGAGCTGATGTCTGGAGGTGAGGCTATTGGCTTTCAAACGTTTCGTAATTTACGTAAAGTGTCCGCTCAGCTGTGCTTCATTTATAAAATAATTTTCTCCACTCAGCCCAATTGAAAACTTTTTTCAACTGAAAAACCTGTATTTTTATAAAAATCATGTCTCTATATTCTTGCTAAAATATTTTGTACACATAAAAATCCTCCCTTTCCTCTATGTTCTTTTAAGCCAGAAAACACTAGCTCTAATTTGTTTTTATAACATCATAGGAATGGTCAAATGGTATGAGGAAACAATTTCTCAATTTTACTGAGGGAGAAATGTGCTAAAATAACTTAATTGTCAAGCCAAGAAAAATGCTCTAATTTTATTTAATTACTAAAAATGATGAGATATACCCCATAACTTGAAGAAATATAGATAAGTGATTATTTTCCTTAATAATAGATGAAGAATAATGGATTATTTAATGGTCAAAAGTTATATTTTTACACTCATAAATACATTACTGAATTTTAGGAGAGCTGAGTCTATGTATTTCATCCCCTCTTTTAACTTCTTACTCTCTTAAGGCAATTTTGGTAGTGGCAATAGTCAGAGAGAATTATCAAATCAGCAGGTTGCCATGATCACTCCATAATCTCGGTGTGCAAGGGTGCACTTCCATTCAGGGATACTGACAGCCTGGACCACAGAGGCAAAATGATTCCACACTTCTTTGTGTTGTTTTGTTTTTAATTTAAGCCCTTACCAATCAAAGGAAGGAAAAATATATGCCAAGTCACAATGACTTCAAAACACAGGCTTAATACGGCCCTTTACTCATGACTGAAGGCGTATCCCATGTAAATTCTCTTATTGTCATATATGCAATGAAACTGTACAGTAATGTTTTCTTTACTCTTCCTATGTCAGTATCTTGCTAACTCAATAGTTCTACCAGCTAAATTACATGTAGATATAATTCTATGAATTAATTCCATTCCATTTCTATAAATAAAATATAGTTTATGAGATAGCCCCATACATTACTGGATATATAGAACATCATTTGAGATACAGTCCCCATATGTATTACTTAACCAAATAAATTCTCTGTATTTTAATATATGTTAAAGTAACTCTATCCTCACAATTTTCCATAAAAATCAAGTCAATTGCCAAAATTTTACTTAAAAAACAGTTTTAAACAGAAAGATCACTGCTTAAACAGAAAGATCAACAACCCAGGTGCCCATCAATACACGAGTGGATTAATAAAATGTGGTATATGTATACCATGGAGTATTACTCAGCAATAAAAGACAACAGTGAATTAACACATCTGGTATTATCCTGGAGGGAGCTAGAGCCCATTCTCTGAAGCAAAGTATCACAGGAATGAAAAACAAGCACCACCGGTACTCACCATCAAATTGGTACTAACTGATCAATACTTGTGTCACACATGGCAATAATATTCATCAGGGGGAGGGCAGGTAGAAGGGGGTGGAGGGGATGGGAAAACTCTCACCAAATGGGTGTGGGGCACACAGTTTGGGGGATGTCCACAATTGTAACTCTGATTTGGGCAGTGCATGGGCAATATATATAACCAAAGTGCTGTACCCCCATAATATTCTGAAATAAAAGAAAAGAAAATGTTTCCTTAATTGAATCACTCAGATATTGGCCCAACTTGCTATTTTAGGTAATGAGATATGTAAGAAAAAGTCACCAGATCATAAACCCAAGACATTGACATTAATTCCAGTTTGTTAGCAAGAGCCTTTGTCTCTCTGGACCATAGATCTTTAACTCTAAAATGAAGTAATAATAATACTGATAATAATAATGACTCACATCTTATGTGTCAAACACTGTTCTAAGTACTCTAGATCATCTTATTTAACCCCCATGACTTCGTGAGATAAGTGCTAGGTTGTGCATTCTACACAGGGGATCAAGGCTTGAGTGTGTGAAGAAACTTGTCCAGAGTAGTGTGCAGCAGAGAGGGGCCTCATGCCAAAGGCCATTCCCTTTTCACTTCACTATAAAGAGATGAATACAATCCCATCTACCCTCAGGGAGCTCGGAGGCTTGTAGAAATGTGATCCAATGATGATACTTCAGAGATTGTGACAAATAGTGCAGGAAGAGGGTGAAATTCGGGGTCAGGTCTCCACAGTTATTCTGTATCAGTGACTGCACACTGTTCCTTCTGCTCAGACCAGCTTCTTGGAACCCTCAGACCTGAGTCTTCCCTTCCTACCTGTAAACCCTGTGAGCCGGAGAGAAGTGAGTGGGTGTGAACAGGCAGAAGCAGAGGTCACCTATCAGCAAACCCTGCTAATTGCTATTCTTTCACAATAAGACGCTACTGAGAAATCTGCAGTTTTTATATAACTCAGGGAATCCTTTTTATACATGTTGATTACACATTGTTAATCTGTGATAAGTCAGTGCCACTGAAATCTCAGTTCCCATGAAATACAGGAAATCCTTGTTATAACTTCTAATTTGACCCTCTTAATTCATGGCAAAGCAGTGTCACTGGATCCCCAGTGCTTGAGGCAATATCGTGTAGGATGACACTGGAGAATGAAGCCAGGGTTTAACAGCAGCCATATTATTGCAGAGCCCATAAAGAATGTTCAGATAGTTTAAAAAATGCAAGCCTCTTCGAAACCGGGTTTTCAACTCTGCTTGGTCACACATTAGGGGCATAATGATATGAAAGTCACTAAAACCATCTAAGCATCAGTTTCCTCATCAACAAAATGAGAATAATAATGCCTTCATGCACCCTTGTTAGAAGGACTGAATGACTTTATGGAAGCAGTTTCCAGCATGGTGTGCGATCCAGAAGTTCTGCTCCTGGTACTTTTATTCTATCCCACTCTCCCACAATATGCAAGAATGCGCTAATGCCCCTTAGAGGGTAGGGCTGGGGCATGTGGAATGACATCGACATTAGAAAGAGAGGTACAAATAATCGGGAGTGAGGTAGAAAGACCGTGGGCTTGGGTGGCAGGTGGGCCTCAAATGGAATATCTGAGTCGTGTCTTTTATTTGCTACAAAGTCCCTAATTCACTGTAACAAACTCCCTCAGTCTTTGTTAAATTTATTGTTCCGGTCAAGGCAGTATTTTTATAAGAATTCAAAATAATAAATGTAAATGACCTAAGGGTGCGTGGTAGGCCCTCAGCAAATGGTGATTATTTTTATTACACATATCGAAAATTCAAAAAAGAGGAGAATGATTGTAGGCTAAGGACAGCAGAAATAGATTTTGCCAAAAACAAGACTTCAACTAAGCCCTGACGATTTTAAGCATTTTGGTAAAGTACAGGTAGAAATGTTTGTATTAGTGTTTCCTGGAGAAATGGAACCAACAGGATATGTATTATTGTAACCGCAAAACCGGAGTCACGTTGCTGAGAGAAACACCGAGAGGTACACCAGGATGCAGAGAGAGCAGGTTTATTAACGCGGGCGGGCTCAGAGGGGATCCTCCGCCAAATTCTGAGCACCCCGGTCAGGGGACTTGTCTTTTATACTTCAAGAGCAAGGGGGGGTACAGAGCGGCTTATACCAGGAAGTGCACACGTGCGGAAGTTACTGTAACTTACAAGGTAGCTGCTGCAAGGGGAGCTGTTTACGGGAGCATGAGCCACAGGCGTTAGTCAGTTTCACAAGGCGACAAGCAGTCTGACAGAAGCAGATGAGCAATTAACATAAACAGGGCTATAGCTTGTCTGTTTCAGGGTAAAAGGGTTTTAGTGAATTTCCATTTTTCCCTCACATTATATACACGTGGAATAAACAATTGGATCCTGCTATTGTGGAGGGGAGAAGTCCCCAGATCTGCAATAAGCAAACTGGAAACCCATGAGGGTTGGGGTGACATGGTTCCTGTCCAGGTCCACAGGCCGGGATCCAGGAGAGCCGATGTTGCAAGTTCCAGGCCAACAGCCATCAGGCTTAAGACCCAAGAAGACCTTATTTTTCAGTTTAAGGGCAAAGGCCAGAAAAGACTGATGTCCCAGACAAAGGCAGTCTGGCAAAAACAGAGCCTTTCTGTTCTGTTTAGTCTTAATTGACTGGATAAGCCTCACCCATATCAGAGAGGGAAATCTGCTTTATGTAGTCTGCAAATCCCAATGCTAATCTCACTCTGGAACACCTTCACAGACACACCCAGAGTGATGTTTGACCCATCTCAGGATCTCCTGTGGCCCAGTCGACACATAAAATTAACCATCATATGTTTAAACATGCAGTTTATCACTGTTTCTCTCTGAAAGCCTGGTATTATTAATAAATTTGATTTAATGCTCAAATGCACATGCTCCCACTGTGCAGTGACGTTCAGTGGGGGTCCTGGGGGCTGATTTACCAGATTGTGAGATCCCCCTGTTAATATATATCAAGAGTTTTGTTGACTTGTTTTTAATCCATTGGTAGATTGAACTTGACCATAGTCAGAGTATTTATACCACAGAGTTTTGCAAACACCACAAATCAGAGTACACATTTTTTTTTGTAAACCCAGCGAGTCAATTGTTAAACATTATACCACTGGTATGATATCTAAGGAGCAGTGAGAGATGAAGATTTTTATGAAATATTTAAGATTTATTAAAGTTTTAAAATACCCCATTTTTGTTCAGTCTGTGATTTTATAATACACGACCTACTCATTTATGTTTCTTATGAACACATATATCATTATTATTGCTATTATTGGAAAAATTATAGAAGAGATTCATTGTACCCTGGGGGCCTAAGTTAAATAAATATATTACCTAGGCAGATATGGATCACAATCAGCGGATGTCACAATGCAGGCTCATCTTGATAAGATGATTTAGTTTCCCTGTTCACAACCACATTTCTTCTTCCAAAAGTAATTTAAATCAAAGTCAATCTTTAGTTTTAACACTGCACGAAGCAGGTACCCAGTAATTTAGATCCTCCAAAAGGGTTTTTTGGAGGATCCAGAAAAGGTTTTTTAAGCACGTGTTTTGAAATTACTGTTAATGAGCCCTTTCCTACTTTTCTGAAGTCTGGAATGAAATTGTTCTAAAATCAGGACAGCAGTTTGGCATTACTTAAAGAACCCTGGATTAGGGGTGAGATGGCAGCAGCTCTAGATCTAAATCCTGATACTCCCAATAGCGTGTTCCTCTTGAAATGATGAATTGTGCTGTATTAACAATTTCCAAATGTGGCCATATTTCAGAATCATCTGAAATTTTTTTTTAGGAGGAAAGAACGTATATCATAACACTAAGTCTCCTACCTCTGACACAAGATCTCCTTCCCGGAGGAACCCATTGCTAAAGGTTTTTTGTATATCCTCAAGAAGTTATTATCTGAAGTTTCTCTCTCTCTCACACACACACACACGAAAGAGGTAATAATTTAATCAACTTGATTCATCTTGTTTTGGTATGTCCAAATCTATTTTATCTACATTCCCAAACACTGCCCCAGAATATTTTTAATTAAATTCCAAGCACCATATTATTTCTTCTCTAAATATTTCAGTGTGTATGTAATAAAAACAAGACTCATAAAAATATAACCACAGGAGAGCAACTTCCTGCACGACAGTCATGCGGGGAGGCTTTGCTGACTCTCTTTCCATTGAAACTGCTAAAAACTATAAAAACGACAACAATTTAAAGCCTCTGGAAAAGGTACTAAGGACAAACAGCTAATGAAGAAACATATATTAAAAATCATTGACAAAAATTTGTTAGAAAAGTCAACAACTTGAATGAAGACGGCTCCCTTCCTACCCCTTCCAGCTCAGCGAGAGACTTCACTGCCCACTGCTGCAGCCGAGAGCGCAGGGCTCCTGCCCACTCTGCCTGCGGAATGCTCAGTTCCTGGAAGGAGCGGGGCGTCGGCCTTGCTCATCCAACCCCAGCCCCTGCTGCTGAGGCTGTCGTGGGCGAGAGCAGTTGCAGGGCGGGCGGGACGGGGGACGCTCCAGCTGCGCACGTTGGGAAAATGTGGGGCCTGGTCATCCGGGCCCTGGCTCACGAGGCCGTGGTTCCACCCAGGTGAGGCAAGCCAAAGGGCCTCTGAAGAACCTCCTCCAGCAGGTGTCACTGAGAGAGACGCTTGCCATTGCTTCAGCTGCAGAGCTCTAGTTCAGAGACTTTGCCTGGAGGATTATCTGGCTGTAAAACAGGTAGCCCCTAATTTCTTCCCAAAGGAAATTATTTTATTTGCGACAAAGAGTGAAGAATTTCAAATCGAAAGATGCTCAGAAACAGTGGAAGTTGTGGTGAAAAGCAATTGGGAGAAAGTTAAAGACGGAGGCCCAACTCGAGATCAGCGAGCTTTCTGGAGAGAAGTGGGGACTGAGTCCTCTGGGAAGACCCCTGCTGGAGTCAGAACAAGCATCAGACACTGACACCAGAAACTGTTACCACAAAGAAGACACCATTTGATTAGATTTGTTTGTGGAGCAATTTCTGCCACAAGGTAGTATTGAAAACAGCAGAATAATCAGCCAGCAATTCGTGGAATTTGACAGTTGGGTATAATCAGGGAAACAGTGGAAGAAAACTGTATCAAAGCCAGTCTTCCCGGGGTTACTGTGGGCATACCCCAAGCTGTGACTCCCTGAGGAGCAACATCAGAGGCTTAACTCTGTGGAAGGGAAAATAGACTTCACTGAAATAATTAAGCCACTCATTAAGCAAAGAAATAATAACAATGATAATAATAAAACTATAAAAAGTCCCCCCTGGGGAGTGCCACATGTTGCTACAATTTATCATCTAAAGTGTCCAATTTTCAACAAAAATTATAAGGTATGCAAAAAAGCAGGAAATTATGATCATACACTGGCAAAGAGTAGGAATTAGAACTTCCTATGAGTGATAAGATTTTTGATTTATTAGAAAAAACTCAAAATAGCCATTATAAACATAGTTACAGAACTGAAGTAAACCATATTAAAGAAGTAAAAGAATTTATGTTGGCAATGTCTCATTGAACAGGGATATCAATAAAGAGAAAGAGATTCCAAAAGGAGCAAAAGGAAAACTCTACAATT
Organism: Daubentonia madagascariensis; assembly: GCA_023783475.1. Classification (NCBI taxonomy): domain Eukaryota; kingdom Metazoa; phylum Chordata; class Mammalia; order Primates; family Daubentoniidae; genus Daubentonia; species Daubentonia madagascariensis. Next base: position 2,275,237 of record JAKFHU010001747.1, on the reverse strand, counting down.
GAAGTATGATAACCAAACTGGAGATAGATGACTAGAGAGGCACAGCAGTAGAGCTGAACTTGCGGAAGAAGGAATGACGGAGCGGACAATAGGCCGATCGAGATTTCACAAGGTGGAGAACAAAGAGAAAAACACAGAGAGCCTCAGAAAAGCAGGTGACGCCATTAAGCGCATCCACATATGCACGATACAAATACCAGAAAGAGGGAGGAGAGAGAAAGGAACAGAGTCTATTCGAAGAGATAATGGCAGAAAACTTGCTGTTTATTGAAAAATAACCTACACATTTAAGAGGCTCAACAAATTCTCAGTAGGATAACCTCACAGAGATCTATAAATATAAATATTATAGTAAAAATGCTGAATGTTGAAGACAAGGGAAAAATTTTTCAAGCAGCAAGAAACAAAAAACACGTAACTTAAAGGGGAACTCGGATAAGATTAAACACTGACCTCTCAGCAGAAACAATGGAGGCCAGAATGCGGTGGGAAAACATATTCTAAGTTCTCAAATAATTAAAAAAAAATCAAGCAAGAACCCTATATCTTGCAAATCTATCTTTTAAAAATGAGGGCAAAATAAACAATTTTCCAGGTAAACAATAGCTGAGACAATTTGTTGCTAGCACATGTATATAAGTAATCCTGAGAAAGTTCTTTAGGCTATCAGCATGTGACCCCAGGCTGTCATTAGAATTCACACAAAACCAAAGGCACGGTTTATTAGAAAACTAATTAATAAAATGGATTTTTACTAAAATTAAAAATTTCTGTTCTGCAAAAGAAAATGTCAAGATAATGAGAAGACAAGCCATAGACTGGGAGAAAATATTTGCAAAGACACTTCTAGTGAAAGACCATTATCCAATATATATCAACAACTCTTAAAGGTCAACAAGAAGAAAATAAGCAACCTATTTAAAAAAATGGGCTAAAGACCTTAATAGACACCTCACCAAAGAATATATACATAGCAAATAAGCATATAAAAAGATGCTCCACATCATATGTCATCAGAGAAATTCAAACTGATGCAACAATAGGGCACCACTACACATGTATTAGAATAGACAAAATCCAAAACGCTAACATTGCCAAACTCTTGTGAAGACAAGGAGCAACAAGCAGTCTCAGTCATTGCTGGTGGGAATGCAGAATGGTGCAGACACTTTGGAAGACAGTTCAGTGACTTCTTACAAAACTAAACATACTCTTGCCATACAGTCCAGTAATTTCATCCCTTGGTGTTTACCCCAAAAAGTTGAAAACTTATGTCTGCACAAAACTTGCATGTAGATGTTTATAGTAGCTTTATTGATAATTTTTAAAACTTGGAGGCAACCCAGATATACTTCAGTAGCTGAATGGGTAAATAAATTTTAGTACATACATTAAATGGAATATTATTCAACACTAAAAGAGAAATGATCTATCAAGCCATTAAAAGACATCAAAGTGCCTTAGTGCATATTACTAAGTGGAAGAAAACAATCTGAAAAGCCTACATACCATATGATTCCAACATTCTGGAGAAGGCAAAACTATGGAGATAGTAAAAAGATCATTGGTTGTCAGGCGTTGAGATGGAAGAATAATAGGCAGAGCACAGAAGATTTTTAGGGCAGTAAAACTACTCTGTAACATAGTACCGTGGGAGATACATGCCATTATTCCTTTGTCCAAACCCATAGAGTGTCCAACACCAAGAGTGAACCCCAAGGTAAACTGTGAATTTGGGGTGATTATGATCTGTCAATGTAGGTTCATCAGTTGTAACAAACGTACCATTCTGGTGACGGATGCTGATAAAGGGGGAGGCTATGCCTGTGTGGGGGCAGGGGTGTATGGGAAATCTCTGTACCTTCCTCTCAATTTTCTGTGAAGCTAAAACTGATCTAAAAAATACCCTTAAAAAATAGAAGGACAGGGAAACTTCAAAACAAACAAAAATAAAAATCTACCCACCAAGAAAAGCCTGGTCCCAGATGGCTTCAATGCTAAATTCTACCAAACATTTACAAAAGTAGCAATAACAATGTTTACAGCTCTCTTTAAAAGTAGAACAGAAGGGACACCTTCCAATTACTTTGTGGGCCAATATTATCCTGACACCGAAACCAACCAAATACATCACATGTAAAGAAAACTTTCCACAAGTAAAGAAAAGACTGATATCGTTTTATAATTATGGACACAAGATACTAGCAAACTGAATCCAGTAACATATAAAAAGATTCATACACCACAACCAAGTGAGATTTATCCCAAGAACACAACATTGGTTAAGATCTGAAAATCAATTAGTGTATCAATAGAAAAAAAAATCACATGATTTCAATAGATGCAGAAAAAGCATTTGGCAAAATCTAACACATTTTCATGATAAAAATACTAAACACATCAGAAATAGAAGAAACCTGTTCAACATAATGAAAGGCATCAATGAAAAATCAGTAAGTAACATAAGACATTATGGTGAAAGACAAAATGCTTTTTCCCTAAAATAAGGAGCAAGACAAAGATGTTTGCTTTTGCTAATTTTATTCATCATTGTATTGGAGATATTGGCCTGAGCAATTAGACAAAAGAAAAAAAATGTAAAAATGCAGATTTCAAAGAAAAATGAAAATATCTCCCCTTGCAGATAACATTATCTTGTACTTAAAAAATCAAGGCATTCACTATAATACTATAAAAGCTAATAAATGAGTTCAGTAAAACTGTAGAATATAAAATAAATAGACAAAAATTAATCTTATTCCTACATAAAAGCCATAAACAATCCAAAATGAAATTAATGAAGCAATTATGTTTATTATAATATCAAAAATAATAAAATATTTAGAAAAGAATTTAACAGAAGTACAAAACTTATGTTTTGACACTAGAAAACACTGTTAAAGGATCTATATAATTCAAAAAAAACATTCCATGATCATGGATCAGAGGACTTAACATTGACAAGATGTCAAGAATTTTAGCTGACATTTTGTAGAAATTGATAACCTGACTTTAAAAATCACATGAAATTAGAATGGACTAAGAACAACCAAAACAATCTTGAAAATAAGACAAAATTAGGAGGACATACACTTTCTGATTTCCAAAGCTAGGCCAAAACAATGGCAATAGTGATGTGATAATGGCACAAAGATAGACACGAATTGATGGAATGGATTAAAAGTCCAGAAATAAGCCCATCAGTCTGTAGCCAACTGATTTTTGACAAAGACAACAAGACTATCCAGTTGGGAAAAAAATCATCTTTCAAAAAATGGTGCTGGGACAACTGGATAGCCGTATACAGAGGAATGAAGTTGGAAAATTATCTTATACTGTATATAAAAATTAATTTAAAATAAACCAAACACCTAAATGTAAGAGCAAAAACTAGAAAACCCTTAAAAGAAAATATAGGGGTAAGTCACAGTGACCTAGGATTTGGCAAAGGATTCTTAGCTATGATACCAAAAGCATGAGGAAAAAAAAATTGAATGTCTTCAAAACTCAAAACCTTTGTGCCTGAAAGGACATTATCAAGAAAGTAAAAAAAAAAAAAAAAAAAAAAAAACCAAAAAAAACTAGAAAATCAGATAAAATATTTATACATCATATATTTGATGAGACTTGTGTCCAGAATATTTAAAGAACTCTTACAACTCAAAAATAAAAAGATGAATAACCCAATTAAAAATGGGCAAAAGATGTGAACAGAAAGTTTTTCAAGGAATATTATACAAATGACCATTGAACACATGAAATTATGCTTGACATCATAAGTTATCAGGGAAATGTAAATCAAAACTACCATAAGCTACCATTTTATTCCCACTGGCATGGCTAGAGTCAAAAAGTCAAATAATAGCAAGTGTTAGAGAGGATGTGGAGAAATCAGAATTCTGACACTATTGGTGGGAGTGTGAATTGGTGTGGTGCCACTGTATTGGAAAATTGTCTGACGGTTTCTCAAATGACTAAACATAGCGTTATAGTATGATCCAGAAACTCCATCCCTAAGTATATACCCAAGACAAATGAAAATATATTCACACAAAAACTTTTACAAAAATATTTATAGCAGTATTATTCATAATAGTCAAAGCTGGAACCAACACAAATATTCATCAACTGATGAATGGATAAACAAATTGATATATTCATATATTGAAATATTATTTAGCCATGAAAAGAATGAAATACTGTCATATTCTACAGTGTGGATTAACCTTGAAAAAGAGAGAGAGATTGATTGATTGATTTTGTAGAATTGGCCATGTGATTGTGGAGGCTCTCAAATCCAAAATATGCAGCGTAAGTCGGCAGGTAGGAGACTCAGGGGAGATTTAATGTTGCACCCCCAGCCTAAAAGCCGTCTGCTCCCTCCTCTTCATCGGGAGAAGTCAGTTTTTTTCTTAAGGTCATCAGCACATTGGATGAGGCCCACCACATGATGAAGGGTAATCTGCTTTAAAGTCTACTGATTTAAATATTAATCTCATCTGAAAAAGACTTTCGCAGTAACATTTAGACACGTTTGGACAAATACACGGGTACCATTGCCTTGCCAAGCTGACCCATAAAATTAATCATCACACAGACCTTCTATTAAATATGGAGGTGAGAAGACTATAAGGAAGAGAAATAGAAAATAGGGGAAAAACAGGAAATAAGGGAAACAAGATACTGGAGAAAAGAAGAAACTTAAAATCAGAACTATAATTGCCTCTATTGCCCCTGGAGATCATCAGGAGGAAAGCAGGGACTGGCAAGAGGGTGATCACCCCCGCAGGCTAGGAATTTGGATGTTCATGGCCACCGAGAAACAGGAAATGATGCCCAAAGCCTGTTGTAGGCAGAGAATAAAACTGAGTGCCTTGCATTACGATATGGCCCGGCAAGGACTACGCGACAAGAGTATGAGAAAAAACAGGTCTACCCAGAGGCACAGGCCACACAGAAAGGAGGCTTATTGGTTTTACCCCGTTGTCAAAGTAGAAAAAATGTTTTCCTTGAGAATCCGTATGCTTCGTGTGGGCTAGCATTTAAATATCAACTGTATATAACGATCAGGAATACCCTGAGCTAATAAATCAACAAAAAAATTGGTCCCATCCAGTGATACCTCTGAAAGATGCAAACACAAGACCAAGCCTCAATCAAATTGACAAAAGATGAATGTGAATAAAGCCTGCTAAAAAAGACCAGAGAGCCCAAAAACAAAACATATGAGAAAATAATCCTCAATGAAAGAAAGTCAGCAGACACAACAAACAGCAAGATTTTATCCCCATGCAATGCATATATAATGGAACTATGTAAGGAAGAATTGAAATTAAAATAATTAAACACATAAAAGTAATAATAGAAAATGAGATATAGGACACTAGATTTTATTTAAAGAGGCAATAAAAGAAGTAATTATATATGTTAATATAATAATTATTAATTATATATGTTGTATATAATTTCATAATCGAAAGGTAAATATATAAATCCATCGATCACTGTGCTGCTGTAAAAATTAAAGGATTTAGTTCACACAACTTGCATAGGAGAACACTTGGCACATAGTACTTGTTAGGAATTACTGGGGTATTTTGACCTTGGAAGCAAGGCAGTAAATCCGAGAGCAGAAATTTTAAAAGTAAAAATAAAAGTCAGAAGATGATGGAATATATCTTCCAATGGATAAGAGAAAACAGCTATTAATGTAATATTCTATATCAAATAACCACTTTTTTAAGAGTGATGGCAAAATAAAGACATTTTGAAACAAATGAAGGCTGAGGGAGGTCACCAACAAACTGCTTGGCTCTGTACTTCCTGTCAAATGTTATGTTTCTATGTGTGGGGAATTTATCCAGATGGGACAAACGGGATGCAAGAAGCAATGCTGAACAAAGGAATAGTTAAAATTGTGCATAAATGTAAACATTCACTAACTGTAAATAATAAATGTTAACTGGAAGGTTATGGAAGGAAATTAGAACTAAAATTCTGAACAATTTCAAGTAAGATAAGAAAGAAAAAAATCAAAAGTCAAGTGGTCTAACTGCTACATAAGCTTTAAGAGACTAGTAGGAATGTCAATTAACTATGAGACTTTATGTCAAATATGCATGTTAAAAAAAGTAAGACAGTAGAAATTAATTTTAAACGACACTAAACAAAATGAATGTGAACAGCCTAAATTCCGTAGTTAAGAGACAAAGATCCTCAGATTTGACTTTTAAAATGTCAGCTATGTGCTCTTTAACAGAGGGATAAAGGAAAATAGAAGGTTTAAAGGCACAGAAAAATAGATGTATCAGGCAAATATTATGAAAACAAAGCTGATGCAGCAATATTAATATTAAGTGTATATATATAAAATGTATACTTTAAAGAAAAGATGATAAAATAAGGAGTCATTATAAAATGAAAAAAGAACTGTTCTGTGGCAAACTGTTGTAAGTATAAAATGTATAAAGCATATGTCGTTTCCTTAATAAAAAAATGATAAAATTGCTGAAGGAAATTTAAATTCTATAATTATAGTTCTCAGATTTTAAAACCAGTTTCTCTATAAATAATACATCAAGTAGAGGAATATCATTCAGTAATGATATATACGTGATATATAAATATATATAATTCTATGAATACTTTAAATCTGGGTCACCCAAGCACTGGAGATCAAAAGTTCTTTTCAACCACATATGGATGATTTACAAATAAATCATCTATTGGCCCACAAATCAAAAGTCTGCAAACAGTTACTAATCAATAGTAAGCAAAACACTTTATCTTAAGGAAATATATTTAAGCTAGATATCAACACCAGAATAATAATCCAAAAGTCACTACACTGTGACTAATTTTTTTTTTGAGGAAAAAAAACTCCTATCAAATTCATGGATTCAAGAAAAACTAATCAGAAATTATAAAATATTTAGAACTAAATGAAAATCAAATTAATACAGAGACAACTTAAGGGATTCAGCTACAATTGTTATTAGGAAATGTATAGACACAAATGTTTATAAAGAAGTAAAACTAAAAATTCATGTACTAAGAATTTTACTCAGGATGTTAGAAAAAGAAAAATAGTGTACACTCAAGAAAAGTAGAAGAAAGGAATTAAGAAATCAAGAAAAATTCTTTAAAAAAAATTGTGACCCCAAAATTTACTTAAGATAAAAATTAAATTGAAGAACATAAAATCTCAATATTATGCATACTGTCCCAGAAGACGGGTAAGAAGAAAGCTGGCGTAGCAATGGTAATTCCCATATACTGCTGAAGGGAGTGAAAATTGTTATAATCATTTTAAATAGTAATTTGTCAGTATAAGACTAAAAATGCACACACCTTGACTCACCAATATCTTTTCTTAATTATATATAATTTAGAAAAACTATCAGGTGTGTGAATAACGGGATGTGTATAGGAGAGGTTAATGAAGGATTACTCAAATAGTCAAAGATTTGAAAAAAACAAAAACTCTAAATGTGCGTTAGAAGGAGAATGAATAAATTGTGTTTATCTTATGGAGCACCACATTGCAGGTAAAATGAATAAAGTTTAACTGTAGACATCATTAAGAATAATCTCAGAATTGGCTGAATAAACAGAACTGCAGAATAATATGATTTTCATTAAATTTGGAAAGTATTTAGCCATCATTTTTTCAAGTATTTTTGCATCATTCTCCTTTTCCTCATCTTCAAAGACAGCAATTTAAAAAACATAAGCAGTTTTGATATTGCACACAGGTCCTGAAGGCTCTGTTCATGTTTTTTCCCCACTCTTTTTCTGTGTGTTCTTCAGATTCAATTTTCTATTGACCTATCTTCAAGCTCACTGACCCACCTCCCTTTTTCTATTGAACCCATCCTATCATTCTGAAATTATATTATATTATTATAATGTATTTATTACATTTTTGTTATTTAATTTTCAATTTTTAAAAATAGTTTATATTTTCTTTGTGAAAACTTCTATATTTCCATTTGTTTCAGAACGGTTCACCTTCAACTTATGAACCTGGGTATAATAGCTGCTTTAAAGTCTCTGTCTAATAATTGAGACATCCGGGTTATCTCAGGGTCAGCATCTATTGGTTGTCTTTCCCTTGTAAAATTTTGAGATTCCCCTGGCTTTTTGTTTATAGAGTAATTTTAGATTGTAATCCTGGAATTTTTAATAATATATTGTGAAACTCTGGTTCCTGTTGAAGTCTTTGGAATGTTAAATTTAGTTTTATTTTGTTTTATCAGGTAATTACTCCAGTTAAGTTCAGACTGCAGGTTTGCCTTACATTTTGGGACTGGGTTCTAATGTTAGTTGAGTTTTCAAAGCATTTGCTTTATTGTTTGGTCCCTCCCTAGTAAGCGCCACTCAGAAATTGCTCTGGGACTTGTGCAGTGGTGTATATAGTAGTTCAGTTTTTTCAAAGCCCTTGCTACTTGGGGAAGGGTGGAGGAGATGTTACACACATATGTAGCTTGGGAGTGACCCTAGAACTTATGTCGGATTATACACAGTTAGGAATCTGTTTCTCCAGCTCTCTCTTCTCAGAGAGCCACAAGAGTTTCCCCTTACCAGTTTTTACGGTCATCAAGGTGGTTTTTTCTCATAGCTTTAGCCGCCCAGGCTGTCACACAGTTTTGCGTTACTGGGCCTGCCCTGGACAACAGAGAAAAAAAATAATAGTGATTCCATCCGCATTCTTTTTCCAGTCTCTCTATCCAGAGGGCCAAGTTTTCTCATGGTGTTTTAGGCACTTCTGCTGCCGTTGACAAGCTGCTGGGATACAGTTCTGTGAATGCAGTTGGTCTTGGATCAGGACTGGGGGAAAAAAAGTATTTTTTTAAGAGACGATTTTCCCCACATTCTGTGGGGCCTTTTTCTGGTCCTCTTGCTGTAAAGCCAGCCTTTCTTGGAGATTTTTCTGACTGTCCCCATGCCATATGGCTCTGATTTTCCCTGCCCAAAATCCAGGAGATAAAAGGCAGAGGGACAGGAAACTCCCCAATACCCTTCTGATTGTTCTTTAAGTTTTGACTCCTCTGCCCAATTGTTTGCTATTATTCAGTTTAAGAGTCATCAGGTAGTTGCTTTTGTATTTCTCCAGAGTTTTCACTGTAATCACTAGGAGAAATGTAATGCTCCATCTTGGCTATACCCAAAAGCTATAATTTGGGTTTTTTTTAAACTTTATTTTAAAATAATTTTAGATTTATAGAAAAGTTGCAAAGGTAGTACAGTGATTTCCTGCATACCTCTTACACAACCTCTCCTATTTTCCATTTCTATAACGCTTTTGTCTAAACTAAGAAATAAACATTACTGTGGATAGTACGTTAATATCAAGTAAACCTCCAGGCTTTACTTGGATTTGGCAAGTTTTTCCACTAATCTCCTTTTTCTGTTCCAGAATTCAATCCAGGATACTATGTTGCATTTAATATAATATATTTTAAGCACGTGAACATAGAAAAAAATATTTAATGTTCTAAGTATTGCTGGGATACTCAAAATCACTATTAGCAGGTGCTAGGGAATGCACTGTTTGCTGTAGATCTAAGGTGCCTCTGTACATGGGGAATTTGTTTTGCTTATTTAGTCTGGGCTAATGTTGCTGTCGGTGACTCTGTGGTAGCTGGAGAACTCCATGTACGTGGCTTGATGTCCACATTCACACGGCCGTGGCCTTGGTCAATCGCCCTTCTCACTGCAGGAGGCAAACTCAGACTGAGACTGCTGGGCCCCTTCCGCCACCCGGGGAGGGCGCCAGGCTAAGGAACATATCGGTAGTCATCAGGGAGCACAAGTGGGAGGCCATTTCATGCGAAAAGATTAAATGTTATTTCCAGGAAACCAAAGGGAAATGTGAAGAAGGCAGGATCTGCAGTGGAGTGGACAGATTTCAGAGCAGGGTAAGCGGTCTGAGGTCAGAGGACTAAGCTAAGAAGCAGAACAGAACGTCTGAGCAGGTTACACAGGGAAGCGTCAGTATCCATGAGTCCAGGCCAGCTCAAAGGATGTGGGTAAAAGGGCAAAATCCACCTATATAAAAATAAATACAACTTAACTATACAAAAGGAATGAAACAGATAATACATGGAATTGGAAAAGTATATGAAAATTTTGATGGGAATAAGGTGATCTGCACAAAATCCCCACTGGATTCTGACTTCTGGTGAAGGGCAGCAAGGACAGGGTGCTGTGGATGTCTATGTCCACGCAGGGAGCTGGGGGCCTGGCTGCTTTAGAGAAGCCCCGGCCATTCTGACCTGAGGGGGACATTTGGTGCCTGTCTCACTATCCATTTTGCTTTTCTTATTTCCTAACCAGGTGCAGATTTTTTTATCCATTTCTTTTACTTTCTTTGACTTTATTTCCCAAACTCACTTTTCTCTCTTCACGTATGGTAATCCATGAGCAGATAAACTGAGATGCACTTTTCCTGGAAAACCTTCAAGATCCTCTTGCAGTTCCCATCACCTTTGTTGGCAAGTCTGACTAGGTATGGTCTGTCCTGAAGGGACATTGTTAGCTGACACCCGAGACCGGCGTGCTAGCATCGTGTTTCAGTGGGGTTGGTCTTGCAACAGGACATAGTGAAGAGGATACTGAAGGGTAGGAAAGGGTTAAATAGCAACCGTTTACCAAAGGTTCACCATATCCAATGTACAGTTTTATCTCATTAATAGTTCAAGAACCCTAAAAGGTATCATTACTCAACTTTCAGAATAGGAACCTGAGACCCAAAGGGGTCAAGTGACTTGCTCGGGTCAAGTGACTTGCTCATGTCACAGCTACAAAGTGGAGAGTGATGCTACCTGTGTTTTCAAAATTGCTTCCTCCAGAAGCTTCTAAACCACATGAGAGGCTCTTTCAGCAATTCAGGTATAGAAATGTCAACTATATCAGCTACAAGTTTTTCTTTTTATTCTTAAAAATTATATGATTTCCCAAATAGAAAATCACTGTAAATTAATCATTTCCCGTATGACTATTTAAGAAACATCTATTAGTCTTTCATACACACACACACACACACACGCACACATCCCATTTGGTCAACCTTCCTGTAATACAATAGAATAGACATAGTGTACATAAGTGACAAGGCAGGACAGGTCATAAGCACAGGGTGAGTTTTCCCTGCCTCAGGTGCTCTAGAAAAACACAGTAGCTGTAGACCCAGGAATTTTAACTACCTAAAAAGTGTCATAATTTCTGAAAACTTCCCTGCCTGTCATGTTTTACTGCAATTTTGAAATAAAATTCATAAATTAACAATAAGACACAATACATGCAGTATCATATCATGGATGTAGGCATGACTTTAACGGCAGCTGATCAGAAATTTCCATTAAGCAACACTCAGAGTTCCATAGTCAATATCCCTGGGAGTGCTGAACACTCTCTTTTGAGTTTAGAATATATATATATACATTGCTAGATGGAAGATGATACTGCTGGGCCTGCAATATGCTTGCTCTTGTACCATACAACTATTAATTTGCACGGTGGCTATTTAAAAAACCAAATAACTCTCAGACCATGCCCATTTTGTCCAAATTACACTGTAATTTTACTGAAAATATGAGTAAGACAGGAAAGCACATGATTTGGGTGCAGATTATGTGGTCAATTGGGGTTTTTTTCAAATGGGCTTTACAGGCATTGGCTATCTCCAGATAATCAGGTTTACACTCCTTAGCTTGTGTGATTGCTCTCTTCTAGTTCCCCTACACGATCACCCTTCATTGTGAAATAAAAATCCTCCGGAACATTCAGACCAGTCTTAACTATCAGTGATTCAGAAATATGCAGTTCCCATTTTTATTTCTGTATCTTCACCTGGGTTTTTTCTCCTACTTGGGATATTTATTCATCTTTTAAAATAAATAACAAATGAATGAATGAATGAATGAATCACTAATTACAGCCTTGTCTATCTCCTCTCAGCATATTCAAAACAGTCTCTGCTTCTCTATGTCTAATGCACTGCCTTAATTTCTTCCTGAAACACGTGTTCACTGATGTCTGTTACACATAAAACTCTGGGGAAGGCAAAAAAAATAAAATGAAATTGACAACACCTCTACCTTCAAAGATATTGTAGTCCAGTGGCAAACATCCCTCTTCAGATATGTTCAATGTAATAGAGCTTCAGAAAAGAAATTTGGAAGGTACAAGGAGGGCTTGGAATTGTTTTGTGTACTTTAGTACTTAGCTGCACACCTTCCAACTGATATGTAACCCCCTCTACAGCACAAATCAGATAGTGGTTCTCTCTGCACCCATGTATCATACGCACAGATGTGGGGAGTAATTACACTATAAGTACTCAGCAAGGAAATGCTTTGATTAAATTAGACACAGGGGGGTTGTGTTGGGGACCTGGGTTTTGAAGAAACAGAAATAGTAAGGAATTTGTTATTGGAACTTTGAGGAATGCCGCATGCTTTGTCTGATGGGAAGAGTCTCAAAGGTCATCTGTCTTACTGTGGAAAGGCTTAAAATAAGTTGTGGAGATTTGAAAATGCCTTGCATGTTTTCAGGGCAATCTTTGGGCATTATGGCGGTTTGACTGAAGGAGGCCATTCCTTGTAATGCTATATATTTTTGTTACTAGGAGATCTCACTGGTGTTTCAATTTTGATACCCCTGGAGACAAATATATCCTCTCCCTACCAGAATATATTCATGCATTGTCATTTATGAAATCGTTCATTCAGGCAGTACTAGATGGCACTCTTTGGCTCAGGGCTACAAAATTGAGTTCTATTTGGCTTTACCCTTGCCTTTGATTTCCACATTCAATCAGGTATAGAGACCTATGATTCTACCTCCAAAATAATGATCAGATACCACCTTTCATTTGTATTAATGTTACCCTCATGTAGATCAATGATAAACTTCACTCAGATATTTACAACCAATGTTGGAAAAAGGCTTGGCTGCATGGCTGGATGGATTAATGTGTCAATTGGTTGCGGGTGCATAGGGTGGTACCAGCACCCTACAAGAGCATGAGGCATTGGAAGAGGGGGTACGTATCTAACTCATATGTTGCTCCACATATTATTGCATACAGAGCCTTGCAGATGTAGTCACTCATGGTTTGTTGTTTTTCTTTGGTTAGCTGAGAATGATCATCTACTATAGTTTGTTTGTTTGACCCCTCCAAATCTCATTTTGAAATTTGATCCCCAATTTTGGAAGTGAGGCCTAATGAGAGGTGTTTGGGTCATGGAGGTGGATCACTCATGAATGGCTTGGCACTGTTCTTGCGGTAACAAGTCAGCTCTTACTCTATTAGTTCCCATGATAGCTGGTGGTTAAAAAGAGCCTGGCACCTCCTCCTCTCTCTCTTGTTTCCTCTCTTGCCATGTGATCTGCACAAATGAGCTGCCCTTCACCTTCTGCCATGAGTGGAGGCAGCTGGAGGCCCTGATCAGAAGCAGATGCTGGTGCCATGCTTTTTGCACAGCCTACAGAACCATGTGCCAAATAAACCTCTTGTCTGTGTAAATTACTCAGCCTCAGGTATTCCATTATAGCAACAGAAATAGACTAAGAGACCATCATAAGTACAATATGAAAGTACATTGCTTTCAGGATGTATCAGTGCTCTTTAAATGTCCTTGAACAAGCAGGTGTGAGAGAAAACATGGGAATGTGTCCATATTTAAAATGGCAACAATCTCAAAGGGAGGTAAACAAATTCTATCCTATGAAAGTATGGCTTCAAGTGGTCATCTGCTTGCTGAAATTGTTATTACAATTGAAACAAAAATCAGCAATCTGCCTTGATTCTTTTAATAAACAAAAGGTACTTAACAAAACTATAAATTACCTTTCTGTGGCAAGAAAATAGGATCAGCCATGCTGAAATGATGCAGCTGTTTTGGGCTATGTCATTTCAAAATATTTTGTTTCTATTTCTCTCCATATATATTTGTATTTGTTTAAATAGAGTTTATTGTGGCACTGATTGAAAGAACAAATTCCAATTCTTTCAACCCTGTGATTATGCAGCTTTTGTTGTTGGATTCTATTTGGTTGTCAAACTAGGCAAGACTTTTTGTGTTGAGCTGTCTTTGTACTGGCAGGCTTAGAAAGGATAACACGATTTCGTCAGTTCTGACAAAACGCTATGCATTTTACATCCCAGAGCTCGTCAAGTCCTACTGTGTAGTATACTTTAATTTCCAATATACGTGTGTGTTACATTTTTCCACTTGTGTTCTCCCAAAGTATGTACATCTCTTTTTTTCTAACATATGCATATAGCTGACTTTAATATTTGCATAATATCTCCAGAATGCTGATGTGCTTTGAAGATGATTAATTCATTCTGCCTGTCAGGGAAGACAGAATATGACCAGGAGGGACTGTTTACAAGGGAAATTCTTTGGGCTTATCAGATGTAGAGCAGTTTATTCATAATAAGTAGGGTGTCGGTGGGAATGGACAGGAAACATGGGTATATTTGGGAGGTGACAGGCTGAGCCACATGTTGAGTGGGAATCAGAGCTGGAGAGGAAGGTGATGGAAAAGCAGGAGTTAGGAAAGAATAGGAAATCATGGAAAATAGTGGCACAAAAGTGAGGAAAATGAGAAATCTCAGAAGAGAGGCATGAACATGGGACTTCCAGCATGATAGTGCATTTACCAAATTTGGGTGACACTTTTTTCAGAAGCTAAGATGAGCCTGTAAAGATGAGGGAGAGTCCCCTTGGAATTTCTGTGCTGAGCTGATGTAAAAAGAAATGGGGCTAATTTCAGAGTCTTTATTATACTTTTTCCTACCTTTTTTAAAAAACGAAGCCACCTCAAAGACATTCTATACCTTTTGGGAGCTTCTAGCATCTACTTAATATTTCTCATTGTGGACAAGAGATGTGCTTACATCTATCCAGGTTTAACAGCACTTGATGTATTGTCTCTTTATTTTAAATCTTCCTCTTTAAGAACCACCCACACTAATGTAAAAGTAATAATTCATTCAGGTGGTCTTACCAAGAATATTAGAAAAAAAGAGCCTTTGGTCTATAATTGGGAAAGCCTTGAATTAGTTTATAAGTTGGAATACAGGAAATAAAATGTTACCTCCCCTTTGCCTAAATAGAAATTTCCCAACTTTATGTTATTGATGTCACAAATTACATCTTTATATATCATGTACCTATTAACATAGATTTATAATTATTTTATGCTTTTGTCTTTTAAATGCTATAAAATAATAAAAAGTGAAGTTGCCAACCAAAATTATAATAATACAGGTTTTTTATATTTGTCCATATATTTGATTTTATTGGAGAACTTTATATTTTCATATGGTTTCAATTTTCTGTCTAGCATCATTTCATTTCAACTTGAAGGAGTCCCTTTAGCATTTCTTGTTGGGCAGGCCTGGTAGTAATGAACTCACTCAGATTTTGTTTATGTAGGAATGTCTTAATTTCTTCCTCGTCTTTGAAAGATGGTTTTGTATAGTATTCTTTTGTCTTTCTGGTTTTTCTCCACCACTTTGAATACATCACCCACTGCCATCCAGCCTGCAAGGTTTGTTCTGAGAAATCCACTGATAAAATTACTGAGGATGTCTTGTATGTGAAGAATCGCTTTTCTCTTGCAGCTTTCAAGTTTCTTTGTCTCTGCCTTTTGGCAGTTTGAATATTATGTGTTTTGGAGTAGGTCTCCTTGGATTTATTCTACAAGTAGTTTGTTGAACTTTTTGTATTTGTTTGTCTATGTCTTTCCTCAAATTTGGGATATTTTTAGCCATTATTTCTTCAAATAAACTCTCTACCCCTTTCTCTCTCTCCTTCTAGAACCCCCACAGTGCATATATCAGCCCCCTTGATGGCATTCCAGGAATCCCTTGTTCTCTGCTTGCTTTTCTACATTCTTTTTTCTTTCTCCTCCATAGACTTGATAACTTCAAGTGGTCCGTCTTCAAGTTTGCTTACTCTTTCTTCTATCTGTTCAAATCTGTTGGGGAACCCCTCCAGTTAGTATTTCCATTCAGTTACTGTATTTTGTGGCTCCAAAATTGTTTGGTTCTTTCAGGCCTTTCTGGCTGAGCATGTTCCCTGAGCCTGTGTGTATGCTGTTTACCCAATTCACCCACATATGTAGCCTGGTTTTAGATGTCTAATTTTTTCAAAAGTCTAATCCCTGCTTCTTCTCAGGGCCTTGGGTGTTCTATGTGTCCTTCTGTCTGTAATCTCTTACTCTCAGGCATGCCGATAGGTCTCTAATCCCTCTGTATTTTGTGTGTGCTACAGCATCAGTCACTGCTTTCTGTGGCCTTCCACGTGATATCCACACTATGCCTCCACATTCCTGCCTGTGCTGCAAGGCAGATGAGACAAACATCAGTTCCTGGGGCAGTCCACGGACAAGCCAAACACTGCAAGTAAGTTCCACTCTTTTACTTCCATGCTGAGGGAGGAACTGGCAAGTAGGCAGCTTTCTCCTGACTTCATGAAACTATGTTGTGTTGGGGAGAGGATCGTACAAGGGTGAACAGAAACACTATAACATTTCCTACAGCCTTGAATTTGCTTTTTGTTTGTTTGTTTGTTCTGTTTATTGTTGTTGTCATTTTGAGATAGAGTCTCACTCTGTTATCCTGGCTGGAGTGCAGTGGCATCATCATGGCTCACTGCAACCTCAAACTCCTAGGCTCAAGCGATCCTCCTGCCTCCTGAGTAGCTGGGACTACAGGCACATGCCACCATGCCTGGATGATTTGTCTATTTTTGTAGAGACAAGGTCTTGCTCTTGCTCAGGCTGGTCTCGAATTCCTGGGCTCTAGTGATCCTCCCACCTCAGGCTCCTAAAATGCTAGGATTACAGGTGTGAGCCACAGAGCCTGGCCTGTTTTTGTTTGTTTGTTTGTTTGTTTTTGAGGTCTTTAGAGCTCCCACAAAGCTGTTGCAGCTAGTCTCTTATTGTCTACCTGACATTTTTATGTAGGAACAAGGACCTAGAGTTTCCTAGTCTACCATATTGTTAATGTCACTCTCTTGGTAAGAATTTTGAAACGAAAGACCACCCTCCAAATTAACAAAAATGGATTCAGCTGGTTACAGTTTTTGCTGGGAGCAGAAAGAAATTATGATTGTTGAATTTATGATTTACTTCATCAATAGTGGAGTAAAATTGAAGATGTAAATTCTCTTGGATAGAAAATAGGGAGAATAATAAGAACTTCATACTTTTCAGGAACTTCAAGAAGAATTAAGGGGTGCATTTCTCTGTGCTGCTGATGTAAGATGTGAGTATAAATTGTTGCAGCCGTGAAAATACTTACTACATAAAGAGTTTAGACAATTTAATAGAAAAAGTCTGAATGTTAATAGAAAGTAAAATTAATGGCAATATTTGTGACAATATATGATAAGATTAAACTCTATTCACTGAAGATAGCAATGTAAGTTGGCACAGACTGTCCTGTGGAACATTTTGCAACAGACACCATAAGCTTTTGGTTCATCCATTCATTAATGTATTCACTCACTCACTCACTCACTATTTACTGAGTTCCTTCTGTGAGTTAGGCCTTGTGCATAACATGTGGACATTAATGGTTTCTATGCTCTCCTTATGTATATGTTTCAATTACCCACACAATTACATGCACAACTACAACGGTGATGTGTAAAATGAAAGATAGGTATATGAAGCTAAGAAAGTGTAGAATAGAGGGGGCTTCACTAAACTGAGAAGTCAAGGAAAGCTTCCCTGAGAATATGATGCTTTAGCTGAGATCTAAAGGAAAAAAATAATAATTGATGTAGTACGAAATAGGTGAAAAATTTGAGGTAAAAGGAATAATACAGTCAAATGTTTTGAGATATGCAGGTTTAATCAGAGGTGCAAAAAAATAAAAAGTTTTGAGATAGAAAACAAAGCAGAACATTGAAAGACTATAAAACACAGAGGGACTGGAGAACATATGGTAAGGGATTGGAGGATGCTCCAGATGAGGCCAGATTATTCAGCTGTGTTGCATGATACTAAGAATTGTAATTATGGCATTTATGTCCAGGCAAATGATTAAAAGGTTTTAAGCTAGGGAGGAAGATGAATATGAAGGTGGGAGTGGACAAGTCACAATGAGGTTTTGATCTTAAGAGTGATGGCAACAGGGTGTAGTACGGATGTGATATAATGAGGAGTTAATATAAGTGAGGACAAGAGCATACTGCCTTGGTCTGCATGACACTTACTGGCTATGTAGGCTAAAATGGGAATGGCAGGAATAGAGAAAGGTGGACAGGGTAGAAAGATGTTTAAAAGGTAGAATGAAGACCTAGCCGTGGAGTGGATATGGGAGATTTAAAAGGGAGGTACCAAGAGTACTTCCTAAGTTTTTGCTTTGCATCACTGGTTTCAGCGGTCCCCAACCTTTTTGGCACCAGAGACCGGTTTCATGGAAGACAATGTTTTCCACGGGGCGGGGGCGCGGAGCTCAGGCGGTGATGTGCCACCCGGTTCCTAACCGGCCGCTGCTTGGGCCGGAGGTTAGGGACCGCAGAGGACGATACCGATGTGTTATTTAGGCAGAGGCATTGCAAGAATACCTGACTGGAAGAATGAGTTTTAGTGTTTTGCATTTGGGGAGCAGCAGCTGAGACAATATATGCACCACATTTTGCTTTCCCCTTGAGCAACTAAGAAAACTACATTTCCCAGCACATTTGTCCCCAGGAGTTGCCACTTCTGGCCAACAGACCGTGAGTAGATAAGCCACATCCATTTCCGGTGCCTCTAAGGTCCTCTGAGATGTTGCACTATAACTCTTTTCTCTCCCCCACAAGTTTTAAAGCGTAGGACTCCAAAATAGCAGAGGCACACTTTGGAAGGAGACCGAATCCCTGAGACAGCACTTGGAGAATAGCTGTTCCATTTTTACTCAACTTCACCTGAGCTGTGATCAGACATTTATAATGTTAAGTGACTGAAATACATGAGTGTGCAGGTTACTTCATCATAGACATAGAGTGTCTTTGAGATATTCTTGTATTATATGCACAGAATGCACATCTCAGTGGAGAAGTTAAGGCTGAAATAATATTTGGGAGTTGTCAGTATGTGGATGACAAATAAAATTACGTGTGCAGAGGAAATTTCTTGGTAAGGGAATTTAAAGTGAAAAGACAGGAAGTTGTGCTTATACCGTTGAAAACTTTTGTAAAGGCAAGTAAGATAGATTCTAAAAATTATGCATTAGATTTAAAGGCAAGCAGACAATTAGTGATCTTTGGAAAGGCTGTTATTACATGGTTATTTTCACAAAAGCAGATTGGAGTAGGTCAAAGAATAGAAGATGATAAAATGGAGACAGTATAAATAATATTCAAAGAATTTGACTTTGAAAAAAGACAGTGTATTCTGTTTGTCATATAGGACGAGAACTAAGTTGCAATATTAAATGTTTACAGTGAACACAAAGAATATAGAAGGGATGGTCAATATTTAAGAATCCTGAAGACATAGGAAGTTATCAGATGCAAAGCCCTTGTGGTGGGATTGACCTTGGGTAGGAGGAAGGACGATTCCTCCATTGTAACCAGAAAAAAGAGGAGAATGGGCAGAAATGTGACCCTGTCAGTAGGTTGGTTGGCAGAAAACGGAGGCTGTACCTCCTCTCTGCTCCGTGCTGTGGGAGGTATAAACATTTGCTGAGAGTAGGGAGAGAAACATGATTGATGATACTGAAGAAGCCCAAAAATGATGACTTGACTGGAGAAGCATGGTTTATATACTCAGAGGGAATAAAATAGTTACATAACTTCACCTAGAAATTTCCCTTTCAAGAACTAATTCTAGAGAAATAATAAATGCATATAAAACTTCATCCACAATTATGTTTTTATCATAGTGTTCTAGATATTAGCAGAAAATGGAGACAATCTAAATATTTAAGAAGAGGAGGGTAATTCAATGAATTATCATACATTTGAAGTATAGACCACTATGCAGTCATTAAAATGTATAAGAATATTTAAAAACATAGGGCAATGTGCTTTTATTAACTTACAATTCAGTATTGAAATTGTGTATGAGTGTGCATATGTGTTTCCATGGAAAACATAAGACTAGAATGTAATTACTGAAGTCTCAGCAATGAATATATCTTGGTGGAGAGATACTGTATATTTCTTTTTCTTTTATATACGTTTTATAGTTCAAGATTTTACAATGAGCGGGCACTATAAAAAATGTACTTCATGTATTTTTTTTCTTTTCACTTTGATGTAATTCCAGACTTGTAGAAAAGTAGCAAGAAAGGCACAAACAATTCCTTAAACTGTTTACTCAGATTCACAAAATGCTAACAATTTATCCCATTTTCTTTATTTCTCTGTATGTGTGTGCATATATATATATACACACATTTTTTCTGAACATGATTCCCTTCCTCCCAAAATACTTTAAATTATGTTTTCCAAAACAGAAACTTTATACAACTAGAGTAAAATTATTGAAATCAAAAATGAATATCGATGCAATACTATTATCTTACATATAGATGTTATCACAATTTTTGCCAGTTGTTCAAAAATTGCTCTTTATAACAATATTAAATCCTAATTTATTTGTTGCATTTAGGTGCCATGTCTTTTTACTTTTCTTTACTCTAACAGTCCACCAGTCCTTAATTTACAGTCCTATACTCTATTTTATTTCTTTGATATTTTTGAAGAGTTGTGGCAAATTATTTTGTAGAATGTCCTCAGTTTGAGAGTGTCCATTGTTTCCTCATGATAAAACCAAAGTTAGGTGTTTGTGGCAAGGACACTGCAGAAGTGATAGTGTCTTTCTCAGCTCATTATTCCAGGAGGCACATGATATTGGCTTGATGACTAGCTTGGGGCAGTGTCTGTCAGATTTCCTCACTCTAAAGTTTCTATTTTTCTTTGTTGATTAATAAACATCTTGTGGGGCAGGTGGGGAACCTGCGGTCTTGGGGCCATATGTGGCCCTCCAGATCCCCAGATGTGGCCCCTCGACTGAATCCAAACTTGACAGAACAAATCCTTTAATTGTTCTGTAAAATTTGGATTCAGTCCAAATGGCCACACTCAAGGATCCAGAAGGCCACATGTGGCCCCAAGGCCGCAGGTTCCCCACCCCTTAAAAACAGCCACTTAAATTGGCTCTTTGTCCTTCTAATAAGTTCCCATCATTCCTGAAGCAATCTTCAACTTTCTGAAACAAGAAGATATTCCAGTCTCATATATACTTCCCAGACACAGCCTGGAATCAGCCATTTCTCAAAAGAGCACTGGTTTCCTTTAGCGGAGAGTGGCATTAGGAAACTAAAATCTGGGTGCTACACATGCTCATTGATATAGGGGTGGCATTGCTACGGCCCTCTGAGCTGACAGAACTAGGACATTTATCTATCTGTCTATCTACCTGTCCATCTATCTATCTGTCTTTCGCTCTATCATGTATCTTCTGTCTTAAAAACTCTGAGCTCATACTCAGAAATCATACTCATGCTTAAAAATCCAATCCAACACTATGGACTTCATTTTCTTCACCTCAGCTGTTTTCATATCTGTAACTCCCTTCTCTGACGGAGAGAGTTTTGGTTCCTTCCTACCTTAGGCGGGGAAAAACAAGGGGTGCAGATTCTGGCCAAGTGACTCTCAGAGGTCTGAGCCCCAGCCATGTGCTGCTTGCTCCCCTGGTAGCTCACCCTGCTCTGCTTTGTACCTCTGGGAGTTTCTCAAGCACAAAAAACATGGCTCCCATTATTGCCAATAGTATATTTACTCATGAGAACTTTACGTATATCCAAATGTTTTAATTTGGTGATATGATGGAGAATTCCAGAATGATGTGAAAGAGGCAGTCCTTGGGATAGGCTTGCACATGAAGAAAAAAGAGCTCTCTGTTCACTAACCATGTTGTTTGGGTAAGGGCCCGGGCAAGCGGTAGCTCAGATATCTACTGTTCAGTTTAAGTTATCTGGACTGGATTGAGTTGGTTGATCCAAGCTGTAGCTAATTTATTTTATTTGCCAATTTATTCTTCTCTACTTGATTGATAAATGTATTAGCATTTCTCAAGGTTTTCGCTCTAAGTACGTTCCTCTCTTCCTGCCATATTCACAAATGGTGTCATATTCCATCCTCATGACTCAAATTTCTATCATACAGCTCCCACATTTATATCCCTGATACAGAGATGTTAAAAATCTTACTCAATAACTCTACCTGGAGTCTTCACAGATAATCAAACTGTTCATGTTCAAAGCTGAACTTACGATGTCTGCCCCTGGCCTTACGTTCTCTGTCTCACTGGTGCTCCATCCATCACAGTTATGACCTTTTCTGCTGCTCTTTTCTTTATCCTTATACCCAATCAATGGATATTTACTGTTAATAACACTTTGTAATATTTTTCATTTCTATCCATTTCTCTCCATCTCCAGTGCAACATGCTAGTTTAGAATAAAATATTTTCTCTCTTGTGCTACACAAGTATTTTCCTGTCTGTTCTTCCAACATTAACCTATGCACCTTCCAATTCATATTTATCTCTATAAACTAGTATTAATATATGTCTATAAAATATAAATGTGCTTAAAATCATCAGTAACTTAAATTTTATTCAAGATAAAGACCCTTATAGTCTTAAGATTGACAAAAAGACCATGTACAATCTTTCCTCTGCCACCTTTGTAAGTGCAACCTGGTGTCAGCGACAATCACCATCACCCCCTTTTTGTGGTCCAGCAGCAGCAGCTTCCTACGAGTTCCTCCGATGCACTATCCTGCCCTAGGACCTCATCACATATTGCTCCTTCTTAACCTAGTTAATCTAAATTTATACTTCAGAACTCTGTTCAAATGCTATTTCTTTAAGACATTTGTCCCTAACTCTCAATTATATATTACCACCCTCTCATTGTACCCTGACATTCTTCATAGCACTTACCACAGTTGTAATCAGATAATTGTGCAGTAAGTGCCATGTCTGAATTCACCACAAGGAAAAAAATGCTACTAGGACCAGGACCGAACTGTTTCACTCACCTCTCTAATTCAAGAGTCTAGTGGAGTACTTGGCACAATACCTATTGTCCAATAAATACTGGTTGAATGTTAAACTGAGCCTTTATGGGTTGGTGACATTTAGATAAATATAGAGAAAGGTTTCCAAGCAGGAGCTGAAGCATAAGAAAAAATGTTATGATAGGAAAAATGAATATGTGTCTTATTGTTAAAAGAATATAAAAGAATATGGTTGAGTATGGAAAACGCATTGAAGATAAACTTAGAGGAAAGTTTTCTTTAGACTCAATAAAAATTTTTCCTGAAGGATTTGTTTTAAAAAGATGCACCAGCAGTGGGATTTGGCATAAATGTTCATGTACACTTGCCATTTTTTATACTGTCTTCCCTGTCTCCCAGCCACACACACACAATATAAAGTCTTCCTTCTTTCAAGTTACAGAATACAGCCCATCACCACTTCCATAATCTCCATTTTCAGGAAAATCTTAGAGTAACTCAGGTTTCTATTTGCTGATTTACATTTAAATGTAATGTATGCCAAATTAGATTATACTTTGGTGAGATGCATTTTGGTTTGTTTGCTTGATTTAATTTGTGAGTTGAACAGCAGTAAGGAAATGTTTACATTGATATTGAGATTTTTTCCCTTTCTCTCTCTCATGTATTCTCACAAGCACCTGTGCTTACCTCTGTCCTAGCTCTCCTTACAGTGACTGGTCATACTTGATTCACGCGTCTGTAACGTCCTCAACTGTGCTGCCTTTAAGAATCGACTACATGTGTCTGTTCTCTAGTGCCTAACATGGTGTCAGGCTCACACTGGATGTTCAGGAAATGTTTATAGGAAGGAACGACAAATTAATGAATGACTCTAGTACAGCAAATAATTCTTACTGATTTTACCAGGGGGTAACAGGAACTGAGTGGCACAAAAAGAAAGAAAATATAAAAGCCCACAATAAGGTATATCAAACAACAGATTATACTAAACTAGATTCTCATCCGATTGCCTGACTGGAAGTGACATGGTATCATAAAATATGAAAAGGGACATAAAATTGTGCCAAATAGACTAAGATTCAGATGCCAGCTTTTCCAACTCTTACCTTTGCAGCTAAGCACCCACATTTCCTAAGTCTGTGCTTATGCATTAGAGGCATTAGAAAGGTACAGTACATACCTCATGGGTTTATTCATGTCATCGAGGTCAAACACGAGAAGAGGTGATTCAGGATGATGTAATATAAAAAGAAACATGTTTCACTTTAATGATTTATTTCTAATGAATATTGGCCATTCAAATAACTGACTAAATTCATTATAAAATACACACTGAATTAAATCCTCTTTGAAAAGAGCAATTCAGGAGTAAAGAATCTCTGCTGCAATTGCTATAGACGTGAAATGAGAATGTGTTTAGTGCCACCCTGAAGGTCAGAGGACTGACTCAGAAAGGTAATGGCTTCCTGGCTACATCTCATGAAACGCTAGCAATCTACATGGTGTCCATTCTTTTTGGGGGGAGGGATCCAGAACAAATGTTCTATGGACATGAAATTCTAGTTCTGAATTAAACCAAACACAAGACCTACGACAGGTCACTTAAATTCTCTGTTTCATCGTTACCTATTTCAGTCTCCTTGAATTATGAGCCATCCTCTAGGAATGCAGAGAACTTAGACCAGAATTTATTCAGCATGGGCAAATTTTAGAAGCCTAAGGTGGCACATAAATCCAAAGAAGTGGTGGTCATACTTGCAGCAGGTATAGGACATTTTGCCAGGAAAAGATCTTGTCATTTGAATGGATGACAGAAAGTCAAGACTCAGAAGCAATTTGGGAATTACTCTTAAAGCCCTGGTGTGACTGAACAAAATGACAACACTTTCACATAGGTCCATCCTAGTGACTTTTTAAACAAAACTTCATAACACATATATCTGAAAATCAGTAGTCCCCATCATAAAATTGTGCATATTAAGAATGCAACCTTGCAGAATATAAGTTTGCAGAATATAAAATATCCTGGGACAATGAAGGCACGTCACATACAAAAATTACTTATCCTACACTAACCCATAGGCTGGCATTATAATTATTGCACATATGTTAGAAATGAGGAAAGTGGGGCTTAGAAGGGAATCTTAGATTCTTTCCTCAAAGCCACACAACTTATTACAACTAAATAGCAGAACTGAGACAAAAAGCTAATTTGCTGACTCAAGCACAATTGTACTGAGGAGATGTGATGATATATGAATTGTTTTGTTTTTCTGTTTTCCCAAGTATATTAAGTACTGTAATATTTTCTGTCAAAATTGAAAAAATACATAAGAGGTTACCTACTTATTTCGAAATACCTCTATAACTCAAAATATTTCTGGAATTCCTATTTACAATTGTATTCAGAATCAGCAGATTGCTGGCTTAAACATATCAATGTTATGAAAGAATTTGATTTGAGAAATAGATGACATTTAGAACTAAGACTGGAAAAATAGATCAGTTACCAAAGTTGATGAAACATATTTTGTAAAAAATGAAATGTGACTATGAAGTAATGACTATTTTTGTTTGTGTTTCTATTTCTCCTGTTGACAAACCATCTGTAAAATCTTGTTAAAAGGGGGGTTCAATGTTTGAAAATTTTTCAACTGTTTGAACAAATGCATTTCCCGAAGTAACATTTTTGAAATGAAACATATTGTGGGTGTTTAATTAATGATTTTCCTGGCAATGTGGAGGAGGGCATTTGCACAAAGGAAGAGCTTGGGTTTTTAGTCAAAATGGCCTGGGTTCAAATTCTGACCCTTCTACCCTCTGTCTTGAGCTGCAGTTTCATCTGTGAAGTGGAGATAAATAATGCCTGTCTATAGGGTGTGGTGGGACTTAGCAACAGTGCATGTAAATCACTAAGCACAGAGCCTCACCTAACACACTTTGCAAATATTTGTCATTTTTAAAAAGTCTAATTACAATGTTATAAAGGAAGGAAGATTATGTTGTGCTTGAAATGTGACCCAGCTTCAGAAACAATGAGTGACAGACTAGCATTTAACGAAACTTGGAAGTCATTTAATATTGCATTTGGCTAAAAGCTACAACTTTAGTCAATTGCTAGGACAAATGTGATTTGGATTTCTTTTTTAATTCTCTCTTTGGTAAACCTGGGAGTATAATGGACACAGCGTACCAAAACTGATTGAGCTAAATGCATTATAATTGCCAACATGAAATCCTAATGGGAAATCAAGAAAATTCACTTTTTATTAGCATTCATAAGAGAGTTCTCTTAGAAAAAGACTCTCTTTAGATAATAAAACAGTGAATTAATTTTGGCTGCTTTAAGTGTCTTCTACATGTTGAATCTAAAGTGTTATTGTAGGGCTAGGCCTAAAGTTATATCACATGAAATTTTCTGAGGTTGATAATATTGCCCAGGCAAGAGAGAGTTAGTAGAGAATCACACAGCACAAACACACCTGAGAATACTAGAAATATCCTTTGGGTCAGTATGTAGTACTATATAATTCCATTCTGCTTAACTTTTAAGTTCTGGGACAAATATGCTATCTTTGATTTTAACTTCAGTAAAAGAGTGTATTGTAATACAGACAGGTGTAATTAAAACATAAATACATTTGTTAATATTTGTATGTTATACGCAGAATAAAACCTGGACTTTTCCTAATTTTAATATGTAATTCAGTTAAATAAACGTTCATTGGGATTCTGCCATATGCCAGGCAGATGAGTTGGAAATTGAGAAATGCAAAGCTCTGCTTTCGTGGTGGGTACAGAGGGCTAGTGAATAGTTAGAAACATCACATTTGAGGTGAAATATCCAAAGAAAGATGATATGGGATGGCTGGAAAAGACTGGATTAAAGATATAAATTTAAAATCTCAACATTTAGAGCTAATTCAAAGCACGAAAATGGGATGTGAAGAAAAGGAAACCTTTTACATTCTTGGTGGGAATGTAAATTGGTACAACCATTACAGAAAACAGTATAGAGGAAAACAGTATAGCGGTTCTTCAAAGCATTGACATTAAAACTACCATATGATCCAGCAATCCCACTTTTGGGTATATATCCAAAGGAAATAAAATCAGTATGTTGAAGAGATAATAGCACTTCTATGTTTATTGCAACATTATTCATAATAGCTAAGACATAGAATCAGCCTAAGTGCCCATCAACAGGTAAATGGGTAAAGAGAAGAAGGTATATGTCAAAATGGAATACTATTTAGCCATAAAAAGAAGGAAATCCTGCCATTTGCAAAACAGGGGTAAACCTGGAGGACATTATGTTAAGTGAAATAAGGCAGGCACAGAAATACAAACACCTCATGATCTCACTTGTTTGTGGAGTGTGAAAAAGTCAAACTCATAGAAACAGAGTAGAAAGGTGGTTACCAGAGGCTGGCGTGGGCAGAGGGGAGAGAAAATGATTGGAGAAATATTGATCACAAAGTACAAAATTTTGGTTAGACAAGAGGGATAAGTTCAAGAGATCTATTGTACAAGATGATGACTATAGTTAATATCAATGTATTGTGTACTTGAAAATTGCTAAGAGAATCGATTTTGTATTCTCACCACAAAACAATGATAAGTATGTGAGAGAATGCACGTTAATTAGCTTGATTAAGACATTCCACAATGTGTACATATTTAAAAATATCACCCTATATACCATAAATATGTACAATTGTATTTGTGAAGTAATAATATAATAATTATAGTGCATAAAAATGGGGGGAAGTATCCAAGGTAAGTATGAGCTGAGAAGAATGTCTAGGGTAAAATCTGAAGCAAGCCAACATTTAGGGGCAGGTGAAGTGTAAAGAAGTCTATAAAACAGATTGAAAAGAAATGATATTAACTGAAGAGTCTGGTTTGACAGATTATTTGAAATTGAAGGGATTTTCAAAAAAATCTCCTCCAATTCCTTAATTTGGCTGAGAAACTTAAATGAGTTAAGTGATTTTACAATGTTCAATCCTTAGAAAGTGGAAGGGAAAGGTTAAAACTCGCTATCTGTGGATTGCTAGGTAAGGGCTGTTTTTTCGTCATTATAGGACAACTCGGGTCTTTTGCCTGTCACCCAAAATACAACATATTTAAGTAAATAAATTATTAAAAATTCCAGTATTGTGAGTTCAGTTTAATAATTACAGTGTGATTTAGTTTGACAAAAATTTGTCAGATTACTCCCCCTAATCCTTATCCAACTTTCAGAGCCAACTATATCTTCACTTTTCTCCAGTATTAAAGTCCCTTCTCTAGTCAGGGTCCACTCTCCACTGGCTTTATTTGATCCCTCCGTTTGAAACGTGCCTGCTTCTGCTCATCCGTCCAGAACCTGCCCTTCCACCTCTACCCACGTGTGCTGCGGTTTCCTCCAAGCCCGACACCCTAAGGCTTTTACCATCTAGACAACAAATGTGCATGTATATGTGTTTCCTCACACCAAATGTCAATGAGAACAAAATATATACATACAATGTCTACTTCACAAAGGATATGGCGGGAATTTTTTGCATATTTTACAAACATGTCTGCTGGCTCCAAGTTATTTATTCTCAGTGATCTAATTCCACTTTCCTTTCTTTGTAACGGCAAAAACCAGAGTCACGCTGTCCAAGGAAACACCGAGAGGTACACGAGGATGCAGAGAGGTCAGGTTTATTACCTGATAACGCCAGCAGGGCCCAGAGGAGTTTTTTCCAAAGTCTGAGCACCCCTGGTCAGGAGAACTTGTCTTTTGTAATTTAAAACAAGGGGGAAGGGTACAGAGCAGTGCATACAGATAAGAGAGTTGCAGGGAGGGAGCTGGTGCAGGAACATAAGCTGGGTCACTAATTATCTTTCTGGCAACAGCTGTGGCCTTCAAGCATTCCTGGGACTAGGAGGGTAGCAAGCAGTCTTACAGAAGCAGATCAAGCAATCTAACATAAACAGGGCTATAGCTTCTCCTTTCAAGGTAAAAGGTTTTCAGTGAGTTTTATTATTTTCCATCTCATCTTAACAGCCTGAATGCATATTCTCCTTATAGGCATTGGCTCTCTTAATTTTAGGTATTTTTAAGGATTTAAAAAAATTAGCTTCACTTAAAATCATTCCATTGGCTACTTCATTCTCAATGCCACAAGTGCTGCCACGAACTTCTTGGTCATGTTGCCCTGCTCTGTTGTGTTTCCACAGGCACGATTTTCTAAGCTGTGTTAATTAGCAGGAACTTGGAAATCCACCATCTCAAGTAAAATAAGATCTTAGAAAGTCATTTTTTTCGAACTGGAGTAATATTGAACATCAATGTTATTTCTCTTTGTCTTTCTCTTTGTCATGACCAACATATCCACAACATTACGTATCGTAAGACAGATTAAGGAATGCAGGACTTTTCTGCAAAACTAGTTTTATATTTCCATCGTTATTTCATCTCTATAAAATATCAAGAAGTTAGACCAACTTGCCAATATTTCTCTAGTTTTAGGCTAACTTGGCTGATGAGAGGAGCAGCTGACTGGTCAGCAGCCTCGTCGACATGTCTTTGACATGACTTCCAGATGGGGCCATTGCTAGTGGTTACTGGTCCCTATGTAGTTGCACAGGACTGCATGCTTGTAGCTCCTAAGTGTGTCATGAAAACAAAATTAATTGTTCTTTTCTTTTTATATCTCTAGAGAATAGTGTAGAACCAGATACTCAATATGTCTTCAACGAATGCTTATGTAGGAGAAGTTTATTGAATTGAATTTGTAGAAACAGCTAGTTCTATTCATAGAGTAATAGGTTTTTAGACTGACTGACACCCCTGGCAACTTCCTATATGTCCCACTGGTTACTATCTTTCCCCCTAAATATTAAGTTAAGAACTATAATGTTTATTTCCTTTACAACACCACTAAATATTCTAGTAGAAAAGAAATGTTGAATTCCAACAAGCAACGTAACAGGTTGCTTTCTTCTTCCTTTCTTTCATTTGCATGAGGTTAAGAAACTCCAGACCTAATATCCAAAAAAAAGAAAAAAAAAAGATGTAGATCTTTGCTCTTTGATCTTAATAAGCTATATGACCTCATCTAATTAATCTCTTCAAGACTGTTTGCTCTCTTCTAACATGGAGAATATCTTATTTTCACTTTTAACATAAAGAATATATTACTTAAATCAGCAATTCCATGAGGATCAAAGAAGACAGTATTTCTGAAAATGATTGACACATATTTGTTTAATAAATGTTAGTGGATCAAAATATGTAGCTCACAAAAGTTGGAACCAATACCATAGACAAAAACTTATAATTATGGCTCATCTTATTTTGTGTTTCAAAAAGTTGAAACTTGGGAAAACTAAAGAGAATAAATTAAAACATTAAATTAATATGATGGCCTTTTTTAATTAAACTTTTTATTTTGAGAAAATTACAGATTTTCAGCACTTACATGCAATAATACATAGGGGTCTCTATACTCATCACCCAATTTTCTCCCAGTAGTTATATCTGGTAAACCTATAGTAGAATATCACAACAGAGTATGACATTGATGCAGTCAAGACAGAGAACAGTCCCATCACCACCAGGATACCTGGTATTACCTTCCCACCTACTTCCCCATCACCCCTTAATTGATTCTCCATTTCTATAAGTTTGTCATTTCAAGAATGTCATATCAATGGAATCATTTAATATGTAACCATTTAGGATTGTAAAATGACTTGGAGATTCATCCAAGTTGCCTTGTGTATCAATATTTTATTCATGTGTTTCAGATTAGCATTCCACACTATGAATATGTCTGTTTAACCATTCATGTTGAAGGACTTATGGGTTGTTTTTGATTTGGGTTCTATGAACATCTGTGTATATATTTTGAATGAATATAAGTTTTCAGTACTCTGAGATAAATGATCAAGAGTGCACTTGCTGGGTTTTATAGCAGTTGCATGTTTAAATTATCAGAAGTTGGTAAGTGTTTTCCAGAGTGGCTGCACCATTTTATATTCCCACTAGCAGTATAGGAATGGTATAGTTTCTCTGCATGCTCTATAGCATTTGGTGTTTCACTATTTTTTATTTTTTTGTTTTGTGTGGTGAAATTCCATTATGGTTTTAATTAGCATTTCCTTAATGACTAATAAAATTGCACATTGTTTCTTGTGCTTATTTCTCCTCTAGATAGCCTTTTTGGTGACCTTCTCTTCATGCCTTTTGCTCATTTTCTAATTGGATTGTTTGTTTTCATTGTTGAGTTTTGTGTTCCTTACCTAATCTATTATAGAAACTAAACCTTTGTCAGATGTAGTTTAGAAATGTTTTATCTCAGTTTTCAGCTTGTTTTTTTATTCCTTAAATACAGATTTATATAAAGCAAGAGGGTTTTTTTCCTAATTTTGATAAGTTCTAATTTATAAATGCATCATTTTATGGATAGCACTTTTGGTGTTAATTTGAAGACCTCTTTATCCAGCCCTAGATCCCAAAAATAATTTCCTGATCTTTTCTAAACTTTTTATATTATTAATTATACTATTTTATTGTATTTAATCTGTGATCCATTTTAAGTTAAATTTTGTTTAAGATGTGAGGTTTAGATGAAGGCTCTTTTTTTTACCCCTATGTATGTTCAGTGTTCAGCACCACTTGTTGAAAATGCTATCTTTCCTCCATTAAATTACTTTTGCACCTTTGCCAAAAATTTGTTGTGTATGTTTGTGTAGCCCTATTTCTTAGTTCTCAGTTCTTGACCGCCGTAGCTGTGTGGTAGGCATTGATATTGAATGGAGTTATTCCTCCCACTTCATTCTTTTGATCATTTTAGTTATTCTAGGGCCTGGACCTTTCTGTATAAATTTTAGAATTCGCTTGTCCATCTCATGCCACTGGGACTTCCACTGGTCATTGCTGGCAGCTGAGGACCCCTGCTTTAGGGGCAGAAGGATTTCCACAGGCTGGGCTGCCTGTTGCCTCTAGGGAAGGAGGGGATTCTCCAGTCTGCACTGACAAAGAACACATCCTGAACTAGGAGCAGTGTCTGAGGCCTGGCAGAGAATGATGTGATGGCTTTTTTTGTGTCAATTTGGCTAGGCCACGGTCTCCAGTTATTCGATCAAACACTTATCTTGGTGTTGCTGTGAATGGATTTTGCAGGTGTAATGAAAGCCATAATTACTTGCCTTTAAGTAATGATGATTATCCTGGCTAACCTGGTGGTTCTGACTGAATCTGCTGGAAGGTACCAAGGCAAGACCATGGTTTCCCTGGGAGGGAGAAGAGATTCCCCCTGAGGGTGGCAGCTTTGTTCCCTGCCCCTTGGGTTCCTGCTCATCATCTTCCCTTCCTGACCCTAGGGGTTGGAACTGGCCTGTGACCCTCCCCCCCATCACCTGCCCTCCTGTTCTGCTTCTCTGGTTGAACCCTGACTGGTATAATCAATGACTCTGTAATTTAACACTTTAAGCCAAAATAAATCTTAACATAACCAAATATCCATTTAATGGCTTCAAAAGGAACCTTTCCCAATTAAGTAAATAAAAAGTAGTTGAAAAACAATGGATTTAATGACTGCATTCCTGTCAATTTAGCCTACAAAAGACCACTAAATAATCAATCTGGTCGTTTTGGTTTAAGTGCAAATTTACATCATTGCCCTGTCAATCTGGTTGGAATTGTGGCAGGCAGGCAGCCATCAGAAACCAGCAGAATTGTCACATTGATGAATCCATTATCATCCTGTGCCAGAGTCCAGTGTGGCTTTTTTAAAAATTTAAATCTAAATATCCACTCATTCAATGAGTAATTGACCCCCCACTGTGCGTCTGTGCTTCAGTAGATGCTTCCCAGGAAATAGAAGCTAAAAAATAGATTTCTGGCTTCATGGAGATTTCCTTCTAGCAGATTTGAAAAGTCTACAGGTACAATGACAAATGATTTCATTCTCCAAATAAAAACAGTCATTGAGTATCTGCTCTGAAACACAAATGCCACCCTAAATGCATATGGATAATGAGAGAGGTAGAAATAAAATTACATAATATGTATCCACAGTTAATTACTATTTTAGCAGTGCAGTGATTTCCTAGACCACTCATTCATTCAACAAACTATTATCTCTCCCAGAATAATATTTGCATAGCCCTTGCACCTGAGGCTTATGTAGCATAAAGTGAAAGAGGCAATTCTGGGTTTTCACTAGCATAGAAGTTTTAATTAGCCACAGGATTTCCTGTGGAATCATGGAAACTCCATGGTTGCATCAGGTTTATTTCACTTGGAAATTGCTCTGCAACTGCAACATTTTGTTGTACTTTTCTATTTTAGCATGCTTCTGCCCCTTCCTCCCAAACCCTTTCATCATCAATCAACTTACAACGTATGGCAGTTGACAAGAGTGTTAGCAGACACAGAATCCTCAGCACTGCTAATGAAACCTTATACCTCGGTGTATTGCAAAGATCCTAGTTGCTGTCTTCCTTCGGGCTCCTATTGTATCCACCAGCACCCACTCTTAAATGGTAAAACGTCTCCATCTCTGCATGACTCTGGGCCACACTTAACAAGCACCATTAGAAAAATGCAAAAAATATACAAATCCACATAATAACATGTAAGATACAGTGGGCACAACAGAAGGAGAGCATGCTGCTTTGACCTTGATGGCCAAAGGAAGGAAGGGAACTACGACAGCTCATAATCTTAGAGTATGTAGTTGAGGAAATGTTGACCAGAGGACGCTGGGCTTCATATATATGGGTACATACTTGGAGAGACCAATACAGTTTCCTTAAGGTGCAGCCACATTAATATTTACAAAGCACTTTTCAATGCCAAACGCTGATCAAAGCCAAACATAGATGAATGAGACAATTTCTGCCCTCAAGAATCTGTCAATATAATGCAGGGAATGAGAATTCAAATTAAGTAATTCCAAAACTGCAAACGCTGTGGTAGGTATGTGTTCAGTGGCAATACCGAGTGTCCCTATGCACTCTGCGTGGAGAAGTATGCGGGAACCTGCCCAGACAAGGAGCTGCCAGATCTATGTTTTGGACAGTGAGCAGGATTTTGTTAGAATGGTTGAGGCAGAGGAAGTGGCATGAATGAATTCACAGACACAGGAAGCAGAATGATACCATTGCAATAATTTAAAAAGTCAAATAAACAAACAGCATTAAAAATAGGATTCTTCTTCCTTTAAAATTTAAGTAAACATTTTGAAGAGTCCACTGGCCTCTTACTGGAGTGTTTTGGCATAACATAATTTTAGCCATGGGATGTGGTCAGATTTTGTTAGAAATTATTTGATAAATAAGCTTAATTATTTATTAAGTAAACTTACCAATTTATGATGCTGTTTATAAACATATATCTGCCAGCCCAACACAAGCAAATAATATAACTAGGTAAGAACAGATATGTCTACATTTATTCTTTTTACCTGTAAGATATTTTTTAAAAAGTTCATAATCAGGTAGTATTTGTAACCACCACAAGGCGTAAGTGTGAAGCAGTGATTGGTTTCCAAATGGAATATTTATTTTTTTATAATAAAAGGAGTGTGTTTAAGAGATACTAATTCAAAAGTGTGTAAGATATTTAACAATATATAACAATTAAAATTACAAAACATTGTTGAATTAGAATAATAAAAACAATTACTAAATTTTTAATGATGAAGAGGCATTGATTTGAGAAAAATAAATATAATAGTCCTTGAGAATGTATTTAAGAGATACATGTTCATATGCTGTTGGTATAAAAATTAATCGATAAACTTCTTACAAAGCAAAATCCCTACGTAGTAAGATCAGTTAAAAGGAGAGTAGCTATTAGCACAGCAATGTCACTTCTGGGAAACTATCCTAAGGAAATAAAAATTTAAAATACAAGTCATGCTATACATAATATTTTGACAGTTTTTAAGGGTGAAGAGGTGATATAATTTAAAAGACTAACAACAGGGATTTTGTCAACTAAATTGTTGGATAGTCATAGAATAAACTAAAATAGGAGTATCAAATCATGTCATAATTTTTAGCTACCTTTTACTGCCTACTTACTATGTACCAGGAATTGTGATAAATATAGTATTGTGTTTTACCATTTGATCATCTCAGTAGTCCTATAAGGAATATATTATTCAAGCTACCATTGTAAAATAAGAAAGCTGAAATTGAATTTAGGTGGAATTTTGTCCAAAATCAGGCACAAAATGTATATGAAAGACTCACAAACTCAAGTTCCTTTTTCCCGTGGTCTCTACTGTTACAAGAGCCTATGATAGTACAGAGGAAGTACGTTTGCTTTAGTAAGAGGGAAAAAAGAGATAATAAACCAGGGTATGGGAAGTGATCATAATTCTATAGGAAATATATGCAATATAGAGAAACACTGAAAGGAAATAGACTTAAATGTTAACACAGATTGTTGTTGGAGGGTATGATTATGGGCGATTTTTTTTTCTCCCTACCTTTTCTTTTCTCAGTATTAAAAAGGTGTTTATTTGTTTTAATGGGAAAACATTTGGATGAGTTTCTGTGAAAACTTGAAATTGTGAAGTACCTTTTACATGTTCCAAACAGATATTTTGGTTCATGCTGAGCCATTGGGACCAGGAGATACATTTTCTGTTTTCCACTCTGTTTATCTTTCTGAGATTTTGAACCATTCTCCCACACATTTACCCCAAGATTTCCTTCTTTTCTTATTGCCAATCACTACTGTAAAGGCCCAGGCTCTGCCCTTGTCAAAGAAACTCATTTCTGAGCATCTATGGGCAGTCAAGGGTCTTTGCCTCTTCAGAGAGTGAAAAGATTAATTCGCTTTCAGAACTCAGCCTCAAAATAGGAGACTCTTTCCACGTGCAAGATCTCAAACCCTGCCTTCCTCCTCATCTTTTTCTATTATGACTGAAGCCTTTCAAGGTCATGGGATTAAATACAGCTGGAGAAAAGTTGATAGCGCCACAGGATGGAAAATGTATTATGTTTTTAATTTTGTGTGGAACAGGAGAGGATGGCCCTGTTCTTGCTGTGTGCGTATTTGTGTGTGTCTTTGTCCTGTTTGCAACAAGGCCATCTCCAGAAAGTAATGAAAGTAGATGAAATGGATTTTACTTGAGAGAAGTGTACTAGAAATAAACAAAAATTTTTGGCCATGGAAACGATTTATTTCATTTGCCTCCAGAATCTAAAATCTTCTAAAAAGATAAATATATATATGTATATACATATACATATGTGTGTATATATGGAGATAGTAATAAGTAAACATGCATGCGCACACAATAGGGGAATACATCACACACACACTCGCGCGCACACACACACACACACACCCAGGGCCCTAAACTCATAAGTATTTTTTAAATGAGTGGTATATTATACACTTGTGCAATTAAATTTATGAGACTCAGTGGGGAAATGCTGAATGGCAGGTTTCCCTGAATCTAGAAGACAATCATGAACGCGGATATAATTATTACGCTGTAGAAGATACTGCATGACTGCCAATGATAGTGTGTGTCCCACAGGGTCAGCAGTGCTGGAAGGGTTGGTGGCTACGTGGTATTCCTGGAAAAAGCTTACACCCAGACTAGGGCAGCTAACTCCAATAAGGATGACCTAGGTTATGCATTTACAAAATTATAGGGGAGCATGTGGACCTGTATAAGGGGTGATTAGCAGTTACTAGGAGAAGAAAACTAGTGAAGTCAGCCTCTAGCTCAGCCTGAGACTGCAGAGAGCTTTCCATTGATTTTGGGATTCGCATCTGTTTGACGGTCTTAGACACAGAAGACACCTTTGATTCTATGTAGTGCAGTGGTTTTCAAACCATGATTCACAGAATCCCAGGCACTCTATAAAGTACATGGGCAGCTGGAGGTAGTTATGCAGGAGGTGGAAGACCCAAAGGGAAGGTGGCCACCTTCTCTATGAGCCCACACACCTGCTCATACACACCCAGACTGAAAAAAAAAATACTTTATCTGTTACAAACACTAGACTTTTTCTTCCAAAATATAAGGTTTTGTTGATCTTTCATTTTTTCTTAATCACAAAACTATGGATGATTATTGTAATATTTCAAGCCATATAGAAATGTATAAAGAAAAAATAGTAGTGGCCCTTTCCTTAATAAATTCCATCCTGGAGGAAACCAATGTCAATAATCTGGTGGGTATCTGCTTATGCAAACATGTACACACACAATTTCCTGTTTCTTGTCTTTTTCTTTTAATCAGAAATTGAATCACATTGTGTATATTACTCTGCAATTTACTTTTGTTATTTATTAATATATCACAGATATTTTCCAGATCAATGTAAATGTATTTAAATTATTCTTGTTTTTACTCTCTTAGCAATTTTCAAGAATATAATACATATTGTTATTAACTATAGTCCCTATATTGTAAAATAGATCTCTTGAACTTATACCTCTTGTTTAACTGAAATTTTAAGTCTCCCTTACCCGCCCCCACCAACCCCTGGTAACTGCTGTTCTACTCTCTGCTTCTATGGGAAATTATTCTTTTTTTTAAATTGAACTTTTTGTGACAATTGTCAGTTCTCATGCAGTTGCAAAGATAATACAGAGATATCCCATTTACCCTTTACCCTGCTTTTCCAAGGGTAACATCTTGCAAAGCTATAGTACCATACATGATCCCAACAGTGACACTGTTAAAGTCAACATATAGGACATTTTTATCACCACAAAGATCTCTCGTGCCCTTTTATATCTACGTCACTTCCTTCTTGCCCTCACCGCCCACCTTAACACATGATAACTACTAATCTGTTCTCCATTTCTATAGTTTTGCCATTTTAAGGCTGTTCTATAAATGGAATAATACAGTTTGTAACCTTTTGGTATTGGCTTTTTTTAACTCAGATAATTCTCTTGAGAATCCTTCCAGTTGCTGCCTGTATCAATAGTTTACTCCCTTTTATTTCTGACTATTGTTACATGGTATGGATGTACAAGTTTGTTAGCTTTCACCTGTTGAAGGTATTTTTTTTGTTCTCAGTTTTTTGCTAATGTGAATAAAGATACTGTAAATGTTCTTGAACAGGATTTTTGGTGAGCATAAGTTTTCATTTCTCTAGAAATAATTCCTGAGAATGAAATTATCAGGTTGTATGGTAGTTGCATGGTTACCTTTATAAGATACTGCCAAACCACTTTCCAGAGTTGCTCTACCACTTCACTTTCCTACCAGCCATAGATGAAGCATCTGTTATCCTTGAATCCCCCCTAGCATTTGGTGTTGCCATTAGTATTTTTTTTTTATTTTAACCATTCTTATAGTATAGTATATAGTATAGTATAGTATAGTAATATCTCATTGTGATTTTAATTTGTATTTTCCCTGATAACCAATGATCTTTTCACATGGTTATCTGTTATCTATATATCCTCTCTGGTGAAATGTCTCTTCATGTCTTTTGCATATTTTCTAAGTGGATTGTTGTTAGGTTTTTTTAATGCTGAGTTTTGAGAGTTCTTTATTGATTCTAGACCTAGTCCTTTGCCAGGTATGCAATACTGTATTCTAGTCTGTAGGTTATTTTTGCATCCTGTTAACTGGAATTTGCACAAAGCAAAATATTTTAATTTTAATTAAGTCCAATTTATCAATTTCTTTTTTATGTTCACACTTTTGGCTTCAAGTCTGAGAACTCTTTGCATAACCCAGATCCCAAAGATTTCCTTCTATATTTTTTCCTAAAATTTTTATAGTTCTATTATTTATGTGTCTATCACCCCAAAAATACCATACTTTTTGGCACTATAGCTATGTAAGTATAAAAATAGGATAGACTCATTTCTTCCTATTTATTCTTCTTCTCAAAAATTGTTTTAACTATTGTAGTTCTTTTGAATTACCATACAAGTTTCAAATAATTTTGTCTATATCTACAAACTATATTGCTGAGATTTTAATAAAAATTGATTTAAAATTCTATCAAGTAATAGAAAATTGACCTTTTTATTACATTGAATATTCCAAACCATGAGCACAGAGTCTCCATTTATGTAGATCTTTTTTTATTTCTTTTGTTAACATTGTGTAGTTCACAGCACCGAAGACTTGTACATGTTAGATTTACAGTTATGTATTTCTTGTATATTTCTTTGTTTTAGTAATTGTAAATTGTATTGTGTTTTAAATGCAGGTTTCCATATTTAGGTTGACAGATCTTTTCTTTCAGCATTTGGCACTTGAAAAGTCTTGCCACTTCCTCTTGGCTTTCACGGTTTCTGATGAGAAATCTGCTGTCTTACAAATTGGTGTTCTCTGGTAACGGGTCGTTTCTCACTAGATACTTTCACTTTTTTTTTTCTTTGCCGTTGGTTTTCAGGAGTTTAACTTTGATGTGTTGTGGCGTAGTTTTTGCTGTTGTTGGTTTTTGGTTTTTTCTGTTTTAACTTAACTCAGCTTCTGAAATCTCTCTCTGTACATCTT
Organism: Daubentonia madagascariensis; assembly: GCA_023783475.1. Taxonomy (NCBI): domain Eukaryota; kingdom Metazoa; phylum Chordata; class Mammalia; order Primates; family Daubentoniidae; genus Daubentonia; species Daubentonia madagascariensis. The sequence goes on along the minus strand of JAKFHU010001747.1, from coordinate 2,235,705 downwards.
TTGCCAAATGTGAGAAGCTTTCAGTCTTTTTTCTTTAAGTCCTTTTTTCAAGCCTGCCTTTGAGTAATTTTATTTGAGTGCTTGTTTAATCCTGCCTTTTTCAGTGCAGACTCTTTCCTTCCAGGGCTCTGATGACACAGGTGAAAGGTATTCTGTTGTAGATCACAAGTCTCTGGATTGTGTTCATTTGTATTCAGCGTGTTTTTCTTTCTGTTTTTCAGATTAGGTAATTTTTATCGTTCTGTCTTCCAATTTACTGATCTGCCTTCTGCATTTTGTGGTTGAGATCATTTACTAAGGGTTTTTCTTTTTTATTGCATCTATTATATTTTTCAGTTCTAAAATTTCTATTTGTTTTTTCTTCACATCTTGATTTCTTCACTGATTCTTTGTTTCTTTGTTGAGACTTCCTCTTTTTTTTTCATTTGTGCCAAGTGTATGTGTAATTTCTCACTGAAATGTTTTTATTCTGGCTGCTTTTAAATCTTTATCAGATAATTCTAGCATCTCTATCATCTTGGGGATGTCTTTCTCATTCAGCTTGAGATCTTCCTAGTCCTTGGTATAAGTAGTGATTTTAACTTTAAAACTGAATATTTAGGGTATAATGTTATAAGACTCTAGACATTATTTAAACTGTTTGCTTTATCTCATTTCTTTTGATTCTGATACGGTAAGGAAAGGGGGGGCATCTTTTTATTGCTAAAAATGGGTAGAATTCCAGGTTCTCAATTCTACTTGTATTGACATTCAAGGGTAGGAATGGGAGCTCTGCCTCCCTAGTGGTCTCCACTGGCACAACAGGGAGGAGTGAAGGTCATGACACTCCACTAGCTCTCCTCTAACAACACCACAGAGGAGGAAGAAGGACATTGCATTATTGCTGGGTGGGGATGGAAGTTTAGGTTTCTCACATGATCTCCACTGACACCACAGAAATGGTGGTCTTATTACATCCTGGGATATTTGAGGCAAAAAGGAAAACCCAAGAAACTTATTATTGCATCATTCTTTAGGTTCCAAGGTCCTTGGCTAGTCTTCTTTTCTTCCCCCATCTGAGTCTTTTATGTTTGTTTTATATATGCTAAAAAATAAACTGAGTCATGTTAATTTTAAAGGGTTTATTTGAGCAAACATCAATTCATGAACCAGATGTCACTCAACCATGGTTTGTGGTTGGGGGAGTGACTTTTATAAGGTGAATGAAGAAGCAGAGCAAAAAAATTGATTGGTTAAAGTTATGCCTTATTTGGATTACTCAGGTAGAAAGTCCCTAGTTATATAATGTGTAAAATTTGTGGTTTCTGATTGATTTAACTTCAGTTTCCTTTTCCTCTAAGTTAGTCACTTACAAGAAAGGCATTACAGGTTCTTGGTTTCTAGGTTTTGGGTTGCCTGTGTAGGAAGTCATGTAAGGACCTCCTATTTAATTATTTTAACATAGATAGCATCTAGGTATTTTAGTTGTACTTAGTGAGAGAAATAGGGAAAGTATATCTACTGCATATTCCCAGAAGTTAAAGTTGGAAGCTTCTTGCTTTACAAAAGAGAAAATGGAGACATGGAGTCAATGGCTCGCTACAGTTTTTTGAGTTAAGTAGGGTGACAGCCGACACTGGAACCAGGTCACCCTGACCCAATTTAGGCTACTTTCTACTTCTTTTTGTCATCATCCATGGTGACCACTGCTGTATTCTCATATTCTTCTTTCTTGTACTTTGCCCCAATCGACTAGGTTCAAAGACTGGGGAGGGCCCCAGTGGACACTGAGTGAGAATTGCAGGTACCATCTAACCTGACTAATGAGAGGAGGGCTTTATTGCCCTTTGGGAGGGAAACTCCCCATCTCCAGATAATAGAGTTCGCATAAATCTGGATATGGTTTTAAGAATTTTCCCTTTATCTTCACCAACCTTCCTTTACTTCTAGCCTTCTAGCTATGGCATATATTTCTTCTTGCTCAGACCATGCTAATTGTACTTGTACTTTTCTTCCTGGGGAGCTCCCCATACATTTTTCTTATCCCTATGCCACCTCCTCCAATTATCTGTTAGTTTTCCTTCAGCTATAGTCAACTTTTTAAAACACTGATGTATTGCTGGTTTCTCATTTTTCTTAAAATAAAGATAAAATACTTAGTCTGGTAGCAATAAAATAAAATGAAATAAAGTAAACAAATTAAAAGAAAGGCACTGTGGTAGGCTCTCATATGTAGGACAGCTTCATCTTGCGCTACTTTCCCTGCTCTCTGTGCTTCAGCCTCAGTACCCTGTTTCTGGGCTCTCAGTGGTGCTGTACTCTCACCCACCTAGGTCACTGGGTCATAGTCATTGTGATTCAATCATCTTGCATGTATCTCAGGCCCTCACATATCCACCCATTCTCTTAGTTAATTTTCGTACTTGTTAGATGTAAGTTAAAATATTATTTCCTAAGGAAGACGTCTTTAATTACACATTCCTTTCTGCTCTACAATCATATTCCTTCTTCCATAGCACTTCTCATAGGGGTCATTTTACATTCATGGGTATAATAATTTATGTCCATTTCCTCCACTTTAGGTTCAGCTCCACTGGAAGAATCCAGAGAGGTTTCTGCTCCCCATCCGATCTCTGCAACTGACCCAGTGCCCAGTGTATAATATATGTTCAGTGAATACTGGTTAAATTAATTGGGGAAGGTGGAAATTAGGAAAGCAGAGAAGGAAGGAGGAACAGAAGAAGCCAAGAGGGAAGGCGGAAAAAACAAAGAAGATAGGAAGGACTGCAGTTGTGGGGACTTATTTTTTAATCACAGTTCTGTTACTATTTTGCCTCCACAATTCTCAATATTCTCAACCACAAAGATAATGAATTAGCCCTAATAGGACTGTTGTGAGGATTATATAAGATAAACATCTAAAATGCCTATGACCGCATCTGGAACATTAAGTAAAGATACTCAGTCAATATGAGGTCATTTCCCTTTCTACCAAACATTAGATAACAGGTTTTATCTTAGATGCTCTTGAATTCAGTGTGGGGCTTTTGTTTAATTTGAGGCCTCATCCATCAAAGCAACTATTGAATTGTTATTGCTTGATGATTTAGTACTGCCAAAACCACTTGATTTTTCACAGATGTCAGGCAATACAGTAATGTAATTCATAGATGAGCATGAAAATTTTCAGAGGCCCCTCAAATCTTCAATTACAAAATGATGTGCAACTTCATTTCAGCTCACTTTGCAAAGTTGAGAAAACATTACCCCCATTTTGTATGCATTACACTAAATCTCATGAAATACTCCATTGGTTTTATAATCATTGTCATTAACAGTTAAGTGTTTACATTATTCTGCTCCCCGGTAGTTAGAAAACTTGTTAGGACATTATTTTCTGTGGCTTTTCTCTGCCCCAAGATTTGTTGTCCCTCAAGCATCTCTGAGTTTTAGCAAATATATTTCTTAGTATTGACATTATACTCTTAAGAACTTTTTGGAGTGGAGCATCTGTGAACTGCACATTGGCTTTTCCAAGCATATAGCTGCATCCACATAGTCATTTCATTGGACCCAGATAGAGTTGTGATAAAGTGGGGATGTCCAGGCTTTAATTTAAATTCAGACCACCAGGGTTTGAACTCCAGATGTACCTCATACTAGAGATATAATCTGGAAATTTCTGTTTTTTTTTTTTAATCTCTCTGATCCTCAGTTTGCTTATTACAATTCCTGTCATTCAGGATTGTTTTGAAAATCAAGCAGGAAATATATCCAATATCTATCATTTGTGAGACATTTTTCTAAGTACTATATACTTGTTATGTCACTTAATCTTTGTTGAAACCCTAAGAGGTTGAAGCTATTAATCCTATTGCACACTTCAGGAAATTATTTGCAGAAATAACTTGCCCAAGGCCATGCAACAAGAAAGTGATCACATAGGACTTGAACCCAGGCAGTGAGAGCCCAGAACCCGCAGTACTGTTGGCTGTGCTACTGCATCACTCAGTACTGATCTCTTATGTACTCACATGGCACAGGGCTGCGGGGCAACTCTCATGGCCTCTTGGTCGTCCTCCCAGCTGGCATTGGTATGAATAATGGATGGCTAGTGCTTCATGTCACCACCCATCTCCCAGATTTGGTAGCAGCCAATCTCAGGAGCATTTCCTTGTTTTCTGGCTATACTTTGGTCTGAAGGGCTGAACACACACTTGTACATGCCATGACAAGGAACTTTCCATTGGATTAAGATGAATTAAACACTTAGAGAATTAGACAGCAGTAAAGAGATCAAATATAGAGACCACAACCAAGATAGAATCATGAAGTCTAACAGTTGAATGAGACCATACAGATAGTAACTGGCAATTTCTTCAGTTTTAAAATGAATAAGCTGTGTCTCAAAGACTTGTCTTAGGTCTCATATACTTTCCAGGCCATAAAAGTACTTTTATTCATATTTTAACATTGCAATAGCTCTTTCAGGCAGGCATTAGTAGACCCATTTCATAGCTAAAAGCACTGAGGTTCACAGAGGTTACAAAATGTGACTGAGAGGGATGCAGGTAGTAATGACAAAACCTGGGTTTGAAACCTACATTTTCTTGTTCTAAACTAGAGATACATTGACTTCACAGTACATTCATGCCTTCTTCCCTTTGTGTTCGGGGCAAGATAGCAGAGCAGAAAAAGATGAGACTGTGGTGCAAAACGGAGCTGGGGGCAGATACAAAAAAAATTTCTCTGACTTGTCACTTGGCTTAACATCTTCACTTGCCTGGGTCTTGGGATCTCCAGTTTACAAGGTGGAACCTAACTCAAGGAAATGCTTAGCATATCCTTGGGACCTCTGGAATGCCGCTCAGCAAGATGCAGTTTTATTTTAATTTGTATATATTTGCTTTACTTTAAATTTCTATCCACTGCCTTATTTTTCAGAAACTCCGCATGTGACTCTAGACCTCAGAGCTGGAGGCTGCAGAGACAGTCTCTAGAAAGACCCGCCCCAAACAAAGACGGACTACAACTAAGAGCACATTCAAACAACATGCAGGGAGGAAGAAACATGTTTACTGGTACCATGGCATTGGAAAGTGATGTCTTCCTCAAGATGGGGAGCTATGACGCAAAATAAATGATAATATACTAATGGGAGTTACACACATGTTTAATAAAAAGGTGCAGTTCTTCTTCAGGTGTCCATGCTACCTAAGAAAAGAATCTGAGTACATGTGTGGTATTTCAGGTACCAGAGCTGCACCAGCCAGCAGTGCTGAGTCATCAGAAAGTGGGGCACGAGGGCAGAAAGACAAACATGCTATGATTGTGGAAGAGCTCCCAAAGATTTGTGTTTCCAAGTTTTTTTGTTTGTTTGTTTGCTTTTCCAAAGCAGATAAGATTAGCTAAGCACTGCCAGTACACCTAGGTAGGAAACAAGTTTCCCCAATTCTACCAGCTTTCCAAGCAGAAATCCCACACATCGAACCAAGAAAGGATGGATGGGAACATTAGAGCCTAAAGAGTCAGAGGCAGGAACTGATATAAAATGAAATCGCAAGGAAGATATTACATTCTTTTACAAAAGGCCTGAGCATTTGCTTAAAGCCATTATCTTCCCTGCCCGGATGAGGAGTTAAAGAGATCTATATTTAAGTACCATGTAAAGAAGATTTTTCCCTTTTAAAGTGGATGAATTACTGGGCAAAGTAGTTAAGGACCAGAAGGGAAAAATAGCAGAAACTTTCCAAAGCTAAGAACGACACGACCAGGATAAAGAATAGACTACAATGACAATCTTAATTTTTGAGGGGGAAATATTGAGCTTCTTTTAAAAGCTACCTTTGGGAAAACTTCTATATGTGTGTTTCTACTCAACATTTTGAAGGGAAGAGATTATGTAGGTGGCACTTACATACTTTGATTTTGACAGCAGGAAAAAAAAAATAATGTAGTTCATGAGCTATAAAGAAATCCAGGTCAAAAGTTGGGAGACCTAATTCCAACCCTGGCACAAAATAGCTACATAACTATTTAGCCACGCGATAAATACACTCAACTAGTCCTCATTTATAAAATGTTGATTATAATACTGTCTTTTCTACCTCATGGAGCTATTGAAAGGATAAAATTACACCCAAATGCAGCTGTGTGGTAATAATAATAAAAATAATAACAATGGTAATAACACCTGTCATTAGTTTTAATTGTATTTGCAATAACTTCTCAATTATCACACACATGAAATTGTCATGATACAATGCCCCATTTCAGGAAATGACAAAGATGAAACCACCTTAATACATTATGGGAAGGATTGGATACAAAAACCTTTAGCAAATATTCATAATAAAAGCTGAATAAAGAACATGGTAATGCAAGTTTAGATTTAAATACACAATAATAGGTATCATTTTTCTTTGACTTCAAAAGAAATTTAGTGCATAATAATTGCTTCATTAACATAAATTTTCAGAGGAGATTGCTCACTTCCTCTCTTTGAAACATAACCCATGTAATTATTTATTTTAAGTTAATTAGAACTATGTTGGGGCCAAGTAGACAGTTCCCAGAAACCAATATGAGCCTAATTTATATTTTGTCTATATATGATTCTTCAATTCTTAGTCTAAATGTCATCAATACAACAGATAAAAGAGTAAATCAGTCAGTCAAATACCTGGTATTTTTTTAAGCCACGTTGTTTTTGTGTGGTTGAAGTGACTGTTTAGTCTCACACCATCACCCATATGCACATATGCAGACACACACATGGAATAATAATATTGGGTAGTTCATATGAATGGAGCTCAGGATGGATGTGGGGTGGGGATGACACTAAGGTTATGTAGGATGGGTCTATAGGTCATACAGGAAGGGTCTTATATACCATGCTGAGGAGTTTATCTCTTCCTTATGCCTACCTTTGTACCAACTATGTCCCAAAGACTGGTGCTACGTCCTAAAGGAAAAAGATCATGTCAGGAAGGATAAGACACTGACTAGGATGTGGGTGGGAAGGAGAAATTGAACACATAGCTATTTAAATACTGTCTACTGCCATCCTCACCTCCATTGCTTTGTTGTCCTATTTGTTATCGTTCTGATTAAGCAATTGAATCTCAAGTTCTGGCAGAGCGGTGTCTTCACTGTTGCTTGTTCTTTTCAGTGGTTTAAGAAAGCATCCAGGGATGTGCCTGGTATACAGCAGGTACTCAAAACATATTTATGGGATGAGAGACGAAAACATCAGGGAAGAAGCATGTTGACTAACAAGTTGTGTTGAAAACACAAGTACTCTTCCTGATCAGCCATGGCCGCAGTCCACGCTAGGTGGTACGTGTAGTAAATGGGATGTTTCAGGGAAGAAGACGCAACGCCTGCTCTCAAGAAAGAAAGGTAGGAAAGGACTCAGGGAATTCCTTCACTCCGCCTGGAACTAGGCTAGAGAGTCTCCACATAGTGTCTCATGTAATCCTTATAACCATTCCGTTTGATGGACATTTTTAACCCTACTTTATAGATGAAGAACATGAGCGTAAGAAGGTAAAGTAACTCGCCCAGGGTCAAACAGTTATGAGATATTACAGGGAAGATTCCATTTTTGGTCTTTCTAACTCCAAATCTAGTGTTCTATTCTGTAATACCAGTTTACCTTTTGGAAGATTTCAAAATACTTTGGACAGCAAGAGCAACAGGGAGTAATTAGAAAACTTCATTGTAGAATATAATGAGGGGCCGTATTTTTTAGATTACAAATTGATTCCTGAGTTGGTGAGAGGCAGAGAGAACAAGCATTTCTACCGGCATGCTTAATCCCACAACACACTATCAGGTGATAATTCCTAAGGAACACAAAATTGAAGAAATCCCCAGTCATAAGAGTCAAACTCAAGATTTAAACTACAAAATTCATACCCCTTTTATCACATTGTGAAGTTTATCTGTAAATTATGACAGAGAGGAGAACACTGAGATAAATCAGTATGCCTATGTTATACATCCTTACACAGATAATTCTATGGATCACATAAAATTAAACAGCATGATAAATGTCTCACTGTGTCTTAGTGAGATTAAAGGAAGAACTGACCAGACGCCACAGAAGAGATATAGTGAGCAAGTTTCAATGTTAGACATGGAAAGATATTACTATATGGAATGAATGAATACATTAGTAAACAAACACACAAACAAAGCTAAGAATTTTCATTAAGATTTTTGAAAGGTCATTGCTTTATGCTGGCTTTCAATTAATTTTTTTCCTGTCAAAATCCCTATCAGATGCCTCAGTGTGTTTGTGAGGCAATAGCAGCAACAAATTACATCGCATTCTGGATGCTACAACTGGTCCTAAAGTGCCTAAATAAATTTATTTTTTAAAAATGGAGTTTTGGAGTATTTCTTCATAATTAGAATGCCAAGTAATTGCCATTTCAAATAGTTAGTCAGATTTGAATATTTTCTTATCTTTGGTGCTTTATTTCTCTCTGAAATGTATTCAAAGTCTTATTTATTTATGCATGGATTCTCATATATTTGGGCTAGATGCATAAATTTTTAACAGCTGATATATTCACAAAAAAACTAAACACGCAAATACATATAAACATACATAGAAAAGTATCAAGTTCCATGACATTTTCTACTCACTTTCTAGATATCCTTACCATTTTTAGTTTATCCACTCATTATTGCAAATAAAATTTTGTCAAAAGAAATATACTTTACAAAAATAATATCATGAGCTAAAGACTTTAAATAATTCAGCAAGCAGAAAATAGCACCACTGTTTTCCCCAAATTAATTAGTGATATTCTTCTAGCACATCTAAGAAAGTTCTAAAATAGCTTTTGTTTCTCTGAATGATGGCCTTATGAATTAGTGATAGGGTAAGACTTTAGATCTTGTCTAGAAGAAGAATCAGAAATAATTTGAAATTAAAAAAGAATAAAGTTGTTACCAAGGTAATTTACTTGTTCTGATGAGCCAAATCACTTGATTTCAACACTGAAGACCATATATACACTCCATAGGTTCCCTTAACCAGCACTGAGTCAGGTGCCTCTAGTAGATTACTACATAAACTGACCCAAACCTCCCAATGCGGACACTTGGAAAAACTATACTAAGTAAATAAGTAAGTAAACAAATACAGTAAAATATTATTGAATAAAATCTAGGAAAAAAGAGACTTGGAGGGATAAGCTATCAAGTGGAATTGTTTTGCATCTGGAGGCATGTGTCCAGCCTGGGAAAGACCACCAAGGGTGTGATAAATGTTACACATCAAACAGAGCATTCGGAAACTCACGGGAAAGGTACAAAGTTCAAAAACTTTGAAAGGGGAATGTGCCCTGAGAAATATTTAAGATTCAGCTTACAGATAAGGCTAAATTGGAGCTAAAATTAGAAATTGTCAAAAGAATTATAATAAAATCATAAAAATTATATAATATAATTATAAAAATGAAATAATGAAGCCCAGTTTTGGATAAGTTCAATAAGGAAAAATTAGACTGAGCTGATCGTGGAACGTGAATACCCAGCGTTGTTAGATTCAAAGGCGAATTATCTTCAGAGGAAGATAATATCATCCTGGATTTCAAATTATTTCTGTAGTTCTTTACTGCATCAAAATAAACAGGCCAATGAGGAGAAAAGATACTGTGATTACAAATGAAAAAAATACAAAGCAAAAATAGATTCAGAGTACCCAGATAATAGAGTTATAAGCATAATTTAAAATAGCTGGGCTATGATACGAAAAATTTTTTTAAATATTGAAAATTTCAACAGAAAGTTAAAAGTGACCCAAGTCAAATTTTAGAAACAAACAAAAAAACATAAAATGAGGAAAATCAAGAACCCAAAGGATAGGTTTAGCAGCATAAATGACATAGATTAAGAGAATTCGTAACCTAGAAAATAGTTCAAAAAAAAATGCATCTGATAAAGCACAGAGGAGATATGAAGATGACGATTTGGCAATTGGAGAGAAAGAGGAAAATGAGACAGATCCCATATTTGCAGAAAGACAAGCTAAGGATTTTTCAAGACTGATGAAAGACATCAAGCTGATACTGAGTCAAGAATACTCTTAAATTCTCCCAGAGTAAATACAAAAAAAAATAATAATACAAATAAGAAAATCATGTGAAAACTGCAAAAACTGAAAAGAAACAGAAACTATTAAACATAAAGAATAAAATAGATGATTTACAGGAAGGTAAATTGAGGTTACAGCTTTCTTAAGGAAAAAACATGGAAAGATATTTAAGAATATATATATACACATATTTTATTTCAAAATATTAGGGAGGTATAGATTTTTTTGATACATGGCTTGAGTCAGGGCTATAGATGTGCCCTTCACCCAAATAGTGCTCATTGTCCCCATTAGGTGGGTTTTTGGCCTTTCCCTCCTCCCTGCTCCCTCCTGCTTGACTTCCAATGACTTTTACTTTCCTCTGTGCACTTTTGTGCCTGTAGGTTAGTTCCAATTTATTACAGAGTACGTGTGGTATTTGTCTTTCCATTCTTGAGATATTTCACTTAGGATAATGATCTCTAATTCCTTCCGAATTGCTGCAAAAAGCATTAATTCATCCTTTTTTATGGCTGAGTAGTACTCCATGGTATACATATATCACACTTTGTTAATCCACTCATGAATTTATGGGCACTTGGGTTGATATCGTATCTTTGCAATTGTGAATTGTGCTGCAATAAAAAATGCTCAACATCACTAATCATCAGGGAAATACAAATTAAAGCCACAATGAGATATCACCTTACTCCTGTTAGAAAGGCTTTTATTAAAAAGTCCAAAAACAATAGATGTTGGCACAGATACAGAGAGAAAGGAACACTTATACACTGTTGCGGGGACTGCAAATTAGTATGTCCCTTATGGAAAGCAGCATGGAGATTTCTCAAAGAACTAAAAGTAGACCTACCATTCAAAATATATTTCTAAAAAAGACTTTCAACTTAAAATTCTATAACCAGAAATAATTACATTCCAAATGAAGACACAACATATACAAAAATTAATTAAATATGTTACCACAGACTTGTACTAAAGAACCAAAGAAAACACTAAAGGACATTCTCTCAGCACAAAAAAAAAGAAAAAAAAAGATTTGACTTGGTACCTTGGAGATCTGGAATGGAATGAAGAGCAAGATAAAGGATGAAATGCAGTTAAATATCAATGAATATTGAGCCTATAAATTAAACACTCACATCTACAAGGAATTCATATACCAGTAAAAGAGGATTTATCATGGACTTAAATTGTTCTAGGGTACATATATTTACTACCCATAAAGTAGGAAAAGTGCTAAATTTTATCACACTTTAATCATCTATGATTATATATTGTAATATCTAGGGTAACCATTAAACAAATAGTAAAATAAAGTTTAAAAAGCTAATAGAGGAGAAACACAAAATGATAAAATACTAATCAATGGAAAAATAACAAGAAAGAACAAAAAGAGGAATATAGAATAAAAGGAGCAAATAGAAAGTGAATAGTAAGAGTAGACTTAAACTCACATATAACAATATTTACATTAAATAGACATAGATTAGATTCTCCAAATAAAATACAAACCTTGTTAAACTGGATAAAATATCAAAATACAAATACATAATTCTTCAATAAACAAGTCAATAAAAATATAAGGGCTAATGTAAAAGAATGGAAAAACATTATAATTTATAAGCACAAACCGAAAGGGACTGAGAAAAACTGTTTTATCAAAGTAGACTTCAAGGCAAGCAGCATTACTAATGACACAGTGTAACACTTCATAATAACGAAAGGTTCCATTCAAAGGGAAAATATGACAATTCTAATCTATGTTATTAACATAGCCTAAAATACACAGATACAAATCAAAATTTGATAGTGTTACTAGGAGAAATTGATAGACCTACAAATATAGTGGGAGATTTTAAAACATGTAATTGAGTAACTCAAAATAAGCAGACCAAAATAAGCGAGGAATAGAATACTTCATAAAATTTAACTGTATACTGGGCACAGAACAAGACCTAACAAATACTAAGGAATTTAAATCATAAATAATATATTCTCTAATCACAGAGGAATTATGTAAAAATAGTAATAGCCAAAAAATAATCAGAGAATTCCCATGGATTTAAAAATTGGAAAGAGTCTTCTTAATAAACTATAGGTCAAAGTAGACATCACGATGGGAATTAATGAATGTTTTGAAGAGCGCATATTAACAACATAACAAAACTTCACTTCCAAGTTAATATATAGCCTTAGGAGTGTGTGTGTGTATTTGGTTTTTAAAGAAGGATAAAAATCCATGCTCTGAATATCCACCTAAAGACGTTAGAGAAAGAAGAGCAACTTGAACATCAAGATTAATATAAAGACATTAAAAATACATTATTTAGGAAAAAATGCAATAGAGAAGATCAACAAAGCCAAAATTTGGGTCGACAGAAAGGTTAATAAGATTGATGAAATCCTAGTAAGTGTGATATGAGAGAGAGAGAGAGAGAGAGAGAGAGCATGCACACAAATTACCAATATCACAAATGAAAAGGAGGGCAGAAACATATATTCTACAGATGTTACAAAAATTACAAAATTATATTAGTAACAAATTTATTCCAATCACCTGAAAATTTACACAGATTGGTGAAATATTTAGAAACAAACAGCTTACAAAAGGTGACCCTAAAAGAAAGAAAAAAAATCTGAGTAAGTTTATAGAGTATTAAAGAAATTATAATTACAAGTGTCCACCAACTCCACCCCTCACCCCATGAAAAGAAAATAACCTTCGTGCCCAGTTGGCTTCACTAAATTCTACCAAATTTTTAAGGAAGAAATAATTTTGATACAAAAAACTGCCAATAAAATTATAAGAAAGAAAAATAACAGTGAAATTGTTCTCTTGAATCTAGACTTTAAAATCCTATGAAATATTAACTAATCAAAAGCTACAATGTATAAAAATCACGTATCTTGACAAAAGCAGTTCATTTCTAAAAATATAACATTGTTATATTTAAAAATCAATTAATGTATTCCACTATATTAATAGCATGAACAGTTTTTAAAAACACATATGGTAATCTCAATAAATGCAAAGAAAAACAAATATTACTAGATAAAATTCCATACTAATTCTTATTAATAGGAAAATTCCTAGTAAGCTGAGAATAGAATTCTTATTCATTCTGATAAAATATGTGTAAAAAACAGTATAAAACATTATTCTTAACATTTAAATAATGAAAGCTTTATTCCTAAAATGAGGAACAACAAAAGGATGTTAATTACTACCACATCCATTCAATATTGACGAGACGGTCACAGACAGTAAGAAAAGAAAAGAAAAATCAGGACAAAATTGTTAACTTATAAGGTTTGTGAAGAAATAAATGAAACTGTCATATTCATAGATGTATTCATAGAAAATCCCATAAATTCAGTAAGTACAATGGATACGAGGGCATTTAATCATCATCAATTGTGTTTCTATATTTCAGCAATAAGCAATTAGAAAAGACACTTAATAAACCGTAATATTTAGAGTAGTTTCCACAAGTAAAGATATCTAGGATTAGATACATAAATATTAATATATGGAATAATATAACACAATTATAGATTGGGAGATTCAATATTGTAGAGATATCACTATTTCTAAATTGGTATTCATATTAAAAGCAATTCCAATTAACAACCAAGCAGAGTTTCTGTGGAAATTGATAATATAATTTCAAAATTTTATGGACATCCAGAGAGCTAAAGATTGCCAAGACAAACTTTATGAAAAATAGAACAGAAGTTGAGAATTACCACTATATATATATTTATACTACACTATAAATATATATAACATATACAGAGTATATGCATATATGTAATATTATAAGGTAACACTATAGTTAGTGAGGAAAGGGTGATCTTTTAAATAAATTATGATAGTTCAATTGGATACCCACATAGAAAAAAATAAATCTTGATCCCTGCCGCATATGATATACATGAATGAATTCCAGGTAGATTATAGATAAAAATGTAAAAAATAAAATGATAAACTCTAGATGATAGTATAAGCAAATATATTGATGATCTAGGGAATGGTAAGTATTTCTTGATTATGACAAAAAAAAGGGCTGATATGTGGGACTGTATAAAACTAGGGATTTCTGTTCATCAAAAGACATGGAGAGTGAAAGGTCACAGAGTGGGTGAAGACATTTTCAATATGTACATTTGATAAAGAAGCTATAATGAAAATGTATCAATAAAAATTCCTAATATTTGATTAGAAAAATAAGAAATAAACCTTTACAAGTCACAAAATGGAAACACCAAAGACCAATGACCACACTGAAGATGCTTAACCATTAGGGAAGCAGAAGTTAAACCACAGTGGGACTTAACTATACCACCACCAGAATTGCTAAAGCTAAAAAAACTGACGTTACAAAGTATTGATAAGGATATAGAAATGGAGCTCCCATACCCTGTTGATAGGATCATACATTAGTTTAGTTTCTTTGAAAAAATGTTTGGTAGTATGTACTAAAATGTGGTTAATGTATGATCTAGTAACTCCACTACTAGTTCAATTTTTTTTATTTCAGAATTTTTGGGGGGTACACATGTTTTGGTTACATAATTTGCTTTTGTACAGTTTGAGACAAAGTTATAAGTGTGCCCTCCACCCAGTTAGTGTGCATTGTACCCATCACTTCCTCTTCCCTCCCACCTACCTGATTTCCCTTGAGTTTTACTTCCATATGTGCACATAAGTGTTGATTGATTAGTTCCAGTTTAGTATTGAGTACACGTGGTGTTTGTCTTTCTATTCTTGAGATACTTTACTAAGAAGAATGGCCTCCAGTTCCATCCAGGTTGTTACAAAAGATGCTAGATCACCATCTTTTTTTATGGCTGAGTAGTGCTCCATGGTATACATATACCACATTTTATTAATCCATTAATGTATTGATGGGCATTTAGGTTGATTCCACATCTTTGCAATTGTGAATTGTGCTGCTATAAACATGAGAGTGCAAGTGTCTTTTTTATAAAATGTCTTTTTTTCCTTTGGGTAAATACCTAGCAGTGGGATTGCTGGATGAAATGGTAGATCTACTTTTAGTTCTTTGAGGTATCTCCATACAACTTTCCACAGAGGTAGTTAAATTTCTAATACAAAAGTCAACATGTGAAAAAAATATGTAAAAGAATGAAAAATCAATTAATATGTACATTTACTATTTGTGCACATTTCTGTGGTTACATATTATACATATCACAAAATAAAAACATAGTGAAATTAAGGGCAAAATATGATAATGTCAACAGATGCAAAGATATTTAATAGATACAAAAAATTTTTTTAAATGTTTTTATAAATGAGAACACAATTTCCTTAAATCTGATATCATGTAACACTTAGAGCAAACATACTACCCCATGGTGAAATATTGTTAACTTTCTCTCTGAGTTTGGAAAAGAGTATAAAATGCTTGCTATCTCAGGTTCTATTCACTATTACACTGAGTGTGTTCTAACTAGTGCAATCAGGCATGAAATTATAACAAAATTTGAGGAGGACTAGGCGGTGTAAACAAAGATACAAGAAGATAAGACGCACGTTAATAGACACAAGTGAATTTTTAAAAGTTGCCTGATTAAAGGGCAACTACATAACTATATTTCAGCAACAAATGGAAGCTGAGATTTGGAAAATTAAAAATATTTAAATTAATATAAATAGTGTTAAATACCTAGGAATAAATCAGATAAAAGTGCTAACATGTACTCACTAATAAACTGGAACTAACCAATGAGGACACATGTGCACAGAGGGAAGTAAAACTCAGTGGAAATCAACTGTTTGGGGGGAGGAGGGGAAGGGCAAAAACCTACCTAATGGGTACAATGAACATTATTTGGGCTATGGGCACACCTATAGCCAGGACTCGAGCATTACAAAAGTGATCCATGTAACCTAAAATATTTGCACCCCCTTAATATTTTGAAGTGAAAAAGAGCAGTGCTCATTCTCTATATGAAAAAATATCAAAAATCATTATCAAGAGAAACTGTAAAACATTGAAATATGTGGTTTTTTCAATAAATGTTGGTGAGTCAATTGCAAATCTATATAAAAAAGATAGGCATTGACAATGTACTTCATTCCATACATACAGATGAATTCCAGAGGGACTGTAGATTTAATTATAAGAGAAAAAAAATCATCTACAAGGTAACGTAATAGCTTCATGTCTTTAAGGCAGGAAGAAATTTTTTCAACAAGATATAAAGATCACTAATCCTAAAAAGAAGTACTGATAAACTGTGCAATATTATAATAAGGAAGTCTTAATGAAGACACTGCTAGGAAAGTGAAAAAGCAAGCCATGGAGTAGGAAAATGTACTTAAAACATATATAATTAAATAGGGTATATATGTAGGGTATGTGAATAACTCTCACAAAACAATAAGAAAAAGACAGACAACCCAAAAAGAGAAGGAACAAGCAATTTAAAAGAGTATTTCACAAAAGAGGATACTTAAATGGTCAATAAATATATGAAAGAATGTTTTATATTATTAAAAATCATGGAAGCAAAAATTAATTCCACAGTGAGATATAATAAAAACTCACCAGAATTGCTAACACTAATTAGTTATGTAACACCAAGTTTTGGTGAGGATGCGGAGCTATAGAAACTCCCACTTACTGGTGATATAAATATGGTAAGGACCACCATCTCACAAACCTATGTGTCGAAATACGCTAACATTGATTACCCAATACATATGTGCACAGAAATCTACAAAAATCTACATTGCATCATTTACTATAATAGTAAAAAACTTGAAACAACCCAAATGTCCATCAGCATTAGAATGGATGCATAAATTGTGGTGTATTGAGACAATAGACAACTTTACAGCAATTAAAATGAACAAATTAGAGCTGCCCTCTGTTTATCATATGACACCACTAAAAGAGTGGAAAGGCACACCACACAGAAAAATACTGTAAAGGTTAGGCTGAGAGAAAGAAGGCACATGCATATACACAAACACATGCCATAGGTGAATAATGTAAGAGTCTTTGTATATAATGTTCAATGTCATGCAAAATAATACAGCATCAGAATCCATGGTGCTGATTACCTTTGCTGACACGTCAGGGACTATTTATTGGTAGAGGTGAGGAGGTTGGATTTTTGTGGGAATGATAGTTAATGATAGATTTTTATTTCTCTACCTGATTGATATTACAAGGGAGTCTTCACTGAGACACTTATTGACTTATACACTTATCATTTGTATAAAAAAATACACACACACAAATATATATTTACACACACACACACACACATATATGTGTTTTACTTCTTCAGAAAAATGTTAAAACATATCCGGAGGCATTTGAGGAAAAAAATAGACTGACATTAGTTTTAGAATATATATCTATATCCATGTCTGTCTGGGTATCTGTTAATTTACTCAGATACAGATGCAGGTACTATAAACACCTATTACAGAAAATTTAAAACTTAAAAAGAAATATATTGGCTGACAGAAAAATAAAGCTTATGAAATGACATGAAAAGAAAGAGTAAATCAGAATGATCTTATTTCTATTAAAGAAATCTGTAATTAAAATCTTCCCTCAAAGAAAACCCCAGGCCCTTTTGTCTTTATGAATGCATTCTATTGAATACTTAAGAAAGAAAAATATCAATCTTGTGTAATTTTTCCCAAGAATAGTAAACTGAGGAACTCATTTTATGAAGTCAGCATATTTTTAATTTTAAATCTTGACCATTCTGAGAAAGAAAATTTCAAGACATTAACACTCAAGAACATATATGCAAAAATTCCAAAGAAAAGATAAACAAAAACCAGCAAAATGTAAAAAGAATACTATATTATAAACTATTTGTATTTATTCCAGAGATGCAGAGTTGATTTATATATGAAAAATACATGTAATCATGTCCATAGATGTCATAAAAGCATCTGGTAATACATAATATTCACACTGGTTAAAAATAATATCTATTGCAAGCTAAAAATAGAAAGAATGACCTCAATCTACCAAAAAAAGATAAAAAAAATCGTACGTAATGGTTAATGAGTAAATAAAGCTTTCCCTGTGACACTAGGGAAACACAAGTATTCATAACATTGCCACTTGTCTTACCCTAGAAGTACTAGTCAGTGCAATAAGCCAAACAAAATAAAGTTGAAATCATACAATGTGAAGCTTTTTCAGATTTCCTTCTTTCAATTATTAATCTGCATTTAAGTTTACTCCAGGTCTTTTCTTTTTTAATTTTTAATTATTATGGGTTTTGTGGATTTATAGGGTACAAAGGACATTTTGATACAGGCATAAAGTGTGAATTAATCAAATCAGGATAACTGGGGAATCCATCACCTCAGGCAGTTATCATTTCTTTGTGTTAGGAACACTCCAATTCCACTCTCTCAGTTATTTTAAAGTATATCATAATTTATTGTTGATTACAGTCACTTTGTTGTGCTATCAAATATTGTTCATTCTATCTAACTATATTTTTGCCCCCATTAACCATCCCCACTTTATCCCCCCTATGCTGCTACCCTTTCCAACTTGTGGTAACCATCATTCTACTTTCTGTCTCCCTATGTCTTCACCAGAATTCATTATTGCCAGTCTTTCTGATAAAAGCCATCTTAACTGGGATGAGATAATATCCCATTGTAGTTTTGATTTGCATTTCTCTGATGACTAATGACGCTGAACACTTTTTCATATAACTGTTGGCCATTTGTGTGTCTTCTTTTGAGAAATGTCTATTCAGATCCTTTGACCATTTTTAATTGGATTATTTGATGTTTTCCTATTAGATTGTTAGAGCTCTTTATATATTATAGTTATTAATCCCTTGTCAGATGGGTAGTTTGCAAACATTTTCTCCCATTCTGTGGGTTGTCTCTTCACTTTGTTCATTATTTCCTTTGCTGTGCAGAAGCTTTTTAGCTTGATGTGATCCCATTTTTCCACTTTTGCTTTGGTTACCTGTGCTTTGAGGGTGTTACTCAAAAAGTCCTTGCCCAGACCAAAGTGCTGAATTGTTTCCCCAATGTTTTCTTTTAGTAGTTTCATAGTTTCAGGTCTCAGATTTAAGTCTTTAATCCATTTGATTTTATTTTTGTATGTGGTAAGAGATAGGGATCTACTTTCATTCTTCTGCATGTGAATATCTAGTTTTCCCAGCAACATTTACTGAAGAGACTGTCCTTTTCCCTTTATATGTTCTTGACACCTTTGCCAAAGATAAGTTCACTGTAGATGTGTGGATTTATTTCTGTGTTCTCTAGTTTGTTCCATTGGTCTATATGTCGTTCTTACACCAGTACCATCCTGTTTTGGTTACTACAGCTCTGTAGTATAATTTGAAGTCAGGTAATGATTCCTCCAGTTTTGTTCTTTTTGCTGAGGATGGATTTGTCTATTCTGGGTCTTTCGTGGTTCCATATAAATTTTAGGATTATTTTTTCTATTTCTGGGAAGAATGTCATTTGTATTTTGATGGAGATTGCATTGAATATGTAGATTGCTTTGGGTATTATGGACATTTTAACAATATTGATACTTCCAATCCATGACCATGGAATATCTTTCCATTTTTTGTGTGTCCTCTTCAATTTCTTTCATCAATGTTTATAGTATTCATCATAGAGGTCTTTCACTTCTTGGCTAAATTTATTCCTAGATATTTTACTTTATTCATGGCTACTGTAAATGAGATTACTTTCTTGGTTTCTTTTTCAGATTGTTTGCCGTAGGCATATAGAAATGCTACTGATTTTTGTATGTTGATTTTGTATCCTGCAACTTTACTGAATTTGTTTGTCAGTTCTAATAATTTTTGTGTGGAATCTTTAGGTTTCTCTACATATAAGATCATATTGTCTGCAAACAAGGATAATTTGACTTCTTCATTTCCAATTTGGATGCTCTTTTTGTTTCTTTCTCTTGTGTGATTGTTCTAGGTACAACTTCCAGTACTATGTTGAATAACAGTAGTGAAAGTGGGCATCCTTGTCTCGTTTCAGTTCTTAGATGAAAGGCTTTCAGTTTTTCCCAATTCAGTGTGATACTAGCTGTCAGTCTGTCATATGATTTTTACTGTGTTAAGGTCAGTTCCTTCTATATCCAGTTTTATAAGAATTTTTATCATAAATGGATGTTGAATTTTATCAAATGCTTTTACAGTATCAATTGAAATGATCATATGGTTTTTGTCCTTAGTTCAATTGATATGATGTATCACATTGATTCATTTGCATTTGTTGAACCATCCGTGCAACCCTGGGATGAATCCCACTTGATCATGATAAATAATATTTTTAATGTGTTGTTTAATTCAGTTTCTTAGTATTTTGCTGTGGATTTTTGCACCTATGTTCATCAGAGATATTGGCTTATATTTTTCTTTTTTTGTTGCATTCTTGGTTTTGGTATGAGGGTGAGACAGGATTCATACAATGAGTCTGGGAGTACTCCTTCCTCCTTGACTTTTTGGAAAAGTTTAAGCAGGATTGGTATTAGTTCTTCTTTGAATGCTTGGTAGAATTCAGCAGTGAAGCCATCAGGTCATGGGCTTTTCTTTGATGCGAGACTTTGTGTTACTGCTTCTATCTCCTTACTTGCTATTGGTTTTTTCAGGTTTTGGATTTCTTCCTTGTTCAATCTTTGTAGGTTGTTTGTGTCTAGGAAATTATCCATTTCTTCTATGTTTTCCAATTTATTGGCATATAGTTTCCCATAGTAGTTGCTAATTATCCTTTAATTCAGATGTAATGTCTCCTTTCTCATCTCTGATTTTACTTATTTGGGTCTTCTCTCTGTTTTTCTCAGTCTGGCTAATGGTGTGTCAATTTTGTTTATCTTTTCAAAAAACCAACTTTGTATTGATCTTTTGTATTTTTTTGTTTTCAATTTCACTTATTTCTGCTCTGATCTTATCTCTTTTATTCCACTAATTTTGGGTTTTGTTTGCTCTTGTTTTTCTAGTTCTTCAAGATGCATTGGTAGGTTGTTTGTTTGAAGCTTTTCTACTTTTTTGATGTAGGCACTTATTGCTGTAAAATGTCCTCTTATTACTGCTTTTACTGTATCCCATAGGATTTAATATATTGTGTTTTCATTTTCATTTGTTTTGAAAACTTTTTAAATTTTCTTCTTAATTTCTTCATTGACCCACTGGTCATTGAGGAGCATACTGTTTAACTTCCTTGTGTTTGTATAGTTTCCAATGTTCCTCTTGTTACTGATTTCTAGTTTTATTCCATTGTGGTCAGAGAAAATACTTGGTATGATTTCATTTTGTTGAATTTTTTAAGACTTGTTTTGTGGCCTAACATGTAGTCTATCCTTGAGAATGATCCATAAGCTGAGGAGAAGAACACATATTCTGCAGCTGTTGGATGAAACATTCTATAAATATCTGTTAGGTTCATTTGGTCTGTAGTACAAAGTAAGTCCAATGTTTCTTTGTTGATTGTCTGTCTGGATGATCTTTCCAAAGCTCAAAGTGGAGTGTTGAATTCTCCAGTGATTATTGTCTTGGGGTCTCTCTCTCTTTGGCTCTGATAATATTTGCTTTATATACTTGGGTGCTCCAGTGTTCAGTGCATATATATTTAAAATGGTTGTATCCTCTTGCTGAATTGACCCCTTTATCATTATGTAATGAACTTCTTTGTCTCTGTTTGCATTTTTGGTCTTGAAATCTATTTTATCTGATAGAGATATACCTGCTGCTGCTTTTTTCATTTGTTTGTATGGAATATCTTTTTCCATCCCTTTACTTTCAGTCTATGGATTTCTTTATATGTGAAGTGTGTTTCTTGTAGACAACATATAGTTAAGTTTTCTTTTTTTTATCCATTCAGCCACTCTATGTCTTTTGATTGGTGAGTTAAGTCCATTCACATTCAATGCTATTACTGAGGGTAAGGACTTACTACTGCCATGTCGTTATTTGGTTTCTGGCTGTTTTGTGGTCCTCTCTTTCTTCCTTCTTTCCTGTCTTCCTTTGTTAAAATTGATTTTCTTGGGTAGTGTGTTTTAATATCTTGCTTTTTATTTTTTCTGTTTCTCCTGTGGGTTTTTTTATTTGAAGTTACCATGAGGCTTGCAAAAAACATTTTATAACCAATTATTTTAAACATATGACAACTCTCCTTACAAACAAACAAGAGAAATTTAGCAGAAATCCTACCCTTTAATTCCATCCTTCCTTGCTTTTAAAATTTTTATTGTTTCCATCTATATATTTTTATACTATCTATCTCTCAAAAAGTTATTGTAGTTATTTTTGATAGGTTTGCCTTTTACTCTTCCTACTCAAGATATAAATGGTTTATACACCACAGTTATGGCAATACAGCATTCTCTATTTCTGTACTTACTGTTACCAGTGAGTTGTACACCTTCAGATGATTTCTTCTTATGTATTAACATCCATTTCTGTCAGATTTAAGAACTCCTTTTAGCATTTCTTATAGGACAGGCCTAGTGTTGATGAAATACCTCAGATTTTTTTTGTCTGGGAAAGTCTTTATTTCTTCTTCATGTTTGAAGGATATTTTTGCAGGATATAATATTCTAGAGTTACTGTATTTTACCTTCAGCGTGTTGAACATGTCATGCCACTCTCTTCTGGCCTGTAAGATTTTCACTGAGCAGTCTGCTGCAGACATATCAGAGCTCCTGTATATGTTATTTTATTTTATTTATTTTCTATTTTTCCTTGCTTCCCTTAGGACCTTTCCTTTATATGTGAATTTTGGGAGCTTGATTATTAAGTGCCTTAGGTAATCTTGTTTGAGTTAAATCTGCTGGGTTTTCTGTGACCTTCTTAAACCTTAAAATTGATGTATTTCTCTAGGTTTGGAAAATTCTCTGTTATTATTTGTTTGAATAAACTTTCTACCTCGATCTCCCTCTACCTCTTCTTTAAGGCCAATAACTCTTAGATTTGCCCTTTTGAGGCCATTTTCTAGATCTTGTAGGTATGCTTCACTTTTTTCTATTCTCTTTCTTTTTGCTCTTCTGACTGTGTATTTTCAAATAGCCTATCTTCAAGCTCACTAATTCTTTTTCCTCTTGATCAATTGTGCTATTGAAAGACTCTGATGCATCTCTCAGTTTGTCAATTGAATTTTTTAGCTCCTAAATTTCTGCTTGATTTTTTAAAATTATTATTTCAATCTCTTTTTATATTTTTCTGATAGGCTTCTGAATTCCTTCCTTGTGTTTTCTTGAAGTTTTTTGAGCTTCCTCAGGACAGCTATTTTGAATTCTTTGCCTGAAAGTCACATATCTCCATCATTCTGGGATTGGTCACTTGTACCTTATTTAGTTCATTTGGTGAGGTCATATTTTCCTGGATGTTTTTGATGCTTGTGGATGTTTGTCAATGTATCGGCATTGAAGAGTTATGTATTTATTTTAATCTTCACAGGTTAAACACTAGATTGTTTTAACCCATCTTTCTTGAGAAGGTTTTCCAGGTGTTCACAGTGAATTGAGTGCTGTGATCTAAGTCTTTGGTCACTACAAACATTACAGCAGGGCTCCCCAACCCCAGTAATTCCATGACTCTTGCAGACTCCTGATGGTACAACCTTGGTGGACTTGGGTAAGATATGAGAGAATTCCCTGGAATACGAGGCAAATTCTCTCACCCTCTTCCCTCACTCTCCATACTGAGCTGCTAGAGTTGGAGGAGGAGTGATGTTGACACTCCCTTGTGGCTGCTGCAGTTAGGACCACCCCAGGTCACATCTGACTAGCCTAATCTCACCCTAAGCCTGTGGTGACTGTTGCTTGGCCACTTCTCATGTTAATTCAAAGTCCAAGGCTCTTTATTTATTTTTTATTTTTTTTGCTTGGCCAAGACCTCGTATAGGGGCCAGGGCAGGATCTCGCCTGGGTCCCGAGGTCAGGGGTCAGAGAAGGATTTGGGCCAAGGCTAAGGTCATGGAGTCGGCTACGGCTAGAGGTTAAGGGCCTAGTACAGTCAGGCTGAGGTGAAGGGGGTCAAGGCTTCATGGGTCAGGGGACTGACGTCAAGGGTACGATTATGGGGTAGGGCCGCATGTGTAGAATTAGGGGTTGTGGTCAAAGGTCAAAGCGAGGCATTGGCATCATTCATTTCTCCCTTTCTGTAAGTATTATCAGTATTTTTTAGGTTTGAAAAGGGCATTGTGTTTTTTTTTTTTTTAATTTCAGAATATTATGGGGGTACAACACTTTGGCCATACACATTGCCCATGCACTGCCCGTGTCAGAGCTACAATCGTGGTCATCCCCCAAACTGTGCTCCCCGCATCCATTCAGTGAAAGTTTTTCCCATCCCCTCCACCCCCCTCCCACCTGCCCACCCCCTGATTAATATTATTGCCCTGTGTGATGTAGGTGTTGATCAGTTAGTACCAATTTGATGGTGAGTACCAGTGGTGCTTGTTTTTCCATTCCTGTGACACTTCGCTTCGAAGAATGGGTTCTAGCTCCAACCAGGATAATACCAGATGTGTTAATTCACTATTGTTCCTTATTGCTGAGTAATACTCCATGGTATATATATACCACATTTTATTAATCCACTCGCATATTGATGGACAACTGGGTTGTTTCCACATCTTTGCAATTGTGAATTGTGCTGCTATAAACATTCGTGAGCAGATGTCTTTATTATAAAATGTCTTTTTTTCCTTTGGGTAAATACCCAGTAGTGGGATTGCTGGGTCAAATGATAATTCTACTTTTAATTCTTTGAGGTATCTCCATATTACTTTCCATAGAGGTTGTACTAATTTGCAGTCCCACCAGCAGTGTATGAGTGTTCCTATCTGTCCACATCCCCGCCAACATTTGTTGTTTGGGGATTTTCTGATATGAGCCAATCTCACTGGAGTTAAATGATATCTCATTGTGGTTTTGATTTGCATTTCCCTGATGATTAGAGAAGTTGAGCAATTTTTTATATGTTTGCTGGCCATTTTTCTGTCTTCTTTGGAAAAGTTTCTGTTCATGTCCTTTGCCCATTTTTTAATAGGGTTGTTTGATTTTTTCTTGTTGATTTTCCTAAGTTCTGTATAGATTCTGGTTATCAGCCCTTTATCAGAGGTATAGCATGCAAACATTTTCTCCCATTCTGTAGGTTGTCTGTTCACTCTAGTGATAGTTTCCTTGGCTGTGCAGAAGCTTTTTAATTTGATCAGGTCCCATGTATTTATTTTGGTTGCTGCTGTGATTGCTTTGGGGGTCTTCTTCATAAATTCTTTGCCTAAGCCAATGTCCATAAGAGTTTTCCCAACGTTTTCTTCGAGAAGTTTTATGGTTTCATGTCTTAGGTTTAGATCTGTTATCCATTGTGAATTGATTTTTGTGAGAGGTGAGAAGTGTGGGTCCAGTTTCAGTCTTCTACATATGGCCATCCAGTTTTCCCAGCACCATTTGTTGAATAGGGAATCTTTTCCCCAGTGTACGTTTTTTTGGAATTTGTCAAAGATCAGGTGACCGTATGAGGTTGGTTTTATATTTGGGTTCTCAGTCCTGTTCCATTGGTCTACATGTCTGTTCTTGTGCCAATACCATGCAGTTTTGGTTACTATAGTCTTGTAGTACAGTTTGAAGTCTGGTAGATAGATGCCTCCCAATTTGTTCTTTTTGCTTAAGATTGCTTTGGCTAGACGGGGTCTTCTCTGGTTCCACACGAAGCGTAGAATTATTTTTTCTAGATCGGCAAAAAATGATGTTGGTATTTTGATATGGACTGCATTGATTCTGTAAATCAATTTAGGCAGCAAAGCCATTTTTACTATGTTGACTCTGCCTATCCAAGAGCATGGTAGGGTTTTCCATCTATTTACATCCTCTGCAATTTCTTTTCTCAGTGTTTCATAATTCTCTCTATATAGGTCTTTGACCTCCTTAGTTAGATATGTTCCTAAATATTTAATTTTCTTTGGTGCTATTGTGAAAGGTATTGCATCTTCAATTTGTTTCTCGGCTTGATTGTTATTAGCATATATGAAGGCTATGGATTTGTGTGTATTAATTTTGTATCCTGAGACTTTGCTGAATTCATTTATCAATTCCAGTAATCTCTTGATTGAATCTTTGGGGTTTTCTACATATAATATCATCTCGTCTGAGAATAGTGAAAGTTTGTCCTCTTCTGCCCCCATCTGGACGCCCCTGATTCCTCTGTCTTGAACAGAGACTCACATCTTCATCCAAAAACTTGGAAACTAAACAATCTGTTGCTGAACAACTATTGGGTCAAGGAGGAGATTCAAATGGAAATCAAAAGATTCTTCGAACTAAACGATAATGGGGACACAAGTTATCAAAATCTGTGGGATACAGCAAAAGCAGTCCTGAGAGGAAAACTTATTGCCTTAAATGCCCACATCCAAAAGACAGAAAGGTCACAAATCAGTAAACTAATGAATCATCTTAAGGAAATGGAAAAGGAAAAGCAAAGCAATCCTAAAGCCAGCAGAAGAAAAGAAATAACCAAGATCAGAGCAGAATTAAATGAAATCAAGAACAAAAGAACAATACAGAAGATTAATAAAACGAAAAGTTGGTTCTTTGAAAAGATAAACAAAATAGACAGGCCACTTGCCAGGTTGACCAGAAGCAGAAAGGAAAGGACTCTAATAAGCTCAATTAGAAATGAGAAAGGAGAAGTCACAACTGATACCATGGTAATACAAAACATCATCTTCGAATACTACAGAAATCTCTATGCCCACAAACACAAAAATGTGGAGGAAATAGACAAATTCTTAGAAACATACTACCTCCCTAGGCTCAACCAGGAAGAAACAGAATTTCTAAACAGACCAATATCAAGCACCAAAATTGAAGCAGTAATGAAACGTCTTCCCACAAAAAAAAGTCCTGGACCAGATGGGTTCACACCTGAATTCTACCAAGCCTACAAAGAAGAACTGGTGCCTATACTGCAGAAATTATTTGAAAATATCCAGAAGGAAGGAGTCCTCCCAAACTCATTCTATGAAGCCAATATCACCTTGATACCAAAGCCATGAAAGGACACAACAAAAAAAGAAAACTATATAGATGCAAAAATTCTCAATAAAATCCTTGCAAAATGAATTCAAATGTACACCAAAAAAATAATTCATCACGATCAGGTGGGCTTCATTCCCGAGATGCAGGGATGGATCAACATACGCAAATCTATAAATGTAATTCAGCATATAAATAAAAGCAAGAACAAAGATGATATGATCCTTTCAATAGATGCAGAAAAGGCTTCTGACAAAATCCAGCATCCTTTTATGATAAGAACTCTTAACAACATAGGCATAGATGGCTCATACCTCAAAACTATTAAAGCCATATGCGATAAACCCACAGCCAATATCATACTGAATGGGGAAAAATTGAAAGCATTCCCCCTTAAAACTGGCACCAGACAAGGGTGCCCACTATCTCCACTTCTTTTCAACATAGTGCTGGAAGTCAAAGTCCAAGGCTCTTTAATCAGCAGGTTGTGAATCCTGCCAG
The DNA here is from genome assembly GCA_023783475.1 of Daubentonia madagascariensis. NCBI lineage: Eukaryota > Metazoa > Chordata > Mammalia > Primates > Daubentoniidae > Daubentonia > Daubentonia madagascariensis. The sequence goes on along the minus strand of JAKFHU010001747.1, from coordinate 2,208,081 downwards.
GACTGTATCCTTCCCTTCAGGACAGCATGTTTCCTTTTGGCCCAGGGTGGGTCTAGAAATGCCATCCAGGAACTAGGGCTTGGAATCAGGAGCTTTAGAAATTTGCTTGCTACTTTTTTTACTGTGGCTGAGCTAGTACCAAAGTTGCAAAACAAAGTCCTCTGAACTCTTCCCTTTCCTTTCCCCAAGCGGAATAAGAATCTCCTGAACTGTACTGCCTGGAATTGGGAAAGGGGTGACATAGGCACTGTCTGGCTGCCACTGCTGGTGTCTCATTGGGTCATGAGTTCCCCAATACCACTGTCTCCAAGCCAACAGAGCCACAGTTATTGCCCAAAGGCTACAGCCTTTGTAGCCTGACTGCCTTATGAATTTATCCCAGGCCCAGGGTGCCTTTTGTTAGCCAGTGGTGGGGCCAAGCAGATCTCAGGCTTCAGGGCATAGGATATCTCTCTGGCCAGGCTAAATGCTCCCTCCATGTGCATCAGCAGAGTTCTACGCTGTGCTGTTTTCCCTTGTGACAGGGCAGGCTTGTGTTTCAATGCAGAATCACACAATCACTTCACTCTCTCTTCCCTGGGCACACAGATTCTCTCTCCACTCAGTGTGGTGGCATGGCACTGCCAGGGAATGGGGGAAGGGTGGTACAGGCAATGCAAGACTGTCTTTTCTGCCCTCTTCCATGCCACTTTCCTTGATATAATGTTAAAATCAGGTAGTGTGTTCACTCACCTTCTTCTGAAGGTGCTCCCTTGGGTGGATAGTTCTTGGATTTGGTGATATCTTAGTTGCTTTGAATTTTTTGGCAATTATGAATCAAAATGCTATAAACCTTTATGTGCAGGTTGTTTTGTGAACATAAGTCTTCAACTCATTTGAGTAAATACCAAGGAGATTAATGGAATATATGGTGAAAGTATATTTAGTTATGTAAGAAACTTCCCAAATGCCTACCAAAGGGCTATACCATTGGACATTTCCAGCAGCAATGAACAAGAGATCCTGTTGTTCCACATCTTCTCTAGCATTTGTTGTTGCTGTGAGTGTTTTAGATATTTGCCATTCTCATAGATGCAGTGATATATCATTGTTTTAATTTGCAATTCTCTGATCATATATCTTTTTATATGCTTATCTGTCATCTATATATCTTTGATGAGGTGTCTGTGTAGGTCTGTTGCCCATTTTTACATTAGGCTGTTTATTTACTCATTCTTGAATTTTAAAATTTTTTGTATATTTTAAATAACAGTCCTTTATCATATGTTTCTATGAAAATATTTTTTTCCAGTCTTAGGTTTATCTTCTCATTTTCCTGGTAATGCACTTTATACAGCAGAGTTTTAAAATTTTTAATGAATTATAGCTTATCAATTCTTTCTTTCACAGATTATGTCTTTGGTGTCATATCTAAAAAGTCATTGCCAAACACAATATCATCAAGATTTTTACCTGTTATTTTTTAGAGTTTTATATTTTTGCATTTTACATTTATATCTATGACACATCTTAAGTTAATTTTTGTGAAGAGTATAGGTCTGTATCTATTTAAAAACTTTTTTTTGAATGAAGATGCCCAGTTGTTTCAGAACTATCTGTTGAAAGGACTGTCTTTTTCTGCTGTGTTGCCTTTGCTCATTTGTCAAAGGTCAGTTGACTATTCTATGTGAGTCCATTTCTAAGATCCCTATTATGTTCCATTGATCTATTTGTCTGTTCTTCACCAGTATCACACTCTCTTGATTATTATAACTTCATAGTAAGTCTTGATGTCAAATAGTATCGTTCTTTTGTCTTTGTTCTTCTCCTGCAATATTGTGCTGGTTATTCTGGGTCTTTTGCCTCTTCATATAAATAAACTTTAGAATAAGTTTGTCAATATTCAGAAAATAACAGGCTGGGATTTTTATTGGAGTTGTCTTGAATTTATAAATCAAGTTGGAAATAACTACATCTTGATGAGATTTAATTTTCCTATCCATGAACATGGAATACCTCTCTATTTAGTTCTTTCATGATTACTTTCGTTAGGAGTTTTGTAGATTTCCTTGTATAGATCTTGTGCATAATTTGTTAGATTTATATCTAAGTATTTCAATTTTCAGAGTGCTAATGTAAATAGTACTTTGTTCTTAATTTCAAATTCCACTTGTTCATTTCTGATATATAGGAAAGCAATTGACCTGTATTTTAACCTTGTATTTTGCAAACTTGCTATAATTGCATATTAGTTTCAGGGATTCATTTGTTAATTCTTTCAGACTTCATAAACAATTATGTCATCTCCTAGCACAGATAGTTTTATTTATTCCTTCTCAATCTGTATACCTTTTATTTCCTTTATCTTTTTATTGCATATTTAAAACTTTCAGTATGACATTGAAAAGTTGTGGTGAGATTGTAAATTGTTTTTTAAAGAAATTAATGAAGACCTACATAAACAAAGGACTGTATCATGTTCATATACTTCAAGAAAAAATGTTGTGAAATATGTATTTTTTTAAATTAACTTACAGATTCAATTAAATACTAATCAATACCCAGGCCTTATTTTTGTGTGTAGATTAGTGTGATGATTAAAAAACTAACCTTAATATGAGTATGTAAATGCCAAGTACCAAGAAGCAACACATTAAAGCTTATTATACAGTTACAGTAGTTAAGGCAGTATAATATCAGGAATAGCACAGATTAAAAGAGAAATATGCAACAGAACAAAGAGAATGAGCCAAAAAAAAGTGTGTGTGTGTATATATATATATGGCCATTTAATTTATGGCACTGATGGTTCTAGAAAAATTGTAAAGAAAAGCTTTTTTTTCAGTGTATGGGAAATTTGCTATACATATAAAAATTGACATTCACACTACAACATACAAAATCAATTCCAGATGTATTGTAGATAAAAATATGAAAGCCACAACAATAAAGTATTTAGAAAATATAGAATACTTTCAAGAATTTGGTATATAAAATGATTTTTTAAATAAGATAAAAACAATGAATAAAGGAAATGTATTTTTAAATGTAATAAAACAAAAATTAGAAAGTTCTTATCACCCCAAAACAGTGAGAAAGGATACAATAGAGTAGAAGACATATTTGAATCACATAAACTGAAAGTAATGCATATAGGAAATATAGAAATATTCTCACAAAAATAGACAGTATAACCTAAAAGTGGTCAAGAAACTTAATAGTCATCTTGCAAAATAAGATGTACACTTGGTGGTTTAACTTATGAAAAAGTGCTTATATATTAGTGATTAGGAAAACATGACTTATCTACAATGAGATACCGATAGATGCTACTAGGCTGCCTAATATTAAATAGACTGATGGTAGAAAATGTGAGTTAGGAAATGGAGAAATGAGCAACTCTTTTTTGTTGGTGGAGGTATAAACTGATAAATCCACTTCAGAATATGATTTACTAAAAATGAACAAATCATATACTAAAGATCCTATAATTTCACTGCTGGGAAATATTCAAAAAAATGCACACACAAGCTTATCAAATTACATGTACAAGAATGTTCACGGTAGCATTATTCATAAAATAAAAACTGGGGAAAAGTTTATTATTGTTAGAAATGGTAAATTTATTCAATTAACTACAGTTTTTGAGATAATGTGATTAAATTTCACAAAAATACTACTGAGAGAAAAAAGATAGACACCAATAAATACATATAGTAAATTTCCATTTATATAGATTTCACAACTACCATATTATGTAAGAAGAAAGGACAGGCATTACCTTTAGAAATATGGGAAGGGACACAGTTGGATTGGGCCATAGGTGTCTTCCAGGGTGCTAGTATATTCTCTTTCTTGATATCTGTGACTGTTGTGCTATACATCTATGTTTTGTATACTCCTCTTTAGATGTTTTCCTTCAATTAAACAATTCAAAAAGTGAATTAGTCTGATTGAGGTAACTTGTTTGATAAAATTTTCCCTTTAGTTCAATGGTTAAAATCTGACTGGTTCTTGTAAAAAATGATGTTTTAAATTATGATAAAATGCAATATCCAATATTTAGTAAGGTAAAGGAAACTTAATCTCTGGGCCTTAATTTCTACTTTTCTGAAACAAGGAAGAAGGGGATTGGATTAAAGAAACTTCTAAGTTCTTCTAGATCTAATGTCTGAAGGAAATTAGAAATATTTTACCCCAAAGTATGGCATTTTGACATGCTAGACTGACTTTAGAAGCCTCTAGGTCTCTCTGACCTTCCCACCACCACCACCACCACCACCAAATCTCCCCAAATCATTGAAGTTTATCTGCCTGAGATCCAGACCCACCTAGGAGAACAATTATTCTTTTCTTCCCCTCCCTATAAGACCAGGAAAGTGAGCACACCGGAACAGACTCCTTGACAAAATAGTGTCCCCTCTATCAGACTCATTTAAATTCCAAAGGAAACTATTTACCAGTTAATCTTTGTTCCCCATCCTTTCATCCTCCCCAGTAATCCTTTATTGCCCCTCACTGGAATTCCTCTTTTCCCCTTCTCATAACCCATTTTGTCAGAAAGGTATGTGAGCTTCTGAACCCTGTTGGGGAGTTGAATCTTCATTTTCTGAGGGTTCCCATATATACACATTAAAATTAATTTTGTTAAGTAGATAGTGGGGAAACTCCAGCTCTCCTAGGGACAAAAGCGGGTGTCCTGCCTTGGTGCTACCTCGAACAATTGCCACACATGGGGAAGAAGGATAAAGGCAGGCACCCCACCTCGGTGCTGCCACACCTTCATCCTGCCCTGAGCAACTGCAAAACCTGGGGAAAGGAGGGACACACTGCTAATATGCAAAAGAATGCAGGAAATTCCCCATCCCATGGGCCCAGACACAATAGAGTCTGGAAAATTACATAGAGTAACCTAAGGCTAATTATCATGTTATTAACTGTCCATCAGAATGGTTCAATGGTGACGTTTGAACTGCGAGGAGGGCCCAACTAAGGCAGTGTAAGACAGGACCCCAGACCATAACCAGGGCCTCCTGTTATGTTTGTCGTCTGTGGTGAATGTATCTTGCTCTTCTTCAATAAGTTTCATTTTGTGCTGGCCTTGCTATAGGAGTGCCTGTTCATTCTTCGGCCAAGAGCGCACCAAGAACCAAGAACAGACTGCCAACCTCACAATGTGATGATTTTTCTCTTATTAATCTGCTTTATTGTCAGTTGATTTTTCAGTGAACCCTCCAAAGGAGAAGGGGGAAGGGGAGGTTTTCTCTTCACCCCAGCATGCCTACGGAGGGCTCATCACTTTGAAATATGTTTGTTCCAAACTCTCAGATCTCAAAGATCTATTTTCTTCTCCATTCATATTATAGAAGTGTCTGTGCATGGTGTTGCTTTTTTAAGATTGAGGGCAAATGTAAATATGGTGAAAGGGTCACACCAATCAAAATATAGAGCATTTCTATTACCCCGGAAATTTTTCTAACGTCTCTTCCATGCAATCCCTACTCATATAGGCAATCATTGTTGCAATTTCTGTAATCATACATTTGTTTTATTTGATTATGAACTTCTAAATAGAATTAAAGAATATATATACTTTTGTGTCTGACATCTTTCACTAAAAGTGAAGTTTTTAAGATGTATCTGTGTTGTAGCTTGTATTGTAATCGAGTGCAGGCTCTGCTGCTCAACGCTTGCAAAAGCCAATAACAAGGACAAGATGTTGGGAAAAGAAAGTGACTTTATTCCAGACAGCTAAAATTGGGGAAATGTCCAAGGCTCAAGCCTCAAAGAAACCATTTTGAAGTCTTGGGCTGAGGGTAGGGCTTTAAAAAGGGGATTTTCTATAAAATGCACACGAGACAGTGGCAAGGACGTGCTGGTCAGCATGATTTGTCCTAAATGACTATCTCGAATTATTGCTCTGCCTGGTGAACGGGCTGGGCCATCTGGAAGGGTGTTTATCTACAGATTAACTGTGGCCTTGAGGTCATCTCCTGATGCGGTCTGGATTGGTTGAAGACTCAGTCTCTGGAACTTCTAAACAAGCACATAATTAGGGGGAATTGTACAAGGGAGCACCCGGTGGAAAGAAGGAGGGTAATGATCCGTATTTCCTCATTAAGAAACAGGCAGGCAAATTTCAAAACGGAGGTGCACTGGTTATTGTATCAGTATTTTATTTATTTTTAAATTGATGAATAGTATTCTTTGTTTAAATATAGCATAATGTGTTTATCAATTTTTCTAATGATGGACGTTTGGGTTGCTTCTAGTTTGGGGCTGTTAGGAATAAAGTTGCCTTATATTTCTCTTGAGTAAATAACTAAGAGTAGAATTGCTATGTCAAAAGGTAGGTATGTTTAATTTTATAAGAAAATTCCAAATAGATTTTATATGTAGTGTTACAAGTCCACATGCTTGCCAGCAATAGGTGATCCCATTTATATGAAAAACCCAGAATAGGTAAACCCACAGAGGCAAAAAGCAGATACGTGGTTGCCAAGGGCTGAGGAAAAGAGGGACTGGAGGATAATACTTAATGTGCACAGGGCTTCCCCTGGGGGTGTTGACATTGTTTTTGAACTAAATGGAGGCAATGACTGCACAACACTAAATGCCATTGAATTGTACATTTAAAAATGGTTAATTTTGTGTTATATGAATTTCATCTCAATAAAAAAGAACTGGAGACAGAGAAATAATAACAACAATAATAGTAATGGAAAAAGAAAAAATATGCTGAAATGTTATGGATGTTCCATGCATTCCCCTGGTGGCTCTTAGCTAAACCTCTCTGTATTTTTATATGTCGCCATAGGAATTACAGTTTACATCCTTTACTCATCAAAGTTTACCTTGAGTTAATATTGTATGACTTCACTTAAGATATTTTTGCTGTTCAACAGCAAATTCCCATATTCCATCTGGTATTTCTGTGTTTTTGTCATATTTTACGTCTACTTATATTATAAATCCCACGATGAAGTGTGGCCACTTTTACTTTAAGCAGTCGGTTGTCCTTCAACTTGATAGAGAATGCAAGACCACATGTCACAGTCACCCATCCACCTGTTCACCACTTCTGGTGCTCTTTCTTTCTTTTTCCTTTTCTTTTAGGGACAGGGTCTGACTCTATCACCCGGGCTGGAGTGTGCAGTGGCGTCACAGTTCACTGCAGCCTCAAATCCTGGGCTCAAGCCATCCTCCCGCCTCAGCCTCCCGAGTAGCTGGGACTGCAGGCATACACGACCACGCCTGGCTAATATTTTACTTATTTTTTGTTGAAACTGGGTCTCTCTGTGTTGCCCAGGCTGGTTTTGAACTCCTAGCCTCACGTGATCCTCCCACCTTAGCCTCCCAAAGTGCTGGGAGCAGAGCCACCATGCCTGGCCTTTATTTCCTCTTTTGGATCCAAGTTGCCATTTGCTATTATGCTCTGCATTCTGAAGGATGAAGTTAATTATGTGCTATTTTTGAGAAATTTAAGTGCAGTGTGACTGCCACATTTCCATATTTAGCATAGCTTGATGTTAGGCCTGAAATCACTTAGGGAGAGGTAGAAGATGAGAAATGATGCTGCAGGAGGGGAAAGGAGGGGAATGAACACACTAAAGGTTATATCGCGCTAAGGAATTTAAAGTCCCTCACGAGTTCCATAAGGAGCCCTAAAGGCTTCACTCACGATCAGTTTTCAAGTAGCTGAGTGTTATCTTAAGAGACCACCAAAGGGTTAGAATCCTGCCTCTCTCATCCCTGAAATGTGTGACTGTTAGTAATTATACACCTTCTCTAAACTTCAGTCTCGTTTATGGTAAAATAGAGATAAAATATAATACAAAGTTTGTTGTTAGGATTAGTAAACCATTGACACATTGTGTATGGTTTTTTCCTGCTGAGGGCAAAAAAATGACTTGGTGTGTGCCCTTTCTAGGAAGTGGGTTCATATTTAAGGGCATTCTGGATATAATTTGAAGGGAAGTTTGGCTTCCATGGTGGGATTTCAGGCACCATATTCGGCCAGGAAACACAGATAAGAGAGAAAGAACTCTATGAAGACCAACACTTGACCACAAAAGTATCAATTGTCACTATTATCTTCAACGTAGGTTACAGACAATAAATGACTTTATTTAACTGCCAAAAACTTGGAGACATAAAAAAGCCACATTAAATAAAAAAGTTAGGCTTTAATTGAGAAAGCCATGGATTGGAGTCATAGTGACATCACTTAGCTATACAAGAAGAAGCATTTGCAAAATATGAAAAGCATTCATTTCACGAATATACGTAAATTTCTTAGACCAAACACATGGCATATTGTAGGGACTTCATGAATTTAAAAGAACAGAAGATTAGAAACTGAAATACAAAGAACTTCCAGGGTATAACTTCTATTCATAACCCATTTGGGTATGTGTGGAGGCCAGGAGGGAGGCAGGTTCTATTTCAATCACCCAGTTCAATGTGACAGACTCCATATATCAGAGGATGTGCTATTAAACAGATTGCTATAAAAAAAGGATAAAATTAATTTTACATGACAACATTCCTTCTAAAAATGTGTGTGTTTGCTGGAAGAATTTGGCTCTGCTTTCTGAATAAAAAGTGAATTTTTATTCTTGGGAGTCTATCAAGTTTACATCCTCAGCAAAATTAAGCTGACTGGCCACATTTTGTCCGTATGTAAATCCATGTCACCAAACACCTCTACATTATCTACAACAATTTAGCAGCAATATTAGCTTCTGGTCAGTTGCATCCTTGGGGGTCAGTAGAGTTACCATTGGAAGATTGATTTGGGGTTTGATTAGAGTCTTATGAAAACTCTTACTGTTGAGAGTATTTGAAAGTCCTCCCCTTTTGCACTTAGTTTTATGTTTCCAAGCAAGTCTCTGTCCAATAAATAAATAAACAAATAAATAAAATTCTAAATATAAATTCTAAATGTGAATTAAGTATTATCTATTTATTTGTTATATTTAGGGGACAAGTTGATAAATCAATGATTTTGTTTAGCTCAAAAGACAAACACTGTATTATTTTAGATTTTCTGGAAGTGTGTGCTATATCACTGAAATGATAAATATTCCCAGTGGATATCTTCCTTTTTCCTCTAGCATAATCTGGCTCAGTGAGTTGTTTATTATATTATTTATTGTAATAATAAAAACTGTGATAATTTGTATTAAATGACTTTGCAAAATGTAAAGCAAAATGCAAATGTTTGCTGAAATTAATATTGCACAATTGTCTCTGCAAAAACAAACTAATGACAGTATGTCAAGCCCTCAAAAACATCACAGATTCCTATTCTAGACGATTTCTTCCTTTTTCTCCCTCAGTTCTTCTGCTCTTCTTCCTTCCTTCTGTCCTTCCTGCTTTCCTGCCTTGTTGCCTTTCTTTCTTCCTTCCTTCCTTTCTGTGTTTTCTTCTGCTGTGTAGAGTCTAGGTATAGAGTGATAAATGAGGCATAACCCCTGTTGTTTAGCAACTTCAGAGGAGGGAATACTTTCCCTCTCCCCACTGAGGGTTTCATAATTAAGCCTATGAAATAAACTAACAGTAGGTAAATTAATAGAAGAAAAGATATACAAATATTACAGGCATGGGGGCATCACAGGAAAGAAAAGTGAATACTCAAAAACCCAGTGAGATCTAGAAGGTTACATAACCTCTTTATAAGGGGAAAGGGAGGGGAGATGTAGGCAACTTAGAAGAGAGTAAATGACTTGGGGAAAGATGAATGAGCCATCAGAAGAACAGGTGACAACCTGTGACAAAGACTGTCCAGGTGTAGTATCAATCTCCTGTCTCCCTTTTGAGATGAGTTACTCTTCCCTGGTCGACGAGATTGCCGAGGGGATTCGTGACAATTAAGCTCCTTTTGGGGGATCTATCCTTAGGCAGATAAGGAAAGTTCAGAAAAAGCCCCGTTTTGCACTCTGCTACCCAAGTGCCCTCAGTTTGAAGTGATTATCATATCAAAGTGTCATAATGTAGGATGTCATTTTCTGAGCTCCTTCATTTCCCCTGTCTGAGATTTCCCTAAAAGCTCCACACACTAAAATCTAAGCTGATGGCTGTGAAGAGAAAAATCAAGTTATTATGTAGCTGAGTGATAAGAAATCTAGGAATAGGTCAGTCCAATTAAACAGTTTTGTCTCATTTCAGGAGGTAGTGTTGCAGGTGGGCTTCTATCAAATGAAGCCTCTATATGGTACAAGAATGCAGGTATTTAATAAAAGACATTTCTATGGAAAATAAAAAAAAAAACAACAAAGATTAATGTTTGGCACAATCCATAAACTGGTTTCTGAGTCTGAAAGGCAGACATTAGAGATTTCTGGATGTTGGGCTAAAAGCACCGTCAGTGGAGGCAGACAGTGGCAATCTGACAGAATTTTCCAGTTTTCAGTTTGCATCAGGTGTTCCAGGAACTTTCTGAGTAGTCCACACGTCAACAAGCACAACGATTTCACATACATAAGTTGTTCTGGTGATTTCTCTTGTCTATATCAAGTCTATATCAAGCTACCTCCTGGCTTCAACTTGCAGAGCTTCAAAAAAGGACACTTTAATTTCAGTGATTCTAAGTCAGGAGGGTGGGAAAGAATTGGAAATATTAGTTTAGACACTCATAGCCAGATATTGGAGGAAAATAGAAGAATTCAGGATCCAGGGCAGTTTATAAGTAAATGACAAATCTTTTTTATTTATCTATCTATCTATCTATTTATTTATTTATTTATTTTTTACAAGTAAATGACAAATCTTTAAAACAATGAGCTAGAACCTAGTAACAGGTGCACTAGAGTCTTCTTTTGAAATATAATTTTTCTCTCTACTGTCACCTCCATCTCCGCTGAAGATAATCACAGCAAGATGAATTTATTTTGCAAGTTGAAGTCAAAGGAATTCAAAGGGAAATACAGAAAATTACATAGTTGTAGGAAAAATTAGGTCTTTTAATGAGAACTCAGGTTTCTTTTTAAGTAACAAAAAACCTGATAAAAGATAAAGTGAAGCACAGGAAGTTATTTTGATAAGACACAAATCTTCCTTTCACTTAAAAAATGAAGGAAAATCTTTCACTATCTCTTATTAATACTCCAAGAAAATTTTTCATTTTATTTATTTTTATTATATATATATTTTTTATTTCAGAATATTACAGGGGTACAAACGTTTTGGTTACATAAATTGCTTTGGTACTGTTTGAGTCAAAGTTGTAAGTGTGTCCATCACCCAGAGAGTGTGCATTGTACCCATAAGGTGTGAATCTACCCATCCCTTCCTCCCCACTCCCACCTGCTGGATTTCTGATGAATGTTATTTCCATGTGTGCACATAAGTGTTGATCAATTAGTTTCAATTTAATGGTGAGTACATGTGGTGTTTGTTTTCCCATTCTTGTGATACTTTGCTTAGAATAATGGTCTCCAGTTCCATCCAGGATAATGCAATAGGTAGTTCACCATTTTCTTTTTTATGGCTGAATTGTACTCCATGGTATACATATACTGCATTTTCTTAATCTACTCATGTATTGATGGGCACTTGGGTTGTTTCCACTTCTTTGCTATTGTGAATTGTGCTGCTATAAACATTTAAGTGCAGGTATCTTTTTTATAGAATGTCTTTTTTTCCTTTGGGTAAATACCCAGTAGTGGGATTGCTGGATCAAATGGTAATGCTCCTTCTAGTTCTTTGAGGTATCTCCATATTACTTTCCATAGAGGTTGTACTAATTTGCAGTCCCACCAGCAGTGTATGGGTGTTCCTTTCTTTTCGCATCCATGCCGGCATTTGTTGTTTTGGGACTTTTTGATAAAAGCCATTCTCACTGGAGTTAAGTGATATCTCATTGTGGTTTTGATTTGCATTTCCCTGATGATTAGAGATGTTGAGCATTTTTTCATGTGTTTATTGGCCATTAGTCTATCTTCTTTTGAAAAGTTTCTGTTCATGTCTTTTGCCCACTTTTTGTTTGATTTTTTTCTTGCATTTTAAAAGAGAATACCAAATTCTAGTTTTGGGTCAGTGTCCTTTTGATATTTAGGCTTATTTTTAAAACAATTATAATGAATTTATTCAATTTCAGTCAGTTTGACCACTCGAGATTCTCTCTCACTATCTCTACTCCACTTTCTCTATCCATTCAGTTTTACCTGTATCATTCCATCCTTCATTTATTCATTCTGAAACAACCATTAGATAACCTTTAAACTAGTTAAAATTATTCTTTTCCTCAACAAGAAAACTCATCCTCATACCTTGTAACATCTTATTTTCCTTGTACACTTTGCATACAGAATTGTTTGCCTTATTATTTCTAGTAGTGTTAATTATGTATATTAATTAGAATTTTGAACTCCTAGTAATCTTAATCCTAGTGAAAACCTAGAAAGTAAGCAATTTTGAACTATCATATACTAATATTTTATGAATACACATTTTATTATTTCTAGAAACGTATGCTTCCTCTTAGAGCAATGTTCAATATGAATCAGGATATATTTACTAACAGACCCAAACATCTTTAGTTCCTTTGTAATAAGTCAAAAGTAGATAAACTTAAAATTTTTATTCAATAATTAATGTTTCAACTTTTTAAAAATCTTATTTGGAATTGATCTAGATAATCAGTGAATATTCATCATTTAATTTAAATTAAAAATCTAAGGGTATAGTTACCAAAAAGATTTGGAAAAGTAAATATTTGATTAAACATAATTATTGTTAAAAAGTTCATTGATGAACTTTTACCCCATTTACATCTTATTTAATTTAATCATTATTAACAATTTTGCTTGAATTATTGATGAAATTTTTATGAGACATAGACAAAGCTAGTCATCATTTTAAGTAATTTCCCTGTTAACTACTAAAGCAAGAGCCCTACAGTTAAATACATGTGTTTTTTTGCTGATAACTCAGAAGACACAGCTGTTTACATTAAACCAATAATATTAAACTAGTCTTATTTATAAAAGATTTAATCAAGTCATGTGAACTTGAAAAACACTTATATTAATCCCTATATTTCTGGAAGTTTTAGAAATATTTAATTTACGTGAGTGCTCATTTATCTCTAAGCCAATCTGAATGGAACTTTTAAAAGGGATTTTATAAAATAGTCTTTTTAGAGAGTAATTCACATTATAATTTAAAAGTGTAACATCTTTGTAGAGAGAATTAATTTTGTATTAATTAACATAAGTGTAGAATATCTGAAAGGGAGGAAGTTTATTCTTTACTTATCAGTAAATACTTGGATTAGGCACCATTATTCTTAACAGATGCAGATCAGGAGGAGTAGAGCAAGATAACATGTTACTACAGTGAAAACTTATTTGATAACATGTTGACAATTGTTGAACCTGGGTGATAGCTACCGTGTATACTGTGTATATTTATTATATGAGTCTTCCTATATTTAAGTTTGCTTAAAATTGTTTATTAAAAAACCCATAAAACACACACACACACACACACACACACACACACACATCACCTGAGGTTTAATGGCTAAAGAAACTTGGCACATTCGTCCTAGAGTAGTTAATACTCATAGTGGCATTCAAAGTGTTTTCAGACATGTAATGGGGTCATGTAGAGAGGAAGAAAATTTGGCCAAACAAATCAAAGTTTCAAAATTGAATGTTTTAACTAAATAAGGTGATTAGATTTCTAACAGAAACATTCAAAGAGAGAATGAACTGTTTCAGGAATAAGATAATGAGTTTTTTCCCATTAACTCAATGACTCAATTTTCCATTAAGTTACTGATGTCAAATAATTTTGCAAAAACATATTTTAATGAAGAGGAGAAGGATGGGTAAAAAACAATTGTATGGTGCAGAGACACCATGAAATGCGGAGGAAAGGACATAGTAAGTCAGATGGAGACATAAATGCTCTTCCCTTGCTTGGGGAGCAAGGGTCATCACATTGAGGTGATCTTCTATTGATCTTTTTAGACAGATGATCCTATCCTGTTGTATTGATTGAGAAACTGAGGCTACAACATATGGCAAGGCCTAGATGTGAAGTCAAGTATGGCTGATTGCAAAATTATTGCATTTCACTCTACAATCACTGTCCAAGAGTCCATGGCACATTGTGATTTAATAGCAGGAAGGACAAGAGCAAGCCATGCAAAGACTGTCGCGATCCAACGCAGGCTGTACCCAGTGCTCTTGACTTGAAGGTCAAGAACCTGCTTGAGTTTGCAGACACTCCACTTAGAAGACCTGTTTTCAAACTCTGGCTCTGACACAGCCACATGAGCTGGGGTAATTTATGCCTATTTTTTGTCTTTCTAAACTTTAGTTTATAATTTAGAAATAGTGTTTTATAAAAATAATTTATAATAATTAGGCAATGAATTTTAGTCCTTACATTGTTATTCTTATTAAAAAATGAACCTGGCCTTGACATAGTTGATAAGTTGGGCATGGGAGTAGCTGTGGGTCTAACCGGCTTGTGCCATCCTGAGCTTCAACCGTGGACTCTTCCTGAAAGCTCTGATCAGGCCAGTCCCTTAATAGCAATTGCTTTTGGCATAATAAGCTCAACTAGACTCTCTTGACATGTTCTTTGTCACTAAAGAAGCCTAGAAGGAGGTGGCAGAAACAGTCTGTCTTTGTTTTTTCAACAAGGAAGGGAAGAGATAACTATCTGGGGTGATTTTTTAAAAATTTACTTATTTTGTAAGACAATAGCAAAGGCCTCTCTACACACACTGGTTGGCTTGAGAGGGAGAGAGCCCAATATTCTGAATCAAATTCCACTGGAGTCTGATGTTAAGGAGTTGCTGATTTTTACGTACCTAGTGGTCAATTCCCATGGTAGGTGCTGGCATTTATTGCTTGGATAACTACTTGAAATACGTTTATGGGAATTAACCAAACTCAAGGCAGTGGGCAGCCCACAGGCCCACATAGGTGGCCCACACTGCGCTTGGTCAGAGCAGAGGCCGTTAGGAACTGACAAAGGCAGGGAGCGAGGCGGGAACTAGGAAAGTGTCATTTATGCATGCAAACCAGGAAGAACCAAGTACTCAAGCCCAGGGCCCCAAATAAATTAGAGTGGGCCTGATGAAAACCAGGCACAGCAGCTCAAGGCAAGTGAATCTTCAGCTCCCGGTGTGCCTGTGTTTATGTGCCCCTCAGGTAATTGACCACTTAGGAGCCAATTTGCATTTTACGGCTGTCATAACAGTCAAGTGCAGGGCCATCCATCATTCCACTTCCATCTGAGTCAGTCAGATTCACTGGGGATGCTCGTTACTCCAGGCTGCACACACGTCTCCAGCGCCTGCTGTGTCTCTGCTGCTCAGTTTCTCCCATCCTGAGGCCAGGACAAGGCATTCTCCTAACAAAAGCACAGCCTCTCGTTAGAAAGGAAAAAGCAAGAACTCCAGAGGAGTTCAGGACCATTAACAACTAGCATCTGAGGTCGCTGTGGCAGCATATATGTGTGATCACATAAAATGAGAGAGCCTAGGTAAAAGGACAGCTTTCACCTGACTGTGGTGCGACTCTATGTTATATTTTATATTGGGAGTGAACACTTCAGTATGTCTTTCCTTCTGTATCTCTGGTACCCACGAACCTCACATGAGGAGGGTTTTTATTTTTTCAGTTTTTCTCGTAGACTTCCCGAGCTCGCAAACTGTACAGCAGGAGACACTCTGTGATATCTGTGGCTGTCCCCACATGAGGGACTTTCCCATTGAAATGCCCTTCCTGTCTTTTCAATCCTGACCCCTCTATGACGCCATCCACATATCACCTCCCATAGTCAGTAGTTACCTGGTACACCCCTCAATGTGATCCACAACTTTTCTACCAAAATACGATCATTAAATTGTTGGAAGATTGGTTGCTGGCATATGGCTCCTTTGAGCAGGGATGCACTAGTCCTCTTCATGTGGATGTTTCACAGGTACCTCAGTCTCAACAGACTCAAAGCTGATGTCCACCACCACTCCCTCCCTTCCCATACATGCTCCCAATCTGTCCATACTCCACTGTCGCCTATCTCCAAGCTTGGTGTCAACAAACCTCTAAGAGAGAAACTTGACATTCTATAGAATATGACAATAACTACTCCTTCTTTCTCCCTCATATCCTTCAAGTTCTGCCCATTCAAACTCTTCAGTACCAACAGAATCCCTCTACTTTTCCCTAAACCAATTATTAATACTAGTTCCTTTATTCAAGGTGCTGTGACTCCCAGGGCTCTCTTGGGTGTGGTCTTCCTGCCCACAGGCCTGGTCACCTGCACTCGTGGGTGCTGTCCAGTGACCCTTCTATAGCACAGATTTGGCACTGTCACCCTCGGCTTTTCAAACATTAATCCATTTTCAAGGTCCTCAGGATAAACCTCAAACACAACGGATCTGGCCCGTCATGATCATGATCATGATCCTATTTAAATTTTTAGACTTCTCTTTTGTCATATGTCTTCTTAATTCTATGATACATCTGTAGAGTAATTATATTTTTAGTTTCTCAAATTTTTGTTTTCTTTTCTTTTTCCTTGCTCTGGAACTTTCTGCCTGGGAGACTTTCACTTTCCTTCTGTGACTTGCTAACTCCTTCTCATGTTCCAGGTCTTAGTTTGGACGTCACTCTTCCTGCAACCTGTCCATTCAAATGCCACACAATTTGCTCTTGTGTGACCATATCTGTCCCCTAGGGGTCCCTGCAGTCATCACTGGTCAGTATTCTTGCTTATTTCAGCGTGTCTCCCTGATCGGCTGTCCTCTCTGTGAGCAGGACAACAGGTCTGCATTATTTACTGTTACAATGCAACTTTCGGGGCTGGTACAGGGATATATTAGGTGCTTAATTAATGGATGATGCTGTAAATATTCTTTCTTCGTATTCAAACACTCTGCAAGGCATTACCTCCATTTTCCAACGTGGAGATATGAAGCTAAAGAAAGTTAGGAACTGCCCAAGATCAAGTGGTTATTATGCGGTGGAGGTTGTATTAGAATTGATCTATTTCTTGTTATAAATAGCACATTCTCACATTATAATAAACTGCCTTTCTAATCCATAAGACGATCTATAGTAAATAGTATGTATGGTATGCTGAATAATGGTCTCCCTTGCTATGCACTTCTTAACCCCTGGAACCCATGAATATTACCTTTTATGGCAAAGGGACTTCACAGACGTGATTATTTTAAGGATTTGGGGATACAGAGATAATCCCGGAATGCCTGGATGAGCCCTGAATGTTATCACAGGTGTTCTTATAAGAGGGAGACAAATGTTTTACTATAGAAGAGAAGGAGGGAGATAGTGTGACTAAAGTAGGAGGTTGTAGTGATGTGAGGAAGCGGTCAGGAGCAAGTGAACTCAGGTTGCCTCCAGATGCTGGGGGCGGGGAGGGGACAGATTCCATCCTAGGGCCCCCAGAAGGACCCAGGCCTGCCAACAGCTGGATTTTAGCCCAGGAAAATTGTTTTCAGATTTCTGGCCTCCAGAATTATAAGAGAATAAAGTTGTGTTCTTTAAGACCACCAAGTTTGTGGGAACTTGTCACAGCAGCAATAGGAAACTAATACAAAGTACAAAATAATTATTATACACAACACATATTTGGCCACTTGAGAAGCAGGTGTTCTCACTGCATCTGGTCTTTTGGTTGTCGGCCTGTTCCTGTGTGAGCCAGGCCAGCTGCAGACATTGACCAAATGGAAGGCCACATAATTCACTACAAAGCCTGAGTTTAAAAAATTACTTAAAAAGAAATTCAATTTTTAAAAACCAAAATATTTTATGACTTTCTTCTTATTGTTATCCAATAACCAAATCTGAAAGAAAGGGTAAATAGAGCTGGCCCCTGGCTTTAATAGATTGATGTAAATTCTTTAATAATATGATTGAATTAGTCCCTGTTATCTTAATAATTGCTTAAATACAATTTGTTGCTTTAAATTTGCTATTGGCCTTCATGCTTAATTAGATGTCACATTACAGTTTATTGAGGGCACTTACTCAGTGAACTTCAGTTGAAGAGCTTTGTGCTGTGTCTCTAAACCACAGTGCAGGGGTCTGTCCTCATGTTCAGTAGGGTAGGGCTAGTTTACATCGTGAGAGCCTAGTGCCTAGACAGGTGTTGTCCACCACGTCCCTCTAGCCGTGGGCACTCACTGCTGCCCAACCCACTACCTTTCCTACCTTCTCCTTCGTGTATCTTCATCTTCCTCAGCAGTGCGCTCTGCCACCCTTCCTCAGCAACTCCCCACATGTCTCTCTTCCATCTAGTTATCTCCTTGGCCAGTGCCTTAGTTCAGAGTTGTTTCTTCTCTTGTTTGGATTAGTTTTAAGAACATTTTACCTGATGCTCCACTAGCTCCTTATGCCCTTCAAGTAAACACCAAAGCCCTTCCGGATAACTGCAAGGCCTTGTATATATAACATGTTCCAGCTCATACATGCTGGGTCACACACGTGGTCTCCTGCCTGGATGGGCAGCTGTCCAGACATGCTGCTGCCTCGGGACATGTGCACTGCATGTTTCTCTTCCTGCATGTTCCTACCACAGATGTGCACACGACTCACTCCCTTACCTGAATCAGAGTTTTGCAAACATATCCCTTTTTCAGTAAGGTCTTACCTATAAACCCACGCTAAACTCACAACTCCCAGAGTTTCAACCTGCCTTTCCTGCTTTATTTTAGTCTTATCTTACTATTACCTAGCACTTACCACCTTCTGATACATTACATAACACTTTTTTAATACACTTCATTTTTTTAGAGCACTTTTAGGTCCATAGCCATATTAACCAGCAGGTACAAGATATTCCCATATACCCCCCTCCCTTCACCTACACACATACACACAGCCTCCGCACTATCAACATCCACCACCAGAGTGGTACCTTTGTTACAATTAGTAAACCCACACTGAAATGTCAGTATCACCCAGAGTCCATAGTTTATATTAGGGTCCAATCTTGGTATTATATACTTTATAGGTTTGGACAAATGTATAATGACATGAATCCGCCAATATAGTATCAGGCAGAGTAGTTTAATGGCCCCAGAATACCTGGCCCTCCACTAATTCATCCCTAACTCCTGGCACTACAGATCGTTTTACTGTCTCCATAGTTTTGCCTTTTCCAGAATAACACAAAGTTGGAATCATACAGCATGTTGTTTTTTTCATATTAACTTTCTCCATTTAGCAGTATGCATTTAAGTTCCTTCTATGTCCTTTCATGGCTTGAAACCTCATTTTTTTTTAGAGATGTGGTCTCACTATGTTGCCCAGGCTGGGCTCAAACTCCTGGCCTCAAGTGATCCTCTGTCCTCAGTGTTCTGAGTAGCTGGGACTACAGGCGTAAGACACCTCACCTGGCTTCATTTCTTTCTAGCACTGAATAATATCCCACTGTCTGTATATGACACAGTTTATCTATCCTTTCACCTTCTGAAGGGCATCTTGGTTACTTCCAAGTTTTGGCAATTATGAATAAAGCTGCTATAAATATCCATGGCAGGTTTTTGTGTAGACAAGTTTTTCAACTCATTTGGGTAAATAACCAAGAAATGAAATTGCTGGAACATATGGTAAGAATATGTTTAGTTTTGTAAGAAACTGCCAAAATGTCTTTCAAAGTGGCTGTACTATTTTAGATTCTCACCAGCAATGAATTCCTGTTGCTACACTTCTCACCAGGATTTGGTGTTGCCAGTGTTTTGAATTTTGTCCATTCTAACAGGTGTGTAGTGGTATCTCATTGTTGTTTAATTTGCAATTCCCTAGTGACATAGGATGTTCAGCATCTTTTCGCATCGCTTATTTGCCACCTGTATATCTTCTTTGGTGAAGTGTCTGTTCAGGTCTTTCCCCTATTTTTTCATTGTGGTGTTTGTTCTTCTTCTTGTTGAATTTTAAGAGTTCTTTTTATGGTTTGTATTACAGTCATTTATTAAATATGCCTTTGCAAATATCTTCTCCTGGTCTGTGGCTTGTTTTCTTGTTCTCTTGATAGTGTCTTTAGCAGAGCAGAAAATTTTAATTTTAACGAAATATAGCTTATTCATTTATTTCATTGATCATACATTTGGTGTTGTACCTAAAAAGTTATTGTCATACCCATAGTCATCTAGAAAATCTAAATTTCCTACTATGTTATCTTCTAAGAGTTTCATAGTTTTGTATTTTACATTAAGGAGGTCTATGATCTATCCTGAATTAATTTTCTGAAGGATATAAACTCTGTCTCCAGATTCTTTTATTTATTTATTTATTTATTTGGCTTGTGGCTTGCCCATTTGTTCCAGAACCATTTGTTGAAAAGACCATAGTTTCTTCATTTTATTGCCTTTCTCCTTTGTTGAAGATATTTAGTTGATTATGTTTATGGGTTCTACTTCCAAGCTTTCTGGTCTGTTTCACTGACCTGTTTGCCCATTCTTTCGTCAATACAATCTTCCCTTGATTACTGTAGCTTTGTAGTAATTTTTGAAGTCAGATAGTGCCAGTCTACTGCCTTTTTCTTCTTCTTCAATACTGAGTTGATTATCATGGGTCATTTGCCTCTCCATATAAATTTTATAATTGGTTTGTTTATATCCAGGAATTATCTTGCTAGGATTTTTTTTTTTTTTTGAGACGGGGTCTCGCTTTGTTGCTCAGGCATGAGGGTGGTGGCATGAGCTCAGTGCAACCTTGAACTCCTAGGCTCAAGTGATCCTCCTGCCTCAGCTGGTACTACAGCTGTGCACCAACATGCCTGGTTAATTTTTCTATTTTTTGCAGAGACAGGGTCTCACTATGTTGCTTAGGCTGGTCCCTAACTCCTGACCTCAAGGAATCCTCCCATCTCGGCCTCCCAAAGTGCTAGGATTACAGGCATGAGCCACCATGCCTGACCCCTGCTAGGATTTTCATTGGGATTTCATTGCTTCTATAGATCAAGTTGGAAAGAACTATGTCTTCATGATACTGAGTCTTCCTATCTATGAACATGGAATACCTCTCCATTTATTTAGTTCTTCTCTGGTTCCTTTCATCAGAGTTTTGTAGCTTTCCTCATATAGGAAAGATTAGTTAGATTTATACCTAAGTATTTAATTTTGGGGGGTGTTAATGTAAATGGTAATGTGATTTTAATGTGAAATGCCACTTGTCCATTGCTAGTATATAGGAGAGAGAATGATTTCTGTATATTAACCTTGTATCCTGCAAACTTACTATAATAGCTTATTAGGTCCGGGAAATTTTGGTGGATTCTTTCAGGTTTTCCACATAGACAATTATGTCATCTATAAACAAAAACAATTCTAGTTCTTCTTTCTCTATCTGTATACTTTTATTTCCTCTTTTTGTCTTAATGAATTAGCTAAAACTTCCAGTACAATATTGGGAAAGAATGTTGAGAGGAGACGTCCTGACTCCTTATCTTAATGGGGAAGCTTGTAGTGACTCACCATGAAACATGGCCTTAGCTGTGGGCTTTCTGTAGATGCTCTTTATCAAGGACAGCGTGTTCCCCTATACCTTCACTGTGCTGAGACTTATTATTATGAATGCATGTTTGATTTTATCAAATGCTTTCTTCTGCATCTATTGATATGATTATGTGATTTTTTTCTGTCAAGGTGGATTGTATTAATTAAGTTTCTAATGTTGAACCAGCCTTGCATGCTTGGGTTAAATCTCTCTAGGTCATGGTGTGTAATTCTTTTTACATACTGTTGGACTCAGTTTGATAATACTGTGTTGAGGACTTTTGCACCTATGTTCATGGGGGATATTGGTCTGTAGCTTTCTTTTCTTGTAAATCTTTGTCCAGTTTTAGTACTAGGGTAATGCTGGTCTCATAGAATGAGTTAGGAAATATTCCCTCTGCCTCTATCTTCTGGAAGTGATTATAGAGAATTGTTATAATTTTTTTCTGTAAGTGTTTAGTAGAGTGTACAAATCAACCCATCTATGACTGATGCTTTCTGTCTTGGAAGGCTATTTATCATTGATTCAATTTCTTTAATACATATGCTTCTATTCAGATTGTATATTTCTACTTGTGTAACTTTTGGCAGATTGCATCTTTCAAAGAATTGGTCCATTTCATCCAGGTTATCAAATTTGTGGGTACATAATTGCTCATAGTATTCCTTTATTTTCCTTTTAATGACAATGGAGTCTGTAGTGATCTACTCTTTTTCATTTCTGATATGAATAATTTGTGTCTTCTCTTCTTTTTTCCTTAGTCATGATTAGAGGCTTATCATTTTATTGGTCTTTTCAAAGAACCAGTTTTTGGTTTTGTTAATTCTTTCTTTCTTCTTCCCTTTCATTGATACACTGTAATTATACATATTTATGGGGTACAATTTGGGGTTTTGTTACATATCTGTATTGATAATGAATGTATGTATCACTTCATGCTTTTATCATTTCTTGTTGATTTTTTCTGATTTCCTGTTTTCAATTTTATTTTCTTCTGTTCTAATTTTTATTATGTTTTTCTTCTGCTTAGTTTGGAATTAATTTGCTCTTCTTTTCCTGGTTTCCTAAAGTGGAAGCTTTGATTATTGATTTTAGATATGTCTTCTTTTCTAATATATGCATTCAATGTTATACATTTTCCTCTTAGCACTGATTTCTCTGAATCCCACAAATTTTGATAGGATATATTTTCATTTTCTTTTAGTTCAAAATATTTTTTGAATTTTTTTTGAGATTTCTCCTTTGACCCTTGTATTACTCAGAAGTGTGATGTTTACTCTCTAAGTATTTGGAAATTTTTCTAGCTATCTTTCTGTTATTGATTTCTAGTTTAATTTCATTGTGGTCTGAGAGAAGACATTGTATGATTTCTATTCTTTTAAATTTGTTAAGGTGTGTTTTATGGCCAAGAATGTGGTCTGTCATGGTTGATGTCCCATGTGAGCTTGAGAAGAATGTATATTCTGTTGTTGTAGAAGGAAGTAGTCTATAGATGTTAATTATATCCAGTTGATTGATGGTGCTGTTGAATTCAACCATCTCCTTGCTGATTTTCTGCCTGCTGGATCTGTCCACTTCTGGTAGAGAGGTGTTGATGTCTCCAAGTATAACAGTGGATTCATCTATTTCTCCTTGTAGCTCTATAAGTTTCTGCTACACATTTTGACACTCTGTAGTTAGGGGTATACGTATTAAGGACTGTTACATCTTCTTGGAGA
Source organism: Daubentonia madagascariensis (assembly GCA_023783475.1). Taxonomy (NCBI): domain Eukaryota; kingdom Metazoa; phylum Chordata; class Mammalia; order Primates; family Daubentoniidae; genus Daubentonia; species Daubentonia madagascariensis. The sequence goes on along the minus strand of JAKFHU010001747.1, from coordinate 2,184,896 downwards.
ATTGACTCTTTTATTGTTATTTAATGCTTCTCTTTTTCCCTGATAATTTTCCTTGCACTTCACTTCTGAAGTGGAGTCTGTTCTGTCTAAAATTAATATAGCCACTCCAGCCTTCTTTTCATTAGTGCTAGCTTGATTATCTTTCTCCATCCTTTACTTCTAATGTATATGTGCCTTTATATTTAACACAGGTTTCTTACAGTGCAACAAATAGTTGAATCTTGTATTATGATTAGGTCTTAGTCTTTTAATAAACCTGTGCTCCTTGGCTGTGAACTTCACAAGTGCTTCTTAGTTCTCCTCCCCACTCCATAGTTGGGACAGGACAGCCAGAGGGAGCCGGAAGTGGTCATTTCCCTCCCCCCAGGTCAGTTAGGCTTTGATAAAACCCAATGGGTTAGGCTCTGATAGAACAGTTCTCTTGAGGCAAACAAGCATTGCTAAAAACAGAATGCTCTGATGTATTTCAAAAGGATACTCCTCCTCTCTCCCTCCCACAAACACAAAATGATTTTTCTCTGCTATGCACGTGGGAACCTGATTGGGATGTAAAACTCTCAAAAGTGTGGGGGCTTTGCCTATTACTGACCCTGCCCCCAGAGTTTTTAACTCTCAGACTTATCTATGCTGAGCCTCCAGCAATTTGTCAATTACAGTTTAGGTTTCTCTCTCTGGTAATGGTTCCTGTGGAGGTTTCTGCTCTTGGATTTCTGCCTGTCTCTCCAATTTTGAGGGTGGCAATTTGCCCTGTGTCCTAACTTCTCTGATGGATCTAAAAAGAGTTGTGATTTTTTAGTTTGTTTAGCTTTTTGCTGATGAGTGATGACTCCCAAGCTCCTTACATGCTAGACTGCACAGGACTTATTTATCCTGTGTATTGTGTCTGCCTTCTCGCCAGAAGCTAAGCTCTATGAAGACAGGTATGTTTGTCTGCTTTTTTCAATTCCATATTCCCAGGTCCTTGAACAGCATCTGATGCAATGTAACAATATTGGTTAAATAAATAATCCTATTGCAGAACCCCAAATTCAGACTCCTGTACCTAATGTACAGCTAAACCCAAACACTGTGACACTGGTGCTTGGATATACAGAAAAGTTTATTTGGCCAAGGCAAGAAGAGAGGAGGGCAAGATCTCTTTGATCTGTCTTGCCACAGAAACGAGGCAGTGAGCTTTTATGTGGGGTGGGGAGTAAGGAAAGGGGAAGTCTGTTTTGCATTCAGTCTCAGATAACACCTTGAATACCCAAACTTCTGGGCGTCAGCTTATATTCACAACTTTTTCAGGGGCATTCATTCCTTGTGCCAAATAACTCGTAGAGTCTCCTTGTGACCCTGGAGTTATCTCCTCCTGCTTGACGTAGTGCACCCACAGTTAATAACTGCTGTGAGAGTAAGGGGTGCTGGGCAGGAGGCCAGCAGGTAACATGTGTGAGCAACCAAGGGCCTAGTCCAGTTTTACATTATATAAGTCATTAAACACGCTGGGGTACTAAAAGCTCAAGGGGCCCGGCCACAATCCTGCAAACAATCTCTCCCACTCAGCTCAATCATCATGTGGCCATTTTGTCTTTCAAAATAAGCCAAACATCATCAGTTCCATGCTTGAAATTCTTTAGTGATTTCCTGTTAGGAACAAGGTAAAAATCCATATATATATATACACACACACATATATATATATATTTTAAACTTGGATAGGCAAGTTACTCTGCAAACACCTCAAAACCACACTCTTGCGTTCCTTCCCATCTCACACACCCGAAGCCCCGCCACACCTGCTACAGCTTGCCCCATTTGCCACGGATGTGCTAGACCCATTGCCTGATATGTGACTTTGCCCAACAAACTGCTTAGTCCTACAAATTGAAGTTTGAGCACTAGCCCCTTTGTAACCAAACATCTCCCAACTCTTCAGAAGATTAACTGCAGTTCTCTTTAGTATTTTCTCTGCACGAACACCCTGATTGCAAGACACTGTATCTTCTTCTGTCTGTCTCTCTCAGTTGGCAAAGCTCTTCTTTAAAGATTAGATTAGACCTTACTCAGTCTGTTAAAAAAATGTTTGACATATGTTTAATAAACAATAATTGATTGAATTGGGTGAAGTTAGGAGGGAATTACCTTTGTTCTGGGGATTTGGAGCCATTCCCCCACTCCAGACGTTTCCGTGTCCTGGCATTCATTGAAATGTTTATGTGTACTGTCCCAATAAGTGAGAAAGGCTGTCCTTGAAGGAGGAGACTAGCCTGGGCCCAGTTGCTCCAACACCATTAGTGTTCTGCATCAGAACACTAATGCAATCAATACCTCTGCCCATCTGAAACTCACTTGAGCCACAGAAGATGAGTCGCTCTACGATGAGAGGCTGAACTCCAATCAGAACTCATTTCTGTGCTCTCCATCCCTCACTTTGGCTTAGTAAAGACGGAAATCTTTCCTGTGTTGGATTTAAAGTCTTAGAACCAGTTAGTAACAAAGTTAGGATTTCTCCCAATCTTCTCATCCAGCTCGGGGCTCTGTGACACAGTTCCCTGGGGAACACCCCCCCCCCCAGGAAACTATAGAGATGTACTTTAATATGCATGTGAATGTATGTATATACATTACATGCATTTGAGTAATTTATAGAGTATATTTACAAATATAGTATCCAGACTTAAATAAAAAGCACAAAGAATAGTGCTGTTTATTTTTAGTCATTGAAACAGAAATATTGTGGAGTCTGGATACTAATTATTTTGGCTCATAACACATGTAGTACATGTGTTTGTAAAGAATCAATTATAAAACTATATGAGAGAGGACACAGAGTTTTACCGTTATTAAAGAATGGGCTAAGAGTAAATAAAAGCGAAAAACGCATATAGGAAATATGTACTCAACTCTTAAGAGATCTTGCTAGTTTATTAACAAATATCATAGTTTTTCATAATTAAAAGTAATTCCTTTTTCAGACAAAATGTAATCTGAATTTTGTGTGATTCCTGCCTGTGAGTTGTGGTTGCATTTAACCTGGAATTTTGTTTTCATTTACCTTTAATGCCAAGGAAAGGATACTGTTTATTTTGTGCTATTGTCTCATATCCAAATAAGATCTGTGACATTTAGCAGAATATTGAATTCCTGGACTAAATGCTGTTATGTACGTCACTATTACATTTATATACAACACTGTCTCTACTCTAAAAATGTCGCTTACTTCTCTTAGTTTCCATGTGCCTTATTATTAATAGTTTAACTATATTAATGAAAAGAAAATCCCTAAGCACTATAATTATATACACGTGTGGTATTCATTCTATAGCATCTAAAGAGGTTCCATATTTTTCTCTGAGATCCTGAACCTATTAATAATATTATAAAGGACCAATTTTTCCCCCAGAGGTATGGTTTTATTTTTTAATAAAATTATGTAAATGTCAATTTACATAATATTATTACATAAATGTCAACATTAGTCATTCTGACTAATGTTTTGTAAAACAAAACATTACTGGAAAATCAAACATATAACATAGGAAAAAAATAAAAAATCAGAATTGCTCTGGTAGATGCAGACACAGGGACCTGGGGCTGGTCCTATTTTGCAGCATCTCTGCTAAATCCTAGGATTCGTGGAAAGAACCAGACAGGAGCCATCATCCTTGGGCAGGGGATTGTGCGTGGTCCACAGTGGGGAATGAGCAGTGCTAACGGGGCGGAGACACTTCATGCTCACATGTGCACAGGGGACTGGTGGGACCCTGACCAGGCCCAAGCCGGGATTGCCCAGGGTGAGCAAATCAGAACAGTGCTGGGAAGCTGGGTACGGTTACCTGAACTTATGGAGGTAAGAAATGTTGTGCCAGGGAGAGGTCAGGGTAAACAGGTGCACAGTTTTCTGCTTTCTTCACAGCCTCAGGCTTCCAAAGCTCAGGCACTGCTTTGTTTCCACCAGCTGTGTTACAGTGGAAGCACACCTTAGTGCTACTTTAAGTTCTAAAGTAAAGAACATCACTTTGTAGTTAAAACGAAGGTGAAAAAGCATCATGATTGCACCAGAGTTGAAATTGACACACATTTTCTTAATAAACCAAATAAGACAGATTTATTTCCAGTGTTGGATAGATTTCTATTTCTTCAGTTTTACGTCAGACCAAGCAGTTGGCTTGCTCCAGGGCACATGCTCACAATTTCCCCTACTATCTAAAGTGCTATTTTTTTATTTCTGGTTCTTTTATTGGAGGTGGGAACTCTTGACTTGGATGCTACTAAACTGTATATTAAAATATGTAAAATTGTACTGTAAAACTGTAAATGAGTTGGTTTCTCAAAATTGAACAAAGATATCTAACCGTAGGATAGCCCATTACTGGGGCCACCCACCTCTCTACCTTTTGATAACTATGTCTTATGTGTATAGTCATTTTTAATTATTTAATACATTAATCTGTGTAAGCCTTAGGATGTCATTGAAGGATTGTCTCCTAAGCATCACGCTTCCAAACTGCAACCACAGGCAGTTCAAGTCAGCGGATCATGAGAAACGTTCAAGGATTGAGACAAACCATCTCAGTCAAGAATCAAAGGTGCATCCAATGAGAAGGAAATGCAATTTTCGAGGGAAAGAACAAGGCCAGCAGCGAGCAGTATAGAAGCATGTATCTATGGGAAGTGAGGTGTGAATGAAAAGAATCTAAATTCAGGCAAAGTGCGGGCAGGTGATCTAGGTAGGCCAAAGATTGCAATGATCAATGCCAAATGGGCCAAGCAGGTTGCACTCAGGTGGTTGCAGTCATTCCTGGGGCCAGAGGTTGCTGTGGGTGGTGTGACACGTGTTGTTGATAAGGTGCAGAGGGCCCGCAGCAGGCTTGAGCTCAGAGAAGTCAGGCCCAGTGTGAAGAGCTGGAGAATCCTAACGTGTTGCTGCCCCAGAATATGCCTTGGGCACAAGAGCAACCCGGCAAACCAGCAGTGACAGGTCCAGGCAGAGGGTTGTACGGAAGTGCTGTTAGTCACCAGGTCTGAGTCTTCATTTTATGTTCACGGCACAGGTGCTGAATGGAAGTCCCTCGAGTGGGAAGGAAAAGGCTGCAGACGCCCAGCTCCTGAGAAGAGCCCCGCTATGGGGAGGTTCACTGTCTCGGGAGAAACTGGCTTTGGAAGAGAGTGTGACTCCCCAGAACAGAGTGTGTGTGTGTGTTACAAGCTAAGTTAAAAACTCTGAAGCTGCAGGAACCTGGTATCCATAGACTGATTCGGGAACTTCCAGGAGAATGTGACTTGGGAGAAGTACCACGAGACCAGAGGACATGTATTAGTGAGTCCCTACAATGCACCGTTGCTCCAGTTACTTAAAATACAAAAAAAAAGTGCAACCAGTGGCACTTTGTTTTGTAGTTAAAGAAAATTTTAAATAAAAATGGTATTTTAAACCAAACAAATAGAAAGAACATAATCTCATAAAGGACAGAACATTTAGATATTTAGTTTGTATGTGTTTAGCTTTATGAGCTTAAGAAATCTTTACTGGGATGTAGATACATGATAGATTTATATTTATCTATTAAATATAGAGGTATATATTCAATTTTGTGAGAACTTTTTCAATTCCTGCTTTTTCTGAATTTAAATTACTTGGTTGTAGCTTAAGGCCATTCATCTAATCTTACAGAACGCGTTCCTCTGGCTGATGGGTTTCTAGTAGACAAGTGCAGAGATGCAGCCAGATTCCCAACACAAGCACCAGAACACACCAGCCTGCAGGATCCTCCTCCCCTCTCTTGGACTGGTCTGTCTGGAAACGCTCCATGCTTCTCTCTTTCTGCACACCAGCCTTCCCTCTGGTCCCCCAGGGCAGAAAAGCGTTGTGCTCTATGTCTGGCAGTTTTTATGTCTCCTCCACGTGGCCTGGCGTATCTCAGGCACAGCCTAAGCCCTCTTGGAGTGGATTCCAAATTCCCAGGGAAGGGGCTCTGACTGGTTCAGTCCCCATGAGGTATTGTAACAGCAAAAACCAGAGTCACGCTGTCCAAGGAAACACCGAGAGGTACACGAGGATGCACAGAGGTCAGGTTTATTAACTATTAACGCCGGCGGGCTCAGAGGGGTCTTCCGCCCAAGTCTGAGCACCCCCCCCCCCCCCCCCCGGTCTGGGGAACTTGTCTTTTATAATCTAAAACAAGGGGGAAGGGTACAGAGCGGTGCATACAGATAAGAGAGTTGCAGGGAGGGAGCTGGTGCAGGAACATAAGCTGGGTCACGCCAACCGGCTACTAATTATCTTTCTGGCAACAGCTGTGGCCTCCAAGCATTCCTGTGACTAGGAGGGTAGCAAGCAGTCTTACAGAAGCAGATCAAGCAATTTAACACAAACAGGGCTATAGCCTCTCCTTTCAAGGTAAAAGGTTTTCAGTGAGTTTTATTATTTTTTCCATCTCAGTATCACACCTGAGCATGGCTGCTAGGCAGCCCACGATGGCCCTATAACATTTGCTCAGAGGCCTGGGGGAAGTAGGCAGATAGGGAAGTGCTTCTGGAAAAAAATCCATGAATTGGACCTATATCACCCAATGTATTTATTGAGCACAAGGGATATGGAGGGTTTCAGAGCAGGCGGAGGTGTTGTGGGGATTGGTCTTTTTATCTCTAGCCCTTCTTCCTGCCCCAACAGAGTCCCGCCCCGATCCTGAGATGAAGAGGGTTTAAGGATAAAAAGGTAATTTTTATGCAAAAAATATAGTGCCCACATGAGAAGTAAACACAAGGCAGCACTCTTGATAATGTCATTGTGACAGGGGATGGACCAAGGATGTGTGGTCGTCTGTGGTTATGAGTATGCCTGTGTGTGTCTGTGTGCATCTGTGGGGGGGCTGTGTGTGTGTGTGTCTGTGAGGCTGCGTGCCTGTGTATTGTGTCTGTGTGTATGTGTATGAGGGTGCATCTCTGTGGGTGCCTGTGGTGTGTGTGCCTGTGTGTATGACTGTGTCTGTATGTCTGTGTGTGTTGATGTGGCTATGTGTGTGTGTGTGTGTGCACCTGTGTATGTCTGTGTATCTATATTTCTATGTGTATATCTGTGTGTGTATGCATTTGTGTCTGTGTTTGTCTTTGTGTGTATCTATGTGTGTCTATGTGTGTATATATATCTATGCATGTGTCTTTGTATGTATCTGTGTGTGTATCTGTGTCTGTGTGGCTGTGTGAGTATCTGCGTGTGTCTCTGTGTCTGTGTGTATATGTCTGTGTGTATGTCCCTGTGTGTGTGTGTGTGTGTGTGTGTCTGCATGTGTGGGTGTATGGCTGTGTGTGTGGCTATGTGGCTGTGTGTGTCTCTGTGTCTGCGTGGGTGTGTGGCTGCATGGTGGCAGGCAGCAGCGGGCTACACCGGCCCTCAGCAGGGCGATGTGGGAGCACCGCGCACGGCCCTGCCTTTCGATCAGGAGGAACTGCAGGAGGGGACATCGGCCGCGTTGTCAGAGGTGAAGTCTCTCACATGCTTCCACGGGTGACATCAATGAAAGAGACTATTTCGCAGGAGGGAAAGAAAAGTGTCAGGTGTCATATGGCAGCTGAGGACACACGTGAAGGAGACTTGGGATTAACTGGTAGAGACTGGCCTAACACGGCATCCTGGGGGAGTCGGGGATGTGCGGGACCTGAGCACTCTGCACCAGCAGGATCGAGTGAGCGGCAGATGCCGGTGCAGGGGACTCAGACGGAGCTGGGTACGTTGTCCCCCTTCGAAGTCTTTATGTTCGGCACGTCTTCTGGCTGTTCTTTACTTAGCGAGCGACGGTGCTTGGAGTCCCTGGCCTCTGGGACCTGCCACTCTGCTCTGGTCACTCGCTTCTCTTCTGAAGCCTGCGAGGTAGACGTTTGTTTCTTCTCAGTGACAGAGGTGCAGCCCATTCCAGCGTGGAGCCAGGCGGTTGACAAGTGGAGGTGTCGGGCTCTGCATACAGGTGCTGCTGCCAGGCAGAGAGCCCCAGGGCTCAGACGCTCCTCTCGCACTGCTCAGTGACACGGGCATAGCTGGAAGGTTCTAGTCCAGCTGCCCTCCCCCTCTCTGCCACTTAGGGAAGTAACGTATTTCTTGGATCCTTAAGTTCTGCACCCCAGTGACAATGCTTTGCTTTTCCTTATGGTCTCCAGGAAGCACATCTCAGAATCAGGGAGTGCTATGGAGGTGGAAGAAGTAGTGTCACTGCACTTAGTAACCAGCCAGTTGAAACTGTTCGGAGAATCTGATTTCCCAAAGCCTCCACAAGCGTTAAATCACTGACCAGGTTTTCATGGAAACAAGAATCCTAAACCAAAGCTCACTGTTCTCAAACAGCCTGATGGGAGCTAAGACAGGTAAGAGGGAGAGGACGGGGGCGGACAGAGGAGCCCAGGTGCACAGAGCTTGTTACACTGCACTTCTGCCGGCTGGACGGAAAGAGTTGGGGACCCACAGGATGAAAGAGGGGGGTTACCAGGTCCCTGTTTGATTCAAGCAAAGGAAGAAAACCTAGGCTAAGAGGTTAGAAGCTTAAAAACTTAAATAGCTAAGAGGTGGCAATTTTTGAAAGATAGCCTTTAATCAGGAAAATAGGAAACTACTGTAATTGCTTGAAGCTCTTTATCCTAACAAGCAAAGTTGCCAGAAATTCTCTCAGAGGTTAGAAAGACCAGAGTCTTTAGTGGAGATATGCGTTTAATCAGATTTCACTATGAGAAGACCAACAGCAACACGAGTGAGGAAGGTGTGTGCTCTTTTATTCATGCTTCTGTTCTTTATTTGATGACTCAGAAACAGTAAGTGGCTGGATATATCCACAGCTAAATTCAAAGGTGTATTTCAGACAAAGGGTTTGTATAACTAAGCATATGCAGGCCTCTTTATGTTTTTCTTTTATTTTTAACTTTATAGAGAGACAAGGTCAGTTCTTCTGCCACTGACCATAATTCATAACAATGGAGAGTAATCCCTCTTTCCAAGTAACACAGCTACCTGTACACACCCATTGAATTCTAAAACATTTCACAAATGTGCAATAAAGAACCAGTGAGAGAGTATATTCAGTTGTCACTTTGGTAATCCAAAAAGAAATAGATCTATAGAAATTTGATGGTTAACTCTATTAAAAATAATAATGATAATCATAATACTCAATGACGTTTGTTGGACACATACTTGGTGCCAACTTGTAATGCTTTTCATGTGTTGTCATATTCAGTCCCTTCTACAAACCTAGTAGCTAGATAGCTAATTGTTTCCCCTTTCTAGCTGAAGAAATTGGGATGTTAAGAATTTAGCTAAGTTAACATTACCAGGAAGTCGTCTTGTGGAGCCACATCTCACACTTGGGACTGTCTGACTGCAGAGTGCAGGTGGTTTCCCTCACGTCTGGAGGAGGCCAGCACTCAGGAAGCCCTGTGCATTGTGCCTCCAGGCCGAGACCGAGCTCTAAGTCTCCAGAGGACCTCACTTTGGATCTATTGTCTTGCCACTGTGAGTCCAGATATTTGGCATCCCAAATTACAATCTGTGACTGTCTTCTGAACCTAGACATACCCTAGCTGAGGCTGAGTGACTATAGTCTGGTTACAAATTAGTGGAAAGTTTGGTGAAAGGATGGCTGCTGTTTCTTTTGATGCTTTGGTTTTGTGAAATTATCTATCATTCTGGTCCTTCATGCAACAGTACACTAAAGTTCATAGAAAATAGGGAGATACACCCTTTTGCAAAACTGTAGCGTATGTCAATTTATTTTGGAAGTGTAAACTGAAGCACACTTGTGATGGGTATGAATGAGCAAAAACGCCTTGTGTGGAAGCTCTTTGCAAACTGCCAGGTGCAGGGAAAGTGCGGTGGGAGCCGCCGTCTTGAGTGTTAAGGAGTGTGTGGGACACGAGTGGACAGTAGAAGCTGACATTTTTGAAAACCATTAGGGAGAAAATATTTGGCTGGCTCAGAGCATAGAGCTCTCAGGGGCCAACAGTTATATTTTTAAATTCATTAATTCACTCATATTTTCAAATATCTATGGCCAGATATTGGGCTTGTATTGAAGACAGAAAAATATATAAAGCAAATATTTGACTGTAAAACTTCACTGTGTAGTAACAGTGACAGATAAGTATACAAACAACAGCAACACAGCCTAAAAGCATTATTATAGAGGTAAATTCAAGTACCAGGGCATCTAAATTAAGGGGTGGCAATACTGAAGGAGACTCATTCTCTAGTACTCATGAATTACCCGCTGTGACCTCTCTGTGGAAATCAAACCATCACACACAGAACTCTAACATTCAGAGTGGTACTGAAATATTAATGTGCTGCTTTTCCTTCCTGCTGGGTGGAACAGGAATGTTGAGAAAATCACTGATGTTCCCAAGCTGGCAGGGGTTTTTCTGGGCACTGAGTATTTTATCCCCTATGCCACATTTATCTGCACTTTCTTTTTCCTCGTAACTATTAGGACGATTTACTTTTGTTAGGGAATCTAGGGAAGGAGTGAGCCGTACACCGCATTTCTTCAACCAGACCCCGGCCCGAGACTGTTGGAAGCTGTGTCCGTGTTCGCGGTGGGTTTCAGAGGGCCTGGAGAACGGAGACGCTGAGGAGACACGCCCTCCCCGGGAGCCCAGGCCAGGGCTCTCCCGGCTGGGACAGCGGCCGAGGGGCTGGCGGGCGCTCGCACGGGCACCGCTCCCGGGCTGTGTGTAGGAGCACGAGCTCGTGGGCAAGGCTACCTGCCCTGCGGTCCTGCTGCTGCCACCTCCGACGTGAGTGAGCATAAGCGGTTTACTCAAATAATGATGACAGTAATAACTACATACTAGGACGTGGGCGTGAGTGAATGGAGAGAAAGCCAGTAGGACCCTGCCTGCCGCCCCGTGAGCACTTCACGAGGACTTGCTCTTGCTACTACCACCACTGCCACCAACATTATTATCATTATTAGAAAATGAGATAAAGAAGTAAATATATAAATGTCTTATGGCTTAGGTCTTATGTTTCTGGCTTATATTTTCTAAATATGAGATAAATACATATATACACTTTACATATATATTTATACTTATATAAATATATAACTTATTTATATATTTAGAATATATATTTATCTTGTATTTAGGGTGTGTGTGTGTGTGTGTGTGTTTAAGGCAGGTCCTCCCGCTGCTTTTTTCGTAAACTGTTCTCTCCTACTCACGTCCAAGTGCGTACTTCTCTTTTAGCTGTTGGGAGATATATTTTCGTTTTAAAAGGGTCATTGCTGGGAACAACGGCCCGAGAGGAAAGCAGAGGGTGCGCCGTCCCCTGGCGAGGGGTGAGACGTGGCTGGGTCAGAACCTTCCGCCGAAAGCTCTGCGGCCTGGTGCAAAAGGGACTCGGCTCCGAAGATGTTCAAGTGTGAATTCTCCCACCAATCCGTGCCTCGCCCGCGGGGACTCTCCTTCCAAACCACCCTGTCTGTGCCTGTTGACCAAGGCGGGAGAGGTGGGCCTAGTTGAGCGTTTCCCTTGAGCTACGATAGGGTTGGGGTTAAATTAAACTGAACTTGGCTTTTCTCTGTACCTTGAACCCATACTATTGGAACTACAACTTAACTTAGTACATAAACAAACTGAAAGTCTAACTCAGGAGTGTATTTTTTGTAACAACTAGCTGAGTCTCAGCCAATCATGGGCTGCCGATTGACAAGACCATGCCCAAACAGGCCACGAGCTGAGCTGCAACCAGTCAAACCATTTCTGCACCTCACATCCATTTTCCGTCTGTAAATTCCACCTACCCACTTAGCGAAGAGGAGCTGTCTGACTTCGTCTGGGTCTGAGGGCCACCCGATTTATAAATTGTTCTTTGCTCAATTAAATCTATGTTAAATTTGCTTGACTAAAGTTTTTCTTTTAACAGTAGACACACCACCAAATTATACACCTCCATCTCCGGCATAGTTTCTGGCATGTAGGAGGTGCTTAGAAATGTATTATGGCTGAATGAACAAATATGTATCTCAATTGCCAAAGTTTTCCTTGGTCTTTGAAGCTGGGCCAGGAAGCGTCACAGAAACCAACCCTAGAGCACCCATCCCAGAGCCATCTCGTCAAGCGGGGTCCCTGGTTCTGGAGCGTGGCTTTTTTGGACCACAAAGTAGGTGGCAGGCCTATGTTGTTGTGGTAATGAATGTTGCAGGTTTTAGAGTCTGATGTCATTGGAAACCTCCAATATTTAGTCTCTCCACTGTATTCAGAGCCCATGCCTTTAAAACAGCTTTTTAACAATCTGACCCCTTGTGTAACTCACTTACCTGGTTGCATCACAGAGTCCAGACCCCTAGGAATTCTGAGATAAAATGCTATATTATTAATAAATAAATTCACATTCTGTCTCATGTATCACTCTCTCATGAGTTAGATTAGAATGAATCAGCCTTCTTAAGGTCTAGTTTCCTCTAGGACATAAAAATATTTTTAAAATAATAATGATAAAGTAAAAAATTAAAAAAATGAACTGGCCAAATTTGTGAAGCTATGAGTCAGACTCTCAATCTTAGGGATTGTCTGGTGATGTGTCTGGGCAATTACTGTGTTGGCCTTCCTTCTGGCAGCACCTCGGTCTCTCCCTGACACCTTGTCTCTCTCAATGTGTCACGTCAGTATGCCTTTGTGCGACTATGTTATAAAGGTTTTAAGTAGTGGGAATATAAACCACCACTGTGCTCTGCCTGGCCCCTCTGTCCTGGCAGGCAGTGGCTACCTCAATGGCCTCTTGGCCCGATTCTATAACCTCTTAGTTACTGTTGACTTTTGGAAAATCCTCATTTCAACATTTAGACTCAGTCCTGTTCTGTTGAAAGTTGTACTGTCAAGCACAGTTCAGAGCACCTCACCTTTTTACCTGTCCCCCATGGCAGCCCCAGCCCAGGCCCAGCAGTTCTGCGGTCTAGTCTGCTGGAGTGTGTGGGGGACGGATCGCGTGGTGAGCTCTTTGCCCTTCTTTCCGCCTCCCTGTCCCAGGTGCCAACTCCTCAGGTGTGTTGGTCAGTGAGGATTACAGCAGGAAATTGCACGTCTGCTTACTTGAGTGAGTGGGAGTTCTCTCCGTGTTGGCTAACGCTAATTCACTGGCTAAAACTAGATGGCAGGCAGCCAAGCTGGCCACCTCACAGGGGGCTGGCAAAGGTTCTTTGAAGCATCTTGCTGGGACCCATTCCACTGTACTGTTCTCTAATGCGTGAGTTCTAGCCCTGGGCGTACCTCCTCCACCACTTCCTAAGTTTCCACCATCAGCTTCCGTCCTGATCTTCTTCAGCTGGAAAGCAGCCCTCCCGATTGGGCTGCATGCTCACCTAGCTTCTGCTGTGTCCACCAGACTCCTGAGAAGCTCAGCTGGCACAGCAAAGGACGGCTACATCCTATGCCACGACCCTGCTCCTTAGCCTGACACCTCTAAGCAGTTCTATTTTCCCTGCCTAGATAGCACAGATTAGCAAGCCCACGGCTCTAGAGATGTCTCTCCAAAAAGTTGTCAGTCTCATAAGGACTTACTCAGTAATTCTTATGTCCTCCCAGTCTTTGCCTTGCAGGAGGGAAAAATGCCCTTTCTGAGCGAAGAATGCATCGGTGCTCTCTTTTACCTATTCCACGGGGTATGTCTCTAACTGTATGAATATTTATAAACTTAGAATGTAGAGTAGTACTTAATGCTTTTTATCCTCAGATTTGGGTCTTAGCTGGAGGTATGAGACAACAAGAAAAAGTCTCTCCTGGAATCCTGTTACTTTTTCTTTGATACTTGCAACTACCTCTTGAAGTCTTATTCCCCCTTGCCACTTCTGATGACCAAACATTGGGAAGTATGCCACTCCCAGATGTGGCCTTGGCCACCTATGACACTCCCATTGCTAGGGCTATCTGAAAAAATGTTTATGAAGCACTGGAACTTATTTTTGTTATTGGCAAAAACAATTCGGCATACCCTTTTACTCATCCATGTATTCCACAAATACTTACTGAAAGCCTGCCATGCATCAGGCTGTAGGACTGAAAACGTGCAAGAGGTTGTTGCTGTCTAGTGTGAGAACAGACAATCCGGGTGTAAAGAGGCCACAAGGAAGGGAGGAGTCTATTCCCCCTGGAGGGAAGAAGTAGGCAGAAAATGTCCTTCCTAGAAGGTGCCAAAGTTATGTTTAACCTTAAAAGAAGGAGAAGGGAAGAGATGAAAGACAAAACCTTGGGTGATAGCAACATTTTAGAGATTTAAAAAAGAAATAAAACCAGTGAAGAAAAAAAAAAAAGAATAGGATGCTGGCTGTCCAAATAAGATAGCAGAGTGGTACAAGAGCCAGCAAAAAAGAAAGTTGCAGGAATCAGAAGGGGAGTTAATAATATCAAGTGGCAAAGAGAGACCAAGGAGAGGAAGAAATGACAAGGAAAACAAGGCATTTAGGAAGCCACAGGTGACCTTTGGGGGAGCAGTTTGGTAGTAAAGGAAGAAGGAAAAAGCTAAACTACAGTGGACTAAGGAGCAGTGAATGGGCAGAGAGGAAACAAAACACTCCTTCAAGCTCCTGTAAGGATTTTGGCAGGACAAGAAGGAAAAGGACAGCACTGAAGAGGCCCTTTGTTTTTTTCTTGAAACGGTGAGGAAACCTAACATGCCTGAAAGCACAGGCGCAGTGCCGATGAACAGACGACAGCTGCAATTCAAGAAAGGAGGTTCTAGACGGGGCAGGAAGGTAGGAGATTAAATATAAGACAATCACGCTAACAGGCAGATTTTCAAACTGCCAAAGAGAAAACAAAACCACTTGCTTTGCGCTTCAGCAGAGGTGATCCTTGCATTGAAAATTAGAATTGAATTACATTGTTTTTTGTCTTCTCAAAATATAAACTAAGACACACCCTCAGTGCTACCAGGACACTTAAGGTATGGACTCCCAGGAAGCAAATTCTCCCTTATTCTTATTCTTTTCGAATAGTTCTATTTAAGATATGGGTGGATTAATGAGGACCAACAGCAAGGACGCCTGGCTGGAGCGACCAGTCTAAAGTCAAAGACAAAGAGAGTCAATAGAAACGTCCATTTGTTTCCAAGCCATGATACTGTCCTATTTTCTCTGGCTTAGGAGTTTCCAGTTTTGATATGGGTGAGGAGAAGCAAGTGTTCACTGGGTACCAAGTGAGAGACAGGGATAATTACATGACAACATTTTCTCTTTTCAAACAGCTGTGATGAGGCTTTCAGAAGGTCTTACTTCATAGAGCTTAATAAAAGCAGATGGAGTGACTACTGGGTCCAAGGTGGCCTCTCCTACATAAAAATTTGTGAGGAAAAAGAAAACAAGAATAGAGTATAAGCTTCTACCAATAACAACAGATCAGAAATATCTTTGCACCAGTCCCTCAACCCTGTGATGTATTCTGCTGTTTTGAGGGCAAGAAGCATCAGCTAAGACAAATGTGTAATTACTTCTTGACCCACTCTTCTTAGTTTTCCATTTTCATGAGATGCCACAAGTCATTATTTGCATTGATATGTACAGAAGGATGGGGACGCTTAGTTGATATTCATTTATTCAGCGGTCTGTAATCTATATTTAATGGAGTACCAGACTGTGGCATAATGAACCGTTTAGAAAGATAGCTGCTGCGTACACAGGGGTTATTGCTTGCATAACCTGTACTTATTTTTCATTACAAAACTAAAAGAGCAAAGCATAATTCATACAAGCAAATGAAGTTAACATTTAATGGCTTGAAAAATGATCACATGAGCTTGTACTATGCCAGGCACTAAGTGGCTGTAAAATAAAGGAACGGAGTCCCCCCAAAATTGCTAAATAAAAAGCTGTTTTTGAGTGTACTGTGAAATATGGATGCCAAAGTAAACAATGGGATTCTGCTTTTTCAGCCTCAGTTGGTCTGAGTGGTGGCTAGGGGAGCTGCTCACCCTCAGAGGCATCCTCTGACCAAGAGCAAGAGCATGCATATGCTTGTAAGTCTAAACGGTCTTCCTGCCAGCAGAGAACTTAGGAGACTTGTCCTGAGCAACCCTGTTGAATATGCACGAGTGCCACAGAGCCTAAGGAGCTAGGTGTGGACACTAGTGTCATCAAGAGGGTTGAGCAGAATATGCATCCCTGACTTTTGGTGACATACAAGTGCCAACATCATCAGATGCCAACATCGTGGTACTCAAATGCTGCCTTGTGGAACAGTGTAAGTCTGGCAAAAACTTTTAAGTCTACAGCAAAATTAAAAATATAAGGACAACATTAAGAGTTTTTCAAGTACTTAAATTTATTCAATTTAAAGGACTTTCAATTTTTTTGAAATTGTGTTTTGCCAAGTTTGTTGTAAGTCATTGTTTCTATTATGAGACGATGATAATAGATGGTAGGTCTGATTATTTTTTAAAAATATATTTATTATGTGACCAAATAACAAAATTGGCCACCCAATGTCAGTTCTTAAGGAATCCAAAACTTTTAGAAACATGGTTTCAGATTTCTCATTCTCAAAGGATGACACAGATCAATTCTTGTATGCAGAAGCCATTTTGGTATTCACAGGTATTACTAGGAATCGAACCTATGTCCAACTTGGCTTGAGGTGCCAGTTTTTTCTGTCTCTCATTGGTTCTCCATCTGCAAGAATTTGGCTGATAAGAGAATATGCATATATATGCATTCTCTGGCCTCTCCTTTTCTCTACACACCAGCATTTCCTTATCAATAAAATCTGCTATTGCACCATAGATTATAGCTTTTACTGGGGGGAGGAACAATGACAGCAAGAAAGCATTAATTTTATTTCTAGGATAGTGTTTCTTTTTTGTCTTGTGTACCAAGGAGTAAGAAGTAAATGTTTAGTGATGAAGTGGGTTAGCAAAATGCTAGGGATGTGCCATTACTGGACATTGGCAACAATTGAAATGCCCACAACTGTAGATGATCAAAGACCATCCACAATGCTCAAAAACAAGATTTCAGGTGCTTCTAGTTATCTGATTCTTTTCTTTTTTTAAATTTCAGAATATTAAGGGGGTACAAATGTTTTAGGTTACATGAATCGTTTTCGTAATGCTTGAGTCCTGGCTATAGGTGTGCCTGTCACCCAAATAGTGTTCATAGTACCCATTAGGTTGGTTTCTTTCCACTGAGTTTTACTTTCCTCTGTGCACTTGTGTACTCATTGATTAGTTTCAATTTAATAGTGCGTACATGTGGTGTTTGTTTTTCCATTCTTGCAATACTTCCCTTAGGAGAATGGTCTCCAGTTCCATCCAGATTGTTGCAAAAGGTCTTAATTCATCTTTCTTTATGGCTTAGTAATACTCCATAGTATACATATACCACATTTTATTAATCCACTCATGAATTGATGGGCACTTGGGATGATTCCATATCTTTGCAATTGTGAATTGTGCTTCAATAAACATTTGAGTGCAGGTATCTTTTTGGTAAAATGACTTCTTTAGATACCCAGTAGTGGAATTGCTGGATCAAATGGAAGGTCTACTTTTAGTTCTTTGAGGAATCCCCATACTATTTTCCACAGAGGTTATACTAATTTGTAGTCCCACCAACAGTGTATAAGTGTTCCTTTCTCTTTGCCTCCATGCCAGCATCTATTGTTTTTGGACTTTTAAATAAAAGCCATTCTAACTCGGGTAAGGTGATATCTCATTGTGGTTTTAATTTTCATTTCCCTGATGATTAGTGATGTTGAGCATTTTTTCATATGTTTCTTGGCCATTTGTCTTTCTTCTCTTGAGAAGCTTCTGTTCATGTCTTTTGCCCACTTAATAGGGCTTTGTTTTTTTCTTGCCGATTTGCTTGAGTTCCTTGTAAATTCTGGTTATTAGCCCTTTATTGGGTGTTAACTTGCAAATATTTTCTCCCATTCTGTAGGTTGTCTATTTGCTCTTTTGATTGTTTCCTTAGCTGTGCAGAAACTTTTTGGTTTAATCAAATCCCATTTATTAATTTTTGTTGTTGCTGTGATTGCCATTGGGGTCTTTTTCATAAATTCTTTGCCTATGCTGATATCTACAAGAGTTTTTCCTATATTTTCCTCTAGAATTCTTATGGTTTCATGCCTTAGATCTAAGTCTTTTATCCATCTTGAGTTAATTTTTGTGAGAGGTGAGAGGTGTGCATCCTGTTTCATTCTTCTACATGTGGCTATCCAATTTTCCCGGCACCATGTATTGAATAGGGCTTCTTTTCCCCAGTGTACATTGTTGTCTGCTTTGTCAAAGATCAGTTGGTTATAGGTAGATGGTTTCATGTCTGGGTTCTCTGTTCTGTTCCATTGGTCTATGTCTCTATTTTTGTACCAATACCATGCTGTTTGGGTTACTATAACATTGTAGTATAGTTTGAAGTCTTGTGATGTGATGCCTCCAGATTTGTTCTTTTTGCTTAAGATTTCTTTGGCTATTCAGGCTCTTTTCTGGTTCCAAAGAAAGCATAGAATTATTTTTTCCAGATCTGTGAGTACGAGGCCCTAGCCAGGGCAATCAGGCAAGAGAAAAATATTAAGGTGTCCCAACAGGGAAAGAGAAGGTCAAACTATCACTCCTCATGGATGATATGATTTTTTATCTAGAGAAACCCAAAGATTCCACCAAGAGTCTCCTGGAATTGATAAATAAATTCAGCAAAGTCTCAGGATACAAAATCAATGTACATAAATCAGTAGCATTTCTATATACTAATAACAGTCAAGCCAAGAGTCAAATAAAAGACTCAATACCATTCACAATAGCTACAAAGAAAATAAAATACCTAGGAATATACTTAACCAAGGAGGTGAAAGATCTCTACAAGGAGAACTACAAAACACTGATGTAAGAAATAGCAGAGGATTCAAACAAATGGGAAAACATATCATGCTCATGGATAGGTATAATCAACATTGTTAAAATGTCCATACTACCCAAAGTGATTTACAAGTTCAGCGCAATCCCCATCAAGTGATCTGATTATTTTCAACCTACATCATTAGGCATTTTTACTTATTTTTGCATATAACTGTAACCTGTCATGCCACTGCTTGAATATGAGGAAGTAATAATTCATATCAGTCCTGAAGGAAAAGGGAAGGGTCACAAGTCACAGTGTAACATTCCCATAGAAGAACATGATAAGACTCATTATGAAGATGGTTGGATGAGGAAACAAAGATACCAGAATCCGGTAGCAGGCCAGGCCAACAAATGAACAAATCCCTGCCATTAATCACAGTGAAAAGAAAGGAGAGATGGGCATACAGCCAAGTTATGTTTAAGTGCCTTGGAGTCAACTTTGTTGTGCTTTCTAAGACGGAAGCCTTACTTCTGTCCCTATGTTCATATTATGATTGGCTCATCATGCACAACTTGCACACACTGTGTCAGTGTCTTATGGAGATATAATGATTTGTATGGGGTGAGTGGCATTAAGAAGTTTTAGTAAGATCTCAGAAAAAGGAGTCTAGAAAGCGACATGTATTTTGTAAAGTATTCTGAACATTGAGCAGTCCAAGTCATACCTTCTTGGCCACTGCAAGACATCAGTGAGATTTAGTCTCAACTAGAGTCATCGTCACCACCACCACCACCACACCAATATCCTCATCATTGCAATTAATATCTGTTCAGTTTTCATTATGTACCAAGCACTATGCTAAGTGCCTTACAATTATTATTTCATTTAATACTCACAACAAGCTTATTAGCCATTTTCTATTATTCGTTCCCATTTTTTAGAAAAAAAAAAACCAACAAGACAAAGAGAGTTTACATGACTTGTCCAAGGTCACACAGAACCTGGATTGTAATTTAAGTTTGCCTATAGTCTAGCACCTTATTCCTGTGGGCACTGAAATTCTCTACAGTTTGGGAGGGACCCTGATATGAATGGCCATGGCCAAACTTAATTTTCTTTTGCTATTATAGATAACAGAAATAGATAACAACAGGTGAGTGTATGTCACATAAATAACCCTGAATATGTTTACTATTCCTTTTTACTTTTCTCAAAGGGCTGGTATTCTCATTTGAATACCTTGCTTTTGGATCTTCTCATGTATTCCTTAAATTTCCATGGAGACTTTAATTAGCCGTTAATTAGCCTGGCACAGATGTAGTTCCTTATTGTTCCTATAGAACAATGGCCTTTTGATAGATTTCAGTATCAATAATACTTTAAGCAAAGCACTAAGTATTTGTTTACCTTGTGAATTCTGAGGCTAAAAGAAACTTCAGATTATCCAAACTGTGTAGATAATTGAATCCAAAGTAGCCAAGTAATTTACCTCAGTTCATAAACTGGTTAATAGGGAAGCAGGCACGGATGCCAGTCTTTCTGGTACTTGCCACCTTCTGCCTGATACTGGCAAAGTCTTCAGCATGGCCTTTCTGTAGAAAGAGGGAGACTTCTTTGGTTTTGGTACCAAAATAAACCAAGTCCTTGCCACACCACACGTGGGGAGGGGAAAAAAACAGCACTCCACCCCCCAAAGCCACAGAAGTTAAATAAACACACAAACTAAAAACCTTCTTGTATATCAGACTTCTCCAGATAAAGTTGCTGGATAATGCTTCCTCTCGCTCCTAATTTCCATTAGAAATTGTGTGCTCTCACTAAATACAGAGCTGGCTCAAACCCATTTAGTCCCATACCCACTTCCTATAACCATGTTAGCATGAGGTTTCACTTGAGCAATTTCTGTTTTTAAAAATGGAGGGAGTAGAATGTATAGCACGTTCTCTACCTGCACTGTTAGCAAATTAGTGATCAAATGTCACCCACAAACAGGACAGTTAGTGATTTTCTTTAAACTGAAACAGAAGTTGATCACTGGAAAATGGAAACAATGCTTTTTACTGCCTGCTTGGGATGTGATACAGGGTTGACTGAGGACTCTATTTAAAATTCAGCAACACAATTCCCACAAACGCTGGGCAAAGCAAATCTTCAACCCTAGAAAATGAGAAATTCAGAAAGTAATGACTAAATCAATAGTATCTATAACCTGGGATGGAGGGAATGCCTTATCTGCAGTATTGATAGTTATTTGTAACACACAGAGACTTACTTAGTGTTCAGATATAGATGAGGACACAGACACTCATCAACTGAATTGGTTTAGAAATATAGCAGAATGAAGGACAGAAAAAACATACTTAATCCTTTACTTGAGGAAAGGCAGTTAACATAATTTCAATCCTGTAATTAGAGACACTTTAGATTTTGGAAAACAGTATAAACAGTAGATGGGTAACTCTATCTAAGCCCCACTCGAGCGTGCTGGCTTGAAGCTACTGAAAAGTGCTTTCTTTGTCAGAAACTGGCTCCAGGACCAGGCAGGGGTGGGTAGGGGTGCAGGTGGGAATGTCTGTGGTTGTGAGTGTGAACAGCTGGGAGGGTAGAGGCAGGGAGAAGAAAGAAAAACAGCTGGCAAACAGGCTGGATGCTTATGAATCTTTCTCTTTGGAGCAGGGCAAGAAAATGGACCATTTACCAATTTTTTGCCACTTAAGTTTGGTAAATTGACACTAAATCATGATGTGGAGCCCTGTCCTAAGTTTTTTGAAAAAGAAATTAAGAAGATAAAAAATAATCATCTCTAATGAATAAAAGATGCAAAATATTTATTACTAGAATACAGACATCATCTATTTCAAACCTCTCCGATGAGTAAAGGCAGGGTGAGTTTCTGTGCACCACACCCTTGGGATGGTATGAAAGCTTACAGAATCAGAGCATGCCCAGCTGAGCAGTTCTGTGACTGAGTGTACAACCGCTATATGGAGGGGAGCAACACTCTCAGGTGACTAGCAGGGCAGCAGAGCCACCTCCATGTAGTGCTGTGGACCGTGGACAGCAGCTGTATGTAGTGACTGCCTTTGTGCACGTTCTGCTTTTATTGCAGCTGGAGTGCTTTGGGCCTGTTTCTCTGTGGGAAGAAGTGTGATTTCCCACTCAACAACATCTGCTTAAGGGAAAGACGCACAATGCCGAAAGACAGAGTGAAGGGAGTGGCAACAACAGGCAGATTTTTAGCAGTTAAGGCATAGCACAAAGGGTTTTGAGGACAGACTTCTGAGAAGGACATTGATAAAAATAGGATCAGAGGCACAACGAGATGAGTCTGACTAGGCCATCAGAAGGAGATGGATCCTCTCACGGAAATGCTGCCATCCCGAACGCCTGCCTTGGTGTCGGGTGCCTTAGCGCTCCAGGGAGCACACTGCGGGGCTCCTTGCACCCTGTGAGGGTAGAGGGCACTCAGTGGGCCTGCAGATGATTGTCAGGGGATTAAGAATAGACAACGACTTCTCAACGAGCTGGTATTGGGGTTAAAAATGTGAACCATCATATTTATGTTGAATTTTATAATCAAGTAAATAAATAAATATGCTAATGATTGGTAAATCTTGCTATGCATTTGGCCACAGTATGATTTCATCTTTTTCCCCAATTTTTTTCTACTTTTTCAATTAAAAATCCCAATCAGTCAGGGTTAATATATGGCAAAAAGGTATAGATTATATAGTGCATCCAATCAACCAGCTGTTCAAAAGTTGGGAGACTGATCCTAAAGAAGACAGTGACGCTGGCCGTCTGGAAAAAGGGACGCAGAGGACATGGGAAGAGTAGATGCAGGAGCTTCGAAGGCACAGCCCCTGGGGTCAATCAGTAAAGGATTAAATAATCTTATAGCTCAGTTTGGGCCCTTTTCCTTATAATATAATTCAAAATGACCCTGAGCCATCAAGAATAAGTAAATAAACACTCAGGATGCTTGGGTTAAGAATTCAGAGATTATAAAAACATTTAAGAAGGAAATTGCATCTCCCCTGTAGTTGCTGAGGCTAAACACTTGTCATCCTTGTGGCCGTCCTTTCTCTTGCTCAGCCTGTATCCAGTCTGCAAGTCCTGCAGCCTCTGCCTTCAGAACAGGTATCAGAATACTATTTCGTCCCTGTATCTTTTCTCTTTTCACACCAACTAAAATAACAACGCCCCCCTCCCTGGTACTCCCTCTCTGCCTGCCCTGTTTTTCCCCCTTCCCAACAGACACAGTTTAATAGTCAGTTGTATGGGAAATAAATTAATTTCATGGGACTCCACATTTCCAATAGTGCTGCACTGACAAGTTGATTCTATGATTGAGGACAACCACCAGCTGTAGGCTAAGATCCACGAGGCTTGGAAACCGGCCCTGGCTCCACTTCCCGTCACTACGTGATTTGGGGAAAATTGGTCAGCATTTGTCTTTCTGTGGATTTTCCCAGCAGCCCTACTGATGGAGGCCAACACCATCCGTACCTGGACTACTGAAATGGCCTCTTACCTGGATGCTTTGCTTCCACTTTTGCCCCTTCTACTTATACTGACTATAAAATGCATCATTCAAATCTACACTTTTAAAGTAAAATGATAATTTTAACAATTTCCCCATGACAACAGTCATAAATTGGAGCCATCTCTGGCAAACCAGGACATAGAGACACCCTAGTAAATAAGATCTCATCCACCTCCTTCTTAAAATCTTCCTGTGACCTCCCATCCCATGAAGAATAAATTTCAGACTTCACACTGAGGCTTGCAAGCCTCCTTCTAAGGCTTCATTTCATCTCTCTCTTCCGCTGGCTCCAGCACCCCTGGCTTTCGTTCTGACCCCTGAAAGGCCCAAGCTCTGCGACTTCCTGAGATGCCCACCCTGCTGAAGCTGTGCTTTCCCTCTCTCTTTGCACATCTGACTTCTCAGCCTTCACATTTGCTCATGTGTCACCTCCTCTGAGAAGCCGTCCTTGGTTATTCTGTCAAATGCAGCCCTTCTGCCCTCTTACCCTCTGTCACGTCAGCCTGATCAGTTGCCCCCAGGGCACTCAGCCCATCCGGATTCCTATCTATTTCCATTTTTTAAAATTATTTTACTCTCCCTTCTAGAATACAAGCCCCAGGCAAGCAGAAAACTTGTTATATCTTTAGCACTTGGATCAGCGTTTGGCATTTACATATTATTTGTTCAAAGAATGAATAAATACAAATTTAATTTACATTCAATTATACGATTGACAAATCAACAAACGAACGCAATGAAATGTGCTAAAACAATATAAAGTAATAAGTGATGTACAAAAATCAAGATATCCTCAGGTAGATAGATATATCTATATCAATATATTCCTCTCTATATATGTACACGTACATTACACACACACACACACACACACACATATGTTTGGAGAGAGAGAGAAAGAAAGGCTATTATAAATAATAGGTCTACAGTTCTACCATCAACAGGCCACACTCAGTACTGTATATGATACTATCTGGTTAGCAGAGTACAGTGGGGAAAGTGTTAAATCTGGTTGGTGAGAAAGAAGAGTTGAAAAGCACCAGAGATGTGTAATCAGACGCCTGATCTCCGGTGAAGGCAGCCTCTATATCACATCGTTATGAGTGATACAGATGCAGAAAACTGTATTCTTCATATCATTACACTTATATCCAGCATAATTTTCCTTCCAGAAATCCTAGGCTGCATAGCCTGAAGGTATTCAATAACACAGAGAGGGAACACTAGAAGTGAATCATACCAGTTTGACATTTCCAGTTCCGCTGTGACCGCTAGACCAAAATATAGTCTGTGGGCCTCTTTTTCATTAGCGTGAAACTGCCGGGTTTTAAAACAGTTTATCCATTGAATTAATCTCCAACCTGTCTTTCACACAGGGCAGATGCAGCTCCCTGCATCCGTCTTCCTATTCTGAAACACTCTTATTTTTATTTGTATGCATTCTGGGTAATGAATAACGATCTTTTGTGCTCAGAGAATGCCATTCTCTGAAATAGCTCCTAGCATTTTGTAAATGTTAACTCATTAGATCTCATACAGTCCAGAGCTATCTATCACAGGGAGGTAGGTCAAAAGCGTCATATTTCACATTTCACAGTTGGAGGGATTTTAGGAACTTCAACCCAAGGTCACCCACAGTCAGCAGCCAAACAGAAGAAGACAAGGCATAGAAATATTACCCCAGAATCAGGCAAACCTCACTCTGCCCACTGAGGGAACCAAGGGGGCCCTCGGGGACACGCGAGGACAGCGTGGTTTGCATTCTGCTGGCAACCAAGATCCGGATGGGGCTGGGAGATAGGAGGGAGTCATGCTGCTTGCCCCCCTCGCCCCTTACCCTGGGCAAAACGTGATTGAAAGGCCGTCAAAGCAAACCTCTAGCTCCATTATAGTGAAGGCAATTCAGTTCAGTGCAGTTCCACCCTCCACTCTGGGCAATGGGCTGCGGTCTCAGAGGTCGCAAGTCCTGTCCCCACGTTGTTCATCCTCACTAGAAGAGCCGGAGCTGCTGAAGGCATGGTCCAGCCACAGGGAAGTGTGCTGCTGTCTAGATTCCCAGTTCCAGCCCTTAATCCCTCTGCGGCTTTCTAGCGAGCCACGTGGCCCAGGTGGTGGCTCACTGCACTGGTTGCTTTTCCATTTTCCTGGTTCTAGGATCCTTTCTTCCTTACCTTCACAACCCTGGGCTGGCACCTCACAAATAAAGAGTCTGTGCTTTAATCCTTGCCCTGGTCTCTGCTTTCTAGAGGATCCAGTCAAAGTGACTAGCCAAGAGGGAACCATCCCAGAACAATGAGATGTTTCTCGATGCCTTTTTCTAAAACAGGAGTACTGCAGATATCGAAAAATGCATGGCAGAGTACAACAGAACTTAGCAGTGCATTCCATTGTGTCTTTATCAGCCTACTCATCTATATCTTAACTTCCTTAGAAAGGAGGGTGCAGTTTTGTTAACATTTTCCAATGTACTGAGAGTAGGAGGGAAAGGAAGGAGGCGCAAGCTGGGGAGAATGTGCATCCCTCAGTCTCCCAATTTTATATCTCTGGCTCTGCTGTCAGGGGCGTTTCTGGTGTTGAAAATGTAATAGAACATGAAACAATAAAAGTCATATCAGTTATGTCACTTGTGAGATATAAGTCACGATTATATCTATTCTGAGACAATGTCAATATCAAATATTTTCCAACCAAACATTTCTGTCTTCTATATGTGCCGTTAGGATCATACACACACAAACAACAAGAACAGCAGCCGTGTAGTCACAAAAGCTTCCGACACTGAACAGATTGGAAAATGGCAGCCACTTCGTCTCTCTTTGTCCTCCCAAACTCTAATTCCATCTTTGCCTATTTATCACCAACAAAAGAGAGATGATTTGTAGGGGGATTGAGAAGAGCTTTTAGCATCCTGCAAGCAGTACCCTCTATTCCCTCTTTTACTTTCATTAAAAAAAAAAAAAACTGTGCAAATGAGCCAGTCCTCACAACTGCAAGACCCTAACTGAAATAAGGTGGAACTTAAAAAAAGAAATCAGGCTGTGAGCCAGAAAACATGAGTCAATATTAATTTAGCCAGCATTCATCAATCTAATTCACTCTATTTATCAGCCTAATAGAATTCCATAAAATGGATGTACAATTCTACTACTTACATATTTTTGGTTCATTTCCAATTTTCTGTTATTACAAGCAGTTTTATATCCCACATCTTTGTCCATATATCTTTGTATTCATGGCTCAGTATATTTGTGAGAGAGAAGCAGGAGTTTTGGATCTTTTCTGTTCTTTTTTTAAAAAATTTTAGTAGAAATGGCCAATTCATTGACTACTTAAAAGTGTGTAAAATGCTTGTTTTCCACCCCACTACCAACACTGGGGTTTAAAAAAAAATAAAGAGCTTTAGTCTTTTCCATTCAGATAGGTGAAAGGAATAATTCTCTTAAACCCTTCTTGGTTTTAATGTCATCAGCTCAGAAGTTTTCTAAAAGTAACACATAGAATTTCTTGGGGCCTATGACTGGCTTGGAAGTGGAGAAGGTAGTTGAGAAAGAAAAACTTTAAAAACCCACCTATGCTCATGCATATCTGCGTTACAAACTGAGGTTCCAGATATAACTTTAAATTAACCCCAAAGTTCTGAGGCTATTGAATATTTGGAAAATTCACTGGACTGAATGATCACTAATTTCTTTCCCACCTGTATTAGTCAGGGTTCAGCCAAGGGAGCAGAACCAGTAGGGGATATATATTAAGATATGTACTATAAGGAATTGGCTTATGCAGTTGTAGGGGCTGGTTATGCAAGTCCAAAATCCACAGGGCAGACCTTCAGGAAAGACAGACTAGTACTGTTGCTGGGCATGAGCTGAGAAGCCTCACCTGTGCTCTTGAAGCCTACCAACTGATTAAGTCAGGCCCAACCAGATTATCTGGGCTAATTTCCCTTATTTAAAGTCAACTGAGGCAATAACGAATGCTGGTGAGGATGTGGAGAAAGGGGAACCATCGCACATTGTTGGTGGGAATGTCAATCAGTGCAGCCACTATGGAGAACAGTGTGGTGGTTCTTCAAGAAACTAAAGATAGAACCACCCTATGACCCAGCAATCCCACTGCTAGGTATACATCCAAAAGAAAGGAAATCAGTACATCAAAAAGATATTTGCACTCCCATGTTTTTTGTAGCACTATTCACAATAACTAAGATATGGAATCAACCTAAGTGTCCATCAAGGGATGAATGAGTACAGAAATTGTGGTGTATCTATACAATGGGATATTATTTAGTCATAAAAAAGAAAGAAATTCTATCATTTGCAACAACATGGATGGAACTGGAGAACATTATGTTAAATGAAATAAGTCAAGCACAGAAAGACAAATCTTGCATGTTTTCACTTATATGTGGGAGCTAAATATTAAAAACAACAGATCTCATGGAGACAGAGAGTAGAATGATGGTTACAAGAGGCTGGGAAGGGTAGTGGGGAGAAGGAGATAAAGTGGGGATGGTTAATGGGTGAAAAACTATAGTTAGATGGAATGAACAATATTTAACAGCACAGCAATGTGACTATGGCCAACAATAAGTTATAATATAATTTAAAATGACTAAAAGAGTGGAATTGGAATGTTCCTAACACAAAGAAATGATAAATGCATAAGGTGATGGATTCCCCAATTACACTGATTGGATTAATACACACTGTATGCCTATATCAAAATATCACATGTACCTTATAAGTATATACAACTATTATGTACCCAGAATGACTAAAAATAAAAAAATGAAAATGGAAAAAAAATAAATCAACTGATCATGGTCTTCAATCACATCTACAAAATACCTTCACAGCAACACTTAGATTAGGGTTTGATTAAATATTAATAACTAGGCACTATAGCCTAAACAAGTTAACACATAAAACGACCATCAGAGCAGCCCATCTTATTTTGGTGAGGAGATGAAAGGTCTTAACAATTTTTATATTTGTAATGCCTATATCTCTAGCTACACTGTGTCATTCTTAAGGACAAGTATTTTCTCTTATTAATTAATTTTTTTTAATGTTCATAACTGCTGTATTTGTAATAATCAAAAATTGGAGACAACCAAAAGGTCCTTGGATAGGTGAATGGCTAGACAAACTGCAGTCCATTCATACCATGAAATACTATTCAGGAATTAAAAGGCACAAACTATTGTTATCAATAACTTGGATGAACCTCAAGGGCATACCCTGAGTGATAAAAGCCAATTTCAAAATGTCATGTACTGTATGATTCCGTGAGGCAACATTCCAGAAATGACAAAATTTTAGAAATGGAGAACAGACTAATGGTTGCCAGGGCTTAGGGAGGTGGACGTGGTTATCAAGAGGTAGTGTGAGGAAGGTCCTAGTGGAGATGGAATAGTTCTGTACCCTGACTGGGGCAGAGTGGTTACCAGTCTAAACATGTGACAAAAAATAACAGAGATACAAAGGGGACCTCTCTACCATATTTGCAACTTCCTATAGATCTAGAATTGTTTCAAAATCCAAAGCTTAAAAAACAGAGAAATATACAGAATACTTGCCTGACCTCAAAGTTGGGAGAATTTGCTGAGAAGGATGGCAGAGGGAATAACCGTAAGTGGAGACAGACACCTGAGCAACTGTGCAGACTCGACAGTGTTTGCACGGCGAGAGTCTGGACAAGCAAAGTCCAATAAATTGATAGAATCGCAAACAATTTGCAATCCATGGGCAAATTGTTATGAATCCAATAAGGGCTATTGATAAGATATTAAGTGTTGTTAGAATCCTGGGAAACCATATTTAAGGAGATGGGGTTGAGATGCAAAGGAACAGGCACTGGAAGCCCTAATTAGTACACGCTTTTCCTCAGTGTACATACCTTCACACGCTGTGCTTGGATCTCTCTGAGATCAAGAGTAGTGATGGCCATGATGTTGTTGACAAAAATCACTATTCATTAAAAAATCACAGACAGTGTGTTTTCACAACAGTTGCAAACATGATCTAGTGTTTTTAGCTGGACATGAGTAATGATTGGCCTGGGTCTCCAAGGTGGAGCTAGCATCTGTGTTGCCGTGACATCCTGACCCCGTTGCCTCTCCCCACCAAAGAAGAGGAGCTGGGCTGGATGGGGCAGTTAAGAAGATGTCACCTTCTAACCCTATGGGACACCATGAGCCTGGGGACACTAACCCAGGGATTTAGATGACTTGCCAGAGGCTGGGGATGGGCTAGCTGAATATGAGAAGCTCCAGGGGCCACAGTCACACAGACTTTTCGTCCAGGAACATCACCAGCATCTCACAGGGAGGATAGTTGTGAGTCCAGAGGCATCTCCCCACTTCCCAGAGGCCCTGAGAGAGGGGTAGAGTCTTTTACTGAGTTTTGTATTCTTTTTCCTAACATAGGTCTTGGTGTTTAATAGACCTTTAGTAAACGTTTGAAGAATTGAAGTAAATAGAATGAATGTTTGCATGCATCCCAGTTTCAAAAGAAGACATGTTTATCTTTTTTTTAATCTCTTACTAGTACCTAAATACGATGATAGATATATTGAAGATACCCAGTTTTTAGCTGATAGCTCAGCTAGAACACCCTGTATTTTCATTGATTTATTCCCATTCATAAGCCCTTTTGTCTCTTACAATTTCTTCTGCCTATATCCTACTGACTCAAATTGTACCTTTATAGTTGAACTTCTTACCTATAAGGTGTTTGAGCCTGTTACAGGGCACACCCCCTTGGGAGAGATAATATTTGATGATCTGATCAGTCTTTTATATCCTGTTTAAAAAAGGATTGGCCAAAGATACAGCAGGAAAAGTGCTGATGAATGAGAATTCACTAAAAGAAATGCAGAATTTGAAAATCTTTAGTGTTGACATCAGATTGGATTAAGAAGTAAAAGTAACTACATTTACTGAGTACTACTGAGTCCCAGGGTTTAATGTGAAATGATTTTAAAAAGGTGACCCAAAAGGCTTCCAGGGCCCCTTGTGCTTGGATTTCTATGTCTAATTGGCTCAGACTCAGGCAAATTTCTTAGCCCTATTTCTCCGTGTCTCTGCAAAGTCCTCTAGTCACGTCCCCATATCGCATCTCATGAATGTTTGCGTCTTCCGTGCAGCTGGGAAATTTAATCTCCCAATGCGCTGGTGCGTGCCACCTGGGATTAACTTTCAGTGCAAACTTGGACTGATGTTGGACTTGCTGAACCTGGATTCAGAAGACACACATTTGAACCTTGACTTTGAAACTTGCTCTGTAACTCTCTTAGCCTCAATGTGTCTCAATTTCATCATCTTTAAAACAAGACATTGGTTTGTACCTTAACAACTAGGCAGGGAGTTATAAGGGTCAAACTAAACAATATTTTATATACTTTTACAAATAGAAGAGATTGGGATTTAAGGTGGCCCCTTGCTAACTGAATGGTATCACTCAATCCTCCTGCTCTTTGAGGTTCTCCATCAAAAGCAGCATGGAAAGTGGAAGCAATAACAGAGGGAGACAACAAAACAAACAAAAATTACAGCTTTATCCATAGAGAAATGACTGATGAGCCTTTCAAAAGCTATAATGGAAAATTGGGGCCAGGAGACCAAGGAGAGCTGATTATTTGCTGCCCCCTTTTTCCCAATCTAAATTTGAGGACAACACACACAAAAAGAGAAGGAACAGAAAGAGAGACTGTCGTATGTCAGCCACCAAGGGGACCTCTGGGTGATCAGACTGAAGTACAAGACAAGAGGATGGCTCGCTGCTGGGAGGAGCCACGCCCGTGCCCATCACCCGCTGAAAGCAGGAATCACTGGAGCAGCTCAGCACATGAGCACAGAAAGCAGGGACAGAGAAACGGCAGCCTGGGCCCCTGTCCTTAAAGTGGAGGGGCTGCCCACATGCCAAGTATGGCCTGGGGATAGTAGGGGCATTTTATATTTTACATTACTGGCATAGGAAATACCTCTTCTTGTGGACTGAAAGAGGTAGTAAAAGAGCAAAAGAAGAAAGGAAAGGTCCTCCCAATACTCCCTGACATAAGGAGAAGGGGCAAAGATCCCCCGGCCTGCAGGCCGTGGTGGAGAAATGGACGACAAGGCAGGTGTGCGTGCAGCTCTTCCCGCAGCCCACCACGGGGAGGTCATATATCATGATTTTCTAAAGCAGATGGACTTTAGACCCAGATTGCATACTTTCTAAGTGATGCTGGCTGCTTCTACTATTTCCTTTGAATTTTCCTAGAAATAGCTTTTCAAATTCACGAGCCTTGAAAAAGGAAGAAAGCCAGTTCAAGGAGAATATCTGCTTTGGTTGTACATTGGTATATTTTCGATCACTATTTATAGAAAATTTAAGCCAGTTTAACTTCAGAAAACTTGATTCATATAATAAAACGTTTAGACTTTAGATTTGACTTTAAGTTCAGCTTGATCTAATGGCTCAAATAGCACAACTAATGCTTCATTTCTCTGCATCGTTGGCTCTGTCTTCTGCTACCTTGCCTTTGTTGTTAGGTTCCGTAACTACGGGTTTACATCTTCTTCCCCATTTTATGCCCAGTGGAAAGGGGCATATACAAAGAGAGGGAATGCCTTGCACAAATCCTGGGATTTACTCTGATTGGAACCAACTTGGGATACGTGCCCACCCCAAACCAATCATTATTACTTAGATCCTTCCACAAGAGAAATTTAAAGAGCTATTGACAAAAACAAAAAATAAATAAATGTTGGAGGACCAAAAACAGATATTTTACTACAAAGCCATAGCGAAATTTCCTTTCAAAGGCCATGTTTCTATGTTTGGAAATCATTGGAAGGGAAAATTAAGCAGATTATTGAATTTGTGGGAGTGAAAACTACTGAATTGGCATGATAAATATACACATAAAATGTGAAAAGAAGCTCTCCATGCAGAGAGAGTTTCTGAGGGAAAAGAGGACAATTTTAATAGTATCTCTGCTCCTTCAACCTACCTCCCTGGTGGCAGCAATTACTATCTCCTATTTTCCCTTATTTGTGTCTTTTTTCTTTGCTCTTAGAGGGTTTAGTAAAAGTGTGTGTGTATGTGTGTGTGTGTATTTGTTCTCAGTCCATAGGAATAGGACCAGTTCTGTGGGAAGAAACCAGTCTAACCTCTGAACTACTAAATAACACAATATCATTTGGCTTCTGCTGGAACACGTTTAACAACAAGGGGACTACCATTTTGCAAAGCTGCCTTTTCCCTTTCTAGGAAGCCCAGGTTATTATAAGTTATGTAATATAATGATCAAAACCTGTGCACTAAAGTTCAATGCTTTCCCTTGTGTTGGCTTTTCCATGAGGGCAGTTTGGAAAACTGACTTGTGTTATTCCCTTGCCCGCATCTATGCCATGTCTGTGCTCGCAAGAGCGAACATGGGAGGAAAGCAAATAACAATCTCAGGGAGTACTCAGGAGCCAAAATTTATGTTTACAAAGTGCTGGGAGAAATCACGCATGGTGTCCCCTCGGCGGCGGCACTGAGAAAGGTGGTGGCGATCACCCGGAGGTCGCTGGGAAAGGCCGGCAGCTTCTTCCTGGTGAGAGAGAGAAAACATGCAGGAAAAGTGCTCAAGCTTCTCAGAATTGGTTCATTTGATTACTCTAACCTTGGTCTTTTTCCTTTTTCTTTTCTTTCTCTCTCTTCTTGTTTTTCTTTTTTGGTCTCTAGTTAGATTTTTTTAAAATGGTTTATTAAAATGCAAATGTTTCAACTATCTTTTCCCCACTATTTCAATACAAGAGAAAATAGCCAATTTTCTACTTTTATCTCATCTAAATGGGATGCATTTCTTCTTTCCATATGGGAAAAGGCCACTCACTCATTTTCAGGTAATGTGTATATTCTTATAAGGTACAGATAGAGTTTTTATTTGAATGTCTGGCAACGCTTGTCATTTTTATACTAGAAATGACGGTGTGTTATGCTGTGTTCTAAAGTCCCACCATTGGAACCCAATTCATCAACATGACGTCTCTGTAAAGAAGCCTCACCCCTAGCCCCAAACTTGCAGAAAATAGCTACAATGGTCCAGTAATATCATACGAGGATTCTGGAGGAGCTAACATTTTTCATTCAAGCGTCTTACTTCAAAATATTAAACCTTCTTTATGAATGACTATACCAAATCTCACAACAGCCCTGTGGCAGAGGTATCTTCATCACCACCTCACAGATTAGAAACTTAGGCTCATAGAGGGTAGGTAATTGCCTAAGGTAACACGCAGAGCCTGGGAAAAGTAAAAAGTAGATTGGGAAAAGTTCAGAATGTCAGCCTTATGAGCTAGGGGTCAGTTAGCACTGGAACTATAAATGAGCTCCTCACTAATGGTAAGAGTCCAGTCTCTGCAATCTGGGCAGGTGGCCTCGAAGTGTCTGTGTGGAAAGGGCAAGGGGGTGTGTGTCTGGGGCAGTGGCTGTGTGGGTGGTGGTATGTGCGGAAGGCCTGCTATGGGCCAGTCCCTTGCACATCATCTGTCTTACAGAGACTGAGTCCTTTCAGGAAAGCATAATCATGTTCATTTACGGAAATAGGAGAACTGGGCCTATAGAGAGTAAGTCATTTGTCCAATTTCACGTAACTCTTGCAAATATTGACTGAAAGAACCGGGATTTGGCTTGACCTCAAGAACGTTCTTCTTCACCAAGAAGAAACATTAGGGAAGGTGAGTGAGTGCATGAGACAACATTATCACCCAGAACCAATCTCTGTCACATCAGCAAACCCCAGCCATCTAAAACTCAAACTCTTCCTTCTTTTAGGTAGAAATAATTGTCATCTATTCTTGCAGCAGGCCTATTAAAATTGAGATATACTTTGCTTCAACAATTTTTCAATCACTTTTGATTGAATGATTTATTTATTGATTAATTCATTCATCAAACACATAACCTTGTAAGCTATGTACTTGACATACAGATGAATAAAGCAAAAATCTTGCTCCCAAGGAAGGTCTGTCTCACCAGAGATAGAAGTTAAAATAGTTAGAAAGCAATGGGGTAAAGTCATCTGGAAGGAAGGAGAAGAGGGGAGTCTTTGTTGAGTAGTTAAACAAAAGCTTCTTAAAAAATGTACTATAGGGTGATTTTCAAAAGGAATTAAAGAAAATTAATCAACAATATTATCTAATACCTAATATATGCAGGGAACTATGATAGTGGAAAAGATACAAAGGAATTTAATAATATGAATATTATCCACTGAGCCCCTACCCTATGCCAGGATATTTACATGTATGTATTCCTCATCCAAGATCAAATTTATTAATCTTATTTAGAAACAAATTAGATTAAACCAAGACTCTGAAGTTAAATAAAACAGTAGATTTGAAATTCAAATTCACTTTTTCTAGGCACTAAGACTATGTCCTACTTTTCCATACTACCTCTCCAAAGACCCCTGAATTAGAGGGATTTACTCACCGGTTGGAAAGATAAGACTTACAGACAGGAAAACAATGGCTAATAATGACACAGTAAATCAAAATTAATGATAAACATAATATATATGTTATATAATATTATTATATATTATAGATGCATTAGATATATATTATATATAAAATGTTATATAGTACATATTATACATGAATATAGCTGTAAAAGGAAGCTATTCCTGTGGACCATAAAGGCTCCATAATAGAGTTGTAAGTTGGGATCAGCTTCAAAAGACAGTAGAAGGAAATAATACTGCCCCCCACACCCTCCCCTAGAGTCCAGTGTCTCCTGTATGGAAATCAGAGGACTATGCTCTACATTGATCATTCTTTGGGGCCATAAGGCCTCCTGGCTCTATAGGGGTTGTTGGTTCAGCTGAAATGTATAAACATTCCAAGTGTTAGTCACTCTTAGAAAGTAAGATCCTGGGATGTGTATTCACTTATTTGTTTGTTGATTGCTATGAATAAATTACTGTCAGCTTAGTGGCTTAAAACCACACACATCTATCATATTACAGTTTCCGTGGTTTAGGATTCTGGGCATAAGTTAGCCGGTTCCTCTCCTCAGGCTCTCATCACGCTGAAGTCAAGGTGTCCATCCACTAGGGCTGTGCCTGCGTCTGAGACGTGGGGTCCTCTTCCCAGCCCACTGGTTAGTGGAAGAATTCAGTCCCCTGTGGCTGCAGAACAGAGGCACTCAACTCCTCGAGGCCACCCCGGTTCCCTGCCACCGGGTCCTCTCCTCAACGTGATAAGTTGCTTCCTGAAGGCCAGCATAAGAGTATCTGCTTCTTGTCTTTGACCTTGAGACCTTCTTCTAGTGGGCTCATCTGAGTAGGTAAGGCCCACCCAAGCTAATCTTCCCACTGATTCCCAAAGTCAACCAATTAGGGATCTTCATTACATCTGCAAAATCCCTTCACCTTTGCCATAGAACATTAACTAATTATGGCAGGGATACTCCATCATATTCACAGGACCTGCCCACACTCAAGGGGAGAGGATTTATAAAGGGTGAGAATCTTAGGACCATGTTAAGGTTCTGTCTACCACAGACAGAATAAAGGAACTTTGTCCATTTAACCCATATTTATTGAGAGCCTATTATTCCTTAGTACTGGGGAATATAATAAACCACAAAGCTAATAAAATCTATAGCCTCATAAGGACATGGGAAGCTGTTGTGGGATGAATTGAACCCCACAAAAATTCATGTGTTGAAGTCCTAACCCCAGGTACCTCAGTGTGTAGCTGTGTTTAGAGACAGGCCCTTTAAAGAGGTGACTAAGTTAAAATGAGGCCATCAGGGTGAGCTCTAAACCCACCTGCCTGTTGTCCTTTCAAAAAATGGAAATTTGAACAGAAAGACACGAGGGATGTGCGTGCAGAGGAAAGACCGTGAGAGGACATATCAAGAAAGGCAAGGAGAGAGGCCTCAGGAGAAACCACCCCTGCTGACCCTTT
This sequence comes from Daubentonia madagascariensis, assembly GCA_023783475.1. Classification (NCBI taxonomy): domain Eukaryota; kingdom Metazoa; phylum Chordata; class Mammalia; order Primates; family Daubentoniidae; genus Daubentonia; species Daubentonia madagascariensis. The sequence continues at coordinate 2,148,613 of JAKFHU010001747.1, read as the reverse complement.
GCTCTTGGACTTCCAGCCTCCAGAAGTGTGAGGAAATAGACCACTGTCATCTAAGCCCCTTGGTCTGTGGTGTTTTATTATGGCAGCCCCAGAAAACCAACACAGATGTCTTCATGGGAAACCAGACAATCAAATAAAGAATGTGGCCAGTTACCTGACACTGCAGTGTTACACAGAAAAGCAAAACAAGGTCAGAGATGGATACTATTTCAGATGCATTGTTTAGGAAAAGGATGGCAGATCTGAAGAGAAAATAAACTCCTTCCTTCCTTGATCAAGCTCTTTTGGGACCGGACCCTTGGGAGAGTTCCTAGAGTGCCCTAGGTGATGGGAGGACAGTCATTTCACAGGGAGGCAGGGGCAGCCCTGCAGGCAACTGGAGGAATAAAGATGGGTCTGTGGATTCCATGATCTGAAACATAAGTTACTCTGATTTCAATTTCTCTCAGCTTTTCAGTCCTCTCCAATATCCTATCCTGGTCCCTGCTGTGCTGTGGGGCTCTGGGGATATTGGGGTTCAGTCTGGACCAGAATGGTTCAAGGGTAGCATGCCTAGAGGCCAGCGCGGTGGTGGCAAGTCTGAAACGTGAAGTCTTTATGAGGAAGGTGAGTCTAGAGCCTGCAAATTCTAGCTGTCCTTGAGCCATGAAGATGTTCCCTCCCCTACCTTCTTTGGAGATAGAGGTCATTCATTTAAGGTGATTATCAACACCCTAAAAAATTGGAATAATATAAGCAGAGAATGGTGTGATCAAAAGCGTGGGGCAGGCACACAAAGTACCGCAGTCCAGTGGTAAATCCAGAAGTTTATCACTGAGAAATGTGATGTAAGTAGGTGATTCTAGAAAGATAGGCTGAGGCTGGACTGTGCACAGGGTCATAGAGAATGAGCTGCTATGTGGAGTTATCTACTTTGTTAATTTATATTTTCATGTCCTCTTTATTGGGTAATTTATGGTAATTCACATACCATAAAATTCACCTTTTTAAAGTGTACAGTTCAGTGGTTTGTAGGATATTCACAGAGTCCTGCAACCACCACCACTATCCATTACCTTGTTGCAGGCTGAAAACACAAACAGGGTCAAGAAGGATTTGGAAAAAAATCTCAGAAAACATGCCAATAATTCAAGAAAAGATAGATATGTAGTGGGTCTTTGAGGAAATTCTTTCATGAACCATACTCATAGGGGCATGGTTAGAGTCCAGAAGAAAAATGTTCATTGATTTCATGCCACTTTTAAATTCTTATCACTTTTGATGTTGTCTTTGAGACACAATACCAAGTATGGTGCCTGGTACATTATTTGAGCTCATTAAACATTTGTTGAATGAATAAATGGATAGTTCACATTCCTCTAGCCAGGAAATCAGACTTTGGTGTGTGTTTATGAGTGTTTTCAAAATGCGATTCATTTAAAGATAGTTAGGAGCTGCTCCCTCCATCCTCTCACTATGCACCCACTATTGGCAACTGCATTTTATTTTGTAGATTCATTTCCCCCACTGTATTTGTATCCACTGTATAGTAATGATTCATGGTTCTTCTTATTAATTTAGCGCCCCTTGTGGTAGGCGTTTCATCTGGGAGGGATTGTTTCATTATGTCCTTATTTTCCTCCCACGTTTCCTTCCCCACGCACATCAGCCCACCTTCCTCCATCTTCAGACCCTGCCTTTGATTATGGACGTCACACAAGCTAGTGCTGAATCTGATATTTCTTTTCTAAGATCTCCTGACTGTTCATATTTCTTCAAAGCTTGGTGCCTCTCTACTCACAGATACGGAATTCCATGCAAGTCTTCATATCTTTACTTGAACTTCTTCCCAATACATTTTGTCTTTGGTTGGACACTCCTAGACGTGGGACTTAATTGTTGAGTTTAGTTCAGGTATGGAATGGAGCAGATACTGTTGGTTGCAAATTCAACATCTATTTCTGCCTGTTCCTCTCCAGTTCCCCAGGCAAGGCTTTTATATTGGATCAGGGGAGGATTTTTTCAACATCTTTTATTGGGGAAAAATTAAAAAGTGCAAAGCTACTGTTGCCACAGACAGCCACACTGTGACGAGGAAGAAAACCAGCCGTAGGATGAAACTGCCCCTGAGCACAGCAAAGGAAGGAATCCAGGTGCCTTTGACATCAATAAGTGGATCATCATGTCAGGTTGGGAGTCTGTTCTAACTCTTCACTTTTTTGTTTTGTGAAATAATTCAATTAAAAAAAATTTTATAATAATCTGATTTTATGATTAGTATTTAAATTAGAAAGTAAGGAAGTGCTTACATAACAAACCAGTGGGGATATGTCAAAGGAACGCAGGAGCCAAATGAACAATCTCCAAATGGCCAAAGAAGAAATTAAGCAACAAAGTAAATAATGTAGTATCAGATTATAACCCAAAGTATAAAACAAATATCTATGAGTCCATTTGATATAAATAAATTACGGTATAATTAAGTAAATGGGGGAGGGGGAGAGATGAATCTCTAAATAAACAGACAAAAGAATTCTGAGTGATTTACGTAGATACTGTCTCCCTCGGGAGGAGGAGCCAACTCCACATCCCTCTGGTGCAGCACTGGCCGCACAAAGTGACTTCCTTCTGAAAGAGGATGGGGAAGAGGAACGTCACTGTGGAGAAGCGTGACAAGCAATAGCTCGGCCCTGGGATCAAGTAGGGAGAAGTCATGTTGATAGTGGTGCCCTTGATGTGACGTGATGAGAATGGCACCCCATCTCTGTGGTCTTCCTCCTAAAAAACATAACCCTGGTATAACCCTGAGAAAAAACCACCAGACAAACCTGTATTCTAGAGTTCATGGTCAGTACTGCTCAACATTCTCAAGGTCATCAAAAACAAGGTAAATCTGAGAAACTGTCACAGCCCAAGAAGCCTGTGGAGACATGGTGACTCAATATAATGTGATCTCCTGGATGGAACCTTAGAACCAAGAAAGACTTTGGGAAATCCGAATGAAGTAAGGAGTTTAGTTAATAAGTCTATAGGGTTCTATTCGTGGTGACAAATGTATCATCACGTTAACATAAGATGTCAACAATAGGGACACTGAGGTGTAGGGGTACACGGGAACCTTCTGTACTCTCTTTGCATCTTTTCTGTAAATCTAAAACTATTCTAAAAAATAGTTCAGAGTTCCCATATATTCTTAAAGGCGTCTTTTTGGTGAACAGTAGTTCTTATTTTTAACATGATCAAATGTATTGGTCTTTTTCTCTGTTATTAGTAATTTTCTTTCTCTTTTTTAATAAATGTCATCTTGTCCCTTCTCAATGTCATAAAGATATTCTCTTATGTCTCCTAGAAGCTTTGTTTTTTGGTTTTCCTATTGAAGTAGATTATATACCTGGAATTAATTTTTGTGTATGATATGAAGTGGGGAATGATCTTATTTTTTTCTATTTTCAACATTTATTGAAATTTTGTCCTTTGTCCACTATGTGCAGAGCCGATAACAAGTTTCTTCGTGTGGCATGGCCTTATGTTTCTAAAGACCTAGGGGACTAGGTCTCAAATGGACCGCTCATCACCCCACCTGGCCAGCAGGCAATCTAGAAAAGCCACCCATCCATAGTTAGCAAGTGAATGTGTCCTAAAGTCAGTTCTTGACTGGCCCCAGGCAGTGTCTGCCTGGTCTGTTATAGGCAGCTCCTGTTCTTGGAAAGGAACATAAGCTGTTGCAATGCAATTGTTCAGGCCCTTATTTAATATCTCCCTTTCCACTTAAGAAAAAATAAATCTCTATAAATCTTCAGAGCTTTCCATAATGTGCCCCAAGCTATCTTCTAGTCTTCCATATCACAATTCTTACCACCAATTCCTACTGACCTCCTACCCATTCCTCAAAGACATCACTTTAGTAACTTCAAACATGACATTTTTTCTACCAGAAAATTGTATCCTCCTGTGCCTTTCCTGTTCTGGATATTTCCGGTTCCTTCTTTTCCCTGGCTAATTCTTATTCTTCCTTCAAATTTCAGAATAAGTAATTCTTCTTTACAAAAGACTACCATACTCCATCAGAATAAGGGTCTTCCCTGTTATAATGTCATTTGTAGTGCTTACCACAATTATACTTGGTTAATTATTTGCATGTTTATCATGTTAATTCTTTTCTCCCAATACACTGAGAGTTTCATGAAATATCTGGTTGAGCAATGTTCTCAAAGTCCACCATAGCATCAGGTACACGGTGGCCTCTTTAAAAACATTTATTGAATAACTGGGGGAAAAAAACGTATTTAAACAGCTGTCACTGGAATTTATTTTAAGAAATGAACTCTAAAAAAAGTGTCCTTACAAAAACTCTTTAGGAAAAAGAAGTGCCTAGAATAGAAAGTAAATCTCTGAGGGCATAAGTAATTCAAAAACTAAGGCGCATTAGAGGAGGATAAACTGCTCTGAATTATTAATACAAATTAGCAGAGATGAGGGCGGAGAGAGAGTGAAAACGCACAGGAGTTGGGAGGGGCTCAGGAGAGCAAGACCGGGAAGCAGAAAACAGCAGATTTGTCTAAGGACCTAGAATTTGTCTAAGAATTATCGGTTCTCCTCCTCCTCCTCCTCCTTTGTGATATATCTTTCACTTAATATCCTCCATCTCTCCAAACTGATGTTCACAACCAACTCTCCAGCGCCAGCTTGGTGCAGAGGTGGCAGTGCCTGCGGGCATGGACATCGAAGAGCGGCCCACAGTCCTCGCCCAGCCGAGGCCACGCCCGAGCAAGAGCTGCTATATTTGTGGATGTAAGACCCCCCTGCCCCACCCCGCGGAAATTCAATCTAAATATTAGAGGGCAGGAAGACCCTGTGGCATCCCTCTCAAGGCGCAGCACACTTCAGGGCCTCACATCTCTCCTGCTGCCCGCAGTGCTCTCCCTAGGGAATCATCGGGTCAGCTCAGCACCAGCCATGCCTGACCACCACGTTTAAAAGTGGACCCCCTTCCCCAGTCCCGCTTTATCATCTTACCCTGTTCTGTTGCCTTCCTACATTTATCACTGTCTCATATTATCTATTTTATGCATCTGTTTCCTCACGTACTGTGTATAGTATACTTGTGAGGACAGAGAATTTTCCATCTTGGTCCCTGTGGCATGCCCAGAATGTAGATAAGAACCTGGTAAATAGTAGGTTGTCTCTGAGTAATTGTTGAATAAATAAAATAATCTTGGTTACAAATGAATAATTGAATGCATGAATAAGAAGGAAAGGAACCTTCTAATAAGTAATTGAAATTACCTGTAAGACACGGGAAATGGAACTCAAGGGAGTGATGCACGTGTTTGTCATTCTTTCTGATCCTCCTGTTCTCTCTCTCTCTCTCTCTCTCTCAGTTTGTATCCGCGTTTAAGCACAGGTGCCTCGACTTTAGGCAAAGTGGACGGCCATTCTGAGCACTGAGCAGGAGCCCTAGCTGGGGTGGAGTGTATGCATTTGCGTGTGCATGTGTGTGTGTGTATGTCTGTGCCATGTGCCTATCTGCCAGCCTGGCAGCCACAATGTTTACAGCAGGTCTTTTGAGTGGCACTGGAGAGCCACAGTCATATCCAGGTCAGTAATCGAAGGCCCCCTGGTTTGTGAGTTGGGGATCACTCATGTGTCTGTGCTGAGAGGGGGACCTGAGTCTTTCACACACTGCAGTAGCTTAAGACAAAGTTTGCACATGTAAAGCAGTCAGCATTCCCCCCTGTCAACGCCTCGTGCGAGTGGAAGCCCTACATAGATGCAAAGTCCTATTATTTTTAGAGTTGGAAAATGTTTCACAAGAAATGTTTAATACAGATGTCACTACACTAGTGGCACTACAGACTCATAGGTCAGTTTCATATGTGTGTGAGTGAGTGCTCTTGAGATGTTAAAAGTGAAATTATACCTGATTTTTTAAATTAATTCTTTAAAGCATGTGGCTCTTTATCCATGATATGCACAAAAGGTTTTACTCAATGACAGTACATGTAAAACCTTTATGCCTTAATTAAGGACATGAGGCCATGAAAATGATGGAATATTATTTTGACAGAGTTTTGCTATTTTATGAGAAACAAAATTTGCACCTCAATATAAACATAATTAAGCATAGTTTCTTAGTTTTTAAAATCTTAATTTGGGAAATCCAAAAGAAATATGGAATGTGCCAACATTTTTTTTTTTTTTTTTTTTGAGACAGGGTGTCACTCTGTTGCCCAGGCTGGGCTCAAGCGATCTTCCCGCCTGAGCCTCCTAAAGTGCTGGGATTACAGTGAGCCACTGTCAGTATTGTTAAGTATTCCATCTTGCTACCTTATGCTTCTACTCATAACTATTACTCAAAGCAGGTATTTTTTAAAAACATATTTTCTTGACCATGTCTTCTTAATGTCAATATCAGATTTCCTTACCACCAGGCAGCATATAATTTGAAGATGATCACAGTAGTATTATTGAACATCACAATTTTATGTAATATTCATCCTTTTCCATAATGACACATAAAAATACAGGCCCAAAAGGTTGCTCAATTTTTTACAATTCTAATTAATGAGGAAACTCACCACAGAATTTATAGAGCCATTTCCGCTTCTGTACAGGAGACAGGAAAAATCGGTGAGAGAAATTAGAAAATTATAGCAATCAGTCCAGGACATATAATGTCTATGTAATATATACTTTTGAAAAAGAGAACAAAATATGGAAGGCAGGAAATTATAAAAAACATTTTCAAAATTATTTCTCAGCCATGGAGAATGTGGAACTCTAGCCCTGGGGTCAGCAAACCTCCTGTAAAGGACCACACCGCGAATGCTTTGGGCTTTATCAGCCACATCCACCTTCAGTCTCTGTCACAATGACTCAACTCTGCTATTACAGCACAAAAGTAGCTACAGGAAATCCAGAAATGAAGACATCTGGCTGTATTCCAATAAAATTTTATTAATTGATGTTGAAATTTGAGTTTCATACAATTTTCACATCATGGAATTTTCTCTTTCTTCTTAGCCTCCTCTTGCTCCTCCTCCTCTTCCTCCTTCTCCCCGTTTAAAAATGCAAACAAATTTTAGATTGTGGGCCAATCAGAACTTCAAGTGGTGGGCGAGATTTGCACCATGGACTATGAGTTCCCAACTCCAGATCTAACCTCTAAGGGTCCGCTGAGGGCCCAGCACAATATGTGGGAACGTACGGACACTCGGGCCACCCCTGTGGAATCTCAGACACTAGGGACAAAGGCAGGGATTTTAATGTTCGGTTTTAATTTGGTTTTGTTTTTAGAAATTCAATGCAAATTGCTCAAAATGTGTTTGTGTGTGTGTGTGTGGTGTGTTTGTTTTTATTTTATTGTTTTATCTTGACAAACTGATTATAAAATTCATATAAAAGCATAGGGTCAAATAGGCGACCCAATTTTGAGTAAGAAGAACACAAAGATACACACAGAGGTGATAAATGAGCATCATTTCTAATAATTGAAAGCCTGAATGTACAGATGGACAATGGCCAAAGCATGTATAAAAACAGAATTCTGACTCATAATCTGCAGCAACAAGGCCAGGTACCAACTGCTTACCTACAGGAGCCAGCCTGCCGTCTGCAAGCCACACTTGTGGGAGATTGGACCACTATCTCTAGCAACCAGTCCAGGAAGCCAAATAATAACCCCTGTAACAAAATGGCCAGGACTTGATTTAGCTTCCCTAAATTTTGTCCTTGCTTCCAACTTAGGTCCAACCAGGAAAAACCAAATATGCTCCCCTAACCAATCACATAGATGTCCCCTTCTGGTTCGAACACCTGCAAATTTCCCATGCCAACAGCCTCCATCAGGGCACACCTGAAGCCTCCCTTTTGTCCACTACAAAGAGTCCCCCCTCCTCATCCTGCCTTTGAGTCTTAACCAAAACTCAAGTGGTGGTGGCTAACTCTCTTGCTATAGCCAACTCGATACACAGCCTTCACCAATTCCTCTTGGTCGGTCTTCGTTTATTTCCACATAATGAAAATTTGCAGATACATCCATTGATAGAATACTTTGTAAATAAATTGTGATTAATCTATACAATGGAAATTAACTCCGAGAAAAGAGTTCTGTGGTAATTGCCACCTAGTAAGACAAATGTGACTATTTTTTTACAATTTTCCTTAGAGTACCTTTGAAAAGAGGCAAAACCCTGGTATTTTCAGGAGGCTTTACTTCTCCTCTCCAGCCATGGCCCTTATGGACTTTCCAAGTCCATGATCAGGCAGCTAATCAGGCAGCTGATTCTCACAGGGAGAGTTCTCAGCCCACCCACGGGCTCCACACTCTGTCCCTATCTCCCACTCAACCCCAGTGTTCAGAGAACAGAAAATAATGTAAAGCAAATTAGCAGGAAGTCTGCAAGAGTGTTTCTTCCATTCCACGTCCAGACCATATCCCATGGTGCCCAAAGTTCAAAGCTGGTGGACTGTGACAGCTCATGACTTGGCATTGCTGCCTGCAAAGAAGCAGCAGGTAAAGGAAAGGGGGAAAGGGAGAGTGTTGACACATCAAATATATGATGCTCAGTTAAATCTGAATTTCAGATACTCAGCAAATTTTTTTTAATGTAAGTATATCCCAAGTATTGCACTGAGCATAGTTATACTGCAAAGTATCATTTGTGCATTTGAAATTCACATCTATCCAAGTGTCTTGTACTTTTATTTGCTAAATCTGGCAACCTGAGGGGGCAGGGTATTTATGGAATACTTATAACCAGGGTTGATAGTCTCACTGTGGTTACTTAGAGCTGTGCTGTTTAATTTCAAAATGTTTGCTTTTCTTTTTTAAAATTTTTATTATTTATTTATTTTTATTTCAACATATTAAAGGGGTACAAATGTTTTTGGTTACATGGATCGATATTGTTATGTTTGAGTCAGGGATATAAGTGTGCCTGTCACCCAGATAGTATTCATTGTACCCATTAGGTAGGTTTTCGCCCATCCCCTCCTCCCCCCTTCCCCCTGCTTGATTTCCACTGAGTTTTACTTTCCTCTGTGCACATGTGTGCTAATTGGTTAGTTCCAATTTAATATCAAGTGCATGTGGTGTTTGTTTTTCCATTCTTTAGATACTTCACTTAGGATAACGGTCTTCAATTCCATCCAAATTGTTGCAAAAGGCATTAAGTCATCCTTTTTCCTGGCTGAGTAGTATTCCATGGTATACATATACCACATTTTGTAAATCCATTCATGAATTGACGGGCACTTGGGTTGATTCCACATCTTTGCAATTCTGAATTGTGCTGCAGCAAACATTCGGGTGCAGGTGTCTTTTTGATAAAATGACTTCTTTTCCTTTGGGTAAATACCTAGTAGTGGGATTGCTGAATCAAATGGTAGGTCTACTTTTAGTTCTTTGAGGTATCCGTACTGTTTTCCATAGAGGTTATACTAATTTTCAGTCCCACCAACAGTGTCTAAGTGTTCCTTTCTGTCTGCATCCACACCAGCATCTCTTGCTTTTGGACTTAATAAAAGCCACTTCAACTGGGGTAGGATGATATCTTATTGTAGTTTTAATTTGCATTTCCCTGCTGATTAGTGACGTTGAGCATTTTTTCATATGTTCATTGGCCATTTGTCTATCTTCTTTTGAAAAGCTCCTGTTCATTTGTTGTGCCCGCTTTTTAATGGGGTTGTTTGGGGTTTTTTTTGCTGATTTGCTTGAGTTCTTTGTACATTCTGGTTATTAGCTCTTTACTAGATGTGCAGCTTGCTGAGAGATCTTCTTTTACTACTTTTAATAGAATGCTAATGGTCTGTCAATGTCCTTTCAAATTAAGTACCTCTATAAAGTAAAATATAAAATGAAATCAACAAATATTTAATGGATATCTGCTATTTTATACGGTGCAAAATAGGGCAATAAAGAAACATACCTGGTGGGAGTTCTGCCAGTAATGGTGGAATAACTTATATAGGACTCAAGGTCACAAAGATTAAAAAAAAAAGCCACTGAGGAGCAGGAAAGAGCAGGCAGAAACAGGACAGGAGTCAACCTTTGAAAGGACAGGACCACACTCACTCATATTTATGAGGCTTTTCCCCTAAGCGTGCACCACAATCCCGGGCACCACACAATGGGAAGACAGGAAGAAAGCCATTCTTGTTGCCTTGAAGTGTCAGAAGACAGAGTTCAAGATGCTGAAGCAATTGAAAAATTGAGGTAAAATCCTGGACAAAAAAGACCCACGGCTCTTCTCAGATTCTCACACGACATTCACACTATGCATGTGCAGGCAAAACTCCAAGGAGCCTGAGGAAAGAGTTTCCACACAAGGGAGAAAGAGTTTTGAGTCTAAATCCTACCAAATTAGGTAAATATTATCAGTTTGCCACTGACCTGCCTATCAAAGTGTATAAAACCAAGCCCCTACAAGTTCAAATTGTTCAACCAGTAATATAACATCCATAAAGTTCTGAAAGAAAGAAAAATCTTAGATTTCTATGTCCATGAAAATCCCCTTCAAAAATTAGGGCAAAATAAAAGTGTTTTCACATAAACAAAAACTGAAAGACTCCACCTCCAGCAGACCAATTATCGAATCTTCAGGAAGGCATAACAATTACAAATGCATATGCATCTAATTATGGAACTTCAAAATACATGAAACAAAAACTTACTAATGGGTATAACAGATAAATTATCTATCACAGCTGGAGATTTTAACACCCCCCCTTAGCAATTGATTTAGCAATTGTCCAAAAATCAGTAAATATATAAAAGATTTGAACAACACTACAACTCAATTAGGCCTGGCAATTACAGAGCACAGGACTCAATGGCTTCAAAATATACATTCTTTTTACAAGTGCACACAAAATATTCACCAAGACAGACCATATGCTGAGCTATAAAGCAAGTCTCAATACATGAAAAATATTGGAAACCTTACAGAGCCTGTTCTTTGAACACAAATAAATTAAACATTAACATTATAAGATACTTAAAAATATTGGAAATTAATTGGCACTCCATTAAGTAGCCTTGGTTTAAACAAGGAAAATTAGGAAATAATCTAAACTGAATATTTATAAAAACACAACATATCAAAATTTGTGAGATAGAGCCAACGGCCAAAGCATAGTCAAGAAAAAATATATAGTTTGAAAGACTTATAATAGAAAAGAAGGTTTTTAAGCCTATTAAGTTTACACTTCAGCATTATCAGTATTCAGGGAAATGGAATATAAAACTACAATGACATACCATTTAAAATGACTAGTAGGACTACAATTAAAACAACTGACAATATCAAATGTGGGTGAGAATATGAACCAGCCAGAACTCTCACATATTGTTGGGTAGGAATGTATAATACCACAACCACTATTGAAATCTGTTTGGCAATTGCTTATAAAAATAAACACTCACCCTATGACCCCACAATTTCACTATTAGATATTTACCTAAGAGAAATAAAAGCATATGTCTACAAAAAGATGTGTACAAGAAAGTTAGCAGCAATTCTATTTACAAGTCCAAAGTGGAAACAAACCAACTGCTCACCAATAGGACAATGGTTAAACAAATTGTAGTATATAAAGAATATGACTCATCAATTGAAAAAAAAATTGAACTACAAATGTAACACTACGTGAATGAATCTCAGAAACACTGTTTTGCAATTTCAATAAAGAAATAGACTAGACACAAAAGATTATGCTGCGTGATAAAAATAAGAAAATGCCCATAGGAGATTGCAGTTTACTGAAAGTGGGGATGAGGAAACTTTGTGTGTTGATGGAAATACTCTATCTTGATCAGACTGTTACTACCAGAGCCAAAAAAATCAAAATGCTGGTGGATGCAGATTTACTGACTATAAAGAGACCTTTGAGATTCCCATAATTCAGAGTTTCTGCATCCTCTTCTGAACGGTCCATTTATTTAGGGCTCCATTCTGTTTTTTCTGTGCGTTCCAGAACTCATTCCCCACCCTACTCTCAGCGTCAAAACTGTTAAAGGTTCTAGCTTCAGCCACACCCTCCTCTGTCTCTCCTCCAGACATTTAGTTGTAGTTAAATGTGAGATGAAAGAAAATGATAGAAAGAATACTGAATAGTGTGTAAGGGCGTTTATTGACTATTAGTGTGTGGAATTGTGTAACACCCATAGAAAGAAGGAAATAAATAATAAGGGTAATAACATTAATGATAACTAACTTACTGAGTACTTAGTATGGGCCACATATTTTCTAAGCACTTTGCATAAAGTGCTTAATCCTCACAACAGTCCCATGAGGTAGTTATGATCATTTTCCCCATAAGAAAAAGGATAAAATTAGGTTGTGAAAAGGGTAAGTTGCCGAGGGATACACAGCTAGTAAATGGTAAAGCTGGGATTTATGGCTTGGCATCTAATTCCAGGGCCTATGCTGTTAACCCACTATGCTCTCAAGCAATGTGGTCCACTATGGCAGGCACTGGCCAAAAATGACTACTAAAGTTTTAATTAACTTAATCAAAGTTAAGTAAAATTAAAAATTAATTTTTAGTTGCAATGACCACATTTCAAATGCTTAATAGCCACATGTGGTTAGTCGACAGCACAGATGTAGAACATTACCTAAAATATAAGGTAAGGCCCCTTCCCAAATCAGAGGCTGATTTTTGCATTGAATATGTCTAGTTTCATGGTGAAAGTAAGGTCACATTAATGCATTAATTCAAAATTGGCTGATTAACATTCTTTCCTGCTCTCACAAAGCCTCACCTCCTCTGTTAAATGTCCCTCTACCTCGTGCTTCTAGAAGGTGCTCCCATGTGCTGCTGGTGTGCCACCACCCCAACATTTCCGCTAATCGTCTGGAAGGCACCATTTACTCCTGGGGCACTTATACTTGAGAGAATCAGGGGTAAATCAAACTTGGAGAGAAGTGGAAGTAGAAAATGCATGGGAGGTCTATGGCATGCTTGTTTTTGTACCATATTCTGTTCAAGTCACCCTAAAACAATATTCTTAGATTGGATGCATTTCAGAATTATCTTTTACTTTTTTTTTAAATATTTCTCCACTTAATTTTGTCTCTGTTTCTCATTAATTTCTTCTTTTGTACGTAAGTGTTATGTACATTTGGGGGGGTGTGTGTGTGTGTACATGCACCAGCATGTAGTAAACCTAGAATGATCTGAGAAATGATGAACACATTGTTCTGAGAATCCTTACCCCCCCCTTTGACCACTATGCTGAAGTCCCGGGGTCACAGGCCTGCGCTGCTCCAACATCCTTTGCGTGAATTCTTTCTTGGGAGAACTCTTCGTTCCCATGGACCAAGACTTCTGCTGGGTCTTTCCCACCAGCTCTCTGCATGTGCATTGACACAGCACTGGCTAAAGCCGAGAGGTCCCCTAATTAATCTCCATTTCTTTTCATTTCATTGCCCTCCTCCCTGTCCTCCCTCCTCCCTCCTCCCTCCTCCCCTCCTCCCTCCTCCCCTTCCTCCCCCTCCTCCCCTCCTCCCTCCTCTCCTTCCTCCCCTTCCTCCTCCCCTCCTCCCTCCTCCCTCCTCCCTCCTCCCCTTTCTCCCCTCCTCCCCTCCTCCTCTTCTTCCACTTCTGCTCCTGCTCCTCCTCCTTTTTTCTTTATAAAAGTTGTATATTCTTCCTTTCCCCCCTCCGTTCTTTTAGCCTTTTTATTTCAAAACATTTCAAATGTACAGAAAAGCTGAAAGGAAAATACAATGAACACCTAAAAATCATCGTTATATTTGCTGCTTTTTAAATCTTTCTGTATATCCCCTTCCCCCATGCTTCTTTCTCAAGACCTCTTTTTCCCTGCCTCCCTCCCTCCCTCTGTCCCTGTCCTCATTTATCCAGCTGTTATACCTTTCAAATTAAATTGTAGACATCCTCCTACTTTACCTGTAAATATTTCAGCATGTGAATGCGTAACAACAATACCATTGTCAGCCCAAAGGAGTTGAACATTGGTAAATATTATGATAGTATCTAGTAGACAATCTATACTAACATTTTACCAGTCATCCTAACAACATGCCCTATGGCAGCATTTATTAGAGAGAAAGTGTCCAAAATCCAATCAAGAGCCTCATCTTGCCAAACACCTTTAGCCTCTTTTAATGTGTGACTTTCATGACATTGACATTCGTGAATGGGCCTGTTTTTTTGTGAAGTCTTTCAAATTCTGGATTTGTGTCATAATTAGATTTAAGTTGAACTTTGTTGTTGGCAGGTTGTGTGCTTACCATTGAAACATACCAGAAGGCAAACAACTTCAGCGGGACCCATCACTGGTGATAGTAACTTTGTTCACTTGGATAAGGTAGTGTCTACTAGAAATCTCATTGAAGAGATACGTCTTTCCTTTGTAATTAATAAATATGATTTAGGGTGATACCTTGAGCCTTTGCGAAAATTATTTGGCCCAAAAATCTTTCATCCAATCATTTATTATTAGTAGATAATCCTTGCTCTAATCAATGATTATAGTGGAGGTTTAAAATAGATATTACATAATTCTGTCATTCCTTCTATATTAATTAGCTAGTATTCTATAAAGAATACCCCTCCACTTTTTTTTTCCTTACTATCACTATGGAGTCTATACCAGAGCCTCTTATAAGCGCTTTTCAGTGACTTCCTACTGATATTTCCAGTTCCAACCTTCGTTCTGAATTTGAATCTCCTTTCTTCCACCAGGAGAACATGGACACACAGCAACACCCATCGCTCTCTGTCTGTCTCTCTATTCATCTATCTATGTCTACCCATCCTATCCTATAATGAACAAAAACCAATACTTTGAGAATTACTACATCATGACCACTACTAACAATAAATATACTAAATAAAGTTTTCTGTAGGTCTAAGTATTTTTGGTCCTTTGAATATACCTCACTGAGGGTGGAAAGAAGGTGTACTCTGCCCAAAATTAATACAGATTACACTTTTATTGTGTATTAATATTATCAATTTGACACAAATTAAATTTTTGTTTGTTTTTAATATGAGGGATTTCCTTATGTGTGGTATTTGGTTTAACTTTTTAACAAAATAGCTTAACGCTTACATGCTTCAGAAGTCAAAGCTACAAACGTGCACAATGAAAAATGTCCTCGTGACCCTATCTATTCCTGTCACCTCTACTTACCTATCTCCCAGGGAACCATTGCAGTATTTTCTGTTTTATCCTTTTGTGTTTATTTTTGAAAAAATAAAAAAGCCTCCCTTTTTCTTACACAAAATCTACAGGTATATGTGTATGAATGTATGTGTATATTTGTATCTTACTTTTTAAATTTAAAATCCCCATAGTGACTACATATCAGTTAATAGAGATATTCCCCATTTCTTTGTTTTTCAGCAGTGATAACACATCATAGTTTATTTAACCAGTCTCCTACAAATGGAAATTTTTTGTTTTTTGTATTATTTGGCTATTAGACATGATACTGGTTATGTTTATAATAACCAATATAATAGCAATAGTAGAATACAAAACATCATATATACCATAAATAACTTTGTATATACAATGTTTTGTATTTCTGGAGGTATATTTTCAAGGTAAATTTCTAGAAGTGGCAGTTCTGGGTCAAAGGATCAATGCATTTACAGTTTTGTGAGATGCTGCCAAGTCCCCCCTTTCCTGAAGGTTTTACCCTGCATTCATATCAGCAGCGTAGGAAAAGGACGATTTCAACACCAAATCCGAGTATTTGTTGAGCCTTTGACTATTTTCCATCTGATAGGTAGAAGATGATATCTCAGTGTGCTTATAATTTGCATGTGCATATAGGGGTGAAATTGAACATCTTTTTCATGTACTTAAAGCATTTGTATATCTTTTCCTGTAAATTGTCAGTGCCTTCCCCCCTATTTTTCATAAGGTTTTTGGTCTCTTTTGTTATTTTTGACAGTTCCTTATATATTTGGGAGCTAGCTTTTTATATTCAATATAAGTTTAAAACATTTTCTATCAGTTTGTTGTCTATCTTTTTGACATTGCTTATGTTTACACACACACACACACACACACACAAACAAACACACACAGAAACTTTTCTACATGGTCAAATTTATCAACTTTTCTTTAACTATTTCGTAGGAATTCCAGACCATTAATACCATGAGAGTAATCTAAGTGAATCTCTACATCCAAGGCATGCAGCTTCGAACCAGAGAACCCTAGAGACAGCAGAGCAGCCACAGAGGATGAATGCACAAGGGTTCTGGGGCAAGTATCGCTCCTGTGCTTGTGGATGCGAAGGATAAATGGGCTTGTAAAAATGAAGTGCTTAGTATGGTGGAGAGGTTCTAACCAAAGGTAGAACTCTGTGAATGAAAACAGTTTGTGGATGATAGTAATGGAAATTAGATCATTAAGATGGAAAACAGAGCTCTGCACATCTTAAAATCAAGGTCCCAGGCATTCATCTTTGTAGTGTCTATGTATTTAATATCTAGAAAATGCTCCATAAATATATTAAGAATGGAGGGAATTGGGTCTAAAAGAGAACAATAAGGAACAAGCACAGCAGCGGAGTGAAAAATATTAACAGTACTAATTTAGATGCATCCTTGTGTATGTACTTTTAAGTAAATCTGTTTTCGTGAATGTTCAATACAAATTTCATTTTAAAAAAATCAATCACCACATTAATTCAAACTGGCCATGCAGACAAGGCTTTGTTCCTCTAACAATAAAATCTCTCTCAAACGTATCAGGGCAAGGGAGTTGGAGAAAGCTCTTGTTTTTCTTTATTATCACAGCACTGAACATTTTAATGCTCTAAAAGAGACTGTCAATACATCCTTATAGATTTCTAAACTGGTCATCTGCTCTCTAGAGAAATGACCAGTCACCTAGATTTTGAGTACCTGCCTAGGTCCTCTTTGTTGTTCTCTTAAAAATCAGTGAATTTCTTAACGTCAGACAACAGGCAGGCCCCATCAGTGGAAAGTAGCATGTTGTGGGGAATTGGCAAATAGTGTTTGAAGGGAAGCATTTCACAGGAATTCCTTTTCCTTCTAAAGCCAAGCACTTGGCTTTTAAAATAAGAGAAACTTTTTTTCAGTTATTATTGAGTTTCCTTTCCATCAAGAGTATGCATTCTTGCACAGCTGGCCCCAAGACCATTTCAAGATACAATCAACACAAATACAAATATTTGCCAGCCCAGCTCATAAGTGACCAAAAACCAGAGTCCTCCCTAGGAAACTATTGCTTTGTTCCTTCATTGGCTTGGTCCCTGCCTCATAATTCTCTGCTGTGTCCAGCTGGTTCTCACGTCCTTCCAGCTTGCACCACAAAGGATAAACACATGATTAAGCAATCTGACCGCCTTCAGCAAAGCACGTCACATTGCTCTTTGGTCCTTTGTGGGTATCAAAGAGGCAGCTCTCTGCTGCTGTTTCCAAATTTTGCCCTTCAAGAAAGGGGACTAGGTGAAAAAAAAGAAAGAAAATAAAGTTCCAGCTTGTTTATGTGAATGAGCTCTGTCAACCTCAACTTCCATATCTACAAATTCTTCTTTGCAGACCAGTACCCACTGGTGAAGTGTTAAAACAGAGGGAAGGAGAATAGACAAGGAGCATTCATCATTTCATAAAAAGCTTTCCTCTATTAGCATGGGCTGTGCTGTTGGAGAAACAGCTCTCACCATGCCCTGCATATTTTATTTTTTCCACAAAGAAATAGAGATTTGAGAATGCAATTGCATTACAAAGGGGTTGATTGATTTGATATCCATTATTTTCATGGAGGTGGGACTATGTTTTATTCATGCTGCATCCCTGAGATCTAGCGAGGACAGATACCTGCTTTTAGGTTGATGCTTATGAATGTTCACTGCGCGGATCTCAGCGTGAGGGCCCTGGACAGCACCAGCGCCACTTGAGAACTTGTTAGAAATGCAGATTCTGTCCCCCTCCAGATGTACTGAATCAGAAAGGCTGTGGGTGGGGCCCAGGAGTCCATGTTTGAACATGTCCTGCAGGTGATGCTGGCCTGTGCTCAGGTGTAAGAACCTCAGTTTGTTCAGAGGGGAAGAAAGCAAGGGGAGGGGCAAGGGGAAGAGCTATTTCGGGAAGCTCTCCCTCAGTCCCTGCACCGGCTGGGTTAGCTGTACCCTGCTAGTGCTCCCGTAGCCCTTGTTATGTAACTATATTGTTACCTTAACCTAAGTGTGTTGACCCCTTTTCTATGTAGTCTGGCTTCCGTAAAAGGCCATGCTGATGGCTCTACTAATCTCTCCGGTACAGTTCACAGAGAACAATGAGTGTGTGTGTGTTGAATGAATGAAGGAGGAGTGAATGCATTCACACACTGTTCCTTTGTTGATATGAATGTCCACAATCACATCCCTAGTTTTTGGTGTAGGAATATGTAGGTAAATTAATTCCAACATGGAAAATACAAGAATATGCCAATATATATTTTCAAAAGGTGCTTCCTTTTTTTTACAATTTGTCACATATGAAATACATAGACTCATTAAGACATAAACTTCCTCCAAATATGTTGAATGGACTAATCAGCTTATTGATAACCAGTTATTCATAGCATACCTTGTATTAGTTTGCTAGGGCTAAGGTAAGTAACAAAGTACCATAATCTGGGCAGTTTAAACAACATAAACATATTCTCTCACAATTCTAAAGACAAGACATCTGAAATTAAGGTGTCAGCAGTGTCAGTTCCTTCTGAGGGCTGTGAGGGAGCATCACTCCATGTCTCTCTCCTTGGCTTTGTAGATGGACATGGTGATCTCCCCAAATGGGTATGCCTGTGCCCAAATTTCCCCCTTTTAATAAAGACACAACTATATTGGATTAGGGCTCACCCTAAAGACCTCATTTTAACTTGATTACCTCTGGAAAGACCCTATCACCAAATAAGATCATGTTCTAAAGTATTTGAGGCTAAGACTTCAACATATGAATTTTGGGAGGGAACACAATTTAAGCTATAACATACTCCAGCTATTCTCTTGGTCTTGAGGTGTCCATGGCCTAAGAAGAAACAGGTAGCAAGATTCAAAGCCTGCTTCTATCTAGGAAAATGTCACGGTACCCATGTCTGTTTCCTCCTTGACAGAAAGCATCAGACCCCATGACCTTCACACATGGCTGGTGTCCAGCCATCTGCTGGAATCTCCTTGCCCTTCTGTCTCTGACTCCCTGGGCTTCCAACCTCACTGCCCAGCTGCCTACTAGGTGCCTCCCTGGGCCTGCAGGCCAATCTCTCTCAATGGTGAATCAGCTTCCCTCCCAATTCAGCTTTCATGTCCCTTCCCTGTCAGCCCGCAGGATTCCCTCCCTGGCATATCTGGCCACCCCGATGTAGGTATCCCTGGGAAACACAGCATGGTGCTAGGGGCAGGACCTTCAGAGCCAGCCTGCCTGGTTGAAATTCGGGCTCTGCCAAGTTCTAGCTATGAGGTCTTAGCCAATTCACTTTTGTGTTAGTACCTCAGTGGCCTTCTCTATAACATGTGGATGCTAATAGGACCAACCTGGTTGGGTTCTGGTGAGGGTTCTGTTCAGTGGCAGTGGAAGTGCCTGGCACATGGTGAGCTCTGGAGAAACATGCTGTTCCTATGCTTGTTCTGGATGGACCTGACTTGTACATGCTGGACCTGATGATACACCACTTCGCTCATCCAACGTGCACTTCTTTTTTTCTATTTTGTTTTAAATTTCAGAATATTATGGGGGTACAAACGTTTAGGTTACATATATTGCCTTTTCACCTCCTGAGTCAGAGCTACAAGTGTGACCCTCCCCCAGATAGTGCGCACCGCACCCGTTAGTTGTGAATATACCCATCCCCTCCTCCCCCCTCCCACCTGCCCAACACCTGGTGAATGTTACTTTCATATGTGCACATAAGTGTTGATCAATTAGCACCAATCTGATGGTGAGTACATGTGGTGCTTGTTTTTCCATTCTTGTGATACTTCACTTAGGAGGATGGGCTTCAGCTCTATCCAGGATAATACAAGAGGTGTTAGTTCGCCATTGTTTTTTGTGGCTGAGTAGTACTCCATTGTATACATATACCACATTTTATTAACCCACTCATGTATTGATGGGCACTTGGGTTGTTTTCACATCTTTGCAATTGTGAATTGTGCTGCTATAAACATTTGCGTGCAGATGTCTTTATTAGGGAACATCTTTTTTTCCTTTGGGTAGATGCCC
The DNA here is from genome assembly GCA_023783475.1 of Daubentonia madagascariensis. NCBI lineage: Eukaryota > Metazoa > Chordata > Mammalia > Primates > Daubentoniidae > Daubentonia > Daubentonia madagascariensis. The sequence continues at coordinate 2,128,417 of JAKFHU010001747.1, read as the reverse complement.
AGTAGTGGGATTTTGCTGGATCAAATGGTAGTTCTACTTTTAGTTAATTGAGGTATCTCCATATTACTTTCCGTAGAGGTTGTACTAGTTTTCAGTCCCACCAGCAGTGTATGAGTGTTTCTATCTCTCTGCATCCCCGCCAATATTTGTTGTTTTGGGACATTTTGATAAAAGCCATCCTAACTGGAGTTAAGTTATACCTCATTGTGGTTTTGATTTGCATTTCCCTGATGATTAGAGAAGTTGAGCATTTTTTCATATGTTTCTTGGCCATTAGTCTATCTACTTTTGAAAAGTTTCTGTTCGTGTCCTTTGCCCAGTTTTTCACGGGATTGGTTTGATTTTTTCTTGCTGATTTCCCCGAGTTCTGTATAGATTCTAGTTATTAGCCCTTTATCAGATGTGTAGCATGCAAATATTTTCTCCTGTTCTGTAGGTTGTCTATTTGCTCTAGTGATATTTTCTTTGGCTGTACAGAAGATTTTTAATTTGATCAGGTCCTATTTATTTATTTTTGTTGATGCTGTGGTTGCTTTTGGGGTCTTCTTCATAAATTCTTTGCCTGCGCTGATGTCTATAAGAGTTTTTCCAATGTTTTCTTCTAGAATTCTTATGGTTTCATGCCTTAGGTTTAAGTCTGTTATCCATTGTGAGTTGATTTTTGTGAGAGGTGAAAGGTGTGGACCCTGTTTCAGTCTTCTACATGCGGCTATCCAATTTTCCCAGCACCATTTATTGAGTAGGGATTCTTTTCCCCAGTGTATGTTTTTGTCTGCTTTGTCAAAGATCAGATGGCAATATGAGGATGGTTTTATATCTGGATTCTCAGTCCTATTCCATTGGTCTATGTCTCTGTTCTTGTGCCAGTACCATGCTGTTTTGGTTACTATAGCCTTGTACTATGCCTTGAAGTCTGGTAAAGTGATGCCTCACAATTTGTTCTTTTTGCTTAAGATTGCTTTAGCTATACAGGGTCTTTTCTGGTTCCACATGAAGCATAGAATTATTTTTTCTAGATCTGTGAAAAATGATGTTGCTATTTTAATAGAGATTGCATTGAATCTGTAGATCACTTTGGGTAGTATAGACATTTTAACAATGTTGATTCTGCTGATCCATGAGCATGGTATGGTTTTCCATCTGTTTATGTCCTCTGCTATTTCCTTCCTTAATATTTCATAGTTCTCCCTGTAGAGGTCTTTAATATCCTTGGTTAAATATATTCCTGGGTATTTTATTTTTTTTGTCGCTACTGTGAAAGGTATTGAGTCTCTGATTTGGTTCTCAGATTGACTGTTGTTGGCGTATATGATTGCTACTGATTTGCGTACATTGATTTTGTAAACTGAGACTTTGCTGAATTTATTTGTAAATTCCAGTAGTTTCTTGGAAGAATCTTTGGGGCTTTCTAGAAATAAGATCATATCATCAGCAAAGAGCAATAATTTGACCCCTTCTGCCCCCATTTGGATTCCCTTAATTTCCTTCTCTTGCCAGATTGCTATGTCTAGGACTTCCACCACTATGTTGAATAGGAGTGGTGATAGACGGCAACCTTGTCTGGTTCCAGTTTTAAGCAGAAATGCTTTCAATTTTTCCCTGTTCAATACGATGTTGGCTGTGGGTTTGTCATATATGGCTTTTATCTTTTTGAGGTATGTTCCATCTATGCCTATTTTGTTAAGCGTTCTTATCATAAAAGGGTGCTGAGTTTTGTCAAATGCTTTTTCTGCATATATTGAGAGGATCATATGGTCTTTGTTTTTACTTCTGTTTATGTGGTGAATTACATTTATAGATTTGGGTATGTTGAACCATCCCTGCATCTTTGGGATGAAGCCCACTTGGTCATGATGGATTATTTTTTTGATGAGCAGCTGAATTTGATTTACTGGAATTTTATTGAGAATTTCTGCATCTATATTCATAAGGGATATTAGACTGCAGTTTTTGTTGTTGTTGTTGTGTCCTTTCCGTTTTGGTATCAGGGTGATTTTGGCTTCATAAAACTTGTTGGGGAGGATTCCTTCCTTCTCAATGTTGTGGAATAATTTCTGTGGATAGCCACCAGTTCTTCTTTGTAGGTATGGTAGAATTCAGGTGTGAAACCATCTGGTCCAGGATTTTTTTTTTTAGGGAGGTTTTTTGTTGCTGCTTCAATTTCAGTACTTGATGTTGGTTTGTTCAGAAGTTCTAGTTCTTCCTGATTGAGCCTAGGGAGGCTGTGTGTTTCTAAGAATTTGTCCATTTCCTCCACATTTTCAAGTTTATGTGCATAGAGATTTTTATAGTATTCAGAGATAATATTTTGTATTTCTGCGGTATCAGTTGTAATTTCTCCTTTTTAATTCCTGATTGAGTCTATTAGAGTCCTTTCTTTTCTGCTTCTGGTTAACCTAGTAAGAGTTGTGTCCATTTTGTTTATCTTTTCAAAGAACCAGCTTTTTGTTTCATTAATCTTTCGTATAGTTCTTTTGTTATTGATTTCATTTAGTTCTGCTTCAATCTTGGTTATTTCTTTTCTTCTTCTGGGTTTGGGATTGGTTTGCTCTTCTTTTTCCAGTTCTTTGAGTCAATTCATTAGATTGTTGATTTGTGATCATTCTATCTTTTGGATGTAGGCATTTAAAGGTATGAATTTTCCTCTCAGGACTGCTTTAGTTGTGCCCCACAGATTTTGATAACTTGTGTACTATTTATCATTTAGTTCAAAGAATCTTTTGATTTCAATCTTAATTTCCTCCTTGACCCAATAATCATTCAGCAGTAGGTTGTTTAGCTTCCATGACTTAGTGTAGAGACAGGTGTTTCTGTTGGAGTTGATTTCTAATTTTATTCCACTGTGGTCTGAGAGGATTCATGTTATAATTTCTATTTTTTAAAATCTCTTGAGACATGTTTTGTGGCTTGGGATGTGGTCAATCTTAGAGAATGTTGCATGAACTGATGAGAAGAATGTATATTCAGTGGTTTTTGGGTAGAAAGTTCTGTAAATGTCTGTTAGACATTTGTTCTAGAGTTCTGTTTAAGTCCATTGTTTCTTTATTTATTTTCTGTTTGGAAGATCTGTCCTGTGCTGTTGATGGGGTGTTGAAGTCCCTGGCTATTACAGTGCTGTTATTTATCATTTTGTTTAGATCAAGTAGGATGTGCTTTATTAATCTGGGCACACCTGTGTTGGGTGCATAGCTATTTAAAATTGTTATGTCTTCTTATTGAATTGTTCTCTTTACCATTATATAATGACCATCTTTGTCTTTCATTACTTTTGTTGATTTGAAGACTAATTTATCTGATATGAGAACTGCTACCCCAGCTTTCTTTGGTTTTCATTTGCATGGAATATTGCTTTCCATCACTTCACCTTGAGGCTGAATGAGTCCTTGTGGGTTAGATGTGTTTTCTGAAGACAGTAGATACTTGGCTTGTATTTTTTTATCCATTCATCCAGCCTATGTCTCTTCAGTGGGAAGTTCAAGCCATTCACATTTATTGAAAGAATTCATAAGTAGGGTGGATTTCTGTTTATCCTGTTGAGTAGAACTTTGTTGGTTTTTTTTTTTTATGTCTTGAACCATTGTGGTACCTGGCCTTTGACCTTTAGCTTTTGGGTGATTTTACACTGGTGAGTGTCTATTGTGCTGATCTGTGTGTAATGTAGTTCTGAGTACTTCCTGCAGGGCATGTCTTGTTTTGACACATTCCCTCAGTGTTTGCTTGTCTGAAAAAACCTTTATTTCTCCCTAATATGTGAAAATTAGTTTTACAGGATACAAAATTCTAGGCTTAGCCTTATTCTGTTTGAGAAGACTGAGAATGGGGCCCTAGTCCCTTCTAGCTTGTACGTCCTCAGTTGAGAAGTCTGAAGTTAGTCTAATCAGTTTTCCTTTCTAGGTTACCTGGTGTTTTGCCTTACAGCTTGTAGGAGTGCCTCTTTTGTGTTTATTTTGTCCAGTCTCATGATTATGTGTCATGATGTTTTCCTCTTTGCAATGAATCTCCCAGGAGTCCTTTGAACTTCTTCCACCTGGATATCTAAATTTCTAGCAAGACTAGGGAAATTTTCCTCAATTATTCCCTCAAATAGATTATCCAACCCTTGTGTATTTTCTTCTTCACCCTCAGAGATGCCTATGATTCTTGTGTTAGGCCTCTTTACATAATCCCACATTTCTTGTAGGCTTTGCTCTTTTATTTCTCTACTGTATCTCTGAAACTGACTTGTTGAATAGCAAGGTGTTGTCTTCAAACACTGAGATTCTTTCTTCTGTCTGATCTAACCTATTCTTAAGGCTTTCCACTGTGTTTTGTAATTTCTTGAATGAGTTTTTAATTTCCAGAAGTTCTGTTTGATTTTTCTTTCATATTTCAATTTCTTTAGTGAATTTTTCATTCATTTCCTGCATTCTTCTTGTGGTTTCTTTGTGTTGGGTTTCCATTTTATCTTGCATTTCATTGAGCTTCCTTACAATCCATGTTCGAAATTCATCATCTGTCATTTCACTGTTCTGATTTTGTTTGGTTTCCATTGCTGGAGAGCTGGTGTTCCCTTTTGGGGGTGTCCTTTTGCTTTGGTTGGTCTTACTTCTGGAGTTCTTTTGCTGATTCCATCTCATCTGGAGCAGCTATTGCTTCTTACCTTTGGATTTTCTTTTGTTTAGATAATGACACGCCCAGTTTAATCTCCCAGCCAGTAGGTGGTGCTCGCAGGTGAGAATCATCCACACCCTGTTTGATGAATCAGTAAATGCACTAAAAGGGCATGCAGTAGGTGGAGCTTGCCAGGAGGAACAAGCTACAGTGTTGGTTTTGGGTCCTGTGACCAGCTCTAGTTCCTCAGAAGAAGCACTCGAATGCCCCAGGTGGTGGGTGGGGCCCTGAGACTCCCAGGTGTGTCCTTATTATTCTTCATCTTAGCAAAGACAGGTGGGGGAGTGAGGCTGGGCGTGGCTGGGTGGGGTGAGCTGCCCTCAAGCTCCCCAGATGCTTTTAGCAGGGGTGGAAGGTCTGTTCCCTGCCTCTGGGCAAAGCTGCCAGGGAGGGGCTGAAGTGGCCCCCTCTGCCGGGATACCAGGCAAGCAGCACCAGGGAGGGCCAGCAGGCAGGGATCTCACAGTGCAAGCACCCCTCAGTCTGTTGCAGGACCCCAAAAGGAAAGGTCTGAGCCCCATTCCCTGTGATTGTTTGTGAGGGAGCGGCTGAAGTAGCCCCACTCAGCCAAAAAGTCTGCGTGTGGAGGCGGGGCTGTCTGAGACCTGCACTCTGGCAGTCTGGAGCAGGCCCAGCTCCCTTCCACTCTCCCCTGTTCTGCAGTTTCTTCTGGGCCTCTGCCGGCACACAGGACTCAAGCCCGCTGAGCTCCCCCATGACAGTGGTGCAGGCTGGGAGGTTCCCTGCCCAGCATCCCAGCCTGAGTTGGCAGCGCGGCCCTCCTGTGGGAGGAGGGGTGCCCTGCGAGCAGGCGGCAGCTAAGACCCACTCTGTGCTCTCACCCCTGATCTGCCCCTGCAGGCACCCACACCTCCAGAGATCAATTCACAAGTGTCCCCTCTGTGCCCCCAGGCGATGCGATCGAGACCTGGGTGTACCAGATCTGGCCAGCAGTCCATCCCCCCGGCTCCAGAGTTTAAACTCTGACAAAGCCGGGGAGAAGGATGCTGGTCCCATGTCTCTCTCACAGGGTGCCCAAACTGATTCAATATTCCTCCACTTTGGAGTGTGTCCCCCTCTGCCAGGGTGACCAGGCAAGCAGAGCCAGGGAGGGCCAGCAGGCAGGGATCTCACAGTGCAAGCACCCCTCAGTCTGTTACAGGACCCCAAAAGGAAAGGTCTGAGCCCCGTTCCCTGTGTAAGCCTCCGTGTGGTGGCTCTATTGTCTCTCTCGGTAACATGCACTTTTTGTTCATGTTACAGTTTCTAAAATTCAGACTCACATTACTATGAAATGTACATTATAATGAAGAGATTTTTTTTCTTCCTGAAAACTTTCTGTTAATTCAAGAGTTCATCCTAAAATCAATGTCATTTTAGAATTGAGGAAGTATTGTAATATCTTGCCATTTAATGAGAACCTATTAAGCACCGTCTTATTGACACATCTTAAATCTTAACATAGCTCTGCAAGGGAAGTTTTGGTATTTCCCTCTTGTAGGTGGGAGCAGGGATTTGCAGACATCAGAGACTCTCTGAAGGCCACATAGTCAAGTCAGTGACAGAGGCAAGATTTGGAACCAGTTCTGTCGGCTGCCTGGATACTTGTTCTCTACATAGTACAAAGAAGGTGGAACATTTGTGTGTTTTCTTGCTGTGTTGTGTTGTGGTGTGATTGTTTGTGAGAAAATCCAGCTCTATTGGGTGTGTGGACACACCTGTTTGCCTCCAGTATCATTTTGGTCAAAGCAATATCTGGTATAATATACAATTAGTGTTTGTTCTTCAGACCACATAATTAACAATTTACTCTCTTCATATCTTTTATATGAGCACATAATTCTGTCTCAATGAATAATACTATGCTCATTAGTTGTTGCTTGAATATATACTTTCTCTCTAGTGAGACTATAAGCTTCTCACAGTCAGTGTTTTCTATGCCCATGATGTTTTATGAAAGGCAGGGAAAAACAAAAATAAAGTAAAAATGATCTATAGCTACTTAATAAGTGTGACCAAACGTGCTTATTTTGGGTGACCAAGCTTAAAAAAACCTTCTAAGGTATTGATTAATTACATAAGTAAACCTAATACATGATACTCTGCTCATGGGATAGGGCACTTTCAGTAATATATGTGTACAGATGAATAAAGGTCAGCTGAAGACAGTGCTCTGCTTTGATTAGGTTATTCAAAGATGGCAAAACCTGTCTCCTGCACTGCCCTCCTCATTCCTAGCACCCAGGGTAGACATCGCTAATGACCAGGGAGGTTTTACTGCTGAGGTCAGATGCAGGCTCTGACTGTTTTGCAACACAGCACTCAGGCAATCACTGCCCAATTTGCGGGTGACATGAAAAATGAAACCAATTTGACATCGCTTGTCTCCCCTGTGGTTTTGAAGGTGGAGAACACAGCATTTAGGAAGGCGAATTGTTGCACTATGAGGTAGTCCGCAGAGAATTGTGACGTGGGGGTCCCTCATGTGGCCACAATATAAACATCCACTTGCTTCAGCTAGGGTAAGACTAACCCTGACTTTAAAATCACCTCAATGCTGTAGGCAGCAGGAATGTGTCCAAAAGTTATTCCAGAGGAACTTACTTCAGGACACGCTGTTTTTCAGCTGTTTCCTTCCTTTGAGCTTTCAAAAACTGTCCCTGCCCCAGCTCCATCCCGGACCTCTTCAGTCTGCCCAGGTTAATCAGAAATCCCAAGGAAGGCGTCCAGACACTGGACTTTTCTGCACAGCTCCCCCGGAGATCCACGATGTGCCTTCAGGGTGCAGAGCCAGTGCGGTAGCCTGTTGGTTAATCACAGAGCCCCTCAAAAGTTCCTCCTGCGGTATTTAAAGAGAGGCTCTTGGCAAATGAAAATCCTCAGCAAACTTCCACAAATGTATGTATAGTGACGGGTTTTCAGGCCATAAAATCCCATGGCAGTCCCTGGGCTATGAACACAGACAGCTGTCCTCACCGAATTCACTTGCCCACGCCTGGCTATGCTGCCCTTGTCGCCAGTGCAGTCACAGGTGGTAATGCACCCCTAAGGTCACAGAGTCAGTGAAGTCTTGAGTTATTTATAAGCATTTCCACATAATATTTGGCCATTTTTTTCTGTCCTGTTATCAACTTTGCCCAGAGGGAAAAAATAATCAGTTGTTTCCATTCACAACTTTCCTTAAGGTACTTTCTTCAGAGTTGCTCCTTGCACTTCTCCTGGTGGTTTGCTGGTATTTAGTTTCAGTGAAGCTTTAATTTTTTTTTTCCTCAAGAAAGGAACATCTTGAAGCTTTCATGAAGAATAAGCCTTAGAAAACCGTCTTTGGAATTTCTTTCTCCTCCCCAGTGCAAAATGCACAGAGCTGTTTTCGTTGTTGCTTTTGTTGTTTGTTTTTGTTCGCTTGTTTGTTTTTAATAATCAGTAAGTTGCACCCAAAATTTGTTCATCTCACCACCACGGATACTCTTCATTGATTTGCACTGTCTTTCTCAGCAGTGGCTTCACCTGAACATAAACCAGCAGGGTCAGGCGGCCACTGACTGAAGGCAACACAGACTTAGGCTACAGGAATAGAGGTGTGGTGTCCTCTCACAGACCCCTTCCTGTAATGCGCTCTCAAGTCACCCCAATCCCATCCTTATTCCAAACCCTCATAACTAGATTTGCTATTTGCACTTCTGCAATCTTGATGTTTGCCTTTTCACATAACTTTGACTATCTTCCACTCTCTTGCTCTTGTCCTTGAAATGCCTGGACAAATGTCTTAGCTTGGAATCAGCAAATACTGTAAATCCACGCTCTCTCCCCTCTCTTGGCCCACACTGATTGTTGAACATTTACCATCACATGATACTGAAGGAGGAGGAAGTGAGAATCGTGGAGTGGATCTGGAAACGGCGCTGGCGACGACAGATGCTGGAGAAAGGAGATAGGGAAAATCATGTGGAAACTATTTTGCCTAAATAGGAGAGAGGATTTGTGTTAGGTCCAGCCCCTCCATGGCAGATTCAGTGACCTTTTCCTGTTTATAGCCCAACAGGATCTCAACAATTTCTTGAAGTTGAATTTACACAGCCCCTGAAAGAAGTGACTTCCTGCAATCAGCTTAAGTTCAGGTGGAAGCTGCACGGCCGTCCTCAGAGGTTCATGAAACCCACTGCCCCTTTGGTCTGAAGATGCACTGGATAGTTAGTCTCGGGGCAAATCCCAACTCTGACACGTGGAAAAGTGCCTGGTACAGAAAAGCACAGGACCTTGTGTAGATCCAGACAAGGCACATGGCTTACAGTAGGGGCTAAGGAAGGTTTTTCAGAGAACTTTAATACCCACACAGAGTGAACCGAGCAACAAACAGGTAGGGCCCTCTGGGCGGGCCACACATTATGTGCAGATGCTAAAGATCTGGATCTTTGGAACAATATATAATTTTGCTCAGGGCTGGGAAACTGATGCCAGACGATAGCTGCTGAGCTAGACTGTCAGTGGGATTGTGCAGCTTTTACTCTTCTCATTGCTTAAGCACAAACCGTGGTGAAAGTAAAGACTTTATCTCTTTGCAGAAAATGACCCTGAAGAGAGAGCCAACGGCCAATGCTTGCAGTGCCAATGAGTAGCAAAGAGTGATTCTTAGGCAGAAAATAGCTTAATAAATTACTTTGCTTTTGTATTTATAAAACAATTCAGGGATTATAGGGTTCAACTACATTTTCCAGCTATATTTACTGCATCTAACATTGGAATTACATGCTACACTTTATGCAAATTTGGGGAATTTAGAATATTGTAGAACATTTCTCTTAAATGACAAGGGTCTGCTCTAGTTCAAATCACTATGGCTGAAGTATAAAGAAAATCCTGCACTGAAACCCAACCTCAGTCAGGGAAATCTGCTCTGACGTATTATTCCCCCACTAATATTGCAACTTCTGTGATGGTTTGAGACTCATGGCAGAGAACACTGAGGGAAACACAACCAGGCTTGTAAACAAGGACCAGGATGGCTTTGTGCTGCTTTTCATGTGTTTTCCTTTTGAATGAGGCCAAAAGCAATTTTCTGAAAATAAATGGGCATTCATTTAAATGAATTATTGAACCAAAAATACATATCAAAAACATCTATCATGGTTTCAAAAGTTAATGTGTCCTCAGTTCTTCTTGGTCTCTCAAGGTTGGATATTTACTGAGACTGCTTGTCTAATAGATGACACTGGATGAAGACTTTCTGCAGAAATCTTTACATCTGCAGTTCTTTTTGTTACTGTGCATTGGGGGACAATCACAACTGGTTTCCAGTCTCAAAACTGGATACTTATCCACACTGAACTGTGGCAGCTGGGGACCCTATGGCTGGGATAGATGCTGGGTGATGTCAGCGTGTGAAGCTCAGTGTAGAAGTAATCCACGGGACCAGGGCGAGAAGGGAGGAAGAAACGAATCCTGACAGAGGCCGTGGTGAGACAGATAAGAGTGTGTGTGTCACTCTGGAGCGGAGATGTCACTCTGTAAATGTTGCTCACGTGTTTCAGCAACTGAAGAGCCAGCTTAGGATTTCCTCTTGCTTTCTGGGGACAGTGGTGGGTTTCAGTGACCTGAACTCAACATCATCTCACTTGTAGAGCTACTGGTTCAAGATGGCAAAAAAATGATCTTTTAGAAAACTCGGAATACTGAACTCTACAGAATCCTCTCCCAGATACTAGCTATTGACAGAATTCTATTCTCCATTTTGGGAAGCACAAAACTACTCTCCATTGCACTGCATCCCTTGTCGTTTGATGTAAAAATATAACCAAACGGTCTCCAAACAAATGTGAGTATGAATGATACTTGCCAATCCCAGGCATGGCCCTTAAGAAACCTTCCACAGTTGTTTGTCTATGCTCCTTGTTTCTTCTGATGGTGGGATGGCAACATCGATGACACCCTGGGAGAAGGGGAAGTCACCAGTGGAAGTACTCCTGAGTCCCTGAGTCATTGAGTGGAGCAGAGGTACCTGCCAACCATGAAAATCCATTCTGGACCGTTACCTGAGGAAGAAATAGACTTCTACTGTGTACGAGCAATAGAACACCTGCCATGATTTCTTCCAGCAACCATCCTACTGTGTTGGCGATGCTTCGATTGCCTCTTTGACCCTCTCTTCCCTGTTCTGTGCCCAGAGAGGCTGATCTCCATGAACTGCATCCCATGGACCCCCTTACCTTCTGGCTTTTGGTTGCCTTTAGCCAACAGGATGCAGCAGCAGCAGATTAGAAGATGGAAGGAACCAGTGGGAGATGAGCAGGTGGCAGAAAGGAGGGGGAGACATGTCCACACGCTCCTTCTTGACCTCTCTTGGCAGCTACTCTAACATGGCTACAACTGTCATCATGTGCTGGTGACGTGATCCTTCCCATCCTCCTTCAGAACAAGAGAAGTAACAGCTTCCCACTGACACTACTATCCGGTTGCTTTGCTATCCATTATTCCTTTAGCCCTACTCATATCTTTGTAAAGAGATCTTTCCTAAAAAATCTATTCAACTAAGAACCATGTTGATCTTGTCATGAATTCCTTCTGGAGGGTATGAGCACTGTGACTAGCTCACTCTCTAACCATGCCCTTGCCCAGCTCCTACCCAACCTTCAACCCCTTGTACTGCCGATTTCAGGGAAGCAGAATGAGCCTGTTCCCCAGGCTGGCCCCATTCTCACATTAGACACCGTGGAAATAAACACCCAGAGAAGGAAAGGGGCTTTCCCAAAGCCTTCTGCATTCTAGGGAGAGACCCAGGGCTCTGGCTGAGAAGAAGTGAGCATCAAGGGGAAGGCTTTCTGAGGAAGCACAGGGCTGGAATTAGAAATATCACAATTCATTTCCCACTGCCCAGGGGAATCACACTGGGAAACGGTCCTTGGGAGCTGCTCCTAAGCAGTTAGGGATTAGATAGAGGTGCTGACCAGAAGTGTAGTGGGACACTCAGCCCAGACCTAGGAACCTGAGCTTCCCGTTCTGAATCCACAGGGGTTCCTCTGAGCCACTGTCCCCTGCACTGACCTGCTGTGGCAGAAGTCCCTGAAAGCAGCGTGCCAGGTGGGCTAAGGCCCCTCCCAGGGAGAACCGCCCATTCACACTTATGGGACCAGAGACACTTCTGTCCTCATCACCAGTAAACCTCGCTGGCCTGCTTTGGGGAAATGCGCTGCTCGCCACAGGCGATGGGGGTTAGCTGGGACGGAGGGCGGAGGGAGGTGGGGCCCCGTTCCTCTAAGGCAACTGCAGGCAGGTAGGAAAGCTTGGGAGAGGGGTGGAAACCCCGCGGGGTAATTCCCAGGGGGCCTGGTTGCGTTCTCTCATCTGGCCTCCCCCATCATCAGCTTTACAACTCAGGAGCTCTAGGGCAACGGAGAACTAACGTGCGCGCCCCGTAACGGGACTTGGCACACTGAGCTTCCAGTGTTTTCTCTCCTAAATACCTCATTTTTCTAGTCCCATTTCCCTGATATCTTTCAAATAGCCCTCAAAGGAGCACCTGGGAGGAGGCGCTGTGGGTTCCCTGAGGGCAGAGTCTGTAGGTAAAGAGGCTTCGTACTGCCTGCGCCCACCCCGCGGCCTGGCCTGGCAGGTCACACAGGCGCTCCCCGAATGTCCACCCCTTTAATGATACCTAATGTGGTCGAGGATGCCCAGAGTACCAGGAGGCAGGAGTTATTTTTAGCATGTTTCCCTTAAATTATAAGTTGTAAAATTTTAAATTTGCCCATCTTGAAGACCACATTTAGAAAACTTAAGAAAAAGAAAGACCAAAAACCCTTTTACAGGAGATTTAATGCTATAATAAAATATAAATGCCACTTCATTTGTAGGGAAAAATACTAGTAATTCTTCTGGTGAGCTAAGTTGTGAAAAATTATATTACGGTTAACATGCCAATTAATGCAACATTGGGTCAATTATCAGGTATTTCTTTATTCTTATTTGATATCTGTGAGGGCCCCTAAAGCTATACATTTCCTGCATCTTTATTAGACTAGTCAGATAATTCTGTTCTGCGTGCCCTCCTCCTAAGCCCCTGCCTCCCTCTGTGACATCAAATCTTCTGTTTCTAAATCTTCACAAGAGTCTGAATTGCCTAAGCTTCAAAAGAAACCTCAGCAACCTGAAATGTGTGTGTGTGTGTGTGTGTGTGTGTGTGTGTGTGTGTATCTTCTCTGACCTCTTAGCCTCATTCCCAAACTTCAATCTAAACATCTAATCAAACAGTTGTCCCTCTCCATCAGCCCTGTCTTCTGCTGAGGATGCCTGTTTGTCTTCCCTTCTCCCTGGTATAGCCCTGGCAAAGCATTCGATTCAATCTCATCAGAAAGTTCAAATCATATTTTTCCAGCGGAATTTATAGTAGATGTCCTACTTTTCTAAATAGAAGGTGGGGCCAGAGGGAGAGGGAGAAAGGTTTTTTTGTGTGTGTGGTTGTTGTTTTGGAAAGAAAAAATGAGATTTAGAAAATAGTTTTAGAACTGAAATAGAACTAAAAGATCAGAGAGACCAGGGCCCTCTTGGATAAGTGAGCCAAGACTCTGAGAGGTAAAGCGATTCACCCGAGCTCACACAGCAAGTGACTGCACATGTAAGATTACACTGTGAGTGGACTGGCATTATGTTGAGTCCACAGGTCACTTATATCTTAATGACATTGAGTCTTCTGATTCATGACCATAGAATCTCTCTTCTTTCATTTAGATCTTTTTAAGATTTTTCTGAGCAATGTTTTATAGTTTTGATATATTGTTCTTGTAGATATTTCGTTATATTCATTCCTAGGTATATCACAGTTTTATTGCTATTGTAAATTATATTACTATTTTAGTTTCTATTTCCAATTTTTTATTGTGCATATGTATAATTTCAATTTATTTTCGTATATTGCCCTCTTATCTTACAACCTTGCTAAGGTCACTTACTATTTCTAGTAACCTTTTTGTAGATAGCAGGATTTTCTTCGTAGACTGCAAATAAAGACAATTTTACTTCTTACTTTCCCAACTGTACACCTATTATTATTATTATTATTTGCCTTACTGTCCTTATTTATTGACCCCAGGCAGATGACTTTTAACACATATTTATAAAGTTATTTTTAGATTATTTTTACATATGTGATCATGTTTTAAATTTATAATGTTGCACAAATTGATATTATTGTTGCCCTTATAAAAATATAGAAACTGAGGCTCAGAGACTTTATACTGACTTTGTATTGATTCACGGTTTATGGCGTCAAAAGCTATAAACATACAATCACTAAAGCTCTATTCTACATGACCTCACCACGTCACAAATTCAGTCAACCCTAGAGGTCTGTGAGGTGTCATTTCTCCTCTGCAACGTGCAAATGTGCCACCTTATTGCTACAACATTCACAGCCTCCCAGCACCCTTCACTCCCTATTTACTTCCTTGTCTTCTTCCTCTCTTTTTTCCAGACACATATACAGAACACCTGCTATTGCCACACAGAAAATCAGTCCTTGGGAATAAATAAAACCCGTGCTAGCTCCGCTCAAGCCGCACAACAGCTAGTATGGAGCCAGTGCTTTATTGGGATGGTTTCTGGAGGCATGCATGAGACACACTGGGTGCAGAGGGGAAGGTGTGTGTATACCTGCATACCACAGTCAGAATGGACATGCTACACCAAGGGAAGAACAGGAGCAAAGAGGCAGAGAAGTTCCTACTTTTGCTGTCTTCCAAGGAAGCATAAGGTGTCAAGTAGAGAGTGTTGAGAAATATTTGGAGGATGTGTTTGTCATGATTTAGACAGGAAAATGCAAATAACTTTAGGTGTTTCAAACAGAAAGAATTTAATGGAGAGAATTAGCAACTGAGGGACAGTAAACCGATTGACAGAGAGCAATGAGGCAGCCCCAGGTTTAGCAAGCAGCAGGCACCCTAGTACTCTACAGCTAGAGGGCTTAGGCCAGATATACCTGCAGGATTAAAGAGCATGGCTGCCCAGTGTGCACTAAAACCACGGTGGAAGCTGACCAGTGGGAGTTGGAACTGCCCTGTAGAGCACCTTTGCTGGGAGTGCTGGTGCTGGTGGGAGCAGAGAAAAAAATATGAAGAAATATCCTCCCTCTTCCCTTCCCCCGTCCTCAAACCTTGGCTCTTGCCATTGAGTGAACGTGGCAGGAAGCCAGAGGGCTAGAGAGTCAAGGAAATGGAGCTCCCTATGACACAAGAGCAGAGGACAAGGAAATAATATTACAGGCTCAGAGGGGTGGGTGGGGCCCCTGAGAAGAAGGCCAGAAGGACAGTGTTGGAGGACCGTGAGCTTGCTCCACTGCCTCAACCTCCTGTCTGCATCTCCTGGCTGCTGAGGCTACATGTGGCCAAAGACAAACTGTGACATACGATCTACAAAAGTGGATTATAAGACTCATATCATGATAGATAGATGATTTATATCAAAATATCAAAGCTTCCAAAAGAAATACATAAATACAATAAAGTCCCAATGAGAACTTCCGTAATATATGCAGGGATTGAGTAAAATCACTTGAAAGATTATATGAAAGTATAAATACTTGAGAATCAATGAGAACCTTTTGACATTTCTTTTGAATTGTGAATTGCTTGTATAGCACATCATTACCATAGAGCTATTGCAATTATATGGCTGTGGCTTGATCTAGCAATACACAAATAGATCAGTGGAATATAAGAGGGAATAAGGTAAAAGACCACATCATTTTTAAGAATGGGACAAATGGCAAAGCTGGCAATTTAATTCAATACTAAAGAATGGATTGTTTAGGAAATGGTGCAGGCACAGCTGGTTCTCCATCTGGAGAAATATAAAACTGGACCCCCTTCTTACATCATGCTGAAAATAAATTCCAAGTGGATTAAGGACTTATATGTAAAAAACAAAAGAAAATCTGGTAGATTCCATGGACATTCTCAAGGTGAAATAGATATGAACCTACTTGAATTTTTTTAAAAAATTAAAATTATCTATGATGACAAACATGTCATAAATCAAGCCAAAACACACAACATAACAAAACTACTTGAAAAAATATTTGTAATGAAGGGACAGACAGATGTCCGTTATTAATAATATACAAAGATCTTTTACACATTTACAAAAAGAGAACAAACAATGTAAGTAAAAAAAATGGGCAAAGGATTAGAAGAGGCGGTTTACACAGAAGCAGATCCAAATGGCCAGCAGACATCTGAAGAGCTGCTGAAATGAAATAATTATGAGTGAAATGCAAATTAAGGTATCAATGAATATTTCTTTACATTTACCAATCTAGCAACTTTTTTTTAACAAAAAGAACAACTATATTTATGGAAGACAGATATGTGATGGATAGGGCACCGTCATATTGCTAAAGTAACCTGACAACTTTTGAGAAACAGTTCATAAGACTCTGAAAATTAAAAACACATATTCCCTTTGACCCAGCAAATACATCTCTGGAAATCTTTCCTGTTGAAGTAAAAACTATAGTCCACCAAAGGACTTACCATCAATAGGGAGTGTTTGAATAAAATAGGGCATATCTATAGCATGGAATGCTAAGAAACCGTCAAAAAGAATGAATTGGAGTCATGCCAATGGACTTGGGAGTATTTCTACCAGATTTTTAAAAAAGTGTATAGAAGATACCTTTTTGTGGAGAAAAATCAATGATATTGGGCAGGAAAAAATTCCTGTATATATGTGTATCTATAAAAGATTATATGAGTACAGAGAAAAGTATGGAAGAATATATAAATTTGGTTATATTTGGGCTATAAATTTGTTTTACTGACAAGGAAGAAATGTTTTAGTGGAGCTAGGAGCCTGGTATAAAGAACAGGGAAAACAAAGCCCTGCAGTCCCATCTCTACATATAATAGGACTATGTTAATGTAGTTACATAAAATTATATGTATTACAGAAAATATAGTTACTTAACATATAATGTTTATACCTACATGAAATTATATGTGTGTATACATACATACACACATACACATATATGCTCATACATATACATACACACACATACATGTTTGCTCATAAAGACAAACAGAAACTGGTGACTAAGCCCCCCGTGTGAGGGCCTTCTGTGGATTTGCAGGTCTGCACAGCTCCTTGTGCCTGAAGTTATAGTGGCCTTTGCTGCACAGGTGGGCAGAGTTTAGCCAGAGCGCCTGCTTCTGCAGTCCACGTGACTCTTTCTAAACGAGCTATGGGATTAATTAGTACATAAGACACTGCTGATCTTTGTCATTTATTTTAGTTTGTGGTTTTCCTAAGTGATTGCACCAAGACTGAGTCAATTACGTTTCCTTTTCCCTTGGGTTTCCCTGAGAGAGAATGATTTGCTTCGATTTCAGAAACACCAAGAAAGTAGAAATCATTTAGCCTGCCTGCCTCAGCCTTAGTTTTTTCATCTGAGAAGTGAGGATAATGATACCTTCTTTGTCTCTATCTCATAAGGATAATGTGAAAATTTGTGAAATAATTAACTGGATACCAGCTCCTACTAAACATGCACCATGTAAAAACAGCTCCTTATTGTTCACAAGTGTTCAGCTCTGTGATTGCACATGCCGTTCACTTTTGTAATAGTTGTTTGGAGGAAAACAGGGTGTAGCCAATCTGCTTTAATAAAGCAGAAGGCGAAACACTGGAAAATTAAGATAAGTCAAAGTCCACATATTTATATACAGGTAATCAACTGTTTTGCAACAAAGCTTTTGGGACTTGGAAAATCAATTTAAATCCCAAGAGTGATTTTGATAGCCCTTCCGAAAAAACCATCTGCTTTTCTTCATCTTCAGAGTCGTAGGTTGTAACTCCAGGCCCTCATTTTCTGTTTCTTAGACTGCTGTGATTGGCATCCACCCCCTGTTCCTCCGGGATGCAGCCCGTTCACTGTGCTTGCGCCAAAGCAATCCTTTCTAAAACTCGGAGTGATATTTCTAAAACACAAATCTAGTCTCTCAAACCCTTGACTGGTTCCTCTTTGTTTTCTAGACAACATCCATCTCTTTTAGATGGTATCAAGTTACCCTCTCTGCCCTGACTCCTCCCCACTTCCCAAACCTCAAATTCTAGTTCTTTCCACCACTTCCCTGGCCATTGTTCACTGTCAGCTCTAGAGAGGGGGAAGGTGGCTTTCACTGCAGTGCCCAGATGATATCTGCACTGTCCCCGTAGGATCCCACCCGCCCGCCCACACTGTTCCCGCACGAGGGTGGAGCTGGGGCCCGGGCAGCCTGGGGAGCCGGGAGCTGGACCGCAGGGCTGCGGCCGCCCTGACCCACAGCGCGTGACGGAGGGAGGCTGGACCGGGCCAGCAGGCTGAGCGGGGCCTTGCGTCCTGGAAGGGCGCCGCAGGGCTCTGCTCATAAACAGCCTGAAGAAGGAGGGGCACGTTAGGGGTCAAGTAGGCTCCGAAATAGGGAGCAAGGCGGCCTGTGACCCAAAGGAGAACGGGGCTGGAGGGATGCCTGCGGCACTGTGCGGCTTACTTTTTAGCTGGCTCGGGTTTACTTTTGTAAAAACACATCTCCCATTGTCCTTTTGTTTTCCCCTTAACGCAAACAGCAGCCCTACCAGTCCCCCCGTCATCTCTTTAAATGCTGTGCTCAGGCCGAACTGTGCCTCACCTGGCCCGTGAGTCTTAGTGGGGAACCAGGCAGCGGTTTATCCCAAATTCACCAGTGAGAATCCAAATGGAAATGGATGTCTGTATGCCCAAGGATGTCGGTGTGTGAGTGGAAGTCAGAAAGTGTGGCTAAGTTGGCACAGACAGAGCCAAAGCCAGCGATGTGCCGCGAAGGGCTCCACAACTGGCTCTTGGCCGGGAGGGCAGCGGAGGGATCCCTGATTGGCAGCGTCTGCAGATTCCCATGGTGCAAATACCCCTGCCATGGCTATTTCAAGCCACCAATGTGTTTTGTCTGTTTGTTTTTGTTTTTAAAATGGCTCTCAAAAGTCATAATAACTTACAATTCTGCTGTCCTGAGCCAGTGCAAACCGGCAACAGCCCACCACCCAGAAAACACAAGCAGCTCCTGGGACATACACAGCAGTCTTCTGATAAGCTTAGTTGGGAACTGTGAAATTAGATGAACAAATAAATAAGCACCGACCAAAACTAGAGCCAACACCAACCAGCATCTGTGGGAAGCACAGGTAGAGTGTGCTCTTGCAGGGGAGAGAGCAAATGTGATCCATTATGAGACAAAGCCCATGCAAAGGGATTTCCTGCAGGTGCCCCACAAGCAGCTATAGCTTGCCCATGGCACAAGTTCTGCCTTCATTACCCCGGTTTTGTGAGTGTTACTCTGCTGACTGACTCTCTAATAGAGGCGTATCAAATACTTCATCTCTCTCAGGCCTCACGACACTGGAATATAGGACTCATTCTTCCCACTTTGTCAGCAGCTCACAAGCTCAGGTAACTTTCTGTAGTACCCTTGCTTACAGACAACTTGTGAGTAGGTTCGTAGGACCTGGATGTCCATGCAGCCTTCACGGGACCCTTCCAATCTGTGTGTCATACGCAATTTGTTTAACTCTTAGGCCTTGAAATTGGCAACTGTTTTCCACCTTACAATAATCAGTTTTTAATCAATATTTTCTAAATAAATTAATTTTAGATACTTTTTTCAAGAGATGGCTACGAATAGCAGCCACCTGACAATAAAAATCACTCCGACTTTCTTCCTGAGTAGGGGAAAGGGTCGGGAAGGCTAGGTGACCATCTCTGTTTCTTTTGATGCTGAAATTGTCTGTAAACGTTGATTTTATAGTGTCTGACATTCATTAAGTCCCTTACTGTGTACAAGCTATTTTATATATCTTGTCTCACATCATCTGTATCTTAAAAAAAAAAATCCCATTACCACTGTACAGCTGCGAAAAAGAAGCTCAGATAGTTAAGTGATTTGTCCAAATTCACACAAATTATAAGTGACAGAGTTGACATTTATTCCCAGATCTGCCCAGTATCAAATTCCTCTTTCCCCTTGATGACAAAACCCCTCATTTCTTTGTCTTCTGTCACGCCCACCCTGAATTATACCCCTGGGGCTACCTCCTGCCTCACCCTGAGGGTAGCACATATGCAGTTGGCAGCGCTGTGTGAAAAGCCGTTTCTTCCATGTGAACTCTGCTGCTTTCAAAATATTTAAATCCCAATCCAAACATGTGCCACTCAGCACAACAGTCACCTCTGCCAATTGGACTCCAAGTGCAAAGCTATTCAATAAATGCTGATTAGGAAGTTCAGGGAGTTATGACATGCCATGACCCACTGGACCCCATACCGCAGCCTCAGTCGTAATTGGGGCTTCTCTGGAGTTCCTGCGTTCCTCTGTACTAATGCACAGGGTTTTAGTCACAAATTTGCAACTCCTTCTCGTTATGAAGGGGAGAAATCCCTCACAATGTTGTTAATTGACCTTAATCTAATGCGATGTGTAATACACTCAGCTGGATCCTCAGGCACTCCAGAAATAGAACGGTAAAACACCTCTTAAATCTAAATTCTATTTGAAATTGTAGATTAGATTATTCCCAGCATCCTGAAACAAACCGTAGCCTGCTGAAATTTATCTTCCACGTTCCAAACAAGGCAGAGACTCCAGCCTGCCATGCCAAATGCTTTATGAGTTCATCTACCTTGAAAGTCACACCAGTGTCTTCCTAAGGCACCAAATGGCTGCTGCCTGCACGGGTATGAGTGGTCTGGCACGAGGACACCCACCCCACACCTGTGCTGGCTCTGAGGTCGGGCTGACCTGTCGCAAGGATCAGGTTGCATGTTTCAGAGCCAGAAAGGCTGGGCTCACTACCACTTTGGCATTTACCAGCTCTGTGACCTTGCGCAAGTGGCAGCATCCCTGAACCGCCAACTCCTCCTCGGCACGGTGCTGCTAATGCCGTGCGCCTTGCAGACTCGTTGCGACGTTTGGAGATACTGTTATGGAAATGGTGTCTCATAGCAAGCACTCAATAAATTATACAGATTAGCATTATTATTGCAATGGAGGACTGAGACTTTTAGGAAAATCTGTTTACAGCTGTAGGAAATGAGTGAAAGTTGGTGATGTGAACACATGAAGTCAGCTCTTCTTCATTTTCTGTTTTTAATTAACATTTTGTTTTTAGATAATACAAACATATAAGAATTAGAAATAACACAGAGACATCCCATTTACCTGTTACCCAGTTTACCCCAAAGTAGTATCTTGCAAAACCGTGTTACAGTCTCACAACCAGGATGCTGTCGTTGTTACAGTGATGATAAAGAGCAGTTCCGTCACCACCAGGACCCCACGCTGCTCGCTTGTCTGCCCCAGCTCCTCACTCTCCCTGCCATCCCTAACCCCTGGCAGCTACTAATCTGTTCTCAATTTCTATGATTTTATCAGTCAAAAATTTTATATAAAAGGAATCATACAATATAAGCTTTGGGGATTGACTTTTTTCACTAAATGTAATTCCCTGGAGACTCACCCAGGTTGTTGCATGCACCCATCGTTCATTGCATTTCATCACTGAACGGTGTTCCACAGTATGGATCTACTAGTTTGATTAACCTCTTAGTCATTAAAGGATGACTGGGCTTCTTCCAGTTTTTGGCTACTAAAAGTAAAGCTGCTATGAATATTTGTGTACAGGTTTTCATGAGAAAATAGTTTAATTTCTCTTGGATAAATGACCAACAGTGCAATTGCAGGACCATTTGGGAGTTGAGTGCTCATTTGTATAAGAAACTGCCCAAACCTCATCATAGGCCCACATATACTTGATCCTCAAAGAGTGAATTGTTGTCACCCCCATCCCATGTGGCACAGGGGGTGCTTCCTAGACCCCAAACCTCTCCCAAAAGGTGGCCTTTCAGCCCATCCTGATGGGGAAAAAATTTCAAACTACCTGACCACAGAGTACAAAAATTGCTTTCCTACAAAAGCACAGAAAGAGGGTCCACGGATGCAAAAGTAAGGGGCTGAAATGGATTAAGTAGTGATGATCCAGCCCCCAAGCTGTTATAAATGCTTCCAGAAACATATCCCTCATGACTTGGCCCTCTGAGGTCAGTTTGCTTTTCCATTGAGAGCTTGGTGAGGGCAGCAGAGGCGTGTGTCTCCCGGCTCAGCTGCCATGTCATCCATTGTGGTTTCCTTGGCAGCCATCACCTCGCCTGAGTTCCCGTCTGCGGCAGACCCTGCTCAACCTAGCCTCACAGGGCCCCACTGTATCCACCAAGGCCTTGGATGCTGCCATCAGACCCACAACTGCTGTTGGGGAGAGAAGAGGGCTCAGGAACTCAGACAACAGGTCTCCAAGCAAGAAAAAGATTACTTCTGGGATGCAGGGAAAGACCAGGGGTTGTTGCAAGGTTGGATGGTGACCTGGCTTCCTTCAGTCCTGCCCCTTCTCTTGCAGGAACTCTGATTTGCTATCCAAAAAACAGTGGGCACCACCACCAACAAATAAAGGGCCTGATACCTACCTGTGTGTGTGTGTCTGTGTGTTT
Organism: Daubentonia madagascariensis; assembly: GCA_023783475.1. Lineage (NCBI taxonomy): Eukaryota > Metazoa > Chordata > Mammalia > Primates > Daubentoniidae > Daubentonia > Daubentonia madagascariensis. The sequence continues at coordinate 2,106,231 of JAKFHU010001747.1, read as the reverse complement.
GTGTGTCTGTGTGAGTGCTGATATTCAATAAGTATTAGTCTCCTCTGTGTAACAAGTTCTCTAATTGGTATAGTGAACAAAGCTGTGCTAATATCCCTGTCCCCTGCAGCCTGAAATTCTAGAAGACAAGAAGAAAGAAAATAAGCAAAAGTGTGTGTATAATGGTTATTTGTAAGGAAGCAGAGAAACTTAGAGAAGAATGCAGAATGCCTGGGTTCTGTGTGTTTCTGGGATCATTTGTTAGTGTCTCTGGGCCCTTACATCTTCAGGTTTGTGAGTTTATGTGTCTGTATCTGGGTTTGCCTATCTGTATGTATAGTGACAAAGTGTTTGTGATTTTGTATGTTTTTCTGAGGGGCTCTGTGTGTGTGTGTATTTTTAAGTCTGTAATGCTTTCATTTCATTTTCTTGCCTGATTTCCCTAGGAGCGCCTCCCATAACAGGTTGAATAAAACTGATGAGAGCAGACATCCTCATTTTGTTGCAAATTTTAGATATTAAAAATCCAGTTTTTCACCATCAAAATGATGTGTTTTTCATGTATGGCTTATAGCAAGTTGAGAAAGTTGTCTTCTATTCATAGTTTTTTGTGGATTTTTAACATGAATGGGTGTTGAATTTTGTCAAATGCTTTTCTGCGTCAGTGGAGGTGACTGTCTTTTTTCTATCATTTTGCTAATGTATATTACATTGATCGATATTCATATGTTGAACCATCCTTATGTTCCAGGAATAAATCTCACTTGGTTGTGCTGTCAAAATTAAAAAAAAAATTTAAAAAAAGAAATTGCCAAACTTTCCCAGAGTGGCTATGCTTTTTCATATATCCACCCACAATGTATGACTAATCCAGTTCCTCTGCATTCACTCCAGCATTAGGTGTTGTCACTATATATATATACACACACACATACACCCACACACATATAATTATATATATGTATATATAATTTTAGCCATTCTGATAAGTGTGCAATGATATCTCATGGTGGTTTTCATATGCATTTTCCTTAACATTTAATAATGTTGAACACAGTTCCATGTGCTTATCTGCCATCTGTATATCCTCTTGGGTCAAATGTCTGTTCATACCCTTTACCCATTTTCTAATTGGATTATTTGTATTTTTACTCTTGAGTTTGAGACTTATATTCTATATTCTATAGTGGTCCTTTGCTAGATATATGGTTTGGAAATATTTTCCTCCAGTCTGTAGCATGTCTTTTCATCCTCTTATCAGAGTTTTTCACTAAGCACAAGTTTTTAACTTGATGTTTTCTAATTTATGAGTTTGCCTTGAATGGATTGTGTGTTTAGTGACAAGCCTACGAATTTTTTTTCTAAACCCTAGATCCTGAAGTTTTTCTCCTGTGTTTTGTCTCAAAGTTATATCTTTTTCATCTAAGCCCATGATCCATTTTGAGTTAACTTTAGTATAAGCTATGATATTTAGGTCAAGGTTAATTTTTGAACTATGGATGTACATTTGTTTTGGTACCATTTATTGAAAAAGCTACCCTTCCTCCGTTGAACTGCTTTTGCAACTTTGTCAGAAGTCATTTGGGTATATTTGTGTGGGCCTAGATCTAGAGGTTTATTCTGTTCCATTGATCTATGTGTCTATCTTTCCACCAATAACTTGTTATTGATCACTGTGGCTGTGTGGTAGGCCTTAATGTTGGGTAGAGTGATTCCTCCCACTTAATTATTCTTTTAATATATATATTTTTAGCTATCTGGGGACTTTGCCTTTTCATATAAATTTTAGGGTAAGCTTGCCTATGTCTACAAGAACCCTCCCTGGGATTCTGACAGGAATTGGATGCACCATCTAGGTCAGTTCAGGGAGAACTGGCATCGTTGCTCTGCTGCGTCTCCCAATCCATGAACGCGTCATGTCTCTTTGTTTATACAGATCTTCTTTTATTTTTTTCAAAAGCATTTTTAAATTTTCAGTATATTGAGCTTACACATGTTTTGTTAAGCATATCTCTAAGTATTTCAATTTTATCAATAATACAATAATACAATAATACAATGGCATTGTGTGCTTAATCTTGGATTCTGCATGTTGGTTTTTTGATTAGTTTTATATAGAAGTAAAATTGATTATTCTGTGTTGACCTTATATCCTGTAACCTTGCTGAAGTCACTTCTCAGTTCTAGGAGTTTTTGTAGACTCTTTGGGGTGTGCTATGTAGACAACCATGCCATCTGAAAATAGGAACTGTTTTACTTCTTGCTTTCCAATCTGTATCCCTGTTATCTGCTTTTCTTGCCCTATTCCAGTGGACAGAACTTTAAGTACTTTGTTGAACGAGAGTGACAAGAGCTATCACCCTCTTGTGGGAAGGGTGTTCCGTCTTTCTGTGTGAAGCGTGGTGTTCCTTCCTCATTCTGAATGGACCTGAAGCAAATGCCCCAGGCTAGTCCAGAATACTTAGAAAGGTCAGCTGTGCCTACTCTCCAGTCATTTTATTGAAATTTGTACATGGAAAATGTTTAAGTTCCCCCCCCCATATACTACAGCTCTCAGGCTGCTAAAAATTAAAGCTGGGTCTATTATTTCTTATCCTTCTATCATAAATAGAATCTCTTATGAGGACTCCAGGATATTGTATTAAATCTTCACAGTTATTTTCTGCCCTGGTTAAGATCAGAAGATACACAATATACTTTGAAATAATGAAAGGGAAAAAATCAGGATAATTTTATTGATTTTGAAAAAAGTAAATTGTTATGAATTGAATTGTGTCCCTTTAAGATGACATGTTAAAGTTCCAACCTCTGGAACCTCATAATATGACCATTTTTTTGACATAGGGTCATTGCAGATTTAGTAAGTTAAGGTAAGGTCATACTAGAGTAGGATGGGCCCTTAAACCGGTATGACTGATGTTCTTGTAAGACAAGAAGAAGAAGACAGAAACACAGACACACAGGAGAGAATGTTATAAGACAGTGGAGGCAAAGACTGAAGTGTTGTTGCAGCTGTGAGCCAAGAAATGCCACCAGAGCTGAGAAGAGGCAGGCAATTGGTCTCCCCTACAGGTTTCAGAAGGAGGATGGCTCTGCCAAAACCTTGATTTTGGACTTCTATCCTCCATAACTGTGAGACAGTAAATTTCTGTTGTTTTAATATTCTCAGTTTGTGGCACTTTGTCATGGCAGTCAGAGAAAACTAATACGAGAATTCTAACAAACTCACTAAAGTCATCTACTGCACTTCACTTTCTGTTTCTAATGCCTATATCTTATCTTCCCAGTCATCCTAAAATCTCCTTGGGCATAAGGAATGTCATCCAAACGGTCGTCAGATGCTTAAATAGTAGAAAGGAGACTTTATTGGCAATATCATTTTGCAAACAGGAAAGAGACAGTCTCCAGCATGGACCAGAGGTGCTCTCTCTTCAAAGAGGGGAAAGACAGGTGGGGTTTTATGTGTCACTGGGCCTGAGTCATACATATTCAGCAGGTTTGGGAGGAAAACTATGCATAATTATGAGTAGAGCCAAGTGCATGCACAATGGATAAACACGCATGTAACATACATCCCATGTTCACTTTGGAGTGGGGTTTTAGCATCAAAAATGAGGTGGAATTCAGCTCTTTGCTTTAAAAGGTAAACTGGGTAGTAAATCACAGTTATGAGGGGTCTGATAGCTCCTATTGTTAGGGAGTTGAGAGACATAGGAATTTAGAAATTTGCCATGCCAGCCAGGGCCCTGAACCCTTGACCCACAAGTAACTGTGTTTCCTTAACCTTAATGTCCATCTTAGTTGATACATGGACATCTATTTTGGTCTCTCAGATCATAGGAGCATATTTTAAACCACTCAAAACATCCATGATTCAACCCAGAACGTATAATGTGCTTCATGCATACCTGTGGGTCCCTGAAGTGTGTGCTTTTGGCCAAGGACATGGGTTCTGGAAGCAGAGAAAAGACTCAGCACCTTCCATTTCTGTCCTGAACAACCTGAGCCACCCAGCCTCCTCGGGCCTTGCTTCTCATCTCTGTGCAATCAGATGGCCACAGCATTTCCTCAAGTCTCTTCTTACCTTTTACTTGCTTTCTTCTTGCTGAGAAAAGGATTTTTTAACCATTTCTCACCTGCAGGTCTATCTTTGCATGCTCCAAACTCTAATTAATGCTTCCTTCCCTAGGCTCATACATGAGCAGCACACAGGAGCTGACAGAAGCTTCCACACTGTTTATCTCCCAACAGGAAGACTGGCCCAAGCTCATAAATCCCTGTATGTGGGCGAGCATCCCAGATTTCTATCCCACTGACACGCATCATGACACACAGAACACCTCCATCTCAAGTGGGCAGAGTTAGCTACAATGAGTCTGGTATTTAAGCTGCATTTAAAAACACCTTAATATTTTAAAAGTAGACATGAAAAGGAAGTCCACCTCACAGATCTACTGTGAATACCAAAAGACTAAAATTATGTGGGGTAGCTTTTTGAACATTACAAATCGTTCAAGAGCTGAGAGCAACAGCAGCCAGCCCGAAACACCTCATCCATGAATTTGTCATTCCTCAAACCCCTACATTCTCAACTGCAGGACACAGGACAGTGGGGGGCCTCTTTTACATTACTAGAGATGCCAGAATCTTAGGGACTCTTCAAATGGTGACCAAATAAAAGTATGTATAATATTATTATATAAGAATCTTCCAAAAAGACTTTGTACTCTTCAAATTTATATGTGTATGTGGTAATGTTACAGGACAGAAATAAATTAACATAACAAAAGCCCTACATAGAATTAAATGACCATAATTTATCCCCTTTCTTAGGGGCCTTTTAAGTAGACACTAAACTGAACGAAGACACTATGAAGCTTACAAAGGAAGATTTCAGCAAAAGTAAGTTTATTTGAAAGTCCCTTTTCTTGGCCCACTGAAATCCTGAAATTCAAATTATGCCAGAATCAGCTGGAAGTTTTCAAAGAGCAGTTTCTGAGACCCCACCGGCCACCTCCTTCCATTAGATTCTGATTTGTTAGACATTGAATATTGCCATGGGATCTTCATTTTAAATGAATTCCCAGGCAACTTTGCTACACAGGCACACTTGTGGGTACTCACTAAGCCAACTTCAGGTTCCCAAAGCTGGAAATCTTACAAGGTAGGTCAAGTGTTCTTAAGAGTGTTAAAAAAAAATTTTCAATGATACATGTTAAAGCATAGTAAGCGAGACTTTATTTAGGACCATTGCATTAGGTATAGGGACCACTGCAACGGGCTCTTACAATGGGAGAGAGAGATTTAGTTCAATTTCAAATGCAACATTGGCAAGTGGGAACTTATAGCCAAGGAGCAGGGTAAGGATCAGTGGATAGAAAATTACTAAGAGGAAACATAAGGGAAAAAAGGGATGTGGTGAAACTGACCTAACAGGATTCTTGCTAAAGACAGGTCAGGGTAACTGGAGCCCATTCTTCTAAGTGAAGTATCACAAGAATGGAAAAACAAACACCACAGGTATCCACCATTAAATTGAAATGAATCAATCAACACTTATGTGCACATATAGATATAACATTCATCAGAAATCCAGCAGGTGGGAGGGGGAGGAAGGGATGGGTAGATTCACATCTAATGGGTACAGTGCACACTTTCTGGGGGATGGGCGCACTTATAACTTTGACTCAAATGGTACAAAAGCAATCTATGTAACCAAAACTTTTGTACCCCTGTAATATTCTGGAAAAAAAAAAAAGACAGGTCAGGGTGATCATACATCACTCAGAGGATGGTGGAGGATGAGGAACCTGACCAGATATCAAGGGTGGGGTGTTCTTGCTAAATGGACATAGCTGGGATCTTTGCTAAAACTGGCTTTTACGAGGAAGTGCACAGATGGGCCTTACAGAAGATTTAGGAGGCTGAGTCCAGTTTGGCCAAGCCAAGAATCTTTGTCAGAGTGTAACAGCAAAAACCGGAGTCACGTTGCCCAAGGAAACACCAAGAGGTACACAAGGATGCAGAGAGATCAGGTTTATTAACACCGGCGGGCTCAGAGGGGATCCTCCGCCAAATTCTGAGCACCCCGGGTCAGGGGGACTTGTCTTTTATACTTCAAGAGCAAGGAGGTGGTACAAAGCGGCTTATCCCAGGAAGTGCACACATACGGAAGTTACTGTAACTTACAAGGTAGCTGCTGCAAGGGGAGCTGTTTAGGAGAGCAGGAGCTGCAGGCGTTAGTCAGTTTCACAAGGTGACAAGCAGTCTTACAGAAGCAGATTAAGCAATTAATATACATAGGGCTATAGCTTGTCTGTTTCAGGGTAAAAGGTTTTTAGTGAATTTCCATTTTTCCCTCACAAGAGGATAAGGGTGAAATTCAGGGCACAGAGTGATCTGGGGTGAGTAGAAAGAGGACACCAGGATCTTGTGGGAGGGCCTCAAAACAGACAATGAAAAAAAAATTCCTCCATTCTATAGAATCATAATATTCAAGGTTCACACCTGGTCTGACCATCCACTAGAGGAGGACTCTGTGCAGTAAATTCTGCCTTTTCTTGCTTTCTTTTACAAAACTACTTCTAAAGACATCTCCAATATGAGGGGTTTGAGGTCTGATCCTCTGCTGGAATTAATTTTTCTGGGCAAATATCCCCAAAATAATTCACAAATAATTTATTAAGCTCAGAAAGAAACTAACTTAAGAAGATGAAGGTGTAAAGTTGAATTTATTATTTTAACCACAAAAAACTCATCTCTTTTTTGTAAACACCATATTTTCTGTGTAAGAATAAGACATGTCGCATATGCATGAAAATCAATGCATCTATATTGTATTCAAACAGTGCCGATGGAACTAACAAATGCATAATCAGTCTAGCCCACTCCTTTGAAAATAAATTGATTTTTCAGCACTTTTCCCCAAACTCCAGTTGCTTTGAAAACAAAAATCATTTTCTTTCTTTCTGACACCAGAGCATTTTAAATATGAGCATTTTCTCATCTAATGATTGTTTTTGTGGTTTTCTCCCACTGGTTGGGCATATCTAATTATCCAAACAGCTATTTAAATAGAATGCATTTTCAGTAATGTCCTTAAAGTGCAGCTTGAGGAGATCCAGCTTTCTGTGACCTTTAAACCACAGCCACCTTCCTGGGCTCAGCTCTGAATGAAATACGGCACTGCAAACGATCTTGACTTCGATACTTATAGATTGTTATTGAAATCTACATGTTTTAATTTTTAATTGCAAATACAGCAGGTGTATGGCCATAAAAGGTGATGAAAATGTTTTTACAAGATGTGAAACTGGCTGTTTTCCACTTATAATAGGATATGAACCCAGATTTATCACTGATGCTTATTTTCTGCTGACATTTTTATGAAAAGGAGTAAAGATTGGGAGACTTTGCTTCTCTCTGTTTAGTCTTGACTGGAGACCATACTGCAGTATTTGTCACCAATGTGTTCTCCAATTTGAAAAGCATCCTAAATGAAAGTATGATAGTTTTTTCTAATATCAACTAGTATGACTTTGTTGTGAAGATCTGAATTGATTGGCTACTAAGACATATTATATTAATATTTATAATTTATTTGTATTTGTACATATAGGTTTCCCAAAACCCTCTACTTTCCTACGCACTTACATTGTAATGACTTTTCTTTTCCTTCATATGTCATTGATATAATAATTGCCCTTGTAAGTACTGCATTTGACATATTGTACATATAAATAAGAGAATATGGGACTACATAAGAATTGCTACGTAACACTGTAGTTGGGATATTACTGCACTGTCTTCATTTTAAACCAGAGGATCTGAATTGAATTTCAATTTCGGGTGTGTGCGGGTTTTTTTTTTCTTTTTTTTATGAACTGAAATGTATAGCAACAATAACAACCTTCTGAATTGTTCAAGCAGCTTCCTCTGATGACATTCTTTTCCTTACTTTTGGTTGCCAGTCTCGTCAGCCTTCTCTTGGTTCTTTGCAAAAGCCAAACTCCTTCTAGTTACAGAGAGAGGCCCTATGTATATGCTGTTCCTTTTACTCAGAATGCCCACTCCTCCACTCCGCCTTCTACACTTTGTTTAATTGACATCTACTCAGCTATTGAGGTTTAAGCTCAAATGTGATTTTCTTGGGAATCCTTTCTCTCCTGTCCATACCCATATAGTCCATAGCACTGAGACCTCTCCGTAAACAGCACCTGTTGCGGCCACACCAAGTGTGCATCAGATTATGAGGCCAGGGGTGAAATAGAATGGCTGGAGCTGACTAGTGGGGACTTAAATGACTAAATGTTATGTGCCATTGGTGATTTTCAACAGGGGCATGACACGGTCAGATTTATGTTTTAGATGGATCACACTGGCAGCAATAAATAGGAGATAAGATGCGATTGATTTAAGGAACATTCAAGAGTAAAACTGGTGATTGAGATTTGGTGACCGACTTGATATGGATCAGGGAGAGGGAAGAGTCTGAGGCAGCCTGTGGGCTTCTGGTGATGGCTGCGTAAGTGGTAAGGTGCAGAGACAAGCAGTGATGCAGATGAGGATGGAGAGATGCAGGGAAGTGACAGCTCTGTCTAAAAACAGGATGAGTCTCAAGTCCCTGCAAAGCAGCCAAAGGGGTGTAAGGGTTGAATATAGACATGTGAAAGTCATCCACACAATTAATGTGTAGTTTAAATCATGACAGCTTCTGCACTCGACCAGAAAATATATGAGCCTTAAAACAGACTTGGACAGAGAATAGACAACCCATAAATAACCCAGGTAGAGAAAGGAAAGGGACTCCAGGATGACGACTGAACGGCCTCCAAAGGACTTGTTGCCAAAGCTGTTGTAGTAAATGATTTCTGAGAAAGTTCCAGATCAAGGGACAAACAGTAGCTCAGGGAGAAGAGAGGTTCAGTGAAACCAATGATGCAACAGAATTATCAGACGATGTCTAATTTCTGTTGCACTGTGGGGTGAATACAGCTAACAATCATTTAGTGTATATTTTCAAAAAGCTAGAAGAGAGGATTTTGGGTGCTCACAACACATGGAACTGATAAGTGTTTGAGGTGATGGATATGCTAATGCCCTGGATTTGATCATTATACATTGTGTGCATATATTAAAATATCACTCTGTATCCCACAACTATGTATAATCATTATGTGTCAACTAAAAATAAAAGAAAAAAAGAAATATATTGCTGAGAACAGTGTTCATGGAATGGTAAGAGGCAGAAGGCCAAAATGTGTTATAGAAGATCAAGCTCCTTTGCTTTAGGGTCTTATGCACCAGTACATTGTAGAGTACAGGTTGTGCCATGATCATAGGAAGTACTGATGGACATTTTTATTTCTCTTTGATATAAACCTGTGCTCTAACAAGAACATAATGATTAAAACAGAAATTTAAAGAAAAATTTTGGACACCCAGACACATAGTCTTTGTACAAATAAAGAAACTGAGGCCCAGGAAAATGTAAAGAATTTTTCCAGGATCACACGACTAGTGACCAGCAGTCATGGGCTTGACTCTGATATGGAACTTCAGTGACCAGCACACTGTCCCTTCCCCCATAGTAACGCAGCCCATGAGTAACCCCAGGGAGCCTTGAGACAACCATTTGCCTTTCCAGTCTCAGCAGATGTCACTGCCTTCTTGACAATGTTGGTACCTGGAGGGTGACTAGACATAGAATCAAGCCATAGGTAAAGAGAAAACTTTTAGGTGGGATTTTTGTGAATACCATTATGGTGTTTCCTGAAAATATTTTCCACATTGACAAGTCTGTCACTTTTGCAACTCCTATCCTGCTATGAATAGCTGGTGTTATTGGCAAAAGGGGCAAAGAATGAGGATTTTCATAACTGCATTTCAAGGGATGAGTTAAAAAATTAACATCTTCATTAAGATATCTGCCTTTTCAGGACTATCTAACCACCAATTCTACAGCCCCTCTCAGTTTTAGTTGCCCAATATGATATTAGTTCCATGCTGCTACTTCTCTCATGTCAAGCATTTTACACAAAAAGATCTGATCTCATATAAATCCCTACAGCAGGGATATGGAAGACAAAGGAAAGCAAATACAGGAAGTAGATGCTATTGGTTAAAAACCTTATGAGTGAGAAGCACCTCCAGAATGGTGGAGTAAAGACCTCCAAAAAGCTGATCATCTATAAAAGCAACAAGAACACTGGCAAAAAAAAAAGGCCAAAAAAAATTAACTTAAAAATTTTCCATTAATTTTTTTAATTGAACAAGTTGAAATTATATATATTTATAGTGCACAACATGATGTTTTGATATATGTATACATTGCGGAATGGCTAAATTAAGCTATTTAACAAATGCATTACCTCACACACTCAGCATTTTTTTAGTGGTGAGAACACAAAATTTTTTTTGTGGTTAGAACACTTAAAATTTCTCTTAGAAATTTTCAAATATACAATATTTTGTTATTAACTATAGTCACTGTGATGTATAATAGATATCTTGAGCTTTAAGTTTCTTTAAGTGACTTTAATGTTTTCTGGAAGTAGGAAGTGGAGTCCAAGGCAGAACTGTAGACCACCAGAGTGTTGAAGATGTACCCTGATATGTGCACAAAGGTGCTAAGCAAAGGCTGGGAAATTTATGGATTCAAGGCCTTTAAGAAAATCTGTGTCCTACAATTCACTGACCACTAACTTAACTAAGTGGAGACTAGAATGGCCACACATGACAAAGAATACAGACTTTACAGAATTAACTCAAAGTCACTAAAAACAAACAAACAAAAAAAAAAAGCAACAACAAACCCTACAGGGAGGGAGGAAATCTAATTTTCAGACTTGCAAAGTTATATTATCCAAAGGTCCATTTTTCAACAAGCATTATGTGACATGCAAAGAAATAGGAAATGCTGGCCCATACACTAATATTGATATCAGGAACAACATAAGGTTGTCTACTCACCATTTCTGCCCAACAATATACAATAAAAGAAATCCATATTGGAAAGGAGAATTAAAGCTATGTTTATTTGCAGATATGTTTATACACAAGACATGATCTTATATACAGAAAATGTTAATGAATCCACAAAAAAACCTGTTAGAACTAACATATGAGTTGAGCAAGGTTGCAGGATAAAAGATCAATATACAAAAACCAATTGTATTTCTCTACATAAGGGATGAACAATCTGATAATTAATTTAAGAAAACAATTACATTTATAATATATCCAAAAGGGTAAAATACTTGAGAATAAATTTCTCAAATATAGACTTGTACAATAAAGACTATAAAATCGTGTTGAAATAAATTTAAAGGAGACCTAAACGAACGAAGACATCCCAAGTTTATGAATCAGAAGACTATTATTAACATGTCAATTCTCCAAGACTGATCTAAAGATTCAACACAATCTCTGTCAGAATCTCAGCTGATGTTTTCATATAGAGTAACATACTTATATGAAAAATCAGATGAAAATGCAAAAGCCCCAGAATATCTTCAATAAGAAGGACAAATTTGGAGAACCCATGCTTCCTGATTTAAAAACTTATAAAACTAAAGTAACCAAGGCAGTGTGGTACAGACATAAGCTATATATATATGCAACAATCACCACTAATCATAATAGTGGATATATATATATATATATATATATCTCTCAATGTAGTCTCACATAGTCACGTATAATTTATATTTTTCATTTTTTGAGATAGGTTCTCACTCTGTTGCCCAGTCTAGAGTGCTGCAGTGGCATCATCATAGCTCACTGCAGCCTCAAACTCCTGGGCTCAAGCTATCCTCTTGCCTCAGCCTCCCAAGTAGCTGGGACTACAGGTGCATGCCACCACATCCAGCTAATTTTTCTATTATTTATAGGGACAGGTTCTTGCTATGTTGCTCAGGCTGGTCTTGAACTCCTGGCCTCTAGCGATCCTCCTGCCTAGGACTCCCAAAGTGCTGGGATTACAGGTGTGAGCCACTGCATCCAGTCAATGTAATTGAATATAATTTAGAAGCCAAAAATAAACTCTTATATTTATGGTCAATTGATTTCCAGCAAGGATTTCAAGACAATTAAATTGGGGAATGAATACTCTTTTCAAGAAATAGTGTTTAGACAACCAGATATCTAAGTGTGAATGAATGGAGTTGGACTCCTACCTTAAATCATATGCAAAAATAACTCAATTGTTCATAGACATAAATGTAAGTGCAAAATTAAAAAACTTTTAGGGAAAATAAAAACATATCTGTAAATTTTTGTAACCTTGGATTAGGCAATGGTTTCTTAAAATATGACACCAAATGCATGAGTGACTCAAGAAAAAGTAGATAAATTAGACTTTATTAAAATTTTTAAAAATGTGCTATACCATCAAGAAAGTGAAAAGACAACCTATAGAACGAGAGAAAATGTATACAAATCATAAACCTGGTAAGGGAAGAGTATCTGGAGAACAGGTTGTGTTTCTGTGTAGATGAACACTCCAAGCAGATAAACTCTTTAGCCAAAATAGAATTGCAAATAATCCAGTTAAGAAATGAGCAAAGGATTTGAATAGACATTTATTCAAAGAATATATACAAATGACCAATAATCAAAGGAAAGATGCTCAATATCATTTCATTAATCATCAGGGAAATGCAAATCAAAATCACAGAGATACTTCTTCACAATCACGGTGGTGACTAAAATCAAAAAGACACAAGCTATGTGTCGTCGAGGATGTGGAGAAATTGGAACCCTCCACCATTCCTGTTGGAATTAACATTTTGCAGCCATTTTGGAAAACAGTTTGGAAATTTTTGTACATGTCAAACATGAAGTTACCACATGACCTACCAATTTCACTCCCAGGCCCATACCTAAGAGAATCAAAAGTATATATTTATACAAAACCCTGCACAGGAACGTTCCTAATGGCATTATTCTTAACAGCCCAAAATAGAAGCAACCCCAATGTTCCTCAACTGAAACAAAATGTGGATATACAATGGAATATTATTTAGCAATAAAAAGGAATGCAGTACTCATACGTGGTGCAACATGGACAAACTTTGAAAACATTATGATAAGGGAAAGGAACCAGGTACAGAAGGCCATGCAATGTATGATTCCATTTATATTAAATGGCCAGAATAGGCAAATCCCTAGACACAGAAAGTAGATCAACAGTTTCCAGGAGATGGAAGGAGGGGTAAATTGGGAGTAACTACTAATGTGTACAGGCTTTTTTTGGGGGTGATGAGAATGTTCTGAAATTTGATAGTGGTGATTGTTGCAAAACTCTGTGAATATACTAAAACAACCACTGAATTGTACACTTTAAAAGACTGCATTTCAGGGCATGTGAATTTTATTTTAACAAAGCTATTATTGAGGAACAAAGAAGGAGGGAAGGTATTCTCTCAATTAGGGAAGAAAATGAAGAGGTTAGACCTTGCAATCCCTGGTTATAACACAGTGACATGGGAACAGGTTAGTGGTGGGAGAATCCTTTAGGAGCTTCACCTCAAACCTGCTTGACATTAGGAATTATTATGGTCCTAATTAGGTTCAAAAATATATTTTAATCAATATAAAGTCTTACTCTTACTCATTATGTTTTTCTGGATTATAAAATTTTGTAGTAACTCACATGGTCCTCTTTTGCTATCTGATCTCTCATATTATTCCTTAAGTCATTTTGGGGGGTCTGTAAAACATAAGCATTAAACACAAAAGCACAATCTCGAGATTACATTTTTGTTCTTGAAATTGCAAATTCAGCATAAATCTCTATTTTATCATGCCCAATGATTATCATAATTTCCTTCTTGTAAACACAATTTTTTTTCGATTAGAAACATAAGCGATTTTTCAAGTTTCTATGTTCACCCTTAAATGGCAGAGGCACTGCACTAGACTATTTCAGTTGCAATTTAAAATACTGTGCAATGAGGATATTTTAAAATGTCAATTAAAATATTGTGATAAAAAATCAAATTTATTAATGATAAGATGATAAATATCCGATTATTTCTTGACAAAAATCTCTACCAGCTGCTTTTCGTATTTCATGAATGTGTGGAAGAAACAGAATAGAGTTTTTATGAAACTCTCTTAGAGGTTTTTTAATAATCTCCCTCTATCCTCCAAGAACTGTCATTTCATTTACAGTCCACTCGGTCCTGTCGTTAGCAGGTTAATCAGGGAAAGGACTTCGAGGCTGTGGGAAGGGGTCTGTGAACAAAGAAGGAAACACATCGATCCGAGAACTAAGATTTGTTTAATGTAATTGGAATCCAAGGAATATAAGGAAAAGTAACACAAACCTTATCATTTATCTCATTTAACCATTTTAAAAAAACCTGTGAAGCTGACATTACACAGAGGAGGAGATTATAACTCGGCCAATGTAGGTGTCTTGCACCAACTCAAAAGCCCTGAAAGACTAGAGCTGAGCCTGGAGCTCATGCTGTAGTTCCGAGTCTTCTGTCAGCTTTTGTCTTGGCCACAGCTGCCTCTCTCAATGTCGTTGCTGTGAAGAAAACGCTGTGGGTAGAGCAAGGTAGAAAATGAACAGAGAATTGAAAAACAAAGAACACCAAATGAGACAAGGCTTCTGTGTCTCCCTCATTCCTGATACCTGTGTGCTGATCCCACTGTGCTGGACTCACAGATCCCGTTCTTAGGGAACTTGCTGAGCTAAAAGGGGTATTTCAGGTTGTGTGTCTGTAGAGCTGGACACTCCCAGATGATGAATTCTTTAGCCAAAAGAGGAGAATCCCAAGCAATGACTGATGACTATGCTATGACTGCCTTGTTATTAATATTTGGTGAATGATCAGACTCTATTGTCAACTGGAGTTGAAATAGATGTTCATGCACAGAAAGTTCATGCACAGAAACTTTCAAATTAAGCCATCTCTTCAGTGATAGTTTCGTATGTGCCAACATTTTCTATCAAAACTGAGAGAATAGGGAAGAAGTATATGTATATGAGGATATAACATCATTTCTGTCACTGATCAGTCTTTTACAGTAGAAATTAAAATAGCTGTTGTTCTCTATGAGCATTTCCCAAACACATGTTGCATGCCCAGCAGTGAATTAGGTCATTTTGTTAAACCAAACAATTAATCGAAGGCCCAGCTCATCTCTAGAAGTCCTTTACAATATAAACAGTTTGTGAGTTTCAGACTGAAAGGTGGGGGGAAGAAATATCAGACCAATCCAAGTAAATAATTAAGGGAGTCATGAAATTTTAAGAATAGTGAACCAGAACTTCATCACTTACTACTTATGAAACTTCAAACATGCTGTGTAGCATCTCTGTCTCAGTTTTCTTGTCTATAAAATAGGGATAATATACTCTACTGCCTATGTTGTTATTACTCTAAATGATACTATGCATGTATAGTATCTAACACAGCTTTTGATAAATATTAAGTACTTGATAAAAGCTAACTATTGTTCAGTAATTAATAGTTTGTAATTACAGCTAAAATGTGATCTCAAACAATTCACTCGTCCTTGGTTAGAGTCTGGTGAATATAAATGTGGAAATCAATCCAGACAGAGCATCCTGAAATCTTCTGGCCCCAACTGAAAGGATCCAAAAGATTGTGTAATAGCTTATGTCATATTGCCTCTCTGATTATCCACACCTTCATCAGGACTTTAAGCCTTTTTCCCTTCTCATTTCTTCTAGTACACTGGATTTGTCAAACATCTGCCCTTGTGTGCTGATGAGTGTAACTTGAGCTAGAACACAAATTACCTTGACACCCTATTCCAGAGATTGGAAATGCTATTTTCATGCTAATAGCTGTCCTCCCCAGTAGCACCCATGTGACCTTTAAATATCACAGAAGTTAAGTGGCAAAGGAGACTAATAATGCCATTTTAATTGATTGGTAAATTATTGAGCAGCATTAGCTAATACCCCGTAACATCTCTTCCCTCTGCTTTCCCCACTCCATCTTACTGGAACAAATCATCATGCTCTCTGGAGGGTTCCTGTTTTTCTTACATGTCAATCTGTGATCCATTTGACCCTGTCTGCTGTGGTGTACCATATAGGTTAGCTAAAAGAACGTGAAGATAAATGTAAGAAAAAATAGCTATGTGAAAATTCTAAGCTAAAAAAAATGTCTTTGTAGACTACATTTCACGGCAGTTCTAATCATTCGGAGAAAAATGTAATAGACAGTACTTTGGATGTATTCTTGCCATTTTCTAAACAATGAATTGAAAGTTTCCTTGAGCAGGCTTTTCTAGAGTTTCTGAATTTCTGACCCTGGGAGTGATTACCAAGCTTTTAAGATTTTATACTGGTCACAAGTGAGTGCTACATAATCCTTGTCCCGCTACATAGCATTGCTACTTTTGGAAGCATTTTGTTTTAGAAATCCAAATATCCTCCCAGCCCAACTAAACTCTGGCCTCACTGAAAAAATTCCCAAATCATCTCAACCCATGCTGAGTTCAATCCTTCATGGAACTATTCAGAATTTCGACCACATGAGATGTCAAGACAAAAGACTCCTTTGCACTGCCTTGCGCCTTTAAGTCTTGTCTTCCCCACCAGCTTTTAATTTTCAGGAAAGCCTTCCATGTCCCCAACATGTTTCCATCACACAGCACAGGAGCAGTGGGAAGTGTGGCAGAAGTTGGGGTCACAGACTCCTCAGGGGAGCAGCCCGAGTGACCGTGAGTGATGAATTCTCTCAATCTCAATTTCTTAATCTCTAAAGTTTCATGGAATTACTGTGAGGAAGAAAACAAACTTTGGTGTTTTGGGTTGATACAGAACTATGCAGCACAGATCCTCTTCGAGGAAGAACTTGCAGCCCCAGATGTTGAGCGTGTGGTCAGCAGACAGCCCCCAAATCCTTCAGGCCTTGGCTCAGCTGCAGACAGCTGCCTTGTCCAAGGACACAACCCCCACAGAGCAGCCCATGTGTAAGGACTGACTGCTGATCAATTTCAGCCCAATGTGATCCCGCTCTGATGGTCCCAATATGCTTCGAAGCTCTTAGAGGAGTTGGCTAAGGTGGTGTCAGGCTTCTCCCTCTGGCCAGTCCTACTGCCTCACCCTCTTTTCCATTGATGTTGATCCCCAACTCATACCCCGCCTGCCAACTTCTGTCCCATCATTCTGCTTCCAGAGAATAAAACCCACAATGACACTTGATTGATACATGCTAATCTTTTTTGTATATTACATTAGATTTCTAAAATATTATGGATAGGCTGAGAGCTCCACTGAAGGAACATCTAGTGAATGGCTGACGTCAGAGGGCGGGGAATAGCCTGCCTGCCTCTTTCAAGTCTTTCACATGGAGATCCTGGAGCAATGCCCCAGTCAATGCATCCCTATTTTTGCACTGTGCCACTCCTCTTACAAAGCCAGCTGTCTACGTCTTGTTCCCACATACCTGTTCATTAGGGACTTATATGCTGCTCAGAAGGACTTGAGCTTAACTCCAGTTGAATCCTTGTTTCTTCTCCCAAGCACAGCTGCCTAGAATCTCTTGGCCTCCTCAATCACCGCTTTTTCTGAATTATTCTCTGTCTCTCCTCTGATGAGATCCTTCAAGGTGATATTCCTACAAATCTTCTAAACCTTGTAGTTCTCCCTTCCATAAACGTTCACATCCATCACCACCAATAACATAAGCATGGAACAGCTTAGAATGCCCTGACATTCTCTCAGATTTCTTTGCCCCATGTATCATGTCCTCTTCCCTTAAAATACCATAATCATTCCTTTGCCTCCTTACAAATTTAATCCTTCCTTAATCTCTTCTGAGAAAACTTCTTGGGCCCCCTAGTGTGTGTCTGATGTTCCCATGATACTCTGGGCTTCCTCCTTCATGTAACCATTATGCTGTGATATTCATTTTTATGTTTATCTCCCCTTCTACTCTATAAACTCATTTGGGGGTGGGGGAGGACAGAAAGTATACTCATCTCTGTAGCCTCAGTTCCTAGCACAGGGCCTAGGTATGCTGAGCTTTCAGAATTACTTGTGGAAACACTAGATGAATGAGCAAGTGAATTAATGAACAAATAATACTTTTTCAATGTGTGAGATTATTCATCTTCCTAGATTTTCTTCCCTTACTGCTACCATTGAATAGTATTTTAGAATTGAAAACACTTTGACATGAGCTCAAGAGGAAATGAACTATGCTTCTACATATCTGTCTGTCTAAAAACCATGCAGGGAAGTCCACGTCCCAAGGGAAGGTGAGAGGAAGACAGTGACCATGTGATATTTCAGCCTGTACAGTGTTCAAAAATATGCATACCCAGAGATACACATATGGTGGTGGTGTGTATGTGACCTTCTTCTTGGCTCAATAATAAAATTATCTAATTCAATGAGTAATTCAACTCCTACATCTTATGCAATATCAGCATTGAGATGCTGGGATTTAGAACACCCTGGGGAGTAATACCTAGTAGGTGAGTTCTGTGGGTAGGGGGTGAGCACATGCTCAGACATAAGTCAAAATGTCAAAGAGATGGGGGCAGCATCAATGCAGTGGGGTCCAGATGGCAGGTCAAGAACAGAAGCAGAATCAAAGGAAGAGCCTCACTCCAGAGTCAGATAGTTACTCACTGTGTGATGCTGGACAGATTGGTGTCTCTGAGGCTCCTTGTGCTCATCTGAAAATGGGAATAATCATGCCTAATTCATAGAAATGGGATTCGGATTCTTCATCCTGTGTGGTGAGGGCTGGATACGGTTGAAGTTGTCAGCACAAGCAATATGGCAGTCATTGAATGCCTTCTATCTATCTGATGACAAGACAAGGCAATAAAGAACAACTTAACTGCCTGGTTCAGATCAGGAACAGCCCTGTTCTGTGACCACTCATGTTTAGTCTGGTGTTCCTGACCTTGAGAAATTTACTACTGCAGAGCAGGCATTACCAGCAAGACCATACTCCTTCCTACAAAATGGGTGGGGAGTTTGTGGGGGGCCTTCTCCAACTGGTCACTCACATTTAAGAAATGGTGTTTTCCCCTTGAAAGCAGACTGATTCATCTAGAATCTTCTGGGTTTTCCTCTGAGTATTTATCTATGTGCAAAGAGGATTACTGCAATAGTCAAGAAATCCAGTGCTAATCCAAAAGCCTGCCGAGAGACAAGGCTTCTTCCTCACTGCCGAACCCCACACGATGAGAGATCTGGAATCCAACAGCTTCACGGGCCACGTACAAGGCACAGGAAATCTTTCCAGCATCTCCGTAAGAGACGCAAATGGAAGAGATATAAGTGCTGCCTTGTCTAGCACAGACTCCAGGAGCCAGTCAGAAGACAAGAGAAAAAAAATAAATAGAAAAATAAAAAGAACCCCATCTAGCACTTGATTCTCCTTTTCAGCCCACACTCACCAGTTGGAATGATGATGATCAACTCAGGCAACCCACAAGCTGTAGAGTGACCTGTCTGCACTGCCTCCAGGCTCCCAGGCTGGAAGCTGGGTGGCTGCCAATCGTGTCCCCAGTCCATAGCCATAGCACAGAGTGGGGGTGGAGGGGAGGTGTGTAGAGGGAGGTGAAATGGGCCTTGAGTAGTTAGTACAATTTCCAGCTTCACAGAAGTTAAACCCTCGCTCCCCCTGATATCAGAGGCAACACCTGACTCTAAATATTTGCTAAGTGCCAGACAGCACTTCCAGCAGTGGGATACGGAGAGGCAGCACAGCGGTTTGGTTAAGGGCTGGGACTCTGGAGCCTGCTTGACCGGGAATGCGCCCTGTCTCGCCCGTGGGCACTTTGTAAAGACTGTGCTTCAAATTCCTCATCTGTAAAATGAAGATGAGAAAAGTGCCAGCCCGCAGGGTGGTTGAAAGGATAAAGTAATTAATACAAATTAAGGGTTTAGAACAATGCTTCATAACTTCTCAATAAGTCATAGCTATCATACATATTAATGAAGAGGAAGACTGGCACAGTCCCTGCTTCTTCTACTCCAACTGAGCTTCAGATACTGATCTCCATCGACAGGGCCTCCCTGATTTCCTCCCCTGATACGCCATTCGGTGCCCCTCTGTCTGTCTTTGCCTTCATCAATGACCTTGACTCACGTCACTTGCTCCTCAGTGCCTGGTCTTGCAGCCCAGCTCCTTCCTCTCAATCCACCGAGACGCAGCATTTCCAGGTGCTAATTCTGACAGTGTCTGCCTTCCTGTCAATGTTCTCAGATACATCACTTAATAATTTGGCCTCAGTTCTTCATCCATGATAAAGGATCTAGAAATAAATTATTTCTAAGGTCATTTTCCACTTTAACTTTCAGTGACTTTATAACTATAGTTTGAGAATCATAGGAAAGAAATCCAGTTCCACCTTATGAATCTAAGACGAACAAAATAGATATTCCCTGAACATGGAAGTGGGCTTTGGCATTATCTAGGTAGACAGCTCTGCACCCAGGTCACAATGAAAGGAGTGTTTATCCATGGCAAATTGAGGAATCACTATCATGATGATACAGGAAAGTGGGTCCAGCCTGAAGACCAAGTGGGTTCTTGCCTTCATGCCAGGAAGAATTCAAGAGTGAGCCGACAGAGTAAGGGAAAAGGAAGTTCATTGAAGAAACAAAAAAGCAAAAGGAAGCCTTACCCCATAGTCAGAGCAGCAGCCATCTCTCAGAGCAACAGAGAGTAGCACTTTGTGAGTTTCCAGGGTCTTATTTTATACCTTCTATTTAATATTATGCTAAGCGGAGGGAGGATTATTTTTAAGATTTCTGGGAATGGGGTGGCGGAGTTCCTGGAACTGAGGGTCCCTCCCCCTTTTAAATCATATAGGGTGACTTCTGGGAGTTTCTTCTAGCATGCTAACACATTACAAGTAGGGTATAATGAGCAATGAGGATAACCTGAAGTTGTTCCTTGTGGCCATCTTGGTTCTAGCTGGTTTTGGCTGCCTTCTCCACTGCCTCCTATTTTATCAGAGACCTTGTTTTGGGTTTTACGACTCTTTATGGAGCAGGGCCTGTCAGTTCCCTATCTCAATAAAGCAAGTGTGACTCAGAGTAAAAGGAAAGCTGAGGATATACTGAGAAAAATGACCTGGCCAGGTGGGCTCAACCTGATCCTCTTCTTAGAGGATGAAGATTAACAATGAATCAGATGCTAATAAAGTAAGCAATATAAAAAGAAGGAACTGCTCTAAGAAAAAAGCAAGGGACACCAGAAAATACAAAATAAAACAAAACCAAACCCTGGGATCTCTTTGTGTTAGTGGTTATTCATAGGCAAAGATTTTATTTTTAAAGAAATGAATAGAGAGTAGGCAATGCTATCCTCTCCCAGAACAAGGAGATCACAATTCAGTCAGGAATCTGAAGAAGGAAATACCTTAATATCTCCTTCTGGATTTCAACAGCATCCGGGTCCTGGTGTGTGTATGTGTGTGTGTGTGTGTGCAGGCACAATCTCCTAAACTGGAGTCAAATGAGATGTAAAAAATATTCAAGATGAAAGTAATTTGGAAGACATGAATAAAGTAGAACTCAAATCAGGAGTCCTGATGTTTTGTTGTTTCTTTCTCCTTTTAGACTCAATATGGTCCTTTTAGAGATCTCCACAGTGTTCGATGCCTTAATTTTCCTCCCTGTGTATAAGATAATGTGTTTTCACTTGAAGTAACATCTGTTTCTGTAGATAATTAAGTTATTAGATGCCGATCAATTTAATAAAGCCACAAGGCTTTCCTGACCTCTTTATGCATAATCAATGAATTTAGATGCAAAATGTGAAAATCTTATTTATTAAAAAATGAACTAAATCTTCCATTAACATAGTCATTTTGTAATTATATGGTACTTACAATCAGATTGCTATGTAAACATGCCATTCTGGAAACAAAGATTATTCAATCATTTCAGGGTAGCAAGAGAAAGGCCTGGGAAAGTGGTTGATCTTCCCTTTGTCCTTGAACAACAGATTCCATTCTTTATTACCTGAGGTACCTTTATTTTATACCTCCTACAGTTAATGTTTCTATTCCCCTTATTATAACAGGTATCATTTCTAGTGTTCTAGGAACTTTGCATAGATTCTCCTGATGTAATCCTTTCAGTAATCGTGCAAATAATTATCAATATTTCATATTTTACAGATGGCTGAGAGAGGAGGTAACTCATGGGGTCATCCCAAGTGGAGTCAGAATTTAAACCTCAACCTCTGGACGCTAGACTCTGGCCTCCATCCTAAATCACCTCTTTTGTTTCTCTATTGAACCACTAATTAGACTTTCCAGGGCCATTACGTCTGTATCCAGCTTCTTGTGTTTTGATCTGTGATAGTTTTTGAAGAAGCAAGCAGCTTTGATTCCCACAGGTTTCAAAACATTATTCAAAGCCTAGAATTCCCTGTTTTTGGAGTTTGGGCAATTGGTGGGTAGACCATCTTTACTACAGTAGTGGGAGTAAATTCTCAAGTTGACAGGGAGGCCAATGAAACAATAAACTAGCAGTGAGATTAAACAGTGCAGGCAAGGCTTGCACCACAATCACCTTCCAGTCACTCAAGAAATTAGAAGACTGATTTCTATTTTAAAGCCAAAATACAGATTATGACTTTAAATTTGATATAATGTATATTATATTATAACATATATATTATAATTCTTAGGAGCCCTTAAGAATTATGCTAATGCTACTCTTTCCTGTATGAATGAAACAACAAAGCATGATAACAGCACATCTGTTTATAGCATGGTTTACTGATTATTGTAAGTCTATTGTTAGGATCTGCTACTCAGAAAATAAAAGATTTCTTTCAAAAATACTGCACAATGACAATGCACCTGGTCACCCAAGAGCTTTGATGGGGATGTACAAGGAGATTAATGTTGTTTTCATTCCTGCTACCACATACCCATTCTGCAACCCATAGATCAAGGAGTAATTTCAACTTGTAAGTCTTATTATTTAAGAAATACATTTTCGTGTGGAACCAGAGAAGACCCCATCTAGCCAAAGCAATCTTAAGCAAAAAGAACAAATTAGGAGGCATCTATCTACCAGACTTCAAACTATACTACAAGGCTATAGTAACCAAAACAGCATGGTATTGGCACAAGAACAGAGACGTAGACCAATGGAACAGGACTGAGAACCCAAATATAAAACCAACCTCATACAGTCACCTGATCTTTGACAAATTCCAGAAAAACGTACACTGGGGAAAAGATTCCCTATTCAACAAATGGTGCTGGGAAAACTGGATGGCCATATGTAGAAGACTGAAACTGGACCCACACCTCTCACCTCTCACAAAATCAACTCACAATGGATAACAGATCTAAACCTAAGACATGAAACCATAAGAATTCTCGAAGAAAACGTTGGAAAAACTCTTATGGACATTGGCCTAGGCAAAGAATTTATGAAGAAGACCCCCAAAGCAATCACAGCAGCAACAAAAATAAATACATGGGACCTGATCAAATTGAAAAGCTTCTGCACAGCCGAGGAAACTATCACTAGAGTGAACAGACAACCTACAGAATGGGAGAAAATATTTGCATGCTACACCTCTGATAAAGGGCTGATAACCAGAATCTATACAGAACTTAGGAAAATCAACAAGAAAAAATCAAACAACCCTATTAAAAAATGGGCAAAGGACATGAACAGAAACTTTTCCAAAGAAGACAGAATAATGTCCAGCAAACATATAAAAAAGTGCTCAACGTCTCTAATCATCAGGGAAATGCAAATCAAAACCACAATGAGATATCACTGAACTCCAGTGAGATTGGCCCATATCAAAAAATCCCCAAATAACAAATGTTGGCAGGGATGTGGACAGATAGGAACACTCATACACTGCTGGTGGGACTGCAGATTAGTACAACCTCTATGGAAAAGAATATGGAGATACCTCAAAGAATTAAAAGTAGAATTACCATTTGACCCAGCAATCCCACTACTGGGTATTTATCCAAAGGAAAAAAAGACATTTTATAATAAAGACATCTGCTCTCGAATGTTCATAGCAGCACAATTCACAATTGCAAAGTTGTGGAAACAACCCAGGTGCCCATCAATACACGAGTGGATCAATAAAATGTGGTATATGTACACCATGAAGTATTACTCAGCAATAAGGAAAACAGTGAATTAACACATCTGGTATTATCCTGGTTGGACCTAGAACCCATTCTTTGAAGCGAAGTGTCACAGGATTGGAAAATCAAGCACCACTGGTACTCACCATCAAACTGGTACTAACTGATGAACACTTACATCACACAGGGCAATAACATTCATCTGAAGGCGGGCGGGCGGGAGGGGGGTGGAAGGGATGGGAAAAACTCTCACTGAATGGATGTGGGGAGCACAGTTTGGGGGATGACCACGATTGTGGCTCTGACACGGGCAGAACAGGGGCAATGTGTATGGCCAAAGTGTTGTACCCCCATGATATTCTGAAATTAAAAAAATAAATTAAAAGGAAAAAAAAAATACATTTTGTAAGGCTGTAGCTGCTATAGATAGTGATTCTTCTGATGGATCTGGGAAAAGTATATTGAAAACCTTCCAGAAAGAATTCACCATTTCTGATGCCATTGAGAACATTTGTGATTTATGGAAGGAGGTCAAAATATCAACATTAACAGGAGTTTAGAAGAAGTCAGTTCCAGCCCTCATGGATGACTTTGAGTGGATCAAGACTTCAATGAAGGCAGTAACTGCAGATGTGGTAGAAATAGAAAACTAGAATTAGAAGTGGAGCCTGAAGATGTGGCTGAATTGCCCCAGTCTCATGATAAAGCTTTAGAGGATAAGGAGTTGCTTCTTATAGATAAGTAAAGAAAGTGGTTTCTTCAGATGGAATCTATTCCTGGTGAAGATTCTGTGAACATTGTTGAAATGACAACAAAGTATTTAGAATAGTCCGTAAACTTAATTGATAAATCAGTGGCAGGGTTTGAGGGGATTGACTCCAATTTTAAAAGAAATTCTACTGTTGGTAAAATACCATCAGATAGCACTGTATGCTACAGAGAAATCTTTCATTCAAGGAAGAGTCAGTTGATGCAGTACACTTTATTGTTGTCTTATTTTAAAAAATCGCCACCGCCACCCCAACCTTCTGCAACCACCACCCTGATTAGTCAGCAGCCATCAACATTGAGGCAAGACCCTCCACCAGCAAAAGGACTACTACCCACTGAAGGCTCAGAAGACCATTAGCATTTTTGAGTAATAAAGTACTTTTTAATTAAGGTATGTACATGGCTTTTTTTGACATAATGCTATTGCACTCTTAATAGATTACAATATAGTGTAAACATAAATTTTATATGCATTGGGAAATGACAAAAATTGTGTGACTTGTTTTACTACAATATTCATTTTATTTTGGTGGCCTGGAACCAAACCTACAATATCTCCAGGATATGCTGTTATTTAATTTAGTCTTAATTTTTCTGTGATGGGTTGCTTTTATCCCATCTCACGGACAGAGGAGCTTCAGATTAGCAAAAGACACTTTTTTTTTTTTAATTTATTTTTTTAATTTCAGAATATCATGGGGGTACAACACTTTGGCCATACACATTGCCCCTGTTCTGCCCGTGTCAGAGCCACAATCGGGGTCATCCCCCAAACTGTGCTCCCCACATCCATTCAGTGAGAGTTTTTCCCATCCCTTCCACCCCCCTCCCGCCCGCCTGCCCTCTGATGAATGTTATTGCCCTGTGTGATGTAAGTGTTCATCAGTTAGTACCAGTTTGATGGTGAGTACCAGTGATGCTTGATTTTCCAATCCTGTGACACTTTGCTTCGAAGAATGGGTTCTAGCTCCGACCAGGATAATACCAGATGTGTTAATTCACTGTTGTTCCTTATTGCTGAGTAATACTGCATGGTATACATATACCACATTTTATTGATCCACTCGTGTATTGATGGGCACCTGGGTTGTTTCCACAACTTTGCAATTGTGAATTGTGCTGCTATGAACATTCGAGAGCAGATGTCTTTATTATAAAATGTCTTTTTTTCTTTTGGATAAATACCCAGTAGTGGGATTGCTGGGTCAAATGGTAATTCTACTTTTAATTCTTTGAGGTATCTCCATATTCTTTTCCATAGAGGTTGTACTAATTTGCAGTCCCACCAGCAGTGTATGAGTGTTCCTACCTGTCCACATCCCCGCCAACATTTGTTATTTGGGGATTTTTTGATATGAGCCAATCTCACTGGAGTTAAGTGATATCTCATGGTGGTTTTGATTTGCATTTCCCTGATGATTAGAGAAGTTGAGCACTTTTTTATATGTTTGCTGGCCATCATTCTGTCTTCTTTGGAAAAGTTTTTGTTCATGTCCTTTGCCCATTTGCAAAAGACACTTTTAAAGAGAGAAAATTAAAGTACTATGTAACTATATAATAAATACCTCATTTGGGTTCATTAGTCAAGGGGCAATTTGCTTAGAGAGCAGGCTATTCAAGGTGTGTGCCTGGATCGCTCCATCCTTCTGAGGGAAATGACCAGTCCCACAAACCCTGCTGTGCCGGAGCAACCCATGCCTGCTCTGTTCTTTCCCTGGGGCTACAGATGATTGGTTGAAAACAGCAGCAAATTCAAGAATAACTAATCCATATAAAATGATCAATGGGATGTGAGGTGCTTTCTTTGAAACTCAATCACACATAAGGGTAAAAATAATTAACTATTTCTCCGAGAAATTTGAAACAAAGATTTAGTGCTCTTTAACTGACTGGAAAAAATTAAAAGCTAAAGAACAGACATAGAGAAGTCAGAAAGTTTGAACCGTGAGTAAGCTGGAGTCAGGCAGAGCATGAATTATGTACCAGAGTTCTGAATAATTATTCCTGTAGAGGGGAAGATGAGAATAGTGAATGGGGAAGAAGAGGAGAGGGACACTGAGGGACATTTGAGGGGCATGAGGAGACATGTGAGTGATGATGAAATTTTAGTAAATTGGTAATAATTAAAAAAGGTTTAGCTTTCTGTGAAATCATTGAATAATACACACATTTTTTGCACTTTTCTGTATATTTGATACATTAATTAAAAAAAAGTAAAAACATGAGTTGCCATTTGCCAGAATACAGGAGCATAGGGGGCATTATAGACAGAGAGAGAGAAACATAAACCAAGGAGCAGGTGATAAACAGCAAGGGCCTTACTGGCAACTTCAAGGAACATGAACAGACATGAGAGGATACGACACAGTGAAATCTGGCTAACCGTTCACTTCTCAGCACGTCTCTATTTAAAATGTTTCCTGCATGTTTTCTTCTCTTGGATGAAGAAAACAATGCAATTGTCAAAATGCCACTTTGTTTTCTTTAAGAATTGGGATCTTAAGAGATATGAAGCTCAAATGAAGTCAAGCACAGCAAGTAATGGACATCAGTGTTCTCCTAACATTTCATCATACACCTGTCAGTAAATATTCTGTGCATGTGTCCTCTCCATATTGATTTTGTGATTCATAAATCTTATACATTGTACTGCTAATACCCAATATAAAGAGTTCATTATAAAACATATGCAAAAATAAAAAGTTTGTCTCCTCCAAACCTCACGTTGAAATTTGATCTCCAATATTGAAAGTGGGTCCTAATGAGAGGTGTTTGGGTCATGGGGATTGATCTTTTATAAACAGATTAATGCCCTCCCTCGGGGGTCAGCTACTATTAGTTCCCTAGAGAGTCAGTTGCTAAAAACAGCCTGACATCTCCCCCCTCTCTCTTGCTTCCTCTCTCACCATGTGATCTGCACGCACTTGTTCCCCTTTCCCTTCCCCTGTGAGTGGAGGCAGCCTGAGGCCCTCACCAGATGCAGATGCACAATCTTGAACTTTCCAGCCATCAGAATTGTGAGCCAAATAAACCTTTTTTTCTTTACAAATTACCCAGGCTCAGGTATTCTTTTAAAGCAACACAAAATGGACTAAGGCATTATTTCAGGAATAATGGGAATTTGGAATATGAGGGGGATGTCTGAGTGGTAATTTAATTTTATTTTTTAACCTAGGTCATAATTAAAAAGTGTTTAGCTGGGTACAGTGGTACATGCCTATAGTCCCAGCTAATTGGGAGGCTGAGGTGGGAGGATCCCTTGATCCTAGGAGTTCTAGGCCAGCCTGAGTAACATAATGAGACCCTCATCTCTGTCAATTAATTAATTAATTAAATTTTTAAAAATAATTTTTAAAAGTTTAGCTTTTTGTTGATTTCATTGGGCAGAACATTGGTATTTTTTGTGCTTGTCTATATATTTGATACATCAAATATGGGAATTTGAGAATGAAGAGGTTTGGCATACCTCAAGTCACAGCCTCTATGGGGCAATCCCGGTAAGAACAGTTTTTAAAAACTACCATGCATGCTTTCCTGGAAAGACCAGCAGGGAAGAAAAATTATCTGGGTTATTGAAGAAATGGACAAATAAGGGACCTTGCAAGTTAGCATTTCTGTTCATCTAAAACAAAACAGGAGGTGCACCTGATGCTACTGCCATACAGATGAGTTTCTTAGAGAATGCATCAGAAGCCAAACCAATCCTTTGCACGAGTCTCCCTCCTTGTACCCGTGGAGGCCGCCTTACGCGTGAAGAAAATGCGAAAAACCCAGGGTCCCAGGAAGATGCAAACAGATCTGCTCTTGCTCAAATGACACTGACAACATGCACATTTACGGTTCAGCAGTTAAATAGTACACGAGTCAGAAACTTCAAAAAAACAGCACTTCTGGTATCAGTTGTGACATTTAAAAAGCTTGGAAGTCCTTATTCTCACTCCCACAACAGGAAAAAGCAGAACACACTGAAAATCAATAACTTCCTTGGACTCATTAGAGAACTGAGATTTTAGTACAAAAGCCACCCTGAAATGACAGGTGAATCCAGAGTCGCAGCTGAGGTCTGCTTACCCACAGCAGAAGCTTCTGGAGCCACAAACAGGTAAGAACACTTAAATGGTAACTTTGATAAATTGCTGGAGGTAGAGTGTTAAAAGGGAAAACAGCTGTTTTTTTCTGTATTCACACATTTCTGACAGGAAATGTGTAGGCATTTTCCTCACACTAAGTAATTATCCCACTCTCCAGGCACCAATGGGCATCCTTCAATTCAATTATGACACTAACTACCCGGAGTGAGCACACACTCCATAGGTTAGGGGTTCAAACCCACAACATTGCCCTCTACTTCACAGGCCATGTGCAAGACACAGGTTGTGACCTGTACTTCTGACCAACCAGCTATTAATCAGCAGTTACCGTGACCCCTCTTCAGTTTTGGTAATTTACTAAAAAGACTCTCAGAATTCAAGCAGGCATTTTATTTATGATCACTGGCTTAGTATAAAGGATACAACTCAGGAACAGCCAAATAGAAGAGATGCATAGGTATGTGAGAAGGGGCTCAGAACTTCCATGCCTTCTCGGGGCATGCCACCTCCTAGCATCTCAATGAATGTATTCGCCAGCCCAGAAGCCCTCTGAACCCCATTATTTAACGTTTTTATGGAGATTTCATTATGTAGCATGATTGATCAAATCATTGGCCATTGGTGACTGAATCCATTTTCCAGCCCCTCTCTTTTCCCTGGAATTCTGGGGATGGGGCTAAAAGTTTGAATGTTGTACTCATATGGTTGGTTCCCCTGACAACTAGCCCCCATCCACCAAAAGTCACATTATTAGCATAAATTCAGGTATAGTTGAAAGGGGCTAATTAAGAATAACAAAAGACATTCTTCTCTCAGAAAATTTCAATGGTTTTAGGAGCTGTTTGCCAGAAACTGAGGGTGAAGGTTTAATGTCTATTTTTTGGTATATCACAATATCACAAGTGAGAACTAATGTGAGAGAGAAGCTACTAGGGGCCTAAGTCCTAGGGTATCCCCTAAACGTTTGTGGTTGTTACTTCCAGGAGACATACTGGGTTTTCACAGAGAATGTCAGAGAAATATTCCCACATGGCTTTGTCAGGGCAAGGGGAAGGGTAACCACTGTAAAATGACCGGAGTGGTCTATGTAACCAGAGCCTCATCCTAACTGCAGGAACGGCATTTCTCCCACCCCACCCCCTCAAGCCTTCCTGCCTCGTCTAAAGTGGACAACAACTACCACTGGTGGGGAGAACAAACTTGTAAGTTCACAACCCACAGACCCAGGCCCACTAAAAGACTGAGATCTAACTGTAAGAATGTAGAATACTTTGTTTTTATTATTTCACTTTCACCCTGCTGGTAAGGGAAGACCACCACACTAGGGTTAGGGGAATATTTGAACACACAACACCAACATTGTGCAGATGAAATCAACAGAAATTTATTAGTCATATATACCCACAGCCTGGAGAAGGAAAACATTGTATGACAGGCACAGTTACATGGGACTTGCTCTCAGGAAAAGACTGAACAAGCAGGGTCTGTGAGAGGGACGGCTTTTCAGTATCAAGACGGTAAGGTGACCTTTGCTTCCTGTAAGGAGATGTGATTGGCTTGTTTGAATAATTTTGTGGGCTGTCAGGGAACTGAAGCCCACACAAGGATAAGCAAGCATGACACCATGTCACTGTGATAAGAAGGGTTGTTTGACTAAGGGACCTTATCCACAGAAGTACAATGGGAAGGGGAACTGTGGACAGAATGTCCAAGACCTGTCCAGTTTCAGTTGTTGGGCAGTACATGGTGTTAATTTTAGGCCTTATACCAGAACTTCCCCTCCCCACACCTTACTAAGACACCAACAAAGATTTAGTATAATAGCAGCAAATTACAAATTAAAAATCTACAAGAGTCAGCCTCTCTGAGAGTGAATACTTATGGAAGCCCACAGTCAAAAGAGGACATTAAAAAAGACACTAGAGAAATATGAAGGCTTTGGCACCTATAGCTGCAACAAACATCAAACACAGCACAACTCCTAGTCTGATTAAAATATATTCTGACATTATTTTCCCCAGTTTCTATAATCTGATGAAACATGCCTGACTTTCAACAACAGCAATAAAATAATAAAGGGAAGTCCAAAATATAAGAAAAAAATTTCTAAGAAATGAAGCAAGCAGCAGAATCAAATTCAGATATGGCACAGATAATGAAATTATCACAAAATGAATTTAAAATAACTGATTAGTTAATATGTTAAGGGCTCTAATGGAAAAAGCAGCAACAATCAATATTACGTAAATAATGTAACCACAGATACGGAAATGTTAAAAAAGAATCAAAAGGAAATACTAGAAGTCAAAAGCACTGTCAAAAAAAAAAAGAAAAACAAAAACAAAAAGTGAAGGATGGCTTTGTGAGCTCATCAGTAAACTGTACACAGCTAAGGCAAAACAAACAAACAAAAATGTCAGTGAGCTTGAAGATAGATCAATAGAACTTCTCAAACTGAAATGCAAGTCGAAAAACTGAATTAAAAAAATACATCCCCAAATTGGAGACTGATCTCAAAAGCTGTGACATAAACATAATTAGAATATCAGAGGGAGAAGGAGGAATAGATGGAGCAGGGGAAATATTTGAGGTAATAATGACTGAAAATTTTTCAAAATTTAATGACTGACACTAAACCATAGATCCAGGAAACTTAACGAACAAAAATCAAGATAAATACCAAAAAATCTGAACCTAGGGATGACATATTCAAATACAGAGACAAGACAAGAGAAAACTTCAAGGGAAGAGGAACAAGGGTAAGTACGAACTTCTCATCAGAATTCATGCAAGCAAGAATAGCGCGAAACACTCAAAGAATTGGCAGGGACAAAACCACCACGCTAGGATTCCGTATGCAGTGAAGCTGTACTTCAGTAAGGAAAGAGAAATACAGACCTTCTCAGACAATTAAAAATCGAAGGAATTCGTTACCAGAAGGTGTCCTCTTGCAGGAAATTTTTTTTAAAAAAAGTTCTTCAGAAAGAAAGGAAATTCCGTAGGCAAAGCACCCAACTCTACCTAAGTAAAAGAAGAGAACTGGGGAAACAATAAATGAAATGAAATGAAATATTTTATTTTTCTTATTTTTTTATTAATGATAATATATAACATTTTCTTTTTCTTTTTTTATTTAATTAAGTAATTTATTTATTTTTTGGTTTTGTTTTTTTATTTCAGAATATTACGGAGGTATGAACATTTTGTCTACATGAATTACTTTTGTACAGTTCAGCTCAAAGTTATAAGTGTGTCCATCACCAAGATAGTGTGTATTGTACCCGTTAGGTGTGAATTTACCCATCCCGTCCTTCTCCCTCCCACCTGCTTGATTTCTGTTTAATTTTACTACCATATGTACACATGAGTGTTGATCATTTAGTTCCAGTTTAATAATGAGTACCTGTGATGTTTGTTTTTCCATTCTTGTGATACTTCACTTAGGAGGATGGTCTCCATTTCCATCCAGGTTGTTACAAAAGGTATTAGTTCACCATTTTTTTTTATGGCTGAGTAATACTCCATGGTATACATTTACCACATTTTATTAATCCTCTAATGTACTGATGGGCACTTGAGTTGTTTCTGCATCTTTGTGATTGTGAATTGTGCTGTCATAAACAATCAAGTGCAAGTGTCTTTTTTATAAAATGTCTTTTTTTTTTTTTTTGGGTGAATACCCAGTTGTGGGATTGCTAGATAAAAATACATCTGATAAAGGGCTAATAACCAGAATTTACAAAGAACTCAAGCAAATCAGCAAGAAAAAATCAAACAATCCCATTAAAAAGTGAGCAAAAGACATGAACAGAAGCTTTTCAAAAGAAGATAGACTAATGGCCAATAAACATATGAAAAAACGTTCAACATCTCTAATCAGCAGGGAAATGCAAGTCAAAACCACAATGAGGTATCAACTAACTCCAGTGAGAATGGCATTTATCAAAAAGTCCCAAAACAATAGATGCTGGTGTGGATGTGGAGAGATAGGAACACTTATACACTATTGGTGGGACTGCAAACTAGTACAACCTCTATGGAAAGTAGTACAGAGATTCCTCAAAGAACTAAAAGTATTTTTCTCATTCTTAGTTGATCTAAAAGATAACTGTTTGTTTAAAGTAATAATAGGAACACTGACATAAGTGATAGAAGACAGGGATCAGAGGTACCCTGTTATAAGCCATCTACACTACACACAAACTGGTATAGTGCTTTGAAGGTGGACTTAGATTAGTTTAAAATGTATATTGGAAAAATAATATGGAGACTTATAGTTTCTAAGCAAAAAGCTGAACAAACTGCAAAATCAAAAACTCTTCTTAGATCCATGAAAGAAGGGAAAACACAGGACAAGCCACTGCCCCCAAAATTGGAGAGCTCAACAGGTGAATACAGAGAATCACAACTCACCAGTGAAGCAGAAACCCTCAAGTACCAATGTCCCAGATAACCAGCCCTGGGGTAAGGAAACCTGAACTGTAATTGATGAATTGCCAGATGCTCAGTGAGGACATTTCTGAGAGTTAAAATTTCCAAAGGAACCTAGTCATAGGCAGACAGCCCCCACACATTTGCAAGTTTTGCCTTCAGAAGCTCTACCAGGTGCTACAGGGAATATCAGAGAAAAATCTCCTCATGTTCTGGCAGGGTGAGGGGAAAAGAACCATTTTTAAGTACACTAGAGCATTCTGTTTTTCTTAATAAGGTCTGCCCTTAGGAGAAACTATTATATTTAACCAGAGCTTAACCTGCTGGAGTTTCATCACAGCCCAGCTGACCTGGGAAAAGGGAAATATCAACATCAGCCTCCTCCAGACTTTCGTATGGAAAAAGGAAAGTACCGAACTCCAGTCCACTCTAGCTATCCTGTCCCACCTAATTGGGGAGGGGTGGAGACTGAGAAGCACCCCTGAAGTTCACAGAGGTACAGGCTACTAAAAGACAGAGATCCTAACTGTAGACTGTTTCCCTTCCCCCCACACCATGCCTACATTATTTACACCAGTTCTTTCTACTCAGTATATGATGTCTGGCTATCAAGAAAAAATTGCAAGACATACTAAAATTCAAAAAACATGGCTTAAAGAGACAGAGTAAGCATCAAAACCAGACAGATATGGCAGAGATGTTCGAATTAACAGACCAGGAATTTATTTATTTTTCTATTTTTAATTTTTTTTAATTTTTTTTATTTTTTTAATTTCAGAATATCATGGGGGTACAACACTTTGGCCATACACATTGCCCCTGTTCGGCCCGTGTCAGAGCCACAATCGTGGTCATCCCCCAAACTGTGCTCCCCACATCCATTCAGTGAGTTTTTCCCATCCCTTCCACCCCCCTCCCGCCCACCCCCCTCAGATGAATGTTATTGCCCTGTGTGATGTAAGTGTTCATCAGTTAGTACCAGTTTGATGGTGAGTACCAGTGGTGCTTGTTTTTCCAATCCTGTGACACTTCGCTTCGAAGAATGGGTTCTAGCTCCAACCAGGATAATACCAGATGTGTTAATTCACTATTGTTCCTTATTGCTGAGTAATACTCCATGGTATACATATACCACATTTTATTGATCCACTCGTGTATTGATGGGCACCTGGGTTGTTTCCACATCTTTGCAGTTGTGAATTGTGCTGCTATGAACATTCGTGAGCAGATGTCTTTATTATAAAATGTCTTTTTTTCCTTTGGATAAATACCCAGTAGTGGGATTGCTGGGTCAAATGGTAATTCTACTTTTAATTCTTTGAGGTATCTCCATATTCTTTTCCATAGAGGTTGTACTAATTTGCAGTCCCACCAGCAGTGTATGAGTGTTCCTATCTGTCCACATCCCCGCCAACATTTGTTGTTTGGGGATTTTTTGATATGGGCCAATCTCACTGGAGTTAAGTGATATCTCATTGTGGTTTTGATTTGCATTTCCCTGATGATTAGAGACGTTGAGCACTTTTTTATATGTTTGCTGGACATTATTCTGTCTTCTTTGGAAAAGTTTCTGTTCATGTCCTTTGCCCATTTTTTAATAGGGTTGTTTGATTTTTTCTTGTTGATTTTCCTAAGTTCTGTATAGATTCTGGTTATCAGCCCTTTATCAGAGGTGTAGCATGCAAATATTTTCTCCCATTCTGTAGGTTGTCTGTTCACTCTAGTGATAGTTTCCTTGGCTGTGCAGAAGCTTTTCAATTTGATCAGGTCCCATGAATTTATTTTTGTTGCTGCTGTGATTGCTTTGGGGGTCTTCTTCATAAATTCTTTGCCTAGGCCAATGTCCATAAGAGTTTTTCCAATGTTTTCTTCGAGAATTCTTATGGTTTCATGTCTTAGGTTTAGATCTTTTATCCATTGTGAGTTGATTTTTGTGAGAGGTGAGAGGTGTGGGTCCAGTTTCAGTCTTCTACATATGGCCATCCAGTTTTCCCAGCACCATTTGTTGAATAGGGAATCTTTTCCCCAGTGTACGTTTTTCTGGAATTTGTCAAAGATCAGGTGACTGTATGAGGTTGGTTTTATATTTGGGTTCTCAGTCCTGTTCCATTGGTCTACGTGTCTGTTCTTGTGCCAATACCATGCAGTTTTGGTGACTATAGCCTTATAGTATAGTTTGAAGTCTGGTAGATAGATGCCTCCCAATTTGTTCTTTTTGCTTAAGATTGCTTTGGCTAGACGGGGTCTTCTCTGGTTCCACACAAAGCGTAGAATTATTTTTTCTAGATCGGCAGAAAATGATGTTGGTATTTTGATAGGGATTGCATTGATTCTGTAAATTAATTTAGGTAGCAAAGTGCGAAGACGTGGAGGAAATGGACAAATTCTTAGAAACATACTACCTCCCTAGGCTCAACCAGGAAGAAACAGAATTTCTAAACAGACCAATATCAAGCACCGAAATTGAAGCAGTAATAAAAAATCTACCCACAAAAAAAAGTCCTGGACCAGATGGGTTCACACCTGAATTCTACCAAGCCTACAAAGAAGAACTGGTGCCTATACTGCAGAAATTATTTGAAAGTATCCAGAAGGATGGAATCCTCCCAAACTCATTCTACGAAGCCAATATCACCTTGATACCAAAGCCAGGAAAGAACACAACAAAAAAAAAGAAAACTACAGACCAATATCCCTTATGAATATAGATGCAAAAATTCTCAATAAAATCCTTGCGAACCGAATTCAAATGTACATCAAAAAAAAAATTCATCACGATCAGGTGGGCTTTATTCCCGAGATGCAGGGATGGTTCAACATACGCAAATCTATAAATGTAATTCACCATATAAATAAAAGCAAGAACAAAGATTATATGATCCTTTCAATAGATGCAGAACAGACCAGGAATTTAAAACAACTGTGATTGCTATGCTAAGGGGGCTAATGAATAAAATAGATAGTATGCAAGAACACATGGGCAATGTAAGCAGAGACAGAAAGACAAAACACACACATAAAGCAAAATGTAAAATGGCAGAAGTAAATCAAACTGTATCAATAGTAACATTAAAAGTAAATAGATTAAGCAATCTAATTGGAAAGCAGTAATTGTTAGACCAACTAAAAATCAAAATACTACTATATTCTATGTACAAGAAACATGCTTTAGGTTCAAAGATAAATAAGTAAATAAAAGGATGGAAAAACATATACCATGCAAACAGCAACCACAGCTGGAGTGGCTATAATAATATCAGACAAAATGGATGTTAAAGTTAGAAAGAACTGTTACAACAAATGAGAGGAATTATTCTAGAAATAAATAGAATTCATTAATATTAAAACTTTTCTGCTTTAAAGAATGCTATTAAAAAGTGAAAACCAATCCACAGAATGAGAAATAAAAGAGGGGACATCACTACTTATTTCATAGTCAATAAAATAATTAAAAGGATACTACAATCAACTCTACATCTACAAACTTGATAACTTAGATGCAATAGAACATTCGCTTGAATGGCACAAACTACCAAAACTCAAAAAATGAGAACTAGATCATCTGAATAGTTCTATATCCATTCTATATTAAAGAATTGATGGAAATTAAAAATCTTCTAAAAAGAAAGTACAAGGCCCGGTGTTTTCCTGGTGAAATCTATCAAATATTTCAGGAAAAAAGTAATACAAATTCACTGCAATCTCTTCTAGAATATAGACTCATTCTACGGGTCCATGCTTATCATCATATTAAACCCAGATAAAGACATTTGAATAAAAAAACTACAGAGTAATTTCTCTCATAAACATTGATGTAAAACTTAACAACAAAATAGTAGCAAATTGAATTGAACAATGTATACATATAAAAAAGGAGTGTATTACACACCATGACCAAGTAGGATTTATTCCAGATATGCAAGGCTGGTTCAACTTTTAAACATCAATTAATGTAATCCCTCACATCAACAAGCTAAAGAACAAAAATCACATAATTTTATCAATAGATTTAGAGAAAGTATTTCAAAAGATCCAACACCCATTCATGATAAAATCTCTCAGCAAAGTAAAAATAGAGGGACACATCCTCAACTTGACAAAGGACATCTACAAACAGCCTACAGATAACAGCATATTTAATGACACTAAACAGTTTTTACTTTAAGACTGGAAACAAGGCAATAATATCCTCTTTTACCATTCCTATTCTAAGTTGTACTAGAACCTTTGGTAGGGCAATATGACAAGAAAATAAAGTAGAGATTATGCATATTGAAAAGGAAGTAATACACATCTTTATTCTTTGATTACATAATTATCTATATAAAAATCAACAACAACAGCTACAACAAAAATTTCTGGAACTAATAACAAGTATATAACAAGGTCACAAGACAAAAAGATTAATATACAAAATCATTTGTTTTCTCATATTTCAATGATAAACAATTGGAATTTGAAATATTAAAAATGCCATTTACAACCACAATGCAATAATAAAAGAGTTATAAATATAAAAAAAGTGTATAGGATATACAGGTGGAAAATTATAAAACTATGATGATCCAAAGGAAGACAAGAAGATCCAAAGAAATGGAGAGGTATTATATATTCATGGATCAGAATAGTCAACATTATTAAGATTTTAATTCTTCCCAAATTGATCTCTAGATTCAATGCAACCTCAATCAAAATTCCAGCAAGCCATTTTTAGGTATCAATGAAATGATTCTGAAGTTATAATAAAAGTCAAAAAACCTGGAGTAGCCAAGACATTACTGAAGAAAAAGAACCAAGTTGTAAGACTCAGACTATTCACATATAAAATTACTGTAAAGCTACATAATCAAGGCAGGCAGCATGGAAT
The DNA here is from genome assembly GCA_023783475.1 of Daubentonia madagascariensis. Lineage (NCBI taxonomy): Eukaryota > Metazoa > Chordata > Mammalia > Primates > Daubentoniidae > Daubentonia > Daubentonia madagascariensis. Next base: position 2,067,993 of record JAKFHU010001747.1, on the reverse strand, counting down.
TGGTGTATATATAGACACATAGACCAACAGAAGGGAACTGAGAACCCTGAAGTAGATCAACACAAATATAATCAACTCATCTTTGATAGATGAGCAAAAATAACTCAATAGAAAGCCTCTTCAATAAATAGTGCTGTAACAATTGGATATCCAGTTGCGAGAAAAAAAAAGTAGAAAGAGAAAGAAAAAAAGAATGAACCAAGACACAGACCTTACAACTTACAACTTTCACAAAATTTAATTAAAAATAGATAATAGGGCTATTTACAAAGTGTAAAACTAAAAAATTTAGAAGAAACATAAGAGAAAATCTATGTAAACTTGGATTTGGTGATGAGTTCCTTAATGCAACACCAAAATTACAATCCATGAAAGGAAAAAATATTAGTTTACACACTAGTGAAATTAAAAAACTTCTGCTCAGAAAAAGTCACTGTTAAGAAAAGGAAATGATAAGCCACAGGCTAGGAAAAAAGTTTGCAAAATATATGTCTGAAAAAGGACTTGTATCCAAAATATACAAATAACTCTTAGAATTTAACAGTAAGAAAGCAAACAACCCACTTTTAAAATGGCCAAATATCTCAAAATACACCTCAACAAAGAAGATAGACAGATATACTACATTTGTCAAAACCAACAGAAGGTTATAGCAAAAACAGTAACCCTTAATGTATGTCAACTTTTAAAAAAATCATTAAGGAGATCAGAGGATTTCAGGATGGAATGTAGAATATGACAAAAATCCCTATCAAAATATTACTAATGTATGAAACAAACTCACTAATGGGAGTAGGGGGAAAAGGTTATGATGTAAGTAATTTGTGAAATGAGTGGAGTCTGTAAGTCTAAAAGCAAAAGAAACTGTATAAAAATATTGTATCCTAGTTGGTAAAGTTGTTTACCATGGAGGTAATGGTTACTAGTCCTGATATTATTATACACATGTATGCTGAAATTGAATAATTAAATAACAGAATGGTGAATGGTAGGCTCGAGCTGGGTTTCTCACTGTTGGAGTGGAAGGTTACAAATAAGCAAGGTGATGAAGCTAGAATAATCCATTTTGTGATAGATTATAGTTGGAGACATCAGTATAAACTTATATTTATTTTAACATATAAACAATATTTAGATCCATATAGACCTATAAACATTACTATATGTAATCCATTGTGTGTGTATGTGTGTGTGTATATATATGTATGTGTGTGTGTGTGCATATATATATATATATATATAATCTGTATATAAATATCTATATGTAACCCACAGATGGTTTGGTATGCATGCATATATTTCCTTGCTTTTTTGGCTGAAAGAACCTAGAAAAAAATGACATACAATATAAAGGAGTATACCTAGTACCATGATCTTGATTTCTAATACCATTCTCCAGTAAAGGGAAGGAAGTTCCTTAGAAAAATGGCTGATACTAAGACTGGGGCAGTGTCTTAGTCTCTTTTGTGCTACTATAACAGAATACCTAAGACTGGGTAATTTGCAAAGAATAAAAAGTTGTTCTCTCAGGGTTCTGGAAGCTGGGAAGTTCAAGATCTAGGTACCAGCATCTGGTATAGGCCTTCTAGCTGTGTCCTCATGTGGCAGAAGAGTGGAAGAGAGGGAGAGAGAACGCCCACTCCCGCAAGTCTTTTTTATCACACCATTAACCCATTCATGAGAGTGGAGCTCTCATGACCTTAGGACCCACGTCCCAATACTGTTGCATTAGGGATTAAGTTTCCAATACATGAATTATGGAGGGGACAAAAACAGTCACGATAGCAGGCAGTAAATATGCAAGATGAGCCTGTAGCATCTTGAAGTGCCAGAAAGTAAAAAATACTCAAGAAATAAATTTCTTTGCTTTCGCATACACATGTGTGTGCACACACACTTACTCTACACACAGTGGTGGAAGGGTTTGTCAAAGGGACGTGGGAGATAACTGCAAGGGTTCACAATGGCCAAGCTGAAACAATTTCAGTAAAAAAATATTGTTGAATTATAGCCCATAGTATAAAATAAATATTTATGGGTCCATGCTGATATAAATGAATGATGGAATAAAAAATTAATAAATAGGGGAGAAGAGACAAATCTCCCTTGCAGAAAATTCGAGGTAATTTACGTAGATACTTCGCTTTCAAGGAGAATGTTCATGACTCCCCACCCCTTAATTGTGGAATGCACACGGTGGCTTCCTTCCAAAGAGTAAAGTGTGGAAAGTGGAGAAAAGAGTAACTAAAAGGTGGTGAAACCTACACAAAACTACCTCAGCCACATGTTCAAGGTCAAAATCAACATTGATAAGTCATATCGATAGTATAAACTCTTCATATGGTATCATGAAAATGGTGTGTTTCCTCTCTGGTCTCTCTTCCACAAACCCATAAGAAAAGTCTAATCAGACAAATTCTAATTGGGCAACATTCTATAAAATACTGGATCTTGCCATAACCACTCACACTGTCAAGGTCATAACAAAAAAAAGCATGACAAGCTGAGAAACTGTCATAGCCTAAAGGGCCTAAGGAACCAAAACTACCAAATATGATTTGGTATTATTAATGTTATCCTGGAACAGAAATTGGACATGAGGTAAAAACTAAAAAAACCAAAATCTGAATGTGGTATGGACTTTACTTAATACTAATTTACCAATATAGGTTCATTAGTTGTAATAAATAATACTAATGTAAAATGTTAACATTAAAATAACAGGGGAAACTAGTTGCACAGCACATGGATACTCTCTGTACTATCTTTGAAATTTTTGTCCTGTCTTCACAAAATCTCTTAAAATGAAATATTTATTAGAAGGAAAAAAGAAAGAGAGAAAGGGAAAGAGAGAAGAAAGAAAGGGAAGAAGAAAGGAAAAAAAGAAAGGAGGAAGGAAGGGCAATCTTACCATGGCAAAAGATTTACATCTGAGACTGGAAATTTTAGTCTAAAGGGATTTGAATATTTTTAGCAGATCACAATGGAATCTTAGTAGTGAGTGGTTTGTGGAATAAACCTTATTCCATCTTTTAATTATTAATAGAATTTACCCATCTCCAGTCTTTCAGAACCTCTTTGTCTTTACATGAATGTGAAAGATCAATGATAGTTGTTCAATTTAGACAGTCTCTTGAGACCCTGGGGTGTACTTTAGATTAATCAGAAGGTTTGAACTCATGTAAAGCAAATGTGTGTACTCTTACAATCTTTTTATCCATCATGAGTTTATTTACTTTATTTTCAGCTATATTCACTCTACCCTTTATAGTCCAAAGTTGACTCTGTTGGACAGAGAAAAAGGAGGAAAATAGGAGTCAGGGAGTTTTGTTGCACCAGTATAGCCTCTTTTAATGTTTTGTTTGTTTCTCTAAACGTACACAGAAGGTAATTTCTCTGCAGGTATATGCATGTATACATATGCCCTTGTGTGTAAACTTTTTTTTTTTTAGTGAAGTATTAAATTACCTTGGTATCTTAGTCCATTTGTGTTGTTATAAAGAAATAAATGAGACGGGGTAATTTATTTAAAGAAAAGGTTTCTTTGGCTCACAATTCTGCTGGCTGGAAGACTGGGCATCTGGTGAAAGCCTCAGGTTGTTTCTACTCATGGCAAAAGGCACGAGGAACCCACATGTGCAGAGATCATGTGTTGATAGAGGAAGCAAGAGGGAAGTGCCAAACTCTTTTCAAAAACAGCTCTCATGGGAACTAATAGAGTGATAGCTCACTCACCCCACCTCCCAGGGAGGACGTTAATCTATTCATGAGAGCTCTACCTTCATGACCCAAAGGCCTCCCATGAGGCCCCACCTCCAACACTTGGGATCAAATTTCAACATGAGGTTCGGAGGGGTCAAATATCCAATCCGTAGCACTTGGACACAAATGATCTGGCATTTTTTTTAATGTACATGTTGCCCACCTGTAGTTAACATTGCACATACAATATTTGGGTGTGACCTTTAAAGAATTTGATATTAAAGAAACCCCAATACTTTATCATCATTATCATCACTGTTATTATTATTGTTCATTGTAATACTATGAGGTAATTTCTATTGTGAAGTCATATTACATCTCACCTAGTGAGTCATTTCTAATGTCAGATCACAGGGTTAAAATCAGGGACATTACACCAATAATGCAGAGTATATATAGTTTTGTATTTACTATCTCTTGAAGCATCTGACAAGCCATTTTTTTCCCTCCAGCATTATAAAGGATTAATGTTACTGCAGATAAAGCCATTGGCTTGTGGGAGGGAACCAAGTTTTTATTAAAAAAAAAAAAATCTTTAGTGTCCCCTGTACTGTATGAAGTTGAAGGCTTTAAATTAAATGAAATGCCATAATATTTTTATTCCCAATTTGCAGATGATAAAACTGAGACTTTGAAAGGTTGTGGAACCTCAACCAGCTAAACAAGGTTATATAATCATACATGTATGTGTGTGTATATCTATGTGTGTATATTTATTATTTTTTATTTTATGTTTTTTATATATATATATATGAGCTATATTATATGTTACATATATGTAACAGAACCTCAAAGGACTGAACAAGTTTATATATATACTAATGGACTTTAAAAAGCTTATGGAAAATAGATATTATGAAAAACTGTGCATGGATTTTTTTGCACCAAAATCAACTATATAATACTAACTTGTTACGACGTATCTTAACAGGATCTAGCTTTTGGCACTAAGAAGGATAAGACATCAATTTGACAAAAGCCCCTATCAGAGCAACATAAATTCTCCTAAAGTTGAAGCAAGAACAAACACTAAATTCATGGCGAAGCTTGGGTGGAAGAATGGTGAAATCATTGATGCTTTACAGAAAGATTATGGAGACAATTCCTGAAAGAAATAAGAAGTTTACAAATGGATGACTCATTTTAAGAAGAAATGAGATGATGTTGAAGATGAAGACAGCAGCAACAGACCATCCACATCAATTTTCAAGGAAAAAATTAACCTTGTTTGTGCCCTAATGGAAGAGGGACTACAATTGACAGCAGAAACACTGTCCAACACAATAGATATCTCAGTTGCTTTAAATTAAACAATTCTGACTGAAAAATTAAAGTTGAGTGAACTTTCCACTTGGGTACAAAATCGTTACACGCACGTCAGCCACAAGCAAGAGCGGAGCTTTCAACAGAAGCTTTAAACAAATGAGATGGAGACCCTGAAGCATTCTACAGAGAATTGTCAGAGCAGGTGAACGCGGCCTGGCCAGGGCGTCCTGCAGACCAAGCACAGCCAAAGCAATGGCTGCAGGAGGTGGATGAGGCCCAGTCAAAGCCGAAGTGGACCAGTCAAGAGCAAAGGTCGTGGCAACAGTTTTGGGGATGCTCAAGGCATTTGCTTGTTGACTTTCTGGAGGGCTGAAGAATGACAATATCTACTTACTGTGGAAGATTTTTGAGGAAGTTAGCCAAAGCTTTAGCAGAAAAATGCCCTGAAACCTTCACCAGATGTCCTTGTCCACCATGACAATGTTCCTGCTCATTCCTTTCATCAAACAAGGGCAATTTTGTGAGAGTTTCGATGGAAAACCATTAGGAATCCACGTTACAGTCTTGATTTGGCTCCTAATGACTTCTTTTTTTTTCCCTAATCTTAAAAATTCTGTAAAGGGCACCCATTTTTTTCAGTTAATAATGTAAAAAAAAAAAAAAAGACTACATTTGACATGGTTAAATTCTCAGGACCCTCAGATATTCAGGGATAGACTAAATGGCTGGTATCATTGCTTACAAAAGTGTCTTGAAATTGATGAAGCTTATGTTGAGAAATAAAGTTTATATTTTTTATTTTTATTTTGAATTCCATTTTTTACAAACCTTTTAAAGTCCTTTGTGTGTGTATGTGTGTGTGTGTGTGTATGTATGTATGTATACACACATGCACACACAAAGGCTGTCTGGAAAATATCCAGTCATGTAATATGAAAAATTATGTTAACAATGGCTGGATACTTTCCAGACAGTCCTTATATATATATATATATATATATATATATTTCTCAGAGATCTATAACTATATATATATACATATATTCACATGCTGGAACTTTGCAAAGTCACAGTATATGTATGTGTGTGTATAAATATAAATTCAGGCTGTCTGACTGTACCCTACCACTGTAAAGTAACAATCAACAAAATGTTAAAAATGATCTAGTGAAAAACTATAAAACTCTGATGAAAGAATATAGAAAAAAACACAAAAAAAAGGAAAGAAATTCCATGCTCAAGGATTAGAAGAATTAATATTGTTAAATTGACAATACTAACCAAAGCAATTTAGGTACTCAACATAATCCCTATCAAAATACCAATGGCATTCTTCCCAGAAATAAGAAAAAAAAAATCCTAAAATTTATATGAAACAACAAAAGACCTGAAAAAGGCAAAGCAATCCTGAGCAAAAAGAATGCTGGTCACATCACACTAACCTGATTTTAAAATTTACTACAATGTTATTGTAACCAAAACAGCATGGTAGCAGCATAAAAACAGAAACATAGACCAGTAGAACAGACTAGAGAACCCAGATATAAATCCATGCATTTACAACCAACTCATCTTTGACAAAGGTGCCAAGAACACATAATGGGGAAAAGACAATCTTTTCAATCAGTGGTGCTGGAAACACTGGATAACTATATGTGGAAGAGTGAAACTAGACCCATACCTGTCACCATACACAAAAATCAAATCAAAATGGATTAAAGACCTGAAACTATGAAATTTCTAGAAGAAAACATTGGGGAAACGTGCCAGGCCATTGGTCTGGGCAAAAATTTTTTGTATAAGAACTCACAAGTACACACAACCAAAGCAAAAATAAACAAATGGGATTACATCAAACTAAAAACCTTCTGCACAGCAAAGGAAACAATCAACAAAGTGAAGAGACAACACACAGAATGGGAGAAAATATTTGCAAACCATCCATCCAACCAGGGATTAATAACCAGAATATATAAGGAGCTCCAACAACTCAATAGCAAAAAACCCCACATAATCCAATTTAAAAAATGGACCAAAGATCTGAACAGACATTTCTCGAAAGGAGAAATACAAATGGCCAACTGGTATATGAGAAAATGTTCAACATCACTAATCACCAGAGAAATGCAAACCAAGACCACAATATGGTATCATCTCACCCCAGTTTAAATGGTTTGTATCAAAAAGACAGGCAACAAGAGATGCTGGCAAGGATGTAGAGAAAGGGGAACCCTCATACACTACACTGTTGTTGAGAATGTAAATTACTACTCCATGTACTATGGAGAACAGTATGGAGCTTCCCAAAAAAACTAAAAATGGAACTGCCTTATGACCCAACAAGTCGACTACTGGGTATAGATTCAAAAGAAAGGAAATCACTATATCAAAGAGCTATCTGCAGTCCCATGTTTACTACAGCACTATTCACAACAGCCAAAATATGGAATCAACCTAAGTGCCCATCAACTGATGTATAGATAAAGAAAACGTGCTATATCTACACAATGCAATATTATTCAGTGATAAAAAGTAATGGAAACCTGTCATTTGCAGCAATATAGATGGAACTGGAGGCTGTTATATTAAGTGAAACAAGCCAAGTACAGAAAGACAAATGTTACATGTTCTCACTCATATGCGGGAGCTAAAAAAGTGGGTCCCATGAAAATAGAGGGTATGTAACGGCAAAAACCAGAGTCACGCTGTCCAAGGAAACACCGAGAGGTACACGAGGATGCACAGAGGTCAGGTTTATTAACTATTAATGCCGGCGGGCTCAGAGGGGTCTTTTGCCAAAGTCTGAGCACCCCTGGTAAGGGGTTAGGGGAACTTGTCTTTTATAATTTAAAACAAGGGGGAAGGGTACAGAGCAGTGCATACAGATAAGAGAGTTGCAGGGAGGGAGCTGGTGCAGGAACATAAGCTGGGTCATGCCAACCGGCTACTAATTATCTTTCTGGCAACAGCTGTGGCCTTCAAGCATTCCTGTGACTAGGAGGTTAACAAGCAGTCTTACAGAAGCAGATTAAGCAATCTAACATAAACAGGGCTATAGCTTCTCCTTTCAAGGTAGAAGGTTTTCAGTGAATTTTATTATTTTTTTCCATCTCAGGTAGATTACCAGAGGCCGGGAAAGGGAGGAGGGAGGTGGGTATGAAGGGGAAAAAAAGAATATAAATGTATTTATTACCACTGAACTGCACACTCAAAAATGGTGAGGATGATAAATTTTATATGTATATTTTACCTTAATAAAAAATAAATGTAAAAAAAATTTTTTTTAAACTATCTAGTGCATAGGTGAACGAGGAGGGACAGTACCACAGTCAGCAGGGGTCTTCATGCAGGGTGGGGAAGAGGCAAATCTGGATTCCAACCCCCTGGAGGGCTACGCTGCCCAGAGGCATTCTGATTCCAGCTCTGCTGACCCTGGGGATCTGGGGACCCTGCTCTTTGAATAGGCCATTGTCATTCTGAAGTACCTGGGAGGGGAAGGGTCCCTTCTTCTCCACCTTTGAAGTCAAGATTCCTTTTCAACCCACCACTAGGATCTGAGGGGCCTTTGAATCCTTAGTTTTCTCTGTCCATAGAATGAGGATGGGAGGCAATTCCTAGCAGGGTGTGGAAAGAAACAGCGCCCAGTGTGCACCGCCCTGCGTGGGGTCTGGCTCCTGTGAAGAGTGCCGTGAAGGCAAGACAGACTCCAGCTTTGCAGATTCCAGAGGCAGGGGACGCTGGAGGTTGGGGTGAGAGGAAGGGGTTCCCGGAGGAGGCGAAATTGGGGAAGAGGCCTACGGAAAGCAGCCCAGGTGTGAGTGTCTGAGGAGCACAACTGGAGAGACAGCAGGAGCTCGGGCGTGGGAGCAGAAAAGGATGGGGCCTTCACACCATGCTATGACCCAGACTCCCCGCCCAGAAGTGTGTCTTGCTAGCGCCTCCCCGGCAGCCCCCGTGGGGGACACTGAGAGGGGACTGCAGGGAAGAGCGCTGACCTGCTCGTCAGCCCCCAGTGAGGAGGGGAGAAGACACACGTGCCATGAAGCATGTTCCAGGGCCAAGGGCCAGGGCTAGGGCCCAGGGGACGACAATGCTGAGTGGCGAAGTTTAAAGAAAGTCACACATCACGAGACAGGAAGGAGAAAGCAAAGGGGGCGAGGCCAGTTTTGAAGGAGCTGGATTAGAGATGGAAGCTGCTGATGAGTAAAAAACTGCAAGGGTCGAGGGATGGGGGGTCCGGGGGCAATTTCACAAGGAGAAAGCAAAGAGCAAGGATGCTTTCTATCCACTGGTAGGGTCTGTGGTCCTAGATACTAGTGGACCTCTTAAAAGGGGATTTCTGAATGTGACAGTCAGTGTCCAACCACCTCAGTGCTTGAGTCTAGATGTAACAGAACTCAGGTATGAGGCCTCTCCCAGCTGCTAGTATTTTATAATCAGATATGCTAGGAGCCCGCAGGGTGATCCACAGTGACCTGTAAGCTGAGATGCTCCGACAACATGACTCAGACAGCATTTCAGGAGTCTCCTTCAGGGAGCAGCAAGGTTTTTACTATCTCCAGATCAGCCTGGAAATAATATCTTTAAGCTATAGCTATGGGGGTATCAGCCCCTTAACAAGTCACTTTAACAGAGTTTTAAGGCAGAAACCTATAGGTCCAGCACCCTTGTGTAAAAGCCTCTCATGTGCTAGCTGTATGAGCTAACCTTTCTTACCTTCCTGAGCCTCAATTTTCTTATTTTATTTTTAAAATGGGGATAATAACACCTATATCTCAGGGTTGGTATAAGGATTAAATAAAATGGGTGTAACAAGAGGCAGAGTGTCAGTGAACAATTAAATGCTCAATGAATGGTAACCCATTAGTAGTTTTAGCATAACTCACAATATTCATAGATTATTAGAGTTAATGCTAGTATCACTTTTTTGCTGCTCACATTTGTCTGTTGTCTTCTATGTATTTAGGAAGCATTTCTTAGAGCAGCCATCTATTTTCCTCTGGAAAAAGAGTATGAAAACACAAAAACTCAAGGTTACCATGTTACAGCAGCCTCCATTTCATTATACTAGAGACCCCCAGGTACGTCTCTCTCTCTCTCTCTCCCCCCCCAACCACCCCCTGCCCCACATGTATACCCTGTGACTCCCCTTTCAATGGCGAGAAAACTGGGAGGCAGGCAGAGGAGTTAGGGCACTGAGGTAAGGAAGGCTATATTTAGACCAGAAAATAAAACACCTTCCAAAAAGCTGACTGTTTGCTAAATAGGCAAACCCTTTGAATCATTCTTATAGAGAAAACTTTTTTAAGAATTTGTTCCTTTGTTCTTGTCCCCAGATCTGAGTTTTCCATCAGAGTCCCATTGCCATTTTATTATCAAGTTCTGACACCAAGATATGGGATCATTTACGAGGCTGCAGGAACATAGCATAGAGTGGCCAAAAAAAAAAATTAATCGCTCATTTTGATTTAGTCTTCTCTCCTGCCCAGTAATGACTTTGGATGCCATCCTATTGACCTTCTCTGCTTTTGCTCCCATCAAAATCGATACAGTGCGCAATGTCATGAATTCGCGTTGGCTGGCTTTCAGTTCATTGCTGGACCAAACTCTCCCCCTGCGAACTGGGTGAAAACGAAGTTATGGGCAAGGCGACCTCCTTTAATCAGCAGTCATTACGGTGGGGCCCAGCTTTGAAGTAAATGACAAAGAGGCAGTCTCAGAGCCAGCGGGGTTCGGGGAGTTATTGATCAAGAAGCAGCCCTGGACACTTCAAACGTTACCTAGAGCTCTATAAGCAATGAGTATTAGCTGCACAGCACCAGGTTCAAACAATTTTCTTAATAAGGTTTATTTGTGGCGGGACCTGAGCAAATATCAATAATTTATGTGAATTGAACATAATGTTTCCTCATGGAAGTGACCCCTATCCAGTTCCAAAAATATATTATACACAAAAAGGACCATACAGAGTATATATGTAAATTTCAGAGAATAAGTCTGAACATATACTTACCCTTCACCAACTTAAGGAAAAGAATATTCTAGTATCTCAAAACATTCACACTTCAGATGCTGGCCTTCACTGAGGTCCCTGCGCTCGCTCTCAGATGTAACCACAAATCTGATTTCTGTGATGATAATCCCGTTTTGCATTATATCACTTACGGATATATCCATGAGCAATATATTGCTTTATATTTGGGGTTTTTTAATGGTTTATAAGTGGTGTCAGTGTTATTTGTCTTCTGTGTCTTTCTACTTTTACTTGAAACCTTTTTTTTTTTAGATTCACTAACATTATGCAAGTGATTGTGGTTCACTCACGTTTGCTGTTTTTCAGTAGTCCATTATTTGAATAAACTACAGTTCATGCTTTCTTTCTACTGTCCATAGACATTTTCAGGCTTTGTATTTGCTTACGTTATTATTATTTAAAAGCTACCGTGAACCTGTTCCTGCACGTCTCTTAGTTTGCTGTATGAAGAGTGTGAATGGCTGCATCCGAGAGCGCAGGTTCTGCGTCCTAGGCCGTGCTGAGCTTTACTGCACAATGCCAGGTTAGTTTATACCCACTTACACCCGCATAAACAAGAGATTCCGTTGCTCCCTGATAGCGAAAATGCTTAGAATTTCATGGCTTTTTAAAAAGTTTTATAAAATTGGTAGATGTAAAATTATACCCCGTTCTGGTTTTAGTTAGTTTTAACTGGAATTTTCTAAAAACTAAAGAAATGGAGCATCTTGTCATTTCATTTACGGGCCATTTGTTTTTCCTCATTTAATAGGAAAATGTAATATCTCAGTATCTGATTATATGTTTCATGCATTTTTCTATTAATCTATTTCTTACTGATTTCTAGAAAATTTTAAATATATTTTGGATACTAATCCTGTGTCACTTACGTACATTGCAAACGCCTTCCCTAGTTCGTGGCTTGTCTCTTCACTTTTCACGTTTCTTTTTAATGAACCAGAGTTCTTTTTTTTTTCTTTAATTGTTCAAGGGTAATGTGATTTTCAATTTAGTAACCAGGCCAAGACTTAGGTCACAATCCTAAAGTTTTCTGTTTGTTTGTTTAATGGTTGTAAAAAGAACACCGTTAAACACCATTAAATTTATCATCTTAATCAAGACTCAGGGCACACAGTTCAGTAGTGTTCAGATGCTCACACTGCTGTACAACAGACCTCCAGGAGGTTTTCATCTTGCACCATTGAACCTCTGCATCCACGAAGCACTAATTCCCTCTCTCCCCACCCTCAACCCTGGGTAACCACCTTTCTACTTTCTATCTCTATGATTTTTGACTACTTCAGATACTTTATATGAGTAGAATCATATAGTATTTTTCTTGTTGTGACTGGCATATTTTACTTAGCACAATAGCCTCAAGGCTTACCCATATTATAACATGTGACAGGATTTCCTTCTTTTTAAGGCTGCAGAATTTTCCTTTGTTTGTATATAACACATTGTCATATTTATCCATTCATCTGTTGATGAACATTTAGGTGGCTTCCACCTCTTGGCTATTGTGGCTAATGCTGTGATGAATATAGGTATGCAAATATCTCTTCAAGATCATGCTTGGAATTCTTTTGGTTATATACCCAGAAGTGGGATTGCTAGATCGTGTGGTAATTTTATTTTTAATTTTTTAATGAATCTCCATACTGTTTTCCATAATGGCTGCACCATTTTACATTCTCACCAATAGTGTACGAAGGCATCAATTTCTCTACATTCTAGCCCACATTTGTTTGTAAAAGAATACTTTGTTTTCTTTTATAGTGGTGTGAGGTGATATATCATGTGGTTTTGATTTGCATTTTCCTGATGATTAGTGATGCTGAGCATCTTTTTATATGGTACTGGCCATTTGTATATCTTCTTTGGGGAAATGTCTATTTAAGTCTTTTGCCTATTTTTTTTTAATCTGGTTATTTGGTTTTTTGTTGAGTTGTAGAAATTCCTTATGTATTCTGGATGTTAAGCCCTGATCAGATATACGATTTACAATTATTTTCTCCCATTTCGTAGGTTGCCTTTTCACTCTGTTGATTGTTTCGATACGAAGAAATTATTAAATTTGGTATAGTCCTATTTGTCTTTATTTGATTTTTTTGCCTGTGCGGTCAGTGTCATATCCAAGAAATTATTGCCAAATCCACATAGTGGGATTTTTTCCTATGTTTTCTTTTAGGAGTTTAGTAGCTTTAGGTCTTACATTTAGGTCTTTAATCCATTGTGAGTTTATTTTTTTGTATGGTTAAGGTAAAGTTTTAATTTTATTCTTTTCCACGTGTATATCCAATTTTTCCACCACCACTTGTCAATGAGACTTTCCTTTCCCTATTGTGTAGTTTGGCACCTTTATGGAAAATCATTTGGCCATACACGCAAGGGTTTCTTTCTGGGCTCTCTCTTTTGTTCCATTGGTCTGTATTTCTATCTTTATGCCAGTACCACATTGTTTTAGTTACTGATGATTTTTAATATGTTTTGAAAGCAGAAGATGGTGAGGCCTCTGAATATGTTCTTCTTTTTAATGATTGTTTTGGCCATTCAAGGTCCCTTGAGATCCTATATGAATTTTAGAATTGTTTTTCTATTTCTACAAAAAAATGACAGTTGAATTTTGATAGGGATTGCATTGACTCTATAGATCTCTGGATAAAATGAAAATTTTAACAATATTAAGTCTTCTAATCCATTATCATGGGATATATTTCCATTTATTTGAATCTGCTTTGATTTCTTTTAGCAATGTTTTGCAGTTTTCAAAAAGTATACACATCTTTCACCTCCTTGATTAAGTTTATTCCTACATATTTTGTCCTTTTTGATACTATAATAAATGGGATTGTTCTCTTGATTTCCTTTTTAAATTTGTCATTATTAATGTATAAAAATGCAATCAAATTTTGAGTGCTGATTAAGTATCCTTCAAATTTACTGAATTTGTTTACTACTTCTAACAGTTGTGTTTTTTTAGGGGGAATGATCTTTAGGGCTTTCTCCATATAAAATCATGCCATCTGCAAACAGGTAATGTACTTCCTCTTTTCCAATTTATATGCTTTTTATTTCTTTTTCTTGTATAATTGCTCTAGCTAGAATTTCCAGTACTATGTTGAACGGTAGTAGTGAGCGTAGGCATCCTTGCCTTCTTCCTGATATTAGAAGAAAAGTTTGCAGTCTTTTCCTGTTGAGTATGATGTTAGCTGTGTGCTTTCCATATGTGGATCTTACTCTGTTGAGGTACTTTTCTTCTATTCTTAGTTTGTTGAGTGTTTGTATCATGAAAGGGTGATGACTTCTTCAAATGCTCTTTCTCCATTGATTGAGGTGATGATGTGGTTTCTGTCCTTTATTCTGTCAATGTGGTATATTGCATTGATAGATTTTTGTATGTTGAATCACCCTTGCATCCCAGGAATAAATCCCACTTGGTCAAGGTGTAGATCCTTTTAATGTGCTATTGAATTATATTGCTAGTATTTTGCTGAGGATTTTTGCACCAATTATCAACAGAGATATTGGTCTTGTTGTGTCTTTTTCTGGTTGAGTATGAAGGTTATGCTGGCCTCATAGAATAAATTTGGGAGTATTCTCTCATCTTCAATTCTTTGGAAGAGTTTAAGGGTTTAAGAAGGGTTAATGATAATTTTTCTCAAAAATATTTGTCAGATTCTCTAATGGAGCCATATGAAACTGAGCTTTTCTTTGTTGGGAGGTTTTTTATTACTGCTTCAATCTCCTCACTAGTTATACATCTGCCCAGATTTTTTATTTCTTCATAATTCAGTCTTAGTGGGTCACATTTTTTAGGTATTTATCCATTTCTCGTAGATTATCCAATCTGTTGGTATGTAATTATTCATAGTAGTCTCTTATAATCCTCTTTATTTCTGTGACATCACTTGTAATGTCTCCTCTTTCATTTGAAATTTTATCTATTTGACCCATCTCTCTTTTTGTCTTAGTCTAGCTAAGTGTTTGTTAATTTTGTTTGTTTGTCTTTAAAAAAATGTTCCTTGTATCACTGATGTTTTTCTATTCTCTGCTTCATTTATCTCTGCCTTTCTTATTTCCTTCCTTCTGCTGACTTTGGGTTTAGTTTGTTCTTTCTTGAGTTCCTTCAGGTCTAAGTTAAGGTTGTTGATTTGAGATCTGTCTTCTTTTTTTAATGTAAGCATTTATTGCTGTAAACTTCCCTCTTCCTACTGCTTTTGCTGCATCCTTTAAGTTTTAGTATATTGTGTTTCATTTTCATTTGTCTCCAGGTATTTTCTAAATTCTTTTGTGATTTCTTCTTTGATCTTTTGGTTGTTTAAGAGTGTGTTGTTTGTTTTCCACGTATTTGTAGATTTTCCTGTTTTCTTTCTGCTATTGATTTCTAGCTTCATTCCATTCTGGTTGGAGAAGATGGGTTTTATGATTTCAGTTCTCTTACATTTGTTAAGACTTGTTTTCTGACCTAAAATGTGGCCTATCTTGAAGAATGCTCTATGTGCACATAAGAAGCATATGTATCTGCTCTCATTAGGTGAAGTGTGCTGTATACATCTGTGAGATTCAATCAGTCTACAGTGTTGTTCAAATCTTCTGTTCCTTATTGACCTTCTGTCTGATCATTCTTTCTATAATTGAAAGTGAGGCATTGAAGTCTCCTACTTTTAGTGCAGGTCTGCCTATTTTTCCCTTCTGTCCTGTCAATGTTTATTTCATATGTTTGGATGCTCTAATGTTAGCATCTAGCATTAGTGTTAATAACATTTACTGAGTTAGTTATTGTTATATTAATGCCTTCCTGATGAATTGACCATTTTATCATTATATAATGTTTGTGTCCTGTGACAGTTTTTGTCTTAAAGCCTATTTTGTCTGATATTAATATGGCCACTCCTACTTTCTTTAGGTTCCTATTTACATGCCATATCTTTTCCGAACCTTGTACTTTTAGCCTATATGTGTCCTTAGATCTGATGTGAATCTCTAGACAGCATATAGTTGGATCTTGTTTTTTTATATCCATTTAGCCAATCTACGTATTTTAATACATATGTTCAGTCTGTTTATGGATGATACAAATTAACCATTTTTATGTAGCATATCTATTAACATTTATAATTTATTAATTTATAATTAATTTTTATGCTTTTTTAAAAGTAAATTTTACTGTTTATATTTGAAGTTTACAGCATGGATGTTATGGGATACATGTTTAAATAGTAAAATGGTTCCTATAGTGAAGCAGATTAATATATCTATCATCTCACGTGGTTACTTTTTTGTGAGAATAGCAACTTGTTACCAAATTTAACAAAAATCCATAATAGAATAGAATTTTGTTAACTTTAGACCTCATGTTGTACATTGGATCTCTAGGCCTGTTCATCTACATATCTGCTTTTTGTATCCTTTGACCTACATCTCCTCATTTCCTAATTTTTATGTTTTTCTTAAAAATTCTATACCATATATATGTGATTTACTCACCTATATTACAATATTACCAGATTCTGTATTTGTCTATATATTTACCTTTACCAGGGAATTTTATATTTTTGTATGCTTTTGTATTGCTTTTTGTCATCCTTTTACTTCAACTTGTAGGATTCCTTTCAGAATTTTTTGTAGGTCAAGTCCAGTGGGAAGGAACTCCCTCAGGCTTTGTCTTGGAAAATCATAATTTCTCCTACATTTTTGAATGAGAATTTTGCCAGATATAATATTCTTTTTTGACAGGTTTTTTTTTTCTTTCAATACTTTGCAAATATTATCCCACTCCTTCTAGCCTGGAAGACGTCTCCTGAGAAATCTGCTTATGATCTAACAGAAGCTTGCTTGTACATAGCAAGTTGCTTTTCTCTTGCAGCTTTCAGAATCCTCTTTATCTGTGACCTTTGACAGTTTCATTGTGATGTGTCTGAGTGAATGTCTCTTTAGATTCACTGCATTTGAAGTTTTTTCAGCCTCTTCAACTTGTATGTCCATTTCTCTTCTCAGATTTGGGAAATTGTTAGCCATTATTTCTTCAAATAGATTCTCTGCCACTTTTTCTCTTTCTCTTCCTTCTTGAACTCCCATAATGCCTATGGTTTTCTACTTGATTCATGTCCCATAAGTCTCTTAAGCTCTCTTTATTTATCTTCATTATTTTGTTTTCTTTGTGCTTCTCTGACTCAGCAATTTCAAAAGTCCTGCCTTTGAGTTTGCTGATTCCTTCTTCTGCCTGCTCAAGTCTGCTGTTGGGTCTCTCTAGCAAATTTTCAATTTAGTTATTATATTGTTCAGTTCCAAAACTTCTGTTTGGTTCTTCTTCATAGTTTCTACCTCACTGTTGATAGTCTCATTTTGTTCTTACATCACTTCCCTGATTTTATTTAGTTGTTTATCTGTGTTTTCTTTTTAATTCACTGAACATCCTTATGATGGCATTTTTGAATTCTTTATTTGGCAATTCATATGTCTCTCTTTAAGTTCAGTTTCTAGATATTTGTTTGGTTTCTTTAAATGCGTCATGGCTCCCTGTTACTTTACATGCCTTGTTATATTTTGTTGTTGGAATTTCAGCATTTGGAGAATCAGCCAACTCTCCCAGATGTTGTGGTCTGATTTTATACAGGGAGGACTTTCTTTATACTCCCTGGCTAGAGATTCTAGCAATCTCTCAAGCCTTTTCTGGGTATGCAATATCTCAAGGCATGTGCATATAATCTCTTATTTGAAGAGACTTGCCAATTTCTACTCCGGAGCTCCATCTGGTCTCTGTATACAATATTGCAACCTTTCTGGTGCTGTAGTAAATTACAGTACTGACACCCAACTAGTGTCTATCTGTGGTACTGCAGGTTCTGCTGCAAGGTTAATTGTCCTTTTTTCTTGCAGACCCCCCAAATTGGTGCCCCATTTCTGTCAGTACTTGGATACAGACAATACAAAAGACAGTCCCTTGGGCAGCCCCCCTTAAAGTCAGAATGTTGGAAGTATGAAGTACTTAGTACAAAGTAAAAAGTGCTTCTATTTCTTTCCTTCCCCAGTGAGAAGACTGGAGTTAGAGATTTTCTCACAAATGTTCTGTGCTGTGCTCTGGGTGCAGGGGCTCTGAGAGAAATAGTGGAGAGGGCCACAAATTTCCTGCCAGGCTTTGATATGGTTGACTTCATGGTCTTGTGGTGCAAGAAGTTTTTAATTTGTTTCTGGATTTCTCACAAAGCTTTTGGTTCATTTGTTGTTAAATTAATGTCTTTGTTGGGGAAGGAGGGTTTAAGGCTTCCTATTCTGCCATCTTGCTGACATGATTCCATCCAGAAATTCTTAAATTTAATGTAGTTGAATATATGGAACTTTTATCACATAAAATATTCTGCTATATTGACTTCTAATAGTTTTATAATTTTTCATTATACATTTAAGTGTTTAACGTTTATTGAATTTATGTATATAGTTTGAGGTAGGAATACAATTTTATATTTTGCCATTTTGATAATAAATTTTCTCAGCACAATTTATTAAGTACTCCATCTTTCTGTACTATTCACAGCAATGCCTGATCTGCCATAAACCCATGGGTCAGTTTCCAGTATCTCTATTCTGTTTCACTGGCCCATTTGTTCATCTATAAGTCAACTCTACAATCTTGAATACTATTGCTTCATAATAAGATTTGATGTTTGATAAAGAAAATTCATTTGCTTAGTTCTTCTTCAGGGATATTTTAAATTTTCTTGGCCTTTTGCTCATCCTAATAAATTTTAGAATCAGCTTATCAAGTTCCAGGGAAAATTATATTGGAATTTTGATTGTATTCCACTAAATTTCAATTTAGGAAAACTGATATTTTTATGATAGTATGGCTTTCCATTTATTTATGTCTCCTTTAACATTTTTCAACATAGTATTATATTTTCTTCATAGGGTTTGTGTATAACATTTGTTAGATTTACTTAGGCAATTTATCTATTGGCTTTATTATTACCATAGATGGTATCTATATTAGTTTTCTAAGGCTGCTGTAACAAGTTACCATCAAGTAAGCTGAGTAGCTTAAAGCAATGGAAATTTATTTTCTCATAGCTCTGAAGGGTAGAAGTCAAAATTCAAGCTGTCAGCAGGGCCATGATTCCTCTACAACTCTGAGGACAAAACTTTCTTGTTTCTTCCTTCCATGTGATGGTGGCTGTAGATCTTTTGCATTTCTTGGCTGGTACTTTCATCATTACAAACTGGAGCTGCATTGGTCAGCACACGATGTTCTCCCTCTGTGTCTTTTCTCCTCTTTTTATAAGGACACCAGTCATATAAGATTAAAGACTACCCTAAAACTTCATCTTAACTTGATTATATCTGTAAAAAACCTGTTTCCAAATAAGGTCACATTTATAGGTACCAGGGATTAAGACTTCAATATATCATTCTGGAGAACACAATTCAACCCATAACAGCATCGTTGTTTTTTAATTACATTTTTCCTAAAAGCTTTTTTGCTGGCATACAGAAATGTAAGTGACTTCTGTATATTGATTTCAAATTCAGCAAACTTGTTAAATTCTCAAATTCTAATACTTTATTAATAGATTCTTTAGGGTTTTCTACATTAAAAAATGTTATCAGCTACAAAATGATAAAAACTATTCCCCCATTTCTAATTTTGATTATTAAAAAATTATAATAATGAGTCTTTATATTGTCCCTGATCATTAGGAAAATGTTTCCAACACTTTACCATTAGGTATATTATTTTCTGTTTTAGTTTGTTTATATATTATTTATCAGTAATTATTTAAGGAAGAGTATTTTTAAATTCCTAGTTTTTTCAAAAAGGTTATTTTTGGGGAAATCATTAATAGCTATTATATTTTATGAAGAATTTTTTATTTATCTCTTGAAATAAACATACGGTTTTCTCCTTTAACCAGTTAATATGATAAATTAAAAGAAGCATTTTAAATAATGATTCCTGCTTTGCTGGGTAAATTCTGCTTGGCTTCTCTGTCCCTTAATATTCTGTATATTTCTTTTTCTTTTTTTTTTTTTATACATACTCCTAAGTGAATTAGCTTTAATTTTCTTCTTGGGTTGGGAAGCAACATAATGCAAGCTCCATAAAATGAGTTGGAAGTGTTTTCTGTTGTTTCTTTCTCTGTAGGAATTTTTGTAAGATTGGCATTGTTCTTTCTTAAATGTTTTATAGAATTTATCAGTAAATCCATTTGGGGCTAGAATTTTGTGTGTTCCTGTGTGAGAGAAGGGTTCAACTTATGGATTCAACTTTTAAATAGTTTTAAAAAGATTTTCTATGACTTTTGTGCTACTTCCAGCAAGTTGTATGTCTAGCAGTTCATTGCACAAAATTTTCAAATTTATTATAATATCCTCTGACCCTCTTTTGTAGCATCTGATCTGTGTGGTGTTCCATTTTCATTCTTGATATTGGCTAATTGTGCCTTCAGTCTTTTTTTTTTATTTCCTTGTTTAATCTTGCCATGGATTTATACATTTTATTAGCCTTTTCAAAGGACCAACTTTGGGCTTTGTTAATTCTCTCCTTATAATTTTTCTCATATTAATCTCACTCTCATCTTTATTATTTGCTTCTTTCTTTTTTTATAGCTTATTTGTCTTAGCATTTAATTTTCAACCTTTCCCTTTTCTAATGAAAGTTATTAATTTCCTCTAAGCAGAGCTTCTCATATGTTTCATAAGCTTTGGTTTTTCTTATTTTCATTTTCATTTAGTGCAGGATAGTTTCTAATTTCCCTTTGACCTGTCAGGTTTTTACAAGTTTACTTTCAAATTTCCAAATGTATAGACTGCCTTTCCTTCTATTTTTCTTTTAATCATTTATTTCTAACTTATGATAAAAGTTATGATAAAAATCTTTGAAATGTAATGAGAGTTCAAGTAGATGGGAAATTTTCAAAATTAATCAATATGTGTTTATAAAAAAAGTACATTTCTCAATTATTTTGTGCAATATTTGATCAGGGCCATTTTTCTACTCAAAACCTCAAAATTGCTCATTTTGTCATATTTTTTCTTTTTTTCTTTTTTTCTTTTTTTTTAGTCTGTTTGCAGAATAAGTTACTGAGGGATATTTGTTTAAAAATAAGTGAATTTTTAAATTATTTCTTGTAGTTTAACCAATTAATACATTTTATATCCTTAGCCATGCTTTTAGATATAGCAATGTCAGAATTGCTATATCTGTCTCCCTGTTAAATTTAATATATATCATTATGGAATTATTCTCTTTAATGTTATTATTATTTTTTAAATCTATCTTATCTAGCTATACCAATTTTCTTCTGATTAGCATTTTTTTAGTATGCTTTCCTATCCTTTAACTCTTGATGTCATTCTTTTTGTTTCATCTTGAAAACAACATATATCTTGTCTTGTTTTTATTTTTATTCATCCTGAAATGTATTTGTATTTTAACTGAAGTTTTAGTTTAACTATTTTACTTTTACTAAGATATTTGTATCTATCTCTACCATCTTATTAAGTATTTATTATCAACCAAACAACTTTCTTTTTATTTATGAATATTCTCATTATTTTTTATTTTCTCTGCTTGTTTGGAGTTACATGTTCTTTCTTTATTCTTTTAGTGGGTAGCCTAATAATTTTTTAAAAATATATAATATAGTATAAAGTTAATCAAAATATTTATTCTACCCCAAAGGAGCCTTAAAATATTTTAACTTTCATTATTCCTTTTACCTCAAATTACATTGTTTTCCAGATATTTTTTATTTTTTACTCCTATCACCCCCCCCAGGACATACACACATTGGGAATTACCATTTTTAATACAATAGTGAATGCTTAGATTATATGCTAACTATATGTTAATATATTTTAACTATATATTAACTAATAAGTAATATGTATGTTCATAATTCCTTTCAAGTTACATTTCAAATCTTTTACCTGAGATTCTTTTATTTCTACAAAAATATATGTTTTTTAAAATTTGAAAAATTGGGGGAAGAAAAACCTTCACCATCAACAGATTTTTATAGTAAATTTTAAAAAACATGTATTTTGTAGAAATAAAAGAATCTCAGGTAAAAGATTTGAAATGTAACCTGAAATTTCTCCTGAAAATAACGGGTAAGCACTCACATGCAAAAACAAACAAACAAATAAACAAATTACTAAATAGAGGGGCCTTGCACTGACCAGTGTGATAACTTACACTGAGCTGAGAAATATTATTTACTCAAACCTTTACATCTGAGGTCCAAATGTATATATGTATGGGTATACATTCGCTTTGTACATTTCTTAACCAAAGCCTTAATTTCAATTTGCTCAAGTTCACTATTCTTTTTACTTGTACTTTGTGCTTTTCAAGCTTTCTCTAAAAAATTCTTCTTAATTTTCATTCAAAAATGATGTTCTCCTGAAATTTCTTTTATTAAGCACACACACACACACACACACACATGCATATACATATATATTTTTCATTGTTAGATCTCTAATCTACTTGGTGCACAAATTTGCATGTGATGTTAAGTGAGACCACATCCTGGTTTTCTGCTGCCGCTAACAGTAAGGATTTCCTGGTCATCCTCTTTATTAGGCTTTACCTTGCTTTTATATCTCTCCCCTGATGCCTTGCAGGTATGGGCTCCAGTTAAAAACTGTTCTGCAGGAGCTTACAATGCACAGAAAGATGTTTCCTTCAGCCTGAATTATTTTTATTATAGCCATAATTAGAATGTAAATAATGCAGAAAATAATCATACACCAGCCTTGAGCAACTCCTCAGTCAGGGTGTGAGACTTTGGCATAATTAAGTCTGTAATATTTCACTAGGGGCCAGATAAAAATTTCCATTGAAAAAATAGGCATAATGACATATAGATGTAATGACAAACCAGCAAGGCCTCCACCATAGCCGGAATATCTACCTCTGCTCCCATCGTTATTTTTATATCTTCAATGAATCTGTTCCCTCTCTAAATCCAGATGATTCCTATTAGTTCCGGTAGAGCTGCAATCAAAATGCCCCATTCAGTACAGAAGTGGCCAATCAGATGAACTAGTAAATTCCAGCCTGAATCAAATTACACAGGCAATTTCTCTCTCTCTCCCCTTCGCTCTCTCCTCACTTCCTCCCTCCTCTGGCAGAGGGACGTTCCACCCCTTTGTCAGGACTGCTCTGCCTCTCTTCACACACCTAAGTCTGTGGTCTAAGCTTCAAAGGTCACTTTATTCAGGAAGCTTCTTTGTGTGAGCCCTGGTCATCACAAGTGCTGATTAAGCACTGTTGTGTTTTCCCCATGAGAGCGCTCATCCACCGCGTGTGACTATTCCAGGAGATATGGGAACCATTGCTGTAAGTCCGTGTGGAAACATTTTTCTTACCATTTCTCCTGACACTAGATGCCTCCTCTCTGATACTTGGCTTGGCCCACAACCCCGGAAACAGCAGTTACTTTAAATGGTGGGCATGGGCCCACCATTTAAAGTATCAACCAGAGCCTTTCCCTGGAGCTGATGCATGGATGTCTCTTTCTACTGGAGAAGATAAAAACTCAGGTTATCACTGGCCACTTTCACCAGTCAAGAAAAAGGCCTCTCTGCGGAACACGCTGAGCAGAGCCAAGAAGAGGGGAGAGAAGCAAAGAGAAATTTCCAGAAGGCTGTGAGTGCTAGATTCCAAGCCCTGAGGTTCTGCTTCAGGCAGTTTTTCTTTGAACTTTTCTTAGTCCTAGAAATAGTAATTTCCTCTTTTGCTTATGTTAATTAATGGATCTTTATCACTTGTAATGGAGAGTTCTGACTAATGTCCCTGGTCATTCATCTTTATGTCTCTCTGAGCTGCTGGGCAGACTCACAGCATCAGCATCACCTGGAAACTTCCTAGAAATCCACTTTGCAGGCCCAACCACAGACCTACTCAACTCAAAATCTCTAAGTGGGGCCTGGCATTCTGCATTTTAACATGTCTTTCAAGGGCTCTTAGGCATGCTAAAGTTTGAGAACTCAACTAGTTTAAAAACTCCACAAGGACAGAGACTTTGTGTCTCTTATTCAGAGTCACACTCACCATCTAGAAAGTGCCTGGTACACAGATTGATGCAGGAGATTATTGGGCAAGGCACAAGCGTCAGAGAAAGCACTGTAGGATGGAAAACCCCTTGTGTGAGGAAGAGAATTAGATTGAGCAAGGTGTTTAGGGACGTGGATCTGGGGCAGGGAGGCCTAGAGCTTGACTTTGGGGCTGGAGAACGGGAAACGGAGCTAGATGAGAACAGGAGCTCTGGGCAAGTTAACAGGCTTTGAGACTCATGAGTATGGAACCCAGCCCATCCTCCTGCCCCTTGGAAATGTGTTACATTTTTCTGCATTAAAAGGTAGACAAACAAGGGAAACCTCAACTGCTGCAGCCAAGTCTTCACTGTTACTCTGGTTGGACTTAGCCCTGCCCCTGAACATACATACAGTAGCAAAAGCACCCCATATCAAATTCCCCTCCCCTGATAAACAGGGTCTCTAGCTAGTGCACTGAACTAAAAGTCTGGGTCAGGCAGGGGTGGGGATGTGGTGGGTGGTGGGTGTCATTTTCCAGGAGTCAAAGGTGTTTGGTGTAGAAGGAGCTGTCCTGGAGTCCCACCCAAAAAAGGAGGCTGGCAGACCACTCTCATGAGTCATAGAACCAAAGTTAGAGCAGAAAGGGGCTTCTTGATATAAAACATACCAACACATTATCAACTCTACTTATTTGTTTACTTACTTTCCCTGTTTGGAATGTTAGCATGAGGCCAGGGATATTATTTAAGTTACTCATTCGATATTCCTAGAACAGTGCATGAACAGAGAAAGTGCCCAAACATATTGACTAAATAAAGGAATTAAACACAGACACAACAGAGAAGACATTGTAAGCAGAAGAAGGGAGGGAAGTCCTTAAGCCACATTTGAATCAATAATGGCTTTTGTCACACATGCACATGTTCATTGTTAACTGTCCATGAACCCAATGCATTCGGGCCAGCTACTAAATCCCTGTGTCCTCCCTCCGTGGTCTTGTCCCGCCACTTTCTACCTCTACCCCACTGTGGTCTCCACCCCCAGTACCTGTGGGCCCCCATCATCCACACTGTGTCTATCACCTGGCTTCCCAGAATTCCTGTCGGACCTTGGAGGACCTCTCACTCAGGTCTGCCTTCCTATGGCACAGTCTCACACTTCTAACTCACCCACCTGCTCTCAGAGCCCAGAGAGGTGCTTCATAGACAAGGACCCTGGAGAGATAAAAGGGCACAGTATAGTTTTAGATGCATTCCAGGCTCATAAGGAATTAAAATCTAATTGATGATTTATTTAAGGTTGTTTGCTTCCAGGGTTGTTTTGAAGAATTATACTTCAGAGAACAATAATTTAACCCCAAATGAATGCCTCACCAACAGAATCTCAAACTATCTGCAGGATGTTGAGACACAAGTTTTGGAGTGGAGTTCAGTGATGGGGTGAGGCAGATTGTACCCTGCAGATCACATCCAAAAAATGTCAGTTCTTGATCACATTCCCCAAAAGTGTGATTTTCTTTTTGCTGCAGTCATGGTTGTATATTTTCTCTTCCTTATGATTTCCTTAATAACATTTTCTTTTCTCTAGCTTGCTTTATTGTAAGAATAAAAATACAGTACATAATACATATAACACACAAAAATATGTGCTAATCAAATATTTGTGTTATCAGTAAGGCTTTCAATTAGTAGTTAAGTTTTGGGGGAGTCAAAAGTTATACATGGATTTTTTACTTCAAGGGGGGTCGGCAGCCCTAACCCCACATTGTTTGAGGGTCAACTGTAGTCTACTCCTAGGCACACACAAATACAGTATACTTAATAAATTACTACTTGAGCTACCTACCCTCAGGAAATGAGATAAACCTCCCTAGGAACTCTAACTCTGATGCTGCTTCCCTTAGTAACCAAAGCACACCTCTGCCTTGGATTCCAGGAAACACACGTGCAATGCCTCGTTCTCTTGCTCTTGTTCGGGCGTTCCCGTCTCTGCTTCTTTTCTTAGCCCTTATGGGTTGGTGTGCCTAAGGCTTTCACTCTGTACCCTCTTGCTGGACAGTCTCTATCACCGTTAGGGTTTCACATTTCACCTCCTACAACATGAATTCCAAGACCACCCATTTCTTAATTCCCAAATGCTACTCAATATATCTGAGGATTCATCCCAGAAACACCTCAAATCCGGGTATCCAATACCAAATTCATTGCATTACCCTTTAAACACTTATCCTTCTTTACATATTCCATGTCACCCATTGTGCAAACATAAATTCTAAAACTATTCTTGACTCCTTCTTCCCCTTCCAACCTCAGACAATAAGTAACCAAGAAAAATTCAGTTCATCTCCTAAATAGTTCTTAAATCTTTCTCCTTTTCTCCAACTCCACGATCACTTTCTTAGTTCAGAACCTCAACATCACTTCCCATTACTTATAGCTACTATATATCGGAATATACTATGTGCTAGGCTGGTACTAAGGACTTTATATAGGTTTTCTCAAGTAATCTTTAAATTGATGCCAGACATCATGTTTGTGGGAGGAGAAAAATTTCTTTGCTTGCTTCTCTGTTCACTATCTTTCTTGCTCCTCTGCAAGGCAGGAGGAGATGCTAATATGATTTAGACAGCTGTACCCGTGCAGAAGCAGCATTGCTCTTAAACAATCATATGTAAATGTTTGGAGCCATTTAGAAATAACTAGGGGAAGGGCACTACTGGGATTTTGTAGGCAGAGAGCAGCAATATTAAAATTCCCACAATGCACAAAATAGTCTCACACAATGAAGAATTGCCTCAAACAAAACTATAATTGCATCTCTATTGGTAAACCACTAAACTAGGACATTGACTGAACTGTATTTCCAAGCCAGCTCACTCATCATATGCTTAAAAGAAATGTACTGATGTGTAGCCCTGCCTTCCACTCCTTATGGATGTGCATTTCTCTGCTTGTACACAAACCCACACATTCTGGCCATTACTTTGGGTCCATTTATGAATTCACTCATTCAATCACTCATTCAGTGGCTAATTATTGAGCAATTGCTACATGCCACATACTCTGCTAGTGCTAGGTAATGACCAATATTGACATAGTTTCTCCCATGTGGAGCTTAAAGTATAGTTGGAGAGAGAGAAAACAACCAATAACCACACAAATAAATGGAATTACAACTGACATAAAAACAATGGAGGGAAGGCCCATGAAACTAAGAGAGCATAAATTAAAGGGATTGGAACTCCCTACCTGGACTGGGATCAGAGAAGGTTTTCTTGCAAAAGGGACAGTCTAGCTGAGATATGAACTCTAGGGGGAGTGAGCTGGGTAAACGTGAGCTCAGGGGGGCAGTGAAGGGAGAGGAGTGATTTTCAGGAAGAATAAACAACAAATACAATTATCCTGTGGCAGGAGAGAGGAAACTGCATTCAAGGACCTAAAGGAAGGCGAGGGTAGCTGGCACAAAGTCTCAAACCGGGTATGTGGAACAGGTGAGGCTGGAGAGACAGGTAGGGCCCAAACCATGCATGGATCACAGGTTATGTTGAGAGCATGAAGCCACACCCAAATGTCATGGGAAGCCAATTAAACCTTTCGAAAGGATCGATGTGGTCATATTTGCATTTTGAGATAGGTCACTCATAGAAAGTGGATTGGAATAAAGCACGAGTGGATACAGTAGATCATACAGGCTGCAATTGCATCAACCCTGTGAGCAGGTGAGTGGTTTGGTCACTCACCAGAGGTGGTGGCAGAAGAGATGGAAGAAATAGAAGAATCTGACAGTAGCTTAGAAAGGATAAGTAAAAGGCTTCTTCTAGGCCTGAGATAAAACCCTGTGCCTCAACTATGGTTTCCAGAATTCCTAACAAGGGTATCAGGCTCCCACCCAGATATTAAAGGATATATGGTAACTATTTTCATATTTGATTAACCTGTCCAACATCCTTAAAAATACCATGTTTATTTTTAATAGATTTCCTATTTAAGGGACTTGCATAGATGCAAATTTCAGTAAGAAATGAAGACAAATTTAAACCTAGGTCTGTGTTAATCAAAAGCCAAGACTTCTCTGAAATATAGTACCTTACACTGTGTCTTTTTGCAATGGTCTTTTAACTGGGATCCTTGCCTCAAGTTCTGCCATCCAATTCAGTGATTCTTAAGTAGTACACCTCAGACCAGCAGCATCAGAATCACCTGGGAATTTGTTAGAAGTGCAAATATTCCAGCCCCATCCCAGTCCCACTGAATCAGAAATGCCAGCATTGGATCTGGCAGTTTGTGTTTTAACAAGTCCTCCAGGTGAATCTGATGTATGCCGAAGTTTGAGAAGCAGTGATTTTAACTCATTTTCCATATTCCCTCTGTAAGAAACACTTTGAAGTTTCCTCAGCTGAGGGTCATGCATAGTCAATGAACTCTGAAAAAATAGGTACCCTCCCTACATTTTATCCAATGCTCTCAAGGATAATAACAGTCAGGAAGGTTAGTAACTTAACAATTCTCTTTTCACTGTTGCGTTCCTAGCTCGCAGGACAGTCCCTGGCATGCAGAAGGTACTCAGTATTTGCTGATGGAATAACTATGATGCATGGCTTTTCTGAATGCCAATTTTCTTTCACACCCAGTCTTACAGTTTATTTTCAGCTGGGCCTGTTTACTCACAATTCTTGTACAAGTACACCACTGGTGCCTAAAGGAGAATAAACATCACAGTTCCCCTTGCTCACTCCTCACCCTTCTCCCCATACTTCCTCCTTAGGGGGCAGATTCACTGCAGTAAAAGTGAGCTATTCCCTGTGCATTTTTTAAAACCTCATCATTTCCCCCAGCAAAATGTCAAGAGCTATTTGGCTGGGAACCCATAACTAGGTAGGTAATAAAATAAGCATGGATTTGAAAATCATGTCTTAGGACTAAAGGACTCAGAGGAATTTTAAATAAATGATTTATCTAATTGAGTGATTGTATTAATTGCTATATGTAGAATTTAGCTTATCTGTTAATACGCCCTGGTGAATTCAGTGATGTGGCTCCTTCCCAAGGTGCTTGTAGCCATCAGAATGTCATTCAGACAGGACAGAATGTCCACCCCAGGGCTAAATGAGAAACATTATCTCAGCAAAGCTGCATTCTGGCCTGGAAACATATGGGCAGAGAAGAAATTAACAATGGGCGCTGGCGGGGCAATAAACATATGACATTGTCACTAAGAAAATCCACTTAGATATTTAAATTAAACACTCTAGTATCTAGCTGTTCAAATGGACCTATTGATCTTTCAGTTTCAATAAAATTTCCCTCATTTTGATTTTACTGTTTAACCTTGCAGAATTTTAGGAAACATCTCCCTTCCAGATCTTTCTCTTTCTTTCTCCCTTTACATTACATTTTACACTTTTCTTCCTTTCTAACTCTCTTCCTTTCTCTCTTTCTTTCTTCCCTCTTCCCTTCCAATAATTCTAAAACTTACAATATTATTTAAGGACTCTTGAGTACTACACTATATGAGCACAAAGAGAAAAAAACATGATCTCCTTTCTTCCAGGAATTTATTATCTTACCTAAGAGATTAGAGCCTCTCTCAATGATTACACTTGCTGTTAGGTGGCAGGATTTCACAGTGGTTAAAGGCACCGATGCTAAAATTACACTGCCTGGGTTCAAACTCACCACAATCTAGCTGTGTCATTTTGGCCAATTCTTTAATTTCCTCAAGTATAAGATGAGCACAAAAATGATATTTTATGATACATATGTATTCTACAATATGATTATTAGGAAGGATAAATGGGTTAATATATATAAAAGTTCTAAGAAAAATTTAGAGTACATAGTAAGCTCTTTGTAAATGTTAGTTGTTTAAGTGCAGTAATAAAAAGAAATTGTATGAGGCAGATATCACCTCTAGAATAGAGACAAGACATACTAGAAAGACCATTCCTAATGTGACAGTATTTGAGATGGGAACTTAGGAATTTACATACCAGTGTACTCGTTTATTAAATATATTAAGTTCTTTTAATATGACCTGTGCTAAGCACACGAGATAAAGAGATAATATGTGTGTGTGTGTGTGTGTGTGTGTTATTATATACCTTGGGCTCAGCTGGGTAGATTGCATGTGGGGTCTTTCATGTGTTTTCAATCACTGGAGATGGCGTCATCTGAAGGCGTCTTCACTCACCTTATGGTACCTGAGTCAGAACAGCTGGGATAACTGGGGGTGGGTCAAGCATTTCTCTCTCCAGGAAACCTCTCTATACAGCTAGTTTGAGCTTCCTCCTACCCTGAAGATCCCTGGGTGGTGGTACTACTTATATGGTGACTGTCTTCCCCCAGAGCAAGCATTTCAAGGGAGACAGACAGAAGCTACCAGTCCTCTTACAGACTATATCAAGAATTTGTAAGTATCCCTTCCACTGAAATCACTGTTAGAAACAATCGCAAGTCATCCCAGCTTCAAGGAATGGGAAGAATAAAGTCCACCTCTTGGTAGGGATACGTGCTCTCAGCGAGAGACAGAATGGATTGTGGCCACCCCAGAGATGAGCCCTTGGAGTAATGACTTGCTATCCTCACTCAGCAGTAAAAGAGGTTGAGGTCAAAGAGAAACTTGCCCAAAGTCAAGCCATCAAGTGGCGGAAATGAGATACAAGTCTAAGATTTCTGACCCCAAAACTTCATGCAATAACCACTGTGATATTCCTTTCCTAGGATGTGATGCAGCAATGGCAGAAGTCCTGGGTTGAGATCTGACCCCAGCACTGCTTCTACCTTGTGCATTGGGTGAGTCCCCTGTCACCTCTGGGCCTCAGTCTCCTCTTCTGTATTGTGATGGGCTGGATGCAGTGATCTTGCAGGCAGCCTCAGCTCTAGAGTTCTGGAGGTCTAACTCTCTGTGCTTCACTTGCTTCTCTGGAATTGACCAACTGGCTCCTTCATCACTTAAGAGCATCTGCGTGCCAGCTCCGCTCCCACTGAGTTACGGGCCTCTCAGATCCCCCTTCAAGGAGGACTTGCTGTGAGATTGCTGAGCATGCTACCAGGCACTCCGGGTCGGCCCTGCCTGCAAAGAAAGGCTTACATGGAGGCTGTGCACTTCTCAGGTGGCCCAAATCCAAAACCAATCGAGTCTTGGGTATATAGACCTGGCCATTTCAACCCCACATGGGGATAACTCTGATGGCCAGTTTAGCTTTAGAACTTTCCATGGAATTGCCGGGGGTTGTCATTAGTTCTCACACCTCAGCTTTGGCCTCTGTGAAATCCTGCTTCCTTTCCCTCACCAAGGGTTCTCCCTAATAAATATCCTGCAACTAAGCTCCATCTCAGAATCTGCTTCCCAGAAAACCCAACCAAAGGCAACCACTCACATGAATCCCATGGAGCTGGCCTTTCTAAGGATCACTGACTGGGAGGATGAAAAAATATGTATTTTACAGTGTCCCTAATTTTACACGTGAAGAAACTGGGGCTTAGGATGAGAAAGGGCTTTCCCCTCAAATAGAGCAAGAAGTGATAGATCCAGGGATCAAATTGTGGTTGCCTAACTGCAAGCCCCAACCTCATCCCAGTATTCACAGAGAAAATCCAAGATTTTCCACGATAGCTTTGGTTTAATATAATTTGGATTTCTGCAAAAACTAAGTAAAATTTTGTGTTTACATACTTAGCATTTAGATTTAAATGCCTTTTCAAATCAGAGAAAGCTTTTTTACACTCCAGGTGTCTGATAGTTTTCCTCAGAAAATATAATAAATATCATTCACATGTATAATGCACCATTTATATTTTTCAACCAGTTCTATGTTTATTTCTACTTTTCTTTTCCTCTTTGCAATTTCCTGTACAGATAAAGAATCAATACATATGTTAATCAACCATTACTGTCTGGCATTTCTTACTGAAGGAGAATGGTTTAGATCAGTGCTTCTCAACACTTTTTAACCTCCTAGGAAGCTTTACAAAACCACAAATTCCAGAACTCTCTCCTCCCAAGCCAAGTCAGTCCGAATCTCTGGGGAAGAGACACAGTCATGTTATATTTTCAAAGCTCTCCAGAAGATTGGATTGGAAATCATGGCTTTAGTTGTAGCTGCCTCATATGCGTTAGAGTATCTTCTTTTAAAGCTGCATAGCAATTTATATTAAGACTGTAGAATTTATCTATTCACTCATTCATTCCTTCTAGGATTTTTTGCCTGAAACAAACATTTCATGGGTACTTACCACATGCCAATCATTTAGCTAAACCTCGTGAATTCAGCAATGAAAAATGCAGCCTTTCATTTGGAGGAGGAAAGTTTGTAGTGGGGAGAGGGCCAGGATACAGACATGTAAAAGAGCAATTTGTCTCCAGTAAATGATACACTTGTGTAAGGACGTAAGAAGTCCCAAGAACAGTGAGTTTTCTACCTCGTAATACTGGGTTACAAAGAGTGTTCTTGAGCTCATTATACTTGAAATTACCTAGAAGAAAGCATAGGGATTATTTATGAAAACTAAGTGGGTGGGGTGTTTCAAGCAGATGGAACAGATAAGAGGACAGAATACCATGTTTTTTTGATGTACTAAGAGCAGGACCAATTCAAGTACCTGAGATACTGCAAGTTTCAAGATCACATTTTGCAAATGAAAAGCAAAGTATTAATTTATCACTCATGGTAACGTATATCCACAAGCATCACAAAATTCTAGAAGTAAAATAGCTGCTGCTCTATGTGAATTGAAATGTTTGTTAAAATGTTTGTATAAGATCAAATGCTAGGCAGTGGCACCAATTTTGAATGATGTCTATGTCTCGAGCATCATGTTAGGGATTTTACACATATTATCTTTCTTAGTAATCTTGTAAGGAAAGCCTTCTCGTCCCTATTCTTCAGGTGAGATGCATGAGGCTGAGAGAGGATAAAGTACTTAAACAAGGTCATATCTCTTAGGAGTGGTAAAATGAGGATTCAAGATCATAATAAGGATCCAAAAAAGTAGAAAGTGGAAGTGCTTGTTGTATTTTTCCACCCTTAGTCTTATTTTAACAATGATAAGCTTAGAATTCAAAAAAGTGCTTAGTCAAAATAAATA
Organism: Daubentonia madagascariensis; assembly: GCA_023783475.1. Taxonomy (NCBI): domain Eukaryota; kingdom Metazoa; phylum Chordata; class Mammalia; order Primates; family Daubentoniidae; genus Daubentonia; species Daubentonia madagascariensis. The sequence goes on along the minus strand of JAKFHU010001747.1, from coordinate 2,034,822 downwards.
TAAAATAAAAAGATTACATTCAATGATGTCTCAAAATGAGGATTTAATAAATGTGTTATATATTTATCATGATGATTGTCATAAATAATGCACATAAAATGCATTGTATTATTTGACATGTGACTGAGTTTATGCACAATAGCTGGTAGTGATTTTTGTTTTAAATATTAGCTTCTAGTTGTTGTTATTAGTGCTACAAACAACTTGGGATCATAGTTTATAGAAATTTTCAGGTTACGTGAAAATCAAAACATCATTTTCAAAAACATCATCTTGCATTATATTTACACCAGCTTTATAAAATAGACTATTCTAAAAATAAGAAACCACGAATGTCTTCTGCTTAAGTAACTTTCAAAAGCCATAGAATTAGTGAGTGATAAAGATAAAATTCAAAACACCATCGTGACCCTCTCCTTGCGCTGTATTTCTGCAGTTCTCCTAGCCCAAACCTCCACCAGGAACAAACAGGGAGGCTGTGTAACACAAACACACAGACGCGCGCACGCACACATACACAACTGTTTCAGGACTTCAAGGGTTATTAAGAAATACAGGATTTGAGGAATCAAAATCTCACAAAGACAAGGAACATATTGAGATGAGCCTATGGCTTTTCCTCTCGAGGCATTTGCTGGTAACCAAACTGCAGGGGACTACAGTCTAAAAAGTCAAACAAAGGCTGCTCCAAAGAAGCTCAAAAAACTGAACAAAAGTTTTGATAATCCCATGGGATTGGAGAGATAAAACTTGGAATTCAGAGTTCCCAAGGAAACAAAAGTACCAGAGAGGAGGAAGAACAGAGCTAGTGAGCTCAGTACATGCTCCATGTTTCCCGTAGGGGCATTTGTCACAGTTTCTTAAGCACAGTGTCACGAGAGGCTCAATGACAAGGAGAAAGAAGAGTCTGAGAAGATGAGAAACTAAGCAGAGCTCTGGGGAACCTCGCAGTACTCTGTACGCAAAGAAATACGGGTCCAAACAGGAAAGAAAGACCTTGTAGAAACACCCAAGCTCACAGTTTGGACTTTTGAATGCAGTCACACTGACGGTGCAAAGCAGAATGGAACATAATTAAAAGATAGAAATCCAATCTTTATATAGCTGAATCCCAGATAGCAATTTTGTGACCTGCCCCTTCTGTAACTGCCTAGCAAAAATTAAATTAAATCAAATAATCTATGAAGGTGTATAACATCATCCAGCATCTCTATAACTTTTCCATATATGATGTCTAGAGCTCAACTATAAATTACCATTCCAACCCTGAAATAGTACCAAGAGGAAAAAAAAAGAAGAAACAGAAAATAGAAATAACCTCATAGATTCAGATATTGAAGTTACCAGAAATAGACTCTAAAATTGCTGTGACTTATATGTTCAAAAACATAGTTGACAAGATATAAAATCTCACCAGAAAAAGAGAATCAATAAAACAAAAGCAGATAGTAATTATAGAACTCATTGCCCCTGCTTCAGATTAAACTGGAGTAAAAGGAATCAGATTTGACCTCCCACTGGAAATGAATTTAAAAATGGACAAATATATGAGAAAAGATGATTTTCAAGACATTGGAGATCAAGAAATGAAGAACAGTGATCCCTAAGAGTTAGGAATGAAAACAAGGGAAACCCTACAATTGCCCATATTACTGCCTTACAAGAGATTCCAGGCTGCAGCTCAGGAAAAGGACACTGAGGACCAGCCTGGGAGACCCCCTGAGTTGGACAGATAAGGCTGAGAGTCTGTGGAGACCGAGGAGAAGAGAGTTTACAGGGCAGAGTCCCAGAAAAGACAGAGCTACACACAGAGGGAACCATGAGTGGGACTCTGGATATCTGCAGATGACTCCCACCCCGAGTATTCAACAGAGTGCTAATCTGTGCATACAAGTGAGAAAATTACCCAAGGTGTCTGGGAAGGAAGAGCCTGAAAGGATTAGAGAGAGTATTTGGAACTTACACAAGGGCTGGGAACAGTGCCTGTTCCCATTTAACAGACTGAAAAATCTAATAAGTTACAGGGCATTTGATGCAAAACAGATTCACTGTGCACTGGTATCAATTCCAGGGGAAGATTCTAAACACCTCATCTACCATACCTTGGGCTGTGTCAACTTCTGTCACTTGCACAAGTCTGGTGACATTGAACATTCACACAAACCTTATAAGAAGTAGGTTTATTACTTAAAAATAAGCAGCAAGGGACAACAGAAGCCTAGGGTTCATGACGAGCCAGTCTCCCAAGTCTCAGGAAAGTTCTCAGGGCAGATGGAGTCTCCTGTGTGTATGCCCTGTTTACACTGCAGCTGAGGGGCCCTGGAAAGCAATATAGCCTGGATGTTATACCCTGGGGGCAATATGGCTTGCTGGGCTGACATTGTAGGACATTCTGTTTCAGGAAGGACAGGAATATAGCCTAAGCTGTTCTGGCCAGTTCCTCTTTACATCAAGATGTCACATTCCCAGTACATTTTACGGTGATTCTTACAAACTACAAGCAAGAAAAGGGGAAAATATAGGGTTGATGCAAGACACCTGGAGAACTGTTCTGCATTGGATAGAATACTCAGAAGGATCTTGTCAAAGCTATGGAGATGAATGTACCCCAGACTAAAGGCTGCAAACAACCTATGTGTTTATCAAGACATGCATGAATAAACAAACTGGGCACACCCATATAATAAAATACTGCTCGGCAGTAAAAAACAATGAACTATTGGCTATGCAATAACAAAATAATTATGCCAAGTAAAAGAAGACAGCCAAAAAATAGTACATTATTAACAACAAAAAACAACCAAATTAAAAGATAAGCAAAAGATTTGAGTAGACATTTCTCCAAATAAGGTATACAAATGGCCACTGAGCACATGAAGATGCTCAACATCACTAATCCTTAGGGAAGTGCAAATAAAAACCACAATGAGATATCACTTCACATCCATTAGAATGGTGATTACAAAATCAAAAACAAAAACAAACAAACAAACAAAAAAAATCCAAAACAAAAAAAAACCCAGAAAACGACAAGTGTTGACCAGGATATGGAGAAATTGGAGCCTTTGTACCTTGCTGGTGAGAATGTAAAATGATTCAGGCACTGTCATAAACAGTATGGTGGTTCCTCAAAAAATAATTAAAAATAGAATTACTATATGATCCAGTAAGTCCACTTCTGGGAAAAAAGTGGAAATCAGGGACTTGGACAGATATTTGTCCACCAACGTTCCTAGAACATTAGCCAAAAAGTGGAAACAAGTCTCCATTGCTAGCTGAGTGGGTAGACAAAAATGTGATGTGTACATACAATGAAGTATTATTCAGTCTTAAAATACGAATGGAGTCCTGACACATGCTACAACCTGGTTAAATCCTGAAGACGTCATACTAAGTGAAATAAGCCAGACACAAAAGGACAAATATATGAAGTATCTCATATGAGGTACTTAGAATAGTCAAATTCATAGAAACAGAAAGTAGAATAGTAATTGTCAGGGGTAGGGGGAAGAGGGAATGGGGAGTTGTTATTCAACAGGTACAGAGCTTTTTAGTTTAGGATGATGAAAATTCTGGAGATGGATGGTGCTAATGGTTGCACAATAATGTGAATGTACTCAATGCCACTGAACTCTACACTTAAAAATGTATAAAATGTCATATTTTTATGTCATGTTTATTTTACCACAAGAAAAACAGTAAAAAGAAAAAAGTACATACTGTAAGGTTGAATTTACATAAAATTCTAGAAATTGCAAACTAGTCTCTTGCAACACAAAGCAGGTAAGTGTCTCCCTGACGATGGGAGGAACAAGGGGCACCAGAGAGTGATTATGAAGGGGCACAAGAAAACTTAGGAGACAAAGTCTGTGTTCATTTCCTTGATTTTTGGCAATGGTGTCATAGTTGTACACATATGGCAACATCTATCAAATCATACATTTTAAATATGGGCAATTTATTGTATAATTATCTCCATTATCCCTGAATAGGGCTATAAAAAGAAATTTAAAAAGGAAATGATGAAATTAATTCATATGACAACTAAAATTAAAAACAATAGATGAGTTTAAATTGAGATTAGACACAGATGAAGACAGCATTAGTCAACAGATGTGGTACCAAAATAAGTAAACTGAAACATGAACAATCGAAAGGATGAACAAATTTTAAAAGAGAATAAGAAACCTGTGACACATGATGAAAAGTTCTGCCACATAAGTAATCATTTATGTGTAACTGGAGTTCCAAAAGAGTAGGAAAAGAGATTAGGATTACAAGAGATAATGACAAGAATTCTCTAAAATTAAAAAAAATCAATCAAGGCACAAATTTAAAAATGCTACAAACTCTAAGCAGGATGCATTCAAAGAAAATAAAATATACTCAAATCAGAGTAATACTGATGAAAACCACAACAAAGAAAAAGCCTCAAAAGAAGCCAAAGAAAAAAGACATATTACATTCAATACAGCAATAATGACTTCCCGGCAGAAATGACGGAAGCTAGAAAACAATGGAATGTAATTGTTAAAGTCCTGAGGAAAAGAGATATAACAACAAAATATAACAACAGAAACAGCAAACGTATGTGTGTATGTATATATATGGTTAATATATGTATGTTAGTACATTAATGGCTGTGTATTATTAGGTGTTTGTATGTATGTATTTGATTAAAACTAATGAAACATAGTGTAGACAGAAGCATCAGAATTTATGTTTGTTCTTATAAAATTCACCAAGTGTTTTATAATTACAGTGGAATTAAGCTAAAGATGAATGTCTAAAATAGATGACTAAAAATTCCCAACTATTTGAAATTAAACAATGCTTATAAATGAGTTGGATGATATATTTTCAAAACACATAACGTATGAAGGATTTCTATTTAAGATACATGAAGAATAAATACAAATCTGTAGAAAATAGAAAACCCATAAAATGGGCAAAATACTGCACAAATCAAGATATCTAAATGTCCAGTAAACATGATGATGCATTTACCTCCATTGGTCTTCAGGGAAATGTAAATTAAACCAAGATCTGATCACTACACTCCCATCAGTATAGCTGAAATAAAAACATCTGTTAAAGTTAAGTGTTGATTAGTATGTGGGATCTGTCATGCATTGCTGATGGAGTGTAAATTAATTCAACCACTTTGAAAAACTGGCATTACCTAAGTTTGAAGATATACATAGTCTATGGTCCTGCAATTCCATCTCTATATACTCAACCTAAATGTGTTCAACAAAAGACATACTAAAATGTTCAGTAGCAGCACTAATTGTACGTGACAAAGATTGGGAAAAGACCTACATTTTTATCAGCTGTGGATTGGATAAATAAATCTTAGTATATTTACAAGAAATAATATACTTTCGCTATATGCAATGACAAGAAAAAACATGAATAAATCTCAAAAACATAATATTAAGTAAAAAAATCATAAAGCCGTTGATACTGTATGATTCAATGTATATGAAGTTCACAGTAAAAGTAACAATTTACATGAAGTTCAGCGTTGATAGAAGAAAGCACAGTGGTACCTGTGGGGTGGAGACTTAGTGACTGGAAGGGGCCCAGGGCTGGTTCTGAGGAGCTGGGAATGTTCTGCTTTTTGGCCCACTACTTGAGCACATGGGTAGACTCACTTTGTGAGAATGCATTGAACACTCATGATTGGCGTGTTACTGTATGTGATGTTATACATCATGAAAATGTTTACTTAAAAAAATAACTTTCTGGCTCCATACCACATCATTTTTGCCTTATCCTGTGTCACCTCAAAATTTATATGCACATGTGGCCTAAATACAGGAATGATGGCCGTCATACACAATCATTAATTCGTGGCCTACTCTGCTGCAATGTGTTGTATTTAGGGTCAGTGGCAACAATGAATTCTATATATAATGTGGTCCCTGTGCTCATGGGGTTTACAGTGTAGTTGGGGAGAGTTTTGTAAATTAACAATAAAAGTGAAGATATCCATATCAAATAATGATGTAAGCATGTAGTAATAGAAGAGTTAGTAATCACTTTATGGGGTACAATAAGAGAAGACTTTAAACAGAAGTCAATACGCTTTGTGAAGCAAAATTTACAGTTTTGCCAACTGTAATATCCCCAACACAAAGAAATGATAAACACTTGAGGTGATGGATATGCCAATTACCCTGATTTGATCAGTACACATTATATACAGGTATTGAAATATCACAAGTACCCCATAAATATGTATAATTATGTGTTAATTAAAAATAAAAATAAAATACTTTTCTTAAATTAACACCATTGCCATATGCAAATATAACTGCAACTCTGTAAGCTTTTCACACATACCAAAAAATAATTTATAAGTTAAATGCCATATTATTTTTTATTTGTTAAAAACCCCTTCAAAAAAGCTGAGTATATAGAAATGAATAACATATGATGCTGGATGATTACCATTATCAATATGATTTTCTTAATGGTAAGATAAAAATAAATTGCCCTTTAAATCAAAAGTAAGCATACAATTGCAATAGTAATTTCATGTTAATTAATTTCATACAAACTATTAAAACATGGATTGATGTACTGTTATATGGAATAAGAGCATATCAAAACCTTGGTTAGTGAAAATTTACATTTATAAGCTGTCTATGCTAAGCTAGATGCAGAAATATTAAGCTTATAATTGCAACAATTAAATATATGTTCATATATGTACACATATATCTATGTGTATATATAGTGCACAATAATCAGAAATCTGGTATGGGGAAAAACTTGGGATTTACACGTAATGTAGAAAGATGAGGTGTATCAGGAGTGAGTGGACTTTTATAGGAACCTTAAAAGTCATAAAAGTGCTTTCTGAGGCCTTTTGAAAATCAGTTGCTCCAGGGAAGGGCATGATGGCCAGAACTTTGCTCATTAAAGGGGAGAAAGCGTGCAGAAATGGATACACATTTTATAACCATATTTTTATCTTCATGAGTTTTGCTGGCAATCATGTTCCAAGGTAGCCAAAGGGCTTTTGAATCACAAATCAAATGCTTCTCTAACAATTTATATCCAAGTCAACAGAGTTATTATCTCTAATTATAATTAGAAAATCATGATCATTAAGTGTGTTCTAGTTTTCTAAAAATTAGTAATACTATATGTGTTTGTGTGTGTCCTTTCTTCAAAAACAAAATTTACCAGAAAAGGGAAAAAATTCCTCCCGACTTACCATCCTGGACAAAATGTTGACTTAAAAATTAAATGAGGCAACATTTCCCAAAGACATTTATGAACTTAAAGAGCTATAAGATTATGTAAATGGAATTAATAATCTACATATTTTTCTATAACTAGTAGCATAATATTTCAGACAGGAAGGAATTTGAGAAATTGCCTTGTCAAATGCCAAAATTTTACAAAGTTGGATACGAAGGCCCTGATTAGGGTATTCACCTATCCAACGCTTCACAGCCTCTTAGTGACATATACAAACCCAAAATCTTGGCCCCTAATCCCAACTCCTGTGGATTTGGTCTCTCCACCAAATTCAACTTCTAATGCTGATTTATAGTGTGAAGTTCTTAGTAGCTTCTTTATAAATATTTATAACCAAATGGAGCTGAGACCCTTGCTCTGGAGCAGGTGCGTCTCGGCTTCCTGCTGCCTTTCCTTGCTTCCACCCCTGCACCCTGCAATCAAGGTCGTTTTGTTCACAAGCTGAGTGCAGAGAACCCTGCACAGGTCCCAGAACAGGGTTTTAAATATGACAAACAGAAGTATCTAATGCGGAACATTTCAGAATTCATTAAATGCTGCTGTTTTAGCAATTAGAATCCTTAATAGTGGTACATAAATTTACTCATTCTCCGTGTAATGCATGTGATGTGGAGTAATTAGTACTTTATTTCATTGCTTGAAATTGGTATCCATTAATTCACTTGCCAGGTAATTTGTTCAACCTATTTAAAGATTTTTTTCCTTATAATTCTCTTATTACCTTTGACCAATAATTCCTAAAACACAATGTAATTAAATAACTAAAACTATTGCAAACCATATTTAGTAAGTACAGTGCTCGGCCATTACTTTTTTTTGGTCAGTGCTATCATTGAATACACTATCTATGTTGTAAGTCTGGTGGGTCAGGAAGGATGTGCCTCTGCCCTTTTTTTGGTGGCTATCCTTGGTTTTCCAGATTTTTAAAAAATTTTCCCTTAAACAGTGGTGGTAAGAGAGGCATCCCTCTCCTCTCTACTCAAAACACATAAGCCCACCCAGTGCTCCTGGGTCTCTTTCCCATCACCTTCTCTTCTCTTCTTTCCCTGTCAGCCACCTCCACCTCATTCTTGTCTTCCTCCCTCACTCACTTACTCATCAGATGGCTGGGCCCCTCCCTGTCCCTCCTCAATCCCCCTTCTCCTTCTGGCATGGCACGCCTCACCCTACATAAGAATCATTTGTCTCCTGCGCATCATCAAATACTCATTGTATTCAGGCTCCAAAAACTGTACTGCAAATGTAGGGGTTAACGCGACCAACAGAGCCCTTGACATCGTGGCACACAGAGTCGAAACACGCAGGGGGACTTGAACAGATCAACGGTCACATTTCAATGTTTAGAATCATACAAAATACTATGAAGTAGAAATACAGGGCAGTATAAAAAATTGCTGCTGTATGTTTGAAGTTTCCTGATCATATTTGAAATATAACAAACACAAAAAAAATGAAAAATATTTCATTTTCTTCAAACAATGTTTATGTACAAGGTACAAAAAATTCTTCAGTGAACCTCATGTGAATGACTGTTATCCCAGTGTCCCTCCCCTAGACCCATATGGAAAATCAAAACAGCATTTTATTTCTCTGTACTTACCCTAAAACCCCACAACTTTCTCAGACTTCACCGTCAGACTTTCACTAAAGTGGAGGAGTTTGGTTATTGTTTAAGAGTTCCTCAAATGTGTCTTCGTTGGAGCGTGAGGTTCTTGTCTTTCCCAAGGCTGTGCTCACTTCCATCATGCACTCTGTCTAGACGATGAGCAGGGAACCTGCTCAGCTGCATCTAACAGAACCATCATTGCTCCTTTACTGATGAAACTTTCTCTGTCTGTTCATGCCTGGATACCAGGACCAACTCCCTACTGTGTAACTGGGGCCCCTTGGAGGGCTGTGCAATATAAATCGGTGTTGGCCAAATGTGGGTCCAAATAACCAGGAGATCATTTCAAAATATAGTTTTTGATTCAATAGGTCTAAGGTGGAGTCTGAGATAATGCTTTTCTAACAAATTTGTAACACCTGCAGGTGATGTCAGTCCTGCAGGTCTGAGGACCATACTTTGAGTAGCAAGGTTACAGAGAACAAAGAGATTAATCTGTATGACAGAAACTGAGGGTATTTATTGGTGTCATAATATCTACCAAATCAGAGTGAAGGCTAGAGACGTCCACAACTCAATTTAAAGGCATCCGTTTTTGACCAGGACTTTCAGAAGTTCTAAAAACTTCTACTAAGGTGTTTCATAATACCCTCCTACTCTGGGTCTTGTTTCTAACTCCATAGTAGCACATGTCACTAAAGAAGTAACAAGGGCATTATCAAGAGAAAAGTGTGACCTCTGTCCCAATTTATTCACCAAGGCCTTATGTCATTTTCATGTGAGCTCTCAGTAGCCTATGGCTGCAACCTCCACCATAAGCCCATGTTCTACGTTAGGACCAAGTTTTGTTCTGCATCCTGTGCCAGAACAATCTTGAAATCACTTCTTAAATTCACCATCGGTGAATCAGAGGAATACCAAAAGGCCAGAAATATACAAACTACTTAAGTGAAAAGAGACGTCAAAAGTTTCAGGGCAATAGGAGTTCAGTTATCAAGAACTTTTCTTTTTAAGCTAAATAAATGCAAATCATAGACAGTTATAACTGTCTAATTTTCAAGAACAGAGGGAAAAATATTGACCAATGAGCTTTGACTTCAAATCCCATCAATTAAGTGGGGAATCTCTAGTGACTGCCCAATTCTAACTGAAGTTTGCACAACAAAATCCTTACCTGGCCCTAATTCCCTCCATTATCTCTGATTTTTTCCCCCTTCTAATTCTATGAAGACAAGGAGATGGTGAACTCCAGGTCCACCAGCTCAGGTCCAAAGTGTGACCTCCCCCTAGTGACAGGCCCAGTGGATCCTGTCACACTTCTCCTGAGTTATTTCGTGGCTATTACCTGCTCTACCCTGGCCCTCTCCTGCTTTAAGTTTATGAAACAGCTCCCAGGACCCTGTGGGCTGCAAAGATAAGCAGCAGCCACTAGGTTTATTTCCTTTTAATATTAATTCTGATGACAATTCACCTTTCTCTTTACCCGTGAGGTAGGAAAACTGCCTTTTTCTCCTTTTTTTCTCAGCTCAAGTATCTGGCTATTGCTTTGAAGTCTTTGTGTTTGTTAAATAGAGATAACTATTGGAATTTTTCATCCTCCTTCAAAGTGTTACGAAGAACAGAGATAATGGTCGAGAAAGTCATTTGAAATGTTGAGAATCTTGATTCAATGTAAGACAGCTATTTAAGTCATAGCTTATAAATAATAAAACAACATTGTATAAGGTTTCCAGCATACTTTAAAATAATAATGTTTTGTTTCCCTGGAAAAAGTCCCCTCACATTTTTTCCTTCAAGGAAAATGTATAGTTTTTATTGCATTTTGGAATATCCTACTCCTAAACTTTTTAAAGGCAGCTTCACTTAACAGCTTTTAGCTTTACAAGAACCTACCATAGCATAGATATAGTTCCTTTTATTTTTCAGAAGATGGTTGGGGGAGCTAGCCACATTATTTCTCCATCCTGTGAGAGCCTCTGTCCTGGAAAAGCCTAGGTCCATCTTCCACTGTGCAATTCTAGCCTAATAGAGAAGTTATATCACTGTTGACAGGCTTGTCCTTTCTTAATAAATTCTGGGAGTTATCCCATAAGGAATATTCATTTTCCTTCAGACTTGCAGTGACCATTAAGATCCACCAGTAAAGAATCCATGGCTTTTAGAGTCTGGCCCTATTTCTTCTAGTTTAAGGATTTTAAGGAAAAAATATTTCAGTGAGAGGTATATTTTTATTAGTAATGAAGCAGATATATTTCTCATATATTAATAAATAATGGTTACTATAAAAATTTTCAAACAATCAGGATATATATTTTGTTAAATTTAAATTTTAAAAAATATGCATCCCTAATTATAAAAGAGAAAATGCTTACTTATAGAAAAACATTTTTATAAATGGAAACAGGTTTTCAGACTGCTGTCTGAGAACAGTTGGAGGTAGTGGGACTCACTTATAAGAAGAGGAAAGAGCCACAGGATGGAGATTGGTCCAGACCAAAGGTGGAGCTGGATCGTCAAGGGACGGGAAGAACTGTTATGGCGGAGAATAACAACAGAGGGGACCCTTACCCTCACCAGTAAATAAATGGGCCACTAAGGAATGGGACCTTCTTGGTCTCTGAGGCTTGTTGACTGTGCTGTTCTCTCTGCCACTTATCAACATCTGTGCACGTGAGGAGATACTAGCATTCCACGTAATCAGGAATAGAAAACAGTTTGCCTTGCAAGCATTACAAGGGAAGGTGAGGCTGCTAAGTGTGTGGACGTGGAGAGGCATAGAGGCAACATTTATCGACTACCTACCATGTGCTGGAATCTGGGATAAGATACTTATGTATGTGTTTTCCTGACTCAATAATTATATTCTCTACTGTTTAAAGGTCTTTGATACCAAGAAGTTAACTTACTTGCTCCAGATGGGGCAGCTGGTAAGTATTAAAACCAGTGTCAATCTCATACTGTGATGTTCAGATCACATCACACCATGTTTCCTCACATACGCAACAGACCAACACTTTCCAATAAAATGTTTTGCAATGACGGAGATGTTCTATATCTGTGCCGTTCAAAATGGTAGTCAGTAGCCTCAAGTGACAATTGAACCCTTGACGTTTTGCTACTGTGAATGAGAAACTGAATTTTACATTTAATTTAATTTAATTTAATTGTAATTAATTTAAACTTACATACATGTGGCTAGTGATTACTATCTGGGACAGCAAACATTCAGACAGCAGAACTTTCCTTAGTGAGAATTAATTGTATAGGATCTTCTTTCAACTCCTGTTTTTCTCCTCAGTCTGGCATCACTGTTGTTCCCTAACTCCCCAGTTCTTTCCCATGGGTATTTGTGGAAAACACTCAGAGGAAATTTTTTAAAATGTGCAGTTGCCTGAGGTAGTAAATGACAGTAGGGGCAAACAATAAGCTAGCCAAAGAAAGCTTAAAAGGAATTATCTGGGGAATAAGATGTTCACAGGGGCTTTGAAAAGCTCTGATATGTTCCTGGGAATCCAGAAGATCCCTGATGGAGAGGTTCACTTATTTATTCCAAATGAGATGGCTGGTGGATATTTAGACCAGTCTCAGTCTCGTGTCTTGATGTTCAAATCACATCACACCATGATGCCTCACATACATGCTAGACAAGCATCATCCCACAGGCTTGTGTGCATGCCCAGCACTGTGCATACATACTAAGAAGAGACTGAGAAGGCCCTAAATTCTAGACTCGGACTGACCTTGAGGTTCTGTGCAAGCATGACGTGAAGGTTAAATCAATGTTTTCAATTGCTAGGCTGAGTGCTAAAGTCATGCTTCAACATGCACACAAATCCCCTTCAGAAATACTGGAAGAATTATTGGTTCTATGCATTTAAGAATATATGTACAATTATTAGTCCATCACTAAGCTAACAGAGCAGAGATTTCAGTGAACACACAAGAAGGAGCACAGACTTTATGGAATTAGTTCATACGATAATTAGTCACTCCACAAACGAAGAACAATAAAAACAACAAATAGCAGCAACAACTCCTGACTGGGTGAGAAGATTTGATGTACAGAGTTGCCAAATTATATTATTTAAAATATCCAGCTTTCAATGAAAAAATATAAGACATACAAACAAACAGGGAATGCTGGCTAACACAGAGCACTTTTCAATAGAAATTACCCCTGAAGAAGCCCAAACAGTGAACGTAGTAAAGACTTTAAACCAGCTATTATAAGTATGTTCAAGAGACTAAAAAAATCCACATCTAAAGAATGAAAGGAAAGTATGAGAACTATGTCTCACAAAATAGAGAATATCAATAAAAAAGATCAATTATAAAAAAGAAAAACCAAGTAGGAACTAGTGTAGAAAAGTATAATATCTGAAATTAAAACTTTACTAGAGGGATTTGATATCAGATTTGAGTAGGAAGAAGAAATAATCAGTGAACTTGAAGATCAATTGAGATTATTCAGTCAAAGGAATAGAAAGAAAAAATAATAAAGAAAAATGAACACAACCCCAGGGGCCTGTGGCACCACCATCAGGCAAAACAACAGAAACAATGAAAGTCACAGGAAAAGAAAGAAAGAAAGAAAGGGACAGAAAGGGATATAAAGAAATAATGATATAAAACTTTCCAAATTTAAAGAAAAACATTAATCAATGCATACAATAAGCTCAATAAATGGCATGTAGGATCAACTGAGAGAGATTCACATCTGGACATGATAATTAAACTGCTAAAAGACAAAGATAATTGAACACAGCAAGAGATCATCATATGCAAGGGATCCTCAGCAAGATTAACAGAGGGTATCTCATCAGAAGCTGAGGCAGCAGGGTGGCACGTTCAGTGCTGAAATAAAGGCTGTCAACCAAGAATTTAATAGCCTGCAAAACTATCCTTCAAAAATGAAAAAGAAATTAAAACAATAACTGAGAGAATTTGTTATCAAGAGACTTGCCCAAAAGAAACACCAAAAGGAGCCCTTCAAGCTGAAAGGAAAGAACGGTAGACTATCTTAAATCCACCTCAATAATTAAAGAGTACTGGTAAAAGCAAATACATAGATAAATATAAAACACTGAATAAATGTATTTTTGTTTGTAGCTCTTTATTTCTCCTATGTTATTTTTAAAACAACTTCATAAAACAATGATAATAAATATTTGTTGATGGACAATGTATAAAGATGTAATATGTATAACCATAATACCACAAAGGAGAAAGAATTAAGTGGAGCTAAATAGGAACAAAGTTAATGTATACTACAGAAACTAATTTGGTATTACTTTGATCTAGATAGTTATATGTTAAGACATTAATTGTAACCCCCAGAGCAACTACTGAGAAAATAACTCAAAAATACCTAGTAAAAGAAATGACAAGAGAAATAAAATGCTATTCTAGAAAATATCTGTTGAACACAAAAATGCCAGTAGGGGAGGAATAAGGAGAAAAAAGACATAAGATATAACATATAGAAAACAAACAGGAAAATGGTAGACACAAATTTTACTTTATCAATAATTACATTAGAGGTAAATTCATGACATATTCTTAAAGAAAAACAAAGAATGGCAGAAGGATTAAAAAGTAAAGCATGATCCAGCTATTAATAGAAGAGAAATGCATTAGGTTCAAAGACACAAATAGGTTGAAAGTAAAAGGATAGAAAGAGATATCACGCAAACAGTGACCCAAAGGGGGCTAGGCAATTATATCAAAATATTGTACAAATTAGACTATCAATTTTGTGGTGGATAGAATGATGGCTCTCCCAACAAAATTTCCACATTCTAATCCCCAGAACCTGTGAATGTGCTACCATATGTGACAAAAGCGACCGAAGAAAGAGGGTCAAAGTCGTAAAGAAGAGCTGTGATGCCAGAGCACTGATTGGAGTGATTGCATTCAGGATGGAGGAGAGGGCCACGCCAAGGAAAGCAAACATCCTCTAGAAGCTGGAAAAGGGAAGAAAAGATTCTCCCTTAAAACTCCCCAAATGATCACAGCAAATATTCTCCCCTAAAACTCCCCAAATGATCACAGCTCAGTTGATACCTTGATTTTATTCCATAAGACTCATGTAGGACTTCTGACTTCCAAAGTTGAAATATAACAGCAGTGGGTTGCTTCAAGCAATTCAGCTTGAGGTAATGTTTACAGAAGCGGTCGAAAATAAATATATACTAGAGATACGTTATAATGATAAAAGTGCCCATTGTAAACATATATTCACGAAACAACAGAGTTCCAAAATACATAAAGCAAAAACTGACAGAACTGAAGAGAGAAATAAGCAATCTAACAAGAATAGTTTGAGATTTATATACATCACCTTCAATAATGAACAAAACAACTAGACAGAAAATAAGAGAGAATAGAATACTTGAACAACACTATAAACCAACTAAGCCAAACAGATATCTATAGAACATTCCACCCAACAGCAGCAGAATATATATTTTGTTCAAGTGCATTCTCCATATAGACCAGATACTAGGCCATAAAACATGTTTCAAGAAATTTAACAGGATTTAAACCATACAAAGTATGTTCTTGGAACACATGGAATAAAACTAAAAATCCATAACAGAAGCAAATTTTGGAAATTTACCAAGTATATGGAAATTTCACCACAAACTTCCTAAAAACCAACAGGTCAAGAAGAAATTACAAGGGTATTTTAGGTAATTCTTAGATAGCAAGGGAAAAACACGCATACACACCATATATATATATATATATAAACTTTTGAGAAGCAACTTAAGCAAAAGTTAGAAAAATTTATAGCTACAAACACCTATATTAAAATAAGAAGAAAATCAAAAATCAATAATCTAACCTCCTGCCTTAAGAAAATAGAAAAAGAAGAGCAAATTAAATTTACAGTGGGCAAAATGAGGTAAATAATGAGGATCAGAGCAGAAATAAATTAGAAGATATAATCACAACAGAGAAAATCTACAAAAGCAAAAGTCAATTCTTTGAAAATGTCAACAAAATTGACAAAACTCAAGTTAAACTGACCAAATTAAAAAAAAAAAGAACACTCAAATTACTAGAATAAGAAACTAAAAGGAGTACAATTACCCACCTTGGACAAATAAAGAGGATTATATGAGAATACTATGAACAATTGTATGCCAACAAATTAAATAACCTAGATGAAATTGAAAAAGTCCAGAAATATACATACTATCAAAATTGACTCAAGAAGAAATAGGCAATCCAAATAGAACCATAATGAGTATATTATTAATCAAAAACTTCCCACAGAGCAAAGAGCAGGACCAGAAGACTTCAACTGGTAAATTCTGCCAAACATCTAGAGAAAAATTAATACTAGTCCTACACTGTCTCTTTCAAAAAATTAGAAAAGTGAACATTTTCCAGTTCATTTTATAAGGCCAATAATACCCCGACACCAAAACCAGACAAAGACATCACAAGAAAATCATAGACTAACTTACCTTATAAATATAGATACAAAAACTCTCAAAAAAGGACTACCTGAAATCCAGCAATATATGAAGAAAAATTACACATTATGACCAAGAAGGCAAGGTTGGTTCAACATGCAAAAATTAAACAATGTAATACACCATCTTAACAGAATAACAGACAAAAACCACATGATAATCCTCATAGATACAGAAAAAGCATTTAACAAAATCCAACACTCTTTCACAATAAGAAACAGTCAACACGCTAGGAATAGAAGGGAAGTTCCTCAACCTGGTAAAGAGAATCTATGAAAAACCCACGGCTAACATCACATGTAATGGTGAAAGACTGAATGCTTGACTCCTAACGTTAGCAAAAAGCAGGATGTCCCCTTTCCCTACTTCTACTCGACATTGCACTGGAGGTTCTAACCATGGCAAGAAAAAGAAATAAAAGAAATAAAAGTCATCCAGAAGGCAAAGAATTAAAACTATGTTTATTTGCAGATCCTATGATCTTGTTGTATTATTATCTAACTACTATCACAAAGTACCACAAACTGGTTGCCTCCAAATATATAATTTTATTGTCTCATAGTTCTGGAAGATACAAATCCAAAATCAAGGTCTCAGCAGGGTTGGCTTTGAAGAAAGGACCCAATCCAGGCCCCTCTCCTTGGCTTGCAGACAGCCATCTTCTCCCTATGTCTCTTCACATTGTCTTCCTTCCTAATCTAAATTTATCACTTTTTGTAAAGACACCAGTCATATTGGATTAAGGCCCAACCTAATAACCTCATTTGAACTTGACCACCCTTGTAAGAACCCTATCTCCAAATAAAGTCATCTTCTGAGATACTGGCAATACATGAGTCGGGGGCGGGGAGTGAGGCCCAATTGAACCCATCATGCGTGTGTACAAAAAAGCCCAAGAAATCCATCAGCTGATGAGTGGGTGAATACATGTGGCATATTCAATCAACAGAATATCACTCAGCAACAAAAAGGAATGAAATATTTATATATACACAACATGCAGGAACCTTGAGATTGTTATGCTAAATGGAACGTGCCAGGCACAGCAGGCCACACAGTGTGTGACTCCATTCACAGGAAATGTTCAGAATAGGCAAATCCACAGAAACAGAAAGTAGATTAGTAGTTTTTAGGGGCTGAGGGGAAGAAGGAATAGGAAATAAGTGTTAATGACCATGAGGCTTCATTTTGGGGTGATAAAATGTTCTAAAATTGATTGTGGTGATGGCTGCACGACTCTGAATATACTAAAAACATTGACCTGTGTGCTTTAAATGGGTGAATTGTATGGCATGTGAATTGTAACTCCATTAAGCTGTTATTAGAAAGACAAAAAGAAAGAGAGTCAAGGAGAGATGGAGGGGAGAAGGGAGAGAAAAAGAAGCTTCCGACTGTGGCACCCCATCAGCACCTACATGGGGAGGACAAGGCGTGGAAACGTGCTTGGGGTGTGCAGTATCACCCACCATTCACAGCCAGAGGTTGGAGTGGTATGATCTGTCTGTTCCAGCTATCTGCTTTCTGTTGCCTTGTCCTGGGTGTGTTACCTGGCCCAGAACCGTGGCTCCTGTCTTTAGATGGTCTTCTCTAAGATCTTTCAGTGATTTATCATCCCCTCAGCTTTCATGTACAGTTGCTAGACACCAAGGTGTTTAGGAAAGTAGGATGGCTACTACCAGGAGGAAAAGAAGCACCTAGTTAAGAATAAAAACTACAGGCTTGTGAAGATTGGAGTTTGGCAGTCACACAGCCACTTGTCTGTGTGGACTTGCGCAAGCTACTCAGCCTTCTGCAACTTCAGTTTCTTCATCTAGAAAACGGGGCTAGAAATAATCCCATGCCCATTGGGTGGTTACAAGAATTTGATCAGAAAATTTATAGATAGGGTATTCAGCACAACAACTGCCACATGGTCAGGACCCAATAAAAGTTATCTATTTTGATTTCCTAGCATTCTGCTTCCTTACCTGTGTGCTTTAACTTCAGGTAGATGTTACATGATTATTATCATAGATCATATCTGCCCATTCTACTCTGCAAGACATTGAGCCATAATAACAGACACCAACTGAAGACTCTATTATAATTATCATTATTTTGACCATAATAATATCCAAATTAAAAGCAAAAAGTATGATTTTACTACCATGATAAATATTAATTATCAATCATTCTTGTAGGAAATGTCAATGATCACATTCTTAGGCATGTCCGGATAAGCATCAAATTCAACATGTAATTTAACATTGATTTGTAAAAGGTAAACACAGAAGTAGTTTGCAACTGAATCTCCAAAGTATAACTGCAAATAAAAGAAAAATAATTTGTTTCCACTAATGCACACTCAAAATTGTCTCTACTTAGGAAATATGAGAAGGAAACTCTCTTTCATCCACTTGTCACTGTTTGCCAACAGGAATGTTGGCTCCTAGAAAATGCCACAAGTATAATGGAAGGCACATTATTTTTGAAATTATACAGGCCTGGCTTTTACTTCTGCCTCTTTGGTTTCTTTAGTGTGTGATCTTAGACAAGATATTTAAACCCTGTGAGGATCATTATAGCCCAGAATGAATAAAGCACACCTTGCTGGCCTCTTGTGAATATTAATGAGAAAATACATGTACCAGGTTGTTAACAATGGCAACTAACACCAGGAAGAAAACAATAGAAGTTAAGTACCACCATATTTCAAACTTATAAGCATAATAAACAAGTTTTTGAAACCATTTTATCCAGCCTTAGAGGGTATGAAAGAGCTAAAGAGAGAATGTGTACAGAGACATCTCTCTGGCTGTCTACAGCGAGACACAGAACATAGTTCCAGAGGGAAGTGATTTTGCAGTGCCTCGTCCTCTATCGGTGAGTAATGGGTAGATTTTTCCCAGGCCCCAAATTGTAGGAGAGGGTATCAAGTTCACACCTTAGAGAATTCAAGCCTGCTGGGGTCTGTTAATCAGAGAGACTGATGCCAGCCTCACGCTGGAGAAGTCTGCACGTCTGCAACTGGCGGCACATCAAGAAGAGGCCGGCCTAGAAACGGCCCTCTCTCAGAGGCCGTCAGGGCTACGAAGGCTGCAGGCCACATGCAGTTCTGGCAGAAGGAAGCTGGAGCGGGTCCTCTTGAGAGAACCTGTGTCTAGGAGAGAGGTGAATTGAAGGACTGAGAAGAGAGTCCTGAGTGGCAGCGGCAGGTGAGGTGGCCCCCCGTGATGTGTGGCCGCCAGAACCAAGCGCTAAGAAGGGAGTGCTGACTGGGCAGATGGAGAAGATGAGGGAACCCCTCCATGCCCAGGGCTGAGATGAGAACACGAGTGAGCAGATGGAGGAGTTGATGTGGCCCCACGTGGTGGGCAGGACACGAGAACCAAGGACTGGGAAGAAAGTGGGGGGTGGGCGAATGGAGAAGGCATTGCTTCATCTAAGGGAACTGCAGGCAAAAAATACCAGCAATTGGGGAGTATGGGAAGAACCCCTAAAGCACCTCCCAAGAGCAACAATCAGCGGTAAATACCCACCAGAGAGTAGCAACGGAAACTCATGGCCAAGCTCACCCCTTGACCCTTGTTTGTCCTCCCTCCTACCACCCAAACCCCCCGTGTCAACCCCAGAGGAAGCCGAGGAACAGAGCGGCTGACACGCTTCTTCACTGCAGTGTCCCAGCGCCCAGAAGATCTGAATTAAGGAAGGAAAAAGGTCCAAATTTGAATGAAGTTCAGAATTTTGATTATTACATTGACTGAATATTTTAGTCATGAAACCATCTCACAATGTCTTCCTTTATATAAGATTAACTTAAAAAGTTGTAAGAATTGTCAAAATGCCATTCAAGGGGTAGGAAAGAGAGAGTACATTTAGTACCCTAAATGTGTGGCAGAGAGAAAAAAATAGTTATCTTCTGCTTGTGCCCTACAGCAGTGTCGCAGTGAGTCAATGTAATTGATGGGTACTCAGATTACATACCAATAGATAGATAAATAATAAATAGATAGGTAGATTGATAATAGGTAGATGACGGATAAATGATAGACAGATGTATAGATAGATAATTGATAGACAATAGATGGTAGGTTGGTAGAAGACAGATTAGGTAGATGATAGATAGATAGATAGATAGATATAGACAGATAGGCAGATAGGTAGCATTAGGTACAGAGCCCGGCATGCAGTAAGAACTCAATGTGCTAGTTCCCTCCTCCTCAAATATCCCTCCTCTAGGCACTTATTAAGTGGAGAGGGTGGAGGCAGCAGGTGCTGACATGAGTCTTAGCTTGAGTCCTGAGCTAGAATGAAGATGAGCTTTTCCTGAGAATTCTAGGAAAAGTCACCCATGTTCAAGCAAGATTTAAAGCCGTGAAACTTGACCACCCATACAGGTCAGTTGGGCTGGGGACAGTTGAGCTGCTGGGACACTCATGTTCTCAAGGACCCCTGGGATTTATTTGGCTAAGCTGCTTGACTGAGCAGGACCTGGAGAAAACGGATTCTGTAAGTTCCCCCGCCCAGTTAATGCCTTCCCATGCCATTTGCCTCAGTAAGCAGGAGGTTAGAGGACACCTTGGTGGGTACCAAGACACAGAATGCTTGAGAGCCCTAGAAAGAAGGAAGCATGGTTTTATGGAGTGTGTGAGACCACATCTGGGGAACTGAAGCTAATGGGGACCTGAGGGACACCTACCAGTTATGCAGAAGGATGCTCAGAAAAGACCCAGCCAGCGGGTTTCTGATCTCACCTGAACTTTGCAGTTGAGGAGATTTTAGCAGCAGGGTGTACCTTCCAAGGGTGTGGACTGGGTATACTCTCCCCACCCCGCCCTGCTGCTGGGTGGATATTCTTCCACCTCACTCCACCCTTTGCCCAGACATGCACATCCCTGCTGTCACCCGACGGTTTCCAGCAGAGACCTGTGCTGGCTGTATCAGAGCCACTTCATTCCCTCAGAGGACATGGGCTTGGATCTGAAAGCCTCGTTCAAGCATCCTTCTTGCCAGGTACCTTAACTTGAGTGTGTGGCCTCACCTTTTAAAAATTCACCTTGCCAGGCCAAATTTTTGTTGTTATTGTTTTGTCGTGTTTCTGTTTTTGATTTTTTTCCTGTTGGTTTGTTTTGCTTTGCTTTTTAATCTAAGAGCCAGAGGGGACATTTAAACTTAAACCTCCCTGCTACTGATTCATGCCTCTCCCAATCCTGTGAGTCTCTAATGATGCCCACCAGACCTCTGTTCCCAAACCAAGCTCCAAATCATGCCTGTCTCAGTGTCACAAGGTGATGAGAACTCTGGCCTTAGCATGAAAAGTGTGCAGCTTTGGAGGTAAGTAATTTGGGTATAAAATTAGTCACACACAAGCTGATCTAAATTTCTTCATCCCCAAGGTACACAGACTGTTGAAACTCACCCTACATAGTAGAAGTAAACATCAACTATCAAAAGTCTTGAAGTGCTTCAGGCCCCATAAAGAGCTGCATCAACATCGTTGCAGTCAGCGCTCTTGGCATCCCCAATGGGGCCCAGCAGTTCAGCCTACAATGTGGACCTCACTCTTACCATCAACAATGTCCTCACCATCTCTCTCTTTGATATGAACTCGGTCCTTCCTCAACCCCACCCTCCCAGTTTGCCTAATCCTGGCACATATTTTCTGTTGTGGGTCCAGTACTAGAGTCATTTGCTTATTCTTCATATACTTATTTATTGTTGTTTATTTCTTTTGTTTTGTTTTCAGTTTAGCACTACCCAAATGTCAAGTTCTGCACTCTGTACTGGAGATAATTACACTGCAGAGTGATGAATACAATAAGAAAACTAAACACAGGGTGCTTTGAGGAAGAGAAGATGCCCATCTACTCTGCCCTGTACCATCCTATACCCCACAACCATGTTCGGGCATCAGAGAACACACAGCTCTTCTAACATGATCATGGCTAGGTGGCAAATTTCTAATAAAGAGGGTGAAAGCAATTTGCCACACTCAAATCCTAGCAAGTCCACTGGTGCTCAGCGCCTCCTGGAGAAATAGTATAAAGCAGATGTTATCAATGCAGAGTGGTGATAAGACCAAGGCTGTACAAAACCTAAAGGGGCTATTTTACATTTGACTATTCTTTATGCATAACCTACCAGATGCTTGTGGACTGCCAGGTCCCATTTTTCAGTTTTAAGCAAGAGGGTGCACAAATAGCCACTGACAAGAGCTGATGAAACATAGGGAGAATCTCAGAATGGATATTCATCATGCCAGCAACGGCAAGTGGCCGTGAATTCAAGTTGCTCTCTCTTTAGGCTGCAGTGGTAATTGAGTAAAGGGAGATGGATGGACACTCTAGTTTGCTTTAGGAGAGCCTCAGAAATTACAATGCTTCACCAAAACCCTGATGCCGTGATGTTGCCTGACCACAGCATTTCCTGTTAACAGACGATTGTTTATCTCGGATTATGAGTGCTCCTTGCGGTAAGAACCTATGATTTAATTCCATAGCTCCAGCCCTTATCACTTTACCCAGAACAGAGCAAGATTCTGTAATTACTTTTTGGGTTTACTGTCCAAACCAACATTGTCTCGATGATGTGAAGCAATTGCTTTTCAAAGTGGGGGCCTGCAGTTTCTATGACATCACTAACTGAAAACACAACCGTTCTGATTGTTTTGTTTTTGTTTTATTAATAATAGTAATCTAAAAAATATAATACAATATTCAGGATCATTTTATGACCACCTAATGATGGGATTCTGACCCAGGATTTAAGAGTCTGCATCTGTTCTTGAGACCATCCTTTTCTGAGTTAAGGTCAATGGACATCTCTGTGGTGTGAACTGGCTCCTGTGGGCATGCGAGTTTTGGGACCCACCACCCCTAGAATCCCCTCAGCATATACTGAAATGCACATAATAGGTTTTGAATCAAGATTTAGTGACAAATTATTGGTGAAATTAAATCGTAGTAATCAGTACCATGTTGACCTGGTGGCTTTGTAACATGTCCACTTGGCTAGGCTAAACTACATTTGCCAAAATTTGCTTTCTTGCATGTTTTCCATAAGAGTAGAACACGAAGGAGTTTCCCCTCAGCTGTGGAGGACAGAAGGAAGTAACAGCCAGTCTGCATCCCATACAAATTGTGACTGATCCACTGACTCGCCTCATCAGTGTGAGGCCACAGCAAGGCCTGCACCTGCCCCTTCCTCCTCCTATCCTTCTTCAGATTCCTGCCTCCTGGGCCACATGTGTGTGCTTAGCTCTGTGATGAAAGGCCCAGATCTCTGAAGGGCACCAAGGTCAGAGGCAAGAACTAACGTGTGGTTTAGTCCATGCTTCTGGGATTTCAGCCCACTCTGTGGGTTCGCGCCTACCCATGATCTACCCCCCTTTACATCTGTCTTCCCTTTCTGCCTGCCTGTCAGGTGGACTTTAAGCTCCCATGTCAGAAGCAAAGACAACAGCATCATAGAGAATGTGCAACCAGCTCCCACAATTGTATAAGCCAATTCTCTGTGATAAGTCCCTTTATCTCTCCCGGTGGTTTTGTTTCTCTGGTGGAACTGATACAGGGGTTGATGCATTACCTTGCTCTTATCACTATTCTACTCTTGCCGTAGTTTTCCGGGTAGCACATACAGTAATAAATAAGCAGTGAGGAGTTTTATGTTCCTGAATCCATAAGTAATTGCATTAAGATAGATTTTAATAACACTATAATCCTAACCTTATCTTCAACTAGACCAAACAATTTTACAGAGTTATTAAGCGAGGTATATAGCACCTGTAAGGTCTGTTCAAAGGCTTGGCGCATACACACTTACATAAGCACAATAACACAGAATCTGCCATTGGCAGGGGAGCCCAGGTATTTCAGTTGCCTGAAATCCAGCCAGATCACCTTCCTTGCCTGAAAGCATTATTCTTGACTAATGGGCTAATGTTGTGTGGTTAGGGACCATTTTGAGTGACAGACTTCTAGCTGTAGAGAAACTATAAATATGACTTAAGCAAGGATATTTTGCAGTGGCCAGGGGCAAGAACCACAGATCTGAAGGCTATCTCACCTCAAAGTACCAGCCTCTGAATTCACTGTTCTGGTATTTAGCCAGTGTTGTTGTCACTTTAGGCAAGGCCCACAGTGGTCATGCTATAAATGGCAAAGGATCACCAAATGGGAACCCGCTCTGCCAGAATACATAGTGTTCTTACTCTAGACTCGGAATATTTGTTTCTCTATAAACCAATAAGAGGAATATAAAAGCCAAATCTGGAAAGGAGGCAATGATCACACACGGAGCTTTGCACTTTAGCATTTATTAAAATTAGCGTGCAAGAATTGCTTGCTGGCAGAAATTTGGTTAATGACAAAGAATAATTATTCTTCATCAACCAACAATGCTATTATTAACACAATTTAGCATACTTAAAGGAAAGGAGATTATTATTGAATTCAAAATACAAAAACAGATTACATATAAAACAGAACCTGAGGCTACAAAAGCCATCACTGGCAATGCTGTTTTAGCAGAACATAAGACATTAAATTAATATTGCTAATTTGAATAATATTGGTTTTGCCGCTTTGTATGTAATTTTTATACAGGGAGTCCCTGGGTTACAGATATGTTCCTTAGAAGGTCTTTAGGTTGGATTTGTATGTAATTTGGATCCTTTATGAACAGCACATATATGGTAATAATAACAACAATACTATAATGGGTTACATGTGGTGGTAATAATACAGTGTAATACTATAATAATAATACCCCTGTACTGTAATAATAAGTTATAGAAACCGTTGTGCTCTTTCTTGTAATTCAAATAAACAGAACATACAAACTCATATAAAAAGTTTAGAAGGGAGACAGGAGACATTTCAAAAAAATATTCAAGGTTAACACACCTAATTTGCATCAATGTCTTGCTTCCTGGAAGGGGCATTTTGAGGCAAGAAGGTAGCTGACATTAACCGGAAGATGATGATGGAGACCGTGCTGGAGAGGATGGAATGGGTGCTGGAGAATCAGGGTTTGATTCTGTTCCTGGAGGAGGGGAGCTTACCCTTGAAGTCGGTTTCTTGAAAAAGGTGTCTAGGGTTGTTTGCACAACCTTTTTCTTTTTTTCATCATAAGGGCCTTGTAGCACCTGATGTTCTCACTAACTGCATGGTAAACCTCTGTAAATCACTCAGTGTTATGATCTTGCTCCTCAAGCTTAGCAAATCCTGCTTCAATGAGATGAAAGGCTTCAGCTAATTTACAGGGACTGCCTGTATTTGTTTTGATTTTATAGTTCTATGGGAACTATAAGTAAGCTATAAGCAAAATTTAAATCTCCATCTATTTTGTACATGTTTAAGCAGCATACAGTCACGCATCACTTAATGACGGGCGTATGTTCCGAGGAATGCACCATTAGGTAATTTTGTTGTTTTCCGAGCATCACAGAATATCCTTATACAAACCTAGATGGCATAGCCTACTGTACACCTAGGCTATGTGTAATAACCTATTGCTTCTAGACTAAAAACCTATAAAACATGTTACTATACTGAATACTGTAGGCAATTGTAATACAATGGTAAGTATTTGTGTATCTCAAATAAGGTGCAGTAGAAATATAGTATAAAAAATTTTTTTAAATGGTACACCTGTGTAGTGAAGCTTAAAGGACTGGATGCTGCTCTGGGTGAGTCAGTGAGTGAGTGGTGAGTGAATTTGGAGGCCTAGGACATTACTGTATACTGTAGATTTTATAAACACTTCACACTTAGGCTACACTGAATTCATTAAAAAATAGGTTTTTTTAATAATAAATTAACCTTAGCTTACTGTAACCTTTTTACTTTATAAACTTTTTATTTTTTTAATATTTTTTATTCTTTTGTTATAAGCTTAGCTTAAAACACACAATTCACAATTGCAAAGGTATGGAAACAACCCAGGTGCCCATCAATACCTGAGTGGATTAATAAAATGTGGTATCTGTATACCATGGAGTATTACTCAGCTGTTAAAAACAATAGTGAATTAACACCTCTTCTATTATCCTGGATGGAGCTGGAGCCCATTCTTCTAAGTGAAGTATCATAAGAATGGAAAAACAAGCACCACAAGTACTCACCATTAAATTGGTACTAACTGATCAACACTTACGTGCACATATGGAAGTAACATTGATCGGGTGTCAGGCAGGTGGGAAAGGAAAGGACAGTGTGCGGTGCACACTGCATGGGGGATGGGCACGCTCGTAGCTCTGACTCAGGTGATGCAAAGGCAATATGTGTGACCAAAGTGTTTGTGTCCCCATAATATTCTGAAATAAAAAATAAAATAAAATAAAAAACAAATGATACTGGAACAATTAGATAGACATATGTAAAAGTAAAAATATGAACCTTTACACTTGCTTACTGGTTTCCATAGTAGCTGTACCATTTTACATTTTTATCAACAGTGAACAAGGGTTCCAATTTCTCCACATCCTCACTAATATGTCTTCTTTTTTTTTTATAGTAGCCATCCTAATGGGTGTGAGATGGAAGTGTAAGTTTATTTTGATGATATTTTAAATGGAATAATTTTCTATTGAAATTTGATTGTTGCTAGTATATAGAAATACCGTATTCTCCATTCTTAAGAAATTTACTTATCAGTTTTTGAAGTTTGTTTTGTTTTAGTGTTACTCACCAGGGACATGCAAATTAGCTCTCCAGTGAAAAATCACTACAGAATGACTAAAATTAAAAACCCTGTTAAAAGCTAATGTTGACAACTACATGGGACAATTAGAACTATCATAAATTTCTGGTGGTAGTATACAATGCTACAGCCACTTTGGAAAAAATGTTGACACTATTGGACAATGTCAGCCATTATAGAAATCCTACCTATGGCCCAACATTTCCACTTCTAGGTATTTATCCAAGAGAAATGAAAATGTGTGTTCACAAATGAATGCGTAAGAATGTGCATGGCAGCTTTATTTATAGTAGCCAAAATCTGGAAAGAATTCCAGGTGTTCATCCTGAGAAGAATGAATCAAAAAACTGTCTTATTTTTGTATAATAGAATACTTCTCATCAATAAAAGAGGGAACTCACAAAAACGTGAATAAATCTCAAAAATAATATGCTGAGTGAAAGAAACCAGGCACAGACCACATACTGTATGATTCTGTTTGTAAAAAATTCAACAGCAAAATCACCTGTGGTTATTACATATTAGGACACTGATTTCCTATAGGGAGGGGGTATGGGGAAACTTTTTTGGTTGATGGAAATGTTCTATACCTCAATTGTGGAGTGTTAGCTACATGGGTTTGTACATCATAAAAACTTGTTGAGTTGTATACTTGAGACCTGTGCATTTCATTGTATTTTTTTTTATTTGGTTAATTTCTTTATGTGTTTTCTGTCTTCTTTATTGACCCTGATTGATATAGTCAGCCACCGAGTGCTGTGCCAAAGTCAGAGAGTCTTACTCAGCTTTGTTTACTCAATGCTTGAATGCAGAAATGAACAAATGTCTGTAATGAGGAGGTAAGAAGAGTAGAATAAGCCAACACAGGTGAAACAGAGTAATTCAGACAGGCAACACAAACTAAATGTTGTACTACAGCTTTTCCTTAGAAATCCTCACTGCTGCTAGGGCACACATTTCTGCAAGCCAACCAAGTGTCTATAATTGAACCCAAAATACAATATCATCAATTTTTGCAGTCAGTCTTTCTAAATTTGAAGGAAAAAACTGTATGAGTGGCAAATATATAAGAATACTATCTCTAGTAGAAGTAATAACGGGTACACACAAATAGCAAAACTCAGTGTTGTTATAAAATTGTCATTTTTCTCTAAGCTATCCTTTTCACTCAGCATGCATATGAAAAGGAAAATTAAATTACTTACATCCTATATCCACTCAATAGGCTATTCACTAATTCATTCCTTCAGTCAGTCATTCATTGGGAATTTGTGTATTGAGCATCTCCTTTGTGCTGGACACTAAGCTAGAAGTCTGAATATATCAATTAGTAAAAAATGTCCTTTCTAAAAACAAACTGACATTCTAGTTGAAGAGAAAAATAAGAGAACAAATATAAGAAAGGCCAATTGTGCTATGAAAGAGGTAGATAGAGAGTAACATGGCCAAGAAACATATGAAAAAATGCTCAACATCACTAATCATCAGAGAAATGCAAATCAAAACCACAATGAGATATCACCCAACCCCAATGAGAATGGCTTTTATCAAAATGTCCCAAAACAACAGATGCTGGTGTGGATGCAGAGAGAAAGGAACACTTACACCCTGTTGGTGGGACTGAAAACTAGTGCAACCTCTGTGGAAAATAGTATGGAGGTTCCTCAAAGAAACTAAAAGTAGAACTGCCATTCGATCCAGCAATCCCATTACTGGGGATTTACCCAAAGGAAAATAGGTGATTTTATCAAAAAGACACTTGCACTAGAATGTTTATTACAGCACGATTCACAATCGCAGAGATGTGGAATCAACCCAGGTGCCTATAAATTCACGAGTGGATTAATAAAATGTGGTATATGTACACCATGAAGTACTACTCAGCCATAAAAAATGAATTAATACCTTTTGGAACAATCTGGATAGAACTGGAGACCATCCTCCTAAGTGAAGTACTGCAAGAATGGAAAAACAAGCACCTCATGTATTCAGTATTAAAGTGGAAGTAACCACTCAGCACTCACGTGCACAGATGGAAGTAAAATGCAAGGGAAATCAAGCAGGTGGGAGGAGGGAGGAGGGGATGGTGAAATCACACCTAACGGGTGCACTATACACTATCTGGGTGATGGGCACACTTATAACTTTGACTCAAGCTGTACAAAAGCAATTTATGTAACCAAAACATTTGTACCCCTATAATATTCTGAAATAAAAAATAAAGAGCGTACCATGGGTTTTGGCTATTTCTTTCAGAAAACGTATATACGACACGCGTGGCCAGCTCCATCAGACATCTCTGCCAGAGGCAAGGCTCCTAGTTCCCCAGCTCTTGTCCTCGTATTTCAGTCACAGGATTTCACTCAAGGTGTGTTCCCTGTCTGGAAAGTGCTTTCTCCATTTCTCCCTACAGTATCTAGGTATGCTCTTTTTATAAAGGTCCAGTCCAAGTTCCATCAAACACTTTTGACTTCTCTCTCTCTTCTCTACACTGCTGTGGTAGAGGAAGGACGTGGCAGCGCAGGTCCCCCCTCTGCTTGCTTGTCTATGCTGCGTTGGGTGGTGGAGTTGCTATGGCACAGAGACCGTCTCAGCCTTAGCAACAGCTAGCAACGCTGGAACATGGTTGCCACATGGAAGATGCTGCAAAGCCAAAGTTGATGTTTTTAGTGCACGATTGTTGAGCACAGACCATGCACAAAATACTGATGGTTTTTACGGCTGGAGGGGCTTGAGGATAGTTGGCATCCAGACACTTTTGATCGCTCTCTCTCCCTGTGTCCAAATATATCCTATTTCAACACAGCTGCTGCACAAGCAGAGGGCAGGATGTGCAATTTCTCCATTCAGAAAGTGTGCAGATGTGGAAAAATCTGTAAAATACAGTTAAGAAGCAATAACTGCCACTTCTGAACTTCTCTGGAGCAGCAATTTGCTATTGTGCTGGTGTGACTGAGGTGACTAATGAGGGGTTGGCCTGAAGGGCAAAGATGAACGTTTTCCACCTAGCTCCAAAAAAGGGAAATGGGCCTGGTCTCCTCGGGCAAAACTTCTCCCCGTGCAATGGAGTAGGGATAGTTATAAGATATAATAGGACTGTTCTTGTATAGATCTAAAAGCTATGGCTGCAGTTTGATCCCTGGCCACTTCTCAGTATGGGTGACTAAAGGCAGACTGTCTGCGAAAGGCAGAAAGACCGTGCCTGGCAGCTGGGAGCAAGGGGTCACCGGCCGCATTTCAGAACGAGAGCTCCGGTTGTGGTTCTCAGTCCTGACTGCACATTTAGAATCAGACCAACAGAATCAGAATCTCCAGGGGCATTAGGACCCAGGCATTAGGAATTTGTAAGCTCCCTGGGTGCTTTCAATGTGCAACCAAGTTTAAAAACTACTGGGTACAGTGAAAGGAGGTGGTCCAGGCCTTTTTGCGCCTGCATTGCCTAGAGAGAGCTCCAACACTACATGCGATGGTTGATTTTACGTTTCATTTTGACTGGGCCAGGGGTGCCCAGCTATTGGGTCAAATATTTTTCTGGGTGTGTCTGTGAGGGCATTCCTGGGTGAGAATAAGATTTGAATCAGCAGACTGAGCAAAGCAGGTTGCCCTTCCCAATGTGTGTGGGCTTCCCCCAATCCCTTGAAGGCCTGAATAGAACAAAAAGGCTGACAACTCTCTTCCCCCTGAGAGTATTTTATTGAGAGTATATCATTTTTACTTTAAAAGAGTAAGAGGGAACTCCATCTGTCTGCCTGCCTTCAGATGGAACATTGATCTTTTCCTGTCTTTAGACTCTAACTGAGATATTAATGCTTATCAGCTCTTCTTGGTCTCGAGTCGGCTGGCATTCAGACTGGAACTTACACCATTGGCTTTCCTGGGTCTCCAGCTTGCCCTCTGCAGACCTTAGGACTTTTTATTCTCCACAATCATGTGAGTCAATTCCTTATAATAAATTCCCCCATCCCCCTGGAAAACCCTAATATACCGTAGATGCTTTAATCCCGTTCCCAGAGACTCAGTTTCGACGGGGAAGCCATGGCCCAAGACTTTAATTTTTATTCCCAGGTAGTTCTGATGATGCCAGGCTTGAAAGTTCTACACAGCTGAGTGATTTCAGGCAAGTTACTTAACTCTGTCTAAGTTAGTTACTGTCTTGGTATGTAAGATGAAGATAACTATATCACTCTACAAAGTTATTCGTGAAATTTGAATCATATATGGTACAATGTCTGGCACATAGATAACAAGATAAGACTCATTTTCACACATTTGTGTGCAAACTGTAAAACATTTCTTCATAGTAAATGCTCAATATTTCTTTGGAATACAAATAGAAAATATTTCTAAATCATCAGTCATTTTATTCTCGTCAGAGTACAGTTTGAAACCTATATATGTCTCAGATACACCATTCTTTTAATTTGCCCCATAATGACACATAAGTACTTTTTGTCTTTCTATCCATGATGGAAGAGTTGACCTAGTACCAATGATCACTAGGGACTGGCCCAATTGATAGGACTCATTTAATGTGTTTTTGCCTGCTCCAATTTCTTCAAGTTTGCCCCCTCACTTCTTCTAGCACTGAGCGTCTAAGTACCTTCCAATCTCAGCTCAGCTCTCTTTGGAAAAATAGGTGGTGATAGCACACAGTTACCAACTGATACTTGAGACAGGATTTAACCAAACACCACTTGTTGAATATGCTTGGTCTGAATTTTAAGGCTGTGTTTTCCATTCGTGCTGCTACACTGTTATTTGAAATTCCTTAAAAAATGCATTTGACTTTGAGACACTGCAACACCCATTATTGGCTTAGGGTCTCCTTTGTATCCACACCCTGTCTTTGTTGCATTGAAAGCATTTGAAATGAGCCTCTGTGTAGGAAAATGGTAGCATGTTTATAGTCATAAATCAATGGGTATTTAAGAGAGATTTTCTATAACGATTATTTTAGATTATTTAAATATCATTTTTACTTTAAAATATTACATGAATCAAAAACCTCAGTGATAGCAAATAACTCAAAACAGTCTAAGCAGAGTATGATGCAGTTATAATTATCTGAATATGTTAACATTTAGGGAACAGTCAGGTGCATTACTGGCCTTTAGAAAAATAGAATGCTTCATGTAGACATTAATTAATCAATAAAATCCTAATTGGATTCCATTAAGTATTGGAAACGACATTTCAATTTAAATATTCCTTGTACAACCCTGACCCATTCCCAAGCAGCGATAAAAGCCAATTAGTGTGGTATTCAAATTATGATTATGAACGTGGTCACCACCCTCATCTACTTTAATATTATAACAATTAAAAAGAACATAGTAAAGAATGAATCAGGCAAGTTCTCCTGCACAGATGCTTTGTTTCCTTGCTGTCGTGAGGAATTTAACATCACACAATGGTGGCTTTTGAAGAACCTCAGCTTTGGAATTAGAAA
Organism: Daubentonia madagascariensis; assembly: GCA_023783475.1. Lineage (NCBI taxonomy): Eukaryota > Metazoa > Chordata > Mammalia > Primates > Daubentoniidae > Daubentonia > Daubentonia madagascariensis. The sequence continues at coordinate 2,002,328 of JAKFHU010001747.1, read as the reverse complement.
GACTGGGATGACTGACTCCCATTCTTTCTTGATTGTGTCCGTATCCGAGACCAGTGTCTGCATCTGTAAAATGGGAATAACAGCAGCCATTTCCAGGACTGTGTTGAGGATTAGAACTGCTGTTCAGGAGGGATCTAGGAGAGGGCTAGACACACTGGAATCATGCAGAAAGAGGCAGATCTAATCCAGAATACCGAAGTCTGCATTCATGGGGTCTTAGGAAGAAATCTTGGGCTCACCAAGACTAACCTGCCATTTACAGCACAGGAACCCCTCTTACTGTGTCCCAGACAGTCTATTCCAATCTGCTCAAACACCTTCACTGCTTCAGAATTTACATCCTTATGGGGTAACAATTTCATTGCTGGAATATGCATAAATTGCCCTCCTTATTGACTCTCATTGGACTTATGTTTATCATGAGCAATAACATAGACCATATTGAGATGTGTGTCTGGATGATTTGTTCAGGAAATATAGCCAATTGTTTGACAGCACAGGCTTTGGAGCTAAGCTGTCTGGGTTCAAATCCTAGCCCTTCCATTGACAAGCTATGTGACCCTGGACCCATTAATCTCTCAGTGGTTTAGCGTTCCTGTCCTTAAATATGGATAATTCCTCTCTCTCATGCTTCTTGTGAACCTTAGCTATTATGGAATTCTATTCATTTCATTTCATTTGCAACCCTCACAAACATTCCTTGTAGGCTATGACATACAAGCCCTTCTCCAGTTTAATGAGTCTTGTCTGGATGTTTGTTTAAACATCAAAACCCCTGTTAAATTGACCACTTGAGGCACAGCTTTGCAAGATGTTTTTCATCTTTCCCTATCTGTGTGACAAGAAAATCCCTCCTTTTTTCCAGCATGCAAATGAGGAAACAGAGGCATAGAAAGCTGAGTTAGGAGACTTCCCCACAGTCACCCAGCTTGTATGTGGAGGGCCAGAAATTACAAACAGGCCACTGGCAGAGCCCAGGCACTTAACAGGGCTTTGCTGTGTTTTCTCCAGCATCAGCCACTGGTAGGCAAAGAAAGGAAGTTAGAACGGATGAGACCAGAGTTGCAGGAAGCTGAGCCCTTGGCTTTAGAACTGGCTACTGTGAGGATAACAATGCAAACCAGATTTAATGGGCATCGAAAAATCGCTTGATCTGGTGGCAGCCAGAGTGTCTAGACTTTGATACTCAACAGTCAGAGGAGAAGCAAGCTGATTCCTGCTGGGAATGACAGACGCTGAGTGTGGACCTGGGGCTGTGACACGAGCACTCAGCTGAATATGTCGGTCTCTACTGCAAAGCACACGGAAATGAAAAACCATATTAGCTACTAGGCAAGATGTATGTAGTTCAGCAGTGGCCTTCTGGAAACAATACCTTTATGCCAAAAAATAAAAAATGGGTTTAATAGCCAGATTTTCAGATACAAGTGACAATCTGATTGAGAATATATTTGAGGTGGCAGTAGGTCTTATGACGACCTTCTAAACCACATTATGTGAGTAGTCACCTCTTCATATTATTATTGTTACTACTATTGCTACTTTATTAATTATAAAAGCATTCCCAGTTCTCCGGACAGTATGGATGGGACTACCTTGCTCCTGCCACCTGAGTTAAGACTTGTTCCTGAACCACAGCCAACTAGGCAGGAATATTCTAAGATTGGACCTCAAGATGGTGTAAAATGACCCCTCTGTAGACCCAGGGTGTCATCTTACCTTATTTCCCTAGCATTACAAAGCCAGCACATAACTGAGATAGATCCTAAGCCCAAGCCTTTTGACAGCAAATTCCATGCTCTTTTGGCAGCAGTTTGTATGATACGAATTAAGAGAAAACCCCAACACTGAAACTGTTTTATTCAGATGCATGAAAACTTTCCCATTGTAAGTTAAAGTTTCTATCAGTTGGTCTTACAGACTTTCCAGATTTAAAAAGAATTCTAATTAAAAAGTCCCCCATATGATTGTCTGATTCCATTTATATGAAATATCCATAAATATCTGAAATAGGCAAATTCATAGAGACAGAAAGAAGATTAAAGTTTGCCAGGGGCCAGGGGATGGGAACAGAGAGTGCCTGCTTAATGGGTACAGAGTTTCCTTTTGGGGTGATGGAAATGTTCTAGAACTAGGTAGAAGTAATGGTTGCATAGCCTTGTGAATGCACTAAATGTCACTAATGGTAAGTTTTATGTTATGTGTATTTTAACACCATAAAAAAATTCTCAAAAATCTCATTTTAGGAATATTTCATCCTATGGAAGCGAGCAGAATTTTTTGGGGGGAAAAAGTTGGGGGGAAAAAGTTAGGGGGAAAAATAGACCCTGTGTTAATCCTGGCTCTCCCACTTACTAACTACAGGACCTTGGAACTGGCTTGATCCCCGAACCTCATGTAAACATAAGCTGTTGTAGGATTGGCCAATGTGATCAAACACTTTACACGGTATTTGATGTGTAGTAGGTGCTTCGCAATAGTAGTGGCCACACAGTCGTGGGTTCTCTGAGGTGATACAAAGGTAAACAAACGGCAACCTAGAGGGTGGTTTTATTGTAAGGATGTTTGCTAAAAATGTGCAGCAGTGAGTCCCAGAAGCCTGGTTCTGGGGTGGTCAGATTAGTCCACCAAGTCTTTGGCCTTTTACTTCTCCCTGAGCTGGAATTCAGTGCAAAGAGTATTTTGACATTTCAATAAAATAAAACCAATAGGGGAAAACATTATCTACCCAAATTATTGTACTTCTGGGCCTAATTTCAATACTCCTGCTTGAAAAATTAAGCTGTAGGATAAAAGATTAAGTTACCGTGGACAAAATATAAAGGATTAAGATAATAGAGAAAAATCTACATTCTAGAATATATGTATTCTACTAACATTTCTTGCAGTGTCTCTATGTTGGTTTGATGACTGGCGCAAAAACCAAGTGAAATATAGTGAAAATGTCATTGATATAATTACATGCACTAAGACATTCGGCACTCGCTGTGCCTCGTGCATTGCCCTAAGGGAGATTACGTACACGGCCGTAACTCTGTGAGATGGGTGCATTGCCCTCATTTCATTTAAAGCTGACAAACTGAGGCAACAGGAGTTAAGTGACTTCTGCATGAGTATACATGCAGCAAAATGTGAAGCCAGGAATATAAACCAAGGTAGTCTGCCTCCAAAGACCTTTAGCCACCATACTATAGCTACCTCTCTAATCTATATATGATACAAATTTAATATTGATTTGAGGGGGTTTTAACTGTAAGTTTGTAAAGATAAAAGTATTTATTGATGCTTAGTAAAACACAAGATGTAAAGAGAATTTTACATAGTATGATACAGTTAACTCATTGATAGCCATCTACAATGAGCCATAACTATTTTGCTTTATATTCTATATAAATTTCTACTTCTTTTAAATGTAAGAACTTATGAGGATTTTTGCTGTGGATAGTGGAATATTATGTTAGGTGTTTCGAGTCCCTTCCACAGCTTTTCTCTTCTAGGGTTCTGGAGTTTTGTATCACAGGGAAGACACACAAAAATCAGAGCCAATAGAGAAATAAAGTACCACTTTAATAATCATGGGGAGGACCCTATAATCTTCCCCAAAGCAGGTGGTACCAGTTAGGATGTCACTAAGTACAACCTGCAGAATGTGCAACTAAAACTGGCTTAAATGGTAAGAGGTTAACTGTCTTATCTAACAAGTCATCCAGGGGAAGCTGGGCTGTACTTGGTTTCATGCAAAGATGCAAAGTCTCAAGACTGTCCTTAGGGACTCAGGCCCTGTCCTCCCTGCCTCTGCCAAGCTCCTCGGTGTATTGTCTTTCATTCAGAGATGTGTTCCCTCATGGTTGCAGGACAGCCTCATCTCCAAGCATCATATCCTAACACAATTTTGCCCGAAGAATAAAGCCCTAAAAAGCTTTCTTTAAGCATCTATTTATTTTTTATTCAGGAGGAATACAAATTCCAGAAGCCTTGTAGTATGGCTCATGGATTAGAACTGAATCCCATAGCGAACCCCAACTGCAAGGAAGGAAAGAAAGAGAATATATGGCATTATCAGCTTCTACAATAGGAGGAAGACTCTTCCAGTAAGAAGACAAATGAGAAAAATGGCTTTTAGGAGTCTGATACTGTTTGGGTGTTTGGCCCCTCCACATCTCCTGGGGAAATGTGACCCCAGTGTTGGCGGTGGGGCCTGGTGGGAGGTGTTTGGGTCACGGGGCGGACCCCTCATGAAAGGCCTGGTGCCCTCCCTGCAATAAGGAGTGAATCCTCACTTTAATACCTCAAGGGAGAGCTGGTTGTTTAAAAGGCAAACACCGGCATGTACTCACTAATAATTGGGAGCTAAATGATGGGCACCCGCAGGCACAAAGAGACGTAAAGGACATTGGAAAACCAGAGGGGGGGAGGGCGGGAAGGGAGTGGGGGGGAAAACTTACCTATCAGGTACAAAATGAACACTATTCTGGCGATCAGCACACTAAAAGCCCCGACTTCAGCATTAAGTTAATACAAAGTATACATGTAACAAAAATATGTGTATGCCCTTAGTATTTTGAAATAAAATAATAAAGAAAGAAATAAAAGAGCTCGGCACCACCTCCTTTGTTGCTCTTCTCCTGCCATGTGACACGCCTTCTCCTTCCACCTTGATTGGAAGCTCCCTGATGCCCTCACCAGAAGCACAATGCTTCTAGTATAATCTGTAGAACCATGAGGCGAATAAACCTCTTTTCTTTATAAATTACCCAGCTTCAGGCATTTTCTTCATAGCCATGCAAAATGGACTAATACAGAGTCCAATCATCTGTGTTAAATACTATAGGTCATAGGTTCAGGTGTGACTTTCTATTTCTTCCCCTAAACCTAAATCCAGAGGCCAAAATGCCTGTGAACACCAGGAGCGGACTGTGAGAGCAGTAACAGATGAGCACGTTGCTCTCAGAGAGGGCCTGGCAGGCTGGGTTTACCTACCAATTCCTGACAGAGGGGAGACATAGCAGCAGAGCTTCCCTTCGTAAATTAGGAGACTCTTCCCAGACCAGCTTTTCAAGAAGTGTCTGAAAGCACAAAGGTGTCCTTCATATCCGAGCACTGGATACGAAAAAGAAAGCACAGAACCTGATTTCTGTCCCGAGACACAGTAAACCGATGTGCCCACCATGGGATCCAAAGTACAGTCTGGATTCCCATCAATCAGGATAGTTATGTCTTTTCTCAGGGGAGGTGATCCAGGGATGGAGAGAGAGTCTGGGAGTTTGGAGAAGAGAGAGAAGCTTTCTCCCCCAGAACAGTGTTTGGGACTGGAATCAAATCATTCTTTGTGATGGATCGGTGCTGAGTATTGGTGAGTTCTGCTGATCCTACTCCATGCCCCGTTCTGTTTTGTCCCACCTCCTTGAAGTTAGGAAAAGGAAATCCATCCTAGAACCTTCACTGCTGTCTGAAAAAAGTGCCTGTTCTTTGTATGTGCAAATGCTCCAAGTTCATTTCAAATCAAGTCTCTCTCCATAGATTTGCAGGGAGGCTTGCTCCTCCATCATGCTGTAAAACGCCTCCCTGCTTGCATTTTGTATGGCCCTGAACCGTCTTCCAACTGCCTACTTGGCTCTTTAGCTCTCTCTCTATTCTGTGTTGGTCTCCGTGTTGAATCTCTGTGGCAATGAGGGACATTTAAGATAACAATGAGAATATAAGGAAATAAAAGGAATTTTTTTTGAAAGAATGCCTCTGGTTGACATCTGAGCAGAAAATTAATCTGTACCCTCCCTGAGTGCAGCCATAACACATCCTCTGTGACACTGTTAAGCATCCTTCCCCAGACCCCCAAAAATAAATGGGGGCATTGTCAATCAATCACTGCTGGCCTACTCTGCACCTAAGTACTGATGGCACAAAGTTGGCAATGAGTGGTAATTGCCTCTCCAAGATCATAGCCTAGGGAGAGTCACACACAGGGAAGTGAGTGGGGTGTAGTATGAATTTGAAATTTGAACAAAGTCCAGCAGAGATGAATTAAGGAGTGATAGAGCCTGTCTGTCTGAGAATTCAGAGCAGCCATCAGGTTTCTGTACCCCATGTTGGTGGTGGTCACTGGTCCTCCCCAGCCCTTTCTGCATGGTATAAACGACAGAGAACTGTTTAAAGCCAAGTTGTGAGTTCCCTGTCTGAGCTCCTCCAATGCCGTTGTTCCAGGAGAACACAGATGTGGGTTCTAGAAGCCAATACCTAACTCTTTCCAAGGCATGTCTGTATTTTGACTTTAATTTCATGCATGTGGTAGAAGGTGAGGGCATAGAGTGTATAAGGGAGATCTCTACAAGATGACAAGGTGACAGGCCACTGAATGCACATGTGAGACCAACTGTCTCAATACCTAAGAAATAAAAGTAGTAAAAAAAAAATCCCCTTTCAAGAAGGCTCAAACCTTCTTCTTTCAAGATTTTATTCTTGCTCATTTTATCCTTGCTCCTAGGTACCTTGTCTTTGTGGCATGAATGTGAAGCATTTTGATGTGGTCTTCCTGTTCAGAAGAAAGCATTTTGGAGCCCTAAGCGATCCTCAGACAGCTCCTCCTGAGATGCCGAAGTGGCCTGTGCCCACTAAGCCTCTGGAGGTGCCCAAGGGGCTGCCACAGGCCACCACCATTGCATGGGAAACTTCAAGGTTTACCTGCATTTAGTGAAAAAGCTAATGACAAAGGAGAAATTATTTGGAGGAACACATGTGGAAAGTTCCTGTAGAAAAAGAGAGAAATCAGAGTTTAAGTGGGCCTGGTGGCATATATTAGGGCAGAATTAATTTTAGGAAATACTAAAAATGTCTACGTTTGGGCCCTTTCTCTGTTAGGGACAGAAAAACAAGCAAGAGGGAAGGGAAATCAGAAAAACACGAAGAAGAAAGCAGTTATAGAAAAACAATAAGGAGGAAATGGTTACAGAAAAATAACCAGGGGAAACAGTTATTTCAGTCTTAAAGAATGGGGTGATTAGGCCACAGAACACTGACCGCCAGTCAGAGAATGGAGACAGAACTTTCCCCACAGTACGCACTACACAACCTTTAAGTCACATCCAAACACAGAAAGGAATTCAGTCCTAATTACAACTAACCTTTACCTAAACATTAAGCATATAAAAAGGAAAATATGGAACTAAACGGGGTCTTCTCCACCCGTGGAGACAGACCTGTTTCCCCTTAGGAAACGTCTTTGCTTTCCTCTCCTATACTGTATTATAACTTCACTGCTCCCAAGAAATCCTTCACGCATACTTGCTGAGTGTCTGTCACCTCTCTCCGTCGTGCAGGCCCCACTTGCGATTCTTCCAAGGCAGGAGCCCAAGAACTGGGGCGACACTTCAAAGTCCAGCCGTGGACCGAACCATGACAGAAGCATGACAGAACCTGATGTTTGTACAGGACTTTGTAGTATTTCTTAAATGTATTTCACAGACCAACTGCATCACAATCTTCTAGGAACTCGTTCAGTATCTCTGAAAATCCTGCCTTGGAGTTTGTATTTTACCAAGCTCGGGGTGTGTACTAGTTTCCTATTGCTGCTGCAAGAAGTTATTGCAAATTTAGTGGCTGAAATTCAATTTTTTTCTCTTACTCTTCTGGAAATAAGTTTGTCTGGGCTAAAGTTGAGGCATCAGAGCCTTCTGGATGCTGTAGCAGAGAATCTTGCCTCTTCTTGCTTCTGGGGGCTGCCTGCAAGCCCTGGTTCATAACCCCTTCCTTGCGTCAGTCTAACCTCTTGCTTCTGTTGTAACATCCCTACTTCCTCTCTGATCTCTTGCCTCCCTCTTATAAGGACACCTGTGACTACATAGGGCTCCCCTGGATGATTCAGAATTACGTCCCCATCTCAAGATTCCTATTTTAATTACCTATGCAAAGTCCCTTTTACCATATAAAGTAGCATTCCCGGGTTCCAGGGATTAGGACGTGGACATTTTGGGGGGCATTATTCAGACTACCAGTGGGTGAATCTTATGCAAACGAATGTTTGAGAAGCCTTGTCCCAAAGCACAGGAGGTATGCTTGAGTGAAAGGGAGTTTCAGTGGGTAAAACCTCAGTAGGGGCTCGGTAGTGATCTAGGTGACAGGCCACACGTACAAGACATTCTAAGAAATTATATAATCGAGCATGAGAGGGAGGGAAGGGCTGTTTCTGCCCCACCCTCGGCTCCGTCACAGGGATTCTCGAGGGGGACTCAGAGAGCTTGAAATGTACGTGAGGACAAAAGCCTAACATTTTACTCACAAATAGCAAATACAAAGGTGAGTTTCACAAGAGGCCGGAGTCTAAGGAAGATTTATAAAGGCTCTGCTCCTGTCATTCCTAAATTCTACTTTTTTTCAACTGGTCTCATCCCTCTGCTTCCAAACCTTTGACTTTATCTTTCAGATTTGGCGATATTTGTTACTTTCCTTAACATTAAGAATGTTTGTCTCACTTAAATTCTCAGGAAAACTGGACTTCTTAAACCTTCTTGTCTCCTACTGGCCTGGCTTGTGTAGTTTCTCATGAGAAGATAACTGTAATCATTTGTTTTTCTTAAAGTGATGAGTATTTTTATTTCTGCTGCCTTAAAACTTTTCTCATTATCTTTGATTTAAACAGTTTAAACATGATATATCTCTCCCTCTCTCCCTCTCTCCCTCGCTCTCTCTCTCTCTCTTTTGGACATTTAGCCTACTTGGATTTCCATGAGTTTCATGGTTTGTGGGTGGCTTGAGACATGTATTTATTACTTTTGGAAAATTCTCAGCTGTTATCTCTTCAAATGTTTCTTCTGCCCTGTTCTTCTGTCTTCTCCTTTGGGATTCTAACTATTACATATGCTAGACTGTTTGATATTGTCCCATGGTTCTTTGTATTTTCTTTTCTGGGCTGAGCTTTAGCAGTTTTTAAATCCTCTAGCTGATTCGTATGTGCCCCTAAAGTGGAGATTTTGTAAGTCGCCCCCACCCCCCGAGGCCTTCTCAGCAGCCCTCCCCTTGTAGCCCAGCCCCAAGTGGTTGCACAGGCAGAGTAGGGCTGACCCAGAGAGTGGGCTCCAGGGAGCTCCTCAGTGCCTTTCCCTAGAGGAGCCCCCTCCACAAGCCCCCTCAAATACCCAAAATACCCCCAATCTAGCAATTTTTTTTAGTACGGCCTCACAAGATCTTATTCAGATGCGTGTTGGCTTTGCTGTGTTTGGCTGGGCTGGGGTACTTCTCACCCAACATCAGGCACACTGTCCCTGCACACCCACGGCAGAAAGTGCGTGGGGAGATCCAGAGGCAGGGCCCAGGCTAACGCACCGGGGTGGGCTGCGGGGACCGACAGGCGGAAGGGTGGGGGTCAGAGAGAGTAAACGCAGGGGTGAGTGTGCCTTTGTGAAAGCTGGTGCAGCCAGGAGCTGTCCTGAGGCCACTGACCTTGCAAAGAAGGGAGTGAAAATAAGGAAAGAAAGGTGGGAAGGAGGGAGTTGAGAAAAACAGATTGGAATGGAAGCAGGGAAGACTCCCAAGGCAAAAGAGCAGCGTCCCACTGGGTCACGCATGCAGTGCACGTGTACTGTATACAGCGTATTTCCGACAGTTTCTTATGCCTTCCAGAGTACAAAGGCCAATGTCCCTCTGATTACTGGGGATATAAGAGTCCTGGGTGGGGACAGAATTCCAATAGCACCAACACAACTAATTATGTTACTTTAGAGTATTTAATTAAGCAGTTTAGTTACTCAGTCAATCTGCAGGCAATTTCTGGCATTTATTAAGTGCAAGCCACCCTGCTAAGGCTCTGAGGCACCTGAGTGCATCCAGAAATACACTCATTGGAGGTGCTGATGGAGCAATGGCCAGAATGTCAGGGATCCTACCTCAGCCCTGGCCCAGAGACGTGCAGGCCACGTGGCTTGGAGGAAGCCGCCTGTTTCTCTGATCTCTAGTCTCCTGGTATAGACCATGTGTAGGTCAAACTACATTCTGGTGCTGACATTTCCAGGTTCTAGGACACTGTTCTCAGACACTCAGAAAGCCAACAGTATGAAGAGATAACACTGGCATTGTTTAGAAGATCCTCAGGGAAAATTGCCAGAAGTTTTCTGAAAACCCTAACAGTCATGCAATAATTTCCTTTTTCCTTAAAGGGATCATGTTGGAAGTCTAGATACAAACAATTGTTGGGCAGGAAGTTAACCAATGAAAGACACTGACCTTCTTATTGTAACAAAGACATATAGGGAGAACATATGACAAATGAAAGTCCCTTACAAGCTTCCTTTTGTTTATGATTTGTCCTTTTGTATCCCAAATGCAGTCAAAGAAACTTGGGATAGGATTGTAGACCTGGGCAGGGTTTATAACTGAATTTCACCTGGACATCTTGCCCTGAGGGAAAATGATATGAAGGATCCCTTAACCTTTGGCTTTTTGAGAAAGTTTTCTCAGGGGGTGGGTTGTGAGATATGGGCTGGTTTTGGCCTCTGCCTTTCTCACTGGGCAAACCTTGCCACTGTAGTGACTACCTAAGTGGCTGACACCAACTCGTCAGGAAGAGGCCCGGGCGGCACTGGCAACCTCTAGCTTTTGTTTGGTGGAATGCGTTTGATGTACCTGTCTCTGTCTCATTATAATGTATAATATACAAATCAGCACACATGTCCTGGAAAGAACAGGTCTCCACACTATTGGCCAGACCCAGGGCCAATAACAAGAGGCCTCATCTGTTTGATAGCAACAGAGCCAGAGAGCAGCCTACACAACTCATGTCCAGCTTCCTCCAAATGCCTCTGTAGCTGGATTCCTTCCTTCTGCTGACCTTGCCCGTTTCTCCCATCTGCCCCTGTGTTCCCTGGGTTTGGAATAGCAGCATTAAGGCAGCTGACTAGCAATGTTTTGTCCAAGTGTTTATCCCCAGAGACAAGACCAGTCACATTCTTTCTTTAATAAATGAAAACATTCAGAGCTTAGTGCAAAGCCACCATAATCAAAGCAGTGTGGTACTGGTATAAAGACAGACATATAGATCAGCAGAATAGAACAGAAAGCTCAGAAATAAACCCTCACATATGCAGTCAAATGATTTTCATCAAGGGGGCAAGACCATTCAGTAGGGAAAAGACAGCCTTTTCAGCAAACGGCCTTGGAAAAACTGGATATCCACATGCGAAAGAATGAAGTCAGACCCTTCCCTTATGTCCTTTGCACACATACAAAAGTTAACTGAAAGTAGATCAACAGACACAGAAGAGCTAAAACTACAGAATTCTTAGAAGGAAACATAAGGGAAAAGCTTATGGCATTGGATGGTAATTATTTCTTGGATATGACACCAAAAGCACAGGCAACAAATGAAATAGATGAGTTGGACATCATGAAAAATAAAAACTTTGTGCATCCGAGGACACTATCAACAGAGTGAAACGACAGCCCACAGAATAGCAGAAAACGTTTGCAAATCATGTATCTGATAAGGGATTGATAAACAGAATATATAAAGAACTCCTATGATGCAACCATAAAAAAGAAAAACAGATTAAAAAATAGAATTTTGAAAATTTTAAAAATAAAATTTAACAAGTATACTATTCGAGAATTTTTAAACTTCCTCATTTTATACTGAATGAAGTTTAACCGTCAAGACAACCTTTCTCCTCCATCTTCCCTCACCTCTCTTATCTCCTCTCAGCATATGATCAGCAACAGGCAGTTAATAAATATTTGTGGAATTTATGCCTAAGATTTTATTTATGTTTAAAAAACGAAAACACCTATTTTTCATTCCCTTGTTAAGAAATTTACTCATTTTTGCCTTGAAAATAGTTCCCTAACTTCTCCCCAGGGAAGCACCGTCTGCAAATGTCTGTCCAGAGTAGGATTCATGTGTATCGAGGCCCCCCTTTTTTTTAAAGAAAGGAGGTGTGGGGTGGACTGGGAATCTCTGCCTGGGTCAGATGGGCTGGGGTGGCAAAAGACTGCTGGTGTTGATCCCTAAAGACCAGAAATCTAATCCAAGATGAGAGAGGAAAGCAAAGGAAGGGCCTTCCAAGCAAAGGAACAGGAATCTGCAGCAATTCACTGCTGATGAAAGGCAAACAGGTGCAGGGTTGGGGTGAAAGGAAGAGCTCAGGGGAGGGGACCCAACTGGGAATGCACCTTGGCAGAAACTAGATAACAAAGAGCTTAGTGAACCCACTGAACCGCCAGGAATTTAAGTTTATGCGTACTTAAAGACAATGAGCAAGTGACAAGTGTTCACATCAGACCTCTCTGCAACAGTGGGGAGTCTGGGTTGAAGAGGAGGTGGACCCGGGCAGGGAGGTCAGCAACAATCCTGCTGAGAAAAGGGCAGTGCTCGAGAGGGAGTGACAGGCTGGCAAGTCGGAGGCAGCAGGTGTGAATAAAATGCAGGCAGTAGAGTGGACAGGCCTTAGCAACTGACTCCCTGTGGGGAATTAAAATGGACCCTGCTGGGGCTGGGCTGTTTGGCAGATTCTTGGCTTAGTCATCCCTCACGGAGATGCGGAGAGAGGGTAGGAGCTCTGGAGTGGTTTTGCAGAGGGCAGTAGAGGGGTTTTAGCAGAGATGACCTACCCCTTGGCTTATTCTAGGGAGCCCACCTGGATAAAACTTTCACTCCCAAGCAATAATGCTCTGCCCCATCCACCTTCTATTATAAGGCTGCAGAAAGAGACTCAGATCTCTCTATTTAATTTCTGATTCCTTATGCAAGTTAGATTTTTTTTTTCTGGGAATGCTTCAGCCTCCTAAGATGGCATGAGCATTACTTAAGGTCCGCAACAGCGGGAGGCAAGCTGCTTCCAGACCTCAGGCTCACACAAAGCCCCTCTCAGGAGTGTGTCCTGACTGTGCCTGTCTGCACCGCCTCCTGAGCCAAAGGCTGGCCCGTGGCACCCTCCAAGTCTCTGCTCCTTTCCATGCTGTCACGATTTCTGTTCTCACCTTCCCCTCTCGTATTGCCTTTCCCTCTCCCTCACCTCTTTCCTCTGGGCCACGGGTGTTTGCTAAAACTACACGGCTGCCTCCCTAATCAAGATTTGGAATAATCCTAAAGCACTGCTTCAATGTGAAACGGGCGGCCTTGCAAAAATAACAGGAAAATGCCTAATCCCACCCTTCCCCAGTACAGTTACAGATCCAGCCTCTGAGTCCTCTCACTAACAGGCCCCTGCAGGAGTTCTGTCTTGCACAACTTCTGAAAAGAGCTGAAAGGACGGAAAAGAGATGTAAATCTCTCTCTTTCAAAATTGGTTTTTGAGAAACTGCTTTTACAGAGTTCCTGAGTAAACAGCAGAACAAGCTCCAAGCCTCAATCATATCTCAGGACAGAGTCGCATCTCCTGTGACAATAATGCCTTCTCCAAGGAAGGGCAGGAAACCGACTCTCGGACTTTGACATCCTTGCAGTTCTGTTGTCTGCCTGCTGCCGCTTCTGTTATCAACTGACAGCCAGTGCTGTTTTTCTCTCTTTGTCCCCACAAAATCAGAGAGCCACTTACCCTCGCTGCTGGCACCCCCTTGTCTTTTCTGGGATGCCACACCGTCCCCTGCTCTCCTCCCCACCCCCTCTCCCCTCTCTCTTTCACCTTCATTCTCTCCGTCCTTCTGAGAGGGTAAAATGAACTATTTCACTTTTATAAGTCCCAATCTCTGCACGGGGAATCTTTCTCCACCCGCGCCGGGAGCACCTACTAGGCTTTCCACCCCGACACAAGGGAACACGCGTTTCTCCTCAGGGCTGCCTGACACTGCTCACTCAGCTCCCTCCCACAGTGACATTCTTGCCTGCTGCTGAGTAAAGCAGTCCCCCTCCCCACACAGTTATTTTATAGGATTTGCTAGGGATTAATTCTTTCCTTTCAGCTGCAACTTGTCAGAGACTGAGAATGAACAAAGAGGAACATCAAGGACTAGGAGGTAGACTGTGTTTGGCTTTGTCTGACGTTCACTGCTATTCACCGGGCCACGTTTCTGGCCGTGGCTGTGACAAGGCATTGCTGGGGCTGGAAAGCTCGAAGCTGTAATGCACGCAGCTGCCGCACAGCTGGCACCGTCTGCTGGGAGCTGGAATGAAATGAACCTGCCTGTTCATTTGTGTATGAGCACAGGCTAATCGCTCATTCCCACCTTGGGTAACTGCTTTGTTCTTTCACACAAATCAACCCAAAGGCTTTGGCCCTTTGGTGTTGCAGAGATGGGGTTGTCATTAGGGACTTCAGTTTCTCCTGATTCCGTGGAAGAAGTATCATGGAGCCCAGTCACAGCCTTTCATTCTCTTTCTGTATAATAATTATTTTATATATTATAATTACATCCTTATATTAATAATAATTAGTATTTCTTGAGCCCTTCCTACCACTACCAGATCCATGTAAAGAGCCTTACACACAACCACCCACCCAGTCCCTGCAAACGTCTGCTGGGGAGTCACTGCATAGCAATGGACGTGTTCCCCACCATACCATCTCCCCAGACCACTTGCCCTCCACCTCCCAGGACATAATGATTGCTGCTCTAATTTCCCTGGCTCTCCAACCCTATATTTGGATCAATACCCCAGTTCCCGGGGCCTCAGGGCCCCCTGCCTTAATGCTCTCTTCCTCAACTCTGCCCCAGCCTACCCTACCCGACCTAGCCGTAGGACCACAGACATTAAAGTAGTAAGAATTTATCTATCAGCCAGGCAACCTCCAATTTATAATTATAATAAAACTTAAATTTAATTCTGTGTTTTTCTCTAATTTCAGGTTGTATACATTAAACATGTACAGTTTTTTGTATGTCAGTCATAAGTCAATAAAGTGTTTTTAAAAAATAAATTTAATTTGGCTGGGCATGGTGGCTCACGCCTGTAGTCCTAGCACTCTGGGAGGCCGAGGCAGGAGCATCACTTGAGGCCAGGAGTTCAAGACCAACGTGAGCAAGAGCAAGACTCTGCCACTACTAAAAATAGAAAAAATTAGCCAGGCGTAGTGGTGCGTGCCTGTAGTCCCAGCTACTTGGGAAGCTGAGGCAAAGAGGATCACTTGAGCACAGGAGTTTGAGGTTGCTGTGAGCTAGGCTGACGCCACAGCACTCTAGCCTGGGTGACAGAGCAAGACTCTGTCTCAAAAAAAAAAAATACAATTTCTATTATTTATATTTTTATTAATAAATTTAAATTGAATTAAGTTTAAATTTAATTATAATTATTCATATAGTACAAAATATAAATATAATTTTAATATATTAAATGTAATTATAATTGAATAATTTTTAAGCAGAAGTAAGCAGATACCAAAAATTCATCATTCCCTAATGATTTTACTACATCTATTTTCTATGCCATTGAGATTATATACATGTATTGTATTTATATAGTAGAAATATGTATAATTGTGTTCTACTATGCATCTCTTCCCAAGTCTGTGTTCACATTAATCAGCCATGGGAATATTTACACCAGAGAAATAGGCACATCCTATAAACCAAGGCTTGGGCTATTGTTTTGCTAGTTGTCTAGACTGTGGATCACCAAATGAAGGCAAGTGGATCAAATCTGGCCTGCAAGATGCAAATGAGTTTTATATTTTCAAAGGGTTATAAACAAAAAATAAAGTAGGATATACTATACAGATCTTAGATGACTACAAAGCTTAAAATATTTACTATCCACCCCTTTACAGAAAGTTTACTTGCTTCTGGTCTAGAACAAGACTTGACATACTGTGGCCCGTTGGCCAGATCCAGCCTGCCGTGTGTTTGTGTAAATGAAGTTTAGCTGTAACACAGCCAGGCCCATTTATTTAGTATTGTCTTTGGCTGCTTCCCATGCTACAATGGCAGACCTGAGTAATGTGACAGAGAATGTCTAGCCCACAAAGCCTAAACTATGTCCTGACACTTCACATTAAGTTTGCTGGGCCCTGTCTAGACTAAAGAAAGTAATGAAAAAAGTTGACAATGCAGATTAGACTTCAAAATACATTATGTCTGTAGCTGTTCCACTGCATACAGCACAACAATTTAGAAAACATTCTTTCAGTATTTAACAACAATTCTCTGAATCCACAAAGAATTTATTCAGGTCATTGACGAATGAGTGAAGTTCCAATATGTCTTTAATTTTTCACTTTTGTCTTACATGTTAATGTAAACACAAATATCAACTAACTCCATGTGGGAACTACATTTGTTCATCATTTGCAACCATAGGTTGGCTATGGATGTGAATTCAGCAAAAATCAACAAAGCATTCTCTGAGAATTCACTTGGTACTTGGAATCTACAATACAAAGTATTGCATATTTTGTTATTTGTAAATGGTGTGCCACATACATCCTTTATTCAGTAAAATTTATAATAAATGTATGTAAATATATGTATATATGTATATATACACGTGTGTATACATGCATGTGTATGTGTATACACATTCTTTTTTGTTCAGAGAGACAGTTTTTAAACATTTACCAATATTCCGTTCAGCTGCTGAACAGGCACTGGTGAAGCTACTGAGCAGAGAAACTGTAGTACCATTTGGATTGTAAATGGAAGATGAAAGTCTTATACAAAGGTAGGGAGGGGGCAATAATATTAATAACAAGCATTTTTAAAATTAGAATTGCTAGTGGAAAAAGAGTTAAATTTTGTAAAAAGTTGTCACATGTTAAAAAAAGTGCTGGTCTCAGTGTGAGACCTGTCAGGTTCTAACCTTGATACTGGCAGGATCTAAGTTGCCATCTGCTCTATAAATGGAGTCACTGGATGATCTGGCTTTGCAGACACTCTCCAAGCCGTATGTTTTGTGCAAGCAGACCTCAGCTTTAACAGCCGAGTTCAGGCCCAAGTGGGCACATCTGGCCCGCAAATGGCTTAACCACTTAGTCACCAACTCACAGAGAGCCAAGACTGTGCCACTCCTGGGGAGAAGGGAGAAGGCGCATATGTCAAATCCTGAGTAGGCTCCTCAGATGGTGACATGCAAAGGAATCGAGAGGCTGCTTCAGGAAGAATGCACGCCAAGTCACGGAGGGTGCGAGTATCCCAAGTAGACCTAGTAAAGCCTCAATCATTGACAAGAGAGAAGTGGTTTTTTTTAATTAGACTTTTTATTTCAAAATAATCATGGTATACATGCAGCTGTAGGAAGTGTAGAAAACTCCTATATAATTTTTACCGTTTCCTAGTGGTAACATCTTGCAAAATTACAATATATCAACCAGGATATTGACATCGATACAGTCAAGGTATAAAGCATTTCTGTCACCATGAGGATCCCTTACGTTGCCCTTTTATGACTGCATCTGCTTCCTTTCACTCAGCAACTCCTCCCTAACCTCTGCAACCAAGCAACCGCCAATCTGTTCTCCATTTCTATAATTTTGTCATTTCAATAATATTATAGAAATGGAATCATACCATATATAACCTTTTGGCTTGGCTCGTATTAATCAGAATTGCTAGGGGAGAAAGAGTTAACTTTTATAAAACGAAGTTCTCATGTGTTAGGAAAAGTGCTGATCTCAATAGGAGACTTGTCAGGTTCTAATCTTGGTACTCTCAGGGTCTGAATTGACCTCTGCTTTATGAAATGAGACGGTTGAAAGAACTGGCCTGCAGGACTCTCTTGTTCACTCTTCACTACCCGGAGTAAAATTCCCTGGAGATTCATCAGGGCTGTCGTGCGCATCAGTAGTTTGCTCTTTGCGTTGCGGAATACCAACCCACGGTATTTTAACCATCCAGTCATTGAAGGACATCTGGATTGTTTTTCAGTTATTAGGAATGAAGTAGCTAAGAACATTCACATACACATTTTTGTATGAACATAAGTTTTCATTTCTTTGGGATGGACAGACAAAAGTGCAATTGTTGGGTCATATGGTAGTTGCATGAGAAACGGGCAAATTTTTTCGGAAGCTACTGGTTGTACCATTTTACATTCTTGCTGGCAATATATGAGTGATCCAGTTTCTCAGCATCTTTGCCAGCATTTGGTGTGGTCATTATTTTTTTTTATTTTAGTCATTCTGATAGCTGTGTAATGATGTCTCCTTATGGTCTGAATATGCGTTTTCCTATTGACTAATGACGTTTACTGTGCCTGCTTTCATGCACCTGTTTGATATCTATTTGTTTTGTTAAATGTTTCTTCATGTCATTTGTCCTAATTTTAAATAGAATGTTTTATTTTTGTTGTTTGTTCTGATTTGCTTTTACTGCTGAAGCCTGAGAGTTTTATATGTTCCATATATTAGTCTTTTGTCAGATATATGGTTGTAAATACTTTCTGCCAATCTGTAACTTATCTTTTTAGCCTGTTCACAGGGGTTTTCCTGGGTAAGGGTTTTTAATTCTGGCAAGATTAAATTTTTCATTTTTTTCTTGTTTTCTTACTTTTGATGTATCCTAAGGACATTGTCTAACTGTGGATCCTGAAAATGTCCTACTTTTGTGTGTAAAAAGGTTTAGAGTTTTATGTTTTACACTTATAATCCCAATTCATGCTAATTTTTATATAACATGTTATTTGCTAATATTTCCTGATGACTTTTGTGTCTAACTGTAAGAGAGATTTGATCTGTAGTTTTCTTTTCTGTACTGTCTTTTGCTGGCCTTGTTATCAGGATAATACTTAAATGAGTTGAGAAGTGTTCTCTTATTTTCTTTTTTTTCTGGAAGAGAGAGTATAAAAATTGTTGCTAATTCTTTAAATGTTTTATAGAATTGTATAATTCTACAATGAAACAGCATGGGCCTGGAAGTTTCCTTTCTAAGAGTTCTTAAATTACAAATTTGATTTTAATTAAAATTAAAATCCAGGTTTTCTAATTCATCTTGTTTGATTTTTTTGTAGTTTTCCTAGAAAACTTTCAAGGAACTAGTCAATTTCTTCCAAGTTGTCAGATTTATGTGTGTGATGTTGCTCACAGCATCCCCTGATTAGCTCCTTCCTGGCTGCAGGATTTATAGTGATAGCTCCTATATTCCCTGTTTCACTCCTGATATTAGTGAATTATGTCTTCTCTTTTCTTTTGTCAGTCTTGTTAGGGTTTTATCAATTTTATTGATTTTTTTGAAGAACCAACTTGATTTACTTATAGTGTTTTTTAGTATATCACTTTGTATCATTTTCTTATTGGTCGCTTGAGATATTACAATATACTCATATGACTTATCATTGTCTACTGGTATTGATGCTTTACCCCTTCAAGTGAAGTGTAGAAACCACAATTTCTTTTAAGTTCCTTTTCCCTCTTCATTTTAAAATACATAATTATCTTAAATATTTCCTTTTTATATATTGAGCACCATATAAAATGGTTTTATAATTTTTGCTTCAACCCTCAAATATGGTTTAAGAAGCTCATGATAAGGATAGTCTGATATTTACCCATTCTCACCCATTTCAGATTCTCTCCTTTCTGAAATGACGAGCCTTCATTTGTCAGTATTTTCTTTTTGTTTAGAGAGCATCTTTTAACAATTCTTTACAGGTAGGTGCTAGCCAAGTACTCTGTTTGTTTCCCTTTGTCTGAGCATGAATGCGTCTCCCCTTCGTTCCTTCAAGTTGTTCTTGCTGGATAGGTAATTCTGGGTTGACAGCCCTTTACTTCATTACTCACAAAACCTTCCATTTCCTACTGGCCTCCACTGTGCCAGGTGAGAAGTCCACTGTCACTCAGACTGTCACCCCTGTCAGTGGTGCGTCCTCTCTCCCGTTACTTTCAAGATTGTTTTCTTTGGCTTTAGACTGTGGAAGTTAGTAACGAAGTGCCTTGGCCTGGATTCCTTGGGTTTGTCCTCTTTTCAGGCTGTTCAGCCTTTTGATTTTTGTCTTTTGCCAAATTTAAAGTTTTCTGCCATTATTTCTCTGAATACTTGTTCAGCCTCAGTCTTTTTCCTCTTTCTGTTTAAATTCAATATTGCAAGTCTTGGATTTTTGTTGCTGTTGTTGTTATTCCCGCGCAGGTCCTTGAGGCTCTGTCCATGTTTTCATCAGTCGATCGTCTCTGCGTCGTGCAGAGTGGGAAGTCTACCGATCTGCCCTCAAATTCAATTATTTTATCCTCTGTCAGCCCCACTCCACTGCTGAGCCCATCCAGCAGCTTTGTTCTTTTTTGCTGTCTTTCCTTTTTTTAGTCTTTTTTTTTTTTTTGAGTGAGTAGTTATCATGTGTTTTGGATCCATAATTTCTATTGGTTATACTTCTGGTTTGGGGCCAATTTTTCTAATTTCCCATTTGTTTCAAGAGAGTTGAATTGTTTGTTGAAGCAGTTTGATGATGGTTTCTTGAAAAATCCTTGTCAGATAATTCCAACCTCTGATTCATCTTGGTGTTTGTCTATTGGTGATGTTCCTAGTTCTTGGTGTGCCAAGTGATTGTCAGTTGTATCCTGGACATTTTGGACGTTATATTATAAAACTCTGGATCCTATTTAATTTTTTTTTGTTTTTCAGGCAGCTCTCCTGTTGAGGTATTACATGAGGTCTGAGTGGTTGTATATTTTCAGCTTCCCAGTTAGGCCTGATGACAGGATGGGACAGAAGCAGGGAGGGTGAAGCCTAGTGATCACCAGCCCCTCCCAGATAACCCCATCAAGTCCCACTGCTGCTGGGTGGGAACGGGAGCTCCCCTCACTGACGGACCCAGCTGACACTATCAGGGTAGAATGGTCGGATCACTGCCTGCTTCTGCAGTGTGAGCAATGGAGGCCTCCTACTCAGCCTTATCAACACTTCAGGTGCAGAGGAATCAAACTGCTGCCACCCACTTCTGTCAGGTGAGGGATAGAAAACCAGCTCCCTGCCCAGCTAAACTGACAATGTCTGGAAAAAAATTTAGAGCATGCCACCTGCTTCCAAGGGAAAGGCAGTATGGAAGACCAACTTTCTGCTCAGCCCTGTTTAATTTACCAGGGCTGGGGAGGGTTTTTTTCTGTTGGTGTTTGACTGGAGTAAGGCAAGTATTGCCAAGAATGGTCTCTGTTGCTAGACCATTCTTTTCTGGTCCTTTGGCTAAAGAAAATAGGTATTCTTGCAGCTTCTTTTTTACTTTTTTCTTTTTTTTTTTTTCCCTGTGCTTGTTGATGGTTCTGGACTTGAAGCTTTTTCATCATCTTGTCTGGAATGTATGAAAAACAATAAGAAAACCCAGGGAACTCACTGCTGTTTTGTTTCTCATGTCCTCAGGTTTCTATGCACCCCACCTTCTTTCTAAATTTCAACAAACTTCTATGCTGGGTTATTGTGTTATATCTATGGGGTTTTTTAGTTGCAAAGGAAAGCCCTTGAAGGAATGGGACAACTCCATTTTGGCAAAGGCAGGGGTCCATGAAAAGTGATGTTTAAGTGCAGCATTTTTATTCGCAGGTGACTGTGTCCCCCATACAGCTCCATGGATGAATGCCTGTGGAGTTTCACGAATGCTGTTTCACTAAATACCCTGTCAAAGATCAGGACACACACAATACTGTCTTGGGACTACCCCATCAACATGGCACAACAGCAAAGAGAAGACATGCATTTTCTCCCTGTACTAGCTGACAAGCTCCACTGGGACCCACTCATTATCAGTGACCCTGGTCAGAACAGTCCACGTCCAGGGGAGCCCTTGATGTCCAGCATGGCAGTGCCAGCTCTCAGAACTACAGAGTGTGGACTGATAGAGAATAAAACCTGCCACAGGCAATGGGTTTTCTCAGTAATATTAGACTTCTAGGCAGCATGCATCATCCATGAAACATCAAGACATACCTAAAAGAGAAGTTCTTGAAAGCTGGAGGGCCCATCTCACAGGTGGCTGAAGACTGGAGAAGCTATAATATCTTTAAAGCTATTGTATTTTAATCTTCAATATACTATATCAAATACAATACATAGGTTATCAGTCTCTTCATAACTTAGCACATGCAGCACAGCTCCAATTTTCCAGCTATCTTACAGTAATCAGTTGAATTTAAGTTTCTGCCAAGTGTTTCAAAGTGCCATTTTTTGAATTATTAGTGAAACATAATACAGTGAAGCATTTAAGCATGAGCATAGAAGAATCCTTATGTAGAGACTGTAAAAGATATTTTCACTCATCTGATTTCATAGATCTTGAATGCTGGGCTGTTTCATGTGGCAATATAGTCTACTGGAAAAATGTATTTCAGTGATTATTTATATGGGCAAATTAGAATATTGTGTTCTCCAATCTCCATCTCTAAACATATCCCCTCACTACTTTCCTACCTCAATTCTCTGATCTTATTAGGCCCATATCCATGCAGCCCTCTATACGCAATTAGTATGGAAGATAATATTTTTCAAAAAAAGATCACAGAAATATTCCCAGTTCCGTATGGTCTTCCAGAATCTTGCCACCCCACATAAAGAGGTAGAGTCTACGTCCTCTGCCTTTGAACATCAGCAGATTTTGTGACCCCCTTCATGAACAGAATGTGACAGAAGTGTCTACGTGACCTCTGAGTCTGTGTCATAAGAGGTGGCATGGTTCCAACCAGGCTGTCTCTCAGGGCGCCCATGCTTGGGTCTCAGCCACTGTGTGGTGAGAGGAGCAGCCTCCCTGGAGAGGCCACGTGCAGGTATTCTGATCAAGAGCTCCAGCTGCAGTCTCAGCCCACAGCCAGCGTTAACCACAGACGTGAAAGTGAGTGAGCCTTGCAATGGTTCCAGCCCCAGGCTCTGAGCCTTTGAGTTGAGTTGAGCCACTGCCGGTTTGCACTGCTTGAAGTCCTGATCCAGAAGCTGTGCACCTAACAAATGGTTGTTATACCACTAAATCTTACGGGTAGTTTTATAGGTAACTATGTCATTTCCTCACATGCTCTGCAAATGGAAGCACCATTTTCTAAAATGTGTTTCAAAAGAAATTTGTAGATTTTACCTCAAGCAGTTCTCAGTAGTGAAATAACAGCAAGCAACATGAATCTCCATGAAGAAGATAGAAGTTGAAGTATGTCTCAAAGTTTCCCAAATATTTTAGACCATAAAATCCTCCCTCTTCCCATATTTGATCTTAATATTTCCGTAAAATATACTTCAAGAAACTCTTCTGAGGGCCACAGTGGTCCTGCCTCTCTCTCCCCTCCCAAGAAGCAGCAGCTTGACCAGAGGGTCAGGAACACAATGGAGTCCTCAGAGACAACTGAAGGTAGACCTTTGTGTGAAAGAATTTAATAGATTATAAATGACCCAACAGGGGCATATTTGTTTTTAACCCTGTAGTTGACTGTTCTTTCTTATTTATTTCCATCTTCCATCTTTCCAACTTCCTCTTTCTTGGGATTTATCCCTACCCTCTGATCTCAAGTAAGAGCTGCAGAGGGGGACAGAGGAAGAAGTTTGCATGAGGGGACGTGACCCTCAAATTTCATACCTATTCAGCCCACTTAACCTTTGGAGAGAACAGACATGGAATTAGTGGCAAAAATCTATGTAGTAATTAAGAGAGTGCATTTAACAGGAGTATCCTTTAAGCCATATACTCTTCCTCAGAAATAACTTTAAGATGGACTGTAGGGGAAGGAGGAAGGCGACATGATTAGATTAGCGTGATTGTAGTTTGGCATGATTGTAGTTTGGCATGATTGTAGATCGGCATGATTGTAGTTTGGCATGATTGTAGTTTGGCATGATTGTAGATTGGCATTGTAGTATAAGGATCAGAGATCCTCATCCAGGGCAACTGTTTTCCACAGTTACAACCAACATACGTGGCTTGCTCCATCTCCCGGTTTCCTCTTGCCTAGAGTGTTTTCTTCAATATTTTCCATTCATCAGCACCCATTATAAAACAATCACAAAGGCCTAACAAAAAGGTTCTGGGCATAGAGTGATAAATAAAACTCAGTTCTATTCTTGTTGATGACAAAGATACCAGGGAGTATAGTAGATCGTTTTCAACAACAACCTCAATCACCCCTATGCACTATGACTTTCAGCAACTCCCACCCCCCACCCATTGTGTATGCTTGGTTTTGTGTCTTTATTTGACCAATGCAATGTGAGAGAAGTGGCGTCAAGGCATATCCAAGCCTAGGCCTCAAGAGGCCTTGTGTGTTTCTGCCCTTGTTCTTGGAACTCCACCGGCTGCCATGTCAATAAGCCTGGGCCAGCTGGCTGAATTTTGGGGAGACATGTAGCCCAGTTCCCCTGTTCTCCAACCATCAGTCATGTCAGTAAGGCCATTCTAGATCAGCCAGACCCCAGCTTATACACAAACTGACTGTCAACACATGCGTGAGCCCCACTGAGGCCAGCCAAGCCTGCCCATATCAGCAGACGCACCTAGATGACCCTTGGATTCTTGATCAATAATAAATGAGTGTTGCTTGAAGCCACTAGGTTTTGACGTGCTTTCTTAAGCAGCAAAAGCTAATGGGTGCAGGGAGATATCAGCATAAACAAACCAGATAAGTGCAGTTTCAGACATCAGCCCAGAGCCTTGGGTAGCACAAAGGAGAGTTGTTGATATGAATCCTGTGGGGATTAGACATGACTTCCAGGAGAGAACTCTTAAGGCAGAATTAGAAATTAACCAGGAGGTAAGAGTATCTACAAGTAGGGTAAACACAGGAGCAAAAACACACAGGTGAGCAAGAAGTGCCAAATGTGTAAGGACATGCAAACAACATGGAGCTTAAACTATGCCAAGTTGTCAGGAAATCAGGTTAGAAAGGGAGCAAAGGCTGGCCTTGCTAAGGAGCTTAAATTCCTAGTTCAGTCACCCTTCAAGGACAAGTCAGTCCTCCCACGTGGTATTAAAGTTGTCCTGACTGCTCTCTATCTCTAATTGGTGTTTGCTTTTCTGGCTTCTCTGACTTTCCGTAATATTCTTTGTCTTTTTCTTTCACTGGGCATTCACTCAGTCCATGGGAAATTCGTAGTGCCCATACTTGTAAATATTTCAGCCATGAGACAGCTTTCTCATCCAAAGATGCCAGATTTATTTTCATCTCTATAGCATCTTTACTTCATCTCTACTAACAATAGCAGTTAATGAAAAGGATGATAACTCACTTCCACAAATATTTGTTGAGCTTCGAATTATGTGTAACATGGTGTGCTCACTGCTGTCTATTCATGCAGAGTGGAAAAAATTAGGCAGGGAGACTAGCCCCTAGGGCCCTTTCAGGTCTAGAGCTTTGATAGCTCAGCTGAATAAGACTGAGTGTCAAGAACAGCCTGAAGCAGCCACACACCCTGGGGACAGGGAAGCTGTAATCTAGAGAGACCAATAACAACAGGTTGGCACGAACAGCCCTAGACACAAATCCTGGATCTGTCATTTGCTAGCACTCTGATACCCTAACATCCCATTGCATTTTAATTTCTTGCTTCTCATAGCCTTGGTTTCTACATTTATGAAATAGTAATATTGTTAACTATCTTCTAGATTTTTTTTCTGATGAATAAACGAGATAATATATGTTCAGAACTTAGCACAGTGTTTAGTCAGAGCTAGTTAATTTCAGTTTATCTGAGAGCCCAGTGTTAGGATGAAGATCCAGTATTAATGGAACATCCCATCTGAGGGAACAATGTCAGGAAACAGAAAACCCAGTCAGGGGCCTGCCACCTGATAAGGGGGAGGCATGCTTGCAGGTTGACAAACAGGGCAAAAGGGGATTGAATTGAAACAGAAGGAGGCCACAAGCAAAGGAGAGTATAGGGAATACACCGGGGTGGATTGGAGCAGGGGTTGATATGTGCTGATAAAATTATGATGTTGCACAGCAGTAAGAATAAAAGGGGGAGGAAGGTTGGTGCTGTATATCATAGGCCAAATAGAGTAGGCTCCAGGGCTACCCAGTGGATGATGGAAATGTTCTATTCTGCACTGTCCAATACCGTCAATATGGTAGCCACCAGCCACTTGTTACATAAGTACAACTGAGGAACTGAATTTTTTATTTTATATGATTTTAATTAATTTTAATTTAAATAGCCACTTGTGGCTAGTGGCTACTGTATTGAACAGCACAAATCCAGAGTCAGATTGCCCTGGGTTCATATCTTGTCTATTTCACTTAGCAGCTGTGCGACTTTAGGAAACTTACTCAAACTTGCTGAGCCTTGATTTTTCATCTGTAAAATAATAAGAAAAATATTTTTAAAGTTATTGGGAGGCTAACATCAGATACGTGAATTTAGTAGCTGATACACAAAGAGGTACACAAAGTAAATGTGATTTATTATTACTTTATGATTTCAAATATTCATAATTTTACAAATACATTAATTATGTCATTGTCTCCCAAGAAAAACCAATGAGGCAAGTGAACAGGTTTTATTGTATCAGCTGTGTTACTGACAAGGTATAGACTAAGTGCCTTACCTGAAGGGCTGAGGTATGTGCTCATCAAGTGGTGCCCAGATGCTTGTTTTCTGGGCGTTCAGAGTCTTTGTGATGCTGTGCTAAGCACAGTCAGGGTTACAGGAGACACACACAGTGCAGACCTGTTCTCACGCTATTTAGTGTCCAAAGGCAAGGTGAAACCGACACATAGGAAAAAGAAGAAATCAGTGCTTTGTCAAGTGCTGTGGTTCTGACCTCGCCATAAAAATGGTTCAGCAACAGCCACACAGCTTGTGGATTTGGAAAGGATACAACCACTTAGCAGGAATTGGGCCAGGTCCTTCACATTTAACAACGTATTAAATGCTAATATCAATCCTTAAACAGCACTACCACTGTCTGTGTTCTACAGAGGAGCAAACCAAGAATTTGATGAATAAAATAATTTGGCCTAGGATATCAATAGGTCTGGGATTTAATTTTGCCCAACTTACAAGCTAATAAATTAGCCTATTACTATTTCATGGATGCTGGCAAAAGACACAAGACTCCTGGGTCAAAGACCAAGAACTTTATTATTTACAGCACAGCAAGCAGCACAATTTGCATTGTTTCCCCTTACCCCTAAGTTCCACTATGGCTCACATGGATGCTGAGCCCGTGGTGGGTTTGTATACAGTTGAAGAACACTGGGCCTAGGGAATCCACCATTTTATAACAAGCAGTAAGCAAACCTGCTCTTGGTCTCTAATAGAGACATTACATCATCCCTCAAGTTGCTCCCTGAAAACATAACCCTGAGCAAAAACATAACCCTGAGAAATCTCTCCTAACTCAGATTTCACTAATAAGTAGGTAATATTAGACCTCTCCCTTGTTGGGGGAGAACACTTTCCTGCCTTTTACTTCAGTTGAGTCTTTAAAGCAGATAAATTATTTACTCTCTTTTTTAACACTTTATTTAATCTTACCTAGTAAGATTCAGGTATTGCATTGTTTCATGTCACTCAATGGACTATCGATTCCCTCCACGGCGATGGAGAGGGAGGGATGACACTGGTTGAGTATGATGTGCCAGGTGCTGTATGCTCTTTATTTCCAGTCCTCACAATATGAGGAGCTGAGTGGCATCATCTTCATTTTTAAATGAGGCATCACAGGCTCAGATGGTTATGATACTTGCCCCAGTTCACACAGCTGGAGAGTGGAGAGGCTGGGGCCACCGGGGCTGTCGGTCCCAGGACCTGGTGTCTGATCCCATCCTGCTGCCTCACCCTCACCGCAGACACTGTGCCTCACCCGCCATGCCCCAGAGCAGCACCCTTTGGTCTCATTTTCTCTCCATACTGTTACCAGTTTTTCATGTTAACCCCTTTACTTGATTCCCAATGGGCTATCACTGCAGAAATTTTGTGCCAGATAAGCTGAATCTGGGATTCAGAGCCAGGATCTGTCAGAGGAACTGGTCATCTGTGGTCTTTAGATGTCATTTTACACAATAGAAAGTGGCCTCGAGACAGAGGTGGCTTGAGCACAGGAGTGCCTGAGAGACAGGTGGGACCGTGAAGGGGACCCCATCGCCTCTGTCTCACCAGCTCAGGCCCACTCAGGGGCCTTAGTTCTGAGATGGAGGACTGTCAGTAAAAACTGAGGATGCCTTTTTCATGAGGACATGTGTGGGACCACAGAACACATGCAGTGTCGTTTCAGGGCCCAGGGGACAGAGTGTGACACAGCAGGACAGAAAAGAGCAGCTTCCCAGGTCTGTGGGAAGATAGCAGGACTTGAACGCCGGGCAGTGGGCAGGGATGGCAGGGCCCCGTGACAGCCAGGGCACAGTGACACTCCCTGGGCGAGAAACCGCTCTCTCATGGTAGGGCCAGCAGACCACAGGGAGGGGACCAGAGCACACGTAGGATCTTCAGGGAGCCATGTCCAGGCCTCTTACATAAACTACAGGGGTCAGAGATGGAGCTCAGGCTTTATTAGTCAGCTAGAGAAGACAAGCCAGGAATTTCCAAAAATCAATATTATTTTAACAACATTTGCTCCCTCAAGCCAGAGGAATTCAGTTAGTGCAACTGAAGACACATGACATAACTTTAGATGGGAGTATATTTTAATTATTTTTTTTGACTTAGGAAAAGGCTAAAATTGGTTGCATGATAATCATACTCCATCCAGGAACCACACAAATCATAGGCTCAGGGGAAAATACCATGAAACTAAAACATGGGGGACACTGTTCCAACAAGGTCCCCTGTATCCATACTTGGTCTTCTCTGCAGACCCAGTGGGAGGAGAGAAATAAGGAACTACTGGACCCCAAGTCATTCACTCAGTGCCACAGCACCCAGCGCAGTCCCAGGAGTACCCAATGTGTTTATGAAAGAAATCTATATAACAGTAATTTGTACCAGGATTTGTGTGAGTACCAGGGAGGCAGGGGCTACCATTTATTCAAGTGTCGGGAGAACTTCCAGGGAAGAAGTGACTTCTTTGGAATACATCAGAACTGGCCGGGCAGAGCAGAGAGGAAAGTCAGACGCCAACAGCTTACACGCTCCAAGAGAGCAAAGCTGGTGAATATTGACACATCACTTCAGTTGTAACTTCAAAATCAAGTAGTCATGAAACTACTGATGAACAGGAATTGACTCACTCGTTCATCCTACGTTCTCTGGCCTCCAATATTGTTCTATCCATGCTGGCAGGACACCCTCTGGCAACTGTTAATATGATTTTGTAGTCCAAGTTCTATATTCCACAGATAAACAGGAAAAGAGTAAGTTAGAAGGGTTAGAAATTCCTGGTCAGAGCAAAAACAAAAACAAAACACAAAAAGATGACGAAGAGTAGAATAAAGCAAGTGTACCTTGCTAAGTGAAAATAATTGCCCCGTTTGTCTGTGATGAGCTTCATTTCATGGATCAGTATAAAATAATCCCTAACACCTAAATTTTTGCAGAAACATTATCAATAGTAGGAAATTCTGGACTTTCTTGGCTTGGTTCCTTGAGGACAGGAGGAAATCTATTTCAGTTTTATCCCCAGAATATAAGTCAGTGCTTGGAACGTATTTGTTGAATGAATGAATGAATGGTCAGAGTTGGGAGCAACTTCTGCTTGGAGGTGAGCATTGAAAGCAAAGTCACACACACACGAGTTTGCCCTCTCTAACACCACATCTGCTTTCTTCATCATATTTCCGCATGGATTTTTAATGGAGATTGGAATAGAATATCAAAGGGTGTTCAGTCAGACAACGGACTAAATGTCTTTTTAAAAAAGTCCTTCTGGGGTACAATGAGAATGGCCCCACTTCTCCTGCTTGGACCCTCAGTCCCACTGCATGCACAGCAGAGCACCAGCATTCACTTGTATTCATATGGGACTGTCACCAAAATGGCATTTCCCTCTAAGTTGTACAGAATCAATTCTAGGAAGTTTTCCCCTAGGGAAGATGTGGCAAGATCTCCAGGCCTGGATGTGAAATGGACCCTTGGAACTACTGGTAGATCTGGGCTCTGGCCCATAAGCCTCCCAGAATCCACGTCTCTTGCCAGTTTTGCTAAGCGCCCATGGCAAACCCATACTCTCTTCCCTCAAAGTCTTGAAGCCAGTGTGGAATGCATTTGAATTCAACTCTATAACAGATGATTTAGGAGTTTCTAATTGGGGATGCTTTTTCCTTCTTTTGAAAGATTTAAAATCCAAGAAAACAGGATGTGCTTATTAACAAAGGGGAGCTGATCCTGATGGGCAAGTTTGGTGGGTTGTCCTCTCTCCAGCCCTTGAGAAACAACACAGAACAGGAATTCCCATCCTGCAAAGGAGACACAGGTTTGGTTTGGTTTGGTTTACGTTGGGATTTTTTGCATTTTCAGTTTCTATTTTTTTATTTTTTGCTGTGAGGGTAAATTGCTTTGTGAAAGTATTTGAAGTGGCCTTTTGACAGCCAGATGGGACTGAAGTAAAATTTCCATTTTAGTCAAACTGGCTTCACACACTATGCAATTTTCTTTATCCCCCAGTTTAAATTCAAGGCTCCTATAGTGATATCACACTCAATCAAAGTCGACAGGTTATTTCTATTAAAGTTTGGGGTTGAATGGAGACTAACTAGAACGGGCCTTCTATTGCTAATACTTCATTCCCGTGGCAGAATGCAATACCTTGGACGGAGTTAAGAAGATAAAATTTCTAGTGCTGCTGAAATTGAAAAACAGCTTGTTAGGGTAATTTGGCACATTTAAATAAAATCACCATTTATTTTGATGGCCTCCCGAATTACAGAGCTCCCTAATCCCACTGCTGCTCCTGCCGCCTGCCCCTTCCTGGGGACCTTAATTATTCCTTGCTCAGGTGATCTAGCCCTTTCGACACCAGGTGGAAAGGACAGCAGTGACAGAGGCTGCCGACCTGCCAATTCCCAGTTATTGTGCAGAACAAAAATCCATTTTATTGGATAATCTCTGGAACAGAGGGAAAAAATACACAGTTCTGCTTTCCACAAACTTCAATTACCCTTTCAAACCTGTTCTGTTGGGTCCAAGTGTAATAAAAGCTAATTCCCTGCAATCACGTTAGCTTCTATGAGAGCCAAGGCTGCTGCTGCGTGGGAGTTAGGAATTCAGGGGAAGATGAAGTGATAATTAATTAGGGCACACATCTATGGGTGTAACCACTGCTGTCCCTTTTGGAAGAGAGACAAATAAAATTTAACTACATGTTAAGTCCTTTTAAAACAAGATTTTATTTGTCGGAGCAACAGAACATGTTTTTGGAGAGGGATAAATTTAAAAAGCAAGTCAAAGAGCACCCCCTTCAAAGTGTATTTGCCAATAGGAGCAAAATGGGGCCATCATTCTTGCACACGTTCGTCAATATTCAGGAAGCACCTTAGGCACGTAACATCCACAGGTTAAGCACTGTGGAGAGTATCAATATTGGGAGATAAAAATACTGAATTTGGCTGTATCCGGGGGCATACAACCTTCACAGTTCACATTTAATATGGGCAGGGGGTGAGGATTCAGAGCCAAAAGGAACGCTTCTCATGTCAGCTGAAAGAGCACAGTATGTTCAGGGATCTGGGTCTTGCCCTGGCTCTGTTCCTATTTAGCTGTGTGATGAGAGGCAACATTTGTAACCTCCCCCAGACAGTTTTTTTCACCAATGCAACAAAAGTGGAGTTTATAGTCCAAATTTATAAGGACTTCCATATGTCACATTTATTAATATAAGTTCTTAGCAGGAATAAGCACTATGAATAGTTCAAAGAAAGGCTTAAGAGAGATGTCGTGAATAACTTGTATCTGTGCAGGAGGCAGAAGCAAAGAGTTTAAGCAACACGCAGGGAAGGAAGGAGGCTGGCACCTGAAGGAGGGTCTGCAAAACCCAACAATATTCTCCAGTTCTTCCTGCTGTGCCCGGCGGCCTTCACCTGCCCTCCACATCAGGGATCTTCTGGACACACAGCCTAGACCCAAGACGACAAGAAAAGGCACTTTTATCCCCCAGAAACCCCAGGGTTGTGCTCTCAAAACCCAAAATTGATTTCTAAGGGATAAGGTCTTTCATTCCACAGTAGGAATGAGAGTAAGTAGCCTTGAGAAAGACTGAAAATGGAAGTTCCCCAGAGAGAGGAAGAATGCGGATTCTCTTCTCTGTGCTTCTGGAACATGCACTCAATCCTTCAGCAAAGGAACAAAGAGCATGCCCCGTGGGCCAGGGTGGCGCCAGTGCTGGGGGCAACAGTGGGCAAGGCAGGCGCACATCTCAGTGGGGACTGAGAAATTAAGCAAATTAACATGCAATGAAATGCAGCGTGGCAACTGAGTTAAATGCTAAGAAGAATATTACCATGGTACCATGAGAGAATTCAAAGGAGACCTACCTAAGTGATAGTATTATTCTCAATTTTGTAATACTGGTAAAAATGTTTAGGATTTACTGAATACTTTCTTTATGTCAGACCCAAGGTTAAGTATTTTATGGTCATTTAATCTTTAAATCAACACTTCGAGGTTGGTGTAATTACTTAAACCCATAAGAGCAGATAAGAAAACTGAGCTGGATCTATTAAGCAGTTGATCCAGGTTAGGGAGTTGCAGACATGGACTTAGAGCAGCTCTGTTCAAATCTGAGCTGTATTTTCATAGTAACTATTTTTTATCTGCCTTTTATTGAAACGACTCAGTTTCATTTATTTTTCCTTTTTCTTTATTTTAATATGCAAAATTATACACTTCATTCTTATTCCTGAAATAGTTTTATTTAATTTTAATTGACATTATTAGTCCTAATTTATATAAAATAAAATGCATTTACTATGAGTATCGTTTGATGAGTTTTGATACATCTATGTAACCACCACCATATCTGAGACATAAAACATTTTTATTACCCCTAAATAAATCTCCTTGTGCCCTTTCCCAGTCAATCCCTACCCTTCCCAGCCCCAGGCAACCACTAAACTCCACTCTCTCATTACCCTTTATATTTGGCTTTTTTAGAGACTCATGTAAATGGAATCATACGGTACAGGCACACCTGGGAAATATTGTGATTGAATAAGTGAATCACACTAATTTTTTGGTTTTCCAGTGCATATAAAAGTTATGTTTACATTATACTGCAGTCTTTTAAGTGTGCAATAGTATTACATCTAAAACAATAATGTGCATACCTTAACTAAAAATACTTAATTGTTAAATAATGTTAACAATCATCTGAGCCTCCAGCGAGTCATAATCTTTTTGCCGGTGGAGGGTTTTGCCTCAATGTTGATGGCTGCTGACTGATCAGGGTGGTGGTTGCTGAAGGTTAGGGTGGCTGTGGCAATTTCTTAAAATAAGACAACAGTGAAGTTTGCCACATCAGTTGACATTTTACCCACAGTAGAACTTGCAAAATTAGAGTCAATCTTCTCAAATGCTGTTGCTGGGTTATCAACTAAGTCTATGTAATATTCTAAATCCTTTGTTGTAATTTCAACAATGTTCACAGCATCTTCACTAGGAGTAGTTTCCATCTCAAGAAACCACTTTCTTTGATCATTCATAAGAAGCAAGTCATCTGTTCAAGTTTTATAATGAGATCACACCAATTCAGATACATCTTCAGGCTCCACTTCTAATTCTAGTTATCTTGTCATTTCTACCTCATCTTACAGTTACTTCCTCCACTGAATTCTTGAACTCCTCAAAGTGATCCAGGAGGATTGGAATCAACTTATTCCAAACTCTTGTTAGTGTTGATATTTCGATCTTTTCCTATGAATTACAAATCTTCTTAATGGCATCTGGAATGGTGAATTCTTTCAAGACAGTTTTCAATTTACTTTGCTCAGATCCATCAGAGGAATCACTGTCTAAGGCAGTTATAGCCTTATTAAATGGATTTCTTAAATACTAAGGCTTGAAAGTCAAAATTACTGTTAATATTGATATTTTGACCTCTTCTCATGAATCACAAATGTTCTAAAATGGTAAATCCTTCTTAGAAGGTTTTCAATTTACTTTGCCCAGATCCCCCAGAGGAATCACTATCGATGGAAACTGTAGTCTTATGAAATGTATTTCTTAAATAACAAGATTTGAAAGTTGAAAATACTCCCTGATCCGTGGGCTGCAGAATGGGTGTTAAGTTAACAGGCATGAAAACAGTGTGAATTTCCTTGTACATCTCCATCAGTGCTCTTGAGTGACCAGGTACATTGCCAATGAGCAATAATATTTTGAAAGGAATCTTTTTTTCTGAGCAGCAGGTCTCAACAGTTGGCTTAAAATATGCAGTAAACTATGCTGTAAACAGATGTGCTGTCATCCAAGCTTTGTTGTTCCATTTTTAAAGCATAGCCAGAATAGATTTAGCCTAATTCTCAAGATCTCTGGGATTTTTGGAATGGTAACTGCACATTGGCTTTAACATAAAGTCACCAGCTGCATTAGCCTCTAACAAAGGAGTCAGCCTGTTCTTTGAAGCTTTGAAGCCAGGTACTGACCTCTCTGCTTTAGCTATGAAAGTCCTGGATGGCATCTTCTTCCAATAGAAGGCTGCTTGTCTACAATGAAAATGTGTTGTTTAGTGTAGTTGCTTTCATCAATGATCTTAGCTGGATCTTCTGGATAACTTGCTGCAGCTTCTACATCAGCACTTGCCGCCTCACCTTGCACTTTTATGTTATGGAGATGGCTTCTTTCCTTAAACCTCATGAACCAACCTCTGCTAGCTTCCAACTTTTCTTCTGCAGCTTCCTCATCTCTTTCAGCCTTCGTAAAATTGAAGAAAGTTAGGGCCTTGCTGTGGATTAGGCTTTGGCTTAAGGGAATGTTAAGGCTGCCTTGATCTTCTATCCAGAACACTGAAACTTTCTCCATATTAGTAATAAGCCTGTTTCACTTTCTTGTCATTCATGTGCTTACTGGAGGAGCGCTTTTAATTTCCTTCAAAAACTTTTCATTTGCATTCACAACTTGGCTAACTGTTTGGTGCAAGAGGCCTGGCTTTTGGTCTATCTCAACTTTTGACATGTCTTTTTCACTAAGCTGAGTTATTTCTAGATTCTGATTTAAAGAAAGAGATATGCAACACTTCATTTCACTTGAACACTCAGAAGCCATTGTAAGGTTATTAATTGGCTTTATTTTAACATCGTTATGTTTCAGGGAGTAGGGAAGCCTGAGAAGAGGAAGAGAAATTGGGGAACCTCGTGACTTGAAATAGCCAGTCAGTGGAGTAGTCAGAACACCCACAACTTTTATCAATTAAGTTTGCCATCTTATATGGATGTAGTTTGTAGCACCACTAAATAATTACAACAGTAACATCACAGATCACTGATCACAGATCACCATATAATAATAATGAAAAGTTTTCAACTATTGTGAGAATTACCAAAATGTTACATAGAGACACAAAGTAAGCACAGGCTATTGGAGAAATAGTGCCAACAGACTTGCTCAATGCAGAAATGCCACAAGTCTTTAATTTGTAAAAAATACAGTATCTGTGAGTGCAATAAAACAAAGTGTAATGAAATGAGGTATGTCTGTAGCAAATAATGACTATATCATAAAAGAAAAAAGATCACAAATAAACAGCCTAATGATGTACCTCAAGAAACTGGGGAAACAAGAACAAACTAAACTCAAAATTAGTAGAACAAGGGAAATAATAAAGATCAGAGCAGAAATGAATGAAATAGAGACTAAAAAATGCAGAAGATTAATAAAAATAAGAGTTTTTTTTGTAAAGACAAACAAAATTGATGCATTTCTAGCTAGACTAAGAAAAAAGAGAAAACACTCAAACAAAATCAGAAATGAAATAGGAAACATTACAACTGATGCCACAGAAATACAAAGGATCATAAGGGAGTATTATGAAAATTATATGCCAACAAATTGGATGAGCAAGAAGAAATGAATAAATTCGTGGACACATTCAATCATCCAACATTGAATAATAAAGAAATAAAAAATCTAAATAGACTAATCACCAATGAAGAAAGAATAAGTAATAAAAATTCTCCTATCAAAGAAAAGAAAAGGACCTCATGGCTTCACCGCCAAATTCTACCAAACATTTAGAGGAAGTAATACCAATTCTTCTCAAAGTATTCAAAGAAATTCAGTATTTTCAGTATTTTCAAAGAAAACTGAAAAGGAGGGAATACTTCCAAACTCATTCTATGAGGCTAGCCATTACCCTGATACCAAAATCATGCAAAAATACAACAACAACAACAACAAAAGAAAGTTACAAGCCAATATCCCTGATGAACATAGATGCAAAAACTATCAACAAAATACTAGCAAACCAAATTTAACAGCACATTAAAAAGATCATTCATTATCTTCAAGTAGGATTCATCCCAGGGCTGAAAGTATGGTTCAACATACACAAATCAATAAATGCGATACATACTATTAAAAGAATAAAGGACAAAAACCATATGATAATTTTCATAGATGAAGAAAAAACACTTGACAAAATTCAACATCTCTGTATAACAAAAACTCTCGACAGATTAGGTACAAAAGGTATGTAACTCAACACAATAAAAACCATATATGACAAAATCGCAGCTAACATCATAATGAATGGGGAAAAGTTGAAAGCTTTTCCACTAAGATCAGGAACAAGACAAGGATGTCTACTTTCACCACTTCTATTCAAAATATTACCAGAAGTCCTGACCAGCAATTAGGCAAGAGCAAGAAATAAAATGCATCCAAATTGAAAAGGAAAAAGTCAAACTATACTATTTGCAGATAACATGATTGTATATATAGAAGAACCTGAAGAGTCCACAAAATACTGTTAGAACTAATAAATTAATTTAGTAAAGTTGCAGGATACAAAATCAACACACAAAACTCAGTAGCATCTGTATACACTAATAGCAAACTATCTGAAAAAGAAATTAGGAAAACAATCTCATTAACAATAGCTACAAAAAAATAAGATACCTAGGAATAAATCTACCCAAGAGGGTGACAAAAAAAAGGCCAACACTGAAAATTATAAAACAGTGATGAAAGAAATTGAAAAGGACACAAATAAATGTAAACATTTCACGTGTCCATACCCAAACCTATCTATAGATTTATTCAATCTCTATCAAAATACCAATGACATTCCTCATAGAAATTTTTTAAAATCCTATAATTTGTATGGACCCACAAAAGACCCAGAAAAGCCAAAGCAATCTTGAGCAAAAAAACAAAGCTGTTGGCATCATACTACTTGACTTCAAAATATACTACAAAGCTATAGTAACCAAAACATCACGGTATTAGCGTAAAAACAGACACATAGATCAATGGAACAGAATAGAGATCCCAGAAATAAATCCACACATCTACAGCCAACTTATTTTTGGCAAAGGTGCCAAGACCACATATTAAAGAAAGGACCATATTTTTAACAAATGGTGCTAGAAATTGGATATCCACACACAGAAGAATGAAACTGGACCCCTATCTTTCACCATATACAAAAATCAACTCAAAATGAATTATAGACTTAGATGTAAGACCCAAAACTAAAAAATGCTAGAAGAAAACATAAAGAAAATGCTCCATGACATTGGACTTAGCAAGAATTTTTTGAATATGACTCCAAAAATATTGGCAACAAAAGCAAAAGTAGACAAATGAGATTATAGCAATCTTAAACACTTTTGCACAGCAAAGGAAATATCTACACAGTGAAAAGACAGCCTGCATAATGGGAGAAAATATTCGCAAACTATACATCTTACAAGTGGTTAACATTCAAAATATATGAGGAACTCAAACAACTCAATAGCAAAAAAAAAAATAATCCTATTACAAATGGGCAGAAGACCTTAATAGACAATTCTCAAAAAGAAGACATACAAATCACCAACAGGTATATGAAAAAAATGCTCAGCATCACTAATCATTATGGAAATACAAATCAGAACCACAATGAAATATAACCTTACTCCAGTTAGAATGGACATTATGAAGAAGACAAAAAATAACAAATTTTAGCGAGGATGGAGAGAAAAGGGGACACTAACAGCCTTGATGGGCATGTAAATTAGTGCAGCCACTATGGAAAACAGTATGGAGCTTCCTCAAAAAATTAACAATGAAACTGCCATATGATTCAGCAATCTCACTATGGGGTGTATGTCCAACAAAACAGAAATAAGTTTGTCCAAAAAACCGTGCACTTCCATGTTTATTGCAGTGCCATTCACAATAGCCAGGATATAGATTCAACCTAAGTATCCACCAATGCATGAACAGATAAAGAAGATGTAGTTTATATACCAAATGGAACCCTTGTCAGTTATAAAAAAGAATGAAATCTGCCATTTGCAACATGGATCAACCTGGAAGACATTATGTTCAGTAAAATAAACCAGACGCAGAATGACAAATACAACAGGATCTCACTCATATGTAGAATCTAAAATGTTGATCTCATAAAAGCAGAGAATAGAATAATCATTACCAGAGACTGGGAAAGATTTGGCGGGGGGGGCGGGTGGCATGCAGGGAAAAAGAGATTTGTCAATGAGTACAACATTAAAATTAGATAGGAGGAATAAATCATAGTGTCCTATTGCACATTAGAGTAACTATAGTTAATAATGTATTGTGTATTTCAAAATAGCTGGAAGAGAGGATTTGGAATGTTCTCACTACAAAGAAATGATGTATGTTTCAGATGATGGACACACTTCTTAGATTTGATTATTACATAATATATACATGTATCAAAACATCACATGTACCCCATAAATGTTTCAATGAAATTTTTTAAAAAGAATAAAAAGAAAAAGATACTTTCTATGACTTCAATCTTTAAATTTATTGAGACTTGTTTTGTGGTTTTTCATATGGTCTATACTGGAGAATGTTCCATGTGCACTTAAGACGAATGTGTATTCTGCTGTTATTGTGTAGAGTATTCTACATACGCATATTAGATATAGTTGGTTTATTGTGTTGCTTAAGCCCTCTGTTTCTTTACTGTGCTTCTGTCTAGATGTTCTATCAATCATTGAAAATTGTGTATTGACATCTCCAACTGGTATTATAGATTTATTTCCTCCTTTAATTCTGTCAATGTTTGCACGTGCATTCTGGGGCTCTTTTATTTGATACATGTATTTTTAAAATTGATATAACTTCTTGATGAATTGGTCATTTTATCAATATATTATGTACTTTTTTGGTCTCTTTTAACAGCTTTTTATTTAAAGTCTATTTTATCTGATGTTTGTACAGCCACTCTGCTGTCTTTTGCTTACTGTTTGCATGGAATCTTTTTCCTCTTTTTACTTTCGCTCTCTTTGTATTTAAGAGAGATTTTCATAGACAACATATAGTTGGATCATGTGTTTTTATCCATTCAGCCAATATTTTCTTTTGATTAGAGAGTTTAATCTATCATCATTTAAAGTAATTACTGTAAAGGAAGGACTTACTTATGTACTTCTTCCATTTTGCTATTTGTTTTCTGTATTTCTTATGCCTTTTGTCCCTTATTTTCTCCATCACTGACTTCTTTTGTATTTATTTTATTTTTGTAGTGAAACATTTTGACTCTTTTCTTATTTTCATATATTAATAATTTTAACTTTTTTTTCTAGTTGTCATGGGATTACATTTAACATCCTAAATTTAAAACAATCTATTTTGAATTGATACCCACTTAACTTTAAAAGCATAAAATAAACTTTTCTCCTACACATCTCCACTATTCCTTCATGTTTGGTGTTGTCAAAAAATACAACTTATATATTATATTCCCAATAATATATATTTGTAATATTTCTTGTGCATTTGTTTTTTAAATCCAATAGGAAATAAAAAGTTCAAAACAAAAATACAGTAATACTTGCTTTTATATTTGCCCATGTATTTACCTTACTGAAGATCTTTATTTCTTCTTATGGCTTTGAGTTACTATCTAGTGTCCTTGCATTTCAACCTTAAGGATTCTATTTAGCATTTCTTGTAGGGCAGTTGCAGTGGAAATGAATTCCCTCAATTTTTGTTTTCTTGGGAATGACTTAATCTCTCTTTCATTTTGAAGGACACTTTTTGCCAGATATAAAAATCTTGGTTGATTGTTTTCTTTTTTCAGCAATAAAATGTCACCCCACTGTCCTCTGACATTCACGTTTGTTTGTTTGTTTTTTCAATAAATGGTGCTGGGAACATTCATGGTTTTTTATGAGAAATTGGCGGTCAATCTTATTGTGGATTCTTTGTAAGTTAAAGTTAGTTGCTTCTCTCCTACTGCTTAAAAGATTCTTTGTTTTTGCTTTTTGACAGTTTGATTATAACATGTCTTGGTGTGAATATCTCTGAGTTTATTACACTTGGGGTTCTTGAGATTCTCAAATGTGTAAATGTCTGTCTTTAATCAAATACACAAAGTTTTCATCCATTATTTCTTCCAATACTGTTTACTCCCCTTCTCTCTTTTCTCTTTCTCAGACTCTTGTCTGCACACGTTGGCCCTTCCATGGTGTCCCACAGGACCCCGAGGCTCTGTTCAATTTTTTTCATTCTGTTTTTCTTTTCACGCCTCACACTTAATAATTTTAAAGGACCTGTTCTCAAGTCTGCTGATTCTTTCTTTAGCCTATTCAAGGATGCTGTCGAACTCCTCTAGTGAATTTTTCATTTACATTATTGCATTTTTCAACTCCAGAGCTTCTGTTTGATTCATTTTTAGAATTTCTATTTCTTTATTGATTTCCTAATATTATTTAGGTATTGCTCCTCTGGTTTCATTTAGTTGTCTGTCTGTGTTCTCTTTCAGCTCATTGATCATTTTAAAAGAATTTTTTTTAAAGTTTTTGTTGAATTGGTACAGCCATTATGGAAAATTATATGGACATTTCTCAAAAAATTAAAAATAGAACTACTGTAAGATCCGGCAAACCCTGTTGTTGAGTGTATATGCAAAGGAAATAAAATCAAAAGCTTTTAGAGATATGAGCACTCTCATGTTCATTACAGCATTTTTCACAGCAGCCAAGATTTGGAAACAACCTAAATGACCATCGGCAGGTGAATGGAAAAAGAGATTGTGATATATATACACACACAAACACACACGCATACACATAAACATATATACACGTATATGCATATGTATATATGAGATAGAATATTATTCAGGTGTCAAAATGAAGGAGATACTGTGATTCACAACAACATGGATGAACCTAGAGGACATTATGCTAAGTGAAATAAGCCAGACACAGAAAAAAAAAATGCTGTATAATCTCACTTATATGCAGAATCTAAAAAAAAAAAAATAGTTGAAGAAATAGAAATAGAGAGTAGAATGATGGTTACCAGGGTCAGGGAGGAGGAGGAAATGGGGTAGAAGTAGGTCAAAGGGTACAAAATTACAGTTAGGTAGGATGACTAAATCTAGAGATCTAATGTAGAACATGAGGACTATAATTAATAATATTATATTGTATATTGAAAATTTGCTAAATTAGTGGATTTTAGATGCTCTTACCACAATAAAAAGGTAACTATAGAAGGTGATGGATATGTAAATTTGACTATAGTAATCATTTCGCTATATTTCAAAACATCATTCTATGTACCTTAAATATATGCAATAAAAATAAATTAAAGAAATAAAGAAATATGCATTTAATAACTAAAAAATTAAAAATAAAATAAATAAAGTCTGTTGAGTAAGTCAGAGGCCTGTGTTTCTCATTAGAGTCAGTTTCTGGAGATTTATTTTTATCCTTTGGGTGATGTTTTTCTGTTTTCTTTTGGTATGCCTTTTGATCTTTTGTTAAAAAATAGGCATTTGAAAAAGCAGCCACTTCTCCAGTCTTTGTGAAGTGGCTCCATGCAGGGAAAGACCTTCACTCATCAGCCTGGCAAGAAGGTTCAAGGTGCTCTCAAACATTTTCTGGGTATATGTCTTCCATGGGTCTGTGCACGTGTTTTTGTTACAGTTTCCCTTACTCATGCCTGCTTTTAAATGTCTTAATTTCCTTAAGAGTCTCACACCTACATCATCTTGCTTTAGCTGTTCTATTTTATTTTTCTGCTTATAATCTCCCGTCCCCAGGAACCCATGTGTCTACAGTTCCCATGCAACTCTGATGAACCACAATGCCCACCACTGCTTTCAGCACCATCCCACCTGATATTGAAACCATGCCACCGCTCCCATCAGTGTTTTGAGTCAGACAAAACAGAAACCAATCCTTTGGACAGTCGCAGACAAGCCAGAATGTTTCAAATAAGTGCTACTTTTTTTCTTCCACCCCAAGGAAGGAACCAGGAATTGGGTGGCTTCTTCCTGACCACACTGTCCTGCACTGTACAGGACAGGGAAAGGGCAAACAAATATGCCACAAATTTTCCTACTATTTTGGGTGCAGCTTTTCCTTGGTTAGGCATTATCTTGGTGGTTATAGCTTCTTCACTGATTGCTAAAATTCTCACAAAGCTATTGTGGTATGTATGTTGTTAGTTATTTAGTGTTTTTATGGGAGAAAGGATAGCTTGGAGCTTCCTACTCAGCCATCTTGCTGATGTCCCTTCCTTTCCTCCAATTCTTTCATGTTTATTGTGTGCATGTTATATTTTTTCAACCATATATTTCATTTACCTCTGTCATTATGTTTTTAAAATGTATATTTTCTGTCTGCGCCTGGCTTATTCACTTAACATAATGTTGTCCAATTTCATCCATGTTGTCATAAATGACAGGATTTCTTTCTTTCTAAACACTGAATAGTACTGCCTTGTGTGTGCACCACATTTTCCTTATCCGTTCATCCATGGGTGGGCACTTAAATTGATTCCATAACCTGGCTGTTAGGAATAGTGGTGCAGTAACCATGGGGGTTCAGTCATCACTTCAGCACACTGATTTCAGATCTTTCGGGTAAATACCCAGAAGAGGGGTTGCTGCTTCATATGGTAATTTTATTTTTAGTTTTTTGAGGAATCTCCATACAGTTTTCCATAATGGCTGTACTAATTTACATTCTTACCAACCATGTCCAGGAATTCCCTTTTGTCCACATCCTCGCCAGTACTTATTTTTCTTTTTCATATTAGCTATTCCGGCAGGTGTGAGGTAATATCTTATTGTGGTTTTAATTGGCATTTCCCTAATGATTAGTGACGTTTAGCATTTTCTCGTGTGTTTGTCAGTCGTTTGTATGTATTCTTTTGAGAAATATCTATTCAGGTCCCATGTCCACCTTTTAATTAGATTATTTATTTTATTTCTATAGTTGTTTGAGTTCCTTAAATGTTTTGGATATTAACTCCTTATGAGATATATGACTTTCAAACATTTTCTCCCAACCTGTAGGTTGTCTCTTCACTCTGTTAATTTTCTTCCTTAGTTGTACAGACGCTTTTTGTTTTGATGTAGTCCCATTTGTCTATTTTTGCTTCTGTTGCCTGCACTTTAGGAGTCAAATCTTAAAAATAATTACCCAGACCGATATTGTGTAGTTTTTCTCCTATGTTTTTTTTTTTTCCCAACAGTTTTACAGTTTCAGGTCTTATGTTTAAGTCTTTAATTCATTTTGAGTTGACTTTTGTATATGATGTCACATAGTTCCAATTTCATTCTTCGGCATATAAATACCTGGCTTTCCCAACACCATTTATTAAGGATACTGTCCTTTTCCTATCACATATTCTGGGTACCTTTGTCAAAAATCAATTGACTATAGATGCAGAGGTTAATTTCCAGATTCTATATTCTGTTCCACCTTTTGTTGTGGAATATAAAACAGTAGAAATCATCCAAGCAGGGAGTAGAATGGTGGTTACCAGAGGCTGGGAGGTGGGGGAAATGGGGTGATCATGTTCAAAGGGTACAAAGCCTCAGTTAGACAGGAAGAGTAAGTTTGATTTTTTTAAAGATCTATGTCACAGCATTGTGAATTTAGTAAATAATAGTACATCACATGTTTCAAAATTGCTAGGGGAATAAGTTTCAAATATTCTCACAACAAATAATAAGTAATTGAGGTGGTTAATATGTTAACTAACCTGATTTAATTATTCCACATTCTGTTCATAAATCATAACATCACTCTGTGTCCCATAAATATATACAACTATAATTTTTCAATTAATAATAACTTAAAATTCATATTGTGTACATGGCATAGAATTGGGCCTTTTTATCAAGCCTGACAATCTTTGCCTTTTAGTTGGAGGGATTAGACTATTTGCCTCTAATATAATTAAATTATATATAATTTGTTTTACATTTATATGTACCACAAAATTATATCCAATAATCTGGATGAGCTTAAATCTTTCTGCTATTTGATGAGTTTTTTTGGCCCATCTGTTCTTTGTATGTTTATTTTTCCTCTTTTTTTAATCTTCTTCAGATTATTGGAGGTTTTTTCATTCTTTTTAAATCTACTGTTCACTTTTTGCCTGTACTTCCTTTATTTTCCCTTTCTTCTTTTCTTTCTTCCTCTCTCTCCCTCTCTCTCTGTCTCTTTCTTGCTTGCTTTGTTGTTGCCCTCAGATTTATAATATATATACTTAAGTTATCATAGTCTACCTTTAAACATCATTATACAATTTCAAATTTTGCGTAAGAGTTTTACAACAGTATATTTCTGTTCCTCCACCATTTGTTGTGCTTTATCTGGCATACTTTTTTTTATTACATGTGTTAGAAACATTATGAAACAATGCTATTATTTCTACTTTATGTAATCAATTATATTTTAAAAACTAAATATTGAGAAAACAAATTTTTAAAAAATTTATTCACATACCTATCACTTTTAATGTTTTTCAATTCTGTGTGTAGATTCAAGTTTCTACCTATTATAATTTTCCTTTCATCTGAACTGCTTCCTTTAACATTTCTTCTAGTTAGTTTTGCCACTGAAAATTGTCTTCCTTTTTAAAAGGTCTTGAAAATTTGAAAAATTTTCTAACTTCCTATTAAGAAGCATCTTTTATTTACTTTCATTTTTGGACAATATTTTCAGTGAATATAAAATTCTAAGTGATATTTATTTTGTTCCAGCACTGCAAGAGCA
Source organism: Daubentonia madagascariensis (assembly GCA_023783475.1). Taxonomy (NCBI): domain Eukaryota; kingdom Metazoa; phylum Chordata; class Mammalia; order Primates; family Daubentoniidae; genus Daubentonia; species Daubentonia madagascariensis. Next base: position 1,957,443 of record JAKFHU010001747.1, on the reverse strand, counting down.
TCCTTTCATTGTCTTCTGGCACAATTTGTGAGAATTCTGCAATTGTGTTTATTTATGTCTCTCTCTCTCTGTCTTCTCTGGATATGCAAAATTTTCTCTTCACAGTGGGATTTCAATAATTTGATTATGAGATGCCTTGGTGTTGATTACTTTCTATTTATGTTGGTTGCTACTTGTCAAGCATTTTTGTGAGTTTGTAGTTTTCATCAAGTTCGGACAAATTTTCACTTGTTATTTCTTTAAATACTTGTCTCTCCCTCCACATGCTCTTCTTGGACTTCAATTACACACGTACTAAATTCCTTGATATTATCTCACAGGTTGCAGAGGCTTTTTAAATTTTTTATCATATCTCCACTCTGCTTCATTTTGCATAAGGTGTTGCTTTTACTGACATTTTTTGTTTGTAGCATCCAATATACTATCTATCCCATTGATTGTATCTTGGATTTCAGAAAAAACATTTTTTTTTTATTTCTAGTTGTCTTCTCTTTCTCTTCTTATTATATTCCTATTTGCTTTTAAATCCATAAATAAGCTGATAATATTTATAAAACTCTTTTAAGCTTTTCATCTGCTAACCTCATAATCTCTGTAATTTCTGGGTATTTTCTTAGTGACTGAATTTTCACCTAGCTATGGTTCACAATCTGCTGCATCTTTGCATGCTTAATAAATTTATTTTAGATGCTGGACATTGTGAATGTTATATTGTTGAGTGTTCAGAATTAGTTGCATTACTTTAAAGAGTTTTAAAGTAATTCCTGTTTTACCAGGGAATGAAGTGATTTCTGGATGAGGTCAATGCATTTGAGACCTGTCTTTATGCTTTGTTAAGGCAAGTCTAGAGTAGCCTTTACTCTAGGACTAATTTGGCCTTAGTACTAGTAAGTGACAATGTTGGGATCTCTGTTTATTGCTCAGTGTCTTCCATATGGTCTGTCTTGACTAGCCCAATAGAATTAAAATATCTCCCAACACTATATAGATTCTGGGAACTGTTTACTTTGTAGCTCCCAAGAAATTATTCTTTGCCTGACCTCATGGAATTTCTTTTTATGCATGTGCAAATTAGTATATAGCTGAATATTCAAGAACACCACCAATGAGAATGTCTGAAACACTTTCCGTATACATTTCTCTTTGATACTTTGTTCCACAAATGTCATCCATCTCAGCCTCCCTGGAGTTTGTTTTCTGTCCATCCAACTCAGCAAGACTCTTCTCTGCTTAAGTTCCTCCTCCCTTGGTTGTGATTCTGAAAATACCCTCAAGTATAAAACTGGAGTATTCTAAGAAGGGCTGATCCCATCGGTTTTCCTTCTTTCTGGGATCACAGTCATGTACCATTGACAGTTTTGTAAGTTTTTCTTTTTCTTTTTTTTAATCTCATCCTGATTGCTGCTTCATGTGCCAAAGCAGAAAACTATAGTGAGGATTCCTAGAATTAATTAGCTATTTATAAATGAATCAATGCCAGTTTTGTGGTTAGTATATTGAATGTGAAGTGTTTGCGGGATAGCCACTTGAGGATAATCGCAAGCAACTGGATATTTAACAATTCATGAGAGTGATTTGGATAGGATATATATTTGGGGAGTCATTTTCACGGACCTGACAATTTATGGCAGAGGAGTAGAGATGAGAACAATTATAGTCAAGTGATGGGTGCATTATATAAATTGCTGGTGTTAATGAGTTTTGAGAAGTGGGGGAGTAGCAGCTATGTTTTATGAATTAAATATGCAAGAAGAGTGTGCATGGGATGATAGAGGAGACAGCAGTCTGGAGGGAAATATGCCCTGCCCGGTTATAAATCATTCAAATTAGTAGTTACCTATGTTCTTCTTCTCAGATGAGAGAATCTTTGAATTTTCGAGCTCAATCTCAGGTTTTATGAATATGTTGCTTCAGATTAACCAAGCTGGGAAAGAAACAGATGAATAAATTGACACAAGCTAAAACCACACTCAAACTACACAGGACTCAAATGATGTAGACATGCACAATACATGCGGGGGAATTTGAAATGCTTTGGGTAGGTATAGAGTATCCTCCAGGATCAACTTTAAGATATGGGACAAAAATATAATAACCAATAACAACCAAAACTCAATGGCTTTTTCCTAATTTATCTTTCTTTTTCACTATTAACATAAATTTATAACTTATTAGTACCAGAAGTTTTCTCAGCGTCCAGATTCTGTAGTTTATCATCAGTATGAAAATCGACGTCAAGCGAGGTTAATCAAATGCAGGGGGTTGTGTCCTAAGTTAGTGGCAGAGCCAGAACTACACAGGACTCAATCCTCCCGGCCTCTAGTCCAGAGCTCTTTTCCTTGAGTAGGTTTGTGCCCACAGCCGGCCTTCTGCTCACTGAAAAGTGTCTCACTCTCCCCGGACACACAATTCAGCTAAATCCCTGGCCTCACTCGAAGTTGGGTAACTTCATCTATCCTTCCAGGCCTGCATGTAAAACCTCCCACAGAGTGCTGTTCTGTTTTTCCTCCCCTGTCCACTGGCATCTGCTAAACCACAAGATGGTCTTAGAAGCCACATGTTGAAATGGGAGCACTTCTGTTAGTCTGGACCAAATATAACCGTGAGGCGCTTCCTTTCTCTCCTACCACCACCATTTGTATTTTAAGTGAATAAAAAATAAACTATTGTGTTACGTCACTGAGATTTAGCGATTCAGCTTTCAAAGAAGCAAGTGCTTCCTTAATTAACCAAGATCCAAAAGTTTGTATAAAATAATAAACTGAGAGCATGTTTTGATAAGCTAAGAATAGATGCCCCTGGGAAGGACAGGTGTAAGGAAGGGTGAACTCGTAAGGGATACTCTTCCCCACTCTCTCTTTGTGCCTACTCTGCTTCTATCTCAATTAAAGAGGGGAACTAGCTCATGCAGGGGTGGTTTCTTTACAACCTGAGGTAGAACATGTAAACTTTATTCAATGCACAGGAGATGCTAAAATTGAATTGAGAGCTAAGCCAAAAACTATGCAGGAAAGCTCAGTTTTGAACTTGGAGACAAAAGCCCTAAGGACAACAGACAGCAAGTAAAAGTGTGAATGTGACAGGAGGGGTGAACTAAAAAATATCCCTTTAAAAATAGAAGTTAGCAGAGTCTTAAACTTTTCTTTATAAGCCATGGGGTGTGGTGCACAGGAGGGTTTTGTTTCTTTGTCCTATTTTAGAGAGAAGACACCTGTAACATATCTTGTTGTTCATAGTCATGACACTATATCCTCTCTTCCGAAAATAACCTCTGAGATCAAGTATCCATCATCCTAGCCCATTAGAAAACGGGCCATCCATTCCTATTAGCAACCAGTCCTAGTCACTCAATATCACCCAAGGAAGCCACTTAAGACAAACTGCAGAACTGGGTGGCGTGGAGTGAGCGAGTCACCACATTCATTTTTCCTCGTATTGGAACTTGCTCACCTAATTTCATTGTCTCCCGTAACACAGCAATCTATTTGGGTTCATTGACTGGTCTGGATTTACACAGGTTATTTGAAAGATAAAGGTCAGATACACACCAGACTGCCAGAACCACATTTATTAACCACAGCCTTCCCACACCCCCTGACCCCCACTGCCTCACTGACTTTTAACATCATCAGTGTCATCTGAAGCATGAGAGCAGTAAATTTAATGTGGCAGAACACGAAACGGGAGCCAAGAATGAAGCCACAGATTAGTGATAGACGATGCCAAGTTCAACCTTATTAGCCTCTGAAAACCCACACTGCTCTGCCAAGCCAGTATCTAAACCTTGTTATATACAGAGGACCTAGACGGTCCAGTTGCTGCTGGTTTTAATCAGAGGATGACAAAGAGGCAATTAGACATGGCTTGGAGCTGAAGATGAAGTCCTTCCTCAAGGGGATCTGAGATTCTGGCCTAAGAAGTTTTAAAAATTCTTTCTTCACTCTCTGCCTTGAACCATGCTACTTTTATAGCACCAGCCTTCAGACTTTGATTTCTCTTTTAAGATTCTCACATATGCTTTCACAATGCAAGGCATCCTCAAGAAATAAAATATCAAAAGTTGCTCCAGTGCAAAGAAGAGATCTCCTTGTTCTCCATTAGCTTCATCAAGCTGTAACTTTGATGCTGCCCTTTGGGGATAGAAACCTCCTTGGAGGTCAACAAAAAATAGAACTAGGACATAGCATGATGCAAATGCTGTACATGGATGGTACTCAGCAATTACCATTAGGATGGCTGGGCTCATTTGACTCTTTTTCTCAATGAATATTGTGGGAAGTGGCGAGCTATTCAAGGGGCCAGGGTGAGGATGTTGTGGGGGTCCTAAGGACTGGCTCAGTATAAAGTCCTAAAGGCTGGAGCAAACCAAGAGAGTTAGTTAAATTACAACATGAGAATGATTCTTTAGAAGACCAGAACATGCCTTGAAGCCTGCCTTAGCTGACAAGACAATTTTGTATATCAAGTCCATAAGGTGAGCAGAGACTGGAAATGAAATCTTTATATAGAATTAAAAATAATTGCATATAGCACCTGCGTCTATTTCGTATCTTATACACTACATACTTTTAATACTAATTTTAAAACAGTACTAAAAAAAAAAGGAGGTTTTGTTTTCTCCACATATTGGATATTGTGAGAAACAACTAAAAGCAAGAAAAGAAAGGACACTGGGTGACAGGAATAGAAGAAACCCAAGCTGAAAGCACACACAGAGGACAAAACTGTGTGTTCTGATGTTAGGCGCAGACCAGAGGAGCTAGAAACTTAGAATGAATAAATTTAAAGAACAGGGCAAGCTCCGTGCAGTGTTCAGAGTACTGAACTAATGTGCGATCCACGGGCCAGCAGCACCTTCATCACCTGGGAACCTGCTTAAGATGCAGAAACGTGGGCCCCACCCTCCCTGCTAAATTGGACTCTACATTTTAACAGGATTCAAAGGACAATTAATGTTGGGGAAGCACCATGTTCAAGATCTTCATCAGAAAGGACAGAGCCAGGCTGACCTCACAGCAGCCCCTGTAAATACTTGAGCAAGGGGAGGTAGCAACCTTTGCCTTCAGACCCAAAGTCTACACTTTGTAAAAAGAAAATGGACTGCCCCACTGGACAAAGTTTGAGAAAGAAGCAGAGCAGAGTCCTGGTAAGTATGGTCTTCCACCATAGGCAAGGAGGAGAAGCAAAAAAGACTGTCCTGCTCTGCACTCAAGACCATACGCCTTTCCCTCAGAACCCTGCCCTGCCCTGCCCACACCGATCCACACATCCTGAAGGGAATCCTGTTTGTCCATATGGCTCAATCCCTGTTAAAGGACCCACAGCCAGCTGTCAGGGAAAGAGGACCTACATAGCTCCAAAGAAGACCAGGGCCAGCTGCTGTTCCCCATTCGCCCAGCTCTTCATCTGCAGTTATAAAAAGACAAGCAAATATCACCAAATGTGAGTAAAATAAACATCATAAACAGAATTTATAATGAAAATATTTAATAACTAATGTAGCACGGACTCCAAAAACTTAAAAGATGTGCTAACCATGAACATCCAGAATGGCCACACTGGAGCCATACAGCTGGTTGTCACTTATGGCCGAAGTCAGTGCTTGTCAAACTTCAGCCTGTACTGGAGTCACCCAGAGGACTTGTTAAAACACAAACTTCTGGGTCCCACCCCAGAGATCCTGATTCCACAGACCCGGGGCAGGGCTGGGAAATCTGCATTTCTAACAAACTCCCAGGTGATGCTGATGCTGCGGGTCCAGTGAGTGCACTCTGAGAACACTCCACTGGCCACAGCCATTAAGCCGAACAGCCAATCTGGGAACAAACCAGGAATTACTCAGGAAATGGATGGACATTTAAAAAATGAACCAATGCCAGGAAGAATGGAAAGCCTATTTTCAACTTAAAACATGTGGTTGTTGTAAAAATAAGCAAACAACAAACAAATATAAAAAGAATTATTAATTAATTATGTGATAAAAAAATAAACCAAATATATGAATAATAAATTGGACCCAAAAAGACCAAATTGGTGATCTGGGAAATAAAATGTAGGTGCTTTCTCACAATATACAACAAAACGCAAAACTATATAAAATGTAAGATAAAACGTAAGAGACATACAGACCATTCCAGGGTGTTAAAATTTATCTGGCATGTGAAAAAGAGAGAAAAAAATGAGAAATAATTTTTAAAAGGAAAAAATTTGCCTGTGCTATAAAAAAAGGTTTTGAGCTGAAGATGTCCATCATGCACGAAGAAGGGTGAATTATTTAAAAGAACCATGTATAAATACGTTCTTGTTTTACATAACTGAAACTTTGTACCTTCACCAACATCTCCCTGTTTCCCCTCAACAATGTGACCATAGTTAACAATACTTTATTATATACTCAAAATTTGCTAAAAGGAGAGATATTAAGTGTTCTCACCAAAGGGGGAAAAAAAGTAGAAGAAAAAGAAGATAGATACAATTTTAATACTATATATACCTTAATTTTTAAAAAGCAAACAAATAAAATTAAAAAATCATTGTTCATTCTCATCTAAGAGGATAAAGTTAACTTTTTAAAAGGTTACTATTAAAGAAAAAGTAGCCAACCAGAAAACAAACAAAAATTATATTAGTCCAGAACTTCTCTTTAGCAACACTAAATATGAGAAGACAGTGGAGATATATTGTTAAAATGAGGAGAGAAAATCATTTTAACCATAGAATTCTTTACTCAGACAAATGAGCAGCCAAGTGTGAACATAAAATTAAAAGCACTTCCAGACAGACAGGACCCCAGAAAATTCGCCAGCCCCACACCCCCACCACAGAATTAATCAAGGATGTACTACAAGTAAAACAAACAAAAAACAAAACAAAACAAAAAAGAATCCAAGGAAACAAGGGAAATGTGAACTACATGAAGCCCATACACAGGCACAGTGTGTCACAGGGAAGGTAATTAGCCGCGGTTAGAACGAGATCCCTGCGTGTTCCGCGCGGAAGTCCGCAGCGGGCGTGGCGGGGATGGGCGGAGAGCAGCAGGTGAACTGGCAACGATGCCTTTTGCTCTTTTTTCCCGCTCTTTGCCTTTCTTTCATCCTGCCCAAACATTTCCTCCTTGCTTTATTCTTCTCCTTGTCCTGTCTTTATTTTCAAATTGGATGCTTTTGTCTGTACAGTACAGAAAACCCAACTAAATGTAAATAAACAGAGAAATGCATTATTTCTCACAGTACGAGGCAGGGCGGCTACGAGGAAGCCTGCTCCAGTGCCCCACAATGTCGCTGAGCACTTGTCCTCAGGCTGGTTCCTGCCTCGCCACGAGGTTGTGTTACAAATCTTGGGGGGACGTGACAATGTGCGATAGGAGAAAGGAAAGTTTTATCAAGAAATTTTTTACCAAGAAATACCACCTGAGTTCTGGCTCCCAGGTGATGCTAATGCATCTGGTTTAGGGGCCACAGTTTGAGAAACACTGGTTTAACCCATCCAGGGCTTCAACCAATCAGTGTTCATTCCCTGGGCCGGGGACAGGGCTCCTCCTATTTCCGGGAGGCACATGGATTCGGGGTGTGGGCTAGGTCTCTGTGTACCATCTGTGTCCTGTTTGGAAATGAAAAGGTGGAGTGGATGTTATTAGGTCAGAATTCCACAGGTTCTGCCACTGCTCACATTTGTACACTGGGTCTGGCCAACAGACCCTAACAGTCAGTACCAGGCTGAAGCACAAGAGGGAGATATCAGATGTCAGAGCAATAATTTTTGTTGTGAGACGTAGTTGCAGTACCAGTGAACCCTGCTGCAGAGATCTGTGAGGGTGGGATTGGAGCACACAGCTTAGGGCTGGCACCCCTCTTGCCCCTTCCCTCTGCCTCGGGCCCAGCACCCCAATCCTGCACAGAAACACACTGAAGTCCTAGGCTTTCCCCACCTTTTAGCCAGCCACAGTTAAGAAAGAAGTTGGAGACAGAGAGGTCTGGAACCTGCTAAGGATGACCGTGAGCCCGTCACTGCACAGGGCTGTGTGAAATGCAGCCTTTTCTTCCTCGTTATACAAAGGTCTGCCTCCAGAGTCGCCTCCCTGTATCACCAAACCAGACCACACTTTCCTCGATGACCCAATTTAAGTTCCACTTTACGTCCAATCCCCCCCAACTCCATTTGAATTTCAGCTCACTCTTTCCTAACTCCCTAGTCATATATCTAATTCTGTGCTGTTTTTTATTGTTCCATCCCTTTTTTTAAGGTGAGAAGTCTGATTTCTCCAACAAAACTGTATGTTCTTCCAAGAGTATGAGGGGGCTATTTTTCTATTAGTTTCCTTCATTCCAGGCCAATGTGGTATCTTTGAACAGCCACATTAAACCCCTGCAGCAAGACAGACATCATCTAAAACCCACAGAAATCAAAGACAAAGTTATAGAGCAACTGTTCCTTGAAATCTTCATTCCTTCACTTACTTATGTGACTTGGACAATTTAATCCGTCTGCATTTTAATATTCCCTTCTATTGGAAAGGAGATAATGTATGTGAAAGGCCTGATTCTAAACCTTCCAAAAAGTAAGACTTAATAATTGGTAAAATTTCTTACAATTATTAAAAGATCAACATATGCATGTGCCCTTCATTTAAAAACTGGCTCCTTTTCTCCTCAGATCAGCATCTTATACTCCGTTCTCCCAGATGTCCACCTCACAGCTCTTTCCATTATAAATCTGCCTTACCATTCATACATACCTATATCTTTTTAGTGGCTATTTCTAATCTGGATTTCTCTTTATTCTAGGAATGGATCCTTCTCTGACAGGATGCCTCCATGTTGGGTTCAGTCTACCTTCCACCACTACTGAGCCCTCCTATCTCAATGTCCCTGACATATTCACATTGAAATCAGTCCACATGACAAATGGGACCTCACGTCCTTAAGCACCCTTAAGTTACTTCTGAAATCACAATAAAATTTTTCTTTCAACTCTAAAAGTAGCCAGGAAATTGAAGTACAGCCATCTGGGTAGAAATCTGAGAGCTGAGGCGATGGGTTTGCATCTGGAAGGTCAGCTCCCCCTCAAACACGTGCCTCTATAACTTCTACATCTGCCCTTGTTCTCCTGTTCTCTACTGGAGACCATTCACGCTAGCATGCCTTTGGCCTCAGCAAGTAGGCTACTATTTTTGTCCATGGCTAATATTTGTCATTATGCTTGAGCTTCTGCTGTTAGGTTCTTAATTTAGGTGTTGCACCATACCTGGAGGATCAAGCCATGTGGTTTCACAGGAAGTGAGAAGTCTTTAGAATAGAAAAGAACATGAGGTTGGCAAGCTGTTATGTGACCAGGAATAAAGAAACTCTGACAAGTCTACTTGTATAACTTTCCCACATTTCTCAGTCTTCAAAATTATCCAGGGGATATTTCTCTATTTGAAATATTTAGAACACTGAGACCTAGAATTTAGCTCAAGTATAAATCTCTGAAGATTTTAAAGGGGTCCCAAAGCCTCCATACACTTTAGTTCACGAATTTTGTTTACAGGGGAGTTCTTCATGCCTTCACTCGTAAAATTCATTTACTCTTTCTTACATACTCTTCCAACAAACTTGAGTACCGGGCATCCCAACCCATGTCCAACTAGAAATAGAAAATAAGAAGAGAGATTAATCTTCTTAGAAGTGTGTCTCCTAACATCAAGGAAATACAGCTGACAAGCAAGTAAAAAGACAGACTGACTACAAATAAAAATAAGATACAGGAATACAAAATTCAAAGCTATGGCAGTGATTAGGTCCAGAAGCTTTTCCCATCACATCGCCACTCCCTCCAGCCTTCATTGCATCCTCTTTCGTGGTTCACCTACTTCCCACCAGTCATCCTGCCCCAGCCTTCCTTCACTCTAGTTGATTCTCTGCAGTGTTACCAGGGTTATCTTCTTGCAAAAAAATTATAAGCTATGCTTACTTTAGTGCCTCTGTTGCACTACTTTTACCTTCAGGATAATGTTTTAAAATGTACCTGGTATTTTATTTTTATTCATATATGGTGAGGCCAACAGATCAGGAAATGACTTTTATTGAAAATATAGTTTGGTACCCACAGGTTCCAAGAGGAGGGAGTGTGCCTGGCCACACCAGGCCACTCGGGGAAGCTCCAGGTAGGCCAGGAGGCAGAAGGAGCAAGGGGAAAACAAGGGCAGGGGCCTTTATTGTGGCTTTCATGGGAAGGAATGGGTGAGACAGGGTCAGCAGGCTGAGGACTGGATGGTTTGAATAATTTTGGTAGGCTCTGGGATATGGGGGTGGTCCCTAATTGTGTAGCACCTGGCCCTGCAGTGATTTTGGGTGAGGGTCCATCGTCTCTGACTACAGGAACCTGATAAAAAGGGGGGTGGGGTATAGAATTAGGATTGGTTGGTTTGCACATCAAAGGCATGCACACAGGCAAGTATTTTGCTGTCCCTAGGAATTAGCTAGTCCTTGAAGATGTAGTCTCTCCTGGGTTAACAAGGCCTCAGGTGTCAAAGCATTATAAAAGAAAGAAAAAAACATAATTAATTCAGGCTTCTTCGTCAAGCTCTGAGGCCTTTGCACATCGCTCCCGGCCTCATCTCCATCCACTCCCAGTACACCGGCTTCCAGCCACCTGCCACAGACCACCTGTGCCCTTCCCACCCCTGTGGCTTTTCTCATAATGTTCCATGTGTCAGGAATTCTTTTCCTCACTGTCGTCACCTAGCAGACTCATCTGGAGCCCGCTCAAATTTCCCGAGTCCCTTTGGCACATGTACATGTTCTTTCCTGTCATCTCCTGTTCGATTTGGTTTATATCTCAGTTACAGTTAGGGCTTAATAAGTTGTATGTCATTTATCTATTAACATGTGCGTCTCCACCAGAAAAATAGGGGCGCTGTAAATGGAGACTGCCTTATCTGTCCTTGACTTCCCATTGGCTAGCACATACATTAGCCGTCACCGGCACACACCCAATACGGGCTGAATGCTCAGCAGATGTGAGCTCTTTTGTGTGGAAGCAAGCAGCCGCACCAACTAAATAGCTTCCAAAGGTATTACGTTAAGACAAAGCTGCTGGGATTTACATTAGGATTTTAGAAACTCAGATAAACTCTAATAAAAATAGGATTTATTAGTAAAGCTCAAAATCATCTTGCTCTTAGGAGTCTGACTGGTTTTGATCTTGGAAGGCTGATTTTGTGGAATGAAGCCCTAATTCCTCCCTCATCTCAGAGTTCAACTCAAATGTGCACGCCTGGCTTAAAGACAAGAAGCAGGGAAGGTTACTTTAAGCCTATGTTGGCTCTTTTGGAACCAAAGCTCTGCTTCATTCAAATAGTGAGGCGAGAGGAGTTTAGCTTTTTGGCGAATAAAGAACTCTAGGGATCACTGTGTAGGGGAGACAGGGGGATGTGGGATGGCAGCAGGCCTTTGTCATCACCTCTGAAATCAAGCTGTGTAGAGAGAGCCTAATTTTGCCTTGAATTATTGAACATAAAGTCACCAAGTGTTAGTTTAATCCTCCCTAGCTCCTCCGAAGACCTGTCTGTTGATGGAGTGAGGGTGAAGCATGATATTGTCAGGAAGACATTATGCCATTCTTGTGTTTGCTCAAATGGGGGTCCCGTTTCAGCTTAATTTACATGACATTCTCCCCCAAGGTAGTTTACAAACCCCTCTTCACCTAAGGAGCAAATGCTGACCCTATAGGACCAGAGTGCTCATTTCTGGAAGAGTACCAAGAACTTTACACATACAAGTGTGCTTGCATGCATGCATGACGTGTTTAATGTAGATGTGTGTGTGCACAGAGAGATTGAGGGAGAAGCAGAGTAGGGCTGTAAGGACTACTCTTTAGGTTATAAATCTATTCAAAATAATTTAAAATGTTTTCCAAAAAACCAGCCTTTCTATATTAGCCTGAAAAGAAATGTGACATGAGATTTTTGAAATAAAGTGCAAAAGAAATTTTAAAACATTTAAAGTGGCATAGTCTGTAGAGTTTGCCTTTCTTGGTAACAGTCTTGCAGGCCCGGCGAGGGCAGCCCTGTGGGATGGACAATGTCCTGTTGGTAAGGACTTTGGCTGCAAAAGGAGGACCCAGCTTGACCGCATGGGGTTTGCTTTGGGAAGTGCAGCATTTGACAGCTCACCTTCAACTTCCTCCGAGGCCACACTCTCCCCAAATGGCAAAAGTCCTACTTGGTCTGAAGTCGTGCTTAAGTCAGGAGCAAATGGCGGATTGTTTTTATAATTGTTCTTCCCTTGACGTATTTTTAACACAAGTGATTTGTGAGAACAAAAGGAGATAATTAAGTGCTGGAATATATTTGATTTATTAAGCATGGGATTATTTCTGACATTTATTGGTGACTCAAAGAGAGTCCGGAGCTGGAAAATATGTGCTCATTACTTTGCATGATGTTTAGATAAGACAGGGAGACGTGACCCGAGGCAAAAGTGACAATCTGGAAGTTCACCTCTGTCCCCTTCCTCTGGGGGTCTTGTCAGCTCTACACACTTTACCAGGAGCCACGGGCCTCATGTGCTTTCTCCTCACAGACCTCTCAGACCAACCAAGAAAACATTGTTTTTACTTTCACTTGAAAAGAATTTCAAATTTACCAAAAAAAAAAAAAAATCACAATAATAAAAACATGTGAAGAATACCCACATACCATTTACCCAGATTCACCTATTGTTAACATTTTACCCCTTTGTTTATCACTTGCTTTAAATACCTGTTCTCTGTCTATCTTTCTAATTTGAGGGTAAGTCACACGCACCAGCCCCTTCTAAACACTTCAGTGTGCATTTCCTAGTAATAGGGATACGCTCTTATGCAACCACAGTACAATTATCAACTTCAAATTTAACATTGGTACAGTACTTTTATCTAACCTACTGTTTTGATCTAATTTTGTCAGTTGACCCAGTAATGTCCTTTACAGCATTGTTCCCTCTAGTACAGGACTCAGTCCAGGGTCAGGTACTGCATTAGTTGTCATATCTCTTTGGCTTCCTTTAATCTAGAATATTTCCATAGCCTTTCTTTGATTTTTATGACATTGTCATTTCTGAAGAGTATAATTCCCCCTTTTGTTTAAATACATTGTTTCTCATTTTGTATCCGATGTTTCTTCATGATTACAGGCATACCTCAGAGATATTGTGGGTTCAGTTACAGACAACTGGAATAAAGTGAGTATCACAATAAAGCAAGTCACACAATTTTTTGGTTTCCCTGTGCATATTAAAGTTATGTTTACACTATACTGTAGTCTATTAAGTGTCTAAAAACAGCATTAAGTCTATAAAACTGTATATACTTTAATTTTAAAGTACATTATTGCTAAAAGTGCTAACAATCATCTGAGCCTTCAGTGAGTCATAATTTTTTGCTGGTGCAGGTCTTACCTAGATGTTGATGGCTGCTCACTGATCAGGGTGGTGGTTGCTGAAGGTTGGGGTGGCTGTGGCAATTTCTTCAAATAAGACAACAGTGAAGTTTGCCGTATGCCTTGACTCTTTCCTGAAAGATTTCTCTATAGCATGGGATGCTGTTTGATAGCATTTTACCCACAGTAGAACTTCTTTCAAAATTAGAGTAAGTCCTTTCAAACCCTGCCACTGCTGTATCGATGAAGTTTATGTAATATTCTAAATCCTTTGTTGTCATTTCAGCAATATTCACAGCATCTTCACCAGGAGTAGTTTCCATCTCAAGAAACCACTTTTTTTGCTCATCTGTAATAAAGAACTCCTCATCCACTCAAGTCTTATCATGAGATTGCAGCAATTCAGTCACATCTTTAGGCTCCACTTCTAAGTCTAGTTCTTTTGCTATTTCCACCAGATCTGCAATTACGATGGTAACATCAAAGATAACTGATCACAGATCACCATAACAGTTATAATAATAATGAAAAAATTTGAAATATTGTAAGAATTACCAAAATGTGATACAGAGACACAAACAGAACACATGCTGTTAGGAAAATGGCACCAATAGACTTCCTAGATGCAGGGTTGCCACAAACTTTCAATTTGTAAAATATGCAATCTCTGCAAAGTATAATAACAGGATGTGCAATAAAATGAGATATGCCTGTTGTTTTGGGAAAATCTCAGGATGGTGTAGAAAAACCGCCCTCCAAACTGAGATGGTGTCAAGAGACCAAAGAAATGACCCTGACCAATCCAGCTTGCCTAGTTAGATGAGTTTATCAGAGGTTACTTCCGCAGGGCTCTCATTCCTTGCCAAGGCAGGAAACCTCCAGCCACTCCTGCCAGCAGCAAGAGTTTTTCAGAGAGTAAGATCCACACTGCCTGCCTGTTTGTGGAACCTTAACTTTCTTTCTGGCAAGTGATGCAGAGCGCTCTCTCTCTGCATCATCACATGTTTACATATGATAGAGGTTAAGCATGCACAATACTTCCCTTTAGTCAAGGATTTTAGTATTACAATTAGCTAAAGGGTCCTATAAGACAACTAAGGTAGCTTGACCATCTGTGCAAAAGGAGCTACTTAAGAATACCCTTTGTGCTTTGTATTTCTTTCAGTTTTTTTGTTTTGATCTGTAGCTCTAAGTTCAAAAAAAACTGCAGGAGTTCCATTAAACGTTAAAAGCCAGTGGTGGGGAACCTGTATTCATAACATACAGGTGAAGGACCCGTATGTTAAGGTCATGCATTCTTGAAATACCACATAGTTGATGTCATGTTCCTCTCATGGTATCACACATGTATGTGTAACTGTCCCTCATAGGTGATGTTAATTTTGAACACCTAATCAAGGAGTTTCCCTTCTCCAGTGTATAATTACTGTTTTTCTCCTTGCAATATCTAACAAGCAGTTTATAGGGAGACATTTTAAGACCATGCAAATAGCCTTCCCCTCATCAAAATTTTCCTACATTTAGCATCCGCCAATGATTCTCGCCTGATGCAATCTTTGCCATGCTGGTTGCAAATGATTTTTTTCAACTCCAGCACACCTCTACATTTTACAGATGGCCCTCCACATTCTGCTATAATTCCTCCCCACCATTTATTATCTATCTACCTACCTATATATCTGTATTGATTAATAAACTCCTATTTTTAAAGGTTTATAATTCATTACTGCCCTTAACTATTTGATGCTCAAATTGTCCCACATTTGGCCTGTGGGACCCCCTTCAAGTTGGCTCCTTGTACCCATCATTACTTTTTTAACACTTCTTACTTTTTGGCAGACAAGACGCTCCAAGCTCATCTTGTACCTGCCCTTCCCAGCCGTGGAATCAGCCATTTCTCTGTTGGGTTCTGTTTCATTTTGAAGGAAATGATGTTAGAGACCATGGTCTGATCATTAGATGTGCTCATTGCTACTAGGAAGGCTTTGCTTTTGGCTCTTTCAGCAGAAACAAGAAACAGCTGCATATTCTGACACACACACATGCACATACATACAAATATACATACACAAAGGCATGCACATGTGTGTATATACGTGTGCACCCAAACATGCACATGTATACATATTTTAGAAATCCTGAGTCCACACCAAGGCCTTCAATCTACTTCCATTCCACATTCTGATGTTCCTTCTATACGGAGAACCCTGGCTCCTAACAGCCTCAGTGCATCTTATTTGTTCAATCCTACATTACATCTAACATAGCTTTAGAATAATTTTTTATTCAAAAGTAAAATGAGCAAACCTACTGAAAAGTTCAGGATGTCTGTATCGCCCCTGCGAGCACACACACATCGCATCCTGCGCAAGACCCGTGGCACGTGGCCACACAGTGAGACCCTTGGTTACCTGCATCGGTTCTTCTCCTGCTGTCTTTTTTCCCCCTCAGTATGTTCAGTATCCACTAAGCTCCAACTAGCTTCCTTTGTTTCAGTTTTCCTTCAGTTTTATGTTTACTTTTCTTTCCTTTCTTATTGATTTCATTTTATTTTTTGAATATGTAGCCTATTGACAGGCTTTAAAAATCAAAGCATTATAACAGTTATACTTAGAAAAGTGTCATTCTCTCCTGTAGCCTTCCAGCCCACACCATACCCTACTATCTTAGTGTAGGTAAAAACCTGATTGTTTTTTATTTATTCTCCCTATGTTGCTTCTGAATAAAACCTCTTATCTAAGCCTTCCTGTGTCCTAAGAGACAGACGTGAAAGGAGAACACCAGCATTCTCCAGGCACCTGGCGACGCTCAGCCCTCGCAGCACCTCTGGAAGGAGGGCGCCGTCTCAGCTTGAGATGGTGGGATCTTCACCTGGAAAAATGCTCTCCATCCTGGAACAAGGAGTGGATTTGGCACATCTGCTGCATTTGGGGCTAGGAGGTCAGGAGAGTGTAATCGCTCAGGGCCCAAGTGTCCCTGGGACTGGAAACCCTGCAGACCAGCCACTCTGACACTGTGGCCATGCCTTAGGAAAGCAGTTGTGCAGGGAGTAAAAAATAGAAAAGATGGGCCACTAAAGGGTTGTAATTTTGGGAGCCAAGACCTATGGTGGCACAGGACCAGCTGAAATACCTTGACACTGTGGAAAAGAGATTCCTCCTTCAGACCCAACTCCCAGCTCTCGAGGCAACCCTGGACTCTGCAAGCCCTATCTGTGGGGCTTGGGATGGCACCTGCTCCCTGGCCACCAGGCTTCAGTGGTCATCTGGCAAGGACAAACAAGGCGACATGAGCAACCAGTGGGTTGTAGCAGTGCCACTGTGTGGTTGTCACAATAAGCAAAAGAACTGCAAATGTCTTCCTAACTGTATCCCCTTCCTCAGAGGTGATAACAACCAGAGGTGACTTCTTGAACTGAGTAAACTCACCTGGATGCCTTGAAGTTGCCCAGTAGGGACGATCATACAGATAAAGAACAGCATTCCCATAAGAGGTTAGTGGGGAGACCATGAATCATTTGAGTATTGCACAGAATCCGATCTCATTTTGTGCCCAAGTCAGTGAATGTTATGCCAATTTTATAGATGGGAAAACAGGCTCAGGAATACTAAGCAGCTTGGTGAGCATCACACAGCAAATGCAGAACTAGGTTAAGAACCTTGGATTCCTGAATACAAACTACACATGCAGCAAACAATACAGAAGGGGTCAGGGACCTGGGACCCCCACCTGCAGACCCCCAGGCAGTGCACGGCTGCTCTCTGCACCCCACTCTCCCCACCTGTCTATTCAGAGGAATGGGCAGAGTTATCTCTAAACCATCTTCCAGTTCCAAAAGGAAAACTTGACCTGTGTGTGTGTGTATGTGTGTATAGTGCAGGGTAGACACTTCCCAGTGACACAGGCTTTAAGCAAAAGAAATGAAACAACTCAGATAATGAAAGTTCAGAGAAGATTTGGGAAAGACACAGACGGCTGAGCTGGGGTGTAGACACTGGGGTCTTCCTCATCCCCAGTGTTGTGGTAAGTAGAGGTAGAGGGTGAGGGAGAGGGGCAGGAGTGCACTGAGGGAGGGCCCGTGGGGTCAGCAGTAATTGCTGGGTCCAAACAAGCATGGCAGGAAGGGAACAGGAGCCGATCGCTCAACACTTGTTGGGATCTCCCACACGCTAGGAGCTTTTTGAGTATGCTTCTCATTGAGTTCTTACAGGAAACTCACGAGGTGGGTAGTGATACCCAAATAAACTACCTATGAGCAGACTGAGCCTCAGAGAGGTGCAAGCTCTGCCTGTGCCCACAGCTAGGTAAGGGGGAGGCAGCACGCCACACCAGCCAGCCTGCTGGGCTCGCATGGTCACGTGCCCCTGCTCCACGCTCCAGCCAGGGAGGGGCGGTGAGAGTGGGATGCAATGTGCCCCCCCCCGGACTTTGAGGCGTTACCATGCAGAAGGGGCCCCTGGCTCTCACACTGAAGTTCTCTTTCCTTTCTCCGCCCAGTTTTGTGGGGAGTAAAACATGACATTTGGTTAATTAATTTTTCAGATCTACAAGGCCAGTGCAGGAAAGGCTGTAAATTAAACAATTCTTATTTCCATAACATTGAGGTCCGACGGGTATCGCTTTATGACGCATCCCTGAAGCAATGATGCGTGGCTTTCATTAAACAAAGACCCGAGTCCAAAAGCCCCTGGTCCTACTTTGTGATGAAGTTAGGCATGCGAAACAGAAAAATAATTGGACGTGTTTATCTCCTGATTTTTTTTATCTGAATCTACTCAACAGGGCTGTCAGGGACTGTTCCGTAAGACAGGTCTACTGCATGAAAAAAAGAAGATATTAAAAAGGCCCTTTACTATGTAATCTCTACCTGGTTCCAAGAAGACGTGAAGTGGCTTAGCCCAGCACCTGCAGTGGGACAGGGTGGAACAGAGGAGGAGGTCGGGGTGTAACGGCAAAAGCCGGAGTCACGTTGCCGAGAGAAACATCGAGAGGTACACAAGGATGCAGAGAGATCAGGTTTATTAACACAGGCCGGCTCAGAGGGGATTCTCCGCCAAATTCTGAGCACCCCTGGTCAGGGGGACTTGTCTTTTATACTTCAAGAGCAAGCGGGGGTACAGAGCGGCTTATACCAGGAAGTGCACACATACGGAAGTCACTATGACTTACAAGGTAGCTGCTGCAAGGGAAGCTGTTTATGGGAGCATGAGCTGCAGGCGTTAGTTTCACAAGGCGACAAGCAGTCTCACAGAAGCAGATGAGCAATTAACATACATAGGGCTATAGTTTGTCCGTTTCAGGGTAAAAGGGTTTTAGCGAATTTCTGTTTTTCCCTCACAGGGGAGGAGGAGGACCCAGCAGAGGGCGGGGAGGCAAGGCAGAGAGGGCACAAATACAGGCAAAAGCTGACCCAGTGCCCAAGCAGAGAGGGGTTTGCAAATGGTTAGATGGCAGTTCAAAGGTGAGCGTCACAGACACAAGGAACAGAGTGAGAACTGCAGAATCGAGGAGGGGTTAGCTTCTAGGCCGTTCTGTTGTGTTTGGCCAGTGTGTGGTCACAGTGGGCTTGGTGTTTGAGTCGGGGGAAGAGGAGACAGAGCCAGGTGCACCCTGAGGAAAGAAGGGCAGAGGTTGACCCCAGGCCAGGAGGTTCCAAGGGTCAAAGGCATGGGGTTGATGCCTTAGCCATGCCTCACTAGGGCCAGCACAGTAAGCAGGGCCAGGGCTAACATTCTCAGGGTAGCCCCAAAGCCAGCTGATCAGGATGGTTGGAAGTCAAGCAAGGAGACTGGGGTGGAGGGACAGGGCCAGGCCAAAAGGGGGGCAATCTTCCAGCTCCAGCCACAGGAACACAGTAGGCGGTGCTGCTAGACACATCCTGGCAGGGCCTGCCAGGATGCACGGCTGGAACAGGGCAAGGAGCAAGACGATTTCTGACACAGAAAACTAGCTGAGCACCCCTCATTAATGGGGTCCATGTAGTGAGTGGGGCAAAAGTAACACATTTAGAGAATACCGTGTATGTGTCTGCTGCTACACCAGCTTCCAGGGATACAGAAATAGATGAGATTGGGCTCCTGCCCTGCGTTAAGGAAATTACACTAGAGCACAGCTAATCACAGCAATTGTTTTGAGTACACAGGAGGGAGCCATTGCTCCTGCCTTGGAGAATCAGGGAACACTTCTGAAGAGATGTGATACTGGGACCGGATCTGGCAAAACAACAGGAAATGTTTCTGGAGAGAGAGGAAGGGCATTTTAGACAGAGGAAACCGTGTGTTGCAGGCATAGATTCCTGGAAGTATAAAAGTGTATTCACTAGATTCATCACGGCAAGAAAACCAAACTACACATTTTAGGGAAAAAATGTTGAGTGGAAACAAACCCCCAGTTATCCAAATAATTCTATTAAATAGAGTTCATACTCTTTAAGCAGGCTTTTCTAGAAGTGTTTCTCATAAGTATTTAGAACTATTAAACATATACGGAGAGCATTTCTTTGTCAGTAACTTTGAGGAAATATCAAGTTAAGCGCACTGAAGATCATATCTTTTCTGCAGGACTTCTCAGAGCCTTAAATATATGAAAATGCATATTGAATTTCAAAAAGGGGTTGTAACATGAAGCATTTCTCATGTTTATTAGGAGATGGAACCATTTATTTTTTCAGCTCAAACATAAACGGGAGGTTGTAGGAAACTGTGGCTTAAACATTCCAATTAACCTAAGAGTTAAAATGTGGGTAGACATATACATCTGAAGGCTCATATCTCTTTGTACTGTACCTTGTGAAATCCTTGTCACAGTATTTTACATATTATATGGTAATTTTTTACATCCCTGTCACCCCTCTGCCCTGAGCTGTCCACTATAGTGGCTGCTAGCCACATATGGCTATTGGGTGCTTGAAATGTGGCTGGTGGCAACTGAGATGTGCTGTGGGTTACTAGAAAGTTACCAGGAATACATTTGTACCTTATATTTCCACTGGACTACACTGCCATAGATCATGGGCTATTTGAGTGTGGACATCTATTCATCTGTATATTCTCAATACTTAACAAATTTGCTGTCATGTAATAGGCATTCAATAAATATTTATTGAATGAATAAAATAAGTATGTAAATAAGTGAAAC
This sequence comes from Daubentonia madagascariensis, assembly GCA_023783475.1. Taxonomy (NCBI): domain Eukaryota; kingdom Metazoa; phylum Chordata; class Mammalia; order Primates; family Daubentoniidae; genus Daubentonia; species Daubentonia madagascariensis. Next base: position 1,936,907 of record JAKFHU010001747.1, on the reverse strand, counting down.
CCTATGCCTAAACTACTTGTTGCATTTAAAGTCTGATGCAATGTGCTTGTTCCCATTTTCTGACTTTCATGTTACAAAGGCTGTTCTGCTTATATGTAAATGATCTCTTTACTGATGTGAATATCTCATTTGCATGTATGAAATGTATCCCCTAAATTCTTTTAACACATCCAAAAAGCTAGCACTCCAAGCAATAACATTCCCTTTTAAAAGAATCCAGAGTTCTGGGTTATAACAGGATTTGCTACAGGTGGAAGCCTGCACACGAGCCCCCAACAGCTCATGTGGCTGTGCACACTCCCTCACCTCCCCTGTTCTCACTTCGGGCCTCATCTCCCTGCTCCCTCTTGCCTCCAGGGAACCTGCTTTCTGAGAAAACAATCAACAACTCTCCGATCTCCAGAGCTTTTTTCGTACTTACAGTTCTAGGCTTTCCAAAGTATTAACTTCTCTCAAGCAAGCCTCTGATTTTTGTAGTGGTCCCCCACCCTCGGAATAATGCCCTCACTTCACTCTGCTCCACCTCCTCCACGCTCCCTCCAAGGCCCTTTCTTCTCGCTGGTGTGCCCACACTGATGTCCTGGGCAGCTGGGCAAGTCTCAGTAATCTTTAAAATGGAGATAGCAGCCATGCCAGAGGCCCTGTGGGCGCTGCAAAAGTTAAGCAAGGTAATGAAAGTGAAGAGCTGTGCAAACTGCCAAGTGTGACTAGGTGTGAAGTGCTAGTCTTACTAAATTGGAATGGAAGGAAGCAAGACATTTTGCTGCTTTTTTTCCTAAATTTCTGCACTTCCTACTCCTTTAAAGGACATTTAAACTCATTTCAGTGTGCTAGAGATGAACCATCCAGGCTGCTTTGCATTTTTATCCATCAAATTGATACTTTCATTCCACATCCCAATTTTCTTTTCTACTTGACACCTGGTTTAGAAAACAGTATGGAAAAGTAATGCTACAGTAATGAGTGAACTTTTTTCTATGCTCTCCAAAATATCTTACTGCCCTTATCATTATGCAATTATAATGGGCTAACACAGAGAATTATATCTTACTTTTAATTGGCTATAAATATTACTTGGTATTTGAAATTTAATATATTCTTTTTCCCCACCAGGTATTCATTGGTTATGTGGATTTTAGTATAATGTTTAACTTGAGGCCATGTATAACGGTGATTAAATGCTGCACTGTTGACCTGGATCGACAAAGTTTTATTGTAGATTGCAAACCTGGCCACAACTAGCCACATTTCATCCCATCCCATCAAGAGGTGGAGTCTACTTCTCCACCCTTGGAATCTGGGTTGGCCACGCGACTTGCTTTGGCCAATGGCACATCAGCCATCATGCTATAAGGCTTGAAAAATAATTGCTCAGTGGCATTTGTCCTCTTATTATTTTGGGAATACTTTGGCTGCCTACTAAAGGAGCCTAAGGAAGCCTTCCAGAGTATGATAGATGTGTAACCCTGTTACCTTCACCATTTCAACCAACTGCCAGACCCATGAGGCCATCCCAGACCATACACTCACTGGCCAACCCACCGCTTGGACTCAGAAATGATAGAACCAGAAAAACTGCCCAGGTAACCAACAGAATGTGTAAGCTAAATAAATGGTTATTGTTTTAAGCCACTGAGTTTTGGGGTGGTTTATAATGTAGTAAAAGGAACTGATGCAGAAATACTTACCTAGACGTGGGGTGCTGCTGTTAAAACAAACTCTCAGACACACAGTATTAATTTTGCAACTGGGCAGTGAATGGTGGCTGGAAACACAGTGGAGAAACTGTTAGCAAGGGCTGCAAACTTTCAGTGGCGGCTAGCAAACTGATGAGGAAGCTTCTACAGCAGCTGGAAAATGGTGACATATTTAGTGTAGTAAAGCAGTTTGCAAAGCTGTTGCCTGGAGTAAATTAAGTAATATCACATGTACCTTATAACATTTTGATCAGGCTAAGGACGTCTCCAGACAGAATGTTGTAGTGGCAGTTGGGTACATCTATGTATGATAAAGTATTGCACGAGAGATGAGCTAAGGAAAGAACTGTTTAGTATGCACCCAGAAATTAGAGGATATGTAGAGGGACCCATACTTATTGAAGACTTCTGAAAGCTTATATCAAAAAGTCCCAAAACAACAAATGTTGGCAGGGATGCAGAGAGATAGGAACACTCATACACTGCTGGTGGGACTGCAAATTAGTACAACCTCTATGGAAAGTAATATGGAGATACCTCAAAGAACTAAAAGTAGAACTACCATTTGATCCAGCAATCCCACTACTGGGTATTTACCCAAAGGAAAAAAAGACATTCTATAATAAAAACATCTGCACTCGAATGTTTATAGCAGCACAATTGACAATTGCAAAGATGTGGAAACAACCCAAGTGCCCATCAATACATGAGTGGATTAATAAAATGTGGAATATGTATACCATGGAGTATTACTCAGCAATAAAAAACAATGGTGAATTAACACATCTGTTATTATCCTGGATGGTGCTGGAGCCCATTCTTTGAAGCGAAGTGTCGCAAGAATGGAAAAACAAGCACCACTGGTACTCACATCAAATTGGAAATAACTGATCAATACTTATGTCACACATGGCAATAATACTCATCAGGGGTCAGGCAGGTGGAAGGGGGGTGGAAGGGATGGGAAAACTCTCACCTAATGGGTGCAGGGTGCACAGTTTGGGGATGTTCACAACTGTAGCTCTTGGGCAGTGCATAGGCAATATATGCAACCAAAGTGTTTGTACCCCCATAATATTCTGAAATTTAAAAAAAAGAAAAAGAAAAAAAAGAAAGATTTAAAATGGTGCTTAGTAGAGCCTTTCAGCTAAAATAAAATAAAAAAAAGAATTTTAAGAATTTTAATAGCATGTTCTTATAGACACCTAATTTTAAAATACCTTTAAGGCTACAAGAAGGAATCATATCTCAAAAAATTTGGGGTGTGGTTTTCACCAAATATATTGGAGTACAATCTGACACACAGAAAATCCACAAAAATTTTTAAGGCAGTTGTAACAGGAAAAGGGCCACTGGTTTGGACAAAAAGGAACAAGAAATTGCTCAAAATGCCAAAAGACTCTTGTTCCCTAACTTTTTTTTTTTAATCTAATGAGTCTTTTTATTTTTATTTTCTATCAACAGTGTACAGGGGTTTTCTTTTCTCTCATCCTCTCCAACACTTGTTTTCTTTTGTCTTTTTTGGTAATAACCATTCTAACTGGGTTGAGATGGTATCTCATTGTGGTTTTGATTTGCATTTTTCTAATGATTCAGTGATGTAGAGTATTTTTTCACATACCCGTTGGCCATTCATATATCTTCTTGTGAGAAATGTTTAGGTCCTTTGCCCATTTTTTAATTGGGTTATTTGTGATTTTTTTCCTATTGAGTTGTTTGAGTTCCTTATGTTTTGGACATTAACTTATCAGCTGTATGGCTTACAAATATTTTCTCCCATTTCATAGGGCATCTCTTGACTATGTTGATTGTTTCCTTGCTGTGCAGAAGCTTTAGAGTTTGATGCAATCACATTTGTTTATTTTTGCTTTTGTTGCCTATGTTTTCAGAATCATATCCAAAAATCATTACCCACAATGTCAAGAAGATGTTCCCTTATATTTTCTTCTAGTAGTTTTACACCTTCAGGTCTTTTATCCATTTTAAGAAGATTTTTACATGTGATGTGAGATAAGGACCAAATTTCATTTTTCTGCATGTGAATATCCAATTTTCTCAACACCATTTATTGAAGAGACTGTCTTTTCCCCACTGTATACTCTTGGCATCCTAGTCAAAGATCAATAGACCATAAATGTGTGGATTTATTTCTGAGCTCTCTTTCCTATTCCATTGGTCTATAGGTCTGTTTTTATGCTAGTGCCATACTGTTAGAAATTCCATACGTTTGTAATATATTTCAAAATCTGGAAGTGCAATGCTTCCAGCTTTGTTCTTCTTGCTCAAGATTGCTTTGGCTGTTCAGCATCTTTTGTGGTTCTATCAGAATTTCAGGATTTGTTTTTATTTATGTGAAAAATGCCATAGAAATTTCAAAAAGTATTGCAATAATCAATCCTTTGGTAGTAGTATGGACATTTTAATGGTATTAATTCTTCCAATCCATGAACACAGGATACCTTTCCATTTATTTGCCCTCTTCAATTTATTTGATTAATATTTATAATTTTCAGTACACAAGTTTTTCACTTCCTTAGTTAAATTTATTTATAAGTATTGATTCTTTTTTGATGCTATTATAAATAAGATTTTTCCTTAATTTTTTGTATAGTTTATTGTTAGTATACCACAACTGATTTTTGTATATTGATTTTGTATCCTGCAATTTTGCTAAATTATTTTGTTTATTAGTTTAATAGTTTTTTGGTGGAGATTTTAAAGTTAGTGCTCTCTATATAAGATAATGTCATCTGCAAACAAGACATACATAGCCTAAAAATGAAAGGATATGAAAAGATATTTCATGAAAATGTTAACCAAAAGAGAGAGGGTGGCTATACTTATATCAGACAAAATAAACTTTAAGTCAAAAACTGTCACAGGATATAAAGAAGGTCATTATATAAGGAGAAAGGGGTCAATTCATCAAGGGGATATAACAATTGTAAATATGTATGGACCCAACATTGGAGCACCTAAACATGTAAAGCAAATATTTACAGAACTGAATGGAAGAATAGACAACAATACAATAATAACAGAGGACTTCAATACCCCACTTTCAACAATAGGTAGATGAACCAGACAGAAAGTCAACAAGAAAACAGCAGACTTGAATAAAATTATAGACCAATGGATCTAACAGATGTATACAGAACATTCTATCCAGCAGCAGAAGAACACACATTCTTCTCAAGCATACAAGGGACATTTCCCAGGACAGATCATACGTTGGGCCACAAAACAATTCTTAACAAATTTAATAAGATTGAAGTTACATCAAGTACTTTTTCTGACCACAATATTATCAAAGTAGAAATCAATAATAGGAGGAAAATTGAAGATTCACAAATACATGGAAATTAAACACCACACTCCTGACAACCAATGGGTTGAAGAAGAAATCAAAAAAGAAATCAAAAGATACCTTTTACACAAATGAAAATAGAAACACAACATGACAAAATGTACAGAATTCAAAGAAGCAGTTCTAAGAGGGAAGTTTACAGTGATAAATGCTTATGTTAAGAAAACAGAAAAATTTCATATAAACAACCTAAATTTATACCTCAAGAAACTAGAAAAATAAAGACAAATTAATCCAAAAGTTAGCAGAAGGAAGGAAATAACAAAGATTAGAGAAGAAATAAATGAAATAGAGACTGAAAAAACAAAAAAGATTAACAAAACTAAGAGGGTTTTTTTGGAAAAAATAAACAAAATTGACAACCCTTTAGCTAGACTAATAAAGAAAAAAGAAGACTCAAATAAAATTATAAATGAAAGAGGAGAAACTGATATTACAGAAATACAAAGGATCATAAGAGACTATAATGAATAATTATATGCCAACAAATTGGATAATGCAGAAGAAATGGATAAATTCCTAGACACGTACAACCCACCAAGACTAAATCATGAATAAATAGAAAATTTGAACAGACTAATAATGAGTAAGGAGATTGAATCGGTAATCGAAAACCTCCCAACAAAGAAAAGCCCAGGACCAAGCAGCTTCACTGGTATGTTCTACTAAACATATAAAGAAGAATTAACAAACCTTCTTTAACTCTTCCAAAAAATGGAAGAGGGGGGAACACTTCCAAACTCATTTTATGAGGCCGGCATTACCCTGATACCCATGTCTGGCAAAAACACTACAAGAAAATAAAATTATAGGATAATATCCTTGATAAACATAGATACAAAATCCTCAACAAAATACTAGCAAGCCAAATTCAACACTATATAAAAAGGATCATACACCATGATCAAGCTGGATTTGTCCCTGGCACGCAAGGATGTTTCCAGTCACGCAAGTTAATGAATGTGATACACCGTATTAATTGAATGAAGAATAAAAATTATAGGATCACGAAAATTATACGATCATCTCAATAGATACAGAAAAAACATTTGACAAAATGTAACATGCTTTCATGATAAAAACTCTCAACAAATTATGTATAGAAGGAATGTACTTCAACATAATAAAATCCATACATGGCAAGCCCCACAACTAACACCATACTTAATGGTGAAAAACTGAAAGCTTTTCCTCTAAGATCAGGAACAAGACAAGGATGTCCACTTTCACCACTTCTATTAAACATACTGCTGGAAGTCCTATGCAGAAACCAAGCAATTAAGCAAGAAAACGAAATTGGAAAGGAAGAAGTAAAATTGTTGTCTAATTTTCTATAGGCAGGAATTAGCCTAAGAATGTTACTCAGTTTTTACAAGGGCTATTTTTATCGTAAAGGAAGGATTCGTAAGAAGGAAAAACTAAGAGCTTTGAGTAGGTATCTACTCAAGGAAGCAGGCTCTAATTCAAACCAAAAACTGCTCAGTAAATGTACATAATTGTAAGGTAAATAAATAGTTTTAAGCCACTATATTTTGAGGTGGCTTATTATACAGAAAAATCTAACTGATACAGTTTCCAGTTCCTAATTTCCTGAGATAACCTCCAATATCATGTAATTATAGACAATAATTAATTAGTTCTGTGGTTTTTAATTTTTATAAATGTAAAATAAGACTAATACATAACTCACAGGCTTGCTGCATGTTAATGAAATAGTGCACACTGTGGATTCTGCTAAAAAGTTTGATTTCTATAGCAATTGTAATAATTATATTATGAGCCTCCATTTTCTCATCTGTACAGGATGGTACAGTCGCCACCTCTTAGATTTGTGTCATAAGCCAAATGACCCGGGAGAAACAGAACCGGCACCTCGGAATAATTAGAGATCAATAAGTCAGATTGTGATCTAGTGCACAGTTTGTGACTTTAATTCCTGTCACCTTCCCTGACATGGAAAAAAGTACTTTCTTTAGAAAAATAAACATGTGTTAAAAATATCTGTAAACATAACCTTTCTAAATTTCAAATATAGTCTCCTAATTTGAATGAACACTTGCATGCTTGTGTCGAGAATGTCCTATATCTTTATAAAATATAATTGCAGTGGCCCCAGACACAGCTTTTTCTGGACTAAAGGGAGATGGGGATTCTGTTCCCTCCTCTTGTGAGCCCACTCCCCCCCCAACATCCTCCCCCCCCGAAATGGTCACAGTTTCCCTCTCCGTTGGTCTTCGGCAGCTCCCAGCCCCTTCTTTACAAACCCACAGCCCCCATCACCCGTCACCACTGCCACCACCACCCTCATAAGGAGCAGCCTTCAAGTGTGTGGATTTTCAAGCCCAGGAAAAGTCACAGGGGGCGTGTGAATGCCTCCATGGGAGATGGCCACCAGTAGGCCACCGTGTAGGAAGGAGCCTAGAAGGTGTAGGGAGAGGTCTCCTCAGGGCAGCTGGGAAACAGACAGAAGTGCAGCCGTGCTAACAACGCAGTAGCTACAGATTCCACACGAGGAGCTCCAGGGAAGGCCCAGACACCTGTGGAGCACAGCAATCTGCGAGGGCTTCCTGGAGGAAAGAGACAAGCAGTGCCTTAAAGACAGGTGTCCAATAATTATTTAAAGAGTGTCTGCAATGAGCCAGGAGCTATGCTACACAATGAAGGAAATAATAATAATAAACAATATTAATAATGATGCCTTTTCTTTGTGTTGCACTTTGCAATTCACAATCCAGTCAGGAACAACATGAGAACATCCAAGAAGAACAGAAAAAGGATAAACACGAGCTAGAATATCTTGAACACCTCTGTGTGCATTTTTACATCTGTGGCTTCACACAGAAACCACTCTCCGAGGTCAGATTAAATACCATTTGAACTTGGGGTTGAGGAAAACTAGATCAAGAGAAAAATTAGGTGACCTGACCCAGCCAATCACAGAGCTTGTGCTGGTAGAGTTGGGAACAGAAAGAAGATTTGAGTTTCTTCAAAGCCAAAGCTCAGGGTCGAAGAGTTGGCAGGTGTAGTCAGGGTCGGGTTTGAACAGAACCCCAGGAAAGAGAGAAGGGGAGAGAAGCAGGGGGGAGGGGGGAGAGGGAGAGACACAGGGGTCGGGGGAGAGAGAGAAAGAAAGAAAGGGAGAGAAATCAAGAAGAGCTCGGGCCACTTTCCACAGGGGCAGATTACTCTCCCTCACCAAGGAGCACCCCGCCCAGGGGAGCACCGTTGTTATGACCGGTGAGCACCCGGAGCATTTCTTCCAGTCCAGAGGTATTCTTCTCTACAATCACCAATTAGCACCTGTCACTGTCATTTTCCTGGGCAGTTGATGAGGACTGAGATACTGGCACGTTGGAGACTTCACTAAAGCCCTCTGGTTAATAACGGGGATATTCAGAGCAGAACTAATAGCTCGCATTTGGAATGGATTCCCTCTTTTATATGACCAGATTCTCCTAGGACCTGTAGCGTTTGATTTTTCTGTGCCCAAGCACATTAACAAGCTATTGTTAGCCAGTAATAACTTTGGAGCCCCCCTGGCCAGAGAGCAGAGCAGTTCATCACTGAACAATACAGCTGATTTATTTTACTATTAGAGGAGTTTGTAAAAGGACGATTCATTTTTCCCGTTCTCCGGTGATTCTCGGAGTCTGCCATCCTTCTCGGTATTGCCACAATGACTCTCATTGCTGCAGAGCTTATGCGGTGCAAAGTCCCATCCAGGACCCAAACTGGAGAGACAGTAGCCAGAGTGTGGGCTATGAAGGGAAAGCAGCATCCTTGGCTTTCTACCCGCATCATAATTCTGGAGGGATGCCCCCATCGGATCACATTGACCCTCCCTGTTCGTGCACAGCACACAGCACCTGCAAGACTACATTACACTGCCTTGATTTTGTGTGTGTGCATCTCTCAATGCAACTGTGCATCTGATGATGCCAAAGGCTCTGTGTGATTTAACTCTTGGACCAAACCCAAACCCAGAGCCTGACCCTGAGTAACAGTGACTGGCGCTAGCACATGCTTTGCTTGCCCAATGTCTGTTGCTCGTTTTCCTGACAGTAGCACCTGGATTTTCTTTGGGGAAATCAGCCTTTCTTGTTATTGGGTGGGGTTAACTTTCTCCCAGACAGCAGGGTGGAAACAGGACACAGGAGTGGTCTCTCCAGTTGACAGGGACTGATCAGGCCTGAGCACACCACCCATTCATGCCAGGAGAGGAAAGGCCGGGACTTTTCAGCAGTTATGGGAAAGAAACCTTCTCTTTCCCTAGGCGTTCCTGACTTGGCAAGACATAAAGCTGAACTGCTGGGGAACAGTTTCTGTCATCACGTGCAGAGAATCTGACTAATGATGAAGAAAAGTGGAGGAAAAAACTCTTGGAGAAAGAGACAGAATCCTAATGACATCGCTTGAGCCTCTAGATCCAGCCCTTCCTGAAGCCGTTACCTTTGCCCCTTAGATACGCTCACCCGTTCCTTTACAGCGTCCTTCCGCTCACTACCGCTGCTGTGTCACAGGCCCGTCCCAAAACTTAGTGGCATTAAAAAATCACCCTGTTTCATTCTCAAAATAACTCAGTGAACTAGGTACTATACAAACAGGGAAGAAAGACTTTAACTGGTTAAAACTTTCCCTAGAACAGTCAGTAGCACAGTACAGGGGTCAATTAGTGTCAGTTAAATTGTTATTTATTTAGCTGAAGAAAACCAGCTCTAATCTCTTTCACTTTACAACCAGCCCCAGGAGAAAGAAGGGCCCTGTGCACCTGCCTTGTGGTTTCTTTTCTGGTCCCTCCCTGCCTGACTCACTCACAGACATGAGATATTCACTGGTTTTATTGTCCCTCTGCTCCACGTTGAAATCTGTGCCCTGGAAAGCATCTAACTTCCACTGCCCCGCCAGTGCTGCTCAGCAGGAGACTTGGCTAAAACCCACATTCGTTCCCTCCCCTCCCCCTCCCTAACTCAGACGCTCTGGCCCCGTGAGGCCAGCCCCCCATGAGAGAAACCCCCCCCCCGCCCCGGCCGGGATCTCTTTTCCAGGCCTGCCGCCAGGGGCCACTCGTGGCATCCCCTCACTGTCCTCTCCTGTCATCCCTTGGGCCATGAGGCTGAGCCATCCTGACAGGGACCAGCCGAGGGGAGAAGTCGCGGATGGTTTCCATGGGGCTGTAGCTGGAGTGTGGTTTGTCCCATCCATGAAAACATGGGACCCACATTGCCCGAGGAGACAGAGCGTCAGCATCCACAGGGCACAGCTGAGCTCTAGCGACAGCCAAGGGGGCAGAGGCCAGTGTCATGACTTGGTTAGGGGAGGATGAGGTCCGGGTAGAAACACCCCAGATACAGTTGGAGTTAGGGATGAGGAAGGAAGAACGGTCCTGGGCAACTTCTATGAGAAGCCTTAGGGTAACCTGAGCCATGGTGACAATCAGGACACTGGACACAGGTTTCCTTATCTGCTGTGTGGCCCTGAGTTAATCAATCAAGTTCTCTGTGCCTCACTTCCCTAGTCTATAAAACATGGTTAATGATGGTGGCTACAAATTGTCCCTTCTGAGGTTGTCAGGAGACTTAAAAAGAGTCAGTACCTGCAGAGTGCTGATACACAGAGTGTTGAACAACAGACAGGCGTGGTCACCATCGTTGCTGGGACTATTCCCCACAGCTCTGCGTCTTATCTCCAGATGTGCCCAAGTGGTATCAGTAGCACCAGCAAGTCAGATGTCTCCCCAAATGCTCCTACTTCCTTCTCTTTTCTTTTCTTAAAACTCACTCCTTTATAGTAAGCCACATACTGTTCCTGCAAGAACAACCTGGGTTTCCCCCATCAGATACAACAAATCACTTCTAGGATCCAGCCCAGCCTATAAGACCCCACTCAGCTCCGGCCCACCCAGACAGCTCTTCCACAGAAGGGAAATCCATTTGGAAATGGACAGAAACCCACCAGCCACTGCATGCCCACCAATACAGCCTTCTCCCAGAGGAACTGGCACCTTAAAAGCATCAGAGATTTGACATAAAAGCCATTTCCACTGTTGCTTTTGAAGACCATGGAAGCATTTTGGTTTTCAGCTTCCAGATATTTGCTGCATTTAGGTTTTCCTCTATGCACACCAGCGCTTTATTCCCCTGATTATAGGAGCAATTTTTTACACCAAAGGACCTGTCTAGAATGGGAAGAGGAAGCTACAGAGTCAGGATTTAGATAATGCTCATCTAAGGGTGTGAGTGTGTGTCTATAACAATAGATTCTGTTGAGGTCCCTATCTTGTAGAAATTATGTATGTTGCATATTGTATCATGTTTTCTGTGTGATTTAATAGTATGTATAATAATATATAGGAACTGGTAGATAGGAGTATGTCTATCTCAGTGCAGCAGTATTTAGCACAATGCTATTAAAATGGAATTGGTTGAATATCCATGCATGCATGATGTCATGCTGGGACCACAAGGTTTACTAATTAGTTGTCAAAAAATACAAAAAGGAAGAAAGGAAGTAGGAACGGAAGGAAAGGAAGGGAGGGAGGGTCTAAATCTCTCCCTTTGGTGATTTCAAAGGAGGTAATTTGAGTTTGACAATGTACAATCTTTGTCTGACTCACTAAGAACTACACCAGCTCTGTCCATGTCCCTCAGGTCATGAGGAGACTTCCTAATGTGCACTCTACCCTAGAATAGGAATTAAAATACCCCTGTAGCAGTTTCCTATTCTGATGTAACAAATTGCCACAAACTCTGTGACTGAAAATCATATAAATGTATTCTTTCACTTTTCTAGAAGTCAGAAGTCCAAAATGGGTCTGCCAGTGCTAAAATCAACTTATTGGCCAAGCTGCATCCCTTCTGGAGGCTCCGGGGAGAATATATTTCCTGCCTTCTCTTCCAGCAGCTGCCTGCATTCCTTGGCTCACGGCCTCTTCCTCCGTCTCAAAGCCAGAGGTTTAGCACCATCAGATGCCCCTCTCATAAGGACCCTTGTGATGACCCTGGGCCCACCCAGATAACCCAGAATAATCTCCACATCTCAAGACCCTTAACCTAATCACATCTGCAATGCCCCTTGTTCCCTGCAAAGTAACATAGTCACAGGTTTTGGGGATTAGGTCGTGGACACCTTTGGGGCGTGGGTTATTCCTCTGCCACACCCCCCATCAATCAAGTAACCTGTTTGCATCTCTAGACCAGGGAAGCAAAGGGTGTAGCTAACTCACCCAGAGTACCCGCCATGTGTCAGAATCCGGGATCCGGGATTACTTTAGTTTACCAGTTTATTTTAAAGGATATTACAAAGGACACGGATGAACAGCCAGATGAAGAGGTACACAGGGCAAGGTTTGGAAGAATCCTGAGTACAGGAGCTTCTGTCCCCCTGGAGTTTGGGGTGTGCCACTCACCTGGCAGGTGGGATGTGTTCTTGTTCACCAACCTGGAAGCCCTCTAAACCCTGCATTTTGGGGATTTTTACAGAAGCTTCACCAAGTAGGCATGATCAATTATGAACTCAATCTCCAGCCCTCTCCTCCCCAGAGGACAGGGGTGGGCTGAAAGCTCCAAGCTTCTAATCATGGCTTGGTCTTTCTGGTGACCCGTCACGACCCAAGGAGCCCACCAAGAGTCGCCTCATTAAAACAAAAGACGCTTCTCATACCCAGGAAATTACAAGGGTTTTAGGCGCTCTGTGCCAAGAGCCAGAGAAGAAACCAAATATACGTATTTCTTACTATAAATTACAGTACCAGACACACACAATCCTTTACTCTTTAGACCCTTTTTCACAACTTCTTCTCAGGTAATTAACATCATGAAAAGCTTCACTCAAAATGTTAGCCGCCAACCACTACAAAACATTGCGGGTCATCCCTGAAACCCTCAGACAATATCCATTACCTTATGTAACACATCACCAGAGCACTTGTAGAACAAGGATTCCACACGTTACAAAAAAGGAGACAAAGGAACCTATATTCATCAAATTACAGGTTGTGTTTCTTACTAAGATATGCATGTTCTTAATATTGAAGAAAATACTAAAAGCCTGGAAATGTAAAGTGACCTCAGAAAAATAAAATGTTCTTTTTATTTTGTATTTTTTAAGCCAACAACTCTTCATTTTCTCTACAAAATCTTTTTTTTTTAGCATAATGTCTTTGTAATTTTTTTTTATTTTGCAGGAACTAACTCTCTAATTCTGCCTTCTCCACGGATCTTGGTTTATTGTTAAAAATAAATGCCTTTCTTTAAAGTAACCTCCCACCTTTTGTGCTGTGCTTGGAAAAAGAAAGAAGAAAGTTGGCCATAAAGAAAACAATGACTTAGGCTGGCATGAGGCGGGAATGATTTAAAACGCTTCCACCCAATTGAGAAGAAAACCTATGGCCCTTTAAAGCTGCACTCTTGGAACCTACACTGCACATAATTGGAATCAGTGTGAATACCACATGCAGCAAAATGAGAAAATGTCACTAACTTGTCCTTTTTCGGTGAAAAAATGCTTACCTTTCTGTTCTAAGGGTCTGAAAAGGACCTGCTCAGAGAAGAGCAATCTTTTATCCAGCCTCTTATTTGCAAGTTCCATTTCCCTACACCCCATGGAAAGGAAGCCTCAAATCACAAAAAGGCATGAGGCAGTATTGCCCCTGTCTCTCCTTTAGAGATGTCCATTCATGAAACACCAGAAGACACCTCCAGGATCAGTGAGTGCTGCCCACCACTGAACCACACGGCGAGGGGTGAGCAAGTGAGAGCTGGTGGAGGCTCGGGGTTGCCCTGGAGTGGGTTTGCTTTGGCCAGGACAAAGCACTTTGACAGTTCCCTGCGTGACAGTCAAGACTTTAAAATCCACAAGGCACCTCACGATTGCGGTGGGCATATGAGGAGAGTGGCTTGGGAAGCAGACTTCCTGGGTTCAATTCAGTTTTGCTTAGCGTTTCCAGATACAATACAGAATTCCAGTTAAATTTGAATTTCAGATAAACAAGGAATATTGCAGAGATGTACGTGTACAGTCAGCCCTTCCTATCTGCAGGGTACCACATCTCTGGATTCAACCAACTGTGGATAGGAAATATTCATAAAAAAATAAAAAATAACAACACAACAATAAAAATAATACAAATTTTAAAATACAGGATAACAATTAATTACATAGCATTTACATTGTATTGGGTATCATAAGTAATCTAGAATAATTTAAAGTTTTCAGGAAGAAGCATGTAGGTTATCTGCAAACACTACGCCATTTTATATCAAGGACTTGAGCATCCACAGATTTTGGAATGGGGGAGGGGTGCAAGGGTTTGGGAGAGGCTGTCATGGAACCAATCCCCCGCGGATACCAAGGGACAACTGCACTAGAAAGTTATATGTTGTTATAAAGGTTATGTGGCTAAATCTGGCAACACTAATTTTTTCACTTATTTGCTATACGACATTAACGTGTCCATGTCTTTTCTCACAGGGATAATATCCCCAAGTAGAGATAATAATGCCCACTTCAGAGGACTGTTACAGAGATTAAACGAGTCAATGTTTGTCAGGTACTAGAATACCACCCGACACATCGTAAATACTGCCTACATGTTTGTTAACAAAAATGTAAGCTGTGTTTGGAAAAAATAAAACTCTGGGGCCAGACCAGCCAAGTGGAGACCCAAGCTTTACAAATCGATGCACTCTGTCCCACAGTCTGAGAAGACTGACAGAGGCATCGGCTGAAAGGGGCAACTGTGGCGGGGCCGCGTAAACCGCAAGCGCTAGCGGAGGTGAACACTGGAGCTGGTGCAGCAGGTACAGAAACAGTCCTTGATCCATCTGCATCCTCTCGCGGCACTGCCAATAGCGGTTTGCCCTGGATGACAGCAAAGCCCCATCAACACTGGTTTGTGTGGAGGGAAATGAAGAGAGTTGGTCTAGAAAGGTGCTTGAATCTGAGGTTTAAATCTTTAGGGGTAAAAGTGGAAATGAAGGGGAAAGAGCAGAGATACTCTTGAATTAAGATGATGTCTGTGGTCTTTTTGTTTGTCTCTCCCAAGGGGTGCAGAGAGCACCCTGAATGGCTGCAGAACCCAAAACGTTGGTGCTTTGAGGACCATAGTGAACAGGGAAGAGGGAAACATCATCTATGACCCTTTAGCCCATTGTGCTGGCCACTACTGCAAGATCAGTATGTTACCCTTCCTGAACTACACCTTCAAATAAGTAACGTGACTTGGTCCTCTCCCTAGGTATGGAGAGTTAGGGTGCAGGTGCACTGTCATTGTTGGGGGGTATTGTAGGATCACAGCCAAGAAAATACCACATGACACAAGTCAGAGGGCAACAGAACAGAAATAGGGAAACAGGGAACGGGCAGCCTCCTCACTACCTGGGCTGGGTGAAGTGGAGTGCTCCATTGGTGGAGACAAGTGAGTGCTATCCCTGCAGTGCTGCATCATGGCCCTGGAAGGCACACGGGCTTGGCCCCTGTTCACAGGCAGAGCCAGCCACAGCTGGTCTCTCTTGACCATCACACTTGTATTTGTACTTGGCTTTTTCCACTTTGGTCTCAGTTGCTTTTTGCTGTGGACTGTGCTTTCTTTCCCCCACCCCAACTTGCCTGATGTTTCCTTGTCAACTTCCATCAGTTCCTCATCCCTCGTGTCCACACTGCACTAATTCTTACTTCAGTAATCCCCTGGGCTCAATCTCTGCATGTGGAATGGGTGAAAGGAAACATGTCAATGTCCTGTGGGACCTTCCCAAAGTCTGGGTCTTGCATTAGGCGGCCTTCAAGGGCCTGTGAGACAGGTGAGCCCGGGCCTCTCTGGGTTAGGTGGTCATGGTCTCTGCTCAGTTCTGGTCTATCAGTTTTTCTGAGCTCAGTAAACATTTACTGAATACCTGCCACACGTCTGGCCTAATTTCCAACACTGTAGGCTCAGTAATATGTCACCTGATTTAATCGATCACTTACTGTATGCCATGCCTATAAAGTACTATGTATTAATATATATATCACTTCATTTTTGTTTTACAACAAACTTCTGGGGTAGGTATAATTATTGATCCTACTTTACTGAGCCCTGCCTTACAGGAGCTCATAAGTGAGGGGGAAACAGCTGATTACAGTACAGTATGAATATTATATTCAAAGAAGTGTCCCAGTGCACTTACCTGGCAGGCCCTGTGCTGGGCATGGGCACAACAGTGGACAAGACAGACATAGTCTCCGTCCCCTGGCACCCCCGGCAAGACAGCAGATAAGTCAGGACAATGAAACCATTGAGGTAGGCCGCCCATGCTTTTGGAAGGACATGATACGGCCAGGATATCTCACCTAACCTAGGAGTGCATGTTCTGGAGAAAATAAGCATTCTAATTTTCTATGACTGAGTAGCAACCCCTCCAAAACTTAGCCACCTCAAAAGGCAATGTCTCATTACCTCCTGCAGTTCTGTGGGTCCCTGGGCCCAGTGGGCAGTCCTCTTCTTGCTCAGAATCGCCACAGTCATTGCTGTCAGACGCTGGACGCAGCTGGAGCTATCTGAGATCTCGACCAGGCTGAAGGCTGAGACGACTTCCTCACTCAGGCTCTGAGCCCTAGGCATCCCCGCCTGTGTGTGATCCCCCACCCGGCTGCCTGGGGCTCCCTCCCAGCGCGCAGGCTCAGGGGTCTCACCTCTTACATGGTGTCCATCTGCACCAGAATCAGCGTCGCAAGAGAGCATTTCAGAAAGTGCAGGCCCTCCTCGGCCCAGCCTTGGACACCACCCTGAGAACTCTCATGCCACATTCGGTTGGTTACAGGTGAACCCCAGGCCAGCTGAGATTCAAGCGAAGCAGCCTACAAAAGGCATGAACACAGGAGGCTGGTTCATCAGGGGACCAAGGTGCAGGGGCAATGATTCATGCTATGAAACAAATGAGTTCCAGAGTACCTTTGAATTACTAAAAGATAACCACATCCTAGCCAAAGAGAGTTTTGTTTTGGGGTTTTTGTGTGTGTGTCGTGCTGTTTTGTTTTGTTTTTTGAGCAATTAGTAGGAGACAATGGTGTGTCACAACAGCAACAAAGCTGCTATGCAATAGCAGTGGAGAGTCAGGGGGTGACTGGAAGTGGGTGAGCAGCATACCCTAGTCCTCCAGGCCCTTCTGCAGAGGTCTCCGCGGGATCCGTGTCCCTTTCTCAGCAGGCAGAGGGACAGCCCTCCGCAGCTGGCCGGGCAGACTGAGCTCCTTAGGGCAGCAAACGTCCTTGGCCACAGGGCTTCCTCTGGCTCTTAGCACCAAACCCGCCACACACTGGGCGATAGGGAATGATGGGTGGGGCCATTAACTGCCTTTGCCTAAGGTGCTGTCTGAGCGCAGGGCCCACAGCTCGTGTCTCTCTCTGCTTGCATGGGACCCACCTAGGCTGGCTGTGCCACCTGTGCCAGCAGCCTGCCTTGACGTGCTCCAGGCTTTCCGCCTCCCCTCTCCCTTCCCAGGATGCGCAGTCCTGGACAGTCGCGTCCACCCCCTTGGTCAGCTGCCGCTGTGACGGACGGGCGGACAGCTCTCCGGTTCATATCCTCAACCCTGAACGCCCCCTCGTCTCCTGGAGGTCTCAAACACACCCCTAAATCTGAATTCATTGTCTCCCGCAAACCCTGCTTTCCTCCTCCCTAGGCTCCTCCTAGCTGAGATCATGGTGCCACCACCCAGCAAGTCAGAAATCTGAGAACTGGCCTGAGCTCTCCCTTTTTATTTTCCATCGCATGGAATCAGTCACCGAGCCGCGGCAATTTTACCTTCCAAGCGGCACTTCGCTAACTGTCCCTCCCCTGGCTGCGGTGCCGCCACCCCCCGTCCGGCGCCGGTTGTCACCGTGCGCAGCCCCTCCGCGGCTTTCTCTGACCCCAGGCTCAACCCCTCCGGTTAATCTCCAAACTGTATTCTAAAAAATCCTTCTAAAAGGCAGACTGTATCATATCACACCGAGAGTCAACCGTTTCATATTGTTAATTCAAATTCCATAGAATGATTTTGCGAGATGCTTTTTGCGTCCGACTTGTGCCACCGCGCAGCGTTCTCGCGACGCACGCGTTTGCTTGCTTGGCCTCCCCCGCAAGCCCTGGGACACCACCCCTCAGCCTCGCAGCTGTAACCTGGTTCTTTCTACCAGGGTAAATACCTAACCCTTCCAGAAGCAACTTCAGGCGTGGAAACCCGTATTGCGCCCCCTCCACGGCCCCACCTGTAATATTATCACAGTGTCTTCAAAATCAATTGACGGTGACGAGGGATACCTTTGCCTTTCAGAGCCATCCAGAGAAATTTTAAAAAAAGCAAAAAATTCGAAAAGAATTGCTTTCCCTGCCTGCGCCTTAATCCCTAAAACTCCTTTCCCATTCATACACCTGCTTTTATAGAAGGAAGTCTATGACTCATACTCATGTCCATGGGTGCAAAATAACCTTTACTGTGAGTAATTTTGGTGGATGCAGGGAATGGGGCACTGGAGGTGCCCAGAGAAGGGTACAGAGATGCAGAGTTTGGTTGCATGACAGGTTTGCTCAAAGCCACACCTGGCGCTTCTTCTAAGTCCTCATACCTAGTCTGGGGCTGAGCTCTGCAGATGCACAGATGCTCTGTGCTATGTAATAAAATTGTTAAACTCCAAGCCACAAACCTTCTGAGTCTGAGGAAGAATGCCCCAGCCACTAGGAGTGTACCTGTGAAGAGACCCCTGGTAACCTGTTGTGAGTTCTCAAGATGCTGGATTTCCTGCCTCTTGTGTCCAAGGTATTCCCTGTGCCAAATACTCCAGCAAGAGAGAGGGGTCTTTGGTAAGAGTAGATTCTATTCCTCTGCACTTCACTAGGCACGTAATAAGCACTGTCTCATTTAAACCTGTCTGAACTTGAAATACGTTTATCTCCCATTGTTCAGGGAACCCCAAGACCCACAAAGGTTAAGTGACTTGTTCACAGTCACGTGACTAGTGACTGAGGCAGATGCCACCCAGGTCTCAGGGACTCCAGAAGCCAAGTTCATCCTACTTTACCAGACACATTTTCCCGGCTTGCTACCTGACTCCGCAGAACATTCATACCAACTCCGCATGCCCTTTTCCACATTAGCTTTCTTCTAGCTTCAGCAGCGATGCTATTATAGGTTTCTACTATTTGCAGATACTCACCGTGAGTGATTTCGCTAGGAAAACACCCTGTGTGTGCTATGATAAGGTGTGTGTACCAAAAGCTTGCTATTTGCTTTTGCACCTTTTTTTGTCTTTTGACAGTGGGTATTTTTCCAAGCCCCACTTTACTGCTGGTGTTAACAGCAACCTATTTTTAGAAAATTACTTCTTAGGGTTCTTCTGATGCACCAGAAGCTGCTCCTCTCAAATGCGATTTACATTGTACAATCTTTCTAGCAGATGTGAGAAAGCAGGAGATAAATAGTAGTTTGAAGTGCCAGTGAGAAGCCTTTAATTGAGCAAAAAAGAGGAGGTTTGGGTGCACTCCTCAAATACAGGGTCCAGAAAACAAGAAGCAGAGGCATTTGCAAAGGGAAAAAAAACGTCAAATTGGTTACTCCTGGGCAGCACCAAGGAGGAAAATCTCAGTTTTGCAGAGGAATGAGGAGTACTAATACACCTTAAACAAACATCCAGAAGGAGTTTCTGGGGACCCAGATAAACTGGCATTTCCAGTCTTCCAAATGAGCAAATGAAAGCAAGAATTCAGGAAATTGTTTTAATGAGGACATGGGGGTGTTAGAAACATCAGTAGGTGTTAATTTAGCTATTTTTAGATTTTTTTTCTCTTCTCTTTTTATCTCACTTCATTAGTGAGACGGCTCATGAGGATATAAACTATAAAATCATGCAATACAAATTAAAAAGGATGGAGCGTTATTGGTGTCACACATAGGTGCTTAATAAATATTAGTTTGAGTGAATGAACAAATGACATGAGCTAGAACAGGAGATGAGGTGGTATGGACCGAAGGCTGATGAACCGCAGAGAGGCAGATGGAAAACACCACATACTGACAGAGTTCCCTGACCGATTTGGCTACCAACGTTTTGGAAGGCCCATGCGGAAAGAGAAACAGGACCCTGGAATCCAGTCCCGCGTCTGCTACTGGCCACTGTGGGGTCTGGGGATGTCCTCTCGGGGTCTCCGTTTCTTCCCACATTGCAAGAGGCTCCTGTGAGCCCCTGGCAGGCGAGACTTGCTTTCCATCCTTGTCCCCCTGTTACCGGTGGCCTAGAGTACCTTAGAAATGTCATGAATACTCTCCACCCATTTTAGGGCCAAACACTCTGATGGACCTATTTCAAAGGATTTGCTTCTCCCCTTCCCAGAGTCCAACTGACCACTACTGCGGGTGGGGCAGGCCAAGGACCCCACACGGCAATCACGGGGCTGGCGCTTGGGACACGCCCGCGATGCCACATGTGTCGCAGCTCTTCTGCAGGAGCTGGCATTTCCAAAGTGACATGGGAAAAGGGCATCAGGACACTGACACTGGAGTCACAAAGTACTTTTCTGGGTTGCTGGGCGGGGGGAACCCTAGGAAAAGACATCTTTTTTTATAGTCACCTGAGTTCCTGTTCCTTTAAGACTATTCTCCATGACCACCAGCCAAATAACTTCTGAAACGGAATTACAGGGCCACCTAATGCCCACTAGTATTCATGTCTTCCTCGTTTTGAGGGGACACCCCTCATTCAGTGGGTAACAGAATATCCTAGAGAAAGGTGCTGCATTTTTTTAGAATAGATGAGTGTATAGGAATTTGCACTGTCTGATTGCAAATTCTGACTACAAACCCAGAGACATGTTCTTCTGGGAAAACTTTTGGTCTTGAGACTACACGTATGCATACAAACAACTTCCTAATATACACACATCTGAGGGGAAAGCATTTCCTAATAAATGATTAACAACACTCAAAGCTATCTATTCAACATGAATGCAAAAGAGCAAGGCTTCATTTTTTTTTATATTTGCCAGAAGAGCTTTAGCTATCTAAAAATGAAATAAAAACCAACAAGGTTGTCAATTCACCTAAGCAAAATATTTGAATGGTATATTTCCCCAGGTTTTTCTCAAATCCCCTTTCTATATCTCTCAAGTAATGAACACAACACTCTATTTGGTGACAGAATAGCCCTCCAGCAGGAACCAAGATTGGGATCCTCTTGACAGACCATAGTCATAATAGGGGTAAAACTCACTCTCTGTCTCACACATACATAATCTCAACTCACGACAGTGTGAGGAGAAACTGGGAATCGTGTTCAGGGAATGTATAACAAATCAGCTCACTTACAAATTCTCTAAGAGTCTTTTTTGCAGGCATCTTCTGTGGGCAACGCTAAGTGAGTGAAGGAAGATGATTCAATGGCGGCAGAGCCAATAGGTAGTGGGGGCAGGGAGGAAGGGGCAAGGAGCTCTGCGTTTAGACAGGAACAAACAGAAAGGACTGCCCTACCCAAAAATCGTCAGTCTGCTGCCAGGCAGATGGAGGCGCAGGACGGTGAAGAGCTGTGACTTAAAGACTGGTGAGTATGGGATGAAAATAAGTCGAAACTTCAGGGACAATATTTGACATTTCTAGGGACAACACGCACTTGAAGTGATTTACACCTCAAAGTGGTCACAATGACAAACTCACATTGTGTACTCACTGCACACAAACACATATACACACAGATATTAATATGTATATGTGTGTACATGCATGTGTATGTATTCATAATTTCATAATTAGGGCATGCAGCTTGTAGAAATTTTTAAAATACTGAATAATAAAATAATGAAAATAAAAATCTCCTGTTATGCCACCATTTTAAGCTATCTCTCAGTAGCATTTTGATATATTTTTGGGTGGGTTCTTTCCCTATGTAGTTAGATAATAGAAAAACAGATTTAAAAAGAGAGTCTGACAAGTAGATAGACTAATAGAGAGAAATAATTTAAAGAGTTGAAAATATAGATGTATAACATATGTTATAAATATACACATGCATAGGAACATATAAGTTAAAAATCATGATGTATCCACAATTATATTAATATATTCTACTTTTTACATTTATCATATTATGTGTTTTTTCTTGCCATTAAATATTTTTGGAAATAGAATTCTTAAGAGCTAATTGTATTTCTACATTTATTTACATTTATTTATTTATTTATTTACTACTACATTTATTTATTTATTTACTACCCCATTGTGGATCATTTTTCTTGTTCCCATTTTTTTGTTATGATAAATAATATTTAGTGAATATCTTTGTACAAAATAACTTACTAAGTATTTACCATATGACAGATATTTACATGAACCAAGTCATTCCAATCTGACATAAAGCATTATGCTATATTACTTTGTCATCTTTGTGGGTATATCTAACAATTTCCTTATGATATACTCCCAGAATTTGCATAAATGGATAAGATTATATAAACATTTTAAGTCTTTTGAAGCATAAGGTAAAATTTCCCTCTAGAAAGACTGTACCAATAGGTATATCCTCCAGTGAATGAAGACATTCATGTGGATACACTCTCATCGATACAGTACGCAATTATTTTAGCTTTTCAAATTTGATGGAACAAATATGACTTTTATAAGCTTAATTGCCATTTGTTTTTCTTCTTTGTAAATCGTCTTTCTCCTTTTTAAGAACAGGGTCTCACATTCCATACCACCTGTTGAATTCTGGCACCTCTGCTACTAGCTCTGTGACTTTTACCAACACAAACAAATTCTCTGTGGCTCAGTTTCCTCATTTGTAAAATGGTTGTAATAATCTATGCCTCATAGGAGCACTGTGAAGACTTCATGCATTAACACTCATAAAGTGTGTAGGACACTGCCTGGTGTGTGATAAGAGTTCCGTAAATGATGCTCATTTGGGGAAGCGCATTGCCTGTGTACTGAATGTTGTTACAAGTTTGAGTATCCTTTCCACACCTATTACGTTGTAAGATCCTCTCAAGGCCCCAAGAGGTGAACATGGCAGATAATGGTTTCCACTGGAAGGAGAAAAAGAAAACTCAAAAGGTAAAAATATCTTGCAGTTTTGTGACAGTATTGAGATTGAAACAGGTCTCCTGGGGTTGTGAAAAGTTGGATTATACACGTATACACACACACACACAAATGCACACACACATACACACACATATAATTTTTTTTAAATCCTTATTTGAATATGTCAGAGAGCTACAAAGTTAGAATTTTTACAGCCAAGATTTCGAAGGGGGATGTCAATAAAAGCAAGCTCAATATTTGGCACCATTTTTCCCCTTGAGTGATTGCCAATTTTAAAAATAGCTGCAGAGCAGCTGGGGGTGTGTATGAGGGCTTTATCCATGCCAGCAGGTTGAGGGCACCTAAACTGGAGATCAGAGGCTGCCAAGAACCAGACTGTCTCGCAAACAGCACAGCCTTTTGATTAGGTGTTGTAAGAGCAACAACCTTGGAATAAGAAAGAATTAGAAATTGACATGAACCCCAAATTTTAATCATCTTAATACCTAATTAAATTCAGGTATTTTGCCCCTAGCCAGCTGCTCGCCAGGGCAAACATAGATCTTCTATGAATAAAGATAACATTATTAAGAGCTACAAATTACCTTTAAATATTTTCAAATATAAGATCTAGCCTTAAAACAAAAATTATTACACATATGAGAATACCAGACTTGACTAAAACAACAAAAACAGACAATAGACACAGGACAAGAAATCCAGTATACTGGAGAATGGTTGAGAAAATTATAAAACTAACAAAATACATCAAGCTTCAGGTTGATAAATATAAATGTTATGGACTGAATGTTTGGGACCATCCAAAATTCATATGTTGAAACTCTAACCCGCAATGTGATAGTATTAGGGGGTGGGGCCTTTGGGAGGCGATTAGGTTTATATGAGGTCATGAGGGTGGGGCCTCCATAATGGGATTAGTGTCCTCGTGAAAGAGAAACACCAGAGCTGCGTCTCTCTCCCATCTGAGGACACAGGGAGAAGGTGGCCATCTACAAGACGAGAGGAGAGTGTCACCAGGAACCAAATCTGCAGGCACCTGGATCTTGGACTCTTTAGCCTCTAAAACCATGAGAAATAAATGTCTGTTGCTTAAGCAGCCCAGTCTATGGCATTTTGTTACAGTAGCTTGAACTGACTAAGGCAATAAAGAAAGACCAGGGCACATCATGTAATGAGACCAGCGAAAGCCAAAGGCTAAGAGAATAAGATGTATGACCTTCAAAGAGTAACAACAGCATTGACAGCTAGTTTCCTGGTAAAAAGTATGAAAGCCAGAAGACAGTGGAACATGGAACTATATGTTTAAAGTTATGGGGGGAGCGGGAAGGGGAAAGACCTGCCGAATGGGAATTCTATAACCAGCAAAATATCCTTGAGATGAAAGGTGAAATAAAGACATTTTTATCAAACATAAGAAAGATAATTTATCATCACTAGATACGTACTAAGGAAAGGAAATATGAAGGAAGTTCTTCAGGCCAAATGAAAATTGTGTCTGTTTGAAGCTCAGATATTCAGGATGGATGAACAAATTGTAAATAGGTAGATGAATCTAAATAAACAATGACAGTATAAAGTGATAATAATGATGAAAATATACAGAATATTAAAATACACTAAAACAATGGCACAAAGGTGAGAGAGGATAGAGTTAAAGTGCTCTAAGATTATCACATTATTAAGAAAGTGGTAAAAAAAAAAATCTTAATATTATATTTTAATATGTTAAGAGTGCATGTTGTAATAACTGGCCTAGCCACCCCCAGGGCCAGGCCTCCGTGATGGGGTTTCCAATGCCAGGTAAGATCTGTGGGTTTCAGAGCCTGAGTTAGAGACAGAGCAGAGTTCTCAAGTACCAGAAGCAACTAGGGAAACTCGAGTGTCCAGGACATTGAAGGCAATTCACCTCACCAGAGCTCACCCTGGGCCTCTCCTGCTTTTACTAACAACAAATCCCAGCAGCACATTCCACCTACTTCTCTGTGTGAGCGACACAAATACAGGAGATCGTCAACGGGAATGTCAATTCCAGAGACGATCTCCAAAGCAGGAATTATCTAGTATGTACAGAAAGTCACAAGTTTGGATAAATATAAGCAAACTCACAAACAAAAGAACTCAGTCCAGGTAAACAAAGTAAAAAGAGAAAATTGAGCAGGACAATATTCTCAGAACCGTAGGAGAAATAATCGCAACCGAAAGTCTAGTAGAAATCGTGAAAATTTAAATTATGTTTACGAAACAAAAATAGCACCTGGGATGAAGAGTAGAATAAACACAGCCGAAAGCAAACAATGAACTAGACGGCTGAGGACTGCTCCCTGACCACAGCACAAATGGGGGAAATGGGAGAAGTATGTAAAGAAACAGCAAAAATAAAATAGGCCAGAAGTTTCAGGTCCATCTAACGGAAGACTGAGAAGGAGTGATCAGAAAGAAATCACCAGTGAAATACTGACAATGAGCAGAGAGCCAGAAAAGCTTTCTTATGAAAAGCATGCATAATAAAAATAACAGTTAAAATGCCAAATAATCTTGCAAAAATGAAAGGAAACAGTGGAGCCAAAACCAAGCAGGGAGTTACAAGGCCACCATCATTGAGGCTGCCCTCAGCTCGTGCGCTATCTGTAGTATGGTCGGTGGGTTTGAAAGGCCACAGCAGGCTTTGGGGTAGCCTGAGAGGGAGTTTGGGGACCGGGATTCTAGCGTCAACACAAGCCCTTCAAATGGCTTTCGGTGCACGGAAGGGGGGACCACAGAAATCTCATCCCCTGACCTTGGAAACAGACAAATAAAAAAAGTCCATCTCCAACTGGACTGAAGACGGAAAAGAGCATCTCCCCTGAGCTTTTTAAACCCTCCAGTACGAGGTGCACGTTCATATCCCTTCGTGGTTGATACAATGCTACCATAAATGAAGGGAACTTAATTTTAAGCGGTACTTGCTTAGTAGCAGTCTAGGGCAACTAGCAGAAGCAACACAATTTTCCCCTGAGTGGAAGCCAGTCTTCATTGAACTCACAAAAAACACATGTAATCTAAAATTTGTCGGTATGTGAGTGCATGTGTGTGTTTAAGCAAGTCACCGTAAACATACGTCAGCAGAAACAACTGCCCAAAATTTCAGATAATAGAGTTATCACATCAGAACATAAATCAAATACGTGTTAAATAATTAAAGAATTTTTTTTTTATTTAAAAAGTGAGAAAGAAAACAGATGTCCAAAAATATCAACCAAATACAGTAACACACCAACCAGAATGGTTCAGAATATATAAAAAGTAGCAAAATCAGATTTGGGGACAATGTGGCCTTGTTGGTGAATATAAATTGGTGCCCTTTGCAAGTATGATATTAATACATACGTAAGCTAAACACACACCAATTCTATGACCATGATTCTATCTTGCTCCTAGCTATATACCCAACAGAAATGAGCAAAATATGCACCAGATGACAAGGACTAGACTCACTTTTCATCATAGCCCCAATCTGGAACAACCTCAATGCCCTCCACCAGTAGAAGGAATAAGGACATTGTGGTATAATCATTCGTAAGAATAGAGCAATGAAAAATAATGACATACTGCTAAGTGCAACAACACAAAGCATCTCCTAAAGATAATACTGAGTGACGGAAGACAGACTCAAAAGAGTGAATACTACATTGATTCTATTTATTTGAAATTGAGAAACAGGCAAAAGTATTCAATTGTGTTAGAGAGGAGGAGAGTGTTTACCACAGGAAGGAGGGGAGGCAATGCCTGGGAGGGATCACCAGGAGTGGCCTGGGACACTGTTCATTACCTATTTATAAAATCTGGGACTGTTTTTTATTAGGTATGGGCTTAATTTGTAAAAATGCGTATTGTTTTATATTTCAATTAAGAGACTACCAGGAAGATTTTAAATACAACTAAATAGAACTCCTTCAAAACAGCAGATTAGGTACAATAAAGAATAAATTAGGAAACATAAAAATAAATCTAAAGATTTTATCTGGAGTGAAACACAATGAGGCAAGAAGATGACAAATATGAGAGAAGTTAAGATAAAAAGAACATAGGAAAAGAACATCTAACATGCACCTACACAGAGTTCTGGATGAAGAAAATATAGAAAATACAGGGGGTACAATACTCATAAGGATAATTAAACACCCAAGTCATCATATTCAGGAAAAATAATAAATCCCAAGCAAGATGTATAATAATAAGCTTACATCTATATGATCTATATGTTGTATATAGAGAAACAACAGGCTACACCATACATCCTAGGCGTGTAGTAGGCTATACCACCTAGGTTTGTGTAAGTACATTCTATCACGTTCATACAAGGACGAAATCACCTAAGGACATATTTCTCAGATCATATCGCCATTGTTAAGTGACACATGATTGTATTTGATATTTTAAAAACTATGATGGTTTTAATAGATGTAGAAAATGCATTAGATAAAATTTAAAACAAAGTAATGGCTAAAAGCAAATAACTTTCAGCAAATTAGGCATATAAGGACCACCCTTAATTGTATAAAGTATATCAAGTACTTATATTCTAGTAGTGTTTATATACATTTTATTAGACATTTTAGCCAGTACTTTGAGATATGCAGTTAGCTAGCTGGCTAGATAGTATGTGTGCATGTGTGTAGTAAACATAACACAACATATAGATTACATATTACATATAGTATTATGTGTTACAAAACATAATTATATAGCTATATATGAAAAAAGAAATAAAAATATAATTATTATAAGATTGTAAGTTAAAGTATATGTAAAACACAAGAGAATGTTCATACAAATTATTAGAATTATTATTTTTTAAAAGTTCAAAAAGAGTGATATCAGCAAAATGGCAAAATGGGCAACTCCAAACTCCTGTCCCTCCACAGAAGTATCAAAAAACGAGCAGAAACTGTCCAAAACAACTTTGTTAGAACTCTGGACATCAGTGAAAGGTTTACAGAACAAAGTGAAGGATGAACCAAGAAAAAGGCAAGTTGAAAATGGTAGGAAAGTGCTGTGGTGGGATTACTTGCCTTTGCCCCATCCTCCCCCCAGCTCAGTGCTGATCTTGAAGACCAAAACTGACATTCCCAATGTAGCACCCTGGACACTAGTTCCAGAGGTTGCAGAGGGGACCTTATTCACAATTTGTTGTGCTTGTCTGTTCTGACCTGTCTGGGACCTACCTGGAGGACTAACACAAGGAGCTTGTGTCTGTTTCACTTAACATAAATTTAAATTACTGAACTCCTGACACTTGGAAAGGAAGAAATAACTTTCTCATGCCCAACTTAACCAACAGCCATCACCTCTACAGCCAGGAATAGCCCGAGGCCTAAGGCAAGGTAAGAGGACGCTCCATCTCAGTCATACTTATAGAAGATTAGTTCTGTTTAAGATAAGTGAAACATGATATTGTATGTTAATTTTAGAAACAGCCGGTAACATTCATACTTGATTTAGGCTTGTTATAAATAGCCACAGCTTTGCTTTTCCCACTGTGACCACCAGTGTCCTTACTGCACAACCAGGAAGAAAGGATCTGACGATATATCCCTCCCAGTACTCAGAGAGGTCACTGAATAAAGCCCTTGTGATGGCAACAATTAGTTGAGAATAATGGAGAGTGTATTTATAGAATAAAGCTATACGCACTATGTTCTCGAGGGAGGTGGAAGAATATACCAGAGAACTTTATAGATACCCAGGTTCTTCATGCATTTTTATTTCCCATGACTTGGGAACATCTCTCCTCCAAGTTTCTGAATTTTGTCTGCATCTCTCTTTGAGTACTGCAAAAATTTTACTGATGCTCTTTTGTATCAGGATCATGTCCTGCTCATTCTTGCTCCATGTAATCTGTGATAAAAGGCTTAAATGTAATTGAATTGAACGTAATGATATTTCTGGGTTTAAAGTTATTTTACCATTTGTTTCCTATTTTTCCTATATATTCTATAATCCCTTTTCATCCTTTCCTGCCTTCTTTTGAATCTATCAAATAACATTTTAATCATTCAATTTGCCTATCATCTTCTTATAAATTATTTTACTCCATTTTCAGTGGTTACATGGATCTTTGTGTTACTAAAGTATAATATAAATGCATTCTTTGCAAATGTTTTAAACAGTGTAAATACTTTAAAACAATTTAATTATGTTAAATTCCCACACTCAAATTTGGCATTATTATTTTTATGTATTTTGATTCTATGTTGACATTAAGGTCTACGAGACATTGTTTTTATAGTCGATATAAATTTAGATTTACCTCCCTCGTATATATTATTCCCAACGCTATACATTCACTTCTGTGTTCCCACACTTACATTTAAAATTATTTCTCTCCTGCCAAATAACTTCCTTTAGAATTTCTTTTAATGAAGATCTCCTAGTTATGAATTTTCTACTTTTGTTTTCCTGAAAATGTACTTATTTTATCTTCATTTTTGGAAGATATTTTTGCTCAATATAAAATTATATATTGGCATTTAGTTCATATTATCACTTTTAAAATGCTGTTCCCTGTCCCTGGCTTCAATGATTCCTACTGAGAAGACAGCTATAAGTCTTATTGTTGTTCTATGGAGATAATGTTTTATTTTCTCTGTTTCATTTAAAATTATATCATTGACTTTGGTTTTCAGCAGTTTTACTCTGATGTGCATAGTTATATATCCCTTTGCTTTTACTCTGCTTGGAGTTTGTAAATCTTCTTGAACCTGTGACGTGATGTCTCTAATTGGTTTGGGCAAGTTACTGGCCGATATCTTTAAGTATTGCACTGCCCTATTCTCACCTTCCTCCTCTTCCAGGATTGCAGTCACATATGTACGTCGTTTTCACCTGTCCCTTGTGTCATTTATGTTCTTTTTTATGTATTTTTTATTTTTTTTCTCTCTATTCTTCGATTTGGATATTTTATACTGGCTATTTTATAGTTTTCCTAATCTTATCTTTAGCCGTTTTTTAATTTGCTATTAAATCTACCTATTGGGCATTTAATTTCATATACTATGTATTCATCCCTATAATTTCTCTTTGTTTCTTATTTTATGGACTCCAAGACTCTGTGGAAATTTTCCTACTTGTCACCTATTTTGTTGAAAATATTAAATACCAATATTTTAAAGTCTGTTTCCTTTGGTAACTAAGGATCCGTGTGGATCTGTTTTTATGGCCCTGGTTCCCCTCCTTTTTTTTTTTTTTGTTTTTAATTTAGTCCTGACTCCTAGTACACCTAGTAATCTTAAAGTAATCTTAATTGAATGCCACACAGTTTGTTTCAAAATTTATACAGATAACTTAATGCTCTGGCTGGTTCTACCTTCTTCCCAGAAAGGGTTTATTTTGAGTAGAAACCCTTAGTCCAGTCTGGGTTGAGACGGTTTGAAGGTGGGTTTCAGGGCTTTTCTGAGAGCAGATGTGTATCTTTACTCCTACTTCTTAGCAGCGTTCATTCCTTGTCTTACCCGTGGAAGGTGGGGTGGTTCTCAGGCTCCCTTCCATTTGGTGGGCTCAGAACTTCTCTCTCCTCGGCCAGATGTGACTGCTAAAATCTCTGCTCTTTTCTGCTGCTTTCCGCTTGCCTTCTTAGCTCCTCTGCTAAAGATTTACTAATGTCTTGAGAGAAGGAGTGGCACAGGCGGTTTTGTAGACCTCAGTGCACTTCCCTGCTCTCTGGCACCTTGGTCAACCCTTACCTGACAGCCTTGTAATTCAGGAGTCTAAGTTTAACTTCCCAGCCTCAGGAGGCCGCACGAGGCTCAGCTTGGCTTCCCAATCTCCAACCACTGATTTCCTCTTGGCTTCGGAGCCACCAAGCCCCAGGCCACTCATGAGCTGCCAAATGCCTCAGTGGGACAATCCCTGCGGAATGTTGGCCCCATCTCAATGCGCTTTCCTTCTCTCTCAGATCCTGACTTTTTGAGTTCCGGCTGGCTTAGTAGTTTTCTAATACCTTCAAAGAGATTTGGTTTTGTATTTTGTTTCCATTTTGTCGTTGTTCTCAGTGGAAGCATTGGTCTATAAAAAGCACTCTGCCCTTACTGGAGATGGAAAATCCAAAAGCCACTTATAGACTCTAACTTTCATGATCAATATTCTGATAGTAGTTACATTTCCTTAAAATTATCTGTGAAAAGCCAGGTGCTTGCTTTAATTAATATCCAGGAAAGACAAAAACAGATCTTTCTCCTTCTCTCTCTCTCTCTTTTTTCCGTTTTATTTGTCTCCCTGCCCATTTGCCCCAATGATCCTTCCTCTGCCTTCTCTTATCTTCAGTGTGTGATGATACAGTGGGTTGTAATTTATACTTTCTTACAGGAAGAGCCATTGCCTATTTGAGGTCTGGGCTGAAAATTAAATACTCATTTTAAAGGAACATGGATATTATTATACTATTAACTCTTCCCTCATGGCTGTAAAAGCTTAGCAGTGCGGCTTAATCATTGTATTTTTAGTACCATAAAGAGTACGACTCTTCTATTGTACTTCTGGTAACGTAAACAGACTCCCTAACCTTAAGCCTGAAGCCTGCCTAATGTGGTGACCATAATGGATTCTCTGGAGCTCCAACCAGATCCACTCTGCAAAGCCAAATACACACATCCCAGCTGCCATGACTATTGAATGCTGACAGTTCACAGCTGTATCTATTACTGGACATTACCCTCAGCTTTAGGGAATCTCCAAGCCCAAGTTTATACCACCACTGAAGATGATACAGGGGAACAAAGGCCTGATCCCTGTGAGGAGTTTTCCCAGTTCAACAGGTCCCATGAATTGGCTAGGGCTTTAGTTAAGAACACATTGAAAGTCAGCTTGCCCTTCTACCTAATTCTGATTTCTCACTTCTTCACAGGTTTATTATCTGTGATCACACCCCAAAAAGCCTTTTGCATGCCACTACCCATCTCAGAGTCTATTTTCAGGGACCCTAAAACATTGACTAATGTTTGCTACAATCTGTGTCTACTTTACTTTCTGTTCCCCACATTAGCTTGGTGTCCCTTGCAATAATGTCATCTGATGACATCCAACTTCGGGTCAAAGCAGGAAAAAAGGGTGGTAAAGAAATCATGACATGCCCACCTAAACTAATTTTTAATCAGTTCAGCTCTGGAGTTTACAAGATAAACACAGTAGCGTGAACAATAGGGATTAACTGACACTAAATGTCTATTTACCAGCTTTGATAATGAGCCTGTTATAAAAACAGGAACACAAGGGCATGTGGACTAGACAGACAGGAGTTTAAGATGGCTAGTGAAAGCGTCCATCTTGCTATTTCTAATGATGTCTGGGCTCAAAAGAGCACTAATAATAATTGGCTTGCTTTACCCCTACCTTCTGGAACTCGTGAGGTTAGGGCACTCTGCTGGAGAAAGATACAGAGCAAGATTTCATTCACCTCAGAGAAAATTAAAAATTAAAAAGTAGCCAAAATACTTATAATTAACAAGTTGACTAAAGATAGCTATAACTCTGTTGTTTGTTGTCTTATAATTCTGACAAAAAGCAACTGTTTTTCGTTGATTCTGTGCAAGTAATTTGAAAAAAAGGAAAGTTAGCATCATTGCAAACTCTTTGGTGGAAATCTGTGGACATCATGATGGATGGTTGACTTAGGAAACAGTCAATACTTTTATAGATACAGGATTTACCTTTAAGCAGCTTGTAAAATGCCCTTTTGTGCTAAATGCCAGGTGGCCTGT
Organism: Daubentonia madagascariensis; assembly: GCA_023783475.1. Lineage (NCBI taxonomy): Eukaryota > Metazoa > Chordata > Mammalia > Primates > Daubentoniidae > Daubentonia > Daubentonia madagascariensis. The sequence goes on along the minus strand of JAKFHU010001747.1, from coordinate 1,904,065 downwards.
ATTACACAACCTGCTTCATTTTCTTTCAGCGTTTCTTTTTGTAAAGGTCTTGCATTCGGTACACTTTGAAATCTATGTTCTTTTGTAAATTTTTAAATTTTTAATTATTATGGGTACATAATAGTTGTACGTCTTTATTGGGTACATGTGATGTTTTGATGCAGGCACACAATGTGAATTAATCAAATCAGGGTAATTTGGGAATCCATCACCTCAGGCAGTTATCATTTCTTTGTGTTAGGAACACTCCAATTCCACTCTCTCAGTTATTTTAAAGTATATCCTGACTTATTGTTGATTATAGTCACTTTGTTGTGCTACCAAATATGGAATGAACAATAGTTCATTCCAACTATCTAACTATATTTTTGCACCCATTAACCATCCACATTTTATCCCCGGCTCCCTGCTACCTTCCCCAGCCTCTGGCAACCATCATTCTACTCTATGTCTCCATGAGATCAGTTATTTTTAATATTTACTTCCCATATATAGGAGAGAACATGTGCAATTTTTCTTTCTGTGCTTGGCTTTTTTCACTTAACATAATGTTCTCCAGTTCTATCCACATTGTTGCAAATGGCAGGATTCCATTTTTTTGTGGTTATATAATATTCCATTGTGTATATGTGCCACAATTTCTTCATCCATTCATCCACTGATGGACACTTAGGTTGATTCCACATCTTGGCTATTGATAATAGTGCTGCAATAAACGTGGGAGTGCAGATATCTTTTCGATATACTGAATTCCCCTCCTCTGGATATATACCCAGCAGTGGGATTGCTGGGTCATATGGTAGTTCTATTTTCAGTTTTTTGAGGAACCAGCATACTGTTCTCCATAGTGGTTGCACTAATTTACATTCCCACGACCAGCGTATGAGGCTTCCCCTCTCTCCACATCCTGACCAGCACTTGCCCGTCTTTTTGATAAGAGCCATTTAACAGGGGTGAGATGATATCTCATTGTAGTTTTGATTTGCATTTCTCTGATGACTTATGATGTTGAGCATTTTTTCATATACCTGTTGGCCATTTGTATGTCTTCTTTTGGGAAATGTCTATTCAGATCCTTTGCCCATTTTAAATTAAATTATTTGATTTTTTCCATTAAGTTGTTGAAGGTCCTTATATATCCCAGTTATTAATCCCTTGTCAGACATGTAGTTTGCAAATATTTTCTCCCATCCTGTGTGTTGTCTCCTCACTTTGTTGATTGTTTCCTTTGTTGTGCAGAAGCTTTTTAGCTTGATGTGATCCCATTTGTCTAGTTTTGCTTTGGTTGCCTGTGCTTTGGGGGTATTACTCAAGAAGTCCTGGCCCAGACCAATGTCCTGAAACATTTCCCCAATGTTTTCTTTTAGTAGTTTTATAGTTTCAGGTCTTAGATTTAAGTCTTTAATCCACTTTGATTTGATTTTTGTATATGGTAAGAGATAAGGGTCTAGTTTTACTCTTCTGCATATGGATACCCAGTTTTCCAAGCACCAGTTATTGAAGAGACTTTCCTCTCCCCAATATATGTTCTTGGCACCTTTGTCAAAGATAAGTTAACTATAGATGTGTGGATTTATTTCTGAGTTCTTTATTCTGTTTCATTGGTCTGAGTGTCTGTTTTTATGCCCGTACCATGCTGTTTTGGTCACTACAGCTCTGTAGCATAATTTGAAGTCAGGTAATGTGATTCCTCCAGTTTTATTCTTTTTCCTCAGGATGGCTTTGGCTATTCTGGGTCTTTTGTGGTTCCATATAAATTTTATGATTATTTTTTCTATTCTGTGAAGAACGTCATTGGTATAATGACAGGGCTTGCATTGAATCTATAGATTGCTTTGAGTAGTATAAACACTTTAACAACATTTGTTCTTCCAATCCATGAGCATGGATATCTCTCCATTTTTTTGTGTCCCCTTCAACTTCTTTCATCAGTGTTTTATAGTTTTCATTGTAGAGTCTTTCACTTCTTTGGTTAAGGTTTGTTTCTAGGTATTTTATTTTAATTGTAGCTCTTGTAAATGGGATTACTGTCTTGGTATCTTTTTCAGGTTGTTTACTGTTGGAAGATGGAAATGCTACTGATTTTTGTACATTGATTTTGTATCCTGCAACTTTACTGAATTTGTTTATCAGTTCTAATCATTTTTGGGTGGAGTCTTTAGGTTTCTCTAGATGTAAGATCATACTGTCTGCAGACAAGGATAATTTGACTTCTTCTTTTCCAATTTGAATGCCCTTTATTTCTCTCTCTTATCTGATCTCTTTAGCATGAACTTCCAGTACTATGTCGGATAACAGTGGTGAAAGTGGGCACCCTTGTCTTGTTCCGGATCTTAGAGGAAAGGCTTTCAGTTTCTCCCCATTCAGTATGATAGAAGCTGTGGGTTTGTCACATATGGCTTTTATCATGTTGAGATAAGTTCCTTCTATACCCAGTTTTTTTAGCTTTTATAATGAAGTGATGTTGAATTTTATCAAATAGTTTTTTAGCATAAATTGAAATGATCATATTGTTTTTGTCCTTCATTCTATTGATATGATGTATTACACTGATTGATTTGTGTATGTTGAACTATCCTCCCATCCCTGGAATGAATCCCACTTGATCATGACGAATATTTTTAAAATGTTGATGAATTCAGTTTGCTAGTATTTTGTTGAGGATTTTTGCATCTATGTTCATCAGAGATACTAGAGAAACAAGAGCAAACCAAATCCAAAATTAGTAGAAGAAAGGAAATAATAAAGATCAGACCAGAAAAAATATAGTTAAACAAAAAAATACAAAAGATAAACAAAAGTTGGTTTTTTTGGAAAAATAGCGGTCTGATAGAGTCCTCCCACCTCACCGCTCCCAGGGAAGGAGGTGAAAAACGCCATCGGCTGCCTGCATGCGGGTTGCTCACTCCGAAAACAGCATTGTGAATTTACAGAGAAACATAGTGGGACACTCAGCCCAAGAAAACAGGTGACTGGGAGAGTCATTCAGAAAGATCGGAGAGCACAGGGAGTGCAACAGAGCCCAGAGCGCGGGAAGGACGCGCTCGCCAGGTCACCACACCACGATCTGACCCCCAAGTGGTTACCCACCTTCCCCACAGACTTCCCATCCACTCAGTCAGGGACAAGCCCAGAGTCGGGACAAAGCTGTTGCTGGAGACAGCAGACTCTGTGGAGAGGAAGCAACTGTGAGAGCCATATGAACTCTCAGCTGCACTATACAGGGACTGCTCAGGGCCGGGTAGGGACTGGGCAGAGATACAGCTTCCTGGGACAGTGCGTGGGAATCTGCAGACCAGCACCTCGCCACTGGAAGTCAGCAGAACCTGAGCACAGGAGTTGAACGGAGAGGGGGACATGCCCTTAGGGGCTGCCGGCAATTGCCTCCGCAGGACCCAGGCCGGTTGAGAAGAGCTGCGTTCACGGGCGCGATCAGAGCCCGGCTGTGCGCCAGGCTGGCGGCGGCCACCATCTTTACAGCCCCCCGCGCGGAGCTGTGAGCCGCGTCTCTAGCTCCGCCCCGCCCCGGCCCGGGGCTCTTCTGCTGGGGCGAGACAGGCTTTGCCTGTGGTGGCCAGGGACAGCTGCATCCATGGGTTCCAGGTGAGAAGAGACCCCGGAACGGTAGCGGCAAGACCTTTGTGTATTGGAAACTGTTTGCAGCTCGTCCATCTGGTCCTGCTATCCTGGCTCTGGCTTCTGGCAAGTCCACTACGTGCTGGTCCTAGTGCCCGCCCTTCAGGTCCCAGCCCTCCTGTACCCCAGAGATCGGTCATTTTGAAGGTTGCTGGTTATAGTGACTCATTTTGTATAAGTACTGATTCTCATGGCAACTGAATGTCTCAAGAGCCACAGGCTGAACCAGGGCAGCTCCCCCTAACCCTGCCCACTTCATTAGGAAATTTTGCTCGATCCAACAGTGCTTCCAGTGGCTACTATTCCCCCCCATGGGAACATCCCCCTGATGGAGACTTCTGGGGATAGAGACGCCCACCCATCTTGCCTTGGGGTCTCGTGGTAGAAAAGGGGTGCACAATTGGAGATCACCCTGTCAGCCAGTGTCACATGGAGATGCACGTCAGAGGGCCAGACACACGCAGCTCAATAAGCAACCTCTGAGCTGTGTAGGATTTTCCCAAATCAGCTGTCGCACTGCAGCCAAAAGCAATTGTGTTTCTACCCGCACCACAGGAGGAGCAGGGTCAAAGTAACCCCTAGGAGCTACAAGGCCCCTCCCAAACTTTGGGGTTTTCATATATCCCAACTGGGGGGAGGGGGCAGAGTCTGCCACGGGCACAACAGAATACCGAGCTATTAGGGAGCTGTGGATTCATAACCTCAAGTACAATCCACCAGCTTAGAGCTCAAGCTGGGAGGACAATCTCACTACATTCCACCAGGAAGAGGTGAAAACAATAGGTCAGAGGTAACCCAAGAGATCCACCAAACTTGCTAAAATACACCTAAGGCAATACAGACCAAAACTCCTCTCCCTGGTTCTGCCAAGGAACAAACCTCGGGAGCTTGGTGACGCGGCCATAAACTAACCCTAACACCCCCAGCTCTCTACCAAGAGGCCACATGAGAAACAATCAGCAAAAGAACTAGGAAACATGAAAAATCAGAGTGAAAAGTCACCCCCAAAAGAAATCATTAGTTCCTCAGCAACAGATACCAATTCAAACGAAATGGGTAGAATGACAGAAGAGGAATTTCATTTATGGATTATAAGAAAGCTCAATGAAATTCAAGAGAAAATTGAATCATAGCACAAAGAAACCACAAGAAAAATGCAAGAAATGAATGAAAAATTTTCTAAAGAAATATAAGTATTATGGAAAAATCAAATAGAAATTCTAGAAATGAAAGAGGCATCCAAGGATCTACAAAACACAGTGGAAAGTCTTAACAATAGGCTGGACCATGCAGAGGAAAGAATCTCTGAGCTGGAAGATAACTCCTATGTGCTAAATAAATCAGTTGAACAGAAAGAACACAAAAACAAGAGGCATGAAAAAAGCATACAAGAAATGTGGGATTATGTAAAGAGGCCAAACATAAGGATCATGGGCATCCCTGAGGGAGAGGAAGAAAATTCTTGTGGGCTAGAAAATCTATTTGAAGGAATAATAAAGGAAAATTTCCATGGCCTAGCCAGAAATCTCGATATCCAAATACAAGAAGCACACAGGACTCCTGGGAGATTCAATGTGAAAAGGCATTCACCACACCACATAATTATTAGACTGACCAAAGTAGGCACAAAAGAGGCACTCCTCAGAGCTGTAAGGTGAAAAGAGCAGGTAACCTACAAGTGGAAACCTATCAGATTAACTGCAGATTTCTCAGCTGAAACCTTACAAGCCAGAAGGGACTGGGGACCAATCCTCAGTCTTCTAAATAAAAATAATGGCCAACTCAGAATTCTTTATCCCGCCAAATTAAGCTTCTTATATGAGGGAGAAATAAAGACTTTTCCAGACAAGCAAGCACTGATAGAATTTGCAAAGTCCAGACCGGCCCTGCAAGAAGTGCTTAGGCCTACATTGTACACTAACCAGCACAACAGACACCCACCAATGTAAAACTACCCAAAGCTGAAACTCCAGAATCCAGATTTCACAATGACTCAAGAGGTAAAATAGAACAAGAGATACCCAACAGAATAAACAGAAATCTACCCCAAATATCAATTCTCTCAATAAATGTGAATGGCTTGAATTGCCCATTGAAGAGACATAGGCTGGCCGAATGGATTAAAAAATACAAGCCAAGTATCTGCTGTCTCCAGGAAACACATCTTACACACAAGAGCTCATTCAGGCTCAAGGTGAAAGGATGGAATACAATTTTCCAGGCCAATGGAAACCAAAAGAAATCTGGAGTAGCCATCCTTATTTCAGATGATATAAACTTTAAAGCAATAAAAGTAAAGAAAGACAAAGATGGTCACTATATAGTGGCAAAGGGGGAAATTGTACAAGAAGATTTAACAATCCTAAATGTTTATGCACCCAACAGAGGAGCACCCAGATACATAAAGCAAATACTGCTTGATCTAGACAACATAATAAATAGCAATGCCATAATAGCTTAGGATTTCAACACCCCACTGACAGAACTGGACAGATCCTCCAAACAGAAAATAGGCAAAGAAACAATGGACCTAAACAGGACTCTAGAACATTTGAGCCCAAAAGACATCTATAGAAGACTGCACCCAAATAACACAGAATATACAGTCTTCTGATCAGCTCATGGAACTTTCTCTAAAATTGATCACATCCTAGGCCACAAAACAGATGTCAACAAATTTAAAAAAATAGAAATCATACCATGTATCTTTTTAGACCACAGTGGAATACAATTAGAAATCAATTCCAACAGAAACTCACATCTTCATCCAAAAACATGGAAATTAAACAATCTGTTGCTGAATGACTATTGGGTCAAGGAGAAGATTTAGATGGAAATCAAAAGATTCTTCGAACTAGATGATAATGGGGACGCAAGTTATCAAAATCTGTGGGATACAGCTAAAGCAGTCCTGAGAGGAAAACTTATTGCCTTAAATGCTCACATCCAAAAGACAGAAAGGTCACAAGTCAGTAAACTAATGAATCATCTTAAGGAAGTGGAAAAGGAAGAGCAAACCAATCCTAAAGCCAACAGAAGAAAAGAAATAACCAAGATCAGAGCAGAATTAAATGAAATTGAGAACAAAAGAACAATACAGAAGATTAATTACAATGAAAAATTGGTTCTTTGAAAAGATAAACAAAATAGGCCACTTGCCAGGTTGACCAGAAGCACAAAGGAAAGGACTCTAATAAGCTCAGTTAGAAATGAAAAAGGAAAGGTCACAACTCATATCATGGAAATACAAAACATCATCTTCGAATACTACAAAAATCTCTATGCCCAAAAACATGAAAATGTGGAGCAAATGGACAAATTCTTAGAAACACACTACCTCCCCAGGCTCAATCAGGAAGAAACAGAATTTCTAAACAGACCAATATCAAGTACCAAAATTGAAGTAGTAATAAAAAATCTTCCAACAAAAATAAGTCCTGGACCAGATGGGTTCACACCTGAATTCTACCAAACCTACAAAGATGGTGCCTATACTGCACAAATTATTCAAAAACATTGAGAAGGATGGAACCCTCCCAAACTCATCCTACTAAGCCAGTATCACCTTGATACCAAAGCCAGGAAAGGACAAAACAGGAAAAGAAAACTACAGACCAATATCCCTTATGAATATAGATGCAAAAATTCTCAATAAAATCCTTGCAAACCGAATTCAAATGTACATCAAAAAAATAATCCGTGACAATCAGGTGGGCTTCATCCCTGAGATGCACGGATGGTTCAACATATGCATATCTATAAATGTAATTCACCACATAAATAAAAGCAAGAACAAAGATTATATGATCCTTTCAATAGATGCAGAAAAGGCTTTTGACAAAATATAGCACCCTTTTATGATAAGAATTCTTAACAATATAGGCATAGATGGCTCATACCTCAAAATTATTAAAGCCATATATGATAAACCCACAGCCAATATCATACTGAATGGGGAAAAATTGAAAGCATTCCCCCTTAAAACTGGAACCAGACAAGGTTGCCCATGGTCTCCACTTCTATTCAACATAGTGCTGGAAGTCCTTGACAGAGCAATCAGACAAGAGAGAGGAATTAGGGGTGTCCAAATGGGGGCAGAAGAGGTCAAACTTTCACTCTTCATGGGCGATATGATATTATATCTAGAAAACCCCAAAGATTCAACCAAGAATTGATAAATGAATTCAGCAAAGTTTCAGGATACAAAATCAATGCACACAAATCAATAACCTTCATATATGCCAATAACAGTTGAGCCGAGAAACAAACTAAAGATGCAATACCTTTCACAATAGCACCAAAGAAAATTAAATATTTAGGAACATATCTAACTAAGGAGGTCAAAGACCTATGTAGAGAGAATTATGAAACACTGAGAAAAGAAATTGCAGAGGATATAAACAGATGGAAAACCCTACCATGCTCTTGGATAGGTAGAATCAACATTGTTAAAATCTCTTTGCTGCCTAAAGTGATTTACAAAATCAATGCAGTCCATATCAAAACACCAACATCATTTTTTGCAGATCTAGAAAAAATAATTCTACGCTTCGTGTGGAACCAGAGAAGACCCCGTCTAGCCAAAACAATCTTAAGCAAAAAGAACAAATTGGGAGGCATCTATCTACCAGACTTCAAACTATACTACAAGGCTATAGTAACCAAAACAGCATGGTACTGGCACAAGAACAGAGACATAGACCAATGGGACAGGACTGAAAATCCAAACATGAAACCATCCTCATACTGTCATCTGATCTTTGACAAATTCCACAAAAACTTACACTGGGGAAAAGATTCCCTATTCAATAAATGGTGCTGAGAAAACTGGATGGCCACATGTAGAAGACTGAAACTAAATCCACACCTCTCACCTCTCACAAAAATCAACTCACGATGGATAACAGATTTAAACCCAAGATGTGAAAGCATAAGAATTCTAGAAGAAAACGTTGGAAAAACTCTTATGGACATTGGCCTAGGCAAAGAATTTATGAAGAAGACCCCCCAAAGCAATCACAGCAGCAACAAAAATAAATAAATGGGGCCTGATCAAATTAAAAAGCTTCTGCACAGCCAAGGAAACTATCACTAGAGTGAACAGACAACCTACAGAATGGGAGAAAATATCTGCATGCTACACCTCTGATAAAGAGCTGATAACCACAATCTATACACAACTTAGGAAAATCATCAAGAAAAAATAAAACAACTCCATTAAAAAATGGGCAAAGTATAGGAACAGAAACTTTTCAAAAGAAGACAGAATAATGGCCAGCAAACATACAAAAAATTGCTCAACTTCTCTAATCATCAGGGAAATGCAAATCAAAACCACAATGAGATATCACTTAACTCCACTGAGATTGGCTTATATCAAAAAGTCCCAAAACAACAGATGTTGGCAGGGATGCAGACAGATAGGAACACTCGTACACTGCTGGTGGGACTGCAAATTAGTACAGCCTCTATGGAAAGTCTTATGGAGATACCTCAAAGAACTAAAAGTAGAACCACCATTTGACCCAGCAATCCCACTACTGGGCATTTACCCAAAGGAAAAAAAGACATTCTATAATAAAGACATCTGTACGTGAATGTTTATAGCAGCACAACTGACATTTGCAAAGATGTGGAAACAACCCAGATGCCCATCAATATGCCAGTGGATTAATAAAATGTGGTATATGTTTACCATGGAGTATTAGTCAGCAATAAAAAACAATGGTGAATTAACACATCTGGTATTATCCTGGATGGAGCTAGAGCCCATTCTTCGAAGTGAAGTGTCACAAGAATGGAAAAACAAGCACCACTGGTAGTCACCACCAAATTGGTACTAACTGATCAATACTTATGTCACACATGGCAATAATATTCATCAGGGGGCGGGTAGGTGAGAGGCGGGTAGAGGGGCTGTGAAAACTCTCACTGAATGGGTGCGGGGCGCACAGTTTGGGGGATGTCACAATTGTAGCTCTGACATGGGCAGTGCATGGGCAATATATATAGCCAAAGTGTTGTACCCCCATAATATTCTGAACTAAAAGGAAAAAAAAAAGTTGTTTTTTTGAGAAGATAAACAAAATAGACACACCTTTAGCCAGACTAAGAAAAAAGGAGAGAAGACCCAAATAAATAAAATCAGAGATGAAAAAGGAGACCTTACAACTGATACTGCAGACATCCAAAGGATCGTTAGAGACTACTAAGAGCAACTATATGCCAATAAATTGGAAAACCTAGAAGAAATGGATAAATTTCTAGACACATACAACCCATCAAGAGTGAACCAGGAAGAAATCCAAAAGCTAAACAAACCAATAACAAGTAATGAGATAGAAGCAGTAATAAAAACTCTCCCGTCAAGGAAAAGTCCAGGACCTGATGGCTTCATTGCTGAATTCTATCAGGCACTCATAGAAGAAGTAATACTAATCCTACTTAAACTATCCCAAAAAATTGAAGAGAAGGGGATATTCCCCAACGCATTCTATGAAATCTATATTCTGGCTCAAGCTTAGATTATGTTACCTCTGTAGTCCCAATGAAAGCTACATTATATAATGTTCAGCACTAGTAATAAAATATAATTAATCAGAAAAATCAATATCCTATCAAATCAAACCCTCACAAGACTAAAGTTCAAAGAAAACCAGTAAAGTTTGAAGGTAGTGTAGGTGAGCAGTTTAAGAACGTTGACCTGGAGAGCTGTGGAAGTTGTGCAGACTTATTTGAATTGTCTTCATTTTTCTCTAGAATGAAGGCCCACGACAATAAGAACTTTCTGCCTGCTACTTGGACAAGTGTTTTGTACACAGTAAAAATTTAATAAATATTGATTGGATTAATAAAAGAAAAGCTGGATGAAAGCTATACCACTAATTTTTTCCAGCAGTGAAAGAGAAAAGATGCATCAGATTTATTTAAAAGAGTAGAAAAGAAAACCTAAAAAGTGTCATAGGAAGGGCATGAAGTTCTTAAATGTTTAATTTTCTATCCATGGCAGTGAAAGCCACGACAGGAAAAAAGTCATAAAGATTCTGACACCTGCCAAAGCTGATGATCATGTTGATAGTAAAAGATTATCTGTGAAGCCTATTCTGATGACCTTGATTTAAGATATTAGAATAAAGATATTTTCTTAGAAATAAACTTGAAAAAAAGAAAAAACACAATTAAAGGTAATATAAATATAAAATACCTATATCTACAAAATACAGTATGTAAAGAAAACATGCCAAACTATAAATATGGGCCCAGGATGACACAGGCTTTCTAATGAAGATGTTGGTCTCTTTAGGTCTATGAAAGTTTCAGAAGTCTGCAAAAGAGGTTCCATAACCTAAGGGACAAAATAATAATTCCTTCTTTGAATCAAAACAAAAAGATTAAGGTTCTCCAACAATCTAGAAATCCAAAACAAAATGAAATTTGAGAAATTCACAAATATTTAGAAATTAAACAAAATATTCACAGGGAACTTAAGGGTCAGAGAAGAAATCATAGGAAAAATTAGAAAATAGTTTCAAATGAATAAACCAAAAATACAACATATGAAAAGTCGTGGATTGCATGCAGCTCAAGCAATGCTCAGAGGGAGATGAATAGCTGTAACGTACAGAATATATTAAAAAATAATAAAGATCTCAAATTAATAATAAGCAGAAGGAATAAGACAATAAAGATTAGAGTGAAAAGAAATGAAATACAGAATAGGTAAGCAACAGAGAATATCAACAGAACCAAAAGAGCCCAGAATAACCAGAAGAGTCTTGAAAAAGAAAAACACATTTACAGGAGTCACATTGCCCAGTTTTAAAATTTACTACAAAGCTACAGTAATAAAGACAGTGTGGTACCAGCATAAAGATGTACCCATATGTCAGTGCAATAGAACTGAGAGTACAGAAATAAACCATCACATTTATGGTCAATTGATATTTTACACAGGTGCCTAGATAATTCAATTGGGAAATGTAGTCTTTTTAAACTATGGTGGTAGGACAACTTGACATCCACATGCAAAAGAATGAAGGTAGATCCCTTCCTCACATCATAATTAATTTGCAAATAATTCCTGACAAATAATTAGTTTTATTTCTTTATTTTTGACCAACATGTTTAATAGACCATCAAAGAATGACATATGCCATTTTAACAAAAAGCATAACTCTTACATGGACCAGAAGAAATTATGGTGGCATGACCAGCACATTCTCTTCCTATAGTCAATATGCATGGGAAGTCAAGTCAGAATCAGTCTTTTTTTATTGCATTACTATTCATCCTTTGATTCATTAAAAAAGTATTTATTGAGCACAAATTATGTGCCAGGTGTTTTGGGACCTTGGTACTGTTTGGGTGCTTAGGATATTTTTGTGACCAAGTTAGACAAAAATACTTGCTTTTGAGGAGCTTGCATTTTAGGGAAGAGATAGGGGAAAGATGGACAATAAACAATAAACATAAATAAATAAAAACAACAAATAAACTATGCAGTGCATTGCAAAGTGATTATTTCTAGGGGGGGAATATGTTAGGAAAAAGAAGATCAAGAATGCCAGGGAGGTGGATTGCAAATAATTAGTTTTAAATGGATTATAGACCTGAAAGTAAAGTAAAAACTTTAAAAACTCTTAGGGAAAAAAACCCACAAGATTATCATGGTGTTGTGTAAGGCAATGGTATCTTAGCTGTGACTCTAAAGGCATTAGCAACAAGAGATAATAGACAAATTGGATTCCATCAAAAGTAAAAACTTTTGTAATTTATAGGACACAATCAGAAAAAGTGAAAATACAACCCACAGAAAGGAAGGAAATACTTATAAATCCTATACATATATGTATACAAAGGAATTTATATCTAAAATCCTTAAAGGACCCTTACAATTCAAAAACAAAAAAGACAATAAACCCAATTAAAATATGGACAAATTATTTCAATTGCTATTTTTCCAAAGAAGATAATACAAATAGCCCATAAGCACCTGAAAATATGTTCAATATCATTAGTCATTAGGGAAATGCAAATTATAACACAAAATTAAATTAAAAAGCCATACCTACAAGTAAAAAAAAAATAAACAAATGATCCAATCTCAGTATTCGCTCAGTAGCATAACCACTCAGAGAAGACACTATTGTGGGTGACTTTAAAATAGTGACTTTTGATTGTTCATAGTCAGTGGGATATACTCTAAGAATATAAATAATTACCACATACAAACAGTTAAACCTCTTTGCTAGTAGTGTTAATATGGTCAAAAGGGAATTGTGCGTGTTGTGGTATAAGATAAAGAAAATCAATCATTATCATGGTTAATTATTAGAATTTGAATTATCAGTATGAACTCACAAAGTGAGTTTAAAAAAATTTCTCAACTCTAGCCACTGAAAAAGCCTACCAACAATGATTGATTCAGTAGCAGTAAAAATGGTTCTCAGTTTATTGTGCTCAGTTCTCTAAATATTATTCTCTCCTAAGATAAACCAGGATTCCTTGAAAAAATGATTCCACATTCTAGATCTGGGGCAGAAAGGAAATTTACGAAATGGGACTATGACCTTTTTTTTCCATTAGAAATCAAGAAAAAGATCAAATATTACAAGGTCCATGTCAAAAAGATTCATCAATAAATTTTAACAAGATCTTATTTCCACAGATGAGAAAATGTGAGTATTAATTAGGCTGATAACTGCAATGGATTGCAGCACATCAAACAAGTTTAAATATAGTTCATAGAGATACAAAAGCAACAACAACAATGACACATCAAAATACCTCTCGTTGCTATCCTTTGGAATATGCTGAGGAAAAAACTCATTATTTGGGGGAAAAAAGCAAGAATTAAGCATTTATTCTGCCTTTCCTATATGAACTATACCTCAATATAAACAAATATTGATAAGAGAAAGTATCTTTTAACAAAATATTCTATCAAACAACCAAAAAAGAAATGATAGAATAGGGATATTAATAATTTGCAATTCCCAGTGAATTAATGGATCTGGATAAGGGCTATCAATGGCTTGTAATACCATAAAAAGAGAGAAAAATCAGATATTCCTAATGAAAGTCCCCTACAACCCTTAAGAAGTAGTCTTACAAAAATAAAATAAAATATAAATTTGATAATGTCTTTTGGTTTAACCATAAATTTACAGAATATATAGTAAGCAGAGGAACATGAAAAATGATAACAGACCTCGCCAGGTTCCCAGTGAATTCTATCCATCCTTCAGTTAACACATCACCCAAGTGCTTTCAAAATTTTCTCAGAACATAAAAATCAAAAGTTCCAAATTGTATTTATAAAACCATCATACTATGGATATCAAAATATGACAAAAATAACACAATGACATAAGACAGAGATGAGTTTACTAACAAATGTCATTGAAGATGTCCTAAATAATGTATTAACCAACAATCTTGAAGGACATTAATACAGGAATATATAGTCACCAAATGCCTTGCACAACAATATTCATCATAGAGCAGAGAAGGCATAGATACCTCTATATCTGGTAGAAAAATAATATTGAATAAAATTCAATACCCATTCCTAACTTTAAAATAAAAATAAAACTCTTTATAAAGTAGCAATAGATTAAGCTAAAAGCCAGAATTATGCTTAACAGTGAAACACAAAAAACGTCCCTATCAAAATCAGGAGTAAAACAATGTTGGCCATTCTCCCCACTATTTTTATCACTATTCTGGAGGTCCTAGCCAGTACAAGTAGGCAAGAGAAAGAATATGAGGCATAAAATTGGAAAGGATGCAAAGTTATTGTCCTTTGCCGAAGATAATAGAGCATATCTAGAAAGCCCAAGACAGATAGCTCAACACAATTAAGAATGAAAAGAAAACCCAGTAAAGTGGTTGATTACAAAATCAACATAAAAAATTCAATAGCTTCCCACTATAAAAAGATCAACCACTTAGAAAACATAATGAGAAAAAGATTGTAATTAAAATAGCAAGAAAGAATAAAAATATACTCATTAACAAGAAATGTGCTAGTGCTCTCTGAAGAAAATTTATAAATGCTAGTGAGGACTGTAAAAAATAATTTTAATGAATGGAAAGACATACTCTGTTTTTGAGGTGAAAAGTCAATATTATAAAGCTATCAAGACTATAAATCTATAAATAAATCTATAAAGTTGTCAAAACTATAAATCTATATATTTATATTTATGTGATATTGACATTTAGAGGGGAAGGAGCAGTAGTCAGGACACACAAACTGATTCAGCACTAATGAAAAAGTAAACATAAAAGTACATCCAGAATAATTCTGAAGATTTCTAGTATTAGAAGGTACAATAATTATAGGCTTAATATTTGCACGTGAACAGAAGGCAGACATCAAGGAAATGGAAAATAGAGTCCAAAAGTAAGCTAAAATTTGGTATAAGATATGATGTAAGGCCAGACCAGTTAGGAAAGATGGATTAATCAATAAATGGTGCTTGGACAAATGGCTAATTATCAGGAAAATGATGGAAGTTGGAGCCCTGCTCCATTCTTTGCATCAAAACTATTTTTTGTGAATCAAATTATTTTTAAAAAACTGTAAAATACTAGAATAAACATGAAAGGATTTAAAAATTATATCATTCAAATTAATCTGCAAATGAAATCCAAGACTATTTAAAAACTCAGCAAGATTTTCCAGGGAACTAGACAATCTACTCCTAAAATTCTTGCAAAGCAAAACACGCTTGAGAATAGCGTGACATTTTTTTTTGATTCTTAAATTCTTAAATAGAAAATATAATATTGTACAATCAAAAGAGTGAGTGTAACATATCTCTATAGACACAATTAAAGCTTTTTAATTTTAGCTGCTAGTCCCTTTATTAATATATTTAATTATATTACTAATATAGTTGTACTTAACTCACCCGTCACATTACTTGCTTTCTATTTGTCATACCTGTTGTAAGACTCTTTTATTTTTCTTCTTATCTTCTTTTTACTTGCTTATGCTTTTTTTTAATTTAATTTAATTTTTTTTATTCCACCATGATATTAGCATGAAACTTTTTAATGAAGAAAAAAAGGAAACCAACTTGCCCTACCAGATAGTAAAAACGAAACTCACGCCCTGTACCCACGTTTATCTTTCTTTAAATACAAGTATTTATCCTGTAAGTTCCATCTTTACCCTCTCTGACCTTAGTTAAACCCTTTGTAAAGTAAGGCCAATACATTTCCCAGCATAGTTCCCAGTTTTGTTTGGTTTCTTTTTGTTTTTCAGTTACATGCGAGACAAGGATCTAAACCCCTTTGCAAGCATGAGTGTTCTGTGCTTGCTGTTGTCTTTCTTTGAGAGTAATTGAGGTGTAACCGCTTACTATCTTGGGAAAGAGCATACTAATTAGTTGTCAGCCTCCTGGTATCTCAGGCAGGGTCTGAAGTGGTGCACACACCCACTGCTAAACCAGAGTCTTCCTTCTGGAAACACGTACTCCCCTAGTTCAAAAGCGAGCCTATTCCACAGTGGCTGCCTGGTAGTATTTTCCCCCAGCGTTCTGTTGACAAATGAGCTAACATTTGACACTAACTAGCAATGAAATACGGCTCCCAGTACTGAGGTGACTGTTGGGCCCTCTCTGTTTCGATGACACATATTACTGAAGGCCCCTTCAAGACATTTTGCCTCCAAATGAATTTTTTTGTTGTTAAAGAGAGAGAGAATGCATTGAGCAGATTTATGAGCCCTGCCTGTCTGCCTGGGAAACTGGCTGTTTTGACATAATTTCCAGAGGATGCCCCAGGTATTGAATTAAATCAACTGCAAGAGGCAGTCACATTGGACAGCTGAGCTTTATTCATTTTTCAGCCTGTAACACAATGCCTAATCCAAGCTGCTGTAGCATCCAAATGAACTGCTACAGTTGGCTGAAAACTATACAGGGGCTTATTCATTTGTTCATTCATTTATTCATTTATTCATCCAATATTTATTGAACACATAATATTTATATAAGCCAGATATTGTTCTAGGTCCTTAGGTCACAGAAGTAAACCAATAAGGCAAAAGCCACTACCTTCAAGGAGCTCACATTCTAATACGATATATAATATCATATTAATAATATTTGTGTGATTAATACTAGCAGGATTCAAATAAAAATTAAACCTAGATCTCTGCAGACAAGTTGTAGTGGGAGGTGAAACCAGAGTAAGTAATTAACCTATGTGATCTCTTTTTTAGGTTACTATTTATTGACTACATAATATTGTGGTAGACCAGTGGAGAAACCATGATTCCGATTAAGTTACAAGTAGAAAGTGGCAGATTCAAAATAGACTGACGGCCTATTTTGTCACACGTCACACGTCAGTCTGTGTGTCTGTCAAGTCCCTGTTTCCTGTCAGTTTTTCTGCCTTCAAACTATTTCACCTCATCCCAACGATACTTAAATATCTACTACTAGGAAATCCTGACTTTAGGTTTTACGTGGTTTTCTGCCTTTGATCAATTGTTAAGCTCCAACTATTACCCTGCTCCCTTTTTGTCGTGCCATTTAATGTTTACAGTAATGCCCTGTTGCAGCTGTTTTGCAGGCCCACTTTTTGGATAAGGAAACTGAGATTCAGAAAGGCTCGGTCAGTTGCATGAGGTCACACTGCCAGAAGGGGATCAGGGCATGGCAGACCCAGGTCTTCCCGCTTCACGTCTTGTGTTCTGAACAGTGCCTTCAGATGCTGCGCTCTACATAATGCTTTCAGATGCTGTGAGGGGAGCAAGGGTGATAGGGCATGGTCCTTGCCCTCTGGAAGTTTACAATCTAGTATGGAAATAAAGCATTGACAAATAATTGCAATGCAGAACTATATAGTTTTAGTCATTAAAATTATTAAATCTAGATGACAAAAAAAGTCTACAAAATTAATATTACATGAGAAGGCAAGCAAGAGCATGTACTATGTCCCAGGTAATTGGGATTGGCCCTAAGGGCTACAGACTGCAGTTTACAGGAAGGGCCAGTCACTGAGAATTCTTGCCCAGGTTATTTTACCAAAGTCAAAGTTGTATATATAACCCAACCAGAAAGCAGAGCTCTGGTTCTTGTCCTCTTCTTATACCACATGTTCTTCCAGAAAAGCCCGATATTCCCTTCTCCACCCTCTTATAGCCATTACATTTAAGACTTCATGCAAAATCTGCCTCCTCCCAGGGGCTGGGCTGTCCAGGCCCGCTGCAGTGAGAAAGGCTTTTCTCCCCATCTGCGGCTCCCCGCTGGTAGAATCAGAGGACCCAGTACCAGGCACGGCTCTGCGTGCAAGAGGGGCATTGATAAATGTTTGCTGAGAAACATCAACTTCCTGCAAATAGCTAGGGGAGCGACAGTGTCTCTGGACCCGTGAGAAGTTTCCATTATGATTTCTCATCCTGAGAATAGCAACTAATTTTATTTTTGACCATCTCAAGAGAAGTTTTGTTTTGCTCTCTTTCTTCTCCTGAGGTTGTTGCAAAGTATCTTCGGGGGGCAGTAGACGGCATGGTGTATCTCTCTAGAGGAAGAAATAATTCATGGGATTTTTTTCTCAAATACCTATGAAATCCTCAGAGCCTCAGGGGCCAAGTTAACAATTTGATTTTGTTGTTCTGCTTTCTGTTTTCATCACAGAATTATAGAAAGTGAAGTCCCAACATTGTTACTAACTTGTAACCTGTCAGTCATCTGTGTTTCAGGTCCAACAGCTAATAACATGTGGAAGAGGAACTGCATCATGAGGTTGGTACGAGGGAGGGATTTGGAATCAAACAGAAGTTTGCATCACTGAGACACCCAGGTGCAATCCTGAGGTCACACCTGATGCTTCTTTCCCTGGACACGCAGTCCTACCGGTCTCCGTGTTGAATCTCCTCCCATCGCCATTCCCTCTGCCAAACCCCATCCAGCCCGTGTCACTGCGTGAACGGACATATCTACAGCCCCCTCACTGGTCCCCTGTCTCCAGTTGCAAATGCATCAGTCATCTCTGCACCTGAATGCTGCATCACTTGGTTCGCATTATTTCCCTTCTAAAGCTTAAAGTAGCCTTGGGGAGGGAGAAGGAAATTTCCTGGAAGAACCTGACTTGCTTCCCTGTCCCAACACCCTCCACCCCCTCGCCCCGTCGTGGTGCAGAGCACCGCTGGGGCGAGGCCTGTGTCTTCCTCAAGTCTAGTGGTGAGTACCGCAGAGCCCCCGGCAGCTCGCCAGCTTTAAAATGGGTTCTCTCAAGGCCTTCCCTGGTTCGCTGCCCACGACAGGCCAAGGCCAGGGCCCTCCATTGCTTCTGTCCCTCTTTCCTTACCACCTTCTTCCCCAGCTCACAGCTGCCCTGGTCTCGGTGGAGGTGGACATGTGGCACGAATTATCTTTCAAACCTTCTCTGGGAACTTTTGTTTTTTTGTGGGCTCATCTGTTTTGGACAAGTCCCTCCTGGGGAAAATGGCCCCAAAGGGGGCAGTCACAGAAGGGAGAGTAATATCCAGATCCCACAAATTATTGCTCTGCCCATCCCAGTGGCTCTGGCCATCATGCCTAGCAGTGTTCTGGAAGCTTCCCACAACAGTCTCACAGGAAGGCAGCATTAGAAAGGACACTGAGTAGGACCGTCCCAGGCTTAACCCTGTCAGCCCTGGACCTGTCTGTCCCGGGCCCCCCACTGGACGGGGAGCTCTGTGTGGGTCTTCTCGGCCATGTCCCATCACCTTCCCAGCATCTAACAGAGGCAATCAGGCCATGGCATTTTGTTAAAGTAACTAATGGAAAACCTGTCTCCTGTATCACCCTGCTCCCCACAGTAAGGTTCCCACTAGCCATAAAGAAATGAGCCCCCAAGTACCCACGAGAATAATACAGGAACTTGGGAAGATGTTTTCCTCTTAACACGAGAGTAGGGAGGATTCCTGATATAAGACACTTTGGACCAGAATATGTCATTGGCCAAAAACAAACCAAAAAAAGTGATCACACCAGTAGGTATGAATATGAATATGATATGAATATCAGCTTTCACCCAGCAAATTGCTTGTCATGCTTCATTTATACTCATTTAGGACTAAACGGGAGTATTTGCAGAGAGATGCCATGAACATATTTCACCCACCTCTCCGGGAGCTTCCCTCTCCTGCCTCAGAAGAGTCTCGCGTAGATGCAGAGCCGAGGCCAACCCCAAAGTCAGAGCAGAGCCAGAGAGGAAGCCAGAGGGGTGGGGGAAGGAAGGAGAACGGAAAAAAAGGATTGTCTACTAACAGGAGCTATAAAAATTTATGAGTCTGAAACAGGCTTGGATTTATGCATTGAGACAATTTCGTTAAACTAAATGAAAGTTAATCTGTTGTAAATCTTCCCAGTTCTTGGTGATTCTGCAGAAATTCATGTACAGTAATAGAGAGTAAGAGGAAACATAATGAACACAGTGATCCCAGTGTATCCAAGGTCACTGTGGACATGAGAAGGTGCCCTGCCTGCATTTAAAAGGGTATGTGCCCATGGAGGTACCTGTCACCTGTTCACTGTGACTGCAAGATGGACAAAACCAATGTGCTGACCTCACCCCACCCTCAGGGTACCAGCATCATCTGCCTTCTGCTGCTTTTCTATGTCATCTTTACTTGTGTGCCCAAGCCTTCCAAAGTGCCACCACGATGAGGTCAGCCCCCTGCCTCTGGCCTGCACCATGAGTTCAGCTGCTGGACACCCGCTGATGGCACATGCCCTTGCACTGCAGTCACTATGCTGGGGCAACATGCCCCATGCCTCCCGTGGTTGTCCCTGACCCTCCTACTCCCAGAACCATCTCTGTCTGACTCTGGCCCCAGTATCACCCGCTTCAGCCCTTCAGATTGAATTTCATCTTGTTCAATCTAATTAAGCAACCTGTGGCCAGTGGGGTCCAAACATGGAATCATTTTACTTTTCTAATTGCCACTGTTCACCATGCTGTCAAACTCTCTTCTTGTCCTCAAATGACATTCTTGCAGATCTCATACACCTCAGTCACTTTTGGGTTACTGAAAGTTAGCATGGTTTGAACCTGTCTTCTTACCTTGGATGACAAGTTTTCCCTTCCCTTCTTGAGCCAGGCATCTGGATCCTCAATGGGGAGGGGACATTGCCAATTTTTTCACAGCTGGTCCCCTCCTTCTGCTGGAGGCTGACAGAGCTGTCAGGAGTCAGCTTGAGTCACTGCCAGGGGTGAGGAGAAACCAGGTCTCTCTTTCGTCCATTCAGCTCCATCTGTCAGAGGCCTCCTCTCTGCACTCGACTCTGAAGATGGCATGTGTGGCCTTCTTGGGTCTGTGCTCGTCTACACCCTACCTCTTTGGTGGAGTGACTTCTTTGTCCCTGCCAGCAGCCCAGGTCCCCAACATCCCATCCATGTGGGCTGTCCCTCTGCTTGCCGCTGCCTAGGCAGCCCCATGGATCCTACTCTCCCCTCCTTCATGATCCCTCCCTTATAGCAGATGCTGGCAGGGCCTCTGCATACCCCATCGCACATCCTATTCCAAGCACGCTGGCCTGTTTCTATGCATGTGCAACAACCTCTCTTGCTTTTCCCCCAGCTTGGAACACCCTGCCTTTCTCCCCCGGGGCTCAGTCCTAACTGCCTGCAGACCACACACAAGACTGCTTCTCTGGGCAGGCTGGCAGTCTTCCTCGACCATCCGCCGGCTCTATAGGATCATTGTTCCCTGAATTCATGTAGCACCCTGTTCTCCCTTCCATTTATTGAGGTATCATATTGTACAGTGTTTGGCAGCTTGTCCATCTTCTCAAGTAAACTGTGCCTTCCTTGAGGGCTAGGACCGACCACATTGAATACTGGTGTTTAAATACAACCATGCATCCAGTTCAGTTCTGCACATGCACCCATTTCTAATGTGTTAAATAAGTGAATGAACGAATGACTGTGGTATTCTGAGAAACATGAATAAAGCTGCCTGGATTCGGCCTGTAACCAGCCTTTTGGTTGGATGAGACGGGGGATCATGTTGAGATGGGAATAAACTGGTGCCAGACAGTTAGTGTGAGGGAGGGTGGGAATTGGGGTCACTACAGTAAGTGTGAACACTCTGTGGAGGCAGCGCTGCCCAGCTCTGGCCGACTGATGCATTGAGAAAATGTGGTCCCAGAGCTGCCAGATCTGATGTTCCAAGAGGAGACATAAATCCAGGTTTCCAGGTAAATTTTCTGGATTTTTAAAACACATTGCCCTTTGAGAGCTAAATCTGACCTGTGTATTCTGTTTGTAACTGTGATATAATCACTTTTAAGAAGTATATAATTGAGCAGACAAAAAATGGTTGTCTGAAGTAACACCAGCTTCACGTGGAAGTGGAGCCACACGGAAGCCTTCCCCTGAATGGAGCCCAAAGGGGACCTGAACCATCTCCTAATGGCATGTGTGACATCTAAAATCAACAGCTCTGGGTTCTAGGTTGAGATCTTCTCAAAAACAGCATATTCACAGAGATCTGTGTATTTCAGATCAGTTTCATTTTCATTTCTTATTCGATTCTGAGTACCTGGCATAGAGAAAAGGATATTCACCAAGTTCCTGGCATAGAGAAAAGGATATTCACCAAGTTCCTGGCATAGAGAAAAGGATATTCACCAAGTTCCTGGCATAGAGAAAAGGATATTCACCAAGTTCCTGGCATAGAGAAAAGGATATTCACCAAGTTCCTGGCATAGAGAAAAGGATATTCACTGCAGCCCATGGAGTGCCAAGTATCAGCCCCTCTGAGGAGTGCATCTGTGGGTAGATCCTTCCATGAGTAGCTCACCATAGTTTTTCTCCCTGGCTATGACTGGCTAGTCCAGGAATGGCAAATATTTTAGGCCACAGGAAGTTACCCTATTAGCAGAGTATGGTGTGAAGCTCATCCAACTGCCCCCAGCTTAGGATGGGACACCCCACCAACCAGATGTTCCCTGTTAGGAAGCATGGACATGCCATCTATCCGGATAAGTGTGAGACACTCAGCTCCTTAGAGGTGCTGCCGAGTCCCAATCCATAGCAATCCCTGGTGCTCCAGATAAAGGTGATACCGCAAGACTCTTCAGGCTTGAAAACACCATGGACCCGAGGGACAGACCATGTGAGGGCTGAGGGGATTTCCTTTGCTCCTCATTTCTCAGGCTCCCTACAACTGGGGCTACCAGATAAAACACAGGATGCCCAGTTCATATTTGAATTTCAGATAAACAACAAATAATTTGTTAATATACCTATGTTCCACGCAGCTGGGACTTGAGCTCAGCTCTTCGGACTTTAACTTCAGATTATTCTCTTCTCCTCACTGTCGTCCCCAAACAAAGTTGCTATCGTGTGGAAGCAGCAGAGCCAGCAGGTCAGAGGGGGCGGTGTGAGCTGGAAAGTGTATGAAGGGCCACCCGGCCCTGGTGTAGTGTTCTCATCCATAATCCCTCAGGAAAGCCTGGCAGGAAATACCAGTGGGGTGACAAGATTGAAGGTCTCTCAGTCCTGGCCCGGGCTGATGGCTCACGTCCTTCCTGTGCTTGGCATCTTATATGGCCTTTCAGGTCCTGCACAAAGTCCAGCAGAGCAGATGGAAACATGCTACAAGCTTCCTGTGTGACCTGGGCAAGGTTCATAACCTTCTGTACTGTTTTATTTTCTGCAAAACAAGGCAGTTTAACTCCCTGGATGCTAAGATCTGCTGCAGCTCTGACACTCTGTGCCGCTAAGTAGATTTTTGAGTTCTGGTCCCAATTTCACCACTTCCTAAATGTTTAGCTCAGGAAAGGCCCTAAATTCTTCTCCTCCAGAGGCACTAAAGACGACAAGTGGGAAGTCAGTTTCCAGGTATTAGACCTACAAGTACCAGAGGGCCTCTAAATGTGCTTCAGTGACAAGCGGAATTGTGCTGGAAACAAGCATGGACTCCTCTCCTACCCTGCCCGCCCACACCTCCCTGACACCTCCCTCTTCAGCCTCCAGTGCGGAACAGTGCAGGGTGCAGTGGAGATGCTCCCGAGCACCTCTGAAACAGGGGGCTTTCTGGGTGCAGAGCTCCTAAATGAGGCAGCCCCTTCATCCCTTCTCCCTGAAGTAAGAGAGAAAAGGGCTGTTTTGAAGCAGTGGTCATCAACCCAGAACTCAAGCTTCCAGAGGAAGAAATGTCCCTGAAGTAAACTCTTTCAACGGAGACCAGCACTGAACATCTCAGGCCACACCCAGAGGGAAAAAGAATCAGCAGACTTTCGGTGATATAACTGGGTGGAGGAACACAGACCGCAGCCTGGGCAGGAGAGGCTTGTGGCTGTCCGACTTAGTAATCTAAAGACCTCCACTGTACCAGAGGGACATACATCCCTGCTTCTGTGTGGATGGAGGTAGAACACAAATTAATATTTATCAGATTCCAGCAAGAAGCTGCACTTTGCATATGTTTTCTTATTCCATCCCTAACAACTCTGCAAAATAGATATCAGTATTTCACTTTTGTTGTCTATAAGAAAATAAAATAAAATAAAAATAAATAGGAATCTCATAGTCACATGTTGTATGAGATGCCATGGGAAAGGACTTTAGTGTTTAGGTAGAGAGCAAAGGAGTCTGGAGGGCAATGCAGGGAGAAAGGGAGCAGCAGTGATTTGGGGAGGAAATGAAGAAATGATTGCAATGCACAGGAATGGAAAGTAATTCCATTATAATTCCCCAGAAAAACAAATGAGGGTTTGGTGCCCATGTGCCCTGAATTTATGAGCAAGCGGTTCCTTTCTAAGAGCAGAAGAGTTAAAGAAACCCCACAGTGAGACCCCTCTGGTCTTCCTCAAACCAAAGAGGCCTCTTGCAGGACAGTGGAGTTTCGGGGATCATTGGGCCCTGCCTGAATTAACGTTGAGTTAATTCAATAGTTCAATGTACCTTTGTGCATTGACCCATGTGATACCTGACCCATATATCAAATTAAACCAAGAGTTCCTGGAAAGGGGTAAGTGCATATGCTAACCTGGCCACATATCTCAAAAGTAATTACATTAGAAAGTTTATTATCATTTTTGCTACCCTCAGTGTATTTAGTTGGGGAAACTGAAACCCAGAAAGGTTAAGACACGAGGCCAGTTCAGAGTGCTCATAAGTGGAAAAGTCAGAGCACAGCTCTGGCATTCCCATCCTCAGTGCCTACACAGGCTGAACTCACTGGCCCTGGCAAGACCTTCCTTCCCCAAATGTTAACTTTTTGACAGACTGATGTCTGACATACCATACCACACATAAAAACATGAATTTTAAAGGGCAAATTTCCCTGTGGTGGTTGTGGTGTTCACAATTCAAGTCTCATTAATCATTAGTGCTTCTTTGAAAATGAGCTTATCAGGTGAGAGTGAGTGCTGATGGTATGACACGCAGTGAAACACGAACCTACCTATGGACTCCTATGAGCATCTGGCAACAATCCTCTGACACCATCTGTGTGCCCTGCAATTCAATTCAATTCTGATGCTAATTTCCCAGAGTTAGTGCAGACCCCACACTTTAAGGGCAAAGTCTTTCATGTGACTACCCTCACTTCAGACACCAGTTACAAGTTTCAGATGGCCCCAAATCACCCCTACTTCTGCCCAGCCAGCTACAAATTCCAAAATACTCTGTTTCCACCCCAACTTGGCAGACTGCAATTCACATCTGATGCTAACCACCCAGAGTTAGTGTCATATCCCACAAGGGGCTTTGCCCTTCATGAGACTGACCTTACTTCAGATGCCAGCTGCATGTCCCAGGGGCCACCCACACTTCTGACTGACTGGCTATAAATTCAAGGGTGCCCAAAATCCTCCCAGTTTTGAGAATTTACTGCAATGACCCACATAACTCACTGAAAGTGCTATACGCATGATTATAGTTTTATCATAATGGATCTAGATCTGGAACAGCCAAATGAAGATAGTGAAGGGCAAGGTCTGGGGGGAAGGAGAGTGGATCCTTAGTGCTCTCTCCTCCTGGAATCAGGGTGTCACCTTCACAGCACATCGATGCATCCACCAACTAGGAAGCTCCACTGAGTCTCGGTGTCCATAGTTTTTATTGGATTTCCACTACATTGGAGTTCCATTATACAGCACCCAAGTAGATTAAATTTATAATGATTTTCATCCAATGATTAAATCACTGGCCATGTGATTGAATTCAATTTTCAGCCCCCTCCCCTCTCAGAGGTCAGATGGTTGAAAGTTCCAAAGCTCTAATCACATGATTGGTCTTTTTGATGACCAACCCCCATATGGAGGCCATCTAGGGACTCACCAGAGTCAGCTCATTAGCAAAACAAACATGCCAATCACTAAAGAAATTCCAAGCATTTCTGAAGCTCTGTGCCAGGAATTGGGACAAAGACCAGATATACTATTTATGACACCACACTATGAGATGGAGAAATAACACCACCAAAAGGGAGAAGGAACCCAGGAGGGAAGCCAGAGACTTCAAATCTGGGGAGACAA
The DNA here is from genome assembly GCA_023783475.1 of Daubentonia madagascariensis. NCBI lineage: Eukaryota > Metazoa > Chordata > Mammalia > Primates > Daubentoniidae > Daubentonia > Daubentonia madagascariensis. The sequence goes on along the minus strand of JAKFHU010001747.1, from coordinate 1,877,936 downwards.
AAACGAATGAAGACAGATATATTCCCTTCCTGAGTCCAGTGGCTCCAGAGAGTCAAAGGTATAGTGGTTATGAGCACAGCACTGACTCTGCCTCTCACTAGCTGTGAGACTTCAGATAAGAAACTTTGTAATCTCTCCAGGCTTGTTTTCCACGCATATTTAATGGTGCTAGCAATAAGCCTGACCTCACAGTCTTGTTATGGAGCTTTAACAAGATAATCCATGAAATGTTTTAAGAAGCATTGCTTCTTTAAAAAAAGTTGTTTCCGTTGCATGTGTGTGCATATATATATATGTTGTACTGAGTGACAATGGAAAATGCATTTCTTCACTTGGACTGTTATTTCAGTTTACTAGACTATGATCTATTTTATTTGACTGTGAGCTCTTTGAAAGCAGGATGGCATTAAAATCACCTTTCAATTTCTAGAAGTCAAGTATAGAGCCAGGTACAAAACAGACATCAGTAAATGTGTATTCATTAAAAAGAGATTTATGGGTGGATGGATACACTTGGATTCTAGATGTCTTCATTGAGTATGGGATATAAACCAATGTTTTTGAAGTATACTGAAGTGGAGACAGAGAATAGGTAAGTCCTGGACCCTATTCTCCAGGCTTGCATGTAAATAAAACATTAAAACCATCAGAATACAATCAAGAGAGTATCCTTTCATTTATTCAACAAATATTAAATTAGTATCTACTATGTATCTAGCACTATTCTAGAAACAGAGGATAAAGTACTGAGCAAAAAATCTTTCTTGGTGAAACTTAAATTCTAATGAAGGAGATAGAAAATAAACAATCAGATACATAATCAGATAAAATGCCAGGCAGTGGTTAAGTGCTATGAGGAAAAACAAAGCAGGAGGAGGGGGAAGAGTGACAAGCTGCTTGTCTAGATGCTGAGGACAGGGAGGGCCTCCAAGGGGCTGATGTTAGAGCACAGTCCCAAATGAAGGAGAGTCGAGCCATACAGCTGGCATTTGGGAAAGAGTATTGCAACCAAAGAAAATACAAGAACAAATATCTGGAGATGGGTTGTGTTTGATGCATTTGAGGAAGAGCAGGAAGTTCACTGTGGTTGAAGGTGAGAGAGTGAAAAGATTATGCGTGTGTGAGTGTGTGTGTGTGTGTGGTGTGTCTGCACATTCAGGTACCCAAATGCTAGTCATGACGAGCTAGGGAAAGAGGACACCCCCACCTTGAAAAGAAGGGAGACAGTGTGCAATGACAACCATTATGTACCAATGCCAGTTTATTCCTTAATTTAACCCTCACAACTTCCACCATGACAATAACAATAGCTAATCATGTATTGATTAGTATTTTAAGCACTTGTATATAGAAACTCATTCATAAGAAACCTGTGAAACTTTATAGAAAACAGGCTCAGAGATTTGAAGTAATTTGCCGAAGTGATTTAAGCTAAGAACAAGCAGACTTGGTTTTTTAATGATTAATGTGCGGCCCACATTCTGATTGCCCCACCACACCATCTCTCCACGCAGGAAACTTGGAGGGTATTTCACACTGTGTCATACTTGGACAGGTCTGGGGAGAGAGGACAGGGGTGAGAAGGAAGGGACATTTCAGGTTTATTGGCTTAGATTGAAGCAAAGTGGGTTGGTGGGTGAGGGGTAACTACGGTTACTCCCAAAATCCAGCTCTCCTCTTTTTAAAATATCTCAATTTAACTGGACATCTACATCTCTCCCTATGTTTTCCTCAAAATCAGTTTCAGCCAGCTCTAAGGCAGAGCACATCACTTGTCAACAAATCTTATAGGATACGTGTGTAGGTGTATATATAAAAAGATTTATTATAAGAAACTGGAAGCCAAGAAATCCCAAAATCTACAGTCAGCAACTGGAGCTGATGTTTCAATTCAAGTCCAAAGGCAGAAAAGACCGAAGTCCCAGCAGTCAGTAAGATCCCCCTTACTCATTGGGAGGGTCAGTATTTGTGTTTTATTCAGTCCTTCAACAGATTGGATGAGGCCCACCCACAGTAAGGAGAACAATCGGATTTACTCAGGCTACCAATTCAATGTTTATCTCAACCAGAAACACCCAGAATAATATCTGACCAAATGTCTAGACACCCTTTGGCCCAGTCAAGTTGGCACATAAGATTAACAAGACCACCCCTTGTCAACTTGGCTCCCATATACAGCTCCTTAAACTATACTTGATTGTCAAATAAAAACAATAGAAGGTCACGATTCATCCTCTCATGATACAACTATAGCCTGTGTACAACCGAAAGTGTATTAACTCCTCCAGAAAAGAAGGTAAAGTCCTTGAGTGTTGTTTATCCTTCTCCTTGATATACGTTTTTTAAATACTGTGACATAAAATTAACAATACTTAAATATCATTACATGAAATCAATACATCTTATGTTACATGGTAAGAGAGTAAGAGAACAGAAAATAAAGATATTTTACATATACATATATAAACACATACACACACAAACATTCACAACAAAATGAGGAGGAAATACCCATGACAATTTCAGCCTTCATTTCTATAACTGGTCACATGACTGTAGCTGGTGTTAAAGAAAAAATCATCCAGTGATACTTGTTAAAGCACAGTAAGGAAGATTTTATTCAGGACCATTGCCATAGGTACAGGGACTGCTATGATGGGATTTTGCAGCTGGGGAGAGAGATTGGGCTTAACTCTGAATACGGCACCAGCAAGTGGGAACTGACAGCCAAGGAGCAGGGTGTGGTCTGTGGATGGAAAATGACTAAGAGGAAACACGAGGGTGAGGGGACACTGGCTAAACTGATCTAACAGGGTTCTTGCTGAAGACAGGCCAGGGGGTCAGACAACCCCTGGGGGTCATGGGGGAGGAGGAACCTAAACAGATATCCAGGGAGATCAGATATCAAGGATGGAGGTTCTTGCTGAACTGACTTAGCAGGGTTCTTTGCTAGAATGGAATTTACAAGGAAGCACACAGATAGATGGGCCTAGAAGAAGGTTCAGGAGCCTGACTAAGGTTTGGCCAAGCCAAGAATCTTCATCACTGGTATTTATAACTACCTTCTTCCACTCCCCATTCTATATTCCCCTTGCTATAAGCAAGCACCTCAGCTGGTCCTAGTTCTTTACCTGATGGGATGTTTTAGTCTCTTTGGGCTGCTATAACAGAATACCACAGACTAGGTGGCTTAAAATATCTAAATTCATTTTTTTATAGTTCTTGAGGCTGAGAAGTTCAAGAAGAAGAATCCAGAACATCAGGTGTCTGCAGAGGGCCCTCTTTCTAGCTTGCAGACAGCCGTCTTCTCATTGTGTTCTCTCATGGTGGACAGCAGGCAGAGAGAGCTCGCTCCTATGTCTCTTATTGTAACAGCACTGAACTCATTGATGAAGGCTCTGGTGTCAAGACCTACTCACCTCCTAATACCATGGCACTGCGGGTTAGCATTCCTACATATGAATTGGGGGAGGGAGGAACACAAACATTGAATCCCTAACATGAAGTGATCCAAACCTTCATTCCTGAAGAGTCTGGACCATTCATAGTCCCGCCTGGACTGAGTTGCTTTAGTTTTATATTGACTTTAATCATGGGACATGATAGTAATAAGAGATGCCCTAAAGGGTCTCCTGTATTCCAGATATAGTCTTCTTTATCTCCGTCACGGAGTAGAAGTCCAATTTCCCCTTGACAGTCAAGATCAATCACCTGGCCAGCACAGGTCTCCCTTCCTTGCCTGTTGATTCAGAGGCATAAGGAGCCCTAAGTGGCCGGGTGGCAGTCTTAACTTCCAGTTCAATGAATCATTGTCAAGTTTTTTGGTGGGAGCATCTCTCCCTCCAGAACTAAGACTTCTAGGCCAGAAGAACATAAAGTAGTAAGAATAGGAAGCAAAAATTCTGCTGGTCAGTCACCAGGGATAATGGTGAGCGGTGCCACTCCCACTTCTGCCCCTTAATTCCTGGACCTGTAAATCCTGGCTATGGGAGAACCCGCACAATATATCGGATGCTGATTCAGAGCCTACACAGCCTTCTGGAGAACCTTGTCCAAGCCCTGCGAGATAATGTCACCCAGATGGCAATGCAATTGAGTCTTCGAAAGGCCATTCCACCCTTCTATCAAACTAGCTGCTTCAGGGTGGCGGGAAACAGAGTAAGACAAGTGAACCCAAGAGCATGGGCCCATTACCACACTTCTTTTGCTGTGAAGTGAGTTCCTTGATCAGAAGCAATACTGTGTGGAATACCATGACTGTGGATAAAGCATTCTGTAAGTACACGAATGATAGTTTTGGCAGAAGCACTGCATGTACGAAACGTAAATCTGTATCCGGAATAAATGCCTATTCCAGTGAGACAAAAACACTGCCTCTTCCATGATGGAAGTGGCCCGGTGTAATCAAGCTGCCACCAGATAGCTGGCGCCTCAGAAAATGGTGCCATTTTGGGCCTCAGTGTTGGTCTTGGCTGGTGGCAGACTGGACACTGCACAATGTCCATAGCCAAATCAGCTTTGGTGAGTGGAAATCCATGTTGCTGAGCCTGTGCACAACTTCCATCCTTGCCACCATGGCCACTTTGTTCATTAACCCATTGGACAACAATGGGGCAATAAAACTGGAGAAATGTCCTCTAGTGGTTTCTGAGAAAACATGCCCACTTTCTTCAGAGAGAGCCTTCAGAGGAGGGCTTCCCTTCTCTTGCTGTGGACCTGGAACCCTGTAGGTCTGGGACCTGTCAGCAGCCAACTTGCAACCACAAAGGGGAGCCAGGTAAAGGCAAATCAGAAGGAGAGAAGGAAACCAGTTCCTGCTAACTCTTTTGAGCTGCCGAATACCCAACCCTGGGCCTAGAGCCTCCATGGACCCTGCAAAGCCAGTTATCATTTCAGCTAATTGAGTTGGTTTGTCTCTTTCTTGCAAGCAAATGCACCTGCATCTTACCTAATGCACCTGCATGGATCCTGGCCTGACCAAACTATTAACCTCACATCATTCCTTCATTCATTCATCCATGCATTCATTCAACAAATAGATCACCTACTTTGCATCAGTTATTTACTGAGAGCTTGGAACAGAGGCCCCAGTAATACATGGAATACATAAGCCTTGTCTTTAAGCTCAGAATCTCAAAATAAATACAGAGAAATTTTATAAAAATAAGAAAGGATGCAAGATAGTGAGACAAGTGCCATAAGGAAAGTGGTATAATATACAACATGAAATGAAGAGAGCATTAATCAACTCTACCTTAGGTGGAGAAAGGAATAGTCCTAGAAGCCTCCACAGAAATGCGATGCTACTGGGTCTTCCACACCGAGGAGACATTCTCTTCAGGCAGAAAGGGGGTCAAGGGTACTCCTGGCAGAAAAATAGCATGTTCAAGGACTCAGAGGTGTGAAATAGCAGAAAACAGCTCAAAGGACTACAAGCAATTTGGTGTGACAGAGTGTGTGGATATGACAAGAGAGATGTTGGGAGACAAAGCTGAATAGCTAAGGAGGGCAGGATACGGAGGGCTCTGCATGCCACCATTAGAGAGAAACTGCAGGGTTTTAAGCAGTAACTTTCCAATCCAGAGGTTCTCCCAAAGTCACCCTTCCTCCAGAAAGTTTTCCATGATTGTTTTTTCAATGAGCCTTAAAATGTATTCTATCCAATTTGGTAGCATAACATGCTAAGGCATAATGGGACCCAGCACCCAGAGAGGTCCAGAACTAGTGTCTAGTGTCTCACTTCTCTCTCTGGAGTAAGTGGGTATTTCATGAAGATTGGCCAACCCAAACTGAGGATCGCTGGTGACTTCAAAGTTACCCAGTGGCATATGCCCTTGAAATAAATCAAGGAGACTTCTTTGATTTATTATCATCATTAAGGTTCTTTGTGATGTAATGCCAAGGAGACACTGACAAGAAAGAACATTTATTTTATTTGACATGTTAAATTTTACATTCATTTTATATGAATATAGTATCTCTCTCCTTAGAGTTTGGCACTGGACAACTTGTTAAATGATTAAAAGATCTTTATTATTACTTTTGATGGCTTCTTGATTATTTTTTTCAGGCCTGGAAGAGGTTAGCAACCACCATAAAAATGTGTGTGCCCTCCAATGCAGCCCAGCTGGTCCACAAAATGCCACCAGATCGTTCCTCAACTTCTATTCCTACCTCAGTGCCTTTGCTTAAGCTGTCCCCCCAAGAGAGGTGCTCTTCTTTCTTTTTGCCTCTAGGCTTTTGTTTATGAAAGCCAAGTTCAAGCCCTGTCTCTTTCATGAGGTCAGGCTGTACAAAAGCCATGGGCTGGCAGTGAGAAGACCCAGTTGTATGAGCTTTGCCAAGTCGCTTGAGATGGTGAAACCTCAGTTTCTCCAATTGTAAAATGTGCTATTTCAACAAATCAATTCATTGTGCAATTAATATAAAGTTTAGATTTTAATAGGAGCTATTAACATATACAGATAATTAAGATACTATCTCTTTTTTGAGTAATTTACAAACTGAGTGGGGAAAGACATATAGCTATATGTACATAAGTAATTACAGCAGGTAAATATTGCACAGTATGAGAAATTATGTCAATGATTTCCAAAAATGCATCAAACGAATATTCTATCATTCTATGTTCTCGTGGCTTATTCAGCATTTTGCATCTAACTCATCATACTATTTATATGGGTTGAACTTCTTTTTTCAACTCAGTTAAACTATAAATGTATATTTAAAAAAAACATTTACAATATGCTTTAGAGTTGACAAAGATTTCATTGGTGATAGCTAATGAAGTCATCACACTAAATCTGTGAGCTAAGTTATCCTTCTGGAAAGAAAAGCACCTTGTCCAACATCATACAGATAAATGACAGAGCCCCAGCCCAAGGCTCACTAGTTCTCTTTCCGGGCCATGATGCTTGGTTCTCACCCCCTAAAGTCAGGGTTCCCACATTAAGCCACTGTTCCTTGCTCTGCCTATCCTACCCTCAAATTACCTTCCTGTTCTACACTACTTTTAGCCCAAAATATCCCTCTTCTTGCAACTTGCTTGTCTCATCAGAACAGGCATCCCTCCCCTCTCTACATCTAACCTTCATCATACACTGAGCTACACACCTCACCCCTCCACCCACATCAGGACTTTTCCCTCTTGACTCTTTCTTCTCAGCGGCCCATCCCCTCTGCTCGCTGAAAAATGTTAAGACGCCCATTCACCCACAACCAACACCGTTAACTGCGCACTGGGGTTACAAAGATAAATAAGACACAGGCTTTTCCCTCAAAGAGCTCACGGTCTAGTCTTGGAATCAGACAAGGCCGTAACACCACTGCACGCAAAGACACTCTTACTCTTACTAAATTTTAGATGTAGATCAAGAGATCACAGTTTAACAAACTGAGGACTATAACAGTCCTGGCCAAACACCCCACTACGCACTTCAAACTGGTCAACTTGCCACTCCCTGTAATTGTCTCAGGAACAGTTTATACTCAAATCCAGCTGCATGCTACTCTCTATACCCTAAATTGCCTTCCCTCACACAGGCAGCTCCTTCTTCAGAGACCTTAGGCTGAAAATCCCATCCCATTCCTTAAAGTGCTCTGCTTGCCTTGTAAGGAGAGGTTTGCAAAGTGGGAAAGGCTGGGCCAACGTTCATTGACGTTCTGCTCGGTCTCACAGGCTTTGGGAAAGGAGGGGCCCTGTGCCCATACACAAGAAAGAACACAGTGCTCCTTTTCTAATTTAATGTCTTGCCATCATACCATGGCCCACCAAAGAAAAGTCCTGCAAGGGCTGGTTCCCTTTACAGTGTCGTAATTTGTGATATAACAACGTCAATGAGCAGTCATTGTCCTTGGAGACACCAGAGCATAATCACACATGGGAGAAAGGATAATTCTCCCGTTAGGAGCGCTGGCACGCCTTTTTAAGAAGAGTAGGCCCCACCACCACTGAGGTTTGATGCACTGAGAGGTTGGGCACCTGCACAACCAAAGTCTACACAGCACAAGCTCAGCTACCCCAGCAGCAGCTACATTAATTATAGGCTGTCTTCTGACCAAGGAAGGCCAGTAAACAGCCACCACTTCACCCCACACATAACAACTACAGCTATGATAAGAGATGACAGAAGAATATTGAGAATACAGAGGCATGTAGTGGTGGAAGGGGCCCTTAATCAGTCTGCGGAAGGGAAAGAAGGTGAGAGAAAACGGTTTTAAGCTGAAAACTATCAAAGAGCAGGAATTAGCCCAAAGAAAGGAGAAAGGAGTTTCCAGAGGGCAAGCATGGTCAAAGGCCCTGGGGCAGGAAAGAACTGGCACCTTCAAGGAGCTCACAGATGGCCAGTGGGACTGGACCACACTGAGTCAGAGGCAGTGGTGAGCTCAGAGGCTGAGGCATTCAGCAGGAGCTGCATCAGTGCAGGGCCTTAGAAGCCAAGCTGTGGATTTTGGACTGGATCTTAAAGAAATAAAAAGCGATTTAAGGATTTGGGGAAGGAGGTAATATGATCAGATTTCCTTCCAAAAAAGATACTGTAGTAGAGGATAGTGTTCTCAACCCTCCCAGGGTTCCTGACTAGGTCTGAAAATAAAACTGGCAAAGACAGATCAACAGAAGAAAGCACACAAATTTATTTAAGAAAAGTTTTACATGACATGGGAGCCTTCAGAAATGAAGACCCAAAGACCCAGGGAAAACTATTTTTATACTTAGGTTTGATGAAGAACAGATAGCTGTGTAGAAATGTGATTGGACAAAAGGGTGTGATCAAAAGGGTGTGATCTGACGGTAACAGACTGAGGGAGAAACTCGGCAAGGCCTGTGTGTTCAGATTCTTCTTGGCCTCTCTGTGTAGTGTTTCTTTCCCCTGGGTACAGGGCAGGACCTCTGAAATGAGGGTCTTATGATCTACTTTCAGACAAAGTAGGTCAGGGAATTTCTTTATAGCCAGCTCCTACACAGAAAGGCAGGGGAAGGTCAGAGTAATATTTCTAGGTTTTATAGCTTGCTTTAGGGAAGAGGAGTTCTAGTTTCCATTGCCCGCCTTGGGGAGGAAAGCAGAACAGGAGGCAAGAGGGTGGGAGAAGACCTTGCTTCTGTGGCCCCCTCAGTCTCCTTCCATGCACAGCACTCAGCATGTCAAGGTACCATCGTTGGGGGCATCATGTTTGGAGCCTGACAGTGGCTCAGATTGTTGCACAGGGAACAGGTACAGTGGGGGAAAGCGGATTCAGGGTGACCCGTTAGGAACACATTAAGTGGTTAAGGAGAGAAAGTGAGTGGCCCAGACTCTTCCTTTAGGAAGCATGAACTGGGTGAGCCCACCTCACCCCTTCCTGTCTGGGGCCCAGCCTGGCACTCTGCAGACCCCTGAGTGGGTCCACAGGGAGTTCCCAAGGTGTTCCGAGAGCAGTGCATTTACAAAGGCGCAGGGCCAGGCCAGAAGGACAGTCTGGGTCCGTAGGAATGGATAAAACATGGGGATGCTCTGAGGCACAAGCGCTCTTGGAGGATTAAATGAGAAGCAGCATACTAACTCTTTGGTATGAGACCTGAAATGGTAAAATTAAAAAAAAAAAACCTCCACAAATACTGGCTAGCATTGCTTAATTCTTACCCCTCTTCCATGACCTGCACTGTGGCTCCCACTTCGTATGAAAAGTTCCCAATCTATAAGTAGTGTTTGCACCCTTCAGAGAGACAAAACTCCCTCCAAAGAACTAATGTGTCTCTAAGCCTGGCTGTGGCCGCAGCCCCAGGACTGTGGGGTTCTGTTGTCACACACCTGCTCAGAGTGCCTTCCAACAGGTGTAACCACCTGGGCACATGCTCAGGAGGGAACAGGATTATCCACAAGAAGCAAGTGTGAGACGGAAGATGGAAAAAAGGTGGGGAAGGGGGCAAAGAGATCCACAAACACCCCCCACCCCTTCTCGTCTCTGAATAGAAAACAAAGGCTTGGGTTGTGCTCTGTTCCCGGAGGGGCTCCCCCAGGCCCGCTGAACGGGGAAGGCAGGCGGGAGTGGAAAGGCAGGGGGAGGTGTGGAATATTCTCTTTTGCTTTGTTGGCTTTGGAAAGCTAAGAAAGAATCCACCAACTGCGATTCTGGCCCTGATTGCAAAACATTCTGTTATTTAGCTCTGGGGCTACAGTTAGCAGATTGTCAGTTTGGTCTCACAGTGAAGAAGCAGCCAGAAAAGATTAGATATTTTAATTTCCCGAGCAGGTGCAGGTACCAGGATTGGTTTCAGAATACCTGTGAGGAAGGAAAACGGAGTGTGTGCGGGTGGTGGGGTGGGGAAGGCAGAGGAGGAAGAGGGAGGAAGCGAAACCAGGCGGTTTAAGCTTGTGAGAGATGAAACCCAGGAAACAGACGAGGGGGACAGGGGAGATGTTGGTCAAAGGGTACAAAATTTCACTTAGGAGGAACAAGATCTATTGCACAGAATGGTGACTATAGTTCATAATAATGTGGTGTATATTTCAAAACTGCTAAGACAATAAATTTAAATGTTCTCACCACAAAGAAAATGACAAGTATGTGAGGCGATAGATATGTTAATTAGTTTGATTTAATCATTCTACAATGCATACATATATCAAAACATCTTAATTTGGGGCTCAAAGGGGGAAAAGATGCTTGGTGCACTTGCTCCCTGGGTAGACTCAATCCCATGCATCGTCAGGGTCAACATCAAACCAAAAGGGCCTTTGTGCAAATGTGAAAGGATGCTGTCCCCTGAGGCAGACAGGGCCACTGCCCTAACTGTCCTTCTTGGTGGGCCAAGCACAGGCTGCATTCCACCCTCACATATGCACAGTTGTGCAGATCACAACATGCACACCCATACCTGGTGATCCTGTTCCTGTCATAAAACTGGTTTTCAGTAAGGCAGCAGGACTTCGAAATGTTGAGGAGACATTCTGTCATGAGAAAAACGGTGTGTGTAAGGAAGCAACAGGTAGAGTAATGCAGCCCGACAAACATGGTTATAGAGATCCAAATGGTCCGGAGCAGGCATGAAGGCCCCATGTCAAAGGGAGGAGCAAATTTCCTAAAGTGGAGCCAGTGGTGGGGTAGGAAGAGTCAGGGCACCTGCCCAAATCCCATGCTCTGTGACTGCCTCCCCACCACCTTCCCAGCCTCACACATCCAACAACAAGTGCAAGCCTTTGTGAGCACGTGGATGCCATCCTATCTCAATCTTTCAGCGATGGTGGGAAGAGAAGGAATAAAGAGAGAATGTAATGATTAACTGATATGCGCCCAAGGTCTGTGTTTGCACTAATTCATTCAACATTTATTGAATTCATTCAGCATGCAGTGTGTGTTAACACTCTGCTAGTTACTGGCCATATAACAGCACCAGGTTAATCACGGTCCCGCTCCTCAGAGGACTGACGTGATGATGGCAGGAGGTCACGAAAAGGTGACACACAAGATGACAAAGCATGGGTAAGCATGCTGACGACAGCACTGACGGTGCTGCCTCTTGGGATGGCACAGGGATTAGATGACAAGTGTAACTTAGCACCGTGCGTGGCTCCACACGGGTGCTCCTCGCACCACCTGCCTTTCAGTATCCCTTTCCGCCCCCCAGCCCTAGTAATGGGAAGAGACTTGAAGTTTCCAATGTACAAAACTAGAATAGTGGCTCTCCCACTGTTAAAATAAGAAAAATATTGATAAAACTTCAAATTAATGACTTTTCTTGAATTCATTAGGAGAACTGAGGTCACGAGACAAAACCAACTGAGAATCGGGAGAAAGAGCCACATTCAGAGAGAAACAGGACCCAACAAGATGCTCCAGAATTTCAGTAAGGCGTAGGCAAGAACATTCAATGAATTACTGAAATCTGAGTGCAGGCTAGTGGGAGAGTGTGAGCCCGCTGCAGGCTACAGACGGAAAGGCCCAACCCTCTGGCAGACTCTTCCTGCAGGCCTCCTTATGAAGTGCTCACAGCGAAAACCAGGGATGTCCCCCTGACAGGGGATGCAGAACAGGAGTCACTACTGAGAAATAGATCCATTTCTCTATTTTTCCTACAAAATAGAAATCTTCATCTTTATTAATCAATTAACTTAATTAATTGAAGGGCAACAAAAAACATAGGGAAAAAAGGTAGGTTTTCTTCTAAGAGCAGTAGAGAAAGCCTTCTTCACTAAGGAAAGGGACCAAGAAAAAAAATCCACCCATAGAAGAGGGGCAGGAATACATGCCACACCCACCATTACCTCTGGCAGAACAGGTAGAAAAACTTGTAAAAGCCACACCCCCAGGAACCAGATTGACAGTGACTGCCTAAGACACAGGCTTAAGCATAACATCAGAGAATGCCATCACCCCTTCCTCTCACATCATAGTAGCAAGCATTGAGTAAAAATAAGGTGGATAGAACTAGGACAGCAACAAGAGAAAGACAGTCTCTCGGATGTGCAGTACAACGTGAGCACACAGAGCTAAGCAGGTAAACCCAGAGCCAAAGTGGGAGCAGGCACTGAGAAAATGTTGTAGTTTTTTAGCCCACACACTAACTACTACATTTCACCAGTAGAACTTAAAGCTTCTGGTGCTCTGAGGGCAACAAAAGGAACAACAAACATCAAACACATTCCACCTCCCAACTAGACTAACACCAACCTCCCTACACTGAAAACCCAATAGACAAAAGGTGTGCTCATCTTTCAGCACCAAAATATTTACTTAGGTATATAATATTTCTGACTTTCAACAACCACAATAAAATGGAACATGCCAAAGGCAAGGAAAAGCAAGAGATAAAACAATAATCAGAACCAGATTCAGATATGACACAGACTTTTGCAGGCTCTTCCTGCATCAACCTCTTCAGGTTCTATGGGAAAGGGGAGATCTAGCTCTGACAGAAAAGAGAACATAAATAATCAAATAGGGAATTCCAGCAAAGAGATAAAAACTGTAAGAAAGAACAAATGAAAACATAAGCAATCTAAGACACAGTAGAGATGATAAAGGACTTAAACGGGCACACCAGTATACTCAGTGTGGCCACAAAAGTATCCACAAACTGAAGAAGGACAAGAGGAATTACTCTCCTGAGGCATAAAGTGAAAAATGAGCAAAAATAACACAGCAACAATAGTAACAGCAAAACATTAGAACATCCGACAGCTGTGGAACAACATCAAAAAGTCTAACATACAAATAATCGGCATCCTAGAAAGAGATGAGAGAATGTGAAAGAAAAAACGTTTGAAGAAATAATCGCCACGATTTTTCCAAAGTCAGCGACAGACACCAGGCCACAGATCCTAAGAGCTCCGAGACGGCAAGCAGCATAAGAGCCAAGAAAACCACAACTAGGCTGATGTTATTCAAACCGCTGCAAAGCAAAGACAAAAAGAAAATCCTGCAGGCAGACAGAGAAAGGAGACACATTATCTACAAGAGAAGAAGAAAGTAGTCGCATCAGACTTACCATTTGTTACCGTGCAGGCAAGAAGACAACGAAGCAACATTTTCAAAGTTTGGGAGGAATACACTGTCAACCAAGAACTCAATGAAAATATATTTCAAAAGTAAAGGAGAAATAATGTAATACTTTCTTGGACAAACAAAAACTGAGGTAATTCATTGCCAATTGATATACTTTATAAAAAATGTTTTCTAAAAAGTTTTTCAGGTAGCAACTTGGAACTACACAAAGAAATAAAAAGCATCAGAAGTAGAATAAATAGAGATAAAACAAAAATTTTCCTTAAATTTGATTTTTTAAAAGGTAACAATGTTTAAAGCAAATATAGTATTTGCTTAATACATATAGAAAATGTATTATGTTTATAGTATACATAGAAATAAAATATATGAGAACAAAGATACAAGGGGTAGATGAGAGGAATTGGGAATATAGTGTTTAAGATCTTTTAATTACATGCAAAATTGTATAATATTATTTGGGGAATAAAATAGAATTATTTAAAACATATAATGCAGTTTTTCAATAAGTATAAGTCAACTGAGGACATAAAATTCTTAAAATGTTTAAACAAACCCAAGGTAGGAAGAAATAGAAGAAAAGTAAACAAGGAACAAAGGGAACAAACAGAAAATGGCCAGAAAGATAATAGGTTTTAATTAACCATATTAATAATTAAGTGTTAATGATACGTCATTTAAAAGCCAGGTTATCAGACTGGAATATTAAAAAAGCAAATCTTAACTTAAGAAACAAACTAAATACAGAAAGTAGGGGACAAAAATGAACAGAAATGGTGAGATTATAAATTAGAGAGGAAGCTGCAAATAGCTTAAGAAGAAGGGACAGCAAGACATCTCAAGGTTGGGCCCCTGCTCTGCCAGAACTATTTAATGTAGTTAAATAGTTCCATATAGAATGTAGAAAAGTAGAAAGAACATCACTCTCACCATCATTCTTTACCAAAACAAAATAAAAAAGCTGGAAACTATGAACATTTGCAAATTTTCTTTAATCCATTAGAGAGGCAAGGTCACAGGACACCGAATTAGCTTGAAAGCTAAAGACAGGGAGCTCAAGGAGAACCAGGATGTAAGCTAGGGCAGACATTGCTAGACACCAGAAATAAGAATTTAGCTAACAATGCTAATGAATTTGTCTTAGGCTGTTTTTGTTGCTATAAAAAAAAAACCTGAGACTGGGTAATTTATAAAGAAAAGAGGTTTATTTACTGGCTCACGGTTCTGCAGGCTGTGCAAGAAAATGGCACCATCATCTGCATCTGCTGAGGACGTCAAGCGGCGTCCGCTCACTGCAGAAGGGGAACTGGAGGCGCGTGTGCGCATCATTGGCAAGAGTGGAGGCAGGACAGAAAGAGAAAGCTCCTTTTAACCAGTTCTCTCAGGAACTAAGAGTAAGGACTCACTCACTCCTGCAAGAATGACACCAAGCCATTCATGAGGGATCCGCCCCCACCACCCAACACCTCCCACCAGCCCCACCCCCAACGCTGGGAACCACATTTCAACATGAGACTTGGTGGAGCCGAACAGACCATATGCAAACCACAGCAGAAAAGCTCAACGCGGAGCACGGGCTAGGGAGAGAATACAGAACCCCGAGGTTCCATAAATACAAGAAATATTTGTACCCACTTGAAGGCTCTTTTTCATGGTACTTACTGCATATTCACACCAAAACAAATGAAAATGGGAGGGATTTCTGAAAACCCTCCTAGCACGGGCTTTGGGTGGGGGCACAGAAACAGCTGCGGCAAAGGCACGAGGACCCGCCTGCGTCGCCTATCCTTCTTCCGCTGCAAAGATTAAACTACACTAGAAGGCAAAACAAAACGAAACAACATCCTTGACCTTGGAAAACTAAAGAAAACCTATTGCAAATTGAAGAAGGGAGTGGAGTGAAAAACAAATCTTCTACGTGTGAAGTAAGTGCTAAGCCCAGGCACAAAGCTAGGAGTGTGAAGGGATCACTGACAAGGCAGCGACCCCAAGAACCAGGGAGACGGCGCATTTCTAGTACTGAGTCAATCAGAACAATCAATAATGGTTCCCACCACACTGCCACACGAAACTAACAAAAATGAAGTAACAAGTAACACCGGTCTACTGCTGAAACAAAGTCAGAAGAATAGAGAGAGCTTCTTTCTGAGGCACTGCACAAAAGAAATACCCAAAACTGAGAGTAGAGCACCTTAGAGAAAAACCATGTGGCAAACCAGAGCCTACCCCCACGCAAGAAAATGCTAAAGGAGTTTCTAGGCTGGGGTGCAATGAAAGTAACCATAACAACAATACACTTCAATGCATATCAACCCATGAATAGACAGACTTAACCCCGCACACGGAATGTCTAGCATAAGGAGAGAGGTGCCAATTTTCAGGTATAAAAATGACTTATTACAATCTCTACTGAACTATACAAGATGTCCAACTTTCAGCAAAAAAAAACTGTGAGGCATAATAACAATGAAAGGGCAAAAATACAATATCAGGAGATTAAGCAACCAACGCACCTAGACAGATATGACACCGGTGTTAGAAATAGCAAAAAGGGAATTTAAATAACTAAAGTTAATATAGTGATGGCTCTAAGGAAAAAGCATTCAACAACAAAGAACAGATGGGTAATGTAAGCAGAGAGGGAAAATCTCTAAGAATGAACCAAAAGGAAATGCTAGAAGAACAAGGCATTACAACAGAGAGGAAGAATGTATTTTACAGTGTCATCAGTAGACTTGGAGCAGTGAGGAAATAAGCAATCAAATTGAAATGTCAGTCAACAGAAATTATACAAATAGAAACACAAAGAAATAATAGAGGAAAAATAAAATGACAAAGCATTCAAAAGTGGTGGAACAACACCAAATGGTGTAACACGTATTGGGAAGGAGAGAAGACAGCAGAGGAAAAATATATGAAGAAATAATCATCAAAAACTTTCCAAAATTATGGCCAAGCTATCGATCCAAAAAGCTCACAGAACAAGCCAATGAAGAACAGAACAAAAACAAACAAAACCAGAAAACACTCAGGCATATCATTTTCAAGCTGCCAAAAACTCAATACGGATAAAATCCAGAAAGCAGTCATAGAAAATAAGAACATTACCTACAGAGAAACAAGGAAAAAAGTTAGAAAAGACTTATCTGCAGACCTACGCAAACCAGAAGAAAATGGAGTGATGTTTTTAAAGTGTTGAAAGGAGGGGAAATGTTTATTTAAAATTCTATATCCAGCAAACATACCTTTTAAAACAAAGGAAAAGTATTTTCACAATAAAACAAAATGAAAGAGTTCATTGCTCTTAGACTCCACACTACAGGAAATATGCAAGGAAGTTCTTCAGTCAACAACAATTATGACATCACAGAGAATTTAGATCTGCACAAAGTAATGTACGATGCTACAAATAAAATAGGTGAAGATAAATATAAAATTTATTTCTTTCTTATTTTAACAACTTTAAAAAGTAACAGACAGTCTAAAGCCAAAATAGTAGCAACGTATTATATGGTTATAACATTTATAAAGGTAAAAATGTATGACAAAATAGCATGATGGATGGGATCTAAAAATTGAGAGCACATCATTACTCTCAATATTACCAGCAAGGAAGATGGTATAATATTTTTTGAAGTTATACTCTGATCATTTAAATATTAAATTCTAGGAAAATTTCCAAAACAATTTGTAAAAGAGATATGAATATTGAGCCAAAAGTGGAGATAAAATAAAAACGCAAAAATAAACACATAATCTAAATAAAGGCAGAAAAAGGGAGAAAAACCAAAATATAATAAAAAAAGAAAAAAGCATTTATTTAGAAAAAGATATTAATTTAAGATACAACAAGATAGAAGATTTTCATCCAAATTATCAACAATTACATTAAATAGAAATGGCCTAGCCACATAATTAAAAAAGAGATTGGTAGAATGAATTAGGAAAAGACCAACTTTCTGCAATAAATACACTTTAAATATAAACACAAAAATAGGTTAAAAACATAAGTATGGGAAAATAGATACTATGTAAACAGTAACCAGAAGAAAGCTGAAGAAGCTGAATAATTATAATATTTTTAAAGCACACTTTAGAAAAAGGAATATTAACAAAGATAAAGAAGAACAATTGTTGAAGAAGCACAAAAATCCTAAATGCCTATACACCCAAAAAGAGAGTTTTAATACGGATTAAGCAAAAATTGGTAGAGCCAAAAGGAGAAACAAACAAACACAACAAATATGAGCAGAGACTCTGGTACCTCTCAGAAGTTTGTAAAACAAGTAAACAGAAAATTAGTAAGATTATAGATGACCTGAACAGCACTATTAATCGACTTAAACTAATTGGTATTTATACAACACTATCCCCCAAAGAGCAGAATACACATTCTTTTCAAGTGCACATGGAACATTCACCAAGTTGCACCATAATCTTGGCCAAAAAAGCAAATCTTAACAAGTTTGAAGAGTTCAAATTGTACAAAGTATGTTCATAGATAACAAAATTAAGAAGAAATCAAGGCATTTGGAAAATCTTCAAATATTTGGAAATTAAATAACACATTTCTAGCCAATGGATCAAAGAAGAAATTAAAAGGAAAATTAGAAAATATTAATAGTTTGAAATTAACGAAAACGCAAACATAACATAGCAAAATTGGTACCGTATGGAATGCTGCTCGCACAGTGGCTAGAGGAAACTTTATAGCATTGAGTCCTTGTGTGGTGAAAGAGGAAAGGTCTCAAAGCAATAATTAGGGTGCCTTAGAAGCTAAAAAAAAAAACAAATTAAATCCAAAATAAGCAGAAGAAAGTAAATAATACTAGCAGAAATCAATGAAATTCAGAACTCTTCCCCTTCCCAAAAATAGAGAGAATGAAACAAAAAGTTGGATCTTTCAAAGAAATTAATGAAATTGATAAACCTCTAGCCAGACTGACCAAAAATAAAGAAAGAAAACACAAATTCAAGTATCGGGAGTGAAACAAGTACATCACCAGAGATTCTACAGACATTAAAAAAGATAAGGAAACACTATAAACTCTATGCTTACAAATTTGACATGTCAGATGAACTGGAAAAGTGTTTCGAAATGCTAAACTCACTCAGGAAGACACAGATGTCTTGGATAGTAAAATATTTATTAAAGAAATTGAACTTCTGATAAAGACATTCATTTAAAAAACCCGCCATAACCTGTTATTAATAGTTTCACTGTTGAATTCTACCAAACATTTCAGAAATGAAAAATACCAATTCTACGCAAATATTTCAGAATATAGGAAGTGAGGACCACTTCCCAACTTATTTTATTAGCTCCTTTGGTATCACGTTATTAGATAGTTTGGTATTACCATGATACCAAATGAGACAATAACATTATTAGAAAACTAAATAGTATCCCACATAAACATAGATGCAAAAATCCTCAACAACAAATTAGCAAATCAATTCCAACTATTCATAAAAAGGATAGTAAATCCTTACCAAGGGCAATTTATCCTAGGAATGTAAGTCCCGTTCAAGGTGAAAAAGTCAATCAATATAATTTATCCTGCTAACAGACAAAAGAAACAATAGATCTTAAAAGATGTAGAAAAACATTCAACATCCATTTGTGATTTTAAAAAACTACTTTCACTATATTGGGAATAAAAAAGGACCTCTTCAACTTGCTAAAGGGTATCTATAAAATAACCTTTACTTAATGTCATACGCAATTGTGAAAGATTGAATGTTTGTCTCCAAAAATGAGAACACACGAGGACATCTGTTCTCACCCGTTCATTCACCTTTTTTTTTTTTTAACCAAAGGTCTTGGTTGGTGAAATAAAGCAAGAAAAAGAAATGATGAGCATACAGATTCACAAAAGAAGAAACAAAATTGTTTCTAATAAAACTATTTCTACACTGGAACTAATAAGTGAGTTTGCCAAGGTCCCAAGAAACATTGTCAATATGCCACTATTCTATATATGATTCTATATATGGTTGACAAGGTGAATCTAGAATTTATATGGAAAGAAAAAGAAATTAGAATAGTCAGAAGCTATTCAGAAAAAGAACAAAGTTAGTGTAGTCTACTGCCAGGTAGTATAAGCTACGGTGATAAAGATGGTGTTATTGGAGAAAAGATAGAACAGAACAGAGTTCTCAGAAATAGACTCACACATCTATTGTGAATTGATTTTTGACAAAGCTGGAAACAGAATTTATTGAAGAAAAATAATGCTTTGAACAAATCATGCTGGAACAATTGTATGTCTGTACTAAAGTACCTGAAAAGAAAGAAACCCCCCATTATACTCCATTCAAAAATTATCTCAAAATGGTCGTAGACTTACATGTAAACTCTAACACTCTGAAATTTCTGAAAGGAAACACAGGAGACAATTTACATAACCTTGAGTTGGGAAAAGTCTTGTTAGACACTATACCAGAAACATGATTGAGTAGAAAATTCTAAATTGTATTTCATCAAAATTAAAAACTTCTGATCTTTGAAAGACAGTCTTAAAAAAATGAAAGTAATAAGCCACATATTTGAAAAAATATTTTTAGTTTACATATCTAACAAAAATTTGTATCTAGATCCTATAAATAACTCTTAAAACCCAATAATAATAAAAGTATAAACCCAACATATAATAGACAAACATTTTGAACAGACACTTTACCAAAGAAAAATACACAGATTCCTCTTAACTAACAGCATCTGCAAAATATATATATATATATATATATATACCCAGATTGCAAGTAGCACACACAAAGATAGTTAACATAATTAATCACTAGGTAAATGCAAATTAAACCAAAATGATACAACACTGAAAAGCTATTAGATTTCAAGAAAAAAAAGAGACAAAGAAAGAAAGGGGGAGGGAGGGAGGAATAATGGATGGAAGGAAGGAAGGAAGGAAAAGGAAAATACTGTGGCAGAGTACTGACCCCAAAAATGTCCACAACCTAATCCCCAACCTGTGATATTTTGCATTACATGGCATGTGACTTTGCAATTCTTTCTACTAGAGAAGTAATGTATAATTCTCTGCCTCTTAACTTGGGTTTGGCCATATGACTTGTTTCAGCCAATGACATGACAGTGAATGTGAAATGATCAACTGCTTGAAAAGCCACTTCATGATCTTCTTGCTCCCGTGGGCCTCTGCCACCCCCATGAGAACTTGCCCCAACTGGCCTGCTGTTCTCCACACAAGGATAGCTAATAGATTCACAGCACAGAGCCCAACCTAGATGAGCCAACCCACAAGTCCATGAGGAAAAGTGTTTGTTTAAACAATTTGGTTTGGGGTAGTTTATGGCACAGCATATTTGTTGTTAAGCATTAAAGGGGGGTAGGGAAGGCTTTCTGAAGAGGTATGATTTAGAGTGGAACATACAACATTGAGGTTGAATCAGAAACACATATATTGCAATTCTTGCTCCATTTGCTATTTGGCCATAAACAAGCTTTAAGAACTCTCTTAGCCTTTGTTTTTGTTTTTGTTGTTGTTGTTTTGTCTTTTAAATTGGGCATTATCATAGAATTATGTATATGTAATGGAATATACCCAAAACAGAGTGGGATCTTATACATAAGATACCTAACTTTATAATGGCAGGATTTGAGGAAAAAATAAGAAAGTCCTTTGGATCTTACTAATATTATACTATGAATACATAAGGAGGAGAAGAGGAACCGAGAGTTTATTGACTTAACCTCGAATTGGATTCCTGATTGACTCCCAGTGGAATGTCAAAACAAATCTTTGTTAATGCAGTGTAATGTGAAATCATTTCATGTATCAATCACCTTAAAAAGCAAGATATCAAAGCAAGTATAAATCAAGAGTGGCAGGCCCTCCCAAGGAGCTGGAAGTATTGACTTGTGGTAGCCACTGTCCAATAACACAACACTTTGCTTTTTCACTGTCATGCTGCCATTAAACATGATGAAAATATTGACTTTGCTTAATGAGGCATTTCCAAAATTGTGATCTATGAAACTATACTTTCTTGGAATGTTACTTAATGCGTCACAGGGAAAAATTAGTTCTATACTCAAAGTGGTTTTAAAACTTTTGGGCTAAACAAAGATCCATCTTTAATATATTAACATGTTCTGTGTACCTCCAGAAGAACAAGATAAAGAAAGATACTGTATACAGTATGTAACATTATCCACACTCACTTACCATGAAAACATTTTTCCTAAGGGGTATCTTGTAGTACTGTGTTTTAGAGAACATAGTTAGGGAAACACTGGGTTTATAAAAGTACTGGGGTGAGACACGCAGTAGAACCTGAGAATAAAAATGGTTGACTTTCTCAACAGCCATGAAACACAAGAACATTCTTGTAAAGAGACACATTTGACCTGGTACTACCATTATGAAAAAAGACAATAGTCTATGCCATTAGTACTTACGTAGAAATCAAAATAAACCTGATGAAAATTAAACAGGGTCTTTAAGAATTTTGAGGCCAGTGTGGTGGCTCATGCCCGTAATGCTAGCACTTTGGGAGGCCAAGGTGGGAGGATCGCTTGAAGCCAGAAGTTTGAGACCAGCCTGAGCAAGAGTGAGACCCATCTCTACAAAAAAAATAGAAATATTAATTGGGCATGGAGGCACACGCCTGTAGTCCCAGCTACTGGGGAGGCTGAGGCAGGAGGATAAGTTGAGCCCAGGAGCTTGAGGTTGCAGTGAGCTATGATGATGTCACTGCACTCTAGCCCAGGCCACAGAGCAAGACCCTGTCTCAAAATAATAATAATAATAGTAATTTTGAATAAAATAATGCTATAATGTATTTGGCATTGCTCAGGATCCAGGCAGACTGTAAGAAACTTTATATTATTTCATCTGTTCTTTCTATGACAACCCTGAGAAGTAGAAATTATTGTCCCTCTTTTACAGACAAGGAAACACACAGAGAGTTTATGAAATTTTCCTGAGATTATACTTAGTATATGATAAAGGGTGGGAAGTAGCAACGTCATTAACAATTCCTTCACTCACTGAGTCCCAAGCTTGTGTTTTGTTTTGTTTATTTATTTATTTATTTATTTATTTTTTATTCCAGAATATTATGGGGTAAAAATGTTGAGGTTACATATATTACCTGTGTGCCGACAGAGTCATAGCTGCAAGTGTGCTCATCCCCCACCAGTGCGTACCACACCCATTAGGTGTGAATTTACCTTCCCTTTCTCCCCCCCCACGCCCGACACCCAATGTTTTTAAACTCATGCAAGTGCAGTTGTGCTGAAGCTCCTCAAATTTCCCCATTAGTTAACTGTGATGCCCCCAACAAATACATACACCCCACACAGCCACACCAAACAAAGTTGTACCTAACAAGGGTCAAAAGTAAGCCTTGAAAGGATCAACTTACTTTCAAGTTACTTAACTTCATCTCAGAACAAATCACAATGATATTTATGTGAATCCAAAATATATACCACCCAATTAGACTAAATTTACAATGGTTTCCACCCAATCAAAATGAGCAAGCATGCAAAGAAGCAAGAAAATATAGCCCACAATGAGGAGAAATATTAATAGAAATAGATGCAAAAATGACACAGATGATAGAATTAGTGAATAAGGACATCAAAAATATTACATAACTATATTCTATATATCCAAGAAGGAAAAGGAAAGCAAGTAAAGTAAATACTTGAAAAAGTTTTAAAAACCTAAATCAAACTTCTATGAATGAAAAATGCAATATCTAAAATGAAAAAAACACTGGATGGAATTAAAAGCATACCAAACATTTCAGAACAAAAAATGTTGTGCCTAAAGATATAGAAATAGAAACTATCCAAAGTGAAACACTGAGACTAAGAAGACTGAAAACATTAACTGAAAAGAATGAATTGTGGGGTAAATTCAAATAGCATAAAATGTATAATTGGATCCTCTAAAAAAAATTTAAAAAAATAAAAATTTGAAGAAATAATGGTTGAAATTTTCCCAGATTGGTGGAAGTCATAAATCCACAGATGCAAGAATGTCAACAAACTTCAAACCCAAGAACATGAAGAAAATTATACCCACACATTATAAAACCAGTGACAAATATAATTATACTACAGAGCTATAGTAACCAAAACAGGATGGTACTGGCATAAAAACAGACACACAGACCAATGGAACAGAATAGAGAACCAGAAATAAATTCACATCTATAGTGAACTTATCTTTGACAAAGTTGACAAGAACATAAATTGGGGAGAGGACAGTCTCTTCAATAAATGGTGCTGGGAAAACTGGGTATCCACATGCAGAAGAATGAAACTAGACCCTTATCTCTCCCCATATACAAAAATCAAATCAAAATGGATTAAAGACTTAAATCTAAGACCCGAAACTATGAAACCACTCAAAGAAAACTTTGGGGGAATGTTTCAGGACATTGGTCTGGGCCAGGACTTCTTGAGTAATACCCCCAAAGCACAGGCAACCAAAGCAAAATTGGACAATTGGGATCACATCAAGCTAAAAAGCTTCTTCACAGCAAAGGAAACAATCAACAAAGTGAAGAGACAACCCACAGAGTGGGAGAAAATATTTGCAAACTACCCATCTGACAAGAGATTAATAACTAGAATATATGAGGAGCTCCAACTCAAAAGGAAAAAAATCATATAATCCTATTAAAAATGGGCAAAAGATCTGAATAGACATTTCTCAAAAGAAGACATACAAATGGCCAACAGGTATATGAAAAAATGTTCATCAGAGAAATGCAAATCAAAACTACAATGAGATATCATCTCACCCCAGTTAAAATGGCTTTTTATCAAAAAGACAGGCAAGAATGAGTGCTGGCAAGGATGTGGAGAAAGGGGAACCTTCGTACAGTGTTGGTGGGAATGTGAATTAGTGCGACCACTGTGGAGAACAGTATGGAGGTTCCTCAAAAAACTAAAAATAGAACTACCATATGACCCAGCAATCCCACTGCTAGGTATATATCCAAAAGAAAGGAAATCTATATATTAAAAAGATACCTGCACTCCCATGTTTATTGCAGCACTGTTCACAATACCCAAGATTTGTAATCAACATAAATGCCCATCAGTGGATGAATGGATAAAGAAATGGTAGCACATATACACAATGGAATATTATATAGCTATAAAAAAGAATGAAATCCTGCCATTTGCAACAACATGGATGGAACTGGAGAACATTATGTTAAGTAAAATAAGTCAAGCACAGAAAGACAAATCTTGCATGTTCTCACTCATATGTGGGAGCTAAATATTAAAACAATTGATCTCCTGGAGACAGATAATGATGGTTACCAGAGGTTGAGAAGGGTAGTGGGGAGGATAAAGTGGGGATGGTTAATGTGTGCAAAAATATAGTTAGATAGTTAGATGGAATGAACAATATTTGATAGCACAACAAAGTGACTATAATCAACAATAAGTCAGGATATACTTTAAAATAACTAAAAGAGTGGAATTGGAATGTTCCTGACACAAAGAAATGATAACTGCCTGAGGTGATGGATTCCCAAATTACCCAGATTTGATTAATACACATTGTACTGTATCAAAACACCACATGTATCCTATAAATATATATAACTATTATGTACACATAGTAATTAATATTTAATATAAAGTTTTTAAAAAAATGTTAAAGACTCTGAAATAGAAGGAAAATAGAAATAGATCACCTAGAAATAATGGAAAACAATAGAAATGTTAAATCCATGTACAAATATAAAAAAATTATTTTTCTCACATATCAAATCTCATTGAGAATTAGCTATTTAAAGCAAATATAATTTAAAAAAGAAATACACTACTGATACAAGCAACAACATGCTTGAGTCTCAAAATAATTATTCTAAGTAAAATAAGCCAGACCTCTATCCAAAAAAGTGCAAATTGTCTATTTCCACTTACATGAAATTTTCATGAACATAGGTAAAAAAATGCTCAAAAAATATTAGCAAATTGAATTCAACAATGTGTAGAAAGAACTATACAACACAACCAAGTGGTATTTGCCCAAGATATGCAAAACGGTTCAATATTCAAAAATCATTTAGTATAATCCTTTGCATTCAAAGGCTAAAAGCAATCATATGATCATATCAGCAAAAGAAAGCATCTTACAAAATACAACATACATTCATGATATAAATTCTCAGCAAACTAGAAATAGAGGGAACTTTATTCTCTTGATAAAGAGTTTCTATAAAATATCCACAGCTAAGATCGTACTTAATGGTGAGAAACTAGATGCTTTCCACCTAAGACTGGGAACAGGGCAAGGAGCTCCCTCTCACCACTTCAGCATTGTACGGGAAGTCCTAGCTAATGCAATAAGACAAGACAAGAAAAGAAAATATATACAGATTGAGAAGTAAAAAATAAAACTTTTTACAGATGACATGATTGTTTATGTAGAAAATCTCAAAGAATTGACCAATGAAAATAAAACATCTGGAACTAATAAGCAATTATAGCAAGTTGCAGGATACAAGGTTAATATACAAAAGTCTATCGCTTTCCTATATGCCAGTAATAAACAATTGGATTTGAAATTTAAAAAAAAAAACACAGTATCTTTTACATTAGCATCAAAAAATGAAATGCTTAAATATAAAACTTAGAAAATACATACAAAGATCTATTTGAGGAGACCTACAAAACTCTGGTAAAAAAAATTAAAGATGTAAATAAATTAAGAGAGAGTTCATATTCATAGACAGGAAGTTTAAACATTGCTAAGATGTCAGTTCTTCCCAACCTGATGTATGGATGCAGTGCAATCACAACGAAAATCCCAGCAAGTTATTTTGTGGATATCAACAAATTAATTTTAAATTGGTTTGGAAAGGCAAAAGACCCAGAATAGCCAACACAATATTGAAGGAGAACAAAGCTAGAGGACTAATATTACCCAAACTCAAGACTTACTATAAAGCTGCAGCAATCAAGACATTGTGGGATAGGTGTTTTGTTTCCTGACACACAAACACATATATGTCAAAACTCATCCTATTGTACACTTAAAATATGTGCACTTTATTACATGTCATTTATACCTCAGCAAAGCTGGAAGAACAAATATCATGAAGCATATTAGCCAAATACGTGCAATGGAGGAAAGAATCAGGAAAACCGCCGAAGTTAAACGTAGGTTGTCCCTCAGACTTTAAGCAGGAAAAATATATTTACCTAAAAGAAAATATTGTATCCTATAAAGTCTTTGAGTAGAGCAATAATTTTGGACATGATATGTGAAAGAAATGGAAAGTCAAGGGAGTCGGAGGCCACGGGAATCAAGGAAGGTAGAACCGCAGTAGAAGCAACACCCAGATAAGCCCAGGCCCTGGGCTGGAGAAATGCTGGGCACCATCGTGATGAGGTAAGAAAGTCACTAAAATGCCTGTGACTTAAAAGATTTTCTTATGAGCCAATCGGCCATCAGAATGCCAAAGCTGAGAAGAAAAATAGTCCTGGGACAAAGGAAATAAGCTATTTGCTGAAAGCATGTTTGCAACAATATATCTAAAACAAAATTTATTTGGATACAACATACAATGTTGTTTAGTCATACATGTTTCTTTTCTCTGTTTTGTTAATGTTATCCTTGCCTCCTCAATTAAATTTTAAACTACTCTTGGTTAAATATTGTGTCTACTTCTGAAGTTGACTTACCGGCATCACTGTTTGTGTTAAGACACTGTGTGAAGCTGAGCTCAGTGGCCTTGGCATCTCCCTCCAGAGAGAGGCTCCTGAAATCACTTCACATAAAGCGAAATAATGAGACAGTGAAGGCCAGTGAAGACAGCACAGTCTTGGGAAATAGAAAGACTATTCTAATTTCAACCCAGTATTTAACAGCTGTGATAGTTGGAGAATCAGTTAGGGTCCCAGCAGAAAGCAGATTCCATCTCAGATGGCTCAGAAAATTTAATAAAATGTAACTTGCATAGTGTGAGCTAAGATAAGGGAAGTTGGGGATGTTGAGGTACCCGGAGACTGCCAACATGGGGAAGTCATTACCACCCCGAGGTCTGGAGCAGCAGGGGAGGATCTGCTACTATCTGGGCCTATCAAGAGCTGGAGTCGCCAAGAGGAGCTGCCTTATAGTCACCCAAGTGATAGAGAGAAGCCGCTACTGCCAGAAACACAGCCGGCAGAGAAAGGGAGGTTGCATCGATGCCTCAGACACTCCTTCCACCCTCTAGCCTCCTGTCAGTATCTCCCACTGACCAGCCAACCAGAAGCTTGCTGGTGTGGAAGACCTGGTGACTCAGCACACAGTGACCATCCTCCTGGGGTGCCGTGCAAGGAAGAGAAGGGCAGAAAATGGATGGTGGGGGTAGGAGGGCATGTAAAAAATAACACACACACTCGGAGTGAGTATCCTAACTTCTCTGCACCTAGATTCTTTTATTTGTAGAAAATAGAGCATAGCGTCTACCTCACAGGCCTTTTGATAAAGATTAAATTAGCTTTTCAGCATAAAGTACCTAGCACAGTGTAGGTCTCATGGAAATGGTTTAGCAAATGTTGGTTTCCCTCCTTTTCATACAGCATCAAGTAGAGATGGCCACAGAGTAGATCTTCAGACTATGTTTGCAGATTCCGTCAGAACGGAAGCAAAGCTGACTAAAGTTCCAGAGCACGTGGTATCTGAGAGGACCTTTCTCCAGGTGTGAGATCACAGATATAAGCTGCAGCCTGAGTGTCAGGGCATAGTAGCAAGTGGAGAGCAGCCCGTACCAACAGCAATCTGACGTGCAATTTAAAATGTATAGCAACCAAAAGATCTCACCAATGATTTCCTCACTCTAAAATAGCAGTGTAAAATAAATCTTAAAAGAGATGACTAAGCCAGCCTACATAATAATTCTTTCAAGACTGAAGGAGAGTATTTATACATTTTTGTAATTAGCTCATGATGACTG
This sequence comes from Daubentonia madagascariensis, assembly GCA_023783475.1. NCBI lineage: Eukaryota > Metazoa > Chordata > Mammalia > Primates > Daubentoniidae > Daubentonia > Daubentonia madagascariensis. Next base: position 1,849,496 of record JAKFHU010001747.1, on the reverse strand, counting down.
ATATATATTCCAATATAGTACATTCAAACTGTTTGCAAACAAGTCTAACAAGGAGCAGATCAAGGCCTCACATTTGGCAAGTATAACTAAAGCAATGTTTTATTGGCAATTAATGACTATCTTCATTACCCGGAATTGGATTTGTGGGTAGCTTGCAAGACACTGCAATATACCACTCAGGAGAGGGAGAAAACACCTCTCATAATATTTTCTGGTAGAAAAAGGAAATTAAGAAAATTATGAAAAGTAATTGCTACACTCATTGGAGCTCATGAATTTCTTTGGTGAAACTCTACATTTCCCATCAAGACATTTTTTTGAGTGTTTGTATTTGTACTATGACCACTGTACTATGACTTCATGAGACACAAGTAGGTTATGCTGCTAACTTTTCACTGCAGAGTAGAATGACATTTGTTTTATTCACTCCAGATTCCTCTACCTGACTTAATTTGCCTTCCCAATGTACGCATTCATTCATTAATTCATTCACAAATATTTATTGGATAAGTTGTTTTGTCCCCAAAAATACAAAGTTCAATAAAACATGGTCACTAATTGTGGGAAGCTCTTGGTTGTATATGAAGGCAAGCCATGCAGACTAAGTATATCCAATGTTTAGAGACACATTCAGGGTAGACTTGAACACAAAGGAAATGATGGTGAAGTTTACCTGGAGAAGGGCTGAAATGCTATGCACCATCCACCCTTCCCTCAGCATACCTATTCATGTAGATACCACGTCTGATCATCCCCTACACCAGACGCAGGACAAGACCGGGAACACAGACAGCAGAGATACTATGTGTGCCTGTTATGCTCCTATAAAAATTATGTGGGGCAAAAAATATGAAAACCATCTAGCAGAGCCAAAAAATTATAGTGACTAAATTTTGAGGAAAAGAGGAGAACGAATTTGGCCAGAGGGAGAAAGAAGGAAATAAAGAAGAAAATCCATTATGGGTTCCAGCCACTGCTGTACCATCATCCACATTAGGCAGAAAAGGGTGGGTTATGAGAGAGTTTCCTGAAGTGCTGGTCTGGTTTATATTGTCTTCTCTCTGCCCAGTCTTTTTATGTGGAGATAAAATGAACCTTGTCTCAGGATAGTTTATAACACAAAGAGACTGAAATAGCCAAGGAGAAAGAAGTTATTTTCTCTCAGCAAATGAGCAAAGTAGTCATCATGGTAATGGTCTCAGTGTGTTCTTGAGCACTTTGTTCTTTTGCATTTAATGACTCTATTTTAAAACCTCTTTTTTTATATGCCTGTGAACTAGGAAATTGGTATCAGTTCAATTAAGCAGGCGTTTTGTGAGCAACTATTATGTACCAAGCTCTGTTCTAAGTGCTAGGCGCCTTGCTAAATGTCACCTCTGCCCTCAAAAAGCTTCTAGTCTAAGAGAAAAGTTGAGTGTGACAACAAATAAATTGCAATATGGTAAATACAATTTGATCAATGCAACAATAAAAGCCTATTATTAGACATAAGTAGTGTAGAAAAGAAGGGAAATGACCATCAGGAGATTTGGAGAAGGATTTCTAGAGAAGAAAATCCACCTGATAATTTTAAAAAGTGAATGTGGAGTGATGGCACAGAAACACTAGATTTGGGTGGTCAGGAATCTGTCCCTCCACAGAGGCGCCCATTCAGCTTGAAAAAGCTGAGATAGTCAACTTCTGCAGAATTCTGGAATCTAGTCAAAAACTCACAGCAGCCATAGGAGTGCTTAATGAAGAAAGGAGCTGCTACAAATAGGTGATAAAGTATTGTGGCACTTTTGCTTACCTGCCTACTATCTTCCTTCCCTAGATCAGCAGTAACTGTGGGGATGACAGCCCACATTCCTAGTGTCAGAGGGAAATATAGATATCTTCCCCAAATTCCATGGTTGTACATTTTGACCTGTCTACTGGTACCCTGAGGGACTGATGTGGGGGCTTCCCTTTCTTTTATTCCTTGGGATGGAGAGACTTTGCAGGCAGCATCTGTAGAAAGCATTTAAAGATACTACACACAGCCAGCTAATGCAAAGGATGACAGACACACCCAATAGCTGGAAAGAAGGGAGCTGAGGAGGAATATTCTCTTTTTTTTCTTTTGGATAGGGTCTCACTCTGTTGCCCAGGCTGGAGCATGGTGACATGATCACAGCTCACTGCAGCCTCAAACTCCTGACCTCAAACAATCCTCCTGCCTCAGCCTCCTGAGTAGCTGGGACTACAGGCCTGCTCCACCACACCTGGATCATCTTTTTCATATTTTTTTAGAGATAGGGTCTCTCTGTATTGTCCAGGTTGGTATCAAACTCCTGGCCTCATGTGATCCTCCTGGTTCAGCCTCCTGAATCACTGGGATTACTGGTAGGAGCCCCCATGCCTGGCTCACGAGGAATATCCTTAAGGGAAGTAAGGCCTTTGGAAAGCTACACATATACCAGAGACTCTAGGGTACAGTGCATATGCCCAGGCCAGACACATGCTCAAGAGAGCTCTGGGAGGAGCCTTGGTTTGCACCTCTAGTTGATATTAGGCTCTGCACAAGCAGGAATTGGAAGTGGAGGCAGAGGGGTAGGCAGTGGGGCTTAGCATTGAAGGAGTGCTTTGGCTCAGAGCCAGTCTCCAAAGACTGAGAAATGTGTGTCAGATCCTTGGCTGACTGCTAAGATAATAAAGCAGAGACTTCAGTGACCACAGAGGGCAAGGAATGCAGTCTTTTAGAAAATAGTTTGAAAAGTCACTAAACAAGTAAATAACTACGGTCCTCACAATCAACAAGAGAAAACCTTGGGGACAGTAGTGAATCTTATTTCCAGAGTTACTACATTATACTATCCAAAATGTTCAGTTTTCTACAGAAAATTTTAAGGCAAACAAAAAAAAAAAAGGAAAGCATGAAATAAAGAATATTCACAGGAATAAAGAAAATTGGCAGACACCAATCTTGAGTAAGCCCAGATATTGGACTTACTAGACAACCCTTTAAATGTGCAGAGAACAAAAGAAAAACATGGACAGATAACTAAAAGAAACCAGGAAAAAAATGTATGAACAAATAAAGAATATCTATAATAAAGAGATAGAAATTATTTAAAAAGGAGCCATATTGAAATTATAAAGTTAAAAAGTACAAATGCTAAATGAAAAATTCACTAGAGGGGTTTAATAGCAGATTTGAGCTGGCAAAAGAAAGAATCAGAAAACATGAAGATAGGGCAATTGAAACTATCCAGTCAATAGCAGAAAGGAAAAAAAAAGATGAAAAATGAACAGAGCCTAAGAAACCTAAGGCCACCATCAAAGACATTATTTATATTTATACACACACACACACACACACACAATTAGAGCCCCGAAGAATAGAGAAAGGGGTAGAAGGAACATTTGAAGATATAATGACCAAAAACTTCCCAAATCTGATGGAAAACATAAACCTACATAAGCAAAAACTCAATGAATTCTAAGTAGGATAAACCCAAAGAGACCCACACCAAGACATATGATGATCAAACTGCGGAAAGACAAAGACAAAGACAGCATCCTAAAAGCAGTGAAAGAAAAATGACTTGTCACATACAAGTTATCCTTAATAAGACTAAGAGCCAATTTTTCATAAGAAACAATGCAGGCAAAAAAGAAGCACAATGACATATTTAAATTTCTGAATTTTTTTTTTAAAAGTCAACAAAGAATTCTATATCTGGCAGAACTATCCTTCAAAATTGAGAGAGAAATTAAGATATTCTCAGCTAAACAAGTGCAGAGGAAGTTTGTCCCTAGTAGACCAGCCTTACAAGAAATGCTAAAGGGAGTCCTTCAGGCTAAAATAAAAGCACATTAGCCCAGAACTTGAAGCTGTAAGAAAAAATAAAGAACTATAGTAAACATAAATAGGCAGGTCAATAAAATCTGGTATTATTGTATTTCTCATTTGTAACTCCTCTTTTTCTTACTATATTATTTAAAGACAAGCACATAAAACAATAATTATAAATCTATGTAAATGGACACACAGTGTATAAAGATACAATTTGTGACAATAACAATATAAAGGGGGGGAAGATGAGTAGGAGTAGGATTTTGTACGCTATTAAGCCAAGTTATATCAATTCAAACCAGACTGTTGTAAATTTAGGATTTTAACATTGCAATCCCATGGTAATCATGAAGAAAATAACTTAAAAATATAAATAAAGGGAAGTGGGTGGAATAAAATGATACACTAGAAAAAAAATCAACCAAACATAAAAGATACATTACTGGAGGAATTATTATATAAATGATATAAAACATATAAAAAACAAATAGAAAAATGGCAGAAGTCAGTCCTTCCTTAGTAATCACTTTAAATGTAAATGGCTTAAATTCACCAATTAAAAATCAGAGACTGGGAGAATGGATTTTAGAAGGATCTAATTATATGTTATCTCCAAGAGCTTCACTTTAGATTCAAAGACACAAATAGGTAGAAGGTGAAAAAGTGGAAAAAGATATTCCATACAAATAGTAACCAAAAGAGATCTGAGCTAGCTATATTAATATCAGACCAAATGTATTCAACTCAAAATTTGCTACAAGAGATAAACAAGGACATTATATATTGCTAACATTGTCAATTTTTCAAGAAGACATAATAGTTATAAACATATATTCACTAAACATCAGAGCCCCAAACTATATGAACCAAACATTCACAGAATTGGCCAAAAAGAAGACTGCTGTACAGCAATAGTTGGAGACTTGAATATACCATTTCAATAAGGATAAAGCATCAAAACAGAAGACCAACAAAGATATAGAGAACATGAACACTAGAAAGTAACCAGACCTAAAAGATGATAAGTAGGTACATATACGGATAATATTCCACACAACAGCAGATTACACATTCTTCACAAGTGCACATGAAACATCCTCAGCAGAGACCGTATGTCAGACACAAAACAAGACGCAACAAATTTGAAAAGATTGAAATCATAGAAAGTATCTCTCCAACCACAGTGAAATAAAGCCATGAGACAATAACAGGAAAAAAAAACAGGAAAATCAACAATATGTGTAAACTGAACAACACACTTTTAAACAACAAACGGGTCAAAGAAGAAATCACAAGAGAAATTGGAAAATACTTTGAGATGAATGAAAACAAAAGCACAATCTTCAGAAATTTGTAAGATGCAGTGAAGGTGGTGTTCAGAGGGAAATTTATAGCTCTAAATGCACACATTAAAAAAGAAGAAAAAGCTCAACAAATCAATAGTCTAACTATGATATTAAGGAAGTAGAAAAAGAAGAGTAAACCAAACCCAAATCTAGCAGAGGGAAGGAAATGATACAAATTGGAGAAGAGACAAATGACACAGAGACTAGAAAAACCATATAATCAACAAAACCAAAAGTGTGCTGCTTAAAACATATATAAAATTGACAAACATTTAGCTGAACTGGCCGAGATAAAGGGGAGAAGAGACGAATAACTAAAATCAGAAATGAAAGTGGGGATATTACTACTGACCTTGCAGAAAAAAAAATTACAAGAGAATACCACAAAAATTGCAGGCCAGGCACAGTGGCTCGCGCCTGTAGTCCCAGCACTTTGGGAGGCTGAGGCCGGAGGATCACTTCAGCTCAGGAGTGTGAGGCTGCAGTGAGCTGTGATTATGCCACTGCACTCCAGCCTGGGTGACAGAGTGAGACCCCGTCTCTAGGGGAAAAAATGCACACAAATATATAACTTAGATGAAAGGGACAGTTTCATAGAAACACAAAAATTACCAAAACTGACTCAAGAAGAAATAGAAAATCTAAGCATGCCTATAAGAAGTAAAGTGATTGAATCAGTAATGAAATACATCCCAACAAAGAAAAGTCTAGGACCAGATGGCTTCACTGGTGAATCCTACCAAAAATCTAAGGTAGAATTAATATCAATGTTTCTCACATTTTTCAAAAGGTAGAAGAACTGGATATATGCCCTAACTCCTTCTATGAAGCCAGCATTACGCTGATACCAAAGCCAGATAAAGATACCACAAGAAAACTACAGACTAATATCTCTTGTGAATACAGACGCAAAAACCCTCTAAAAAATACTGTCAAACTGAATCCAAATATGTATTAAAAGTAACATACACATGACCAACTGGGATTTATCCCCCTTTAAACAAGGTGGTTTACCACATAATAGAGCACATTAACAGGAAGACATAAAAGAACCACATGATCATTAATTGATGCAAAAAAGTACTTGATAAAATCCAACCATTGATGATAAAAGAAAAACACTCAGAAAACTAAGAATACAAAGAAACTTTCTCAACATGCCAAAAGAATTCATGAAAACCATCAGCTAATAGGCTCATTTGCAGTAAACCAAGTGAAAACTTCTTCCCAACGATCAGGACAAGGAGGTCTGCATTCACCATCACTATTCAACACTGTACTGGAAATTCTAATCAGAGCAATTCAGCAAGAACAAGAAATAAAAGGAATCAAAACTGGAAAAGAAGAAGTTAAACTATCTCTCCTATATACACAGACAATCTCAAAGAAACAACAAAAAAAAAAGAGCAAACAAATAAATTCAGCAAGTTTGTGAAGTAGAAGTTTGTGTGAACACACAAAAACCTATTGTGTTCTTTACATTGAAAAGGAAATTAAGAATATGATTCTTTAATAATAGCATCTAAAAGAATAAATTATCTACTAATAAATTTGACAGAGAAGGTGAAAGACTAGTACACTTAAAACCAGAAAACATTGGTGAAAACAATCTACACAGTCAAGGCAACCGTTATCAAAATCCCAACAGCCTTCTTTTGCAGAACTGGAAAAGCACGTCCCCAAATTCATATGGAATGCAAGAATCCCTGAACAGCCAACACTGTCCTGAAAAAGAACAAGACTGCAGGACTCACACTTCCCAGTTTCAAAACTTAACTACAAGCGACGGCAGTCAGAGCAGTGCAGCACTGGCATAAGGACAGGCCTTTAGCCCAGTGGGATAGAATTTAGAATCCATAAAGAAACCCATACATCTGTGTCCAGTTAATCTTCAGTGAGAGTGCTAAGACCATTCTATGAGGAAAGAATAGTTTCCTTAACAAGTGGTACTGGAATAACTGGGTATCCAGATGCAAAGCAATAAAGTCGGACCTACACCTCACACCATATACAAAAGTTAACTCAGAATGGGTCAAATCCCCAAATATGAGAGCTAAAACTATTAGATGAAAACATAGGAGTAAATTTTCATGACCTTTGATTTTTCAGTGGATTCTTAGGCATGACACCAAAAGGACAAGCAACAAAAGAAAAAATATATAAAATAGACTTCATCAAAATTAGAAACATCTGGACCAAAAAACACTATCCAGTAACTGAAAAGACCACCTACAGAACAGGAGAAAGTATTTGAAAATAATATATCTGATTAATATCTAGTATCTAAAATATGTAAAGAACTCTTACAACTCAGCAACAACAGACAACTTGATTTTTTAAATGGGAAAAATACTTGAATAGACATTTCTCCAAAGAAAATGTACAAATGGCTAACAAGCACATGAAAAGGTGTTCTACACCACTAATCATTAGGGAAATGCAAATCAACACCACAATGAGAAACCACTTCACACCCATCAAAATGCTTATAATCAAAAAGATGGAAATATAATAATAATTGTTGGCAAAGATAGGGAGAAATTGGCACCATCCTACATTGCTGATGCCAAGATAGAAAGATGCATCCGCTGTGGAAAAGCTTGCTGGTTACCAAGGGTTAAGCGTAGAGTTACCACATGACTCAAAAATTCCACTCTAAGGTATGTACCAAAAAGAATTGAAAATAGTTACTCCAACACTTACTTGTACACGAATTATAGCAGCACTATAATAACCAAAATGTGGAAGCAGCCCAATGTCCATCCATGGATGAATAGACAAACATATTATTGTATATATGTGCAACAGAATGTTATTGAGCCATAAAAAGGAATGAAGGCTAGAACTACAGAAACCTCAAGAACATTATGCTGAATAAAGGAAACCAGACACAAAAAGTCACATATCATATGATTCCATTTACATGAATTATCCAGAATAGGTAAATCCACAGATAGAGAAAGCAAATTGGTGGTTTCCAGGTCCTGGGGGCAGGAGTAACTGCTCAAAGTGCATGGGATTTTATTTTGGGGTGATAAAATGTTTTGGAACTAGACAGAGGTGGTGATTGCAAAACATTGCAAATATCCTAAATTATTTACTTTAAAATGGTTAATTTTGTTATGTGAATTTTGCTTCAATTTAAAAATATATTTTTACGTAAACGAGACTATACCAGAGGGAGAAAGGTAGGAAGGGAATTCCAGGCAGTGGAACCAACACGAATAATGGTATGCAGTTTAGAAACAGGAGGATGAGTACAGGAATCTGCAAGTAATTCAGTATGATAGGATCTGACATTTTCAGGCCAGAATTGGAGAGTCAAGAGACTGGAGAGGCAGGCGGGGGACAATGACAGGTGGCCTTGTGTGCCATGCCAAGGGACTCGGACTTGAAGCAGCAGGGGATAGGGAACCATTGGAAGGCTCCACACATGAGAGGGGCACATCCAGATATGGCTTACGTGGGGTGGATCATGCTGGCCATTGACTGGAAGGTGAGTAGAGAGGGCCATGCCCACAACTAGAGACCAACATTTAGGAAGTCTTGGGGAGGGAGTCTAGCCAAGAGGTGATTAGGGTATATGGACTAAGGCAGTGGTGATAGGACTAGAAATTAGGAGAATATTTAAGAAATATTTGGGAAATAAAATGAGCAAGACCAGACGGCTGACTGAAGCAGGAAGCTGAAGGAGCAAACGCTCAGTGCCGACGCCCAGGTGTCCAGCCTCAGTGCCCAGATGGACGCTGGCACCACCATCTGAGATAGGGAGGGAATATCATTCAAAACATATTCTGTTAGAATCCTTGAAGGGCTGGAACATTGGGTGGGCTCTCCCAGGATAACAACTTTCACATATCAACAAAAGATACATGTATCATGTGTCATCTCAAGCAGCTGGCATGATTAGCCAGGTCACAACTACTCCTCAGAGGTCTGCATCTCCACCCCAACCCCAGTTGCTCGATGCTCTTCTCCTGGGGGGAGCTGTTATTCCCCGGTCTACCAACAGAGAGGCCTGTCTGTTTCACCCATCATTTAAATACTTGTAGTTGATTGTCAACATAAATAGATTTATAACCTTTCTGTTGGATGAAATGGCATCTGCTTTTCACTATGCTTAACATCTGGCTATTCCAACAAAGCATATAATTATATTTAATGGGTGAGAAGTATCTGATGGATTGCAGCCAAGTATCTGAATAAGTCAGTAAAGCATAAAAGCAATTCTAGGGATTTGCCTGATAGGATTCCCAGGCAAGGGGGAAAAGCCTCCACATTGAAATGCAAGTGATGTTAGGTCCTGGGACCTAATAGCTGTTTACCTTCTAAGAGGTATTAATCCAGAGGGCAAACAGGCCAACAGCACTGGCAGCGTGACAAAAGGTGAGGCAGGGATATAAACCAGGGACTGTCAGAGCACCACATAGGGCCACTCAAATGAGCCCAATGAGGTGGGCATCAAATGAGATTTGAAGGAAAAGCAAGAATTCTAAGAATAAGCAGGGTTTAATGAAACAAAGAAATGGGAAGGACATTTTCAGGCAGAGGTAACAGCACAAGTAAAGTTATAGAGACTTAAACAGCATGATATTTTGGGGAATTATACATAGTTCCATAGGGCAGGAGCAAAGTGTTCTTCCAGGGACAGAGAAGAAGCCAGGATGGGTCACTAAAGGCCTTAAAGCCTGAGGAAAGAAACTTTTAAACCATACCCTGAAAGCTCAGGAACCACTGAAAGATGGTCAAGTTTGCTTTTCAACAAGTCTGTGGCGCTGTGAGAAGAGAGAAGAGGAGGCTGCTGGGGAAAGGTAGACCAAGAGAATCTCAGGAGAAGATTCCTGAAAAATCTAAAAGAGAGAAAGAGCCAGTGAGCTGTGAGAGGCATCTACAGGGCTGATGAAGCTGTGTGACCTTGGGAGAGACACTTAACTATTCTGAGCTTTGGTTTTCTTATTAGCAAAATGGAAACAATAAAGTGTAACTCGTAGGTATTTTTATATTAGGTCCACTAAATGATAGCCATGTTTATTTTTGCTGTGTTACATAAAAGCAAAATATGCCTTAAAAGAAACCATATAGAGCTGGGCCTTAGAACCCTTTCAGTGTATGCAAATTAGGCAAGAATATATACATATTTTAAAGGCATTCACGTTGGAAAGAAAGAAGTAAAACTGTATCTTTGTAGATGGCATGATTTTATATATAGAAAATTGTAACACCATCTTGTGATAAATACCCTCAGCAAACTAGGAATAGAAAGGAAATTCATCAAAGAAACAAGGTGATTCAGAATCAAGTATCATACCTGATGCATGTTCAGATGCTAAACACACAAATGTAGATCTGGAGGTGGCAAAACATCACGGTGAAGAGCACTGTTCTTGGAATCTCCCTTACCTGGGATTGCACCCTGGCCCCATCACTTAAAGCCTCTGCTACCTGTCCCAAGCCAACCCTTGGAGCCTGTTTCCTATTTTAAGTGAGGAAATTCTCCTTGTTACTAAATAATGTGGAGGAAGCACTTACCAAGGCCCTTGACACATAATAAGGCTCAGTGAACAACCTGAGGTCCATAAAAGTTAAAGTTCACCCCTAAGAACTAGTCAGGAGCACAGCAGACCTTGCACCTAGGTCTGTCTCACTCTAGAAACTATACACTCTTACCTGAACCATGTTGAAAAATATTAAACCTAAAAGTGAAATTTTTAATCAAATAGAGTAATTATTATTTGGAAAATTATAAAACAAAACAACACAAACAATCAGATGACTTAGATTAAATGGACAGATTCATAGAAAGACACAAACTACCACAATTGACAAGAAGAAATAAAAATTCTGAATAGATTTAATAACAAAACAGATTAAATCAGCAATTAAAAAAATTTCAGCAAAAAAAATTCCCAAGCCCAGAATGATTCACTGATGAATTCTACCAAACATTTAAAGAATATCAATCCTAACAAACTCTTCAAAAAAAAAGATGAGGAAGAAACACTTCCCAACTCATTCTTGGAGGCTACTATTACCCTGATACAAAACCAGAAAAATACATCACAAGAAAAGAAATTTACAGACCAATATCTCATATAAACATAGACATAAAAGGCCTCAACAAAATACTAGACAACAAAATTCAGCAATATATGAAAGGGATTAGATACTATGACCAATTTGGATATATCCCAGGAGTGCAAGGTTGGTTTATATCCAAAAATCAATTAATGCAATACTCCCTGTCAATATAATAAAGGGCAAACACCATGCAATCATTTCAATAGATGCAGAAAAAATGGTTGACAAACTCCAACACCATCTTGTGCTAAATACCCTCAGCAAACTAGGAATAGAAAGGAAATTCATCAAAATGACAAAAGGCATATATGAAAAATCCACAGGAAATATCCTACTTAGTGGTAAAAGATGCAAAGATCAGGACCAAGACAAGGATGTTTGCTTTTACCACTTCTTTTCAACACTTTGCCAGAAGTTCTAGTCAGGGCAATTAGGCAAGAATATATACATATTTTAAAGGCATTCACATTGGAAAGAAAGAAGTAAAACTGTATCTTTGTAGATGGCATGATCTTATATAGAGAAAATTGTAAGGAATCTACTAAAAAATTGTTAGAATTAATAAACAAGTTCAGTACAAGCTCAAAGGTACAAAATCAATATACATATGTCAATTATATTTCCATACACTAGCAATGAACAATTTAAGTATTTAATAAGAAAAAATTTCATATGCAATAACTTCAAAAGAAATAAAATACCCAGGAGTAAATTTAACAAAAGACATGAACAACTTGTACACTTAAAACTACAAAACATTATTGAAAGACATTAAAGAAGTCCTAAATACATGGAAAGATACCCTGTGTTCACGGATTGGAAGGCTTAATGATGTTAAAATGCCATACTCCTCAAATTAATCTACCACTTCCACATAATCCCTATCAAAATATCCCCTGACTTTTTGCAGAAATGGATGTGCTGATTCTAAAATTCATACGGAAATTCAAGGAACTCAGAATAGCCAAAACAGTCAACAGAGGAACAAGGTAGGACTCAAACTTCCCAATTTTAAAATGAACTATCACACTGCAACAATCAATCAAGACAGAATGGTACTCACATAAGAATGGGTATCAAGATAAATGGAATACAATTGAGAGTCCAGGAGTAAACCCTTACATTTATTATCAGCCAGTTTTCAATAACAGCACCAAGCAAATTCAATGGGAAAAGAACACTCTTTTCAACAAAAGGTGTTGGTACAATCAGATATCTGCAGGCAAATGAATGAAGTTGAACCCTTTCCTCACATTATGCACAAAAATTGACTCAACATGGATCGTGAACCTAAAGTAAGAGCTAAAACTATAAAACAGGATCTTCATAACCTTGAGTTAGGCAAAGCGTTCTTAGATTATGGCACCCTAAGCTCATGGCAAAGATAAAATAGATAAATTTGACTTCATAAAAATTAAAGACCTTGTGCTTTATAGGATACCATCAAGAAACTGAAAAGACAACCCATAGAATGGGAGAAAATATTTGCAAATATTAAATATAATAAGGGACTTGTATCTAGAATGTATAAAGAACACTTACAACTCAATAATAAAAAAGACACATAACCCAATTTAAAAGGAACAAATGATCTGAATAGATATTTCTACAAAGAAGATACATGAGTATTCAGTAAGTACATGAAATGATGCTCAGTGTGATTAACCATCCAGAAAATGCAAATCAAAAACACAATGAGATACCACCCACTAGGATGACTATAATTTAAAAAAAAAAAAAAAAGGAATCCGTGATGGCATATGTTGGCAAGGATGTGAAGAAAGTGGAACCCTCAGAGAGTCTCTTAATTCTGTGAGGGAGGTGCTATTGCTACCCCCACTTTATAATGAGGAAACTGAGTTGAGAGAGATTAAGGGCCTTGCCCAAGGAAGAGTCTAAACAGAAAATTACACTGCAACATACACAGCTTTCTTCCTGTGTGTTTGCTTTGTTTTCCCTTTGGATAAACTAAACTGTTGGGCCCCAACTATAGAGAGTTGAACCCCACACGTTGTATGCATCATTTTAAAGCAAGCAAAGTAGAATGTACACTACATTTTTAATGTACCCAGCATATCAATAATTGTATAGAGAACTGGAATGTAAAATTGCACAATCACTTTGGAAAACAGTTTGGCAGTTCCTTAAAAAGTTAAGCATATATAGTTACTATTTGACTTAGCAATTTCTTCTTATTTGATCTAGACAACATAATAAATAGCAATGCCATAATAGCAGGGGACTTCAACACCCCACTGACGGAACTGGACACGTCCTCCAAACAAAAAATAAACAAAGAAACAATGGACCTAAAGAGGACTCTAGAACATTTGGGCCTAACAGATATCTACAGAACACTCCACCCAAATAACACTGAATATACAGTCTTCTCATCAGCTCATGGAACTTTCTCTAAAACTGACCACATCCTAGGCCACAAAACAGATCTAAACAAATTCAAAAAAATAGAATTCATACCATGTATGAATGGGGAAAATTTGAAAGTATTCCCCCTTAAAACTGGAACTAGACAAGGTTGCCCACTATCTCCACTTCTGTTCAACATAGTGCTGGAAGTCCTGGCCAGACAAGACAGGAATCAGGGGCGTCCAGATGGGGGCAGAAGAGGTCAAACTTTCACTATTTGCAGGCAATATGATGTTATACATAGAAAACCCCAAAGATTCAACCAAGAGATTACTGGAATTGATAAATGAATTCAGCAAAGTCTCAGGATACAAAATCAATGCACACAAATCCACAGCCTTCATATAAGCTAATAACAATCAAGCCAAGAAACAAATTAAAGGTGCAATACCTTTCACAATAGCACCAAAGAAAATTAAATATTTGGGAACATATCTAACTAAGGAGCTCAAAGACCTATATAGAGAGAATTACGAAACACTGAGAAAAGAAACTGCAGAGGATGTAAACAGATGGAAAACCCTACCATGCTCTTGGATAGGCAGAATCAACATTGTTAAAATCTCTTTGCTACCTAAAGTGATTTACAGAATCAATGCAGTCCCTATCAAAATACCAACATCATTTTTTGCTGATCTAGAAAAAATAATTCTACGCTTCGTGTGGAACCAGAGAAGACCCCATCTAGCCAAAGCAATCTTAAGCAAAAAGAACAAATTGGGAGGCATCTGTCTACCAGACTTCAAACTATACTACAAGGCTATAGTAACCAAAACTGCATGGTACTGGCACAAGAACAGAGACGTAAACCAATGGAATAGGACTGAGAACCCAAATATAAAACCAACCTCATACAGTCACCTGATCTTTGACAAATTCCAGAAAAACGTACACTGGGGAAAAGATTCACTATTCAATAAATGGTGCTGGGAAAACTGGATGACCATATGGGGAAGACTGAAACTGGACCCACACCTCTCAGCTCTCACAAAAATCAACTCACAATAGAAAACAGATTTAAACCTAAGACGTGAAACCATAAGAATTCTCGAAGTAAACATTGGAAAAACTCTTATGGACATTGGCCTAGGCAAAGAATTTATGAAGAAGACCCCCAAAACAATCACAGCAGCAACAAAAATAAATAAATGGGGCCTGATCAAATTTAAAAGCTTCTGCACAGCCAAAGAAACTATCACTGGAGTGAACAGACAACCTACAGAATGGGAGAAAATATTTGCATGCTACACCTCTGATAAAGGGCTGATAACCAGAATCTATACAGAACTTAGGAAAATCAACAAGAAAAAATCAAACAACCCTATTAATAAATGGGCAAAGGACATGAACAGAAACTTTTCAAAAGAAGACAAAATAATGGCCAGCAAACATATAAAAAATTGCTCAACTTCTCTAATCATCAGGGAAATGCAAATCAAAACCACAATGAGATATCACTTAACTCCAGTGAGATTGGCTTATATCAAAAAATCCCCAAACAACAAATGTTGGCGGGGATGTGGACAGATAGGAACACTCATACACTGCTGGTGGGACTGCAAATTAGTACAACCTCTATGGAAAGTAATATGGAGATACCTCAAAGAATTAAAAGTAGAATTACCATTTGACCCAGCAATCCCACTACTGGGTATTTACCCAAAGGAAAAAAAGACATTCTATAATAAAGACATCTGTTCGCGAATGTTTATAGCAGCACAATTCACAATTGCAAAGATGTGGAAACAACCCAGGTGCCCATCAATACACGAGCGGATTAATAAAATGTGGTATATGTATACCATGGAGTATTACTTAGTAATAAAAAACAATGGTGAATTAACATATCTGGTATTATCCTGGTTGGAGCTAGAGCCCATTATTCGAAGCGAAGTGTCAGAGGATTGGAAAAACAAGCACCACTGGTATCATCAAATTGGTACTAACTGATGAACACTTACATCACACAGGGCAATAACATTCATCAGGGGGTGGGCAGGTGGGAGGGGGTTGGAGGGGATGGGAAAAACTCTCACTGAATGGATGCAGGGAGCACAGTTTGGGGGATGTCCACGATTGTAGCTCTGACACGGGCAGTGCATGGGCAATGTATATAGCCAAAGTGTTGTACCCCCATAATATTCTGAAATTAAAAAAATAAATAAAAATTAAAATTAAAAAGAAAATAAGAAAAGAAAATAAAATTAAAAAAACAACCTCCATACAAAACCTTGAATGCAAATTTTCATGGCAGCATTACTCATAATTGCCAAAAAGTGGAAACAACTGATGAATGGATAAGTAAAATATGGTATGCCATATAATGGAATATTGGTTCCACAATAAACAGGAATGAAGTACAGTAAGTCCTCGCTTAACATCGTTGATAGGTTCTTGGAAATTGTGACTTTAAGTGAAATGACATATATCTAAACCAGTTTTACCATAGGCTAATTGATATACACAAAAATTGAGTTCCTACAGTATATTTCTGATCACAAAAACATCACCAAATGTCTATATAAAGACTCAAACCCTTCTAATATGAAACATTGAAATAAATGTGAAAGATTAATAAATACAAGTAAGATAATTATTTACTCAATTATCCAGTTCAGGGTGTAAGGTGGCTGGAGACTATCCCAGCAGCTCAGGGCACAGGGCAGGAACTAGCTCTGGACAGGACACCATCTCATTGCAGGCCACGCTCACACACACCCCCACGCACTCAGACTGGGACCGTGTAGACACGCCAGTGAACCTAATAGACACATGTTGGAAGAAACCAGAGTACCCGGCAAAAACCCACGCAGACATAGGGAGAATGTGCAAACTCCGCACAGACAGCAGCCTCAGTCTGGTATTGATGTTTTTTCTCACCAAGATACGAAAGGACATTGAATGAAACAGTGTTGCCCGAGGCCCTGCTGTACTGATACATGCTACAACATGGATGAACAACATGGATGAACCTGAGACGCAATGCTCAGTGAGGGAGGTCACATACAAAAGACCACAGAGTGCATGATTCCACCTTTATGAAATGTCTAGAATATGCAAATCTGTAGAGACAGAAATTAGATTAGCAATTGCTTACTCTGGTGGGGGGTAGTTTGAGGGAAAATGGGGATTAATTGCTAATGGTTACAGTTATATTTTCGGCATAATGAAAATGCTCTAAATTTGATTACAGTGATGGTTGCACAACTTTGAGTACACTAAAAACCACGGGTCATTTGTATGGTAGCTGAATTATATCTCAATAGTGCCATTGTATTAAAAACAACAACAGAAAAATTCAAAGTCGTTGACTAAATTGAATGACTTTTATTTTTTGAAATTTTGTTTGACTTTGATTGTGACTGAGAAAGCCCTTCCGTCATCAAGAGTAACACTTATACATCTGAGGAGGGTTGCAAATTTTGGTGGTTGCAAACATCAGAAACTTAGAGAAAATAAACCATGTTTTTAAATTAAAATTTCATATTATTTTATTAAAATTCTCACTTGCTGCCTTTCCCTCCTAGGCCAGCCCTATGTCCTTTAAGCACTGTGTGAAGAAGGTCTGCAGCACACAGCTGATGGGCGGCCAGGACAGGGTGCTGAGCAGACCACCTACCTCAATATGGCAACCCCTCTGGAAGGCCATCAGGTGCCTCAGGAACCTCCGATGTCAGCAGTGGTGGCATCCTGGAAACCAGGAGCCTCCACTCTGGCCGTGAGACTGAGCAAGACTCTGAACTTCTCTGGGCCCCCACTCCTTCTTTTATTATTACAATTGCTAAACCATGGTCTACTAGCTACTTCACAGGAGCACTGTGAAAGATAAAACCAAAGTGTGTGAAAGCAATTTGAACACTTCTAAACTGCTTTACAAACGGACATTGAGTGGTCGGTGACCATGCCAAAGTTCTCATTTTCCAGATGAAGGCCCAGAGGACCAGGGATGAGTTACTGGACCATGGCATGGCAGGGGCAGTCTAGAATCTGGGTCCTGTTTGCATCCCTCTCCCTGCAGACATGACTCCTGGTCATCCACGGGCCATTCTCAGAAGACCATACCCCTCTCCCAGCAATTTATCAGAATCCATCCTTTGCAATCCATGCATGTGGTTTTATAAATCAATTAGATTTCAAAATATACTGCAAGTTACCATATCTGCTGCTTTAGAGTATTAATCATTTCTGGATCAGAAATTCTTGTTGTTCGATGTTGGTTTACTGAAAAAGATTAAGGAACTATCTTAAGTAGCCACCAAATTGACTGTCCAATTATCAATGGACAGATATTTTTGACACTTTTTCTATTTTTGCATATTTCCCTCAGGAGGAAAACAAATGTTCAGAAGTCTGGGTCAGAGGAGATAATTCATAGACAAACTGCTTTGTGACTGTGAAATTTGTGAGGATAAACACATTATTTAAAAGAAGGTCAAATTTGCTATCTGTGGGAAAATGGATATGCCTATGCATGAATTGCTTGAAATAATATCGAATTTCCATTAGGAAAAAGTCCTAAATTAACAGACTTCCTTGACTGTGAGCATCTGTGGATTTTTAGTGTGAGTATAAGAGTCAGAAATTTGTTTCAAAAAAAAAATCCCTAGACTCCAATCATCTGATCAGTCCAAGCCGGACCAAAAGAAAGCAGGTCAACATTTCCGTCCTTCCTCTTTGTAAAGAAAAGTGTAAATAAACGCGCAAGCTTAATGCCTAACATTGACTCTAACCTGACGCCCCAGCACTACGCTTCTCGAATGCTCTGTGGCCTCCTTTCTTCTGGATGTGCCTTCTGCCACCAGCAGCTCGTTGGCTTCTCCTCCATGAGTCAGGGAACCTGTTAGATGCCAGCACCTAACTGTGCTTCCACAATTCAGTTCGACGCTTCTCCCTCTGAGTCGACCATCGCCAGCTTCCCGCCCTCATGACCACACCACCCCACCCCATCCCAGCCGCACAAGTAAAGCAAGAGCCAGCCTCACACTGCTTGTGTCTATCTCCTTGTCCCCCCCCTTGACTGTGAGCGTCAGGAGAACAGGGATCACGTTTGAAGTGACTGTCTTTTCAGTCCATGTGCTTTCTACTCACAGCACCTCGTCATGAGCAGAGGCTCCACAGCCGTCTGGTGGGTGAGCAAGTGAAAGGAAGGACTGAAGGAGGAGGCCTCATGCTGGGGACAGCGATACTCACTCTTGGCTTTGGGCATCGATTCTTGCTGGCGGAATAGAGAGCAGACCTCCCAGTGGCCCCCTGCAAGGCAGGTCCACCGTCGTCCCGGGTGTGCTCCCTCCCTGGGCCGCAAGCTCCTCCGGCCAGAGGCCTCGTCTCCATCCTCACGTGGCTGGGTCCGTGGTGGGCGCTTGGGAAGGGCCAGGGCATGACTCCCGTGGAAACTCCAACCCAGAGAAGGGTCGCTCTGGCATGTCCCAGGAGGAAGAGCACGCTCGAGTTGGGGCCATGGCCTGAGTCGTATTTTGAGTCTGAGGGCTTAAAGATTTTCACAGTATGTCTGTTACTGCTGATTGACAAGTCACACACACCCCTCCGTGTGATTTGTGGAAGCAAGAGAACCTCCCTCTCTCCAGCCCCCCGAGAAGCCACAGGCCAAAGAGGCGTCTACACGGTGTCAGCCATGAACCTCGTGTGGTGCCAGCACTCTGAGCACATGAAGGCCTATCTGTAGGTCCTCAGTTTCTCTCTCTGGTCACTGCCCTCTTCCTTCTTCTCTTCAGCTGCTTCCCTTTTTCTCTCTCCTGAGCATCACATCCCGTCTTCTCTCACCCCCTCCAACCTCAGCTGCCCTGAGCGGCCTCCCCTCTCTGCCTAACTCCCTCGCCCTCCTGCGTTGCCTTGGGCTGCTGCAAAGGATGCTCCCCGAAGCCGGCGAGGCGGTGAGTGGCCCCAGGAACCACGCCCCCTCCGGGGCCTGGCTGGCCACCCTCTTTCTATGCTTCTGCCCCAGCGTAAAGTCTTCGGATTGGACTTTTAGAAGTGAGCCAAACTGTGGTTATACTTTCAAAACACGCATGGCGCTGCTTTTGAACATGGCTCCAGGTGTCCAGTATAATACATTGGTCCAATACATATATGTATTGGAGAGATGGAGATGGACCTGCCCTGCTGCACTAACCCCCCTCTTACAATCTACCCCGAGGAAATCCTATCATAATGTCTTTTGTTCAAAGTTGTTCATTATAGCTTTATTTGTTATGAAGAAAAATAACGTAAGCAATGTGAGCACCTAACAACAGCTCATTTTGTTTATGAAGAGTTGGTGATAACATAAAAATAGTACATTATGTTATGTTAAAAGACAGGAGGCAAAATTATCTATTGATTGCATTCAAAAGTATATAAAAATGCACAGAGAAAAGGAAACTATAAAAGATCTCCCCTGAACCCCATCACAGGCCTCACGTCTCTGTCTGAGAAGCCACCCCTGGGTATGTGCCACATATGAATCGCAAGTAAGGCTGAGGTGGGGCAACTTTAGTCCTCAGGCAGCCTGAGGGCTCAGGCATCACCCCCCAGGCCTTGTTGCTCAGGCTGTACCCAGGCCCACTCATTTACCCATTCATTCACAAGATGCAGAGCTCATATTATCTACTTTTATATGTGTTGTGGCATGAAATTACTTGGCAAGTGCGATTTTACACATAAATCTTTATTTGACATATGGATTGCAACATGTGTTTACTCTGTAGTTAACATTTGCCTTTTTTTCATGGTATCACTTAACATAAACTGTTTTTGTATTTATCATTTATATCCATCTTTCCTTTATGGCATTTGATATCCCCATCTAAGTGTTCAATTGACTATAAGTTTCTGCAAGGGTAAGAATGTTTGTTTTATTCACTGCATATCCTCAGTGACTAGAACAGTGTCTGGCACATAGCAGATGCTCAATAAACATTAGTCAAACTAATGAATTAATTGCATTGCAATGTGGGAAGTGCAGTATAATGGAGCTACACAGTAAGGCTTGCCTTAATTGGGGATCGGGGAGGGGTTGTGTGTTTTAATGCATCCTCCCCTTTCTCTTTGCATTCCACGATGCAGCCTGCTGAACACCTCCCTTCTCTGAGCTAAAGGATCAGGGATGGGGCCACAGCACATGCTGGGGTTCGCTCTGTTGAGGTCTCCCCGTGCACTGAAGGGGACCCTATTTGCAGCTGCAAAGCTCTTCTGGACCTGACTGCCCCTGGTTGCCACAGCACTAGATAAATCATCCAGGCCCTGCTTTCCTCTGCCAATTCCAGTATCAGAACCCCAATTGCTACAGAGAAAATAAGTATAGGCATGTAAGCTGCGGAGAGGAGCTGGGCGTGGGTGGTGGTGCCGAGCACCAAGAGACACAGGGAAAGGGAGCCAGGCCAGCGTGAGGTCACAGCTTGTCTCTGCCCATTACTGGGGCAGGATCTTGTGTTTAGTCCAGTTTTTTGGACTCAGGTATCCGGTACGTGAAATGGTAACAATACCTACCACAGTGATAATTATGTAATAATTATGTGCCACAAAGTGCCTAAAAGTTTTAGGTAATCAATAACAGTTGTTATTGCAAACAGCATTTCCAGAGAAGCTAATCTCCATTTCTTCTGTACAAGGTATCCTTTGACAAGACTTGTACATGTTTACAAACCACCTCCCACTGTTTCCATTGCAGCTGCAGAGCTATTGATGACACCAGATGTGTTATCACAAATTATCATCGGGTTTCCTCACCTTGTTTGGAGGATGCTTTATCTCTTCTGCTGCCAGGGGACTTGCAGGGTGGAGGAGGTTCAGTTCAGGGGACGCTCTGGGTGGCAGATCGCGCTGGGGCTTAGCCATCAGGGTCCCTGCTCCAGGACTTGAGATTGCGCCTACCCTTGGGGAAAAACTAAGTCAGAATCAGATTACTCAGGAGAGGGAATGGTGGGTGGGGAACAAGACTTCTCGGGCCTCCCTGTTCTGGCAAGCCTGTGCTGGTGGCCCACTGCTATCCACGGTGCTCCTGGGGATCCCCAGCCCACCCCCATCTAATCTGTCCCTGCACTTCATGACCCAACACTCACGCCACTTTCCACCTCATCCCCTCCACCCCCGTGCCTGAGCTCCATCCCCACTATGCCCACACACGGGGAGCAACTCAGTTCATGCTGAGACTCCACATCCAAGATGGTTGACTGAGCACAGGACTCCATCTTGCATTCTCTCCTGAGACCCTAAAATGACAGCAGAAGCATAAACAGGAATAAATCTACACTAAAACATGGGACTGTGAGAAGGCAGTCATCAGTGGCCAAAAGATGCCCAGCAAATTTCTGGAAGAGAAAAGATGATGAATAGCAGCTTATTACTGCTCAGTCAACGTGATGGGACCTACAGCTGAGAATTCTGGGAGGAAGAGGGCTCGGAGCCAGCAGGGCTGGGGGAGGGATGGGAGGCAGGTGACATCCAGCCTGACACTGAACCAGGGAAAACACATGCATGAGCAACTGGAAGGGGCTGAGGCGTCTGGTGTGGTTGTTGGAGCCACAGATACAGCCCACCTGATGCTGGCAAGGGAGCAGGAGCTGGGGAGGATGGGGGGAGGTAATGAATGAATGGCCATGGCCGCCTCCCATCCACCTTGAATCAAACCCTGCCAGAAGCAGGCACAATGATAGACAGATGACCTTCCTTGCCAGGAAAAAGACCTCTCCACCATCAGGAGACAGAAGAGAACTTGAAAATTCAAATTTTTATCCTAAAAATTTTAAATAAATATTAGATTTAATTTTAAAAGAATTGGATGCTATTGTAAAAATGAAGAGAGAACAAGAACAAGCTGTTGGGAAAAGAAGGAAAAAAAGATGCCAAAAATGTTTAATTAGGCTGCTAGGATATAATGTTGAGGACATTTTACTTTCCAGGTAATAGGGTTAAAGGTGATAAGAGAAAGGAGACATTGAATTTCAATGCAGGTTCTTCAAGAAAAAGGGAATATAAAATAGACACGACATAATTTTCAAGGAAAAGGGACGAGGAACTCCCCAGAGCTAGCAAGAAGCGTAAGTCGTGGGGTTGCAAGAGCACACCATAAACTGAGCAGAATAAATGCCAAATAGCTCCCACTTCAACACGCTTATGAAACTCCAGAATACCAAGAATGATAGAAGATTAAAAGGGGTCAAGAGAAAGAAAAAAAGTTCCTTAAAAACTCTTAAGGATCAGACTATCATACTTCCCTTCAGCAACACTTGAACAAGACGCAGCGGCACAACAGCACCGAGTTCTGAGGGGAACGACCGAAATCCTAGAGTTAAAACCAAACCAAAGGCCCAATTATGGATCAAATAGGAAGACAAAATAAAGCTATTTTCAGACATGGAGAGACAGAAAATTTACCTCACATATGTTCTTCCTGAAGATATTACCTAAAATCTGCCAAGAAAAGGAGGCATAAAGTTCAAGATAAAGGAAAACATAGTATACAGTAACAATGGACTTAACCCAAAAGTGTGATAAAAAGGAATTAATTGTAGGATTCCAGCTATGCGACGGGTCCAGGGTAGAATATGATATGGTGGGTTCTCAGCAGAAAACCGACCAGAAAAACAGGATACATACCGTTCATTAGAGGTGCATGGGAGCTACTGAGGAAGCAATATGATGAAGGCAGCGTCGGGTTCTCCTTGGTGATCACATGCACATGCACTGGGAAAAATTAAAAGCAAAAAAACAAAATCGAGTGGGCAAGCAGCTCCCAGAGAGTGGGCCCCTCTAAGGATGAAGGAGGAGAACAGGGGTGGGGCGGTAAAATCGGGACTTCAGCTGAGACTGTAACGCTTTATTTCTTCCTAAAAAATCTGAAGAAAAATAAAAAGGTGCAACTGCATCTGGAAAACAGGGCTGAGGGTGGGAGAGGCGAGGCAGAATAGGAAGGGGTACTGCTCTTTTCCATTATAAGCCCCTCTGTAACACTGGTTTCCTTCCCAGGGACACATGTTATCTAGATAAAAGGTTTGAAATTGATCAGTTTCATTTTAATATATTAATAATCCAGATGTTCCCACTATGTCGCTCTGGATAGAGTGTGGGACTTTTTCTTTTCAATAGCCCCCTGGTGATTCTAACGTCAGCCAGTCCTCAGACTGGCACTGAGGAACCTGCACTAATAAATTTTTCTCTTGGCGGGGGGACTTCTCAATTCATCCCTTGCATATGGAGGGAGAGCTGGTTACCCTCCTCCCTCCCTCGGCGGTGGTTTCACGGGTGTACATCACCTCCTCGCAGAAGAATGGAGATCTCTATTTTACCAGGCTTGTGACTTCTGTTCTCCCACAGCACTTTGGACTAAACACATAAGAGGCACTCAGGGATTATTCCTCTGACTCTCAAGGTGAGGAGGCAGGTAAAGGATCATCAAGTTCTTCAACTCCCACTCTGATCAACAGTGAATTAGCAATAGATACCAAAGAAGGCCTCCAATTAATTTCCCTGGAGTCTACTACTCTGTGCAAAGCATATTTCACAATCCTACATCTACCCAGGAAAGCCAATTGCCCAGGAAGCCCTAAGATCCAGGGCACCTAGGATATATGAGCTCCCTGTTAAAGAACTCCTCTTCATTCTTCAAAACCCAATATATTGGTATCTTTTAGTGTATCTGATTCTAATTCCACTTACCACATTTTTGTATATACAGTTGTCCCTTCATATCTGCAGGTTCCACATCTGTGGATTCAACCAATCATGAATCAAAAATATTCAGAAAAAATAATAAATAAAAAATAACAATTCAGCAACAAAAAGTAATACAAATTTTTAAAATACAGTATAACAACTATTTACATAGCATTTACATTGTATTAGGTATTGTAAGTAATCTAGAAAAGATTTAAAGTAGACAGGAGGATGTGTGTAGGTTATATGCAAATACTATGCCATTTTATATCAGGGACTTGAGCATGGCATCCACAGGGGTCCTGGAGCCAATCTCCCCTTAATGGCTGAAGTTAAGCTGCAATAAAACACCAACTCCTATATATTATATAACAAAATTTTGTACAAGGGAATCTATAACATGCTCGCAAGAGCAGCTAGGTTTACCTCAGGTAAAAGTTCTCTTACCATTCCCAAGCCTATGATTGAACTTCTTAAAATTTTGTCAGCAACAGAGGAAGGGATTCTTCCTGCAGTGATATTCGTTTGAAGAGAGAACTGCACATCTGCTTACATAATCTGTGCAGGTGAGGACAGTCCTCTGCACACATGCACCTTGGGCAGCTAAACGCTGGGTGTGCTCAGAGTGGGGCAGTCATGTGGAGATAGCGGGTGACAAAGTGGCCACACTGCACTCTGCAGACTGGAAATGCACAGTCACAGCTTAAATATACTTACAGCAGCAAATCAAGTGAGGAATGGACTTGACAATCAAAGTTTTTAATCCACATGGAACAAAGAACCAAAGAATTGACCATTTTCGTATCTGAGACGCTATTCAGTAGAGAAGCCGTGAGGAACCAGAGCTTTCATACAACAGCACTATTGAGCTTCACATAATATTTAAATCACTTCCTATCATGCAAGGAAGAATTATACCGACTGCAACATCATTAGGAGCATAAGCTATTTCTAGAGATAGGTATTATTAGGAGATCAACTTTGGAATAGGAGGTCCTCCTGTTAGACCTCTTCCAATTTCCAAGCTTGGAAATGAGTTTAAAAGACCTGAGCCCAAAAACAGAATTACTAAAAGAATTTATCATTTTCACTGGTTATATTTAAAACTCTGAGATTTTCAAATAACATAAAACTGAGAAATAAACTGGATGCTGAAGCTGATGTAAAACTAGTAGTCACATTAAAAGAGCACACACACAATTTCAAATGTCTGTGATTGTCAGAACACCCTAATTGTTCTCAATGATTATTTTACAAGTAAAGTCATAATACAGATTTATGAAATGAGTATATATCAATGCCCCTTTTACTCATCCTTTACATATTGATGCTCTGTGACAGATTTTGCCTGAAGACAAAGCTTACTTTACTTGGCATCCACCAGAACTAGGTGAGATCCAGGCTCTGTCACCTATGAGCCAGGAGATGCCTTCAATTCTTTCTAGGATAAGCCCGAAAATAATTTTTAAAAAACTATAAACTTGGAGAAATTGTACAACTTCATTAACTTCTGTAAACCTCAGTGTAAAATGGAACAGTGATCCTTTCTTGAGTGTTGCTGTGCAAGTTCTGAGCTTGGCCTTTGAACTCAGACCAGAGCTTCAAGAGCAGCTTGAAGTTAACTACCTGCCTGACCTGGGCCTGTGAGTTCACCGGCCTTGAGTCTCACTTCCCTCCACCGTAATGCGGTCCTCACCTGCCCCACAGCCTCACATTATTGCAGGAGTGAAGCACACAGGGCCTGCAGCGTGCAATCCCAGTGTCTTGTTCTTGGCAGGGATGCCATAAATCCGTGTTACCCTGTGCAAGGAAATTTGCTTTCTCTTGTTTCCTTCTCAGTATGTTTGCATGAAAAGAAATTCCAGGCCTCAAATACCACTCCTGTGTGAGCACACGTTTTCTCCATGGGCCTCTGAAATCATGACATTTACATTGCCTGTGTTTCACACAGGCACACAGTGTATCCAGATGCAAGATTTCAGTATGCAATGTCCAGGCACTTCTTGACACCTCTTAAGCAAAGAAATCACAGTGACACAAGATATTATTATCACTATTATTATTATTATTCACCCTCAAGCAATTATGATAACGAAACGCAAATAAATCTTACTGATCTCCAAATAGCAGTACTTTGAGAACTAGAAGAGTAGCTTCCACTCTATTAGGCAGAAAAGTTCCTCTGATCCCTACTGAGAAATTACAGTCTTTCCAAGACATATTTGACAACCACAAAAAATAGAACTCCATATTTTAAAAACCAGATGAACAATATGTAATTTAAGGCATACTTACTTATGTCAGGAAAAAAATGTCTTCCACTCACTCATTATGTAATTCACTTTTCAGCGCCAGCCACATGATATATGAGTGACAGATTAAAAGGGACTAGGAATGCACGTGCCTGCTTGATTCCAATAGGAATAAAACACTTACATGACCCCACTGGATAAAAAAGCCTTCATTATTTTTAGAATCTCTTTGGTTGAAGGGAGTTTGCTGGCTTCTCTCAATAAACTTTTTAAAAATACTTCAGGTCACCAAACTCATTTAACACATACCCATCCTGAAACAAGAGTGCCCAAGAAAGCATCCCGTTTTCTGTTCCCTTTCCCCTGGTCACACCAGAATAACCTCATGGGGTGGGAAATAGCTGACAGTTCTTGCCATCATGGGCAAGAATGTGGAAGATAGGTCACGATGCCACTGGTTGGCATTTTGGCGTGAAGAATTACTAAGGGGAGTCATAGACCCACCTCCCCAGGGGTGCACAAAACACCGTGGCCTGCAGTGGTTGGGCCAAGCAGAAGCCACCACCCACATTGGGCATTCCATGAGAAAAAAGTCCATGACTTCACCAGCCAAGCAACGCCAACCAAGTCCATAAATTCACTAGCCTAGAAACAGCAAATGTCCACAATAGAGTCAGGGACCAAATGAGCAAGAGACAGTTAACATCAAAAGAATAGCACAAGAGCCCCAGGGAAGTACATGCCTCCCTCCCAACTAGCCCGAGGATACAGTGAGCTCTGCTCTGCACACAGGGCCCCTCTTGGGTAGGGAAGGAGGACAGAGTGGAGTACTGAGAGTCTTACCACTAATCTAAAGGAATACATTTGAACCAAAAGGACACTAATCAAACCAGAAGACATTTAGATATATACTTTTTAATTGGCAAGTTTAAGTTTTCCCACTACCAGGCCAGGTGGGAGCTCATAGGAAACAACTAGGTTGTGGATAAAGAAATGATGTTTCCTTTGTCCCTCAGGGTAGGGGCATGTGTGAACGTGCAGCCTCACCAAATGCATACAATACGTATGTGTCCACTTACATGTGTGCATCAGTGTGTATTTGCCACGTTGCAAGTGGTCAATCAACAGCAGACTATATAGTCACCATCCCTCCGTTTGTGAAATTGCCACATGTACCAGAGACTCTGGGATGCTTTTATGCACAGCCTCACCGGCCTGCAAGCTGGATGGAACTACCCTATTTTACAGATGTGGAAACTGAGGGTGGAGAATTTGTGTCACATGCAAGGTAACACCCGGTAAGTGACAAAGTCAAGATCCCAACCCAAATCTGTGGGACTCCAAAGCATGTGCTCTTTTCCTGAGCTGTGCAGAATTCAATTTGGAAAGCCACATAGTGGGAAGGAAATAGAACAATAGCAGTAGAGAAAGGGTGGAAAGTGGCTTCCACTTGAGCATGAGCAAAAACAGGACACTACAGCAGTGACTGAAGATGAAACCGGGGAAAAGAGGGACAGATTGGGGCAGGCTCCATTGTGGTAAGGAATGGAGGACACATGTGGAGACATGGCAGGGCATGAGGCTGCCAAGGAGGCAGGAGCCCACAGCCCTGCTCAGCGGGTAGAATGTGGAGGTGATGGGGAGCCCGGGGGGCCCCACTTCTCCAGGTCTCTGCCTGTGTGATGACTGCAGGTCCAGGCAGCCGTCCACTTAGGAGGCAAAAGTTTGTGTCGCTTTGGCGGCTGCTCCCACAACACAGTTCCCCACAAAGCACACGCTGCTTGGGGTGGGTCTCTGGCTGTCAAAAATGGCCATTGAGAGATCTCAACCCAGGCCTTCCTGCAGGAATAGTGCCTCTATTTCTACACCTGCCTAACCTACGGGACTGGAGCACCATGTGCTCCAACTCTAAGGTATGCTTTCGATGTAGGAGCTGGGTCTTCACAGCTAATGTGTACCAACCACATGGCTGAATTATATTAGGTCATTAAAGATGAAATGTCCGATTTCGAATCAAAAGTGTAGTTTATTATATCTCTAACAAGGCACAGTAAAATTAATCAAAGTATGTGCCTAAACTATCGACACAGTTTTGCCATCTTAACGGTAGCTTGTTATGCCAGCAGCGAGGAAGCGTGGAGAGTGAGTGGCAATGAACTCTCGAAAGGCATTTTCCACAGCTTGTTGAGAATTGAATATTTTTCCTTGCAAGAAGTGGTCCAAAGCCTGGAAGTCAGTTGGTGCAAGGTCTGGTGAATACAGTGGATGACAGAGTTTCCAAGTCCAGCCTCTATAGTTTGAGCAGCGTTGTTTGTGTGGCGTGTGGTTGAGCGTTGTCTTGCAAGAGGATTGGCCTGTCTCTAGTGACCAGTCTCAGCTGCTTAATTGCGTGCATCCTCATCATTTCGTCCAGTTGGTTACAGTAGACATCCGCTGCAATTGACTGACAAGGTTTCATGAAGCTGTAGTGGATAATACCAGCGCTAGACCACCAAACAGACACCATCAGCTTTTTTTGGTGAATATTCAGTTTTAGACTGTATTTCAGCCCTATCTCTTTATCCAACCATTATGCCGAATGCTTGCAATTGTCAAAAAGAAACCATTTTTCATCACACATAACAATACAGTGTAGAAATGATTCATCTTTATGTCATAACAGCAAAGAAAGGCAAGCTTCAAAACAATTTCTCTTCTGATGCTCATTTAATTCATGCAGTACCCATCTATCCAGCTTCTTTACCTTGCCCATTTGTTTCAAATGGTCCAATATTGTTGGAATAGTAATGTCAAACCTGCTGCTAATTCACGCATAGGTTCAGATGGATTCGCTTCCACTACAGCTTTCAGCTCTTCATTATCCATCCTGGTCTCAGGTCGCCCACGTGGCTTATTTTCAAGATTAAAACCACGAGAACAGAACTTCTCAAACCATCGACTTAGTGTGCATTAATTAGCCACACCCTTCCCAAACACTTCGTTGGTATTTCAAGCTGTCTGCGCTGCATTGGTTCCATGACAGAACTCATATTCGAAAATAACATGATTTTTTGACTTATTCATGGTTTCACAAAAATTGCTGTAAAAAAAATTTTTGAAAGATAATCACAAGCCAAACCACGCATTTGAAAGAATGAGGATGTACCTTCACAATAAAAATAAAACAAGAAGTGTCACAGTGAAATGTCAGAGATATCAATTGTCAAACTTGACATTTCATACTCAATAACCTAATACAAAGTTGTGTGATGAGGTCAGGAGTCATCTGCCTGGCCAAGTCCCCAGCTCCATCCCCGCTTGCTGTGTGACCTTAGAGAAGCACTCACTTCCCTAGCTCTCAGTTCCTTACTCTAAAATAGGAATAATAATATCTATTCCACCGTGCTGTTTACAAGGACCAAATAAGCTCGTTCCTGTAAAACACTCATTGCACATTAGCAATTGCTAATAAGTTACCCCTTCCAGTAAACTGGGCATTCATGGGAGATGACAATGATTCTTTCATACACAGGAACGAGAGTGATTGTTGGCAGAATGTGATGGGAGGTGTGGGTTTTGATGCCAGGCAGACCAGGGTCCATGCAGGTCCCCAAGACCACAGACCTGTAGAGCCACCAACGTGCAATGCCAGCCTGGGAGAGCTGCAGGCACGGGGCACCTGGTCCCTCGAGGCCTTGGGGACCCAAGCCCTATCCCCGTGTGTCTGGAAGGCAGGACGTGGAGTCAGAGAAGATGATTCTCAAGCCTTAAGATTTAACATTGTTTGCCTCGTTGGGTCTAGACTTACTTGAGACCTGTTACTCCTGTGTTCTTGCCTATTCCTCCCTTGTCTTACGCCTGTCCCTCCATTGTGTTTTGGAAGCTCACGACAAATTTGGAGTCACAGGCGTGCAGCTGGGACGCAATCTGCCCCAGGACGAGCCGTGCCCCGGGCCCCACCCACATCCAATTGAGGTGAGACTCTGGACTTCAGATCTTTCAAGTTGCTGTTGGAACGAGTTAAGGCTTTTGGGGGTGATGGGATGAAATTAGTGTATTTTGCATGTGAGAACATGCATTTTGGCAGGCATGGGGGGGCAGGAGTAGAATGCTGCGGTTTGAATGTGTCGCCTCCAAAATGCAGGTGTTGCCAGGGTGATAATATTTAGCGGTGGGTCCCTTAAGAGGTGACCAGGCCATGAGGACACTTCCCTTGTGAATGGGATTAGGAGCCCTTATAAAGGAGGCTTCACGCAGTATTCAACGAGCTTGCCCTTCCGCCTCCACCACGTGAGGACACAGCATTCGAGGAGCCAACTTGGAAGCAGAGAGCAGCCCTCACCAGACACCGAAACTGCCAACACCTTGATCTTGGATTCCCAGCCTCCAGAACTGTGAGAAATAAATTTCTTTTCTGTGTAAATTCTGTAACAGAATTTTCTGTATAAATTCTGTTACAGCAGCACAAAATAGACTAAGACAGTGAGAATGTAGAATTTCACTTTGGGAAAATGAAACAATTCTGGAGATGGATGAAAGTGATGGTTGCAAAACAATGTGAACGTACTTAATGCCATTAAATTGCACACTTAAAATGGTTAAAAAGGTAAATTTTATGGTATGTACATTTTATCACAATTAAAAACACCTTCCAAAGTCTTCCCAAGGCCAATAGAGCTCAAGCTCTCCAGCCAGGCTCACAGTTCCTGTCACAGGCTGGGCCCATGTATCAGTCCAGTGTCACCTCTGTTGCCTACCTGTAGTCCACCCACAGTGAATTCCCTGGTGTCCCTTCAATGAGCCCTTCTCTCATGTCTGTACCTTTGTACGTGTGCTTCCATCCACAGGGCATGTCCTTTGCTTCTCTTTTTCCCTGTTGTCAATACTTACTCTTGGTTGGTGACTCAGCTTCTCTGGGAAATCTTCCTTGATCCTCAGAGTGGATCGTCTTCACTTCCTTATCCTCCCACTGCTCTATTACAGTACTGATAACCTTGCAATAAGTCATCCTGCAATCATACGGTGGGGAACACCTATGAGAAAGAAACAAAATCATCTCATGCTTGGACTTTAATGAGGGGAAAAAATTCCATCTATAGAAGTGACATACACAATATAATTAGTAGACAAAGAAATTAAATCATTTATTGTAATATTCTATATTCATAGGAAGGAAAGGAAAGTGTGAGCACAGTAAGCAGAGATATGGATCATATATAAAGAACTCAAATCAAACCGTTAGATATGAAAAATATAATGTTGGAGATAAAAAGTATATAATGGATGGAATCAAAAGCACATTACACCCTACAGATAAAAAATTAGTAAATTTGAAAACATAAAAATAGAAACTGAGATAAAAACAGAGAAAAAGGGCTGAAAAGACTGAAAGGTACATCAGCGAGTTATGGGACAACTTCAAGCAATCTGATCTAGGTATAATGGTATACATGAAGAAGAGAAGAGAGAGACAGAAAAATATATATTTGAAGAAATAATCGCCAAAAATATTCAAATTTGATTAAAACTCTAAGTCCACAGATCCTAAAACTTCAAGGAACTACGATAGTTGAAAATCTGAAACTTGCAATAGAGAGAAAATCTTAAAACCACTCAGTGAAAAAAGTCTCATTGCACACAAAGATAACAATGGCTGGGGGCTCCTTATTGGTAAAAATGGACTCAAGGTAACAGTGGAACCACATCTTTAAAATACTGAAAGAAAAAAAAAGTCAACTTACTATGCAAAACTCAGCAAAAATCTCTTTCAAAAACAAAAGTGAAATAAAGATTTTCAAAGGTACACAAGAGCTGAAAGAATTCACCATTAGCTAGCCTACACACAAAAAATATTATGGCAAGTCCTTTAGGTAGAAGGAAAATGACACCAGATGGAAAACTTTGTATAAGTAAAAGAATGAATAGCTCCAGAAATAATACGTTTATGGGTTTAAAAAACAAGATATTTTTTCTCATTTAAAAAAATCTTTAAAACATAATTGATAGTTTAAAACAAAAATAATAGCAATGTATTGTGGGACTTATAAAATACATAGAAATGAAATGTGTGACACCACCACCACAAAGTCAGGAGGGAAATACAGAAGTACATTGTTACAAAGTTCTTATATTATATGTGAAGAGGATAATGTTACTTGCAGGTGGACAGTGATAAGTAAAAGATGCTAACTGTAAACCCCAAAGCAAATGCTGTAACAGACAGACTCTCAAGTTGGTCCCCATGTTCCACCCATCTTTGTGTTCATGCCTTTGTGGGATCCCTTCCTCTGGAGTACGTGTTAGATTTGTGACTCCCTTCTATTCAATGGAACACGGCAAAGATGATAGAATGTATGTGATTATGTTACACAATATTGTAGTATTCATCTTTCTGGAGTCTCTCTGGCAAAAAAAAAAAAAAAATGATGGAGTGAATATTTTCCCACTATATCATGAACAAAGCAACTCTATCTACTCTCATAACTTCTATTCAACATTATAATTAATGCTCTATAATAAAAAAAGAAAAAGAAATAAATGCCATAAGTTTGTAAAGAAGGGGAAAAAATCTCCCTCTATTTACAAATTGTTGTCTATGTAGACAATGGCAAAGAATTTACCAAAACAACTGCTATAAGTAACAAGTGAATTTAGCTAGGTTGCTGGACACAAGGTCAATATACAAAAATAGAATGGATTTCTATGTAATAGTAATAAAAAATTTCTATTTCTACTTCCAAATTTCTATTTGGAAATAGAAATTTTTAAATATCATTTATAACACTGCCAAAGTAAGAAATAGGTATAAATCTAACAAAAATGTGAAAGACCTTTATGGTAAAAACTATAAAATACTGATAAAAGAAATCAAAGGTACCCTAATGAAATGTTAAGATATGCCTTGTTCATGGACTGGAAAATTTAATACTGCTAAGAATTCAGTTATTTCCAAACTAAATTATATATACAACCTAATTACAATCAAAATTCCAGCAGAATTTTTTTTAAATAGAAAAAATGATTCTAAAATTTATATAGAAAGGTAAAGGAACTAGAATAGGCAAAACAATTTATAAAAAGTAGAACTAATTTTGGGGATTCTCAATATCCAATTCAAGACATAATATAAACCTACAATAATGAAGACAGTGAGATATTAAAAAAAATGATGGACACATAGGTCAACTGAACAGAATAGAGAGGCCAAAATTAGACCCATGTATATGCCATCAGTAGATTTTTTATAAAGGTGCAAAAATATTTCATTGAAACTTTTTTTATAAATTGTTCTAGAACAATCAAATATCTATACATGGTAAAAAAATCAATCTTTTTTTTCAAACCACATATAAGTTGATCAACTGGACTTCATCTGACTTTGAAAAATAAAAGGACAAGTCACAGAATAGGAGCAAATACTTGTGAATCCCATATCTAATACAGAACTTGTATACAGAATACGTAAAGTACTTTCAAAACTCAAAAATATGAAAACAAATAATCCAGTTTTTTAAATGGGCAAAAGACATTAATAGATACTTCACCAAAGAAAATATGTGAATGACAAAGTAGTCATATGAAAAGATGCTCACCATAATTAGTTATTAGGGAAAAGCAAATTAAAACCACAATGAGATACCACTGCATACCTACCAGGATGGATTATTTTTAACTGACAATGCCATGTTCTGCTAACACTTATTCATTGTTCATGGGAATGCAAAATGATAGACATTCGGAAAATAATATGGCAGCATCTTATAAAGTTAAACATAGATTTACCACATGTCCCAGCAATTCTGCCCTTTGGTATTCACCTTAGTGAGTTGGAAACTGATGCTTGTACAAAAACCTGTACACTCATGTTTATGGTGGCTTTATTTGTGTTAGGCTGGAGCCGAGAGGAAAACACACGAAGTCAAAAGATATAAAGAATTGTTTATTTAAGCATCTGGGTGCAGATGGAGGGAAGCCGAGAAAGGCGTCCACCCTGAAATGGGGTCTAGCGAATTTTTTATAGAGGGTTGAGAGGAGGGAGTAAAGCTGGGGGGAAATTAAACAATAACCGCGGTATACAGCAAGACCTTGACGTTTGGGAGGAAGTTGTGCAGCAGACAGCTAGTCCTTGAGATGTCTTTGTTTTCAGTCACATCCCCCTTTTAGGCTGCAAACCTTCCCGGTTCTGCCTGCTCAGCTGCCTTTATTTCCCCTCCTCCCTCCCAGCCCATTTTCTGGCTTTGCAAACCCTCCCTCGGGGTAAAGGCCACATACCTAACAATTTGGAATTCCCCAAAACTGGCAAAACCCAAATTTCACCTAACTGGGAAACTAATAAATAAATTATGATATATCCATATAATCTTTAAAAAGGTGTTATGAAATACTACTCAGCAATAAAATAAATGTGGAATCTCACCAGAGAAATGGAAACTACAAAACCAAACCAAATGGAAATTCTGGAACTAAAATGAATAATATCTGAAGTAAAAAAATGGATTGGTTGGGCTTAACAGCACATTGGAAGTTTTAAAATAAAAAGATGAAGAAAAATGAATTCAATGACAAATTGAGGGAAATAACTTAGTATTTTAAAAAGAGAGAAAGACTGAACAACAATGAACAATACCTCAGGGACTGTGGGACAACATCAAGTAGTCTAACACATATAATTGGAATTCTAAAAAGAGATTAGAACAGAAAATTAAAGGATGAAATATTTTTTAAAAGTCCCAAATTTGGTGAAATACATAAACTTATAGGTCTAATAAATGCGGCAAATAACAAACATAATGACTGCAAATAAATCCATATGCAGGCAGAGCAGACTCAAAATGCTGAAAACTAAAGACAAGCAGCAAATCTTAAAAGCGGTCCAAAAAAAAAAAAAAAAACAGAAATATTATACACAAGAGAACAACAAAATAAATTACGGCTGACTGCTTCCCAGAAAAAAATGGATACCATAATACAAAAGAATAATAACTTTAAAGTGCGGAAAGAAAAACTATTAACCCAGAATTCCGTATCCAGCCAAAATATTCTTTAATTCTACATCTAACAGAAAGGAAGACATCCTCAAATAATAACTGATAGACTTTGTGTTCTTATCATAAATTCTTAAAAAGAAAACTGATAGTTCAAAGCAAAGGTAATAACACCTTATTGCTGAGTTGAGTTTGAACACAGAAATTAAATACGTAACAATAAAATGCAAGATCCAGGGGTAAACGGACGAAAGTGTTGTGGGAGGGAATGAGAGATGTTGATCAAAGGGTTCCGAGTTTCACGCAGACAGACGCAATAACGCTTTAAGATACATTGCCCAGCATGATGACCATAGTTAATAATAATGTATGTACATTTCAAAATTACTAAAACAGTAGATTTTAAAATTTCTCACTACAAAAAAATAAGTATGTAAAGGGACATATATGTCAATTGGCTTGATGTGATTGTTCCACAATGTATACAAATATCAAAATATCACATTGTACCCCATAAATATATACAATTATTGTTTGTCAAAAATATTTTTTTAAAAAGAAGGTGTTATAAGGTTCTTAATACTTAGGAAAAATGTACATTATTAAATCTAAGAAGAGCTTAATAAGATTAGGATATATCCTATAATTTCTAAAATAACAAGTTCATAACACAAAAAGTTATAGGTGAAAGGGTATTACAAGTGAAAAGTAGAATACAAATACTATTAAAAATTAATATTTGAAAATTTTGTATGTGTGAAAAAATATTTTTAAATATTTGAAGAAAGTATATTGACTCAGGAAGAGAAAAACAAAAACTCATACATAACAAATAAAAAGAGAGAGCAAGAAGGTGAACTTAAACCTAACAGTTTAAATAATTACATGAAATGTACATGGCCTAAACACCACAATTAAGACACAGAGACTGACAGACTGCCTCTAGAAACACAATGTAACAATATGCTATCTATAAGAAATAAACATTAACCGTAAAGTAGAAGGACTTAAAAAGTAAAAGAATGGAAAAAGATATGTCAGGCAAATAACAAGCATAAAAAAGCTGGTGTGGCTATATTACTATAAAATGCATTATGAAGACAACAATTATTACTGGAGATAAAGAAAAATGTGTATTAGATTCTTTTTAAAAGAGTTTACAATTGTTTCTCCAATGATGTGTGAATCTGAAAATTCCTAAAAAAAGAAGGGAGAGAAAAGGCACTTGAGTGGCTTCCTGGCCAGTGATAATAAAAGAGTTAATTCACAAAGAAACACAAAAACACTTAATCTACCTGCATCTAATTACAGGCCTTCAAAATATGTGAGGCAGAAATTGACAGAACTGAAAGGAGAAATAGACATGTTCACAATTATAAATTGGAGATTTGAGTACTCCTCTCTCAAAGAATGACAGAACAAGTAGACAGAAAATCAATAAGGAATAAAAGACCAAAACAACCTGTCAACCAACATGACCATTAGAATGCTACGCCTAACAACGGTGGAATGACAATATTTGTAAGTGCAATGTTTACCAAGTTAAACTGTATTATGACCCATATATTAACAATAGCCTTAGTAAATTTCAAAAGATCAAAATCTTACAGAATATGTCCTCTAACCAGAAAAACATTATAATAAATAGCAGTATTATATCTTTTAAAAAAGCATTAAATATTCAGAGACTAAGCAATAAAAATAATAAATAATTCACAAGTCAAAGGAAAAATAGAAAATATCTCAAAGTTGATGACTAAAATACAATATAATCAAACCTTATAGATTGTAGGTTAAGCAGTAGATAGGATATTAACAAATTAATAATTAACAATTAATAAAATTGATAAACCCCTTATAAGAATTATCTAGGAAAAAATAAGGAAAAAAGCACAAATTATAAATTCTAGGAACAAAAGAAGAGACATCATTACATATTCTAAACATATTAAAAACATAATAAAGGAATATTTTAGCCAACTCTATTCCAATAAATTTTTTTTAAAAACACAACTTGCCTGACAAAAGAAGAAATAATATATTTAAATAAACAAATTTATCAGGACATATATAACATACACTGATACATATGGACATATATAACATATATATGACATATATACAGATGTAAAATATTTATTAAGACATAAATTGACATTTATTAAGAAATTAAATCCACAATCAAAATATCCAGGCCCAGATTATTTCACTGGTCAATTAGATAATTTAAGAAAGAAATTATAGCAATTTTACATAAACACTTTCAGAAAATAAAGGAGTAAGGAACACTTTCTAAATGCTTTAGGCCAGCATAAATTCAGAAAACCTGAAAGTTATTACACCAACAACAATAATTTAAAAAATGATGACTAGTGTCATTCATACAACATAGATGCAAAAATCCCTAACAAAATAATAGCAAATAAAATCTAACAATACATAAAAACACAATTATGATTAATTTGGGTAATCCCAGGAATGTAAGAAAGGCAAGATTGGGTAAGAAATGTAAGGTTGGTTTAACATTCTAAAGGAGTTCCAGTTCAAGATGGCTGAATAAACGCAACTACTGTGAACCTCTTCTAGAGAGAAGGATCAAAATTAGTGAATAGAAGGCTGGGTGAGGTGTCTCACACCTGTAATCCTAGCACTCTGGGAGGCCAAGACAGGCGGATCACTTGAACTCAGGAGTTCAAGACCAGCCTGAGCAAGAGCAAGATCAGTCTCTACAAAGAATAGAAAAATTAGCCGAGTATGGTGGTGCACACCTGTAGTTCCAGCTACTCAGAAGTCTGAGGCAGGAGGATGGCTTGAGGCCAGGAATTGGAAGTTGCAGTGAACTGTGATGACGCCACTGCACTTTAGCCTGGGCAACAGAGCAAGACTCTGTCTCAAAAAAAAAAAAAAAAGAAAGAAAGAAAGAAAAGAAAAGAAAAAAAAAAGAAAAATTAGTGAGTAGATGTTCGCGCTTTGAATAGATAGTCTAAGAGGCAATACTGAAATCCAAAAGAGAAGGAACTGGGAAAGCAGAGAGGAGGGAAGCAGACACCCTGCTGGGTTGGGATGGGTGGGAATATGGGTGAAGCTCCCTGCCAAGGGGAAAGTATGAATGAGAGATTCCTGGGGTTCCACACTCCTGCCAGGGATTTTAAAATCCTAGCTACAGGAAAACCCCCTAGGCCCTTACAGGCCCCCGGGCTAAGGCAAGGAGCTACCTAGAGAGTAGAAAGAAGCATTGCTCAATTTGGGTGGAACCCCACAGGACTTTGAGGGCTGAGCCATTCAGAGAGCGCAGCTCTGTCCTGCTCTGGGACCACTGCCTATGCCGCTGCCACCACAGCCACAGGGCCACCAAGGGGAGGGGCACTTTTGTGTGCTCCAAGGACAGAAACTGCTGCCTCAGCATAGGGATGACGTTGGAAGAGGAAGCAACCCTTGCCCCCAGCCGCTGGCCTCTACTGAGAGGCACCTGCCCTCCCTAGAAGCAAGTCAGCGGCACAACTGCCCCTCCTGCACCTGAGCACACCAGCTGCAGCCCACAGCCACTCTGGGTGCCAAGCCCCCAGCAGTTTGAGCTGCCTCTACCATCACCACTGTGGCTGGGCCAGGGAGGGTGCTGGGAATCTGGGGGCTTTTGTGCCCCCAAAGGACAGGGATTGCTGCCACTGCTGAGGGAGGGAGGTCCTATCAGCCTGTGCGCGCCACAGCTGCCTGCCTCTGCTAATCTGGCCAAGAGGGGCCAGCCCTGCCTGAATGGAGGATAGCAGTGCACCCGCCCTTCCTGTAACAACCAGCACCTGAACCCTGAGGACAAGTTCTCCAGCCTGATCTTGGTCTGGAACCCCAGGATTCAAGCATTCTGTCCAGAAGCCTGGGGACTGAGGATTAACTAACCTAGTCTGCTGGCACCTGAACACTCCCCAAGAGGTCTGAGGTCCAGCTGACCCAAATTGCCAGCAACACTACAGTGGGTACTCACCTGCATTGCCAAAAAGCACCACTTTGCTCCCACTCTACACAGAGCAAAAGTGTTTCCTGTGGAGAAGAACAGGTGAGCCACAAAGCCATCTGTTTTGGGCTGAAGAAAGAGGTTCTGCTTCAAAACCACTTAGGCACAGAGCTGTGGGAATGGCATTTTCTGCAGCTCTCAGCTACATTCTGAGTTGGAGATAGATGACAGGGTTTGACTGAACTGAAAGTCATGAGCCTCAAGACGGGCGTGATAGGGAAGTGGATTGCTTTCCTACCACAGACTAGCCTTTCACCTGAGATAACAGAGGCCCTTCACAGTAAACAAAGTTCAAACACCTACCCACCAGTGTTTGCTACATCCTGCTCTTACCTGCAAGTGCCACCTACTGGCCCTGGATGTAGAGAAGCCCAACCCAATTTAATACCTGATGTCAGAACGGCATAGTCTGGAGAAGAAGGCTTCCACAATTCTGCAAATCTTCTCAATAGATGTGGAAAAACATTTGATAAAATCCAACATCACTTCATGATAAAAACCCTCAAAAAACTAGGCATAGAAGGAACATACCTCAAAATAGTAAAAGTCATATATGACACCCCCAAAGCTAATATCATATTGAGTAGGGAAAAATTGAAAGCATTCCCCCTAAGACCTGGAACATGACAAGGATGCCCACTTTCACTTCTATTCAACATAGTACTAGAAGTTCCAGCCAGAGCAATCAAGCAAGAAAAAGAAATAAAGGGCACCCAAATTGGAAAAGAGGAAGTCAAATTATCACTGTTTGCTGATGATATGATCTTATACCTAGAAAACCTTAAGGATTCCTCCAAAAGAGTCCCAGATCATTTGATAAATGAATTCAGCAGCCTCAGGTTATAAAATCAATGTACAAAAATCAATAGCATTTCTATACACCAAAATGACCAAGCTGAGAACCAAATAAAGAACTCAATCCCATATACAATAGCTACAATAAAAATAAAATACTTAGGAATATATTTAACCAAGGAGGTGAAAGATCTTTACAAGGAGAACTAAAAAACACTGATGAAAGAAATTGTAGTTGACATAAATAAATGGAAAAACATCCCATGCTCATGGATTAGAAGAATCAATATTGTTAAAATGACCATACTTCCCAAAGGAATGTACAGATTCAATGCAATTCCTACCAAAATACCAATGTCATTTTTCACACAATTAGAAAAAACAATCCTAAAATTCAAAAGCACTGAATATTAAAAGCAATCGTAAGCAAAAAGAACAAAACTAGAGGCATCACATTACCTGACTTTAAATTATACTACAAGGCTATAGTAACCAAAACAGCATGGCACTGGTATAAAATTAGACACACAGACCAATGGAACAGAATAGAGAACCATATACCTACAGAAATGAAACCATATACCTACAACCAACTGATCTTCGACAAAGCAGACAAAAATATACACTGGGGAAAGGACACACTATTCAATAAATGGTGCTGGGGAAATTGGATAGTCATGTAAAAAAGAATGAAACTGGGCCACTATCTCTCGCCATATATAAAAATTAACTCAAGATGGATTAAAGACTTAAATGTAAGACCTGAAACCATAAAAATTCTAGAAGAAAACCTATACATTGGCCTAGGCAAAGAATTTATGACTAAGATCCCAAAAGCAAATGCAACAAAAGCAAAAATAGACAAATGGAACTTAATTAAACTAAAAAGCTTCTACACAGCAAAAGAAATAATCAAAAGAGTAATAGACAACCCACAGAATGAGAGAAAATATTTGCAAACTATGTATCTGACAAAGGACTAATATCCAGAATCTACAAGGAACTCAAACAATCAGCAACAACAAAACAAACAATCCCATTAAAAAGTGGGCAAATGACATGAACAGACATTTTTCAAAAGAAGATATACAAATGGCCAGTAAACAAATGAAAAAATTGCTCAACATCACTAATCATCAGAGAAATGCAAGTTAAAACTATAATGAGATATCTTACTCCAACTAGAATGGCCACTATTAAACAGTCAAACACCAATAGATGTGGGCACAGATGCAGTGAAAAGGGAAGACTTATATACTGCTGGTGGGAATGTATAATAAATTAGTACAATCTGTATGGAAATCAGTGTGGAGGTTTCTCCAAGAACTAAAAGTAGATCTGCCATTCAATCCTGCAATCCCACTACTAGAAAACCAAAGAAAGTTAATGTGCTCTACAAATTAGAATTGTTAAATGAAAAAAAATCTTAAAATCAATCAATCCCACTACCATTCAATCCTGCTAGCTACCATTCGATATACCCAAAGGAAAAGAAATCATTATATCAAAAAAATACCTGCACTCATGTGCTTATCACAGCACAATTCACAATTGCAAAGATACGGAATCCACCTAAGTGCCCATCAACCAATGGGTGGATAAAGAAAATGTGTATATATATATATATATATATATATATATACACACACACACACACACACACACCCCATAGAGCACTACTCAGCCATAAGAAAGAATGAAATAATGTCTTTTGCAGCAATTTGGATGGAACTGGAGGCCATTATCCTAAGTGATGTAACTTAGGAACAGAAAAATAAATCCTGCATGTTCTTTCTTATAAGTGGGAGGTAAACTGTGACTATGCAAGGACACAGAGAGTGGTATAATGGACACTGGAGATTTAAAAGAGGGAAGGAAGGAAGGTAGGAGGAGGGGAGGGATGAAAAACTACCTAATGGGTACAACGTACACTATTCAGGTGATGGGTACACTAAAAGCCCAGACTTCACCACTATACAATATATAAATGTAACAGAATTCAACTTGTACCCCCTATATCAGTTGAAAATTTTTTAAAATTCTATAGTTTAGCTTTATTCATCATTCAGAAATATCACAGGATGGAACCAGAAGACTTGTGATTTATCTAATATAAGTTTTACTTTGAAGGTACAGTATAATTTTGGAGAAATTACAATATCCCTATGCGATGCTTTTCATCTGAAAATTAAATGTAATAATATTGGCCCAGGTGCCTCCAACTTGTTGGTAGAACAAAACCAAACCAAAAAAAAAGTGAATGTGCTTTACAAATTAAAATTGTTAAATGAAAAAAATTCTAAAATTAATCAATGTTATTATTTATATTGCAAAATAAATGAGAAAAATATATAATTATCTTCATAAGTGGGAAAAATCAGATGCTAAAAACTTCTAAAAACTATCCTCAAAGTAGAAGGGAAAGGGGCTTTCTTAATCTGATAAAGGACATCTATGCAAAACTTATGGGTAACATTAAACACTGTGGTGAAAGACCAAATGATGTCCCTACAAGGTCAGGAAAAAATAAGCATGTCTATTCTCATCACTTCTATTCAACATTGCACTAGAGGTCCTACCTTGGGCGATATGGCAAGGAAAATAAATAAAGGGAATACTCATTGAAAAGAAGAAGTAAAACTTTATTTACGGCTAGGCATGTAAATATCCGAAAGAATCAACAAAAACTAAAATAAGTCAATTTAGAAAAGTCACAGTATAAAGGGTCAATATAAAAACCTGAATTGTATTTCTACCTGCTATCAGTACACAATGTGTGTTGGCTTTGTATTGTGTCAAATTAGCTAAACTGATTAAGATGGACACAAAAGAATTTTGTATGATATTTTGAAAGCGGAAGTAAGAATACCACATGTACACCCAGAAATAGCTGGGGCTATTATAGCTTGCACACATTGCTATTTATTTACTAGCCTACCTCACTGGAGGGAGCAGGAGCTGGGCCTGCAGCTCCTCCAGCTTTTGCCCAGTGTCTTCATTCAGCTTCTGTAAATCCTGGGCCAGGTAGGTGAGCAGCTACATGGTGAAGGACATCAGCTTATCCTGCCAGTTTCTTTCATCATAAAAGTTACAGGTTGTCTTAGTCAACTCAGGCTATAATAACCTAATACCATAGACTAGGTGGCTTAGACAAAAGAAATGTATTTCTCACAGTTCTGGAAGCTAGAAGTCCAAGATCAGGGTGCCAGCATGATTGGTTTCTAGAGAGGGCACTTTTCTGGCTTGCAGATGTCTGCCTTTTTGCTGTGTCCTCACATGACAGAGAAAGAGAGAGATATCTCTCTCTTCCTCTTCTTATGTGACCACCAATCCTAGGACCCCTACCTTATGACCTCATTTAATCATAATTACCTCCTAAAAGCCCTATCCCTAAATACAATTAAATTGGGGGCTAGGGCTTTAACATATGAATTGGGGGGGCGGGCAACACAATTCAGTCCATAGCAGAAGTGGTGAGAGACAGACACAGTTCCATTTTGTCATTTGAGGTCCTGGTTTGTCCTTGTTTTCTCCTACTTCATGCCCATCTTCCTTTCCCTGTTTACCTGAGTCCCTGTACCAGGCACAGAGGCAACAATCCTAGAGACGGCTGTTGACCTCCCATAATTGCATAAAATCTAAAACTATAATTAATCTCCATTCTACATTACTTTCTATATAGTAGTTCTGCTTCTCTGATTAAACTCTGTTTCACGATGAAAAATGAAATTTAAAAATATGTTATTTACAATTGCACTGAAAACACAAAATACCTAGTAATAAATTTAATGAAAGACGATCCTACACTTAAAAATATAACACATTGGTGACAGATATCAAAGAAGACCTAAATAGATAAAGAGGCAAGACATAGTCATGGATTAGAAGACAGAAATGGTTAAGATGCTAATCCCCCCGCAGGTTGATATAGATTTTATGCAATCCCAGTTGAAATCTTTGTAGGCTGTATCGTAGAAATTGAAGAGCTGACTCTAAAATTCATATAGAAAAGTAAAAGACCTAGAAGAAACAAAACAATCTTGAAAAAAGAAAGACAAAGTTATAGAACTCACACTTATGGAATTTAAAACTTCCCATAAAGTTGCAATAATATGACAGCGTGGTATCAATACCAGGACAGCCAATATCACAAATGGAGTAGAAGAGCAAGTCTGGAAATAAAACCACACACATATGATCAATCATTTAACAGAGGCGCCAAGGTACTAGTACAACTACATAACCATATAAAAATTAATCTGACCCCTACCTTACACCACCCACAAAAATTTATTCAAGAAAGATCATAGACCTAAACGTAAATGTTAAAAGTCTGACGCTTCCAAAAAAAAATATAGGTGAAAATCTTCATGACTTTGAAGTAAACAAGGATTTTTTAGAGAGGACATAATTTCTTTTATGGTTTCTGTTTTTATGTCCTCTCACAGAAACCATAAAAGAAAAAAAAAAGATACAGTCATGCACCACTTAATGACGGGGTATGTTCTGAGAAA
Organism: Daubentonia madagascariensis; assembly: GCA_023783475.1. Lineage (NCBI taxonomy): Eukaryota > Metazoa > Chordata > Mammalia > Primates > Daubentoniidae > Daubentonia > Daubentonia madagascariensis. The sequence continues at coordinate 1,804,645 of JAKFHU010001747.1, read as the reverse complement.
TGTGTCGTTAGGGTATTTCATCACGGTGGGAACACCACAGAGCGTATTTACACAAACCTCGCTGGTATATATATATTTTTTATTTACATATATTTTTTCATATGGAAAACCAAATGTTCCAGCACCTTTACTGAATATCAGTCATTTCCCCCACTTGATCTGCAATGTCAATACCAAGTGCCATATATCAGGTTTCTATATATGCTCCATCATAATCTTGCGGGAACCATCAAATATACAGTTCGTTGTTAACCAAAATGTTGTATGTGGTGTGTGTCTACACAGTGAACTTCATCAAAACCGAAAATTTTGTTCAGCAAAAAATACAGTTAAGAAAATGAAAAGGCAATTCACAGATTAGGAGAAAGTATGTGTAAAACACATAATTGACAAGGGGCTTATATGTAGAATAATATATAAAAACTCTTAATATTCAATAATAAGAGAAACAATCCTACAAAAATGAGCAAAAGATTTGAACAGATGCTTTAGAAAATAAGATATATTAACAGCCAATAAGCACATATCATTAGTCATGAAGGAAATGCAAATTAAAACCCCAAGAAGATACCAAGCAAATTAGTAAAATTAAAGTTTGGCAACACTAAATGTTGGTGAAGCTGTGAAGAAATCGATACACTTAAATATTCCTGGTACCTTTTTAAAATTGTACAATTACTTCAAAAACAGTTCAGCAGTATCTTATGAAGGTAAATATACTGTTACCATTCCTAGGTATTTAGCCAACGAGAAATGAAAACATATGTCTACACAAAGACTTGTACAAAGATAGTTACAGCAGCTTTATTTATAAAAGCCTCAAACTGGAAATAATAGAAATGTCCACCAATGGGTGAATCAATAAGCAATTTATGGTGTATTTATACAACAGAACCCATTTTATCAGCACAGAAACAAACTACCAACACAAGCAGCAACAGGCTGCCCTGTTACAGCCACACCCATCTCCTCCTACCCCTCCTGACACCCACCAACCACTAATATGTTCTCCATGACTAAAACCTCCTCATTTGAAAATCATAATTGTCATTTGAAAAATACTATAAATAAAATCATAAAGTATGTAAACATTTATATTGGCTTTTTTCACTTTGTATAATTCTCTGTATAGAATATATTGTGAGTAAATGCAAAAGAGCCATTTTGGAACTTCTGATTTAAGAGGTCTGTGTCTAACATTTTTAACTTTATCCAAGCTCCATTTTTTTCAACTCTCTATTTGAGTCAGAAATAATGTTGTTTTTCTAGTAGTATGATATAACCTAAAATTTATAGGGAAAAGACATTATTGATTTACCTTTTGATGCAAAGTGCCTTTTTTCAAATCCTAATAAAGATTATTTTTAAAGTGACAGTTAAAAAAGTTCTAGATGTCTGAGAAAAATGGTATACTAGGAACCTCCAAGCCCTTGTTTCCCCACAGAAACATCAAAAAACAGCCAGAAACTGAACATTTATAGGAGCTCTGAAAAACAGTCAAAGGTCTAAAGCACCCAAGTGAGTACCTAATTAAGAAAAGGTCACCTTTAAAATGGTAGGAAATTTCATGGTGTTTCTACTCACCCTTGCCCCACTTCCTGATCAGTAGGATGTTCTTGGTCTGGGGGAGGAAGGAGCCCAGTTCCGAGTCCGCTCCCTCAAACTGAAGAGTGCAGAGCAGACCTCACCTGCAATGCTCTAACAGTAGTCTAACCTGTGTGCCGCTACCTGGCAATGCTCTAACGGTAGTCTAACCTGTGTGCCGCTACCTGACAAACTAATCTCCGTCTTGCCCGACTCAAATCTCAGGCAGGGAAAGCAGCAAGCAGAGCTCCTAAGAGCAGTGCACAGACTCCAACCTGGGAGTCTGGGAAACGAGGGCTGGGGCAAGAGATTTATGGTGGGGACATAAAACAGACCATCTAAGGCCCTTTCAGAAGCAGCCATGGATAAAGGGGAATGGAGAAAGCCAAGCGAATGCCTGAGCAAGAGGCATGCTCAGGAAGGGCCTGAGAAGACTGCGTGTTCTCAGCTCAGTCTCTCCCCAGGCTCAAGCAAGCCCGGCTGGTCAGTGAAGGAATGCACCCAGCGCACAGAGCCCGTCAGCATAGACTAGGAGAGTTGGCTGCTTTTTTCAAGTGCCCAATTTTCAATAAAAAATAACAAGGCAAAGAAACAGGAAAATATGGCCTATTTAGAGACCTGAAATTATGTGGCAGATATCATCCCTGAGGAAGGACTGGAATTACTAGACAAAGACTTTAAAACAACTGTGTTAAATATGCTCAAAAGCAAAAGAAAAACATGAAAAAAGGAGAAAAGTATATGAACAAAATGAGAATACCGGAAAAGAAATAGAAATTATAAAAGGTACCAAACAGAAATTCTGGATCATCAAAATATGATAATGGAATTAAAAAATTCACTGGAGGGGTTAAGTCAATCTAAATCATAAGAATAAAATTAGAGAACTTACACTATCAGGTTTCAAGACTTATTCTAAAGCTACAGTAATCAAGACAGCATGCACACACTGACTGAGGAAACAACACAACACCCAAAATTGGATCTACACATAAGGCAGCCACTTTATTTATGCCAAATAATCCACTGCAACAAAGTGGGAAAGAGATGATCTTAAATAGTGCCGCACCAATTTTGATATCCATATTAAAAAAAGAAATTTAACATTGACTTCTACCTCACCCTATACATAAACATTTACCTAAGATGCAACATAGACCTAAATATAAAAGATATAACAAAAACACCGCTAGAAGAAAACATAAAAGAACACTTTCATTAACTCGAGTTAGGCAAAGATTTCTCAGACAGGAACAGGAAAAAAGCACTAAATATAAAGGCATATTATTAAATGTCTTCATTCAATTAAAAAATTTTTTCCATCAAAAGCCAGCATTAGAAGAGCGGAAAGGTCAAGACACAAATTAGAAGATATTCACAATACATATATTCAACCAGGGACTCGAATCCAGACACATCTTGACCCCTCCCTGTACCTACAGTCTCTGCCCCGCCCTGTGCCTCCGACTCCAGGCTCAGCCACGTGGTTTGCTTTGGCCGATGGCATGTTAGCAAACGTGACACCCTTGGGCTCCCTCACTCATTTCTACTCATAGGTGTAGTGTAAAACTTAAAAGATCAACTTTATGCAGAGTTCAGGGCAGCAGTTTGCAGGCAGTAGGCATCCAGTCGAGGCAAACTCCCTTCTTCCCCCAGTTCCCTGCTGACAAGGCCGAGAGCGCTCCTCTGGCGCCGGCGACAGTTGGCAACCCTTCCTGGCAGCCGGAGGGAGGCACTGGCGCCGTCCAGCTCTGCCTGAAAAACGGAATGGAGGAGTGTGACATCAGAAAGCACAAGCAAACAAACACGAGATATCAGGAAATTTTGTTTTGGAATTGATCACCTCATTCCACAAAATAAATGAGCAAGTGTGGAAGTGGAGGGCTCTCTTCCCGGGCAGCCGCCAAGAAAGCACGACTGTTGCGAACAGCTCATTACAAAGCTCTGAACGTTCGCACCGCAATTAAGGACGTTTGTTTTCCCGTGAAAGCCGCCCCAAAAGCTTGCAGGAGCCCAGTCGGGGCTCCCGAGTAACACACCCATGAATCAGGAGAGTGTCCGAATAAAAAGGGCCGATTGAAGTGACTGGTTCCCTACCTGATATAGTTTATTCTCAGTCATGCCTTTCTTGCTCCTTCCCTCCTCGCCTCCAAGGACAATGTTCTAAAAAGTAAACACCCATATTTCAATGTGTGCCCCCGCAGCTCCAAGAAAAACTGCATTTGGAAAACGGAGGAAAGGGCAATTCTTTAGCACTTTTGGGCAGTTTTTCCACATTAGAAAAATAATTGACTCAATCATGGCTCCTCACAAATAAGCCAAAGTGTCTAACAGGTTTTCCAGCGCCAGGTTTGGTCTGCAGACCCCTCGGGAGAGGCAGGGTGGTGAAGCACAAGGGGAGGGGCTCGGGGCCAGAAAGGTCCTGTCCTGGCCTGCTGTGCACCCGGAGCCCCTTGTCCTCGCCCTGCTTTCAGATCCCTGTCTGCCCATTGGGGACAGCGAGACAGGACCCTCAGGGTCGTGGCACAAACTAAATGGGGCGCATGGTGCTCGCAGATCCTGTGCTCCCTCCCGCTCATTCCCCTTAGAGACACCTGGCTCCTTGCAGAGGGGATGCGGCCTGCATAGCAAGCCCGATCCTTTCTGTCATTGCTCACTGAGACTAAGGGAAGCCTCTCCATTAACGTTTAATTTCCAAGTGATCTTACAGGAAGTTTTAAAAGTGGAGGACAAACTTCACCCCAGCCCCACTTTCACAATACGAGTCCCATGCTTAGTGTCATAACCCCCAGAGACTATCCACTTGCAAACGGGCACCTTTTTACAATTCTGTTGTGAAAGATTTGTCCACATAACAGTTCCCAGAACCCCCTGGGTCTCGCACTCTGTCCTCCAGCCAGCTGTCCCAAGACAAACAGTGGTGTGAGGAAGAGACACTCCGGAAGGGAGGCCTGGACCCCAAGCAGCCCCTCACTCTCTTTGTCCTCACACAGCAGAGGGAGGGAGGTACCTCTCTGGGGCCTCTTTTATGAGGGTATCCTTATAAATAATAATCCCGTTCATGAGAGCGCCACCCCAGTGACCTAATCACCTTCCAAAGGCCCCACCTCCAAATGCCATTACATTGAAGATTAGGTTTCAACATATGGATTTGGGGAGGACACAAACTTTCAGTCTTTAGTAGCCCCCATCCGCTGGGGAATTGTCATCTGTATTTGCCAGCCGCTAGTCCTTCTGTCTTGCCTTCAAGTATAGACACTATTATACTATTCATGAGTATTAGAAAGAATAAGGGCAAAAGAATGCAGAACATTATACCAGGCAAGAAATAACCAAAACGACTATATAGCTTTATAAGTAGCAGGAAAAAATAGACTTTAAGGCATAAAGCATTAACAAAGAAACAGTATGAAACAATTAAAGGATTAATTCTCAAGGAACATATAATAATTATAAGGTTTCATGCATATAACAACACAGATTAAAATAAAATAAGCAGAAATTGAAAGGAAAGAACTAGAAGGAAAAATCAACAATAAAAACAATATTACTGTAGCAGATTTTAACACAATGTTTAATAGTAAATAATATATATATAGCAGGAAAATACTCAGTACCCACATGTAAAATTAAGGCAATGAAACACACAAAGCTGGCACATTAACCCAACCAATAAAAAATATAGATTTTTCTTAGCATACATATAACATTTATGAAAATTGAGCAACTAGGCCATAATTCCAACACCAAAGAATTAATGAAATTTCAGTAATAAAAATATAAACTTTAAAATTCTTGATATTCTTAGAAATTGGAATTTCTCTTATAGTCTTATATTCCCATATAGAAAGCAACAACAAAAGATAAGTGAATATTATTTCTTAGAATATAGTTTAAATTTATGGATAAAATAAGTCATAATTATGTTAAAAAAGTTGAGCAATAAAGAAACTATAGTACATTTTGAGCATCTCTTATCTGAAATATGTGGACGACCAGAGGCACTTTGGATTTCACAGTTTTTCAGATTTTGGAATATTTGCAGATACATAATTTATCTTGGGTATGGGACTCAAGTCTAAACACAAAATTCATTTGTTTTACAGACACCTTATACACATAGCTTGAAGATAATTTTACACGGTATGTTTAATAATTTTGTGCATGAAACAAAGTCTATGTATATTGTACTATGTACACAGAAAGCAAAGGTGTCAGATATACCTGTGGTGTCATATTGGCACTCAAAAAGTTTCCGATTTTGGAGCATTTTGGATTTCAGATTTTTGCATTAGGGATGCTCAACCTGGATAGAAAAAACTATGGAATTTAGCTAAAGCAGCATCTAGAGGAAAATGTGTAACCTAGTAATTTATATTAGAAAACAAAAAGGATGGAATTTGATAAGCAAAGAATTCATCTTGAGTGGTCACAGCATAAATGGCAGGAAGGAAGGAAGGAAATACAGAACAGAGAGTAATTCAGTGAAAACTGACAATCCTCTGTAAGGCTGATGGGGAAGGAAATAATCAATATTAGAAATAATAAATGTAAGTAACCACAGATGCTACACAAAGTAAAAACATAAAAAGATTTAATAAATAACTTTATACCAATCAATTTGAAAACATATGAAAGAACAAATTACTTAAAAATGAAACATAAAAATCATCACCAAAAGACATACAAAATGTAAATAATCCTATAACTATTCACTAAATTAAATCAGCAGTTAAATATGTCTCAGATGATTTTCTCTGTTAGTTCTAACTATCAAAGGGAAAATAATTCCAATCTTACACAAATATTCCAGAGGATAAAACAGTGGCAATACTCTACAACTCATTTTACTAGAGAAAAAAAATTATAGGCCCAGCTCATTTATGAACATAAATGCAAAAATTTCTAAATAAATGTAACAAACTGAATCCAAAATGTATGGAAAAGATAATACAATATGCCGTTAGGGATGCAGTGTTAATTCAACATTAGAAATCAGTTTTTATAAGTTCTACATGAAGTTTAGAAGAGAATAAACATAGAATTATTTATTTATTTTATTTTATTTATTTATTCTTCTTTCATTTTTAAAAAGTAAATTCTTATCAAACTAAAAGTGGAGGAGAATTTTTTGAACTGGAGAAAGTTATCCACAAACAAAATAAGCATCATACTAAAGGGAAAAGTGCTGAAGCATTTCCCTTATGAACAGGAAATGTCAAGGGAGCCTGTTGTCACCATTTCTGGTCAGCATTTACTAGTGACTTACCAGGCATAAGAAAATATAAAGAAATGCAAAGTATATGGACAGGAAGGAAGGAAGGAGGAAGAGAGAGGGGGAGGGAGAGAGGGAGGAAAGAAGAAGGAAGGAAACTTTATAGACAAAGCAATTGTTAAAGTAGACAGATAAGTTATTACAATTAATAAGTATATTTAGCAAAGCCGTCTGATTAAAAAATCGTTTATACACAATAGCAGCAGACATTTCAAAACTACAACTAAAGGCAAGATAACATTTAAGAACCTTGAAATTATAAAGTACCTAGGAATAAATCCAGCAAAAGATTTCAAGCTTTCTATGAAGAAAATTATAAAACTATATGAGAAGATGTTAAGGAAAACCCAAATAAATGAAGGAACATACAATTTTCATGGATCAGAAACACCCAACAGCTTAAAGAAGTTAATTATCTCCAAAAGTTCAGTGCAAATCCAACCCAAATCCTCAAAGCCATTTTGTGGTACTCAAGGAGTAGTTTCTAAAATGTATATGGAGAGGGTAGGGGGGAGGTGTGAGATTAAAAACTTATCTATGGGGTACAATGAACACTATTCTGGTGACAGACACACAAAAAGCCCTGACCTAAGCATTATACGAGGTATCAGTGTAACAAAAATATTTGTAGCCCCTTTACATATATATATATATATTTTTTGAGACAGGGTCTTGCTCTGTCACCTGGGCTGGAGTGCAATGGCATCATCATAGCTCACTGCAACCTCCAACACCTGGGCTCAAGCGACCCTCCTGCCTCAGCCTCCCAAGTAGCTGGGACTACATGGGCACACCACCATGCCCAGCTAATTTTTACTATTTTTTTGTAGAAACGGGGTCTCGCTCTTGCTCAGGCTGATCTTGAACTCCTGGCCTCAAGTGATCCTCCTGCCTTGGCCTCCCAGAGTGCTAGGATTACAGGCATGAGCCACCATGCCCGGCCCCCTTTAATATTTTGAAATTTTAACAAATTCAAAAAAATATATAAAATAAAATACGTATGGAAGACCTTAGGAGCAAGAATCACCAAGATACTACTGAAGAAGAAGTCAGGTGGGGAGTTCTACCCCAGCAAACTTATTAAAAAGCCATAATAATCTAAAAAAATACAGCGTTTGTGCAGGGAAGCATTAGTACAGCAACTAAGCAGAATAGAGAGTCCGTGCACATACCTGTGCATGTAAGAAACTTGCTGTATAACAATGGAGGAACATGAGCTTTTCAATCATCTGTCTGAGACAATCAGTTACGCACATGAGGAGAACAAAAAAGAAATAAATTGGAGTATTACCTCACACCATACATAAAATTTAATTCCAGATGCTTTAAATATTTAAAGGTGTAACATAAAACTATAAACATTTGAGAATAACAATATGAAAGAATATCTTTGACCTCAGGATGGAAATGGGTTTCTTGGTTAAAAAAAGGCAAATCATAAAAAGTGTGAACACATTAAAACTAAGAACTTCTGAGAAAACATTTTAAAAATGAACATAAACCACAAATTGAAAAAAATATATATTTGCAATATATATAACCAACAAAGAATTAAAATATGGAATATTTAAAGAACTACTACAAACTAATAGGAAAAAGATAAAGCCAGAGACAAATGTGCAAAAGACTTGAAGGAATACTTCACAATGAAATGCCAACAGCTAAGAATATATGAAAAGATGCTCAACTCATTATTAGTTGGGAAAATGAAAACTAAAACCACAATTAGATGCCATTTCACATCCACCAGGTTGGAAAATTTTTAAAGTCTGATGATATCAAGTTTTGGCAAAGATGTTAGGAAAGACACATCTATTACTACAGGCTACCAATCTGGCATTATCTAGTAAAACTGCAGATGTGCATTCCAGAGATGCAGAAATTCCTTTCCTAGGAATTCATGAAATGCTTGTGCACATGATGTGTTCCAAGGAATATCTACCAAATGTTCATAACAGCACTGTTTATAATAGCAAAACCTCAGAAACAAGCCAAATACCCCATGACAGGAGAATATCTAAAGATTTTGGTACATTCATTCCACGCAATACTGTACAGCAGTGAAAATAAATGAACTATAGCCGTGAGCATATGGCATATTCAGGAGAGTATGTTCAGCAGTAAAAAGAGAGTTGCAGATGAATATATATGTTACGATTCCATTTAAATAAATTTTTAAATTTGCACCACTAAACACTGTATTCTTTTGGGGGGGGGGTTCTAAGCACTGGCTCTATACTGCACTGCCTATCTACATAGCAAGATAACCCCTAGAATTTTACAGTGCATGTTCTCTGAAGCATTATATAGTAGCCCTGTTACAGATTCAGCTACAATTGTTAAAACTATGGAGAAATCCAAGAAAATTATCAGCAAAAAATTCAGAACAGTGGTTACCTCTGGGGAAGGGAAGAAGATGAGGCCAAGGAGAGGTACTCCCTGGGCTTTGAAGACTATGGTAATGTCTATTTCTTAAACTAATGGGGATATACTGCTATTTATTGTATTTTGTATTATTATTTTATATTTATTATATATATTTTACAAATATTATTGTGCATCTAACTAATATTTATATAAGAAATTATAGAAATGACTTGTCTAATCATGGCCTGCCTTGTACAACGTGACCGAGGATGTTACTATTCCAGTGCTCATATTTTTCTACTGGATCCCAGCTTTCTGGGATCATCTCACTGTCAATGAACCCTTACTTCCATGGACCATGAAAACTGGTAGACACTTAGAGAAGCCATCATGGCACAAACAGTGAAACAAAAACAACCTAACCTCGGCAAATCTTCATTAGATTATACGTCTGTGTGATATTGAAAAACTTAACCTGTCTCTGGCTCCTCATCTTTAAAATGAAGACAGTAATGTATAACTTACAATGCTGTGGAAAATTGAACTACATAAGCAGAGGAAGGGTAAATCAGATATAGCATTTTTGGTGAACAATTTTCAGAAACTATTAAAATATTAAATGTTCTTGTCATTTAATCAGCAATTCAATTACTTCGAATCTATTCCAAAAAAGATTCTTTCCAAACTTTACATAGATTTATGGGCAAGTTGGTTCATCACAGCATTGTTTTGGATAGGGAAAAAATGAGAAACAAACTTCAATATGAAAACTGTTAAATAAATTATGGTATATTAATATTTGGATATTATTACATAGCCATGAAACATCTAAGGTAGATAATGCATTGACTTAAGAAAATCTCTACGATATATGGCTAAGTGAAAAATATTCATGTACGTAGAGTCTGAAGCCCAGAAAATTTCAGAGATCTCTAATTTTTATCAGCTATTTGGAGGCAGAGCAGGGACTGTGACCCACATAACATCATTCTAAAATAAGAATTATTCCTGCTCCAACACAAAACCATCCTTAAGAAACATTCTGATAGCTATAATTCGCTCTTTCTCTCTCCTAAAAGTTTTTTTTAAGTTATTCAAAGTCATAACTGCAGCAATGAAAGCCTGATAATTTAAGGGGTTTTCTGAAATCTAAAAAAGCCACTTATAAAGACAAGTTCTGTGAGAATAGGGCACCTGTGCTCTGTGGGGCTTTGAGAAGGAGCTGCTATATTCGGGGCACATGGTTGATCCTACTTCACGTGGTCACCACCTGTCTGTGGTACTATTTTTTGCCTGAAAAGCTGGGTTGAAATGTCACATAAAGGCATCCCCAAGGCGCTCAGGTGAATAAGTTAGCCATTCTCTAGTTGTTTCAATGATGCTGAGCCTGTCTCTCAAGCATGACCAAAGAAGGGAACTTAGAGGTTGCACTGACCCTGTGCCTTCATCTGTCACTGCCGGTGTCATGCTTGTCTGTCTCCCTTGAAGGCAGCCTCAAAGAATGATTAGAAGACTCCCTGGAGAGGGAAAAAAAATATCATTAAAGCTGTTTCTTGAATGTGGAGGAAAGGTGGGAGAGGACGTGAGCACCATCCATCCTAGGTCCCAAAGGGGAAGGTGCCCTCCGGATTAGCACAATGATTGGGTTTGGGGACAGGGGGTTCAGTTTTGGTTTGCTTTTTCTTTCTTGAGAGGGAATGGCTGAACCATTTTTAAAAACTAACTGTGATATTGCTTAAAAAACAACCAGTTCCTTTTCCACTGAAAGAGATTAGAAAGGCAGGGAGGTGTTGGCTTGTTTACATGTGCCTGGGCAGCCAGGAGCAGGGGCAGAGTCCAGCTCCCCCAGTCCATGCAGACACTGGCAGGGTGCTCCAAAGCCAGGCTGCCAGACTCTCTGCCCAGTGCTCTCCCCACAGACTCTGGGTCAGAGCATGTCTGAGACCTCTGAGCAAGGCCTGACATGAAACTCGGTCCCTGAGGACCCTCAGTCATCCACCCTGTGCGTGGTCTGCATGCTGGTGATTGCCACTGGTGCAAAGCAATGACAAGCCTTATGAAAGGTGAGCTAAGTCGGCACCAGCTTGCACAGAGCACTTTCAAGTGAGGACACAGGGAGTGGGGCCACTAGTACTTATGAACCAAGGATGTATATAACCTCACATAATCCTCACAATGATTTTACCAAGTCAGTGTTTGTATCCTAATTCTGTAGATAAAAGGTCTGAGATCCAAAATTTAAGAGATTTTCCAAGATCTCTTTATTCCTAACTGGTGGGATTAGGATTCGAACCCAGCCCCATATGATTCCAAAAGTCATGCTTTTCCCACAATTTCGCCTTCCACAGACATCAATAGTGTCAGAGCTGTTTGGAGCCATCATGATTTAAATCTCATACCTAGCATTTTCTGCAAATTCCAGCTAAGTTTGAGAATTCACTGAAGTCTAACCTCAGACACCCCAAAGACAGAAAGCCGGATGAGCACTGATCTCAGAGAGTCCCACACATAAGACTCCATTGCCCCATGTGAGGACAGAGGCTGCTCTGCCAGCTCTTTTGAGCTGAGTGCCAACAGGGACATCCTTCATGTACAGCTCCTTGCCATGCTGTCCCCACCAGTCCAGGGCAGCTTTGTGAGGATGATGGGAAGACTTGGTACTTCTTCAAAGAAAAGTGAAAACACTGTTTCCATGCCAGCATTTGTTGTTTTGGGACTTTCTGATAAAAGCCATTCTCACTGGAGTTAAGTGATATCTCACTGTGGTTTTGATTTGCATTTCCCTTATGATTACAGATATTGAGCATTTTTTCATATGTTTCTTGGCATGGATGCAGAGAGACAGGAACACTCATACACTGCTGGTGTGACTGCAAACTAGTACAACCTCTATGGAAAGTAATATGGAGATACCTCAAAGAACTAAAAGCAAAACTACCATTTGATCCAGCAATCCCACTACTGGTGTCTACCCAAAGGAAAAGAAGTCACTTTATAAAAAAGACACCTACACTCGAATGTTTATAGCAGCACAATTCACAATTTCAAAGATGTGGAAACAACCCAAGTGCCCATCAATACATGAGTGGATTAATAAAATGTGGTACATGTATACCATGGAGTACTACTCAGCCATAAAAAATAATGGTGAACTAATATCTCTTGCATTAAGGGAGCTGGAGCCCATTCTTCTAAGTGAAGTATCACAAGAATGGAAAAACAGGCACCACATGTACTCACCATCAAATTGAAACTAATCGATCAACACCTATGTGCACATATGGAAGTAACTTTCATCAGAAATCAATCAGTTGGGTGGGGGGAGGAGTGAATTCACACCTAACAGGTACAATGTGCACTATCTGGGGGATAGGCACACTTATAACTTTGACTCAAACAGTACAAAAGCAATTTATGTAACCAAAACTTTTGTACTCCTACAATATTCTGAAATTAAAAAAACAAAAAAAAATGTTGTTTCAGCAGCCCTGCCAGGAAACACGGGATTGGAATACAGCAAGTAACAGAATGCCTACAACCACTGAATGAAGTAACACCTGCAGTGGTGCCTGGTACAAAACAGGCATTCAAAATAATTAGCTTCCATACGGGAAGAACTATTCTAGGGGCTTCGTATAATTTAAATACTCCCATGGCCCTTCAGCACCTCCACTGAGCTGATGACGAGACTGAAGCTACATACCCATGCTCTACATGGTCATGCACAACAGATCTATTTCACCCTGTCCATCTACTGTGTGTATGAACCTGAGTCAGGTACTGATGAAGGCCCAAAATGTACAGGGAAAGGTCTCATTCTACTCCTCAGGGAGCTGGCAATCAGACCAAAGAGAGAAACATACACCATGAAAGAAAAGCAGCAGTGGAAGGGAATGATTTGTCCTTGTCACACAGGCTGGAAGGCCTTCCTGGCCAGAGAACACCTCCTCCAGGGAGTCCTCCCAGAGCCCGAGATAATATTAACCACGCTCTCTTCTGGGCATTTCTGTCCCCTGTGGATTCTATGCACATTTCTGTCTTTGTACACATGACCTGTCTAGGAGGCAATTTGCCTACTTGCCTATTTCTCCAGTAGACTCTGGATTCACTGGAGCAGACACTGTGACTTAGGCTTTCTGTGTGTTCCTAAGATCCAGCAAAAACTTAGTTCCAGAGGAGAAAGTGTGTGTTGATGTAGGATCTGAATCGCGAGAGCAGGACTCCTAGGTCTGACTGGGTGTGAGTTCCACACGGAGTGATCTCTGCAGCAGAAAACGGATCACAGTGAAAATGGTCAAAACCTCATCTAGTTGGAATCCTGGTCTCTCCTAGTCTCTCTCCTGTCACCCAGCTTTGCCTGTTTAAATGCTAATTCATCATGGTGTGTGAATCAATTTTTTTAACCTTAAAAAGTGCCCCAAAATTATAGAATAGGACAGGGGGCACCAACGTGAGCCAAGGGAGCTGATTTTGCATGCCAGGTCTGTCACTGACACATTCTGACAGTAGGGAGGCCCCAGGACCTCTGCAAGCCCCAGCTTGCCCATTTGTAAGATGAGAGGGTTGAACTCGCTGAGCCCCCAGACCCTTTCCCACGCCCACATTCTATTAGCCTGAGAAGAATGATGTGGAGAAGCTGGTTGGTCCTCATGAAGCCCAGACATCGGGGCAAACAGGAGTCTTTTGAGCAGTGACTTTGCAAATAGGCATTGGGGCATCGTAAACCTCCCTTGCCATTCTCCAAGTTATAATTCCACCTCATTGTCACTACCACCCTAGTTCCTGCAGTCATTTCAGTTCACTTTATGGCTATAGTCAGATAAGCATGTTCAACAGCAACAAGGACGATGCTGGACTGTGATTTGCAAGGCTGGGAGCAGCGTATAAATAAGGCAGATCAACAGTGTGGGTGGAGGCATCGATTTAGCTCAGGAAATGGGAGCCAGGCCTCCTCCCGAGCAAAGTGCTCAGGCCAGTGTGGTGGAGGCTGGCTGGGGGTGGTGCCCACGGTGCGCTCACCAAAGGCATATGGACGGGCTCGTAGGTTATCACTGGGCACAGAGATGAACAGGCAGGATCTGGTCACAAGCTGAAAAAAGGAACACGGACCCGTGCCTCCCTGGAAAGGCCTCGCAATGCCCCTGCCCAAGAGCAGGAAAGCGCGGAGCCATGAGTGGGAGTCACTTACTATCTCCATGTGTGAAAAAGGCAGGCACTGCTGGGTTCAATTCTCTTGGGCAAGTCACTTAACCCACATGAGCCTTAGTTTCCCCAGGGGAGAAATGGGGACAACAATAACTGTTTTCCGAATGGTTGTGAGTACAACCTTTATGCAGGTCAGCTGAGTCCGTGTCACAACAGCAGTGAAGACACAGTGAAGATGAGAGCACAGGCTCTCGTCCCAGACTCTGGCAGTGTGTTCAGCCGAGAGGCCCCTCGTTACACCCTGACACTTCCTCATTCAGCATGTGCAGCTTGTCTGTGAGTTTCCTGTGGGCAAACATTGTGTGTGTCTTATTGGCCTTGTTTCTCCAGGGTATAGCAAAGTGCCTGAGCAGGAAGGCCTCGGGGAAAACTTGAAGGGGGCTGGGGACACTGATGGCACCTGGGGGGTCATGGAAGAACAACTTCTAAACAGGCCTGGGAGAGGGAAGGAGAGCACTTTCTCTTACGTTCTCCTGACTAGCCCTGCCCAACGGAGGCTGTGATGGGTGACCAAGTGCCTTCCTGCCTCCCTTCTATCAGACAGGTTTTCTGGAGATGAGTTAACCATTGGATCAAGGTCAAACCCACAGGAGGCCAACTCCAACTCACCAGGTGGGTTTAAAATGCAAATCTGGGACCCACCAGAAAGAGGAACTGCCTTCCTCTCTCCTAGGTGTAGGAGTGCCCTGGACTGGTGGCTGTGACTAGAATCTGGTACAGAGTGGCTATTATGTGGGGTGTGGCTGGAGGGACCTTGGCTCCCTACAGTCCCAAAACTCTACCCAGGGATGGTGCTGTGGATCCAGCAAGCAGTCCCCAAGCCCCTGCCTGCCGGGCACTGCTCTAAGCATATTGCATGCTCATGTAATCCCCACCACAGCTGTGAGGCAGCTGCAAACCCAGTTATAGATGAGGACGTGAGCCCCAGAGGAGGTGAGCCCCGCTGGGGAGCACACAGCTGGTAAACAGAGAGGAGGGATGAGATCTCCTAGCAGGGTTTCTCCTCTGCTGCACTATTGACATTTGGGGCTGGATCATTCTTTGTTGCAGGGCTGTCCTGTGCATGATAGGATGTTTAGCAGTACCCTTGGCCTTATACACAGATGATTTTAGGATACAAATTTATCTCTAGCTGAGATGGAAACTGGCATTTGGGGTGGCGGCCACTGAGGGAGCACAGGGGAAGGGGTGCTGAGCTCAATCTGGTGTGTTGTGGGAATGAGCAGGGCTGAGGGTGAGGAGGAGTCAGGTGGGGGAAGGGGCTGGGGAAGGGTGTCCCGGGCAGAGGGTCAAGGACAGGAGAGGAGCTGGCAGTGTGTCAGAACCGTCCCAGAGCTTTTCACACACACGATTGTCTAGAGGGTCCTGTCCCCAGACCCACTCAGTCAGAAGCTCCAGGGTAGGATCCTGGAATCTCCATTTTAACAGGTGCCCCACATAATTTGTGCACAGCCAGCCAGAGCTAAGGTCGAGGAATCACAGGAATTTGGTGTGGCTGATGCTTAAGTGTGAACAGAGGCTTCCGGGACCCTCCAAGAACCCTCTGCGTGGACTCTGGGCAGTGAGCGGCATTGGGCATGTGGCCGTGGCTATTCCCACCTCCATTACCCCCATGGAACAGACTGTTCCCTACCTGAAATCTAGTCTCACCTGAGCTTCACACCTAACCAGACATCATCACAGCCTTTGCATCTGTGGAGGGGAAAAAAACATAGGTTTTAAAAGCAAACAGAATTGAGTTTGAGTCCATTATCTATAGACCATCACCACTGGCCTCTTGGAGACTCAGCTTTCTCAGCTGTAACAGGGGTACAAAACCATCTACCTCCTAGGCATTTTAAGGCTGGAATTGAGTATTAGAAGTGTGACAATGTAGTTTTCATCCCAGGTTTGTGCTGGCTGACTCCAGCACCAAGTAGCTGCTCAATACACAGCCCTCCCAAGTTGATGATCCTTCTGAGATGCATGTGGAGCTTATTAGAAAAAGCACCCATGTGAGTCACCGAGAAAGCTTATTAAAAACACGGAGGTCCAGATTGGAACCAGGTTCCCACTGCACGGGGCTTTTCCTCCCAAAGAGCTTCTAGTTTTAACCTCACAACCACGATTTCTAAATCACACACTGGTCCCTACCATGCCTTGGAGGGATGTGAGGATGAGCTTCTCATGTGAAGGGGACCATGCCACAACTCTGCTTTGCCAACCAGAGCCAGGTGCCTGGCCCAGACCCAGGCCCCATGTCTAGGCCAGCTGACCCAGCTCTCCCCAGGCCTGAGAGCTTCCTCATGAGCCACAGCCACCTACCTCTACAATCCAACCACTTCATTCCCAACTGTTTCCTGAGTAAGGGTCTTTTTTCCACCACCACTAATGAAAACGAGGACCAGTGCCAGTCAGTTGACATTATCATTTGCCTTCCCTACTTCTTGGGGATGGCATTTTAATCAGAAGCTCTGAAATCCTTCCACACTGGGCAGTTGTTCCACACTCAGCAATCAGTGGCCCGGTACTGGCTCGGTTTTCTCTACAATATATCCCAAATCTGCTGGTTGCACCCGAAACGCACATTTTAACCATGCATTTGCTTCTTGGGTTAAAAAAAAAAAATCCTCAGTACCTTGCCCCACAAATAAAAGCACAGCTATCAAGAATAATACATGTTATCTTTTAGCTGAGCCTGCAATTTGTGAATGAGTCCATTGACAATACAAAGGGAAATGCAGTATTTGAGGAGCTTTGAAAATAATACCATCAGGGCTGCTTTCCAATTTAAACCCATTTGGATGACTAAGAAGCATAATTGAGGAGCTGGTCCATTGCTTGTTCCAAAGCCAGAAAATCTCTCCTCCCGCAGGCATGATTACAGAGGTTTTCCTCAACGGGGAAGAATGACCATACAAGGAGGTGATCCTGGGGATGAAGTGCATGGTGATCAGGGAAGAAGTAGCAATACCAACACCGCCCAAGGGCAAGGGGGCAACTGCACCAGGCGCTCAGTGAACACTCTGAACACACATTGGTGTGGTGCTTAAGCAGTCGTTGTCAACCTGGGTGATTTTGCGTCTCATGGGCAGGGGCAATGCCTGCAGACATTTTTCGTTTTCACAATTAGGGAAGGAGGGGTCCTACGGGCATCTAGTGGGTAGAGGCCAGGGATGCAGCTGAACATCCTAGCCCCATACAAGAAAGAATTATCTAGTCCAAAAGGTCAATAGTGTCAAGACGACTGAGAAACCCTGCCTTTCAAAGTAGCTATTACTGTCCTTATTTTCCACATGGGGAAACTGAGGCTCAGAGAGATTAAATCACTTCCCAAAGATCCAGTAAGCAAAAGAAGCAGGATTCAAGTTGAGGTCAGACCGCACAGTTTCATAGTAAACTTGAGGAATTCACCTTTTTAGCCATAGGGAATCCCCTGCTTCCAACATAAAGATGTTACATGGCTTCTTCCTAGCACAATCTGAAGCTATGTCATTACCCACATACCTAAAGGAAAGCAGAGGTGAACAAATACACACATACACACACAATATTTGAAGTCAAGAAGCACTGATTTCACAGCTCTTTCCTTTTCACAGAAAAGTTAAGAAGCATATTTCACAGTCATCAAATTGCCATGTGGCATTTGTCAAATCACTGAACTTCTGTAAACCTATTTCTTCATTTAAAGAAAATAATTCACACTAAGGTTATAATTACTGAGAATGACCTAATGTTGTCATACTTATATCTGAAATCTTTCCAGCTAATTAATCAATGTGAAGGATTTATTACTTCAATCTAAATTTTGATTTGCATGTTAGGAGGGGACCATGCCTTAACCCAAAGTAGCGAAAGGTGGATGGGGGCATCTCAGGTATCATGGCAAATGGCAAAAGAGACATTGAGGTATCCTATCTGTTTGTCCTAGAACTGCTGCATCCATCTTAACAAGTGGAACCAGCCTGAGGACAAACCTGATGGACTGAGGACGGCAGAATCTGCCAAGACTCCCAACCCATTACAAACCCCAGGACCTACACAGCGATAAGTAACCATGCTCTCTGCTGCCTTGTGAGGTTTCTGTACTCTCTCTGGGATAACACAATGTCACAGGGTGCCTTGCTTTGTAGATTCTTCTCCTTCTGATATGAAGACCACTGCCACCAGGCCAAAGAGTTTGGGCTAACTTAGATAGGCCATAGAGGGCTCTCGAGGTCTTGTGATTGGTAGGCTGATAATCATCACTTGTTTTATAATAAAGTGATTTAGAACATACTTGATATAAATAGGTTTGCAGACAATATTTGCAAACAGCATGATTGTTTATGTAGAAAGCCCGAGTGAAACCACAAAATAAGAATTATAATGAATTTACATATCTAATAAATGAAATTTAGCAAGGCTGCAGGATAAAAGGTCTTACACAAAAATAATTTGATTTTCTGTAATTAGCAACAAATAATTATAAAAGAGATTTTAGGCGGGAGGGGGGTGGAGAGGATGGGAAAACTCTCACTGAATGGGTGCGGGGTACACAGTTTGGGGGATGTCCATGATTGTAGCTCTGATTTGGGCAGTGCACGGGCAATATATATAACCAAAGTATTGTACCCCCATAATATTCTGAAATAAAAGAAAAAAAAGAGAGAGAGATTTTAAAAGATTCCATTAACAATAGCATCAGAGAATATTTAGATACTTAGGAATAAAGTTAATGAAAGATGTTTAAGACCACTTCACTGAAAATTAAATAAATAGAGAGATATGCCATGTTCTTGGATTAAAGGATTTAGAAAGTATAGTTTAATTCTCCTCAAATTGATCATTTTGAAATATGCCCAGACCCTTCTGTTCTCCATAACAAAGGCCTGCCCTTGAGGGAAACAACTCTACCACAGTCTTATCTGACCTAGAGGAAGAGCAATTAGACAATTCCAAACCCCCCACTAACCTTTCTCTCTCACATGAAGGGAGAAGAAAAAAGACTAAGAAATACTTCTGGACGTCACAAGCCAAGGACTCAGGCCCACTAAAAAAACTGATATTTAATCACACAGACCATATAATGCATTTTCTCCCCAATATCTTACCACCTGACTAACAAGCTCTGGTATAATTACAGAGGATTACAGTGAAAAAAGCTACAAGACACACACACTCTCTTTAAACAGGAGTTCTTAGGGAAACACAAAGGCAGCAGGGAAAAAAGAACCAACAAAGAAACTGAAGCCCTCTGACTTCTATAGCTGCAACAATCAATAAACACAACCCACCTCTTAGTCTGATTAACATAAAAAATCATGCTACAATCCTGATTATCTCTGTTTCTGTTATTGGATACATCATGCCCTACTTTCAACAAAAAATTACAATGCATGCTAAAAGGCAAGAAAATACATCATCTGAGAAGACAAAACAAGTGTCAAAATGACACTCAAATACTCAACAACACAAAGTTTGGAATTATCAGATAGGGAATTTAAAATACCTATTAATAATGTGTTAAGGAGTCTATGGAAAAGTAGACAACATGCAAGTGCAGATGGGGAGGGTAAGTAGAGGGATGTCAACTCTAAGTATCAAAAGGAGGTGCTAGAAATCAAAAACACTGCACTAGAAATAAAGAAAGTCTCTGATGGGCTTATCAACAGACTGGGCAAGGCTGAGAAACAATCAGTGGCCTTGAAGATATGTCAATAAAACTTCCTGAACTGATATGAAAAGAGAAAAAAAGAATGAAAAAAAATGGAACAGAACAACCGAGAACTGTGGGATAATTGACAAGGTGAAATGTGTGTGTAACTGACATATCAGAAGGAAAAGAAATAGAAAAAGGAGCAGAAGAAATGTATGAAGTAACAATGGCTGAGAGTTTTCCAAAATTATTGAAAGACACTAAATCACAGGTCCAGGAAGTTCAGAGAACATCAATCCAGATAAATACAAAAAACAAAAACAAACAAAAATATCCCACCTAGGTTTATAACATTCAAATTGCAAAAACCAGAACAAGGAGAAAATCTTGAAAGAAGCCGGAGGGGAAAACCACCTTAACTATACAGGAAAAAAATCAAAAAGAATTACATTATGTTTCTCTTCAGACACCACGCAGGCAAGAAGGTAATGCAGTTAAACATTTAAAGTGTTGAAACAAACAAATAAGCAAAAACACCAACCTAAAAACAAGCACCACTGGTAGTCACCATCAAATTGGTACTAACTGATCAATACTTATGTCACACATGGCAATAATATTCATCAGGGGGCGGGCAGGTGGGAGGGGGGTGGAGGGGATGGGAAAACTCTCACCGAATAGGTGCCCGGCACACAGTTTGGGGGATGTCCACAATTGTGGCTCTGACATGGGCAGTGCATAGGCAATATATGTAACCAAAGTGTTTGTACCCCCATAATATTATGAAATAAAAAGAATAAATAAATAATAATAATTCCCTTAAAATGTGGGGTCCTTACCTGGCCTTTTGGAAAATACTAAAAAACAAAAAACAAAAAACACCAACCTAGAATTTTGAATCCAATGAAATTATCTTTCAAATGGGAAGGAGCAATAATTATTTCTCAGATAAACAAAAACTGAGGAAATATGTGAACATGCCTCACAAGAAATGTTTTTTAAAAAATTCTTCAGACACAAGGAAAATGAGGTCAGTCAGCAACTTGGATCTAAATATAGAAAGGAGGAGTGTTAGAAAAGGAATTAAAGAAGATTATATAGGTAAAAAACAAACTGTCTTTCTCTACATTCACACTGAATGCAGAATACTTCTGTGATCAAATGTGTGGGGATTTTCCAGTACTCTGCAGACACCAGCCGGGCGTCCTGTAATTCAATTCAATTCTCACACTAACCAGAATCAGTGCAGACCCCACAAGTTAAGAGCTAAGTCCCACAAGACTGCCCCCCACTTCAGATGTCAATCATAAGTAGTAGGTTCGTTGGTCACACACAATTTCTATTCAACTTGGTTACAAATCAGAGGTTCTCACAACCTCCTTCTTGGGTTTGACCCCTTGCTAGAATGACTCACAGAACCCTGGGAAACACATTACTTACATTTAACAGCCACATGGAAGAGATGCACAGGGCAAGATGGCAGAAGGGGCATGGAGCTTCTGTGCCACCTGTGGGTGTGAGACCCTCCCAGCACCTCCATGGTGACAACCCACAAGACCTTCAAACCTCATCCTTTGCAGTTTTTGTGGAAGCCTCAGTATGTAGGCATGATTGATTAGATCATTGACCACTGGTGATCAACTCAACCTTCAGCCCCTCTCCTCTCCCTGGAGGTTGGAATGTAGAACTGAAAGTTGCAACTTTCTAATCACATAGTTGGTTCCCATGGCAACCAATCCCCCACCCAAAGGCTATCTGGGATGACCCCAGCAACCAGTCATCTCAGTAGCATACAAAAGACACTTATCACTTCAGATATTCCAAGAGTTTTACCAACTGTATGCCAGAAAATAGGAATGAAGACCAAAATATATATTTCCATTATATCACAGTATCACAATATCTTTTTCTTATTCTTAATTGATCTAATAGTTAACTGTTTGGTCACCTTAATAATAACAAAAATGCATGGGGTGATTATAGCTTGAGGATAAGTGAAATGAATGACAATAATGTTATGCAGGAAGGGAGGAAAGAATTGAGTACACCGCATTATAAGGTAACTGCACTGCCCATGAAGAAGGATAGGGTTATTTGAAAATGAACTTAAATTAGTTGTAAATGTCTATTGCAAACCTTACGGCAACAACTTAAGAAAGTTAAAGAAGCATAATTGATATGCTAAGAAAAGAGAGAAATAGAATCATATAAAATGCTCAAATAAAACCAGAGAAGACAGGAAAAGAGTGAAAGAGAGAAAAATAGAAAAAAAGAAAACAGTTACAAATATGGTAGATACTAATCCAAGTACCTCAATCATCCTTTAAATACGAATGGCCTAAATATATGAATTAAAAGAAATAAACTGTCAAAGTGTGTTTTTAAAAACCCAACTATATGTTGTCTACAAGAAACGCACTTTAAATGTAAAGACACTGATAGATTAAATATAAAAGAATGGAAAAAGATAAGCCAAGATAACACTAACTGCCAAAAACTGAAGTAACCATATTAATTTCAAACAAGGCAAATTTCAGAACAAGGGAAATTATCAGGAATAAAGTGGGACATTGCATAGTGTTTAAGGAGTTAATTTTCCAAGAATATATAACAATTCTTAACATATATGTGTCTAACAAAAAAGCACCAAAATATGTGAGGCAAAATCTGCTAGAACTGTGAAGAGAAAGAAATCCACTATTACATTTGGAGACTTCAACATTTCTCCATAATTAATTGACAGATCCAGCAGGCAGAAAATTGGTAAGGATATGTTAATAGTTGAACCAAACAGCACCATGGATCTACTGGATTTAATTGACATTTATAAAATATTTTATCCAATCTCAGCAGAATATAAATTGTTCTCAAGCTCAAATTGAATATTCATCAAGCTAGATCATATTCTGGGACATAAAAGTACTTTAACAAATTTAAAAGAGTAGAAACCATACAATGTCTGCTCTCAAGCCACAGTGGAATTAAACTAGAAATCAACCACAGAAAGGTACCCAGAAAATCCCAAAATATTTGAAGATTAAACACACTCCTAAACAACGCATGGGTCAAAGAAGAGGTTTCAAGAGAAACATAAAATACTTTGAACAAAATAAAAGTGAAAACACAAATTATCAAAATGTATGAGATGCAGCAAAAGTAGTGCTTAGAGGGAAATTTATAGCACTGAATGCATACATTAGAAAAAAGAAAAATCTGAAATTAATAATATAAACTTCCACCATAGGAAACCAGAGGGAAAAAAAGAGCAATATAAACCTAAAAAAAAAGTCAAAGAAAATAAATAATTTAAATCAAGGCAGAAATCAATGAAATTGAAAACAGGATATCAGTAGATAAAATCAATGAAATAAAAAGCTGATTTTTTCAAGATCATTAAAATTGATTACTAAATTGATAAATTTAATAAGCCTCCAGGCAGACTAACCAAGAGGGAAAGAGATAAGGCACAAATTACAATATCAGAAATGAAAGAGAGAACATCGCTCCTGAATCCATGGATATTAAAAGAATAAGGAAGGAAAATTATAAGCAATCCTATGCTCACAGATGTGATAATTTAGATGAACTGGAAAAATTCTTTGAAAGATATCTTTCTTGAAGAAATAGATCATCTGAATAGGTCTCTAGCAAAAACATGAATTCAACAATTAATAACCTTCCAAAGCACAAAGCACCAGTTAGAAACCATACAATGTCTGCTCTCAAACCACAGTGGAATTAAACTAGAAATCTAGATGGCTTCACTTTTGAATTCTACCAAACATTTAAGGAAGAAATTATACAATTCTCTACAATCTCTTCTGGAAAGTAGAAGAAAAGGGAGCACTTCTTACTGTATTCTATAGGGTCACCATTACTCTAATACCAAAATCAGATAAAGACATCACAAGAAAGGAGAACCACATACCAATGTATTTTGTGAACACAGATGCAAAAGTCCTCAACAAAATATTACCGAATTAAATCTACAAAATGTAAACAAAATTATATACCATAACCAAGTGAAATTTATTCCAGGTGTGCAAGGCTGATTCAACCATTTAAAAACTTAATTAATACAATTCATCACATCAATAGGCTAAAGAATAAAAATCATATGATCATACCAATAGATGCAGAAAAAGCATTTGATGAAATCTAACACTTATTCATGTTAAAAATTCTCAGCAAACTAAGAATAGAGAACTTCCTAAACCTGACAAAGAACATCTACAAGAAAAAAATAAATGAGCTACCAAGTCACCAGAAGACATGAAAGAACCTTAAATGCATATTACCAAGCATAAGAAGCCAATCTGAAAAGGCTGCATTCTGTATGATTCCAACCATATAGCATTCTAGAAAAAGCAAAACTATTGAAAAGGTCAATGGTTGCCAAGGACTCAGGGGAGGGCTAGAATGAGTAAGTAAAACACGGGGGATTTTTAAGGGCAGTGAGACTGTTCTTTATGATACTGTAATGGTGGATGCATGACGTTACGCATTTGTCAAAACCCATAGAACTTTACGACACAAAGGGTGAACCTTCATAAAACTATGGACTTTAGTTCATAATAATGCATCCATATTAGTTCATTGATTGTAGCAAATGTACCATACGAATGAAGACATTAATAAGTCAGAGACCTCACCCTAGCATTTGCTAGGGTGCTTACCAGAGCCCCTCCTCACTAATGGGCCCTGAGCTCCATTTTCTCCCTAGCCTCAAAAGATTATTGTCAATGCTTCTCAGCTTGTTCAGTCACCACTTGTGTATGAGAAAATGCCGCTGGAGAAAAACTGATAACAAATGTCAGGTATACCTACCTGGGTTTCTCCTTTTTATGGAATCTTAGTCCTTCAAGTCTTCCTGCCTCAGTAGTTCTCCTAGAACCTCAAATCAATTTTCTTAATACTGTGTCCAAGGTTTATAATTGTTTTTGGCTGAGAAGCTAGTGCCCTGTGCTATCCTAAACTTAACTGGAAGCAGTTATAAAGAATGAGAAGATCAGTAGCCCATAGTCAAAATACAATGACAGAAAGAAAATATTTGCATATGTAATAGTTAAATAGTTATGTACAATATATAAAGAGCCACAATAAATCAATAAGAATAGAGAGAATCAACACAAGGGGAAAATGAGCAAAGGATATTAACAGACCATTCACAAACAGAGCACAAGTAGGCTGTAGACGAATAGATCTAATAGATGTGCAGGCTCACTTTTCATCAAGAAAATGCAACTTAAACTAGCCATAAAATGCTGTTTTTCATACATTGGATTTCTTAAATTTTACAAATTAATACAATATATTACTGACCTATGGTGGTAAAATTGGGACTTTCATGTTCTATGGAAGTGGGAGTCAAAATTGCCAATTGGCAAATATCTGTCTGTATTTCAAAGTTATCCACCCTTTGACTCAGCAATTAGTTTTTTAAGACTCTGTCACTCAGAAATTTTCATTAATGTACACAATGATATACTAGCTAATAAAAGCATTTGTTGAGAGGCCACTATTTGCCAGTCATTGTTCTTAGTGCTTTACATGAACTAACTCATATAATCCTCACAATGCCACAGAGACAATAGATGTATCCCAGTCTGAATGGTAGTTGAGATAGGAAACTAAAGATAGAATAGAAATAGACTACATTACTATAAGCTGTGGAAGAGTTAGCTATTGTCTTAAATACTAGGTGGTAGAGGCAACATTTTCAAAGAGAGATAGAGAAAGAGAGAGAATGGCTGAATGTAGGAGACCAGGCTTGGTTTTGGAGGGTGGAAATAGATCAGAAAATGTTGACCAGGTGAATCAAGGGGCTATAACATCAAACTAGTTGTAAATAGCCACAGGGCTGGGCTAGCCATGTCCCTAAAATTTGATAACCATGGGAGAAGATTTTATCACCTCCACACCAAGTATTTTCAATCACCTGCCACTTCCTTGCTCTCCACTACGCCAACTGTTGTGGGTTTTGGGCAAGACGTACAAAACATAGTCTCTGTCTCTAAGGATCTAGACATCTTTGCAGGACCATGATGTGCTCTACTCCAGCCTCCCAGAGAAGAAGCCCTACTCAGGCATCTAGGCAGCATCTACAGCACTGTGTGGGATTTTCTGTGAAGTGGTTATCTCTACTGCTTGACTCTGCTCTTCTTGAAAGCATTCCTGTATCATCTCTGTGTCCTCCACACTCAGCACGGTGTCTGGCACACAATGGATGGCTGTTGAATAAATGAATGGTTTGATCCATGGGTGGATAGATGGATAAATAGCTTAGTGGGTGGGTGGATGGGGAGATGAACAAATACTCCCTATTTAGTAATAATCCTTTCTTTATTACATGTAGATGAGAGGGTTGCACTACATGATGCCTAAGGTTTACTGTTCTACAAATAATTTTTATATTCTGATCTAGCCTGTTTCCATCCTTCAAGATTCCAGTTTTGTGGAATTTATTTTTACCCTTCAAGTTGTACCAGTACAGAGAAAACTATGATTTAAAATGGTGCTGTTTCTTTTGACCGTATTTTTTCTTTTCAAAGCAGAAAGATCTTTTGTACCTGTTGTTTCATGTTTCTGAGAAGACAAACACTAACAGCTTCAGGGCTGAATATCAGACTGTCTGTCCACTGTTGTATTTATTTTTATCTCAAAAGAAAATCTTTTCATGTTTATTATTTTTTATTGTTGCCCTGCACAATAAAATTCTGACATGTTTCAGAGTGTCTTCATTTCCAACAATTCTCAACATGGTCACATACAGCGGAGTGAAGGCATCAAGACGGCACAGTGAGAGCCATCCAGGCTTCCAGGAATGTGGCTGAGACTGCAGAAGCAGCCGCTTCCCGGGCATGCTCATCCCGTAGTGGAGGGCCAGAGGACAAGCGGCCAAGCCAAACCGTGCTAGGACATTCCATGCCTCTGCTGGGGTGCGCTCGGGTCATGTCCACTCACATCCCACTGGCCAAAGCAAACCCCACAGAACTAGGGCAGGCTGGGCAGGGCCAGGCAGGGCAAGGGAAGAGTAAACATCTGGTGGATAACAATACAAGCTGTCACAGGCGGCCCCTGCTGCTTCCTCACAGTCTGCTGAGCTCTGCCTGCCTTGTCTGCTTTGGTGGCTTTTACAACCACTGTGTAAGGAGGCAAAGTAAAAAGAGTCACCATTTATCAAGTATCTCCTATGTCCCAGCCACATCACATATATTTTTAATCCTTACCTCAAATCTGTAAGGTCAAGGTTGTTCTGTGCACATTACATAAGAGAAAGCTACAGATCAAAGAGAGAAACTGACTAGTCCAATGTCCCTGAGTCCATGACAAAGACAGAGGTCAAGCCCAGCTGCACCAGCGCACACAATCGCCCTTGACCTCTTCCCGGTTTATATGGATGCTTGGCCTCATGGGCTGCCTCGTCTGATTTATTTATCTACCTGTGCCAACGGAGACCACAGTGAAATACTCCTACACACCAAATGGAATGACTCGATTTAAAAGACTCGAAATACCAAGTGTTTAGAAGATGTAGAGTATCAAGAGCACCATGCGCTGCTGGTGGCGATGGAAACTGGCACTTTGGAAAACAATTTTACATTATCTAATAAAGTGGCATGCAGACTCTATAACTCAGCAAGTCCACTGTCCTGTGCATAGTGTGATACATGTGTGTATACATATGTATGTGTATATATTATTATAGTAAGTGTGTCCATATATTATGCATAGTATGTGAATATATTACTATATCATGCATAGTGTGTGTTATATATAGTATGTATATGTATATTTTCTATGTGTACTGTGTGTGTATACATAGTGTATATAGTATGTGTATATATTATGTATAGTGTGTGTGTACATCCAACAGAAATGCATGCACCTGGACACCTGGGTACCTGTACATGCACAAGACTTTTCTTAGCAACATTGCTTATAATTGCCCCAAACTGGAAATAATCCAAATGTCCATTGATGGTAGAATGGACCAAATTAATTCTAAACTATTCATAGATTAGTATACCATACAACAATGAAAACAAACGAACTACAGCTACAGACAACAACACAGTGGATTAATCTCATAGACATAAGTTGAGTGGAAAAGGCCCGGCTCCAGTGAGTACCAACTGTATAATTCCATTTATGTAATGTTCAAAATGCAAACAAAACCATGTTCTTGCTTAGGTGAAAAAACTAAAACGAATCACAGGAAAAATGAATAGAAGTTATTAATAGCATAGCAGTTACCTTTGTGTGGGGAAAAGGAGAGTAAGATTTGGAGGAGGCACGAGAGGCCTCTGGGGTGCTGGCCATGCTCTGTGTCGTGACCTTGATGGTACTCCCATGGGTGTCCACGTTATGATAATCCCCTGAGCTGTATGTTTCTGTTTTGCCATGTTTTCCACGCAGGTAATACAGTT
Organism: Daubentonia madagascariensis; assembly: GCA_023783475.1. Taxonomy (NCBI): domain Eukaryota; kingdom Metazoa; phylum Chordata; class Mammalia; order Primates; family Daubentoniidae; genus Daubentonia; species Daubentonia madagascariensis. The sequence continues at coordinate 1,776,168 of JAKFHU010001747.1, read as the reverse complement.
AAAAGAGAAAGAACGGGAGATAAAGAAGTGGAGACAGTAGCACTGGATGAATTTTTAAAGACGTTTTGCTGTAACAGAGAACTAAGGGACTGGTAGCTGGAGAGGAACGTGGAGGGGTTTGAAGTGCAAGACACGTACTGACCCAAATGATCCAGAAGGCGGAGGGGCAAAATCCACGAGAAAGTAAGAAGAGATGGTGTCTGATGCGCCTGCAGAAAGGTAGCTGTAGGCAGAAGCAGGACTATCCTTCCAGGCCTGCAGAATCACAGACTTGTGGTGGAAAGAGGAAGTGGGTCTATTCTGGTTCATTCTATTTTTAGAGTAATAAGACGTGTGATCATCAGCTGAGGATGAGAAGGGGGATGGCTTCAGGGGTCTGCAACAAAAGAGGAAAGATACGCATTGGCGTTCTCAGAGAGAGATCCGATCGACTAGCACATATAACAGGCCACGCAGCGAAGCTGAAGGTGTATATAAATTTAATGCTTATAAATTCAATGTGAGATCAGTCAGCACACACTGAGCCTTGGGGGTGAAAGTGCAGGGCAGGAGGTAAATGGGTTTAGCCAGGGTTGGGCTTTCTGAAGACAGGGCAGCACAAGGAGAGAAGGGCAAGGTTGCCAAAGGGCAAAGAGGAGGTGGGTACTGTGTGGACTCCAGAGTCTGATCGGGGTAAGGAAAGAACTGTGGACACGAGAGACAGGATGACAAAGGCGTAGGGTCAGGAGACTGAGGATTCCAACGATGCTGAAGGACTGGTAGGATCAGTCCTAGAGAGAGCGATGGGAAGATGTGTGTGCAGATGGTCGGAGAACGGGGTGCTGCTACGCCGGGGATGGCAGCCGTAAGGTCTGCAGTGCGACCACTGGACGGGGGGATGGAGGGAAAGGCTGGCGGTGGTGGACAGGCCACGGGACTGAGAAACCAGCCTACTGCTCATGTGGACACTGAAGTCACCGAGAATGGTGACCAAAGTGGCGCTGGAGAGAAAAGCAGTAAGCTGTGCGCTGTCTTCAGGAAACAGCGGTCCCGGTCCCGGAGACCGACGGGAGGGCAGGGAAGTGGGCATCATGATCTAATGGGGACACTTCAAACGCCGGGAGACTTTGCAGAAAGAGGGGTGAGAAACGGTCTATGGGGGAGATGGAAAGCCAGAAGGACACCTGCCCGTCCGTTGGTCCCAGCCGTCCTGAGGGTGATAAAAACAAACGACAAAAACCGTCCCCACTGGGGTGGACTGAAGAGGCAGCAATGCCCTTGGGGGAGGCCAGGCTCCTAAAAGAGAGAGAACATTAAGGTCGTATTTAATAGAATGTTATAAACACGGGGAAATTTGCTGTGGGCCTGTGAGTTCCAGCGCACGCGGTGGCAGGGTTTGGAGAGCTGGCAGCCGTGGGCGACACACTCCACTCAGGGATTGAAGAAGAGACTGGGAGGCTGGAGGCCTTGTGTGGAGATTCAGGCACAGTGACATTAACCTGGGTGGCATGTTGGGAGAAGGTGGGTTATCGTTTCTAGTTAGAGCCTCTGGCAGTGGTTGGGGTGGGATGGGGAGTCGGGGTCAGTTCTTCCATGAGATCGCAGCACTTTGGGTACCCACACACGTGGCGCTTACTCATGCTGTGCGCACAGTTGAGGCTGGGAGGCTGAGCTAAGTCATGCCCCCTTGGCTCTGTCCATGTGCACTGTTTGAAACAAGGACAGCAATTTAAATTAATTGCTGCTAAATTTCATCTTGTTACATCAAGCCCATTTCTCAGCCTGTTGACGTCTTTTTGGTAGCGTATGCTTTGCCTGTGGTTTACAAGTTTTCTTCAAGAATTAAAAAATAAAATTCAAATAGTATGGAAAGCTTTTGTTTTAAAAGCAACCTCTCCCACCACACGCACCCTCGCCCACAGCCCTGCTCGCCAAGCCACCTTACACCCTCTCTGACTGTAGGTCTCCAGTTGGTTACTCCATTTTTCTAGATAATATGCTTATTGTCCTAGTTGTTGACTCGCCATCTTCAGACAATGTCTGCTGACTTCTCCTGCCAGTCACTCTTCATATAACCCCCCTCCCAGATGCACTCTCCCCTGCCCTGTGCCCAGGGGTGACTGCAGGGGTGTGTGGGCAGAGCGCCCAGGTAGGTCAGGCAAAAAGGGCGCCCTGCCCCCGCCCTCCCTCTGGCTTCTGCGGTGCTGTGCTCCCCTAAAGCCACGACTGTGCAAGGCCCCTCAAGCGAGGCCCCCCCGTCCCAGCTAGAATAACACCGTCCTCACCAGCTCCCTGAGACCCGAGGGTGGTGCCCATCCCGGGACGCCAGGCCCTTAATCCGGCCCACACCTCTGAAATGAGCACCCTCAAAACTCTCTGTGCGTCGTCCATCCCTGTGAGCGCGTCACCTTTGTCACTCCGTGTACTGCTGACTCACCTTCCGGTAACCACTCTCTGCTTTCTTTCCCTCCCTTCCTCCAAATGTTGGACACTTATTATTATATCTGGTTCTTCTCCAGATGATTGTCTTAGTAACTTTAAACAATATGGTAGAGCACACCTCCTTGCGTCATCCGATGCCACCTGCGTCTCATCGCCCTGTGCAAAGTGGACATCAGCATCCCCACTCGGCTCTCCCCAACTCACCTCCCTCTCCTTCCAGCTCTGTCACCAGTGGGCCTGGACTTGCAGGATGTCAACATTGTCAAAAATCACATTCCATTCAGCGAGCCCAACCATCTTCAGTGTGTGTTTGCTCATTTGTTTCCCTGTAGGCTTGTTCTAAACCTGAACAGCAATTAGCAGTGACCAGGAGTGATAGCTATGGAAGTATTTCCACTGCACAGCCAAGTGGTGTGGGGGTTTGTCTCCTGTTGTTGGGGTCTAACTTTTTGGCCCCTGTGTTTCCCAGTGGGAAACACTCCCATCCTTGAGCCACATTATCTTTTATCATGTTCCATCAGTGGCCCAAAGTGATGGCACATTTCAATTAGCTTCAAATTTGGACTATGGCTTATTGGGACAGTTTTTCGTTTGTTTGTTTGTTTGTCTGTCTTCTGGGTTTTTAGCCAACATTTTTTCCTCGTGGAGAAAACAAGGTCTGCATTGTCACCACATTTTCAGACGTCTCCAACAGCTCAGTCGTCCTGTCTCATCTGTGTAGTCTCTTTTTCATTTTTTTCTACAACATTATTCCTGCTGAAGTTCGCCTCCCTCTGGTACTAACCCGAAGCCCTGCAGCCTCCCGCACTATCCTCGACACAGCCGCTGTGGCTGGGAGCCTGGGGCTCTTGCCCTTGGCACTCTCCCTTGTTTTGATGGATTTTATTCTCCAACAGCTTTCTAAACTTTTTCAGTCTTTACATCTCCAAAGATGTCTTTATCCTTCTTTCATTGTAATTGATCTTTCAGCCAGTTGTAAGATTTAAGGTTCAAAGTCGTCTCCACCCCCAAACTTTGAAGGCACTATTCTGCTGTCTCCTGGCCTTCCATGTGACAGCGTGAGCTCCGATGCCAGCTGATTTCACCTTCTGTGGAAGCCTCCCCCGCCCCCCGTCTGTGAGTGCTTTGAAAACTCTTCTCTTTATCATGCTTGTTCTAGACGTACATGACACACGGATGTGTGTATTCCTCAGATTCAGCCATTTCAGCCTGAAGACCTGTGTCCTTCATCAGCTCTGAGGTATGTTCTCCTCTTCCTTCTCTTCATTCTTCTTTGTCTTCTTCATATGTGCGTATCTAGAGATGTATGTACACAAGCCTATGTCTATATACACATGTGTGCACAGCTATGTCTACATACATGTGTGCACACCTACGAATATATACACATATGTACACTCATATGACATATATGTGTGCATGTGTCACTACACATATATACAACACACATGTGCATATACACACACATACACACATAATTTTCTCCCTTCATTTTCTCTGTTCTTTCCCTGAGAAGCCACATCAGGTGGACCTCCGTGTTATCTACCACCTTTCCCCTCTTATTTTCTCTTGTTTTGCTCTTAGTTTAGGAAAATTTCTTTAGTTTTAACTTTCAACTCTTCAATTGAATTTTTATTTCAGCAATTATACTGTTAACTTTCAAGAACTCTCTGTTTGTTTTTCCTTTTTCATAGAACATTACTCTTATTTTGTGGTTTTAACGTTTTCTCAGGTCTGAGTGTTGGAGTCCTGCTTTGTTCCTTCGTTTTATTTGCGTTCTCTTCTTTTTTTTTCCCCACTGAGGTTGGTTTTTCATTTTGTTCATCTTGGCCTTCTTCCGTGTTCTGGTTTTCATATATGACTTGGTTGTTATGTATAATTGTCTACCAACATTTAAAAACGAAAAGCCAGGCCGATTAAGGGTTGTTAGCAGTTTTCTCTTCTATGACCTGAATCCCTCTGTTTCCTGATTGACCTCTCGCTGTGTGGACACTCAGGCTGAGAGATCTGTGTTTCTAGACCATGTGGTCTCTGCTTTACGCGAGGGGCAGGGGAGCTATGTGACAGGCCATCGCCCCATATCCCAGGAGGAGGAGGTGTTTCCTTCCCACACTAGTGGCTCCTTTACACAGTTTCTTAATTTGCTTAGAGACATCCACACTTTTCTGTCCCTGGGGGCAAACGTCTGTGGCCTGCCTGGCATCTTGTACCCAAAGGTGGGGACATAGGGAGCATCTGCCCCCCCCCACACAGACCCTCAGCCAATCTCCTTGTCTTCATCCCAGGTCCAGCCCCCACCCTCCGGCCCAGCATCTCTGAGCCCAGACGCCCATGGCTCTGACAGGCCTAACCCCGCCCGCACACACCCTCCTCCTCGGTCCCCCCTGGGCTGCAGTCTCCAGCTCTCTGCTGTGTCCCCACAGCAGGCTCCTACACCCCATCCAGCATCCAGGAGTTCCTGAAATCTCACACGTGGCTGATGGAACCCCTTATAGAATCTTCACTTTGCAAAGTTATTTCTTTCATTGTTCCTTTATATAAGTGTAACGGGCTATCAAAACAGAGAGTACCAAACATGCTAAGTCTACTCTCTTCAGCCAGACAATTGAAGGAACTTATAAATGAGAGAAATAGATGAGGAAATAACAGCTATCCATGCCTCCATGGCCTTGGCATGACTGTCCCCACCCATAGGTGGATTTACTTATGTCTGGTTGTGGTCGTGCACACCTGTGGTCATGGCACACACGTGTGTATGTTTATTTCACAGCATGTCTTTTGTTTTTTCTACAGTGCCACGAAGACTTTGTCCTTATCACCATTAATAACTTAATGAATGGGCAAACCTCCCAGGGGAGCCTGCACCAACCCTTCAGAGCACATCAGGCACAGGTGTCATTAACCAACTTGGAGACAAAGTCACTTAGCAAAGTGGCAAGTGGTGAACCAGGAACGAGGGGCCACGTCTGCCACACTCCAAATCCTGGCCTGTCCTTGCTTGTGAGACCATTCTGGGAATTAAAAGAGGTAAAATACTTAAAGTTTATAGTAAAAGTTTGGCAAATTACATTACCATTCCAGTTCTCCCTTCTTAGTCACTGTTGGGGCTCAGAAAACAATACCCCAAAGTATGATGCTGTGACACGCTGAGTCCTGTGAACTGAGGAAGCACCCTCAGAACCAAGGTCGCTCTGACCTTCCCTGACCCCTGTCTCTGGATCCTCCTTCTCTCTCGAAGCACAGGGAGGGGCTTTCTCTGAAGCTTCCCTTGTCTGACTAAGGGAAGTTCCTCCAGGAGGAATGCAGTTGTCATGCACTCTCTCCCTGGCAGCTACGTCAGCAGGAGAAGATCAACTCTCATTACAGCAGAAGGAAACTAAAGGTCTCCACAGCCAGGACACCATACCCAGACAGACTGCCCAGGGCACCATGCCCGGACAGACTTTCCACCATTCTGAGGACTGCTCCTGAAAAATCTTATCATGATAAGACAGCCTTTGTTCCCAATGCAGTTCTTCCCCTCACCCTTCCACAGCTTTCACCACTACCCCCCAGACACCTCCCAGCCCTTGTTTCTTTCTGTAGCTCAAATTGCTATTTAAGCTTTAACCACTTGGCCTGTATTTGAGTCTCATACTTTGTGGGACCCCCTTGCATATTCATATAATAAATTTGTGTGCCTTTTCTCCTGTTAATCTGTCTACTGTTGAGTATATTTCTCAGGCTCAAATATCAAACCTTCAGAGAGGAGAGACAAGGTTCTCCCACCCCTGCATCACAGCTACTTACACCAAATTCCTCCCTCCCGTTGGCCAAAGAGGGGAAAAGCCACAATAAAAGGTCTTAGCAGGAGCTGCTTTCTTCCCTTAGTGGGCTCAAGGGCTCAGCTGGGATCAGGTGGAGGTGCAGGTTTTTAATTTCATTTTACATCAACAACTTATACCCAAAGGGAAAGGGAAGTGGCTCAAGCAAGTCTTCCTGAAAGTTGGTAATTTGCTCCCTCATTGTTGGAAGATTTTCATTTCTATCTGTCCTGATGGGAACCATCTGAAACTCATTCAGCAACTCCCTGCTTCCTTTCCTCATGTCTCAGGGCGTCCAGCATGAATAGCCCCCATCAGGTGTGCAGCAGCACCAGGAGTCCACCAGGGACGCTGGGGTGTGCAGGGGTAGAGTGAGGTGGCTAAGGAGAGTGAACTGTTAGCACAACCCCATGGCAGAGCTTCAGAGAGGGACAGACCTGTTTGGAAATTCTAGCTCCGTCGCTGAGCAGCCCTGTGAGTGTGAGCAGTTACTTCCCCTTCCCTGCGCTGGTCCTCAGTTTCCCTTTCTGCAAAGTGAAGAAGACAGAAAAAGAAAAACAAACAAAAAGCAAGCACCACCTACTGTGACAATTAAAAATGACCATAGGAGGGAGGGCTAGCATAGTGCCAGACCAGGCACATCCTAGGTTCTCAGGAAACGCTCCTATGCCTGCTGGAATGTGTTTTTATGGAAAAGCACACACCTCCTGGAGTGTCTGGACCCCCCAGGCTGTCTGTGTGCTGTCCTCTCCTCTACTCTGACTCCTCTGATACAGGTTCAAGCTCCCCTGATGCTTCCCTGGGCTTGTTTCTTTTTTTTTTTCTTTTTTCCCAGTCCGAGGCTTCCTGGCTTTGCTCAACCCTAGTCATACAGGTTGGTTTTTAGAGCAGACACCAACAGATGAAATTGTGCCTATGAGTCAGTTCAACCCGTCCCAGACCACCCAGTGTTCCCACTGGGTTTCTGTGCTGCTCCTAGTCTCTTACAGATGCCTGTTAGGAAGCTTCCAGAAGTTGGCCTTTCTGGATGTGTAAATATCTACCCTTGAATGAGGTGCTGCGGTAAGTTAGGGGAGCAGAACACAGCTCTGGATCCGACATGAGTCCCACAGCCTCGCCCAATGGCTGGGTGCTACTAGGGCTCAGAAACTGATACCTCAAAATACGGCACTTTGACAGGCTGAACTGAAGAAGCAGCCTCGAGCTGTCTCTGACCTCCCCCACCTCCTGTCTTCCAATCCTCTGTCTCTCCCAAAGCACAGGATGACGCTGCTCTCTGAAGTCCCTTTACCTACCTACATCCCAGAACCACCAAAGAAGACAATGCCCTCGGGTCCCTTCCCTGAGTTTTCCTTAACTGAACCCATCTCAGGAAGAAAGACTGAAGTCTGTCACCACAACTGGGCAGACTTTTGTCACAAACCACTATCTGCTCTGTGAGCCCAACAGACTTTGTCCCAGGTCATTGTATGTTCTTCAAGCCCATTGAATTCCCCTAAAAATCATTTACTACCCCCCTAAAATCATCCACACTTCTCCACAGCTCCCTTTCCCCACTGAGAAGAAGGGGGTGTAACCATCTGTATCTCATTGGGTTACTGGAGAATCATTCTCCTATGAGTCCCCCGTGCTATGCACATTAAAATAAATCTACATGCCTTTTTTCTCACGTTAATCTGCCTTTTATGAGTTGATTTTTCAGCAAAACTTCAGAGAGTGAAGGGGAAGTTTCCCTTGGCCCCTAGAGTGCTTTCCCCTCTTCCTCCCATGGTGAGAGCCAGCCTTTAGCAACTTCTGGAAGAAAAAGGACCAAGCAGCTCTGTCCCAGCAGGCAATATAAAGTCTCCTCGTCTGCCTTAAGGTACTCATCTGAGCCTTCAAACCTCCCCACGTGGTGGCTTCTTCCCAGAAAGAATGCTCTGCTAGGGCATGAGGGAGGTTGGGGGTCAAGGCTGCAGGGCTGGGGCCACTGATCTCTCTGTGCCTGGTGCAGGAGCAGGTAGAGGAGCAGGTACAGGCTGCCCTCTGTCCCCCACAGGCCCACTCCCCACCTTCTTCTCATTAGGAGCAGCTTGTGACAGCACGAACAAACAAGACCCCTGTTTCTCCTCTACATCCCTCTTAAAATATGCACACTTGGGTTTTCTTAAAAGCTGCCAACTTGCCAATCAAATAAGTCAAACTATGTGTGCTTATAGGAAAGAACTGGGAAAAGGCCAAAAGGGAAAATATTTGCAATACACATGAAAAGGTGATGTTTTCTTTTGTGTATAAAGAGTTCATATAAATCAATAAGAAAAACATTTGCCACCCCTCTAAATAAGGAAACAGCATGAACAAAATAGTCTCCTAAAAGAACATGTGACTTGTAAATAAGCATTTGACAGCATATTCAGCCCCACCAATAATCAAGAAAATGCAATCACAAATAACTACATATGTCTCTCATCTACAGAATTAACAATGGTTTAAAATTTAATGTTTAATTCTGGCAAGAGGCTCTGAGGTGAGCACTGGTACTCTTGATTGGGGAGAAAATAAATTGTCACAGCCACAGCTCGTGAATGTATCGAGTAATTCCACTTGTTGGAATACAAGCTAAGGAAAAACGTATGAAATCCAGATATTTATGTTCACGTGGTTTATCTCAGCATTATTCAACTGGCAAAGAAAAGGAAACAACATAGTAAATAAAACAAATTAAAGAGCTTTTATACTTTTATACAGGAAAATGTTTATGACATAATGTTTTGTAGTGAAAGCTCAGCATTCAAAATCGCACATTCAGTAAAATCTCAATAGTATAAAGCAAATACCCCAAACTGTATAAAAAAACTGAAAGTAAATAACCTTAATGTGCTAGAGATTAAGAGTGATTATTAGAGTTTGGGTTTCTTTTTTTTTTTTTTTCTCCACTTAACTGTTTTTCAACAAAGAGCATCTATTACTGTGATGAAGGGCAAAATCTTTCAATAAAAATTGTAAAATGGCCAGGCCCAGTGGCTCACGCCTGTAATCCTAGCACTCTGGGAGGCCGAGGCGGGAGGATTGCTTGAGCTCAGGAGTTGGAGACCAGCCTGAGCAAGAGCAAGACCCTGCCTCTACTAAAAACAGAAAAATTAGCTGGGTGTGGTGGCACGTACCTGTAGTCCCAGGTACTTGGGAGGCTGAGGCAGGAGGATCACTTGAGCCCAGGAGTTTGAGGTTGTAGTGAGCTGTGAGGATGCCACTGCACTCTAGCTGGAGTGACAGAGCGAGACTCTGTCTCAAAAAAAAAAAAGTTGTAAAAGGCCCAAGTAACATCTACCCACCTCCATTTGTACGGGCTCACACCCAGGGCACAGAAACAACAGCAGGGGACCTCTAAGCCCCCTCCCAATAAGGGGGCCAGCACTGAGTGTGTATTAGTTTGCAGTGGGATTTGGAGGGCAGGAATCCCCTTTCCACGGGCAGTTCCTCCCTGCATAGTACTGGGAAGGAAGAGAACATTCCCCTCTAGGACTCAACCATATCCTGTCACCCCTTGGAGGGCTCAGCAGCTTTTACTGGCCGCGCAGTACAGTTGATAAAGAGACGACCAGAGCTGAGTCTCCATCCTGGCTGCGCAGCCCTGGACAAGTTCTTGTCACTGATCTGAACCTCAGGGTTTTCACCTTTAAAACGGGCCCTTGGCAATGCTGTCTTTGAGGGCATTTAAGGGAATTAAATGAGGTAAGAGTTGTTTTATTGTTACAAGATATAGCTGAGCTTTTTCTACTTCATGAATAAATATCCAACACACAAAAACACGCTAATAATGCCTTTCTGTGACTTAATGTCCAACGCTTACCATATAATCTAATTTTTCATTTAAAATTTAAATTATTTTACCTTCTTAAAATAGTAGTCATTTCTTTAAAATTAGACACTTCTATGGTTGAATTTTCTAAAATATATCCAATGTTTCCCTGGTAGCTAAACTACTGCTCCCTATGAAACATTATTTACCTTCTTTACTGAATGACCTGGAGCCCTTACTACACAAACAAAGTGTGTATGTCAGGGGAAAGGGGACCAATACCTCTAAGTAACTCCTATGTGCTGAGTAAGACATTGTAATTATCTCATTAATTATTAATTACCTAATGTGTTACTCACAATAGCCTAACTTTGCAGGTTGTTCCAATTTCATGGATGAGAAAATTGAGGTTCAGAGAAGAGAAGTAAAATGCTGAATGTTACCCAGCTATTAGGCACTAGAGTAACTAACCCAGATCTAGTTCCAAAGCCCTGGCTCCCCAATAGCATAGGGAACAGTCACATCCTCCGGTTATGGCTGAAGCTGAGATGCTTTAGTTCTGTAATAAATGTTACTTTGTTCTTATGCCTTTATAGTTAGTAGGGCTGTCACTCCTGTTGGTTGTTTAGGTAGGTAGTTAGCAGATTAGTTCATTTTTTGGCTTCCTTTCTGTAAGAAATTCTTGTAACATTTTGGTGCTTTTAACCTGTCCTACCCTGAGAAATTAAAGAAGCAAACCTCTTATGATAATGTCTAAGGTCAGTGGGTTCTAAGTGAGCCTCTAAAAGGTCCTCCTGTAAGTGCAGTACAATGACTTGGTGATTTGTTCTTTGTTTACCTGGTGGGACTTTCTGCCCCAAACTCTCCATTATTATGCATTTATGAATTATGCATTTCAGATAATTAATGTTATTTTCTCTGAATATGGAGGGAGGGGTATTATTGTCCCACATGGACATATATGTATTATAAAACAAAATGTTAAATTGTCACAGTAATCCTTGCTAGTTTCTATTTATTAAATGCCTTTCCTGATTCCACTGTGATTTTATAATCACTGCCTCTGTAAAACCTTGGAATGTAGGTGTTCGTGTGTCCATTTTATAGATGAGGAAACCAAGACTCAAACGCTTCCACACCTGGCCAAAGGCATTCTGTGAATAGTTCACTCCAAGTCAATGAGTGTGTTAAGCATGGAAGTTTGATTAAAGATCTCTAAGCAGTGAGCGTTCTTCAACATCTAACTACAGTGAATTATGAATGCTTCCCCAGTGTGTCAAGGCTGCCTGGAGTTTGTGCAGCCCAGGAAGAGGTTGGTAAGGCCTCTGCCTCGCACACCTCCAGGGGACAGCATCTCATTATGTTCAACAGGGATGGCACCCCCCCCTTGGCATGGCCATGTATCCTACAGACAGCTGGCACAGTGCAAGAAATGGCAGAAGGTGGGGGAGGGGCCATAACAGTGCTTTGGGGCTTTAAATAAACAACAATGCGGAGCAGCACAGGAAAGATCAGACATCAGACATGAGAAGTACAGGGTGTTCTCCTGTCTGGGGGGGGCGGGGGCAGTTTAAAAACAAGGGCAACACGGCCTCAAGTTCCCTGCCTTCTCTCTGGGGGGAGGAGGACATATAACTATATTATATAACATAATTTGTGGGTGGTGGGGGTTGACTCCATTTAACTCACAAAAGATAATTTTTTTAAAAAGTTTTAATTGTATAAATAGGGTGAATTCTCCATAAAGTCCACTATGTCTGTAAGCTTCAGCCAAAGGTGATTGTAACAAATCACGTGGCCCTTGTCCAGAAATTCTCCTAATACTCCTTCCCAAACATTAGCCCACCAGTGGGTACAGGGCCGAGGGGTGGGCAAGGCAGGGACTGTCCCCAGGCACAAATGCCCTGCACCTGGCTCAGAGGCCGCCCGCCAGCAAGCCGCAGAGCAGCCGGCCAAGATTTAAGCACAGGTCTGCCCTATTTGGTCGCCATCCCTGACAGTGCTGAGCCAGGCCGGCATGTCACATCTGGGTTTCTCAGGGTACACGTGGGAATTCGCAACCACAACCTCTGTATCTGGTAGTGGCGGAGGAAAACAGAAACAGGAAAAAATGTGATTCTTGCGCAGGAAAGTTGGAGCGCAGAGGAGTTCAGAAGTGGGCGGGTGTGTGTGTGTTTAAAAAAAAAAAAAAAAAAGTTTGGAAACCCCCCCCAGCCAAGTCTGCGGAAAAAAATAAATGAAGTCTGCCTATCTCCCGGCCGGGGCCCCTCCCCTCGGCCCGCGCCGAGTGTGACCCAGGTGCCGCTTCCTCCCGGCCGCTGAGGGTCAGGAGCCCGCGAGCGCGACCCTCACCGCGGCTCGTCGCGTCCCCTCGGGCCTGCCCGGGCTGTCGCCCAGGACCTTCGGCGATGAGCGGCCTCAACGGCACGTCGCCGCCCCCCCGCGACGGTGAGTTCCCGCCTGGGGAGGGAGCCCGGGGACCCACGGCGGGCCGCGGCCCGCAGCGGCGCGGGACCAAGCCGCGGCCACGGACCCCGGGTGTCCTGGCCCGAGCCCGGGCTCCTGGCGTCGCCGGGCGCTCGGGCTGCGCGGGGTCCCCGTCCCGCGCCGCGACCCGAAGGCGCCGCCTCTGCGCGCGGAGCCTGGAGAGGCCGCGGGCCCGCCCGCCCGCCCAGCCAGGGTGCGTCCGCTCGCTGCTTTCTGTTTCTTTGTGTGGGGCTGGTGAAGTGTCTGGGGCCGGAGCTTGTCCCTCTAAGAGAATAAATAAGGCGCCCACTGGGAGGAGAGGCAGCGCATTAGACAACCACGAGTCCACATCACAAGTTGCTTTCTGTGCGTCTGCCCAGCCAGGGGACGCCTGGGCAGGACTCAGGGTGAACTCCAGGCGACTGGAACCATTCCCAGGGACCCGCTGTCCCCTCTTGTGCAGCCAGAGGCACACAGTGTAGGGGGAAGCCGCTCGGCTTGATCCTTTTGGGGATTTGTAATTCTTTACTGCTTGTTTTCTCTCTTTTTAAAACCAGCATGTTTTCTTGCTGACAGGAAATCACATGCGATGTGATTCTTTGTAGATGCTTGGAGACATTGCTGGGCCTCTCCCAGCCCTCCTCTGCCACTGGGGCTTTTGCAACAACAACTAGAATCTTAATTAACAAAAAAAATGAATAATGTGTATCCCTTTTACCGCCACCCTGGCTATGTCTGATTATTAGTCTGTTAGAGAGGAGATATTCTGAGCCTATAATGTAATCATATTAAATTATTAATATGAGAATGATACGGGTATTGGAGACACCAACTCTTTTATAAAAGTCTTTGAAGTCCAGCTGTTTGTGAGGCCTCACCCCTCACCAGGCCCGGGCTTGGGGGTGGATGAGTGTGGCTTGGTCTGTGTGTGTACCCGGCAGGGCATGTGCCCGTGAGAGGTCTGGGTCAGCCTGGGGGTGCACAGGCACCAGCGGGGCATGGAGCAAGGCCTCTCGGTCTGCCTGGGGATCATTTGCGCCGCTTACTAGCAAGTTACCCTCTCTTAGCTCCAGTTTCCTCATCTGCAAAATGGTTTTGGGAATTAAGTGTGCATAAGTGGCTCAGCATAGACACTGACACAAACTAAGAGTTCAGTAAATGTCAGGCATCTTTATATTAATTTTACGTGGCACTGTGGATCCCTGAGTTCATGTGCTTTAGTGTGTTTAGTGTATATGTGTCTTACTTGAGCTCTCGTGTGTGTGTGTGTGTGTGGCCAGGCCTGGGTTAAGGGGCAGAAGCTACTGTGTTCCTTCCAGTTCAGGCACTGAGGAAATGCAGGCTGCAGCCATTGCGCTATCTGCGGAGGACAGGCTTGCCCAGCCCTGCTCCCACCCTCGTCCCCGCCCCAAAGCCATTCTCCAGGATTCCAGTTTCAGACCTTGACCAATGACTGCCAACACCTCCCCGTGGGGACTCGTGGGGATGCATCCCCTACTTGGATGCCATTCCAGATTACCCTTCGGATTTAATTTATGGCAGGTCCCTGCTGTGGGAGAACTGTGGGGCCCTATATCTTGCTGCTAACTCAGGCAGGATGTGTCTATATCCTGTCTCAGTTTACATAGCTGCTCCTCAAATCCTGAGGTTAGAGTGGAGAGGACCCACTTCTGCCGGCCAGGCCTGCCCTGCCCAGCTAGGCTCAGCAGGCTCTCCTGGGCCTGATGCCACAGTTACTGCAAGCAAGGCCTGCGCAGTACTGCCTTGCCCTTGGATGAAAGTGGTCAACGCTCAGTGAGGAGACGGCCAGATCTAGCAGCTTTATATAGAATCCACCACCGCCTCTGGCAGCAGCAGAGGATTACACTAAGTGCCAAATGAAATTCCATCTCAGCCATTGCTCAATCCCTCCAGATAGTGGCGGTGTTGGAGTCACATGGCGCTGGCACCGTCAGCAGCTGGACCTTTCCAAGGGGGCCCATGGTTGGGCAAGTATTTCTGGGGACTTGCAGAGCATCCTGGGAGGCAGATGGGTGTGGGGTAAGAGGCACTCTGTGTTTGCAGCGGAGACATGTAAACCCAGCCGCAAGGACTAGGAAGAGGCCCCCTCAGCAGTGGTGAGAGGTTGGACAAGCCAAGTTGGTCTGCCTTTTTGGGTGAGATAGATAGACAGATAGATAAATAAATACCCAACTTATATGTATCTCAAATGACCTTCTGAGGACCCAACCCAAACACCTTCCAGTGACTAAGAGCACGCAATGGGCCAACAAGCACATGCTAAACAAAAAACCAGCCAAACAAACAAGCAGAAACATTTGAACAGTAAATGAAGTGTGAACAATAGGAAAGAGAAAGACACCTTCCTACCTCAAAGGCAATTACTTTACTGATTGGTGAGAATCCTTCTAGAAGTGCTATATGCATTTACAATTACTTCTTATTTTACATAATGAAACATATTTTATATTTTTCTAGTTCATCTTGCTTTTTTCCCTAGGAATATATCTTAAAGATTACACCTTAGCACCACATACAGACTAACTCATTCTTCTCAGGGCAACAGGGCACGAATTGTATGAATGTGTGAATGAACTCGTTCTTTTATTTAACCAATTCTTCTGCTAAACAGAGGAACATTTAGGTTGTGTACAGACTTTATTTAATTTTTTCTAACCTCACACAGTGCTGCCATGACAATCCTTATAAGTAGGGTTTTACGTGCATGTGTTTGTAAACCTTTAGAATAAATTCCCTCACCTCAGAATTTAATTTCTGGGACAAAGTGTGTATACATTTAAAATGTTAGTAGATACTGAGAAACTGCCCTCCTAAAGTTCACACTAGTTTCTAATGCTTACAAATAGCTTATGAAAGTCACTATTTCCCCACATCCTCACTCACAGTGCATAGTTTTGAGCTTGGCCAAACTGAGGGATAAAGAATGTTGTCACTTTGGAATGTGCGTCTGTAATTAAGTGAGGCTGACCATGCGTTCCTATCTCCATATTACTTTTTGGGGAAGTGCCTATTTATGCCTTTGTCTGTTTCCTATCAGCACGTGAGGAAACATGCCCCAGAAGTTAAATGATGTGTCCTGGTCACAAGGCGAGTGGGAGGCAGAGCAGAGACCAGAGCCCCACCCGTGCTGTGGAGTCAGCCTGGGTGTGACCTCTTCTCATGTTTGCCGGCGGTGGGACAGCTACAGAATACCTCACACCTCAGTGTTCTCATCTGTGAGTGGGAATAATAACAGCTACCTCCCAGAAGCCATGTGACAAACAAGAGCATAAGAGCCTGGCACTGTGCCCGGCAATAGCGGTGTCAGGGGTGGCTTACGTTAACAGAATTTATCAGAGCAAACCTGGCCTTCGCGTGCTGGTAATTTCAGGAGTCTCCCTCCAGACATCTGCTATTTTTTGTTTTTGCTAACATAACAACGTTAGTACTTATACACCACTGAGCCTTGATAAGGGCCTTGCCTGCATCTCCCATCCACACCTGGCAGGATAGGTGTTTTCTTACCTGTTTTACAGATGAAATACTGGAGGCTCAGGGGAGATAACCTGCCACAGGGCTCCCAGGTACTCAGAGTAAAGCCAGGCTGTGGACACAGGCTGTCAGACCCCACAGGCAGCTGGGGCCAACCTGTGGCAATGGGTTGTGTGTGGGTCTGCTGCCAGCGTGTGCCAGGCAAGGCACTTTCCCCACCATGGGGCTGTGGCTGCGGAGTCACTGCTGTGGCTTTATACCACACAGAGGGACTGCATGTGGCACACAGATTCAACCCTGATCCCCCACTGCCTGCTAGCACTCCCCTTTCTATGCTCAGACCTGGCTGGCCCCTCCCCAGGCCCCCTGCAGCTTTCTGGGTACACACCCCCCCACACACACACACTGTCACACCTGCTGATCTGTTAAGGCCCAGTTTATGCATTCCCACCTCACAGAACATTTTCCCACCCCTGGAAGCGGCCCTGGGGACATTTTGCAGCCCTGACAGATTTCTGTGTCTGTCTTCTTCCCAGAATTCTGACCTCCCACTCAGGGCCTGGCACAGAGAGGTGTTTAGGGCGCCGCTGTGAAATGGGTGGATGATTGCACAGATGACCCAAGGGCCCACACTAGGGCTCCCTACATTCCAAAAGCACCTTTTAAAAATCAGGCACTCGGGAGTTCCTAGCTCAGAGTTTGGCATATACTTGGAGGCCAGTAAATAACAAATTGAAGTGGACAGAAGTCAAACCGAAACAAGTTCTAAGAATGTGGTTGATGGGTCCCAGAAATCCCCACCTAGCCCCCCCAGCTTTCCTTACTCCAGCACAGGGTCGTTTGTCAAACCTTCTCCCTGACTCCCCACCCCCACCTCCCTCTCATCTTGGCCTGGGGTTTTCTTCAGATCATTATATAATCTGAACTTCTGAGGGAGTTTCTGCCCTTAGTTATTATAAATTTTAATTTTTCTACATTCTTTCAGAACAGAGTTCCTCTACAAAGTCTTAGCCAATGGCAGAAACTGATGGGAGCCCATTCCCCCTCTTGCCAACTGGAGCCCAGCCCCCCCAACACTGGCTTCCATCTGGGCCATGGTGAGGGGTGAACGGGGCCCTGGCACGACCCCTCCAGCCACCGGAGAGCCTATGTGGTTCTGACCGCTTCCAGGCGAGTGCTGGGCCCAGGGAGGGTTGGCTGCCTTGCCTGGGGCCCCGCAGCCACAGGTCCCTGCTCCTTCTCCCTCCTTTATAACCTCTTAGAGCTTCATTACAGTCTGTCTTGTTTCTGCTTATTGAGCAGACTCCTTCCGTTTGAAGCTAGATGTCCCCTCTCTTATTGGCAAAACACTGGTTGCACACCATTTGGGACCCAGCAGGCATACCACTGACCCCTTTGCAGGGCTCTGAGGAAAGGAAGCTCTGTTTCAGAGCATGTGGGGGAGCAGGCCCTGGGCAAGGCTGCTTCAGTGTCTCCCTGCTCCCTGGCAAGCACACCCTGATGGAGCCGTTTATCTCTGCTCCGCATGTGACAGTTCTGACCACGCGCCTCTCGCAGAGAGCCTCTGCCACAGCCCCTCGCACCCCCTTCTCCTGCATGCAGTCTGCATGTTTTTGAGGGGCTCAAGTATGGGGCGTCCAGCTCACCTTACCCAGCTCTGCCTTTCTTCCTCCTTGGACTCTGGAGTGGAGAATCTTCACGCTTCAGCAGCAGCTGGTGGGCACATGTATTCTCAGCAGAGTCTTAAAGGGAAGGAAATTATGGTTTGCCAGATCAAAGCCATGGAAAACAATGATGCCTGCTGGCCCCTGGTGTTGGGTCTAGCGGTGACTTCTGTGTTCACCTGGTGGCAGAGCCCGCTGGCTGTGAGATCCACTTTCACTTGAGATGCTCACACAACCCTCTTGCTACAACCTACACAACCTCAGCAAGGCTAGTGGCTTCAAGTTCAGATTACCCTTGTATATTCTTTTTTTAAAAAAAACATTTAGTTCAAATATACTTTGTGCCAATTTGCTAGTGATGAAGAGGTTAGCTTTGAAGTCCCAGGATGAGATTTTGAATCTGGACCTGCTACAAGCTGGCTGTGGCCTGGGACGAGTTGCTGGGCCTCTTTATGTCCCAGTTCATCATGTAGATCAGGGCTGGCTTCCCAGGGGAGACACCCACACAGTCATGCAGGGCCCCGCGCCCAGCAGCGCCCTGCACTCCCTTGGTTTAATGCTCTGCTGTTGCTGTCACCATCTTGAAATTCCTCATTTTTAACAAGGGGCCCCATGGTTTTATTTAGCACTGGCGTCTGTGAATTCTGTAGCCAGTCCTGATCCCATAAATGGGGATAATAATAATCTCTAGCTCAGGAATTTGTTCTGAGGATTAAATGTAATCTCGCAGATGAATTTCCTGTGTAGTGCCTGGTGCATGTTCGCAATTATGCTTAATCACTGCCCCTTACTGAGTACGTGAGTGTGTCGAAGTGACGGTTCCCTCCCCACCGCTCAGTTCCTTTCCCACTGCCCGGCCTTGTCTCTCTTTGCCCATTTGCCATTGAAAATCATACCCAGAGAGAGGGGACCTCCTGCATCTGCCCAAGGCCCACAGAGCCCAGGGCCAGGCCCTCTACCCGGCGGGGGTGCCTCCTCTTCTATAGCTGTGTGAGCTGCTCCCTGGGAGCCCTGCTGGCAGCCTCCCAGCACTGCCCTTCATGTTTTTATCAAAGAGCTGGCTGCTGTGGCAGAGAGCAGCCCAGAGAACGCGCGGTGCCAGCTCGGGCCTCACACACCAGCTGCCGAGTTAGAGCAGACCTCTCACCTTCTGGACTGCGGTCTTTTTACCTCCTTACCCCCTGCCTCATCCGACCACCCACCCCTCAACTGTGGGCGTCTCAGCTGTCTGGTCCTCCATGGGGAAGAGTAGGCTCCTCACAAGCACCCTGTGGGTGAAGGAATGAGAGAATGCATAAAGGATGGGTGGAAGGATGGATGGATAGAGAGTCCAGCCAGTGTAGACAGCCTGCAGAGGGTGCCGGGCCCCACACTCACTCTCCCAGCCCCGGCTCTGCTCAGCTCAGCCCCCAGCTCTCTCCCACCGGTGCTCCTTGCCCTGCACCCTCCCTGGAGTGCACGTGGGGCCCTGCCGAGGCCCACCTGGCCCTAGTGCACTCCACTCCGTTTCTCCCTCCCTCAGCCTGCCCCGCGGGCTCACAGCTGGGACTCTCAGCTCGGATGGCTTTGGCGTCCCCCCACCCTCCCCGGGAAGGGCTCCTCCTCAGCCCCGTCCAGCCCACACCCCAGGCCCCCCACTCCTGTGAGGGGGCCAGGCCTTGCTGCTTTGACCATGCCCTGGGACGGGCTTGTCCTTTGAATCACCTCCTTTCAACTTCTGCAAAACTTCTCATTTCAGTGAAAGTAATTTCAGCTCTGGCTGAAAATCCTTAGTATTCCTTTTCTTCCTTAATTTTGTAATCTCTTTTTTCATTTTTCACAAACGCTGTGAGTGATCCTGACCCATCCTGCTCTCAGGGCGACTGCACCCCTGACTCAGCATGGGGAGCGTGGGGACACGGGTGTCCCTCACAGACGCCACCTAGGTCCACCCTTGGCAGAGAGATTTTCTTCTCCGTTTTGCATGTGGCGATACCGAAACTGGCCAGTGGTGTGACTTGCAGGGAGCCCCTTGGCCCGCACCCACCCCTTCTCTTCACCCTCCACACTCGGGCTTTCCAGGAGGGGCTCAGCCAGGGCACACCCAGCCTCAGCACTCTCTGAATGTTTTAGTTTCTTTTCAGATCAGGAGGAAGGAAATGAACCTTCAAGGTCAAAGAGTGCATTTGTATTTATACCAATATAACCATACAATATGATTAACATTTGGGAGGAGAAGGGACCCATAAAGGCAGCACCTGGGCCCGTGGAAGTCACCCTGCGGCCCTAGACTCCCATCCGAGGCCGAGAGGCCTGGGCCACTGGGCCTCTCCCAGCCCGACTCTGCCCTCCGCGCCCGGGCTCTGCCGCTCCTCGGCAGGGCAGTCCTGGTTCCCCAGCAGTCCTGCCACCACCGTGGGGGCCCTGGGCTGGGCAGCTGCAGTGGCGGCTGTCTGTGCCAGCCTGTGGCCCTGCCCTGTGAAGCTGCACCAACAGGGTCGCAGGCACGTGCTCAGGAGACCCGGGGCGCTGTCCCTCTCGTGCGCTCTCCATCGCCATCTTTCTCTTACTTTTTTGGCCTTTTAAGCCATGAAATTAGGCCGATCTTCACTTAAAAGTTTAGAAGTAAATTTTCTTTGCCCTGTTTCATTATTATAGAAGCAATTTTTGTTCGCTGTAGAATTGTAGGCACAAGACGGAGAGGCAGGACGCAGGAAGATTCTCTCGGGGACGAGGGTGATTGTGGGACAGTCTTCCCCCGTCCGAGGTGTCAGTTGCCCACGGCCCAGGACAGTTAGGTAATTTGTGTGTGAAAGGGAGAGACCACATGCACATAACTTTTCTACAGGATATTGTTATAATTTTTTAATTTTATTATTAGTTATTATTGTTAGTCTCTTACTGCACCTAATTTATAAATTAAACTTTTTCATAGGTATGTATATATAGGAAGAAACATAGTGTACATGGGGTTTGGTGCTATCTGTGGTTTCAGGCATCCACTGGGGGTCTTGGGATGTGTCTCCCACGGATAATGGGGGACCACTCTGTTCATAGGACAGACAGGGGATAACTGGGAGGCAGCGCAGAGGGAGATCTGGGCAGATATACGACTGGAGGACCTCAGTGTAAAGAGGCCACCCAGGGAGGGGCCCAGAGGGGAGCCTTGGGGGGCCTGCTGGGGTCACTGGATCACCTCGGATTGGAGCACGGGGGGGATGGGAGGAAAGGATGAAGCCAGGGTCTCGGCACAGGTGCCAATGCTGGGAAGGTGAATGGCCTGGGCAGGGGCCCGTGCTGCTGTCCTCCATACCCAGCCAGGATAGATATATACGTGGTGCCTTGTTTGGGCCTGAAGACTTTGCATAGATATAGATATTATTCATTCAGTTTACAAATAGGGAAACTGAGGCTCAAGGAGGTGATTTCCCCAGGGCCTCACTGCATCCTTAACCCCCTCCAGCCTTGAAGCCAGGTGTGCCTCCCTCCACCTCTGGGGCTCTGCAGCAGGCCCTGCTGGGAGGGGCTCCCCGACCCCTCCCCTGCCACTTGTGCTCCCTCTGCACTCCCTGCCCCCACCCATCTGGTGGCCTGGCAGCTGCGAATGCCATGCTCACTGTGGTGCACAAGGGCCAGGTTGTGAGTGTCCTGCCAGCCCAGATCAACCCACTCCCCAAAGGAAGCAGTGGACAGCTGCCTCTCAGGGTCACTGCAGGGACACTGGAGAGAATAATGCCCCCACCAATTCCTGGAATGCCTCCACCACAGAACCACCCATGGGCTGGCAGCTTTCTCCTGTGTTAAAATAAACCAAGCCAATAAACCAAGCCAGCCATAGGACCACCGTCACCACAAGACTGCAATTTCTGTTACGCTTTGCTAGGCACTTTCAAATCTATTTCTTCCCTTCGTTCAAGAGGTGCTACTCTCCTCCTTTCACAAGAAAATAAACTGAAGCTCAGGGAAGTTAAGTGATTTGGCAGAATTCACACAACCAGGGGATGGTGGATGGAGCCAGACTGGAGCACGGGTCCCTGACTCCTTTGTGAGTGCAATGTTTGTGCCACAGAAGCTCACGCGACGGGTTCTTAAGGGGGTGAGCTGAGGCTGGGACTGTAGGTCACTGAAAGGAAGAAGCTCTGACTGATGCTGGCCTTCCATCCTCCCGCCACGTGCACACGCGCACACACGTGCTCACATGCACACACACACAGACACAGGCTTTGCCACACGCCAACTCCTGGCCTTCCTCAGCAGCAGACAGGTGTCAGCCACGGGTCTGGGCAGAGGGGAACTCTCTTGGGGATCTGGTTTGGGCTGGGACAGGGCATTTGGTCCGTAGGTCCCACTGACCTCCCAGAGATAACTGGACAGAAATGTAAGAACTGCTGTCTACAGTGTCTTTTGATCTTGGACGTAAGGAGCCCTATGCCTTTGAAGCTTCTTTCTACACCACTATTTTGGGACACTGTTCCCATTTCTTTGCCTCAGTGTTGAGTGTCTGCTGTGCGCCCAGCTATGGGCAGTATGCTCAGCTCTCCTCCAGCGTCTTGTGTCTGCGTCTTGCCCAAGGTCAGTGCTGCCATTATACTCCACCTGGCAGACAGGGACATGTGGATTTGGAGAATCACAGAGGTTGTTTTGGTTGTTTTTGGTTTGGGTTCAACATTGCCTGTCCTGCGCCCTCCTGTGTGCTCTCCGAAGAGCCCGTCTGAGTCTATTCATACAGACAACAGAGGCTCCCTTCCTCTGGCAAGTCATCTGTGCTGCACAGCCACGTACCAGCACTTAAATTCTTGGGTCACTTTCCAGATATGACTCCCAGACTCATCCCCGTTTATTCCCAGCCTAGCACATGATGTGGGTCCTTTTATAAGTCCCATGTCTGCAGCAAGTCCCTGGGTAGCAGGCGACCTGAGCCCTCAGCCTCTCTATCCACTAGTAGTGAGTTCAGTCCAGAGCCCCACCCTTCAGATCGCCACAACCCAAAGTCATGAATGTTGATTTTAATCCAGTGAGTCCCTACTGTGTGCAAGATGCAGTACAGGTGATATAGACCCTGTCTTCAAAGGATCTTCAACTGAGTTAGGGAGGCAAGACCCAAGAACACCGGAGAACAAAGCAAGTCCAAATGCTGTTCAGAAACACGTGGCCTGGCAGGCCACTCGCCACACTGGGCTCAGGCATATGGAACAGTGCCATTCTCCTCTGTGGTGAAGGCCACATCTCCCTGAACCTTCAAAAAACGTGGCTTCCCACCTGGGGTCCCTGCCCCAAAAGGCACGCGCACACACACACAACAAAATGGTGTCACAGATACAAATCTTCATTGCGATTCTTATTTTTGATTAATTTTTAGCAGCAGTGACAATTTTACAAAATTAATTCTTAGATGAAGTCCAGAAATATAAAAGAGATAAAAAGCCCATCTGATACAGTTGTATAGGGAATGAGAGGCCTAGTGACCACACCCAAGAGCCTCTTGTGACAGGTAATGGCTCACTCCTGAGACAAGTGTGAAAATTACTGCCTGGTGCCTTCCAAAGCCAGAGCAGGTAACTGCTGTCCAGCCGCCATTTGCTGTCAGTGAAGACACTTTGGGGCTTGAATCTCGGGGGATCCTTCCGTATTAGACATCTCTACCCCATGCAGTTATAAAATGCTCTTATTGTGGTTAAATGCTCGCCTATAGCCAGACTACAAGGTACACATTGCTGTTTATCACTTTACCAATTAATTCCCAAGAATAGTTCTTATCAGACCTCAGGAGCTCTATTCTCAGACTCCAAGAAGAAAGTCTGAAGCTCTGGAAAAGAAACTGATGGAAAATTATATTATGAGAGTAATTCATCGACAAATGCTTACTCGTCACTGTACACATCCTGGTTCCACCATCATTGGAAACTCCTGGGGTTATGGTGGGTCCACCCTGTCACCAGTCCTCAGGACTGAGAGGAGACAAAGAAAGCGCAAGACACTACCCTGCCTTCAGAGCATTGTTGAGCTTCTTGGGGCAGCAAGGTTCACGAGAGCATCCAGTCCTCCTGGAGAGAAGTTTCTTATCACATGAATTCAGGTTTCAGATCAAATTGCCTATGACTTACTGTGATTATTCCCTGAAATAGCAAAATAGCTATCTAGACATTTAAAGAATAACTTCAAGGAATACAACTCCCTGATGTAAATCAGTGCCTTTCTAGTGAATGTGAAATTATGGTGAATTTCCACCTAACAAGATACAGTTTTAACCTATTGAACTAAAATCTTGTGCTTGAAGAGACAAGTTATCAATGATCCTCGTGTGGACTGTTGAGAACATCCCAACTCTGGAAAATGACCTACGTAAAGACAAGCTGCAAGGACGTGTAACAGGAAGAACAGTGCCAACATACAGAGCCCCAGCACGCGCGGGACGGGCCGGCGCTGCGCAAGCTCTGGGCAGACGTTGTCGAGCCGTGCTCGTCTTGGCTGTCATCCTGTGCTGTGAGGCGGGGACCCTGGGTGGGGCCTTCTGCCGGGTGCCGGACACGGCTGGGAGTGACGCGACTGTGATTCGAACCCGGGGTCTAAGCCCTGGGCCATCCGCTAACCCCTGCATATCACCACCCCTCGTCTACGCAGGGAACGGGGCGTTTCAAGGGAGAGCAGAGTTTTCTTTCACGGGAGGAATGACAGTTGGCTCAAATAGGCCAAGTACCTTTGTTTGTGTCAGGCTTTGGTGATTATCCCAGGTCATTTCCTATTTAAGAGTCCTAGAGTCTCTGGAAAACCCTCTGGAACATGCTATTTATAAACAATTCATTTGAATGAAATGATGTTCGTCACTGAGAAAACAAACAACGCTGGCGGAAGTCAAAATACATCCTTGAGGACATTGCAGTCCCTGGTGGATGAATCAGTGGTGCCCTTCAGAGTTCTGGTGCCCAGTGAGCCCTTGTTTCCCACTCGTGGGCACGTCCGAGCCTTGCTCTTCTAATTTCCTGGAGGCTTTGCGTCTCTGTCTAACTCCCTTCACTGTCCTTTTCTCCCTCTGTTTCCAGGGTGGTGCTTTAGGTAAAAGCCGTCTCTGAGGTTGCGACATCTCATAGGCACAATTATCCGAGTTCCTGGCCATGTCTCACCCTCCTTGTCCCAGGGCTGTGGGAACAGAGGCTGCTTGTCTGAGCGGATGAAAGGCTGGCCTCTCGCTGCCCTGCCTCCCACCCCGGAAAGCCCTGATGGTTCTCAAAGACGGCTCTGCTTTGAGCTCCCCGCGTGTGGGGCCCTCCCCAAGGAGAGACGAGTTCTCCTCTGCCCTGTGTGTGATGTCTCCTGAGACAGGATTGCCCAGAGCTCCTCCAGCCTCCTGGACTGAGCCCTTGGTTCAGCCAGGCTGTGGCCACTTCGATAGGGCCCTTCTGGAACCGCGACACCCCCAGGGCTCGGGATTCCCTGAAGAGTCCATCGTGGCAGGGTCTCGCCAACCAGTGCCGTCGCCACAGCACATTCACGTCCCTCGTCCTCTCTGTTCTCACCGCAGCCTGGTACAGCAGCGGGCGGAGGACGTGTTGTGTTCACTGAGCTCTCCCTGTGTCGTCATGTGCGCAGGCCGTCCACGTGCGCACAGGGAGGGGAGCGTTATTACACACTTCCCTAGAAGACGTGTCTGGGGTCTGCCTACAACTTGGTATCCTGAGCATTCCTGAATAAATAGGATTTGGAAAGGTATGAAGTAACTGTCCTAAAGCCACAGCAATAGCAAATGGCAGAGCCAGGACTGGAATTCAGGAGTTGTCCTCCACCTCTGTATTCCACAGGCTCACCTGCAGGCAGACAGGACCACCCTCTTCTTCTCAGTAATTCCAAGACGGCAAATGGCTTCGTGCTTAAGCACTGCTTGATCGTACCCATTACGCACACACACACATATGCACACATGCATGCACGTGTGTACACACACGCTGTCGAGGGGACCAAAGTGGCACCACCCGCACAGGGTCAGCCTCTTGGATTCAAGCTCAGGTCTCCGCCGAGCTTTTCATAGCTGGCACTGCAGGAGGGCTCCAACTCGTTCCTGCATGGGGATGCATGTGGTGCCTTGTCGCAAGGCGGGTCTTGGGACCCCGTCTCTGAGGGGGAGGTGAGACACCCACCTGCCATGTGCACCAGCAGAACACAGAATTGGCCTCAGGGGCAGGCAGCTTGCCAGGCTGTGTCTGAGTGTGCGAGGGTATTATATTCCTTCAGAGCATTCAAGCTGATGGAAAGGCTCCTCCACCCAGGCCTGCCTCTGATAAGCCTCCCAGGCAGTAGAAGCACAGAGTGGAGCCTCTTATCAGGTGGCCACAGAGGGATCTGGCAGCCCTGTGCTGGGTGGCGCGGTGCTGATAAAGTGGGCCTGGGCCAGCCGCTCATCAGCTGCTCTCCAGCTGCTCTCTAGCTGATCTCTGGGACCCATCCCTAGGCACTAACCACTCAGAAATAGAAGCAGTGAGACCCAGAAAACTTCCTTACTTTCTTAGACTCCAAAGCAGGGCAGGCTCCTGGTGGCTGCAGACAGCAGGACCTGATTGGAAACAAATGGGGAGACAGGTTTGGCCAGGAGGGCCAGCAGAGAAGGGGCCCTGAATGTGGTGGTGGTGGTGGTGGGAGCTGGTGCCTCCCATGGACCCAGTGGGGTTGTGTGTGTGGTTTGAGCCTGCTCAGAATTCCCTGTGAAGCAGATGCTACTATTCCCATTTTATGGCTAAGACTCTGAGACTAGGAAAGGAAGGAAAGTATTAAAGTCCTTTGTCTAATGTGGTGTGGTCAGGTTGGAAGCCAGGTTTGCTGGCACCAAAAGCCCAGGCCGCCTTCCTCCCTCCTGGGAGCTCTGGCTGGAGGGGTTCACTCTCCTCCCCGCACCCTCCACACACACACACACACACACACACACCCTGTTTGACCACAGTACATTCCACCTTCAGAAGTTAACTTCCATTTTCTAAGTTTCTATCACTGTTAAACCGCCAACATATTTGGAGATTTCAGACAAAGGACTGAACTGTCTGTGGATCTGGCATGCAATATTTGGGACATTCTTATATTAAAAAATTTTTCATTGTTTATCTGAAAGTCAAATTTAACTGGCATCTTGTATTTTATCTGGCAGCCCTAGTAGGGCAGGACCTGGACATGGGTGTTTTTGAAAGGGTTCCAGATGATTCTAACATGCAGAGTTGAGAACCAAGGGCCAGAGGCTCCTGCTGTGTGCATCCACCCCCTGGAGCCTTCACAGTGGATGGAGCGTTCCTGGTCTTCAGAAACATCCTCAGTGAAGCTTCTTACTCATCCTTTGCATCTGTCTCGTGGATACCTCTCACAATGGTTAGAAACCTATTTTTTACTTAAATTTAAAAATCTGAGACACATCTTAATTTTTAATACTTTAAACAATGTCATTGTGGAAGTGATTACATAACTGGATATATGGAAATAAAGAATAGTAAATGATTATTCAGAACCCTCCTACCTCTCACATCACGCTCATGTTTCCTTCCTTAACTTCTAGTCATGCTCCTGCCCGAACCCCAAACTCTCAGACCTCCATCTGCCCAGCCTTGTTAGGTTTGCCTTCCTGCAGCCCCTACCTCACACCCAGACCTCCCTGTCCCCTACTCCCTGTGTTGCCCTGTTTCTCTCTCTCAGTAGCTTCCCAGTGCTCTTCCAGACGGTGGGTTCTCCTCCTCATCCCCATCCTACTTCAGCATTTCTAGCGAACCTCCTTGTCTGCAGTCTCTCCCGTGTATTGGCTGCTCATTGCCCACCTGAGAAGACCCAGCTTCCATAACCTGGTCTTCAAGACCTTTCGTTGTCCAGTACTCACCCAAGCAGGTAAATGATGAAATTTATTAATAATATTGAACGTGGTAGTGATGGTGGAAGAAGTAATAAGACAAGGAAAAGAAAGAGAGGAAATTAAGCTCATGACATGTACTGGATTTAGCCGTTTATATTCCTTCCTTTTTTTCTCCCAAAACCTCAGCTTTTATATTTCCCAAAACAAAATTCAAAAGTCATTATCTGAAAGGTGTCAGATAAAAAATTGCATTTATTTCAGTATGAAATCCTTTAAGTAGATGATTCATACTGACTCAGTATGAATCATCTGCTTAAATAGGATACAATTATCTGAAATCTGTACTGTTTCAGACAGTCTGGCTTCTCTGGGAGCCCCTAATCCTGATAGCTGCCTAATGTCTTTGTGGGTAACTCTGTTTTCGCTCTATTACTTAGTTTGCTTAAGCAAAGGCTTCTTTCCTTTATCAAAGAAATTAGCACACTGGTCAGTCTGACAGAGGAGTAGATAGTGTTTGTACTTACTTTTCCTCTAAGATCACGTGTTCGGTTTCAAGCCTGCTTTTGAAGTGCTAAGTCCCCTGATGAGAAATGCTGAGCAAGGCTTCCCGTTTGCATTGGCAGTGTCAAAACACCAGGACTGTGCCTGTTCCCCCCACCCCACCTTGTTCATTGATATTAACCGGTCGTCCGACTTCAGCCACACCACCCACACAATTCTGAAGTGAAACAGAGTCTAAGTTAGCTGACTTTTCTTTGATGAGTCTCCAGGGCATGTATCACTTTCTATGAAAGAAACATCTAATTTAGGTGGCAGTTGATTTGTGTCATGGGATTTCAACTGACAAGAGGCAGAGTTATGTATGTGTTTATGGCTTCTTTGCTTTTAAAAGATTAATGTTGGGCAAATATAAATCACAAGACCTGGACAGGGGCTGGGAAGATGGAGCAGGAGCTTGCCAGGGTGATGGATTGAAACGTATTTTAGAGTATTTTCATCTGCTAGAAAAACAGTGGGAGGATGAAGCCAGGGGGTGAAGAAAAATGTCTTTTTCTGCCCAGGCACAGAGAACAGACGGCACAGGGGTTGACCCTGGGGCAGGCAGCTTCCGGGCTCTGTCGCGGCTGCAGAATGAGGAAGTGAACTGGTGACTTCCTGAAGCCCCTTTCCTGCCCTGATACTCAGGAGGCGTGACTTGGAGGACCAAGGAGGGCCCAAGGCACAGCAGGAGGGACTCAGGAAGCCCCTGGCACTCCCTGCCCACCCCAGGCTCCCACACGCCCCTGTGTGTGTGGGAGGGGTTGGGGGGGAAGAAGGAGCCATTCTTACGTACCTGAGGACGATAAGAAGAGCTTTCACGTGCGGGCACCACCCCCCAGAGCCACACACACACAGCCTGTGTGCGTGCTGCCTGCCAGTCCTTCTCTGCAGAGGAGAGCGCTGAGGGTCAGAAAAGGGTGCATGCCGCTGGGACACAGGGGCCAGGATTCACCCCAGATCTCTCTGGAACCAAAACCCATGTTCCCCATGCCACCCATCAGGATGCCCCTTGAAGCACGTTTAAGGTGATTTTTGGAAAAAGCCGTTTGTTGGTATGCGTTTGTGTGCGCCTGTCCTTCTCTTCACCACTGCCCCAGTTAGTGTGCTCCCAATATTTGGATGGAAATGTGCCCTGTCTTTCCTAGCACCCTTTCACACACCAGTGTCACGTAACAGACCAGTCGCAGCATCACTAGCAATGATGGCTAACACGTCCAGTGCATAACCTCCCGCCAGGCGCCCTCGCCTACGAGCCTGACCACGGCCCTGTGGCAGCTCTCCCCCAGCCCACGGCCTGCGGCAGCCTTCCTTGCAGCCCTGCATTCCCACGGGACCCTGCTTCCTGCTCCTGTGTCTTTGCTGCCTTTCAGGGTCCTTCCCCGTCACACCCCACCCTTCTCAACCGTAAACTGTGGGCGCTGCTGTGTCGGCAACTTTGGCCTCCCCTTCCTCGGCACATCTTGTGGGGAAGCACTGCTGTCTGCCTGTGGATGGGGGGAAGACCCTTGCTGGAGTGGCTCCAGCTGAGTGTTTAGAGCTTCCAGGCTGCAGAAAGTCCCCTCCTGCCTCCTGCTCCTGCACCCCTGCAGTCCTGCTCACCCCGACACGGGCTCTGAGCTCCTGCCTGTCAAACCCAGTGAAGGAAGGAGAAAAACACTTCCCACATCCTGTTCGCCTACTGATGAGCCTTCTGGAAGCCCAATAACAAAGCGTGGATAACTAAATCATCATTATTTACACATGCAGCCCGATCGAGGACATTTAGTCATGTAATTAGGTACCTAATTATGCTGAAAATGCAATTATGTGATTTTTTAAGTGAATTAAGTGCTATCGAGAAGTGGTGGGATCCAGCTGAGAGCAGGGACCTCAGAGGGCACACAAGGGTGACTCTGGGTTGCACAGGGGCCACGTGGGCTGGACTCAAATCACATGGGTGAGCACACACGGGCACACGTGGGCTCACACACAGAGGATGCCAGCGTCACCTCTGTCTCCCCAGGACTCCACGAAGGCCTGCTGCACACCAGGAACTTAGTAAACAGCAGCCATTAATGTTGTTGGAAGCTTAGTGTGCATCTGTGGAGTGACCGTTTAGAGACTCAGAGAGTCTTAGGGAGGTTATTTATCCAGCGTGGAGAGGCAGGTGTATAAGAAAAAAACAATGATAGAAGGATCAGCTGGGACGTGTCAGGGGACGCTTAATTCAACATCACTTACTCATCCACCTGGCAGTGTGTCAGATGCTGACGCATGACATACAGCGCCCTGTCCTCTAGTAGCTCAAAAATTAATGCAGAGACAGGCAAAGCATTTTAATGGTGATATGAACAAGTTCTTCAGCAAACTACAGCCTGTGAACTACAGGCAACAAACATGTGGCCTGTTCCTGTGCAGTCAACTTGCTAAGACTGATGTTTACAATTTTAAAGGGCTCCTTCATTTCCACCCCATGCAGCCTGGGTTCCGTGGTCCATCGTGTGAGTCCCTCGCTGTGTGTCCTCAACTCCGGTGGGGGACCCACAGGGGTCTGGACTGCTTCAAAAAGCCAAACCCCACTACTTCCTTATAAATATGGGAGCGAACCTGTGCAGCCACATCGTTGAGAAAAGAAAGATTCGTTACACCTTGGGAGGAAGCAAGCAGTGTGGGTAAGGACGGAGAGACCGAAGATGGTCCCAGGGACCACGGGAAAAGGAGATGAGAAAGGGGAGGCCCGGAGGAGAAGCTGAGTGTGCACATTTCGGCACAAGGCGCTTTCCCACAAAATCGAAATCTGAGGGACAAGCGGGGCCTCCCCTCAGAGAATCCTAGCAGAGGACTCTCTCTAGGCTAGGGAGGGAGAGGAACTGTTCCAGCGTCTCCAGGAAGCTATTCAAACTGGAGGTGCCTGAGAAGCCAGCTGAGCAGCAGGCCAGGGAGCTCCGGAGAAGCGAGACCTGCGGCCGGGGGCCCCGCGATCCCCAGTGCCCAGCCCTGACCGGTTCCCTGAGAGTCAGGGCTCAGGTCTAGGCGAGGCTCTGGACTGAAGCCACAGCTCACATTCCTCCATCCACAGCTGCAGCCCAGGGAAGGAGCGAGGAGCTGTGTGGTCACTGCATGCACTAGCTCTTTTTCACTTGGTGCGTGTCTTTTTTAGAAATTAAACTGTCTGCTTGGAGCATCTCCTTACCGGGTTAGGCAAAGGATGTGCGAACACAAGATCCAGAGGGTCCCTCCGAGGGGTGGCCGTGGTCCTGCTGTCCAACAACAGCCCAGGGCAGGCTGTGGGAGTCACCAGACAGGAGGTGCAGGCACCCAGTGGGGCCCTGGAGCGAGGCAATTAGGTCAGGGCTGGGGAAAGCACCTTTATGGACCTTCCAGTCTGAGACTTTGATGATTCTGCGAGACCATAGCCAGTTCCAAAGATCCAGCCCCATTTCTTGACTATGCAATGTAATTGTAGATGGCTTGCAAAGTACAGAAAACTGTATGTTAGGAGAAAACAAAACCATTCATAACGGCCCCCACCACCACCACCCAAAAGCCACCACCTAACATTTTAAGTGTGTTTCCTTTCCTTCTTTTGACTAAGACTTTTTTGGAATACTTATCATAATTATTATTTGCAGGGTCCTGTTCCTTTCACTTAACATCATACCATGAGCATTGCTTCCTGTCACTAAGAATCCACATGCGTCATTTCAACAACTGCAAAATACTCTACCATATGGGTATATCGTAATTTACATGACCGATTCCCTAATATGGAGCATTGAGATTGTTCTCTCTCTTTAAATTTTCATTTTAAACCACATTGCAATACACTTTCCTGAGCATGGATTTTTCTTTCCATTCCAGATTACTTCTCTAGGATTAATTACGAGAAGTGGATTGTTGGATTCTGAAGGTGATACACTTGCCAAATAGTGCACAAGAGCATCGAAGGTGCCCGTTTTTGAGAATCCTACTTTGACCAAGGCCATGCCAACATAACTGACAATGACAAAAACTGACATTCAAATAGCTCAACCTATGCCAGGCACTGCTTGCCACATGCTAACTCGCAGCATGCCTACACAGAAGCACCATCATGTTTTACGTATGAAGAAAGCCAGGCTAGAAAGGCAACATCACCCCCCAAGATGGTCTAGGTGTGAGTCCTGGTGCTAAGCTATCACTCCCCCTGTGCCCTCCAGGCCCGGCCAGGGTGCTGACCTCACAGGGGCATGGCCAGGCGCCCAGCCCAAGCCTGGCAGTTGCAGTTGGGGGGCTCCGGGAGCACCACGGGCCTTCCTGTGCACCCTCACTGTCCTCGGGGAGGTGTCTGGATGGAGCTGGGGCTAGAAACAGGGATATCCAGAGCCTGGTGCGTTCCAGCCACCTCTGCTGGAGCTCCGCACTGGGAGGCCCAGCAGACACTGATTGGTACACACGGCCCCCTCCTGGCTCCTAAGACATCTGCAAACATCCATCTCCTTTGCTGTTTCGGTGCCCCAGAAACATTTTTTTTTTTTTGGAGAAGCATTTCCCTGCTGCATCATTGGAGCCCAGCTGTCCTTATATCAATCAGCAGTGGTTGTTTGTCCTTCCATGCCTCACTACAGTGGCTTGGCATACGAGTGGATGTCTAGGGGTATGGGGTCCTGAGAGCTTTGCTTAATTTCCCAAGAACAAGGCGGAGGAGACTGCAGTCTCATGAGGCATGATCAGAAGGGCATGTGCATCTACCAGACCCTGGCACAAGGGCCCCCATCCCTGCACTCAGGTCTCAGGGGCAGGGAGGAGAACAGGCAGACGGAACAGATTCTCAGGGTTCTCAAACATCTCAACTGTGCCAGGTCCCCATCTATGTCAGCACAGCAGGGTTCTCCTGGGCCTGGACCCTGCCTCACTGTCAGGTGGCATCTCCTGCTTCTCCCCCTGGCTTTAGCTCCCTCATAAGGCCTTTGTTCTCCTTTCACTGTGAAGATCTGTGGGCTTGACAAAGAAGACAGGTGCAAATTAGAAGTTATATTGCTGGGTCTCCTCAGTGTGCTAAAGCCACACCAACTATGTCAGGGTGGATTTTCTTCTTCTAGGAGAAAAACAAATTTACTAAACTTGCTTTTGGTGGTCAGGGCATTGTCTTAAGCCAGAGCTTATTCTGTGGCTTGCTGATACCTGACACCATGCTCCAGCCCCCTACCCAGCGCCCCACTGGCCCTGGCAGCCCCCTGTTGATCAAGCCCCAGGCTGTTTACCAAACACCTCCCTCCCCCTCTTCCTGTCTGTTTCAAGTTTGATCTTCCTAGAAATCCTGAGGCGGGCGTGTCTGCAGGGAGTTGGGGGAGAGCACTGGTTCTTTTTTCCTTTACTCTACACCGGGAACAAAGTAGGACATTTCCTGCCTCCTTGATAAACCACAGACTCCACACAGTCCCAAGCTGACAAGGTCCTCTCCCTAGGGGAGAGTCCCCGCGTGGACAGCAGCAACCTCGCCTTGCTCAGCAAACCCTTTTATACTGAGACTCATCTTCCTTTTAGGGTTTCTTGCTGATTTCCGTGCCTGTCACCGTCCTGGACTTATGAGAGGGTTGTTCTACTTTTTTATACTTGGCCCCAAAATAGTGACAAAGTGTTCTTTCCTTTTACTTAGATGCTGTAGCTCAACTGAGGCAGGTGGGTTGTGGTGTTGAAATAAGGCTCTGTTTTTTTTTTTTAAAAAGGGGTGTAGGGGTAATAGCAAGGAAAGCCACACAGAGAAACCTATGGAACCGGATACTCTGAATGGTTAGTTACAATAACCTCACTACTCTCTCCAGTTCCCCTCCTGGGAGCACATCCCCAGAGCAAATGCCTAGATATGAAAAATTCCCCAGCAGGTGTACACAAGGAAGAGATACCTTTTCCCAACTTGGCCTTCTGAGTGTCCAGTCCCTGCTGCGTCCCCAGTTTACTGATGAGAGAATGACTGTCTTCTCCAGGCCAGAGGCCACATCTCCCCACCACCCACCCTCGTGGGCCTCCACACTGCCTTCAATGCCAGCATCCGTGCCACATTTCCATACAGTGGGCAAGACAGGATCACGGTAAGGAGGAGGAAAGGGTGGCCAGATCATTTTACAGAGTGTCAGTGCAGTTCGACTACATTGCTCAGCACTTTGGCAGCCCTGGGGTTTGGGGGGATTGTTTATAAGATAACCCGTACAGACCTTCAGAGCAATTTTTTTAAATTTTTATTTTTAATTATTATGGGTACGTAATAGTTGTATATCTTTATAGGGTACATGTGATGTTTTGCTACAGGCACAAAATGTGAATTAATCAACTCAGGGTAATTGGATTATCTGTCACCTCAGGCATTTATCATTTCTTTGTGTTAGGAATACACCAATTCCACCCTTTTAGTTATTGTAACATATACCCTAACTTACTGTTGATTATAGTCACTCTGTTGTGCTATCAATTACTGTTCATTCTAACTATCTAACTATATTTTTGCACCCATGAACCATCCACATTTTATCCCCCGCTCCCTGCTACCTTCCCCAGCCTCTGGTAACCATCATTCTACTCTCTGTCTCCAGAGATCAATTGTTTTTAATATTTAGCTCCCACATATGAGTGAGAACATGTGAGATTTGTCTTTCTGTGCTTAGCTTATTTCCCGTAACATAATGTTCTCCATTTCCATCCGTGTTGTTGCAAACGGCAGGATTTCACGCTTTTTTGTGGCTACATAATATTCCATTGTACATACATACTGCAGTTTCTTTATCCATTCATCTGTTGATGGACACTTAGGTTGATTTCGTAACCTGGCTATTGTGAATAGTGCTGCAATAAACGTGGGAGTACAGATATCTCTTTGATATACTGCATCCACATCGTTTGGATATATACCCAGCAGTGGGGTTGCTGGGTTATATGGTAGTTCTATTTTTAGTTTCTTGAGGAACCTCCATACTGTTCTCCACAGTGGCTGCACTAGTTTACCTTCCAGCCAGCAGTGACCGAGGGCTCCCCTGTCTCCACATCCTCGCCAGCATCCGTTATTGCCTTTTTGATAAAAACCATTTTAACTGGGCAGGATGATATCTCATTTGATTTGCATTTCTCTGATGACTAATGATGTTGAGCATTTTTTCATATACCTGTTGGCCATTTGTATGTGTTCTTTTGAGAAATGTCTGTTCAGATCCTTTGCCCATTTTCAATTCGATTATTTGATTTTTTTCCTATTGAGTTGTTGGAGCTCCTTATATATTGTAGTTATTAATCCCTTGTCAGATGGGTAGTTTACAAATATTTTCTCTCATTCTGTGAGTTGTCTCTTCATTTTGTTAATTGTTTTTGTTTGTTTGCTTTTTAGTTTGATGTGATCCAGGGCAATTATTTTGACCTTGAGACTGACCAGGGTGGTCTAGTTCACCTCGGCCTTGCCTGTGAACTCTGTCCACAAGGCCAGGTGAATGCACATGTGCTTTCTGCGCAGATGGGAAGGATGGCCAAGCCAGAGAGTGTGGGCAAGTAAAGCCTCCATAGCATACTTCCAGCAGTTGCCTGGAGCCCAGCCTCTTTCGCACAGTGACCAGGCATTGAGGCAGTTGGGCCCCGATTGAGGGAGGCCCTCTGCCCAACCCAGAAGCCCCGCTGACCACTCCACCACCACAGGCCTTCTCTCAATGTCCCTCTCTCACCGCCATGCTGGCTTGTATCTGCTGGCATTGCCCACCCACCATCTCAGCAGCCAGACTTGGGAGCACCCATCAGATGTTGTGGGCCTGTGGGCTACATCAGAGAAAAACGCTTTGCTAACTTACCCTGGGATGCATTTGTCCCTGTTGGTTACACAGTAAGCTCTTGATGGCCCCGCCCTGGCCTTAACTGTGGAGCATGTTGCTGGCATGTAGTAGGTGCTAGAAAAGGTCTGATGAAGGAAAGCATGAAGGAGTACAATCACAAGCTTCCTCACTGTCAGAGAATCCAAGAGTCCCGGGGTCAAGTCTCATGGCTGAGTGTCCTCTACAGCAGCCATAGGCACCTCTTTATTGCTCATGGTGATGCTTTGTCACATGGGGGTGTGAGAAGTTTGACTTTACACATACATGTGTTGCATCTCCCCAGCCAGGTCATACACTTCCTGGGGACAGACACCAATCACCCCCTCTTCCCTTTTATTCTGGGGCTGGGTAAATGCAGACCGCACAGCTAACATCAGCCAGCTTCCAGAAGAAATGGATGTATGCATAATAAGCTATTCATTTATTTCTTCGGGCCACTTATATTCTGAGACCCAGAGCCTGAACACAACATCCTTTCAGGGAGCAATAATGGCAAATCATCAAGGAAAAGTAAATGTGTTTGACCTTTCCTACCAAAAAAAAAGTCAGTTAATATACTTCAACTATCAGCGATTTCTCCTTCACTCACACAGGGACGCAGAGGAGCCTGGAGTAGGAAGAAAAACCCCAACACTTAACAGGGAGAATTGTCCGTGCCCACAAAGTTTACTGTCCCTCTCGTAATAGCTGTCCTGCTCCTGCTCCCCAAATCAGACTTACACAAAGCCCTCGCTGCCTCAGAGTGCTTGGTAAAGTGGCTTTTCTAACCAGGTCTGTTGGTTCCTTCACATTGAACACTCGCGATAACTAGCGAGGGACTTGGCAAACTAGCAAGCCATGTCTGCTGCATCCCTGCCACCAACATGGTTTGTCATTGTGGGAACTCCCCGAGAGCTGCCATGACAAACCTGCATTTCCCATCATGATTTTAAGGCTACAGTAATCTTCCTCCTCCCAGAACACCTAGGAATCCTAGTCCAAAGCCATCCTCACGCACATCTCTAAGAAAGCTCATGCCCTCGAGCCCTCGCCCCGAGCCTGAATTCTTCCTCCTTTGCTGGACCAGATGGACAGTGGAAGACAGGAAGTGGGAAGCTCCCTCTGCAACCCCTAAGGCAGAGGGAAAACCATGAGAGATGGGTCGGGAGATGTAAGGACAAGGCCTTGCAGGAAAAAAAGAGAATTTCCAGCACAGGGTCACATGGCAGCAGAGGAGCATGACTTCTATCCCCGAGGCCAAAGCCTGACCACTGCTTTCTGTCCACATCTGAGAAACACCACTGGCCCCTAAGAATCCAGGTGCAGCAAGGTCCTGCACTCTGCTAGCTGCACTTGAGCTGCAAACTAAAGCAGAGGGTGTCACCTGCACTGTAGGGTAGCCTCTGTGTGTCCCGCTGCCTCCCAGGGACTGCTGCCTTTGACCAGATACTGGACAGCTGACCATGCTGAGGACTTACAGAGTCAGTAGGGATTAAGCTGCAGCCAATGGCAAATTCTGTGGAAGAAAAGCCATTTCCAGCTCCACAAAGATGTGGATAGTGAAGGGTGCAGTTTGGTTGATTCTTGGTTCCCCAGAAGGGACTAAGCTTTCAAATATTCAGCAATTGCCCTGTGAGCAAGACAAGTGTGGAGCCTGGACTTGGGGAGCTTCCAGTCTGGTGGGCACCTTGTGGTCTTGAAGGGAGCTGGGAAGGGAACATGTGGGACACTTTGGGCCTGTCCGCTCATGGGGGTCTAGTGTCTGAGCTCGCTCCCGCCAGCCTGCTCCAAATACCCGCTATCACTGCTGCTGGCTGAGAGGGAGCAGCACAGGGAGTGCAGCTGATGTGGGCTCTCCCCTCACCGTCTCCAGGGGCAAGAGATGGAAGCCAGGGCTTTGGGAGCCTCGGGGCCATGGACGGCAGGCAGACCCTGGGGGAGAAGGCCAAGAAGCAGGCAGAGATGAGGACTCCACAGATGCTGAGCTCTCTGCCTGAAATGCTTATACCCTCTGTGCAACAAACTCCTATTTATCCTTCAAGGGCCAATCCTGATATAAGCCCCTCTGGGAAGGCTTCTTTCACACCAGCACCTCTCAGCCCTGAGCATGCATCAGAATCCCGTGGAGGCCTTGTTACCACTCTGATTGCTGGGCCCCAGCCCTGGTGTTTCTGATGCAGTAGATCTGGTCCGGAGCCCAAGAATTTCCATTTCTAACAGGCTCCCAGGGGGTCCTGCTGGTCCAGGGACCACACTTTGAGAATCGCTGTCTTACACCATCCCCACCTTCCCAGACAGTCTCGAACGTCCTCCTCAATGCTCATTCTGACCTATGTGGCAGTTCTGGTTGGGATGAAATGTCATTTTCTAGAGTTCGTTGCATTGTGCAATGGGAGGTGGGCAGGGCATGAAGAGAGCAGTTTGAACCAAGGGGGCTTTCCGAGCCCATGTTGGAAGGCCTGACTGGTGATGCCCCAGAGGTCTCGGGTGTTGCCTGCCCTCCCAGCCCCCCTGGCCTGCTGGAAGTGCATCTAGTATCCCAGTATATAGATTTGGGTACAAGGTCCCTAAACACAAGCCAAGAAATGCACTCAAGTGACTCAAGCCAAATACTTCATCTGGAAGTCAGCTCACCAAGGCTCCCCACTGGGCAGTGCCCTGCAGGGTTAAACTGAGTGATTCCTGACTCTCACAGTGGCTGTACGAGCCAGGGAAAACAATAACACCTTTCTGGGACTCAGCTTCCAAATCTTAAGATGGCAGCAATAATAACTCGTACTGAACGGGACTGTTGTGGGCACTGAGTGAGTTAAAAGGTGGTAAATGCTGAGAACAGTACCCCGCACCTAGTAAGCAATTGCTAATTGTATTTAAAGGAAGAGAAAATAACAGTCCCTTCTAATGGTGGCTGCTGGGACAGACTAATGTAAGAGACACTGGTCTTCACCTGGGGAAAATCCCTCAGGGCAATTCTGGGTACTTGAGTTTCTGTAGCCATCCCTGCCAGCCTAGGCAAGGTGTGTTCTTTCTTATTGCACTGTGAGGTGCTTAGTGATTGGAAAGGTCTAGAATGCCACCTCTAAATCCATTCGTTCATGTGCGTGCATTTATTCCTGAATTCAGTAACTATTTACTGACTACCTACTCTGGGCTTAGGTACTAAATCGCAGGCTGCACCTGTTCACACTGGATTGCAGAGTCCAGCATCCACTTAAACTTACTGCACCTCCTGCTTCAGGTCTTGCCACAGAGAAGCACTTTGAGCACTGGCTCCCATCCCCCTGTCCTGACTCCCGGAGTGTGTCTTGCTCTTTTTGCTGACTTGCTGCTTTGTTTTATCCTCTTCGCCACCTCCAGGCTCCTGCTCCCCACTCTGGGCCCCCAGCCTGGGGTCTGTTTCTCCCCCACCGGCTATCCCTCCTGACGCCAGCAGCTGGTTTCTTATCAGAAAGAGGCATCTGGCCCCTGCACTGAGGAGAATGACCTAATAGCCCTATAATTAAAGTGATTATCTGAATGGAAATGACTATTAGGAAGCATCCTTCTCTGTTTTATTATGCATAGCCATCCTAAT
Source organism: Daubentonia madagascariensis (assembly GCA_023783475.1). Lineage (NCBI taxonomy): Eukaryota > Metazoa > Chordata > Mammalia > Primates > Daubentoniidae > Daubentonia > Daubentonia madagascariensis. The sequence goes on along the minus strand of JAKFHU010001747.1, from coordinate 1,736,850 downwards.
GGGAACATAGGATTTCCATGTTAACACTGATATTTCTGTGGTCTAATAGATCTTCTTCCCACTCATCTCCGGGAGGAGAGGAGACATTCGTTGCAGCAGCTCGAGGTAACATGCAGGTTCCCACTCTTCTAGAGATCCTAGCCCTCTGGCCAGACCATTGAGCTTTGGAGAAACACACTCAATAAGCTGGACAGCACCATAGAGTGGTCCTTCCCACAGGACAGTCGATGCAGAGACCCATGGAGGGGCCTAAGGGAGGGGTCCCTGGACAGGAACCCTGGGAAGGGCTTCTTCAAGAGAGAAGGAGAGAAAGTACACCACAGAGGCAAGAGTGCTGGCTAAGTCCTGGGAGGTTGTGGGCAGGTCACCTCCCTGAGCCTCAGTGTTCTACCTGTGAAATGGGATAATAGCACCAGGCAGCTCACAGGATTGCTGTGAAGACCACAGGATATAGTGGATAAAAGGCAACCAAAGCAACACCTGGTGCTATGGCGTGGATGTGGTTTGTCCTCACTAAAACTCATGTTGAAATTAGATTCCCAGTGTGGCAGTGTTGGGAGGTGGGTCCCAGGGGGAGGTGTCTGGGTCATGAGGGTGGATCCCTAATGCATAGATTAATGCCCTCCTAAGGGAGTGAGTGCTCACTCTCGTGGGACTGGATTAGTTACCAAAGGGCAGGTTGTTAGGAAAGTGAGTTTGGCTGCCAGACTCTCTCTTGCTTCCTTTCACTCACGTGGTCTCTTTGCACACGTCTGCTCCCTTCTGCTTTCCACCACAAGTGGGAGCAGCCTGAGGCTCTCACCAGATGCAGCTGCCCAATCTTGGACTTTCCAGCCACCAGAATCATGAGCCAAATAAACCTCTTTTCTTTGTAAACTACCCAGCATCAGGTATTCTAACAACACAAAACAGACTAAGACAACTGGCTTGAGCAGGCATTCACAAATGGTCTGTGTTAGACACCACAGTCGTGCCTGCCTTCATGGACACCACAGACAGTGCTGAGCATCCCAAGTGCGGGCCCAGCCTTGGTGCAGGGACACAGGAGGGCACTCACACAGGCCAACGGTGACCTGGTAGTGGGCTCGGCACTCAAGAGCCTGCTGCTCTCCCGCCTGGTCAGTGGCCATGCGCAGCCTGGGCCTGGGTCTGTGCACCTGGCCAGAGGTCTGTGGCTGTGCCACGCTGTTGCTGTCCACCTGGGCCTGTTCACAGACCTGCTCACGTGTGAGCCGAGGGTGCAGCTCCAGCCAAGTTGCCGCCAGGCGCGGAGAGCCTTCCTCTCTCACCTCAGACTCCTCTCTTCTGCTCACAGAGCCTGGCCTGGAGATACCCTCCACCGTGACGAACATCGCTGTCGTTGCAGGTGAGCTGTCATTGCAGGGCCCTTCAAGCAGCCGGGAGGGTCTCAGAAGAAATGCCCAGGGGAGAACTGGTCTGAGGACTTGGGCGGAGGGCAGCCGTGGTCAGTGTTTTCCCTCCCTCAGAGTTGGTTTTGAATTTGGAATGGAAAGTCTAGCCTTGGTTAAGAAATATCCAGCGCACTGTCCTGGTGGAGGAGGCAGAGCCAGGGCGACAAGAGTGAAGTGAGCAGGGCCTGGCCACGAGTAGGCAGGTGCACCTCTCAGGGTGGAGAGAGAGTGGCTTTGGAGAGGGAGCCTTGAAGGTGGAGGCAGGTCGGTGGGTAGACTGGCTGGGCTGCCTGGACTCCGTCCCCTCTCCCTCACCCCACACTGTTGCCTGCCCTGCATCTTAGACCCCACACCCCTCCCTCCTCAAGGCATCTGACCCTGCCCTCGCCTTGCTGTGAACCCTGGGTAGGTGGCTCCCCACGGGTCGTGACTATGACTCCAAATTGTGTTTCAGGAACAGCCAAGCTTGGGAAATGTCACATGCTCTGTGTCCTTCTTTGAGTCCACACTTCTCACTAGCTTATTCATAGCTCAGGGAACTTCTACAATTAAAATAGAGAAAAAGCAGCAGCAGCAAGCAAAGACACCTGTTGGATTCTGTGTAACCCGGCATTCACCAGCTCACTGGACCACTGAGCCGTTCTTCTTAGATGATATTACTGACATTGTGCAGACACAAGTGCTCCCCTGAAGACAGTAGGAAGTTCAGGAAATTATTGTATAAATGTGGGACTTGGGAGCAGCCTTAGCCTTTCCATATTCTCCAACAGCCTCTCCCCCAAGGCCCCCACGTCAACCTATGTGCTAAGGAAAGACAGAAGCTTGTTCCGCACCTTCAAAGTCAGTGCCCAAACTTGCAACACCCCCAATGAGACTGCAGCCCTTCAGCCCCTCTAACCCCTCACCCATCACTCCCAAGGCCCTGACTGGCCTGATGCCTCCTGAGTCCCAGTGGAGGAAAAGGGCCTTTCCCCCACCCACCTCCCGGCTCTGCACAGCGTCCTTGGCAGGACCCTCCCTCTTTAGTCCTTTGTGTGGCCAAGTCTTCATCCTCCTGCAGACTCCTGGCATCTTCACTTGCCAGAGAAAACACAAATCACACCTCGTACCACCAGTCCCCAAGTGCAGTTAACAGCCCTCGCCTTTTTCTCCTGTGTAGTGCACATAGCGCAACCAGCTCTTCCCAGTTTTCCAGGACTTTTCCAGTTTTAGCATGGAAAGTCCCATGTTCCCAGAAGCCGTTCAGTGGGGATTGTGCTGGTTTAAAAGGTGAAGCTCTGCATCCCGTGGACCCCTCAGTTTCAGGCAAACCCACACACTTGCATTACGCAAATCATGCACATCCTGCAGTTATGCCCGCTTAGGTCTTTCTTCCTCAATAGACTGTGAGCACCTCCAAGCAGGGTTCTACCCTGAGATACCAATCCAGCCTGTCTTCAGCGTGCTCCTTGTGGGGGGTGGGGGGAGGAAAGGAAGGAGGGAGGGAGGGAGATAGAAGGGAGCCACTGAGGTGGGCACAGATGAGAAGCCAGCACACTCCAGGCAGCGTGATGCTACGGGAAGAAGGGGCCCTACTGTCTGCCCTTGGTACAGACAGTCCTCAACTTACAATGGTTCAACTTGTAAGTTTTTGAGTTTTCAACTTTATAATGGTGCAAAAGTAAATACGTTCAGTAGAAACCTTACTCAGAGTTTTGAATTTTGATCTTTTCCCAGGCTAGCAATATGCAGCATGAATATACTTTATTATATAATAGGCTTTGTGTTAGATGATTTTGCCCAACTGTCAGCTGATATAAGTGTTCTGAGTCCGTTTAAGGTGGGCTGAGGCTGAGCTATGATGTTCAGTAGGGCAGGTATATTAATGCATTTTTTACTTACGATACTTTCAGCTTATGACGGGTTTATTGGGACGTGATCCCTTCTTAAAGTGAGGAGCGTCTATGTTTGTTACAGCAACATGTCTGTCCTGACATACCCCTGTGGGTCTCCTGTCCAAGGTCCCAGGGCCCCTGCTCCACATTGACCCATGCATTTCCTCCCACCTGCAGGCGTGATTGCTGCTGTGTCCATCGTCCTGGTCTGCCTCCTCCTTGTCGTGCTGCGCTACACATGTTGGCACAAAGGCACGTACGACACCAACGAGGCCAAGGGCACAGAGTTTGCTGAGAACGCAGACGCAGCCCTGCAGGACGACCCTGCCCTCCAGGATGCTGGTGGCAGCAGCAGAAAGGAGTACTTTATCTGAGGAGCACCACCCGACCTCACCTCCCCAAATGCCCCCTCAAGCTCCATCAGGGAAAATGCACCCCGTCACCCACCAGCACTACTGGGACCACCGTGCAGACTGCAAGAGCACCTGCCTCTTCCCGAGATATGCACCTCGGAATGCTAGGTGCCTGCCCAGGAAGGAAAGCAGGGGGGCTCCAGCTACGTGAGGCCTCTTCCAGGGACCCAAGGGAGGCAGCAGCTGCCCTCAGAGGCCAGCCTTTGCTCTGCCAAAGAGGCGGAAAGTCTGGGCACCCAGGTCCCCTGGGCAGTCCAGGACATCATCTCATTGGCATGAAAGTCCTTGCTGAGGGTGAGCGGGTGTGTGGGCTTACGGGCCGGGGAAGGAAGGAAATGAGTCATCAGTGCACTGCCTGGGGATAATGGCATCAAATGTCAGTCCTTGACATTTGGGGGGAACAGCAGGTGCCACAGTTAAAAGGTACCTTTGTCTCCCATTGATCCAGCTCGAAATGATTGGAAATAAATTTGAAACGTAACAGAGCATTCAGAGTCCGACGGCATTACTGTAGTCGTCTGGGGAAAGATAAACAGCATCTGGGGCTTGCTTCTTGCCAGTGTGATTTTCTGTTCCCTGACGGAGTCTGTGTGCATGGGGCCGGGACAGTCCATTCCGGCTCCCGTGGGCCAGTTCTCAAAGAGCACAGATGGTACAGACAGCCCTGGGGCCTGCCAAGGGGGTCTGGGGTCAGTGACCAGCATCCTGCCCCCACACAGGCACCAGCTGCATGACACAAATGGGAGGGTGAAAGGTCCCTCTAGAAATAGATTGTCTCAGGGGCCAGCGCACTGGCTGAATATTAGAAAAACTGGACCTGATAAGCAATACGCGTGAACCCCGTCCTTCCCATAGTGACAGTGGTGACGGCCCCCGTGGTGGGAGCGGAGACTGCACAGCCCCTCCCTGGGCTGGGTTCCGGCTCTTCTTTCCCGGTCCCAGGACTTTGGGCCACTTGCTTACCTCTCTGGCCTCTGTGTTCTCATCCCTCAACTGGGAATGAGGCTCATAATCTTACCTCTGAGGTGCCCAACTCCCAGCATTGAGGGCAGGAACGAATGTGTCAAGGGCTCAGCTCCATGATCTTCCGGTGTCAGTGACTGGGACAGTGGGTGTCGTGATGAACCAGCGTTCCTCATCACACCACTTCTAAATGCTCCTGAGGAGTAACCATATTCTAGACGAATAACAGGGAGAGACGATGTACTCATCAGCCAACCCCCTCCATGCGACGCTAAGACTCCCGACAGTCCGGCAGTCACTCAGAGACCAGCAGCTCTGAGATTAAAGATTGCATCCCAGGTGCCAGGGTCCCCTCAGGAACTCCCTCGGGCTCAGGTGTCTTGAGGCTGCACCACCCTCACCTGGGAGTCAGCAGAGAGGTCCCATCACTCTCCCCAGGAGGATATGGGGACCAGGCTGAGTCAGGAGTGGCCACCAACTAAAGGAGCTGGGGGTCCTGGGGCTGTCATGGGGGATGAGCAGGGAGCTCACAGAAGCTGGTGATGGTAGGATCCGGGTTCAAAGGCGAGACCTCTCCCAGAGCAACCAGAGCCGGCCCTCATCTATAAAATAAAGGACTGTGACCATAGGGCCTTGTTTTCAAGGGTTGTGAGCACAGATGGCTGTCCAGTGGGCACAGAACAGCACCTAAAACCCACACATAGACATGTGTCAATGTGAAAAAGGCTCCAGGGAGACGATGACCCCAGAGCTCTCTGCACCTCCCTAAGGGCTGATGCCTATGTAGGGAAAGGATGCTGGTTGCTTGTCCATCCCTCAGTGGACCCAGGAGCTGTCTATACTAAGCTTGGCTCCCTGGCCACTCCACTCACCTCCCCTTCCTCACCTCCCTTTGTCCCCACTCTCTTGCCTGCCCAGGTCCTGGAAAACTACTGGGCCACACAGCCTTCTCCCCAGCCCACTGGATCCCTGGGCCCAGCTGGAACCAGGCTGGCTGCCTGCCCAGTGAAGAAAGTAGGGGGGCTCCAGCTACATGAGGCCTCTTCCAGGGACCCAAGGGAAGCAGCAGCCACCCCGAGAGGCCAGCCTTTGCTCTGCCAAAGAGGTGGAAAGCCTGGGCACCCCGGTCCCCCGGGCAGTGCAGGACGTCATCTCATTGGCGTGAAAGTCCTTGCTGAGGCTCAGCAAGGCTGGGTCATCCAAGGTGGCCCAGTCCAAATGACACCAAGGATAGAGCTGTCACAGGCTAACTGCAGAGGCCAGACAGCCACACCGAAGAGTAGAGCAACTTAAAGAGATACTGTGCATATACACCCATCTAGTGCACACTGGTGGGCACATAAATAATCCTCCCTCAGGTCAGGGACCAGCTTCTTTATCTCTGATCTCTCCCCCAACAATGCACTCAACAAGTGTTGGTCAGGGTAAATATGCACAAATTTGCGTGCACCAAAGTTTCCAAAAAGGGTTAAGGAGGAAGAAGGGAAGAGAGGGGAGATAAGAAGGGGAGGGGATGAGGGAGAGGCTGGAAGGAGGAAGGAGACAGAGCTCACTCTGTAGGAAATCCTGGCTTCTCTGCTCACGAGCCTCCTCTAATCCTCACAATAACTGTGGTAGGTGGATATCCTCAGTCCCCCTTTACATCTGTAGAAACTGAGGCTCAGAAAGGCTGAAGCCTTTGCTGGAGGTCTCACTGCTCGTAATGGCAGAGGAGAGATTTAACCCAGGCCTGACTGGCCAGGGAGCCATAAAATGGACCTTCCTCCTTTCGGCAGGTTGAGGCGCCAGGACTCACGGGATGGGATGACTCACCAGTGATGGCCCGAGCACCTGTGCCAGCATCCCTGTACCTGGTGAGAGACGTCCTGGGACAAGTGGTGGGCGGAGGCCATCCAGTGGAGCCTGCCTGCCCTTGGCGGGATGGTTAGGGAAATAAAGACAGCTTGGTCATTCCACATCCACACCTCAAGCACCCAGGAGACTCGCACCCAGGCCACTCTTACGAAAAGGAGACGGTCGGCTAGATTACATCATGCCAAAGCTGACTTTTCTTGGATAATTTGTGCTTACAAGTGTTCATGCCATTCCCAAACAAGGAGTATTCAGTGATGAAATTTCAGACCCAGTGACAGATAGACAATATATACGTGTGTCTGTCTCAGTATATAGCTGCAATCCATAAACATTTATTAGGTATCCATGTAAGTGCTGGACATACATAGTTGCACATAGCAGTTCCTGCCTTAAGGGGTCTGTGGCTTAGTAGAGAAGATGAACATGTAAATGTACGCAAGCCCTAAAGTATTATGGATGCGGAGAGGAGATACAGATCAATTTGGAACACTAAGAAGGGCGGGACCAGTTCTATCTGGGAAGTGAGAGGGACTAGGAAAGGCTTCAGAGAGGAAGGGAGGCTTGGAGCAGCTGCACAGTAGATGAGGGCTGGACCACGGAGCATCTTGGGTCCCCAGCTAAGGAATTTGGACTCTGCCGTGTGGGCATTAGGGAATCACTGAAGGAGTAGGTCGGTCTGTATCATAAGGGTGAGACAAGGATCAAATTAAACAGGACACAAGATGCAAATGCGCCATGAAAATTTACAAAGAGGCTTTGAAAAGCTCATGGAGTGGGAGACCCCCCCACCTTGGGGCTCACCAGCTGCTGCAGCCACCCTGTCATTTAGTCTGAGTATCACATGATTCAGCGCATTCTGCCTGGTGAGGGAAGGATCTCATCTGTTCACCAGAGAAGGGGCAGTAGGTCAGGGCTTACAGCCAACTATTATATAAATATCAGAGAACTTTTTCTTCTTCTTCTAATGGAATGAACTCCTCATGATTTTATCTGTTTATGCTCCTTGGAGGAGAGGCTGCTCAATTGTTTTCCATTCTTCGCCTGAATATTTTCATCATCATAGCAACGGGGATGATTTAAGGGCCAAAAGGAGTTTAACTGGCCCGGTGCCACAAGTAGGGCTGCAGGCATTAATGTTGCAATGTAGCATGTCAGCGTGATGTTATGGAAAGACAGTGGTTCTGGCATCAGAGAGTATGGACAAAAATCTTGCTTCAGGCACTAACTAGCTCTGCAACCTGGGAAGAGTTACTTAACTTCTCCATGCTCCAATCTTCTTATCCACAGCATAAAGACCAACATATTTGAACTTTAGGGTGTTTTGAATAAGCATTTAAATAAGGGTGGAAGCTTGCCAAGAATTGTGAAGGGTCTGAGATTTTGCCCTGCTTTCAGGTAAGCAAGTTAGCCTGTAACAGTTCCACAGATGCTAAGTTCTTCACTGTCATGCGGACACATCTGCATCTCCTCTGGGACAAAGACACCTGGCTAGAATTCCAGCAGGGAAATGAAAACAAAGGATTCAGAAGGGCTACCTCATAAAGATAAAGCTTGCCCTATATGGCATCTGAGATGCCCACACTTTCAACCCCAAGTAAGTCAGAAATGCACAATTCAAGTTTTCTTCTTTAGGATGAGTACTGCAAAGCTCTCTGCCACACACAGCCCTCCAGGGAGGGAAGAAGCAGGGGAGTAGTGAGGCCCAAGCCCTCCCTTCTTCTCTGTCTGCAGGTGGGAGGACAGAAAGAGGTGTAAAGGTATGTTTGCAGAATACAGGGTGGGATAGACAAAGGAGAGCAGAGGATGTAGACGATTCCACCTTCACTACCTTGCTCAGCTCTGACACCCTCCTCAAGCCAGAATGCCACCCTGTGGGAACATGAGACAGAAAAAAAGCTGTGCTTGAAGTGAGACAAAACACCCAGGAGTGTTCGAGACAAGGTCACAGAACCAGTATGGGACTTGCATCTAACATTCTCATTTTCCTAAAAGAAGAAGAAAAGGGGTCTTGGAGACTCCGGAGAGAGCGGTTCCACACATGTTATAAGTACTGGACATTCTGTGCAGCCCCAGCATCTGTGCTGTACTGGGTGCCTGTGCAATACTGGCTACCTGTGGAACACTAGACACCTGTGCAATACTGGCCTCCTGGGCAATACTGGCACCGGTTTAATACTAGCATCTAAGGGATACTGGCACCTCTGCAATACTGGGCACCTGTGCAATACTGGCACCTGTATAATACTGAATAACTTGGCAGCACAAGCACCTGAGCAGCACTGGCATCTGGAAAGTACTGAACACCTGTGCAACCTTGGCACCTGTGTCATTCTGGGTACAGCTGTGAAACACAGGCATCTGAGCAAACTCCAACCTCTGCAATACTGTCACCTGTGTAATACTGGGCACCTGTGCAATACAGGACACCTGGGCAATAGGGGCCATTGTACAATACTGGGCACGTGGGCAATATAGGCACCTGAGTAACACTGGCACCTGGGCATTACTGGACACCAGATGTGGGGCTGACGATTAAATGAACCTGCTGATGTCTTGCCGTTGATTGTCACTAGTTTAAGAAGACAAAGTGGGAGATGACACGGAGCAGAGTTGGGCGGCTCCCTTCTTGGAGCTTTGATTTCCTCATTAGTAAAAAGGAGACAGTAAATCCTACCCCTCCCTTCTTCATGAAACTGTTAGAATTGGCCAATGCCATGAGATACAAAGGTGCTTAAAAGTGAGGACGGCTCTTTACCGCAAGTATTTTTTCATTCCTTTCAATACCCTGTCGTAACGTACCATCAGAGAGATTTTTTTTTATTGTGAGGGGATCTTCCCCTCACAGACATGTTCAATATTCAAAAAAAAAGGCTGGAGATTTTAAACAGCCAAGCTGAATTGGAATTCTTGGCAGCTAACCACAGCTACTCCCCAGGGAGGTAAAAGGAAGTTCTCCAACTTGTTTATTCCACCCAATATTAATCACCTGCCATAGAAAAATGATTCTAACAGGAAAAAATGTGCAGCTGCATTACTAAACCAAAAAAAAAAAATTTAAATATATATTTGTGTATGTATGTATATATGCATGGACAGGTGAAGCTTGAACAACACAGATTTGACTGCACAGGTCCACTTCTGTGTGGATTTTCTTCTACCCCTGCCACCCCTGAGACAGCAAGACCAACCCCTCCTCTTCCTCCTCCTCAGCCTACTCAATGTGAGGATGATGAAGATAAAGACCTTTATGATGGCTCACTTCCACTTAATGAATAGTAAATATATTTTCTCTTCTAAATAACATTTTATTTTCTCTAGCTTAGTTAATTGTAAGAAAATAATGTATGTACAGTATACAATACATATAACATACAAAACATGTGTTAATCAACTGTTTGTTATCAGTAAGCCTTCTGGTCAACACTAGGCTATTACTAGTTAAGTTTTGGAAGAGTCAGAATATATACGTGGATCTTCAACTGTGAGAGGAGTTGGTGCCCCAAGCCCCACATTGTTCAAAGGTCAACTGTATATGTACATACACATGTAAATATATGTGTGTGCATATATATGTGTATACATATGTGTGTATATAAGTATCAGTGTATGTGTATCACATTTTAACATATAAATCAGGGCAGATTTTATTTAAAAGAATCTTACCCAAATCCACTAAAGTTCCAATGAGCTCACACTGGTTGGTGAGTACAAACTTGAGTATAACTTCTCTGGTAGTACATTTGTCAGTGTGCCAAGAATCTTGAAAATGTTCACATTCTTTGATCCAGAAATTCTGCCTCTCTAAAAGTATATCCTGAGAAAATATTCTGAAATACAGGCCAAGATTTCAGTTTAAAAAGACTTATAATAGAAAGAGCTCTTGTAGTAGGAGGAATATAGAACTATTTAAGTGTTCATCATTAGAAGATTGTTAAGAGAATTATGATGCAGATTTGCAATTAGATATTCTGCAGCAAGAAGATGATGCTACAAAGAATCTTAATAAGTTGGGGAAATGCTTATGATATAATGTTAAGTGAAAAACATTGAAACACACAATACAGCCAGTGTAAACTCAAGCATGCTAGAAAGGCACAGAAAAGATTGGGAAAGTTCACCTGTATATTATTAAACAGTAACTACTCAGGGTGCTGAGACCATTAAGAGAAGTTTCCATGGGAATTAAGGAAGCTTTTCTGAGACTCTACCCTCTTCAGAGGCCAAGACCGAAGCTTCAGTGTGTGCTTCTCTTTGCCCTCCATGACTAAGCACATTCATGGGTTCCCTCGTCCTGCTGTCCACCTCCTGTCAAAGTGGCCCGACTACAATAAATGCCGTTCAGAAGTGATTTCAGACCTATGCCCACCACTCTAGTAAACCATGTCCGGGGTTTGGAGGCTTACTGGCGGTGGGGCTGGTGAGACAGGAAGGAACCGGGGGCCCCAGCTGCCAGCAGGCACAGAAGAGGTTATACAGCCCAGCTCTCTCCCTGAACAGGTAGGGAGACCAGGAAGTGGCAGGGAAAGGGCTGTCTGAGACTACACAATGCATTAGAGGTGGGCTATGACTAACGCTTTGAAGCGTACTGAGCATTTACTGTGGACCAGGTATGATCTGTTCACTCATTTAATACTCACAACTGTCGTCTGAGGTAGGTGTTATTATTTTCTCCCCATTTTACAGGTAAGGAAACGAAGAAAAAGAAACATTAGAAAGCTTATCCAGATTGCATAGACATGGCCTAAGTGTGAGTTCAAAAGGACAGAGTGTGGATTACCTGGCCTGGCCGTACACTTAACTACTACACAGAATTTTGAAATTGCTAGGTCCTAAACGAAGAGCTATACTCAGTTTCTGGAAGGGGCTCTATTTAAACTGGGCCTGCAGGGAGGAGCCTAGGTGCTTTCCCACACAAACCTCCAGAGGCCAGGGCAAATACATTTTCAGAGATATGCCACAATGTAGCTATTCTTTCAGAATTTCCCTGCTTCACCAGGGATGTCTGCCTCGGATGGGATAATGCATGGGGTAAAAGTAAATCCTCTCAGAAATGTCCTTAATGGACACAGACACTCAATTCTCAGGATAGGGGAAAACCCTGGGGGATGATGTTGTCCTAGAGTGGGGTTGGGATGCTTTGTTCATTGGCCAAGGCAGAGCAGAACTTGTGGGGCCCTGAGCAGGCAGAGTGTGACCCGTATACCAAGAGAATGCACCTTCATTGCAAGTCACCAAGCATGTGTGGAGAGCTTCCTGTGTGCCTGGCCCTGTGTGTACACTGGGTCTGTACAGAGGAATGCCTGCCTTCAAGGAGGTCACAGACACAGAGATAATAATAGAAAGTAACCAAAAAGTATCAATAAAGCTTGCTAAGTGCAGGGATGGAAGGAACCACAGTATGCTTCCATACATGACCCAGAAGATGGCAGGATGGGAAGAGAAGCATTGGTCAAGCCAACCTTCTTGAAGGAAGAACTCTGTTGGTCTGAATGGATAAGGAGAAAGTATTGAGTTACCAATTATTTTAGTTAACAAGTGGGAGATTTCAGGAAAAGGTGAGTGATCAGACAGAAATGGATGTGGCATGTTCGAAGTCCTGTGAATAGTTGGGGATATACATGGGATGGGCAGGCTGGCAGGAGGCAAGCCTGGAGAAGTAGGCAGGAAGATGCTCACTAACAGGGTCAAGCCATGAAGTTTCTGTTCTGCTCTGCAACAAAGCAGAAAATCAGTGGGATCCTCTTGGAGGAGTCTCAGGAGGGAGTGGCATGATCAGATTTGGTATTTAAAAACACTAATTTTAGTGCCATGAGTGGCCCAAGGGATGGAAATTCCCACCATTTTTTAAAATCCTTAATTTAGAAGAACACATTATCTCTGGAAAAGAAGTGAACAACATGCAATTCTCACCTTATCTCCCTGGATAATTCCTTAACACTCACCTACCAATACGTTAGCATCCACCAACACATAAGCGCTTACAGCACATAAGCCTGAATCCCTTTCTCAGATCAGGTGGGAAGGCAAAACTAGGCCCAAATATCATGCAGCATTGCACAATGACTTAATTTATTTTTAACATCATTATCATCACTTTTTATATACTTTTAGAAGTTGTGGCTCCAGTCAAGATGGTGCAACTAAATTTCCTCTTTAGATGCATCACCTCTGTTCTAAATATATGATTATAAGAGCACAAAAGAGAGAAAGTAGTCTCAAAAGCAAGGAGGACATTTTTGTGGACTCAGAAAAGAAACAGAGATACAGAGAGGCACTGGCTTGCTGACCCAGGAATGACTCTGGCTGGATAATAGGAAGAAAAAAATATTTGCCTGACAAGGGAGGCCCAGTTGAGAAAACCCTCCTCTAGGAGAGAATGGGCCCTCCAAGCACCAAGAAGGCTGAGCAGAATCAAGCTCACACCTGGACACATTCTAATAAAACCACAGAAGAGTAGAGGGCAAGAGAGAGCGCCTCCCAAGGGTTGGTAACTGGGCTAATGGATGACTTCCCTTACAGCAGCACGGGAAGCCAGAAAGCCACGGATTATCTGCAATATACTGAGTGGAAATCATCCAGAAAGTGGCAAATAGAAACAAAAAGATAGAGGGAGAAGTTAAGACATGAAAGGGATATGGAGGACTGAGTGAGAAGCTCTAATACACATCCAGTCATATTTCTAGAAGGGGAGGAAAGAAATGGTAAGAGGAAATACGTAGCTGAGAATTGTCCAGAATTAGTTAAACACAACAACCTTCAGAATACAAAACTCCCAGAGACCCAAGGAGGATGAATATGAAGAACCACACCCAGGCATATCACAGTGAAATTGCTAAACAGTGATGAGAACAAGAATATATTAGAAGTAATATAAGAGAAAATATGGGGTAAATTTTAAAGTATCAACAATTATTTTAACAGATAACTTCTCAATAGCCATAAAGAAAGCCATAAAAACTGAAATAATACTTTCAAGGAGAAAGTAGAGAAAATCGTCAACCTAAAATTGTACATTTATCAAGAACATGAGGAAAGGAAGACATTTTCAGAGAAACAAGAAACTCTTTCTAAAGGAAATTCAAAAATAATTCAGGAAGAAGAAAATAATCCTAGATAGAAAGTATAAGATGTAAGATGAAATGAGAAAAAATATAAGTAAATCTAAACAAATACTGATGTTATATAATAAAACAATACTAATTATGTCCAATGAGATTAGAAATATGGTAAAATTAAAATGTTGAACATTAACACCCTATTTAGAAAGAGGAGTTAAAATTAAAATGTTCTTGGGTCCTGTATTGTTTGGGGAAATGACAATGATATTCACTAAGTTTTGACCGTGATGAGTTACACACATCTGTTAAACAAAACAACAGAAAAAAAATGTATAAGTTCTAAACCAGAGCGAAAGAAGTGGAATGAGAAAAAATATTTAATCAATTTGAAAGAAAGCAATAAAAATAAACATGTAAAAAACCAGACAGAAAGTACAGAGTAACTTATTGGAAATCAATCCAATTATATTAGAAATCTAATTAATGTAAATTTATTAAATTATCCATTTAAAAGAGAAGGTTGTCATAATAGAAAAGTAAAACAGATGCTGTTTATAAGAAATTGGTCTAAAACATATCAACACAGAAAGGGTAAAAGTAAAAAGTAAAAACAAAAACAAACCATGCAAATACTAATTCTCTCAAAAGCCAATACAAAAGTTATAAACTTGTATGCAGCTAAAATATGGTCTTGAAATACATAAAGCAAAAATTGACAGAACTTCAAGGAGAAATACACAAATCCACCCTTATTTCAGGAGATATTGACACAACTGTCTTGGAAGTAGAGAAAGAAAAGAAAAGAAAAGGAAAGGAAAGGGAAAAAAAGGAAGGAAGGAAGGAGAGAGAGAGAGAAAGAGAGAAAACAGAGACACAAGATTTGAAAAACATCCATCTTGACATAATGGAGATCAAGGTAGGTAGGAAGGTAGCAGAGATAGAGGATAGATAGACAATAACCTGATTGATTGATAAATAGATGATCAATTAATATTCTTAGTGTCCAACAGTAAAGAAATACACCTTCTCTTCAAGTCCACATAGAATATTTACAAAAATTGTTCACACACTAAGACCGGAAAAAAAAAAGTGTCAACCACTGTCAAAGGATTGGTATCTTGGTACCTTACAAACTCCATTCTCTGACCACAGTGGAATTAAGTTAGAAGTCAATGGCATAAAGATTATATACATATATATTCAATGACATACTTCTGAATAACACATGCATCAAAGAAGAAATCATGATGAAAATTAGAAAATATTTAAAACTTAAAGATAATAAAAGACTGCACATGACATGAAGTGAAATGCTAATTTGGTACATGGGGGATCTTCAAAAGCTTCATGGAAAATGTGTATTATGGAAAAACTATGCATGGATTTCAAAATTGTTTTGCACCAAAATAAACTCATACTAACTTGTTATAACATGTCCAAACAGAATCTAGTTTGAGGCACTAAGAAACATAAGACATCAGTTTGAAAAAAGCCCCTATTCAGGGAAACATAAATTCTACTAAAATTGAAGTGAGAACAAATATCAAATTTATGGTGAAGCTTGGGTGGAAGAAAGGTGAAACCACTGATGCTTTATGAAAAGTTTATGAGGACAATGCCCCAAAGAAATCAGCAGTGTACAAATGACTGACTCATTTTAAGAAGGGACAAGATGATGTTGAAGATGAAGCCCACAGCGGTAGACCATCCACATCAATTTTCAAGGAAAAAATTAATCTTGCAGTGCCCTGACTGAAGAGAACCAACAGTTAAAAGCAGAAACAATAGCCAACACCAGACACCTCAATTGGCTCACCTTACACAATTTTGACTGAAAAATTGAAGTTAAGCAAACTTTTCACTTGATGGCTGCCAAACCACTATAACTCTGAGGACATCCAAAGTGATGGCTGCCAAAAGGTAGACGTAATCCAGTCAAAGAAAAAGCAGACTAGTCAAGAACAAAGGTCATGGCAGCAGTTATTTGGACTGCTCAAGGCATTTTGCTTGTTGACTTTTTGAAGGGCCAAAGAACAATAACATCTGCTTATTATGAGAGTGTTTTGAGAAAGTGAGCCAAAGCTTTAGCTTAGCCCAGCAAAGTTTCACCAGAGAGTCCTTCTCCACCACGACAATGCTCCTGCTCATTCCTCACATCAAACAAGGGAAATTTTGTGAGAGTTTGATGGGAAATCATTAGGCATCCACCTTACAGTCCTGATTGGGCTCCTTCTGACTTCTTTTTTATTTCCTAATATTAACAAATCTGTAAAGGGCATACATTTTTCTTCAGTTAACAATGTAGAAAAGACTGCATTGACAGTCTTTTTCGCCAGGACCCTCAGTTCTTTAGGGATGTACTAAATAGCTGGCATCATTGCTTATAAAAGTGTCTTGATCTTGATGGATCATATGCTGAGAAATAAAGTGTATATTTTTTATTTTTAATTTTTTAATTTCATTTTTTCTATGAACTTTTTGAAGTCCCCTTGTATAGATGGAAATTTATAGCCTTAAATATTAATGTTAGGAAAAAGAAAGTCTACAATTTAATGAGCTAAGCATTTGACTTAAGAAGAACAATAGAATAAACCTAAAGAAAATGGAAAGGAGACAGCATACTAAAGATGAAAGCAAAAATTAATGAAAAATAAGCACATACAATAGACAGAAAAATAATGCCAAAGATCGGCCCTTTGAAAAGGCTAATTTTAAAACTTCAAGCAAAAGTAATCAAGAAAAACATGAGAGGAAGCATGAATAAATAATTTAGGAGTAAAACAGAAAACACAACTTTGGATGCTGCAGATATTAAAAAGGCAATACGAAGATATTATAAGCAACATTATACCAATAAACTTGAAAACTTAGATAAAATGTGCAAATCATTTAAAAAATAACAATGCTAAGGAAAAATACAAGGCAAAAATTCTGAATGGTCCTATAACCCTTAAAAAAAAAACTGAGCAGTCGTTAGAGAGATCTCTTCCCATGAAGAGAGCACTGGGTCCATGAAGTTCCACAGAGTGCTATACTATATACCCAAAGATGCACAGTTCTAGTTACACTGAGACTCCCCAGAAAACAGACAATGGCCTCATTTCATGAGGTTGGCATAACCTGGCATAACCAAAATCCAACCACAACGGTATGAGAAAATAAAATGACACACAATCTGTCTTTCGTGAATATAGATGTAAGAAATCCTTAAAATATATTAGCAAACTGAATCCAGCAATGTCCAAGACCACATTGGGCTTATTCCAGAGATGTAAGGTTGATTTGACATATTTTTTTTAAAAATCAATGAATAAAAGTCATACATTCACAGATCAAAGGGAAAAATCATAGGTTTATCTATTAGATGCAGAAAAAGCAATTCATAAAACTTAACATGTATTCATTATAAAAATCCTTAGCAAGCTAATAATAGAAGGAAAATTCTTCAACCCAATCATGCAAACATCACATATAACAGTGACAAATTGAAAGCATTCCCTTATGATTAGGAGTAAGGTACAGGCCCACTATCACCATTTCCACTAAACATCATACTGGAGGTCCCAGCTGGCATAGAAAGGCAAGGAAAATATTGTTATAAAGATTAGACAAGAAGAGCCTAAACAGTCAGTACTTGCAGATAATAGGACTGTCCACATAGAAAACCCAGAGAATCTACAGATTAATTATTGAATTAATTAGAGAGTTTACTAGATGGAGGTCATTTTCTAAAATTGTATTTCTGTACACTAACAACAATTTTTAAAAATGTCATTTCTGAAAGTACCATTTAAAATTGCATCAAGAATATAAAGTCCACAAGAATAAATGTAACAAAGAATGTGCCTGACCTATATAAACAAAGTCATAAGCTTAATTAAAAGATACTAAACAATGTCAGTTATCTGTGTCTTCGGTGCATTCCAATGAGAACACAAAAGTGGTTGAGTTTTTTCTTTTTATTTTGTTTGTGATTGTGTAACTTGATCTGCTGTTTCTAATCCTGACATAGAAGAGCCAAGAGTAAGCACAGCCAAGATAGTCCTGAAGAAGCAAAATTAGGTAGGAAGAGTTACCCTATCAAAAACTAAGAATTATTGTGAATCTCAGGTAATTAAGCAATGAGGTATTGGTGAAGGGGGGAGAAAGGACAGACGGAAATGAATAGAGAACCAAACAGGCCCATGTGCACAGAGCCAAGATTGCACATGGTCCCATGAGCAAACCTGGACTTTTAGGAAATAAAGAAAACATGTTTCCCACATACCTTGATCTTTATGTGGACTTTCTCTTCTCCTCTGTGGCTGCTGGTGTCTCTGAGCCCACAGGAGGGCCCCGTGGGTCTGGGGCCCAGGCCTAAGGTGGGGCACAGCTCAGGTGGTGCTGGGGAGTCTAAGCAGCCGCAGCGGAAAGGAGCCAGGAGCCACTGCTGGGTGATGATCCAGTGAAAAGGAGTCAACAACAGGGAGCCGGCCCTCCTACAGGTGCCTCGCAGAGCCTCATGGGCGCCTCAGCACCCCGACTAAGGGTCCTAAGAAGGGGTAGCTGCAACGTCAACTTTGGTTTATGGAGTCTCAACTCCAGCATCACAGAGTGAGTTGTAAAGGGTGGGTTTGGGGCTGAGAAACAAATAGCTTCACATTAAACTGGCACAACCACAAGATTAAGGAGCCCTGGTTCCAGTGACGTGGTTCCCTGGGTCCCTTTTTCAATTCCCTGTGTCTGGGCTTCTCTCCCACATTTGGCTTCAGGCCTTTCTTCACATCCTGCCTCTGACTCGGGCTCCCCACCGCTCATGTGCTCATCCCAACCCTGCTCACTCTTCAAGGTACAAGCTCCTCCCCAGGGTGACTCAGCCTGCCCCAAATTCCTCCCCGGACTCCACTGGAGCCATGGCTCCTGCACTCCCCACCTCCACCAGCCTCGGCCCTCTCAAGTCAGTGGACAGCCCCGGGACACCAGCAGGCTGGAGCCCGTCACAGGGGACGGACATTGAGGGGAGGGTTCTCGTGCATGACCAGGAAGCATTGTCTCTTCCCAGCCAACCAGGGTTGAATCAAAGCCTGAGCTCTGATCTAGCAGCGCAGGTAGACAAGACTTCTCCTGAGACGTGTCAGTCAAAGCACCACATCACTGTCACAACGACCGGTCCCACCTTTGCACCAAAGTAGTGCTAAGTTAGCAAATGAGGCAAAGCAATCGGATAAAGTAGATCACAGTGCTCGTGGCTGCTATTTAGACAACACAAACCCCAGCTCTGCAGTCTCAGCCTGAGACAGGGACTAGAAGAAAAGGTGTCAGCAAGAGCCACACAGCAGGAGTAAAAATAAAAGGAGCAGCAGCAAGCTATTGCTTACTGTGCTGAGGGCTGTACTAGGCTCTCAAAAAGTATGATCTCATTTAGTCCTCACAACACCACCAGGAGATAAATATAATTAGCCTCACTAGAGAAACTCAAGCTCTGAGACTCAGGGAGTAAACAACAAAACAAAACAAACAAAAACTTGCCCAAGGTGACAGAACTAGTAAATGGCAGAGCCTGGCATTAGCAAGGATTGTTTTCAGCAATTAGTTCACGTTCAGGGAAACACAGGGGTGGTCCTCCTAACAAGTGTCTGGTCTGCCTGTGGCAGTGTATTAGTCGCTTGGGCTGCCACAACAGAATGCCACAAACTGGGCGGCTTCAACAGCAGACATTTATTTCTCATAGTTCTGGAAGCCAAAGTCCACCATCCTAGCCTCTGGGGAAAGCTCTCTCCCGGGCTCGCAGACACTGCCTTCTTGCTGTGTTCTCACAGGGTGGAGGAAGACAGAGATAAGAGAGAGAAAGAGAGCTCTCTGGTCTCTTCTTATGAGGGCCCTAATCCCAACATGAGGCCCCACCCTCATGACCTCATCTAACCCTAATCATTTCCCAAAGGCCCCGTCTCCTCCTAAACACCATCGCATTGGGGGTTAGGGCTTCAGTACATGAATGGGGGAGAGGGGAACACAAATATTCAGCCCATAGCAGGCAGAGGCCCTCGATTTCTCACTATCAGGGATATCTCAGAGTCTGCCTGCCCAGCACCCCTCCCTTCCCCAAGGAGATGCCCCCTCCCACCGCTCCTCTGGGATTTACATGGGACCCATCATGTTCATGGAGATGCTCCCTCAGGCCACAGTTGATTGGTCTGCGGGGGAAGCACCTGACCCAAGCGGAGCCAATCACAGTACTTTAAACCCAACCCCACCTTATAGTTGACTCATTCAGAAGAGGGCATTTGACTCAAGTTGGACTAACTCAGAGCCCTCCTGTGGGATTTTAAAATTGAGTCCGGAGGACACATACCTCCATCCTCCTGTGCTAGTGGGCAATGCATCGTGATGCCAGGGGACCCAGTTTGAAGCTCTGGGCAGGCATGTCGCCCACCATGGGCTGAGTGGAGAAAGTAACAATTTTGTAAGTAAAATCCCATGCAGGACCAAGGTAAACTGGCCCACGTGTGTCAGTGTCACATGCTCTGTCCTGTGAATAACACTTGCAGAAGCCTGTGGAAGGGAACTGGCAGCCTCTGGAGCAGAGTTCCACATCCCCTTACAGCCATGTAGCTTTTGGATCTCAAGTGCTGCCCTGCACAGGGATTTTGAAAACATTGGATTACTTGCCCACATTTAAAAATTGGGAGACATCCCATAAACATCTGTATTGCTGGATTCTCTTGAAAAAGTAAAGAAGCTAGAAACATTGGGCTTTCGTCCCTGCTGGCAACAACATGGTGAAAGCCAGCGGTGGCTGCCTGCTGTAGGCTGGGCACATTCTCTTGTTTGACCACAGCCTGCCCTGGTCTCCATCACTTCTCTACCTGAAGTCACACGCCAGTTGCCATTTGTCACTGTCTCTGCACTGTTCCTTTATAGGAGATAAAGGGCTGGGCCAGGAGGACTGTGCATTTTGGGAAGTTTGGGAGATGGTGTGTTACTTTGTGGAAGAAAATAGTGCTCCTACGTGATTAACAAGCAAACAGAATCTGTGCTAAAATAATACAACTGAAGATGTTACAAAACAAATGATTGTCAGTTCATACACACTGACCAGTTCACTCAGTGTGAGGTTGGTTTGGCCCTTCTGGGTATTTGGTACTGCAAGAGCTGCTCTAGAATATTAATCACCCTGGGCACCGATAATTCAAACTCAAGGTTAGCAGTTAGTACTGGAAGGGCAGAATGTGCTGTTTACAGAAGGTGCACTTCGGGATCTATATTCTACTGTCTTCGTTTTATTTCTGCTGCTATAATAAAATACCCGAGACTGGGTAATTTATAAAGAACAGAACTTTATTTCTCATGGTTCTGGAGACTAGGAAGTCCAACATCAAGGCACTGGCAGGTTTGGTGTCTGCTGAGAGCCTGGTCTCTGGCTTCCGAGATGGCGCCCTGTTGCAGCGTCCTCCAGAGAGGAGGAATGTTTGTCCTCTCCTGGCAGGAAAGATGAAAAGTGGGCCCCCCCCACTTCTCCCAGCCCTTTCATAAGGGACAAATTTCATACAAGAGGGCACAGCCCTCATGGCCTAATCACTTTGTAAAGGCCTCACTTCTTATACTGTGGCATTGGGGGTTACGTTTCAACAAGAATTTTGAAGGAGACACAAACATTCAAACCACAGCATCTACATAAAGAAAATTAAAGCATGAGGCTTTGTTATGACAAGCAAAGACCCTGCTTTGTGTCCCTTGAAGGTTTGTGCCCAGGAATATCAAACTCCCCATTCTTATAGAAAAGAAAAAAATCTTCAAAAAGTAGAAACATGATCTTTCAGGGAACAGTTAGCAAATGTTTTCATTAGTACAATCTGGTAGGATGTGAATGAAAATTCACATATCTTATTTATTGAGCAGCGTTAGCCTGCCGCCTCAACATGACTGCTCAGGGTTTCTAATAAAAAATGGAATTTACTAACTCACTTTTCACCTGCCATGCTGTGCTTTTCCATTCCCAGTGGACCCCTTCCTAAAAGTCATCACATCCCCCTGCCAGCCCTGACACAGTCCACTGAGTGCCAGGAGTGGGTGGAGGAGCCGGAGAGGCGAAGGCTTTAAAAGGCAAAGATGTGGGATCATGGCTCTCCATTTGGTGCGTAGTACGTGCAAAGCACGTGCTGTGCATGCTGGCGGGGGCCACATGCACACTATCTCACTTAATCCTAATGATGAGCACACGCAGGGCAGGTTGTCTCATCCCTCGGGAAGCGAGGAGACCTGGTTCACGGGGCTCAAGGGGTCAGGCTCCCTAGTTCCTCTTCTTTTTTTTTTATTTCTAAGTAGGACGGGGATACAAATGTTTTTGGTTACATGCATTGTTTTTGTAATGCTCAAGTCGGGGTTAAAAGTGTGCCTGTCACCCTGACAGTGTTCATTGTACCCGTTAGTTCTTCCTTATTCCTCAAACCAGTCAAGCTCTTTCCACCTCGGGCCTTTGTGTCCGCGACTCCTCTCTCTCTGGAACGCTCTTCTCCCTGATCTTCGAATCCCTGGCTCCTTCTCATTCGGATGTCACCTCTCGGAAGTCTGCTCTGGTCATCACGTCTGCCCCCACTTCCCAGCCTGCTCCCTGTGTCACCGTGCCCTTCCTTCACGGTGCCTAACAGTGTTCGTTGGTTGAATGACCCTTGATCCTTTGGATTTTTCATGTAACTTTCTGCTCAGAAACCTCCCCTAATTCAACAAAATAACCCCAAGATCAAATTCATCCTGACTAGTCGAGCTCTCAAGAACCCCGCTATCAGGGGCGACCAGCCCTCCCGGGGCCATCGTCCACCCCATCCACCTCATGAGCCACCCCCACCCCTGCCACGCCAATGTGAGGGGCTTTTTAAATGGACCTCAGGGGCAGTTTAGAAAGAAAAATGAGCCTAAGCAGGTGTGTGGTGTGGGAAAGGGACAGCCCAGCTCTTCAGCCACAGTGAGAGTGAGGGAGGGTGGTACAGCCAGCTGAGGCCAGGCAGGAGGTGGGAATGGGCGGGGTGTCACGGGGTGGGTGGGTGCTGTCGATGGAGGGGGGGATGTGCCGTTGCTGGAGCTGGGATGGGGTACTAATGGTGGTGGTGGTGGTGTTTGGGGGAAGGAGAGGCAGCCATGGGGACAGGATTGGGGTGACAAGGGTGGGGGCATCACACTGGGACTCTCTGAATCTAACCTTGGGCCATGGATCTGACAGGGCTGCCTGGGTCTCCCTGTCAGGGTCTCACCTAAATCACTACCCAGTTGGGATAACCCAGGGGTACCCCAAGCCCAAGACCCTTGGTAATCACTCCTGTCCTAACTCAGCACACTGTAAATGACTCTGGCTGTTTTGGTCAAGAGACACACACAATTTAGGTGTGGAAAACCCGCAACTTGAAGAGCGAGGTGCCGGACAGGTCCACCGCGAACGGATCCAGGTGCCACCCCCCGGGGCCCCTTCAACCCCACCTCCTCCAGGCGTCTCTCCACCGCAGCTCGCAGAGGCGCTGCAGGCTGCGCACGGCTCCGAGGCCGCTGGCCGCAGGCACTAACAGCTCAGCCGCACGGGCAGCAGCGGGGGAAGAGCAGGCGGGGCCGGTGGTAATCTGGCTGTGGACCCTCAGACCTGCGCGACTCACCCCAAGCGCCCTAAGAGCAGAAAAAGCCCGGGGACAGCGGGGCCATCTGCTGAGCAGCGGATGGGGCCGACACGTGAAACGGAGCCTATTTGTGGGTGCGGGACTCAGACAACAGGAGCTGTGCAGATCCGCCGCGGATCACCCCAACCACGACCACTCTAGAAAGAGGGCAGAGGCTGGGGGAGGAAGGTGAGAGCCAGTGACCAGCTTTGTGCTATTTTTGGACAGGGTGGGGCTGCAGTGCGATCATTTATTCATCCCTTTATTTGCTCCTCTGTTCTCTCAGCCGATGTGCACCCTTCATACTGACATTCGTCTTTTTCTGCTGTATTTGCTCAGTAAATGTAGCACTTGGCTGGGAAATAGAAACAGGCCCTAACAGGAGGAAAGAGTCACCTGACTTTAGGCTGTGAAGCAGGATGTAGCAAATGTCGAGCCAGGAGTGCAGTGTGTGAGGGAAGCAGGAAGTCCGGGGACTGGGAGGAAGTCAGCAGGGAAGGCTTCCTGGAGGAGGAAAAGCACCAGGCGGTCCAGGCTGAAAGAATGTCATAAGTAAAGGGGTGAAGGCCGAAACGAATAGGGTGTGTTTAAGGTGAGTAGAATAGGCTCCTGTGGGACCCTGAGAGACGGGGGAGCCCTGGCCAGAGGTATGGGGACGAGGGAAGGAGGCCACAGGCTGAGCCTGGCCCACCACTCAGACCAGCTCTCCCACACCCTCTGCTGAGCCTTGCACAGAGGAAACGAGGTTTGAGGATCATGGTCTGGTGCATCTGATTCACCTGGGAACAATTTCAAAATTGTCACAGCCAGTTCTGTCCTCAGACACCCAAGTTAGAATGCCTGGAAGTAGCCTCAGCATGTCAGTTTGGGGGGAAATGGTGCCAAGTGTGAGTCTGGAGACACACATGATTAAGAAGCAGTGCTGTAAAGGAACACAGAAAAGCCAAAAAGGACGCAGATGGGTGGAGACTGTCCCAGGATGCCACCCTGGTGGTCATCGTCCTTAACTTTCAGATCGTTTCCCAACCCATGACAGACTGCAGTATTTCTGCATCAGCAAGGACCGCCAGAAAGTGCTCCTAGCTCCCTGGCTTGGCCCAGCTTCTTGCAGAGCTGTGGCCTCCGTCTGAGTGCTGATGTCAGCTAGCCGGTGGGGCCAGCACCAGCTGTCCCGGCTCCCCACCTACTGCTCCTCCCACTGCACACTGGGAGCAGGCACCCTCCACAGACTCCGTCCACAGCCCCCTGTGGGGACAGACTCCCCCCACCCCTGCCACGAGTGATGTAGTACCTTCTGCTGTAGTACCTTCCTGCTGTCACAGCTCTGCCCAGCACTGGCCCTTCCTCACATCCTCTCCTGCCTGCCCCATGGACACACTGCAGTGACTTGAACTGAGGGGAGGAGTCACAGGTCAGGGAGTGTCAGGGCCCCTGCCCCACCCATGACAGAGCCACCAGGCCTCTCTGGATGGAGAGAAATTCAAGCTCTAGGTCCCTTCTCCCTTCTGACCCTCAATGTCTTCATTGGCAAGTGGGCTGGTCGCACACTGAGAGATCCTGCTCCCTGGGAAGGGTGGAAAAACGCAGTCCACTTTCTCCAGTTGGCTTTTGGCCACTGAGCCTCTCCAAGCAGAGGCCAACTCTTCCACGGGACTCTTGGCTATACAGATAAAGCCTAAATCCTCTTCTAAGAAAGTAGAGGTGAGACAGGAGAGGTATACCCCACAGTGGTGCACGAGGCCCTCCGCCCAGGAGTCAAGGACCAGGGGGTCTATGAGGGGAGCCCAGGCCTGGAGGTCAGGAGGGGGGGCCTTGGCTTTCTCTTCCTGCCGGCCTGACAACGTGGGCCCTGGAGGCTCAGGGAGGGCGTTCAGGACAAGCTGACCCCTGCAAAATGGCAGCATATGGGACATAAGGGAAGACCCCCGTGAAGGGCTTCTAGACTAGAAACAGTGGTTCTTTATCTCGGTTGTGTTTATCATTTGGTTGGTTGGTTGGTTGGTTGGTTGAATCAGAAAGAGGAATATATGCACATGGTTCAAAATTTTAAGTGCAAAATTCAATAAGTTTAAACCAGAAAGCCAGTTTCTCTTTTATCCTCTGTCCAGCAATCTAGCACCCACTACGTTACTGGGGACCTGTCATCCTTCCTTAGATATTCTGTGTGTGTGCCTGAGACTCAGTGTGAAGTTGTGCTCTTCTGCGCTGTAGTCTCCAGGGTCATGCCCAAGCTTCAAAGGAAGTCTTGTAAAATGCCGGATCTTAGTGCTAGTTACACTGTGGGCAAACAAAGGAGGGGCCAGTTTCCATGTTAGGGAGGAGAGAAAGGCAGGACAAGGGCAGTGGGCAAAAGTGGTCAGAGGACGGCAAAGGCGACCGCCACACAAGGCCCAGCTCCAGAGAGGAGGGATGAGGTGCCCAGGGAAAATCTGTAGAGCATAGGCAGAGTCTCTGGGGACTCGGCATTGCTGGGCAGAGTGACCCCGGAGACCCGGAGTGTTCTGCAGCTTTAACATTCTGCAAGGAGCAGCTTAGCCCCCCATAAGAGCTGGACCACCTGCTAAAGACCACCCCAATGCTTGCAGAAAATACAAACAATGGTGGAAAAATCACAAATGATGACACCTTAGTGGTCCCATGCTGAGCTCCTGGATCAGGGAAAAACCTAGAATGATAGCAGCTCCCTTCTGGGAACGCGGGTATCTTGTGCAAATGCAGAGTCTCACGGTGGGTGGGGCCAGGGGGGTAAACAGAGAAGGGGGCTGTTGGCCACCAGCTGGTAGCAGGAAACCTTTACTCCTATTGTCAGGCCTGGTGTACTAGCCACTTGGCAAGGTTAGGCCTGGGGTGACACATGTGCAAAGAACTCACCACACTGCCTGGCACAGAGCAGCCTCTCGAAAGATGGTTCTGCCTTAACCATTAGTTCTTCCTTGTGGCTAAGTGCTGCTCACTTCAAAACATCTCCTGGTGGCCAGTCAAGCTCCTGACTCCCTCAGGTCCCCTTTCTTCCTCCCACAGGACCTGCTTTCTTTTCCTCAGTGGCCCAGTGGTGCCCTGAGCTGGGCCGTGGAGCAGGATGCTGGGCCCAGCCCCATGCCTGGAGCACAGCCCACCTTCCACTCACACCCTGGCACACCCTTGCCAGCCCGAGTTGCATTCAGAGTCCTGGGCCTGGGCCAGCCTTGGCCAATGCCACCGATAGGAATTTTGCTGTGGACTCTGAGGGAAGGACTTTTTCCCTACTAATAAGGAAAGGCTGACATGGAGAATTCTATTTTTCTGCTGCCTAGAAAGGCTGCAGTCCTCCTACAACCACTGAGAGTGTCATCACAGCAGGCAGGGGATGTTGAAAGGGAAGATGGAAAACCTATGGGGACCCAAAGGACCTCTGGAGCCACCACACCGACTCTGCGACCACCTGCACCTGCACTTTCACAGTGGCATATCATACATGTCCTTGTTCTTAAAGCCATTTTCCTTTGGGTCTTCTTTGCTTTCAGTCCAAAGCATCTTGAATTACGTTTTTAAACACATTTGTCCCCAGAGCCATCCCCCTGGTCTTTGTTCCCTGATTGCCATGCTCAAGGGAGCCAGTGGAGTGGCCTGCTCTGCTGCTCCTTCCCCCTTGAGGGTGACTTGATCCCACGCCTACTTGTCCTCCTTCCTCCTGTCTGTCACAACGGCTCCTGGCCCAAAGGCGTTAGATCAGAGCACAGGGAAGAACCAGCTAGTGCACCCAAGCCTCAAGTGGTAATGTGCCCCTCAACAAAAAGATCATTGTAAAATAAAATCTGTCCGTGTCCCCTTCCCATTTAATCTCCTTCAGCAACTCCCTATTTCCCATAAGAAGAAGCTCCAACTCAAGCTCCTTATACAAACTTTACAAGGCAGCCCTGCAGACATCTGTTGAAGTCTATCCCTGGCAGGCTGGGAGTCCAGAGGCCAATAGAACGTGACCATGGTCACTGCTCCCAGGGGCTCCAGCTTTGTTGGATTCAGGGTATCATATGTGCACAGGTAGCCTTGGGCCTCAAGGAAAAAAATGCACAGGAACCTTCAGACAAAGGCAGCCCTAAGATGCGTGGTGGAGGATGAGCAGTTTTCCAAGTCAACCATAAAATGCCTGATGCCGAGAATGTGCTCCAGCAGCGGTTCCCAACCTTTTTGGCCCCAGGGACCGGTTTCATGGAAGACAATTTTTCCATGGACGGGGGAATGGGGGATGGTTTTGGGATGAATCAGGTGCATTACGTTTATTATGCAGTCAAACCTCTCTGCTAATGATAATCTGTATTTGCAGCCACTCCCCAGGGCTAGCATCACGGCCTCAGCTCCACCTCAGATCATCAGGCATTAGATTCTCACAAGGAGCACGCAACCTAGATCCCTCTCATGCACAGTTTACAGTAGGGTTCACGCTCCTGTGAGAATCTAATGCTGCCGCTGATCTGACAGGAGGTGGAGCTTATGCATTGATGCGAGCGATGGGGAGCGGCTGTAAATACAGATGAAACTTCGCTTGCTTGCCCACTGCTCAACTCCTGCTGTGTGGCCAGGTTCCTAACAGGCCATGGACCAGTACTCATCCAAGGCCTGGGGGCTGGGGACCACAGCGCTAAAGCATGTATGGTCTTTAAACCCCCAGGGCTGCTTCCTGTCATTCTGCCTTGGCCTGGCTGCCTTCTCCAGTCCCATGTGCCCCACTCCTGCGCATCCCACAAGACCCACCGAAGTTCCTTCACACCCCTGAAGCCTTCCCTGGTCCACCCAAGTCACGTCCCTCACTCCCTCTTTTGTGCTACCCAAAGACTGAGGGTCAAATATCCACTCTATTTTGACAGGCGTCCTGTGGTATTATTCAGATTATTATCCAGGATATTATTCTTCAGATAACTGTCTGTCTCCCCCAACTTAAGGGAAGAAGCATGTTTGCATTCACTTTTAAATACCCAGGGATTAATACAGGGTCATGGGACTGCTGTCAACCTGGCATGGCATAGAGGTTTGAGGGGAAATAGGAAGGAGGGAAGGGAGTAGGCAGGTTGGCCCAGAGACTATGGCTCCAGTAGACTGATCCAACCCTTTTAGAAATTTGAGACATTTCTGTCCAGAAACTAACATGTCAAGACCTTCTTGCCCTTTGATGAGAATAAGGGCTGCAATTTCTTTTCTTTGAGGCCGAGGTATAGAAATTGCAGTCAAATTCACAGTTGCTCAGAGAGAGCCTGGGTAAGGAAGAATCTCAGTGCCCATGGGCTCTGAGGCTCCACATGGACCCCCCGCCCAGTCTCCTGGCTCTGGGCTGCAGCAGCACCTGGGCCAGGTTTCCTACTTTGCACACTGAGGAGCAAAAAGTCCAACACTGAGTGTACAAGAAGCCACAACGCCATGGGGCTCTGGTAGCTAGCGGTGCAGCCAAGGCAAGTACTTGTTTAACTGAAGTTAAATGTAGCATATTGGTACCGAGTGAAGAGCCAGCAACAAACTCCTCTAACCCCATCCCCACCCACGAGTCTGTGACAAACGCCTGCAGGAGACACTGGGCACCAATGAGGATGGCTCATACTGAAGATTACCCGGATATGATTGACAGGGAATGGCAGAGAGGCCAGGTCTCTGGTCAGCGCCAATCACCAGCTTCCACCCTGGTTTTCCTGTTAACTTTTCAGGGAAATAGGCACCCTGTAAGCCTATTACAGGTAATAGTAATGCTCATGGTTACTGAGAGCTCACTGGGTGCCTACACTGGGCTAAATGTACTGATGGATTCACTATAACAAGCCTGCCAAGTGTACTATCCTCATTTTATAGATGAAAGAACTAAAAACTGGGGTAGAGCTTAAGCAGCTCAGCCAGAGCCAGACACTTGCTGGGGAGAGCCAGGATTCAGACTCAGGCTGCTGCACGTATGGACCCTCACCTGCCTCTGGGCTGCACGGCTCAGCCTGAGCAGACAGACCCAGAGCAGACTCTGATCCCCGCCAGGGACTCAGGTCCCAGAGAGAAGGGTAAAAGCATGCCACCTCCCACTGGAGGAAACTGGGAGTTCACTGCTGTTGATTGATTTCCTATGGACAAAAGCAAGTAAACTACTCCCCATTGTGTTTGGAACCTCCTAATCCATAAATTGCAATTAAGTGCCACTCCCCTAAGTACTCACCTAACAGGATGCCTTTGGGAAAAATAAAGACAGACGTGGATGTGAAAGTGCATTTTCAAGCGTGTGGGTGTTCAAGCGTTTTTCAGGCGGGGATGTTTCTTAGGCCCTTACGCTCTAAGTCTCCCTCGTCCTGGGCCACTTATCTCCTGGACTCTATATCTCCCGTTTAAGGGTGTCAGACTTAGCAAATAAAAGCACAGGATATTTAGTTAAATTTTAATTTCAGATGAAGAAAGAAAATTTAATATAAATACTTATAAATATTTGGAATATACTTATACCAAAAAATTATTTGAGTTTGTCTGAAATTCAAATTTAACCAGGAGTCCTATATTTCATCTGGTAACCCTCCCCCTGGGCCTCTTTCTTCCTGGATCTTACTGTCTAGGTTCAGCAGCTAGGAAGTCTGGAGCTTTAAAATCTCCTGGAATGCTTCCAATAAGTGGGTCATCTCCTTGTAAACATAAAGCCTCTCCTACACAAAACGGAGATGCACCTTGTCATGTAAAAGCTTGCAGCCAGCCTGACCTCCATAGAAACCATCCATACCCCAGGCCTTCTGAGTGTGGAGTGCTCCAGCTCTTTCCTGCCAGGGCCCATAGCTGTGCAGAGAAAGGCTGCCCTGAGAGAGAGGGGCATGGCTCCCTTACCTGGAGGGCTCAGTGTGGGTGATTGGCCTGGGCAACAGTGAAGCAACAGGCCTCTGTGCAGTCCTTGTGGTTGGCCCGTAGATGTTCACAATTTCCCTCTACCACGAGGACCAAGGTTCTATGGATGCAGAAGCCCCAGTGAGTGCAGCAAGAGCAAAGAGGGAACAAAACTACGTCACTTGGGAGAAGCACTGACCCTTAGGAGGAGGAAAGGGCTGCCTGCAGCAGTGCCTGCCAGCCTGGAAAGGAGCAGAGGAAGGGAGAAGGGGGTGGCCGGGAGTGGATGAGGTGGGTGGAGGCCTCTCCCTCCTCTTGCCTCCTCCTCTCTTCTGTCCCTCCCTTCCTCTTCCAACTTTTGTTTGCTCACTTTTCTCACTTCCTTCCTCTCCAGCACTTTTAATCTCTCACTTCCTCCCATTTGTTTCTTCGTCCTCTGTTGCCTCCTTTCCTTTGATGGTTCCATCCCCTCTTTCACTCCATGGATGAGATGTCCTGTGTCCTGTGATGGCACCGTCCACAGTCCAATCTTAGGCTGCTGCAGCCTCTGCCAACTATGAGCAGTTGGGGCTTTTATCACACTCTTGAGCCCTAACACTGCAGTTTCTAGTTATAGGCTAGTGCTCAGAAACAGTGTGTGCATCAGGATTTAAATTGGTAGTTTATCTGAGTTGCCAAACATAACAACCAGGGAGAGTGACATCAGCAACACGGCAGAGTAAGAAGCCCTGAATCCTCCTTTCCCCCAGAAACACACTGGTTCAGAAACAATTCAAAGATAAATTCATTTTGTAAGAAACTGGAAACTAATTGAAAGGCTCCTGCACTCCAAGAAAATGTGAACCCAGACTCACCAAAGCTGGAAAGTATTTTCAGGACACCCTCCACTGGAGACCCTGCCCCCAGAACAGGATCATACAATCAAGAAGAGACCCCTAGCTCCCAGCTTCTCTCACGGGAGGGAATGGTTTTAGTTGTGCGTCCACAGACCCAACTTTCCCAAAGAGGCTCCCTACAGGATTAACCTTGGTCCTGCCAGTCTTGGAGCTTGGATAGGGCCACCATAATCTAGCAGCCTAGGGAAGAATGGAGAGGGCAGCTTGGGCCGATAAACACCATAACTTCCTCCCCCAGTTCAGCACAGAGTAAGTGGACAAAAAACATAGCTGCTTGCTTCTCCTTGGGGAAAGAAAGATTGATAACAGCCCCCAGAATCTCTGACTGAGCTGAATGGTAGGGATCTTCTCCTGTAAAGGACCAGTCTTAGAGGTGCTGCTTTGTCTAAGATGTAAATACTAACACAGAGAGTCAAGAAAAATGAATAACAAGGCAAAGGGTTTTCAAACAAAGGAACAAGAAAAATCTCCAGAAACTATTTATTAAAAACAGTATTATAAGATTTACCTGACAGAGAATCAAAATAACTCTCCTAAAGATGCTTACTGAGGACAAGAGAACAATGCATAACCAAAATGAGAATTTCAACAAAAAGAGAAAATATTTAAAAGTACCAAACAGAAATTATGGAGTTGAAGAACACAATAACTGAACTGAAAAATTCACTAGGGAGTTCAACAGCAGACTATATCAAGCAAAAGAAAGGATCAGCCAACTTGAACACAAATCACTAGAAATAATTCAGTCAGAGGAGGAAAAAAAAGAATGAAAAACAGTAAAAAAAGCTTAAGGGAATTGTAAGACACCATTAAGCAGATCAATATATGCTCTATGGAAGTTTCAGAAGGCAAAAAGAGAAAAAAAGGACCAGAAAGATCATTCAAAAAAATAATGGCTGAAAACTTCCCAAATCTGAGAAAGGGACTGGACATCTAGATCCAAGAAACCCAAAGATCACCAAAAAAGATGAATCAAAAAAAAAAAAAATCCACACCAAGACACATTACATTCTAATTGTCAAAAGGCAAAGGCAAAAAAAGTTTTGAAAGCAGCAAGAGAAAAGCAACTTGTCACATACAGAGGAACTCTCATAAAACTATTAGTGGATTATTCAGCAGAAACTTTGGAGGCCTGAAAAGAATGGGATGGTATATTCAAAGTGCTGAAAGAAAAAGACTGCCAACCAAGGACACTATACATAGCAAAATTCTCCTTCAAAAATGAGGGAGAGATAAAGATGTTCACAGAGAAAGAAAAGCTGAGGAAGCTCAGCACCACTAGACATGTCTTACAAAAAATGTTAATGAGAATTCTGCAGGTTGAAATGAAAGGATGCTAAACAGCAATTTGATAGCATAAGAAAGTATAAAACTCATTGGTAAAAGTAAATATATGGAAAAATACAGAATACTGTATTGCTGTAATGGTGGTGAGTAATTCATTTTTAATTCAAGTATAAAAAATAAAAGTATGAAAAGTAACTATACTAAAAAATGTTAGGCCAGGCATGGTGGATCATGCCTGTAATCCTAGCACTCTGGGAGGCAGAGGTGGAAGGATTGCTTGAGCTCAGGAGTTTGAGGCCAGCCTGAGCAAGAGCAAGACCCCATCTCTACCAAAAATAGAAAATTAGCCAGGTGTGGTGGCACGTGCCTGTAGTCCCAGCTACTCAGGAGGTGAGGCAGGAATATTGCTTGAGCCCAAGAGTTTGAAGTTGCAGTGAGCTATGATGCTACTGTATTCTAGCCCGGGTGACAGAACGAGACTCTGTCTCAAAAGAAAAAAAAAAAGTTAAAAGGTTCACAATATATTTATTAGATATAAATTGTTACAACAAGAACATAAAGTGATTAGGAGAGAACTTAAAGTGTACAGTTTCTATATGCAATTGAACTTAAGTTGTTATCAGCTTAGTATAGACTATTACAGTTATAAGATATTTTATGTAAGCTCCAAGGTAACCACACACATAAACATAGCTATGGTAGTTACACAAAAGAAAAAGAGAAAGGAATTAAAGCATATCAATACAAAAAATGTCAGCACAACACAAAGGAAGACAGAAAGAGAAGAAAAGGCAGACAAAAGAACCACAAGACTAACAGAAAACAACAAACAAAAAGTAGTAATTCCTTCTCTATCAATAATTACTGTACATGTAAATGGATTAAACTCCCCTAAAAAAGATGTAAATGGAATAAACTTTCTACAAAATATGTACAGTGGCTTAATAAATTTTAAAAACAATACCTAATTGTATGCTGTTTACAAGAAACTCATTTTAGACTTAAGGACAAACATAGGCTCAATATAAAATGATGGAAATGATATTCTATGTAAATGGTAACCAAAAGAGAGAGGGGTGACTATACTTACATAAGACAAAATAGACTTTAAGTCAACACTGTCACAAGAGACAAAGAAAGAAATTTTGTAATTATAAAATGGTTACTCACCAGGAAGATATAACAATTATAAGTTTATATACACCTAATATATATATATAGCACCTAAATATATAAAGCAAATATTGATAGAAATGAAAGGAGAAATAGATAGCAACACAATAATAATAGGAGACTTCAATACCCCACTTTCAATTATGGACAGAACATCCATAAAGAAAATCAATGAGGAAACAGAGGACTTGAAGAACAGTATAGACAAAATGGACCTAACAGACATATACATAACATTCCATCCAACAGCAACAGAATAAACATTCGCAAGTACACATGGACCTTTCTCCAGGATAGATCACATGTTGGGTCACAAAACAAGTATTAACAAATTTAAGAAGACAAATCATACCAAGTATCTTTTCTAACCATAATGGAATGAAACTATTTAATATAAATCAATAACAAAAAGAAAACTGGAAAATTCACAAATATATGGAATTGAACAACATATCCTGAAAACCATTGGGTCAAAGAAGAAATCAAAAATGGATATTAGACAAAACACTTTGAGACAAACAAAAAGTGAAAGAACAACATACCAAAATTTATGGAATGCAGCAAAAATAGTCCTAAAAGAGGGAAGTTTATGAAGATAAATGCCACATTAAAACAGGAGAAAGCTCTTAAATAACCTAGCTTTATTCCTCAAGGAACTAGAAAAAGAAGAATAACTAAACCCAAAGTTAACAGAAGGAAGGAAATAACAAAGGTTAGAGCAGAAATGAATGAAATAGAAAATAGAGGAATAATGGGGGAAAAATGAACAAAACAGAGTTGGTTTTTTGAAAAGATTTTTTAAATAGTTGAGAAACCCATAATGAAACAAATTTTTAAAAAAAGAGGGAAGATTCAAATAAATAAAATGATAAATGAAAGGGAATATATTGCAACTGATACCATAGAAACACAAAGGATAATAAGATACTGCTATAAAAAATTATATGCCAACAAATTGGATAACCTAGAACAAATGGATAAATTTCTAGAAATGTAAAACCTACCAAGTCTAAATCATGAAAAAATAGGAAATCTGAACAGACCTATAACAAACATGGAAATTGAATCAATAATCTAAAATCTCTCAATACAAAAAGTCCAGGACCAGATGGCTTCACTGGTGAATTCTACCAAACATTCAAAGAGCAATTAATGCTAATCTTTCTTAAACTCTTCCAAAAAAATGGAAAAGCAAGAATTCTTCCAAACTCATTTTATAAGGATAGTATTACCTTGATATGAAAGCTATACAGACATCACAAGAAAAGAAAACTACAGGCCAATATCTCTGATGAATATAGATGCAAAAATCCTCAACAAAATATTAGAAAACTGAATCCAACAGCACATTGAAAGGATCAGACACCATGACTAAGTGGGATTTATCCCTGAATGCAAATGTGGTTCAAAATACAAAATTCAATTAAAATAATACACAAACAGAATAAAGAATAAAATCACATGATCATCTTAATAGACGCAGAAAAGTTGTTTCACAAAATTTAACTTCCTTTCATGGTAAAAAATTTTCAACACACTATGATTAGAAGAAAATTACCTCAATATAAAAAAGGCCATATATGAAAAAACCACAACTAACATCACACTCAATAGTAAAAAACTGAAAGTTTTTCCTCTAAGATCAAAAACAAGACAAGGATGCCCACTCTCACCTCTTCCATTCAACACAGTACTGAAAATCCTAACAAGAGGAATTAAGCACGAAAAAGAAATAAAAGACATCCAAATTAGAAAAAAAGCAAAATTGCCCCTCTTTGTAGATGACATGATGTTATATACAGAAAACCCTGAGAACTCCATAAAAAAACAGTCAGAACTAATAAACAAATTCAGTATAGTTTCAGGATACAAAGTAAACTTACAAAAATCAGTTGTGTTTCTGTACACTAATAATAAACTGTTTGAAAAGGAAATTAAGAAAACAATTCCATTTACAATAGCACTAAAAAGAATAAAATACCTAGTAATAAACTTAACTAAGGAGGAGAAAGACTTGTATACTGAAAACTGTAAAACATTGATGAAAGAAATGAAAAAAAGATACAAACAAATGGAAAGACATCCTATGTTCATGGATCAGAAGATTCAATATTATTAAAATGTCCATACTACCCAAAGTGATCTACAGATTCAAACAAATTAATTCCTGTCAAAATCCCAATGGAATTTTTTACAGAAATAGGAAAAAAAATCCAAAATTCATGTGGAACCAAAAAAGATCATGAATAGCCAAATCAATATTTTTCTTTTAATTTCAAAATATTACAGGGGTACAAGTGTTTTTGATTACATGGATTGCTTTTGTTATGCTTGAGTCAGGGTTATAGTGTGCCCATCACCTAGATAGTGTTCATTGTACCAGTTAGGTAGGTTTTCACCCATCCCCTCCTCCCCCTCCCGCTTGATTTCCACTGAGTTTTACTTCCCTCTGTGCACGTGTGCTAATTGGTTAGCTCCAATTTAATAGCAAGTATATGTGGTGTTTGTTTTTCCATTCTTTAGATACTTTACTTAGGATAATGGTCTCCAGCTCCGTCCAAATTGTTGCAAAAGGCCTTAATTCATCCTTCTTCATGGCTGAGTAGTATTCCATAGTATACAAATACCACATTTTGTTAATCTACTCATGAATTGATGGGCACTTGGGTTGATTCCACATCTTTGCGATTGTAAATTGTGCTACAATAAACATTCAAGTGCAGGTGTCTTTTTGATAAAATGACTTATTTTCCTTTCGGTAAATACCCAGTAGCGGAATTACTGGATCAGATGGTAGGTTGGCTTTTAGTTCTTTCAGGAATCTCCATACTGCTTTCCATACAGGTTGCACTAATTTGCAGTCCCACTAACAGTATATAAGCATTCCTTTCTCTCTGCATCCATGCCAGCATCTATTGATTTTAGACTTTTTAATAAAAGCCATTCTAACTGAGGTAAACTGATATTTCATTGTGGTTTTAATTTGCATTTCCCTGATGAAATTAGTGACATTGAGCATTTTTTTCATATGTTTATTGGCCATTTGTCTATCTTCTTTTGAAAAGCTTCTGTTCATATATTTTGCCCATTTTTTAATGGGTTTTTTTTTCTTGTTGATTTGCTTGAGTTTTCTGTAGATTCTGTTTATTATTCTCTTTGTTGGATGTGTAGCTTGTTAATATTTTCCTCCATTCTGCAGGTGTATTCACTCTGTTGATTATTTCCTTAGCTGTGCAGAAGCCTTTTAATTTAATCAAATCACACTTATTTTTGTTGTTGCTGTGATTGCCATTGGGGTCTTCTTCATAAATTCTTTGCCTAGGACAATATCTAGAAGAGTTTTTCCAACATTTTATTCTAGAATTCTTATGGTTTCATACCTTACATTTAAGTCTTTTATCCATCTTGAATGAATTTTTGTGAGTGGTGAGAGATATGGATCCTGTTTCATTCTTCTGCATGTGGTTGTCCAATTTTCCCAGCACCATTTATAGACTAGGGCTTATTTTCCCCAGTGTATATTGTTGTCTGCTTTGCCAAAGATCAGTTGGCTGTATGTGGATGGTTTTATATCTGGGTTCTCTGTTCTGTTCCATTGGTCTATGTCTCTATTTTTGTGCCAATACCATGCTGTTTTGGTTACATGTAGTATAGTTTGAAGTCTGATAATGTGATGCCCCCAGATTTGTTCTTTTTGTTTAAGACTGCTTTCGCTATTTGGGCTCCTTTCTAGTTCCAAAGGAAGTGTAGAATTATTTTTTCTAGATCTGTGAAATATGACATTGGTGTTTTGATGGGGATTGCATTGATACGTGAATGACTTTGGGTAGTATGGACATTTTAGCAATTTTGATTCTACCTATCCATGAGCATTATATATTTCTACATTTGTTTGTGTCATCTATGATTTCTTTCCTATGTTTTGTAGTTCTCTTTGTAGAGATCTTTCACGTCTTTGGTTAAGTATATTCCTAGGTGTTTTATTTTTTTGGTAGCAATTGTGAATGGTACTGAGTCTTTGACTTGGTTCTCAGCTTGACTGTTTTTGGTGTATAGGAATGCTACTGATTTGTGTACATTGATTTTATAACCTGAGTCTTTGCTGAATTTATTTATCAATTCCAGGAGTCTCTTGATGGAGTCTCTGGGGTTTTCTAAATAGGAGATCACACCATCAGCAAAAAGCAATAGTTTGACCTCTTCTTTCCCAATTTTGATACCCTTGATTTCCTTCTCTTGCCTGATTTCTCTGGCTAGGACTGCCAGCACTATGTTGGATAGAAGTGGTAACAGTGGGCACCCTTGTCTTGTTCCAGTTCTTACTGGGAATGCTTTCACCTTTTCCCCATTCAGTATGATGTTGGCTGTGGGTTTGTCATCTATGGCTTTTTAAATTTTGAGATATGTTCCTTCTATGCCTAGTTAGTTGAGGATTTCTATCACGAAAGGGTGCTGAGTTTTGTTGAATGCTTTTTCTGCATCTGTTGAGATGATCATATGGTCTTTGTTTTTGCTTCTGTTTATGTGGTGAATCACATTTATTGATTTACATATGTTGAACCACCCTTTTGCATCCCTGGGATGAAGCCCACTTGATCATGGTGGATTATCTTTTTGATGTGCTGTTGAATTAGGTTTGTGCACTGTAAAAAAATGGTTTATAATATATGAACATCTGCTTCCCTCTATTCAGAATATCAACAGGGAAAGTGTGGTAGTATATTGAGTGTTGCCCATATCATTACTGTTAAAATGAATAAGATAAATATGTGAACATAATGGCACAGTTCATCACAAAAACATATTGAAGTGTTTGGGAAATTCATAATGTTTCATTTAATCACAGCAGACAGTAAAGGCATAAAGTGTGTGTAGGGAATGGACTTGCGGACATGGGAGCTGTTTCTCTGGCTGTGATATTCAGTATAACCCTATTAACTCAGATCCTACACAGTTTGGAAATTAAGGTTATTCAGACATGATATATGTGATTCTGGGCTAGTAAAAATTTGAACATAATTATTTATTTGTGAGGTCTAAAAATACTGATCACAAGAAAGGAGAACATGGAGTAATCAAAGCAAGGCTCAAAAAAAACGGAACCAATACAAAAACAAATCTCTCTGCGGAGGTGTTAGAGTTCCAAATTCAGGAAATGATATTGGCTGAGAAAGGGCCAGAGCACAGAAGACAGACACAGGTGGTCGCTATGAGCCCTAGTTACTCCCCGCCAAGTACCCTCAGGCTGTTAGAATCCCTGGGCTTCTGCTTATTCGCCTTTAAAGAAAAGGTGGAAGGGATGATCATTAATTTTCCTGCTGCTTTAAGAGTCCATGATCCTAACTTTTATAGCCTAAATAATATATTTGCTAAGGACATATTGTTATGTAATTGAGATAATTGGGCACTTAGTTCTTATTTAATAAATCAGGGCTCATGTAAAATATTCTCTATAAGCTTTTTTTTAATCTTTTCCCGTTTTTCTTCTTCACAGGTAGAGGAATTAGCCATCAGGTGGACGCTAGTCTCAGATTTTTAATTCTGCCCATCCCACCACTTATTTTCTATAGACTTGTTCAACAAAAGCAAATAGCATATTTTATATTAATTTTGTATTTATGCTATGCTAATATTTTACATAAGTACTATAAAGATTTAATATAACAGTATATTTCAACTCAACACAAAATTTTAAGTATGACTTACATGTACTTACAATAAACATTTTTCTTGGATTCTTTCTATCTGCTCCTTTAAGCCTGGCAGGATCATCCACATATGACTGTCTAGTTGGCTCATAAACCAAGCTGCAAATACAAGATTTTTTAACTTCCAAAAGGTTGCATCACATGATCTACTGGAGATCTGAAAGAAAGTATGAGAATTTCTATCTCTGTTCTTATTTTGCCTTTTTAGAATTTCTATTTTTCTGTACATTTTATAAAATACACCACCTTTTTATAGTTTGACAGATTTGTCATTTAAAAATAAATATTGAGGATGCATTTAAATTACATTTACCTATAAGGGTACATTTTTAAGAATGTTGGAGATCCACTGTCTAATCCTGTGCTGTCCACAGAGATATTAGCCACATACTTAATTTAAATTTCCTGGCAGCCAAATTATAAGAAAAAATAAAACTACATATCCCAAATACCATTTAATATGTAAACAATATTTATTTATTAATGATATATTTTGAATTATTTTAAATATATATATTACATATACATACATGTATTTTACTAATCTTGGCAATACAATGTGTATTTGACATATACAACACATATCTGTTTGGACTGCCACACTCTAAGTGCTCAGTAGCTACATGCAGCGAGAGGTTATATTCCTAGAGAGATTAGTTCTAACTACACAAATAACTCCCCCTCCAGATGGTTTGGTCTTGACTCTCCTTGCTGTTGTTTTCTTCATGCCTATGGAATTTCAGACTGTGACTCCATTCCCATATCTGTCTCTGAATCTCTGATTTGGGCTACACACATCAAATTTAGCCTCTGGGTCTCAGTGTTCCTGCCACACACTATCTCTGCTGCCTACTTGGATTTTGAAGGCTGTCCATGCTGCCTTTGGGATATTTCAATGGGCTCCAAATATTAAGGAAATACAGATAATTAGGCTAGAGTAGATGCATCTGTGATGTGGAAGTGAAGTTTGCCAGGTAGCCGGTTCCTCAGTTTGCCTCTGTACTGTCCCCTCTAGAAGTATCATTTTGTGGATATTGGCAGTGATTGTGCCATGGACTATCACAGAAACTGTCTCGACTTTGGTTTCACAATAAAACAGAATAATTTTCTCCCTAACCTCTAGGACACTGTGGTAATGATATCATGATGACAAAGAGTTTAGAAACGAAGGTGTAGGAAAAGGGGTGGGGAGGACACTGGGATTATTTAAACCTGATAAGAAGAGCCTGAATAAAATGTGACAGGTGGTTGATATTTGGACACTTGCAGGGTGATTATATACAGCAGAGCTTTTCAAGACTTTTTTGGTGCCGAGGCTTTCTTAGGAAAAGGTCACATTGACATGGCCCATGGGACAATCAGGTGAGGCCGCTCAAGACTAAATCCTGTCCTAAAGCTCTGACACTCCTGGGTCCCACCCTGCCACCAAGGACTGAGGGAGTCAATAGCTTATCACACTGTGACCTGTGCCTGGCTTGGGGGGAGTCACGTTTCTGTAACAAAATTGATCCAGAGGGCTGGGACTCTCTGTATTTCAGGTGAAGTTAGAGAAAGTATGGACAATATAATGAGTGAGAGATTGGAATAAAAGCAGGAAATGATCGATTCCTGGACTGGAAAATACTGACTGAGCAGTCAAAGGATGGGTGTGCGTCTGGAGCACGTCCCCAGAGTCGTCACACAGTTTAAGCTTCACTAACTCCAGAAAAATAAGTGTTATAAATTTACCCCCAAGATTGCTTGAAGTTTTAATTATATACATTTAATTTACACTTATTTTAGTTTTGTGGATGTTGAGTAATTAACTATCAGTTTTATTACTTGAGTCAGCCCCTCTGCTTGAAAACAGTAAAGGCTGACTTTAAAACAAAAAATTCACTATTCAACATTCATAAAACTAAATAAGTGTAAGA
Organism: Daubentonia madagascariensis; assembly: GCA_023783475.1. Taxonomy (NCBI): domain Eukaryota; kingdom Metazoa; phylum Chordata; class Mammalia; order Primates; family Daubentoniidae; genus Daubentonia; species Daubentonia madagascariensis. Next base: position 1,695,869 of record JAKFHU010001747.1, on the reverse strand, counting down.
GAACTTTAGGTTTTATATCTGGGTTAGTGTAAGGCAAAAACATTCTATAGATAACATGGATTTGAGGATATGAGTCATCCTGAGAGTATAAATGTCTGGGTACAAGCAGAAATTCAAGTAATATTTTGGATTTTCAAGGTCCTAGTCAAGGGCTCTGCACAGTAACAGGGCACTCAGGTAATATCTGGAGTACAGATGAAACAAACAGAAAATGTCACTGATATGAAGAAAGGGTGGAGGTGGAAAATGGGATGGCAGGGGAGGGCAGAGGGCCCCAGAGGGCCCAGGAGGGGTGGAGGGATGTGCTGGGCTGGTGGGTGGGGGAGGGGTTGTGCCACACCCTCTTCCTGTCATCCCCTCTCCCCGCCTCAGAAACACTTTGTGACTCTCTTGTGCTCTGTGATGCAGGCCTGGGATTATAGCCAAGCCCGGCACCTTCAGGGCTCAGTTGCTTTCGGCAGCCCTACTGTTAAAACAATGGAGTATATTCCCCTGTTTCCTAATAGCAATACGCAGCCTTGGCTGAGCTTTAGCTCAACCATTTTGGGTACAGATGCCCAATTCCCCCAATTCAGTGTTATGACTGGATTGGGGCTAATCTTTCTGTTCCTGCTCTACGTGATGATGAAATCCTTTTTCTCAACCACCTGGGAAAATAAAGAAATGCAAAAGGTAAGGATCACCCAAGAGCGATTCTTGGCTGTTGTTCCCGTTCCTGTTCCCACATTTCTGAATGCGTTTGCTTGGCTGGGGATGGACAGAACGTCACCTTTCTGGGGAAGAGCGTGGGCAGGGCCGGGGCTCAGGGGGATGAAGGTCCCACCTCAGGCTCGCAGGCTACCGATGTGGGTGTGGTGAGGGCTCCGGGATAAAACCCCAAACACAGATTCTGTGGCCCTGGGTTGGCATATTTAGAAAGTGTGGGTTCTCTGAAGGAGACAGTCGCTCCTGACACTTGATCCTCACTTTCCCATGTCAAGTGTCACTCGACCGAGCTTCCTTCGTGTCGGGCTGATGAGGACAGAGATGTCAAGAGCCTCCGAGCTCTGTCCCAGGAGCCAGGGTCCTCTGAGGGAGCAGATGTGACTGTTGGCGTCTGGTTCCGTGTTCTCCTTGGCACAGGACCTCTGAGAACACCAAGTGGGGCTTCCACAGACAGAATCCTCCTTTGAGTTTGTCAAAGAAGGAAACACTGGAAATATTTTAACTTTTGAAAACTGATAAAGGAACAAATTTGTGTGAGTTGAAAGGAAGAGCCATGGCATTGCTGGGCGATGGGCGTGTGCGTGCGGAGGGGAGAGCAGCGGGAGAGGCGAGTCCCAGCCTCTTGCTCTTTCCTTCTTGTTCTCAGCAGCGTCGGGGCAGAGCCAAGAGGAGGAGGAAGGGCGGGACCTTGAAAGGTAAGGTTCTGTCTACGAGACCCGAGCTCTCCAGGGAGGGACTTTCCTGCTCCTTTGCGGTCCCCAACCTTTTGGCACCAGGGAACGGTTTCGCGGAAGACAATTTTTGCAGAGACTGGGGGTGGGGTGTCTGGGGGGACCGCGGTGCAGGGCTCAGGTGGTGACGCGAGGCCCGTTTTCTAACAGGCCACGGAACGGTACCGAGCGTGGTCCAGGGTGTGGGGACCGCAGCTCTGTAAGCTCCCAGGTCCGTGATCCCTGAGACGGCAGTTGCTAGACACAGTCTCTCTGGGAAACCAGAGCCCTCGGAGGAGGCGCTCACGGGATGGCGTTGGGACCTGAGACACGTCTCACCGTCCCTGCTCGGCCGCTCTGTGGCAATGGGGGTCGCCCGATAGGTGGCCACGTGAGATGTCGAGGAAGGACTACGGAGTGGTTTGGAGTCAGGACTTCTGTCTCCTGACTCTGTATAAGCACTTTGACTTCCTGGCTGCTCACATCCCTCTTTGAGGTGACCACTGATGTGTGCGCTTCCTGTGGTGGTTTTGAGCATCATGTGGGATGACGTATGTGAAAGCACTTTATAAATGAGGCCACATACACATGTGAACCTTGTTGACATTACTGTTGACCATTCGACCTTGTCTGCTGATCAGAGTTTCATATCCCAAGCGTCTCCCATAAAGAGACTCCTGTACGACCCTTATGCTTCTACCTTCCTTACACTTAACCTAATCTCCTGGTTTCCCAGGTCGCAGAACTTGCCAGAGACGAGCAAAGGAGGAAAGAAGCTGATTTCTATTCTAACAAGGTGATTCACCTCTCCCCTTCTTTCCTGGTCCCTTTTTAAAGCACGTTCTATGCATTTCAGGGATTCAGAGCACCCTGCTGTGGCTGGGGGTGGTGGCCATGGGAACAGGATGTGAGTGCAGGCCTTGGGGACAGGCTAGAGAGCATTGTGAGGTCGTGGGTGGGGGCAGGGCGAGGCGGTAGCAGGCTTCAGGTGGCCCCACCCAGGCTAGGCCAGCAGGCCCCCCTTGCCTTGTTCTGGTCCCGGCCACAGCTTTGTACCTCCTGTCTTCTGCAGCCCCTGGGGCGAGGACCACGATAACATGAGATTCCGTCAGCTGCTTTGTCCAGACCCGCTCTGTGACACATGCAACAGCGCAACGTGTGAGTTAGTCAAAGTGCTATTCCAGCAGTCCTGGGAAGATTCTGCTTCCTCTGTGTTGTCCTCAGATTCAACCGTGTCCCTTACAGAGTCATCATACACTTCGTCCTCTGCCCTCTCCAAAAGCCCTCCGGGAGACCAAATACCAGCCCCTCTGCCCCAGCCTTCTCCACCCCCACCCTCCACTCTCTCACCTGCCCTGACGGTTCCCTTCCCCGACTTCCCTCCACCCTCACCACTGGGAGACTCTCCGACCCCAGAGTCTGTCCCTCCCTCCTATTCCAAATTCCCCATGCACAGCCCCCCACCCCAGCCGCTCGCCTTCCCCCCTCCTCCACCACATCACTCTCAGGGAGCAGATCCTGTTCTCCAAGCAGAGGCCACTCTGTCTGTAAAGACCATCTTTGCATTTCACCCCATCCTTCTCCAAGATGTGGACCCCTTACAAAATTCATCCCTGCCAATGGATCCTACTGATTCCCAGGCCCGTCATCACACATCACCAACCCCGTCTGTGTCACCATTGCCAGACGGCACTTTAACTGTGACGAAATCAGTTTCCATCTTACCAAAGCCTGTTCCGGAGATGTCCTCTCCAGACAGTGCTGACAAATTGACCACTCACGTGCCAGCAATCAGAGGCACTGGCCCTTCAAGCCTTGCGACTTCAGAGTTCTCCTTGTGGCAGCCTCATGCCAAGGGCTTGTTCCCCTCCAACTTGGCGCAATGTGATTCCAACCAAAAGCTTCTGGCCCCCCCTCCTTCTGAGGCCTCTTCTGTGGGAGACCCTGAAGCTATGCTTGCAGAACCGGGTAACTTCTCTTTTTTCAACCCTGATGTTCTGTGTGTCTTGGAGAGACAAGTTAGAAAAAGGATGTCAAAAGAAAAGGAAAAGAAAACGGCATCTCTCCCAAACCAACTTAAGTCAGAATACCAACTGAATTCTTCCGCAAAAATGTCAGCATCCATTGCTGATAAGCATGACTCGGCTGTTCCCCTTCCTTTGGGGACCAGCAAAGACAAAACCGAAGAGCTGCACGAGCATCAGCAGCTCCCATATTCTAAGACCTCTGAGGCAGCTCAGGTCCCGTCCCAGACCCAACATCAGTCCCCACTCCCAGGCCTATCACCTGATCCTCTAGCCCAGGTTAGGCTTTGTGGAGTGTGTTTTCACCAACCCCAGAGTGAGGCACAATGTCCTACACCAGCGGAGACTCACCACCTGGAATGGAACGTGCTGAAGAAAGAGCAGGAGAGTGTGTGGGGTTTGCCCTCTGTGGTCAAGAAATCTCAGCAAGACTTCTGTCCTCCGGCTCCCAACCTCACACTGGTCGGCCAGTCCTCCAAGGCTTATGTTCCCCTCTCCATCCTTCCCGGAGATTTTCCTCTCAGCAGTGAGCTTCGCAAGAAACTAGAGCACCACCTGCAAAAGAGGCTCATCCAACACCGGTGGGGCCTGCCCCGCAGGGTGCATGAGTCTTTGTCACTGCTGAACCCCCCGAGAGATGTTCCTGAGACAGCCAGGTCAAAGTGCCATTACGGACTCTCGTGGATCTCTGCCTTTAGAGGTCAGAGCAGTGAAGATCTGGAGAATTTTGGGTTGAGCTTTCATAAAAGATGCTCAGAAATGCTTCTGCTACAAAAGGATTTGAGGAAGAATCGGGGCCATAGCCTGGAGAATGGCCCAAAAGATCTTTTGTTGAGTGACCCAGAGATTTCTTTAGATAATGGTCTGGGGTCTAACTCTGTGGAAGACCTAGAAAGTCAGATGGTGAGCCTGTCAGGGAATAATTCAAAGGCCTCAAGTGTGAGCCTAGGTCCAAAACCACTTGAAAATGCCCTGCCCGTACAACTGAGCAAGAAATTTGAGGAAATCAATGAAGGCCAGATTTCTGGGACTGTGCATAATTCATGGCATTCTATCAAGCACACAGTGCCTCCTCCTGAGAAATCCCACAACCAAATAAAACATGGAAATTCAGCACCATTGGTGGGTGGGGACCACTGCCTGAATACCGCCCAGGAGGTTTGCTTTCTCGCCTCCAGCAAGAAAGAGATGTTGGAAGCCCATATGAAAAGTTGTTGCATGAGGACTGTGTGCGGTCCTCCCTCCAAGGTCCTTGAATCCATGGAAATCTTTAACTTGAAAAAGGACTCATTCAAGTCTTTCTCCCCATCAAACTTTGCCTCTTCAAACAACTTCATTTCTGGGGTGGATTCCACAGATGGGGTCTCCAGGCCCCTTAGAAGAAGCTCTACTGCTTTCCATTCAGTTCCCAGCCAGGATCATCTCCTCCCTGCCACCTCACCTGCGGGCAAAGGAGGACAAGGAGCCCTAAGACAATCGCCCGCTGATACCAAACGTGGGGTTTCAAAGAACGTCCAGACAATTGAGGACGGCAGGCAGACTTTTCTGTCCCCGCCTCGTAGCAGCATAAACAAAGCGAGTCAGCAGCAGACTGTACTAGCCAATAGATACAGGCCACAGCTGCCCACAAGGCAGTGAGCCAATGGATGAGAAAGTCACTTCCAGTGATGGAGTAGAAAGGCTTCATGGCAAAAGGATGAAGAATTAAGAACATTTTCCCACATTTAACAGGTCCAGGGAGCTATTGAAGGCAGAGGAGCTCCATGCTCCTCAGTAACAACTAGTAACAACTTGACAACCAGCGAGTCGGAAAGCTCCCCAATAAATGTGTTGCATTTCATTTAGTTTTGCTCTGACCTTTGTTATTTGTTTTCTTCTGCTGGCTTTGGGTTTGGTTTGCGCTCCCTTTTCTGGTTCCTTGAGATGTGATACCAGGTTGTTAATTGGTGATCTTTCTGACTTTTTGATGTGGGCATTTAAGACTATTAATTTTCCCCTTAGGAATGCTTTTGCTGAATCCCAAAAATTTTGATGGCTTGGGTCCCCTTTGTCATTCAGTTGAAGGAATCTTTTGATTTCCATCTTAATTTCATTATTTACCCAATAATCATTTATCAGCAGCAGGTGTTTAATTTCCATGAGTTTCTGTAGAATCGAGTGTTTTAAATTTGATGAGGCATGTTTTGTGGCCCAAGACACGATCAATCTTGGAGAATGCCCCATGTGCTGATGAGAAGAATGTATATTCAGTAGTTTTTGATAGAATGTTCTGCAAATGTATGTTAGGCCCATTTGTTTTAGGGTCCCACTTAAGTCCAGTGTTTCTTTATTTTCTGCTTTGATGACTTGTCCAGCTCTGTTAGGAAGGTAAATGTCATGTTAGGTGTTTTTATCACAAAAAGATTAAATTAAATTAAATTAGATTTTTACAAAAAGACACGTAAGAACCAGGCACTAAAGTGATGGTAGACAGACCACCACACTGCGACTTGTCAAGGGACGCATCTTAGAAGCAATTACATGAGTCATACAGCCCCTCACCCACTGGGCAGGGAGGCCAGAGCCAGCCCCAGCCAGTCAGCCGCTCTGGGGCCCAGGTGCCGTGCGAGGCACTTCCACACTCTTCGGTCCCTGTCCTGCCCACATGAAGATCTACCTCCCCACCACTGTTTACTGTACCAGGGAATGGGCTACCCCAAACCACTCACATCGGGGGTCTGGAGCCACAGGTCTCAGTGGTAGAACTTCAGGCAGAGGGAAAGAGCAAATTTGAGAACAGAACGTAATCTGGCTTCCTGACCGAGACTGCAGGGGAGGTTCAATGTTCTGTCTACACTCAGTGCTTCCTCGTGGATATAACCCACATCTTTCACGCTCCCATTCCTGGTCTGTACGGCAGCACGGTGCCAGAGCCGCATGGGCCCTGGGCACTGTGTAAGCCACACTGTGTGCACTGTGCTCAGAAAACTCAGGCCAGGCATGGCTGGGAGAGCACGGCCCCTGCGTACAGCCTCATCTGCCAGGATTCAAATCTAAGCTCTACTGCTTCCAGTTGTGTAACCCTGGGTACTATACTTCACCTTCGGGCCTCAGTATACCCAAGACAAATCAGGTGATGACACCAGGTCAGTCAGGCTACAGCGACGTTAAAAGGCTTAGAGCAGAGCCGTCACAAAGCAAGCACTCACCACATGTGAGTTACCACTACTGCTTCTACGACAATATTCTAGGAAGCAGGGTATGTGATACCCCCTTAGCGCCCCATAAAACTCACACATGAAAGGGTTGAGGGAACTGGGCAAAGACTCGGGCAGTACCCCAGACTCAGTCAGGGTGCCTCCCAAGCCAGGCTGGGAAAGAAGGCAGAGCCCCCGGAACCACTCAGCAGTTGGAGGGGGCTCAACTGTTAAGGCCCAAGAGCTGGGTCACCTAGGAACCCTGCAGAGGCTGCAGCTGAGCCAGTGGTCAGAGTAAACAGACACAGACCCAGGACTCTGGGAGGGGTCAGCAGCTCCAAGTTCCCATCTCTATCCCTTGTCAGCTGGACCAGCCAAAGCCAGAGCTGTACAGGATGGGGCCTGAGGCCCAAAAAGGTCTCCTGCCATCCTAATGTTGACATGCTGCTCCCACCAACCCAGGTCCAAGAGGGGCCACCTGCCACAGCTGAGATGGGGCCCTTGTGGGACAGAGCCCAGAGTGACCCTGTGGGGTGAAGAGATGCCAGGTGGAGGCCCTGGAGGAGGCTTGGAGACATCACTCCCCACTTGACAGGTGCTGGGCCTGTCCTAGGAAAACCAGAGGGCTGAGGAGGATGAGGGAATGAAGGTGAGGTCTCCTGTCATCTGTCCTGCACACTCAGCCGCAGAGGATCCTCTGAGGTGAGGAGAAGCAGAGAGAATCTGTCCACTTGCTCACTCAAGCCACAGACTCTCTGGCCGAGAGTGCCAACTCTGAAGCCACCACGGTGGGTGCGTCTGCACCCAGTAGCAGCAGATGCCGCAGCTCAGGGCTGCTTTTCTGGAGATGACGCTGCTTGGTGTCTACCAGTGCACCCCTGACTGTAGCATGGTGTGACCGGTGCTGCAGGCAGGGAAGCGAGCCATCCGACCCGGCCTGGGATAAGCGTGGGCGGTGCAGCGGAGCCCTCAGGGAACGAGCAGACCCCTGCATGGGAGCCAGCAGGCAGAGCCTGTTCCAGGTGTAACACGGCCAAAGTCAAGAGGCAAGAACCACCCCAGCCGGCTCCAGGGGCCCTCAGACCCCCCACTGAGCATCAGCGACCAGAGGCCCTTTGTGGACAGACACTTAGCTGGCTTCTCCAGCAACCGGCCTCCCCTGGCCTCTGGAGCTAAGCAGCCTCGGATTGGGGCAGCCGGACCCAGGGCCTGCCACAGACCAGACCTCCCGGCGGGTGTCTAAAAGCAGACTCCACATGCGTGTTCAGCGCTCTGGTCAGCCTGAGGGCTTTCCCGATCCCTTCCACGCCCTGGAAAGGAGGTAGTCATTGCAGTTAGATGATGCCGGTAGAGGTCTGCAGTTCCTCTCTAGTGGCCATCAGATATCACAGGGAAATGCCCTAACGCCGTCTACAGTAAGGAGGGAATGTGGGACGCCAGAGGGAGTCCCAGAAAACTGCCTGCAGGAGGGGCGGGAGCCTGAGCACCCTGCACTGAACCACTGTACGACCTGGGACGGTCGCAAGCCTTCCAACTCACCTGAAAAACAAGGGGTCCTAACCAGCCTTCTCAACCCCGGCTGCCCATTAAATCTCCCCAGGTGAGTCTTGTTAGTGGAGGGCTCAGATTGGCACACCTTAGTGTTACTAAAGAGGGATGGCCCCACAGGACGTGCTCCTGATGGGAGGCAACAGATTTGCACCAATCACAGCATCACCCATGGTGGGTTCTTGCCAAATTGAGTCTGGTCCACACAGCCTCCAGATGTAAGTACCAATTTTCAAGAAATGTGGGAAAGAGAAGAACAAGTTAAATTATAGCACAAAGAGGCCATCAGCCAGACCGAGTGCATGGGACATTCTGCAGAGCAAATAGCCCAGTGTTTTCAGCAAATAAAGAACAGGGGGAGGTAAGGGGGACCCTCACAGAATAAATGAAACTGAGAGACATACCCAAGTGCAGCATGTGGGCTTGTTTGGACCCTGATCCAAACAAAAGAACATAAAAAGTCATTTTGGAGAAAATTGGTGAAATTTGAATATGGACTGGGCATTAAATGATACCCAGAAATTATTGTTAATTGTTTTAGGTGTCATCCTTTACTGCATAACAAACCACCCCAAAACTTAGTGGTTAAAATAATAACCATTCATTCTGCAATCTGAGCTGGGCTCAACTGGGTGGTTCTTTTGTCGAATATAGTGCTGGCCGAGGTCATTCATGAAGCTCCATTCAACCGGGAACCCAGGTAGGCTGGAACATTCTAGAAAACTTCATCCACCTGTCTGGTACCTTTGCTGTGGTGGCTGGGGCCGCTGTCACTGTCCGGGCCTTTTCCTCCACGGAGTCTCAGCATACCTACCCTAGCCCAAGATTCCCCACATGGCAACTGGGTCCCACGAGAGGAAAAACAGAAGCTACAAGGCCTGTTAAAACCTGGGTGTGGATTCAGGACCCAGTGATAGGGCAGGTGACCCTTGCCTGACAGTGGGACTGAACAGGGCAGCTGAGTGGAGTGTGTCCAGCTGCTCCGAGAGCCAGCTTGGGTGTGTGGTATCTGCGATCCAGCCCTGACTCTGCCTGCAGCCCCATCGCTCCTCTGCAGGAGAGACAGATGGCAGAGAGGTCACTGGGGATAAGGCTGAGAAGCACATGTGAGGTGCTCAGCCACCATGTGTTCACCGGTTCTGGAAGGCACCACCATTGAGTTTTCAAAGGAGCATTTACTAGCAGTGGCATGCTGGGTCTAAGGACTTAAAAAATGAACATCCACCCTACCCCACCATGTGCCCTGGGACTACACCCCACTCCCACATGTGGACTAACAAGCGAGGCATCTACAAATGCTGTGCCAGGAAAGCTGCAGCTCAGTCTGCTTCCTAGTGCTGATGCATCGGTGTGGCTCCAGCCTCCTCATGCACAGTTCGTGCCTGTGGGTTCATGCTCCAGGGCCAGCAGGATTCCATTTCCTTTCCCCAGAACAGCTACGGAGACCTGAGAAGAGCAGATACCACTCACCAGGTGCCAGCCACATGCCAGCCTAGGAACACAGGAGTGAATATGCCACAATCCTTGCTTCAAAGAGCTCCAAGTCTTGAAATGGGGACACACAAGTGAAGCAGCCGTCTCAATATGGTCTTTGTCAATGTCAGGACAGCCAGTGAGTGGGGGGTCTACCATCCTGCACAGGCTTGCAGACAAACCATTGCGATTGCGCGTGATGTGCTCCACAATTGCTGTGCACGGGAGCAGACAAGCTGCAGTGATGGGTGGGCTTCCCCAGTGGCAGAAGGGGCCTGGGCAGCCCCCCACTGTCCTTTCTGAGCTCCATTTTCCCATCTGTGCAAGTGGGTGGGCTCAGTTGTCAACTCTGAGGCCTAGTGTTCGTTCTGTGCCAACTCGTCACCAACGCTGTATGGAACCTCGGTGGAGAGGCCTGCCTTGGCGAGGAGAGGCTCACAGAGCTGGCTGGGAGGGGCCTGGGCACAGGACAGGAGGGTCACAGGGTAAAGCCAGGCCAGCAAGGTGAGGGGCTGCCCAAGGGTGGGAGCTGGGAGAAGGCTCCAAGGCCTGTGGGGAGAGAGGCCCCTGCCCAGGGCAAGGGAGCGAGGCCACCTCAGCTCGCGGCCGGCACAGGGGCTGCATAAACCTCCTGGGGAAAGAACAGGAAAAGACACAGCAGCAGTGCGCAGTGGGACAGTGCGCAAGCCGGCAGGTCCAGGCAGGCCAGCCCAGTGTGCCGGGCCCCAGAGCCCATCCTGGGAAGCTCCCAGGCCATGGAAACACCGTTAGCCCAGCCCTGAGGCCTATACCTCCACCTACACTACCCTAAGGGAAGACAGATGCCTGCTCTTCTCACCCACCCTCCCAGCCCAACCAGCATGGTCCATCCTGGGCTCACCCTGCCTGCAGGAGAGGCAGTTCCGCCCTTGCTCAGTACGTGTGGTGATGGGGGCAGATGCATGGACACCAGGCACCCTGGTTCATTCTCACACTGGTGGGCACAGAATAGGGCCAGAAGGTGCTGAGCATTTTTTGGAGGCATGGCTAGTGGTGGGCACCATCTCTTCCCACAGCCCTCTCTGCACCAGGCATGGGAATGTCCAGCAGGTCATATATTTCTACTAGTAACTTCACCCAGCGACAGAAACTGAAGACAAGGACTCCGGGGTTTAAAGAGGTGAAGCAATTTTCCCACAGTCCCAGAGAACTCACTCAGTCTGATCCATGGACATTCTCTTTTTTGTCACACCATGCTCAGCCAGATAGCCAGGGCACCAGCAGGCAGGAGGGGAGCCGGGGCTGCCTCACCAAAGAGGCTGCTCGGCTGAGAACTCAAGGAAGGAAGGGAGGTGGTGAACCCACCAGTGCTCAGAGTTCCAAAAGAGAGAGAGACAGAGACAGAGACAGAGAGACAGAGGGAGAGGGAGAGAGGGAGAAGTGATGTTATCTGCTCTCCCGTCCTCCCCATGAGGTCAGAGGGCTGCAAGTGGGGGAGGGGTGGGGGTGAACGCTGGGCAAAGACAGTGAGGTTTATGGGGGGGACCAGGCATAAAACAAAAGTCCCAGTGGAGCCGGAAACCAGGTGACTGGCCAACACAAAGCAGTCGTCTGGAAGAGCGAGGCCTGGAGGTCCCGGGAGCAAGGAAAGACCCCCCCAAGATGAGCCTCCTCTGTGGTCCCCACAGAAGTGGGAGCCCTTGGGGCAGACAGACTTGAGTGGCTCTGTGGGGTGGAGGGGACTCCTGAGTCAGGAGGGAGCTGCAGAGGCCAGCAGGGCAGAGGCCCGGTGTTCCTAAGAGAACAGCAGGGAGAGTGCAATTGCCCAGGACATGGAGCACGATCCTGCCGGCTGTGAGGGCGGGAGGAGGGCAGGCAGCCGGTGGGTGCAAAGGGAGAGCGGAGCCTGGGCAAAGCAGCTGGTGGGGTCCCAAATTCCCACCCAGTTCTTCAACATTCCACACACTCACTGTGTGCCAGAGAGTCTGCACTGGGCACTGGCTGCAGGGATGTACAGGAAACCGCCTGCCCTCAGAGACGTCTGGCGGGGTAGGACGGGTGACCGTCTAGTGCGAGTGGGCGTGAAGTCACATCACGGGGCTTGCCGAGGCCCCGCCTGGCCAGGCCTCTGGGAGGAAGACGCAGCCGCACCCTCAGGAGCTTGGAGGCCAGTGGTGACTGTCTGCAGGTGCTCCAGGGACTCTGGGAGAAGGACAGACAGGCTTTCTGGGGCAGCCTTTGTGTGCTACTTTGTGAAGTCCTTTGAACCAATTTGTAAGGAAAGGATTATTATTTTCACTTGTAAGCCAAGAAAACTGAGCCTCAGTGTCCTGGTTAATTTTACACGTCAACTTGATTTGGCCACAGAGCCTGAATATGTGGTCAAAGATTATTCTGAATGTTTCTGTGAAGTTGTTTTCTGGTCATGGTTAGCATTTAAATGGGTGGGCTTTGAGTACAGCAGATTGCCCTCCACAGTGCAGGTGGGCCTCATCTAATCAGTTGAAGGATGTAACTGATCAAAGACTGACTTCCGAGCGAGAAGGAATTCTGCCAACAGATGCCTTTAGACTCAAACTGCAACTCTTCCTTGGGTCCCCTGCTGGCCCATGCTGCAGATTTTGGACTTACCAAGCCACTGAAATCACACAAGTCAGTCCCTTAAAATCTCTCTCTATAGATATAGACATACACACACACACACACACACACCCACCCTGTGGGTGCTGTGTCTCTGGAGAACCCTGACTAATATACTCAGAGAGATTAAGTGCTATGCCCAAAGAGAGGTAAATTCTATGAGGACAGGAGGTTTGGATCTGGGACAGCTTAACCCTCTTAGCCATGCTGGTCCACAGTGGACTTTCCATTGATCCTTCAAGAAAGAAGAGAAAGGAAAGGAAAGATCAGAAATTTAGTCTAGTTAGTCAAGATAAGGGATTGTCCTTTACTCTGAGATATTGTTTTCCTTCTCTCAGTGTCAAAATGCCTTTTCTTTGGAGAAATGATTAGCTATAGTTAGCAATAGTTGATTTTTTAATGACTTAATTTAGAAAAATTAACAAGTTGAAAATCTTTCTAATATACCCATTTTAAAAAATTTCACAGGCCTCTCAAAAAACGCAGTCTCGGACCCCACCCTCTGATGGCACATCTCCTTGTAACAAATGTGCCCGGGCTGTAGGGCGTTTCAGCAACAGAGACAGGCAGGGCACAGATGCACATGTCAGCACCAGCCCCAGTGGAGGGGCAAAGCATTCGTGCCCGAGAGGGTGCAGGTGGCAGCAGCCTGGAGGCTGCCCAGGAGGGCTCACCCACCTGGGTAATTCTCCCCCATCACCTCAACCAGTGCCGTGCATCCTGGCCCCTAGCCTGCGTGCTGCAACCGGACAAAACCCAACGGACTTGATTAACTTGCTCAGTTTTTTGACAACGCACTTAACCTCTGGTCCACAGATGTATTTGTCTAATGGCACAGCCTCCAGGCCTCTTTAGTTTACAGGATTTCTCCTCCCTGTCTGTGCCCTGGGGTTCTTGCTCATAAAGGACTCCCTGCCAGCCCATCCCCAGCCTTTTGTTCATAACCTTCATCTTATGTTTCATCTCCTAAGATATCTAGGCCTTGCTCCTTCAGGATCCAGGGGCCCTGAAGCACCAGGACCTCTAAACATTATACAAACATTTTATATATATATATATATATATATATATATCTCACACACACTCATAGTCTGTTCCAGGTTGGAGGACCACTCCTCGGGGAAGCAGTGTGGTCCCTAGACTGATGGTCACTTCTGGGGTCCAACCATGTGGACGGACTGTGTGACCTCCTGCAGGTCCTGATAGTTCAAATAGAGATTAAAATACCTTCCCATTTAATGGCAAATATGGCTGAGTGAAAACCAAATAATAAAAAGGTATTTCTTTATGATTTAAAACTTCTTTTCTCTTTTAATTTTACTGATGGAAATATTCCTGCATCACCCTGCCTTCTAGTATCCTAAATGCTACTTGAACATGCCACGATGACTGGGGGTCGTCTTTCTGGGCTGCCATGACTGCACTGTGCTGCCCCTGGATGTTTCCGGGCTGGGGGACACACTGGCTGTCCTAAAGGGACTTCGGCTGAGAGCTCCCTTTCTCAGCAGCTTGTCTTATGACCTTGCCATGCCTGGGGAATCAAGGCAGCCTGGAAGTAGGATTTGGACCCCAAAGTGTTACGGAGAAAGAATGTGAGTTCAGAGCCTGGCACGACCCAGGGCATGCCGGGCACTGCAGATGGGGATGCAGCACAGAGCATGATGGGCAAAAGCACCAGGAGAACCATGAAGGCAGGTGGAATGCCAGCCCGAGGACACCCCAAGGTCAAGGGGCTGCAGCAGCTTTTGAAGGTTTCCCACTCCAACCACTTGTGGGTGTGTTGGGTACACCAAAGAAGCAGAGACGTGGGTGTGGGTATCTTTTTGTTGTTGTTGCTTTTTTCCTTTTTGCCAACCCTCAGCTACATTTGCCCACAGTTATCTCCATGTGTGTGGGGACAGACCCCCCCCACAATGACCATGACCACCACCACCATGCTTTCCATTCCATGAATTTGTTGTGAACTGGAAACAAAATAAATAAAAACTTCTTATAAAACTTGGTGTAAAGTAGGAAGAACTGGAGTTTAAATGAGAACTCAGGGTCTTTACAAACCTAAGTACCTGAATGTCAGCATATGGCCCTTACGACAGCAGCTGTGACTGCTTGCAAGCCTGTGGTTTTAACTGGAACCACTTCTTACATCCTCTGCCACCCCCTGCAACAGCAGTAACAGCAGCCGTTTACTGCACATCCGCCATGAGCTAGGCTCTCGGCCAGGCCCACTGTATACGTGACTTCATTCAACTCCTTTCAACAGCCCTACGAGGATGGGCAGCGTTAACCCCATGGAACATGGAAGCAGGCTTGGGGCAGTTCCGTGCCTTGCTCGGGCCCCATAGGCAGTTAGTGACAGAGGCAGGATTCAATCCCGGGTCCTTCTGGCTTCAAAGCCCTTTCACGTTTTTTCCAATACTTCCTGTGGCCTGCGCTTGCCTGCCAGGCTGACCTCCGAGCTGGCAAAAAGCCTTACAAAAGACAGAGGACCTTGCCACAATTCCAATTAAAGCACAGTTCCTCTGAGGAAATTGGCTCAATCCACTGCAAAGATAAATAAATAAATAGGTAGATAAATAAATAAAATGGAACCTTGTTTTGGAAAACTATTTGGCAGTTTCTACTGCGCACCACTACATTAACAAATCAAAGAATTAAGGACAAGTCACCAAAGGAGCCTGAGAAAGAGTGGCCGATGATGTAGAGGGAAATAAAAGTGTGGTGTCCTGGAAGCTGAGTACAGAAAACATATCCAGAAGGAGTAAACCACTTGGTGAAATGCCACTTATAAGTCAAATAAGGACCAGAAATTTAACTTTTTGCAGGGCAAAATCTGCCTCCAAATCTAGACAACATTGGGTTTGGTGATGAGGTTTTAGATACAACACCAAAAGCACAATCCATAAAACAAAAAAGTGAAAATCTGGACTTCATTAAATTGAAAAAATTCTGCTCAGTCAAAGGCATTGTTGAGAGAATAAAAGACAAGCCACAGACTGGGGAAGAAACATGCAAAACACATACTGCATAAAACACTGGTATCCAAAATACACAAAGAATGCTTCAAATGCAACCCAATTAACACAACCCGGTCAAAAAATGGGCAAAAGATCTGAACAGACATCTCACCAAAAAAAAAAAAAAAAATAGAGATGGCAAATAAACACATGAAAAAATGCTCAGCCTCAGTCTGTTGTTAGGGAATTGCAAATTAAAACAATGAGATACCGCTACACACCTATTAGAATGGCTAAAATTAAAAAAACTAACAACTCTCACTGCTGTGAGAATGAAGAATGTTAGAGTCATTTTGGACAGCAGTCTGGCAGTTTCTTAGAAAGCTGAAATAGTTTTACCACACAATCCAGAAACCGCACTCATAGGTATTTACCAATTGTGTTGAAAACTTACGACGACATAAAAACCTGCTCATGAATGTTTATAGCAGATTTATTCATAATGACCACAAACTAGAAGCAACCAAAGTGTTCTTTAATAAGTGAGTGGATAAACAAACTGTGGTACATTCACACACTGGAAAATTATTCAGCAATAAAATGAAAGTGAAATATTAAGCCATGAAAGACATGGATGAATCTTAAATACATATTGATAAGTAAAAGAAGTCAGTTCCAAAAAAGCTATATACTATATGATTCCAACTATATGCCATTATAAAAAAAGAAAAACTAGAAAAACTATAGTGATAACAAAAAGATGAGCAGTTGCCAGGGATTTGACAGGAGAGGGGAGGGTTGAATATGTGAAACACAGGAGATTTTTTTTAGAGCAGTGAAATATTTTGTATAATGCTGAAATGGTGGATACCTAACATTAAGCATTTGTCAAAACTCATAGAACTTTAGAGCACAAAAAATGAAACCTTAATGTATGCAAATGTTTTTTAATAATCATGTAGGAGGCTGAGGGATCCCAGGATACAAATGCAGGCCATGACAAAAGAATCTGTCTTGCAAATGTATGAAATAACCTCACTGAAGGGGATGGGGAAAAAAGGTGCTTCCCTAAGTAACCTTGGAAATCAGTGGAGTCTGTAAGACTAAAGGCAAAAGAAATTGTACATAAATGCTAGTTGATTAAGTTTTTCCCCACAGGGGCACTCATTAACAATTCTGTTATCACTATGCACATATATTGGAACTGAACTATTAAGTAAAAGGATGAGAACCGGAGGGAGCCAGGTTTCTCACTGTTGGAGTGGGGGTTACAGGTAAGGGGAGGAGACTAGAATGATTCATGTGGCAATGGATTCGAGTCAGAGAATCAGTATGAAGACATGTGCACCTTAATACAGATAGGGATGGCTACATATAGAAATAGATATAGGTGTGTATATATACACAGGTTAGTATATACACATGTACATCCCTGCCCTGCCTATTCAGAGAGCCCAGAATCAATGACATCCCAGGAGCAATGAGCACACCTACTGCCCAGATATTCGTTTCTAATACCATCCCCCAATAAAAGAGACTGGAGCTCCTTAGATAAATGGCTGACTCTAAGACTAGGACAGGAACATCCTATAGTGTCTAAATTATCTTATAATGCTACAAAGTAAGGAAGTGCTAAAACACACACACACACACACACACACACAAACCCACAATGATGGGGGTATGTCAAAAGGTCACAAGAACCAACTGAAAGAGCTCCCAATACACAAACCTAGAATTTAAGCAACAAAATAGTAGCGTTAGATTTTAACCCAAAGTATAAAAAAACCCAAATTGATATAAATAAATGAATGAATAGATTAATAAACAAACAGTAAAGAAAAGGCAAATATCCCATGCAGAAGAATTCCAAATCCTTTATGTAGACATTCAGTTTCCAAGGAAGTGGAGCGTGACTCCCACACCTTTAGCATAGGCTGTATGTAGTGACTTCCTTCCAAAAGGTACATTCTATAAAGGGGGAGAGCAGTGGGAAAGAGTAACTTTTACAGTGGAGAAACCTGACAAATACTACCTCAGCGTTGATGCTGACCAATGTCAACATCAATAGTAATAAGTCACGTTGACATATGTACCCTTGATATGATGTGTGAAAATTACACTTTCCCTCTATGTCCTTCCTCCTCCAAACCCATAACTCCAGCCTAATCATGAGAAAAGCATCAAATCCCAACTGAGAGACATTCCACAAAATGCATAACCACTACTCCTCAAAACTGTCCAGAGGATCCAAAACAAGTAAACTCTTAGAAACTGTCACAGATAAGAAGAGGCTAAGAGAAACAGAGGACTAGATATATTTGGAGTCCCGGATGGGATTCTGGAACAGAAAAATAATTTTAGGTACAAACTAAGGCAACCTGAATAACAAACAAACATTGAATCAAGAAAAACACAACTTTAAAATGGTAGGAAAACTCTGCTGCCCACAACCTCCCCCGCTTGGTGAAAATCTTGAAGACAGCAGCCCTCATTCCCAGTGTGGGACCCAGGCCCCTAGTTCAGAAAGGGCAGAGCAGACCTTATTTCCAAATTATCGTGTTTGTTCTGATGGGTCTGGGGACTACCTGAAAGACTGGCACAAGGTGTTTGTCTCTGTTTAGCCTAAGTCAGAAGTCACTTGATGCAGAAAAAGGGCAAACAATGCTCAAACACATTGTAAGTCAAATGAAAAATATGCAGCCTCTGGGGTCAAAAGATTAGAGTCAAGATGCACAGCAGAACCTCTAAAACCAGGGAGAAAAAGCTGAAGAGAGAGTTTCTTTGAGAAATTAGGGCATTCAAAAGCACCTGTGTATGCTGGGGAATTTAGAAAGCCATATGTATGCCTGGGGCAAGATGCAGACTTAGAAAGGCCTGAGAAGACCCTAGTTTTCACCGCTGACTGATGTCTGGGACAAGCAGGCTGTGAAGGCTAAGGCAGAGGATTCCTATAGCCTGACCAAGGGTTGAGCCAGTGCCACAGTGCAGAGCTGATCTGCAAAGAATAGGAGGGTGGGGTTTTGTAGTTGTTTGTTTTTGTTTTTGTTTGGGGTCATCTTTGGTTTTTGTTTTCTGTGTTCTTTTTAACTGCTGACACGCAAGGAAATATCTTTCAAAACCCCAACTGAAGACAGGCTAAAGGAACAGAAACTTCAGGGGCCACATATGACAAGGAATACAGTATTTGCAAAAATTGTTTGGAAAGGTCACTAAACAAATGGACAACTGCAGCCTTCAACAATCAAAAACAGCAAACCATGGGAAAGGGGAGAACAGATTTCCAGAGCTGCCACATTATAATACTCAAATGTCCAGTTTTCAAAAATAAATCACCAGATCTAATTAAAAAGCATATTTTGGGGCACACAATATATAAAGATGCAATTTGTGACAACAGCAGAAAAGGGGGCTAGAGCTGTAGCGGGGTCAATTTCTATTATTTAAGCTTCCCAGTCTGTGGTATTTGTCATGGCATCCCTAGCAGACCAATACAACCTGTAACCAGTAAAGAGATTGAATCAGTAATAAAAACAATCTCCCATAGTGTTAACAAAGATATGGAGAAATTGGAACCTTCATTCATTGCTGGTGGGAATATAAAATGGTTAGACCCCTGTGCAAAACAGTTTGGCATTTCCTGAAAATGTTAAACATTACATTACCTGTGATCCCAAAATTCCACTCCTAGGTATATTCCCTGAAGAATTGAAAACAGATACCCAAACTAGGACATAAGTAAGCGTGTCATCTAAGCACTATTCACATAGCCAAAGGTAGAGAGAGCCCAAATATCCATCAATGGATGAATGAATAACAAATCATGGTATATACATACAATAGAATATTATTCAATCACAAATATGAATGAAGTACTGATACTATGACAGTGATGAATCTTGAGAACATTGTGTAAGTGAAAGAAGCCAGACACAGGGTATATTGAGGAGGAATTGCTTAACAGGTAATGAATTTTACTTTGGAGTGATGGAAATGTTTTAGAACTAGATAGAAGTAGTTGTTGTATTACACAACATTGCTAATGGAGTGAATCCCACTGAATTGTTCACTTTAAAATGATTGATTTTATTTCATGTTAATTTTACCTCAATAATTTTTTAAGAGGCAACATGAGAGATCCTTGGGCTGAACTGTTCTATGTCTTGACTTTGACGATGGATACATGGACCCACACATGAGACAGTATCGTATAGAACTAAATGCACATGTAAACACATTCACACACATGCACGTACTCATAAGTACAAGTAAAACTGGGGAAATTGAACTAAGACTTGTAAGTCATAGTAATGTCAGTGTCCTAGTTACAATATTATACTATAGTTTTCCAAAAGGGTACACAAGATCTTTCTATATTATTTCTTAACCTGCATATGACTCTACAATTATCTTAAAATTAAAAGTTGTATTTTTTTTTAAAAATCCATCTTTAATGATCCATGTCCCTGAAGGCTGGCAAGAAACCCAGAGGGATGTCCTGGCCACCCTTCCTTTCACCGTCCAAGGCCAGATGCATTTACTACTGACAGCATCTCCAGGAACTTCAAAAGGCCTCCTGTGACTCACCACCCACTATGTTGGTGGCTGTTCATTTGATTCTGCCATAGTTGTTCTCAAATTGCCTGATTTTACATTTTGCTCTATGCCTCAGGCTTAGCCTGGGCTCAAGATATCATTTCGTCTTTCAGAATCAAGTATTTTAATACAATTCAGTATTGCCGCTTCATAGCACCTGTCTCAGCCGGAGTGGCAGCTCAGTGGCCATATGCATGCTTGGCATTTGAAGAGGGAAAGGAGGAATATAATTTTCTCACATTGTGTCAATTCCCCACCCAGGGAAAAATTTAGTAGGGAGGGGCATCCATTTTTAGGCCTAAATCTTTTTCTTTTTTTAAAAGAGAAGTGAAGGAAGACTGGTTATTCAGTGGCTGGTTGGAAAGACTGCCCATCTGAGAGTTAGGAGGGCTGCGATTTAATCGCAGTGAGACCCTGGGAAGTTGCTTTCTTTCTCTTGAACTTGCTTTTCTCATTTTTACCTGTGGAAATTATATTGGTTCCTTTAAAAAGCCCCTTCCAGCACTAAAGTCTTGTGTTTCTTCTTGTCAGCTGTCATGAACCTGAGCTCTGCCATGCACTAGCTTAGCGTTGATTTAATCCCTGTGAGTCCCAGACAGTAGTGTGTTCACTTGTACAAAACACTACAAAACGAGTAAGGTTGCTGGAATTTTGAAGGGGGTTGCACTTGAGGACTGAACTCTGATCTTTTTCTTTTGCCCAAATTCCTTTCTAAGGGGGCCTAGTGAGTCACACCTACAAATGATAAAATCTCAGTAAACAGGTTTTTATGATGAGGTTTACTTGCCAACCTGATTTCAGCATGAAAGAAGACCTTTATCTTAACTCAAACCTTCCTTTCCACTGATTCCTGGTCTTTGGAGAAAGCCTAATTCTTTCAGCCAATTGTCAGTAAAAAAATCTTTAAACCCACCTATAACCTGTAAGCCCCCACTTCGAGATGGCCCACCTTTTCGGGCTAAGTCAATATATGCATTTCATGTATTGATTTATGACTTTGCCTGTAACCCCTATCTCCCTAAAATGTATAAAGCCAAACTGTAACTCAACCACAGTGAGTCCACTTGCTCAAGGTCTCTTGCTCCGGGTCATGGTCCTCAAATTTGGCTCAGAATAAACTTCTTTCAACTATTTCAGAGTTTGGATTTTTTCCATCCACACACTGAATCCATAGACAAGTGTGAGGAGACCCGCATCACACTATAGAGCTTCCTGACCCGTGCACGCAAACATCTCTCCACTTACTTAGATCTTTCCTAGTTTTCCTTAGCAGTGTTTTGTATTTCTCAGGGTACAGGTCTAGCATTTTTTGGTCAAATTTATCTGAAAGTATTTAATGTTTTGTAATTCAAAGATATTTTTATTTCAGTTTCTGTTAGTCTATAGAAATGCCATTACTTTTTGTATATTGATCTTGTATACTGAAAACTTGCTAAACTCAGTTATTAACTCTTGCGCTCATTTGAGGATTCACATGAGCACTCAAAACTAAAGGTAGCTTTACTTCTTCCTATCCAACCTGGATGCTACTTAGTTTTCTTGTCTTACTGCACTTGTTAGAACTGGCTGGACCAAAGACACTTTCCCCCATGGCCCCAGGCAGGAATTCCTGTCCCAAGTGGAGATGTGGGGATACCTTCCCTAAGAGAGTGAGTTAAAGAACATCCTTCAAGTCAATGAGAAATTTGTTGAGAGCTTCCTGCATGGTGACATGGGGACTCCAGCAATCCCTTCCTCTCATGGACCATCTTTCAAAGTTTTGATGACAATAGGACAAACAACACTTAAGGTTCAAGCACCCAGACCAACTCAAGTCTTGTGAAGATAGTTGTTGGAGCTCTAGAGTTTAATTCAAGGAGAAAGATAGGGTCTAAGCAACCCAGGTTATCAACCTGTAACAATACCTGCATAGACTCTTTAATCCAGTATTTTATTAAGATAACAATGAGAATTGACTGTGAATAATTAATCCCATGCTTTAACATGAAAATTATATGGAATTTGCTCTGTGCAATTAGGTAATCCTGCTTTTCCAAGCTGAAATTCAAATAGTGTCACTCCACCCTATACAGCTCTCCACAGAACTAACAGAACCTCTGCATGGCCAGATTAGGAGGCAGCCCAGACCTACACAGCCATTCCCTCTGTGACCTTGATATGCCCTCGTTTGATACCCAACAATATCAGGGCTGCTCACGCTCATTTAAAAGTCAAAGCCTGGCCAACCTAGCCCATCCCTGAAGGCAGAAGGCAGAAGCACTTCCCGACACCCTGGGGCTTGCCCAGACCTGGAATACAGACCGACTCAGAACTTGACTGCTGCCAGTGTGGCTTGGGTCCCTCATTCACTCAGATCCCAGAGGCAGTTCCTCAGGCTGTGAGGCCACAAGCCTTCATTCAGGGCATCACTCAGCCCAGATGTTCCACCCCCAAATGTATCTAGGATTCCCATGTGACGGATGAAGGGCTCACCAATAGCCCCTTCTCAGGGTACCTGCTTTTCCCTCTCGTGGTAAGCGCTCCAGCCTTAGTTTGCTTGGGCCCTGCTAATCAAAGCACTGTGCACTGGGGGACGTGGGGGCAGACAGTGGGCACTGACCAGCCCATCATAAAAATGTTTGCTTTTCTGTGTAACTTGGATTCTTCTAGGTATGACTCCCATGGCTGGAATTGAGAGAGGAGTAAGTAGAAGAAAATAAAACCACACCTAATCCCCTAGCAAGGGATCTTTTCCCTTTCCAGCAAAGAGGGTCCTCTGCTCTGATAAAATTTGCCTGGTTCAATTAGAACATCTCTCTGCTATCTGTCTGCCTGTCTCTCCCTCTCCCTCCCTCTCCCCTGCTCTCTCTCCCTCCCTCCCCCTCCCTCCCCCTCCCTCCCCTCCCTCCCCTCCCCCCTCTCCCTCTCTCTCCCCTCCCCCCTCCCCCTCCCTCCCCCTCCCTCTCCCTCTGTCACACACACACTTAGTGAAGAGCTTCAGTGGGCCATGGTATCAGGCTCCAGCCTCTTTCACCAAAGACCTGATGCCAGAGACACAGTCTGGGCTCACAGCAGGGCTGACTGTGGGTGGCGATCTCTTCAGCACACACTTCTCCACTCACCGCCCCCTCACAGACCCCCTTAACCGCCTTCCCTAGTCAGCCCTTGCTTGCGCGGGGCTCAGAGCCCAGCCCTTAAGGAGGGTCAGTCTCTTCCGGCACTGGCAATGGTCCCGAGGCTGCCAGAGCCCGTGTCTCTAAACTGAGGGGTCATTCTGAGAACCGAGAGGTACCATCCACTTTCTCTGCTTCCATAAGAACAGGAATGACATTTTAAATCCCAAATGGTCACAAAAATCACTTCCTGGTTGTGATATGAAAACATATGCTACCTGTCAATCACTGTTGGACGTCTCCTCTGGCCATACACAACAGGGAATTGCTCTATAATTACTTCATGGTTAATATAAATTAATTTACACTGGGATTTCCCATTGGGGTAGAAATACTTATACTTGCTGTGTTTTTTCCTCCTACATTGAAAATACATACAGCTTTCCTCAGGGCCACACTGATACCCAAGCCTCCCACCAGTGGTCCTAAACATGGTGGATACTGATCCCTGGGGGGGGGTTGGAACTTTGTGGGGGTGTTTGGGGTCTCGGTACGATGGGTGGCACTTCTGCAGTACACAGAAAGGTCCCAGCCCCACTTTTGAATATGCTGCTGGACATTCATGTAGGACGGTAATAGGCCTGCCTGTTACGTGAACTTCACATCACTTTACATATAAACACAAAGTATATTTACCCAGTTTCATTACACTGAATTTTTAAATTCAACAATTACATGAATCAAGGGAAGAATTGCTTCTATACCAAGAATTGCTCTCCTTTTGAGAAAATCCCATCACAGTGGCAATGCCTTTCCAGAAGTTTGAGTGACCTCAGCTCAAAACACCTGGGTATACCTGCATTTGTGGCTGTCACAATGACCCCAGGAATGAGTACATTCCATGTATAAACACACTTCTGCAGCTATTATTTCAAAATGTCACACATAAAGAAAAATCTTCAGCAAAATCATTGTCTTCTTTCTCTTCATCCACATGTACTCATTTTAAGCAGGTACATACCTCTGATGGCTTTATTATGTTTTCTAGTAAAGTCAGACCTGAGCATTTATATATTAAAATATATAGCATTTTACTAGAAATTACTTTCCTCTTATTTCTCCTTTTTACTACACATATGGTCAGGGCTTTATTGACTTGTTAAAAATTATGTGTACAGGTAAGTTATGCTGTTTGTATTTCATTTCTGTATAGTAAAGGGACTGTCACAAACTATTTTATACAAAGAGGTACTGGGTGTATTACTTAATCTTCCCAAGTATCCTGCTCGGTAAGAAAGCTCTTTTAATAAAAGAAGTTGGGATTAGATTGTGATATGGGATTAACTAACTTGGGCTGCGGAGATAACGCCCGCTAGACACACATTAGATATTTAGCCGGGCTAGAACAGCCAAGTCAGCGTGTCTCAGGTCTTAGCACAGGTACCCGACGAGATCACGTTTCCATCAGCCAGATGCCGGGTGTCAGATCTCAAGCACAAGGGAGACCGTTCAATAAGATTTTTGGTTTCTCATTGTGGCTGAATATTGTACCATCTTCAGAAAGGATAAACTGTTGTTTTATTCTTAGAGGAAATAAGAATATTCATCCAAATTAACATTGCTTGTAGGGCAGTTGTCTGAATGAACATAATTCTTCCCTCTCGGTCATTTAATTGGTGCTCAAGAAAGACCAAAATAACGTATGGCCAAACAAATGGATGCATGACTGCACACATACCGCAAGCCGCCGGGACAGAGCGAAAGTGAAGTGTCAGTGAGCACCTCTCCCAGGTGGGACCTGTAGTCACTCGGGGCTGTGCAGGGTCTGAGTGGGCCGGCCCCTGGGTCTGACCCCCTGCCTTCCACCTATAACCTGCCTTTCCCTGCCCCAGGTCACAAATCCCTACACTGAAGGAGGGGTGGGAGCTGTTTCTAACGGGGAAGTGCCAGGTGAAGGGCCTTTCATGCCAGGGCCTTTAAGCCATCACTGAAAGAAGCCCACCCTGACGCCCCCAGACAGCCTTCCTCCAGCAAGGGCAGGTTAGCCCTTCTTCTGTCAAAATCCTCTCTCCTGGGCTGCACTGCCTCAAGGACTTACTAGTTCATTTATTCAGTAGGTATCTTTGCGGGTATCTACTCTTGCTGGGTGCTGAAGACAGGTGTCCAGCAAAGCAGGCATGGAGCTCATAACCTAGCATAGAGCAGACGTCGGCTGGAGGAATAATCACATAAACGGTGTGCAATTTTAACAGGACATGAGCACTATTAAGGACGGAATGCAGCGGTGGGGATCAAGAAAGGTTTCCCTGGGAAGCAATACCTGTGCTGAGAGTTGAAAGTTGGGTAGGAGTTAATTCGGAGAAAGGCAGCAGGTGGTGGAGAGCAATCCAGGGGGCATGGCAGCATGTGCAAAGGCCCTGTGGTGAGTGGGACAGCCCCAGACCCAACTGTTCTACAGGCTAGTGTGAAGGAATGAAAACATGACAGGGAGAGGCGCAAGGCCAGACTGGGCAAGGGGTGCAGACCTCGCAAGCCCTGTAGTCAAGAGACTTTATCTTAAGAGTGATAAAGCCATGCCAAAAGATTACACAGAGGGAAGGACATTGACAGCTTCACATTTTGGAGCAGTCACTCTGGCTGCCCACCCCAGAAAGATGGCTAAAGAGCCAAACAGAAAGCTGGAAGATGGAGTAGGAAGCCATAGCAACAGTATGCTCACACTTGGCGCCTGTGACTTCGGAGACCTCCAGTCTGGCGAGCGAGTCCTCACTAAGACGGGAGGGACTGAGGGTGTCTGGCGTGCTACCTCTCAGACCACGGGCAAGCCCAGCCTGCACACAGCCGCTCCGGTGCGCTCCCCGCACCTGACCGCGCAGCCTCCGGCCAAGTAATTCTCACGGGGGACGGGGGTGTCACTGCATTATGGGAAGTTCTAAATGCAGGACACTCTTCCTCATTGTGACTGGCGCTCTCCAGCCCAGCTCTTGGGCCTCCTGCTCCCTCCAGTTATTGAGTGTAACTGGTGTGTTCCATTCCCCCAGCCCCCAGCCCCCTCCCAGCTCCAGGAAAGAGCATAGACCTTGGAGTCCCCTTATTAGATGGCCTCGGGCAGACCACTTAACTTGCCTGAGCCCCAGTTTCCTCATCTGTACAGCTGGGGGAGCAGCTGGCACACGCGAGGGAGGATTAAGGGAGCTGGCACCCGTGAAAGGGCCCAGCACTTAACAGCTCTCAAGGAGCCGAGATGTGGGCCACCCCCTCCAAAACATGGCTCACCTGGCTGCACTGCTGGGCCCTGGGTGTAAATCACCCTCCTCCTCCATGGGCATCCTCAAGGTCTCCCAGTAAAAGGGCAAAATATCCCACAGGCCAGGAACGCTCCTCCCTGGCCCTGCCCCAGCGTAAGACTGACCTTAGGGAGAGCAGCAGGCACAGGGGCCAAGGAAGCCAGCAGAACCCAGAAAGCAGAGGGCCCTGTGGGGCGGTAGCCACCCTGAGGGCAGGCCTGGCAGCTGGGGCATGGGCCAGGCCCTCGGGAGCCAGCAGGCAAGCAAGAAGCCCAGGCCTGCAGCCCAGCGCCCCTGGGAAATGGGCTGCTGCAGCTGCCTGGGTGGCAGCGGCCACCCCATGCTCAGTGTGTGGGTACACTCTGGGACACTACCCTATTCCCCGCACAGACACCGGGAGGAAAATGACCCAACAGGGGAATTACCGCCTTTGCTCCCAGGCCCAACTGCTTCACGGGGAGGTCTGTGGAGTATGTGTGCTGCCTCTGAGGAAGGGGAGGGCGGGCTTGTCAGTAAGTGTGGGGCTGGGGCGGGGGTCCCAGTGCCTGGAGACACCTGGGCCTGCCCTGCACACCCACACAAGCCAGCTCCCTGGTCTCGGGGCTGCCACGTGGGTACAGAGGGCCTGCGCCATGGAGCCAGCATCCTTTCCTGGTCTGCCTAACTCCAGGTGGGAACCTGTTCAGTTCTGTTCGAGCTGTTTGCCCTGGGTTTGGGGAGTGAAAAACCAGGCTCCATAATGGCCCTCAGATGAGTGAGTAAACCTGCTGTTCCCCCCAGCCCTGCCTGTAGGTGCACAGCCTCATCTGGGGCTTCTGAGATGCTGCACCAGGCTGCAAGCCTTTCTCTAGAGGAAGAGGCGGTTTCCAGCCAGTTTGGAAGCCTCCAGATTACTTGTCTTCAACCTGCCACCTGCCTAGCAGGTGTGGGGCCACATAAGAAAGGCCAAGGGGGAAACTGACGTCCCAGAACATACCCCAGACAAGTCAGAGGACACCTGCCCAGCTCCTGCGGGATTAGCCAGCAGGCCCAAGGCTGAGACACAGCTGCTGAGCAACTGACATGATCTACAACTTTAAAAACATTAAGGATCAAGCGAAGGGCTGTTATTAGTAGTAAGAGCTTAGCAGTTACCCCCACAGGCCGGGTAGAGGCTGCCTCACCACTTACTTGCTGTGTGGCCTCGGGCAATTTAATTAACTTCTCCAAGCCTCAATGTCCCATGTCTAAAATGGAGATCACAAAAAAATAAATAAATAAAATAAAATAAAATGGAGATCACGTTAGCACCCACTGCAGAGGTTTGTGGTGAGGATTAAATGATAGTCCACGCAAAACGCCTGGCACATTAAACAAGCTCAACACATCTGCCCTGTTCATTATTTGCTGGAGATGGGTGTTACAGTCCTGATGGTGCAACCGGAGCTCAGCAGGTTGGGTCACAGGCTAAAGGTCACTGGCTAGACGGTGGCAGACCCAAAGGCAGTGAGGCGCCTTATTTTCGCTGCCAGGGTGTCAGTGGCAGCCGCTGCATCTGGTGAGGCCCGAGGGACCCTTGTTTGCCAAACACATCAGCTGCTGCTCAGGCACAAGCCAAGGGGCCACTCCCAGGACACACAGCACACCAGCAAGGACAAAGGAGGGGCATCTGGGGACAGGGCTTCCCCAGCCGGCTCCCTCCCTTCCCAGACCTCCAAAACAGGTGTAGGGGCTGGTCAGAGCAACAGGAAGTGCGACCCTGATCTCACTCCAGTCCCGTACCCCCAGACCCAGCCTCGGGTCGTGTGCATGCTTCCCTCCTCACACGGCATCCTCGCTCTGAGTCTCCAGGAGAAATCCCTGTCTCGCCTTTCAGGTTGCCATGATTTCATCTCTTAGACAGAAACAATAGCAGCAACCACTTGCCCAGCATTGACCATGGGCCGGACACTCATGTGAGCTTTACGAGTCTTGACGCCTTAATCTCACCACAGCCCTGAAGTGGGCACTCTTATTACCCTCATGTTACAAATAGAGAAGCTGAGGCCCAGTTTAACCAGAGAGTTAAGTAACTTGCCCACAGACACACAGCTACGAAGTGGGAGTACTTGGATTCAAATCCAGGCAGTTTGGCACCAAAGGCTGGAATTTTTTTTTTTAATAATTTCAAATTTACAGAAAAGTTGCAAGAATATTGCGAAGAACGTCTATACACCAATTATTAACATTTTGGCCTATTTTTGGTTTTTTATTCTTTCTCTCTCCCTCTCTCAGCTATTTGAATATTTAAAAATATGTTGCTGACATGTCCCTTAACCCCTAAATGCTTCAGCATAGAAATCCCAGGAATAATAATGTTCATTTATATACCCAAATTGCAATTATCAGAATGAGGAAGTTTAACATTGATACAATAATCTTTTCTACTCTACAAACCTTATTAAAATTTCACCCATTCATAATAATATTTTTCTTGGCTAACATTTTTTTCTGGTGCAAACTTTTTGTGTCTCTTTAGCCTCCTTTAATATGCAACAATTTCTTGGCCTTTCTTGTATTTTATTATATTGACATTTTTTTAAGAGTACAGAGCTTTTTTTTTTTTTTCAAAATTTCCCTTAATTTCGGTTTGTCTGATGTTTTCTCATAATTAGATCAGGGTATGCATGTCTGACAGGAGTGCCCAGAAATGATGTGCTCGTGGTGCATAACATTCACAGGCACATGTTGCTGATTAGCCCATTTCTGGAGATGCTAACTTTGATCATTTGGTTAAGGTGATATCTGCCAGCCTTCTCCACAATAAACTTCTTATTTTTTCCCTTTGTAATTAGTACGTAATTTGTGGGGAGATACTTTGAAAGTACGTGAATGGCCTGTTGTCAGCAAACTTTCCCCCACAGCCGTGGCATCTGCTGATGACTCCAACCTGGCACCATCTGGTGGTGCTCCAATGTGGGGGGTGACTTGCCAGCTCCATCATTCTTTCTACACTTACTAGTTGATTTCTTCTTCTGTGCCATTTACTCACTTAGTAGGACTCATGGATTCTTACTTTTTTATGTTACAACCCATTACTATCATTATTTACTTTGATGCTTGAATTGTCCCAGATACAGCCAGTGAGCACCTCCTCCTTTTCCCTCGACATGCCCCCATGTTCTTGGAATGCTCTCTTTCCTGCACCAGAGGCCCCAGCCTCATTTTGTATTCTCTCTGTCCCAGTCCTAAATCCCCATTTCCCCAAGGAGCCCTGGTTCCTTTCAGTTGACACGGTATTTAGAAACCAAGGAGTGGGCACCAAGGGTGCTCATTACTGCTGATGTCATTGGTCCATGCCTTGTGCTGTCTCCTCCTCCCAGGATGTCCTACCCCCTCATCTATCCAGCTAACTCTTACTTCTCCTTCAACGCTCCATTCAAATGCCACCATCTCTGGAAGTCAGCCCTGACTCCTCCAGGCTGACTCAGGGCTCCAGGACACCCCCGTCCTTGCATCCACGGAGCCACTTAGAATCCCCTGTTAACACTGCTGTCTTCCTTCCTGGGCCGAGCTCTCCTGAACCAGGGACAGTTTCTTATTCATGAAGTCTTTGTTAAATCAATTCTAATTCTGAACGAATTTCTGGAGCATGCTCAATAGCACCACCACCCTCCAACACCTTATAAATGCTATTTGGTATTTGCAGGTCCTGTACGCTCAGGCTTTGGGCCTGTGTAAAACCCGAATGGCTGTGATACCAACCAGAAGTTCTTATCTCTCTGACTAGCTCCCAAGATGTACAGTAACTAGCCTTGGGCAAAGCCAAACTGCTTACTTTCCACATCTCAACATGATGCTTTCTTTATACATTCAACTGATGATGGTCATCCCTGCGAGGGCTCTTTGCATATTATAGCAATGTTGCTTATTCCTGACAAAAGTAATAAATATGTGTGTGTCTGCTTCTTTGTCCCTGAGCTGTTAGATTAAAAATAAATAAGTAGCAGCTAGCATTATTTTACAGAATGTTAAGATCTGAGATTTTATCCATTCACACACTCCCTCATTAAACATACATAAGACATCAACTTATTATTATTAACAATAATTTAATGAGTAATACAAGGATAATCAATCATGAATCCTGCAGTCGGGTAGCTGATAGTCTGTGTCTGCAGAGATAAAGTATGTAAACAAAATAACATAAATACGATGAAGAACAAGAGGAATGGTATAAGGCAGAAACACAGTGTTTAAGAAAAGACTATTTCTCATTGAGAGGATTTATTTGCCAAAGAGCCTTAGAGGGAGCGACAATCCTGGAAACATGGGTACAAAGTTAAAGGGAAGAATGAGAAGTTTATTTTAATTGATGGGAATTAGAGAGAGAAATTTCAGATATCCAAAGTGATCCATTGTCCACAGCCATTCCTTTAAGTAAGATGCAAGCAAGTGGCTCTCTTAGCCCCCTCCCCCCACCTCACTCACTCCCAAGGCAGCTCAGCTGGATGAGCCACCCATGGCTCTGGGAGGCGGCAGAGTACAGCTTCGAATCCCCAAGGAGCAAGAGAGGAGCTGGAGGGAAAAGGTGTAGTTTGAAAAAGGACATCTCTCTCAATATTCCAACTATCTCCTTACTAACATGATCTCAGAAATAAATATTCTGCCTTTTTAAAATAAGAATATCAATTTGCCCCCAAAAGTCTAAGATAAGTGATTCCTACAACCTTGATATAACTTTCAGAGTTAAATATTGAAAAGAACTTTATAATAAGATAAACACATTTTCTAAGTTTAATTTCTGAGCCAACACATAAATAAATCCATGTGTGTTTCTGTGAAATGGCATTCAATATATAACCTTAAAAATAATAAGAAATCCCTAATCTATAAAAAAATAAGTAAATAAATAAATAGGTATGTTACATTACCAGCCCCTAATGAGGACAGATAGATAAATAAAACAGTAGACTAACAAAGTAGTAGGAAAAAGATGCACTGATTTTTTGCTTTTGGTTCGATGTGGCTGGTTAAAAATCATTTGCATTGTAAATAATCTTGTTTCTGCACTAAGTTCATGCTTCTTGCCACTGTGGCATCTCTTTGCTCACCTCTGCATGCTGGGACTAAGGTAAATTCTTTACCCTCTTTGTTTACTTCCCTTGTCCTGTTGAATAATTCACTGCTTGGTGCAGGAGTTTCCAGGGGCTGCCAAGCAGAGCTCAGAGAGCTGGGGGGAACTATGAAGCCTAGGAGTGCCAACTTTTTGCCTTTAATTAAAATTCCTGCCCAGCCAATCCATGCCCCCACCAGGGGAGCAGCCCCTCCCTGGCATTCTGCATGAACAAAACAGCTTTACAGATGCAGAGCTGGCTCCCCCGCACCCCATGATGCTCCTGCCTCTGCTAGCCTCCTGTAGCATGAAATGCCATATAAATTAGGACAGTTTATGGGGAATCATGTTGACAGACAGCAAAGGCTTTCAAAAGCAGAAGAACAAAAGGAACATGCAGGGTACACCCAGACTCCAGCCTTGCTGACTGGATATGCAAACTGGAGAGGGTGTTAAAGGAAAGTTGAGAACACACTTTTCACATCTCTGTCAAGCCCGTAAGAATGCACTGGAATGTCCACGTCTCTCCCGCGGAGAGACAGTCAGACAGCATCTCTCAGAGACCTCCAGCACCACAGTTCCACTGAGCAAACATTCTCCACGTGCAAGCTACATGCCAAGCCCTGCACTGGGGATGCAAAGCTCAGTCACATGCAGCCTTCTCCTTGAGGAACTTACAGCCAACGGGGGAAGAGACAAGTAAACAGACAAGCGTCAAACACCAGGGTGAAGTATAGGGACAGGGAAATATAAGAGAGGTCTTGGGGGCACATACAGGCTCCCGAGTCAAATTGCAGAGAGTGGGCAGAATGTTCTGGGCAGAGGGACAGCACAAGCACAGGCCCAGGGGTGAGAAGTGGCCCGACTCCAGGGAGCACAGGGTACGCACACTTCAGTGCTGTTGGAGTCCAGGGTTCAAGACAGGGAGGGGAGACAACTGAGGCTGAAGACAGAGGTTGGAGCCAGATCCTGGACAACCTCTCTCTCATGTCAGGCTCAGGAAAGAAACGGGCACAGGAGCCAAAGCAGCAATCGGAAGCACCTGACGCACAGCAGAGACCCGTGGCACTGGCTACTTCATCACAGTGTCCCTAGGAAAGAAACAGATGGGCAGCCTACTAAATTCTTACCCAATCTGTGCAACCAGAAGAACTCTAGATCTCGTGGACAGAGTCTGATTTGAATCACCAAAACAGAAAATCTCCTCAATCAGCCAATTCCCAGATAAGCCAAATCACAGACCCAGAGACCCTTGAACTAAGAGGAAGCCAGGTCCCCTTGAGGAAGGACCCCACTATACTGATAAAAATTTACACCGTTAATCTTTGTCCCAGCTTTCCCCCAAACCTATGGCCATTTACCAGGGTAAGTGTGCATCGGGGAAAAGGAAATAATCAGACCTTTCAGGGACTACTAGACACTGGCTGTGAATTGACCTTAACTCCAGGAGACCCCAAACATCACAGTGGCCCTCCAGTCAGAGTAGGGGCTTATAGAGCTCAGGTGATCAATGGGTTTCTAGCTCAGGTCCATCTCACAGTGGGTCCTGTGGGTCCTCAAACCCATCCTGTGGGTACTTCCCCAGTTCTAGAATGTGTAATTGGAATACACACACTCAGCAGCAGGCAGACTCCCCCATTGTTCCCTGACCTGTGGAGTGAGGGCTATGACGGTAGGTAAGCCCAAGCGGAGGCCACTAGAACTCTTCTACCTCAACAAATAGTAAACCAAAAGCAATTCCACACTGCTGGAGAGAAGGGCTTGGAATACGCAGGGGTAGTGATTCTCATCACCTCCCCATTCAACTCGCCCATTTGGCCTGTGCAGAAGATAGATGGGTCTTGGAGAATGACCAGGGATTATCATAAGCTTCACCAGGTGTTGACTCCATTTGTAGCTGCTATTCCACACGTAGCTTCATTGCTTAGGCAAATTAACACATCCCCTGGTACCTGCTATGCAGCTACTGATCTGGTAGGTGTCTTGGCTCTTTTTTTTTTCTCTCGTCTATTAGTAAAGACCACCAGAAGCAGTTTGCTTTTAGCTGGCAAGGCCAGCAACACACCTCCACCGTCCCACCAAAGGGATGTATCAACCCCCCAGCCTTCTCTCATAGTTTAGTCTGCGAGGACTATGATCAGCTTTCTCTTCCAAAGACATCAAAGTAGTCCATTACATTGATGACATGCTGATTGGCCCTAGTGAGCAAGAAGTATCAGCTGCTCTAGACACATTGGTAAAACATGTATGTGCTAGAGGGTGGGGAATAAGTCCCAAAAAAATTCAGGGTCCTTCCACTTCAGTAAAATTTGCAGTGGTCCCAGTGGTCTAGGGCATATCGAGATATCCCTTCTAATGTGGACACATTGCTGCATCTGGTCCCTCCTGCAACCAAATGAGAAGTACATTACCCAGTGGATTGTGGAGGACTTGGATTTTGGAGACAACAAATTCCCCATTTGGGTGTGTTACTCTAGCCCATTTACAAAGCATCCCAAAAAGCTGCTAGTTTTCAGCAGGGCCCTGAACAAGAGCAGGCTCTGCAACAGATCCAGGTTGCTGTGAAAGTTCCTCTGCCACTTGGACCATCAGATCCAGTTGAAGTGGCAGTGATAGGGATGTGCTTGGGGCCTTTGACAGGCCCCTACAAGTGAATCATAGCACAGGTACCTAGGATTTTGGATCAAAGCGCTGTCATCCTCTGAAGATAATGACTCTCCTTTTCAGAAAGAGCTCTTGGCCTGCTACCAGGCCTGAGTGGAGACTGAGCACTTAACCATGGGCCACAAAGTTACCATGTACCCTCAGCCCCCCATCATGAACTCCCATCCAGCTGTAGCTCTGGGCCTGTGCAGCATGACTCCATCATAAACTGGAAGTGGCTTACACGTGACTTGGCACCTCACCTGCCACAACCTGATACCAGCTCTGCTGATGCCCTAGATCCCCCAGCCCGAGTATAAAAGGTGGAATTTTAAAATCCTTCCTGATGTCAAACAGCAAAGGCCAGAGGCACCTAAATTCAACTTAACTCACCTAAAGCCTACACAAAAAGAACCACCCCCTCCCTGAAACCAGACCAGGCTCAGGGAGACAAATGACTTAGCCCCCATTGTTGAGGCTTTTGGGGGTGGACAGCTGTGCAGAAGCCAAGGGCACAGTGGGCCGCGTTCATACTCAGCAAGTTACCATTGTTCATGTCACACGTGTGGACATGGGGACTGGAAGGCGCCATTAATGACAGATTAATACAGTGAAATTGAAATGCTTGAGCTTCTGGGAGTTTGCCCTATTCTACGTGGCACTCCCTGTGTAGTTGATTTAATGTTGTGGCTGGGAGGCCTTCGAAATGATATATTAATTTATTGGCATTTAGATTTATGGGCTTGAAGACATGCTAACCGAATATAATTAAAATTAGCCAACCTGACCCTTGCTGTCCTCAAGGCTGTAAGACAGTGGAGAGAATTTATACTTCTCTGCAAACCTGGGAGTGCTTTGGAACCAACCCAAAGTCCGGGCGACTGTTTTGCTTCATTCAGGCAAGGGGGAAGAAGGGAAGAGCATTTATTAGCCACATTTTAAAGCCCTTATTCAAGTTTCAAAGGCATTTTCCTGGCTTACTCTGTAGATTTGATAATGTAGTGGTCTTTTAAAGATTGCTGGGGAGGCAGTGACAAAAAAAGAAAAAGATTAATCGAAAGGCAGTCAGGGGTCTCCAGGGAAACCGCCGGGAGCAGCTGCCTGGCGGAGCTTCCCCACCCAGGGCCTGGCAACAAAAACTGCTGACAGCTCAATGCATACACACATCAAACCTCAAGTTGTACAACTGAAAAATATCCACGTTTCAACTGTCAACTATACCTCAATAAAGTTGGGGGAAAGTAAAATAAAACTAATTTACCATTTAAAAAAAATAGTGAAAGCATAAATTAAAAGCCCCACTCCCTCAAAAAAAAAAGTTTCTCCAATAGCAACTGCCACAAGGTGGTGCTCCACACACCCCAAACAAGAAGCCCCCCACCACACTGCGTCCGACCTGCTCCACCCCAAAGAACAGGCCGGCAAGGGGTGCGGCGCATCCTTCTTACTGAACAAGAGTGGCAGTGGCTGTGAACGATCTGAACCTCCCCCTGCACGCACGGAAACGGGGAGCAGCCGCACGCAGGTGCCTGCCCCAGCCTCAACCCAGCCTGCTCAGCCTGTGCTCCGTCCATGCCCTCAGGCTGCCTCAGATAAAGGAGACAGGTCACCCCAGTGTTGAGCAGAGCAGACAGAAGCTCCGTCTGGACGTTGCTGCTCGAGCAGGAGCTGAGATGAGAAGATTCATTTACACAAACAAACAACAGACAAGCACATTATACACTCAAGCACGCACGCACACAACCACAGTGAGGAAAGGAGACAGCGCATGCAAGAACAAAGAACCTACCTAGAAGAAAACATAACTCAAGGGGTAAAAAGAAATGTCCCGCAATTCCTTTAAAGAACAAATTAAAAGGGTGTAAAGTCTATAACAAAAGAGTTCAGTGACATACTGATAAAACAGAATGAAGTAAAAAAAGAGATTATGGGCATATGGAAGCAAATTAATATCAAAACGTCATTACTGATCTAACAATACGTTAGAAACAGCAAGAAACAGAATGAGCACTACTGAAAATAATTGCTCACCTGCAGGAAAAGCTTGAGAAAATGTTTATTTAACAACACATCCAGCATTTACTGCATGCCAGTACTGTTCTACGCACTTTACTAATATTAACTATCAATCTTCGTAACAATCCTAAGGTAAGTTTAATTGTTATCTCTGTTTTACAAAGGAGAAAAACAAGACACAGAAAGGTTAAGTATCTTGCCCTGGGTCACACAGCTGATATGTGGCAGCCTGGCTCCAGAGTCCTTGAAATTAACCACTTCACTATGAGAAATAATAGGAATGATAAAAATCCATAGTAACGAAAATCACAACCACCTTTACCTGACTTGCTCTGCCCTGAGCACTGTTTTAAGAGCTTTTCATATACGTCTTTCAATACTGGGAGCTGCCCCATGAGATAGGTATATTATGCCGACTTCAGAGTGAGGAAACTGAGGCTCAGGGAAGTTAAGTGACTGGATAATGAACACACATGAAAAAGGGAGAGAGAACAGAGAGATACAGTAGTCCCCCCTTGTCTGAGGTTTCAGCCACCTGGGGTCAACCACAGTCTAAGTATATTAAATGAAATATTTCAGAAATGAACAATTCATCAGTTTTACATTGGGTGTCATTCCAAGTAGTGTGATGAAATCTCATGCCAACCTGCTGGATCCCACCCAGGACGAGAACCATCCTTTGGTGCAGTGTATCCTCACGTGTACACCACCTGCCATTAGTCACTCAGTTACCAGATCAAAACCCACAGCACAGTCAGCCCTCCACATCCACGGGCTCCACATCCGTGGACTCATCCAACTGCGGATCACAAATATTCTGGCCAGAGGACCTCAATATTCATTGAACTGGGAGGAATGCAATACATTTTAAAAATATCTCCATGTAAAATTATTACAGTGTGAGGGTGTAGGTATATAAAACGAGGTAGAAATGCATTTTAAAATTTGCAATGGCAAACACTGTCTGTATTTAAATAAATGCTTCAACATACAACTTAGAGTGAAGGCTGATCTCCAGGTGCCTGGTGAAGCTCACAGTGCTCACTGAGCCGCCAGGCTGTGCAAACAGGTAGGGGGCGGGTTATGCCAAGTTAACCTTGACCTCCAAGGTCACAGGGACACCACTGACATATAGGATGTAACTCCAAAGATGTGGAAGGTATCTTTCTAAAAAATCATTTCTATAATTGAACATGATTTCCATTCCAAACCCCCATTCTTCTGATTCCAGAAAAAGTAATCGCATGCATTTCACGTGTATGAGGCTTTTCTCCCCGAGTCCATTCAGTTTTCTCCCTGCGTTTCTCACCACAGTGGGATCTGAGCTCTGAAGGGCTGCGTGGAGAGGGTGTCTGGTCCTCAGCCACGGCCCTCGGTGCCACGGCAACGGCAGAGATGCCAGCGCCCGGCCATCGTCTCTGCTCTCCACCCTGGCACCGACCGAGAGGACCTCCTCCTACTCGGGCTCCAGGTGCTCCTCTCAGCACTGTCCCCTCTGTCACCAGAGAGCACCTCCCTCTCAGGAGCCTGAAGCCTACGGATGCCCTTCTGCTCCATTCTGGAGCATTCCAGGGTTTTCTCAATCGTCTTGCTGCCAGGTCTGTTCTGCTGTATCAGGCTGTGGGTGGTGGGAAGACAAGGGCTGGAGGAATTTATGCCTCCCTGAGCCTCCCCCAACCCCAGCCCAGGAGGAAGTGCCAGGTCCCTCCCACCGGGACTCCCCATCCATCTGCAGTGGCTGCTGCTCCTCCACCCTCAGGAACTCCCGGCCCAGCACTGCTTCTTTTGGTCCCCCAGGGAGATTCCAAAATGTTTCAGCCTCAAGGTCTAGTTTTAATGGGATGAGGGCAGTATTCTAAATTAAGTAGTGGAATTATGATAGAAATTACCAGAATGAAAACTACGCTTGTTACTCTAGCAAAATATTGCCAGCCCCTCGGATACTATGACTGCAGACAGCACAGGCAACCACACATGGGAAGAGATGCATCTCTGAGCTTAGAGGGAGAAGCTTCGATTTCCTAGAAAATCACCTCACGCTGTCCTCCCTCCCTGCCCCACTGTGGGATACTGGGGTTTCACCGTCTTCTCTGATGGGGTCTCTGTGCAGAGCTGACCTCCCTGCAGCTCTGGGTGCTCTGATGCATCAGCCTTGGGAGACGGTCTAGGTGCAGAGTGCCCTGCCCTGTGCTCCAGTCCCCAGGAGGACATGGCAAGCCCGCATGGCGTCAGTGATGTGCCCCCAGGTGGCTGTGGACCAGCCCCTGGAAACAGGACCTAGAGCAGCAGCTTCCACCCAGGTGGAGCCAGCAGGACCATTAAGACCAAAACCACATTCAAGTCAGTTGGCCAACGGGTTCAACATCTAACATTAAGAGACACCAGGGCCCGTAATTCCACTGCCATCTTGTGATGTCGGTCTCGAGTGATTACCCACCTTTCCTGGCATCATGTCCACATTGGCTAATGACTATTCTATGGAAAATTAAATGAAAACATTTCTCTTCACAGCAGTTGTTGTTTCTGCATGGCTCACCCTCGTCGTCTCTGTCTCTGTCTCTGTTGGATCTCAATAATTGGTGCCTTTGTCTCTTAAACTGGGAGTGGGGAGCAGGAGGGAAGGCTCTCCCCAGGGGCCAGCAGACCACAGGCACACAGGAAGAGGCTGCTCCTGGGAGCCCCAGAATGTTTTCTTGGGGACAGCAGCCCTCGTGGTAGGACTCAGAGGAAAACACACAGACTTGGAGTCAGAAGTGGACTCAGATCCTGGCGCATCTGGAAATGTTCTCTGTCTCTTTAGGGAGCTTCACCTGGGGAAGCCTCAGCACCAGGCCCCCCGCCCCAACACACACACCCTCCTCTCAGGGTCCTCGAGGATCAGATGGAGAACAAGTCCCCCCAAGCACAACGCCCACAGTACCACCGGGGCCTGCCCTGCCCTCCCCCATCTCTCTCACCCAGCCCTTTTGTTCTGGAGGAGGAGGAGGCCATAAAGGGCCTGGCCAGTTTCTTTTAAACCCCCAGCCCGAGCATGACACCCCAAGGTGACAGACACGGTCACACTGACCCCGCCAGGCATCTCATTCTGGCCCCTTCCTGCTCCCCAGGCCTTCCCAGGGAGGAGAGCCTGGCTCTGCCCTGTCCTCTGTGTCTTTATTCTACCAAATTTCCAAGGATGGGAAAGTTGAAAAGCATGGTCGTTTCTGGGATTATTCTTATTCTATGTTAAAAACTGAGGTCTTTGCAGAAAATAAATTAAACAGACAAATTCCCTTTGAAAAGTTCCCCAACAGCCATTTCAGAACTTGGGCCACTGGACCATCAGGAACAGGCGTCTGTCAGGAGTTTGGTGAAGACAAGGGGAAGCCGTGTCTCTGGGGCAGTGGGGGCCGGGGGGAAACAGCCAGACGTAGCAGGTCTCCTTCCCCAGAGCCCAAGGACAATGACCCCCAGTGTAAGACACTGGAGTCTTGACCGGTATGTCCTCTTTTAATCCCTTCACAGCTATTTTGAGATGTGACCTCTGTTTTACAGATGGGGAGCTGAGGCCAGAGGGTGCAGGAATTAGGCCATGGTCCCTGGGACAGTAAGCAGAAGAGGCAGGGCCAGGAGGAGGGTCAGCCTGTCCCCAATGCTTCACACTTTGTAGGTGCCACCACCCTTCACAGGGCCTTTCACCATCTGAAACATGCTCTCGTGGGGTCAGGTCAGGGATAAAGAAGGCACCAGATACAGAGATGAACATGTAATGGGCGCTATCTGGGGCTGCCCTCCCAGCATCTACCTGTGGTGGGAAGGTGTGCCCCCACTTCACAAGTTAGGAGATTGGGATACAGCTTGGTTAAGTGACAAAAGTGGGGGTTACTCAGAAGCCCCTCCCCCGCCTCTGGGTCCGGGGAAGGTACACAATATGACCCAACCAGCCCTGACAGCAATTATCCCGACACAGCTAAGCAAACGTGCCTGTGCCCCAGCCTTGCTGCACAGAAGCGCCGCCTGCCAACAACACACTGGGCCCCAAGGTGTGCTGGGCTCTGTGTGGGCAACAGGGAAGACTGTGTCTGCCATAGAAATGCATTTGCCTCACACTGTCCCTACCGTAGGGACTTCTGAATCAGGCTTCATTAAAAAATGGCCAACTCTCATGGGCCCCCATCCCATCTTATTTTCTGTTCACCCCTCAGGTTACTGCATTCTGCCCCCAGCCCCCACCCACTGCTCTTGCCAGGTGTCCCACAGCCTCCTAAGGACCACGTCCTACACTACCCATAAGCCTGGGATCTTCCACCACCCGGGATCATGCCCTCAGCTGCCAGTAAGAGAGTGCCACTATGGTGGCTTCAACAACTCAGAGGATTAGGCTTCTCTAACAGAAATAAAGTCCCAGAGGTGAGCCGTCCAAAGCTGCTGCGGTGGCTTCAAGGTCCTTACAGACTCGGCCTCCTTCTGCCTTTCTGCTCCACCCTCCTTAGCATATGATTTTGCTCCTATGGTAACCAAATGGCCCAAGGTGACTGCAGGAGCTCCAGATGTCCCACCCAAGTTCCAGGTAGCAGCAAGGAGGAAGAAAAGAAACAATCCCAGAACCCTATCTAACGACTCTGTTTACATCTTATTGGCCACTCTGATGTGCTGGGAAGCTGGGAAATTGGCTTTTCACCTACGGCTGTTGGGGGTTAACTGCTGAGTAGCCCCTGCTCTCCCTCAGGCACCGATGGCTCTTGCTCCTTGTACTCCTCTGGCTGTCGCCCCTCTGTCTCCTCCTTCACTGCTGGGGCTTCGTGGACCTATTTCTCTTCTCTTTGCTTGGCCTTTCCCAAGACAATCCCATCGTCACTTGTTTCTAGCTGTCTTCTCTTCTGTGTCCCTCCTGGGGCTTCTGGCGATGGACCTCGGTCCCCTGGTCTCTGCATGCCTCTGACTGCCAGCTCATTAAGGCTACCGCTCAAGGACTGTCTCTGTGTCTTTGTGAATTCCTCTAGATCTGGTTTTCCCAGTGTCATCTTCCTTGGGGGCCATCGACACCTCTCAGCAAACAGAACCCTCTAATTGGATCATTTTCCAGCAGGGCTATTTTTTCCCTACTATGACAAATCTATCACCCTTTGCTACCACCCTCTGTTTTGCCTGTTGTATGTCAGAGTCAAGGGGAGGTGGAGGGTTGGGAGAGCGGGAACCGATGGCACCAAGCCAGTGTCCCCTGCACAATTATACTCACTGGCCACGTGTGAATTTACCTGTCCCACTGTGTGTCACTTTCTAGTAGCGCTGGGCCACGCGGGAGCAGGTGGGGAGAAGGGAGAGAGAACAGAGGGTTCGCCCAGCAGCGGGGCTTCACCAGACTTGCTGGAGGGAGGCAGAGGTGAGGGAGTTCACATGTGGGGCAACAAACACTGAAAGGCTGCACCGAGAAACCTAGGCTGGCTCGGGAGCAACGAGGAGGCAGAAAGGGGCTTGGGAGGATGCGGAGGAACAGGACTGAGGTCCCAAAGCGGCTGGGGGCCACCTGTGTGGGAGGAGAGAAGTGCTGGGCAGAGAGTGGAGGAGGGATGTGCAGATGCAGGGGTCCCGGTGAGCAAAGCTCCAGAGTGGTACGGGGCATGAGCAGCTGGACAGGACCCCCAGAGATGGTCCCCAGAGTGGCACGAAGGAAGGCAGAGGCCAGCGTGTGACAGATGGGTCATCAAAGTGAAAGGTGACACCACCAGGAACAAGTGGAAGGCAGATGTGGAGGCAGGTGCAGGCCTTGGGTTGGGTAAGCAGAGGGTACAGCCACCAGGAGGCAGCGGGTGGCAGGGCCAGGGCTTGAGAGGAGTGGAGCTCTGACAGGCTCACTCACACGGCCAGGAGGGGCAGTGAAGGCAAGGACACCAAACCCAGCTCCACCCAGGGCGCCGGGTAAGGACATCAGCCCCAGGGCAGGAGGGGAGGGGCGTTCCCGTGGGCGGACAGTGTGAGAAGGGTGCAGAGGTGTGCTGGAAGCCACAGGACTTCAGGTGAGGCAGAAACACACAGCAGGGTCTGGTGAGAAGAGGCTAGGGTGGGCAGGGGTCCGGGCCTGTGGGGGCTGTGGGGGCGGGGGGTGTCCAGGAGCTTGAGGGCTTCATCCTGCAGGTGAGACCCCAGCCCTGGCACACGAGAAGCACTTAATAAGGATTTTCTAAATTAAGTGGTGGGCCTTTAACCGAGAAAGCAACAAAGAGAAGCCCAGTTGAGAACGAGCCCTTTAATGGGTATGTGGAGGGGGTTTGGGGCCCGGTCCTCGGGTAGGAAACAGAGGTGGCAAGAGGCACACAGTGGGGAAACTGCAGAGCGGCAGGGCTGGGTGATGATCAGGAAGCAGTCAATGGGATTCAACAGTGAACGTGGGGGTGACGGGGGTGGGGGGCATGGCGGGAGAAACAAGACCGACTGGGCCCATTTCTGGATTGGGCAAGGAGCCAGGCCTGCGCAGGCACCCAGGAATGGGCTGGAATGGGGTCTGGAAAGGCCGGAGGGCATTCAGAGCGCAGAGCTGAGGGAGCACAGGGGCTGAATTGTGGCAGCTGCCCCGGGGTGGGTCAGATAGGGAAAGTTTCCCTCTGGGGTTGCTGGTGGGATAAGCCGGGCTGAGCGCCCCTCCACCAGCCAGCCCTTCCCCTGGCCCGGAGATCCTCTGCCCTGGTCCCCCACAGGTGAGAGAGAAGGGCAGTTCTCCTCACTCTGGCCTTGGCTTCCTTTTCCTCCACAGATCCCTGTTTCTACATCGAGGACAAATCATAGACATCCAGGAAAAGGATGAAGACTTAGTGGTACCTGTCCAGCAAAACCCAGGCTGAGGCTTCAGGCCTCTTCACTGCATACACCCCCTCTGCAGGAGAGCTCCAAATGCCCAGCGCATCTGGGCACGCACATTTCCTGGCCTGCAGCACCCAAATTCCCTATCCCAGCCCTCAGCCCTGAGAGCTCATACAATAATAGTTATAAAAGTGAAAATAGCTGCTGCATGTGTGCCCTGGTGACATGCAGGGTCAGTACTGGGCACATCACACTATTTTCCTCCTCACGGTACCTATATGCCATAGCATGCACCTCTCTCCACTTGACTGACAAGGGAACTGAGGCTCGGGGAGGGGAAGTGACATGCCAAGGGCACACAGCCAGTAAGTCTAGAAGTGAGACAGCTCTAACACCAGAGCGTGGGCTCCTGCCGTTACACCATGAGGCTTCAGGAAGAGAGGAAACTCCAATCCCAGTGAAAGCACAGACGATTCCCTACTCACATCACTAACCCTCCAACCCCCATGAGCGTCCTCTGGGGCAAGGCGGGGCCTAGGCCTGGGGAAAGAAGCACAGTGAAAGCCCCTGCCTCGAGGAGCTCCCGAAGCTGGAGGAAAGAGCTGGAAGCTCAGTGAAACCTGCATATGAGACAGCATCCCTGAGATGCTCAGCCCGGAAATCAAGGGAAAGGGCAGGTGAAAGCCACATTTCAGTAAGATGCAGAAGTCCAGGACGTCGGCACAGACAAATGCCAAGACCCGCTGGTAACCACGAAGCCTTGAGCTAGCATCCCAGTGCTGCTGGGCAAGCCAGTCACCTCCGTAGGCCTCAGCTTCCCCTCTGTACGTGGATATCAATGCTGATCTTTGAGGGGATATAGGGAGGATTAAGGAGATAATGTGTGCCCAGCATCTACAGCAGAACCTGGCACGCAGCGGTGGTCAGTTAGGGGGACTACTGACCCACCACGTGTGATGGTACTGCTCCCAGCAAACACGTACTCACGGGAAGGCACATACATGCACACACAGCTCACTCATACACACACACATGAAGTGCACCTGCATGCACATGCTCACACTTGCACACACTAATACACACCCCCTCACACATGCACACACCTGCATGTATGCATACCCACAAACTCACTCATACACACTTCCATATTCACTTACACCAACATGCACAGAAACACTCATACCTGTGTGCACACACACCCCAGCACAATCAGCCTGTCTTAGGCCCCTGTTCTTACTTTGTCATCCTCGGTATTCCTGTTGGCTGTGGTAGCTGGCTTAGTGTGGTGGAAGCGGACTGCTGCTGTAGGCTGGCTTATATCCCTTCCAGAACTTCTCAGAGTCCTTTCTCTGAACTCCCTGGTGACACACGGACAGTGGTTGTCATTAACGCTGTTGGCCAAATTTTCCAGGCTGCTACATTTCCAGGCACATGGCAGGGTGGCAGTTCCTGGCCCCTTGTGGTTGGGTGGTGCCATGTGACTAGCTCTGGCCAGTGAGCTGTGAATAGAAGGAACACACCAGGTGAATGCTTCCAGAGCTCTGCTCTGTCATGACACTGGCAGGCCGCATTCGACACGCGGCTGCTGTGCCAGCTGCACATGAGTGACAGTTATGATCAGAGCCACTGCTGACCACAGTAGACCTGAAGTGCGAGTAAGAAGTAAACTGCCCATGTCTTAAGCCACTGGTCTGTGGGTTGCTGTGACACCACCTGAGCCAGCCTGCCCTCACCGAAGCAGGTCTATCTGTTCTTCTGCAGGCTTTGTGACCTTCCAGAACATTCTGGAGCCAGCCTTGCTCTGGGGTGTCCCTCAGACTCACTTTTCTTCAGAAGGAGTTTTCCATGTGTTGGATGCTCTAGGTTTCCTCACTCACTCATTTTAACAAACCCTCCCAGAGGACCTTGTCTGTGTCGGGCCTTGCACAGGGCAACAAAGAAGAAGAATGCTTGGCCCTGCCTTCAGGAAGCGCACTGTCTTCTGGGGGGCCCAG
This sequence comes from Daubentonia madagascariensis, assembly GCA_023783475.1. Lineage (NCBI taxonomy): Eukaryota > Metazoa > Chordata > Mammalia > Primates > Daubentoniidae > Daubentonia > Daubentonia madagascariensis. The sequence goes on along the minus strand of JAKFHU010001747.1, from coordinate 1,651,181 downwards.
GAGCAGGTCAGTGCTACACCAGAGGGATGGGGGGGGCGGTACTCAGGGGAGGGCACCTAACGCATTGGTGGTCTAGACAGCTTCCTGGAGAAACTGATGACTGAGAAGAGTGAAGGAAATGGACGCACAAAGAAGGGAGCAGAAGTGTGTACAAGGCAAGTGAAAAGGCCCAGGAGAGAGAAAATGGCAAATGATGGGAGCATCTATGTGTGTGCAGGCACTGTGCACAAGCACACATGAGGGTGTGCACATGTGTGCATGTGCTGGAGGAGATGTGCATATACACTATGTGTGTGTGCACGCATATGGATGTGGACACAAGTGTGTGCATGTGTGTTTGCTTTGCAGATGTAGGGTAAGGGGGAAGGGTCGGTTATATGTCCAGAGCTGAGACTAAGAACTTTATCAGGGGCAATTCATGCTAAGGGGATTAACTTGATCCCAGAAGGCACTGGGGAGCCATAGAAGGTTCAGGCAGGAAGACAGTCCACCATAGTTTTCTGCTCTGCCCTCTGGCTGCACTGAAGTGGACTGACTTGCACCTGGGCTGCAGGCAGAGGCAAGTCCTGAGGCTGCTGTGATAACCCAACTGGGGAGACCCCACCTAGCTGACGCAGAGCTGGGATGGGGGAGGGATGCATTGTCAAGAGTGCAGCAGGCGCAGGGAAGGATGCAGGTGGAGGAGGCTCCTCAGGGGCCAGGTAGGTGCCAGGGGCATGAGGCGCAGGGCCTCAGGAAGATAAAGCCTGAAGAAAGGCAGGACTGGGGAAGAAGGCCAGCGGAGCCCAGCTCTCACCTGCATTCAACACGCCAGTGAGGCACAGGAAGACGCCCGCTCCAGGGCCACAGGGCCCAGCTCCATCCCAACCCCTCCTGAATTTCTGGAGACAAGAACAAGGGGTGTGCCGTTTTTAATTCCCGAGTCTTGCCACCCTGTTGTTTCACCTGACTCTGGACAAAGCCATCGGCAGTAGAAAGGGCAGCATACCTAGACCCATTTCACAGCGGAGCAAGCGGGCAAGAGGTCGCGCACAGACCCCCTCACCCCCCAGCCCCGCCCTCAGGGTGCGCCTCCGTCCGCCACCGACCCCAACCCCCGCCGCCTGTCCCCGCCCCGCCTCGCCCGCCTTAGGGATTCCAGGGAGGAGGGCCTGCGGGGAAGCTCAGGGCAGTCGTCCCCGCTCAGTCACTACTCCCGGGGACCCAAATCCTGACCTTGCGCCCCATCTCCACCAGCCCCCTGCCCGGTCCTGGCTGCGCGGGTGGGAAGGTTTGGCGGCTCCCCGCTTTCCCGATGTTCAGCCTTGCACAAATCGCCCGGCCTCGGCCGTTAAGTGGCGGATAGCTCTATTTCCTGGAAAGGAAAACTCCGGGGTTCTGCCCCTGGGGCCACGCGGGGGTGGGAGGTGAGGGGCAGGAAATGCGGGCGGCGCGGAGACCTCCAGCCTTCACCACGCCGGCCGGCCTCCCGGGGTCTGCGCGTGGGCCGGGGACCGGGCAGGGGAGGCGTCCCCCACTGCCGCCCCTTCCGGGAGGGGTTCTTGCAGGCTGAAACAGCCACGGCGGGCGCCTGGGCTCCGGGACGTGCCCGGCCACGCCTCCTGCCGTGGCCCCGCGGCCACCCTGAATTGCGCACAAGCCCCACTTCCCTTTTTCCGCTCCGGTTTAGCCCGGGAATCCTGGGCATACCACGCGCCTACTCCGGGCCTCAGTTTCCCCCATCTGTGCAGCGAGGAGTGGAAGCACCGGGATGGCTCGGAGCCCTTCAAGCCGGAATATTCCGGGTTCTTTCTCTCCGGCGTCGCAGAGCCAGGACGAGCCAGCCGAGATGCGCGTGCCGCGCGCGCCCTCCAGTGCCCGGTTCCCGCTTCTGCGCGGGCGCCCGGGAAAGGAGGAGGGAAGGAAGAGCTCCATAAATTGTGATTTTTGTGAACTGGTGAATAAGAGTCAGTAGGGGAGGGAATGGATAAACAAGCCGCGGAATGAAGGAATAATAGGTGAGTGAGAATGAGTACTCGAGGACATGAATGAGTGGACATCAGATGAATGCACAGGGAGTAAATGAACCAAGTCAATCAATGGCCTGGCAAGTGATGATTTTCAAACATGTCATTGGGAATAAAGTCACACTGCAGACGAGACCGTGTGCATGGATGGCATGAGGTCAGGCCCACCTGCCCCTCTGTGTGAAGCTCCTCTGTGTGCCTCAAGCACCCCAAGTCCTTTCCCTTCTTAGCATTGGAAACCTCCCCATCGAGGAGCTGGGGCATGCCCAGCCCTGTGAGCTCAGCTGCTTCATCCCTTCCTGGGATCCCTACAGGGGAGCTTCCCTGTCATCAGGGTCACTTCCTGTGTCTGTCTGTCCCTCCAGGCCTTATACACTGTGACCATGAGGACGCATCTTATGGGCACATCCCTAAGGTCTACTGAGTAACTGGCACAGAGTAGGTGTTCAGGACATAGCGGAGGAATAAGTGAAGTAAGGAGGGCAGTTTGCTATGACCTGACTGCACAGATCCATCTGCTACCAGGAGGGAGCTGCTGCTCCTGGCCCCATCCACTTGCCCTGGAGCCGACAGCCAGAGCCCCCTGGGCCCAGGACAGGACAGAAGGGGCAGGGGTGGAGGAAGCCAAAGGCATAGAGTCTGAGCCAGGAGAGACCAGCCTGGGGGTTATTGGGGCTGGCAGCTTTCCCCACCCCAGTACTGACGGAATAGGGGGACTGGGGGAGGTAGCAGGTTGTTAAACACCTGCCCATTCCTCCCGCTGGCCTCACCCTGCCCCCTCAGGCTGGGCCTCACCCAGGGACAGAGTGGTTCAAGGAGCTGTGTTCATTAGCTCTGATGGTAATCACAGAGCAGGGGCCCGGGATGGCTACGCTCAGCCTCTGGTGATAACAGCATGACCTCCTTCCTCCCCCAAGCCCTGGCAATCTACTCCCCCACCCGCTTTGTTCCAGGGAGCCCAGCAGATTTCAATGCGGCCCAATTAAAAGGGCTCCAACAGAATAAAAATAGTGTCTGATTCCAGAAGGGCTCCTTCACTGTGACCCAACAATGTCTCTGCTGATCAAAGCAGGGGTGAGGAGGCTCCAAGAGCTCATTTTCCTCTCTTTATCTGTACAGTCAGATCTGTTTCATCTCTGCTGTCTGGCGGGCACCATTGGTCACCTCAATTTTCCAGTTACTGCCTTTTCTGAATTTGCACACAGGAGGGGAAGCCGTGCTGAGACACCTGGCTTAATTTAACCAGAAGTGGTGGTGCCTTGGGTGGGGCAGCACCTTATGCAGGCCCCAGGAGCAGCATCTTGGGCAAAGGAGGCAGGCTGGCTGGCTGAAAGCCTGCAGACCTGGGCTTCTCCTCAGGTCAGGTGCTCATTGTGAGACCTCAGCAGTCCCAGGGAGGCCCTGAGAGTCAGTTCTAACCAGCCAGACAGGGAACCAGAGTGCAGACAGGGAGGGCCACACAGTGGCCATGCGGGAGTTAGGGACAGCCTCAGGCCAGTGGCCTGCAGCCTTCCCCTCCATTCAGTCCCTCATGGAGCACCTCAGGCATCACAGGCCCAAGAAATCCAAGTCCAAAGAAAGTAAACTTCTCTGCTTTTTTTAAGGATGAAGTATCTGCAGCTGGATGGGAACTGCAACCCAAGGCTACCTGCCTGCAGAACGCAGCCTTTCCAGGGTGTATGTGTCCATTTCCTCCTGCCATCGTGCTGCCTACAACAGCAAAGTCCCTAAAATGCCACTGGTCTCTTCTTGAATTCCTCCAGGAACTCCGGGGAGGGGCCAGCTCCTTCCATTAGTGACTCGGTGGATAAGACTCCTTCTTAGCAAATGGCTCTCCACGTGGAGCTGGGAGCTGTCTGCTTGTTACATCAGCTCAAAGAGCCCATTTCACCCTTGAGACCACATGGTGTGTCTCCTCCTTTCCTTTCATTATCTTTTTACAGAAACTCCACGGCAGCACCTATGTCAGTCAAAATTGTCTCAGCATGGGAGGCCTTGGGTGGCCTTGGTCTGCACAAACCTGTCCCCTCACCCACCCACAACTGCACAGGAGCCTTGGGACACCAGGCTCCCTGTCCAACTGCACAGTCCAGTGCTCCACAGCAGCCAAGACATCTCTTCTGGCCCCAGCCTGTAAGCCCCAGCCTCCTCCTCCACAGTGGGGTGAAGACCCTGACGTCCTCCCCCTGCCTCCAGGAAGCCCATGCCCACAGCAGCTACGGTCCTGCCCAGCTTCCCTCTAGGCCAGGCAGACCACTTTTCCAAACCTTCTGGGGTCCAGTGGGGGCAGGGCTGGGGGGCAGGGTGCTTCCCCTATTTTTGATCAACAAAACTCACTTCTTATTGTGGCAGACACAGAGACGTGTCACTCAGACCACTTTCTAGAAATGACTCACTGCTCAGGGTGCCAGGAGTGGGGTTTCCTGGCATCCCAGACGCTAACTCCCTCAGGCCTGCTCAGCTTCTAAGGCAGCCGCACTCCTCCAGCCTGTCACTGCTCATAACTGGGCACGGCAGGGGTCTGAGGGCCTGGCCACAACGCCAGTGCAGACCTGGCACAGGCAGGGCCCAGGACAGCAGTCACTGCTCTGGAATCCCACTGGGCTGACTGAGACCTGTCAGCACTCACTGTGGCGTGAAGGCCCCTGCCCAGTCCAGCTGTCCTCTTTTCCTTCCCCAGTGCTACTCCCACAATCTCTCATTCTCCCAGCTCCACCCATGCGACAGCCCCCCACCCTCTCCCCAGCCCTCCTTCTGGCCCCTCCCTTCCTGAGTGCCCTGCCTCCCAGGCCTCTCACCTGCCTCTGTCCTTTGGTCTGCACCTGCGTCTCCGCAGACTATGGCACGGCCACTCCCTGCTCTCCTAGCAGCCGCTCCTGCCCTAACATCTGGGTGTTGAAATGGCCTAATTGTCACTAACCCCAATCAAGCTAAATCTCATCTTTGGGTGCCTGTATCTCCAGGCCCTGGACCACTTTCAGGCACATTCTTAGGCTCTCCATAAATACTTGTTAATTGAATGAATGAACCAATGGATGAACAAGCGCTGCAAGCTGAGCCCTGAAGCGGGAGGGGCACTCCCTCCCACGGCCGGGGGGGGGGGGGATTGAGCGGAGGGCACACACCCCGACTCCAACAGAGAGGGCCTCTCCGATGGCAGCTGACTTCCATCAGGAGGGGAGGGGGCAGGGACTCTGCACAAGTGACAGGTTTAAATTTGTAATTGTTTCCATCCTCATTTCCCGCTTCTGCTCCGCTGACAGGCTGCCTACACTTAAATCAGCTTTGTCCTTTCTGCCCAAGGGGAAACATAGAATTCTAAGAGCGAGCTGGTGATTTGTGTGGAAGGACCGTGTGAGGAGAGACGGATGTGGTGACCAAGCAGCTGGATGCACGAGGAGTTGGGGTGGCCAGATGCACATCTTTCCTAGTGGCCATGGCCACTGAGGATCAGCGTGCAGGACCTCACTACACACGGTGTTTCCCTGCACCAGGAGATGCGAGGAGGATGGTCTTACTATGTCCATTTTTAAGATGAGAAAACTGAGGCACAGGGAAGCTGAATAACTTGCATGAGGCCGTACATGGAATGCGTGCAGGGGGCGGGATTCGCACCGGAGCTGACCAACCTCAACTCGAGCTTCCATGAGGACCTGAGGCCGAGCCGCTTCCTTGCAGGGTGTGATTTGAAGTTTGCTAAGGCCATGATCCCCACCCCCCCACACTTGCTGAGGGCCACAATCCCAGCCTTAGTGCTATCGCTGTGAGCTCGAGTGGGCGCTAACTTGATTAAATGAATTCGGGCTAAGCACCTACTCAGTGACAGGCAGTGGACATAGAGATGCGACCCAGGCAGAGGACGGTTAGCAGGCGGCTAGCCCCGCACTGTGCAGGTGTGTTCTGCAGGGACGGGGATACATAGCTGCCTGGGGAGAAGCAGGGGGAAAGGCAAGGCTTCCAGCAGGGAGGGCCCAGAAATGCTAGTTTGAAAGAATCGGTAGTGTCTGGCCGTGCACCATCAGGGTCAGGGCCCCCCAAGCAGCGGGAAACACGTGTGGTCCCTAGGGGTGCGCAGAGTGGGGAGGAGGAGTTTGGAGCTGGCAGTGAGCGTGGGACCTGGGGATGAGCCCACCTAGGGAGGAAGGGACGAGAGAGAGACTCAGGGCAAATGGGGCTGACACAGGGTGAGCGTGGCTTGCAGGGGCCAAGGCTGTCGGGGTGGGCTCGGTGCTCAGTGCCCTGAGGTGGACCTTGGTGCTGGTGGGTACCAGAGGCCCTCCCAGGTGCCCTTGCCCACTCGGTGCCTTCCCTGCAGCCCCGGGAGAACATGTGGGAGGCGAAGTGCTGAGGTGAGGAAGAAGAGACCCCACCGTGGGTAGCAGCCTCTGGCCAGCCCCAGCCAGCCACACGTAGAAGGCAAGAATTAGATGGCGGCCCAGACGGTATGCTCTGCGTTAAAAGAGGTCTGTCTTGTGCACTGCACAGTTCCTAGCACCCAGCACAGGGCCAGGCACATAGCAGGGACTCAACTAATATTGAATGACTGAATCGACAGATGAATGAATGAGGGAGTGAATGAGTGTGCAACCCATTCGGCTGTGAGGGAGGCTAACCTGCACACACCAGCTGACACACAAACACCAGCACAAGCCCACAGAGACAGTCACGTGCTGTGTACAGTTGCAAATCCACACACATGCACACAAAAATGAATGCTCCCCCCAGCAGATACACAGATTTGGGAGAGGCGGCTCAGTCGCAGATGCCAATCCATAGACAGTGTGCAGGGGCAGGGGGCCGTCTGCCAGTTAGTGCAGGTCACCCACTAGTGGCTGTGAAATAGATTTAGTGGGTCATGGCCAGCGTTCTTTGAAAAGAGAAAAAGAAAAAAGAAAAGCTAGGACAGCAACTATCAGAGTACTCCAGCTGCGTTGCATCTGTGTCCTGGTGTTCCTTACAGGGGGGCTGCTGTTGAAAGTTCTCAGAGCCACTAACTAGCGGCACCACTTGCTCTGAGTCCGGGGTGCCATCTGGAAGGACAGCAAAGGTGTTCTCTGTGGTGGCTGGAACTACGTAAGCTGGGTCTCAGTGAGAACCCTCTGACGGTGGAGTCTGTCGCCCTGCTGTGGCCTCTCAGGTGTGGAGAAGGCCATTTGGCCACAGCGTACACAGACTCACTCTGCATCAGCCCCAGGGAGTACTAGCCCTGTCCTCAATTGTTCACAGTCTAGTTAAAAAATCTAATAGGGGCAACTAAACTGCAATATGGAGTGGCAAGAGCTGCCCCCCCCACATCTGGCTCCAGGTGATCCAGGCAGGCAAAGGCCAAGAGATGTGCCCACAGTCATATGGCTCCTGGGATGTCCTCTTCTTCCATACCATGCGCCAATGCTCCAGATCCTGATTTGGAGGTCTCTGCTTTGTTCTACAACATCTGCATCATCTAAGGAAACATTTAACATTCCAGAGCCCTGTGGAGTCCTCATTCCCCACTAGCATCTTTGAGGAAACAAGAGTGTCTTGCTGGCCCCACCAGTGTGGGCCCCAGATGGTGCCCAGAGCTTCAGTCCTCAGGATGCCAACACCGACCATTCATTGTGCCACCAGGGATGGTGCACACCAGCAATTGCCATGTTCTCGTGGAGTGATTTCACAGAGTAGAGCCGAGAGTAACTGTCCTCCAACTGGTGTCTCAGAGGAATAATCATGTGTTTTCTTCCACTCAGTGCAACCATGGAGCCCTCACCACCTCTGCTGCACACCTGCTACTGCATTAACTGTGGGGAAAGACCCGCATATGGGCCCTCTTAGAACACATGCAGTGCAGTCACATGGGCCATGCTGAACACCAGCCAGCCAAGGGCTGCTGTGCAAGGTGCTCCCAGGTCCTCACACCACCTGTGAGGGCGCAGGCCCCTCTTTCTTAGCCTGCTGACCAGGCCCCCAGGCCTTCACCTGCTGCCCAAGTGGTTTTTCATAAAAAAACTGTTTCCTCCCTATATTAGTCAGCATTCTCCAAAGCAACAAAACCAAGAGGAGATACATAGATGTAGATAGATAGATTTATTGTAAGGAATTTGCTCATGCTATTATGGATGCTGACAAGTCCCAAGATCCACAGACTGAAGATCTGAGAACTGGGAGAGTCAGAGGCACCAGTTACAGCCTGAGCCTGGGTTCAAAGGCAGAAGACGGTGTCCCAGCTCTGACCACAGACAGCATGACTTCTTTCTCGCTCATCCCTTTGTTCTATTTAGGCTTCCAAATGGTCGGATGAGGCCCACCCACAGGGGGGAGGGCAATTTTATCTACTCGGTCTACCCTTCCAAATATTAATCTCAGCCAGAAACACCTCACAGACACAGCCACGGCCCAGTCAAGTTGATGCATAAAATTGACAGTCACGCTCCCTAAATGCCTGTTCACCCACCCGCTGGAGGACTGTGTGTGTGTTTACCTGCCTGTGGCCTGTCTCCCTCTCACCGGAACCTTCATCTCATGACTGCAGGTAGCGATCCTGTCTCGCTCACTGCTGAACCCTGGTGCCCAGCACAAGCACAAAGAGCCACCCACAGATAAGCACACGTATGACATACATGGACTACACATATGAACACAAACATAGGGCATGTGCATACACACCTCAGTCCGCATGTATGGCTATGTGACACCTGCCCACCGAGCACACGCAAACACACTCACCTGCCTACACTCCCTCAGCACACAGGCATGTTAAGGAAATAGAGTTATAAAAGGAATTTTGGCAGAAGCCAGGACTAGTGACTGCATACAGCAGTGGAGGTACCCAGAGAGGGGTGGTTGAATGAGTGAATGGATGGTCACACCAAGCTGGTGGGACCCTGGGTGCCTTCTTAGTATTTTCCTGTATTTTCCCAAGGTTTAAAATGGATTGCCCATAAAATAAGAAATCTTATCCATAAAATAAGAAAAAATGTAATAAATGATAAAATTTTCATTTTTTAAAAAAATGCCAATTTGTGAACATCTCTGAGTCCTCTTTCCAGCCAAAGTTTTTCCAGCCTGGGGCCAAAAAAGGCATCTTTCTGTGCCAAGTGACCACCATGTGGGCCTCCCTATCCCTGTCCTGAACACTAAGGCTCATTGTTTATGGAGAAGTGAAAGGCCCGTTTCTCAACAAACCACGCACAATGGCACCTACTCTCTCACTTAGTCCTCACAGCAACCACGAGCAAGGCAGGCTGACCACACTTTGCAGAAGGGGAGGCTGAGTCTGGGAGCCTTCCTGGCACTTGTCTGGTACACAGGCCAGTGAGGGTGATTGCAGAGCCTGGCCCCACAGCACCTGCTGGCCAGACCCAGAGGAAGCAAACGTCAGCTGAGCCCAGGACACAAAGCAATCTTTAGTCCTGCTTTCTGCCCATATCCTTTTCCAGCTGTTTCCTTGACACACCTGTGTGTTCCAGGATTACAGGCAGGTGAGTGTGTTTGCATGTGCTTGGCAGGCAGGATCCACGCACACACAGCCGTATTCATAGACTCTGGCATGTATGCACGTGCCCTGTTGTGTGTTCATACGTGTATTCTGTATACACCATACATGCGTTTATCTGTGGATGGCTCTCTGTGCCTGTGGATGTGTGTGTGCACATGTGTGTCTTTTTCACACTTGGAGGAAGGCACAGGAGAAAAAACAATATGGTGCTTATTCCCAACATGCTTCCAGAGTCATTAAGGAGAAAAGCTAGGTGCAGCAAGGCTTTCAGGTACAGCGTGGCCTGTGAAGACCTCACTGGATCCAAGGGCAGAGGACCTCACCAGGATCCATCACCTGAGAACTGGGGGGCTGCAGCCAACGCACCGAAGCCCTCCTCTCAGCTTCGTCTCTGATGGGGGCTAAAAGCAAGGGGCTCCAGGGAGAACAGCCTGAAATGGCAGAGCCTGGGCCCCGGAGAAAGCCAGCAAGGTTGGGAGAGTTGGACTTGGACACGGACTTGGGGACAGGGAGGTGGCCGTGAGCAGAGCACCCAGGAAGGCCTCCTGGAACAGGCCAATTGGGTCAGGTCCTGCAAAGCAGGGTGTGGCTGGGGAAGGCCGTGGAAGACATGGAGTATGATCATTTCAAACCAGATCAGGCCTTGCCGCCTCAGGGTGACATCTGCCCCCAGGGCCTCCCCCAGCCTCCCCAGACAGTCCCGTCTGCCCCTGGCCTGCCTCGAGGCCGGGCGCCCTGGGCCAGCCCCTTTACCTGTCCAGGCGTCCATGCTTTCACAAAAGCCCTGATCCTTCCTCGAGCAGTTGCAAGGGCCAGGACCGAGGAAAGCTGGAACACGTTCCTCTCTCAATGTAAGGAGAAAATAAATGTCATTGTAAAAAAGGGAAGAGCAGTGCTCTCATTTGCCTGTGAAGTCTCGTGTACAGGGAGTTTTATCAGCCATGAAATTAGCCCTTCAAGCTCTCCTACACCAGTGAGGGCTGGGGGCTGCCTCAGCACCACCTGCCAGCCTCAGGGGACCCCACTCCCCAGCCCTCCCTGCTGCCCTTGGAGGATGTGAAATGCAGCGTGGGCCCTGTGCCTGCCCTTGCTGGCCCGACGCCTGCTGAGCTGCACTGGAGGGGCTTCTGAGTCAGTCTCTCCACTTCCAAGGAGTGCAGTGTCACACATACGGAATTACATATACATACACAACTTTGAGTCTTTCACTTCTTTTTGGCTTTGGGACAACAGTGCAAGGCAAAAGGAAACCACAAACTTTCCAGAGAAATCTGGGCTCAAAGTCTGGCTGCTCGACCAGCTAAATATGACCCTGGACAAGTTCCTTCACCTCCCTGAGCCTGGGTTGTTTCATCTCTAAAGTGGGGTCACAACACGTGCTCTGCAGGCAGAGGACAGAAAGGACTGGATGAGGCAACGCTGGCTCCCATCTGGCTGTCGGGTGCCTGCTGCCCCTGGGCCTGGGGAAGACGGGGAACGGGGGTGACCCCAGGGTGGCTGTGTCACTGAAGAGAATATCACACACACACATGCATGCACACACCCATGCATGCACATATACACCCACACCACACACAGGCACGCACACATGCACCCACACCACACACAGGCACGCACGCACACATGCACGCTACACACAGGCACGCACACTCACGCTCTGGAGTCCTGAGCCTCGGCGTGCACGTGTGGTGATGGCTCCACTCGCTGGATGTTTCCCTGCGCCTGCCTCTCTCTGAGATGAATTCTGGCAGCGTCCACAGAGTCAGCCGTGTGACCGGAGCGTTTCAGGATGAATGAGCATCAGAAATGTTTTCTTCCATCCCTGCCCTTGCTTGGCCCCAGTGTGATCCAGGTGATTGCCCCTGAAGAGAGGGGAAAATCTACTCTCATTCTCCTCCTCCCCCTTTCTCCCCTGGGACAGTCTTCAGCTGGGGGTGGGGTGACCAGAGAGCTCTCCAACCCTTTCTGCAGCAGGCGGGGGACTCGAGCACAGGAGCTGACCCACCCGGTGTGGGACTGGGGTCCGGCACCCCTCCCACGACCACCAGGGCCCCCAGCTTCACAGACTGGGCACCCAGTGCCCCCCAGCTGGCCCTGAGCCCTACCTTGCTTGGGGCTGCATAGCCAAAACTCACCTTCAATCAATGACGATGGCAGAAAGCGAGGTTGAACCTCAGGCACTGCAGGTCCCGGGGGCACCCTTGTCACGGGTGGCATCTATGCACAGGGCACACAGCAGGGAGGGCGGCCCCCCAGGAGCCAGGGAGCTTCCTTTACTGGACAAGCTCAGACCATCTGCCTCTGCTCACGCCGGGACCACCTCTACCCGCTGCCCCTGCGATGACCCCGCTCACCACAGCCTTTCACTAGCCAAGTTCTTTGGGGTCCCCCAGCCCGACGGCAGCACCCCCCTCAGCTGCTCCCATACTGCCCTGGCAGCGGCTCTGTGAGCACCCCGCCACATAGGGGTGAAGACGAGTAAGTGAGGCTGCCTCAGGCCACCTGCCCAGACCCCTCCCACCCAGTGCTACCCGCCCGCCCCCCTCCCGCCCTGTGTGGAGGCCTGAGGCCAGACACATCCTGGCTCGGGACACCCTGGACTTGGCTGGGTTTCTGTCTACCCTACCTCGCCTGAGTTTTCAGCCTGTCAATCTTTTCCTTTTTGGTGGGAAAAGAAAGGACACTTTGTGCCATTCTGCATTTTCCAACCTCTGATTTTTTACAATCTGCACTTAGCATCTTGGGGCCGTTACTTCTTAGAATTCTTTTTAGAGACCAAAAAGCCAGGAACTGCACAATATTTTCCTCCTGAACATATCCTCAACATATCCTCAGCACATGCACAAAGAGGATTATCTTTATGAGATTTTAAAAAATTGATGGGAGTCATATAGAGGAAGCCAGATTGTCAAGGTTCAAATTCTAGCTCCACCACTTACTTGCTGTGTGACCTCTGGCAAGTTGGTAAACCTCTCTGTGTCTCCATGTCCACATGTATAAAATTAAGATAAAAGTGGATTAGTATAAAGTGCTCAAAAGTATCAAGCACTGAAGAATTGCTCAAAAAATGTAGTTATTAATATTTAGAAATGCAACTGACTTCTCTGCTCTCTCTGAGTTATTTGCAGCCTCTGTTCTCTGGGCCAATGGGTGCCCCCAGGGGCAACAAGGGGCCCATGGAAGGAGCACACAGAGCAGTGACAACTAAATGTGGTAAAGAAAAATTTTAGTGATTATCTAAAATGTTACCAGTCAACACTTACTTACTTTACTCCTCCTGATAAGCCCAAGGACAATGCTGTCATCCTCACTCAGAGACCAGGTAATGAAGGTCTGGGGAGTGAGGCCCTTCTCATGAACAGAAATCTAATAGCTTCCCAGCTGGGACTGTGCTACCCGTATTGCAGCCACTGCCACACCTATTTTATTTCTATTGGTTATGTGGAGCTAGACATTTCCTTCCTTGGCATTAGCAGCAGGACCTGACCCAGGCTGAGCCCACATCATGTACCACCACCACCAAGGGCACCTTCAGAAAGTCCACAATCCACCCTCAGCCTCTGGTACCCCTGAGTGGGTCTGCAGCTGAGAAGGGCACTAGAAACCTGCCCCCTGACACCTGGGGCAACTGAGAAACAGGTCCCCTGAGCACTGGTCACCACCTCAGCCCACTGTGTCCTGGGCCACATCACTACTACTTGCATGAGTCCAGTGGATAGAACACTCACACGACTAGTTCGGCAAAGCAGTTTTATTATTCACAGATGGGTGGACAGAGATGGTAGGAGCCTAGGATCCATGGCCAGCCTGTCCCCCAAGGATCAGCAAGCTGCCTCAGGTGGACAGGCTTGTCTCTGCGTGCCTCAAACCACAGCTGAGGGGCTGCAGAAAGCCGCCCACCCTCGGTTTTATACCCCAGGGGAAACGTGACCCCTGGGCTAAAGCTTTGAAGGACATCCTGTTCCTAAGGGGACAGGAGGGGGCCTGGGGCTGTTCCAGCCAGACCCTCCCTATCTCAGGACGCTGCATTCCCAGCACATTCTAGGTTAATCTCACGCCAGTGAGAAAGAAGGGTCCAAGGCCACCCGGAGGACTGTCCTGCTAGCACTGCCCTGGTTGCCACAGGTCCAACCCCCACAGGCCTGAATGGTCCATTCCTCTGTACATCACTTTTTCAGGAAGGGGTGGCCAAAAAAACAAACCCATCACTCACCTCAAGCTAGTGGCAGAAGGAGAGCCCAGGGATGGATGGAGCGAGAGGGGTAAGAGAAATTTTGGAGAAGATTCCTCTAGAGAAAGACTCTGAAGTGATGTTGCACTTTTTTCTACCTTCCCCCTAAGCCAAGTGGAAGGGGCTTCATAAGAACCCCTTGGAGAGCTTGGTGTGGACCCCTGGGGGACACAGGGACCAGAACCTGACTCCCACCCAACACAAACACCTAAAGACCAGACAGCCTTCCCGGGAGCCAGCGAGGGTCCTGCCCAGGGGAGTCAGAGAGGGACCACTGGAGATGTGTCCAGCCTGGAGGACCCAGAGAACATCTGGGCAGAGGGAGCCCAGGCGAGGTGCAGCAGTGCAGCAGTGAGAGGTCCCAGCCCAGGTGCTCCATGCAGGGAACAAGCCCCCAAAGAGTCATCTGAATAGAACCTGCAACCCGGCTAAGAGGATTTCACCACACAGCTTTCCACTCACGTGTGAGATGGGGCACAGCCATGGCACATGTGGATTCAATGCCATCTGTCACGGGCTGCTGGTGTCCTGGCATCTCCAGCAACCACTCCCCTTTGGCCTCTGAAAGAGAACTCTGACTTTTAACTGGGCAAGGGTCACCCCCTAAAATGCTCGTCCCCCGCTTGCAGCTAGGTGTGAGCATAGCAGTGAGTGCTGCAGGTGTGTGGAAACAGTGTGTGAGGTGCCCAGGAAACCTCCTCGAATAGGAGTCGATGCAGGTGCCGTCTCTAATTCTACTTTCTCTGGATGAGTCTCCATGGAGTCTGCAAGTGACTGCGAATACTACAACATGGTTACACCAGGACAGGTGCGAAGGACATGGGAGAGGCCTGAAGCCAGAGAAGCAGGGAGAGGCAGGTCACAGGAGCCTCACACGGCCCCCAGGAAACTGCTCACGTCCTCTCAAGAGTGGCAGGTGCCGAGGAAGGGTGCACACAGGACCTGGAGGCAGCTGTGTGCAAGCACGGGGCGATGAGGGAGTGACCAGCAACCACAGTAAATTGCACTTACAGAGTGCTCATGAGATGCCAGAGAGTATTCTAAGCGCTTTCACGTATGCCATTATTATCCCTTTATTCAGAGTAAGAGAACCCGAGGCACAGAGAAGGTGTGACCCCAAGCTCTTAACCACTGTGCTGTCCTCCTCTCCAAGAGGAGCACGTGCAGAGGCCCCAGCCAGAGGAGGACTGAAAATGGTCGTCCAGCAGCCAGGAGGCCGTGGGAGGCCATGGGAGGTGCAGGGACGGAGCAGGTTCTCCATGGTCACTGTGGTGACAGAGGGACAGTTCACTGGCCGGAGACTTACTTTTTTCCTAGGGAACAATTTGGGGCTCATGAGTCTGGGGGTGTGATCAGAGCCTGCTGCTGAGACGCCTACCGAGCTGGACACAAAAGTTTAGGTTTCCCGTAGCTGAAAACTACTAACTAGATCATGTAATAAAGTAACAATAAATTACAATATGGCGTGAAATCAGACGCCCCGTGGACCTCCCTCTGCCTGCCCTCCGTGTTGCTGTCCCAGGGAAGAGAGGAGCTTGAACGGGGAGAGGACAAGACGATGAGAACCCTCCAGACCGCTGCAGGGAGACACCCTGCCTCCCGTGGCAGAGCAGCCACTCGGGGTCAGTGTCCACCCCGGTGTGGGGCACAGGGACCACAGAGCTTGCCCGGCACCGGAGCACGGCACAGGCCAAGGAATCACTGCAGTGCTAATTACCAGGCAGAGCACTGATATTCCACAATTAAATTAATTCAATATGGTCTATAAAATAAAACTAGCATGACCACTCACCAAGCTCCCTGCACAAGGTCACGATCATCTCATTTCAGGAATATTTATTCACTGAAAATCCCCAGCACTTTCCAGCCAACGGGGACTGTTGGTTCCTGTAATTTAGGCCTTTTTTTTTTTTTCTACAAAAATAAATTACCTAAACAAATTGAAAAGAATAAACAGCTTGAATTGCAAATTATAAAGTTGCCTAGTCCAGCAATATGGGAGGTCGTTACTCACAATATATCATTTTTAGATAAGTTAATAAAGAAATATAGAAGAGAATCAATTTTTGGTCATCATTAGCATATACGGTACAGAAAGCTACAGGGTATTCCATTAATTCTAGACCATAATTATGAAGCAGGAGTTTTGTGTATAAATTACTTTTTTTTTTCCCTTCAGTGATGTACTAGGAAGTGCCATTTCCAATCAGAGTTCAGAGGAAGGATGAATAGCTGCTGCCCAACCGTGGGGCTCAGGGACCTCAAGAACTTTGGGAGCTTCAACCCTGGAGGTGTTTCATACACTTTTCGCATCCAGAAAGCCATAATTACTGTTCTCACGATCATCTCCTATTTTTTTCCAGCTGCCATCTGTCAAGTAGTGCTGGCCACCCACACCTCGTGTAACTTGTGCAATCACAAATTAATCCCAGAAGACAGCACAAGCTAAGTGGAAATGCATTATTTTAAAAAGACAGAAAGAAAGCAGCCGCTAGAAGATACGACACGATGAGGGCAACTCCCGCATCACTGTGGAAAAGCAAAGTGATGGAGGAAACAATTTGCACAATGCAAACTCAGTCCTTAACATAAAGTGGTGGAAATCACAGTTCTAGAGTGGAATGTGTTTAAATTGTGGTTGGGGGACTGCTGGGTTCTGGAGGCATTTTGGGGGATTTCTTGGTGTGTTTTCACACGTAGAGTTCAATTCTGATGCTTTTAGAAGATCTGAATTTTCTGTTTGTCAATTCAGTGTCTTCCTCTTCTGCCCCAAAATTGTACGTTCCTCTTCTCTCTGAGTGTATTGCTGGATAGGACATCTCTGCTTCATCAAGCTTCCCCGTTTCCCTTCAAATACATACCTCCCAGGTCTTAAAAACATGACAATGTCCTGGGTCATGTCTTGCCTTTCCTCTGAGGACTAACTGACGTCGTGGTGCCCCCACACCCGCACATGGGGCGCTGCCTGCGTCTCTGTCTGCCTGGCAGCTTTTCCCAGTCATCTCCTTCCCCAGCTGCCTCCCTTTCCCACGAAGCAGACGTGTGACCTGCCAGCCAGTCAGATGTGTGACCTGTCAGCTCTGCGGGGCAGAGCTAACATGCCACCAGCCAGAACCTTCTGAGCAGATCTCTATGGACAATTGGGCAGAGAACTCATTAGGGCTGGGCTGGGGCCCTCCGCGCCACCTGGCTGAGGAAGGTCAACCCAGAGGCAGGCTGAGCCACCAAGTGCGGACAGCCAGTTCTGGACATCCTCTGAGGCGAGCCATCTTGCCTTGGACTTCTAGTTTTATTTATCTATTTATTTATTTGTTTGTTTATTTCTTTATTTTTTAGAGACAGGGTCTCGCTCTGTTCCCCAGGCTGGAGTGCAGTGGCATGCTTATACCTCACTGCAGTCTCATATGCCTGGGCTCAAGCAATCCTTCCACCCCAGCCTCCCCTGTAGTTGGGACAACAGGCACGTGCCACCACACCTGGCTAATTTTTTTAAATTATTATTTCATGTAGAGACGAGCTCTCACTATGTTGCCCAGGCTAGTTTCGAACTCCTTTTGTTGTCAAGCTAATTTGAGTGGGTTTCTGTCAACTACAAATTTAAAAGTCCTGCCTGGACAGAGTACTGGCCTGGCCCCTGGATGCCTTTCCTCCGTGCTGCTGAACTTTCACTGCCCTCTCCCTGCACTGGGGCCTCCGCTCCCACAGGCCCTGTGCCCCCACTGCATGCTCTGGCCTGTGGGGGCCTGCCTGTCTTGGCTTGGCTCCCCACACAGGCCCCTGCCCAGAAGAACCTGGCAAACCTCTCTGAGTGACCAAGTGCCCAAACCTCTGAAGGTGGCCAGTTGAGCTCCCAGATCCTTGTTGTAGATAACAAACTTAAGGAACCTATTCTTTTGAGAAGTGCCCCAGACTGGAAGAGGAAACTCTCAGGAAGGTTCTAGAGAAGCCCACTCTCAGCCAAGCCCCAGTGAGTTATCAGGTATTTGAGAGCAACGCCATTCACTCGTCAGTGAACAATCGCCAAGCCCACCAGGGGCCAGGGGCTCTGGCAGGCCCTCAGAGCAGGGTGAAGGAATGGAGACCACCAGAGGAGGCAGTCCTGCTGCCCCTGCCTTCTGCTCATCCGGGTCCTCGTCAGAGCCTGGATACCTTGGGCTGGCTGTGCCTGGGAGACAGCAACTCTGAGTCACATTCAGATGGACTTGGCCCAGGATTCCAAGGCACTGGGCTGCAACCAGAGAGCCTGGGCAAGCCACCTGGTGTGTGAGACACCCAGTGTGGGGTCACCCGGTGCGTGAGTCAGCCTTGTGTGTGATTCACCCTCTTGTGAGTCACCTGGTGTATGGGTGAGTCACCAGGTGTGAGTCATTCTGGTGTGAGTCACCTGGTATATGGGTAAGTCACTAGGTGTGAGTCATTCTTGTGTGAGTCACCTGGTGTATGGGTGAGTCACCAGGTGTGAGTTATTCTGGTGTATGCCACCCTAGGTCCAAAGACAGAGGTCCCCTCCCCATGAGGACCCCAGAGCTGCCTCTTCTGGACAATGCAAACCAATACTCACCAGCCACACCTCCTGTTCAGACCCAGCTCTTCAGGTTTCTGTGCTCAGAGAATTTCCCACCCCTGCCCTGCCTGCCTCATACGAGCACTTCCTTGGTACCCAGTAAGGGGCCGTGGACCCCTCATTCATCTTTGACTCCCAGGGCCTAAAACTAAGTGAAACATGGCACAGGCTTCAACAAATCCAATCGTCAATTCATTGGTTCACTCAGCCCTTTGTTCATTTATTCAAGGATCATGTGGAGACCACATGTGGTGTGTGTCTGAGAGACACTCCAAGAGCCCCATTATGTTGGGCCTCAGATTCAGAGGACAGACTCTGGCAAGGGTCTCCGCACCAGGTGGTAACGCAGATAGCTGTGCGGGAGTCCAGCCAGGCCGCCCTTGTCCCAGAGACTCATGCACCCCAAGTCAGAGCTCTCTCCCCTCCCCACCACACATACAGGACAGGACCAGGGATGACCACATACATGCTCTGGGGGAGAATGGGAGACCCCCAGCCCATGAGATGCTCCACTGAGATTCTGAGAGCTTGTGGAGTAAACTTACTGGGAACCCCTTACCCAGGAGGGGAATGTTCCTTAAGGAGACCCTGATTCTGTTCCGGCAACAGGGCTTCACAGATAGGGCTTCTGGGCCTTGGTGCAGCCTCTTGTGGAGAACACTCCTTTTCTATTATTTCCCTTCTTGGACACATCTGACACATTAAACAATGTCCTTTTCCAGGGCTGAGCGTCTCATCCCACCTCCTTCCCATGGAAGGTTGGGGGTCCAGAGACGATTTTAGGTCTCAGTTACAAACCATTTTGGTCCAGACTTTTGATCATCCAGTCAGCTTCTTACCTATTTAATTCTAACCAACTCCATGCACCACAGTCACACCAGAGTTCTTCTGAGAAAAGCGTCTCCTCTCCCCCCTCCCCCTCCCTCTCCCCCTCCCCCTCCCTCTCCCCCTCCCCCATTCCCCTCCTCCCTCCCCCTCTCCCCCTCCCTCTTTCCCCCTCTCTCCCCCTCTCTCTCCAACCTCTTCCACCCACTCCCTTAATTTTAACTACCCAGACCCCTCAGTCTTTTCTCCACGGCCTGTTTTGACCAACTAAAAAGATTTATTGGTTGCCATCTTAATTCTTTCAGAGATTTTAAACAATGGGTATGACGAAGAAACCTTCGTTTTGATCTGTACTGTCAGTCTGATTTTTCACTGTCTTCTTTTGCCCAAGCATTTCTCAATGTCACTTTGTACTGTTTGAAACTGAAACGCAGTTGCCTCGACCGACTGCACAAGTCCCCAGATTTCTCAACTCTGTTCTCTTTTATTTTCCGCCAACACGCACTGCTAACACTCCGTTTTGTGAACTCTTCTCTTTAAACCAGGACTTCATTGGGGAATTTTCTATTTTTTGAGCTATCACAAGTGGTGCTGTTACCAAATGTGTCACCAGCACACAACACGGACCACTGTCCTCCCGGTCTCTGATGTAGGACTCTGGAGTCCTTTCCTACGGTAGTGAAAATTCAGGGAGGGGCCAATTGAATAAGTGGGGAGAATAAAAATAGCCAAAATAATTTAAGATGATGACTGCTAGAAGTACACTATGAGTTTGGAATTCAGGTAAGGGGTTAATGATGAACATATCAACGTGGAAGTCATCGCCCTCTTGCTTGTTCGCGTACTGAGAAACATGAATAAATAAAACAAAGGATGATTTATCCTGACAAGATTTTTTAAATTTAGAATGTCTTAAAGGAGGCATTTTTCAAACTAAAGACAACACTGTGTTGTAACGCTTTGTCACTCTTACCCAAGCCTTCTGCCCCTCTCACCCCACCCTCAACCGGGAGCAGCAGCGCCTGGGGCAGCACCACCGCGTGTGCCGGAGAAGACAAAAGCTGGCGAATCTCCAGGCGCCCGAGATGATCTACATTCATTTCAGGTTTTACAATCTCCAACCGTGTAACTATAAATTAAATGCACCATGCCTCTTTTATTATAGACACCCTGAAATATTAAAGAAGGTTAATAATTAAAGCTAATCTTGAACCAGTTCAAAGCTCTAGCACTCATGATTTGAGCCACTTGACTATTTCGGAGACTTCCCTATCCATCAGTCCTGGCGTCACCCCTAAGGAGGTGGACTCTGTAAAACAACATTATGAGCTGCCTCACTTTGGTGTAAGTTGCAACTTTTGTCCAGTGAGAAACTGGACTGATTAGTCGGTCCCTGGGCAAATAGTATTGGAACCCAGGAGGAGCCACGAGGCTCAGAGGATGCCCAGAGGAGAAATGTGCTCCTTGCATAACTAGGAGCACAGGTAGAATCCAAGTACCTTGTTGACCTTTGTTTAATTTGAATTTTCTTGAAAGTCTCTCATTCCTTCGTTTCCTTGACACCCTTTTCATGCGGGGGGGGCCCCCCCCACACTGTCTTTCTCAATTGCCTTGCTCATCACTTTCTCTGCCACCTCTCCCAGCACGTCCCTCTTCACCGTCTCCCCAGGCCACAACTTCCCTACCACGTCACTCAGTGGTTCTTACCTTTCCAGGGTCCTTTGAAAGCTGTGGGTCATCTATTAAGGAAAAAACGCACATGCCCACACACACTCACAAAGTTTTGCATTCAGTTCAGGAGAAGAACTGACTCTGGGTTGAGAACCCCACTGGCCTGTATGCCAGCGACTCCAGCTCCCCACTCCCCACCCAGACCCCTGCCCCGACTCCCAGAATGCAAGCCCTGCGCCTGCACTGTAGGAACCCAGTGAACAATTGCAAAATGGTGAAAGGGGAATTTTAACTTGT
Organism: Daubentonia madagascariensis; assembly: GCA_023783475.1. Classification (NCBI taxonomy): domain Eukaryota; kingdom Metazoa; phylum Chordata; class Mammalia; order Primates; family Daubentoniidae; genus Daubentonia; species Daubentonia madagascariensis. Next base: position 1,630,113 of record JAKFHU010001747.1, on the reverse strand, counting down.
AAAATTGCATAAAATATTTTTTAAATACAGAGAAAAGTTTGCGAAAGTGCATAGAAAGTATGATCTTCATGCTGGAAGAATGTGCTTAGGAAAAGAAATTGGAAGCAGATACATCAAAATTCACCAGTAGGATATTTCTATTTCCAGGGAGTGAAATTAAAGGTGATTTTAAAAATTTTATTCTTTAAACTTTATTTTGCAATTTAAAAAAAAAAGGAGACATAGCAGTATATTTTAGTCAGATTTTCTCTCATGAAATATTTGGAAGAATGAAGGCGTAAATCCTGGGTCTCCCTGTTCCCCTCTGCCACTCCCCTCCCTCGCTCCCCTCGCTCTCCCTGGTGGATCAGATCCTGCTCTGGGTTCTCTCTCCTTGAGGGTCATGAAAGGCTTTTGTGCTTATGGGTCCCAAACTGAAGTTTCCAAGCACCCTGAAGTCAACCTGTACCCTGCCTTGTTTGGGGAATCCAGGCGCATTAAACCAGGTGGTCAAGCTGGGGTGGGGGCCGAGAGAGGTAGGATGGACAGAGGTGGGCAACGGGGAGGGGTGCAGGTTAGCTTTGCCCCCAGGAGTCTGGGGGCTTCCACAAGAGCAGAGACCCATGTTGCGTATGGCTATGATGTTCCCAGGGAGCAGGGCCCTGAGAAATGCAGCCTAAGGCAGCAGTGGCTTGAGGCCGGCCAGGCCACATGGGGCCCCTGAGCCATGGGTGCTAGAAGCGAGGAGCGCGGGGTGAGCTGAGGGGCCACCCAGCTCTGGTCCCAGCAAGGCTGGGATGCTCCTAGGAGCTCCCGGACAGGCAGGGAACGCTAGTTATGACCGGGGGCCACGTCTCAAACAGCCTGGCTTAGTTCCATTTAGAGAAATAAAGCAAAAGGATGGTTTCTGTGCCTGAGGGTTTAGAGCAAATTCCTACCTGCCACCTGTGTGGAACTGGGCACTGTTTGGTGTGTTTGGCTGGCGGTTGTTTTCTGCTGCAGCCTCTGCTGGAATCGACCTTTGCATTCTTAGCTGCAAAATACCTCAGGCGGAAAGCACCTTGGAAAGAAGCCAGCCCCAGTCCCGCGTCTTCAAACCGAGCTCTGCAGAGCTCCATCAAGCCCGCTGCAAAAGCAGAGCAGAGCAGTGGTAGGCGCACGCCTGGCTGCCTTCTGCCCGCCCGGGCAGTCCTGCTTCTGCACCTCATGCGATACAGTCCCCTGGGAGAGGCCATCCTCCGCAGGACTGCGCGCCTGTACCCTGCAGAGAAACACTAGCCTTCCTCCTCACCAAAGCCCAGAAACGCAAAGTTGGTCCTTGCCCTGGGCAAACACAGTGGAGCCGGGCTTAGAAGCCAGCACTCCTGACGCTCCCCAGGGCTCTTTTAACCTTTGTCACTTTTCCCCACAAGGAATAGAGGGTGCAAGGAGTGTGCCTCTGTGTAATGGGAGTCAGCTTGGCTATTTCTGTCCTTCTAAGAAGCAAGTACGTAGGGAAAGTCTCTGGCAAACAGAAGGGCATTTGGCAGATTTCCAGAAACATTTATGTCCAAAGGAAGATAAAGTGCTGTATTTGTGTCAACATCCCTTCACAAATATCCAGTCCCAGGGCTGACCGTTGTCATGCAAATTAGCAACAGCACCCTTCTCCAGTGGTGCACGGAGACCTGCTGTCCCACCCACCTGCAGTGGTGGACCGGTGACTGGCTTGTTTAACCTCCATTGCTAGCCTCTTCTAGAACATCAAGGCCAGAAAACCAAAACAACACCTCCCAGACACCCCAGAATGAGGACTCCAGACACAGTTTAAGTTCTGCCAGTCAGACGCACTGCCACCGTCTTCGATTTGGACCTGAATCCCTCGAGAAAGAGGCCATGTGTGAGGCACCCGCTGGCTGGGGCTCTAGGGCCAGCCGCTGTAATGGCAGCTTCTTAATTCGCTGAGTGGTTTCCTGGCTCCACAACTTCTGCGGCTGCAGTGGCAGGTTTCCATGTTCTCTTGCAGTGGTGGCCACAGACCTCTTCATCTGGGCAGAGTGATCCTTGCTGCGGGGAAATTTTCCTGGGAAACTGACCTAGATTCTTCTCCTACAGCCCTTCCCATTACTCTGTAAGCTCCTAATTCCCTGTATTAAAATCGTGTCTGCTTAAGCCAGCTAGGTGGAGTCTGTTGCCTGCGACTTAACTCTTATTGAACTTTGGCATTTTTGCCAGTCTAATAGGTGGGGAAAAAATTGTATTCATCGTAATTTTAATTTGATTTTCTCTCAGCGTAAGTGAAGCTGAAAGTCTTTCTGAGTTTCAAAGGTGTTTGATTTTCTTTTCTGCAGTCTGTACATTTTTAAGAGGTTGTTTCCTACCCATTAGTGATCCTTATTCTCCTATTATTAATATTCCTTCCATTTGCTTTATAGTTTTGCTTTTCACATTTAGGTCTGTAATGCAACTGGATTCCCTATTTGCATATGGGTCAAGGCATGGAGCCAGTTTCCCCAACACTATCTACTTATTGATGCATGTGCATCTCTCATCAAGTGCCACAGAGGCCTGGGTCTGCTCCCGAGCCACTTCTACTCTGTTCCATTGGTCCATTCGCCTGTTTGTGCACCGGGACCCCCTGTCTTGGTTACAGTAACGTTGCAGCGCCTCTTCATACACGGCAGGGCAAACCCTGCCTCCATGCTTTTCCTTCCCACTATCATCTTAACTATTTATAAACATTTATTCTTCTCTTTAAGTTTAAGAATAATTCTATTGAAAGCCTCAGAATATCAATCTAGAACTTGTATTGGGATTGTATTAGGTGACAGGCTAATAAAGAGAAACATCTTTATGAAATTAACTAATTAAGTCATGAGTATTTACTCAGATTTTTTATGTCCTTTAATTAAGCTTTACATTTTTCTCTATTGACATTTTGTGTAACCTCTGTTAATTTCTACGTACTTTATAGTCTTTCTAACTACTGTGGATATCTTATTTTTCTATTGTATTTGTGGATTGTATTGTCATGGACGTGGGTAAATGCTATTGATTTTTGTAAATTGACCTTGTATCTAGCCACATCAATGACTGCGCTTATTAGATTTAATTATTTTCTGTGTTTTCTATGTAGAAAATCATCTGTAAATAGAGCTGTATCTCCTCCTTCTATTGCTTATAATTTTTGTTATTTTTCTTGTCCAATAGTATTTTCCAGAACCTTTAATATTACATAAAATCTGACAGCAAAAGAGGTCGTTTTTAATTTCTTCTTAATTCTAAAGGTAATGCATCTAAAGTTCCTGCATTAAGTATGATGTTTGCTGTAGATATTTGGTTTATAAGCTCCATCAAATTAAGGAAGTTCCTTTCTAGTCTAGTCTAAAATATTCTCCAATTGCTAAATGGTGTTGAGCCATTGGAATGGCCAAATTGAAAAAGACAGGCTGGAACACCAAGTGTGGACAAGGATGTGGTGCCATAGCTGCTGGGTTATACATAGCCCATAGTCCATTCTTATCTTCTTCGGCTCTGGCTACAATAACAAAATACCATAGGTGGGTGGCTTAAACAACGGTCATTTATTCCCCATGGTTCTGGAGGCTGGAAGTGTGAGATCGAGGTGCCAGTAGGTGTGGTGTCTGGTGAGGGCCCTCTTCCTGGTACCCGGGTGGCAGTCTTCCTTCTGCTTCCTCACAAGGAGAAAGGAAGCAAGTGCTCTGGAGTATCTTGTAAGGGCACTGATTGCATTCAAAAGGGCTCCACCCTCATGTCTTCATCTAATTTTTGTTACCCCCCAAAGGCCCCACCTCCTAATACCATCACATTGGAGGGTAGAGTTTCAGCATATGAGTTTTGTGGGAACAAAAGCATTCGGTCCATAGCTGCTCCCACCCAGAACCCCTTGACCCCTTTTCTGTGCTCCTCTCCCTGGCTTCATAGTGCTTTTGCCCCTAATTTCCCACACAAGCAACTCTTTTTAGAGGATGGGCCTCATGCAACTAGGACCACTTTGGCCACATGGGCAGACAGCCAGAATGCCAGGAGTTTACACCCCCCTTGAGCATCCTTTAGCCAATGACTGAGAGATGCAGGGGTGTGAAAGCCTAGCAATCTTGCCCCCCAGCTTGGGACAACTCTGAGGCATAATTTATGCTCCCGCGTTCTCTTGTGGAATCAGTGAAGCTCCCCTCCACAGGATTGTGCCTTAAATCACAGTTACCTGGGTTCTCCCCTTTATCTGTCCTACTTCCCCCACTACCTTACCCACTTGTCCTGAAAGTCCCTTGAATGTGACTATTCACCTCAGGGTTTGCTTCAAACCCTTACTTCTGACCTAAGACAGTCTCTTTGGGGAACTGGCACCATGCGTAAAAGCTGAATACATACATCCCCTACAATCACAACTCCACTCTTAGGTACATATAGCAGAATATGTATGCAAGTTTACAAAACAAAGTTACAAAAATATTCATACCGGCATTATTCTTAATAGTCCCAAACTGAAAACAACCCCTACATTCATCAGATTATCTGAATGGGTAAATAAAATGCCTTATATTCACACAATTGAGCACTACACCACAGTAAGAATGGATGAACTACAACTACTCCCAACAATGTGGATGCCTCTGAAGAATCTAATGTTGAGAGAAGGAAGTCAGACACAGAGGGCGACACAGTGTATGACTCCATTTATATAAAGTACAGCCAGACTAAACCAATCTGTGATGCGAACATTTTTTTTTTCACATGGCTACTCGGTTGTCCCAACACCATTTATTGAATAATATACCTTTGCTCTGCTGATGGTGGCTGCCCTTGTCAGGAGTGAGGGTTAGTGACTAGAAAGGGCATGGAAATGAAATTTAGGGTTATGGGTGCTGGTTGCCTGGATGTTTCCAGTTTATAAAAATTAATTAAGCTATACACTTATGATTTGTATAATTTTCTGTAAGTATATAATTTATCAACACATTTTAATTCAAAAATAATAAGATGTAGAACTTTATCAAATTTTTCTCTGCATATATTGATATAATTTCATTGAAAGCTTTTTTTAACTGTTGGATCATCCTCATACTCTTGAGATAAAACCTTTCTTGAGCATGTTAAATGACCTTGTTAATGCTTGTTGGATTTGGTTATGATTTTTATATCTTCTAAATGGTGAGATGAGCCTATAATTTTCTGGGTTTTTTTATACAGTTTTGGAACAGTGGTTAAACTATCAGCTGGGCAACTTGATATCCTCTTCTACTTTCTGGAATAACTAGAATGAAATAAGAAACATCTCTTTATTGATAGGTTAGTAGAACTCACAAATTATCTAGATTTGGGTCCTTTTTTGGTGGGGGATGAAGATTCAACTATCCTTTCTATCCATTTAATGTGTATTAGAATATGAGAGTTTTCCATTTCTTCCCTCAATTATAACATTTTCCAGTTTTCAAAAAATGTGTCCATTTTGTCAGGGTGTTCAAGTTTATTACCATAATTTCTTCAAGTAATTTCATGGTTTTATTTTTTTCCTGTTTAAAACCCTTACCCATATGAATTTATTTTGATGTAAGGTAAAATTGTGGTTCTAACTTTTTTTTCACATGATCACACAATTGTCCCCACATCACGTAATGAATGATACGTGTTTTCCTCAGGAAGCTGTGAGTGGCAGATCCATTGTTCACTGGAGCATCAGTGGAATAAGAGGCGCCGAGACAGACAGAGAAGATGTGAGCCCCTTTGCCACGTCCTCCACTGAGAAGACAGAACAAAAGAAGAAACAAACAAATATCCGGATAAGCAAGCCCAGACAAGCCCCGCCGCCTGTCTCCTGGTAGCAGGGACCCACTGGGGAACCAGTCGGGTAGAATCAACCACACAGCAGGGAGCATCTATTGTCGTACTTAGGAAGTGAGACTGTTAGAACAACAGAGCCAGTGGCCCTCTGTTTTCTTCCTCTGTGTTTTATTCTGCAATGTCATAAAAATGAGCGGACAATTTCACCTAAGTCAGAAAGCACCTGCTCCTTATCTTTCAGGGACACTGGCTGGCAGCTGTGCTAGGAAAAATCCGCAAGGCTCCAGGTAGGAGGTGCGCACCCTCCACAGCAGCAGAGAGAGATGTCCCAGTCTCGGGGCAGGGGTGCGGTCCCCGGCAGGAACCTCAGGTAAGCCTTCCCACGGCTTGGACAGAGTGGGGTGTACAGTGAAACCCATATGTCACAAATCCAAGGCACGAATGCCTGGATTTCTTCTAGAATATTCATAGGGAGGAGTACAGGAGTAGAAAGAAAGAGATTATTCACTCTCCAAAGGACTACCCCAGCCCACCCCGTATGTGTATCCATTAGGAAGCATTTAGTTAGGAAATAGACTCCCTCTGGTGTTCCTCAGGAGGAAAGGGGAGGAAAAAAACAAACTTTAAATAATGGAATAAATATTCGTCCCTTCAGACTAGTTGAGCCATTTAGGCGCATGAGCACTCCTGAACCAACAACACATCACAAGAAACCCCATGCGTTGATAGCCTTAAATCTGGCTTCCTAGGCCAATCACAGGCTAGGGGGATGGGCGATCATAATTGGACCCACTCTCACCCGGGTCCAGCCCTAGGTGCTGGTTACATGGACACACCCAAGAGGATTAAGTTCCTGAACCAAACTGGCTGTGTACCGGGAAGAAGGAATGATCAACTACATGCTGGAGAAGCAACCGACAGTGTTCACAATAGAATTTTTTTTTAAGCTTTTAAATTCTTTTTAATCATGGTAAAATATATATAACATAAAATTTACCATTTTAACCATTTTTAAGTATACAATTCGGTGGCATTAATTGCATGCATAATGTTGGGCAAACATCACCACTATATATCTCCAGAACATTATCACCCCAAAAAGAGACTCTTTAACCATGAAGCAAGAACTCCCTGTTCTCCCTCATCACCTCCCCCCGCCACTATGATCTACTTTCTGTTTCTATTAATTTGCCTGTTCAGGACTTTTCATATAAGTGGAATCATACAATATTTGACCTTTTGTGTCTGGTTTATCTCACTTTGCGTGTGTTCAAGGTGTATCCGTGTTGTGGCGTGTATCAGAACTTCGCTTCTTTTTGTGGCTGGATAACATTCCATCATACGTCTATACCACACTCAGCTTATCCATTCATCTGTTGATGGACACTTGGGTTGTTTCCACCTTTTGGCTATTGTGAGTAATGCTGCAATAAAAATTGGCACTTAAGGATCTGAATTCCTGTTTTCAATTCTTTGGGGTATTTCAATTCTTTGGGGTATATAACTTCTAGTAGAATTGCTGAGTTACAGAGAAATTCTATGTTTAGCCTTTTGAGGAACCACAAAATATTTTCCACAGAGGCTTCACCATCTTACATTCCCACCAGCAATGAACAGGGCGCCAATTTCTCCACATATTCACTAATATTTGTTATTTTCTTTTTTTTTTAAATCATAGCCATCCTAGTGGGTGTGAAGCATACTTCACTGTGGTTTGATTTGCATGTCCCTAATGACCTATGATGTTGAGCATCTTTTCATGTGCTTACTGGTCATTTGTGTGTCTTCTCTGGAGGAATGTCTATACAATTTCTTTACTCATTTTTCCCAATTGTTTTTCCAATCAATTAAGGTTGTTGGTCTTGTTATTGAGTTGTAGGAGTTCTTTATAAATTCTGGATGGTAAGCCCTGACAAACACTCTCTCCTTTAGCCAAAACTTTAGCCAGGCTCCTAAGTCCTTTCTGACTAGGCTTGACCCTGGGCTTCCTTCTCTGTCCTTGTGGAATCCAGTTTGAGAAAGAATCCTGCTAAGTTAGTTTAACCAGAAGCCCTCTACAGTTGATGTTTCCTCTTAGTGATTTCCCATCCACTAACCCCCACCCTGCTCCTTGGTTATAAATCCCCACTTACCTTTGTGGTAGCCAGAGTTGAGTTCAATCTCTCTCCCTCACTGCAAAACCCTATTGCAGTGGTCCCTGTATCTATCACCATGGCACCCTTGAATAAAGTCCACATTACCACCTCTAAGAAGCATCTTGAATAATTTTCTTTTTCTTTAACAACCTTTACCAGATATATGATTTGCAAATATTTCCTACCATTCTCTAGTTTGTCATTTCACTTTATTGATAACGTTCTTTGATGAACAAAGTTTTAACTGTGATGAAGACTAATTTATCCACTTTATCTTTTGTTGCTCATGCTTTTGTTGTCATATCTAAGAATTCCTTGCTAATTACAAGGTCATGAAGATCTACCTCTGTGTTTTCTTTTAGGGGCTTTAGCATTTAAGTTTAGGTTGTTAATCCATTTTTAGTTAACGTTTGTATATGGTGTGAGGTGGAAGTCCAACTTCATCCTTTCGCATGTTGAAATCCAGTTATCCCAATACCACTTGTTGAAGAAGCTATTCTGTTCCCATCGCTTGCCACTCTTCTGTCAAGACTCAATTGCCCGTAGATGTATGAGTTTATTTCTGGACTTTAAATTCTATTCAACTAGTCTATACGTCTATCCTTCTGTCTTGCTACATCATTTTGGTTACTGTAGCTTTGTAATAAGTTTTGAAACTGAAAAGCGTGAACCTTTAACTTTGATCTTCTTTTTCAAGTTTGTTTTGGCAATTCAGAACCCCATCCAATAACATGTGAATTTTAGGATTGGCTTTTTTATTTCCATAACAACAAATAAAGGCCGTTAGAATTTTGATAGGGATTACACTGAATCTGTAGATTGCTTTCGATAGTATGACATCTTAACAATATTGCCTTCTTATCCATGAACATAGAATGTCTATCCATTTATTTAGATCTTTCTTAAATTTCTTTAACCAATGTTTTATAGTTTTCAGTGCACAAGTCTCTTACTTCCTTGGTTAAATTTATTCCAAGGTATTTTATTCTTTTAGATGCCATTTTATATGGAATTGTTTTCTCAATTCATTTTTGAATTGTTTATTTCTGGTACACAGAAACACAACTGATTTTTGTGTGTTGATCTTGTGCCTGCAACTTTGCTGAATAATAATAATAAATATTATTATTAGCTCTAGTAGCTTTCTTGTGGATACTGTGGGGTTTTCTACATATGTGATCATGTCATCTGTGAATAGAGATAGTTTTGTTTCTTCCTTCCCAATTTAGATGCCTTTTATTTCTTTTTCTTGTCTAATTTTCTGGGTAGAACTTCCAGTACAATATTGAATGGCAGTGAAAGCGAGTGTTTTTGTCTTGTTCCCAATCTTATGAAGAAAGATTTTAGTCTCTCACCATTGAGGATAATGTTAGCTGTGGGTTTATCATAAATGCCATTTATCATGTTGAGGAAGTTTCCTGCTCTTCCTAGTTTTCTGAGTGTTTCTATAATGAAAGGATGTTTGATTTTGTCAAATTATTCTTCTGTATCAATTTAGTTGGTCATGTGAGTTTTTTTTCATTTTGTACTATCAATGTGATATATTACATTGATTGTTTTTCTTGTGTTGAACCACCCTTGTGTTCCTGGGATAAATCCCACTTCGACATGCTGTATAATCCTGTTGATATGCTGTTTGATTCACTTTGCTAGTAGATTGTGGATGCTTTTTCATCCATATTCATAATATATATTGGCCTGTACCTTTCTTTGCCTCTGATGTCTTTACCTGACTTTGGTATCACGGTAATGCTATTTTCATAGAATCAGGTAGGAAGTGCTACCTTCTCTTCTATTTTTCAGAAGCATTTAAAAAGTGTTAATATTAATTCTTCTAAATGTTTGATAGAATTCACAAGTGAAGTCAACAGGCCTTAGGATTTCTTTGTTGGGAGGATTTTTATTACCTATTCAATCTCTTGTTATAAGTCTGCTTTGAATTTCTATTTTTTTCTTAAGTTGGTTTTGGTAATTTTGTATGTTTCTGGGGAATTTTCCATTTCAACTAGGTTGTCTAATTTGCATACAATTGTGCATAGTTCTCTCTCATAATCTTTTTAATTTTTTTTATTAAGGTCAGTAGGAATGTCCCCACTCTCATTTTTTATTTTAATTATTTGTGTTCTTTCTCTTTCTCTCTCCCTCTCTCATTGATGTAGCTGAAGGTTTGTTATTGTATTGATCTTTCCAAAGAACCAACTTTTGGTTTTATTGATTATTTCTATTTTTATTCTCTATTTCTATTATCTCTACTTGAATATTTATTATTTCTTTCCTTCTGCTGGCTTTGGCTTTAGTTTGTTTTTCTTTTTCTAGTTCCTCAAGGTGTAAAGTTAGGTTATTGATTTAAGATTTTTCTTCCATTTTAGTGTAGGGATTTACAGCTATAAGTTTCCCTCTGAGACTGCTTTCACTGTATCCCATAGTTTTTTTATGTTTTGTTTTCCTTTTCATTTACCTCTAAGTATTTTCTAATTTTCCTTGTGACTTATTCTTTGATTTGGTTATCTAAGAGTGTGTTGTTAATATCCACATATCTGTGAATTTCCTCGTATTTCTTCTCTTACTGATTTCTATCTTTATGCCGTTGTTGTCTGAGAAGATACTTTGTATGATTTTAATCTTTTTAAATTTATTGAAACTTGTTTTGTGGCCTTACATATGATCTCTTCTGGAGAATGTTTCATGTGCACTTGAAAGGAGTGTATGTTCTTCTGTCTGGGGGTGGGATGTTCTGCATCCATCTGTAGGTCTGGTCTAGTTAGTTTATTATGTTGGTCAAGCCCTCTACTTCCTTACTGATCTTGGTGTCCTATCCGTTACTGGAAGTGGTGCACTGAAGTGTCCAGCTATTATTTTAGAACTATCTATTTCTTCCTTTGATTCTGTCAGTGTTTGGTTCATATATTTTGGGGCTTTTTTGTTTGATTTATATGTGTTTATAACTGTTATACTTTCTTGATTAAGTTAGCCTTTTATTGATATAAAACATTCTTCTTTGTCTCTTGTGGCAGTTTCTCACTTAAAGCCTATTTTGTCTGACATTCATATAGACACCTCAGCTCCTTTGGGTTACTATTTGCATGGAATATATTTTTCCATTCTTTCATTTCTAACCATTTGTGTCTTTAGAACTAAATTGAATCTCTTATAGATAGCATATAGTGGGATTGTATTTTTCAATCCATTCTTCCAATCTCTATCTTTTGATTAGATAGTTTAACCCATTTACAACTAAAGTAATTACTGATAAGGAAGGACTTGTGTATGCCATTTTCTACTTGTTTTCTGTATATCTTAAGCATTTTTTTGCCCCTCATTTCCTCCATTACTGCCCTTCTTTGTGTTTAGTTGATTTTTTATTGTGAACTGTTTTGAATTTGTTCTCATTTCCTTTGTGTATTTTTTTTGTGACTTCCATTAAGACTATATTTAACAACCTAAATTTATGACAGTATAATTGAATTTATATCAACTTAACTTCAGTAGCATACAAATACTCTGGTTTTATACTGTTCCATACCCACCTCTATGTTGTTGTTCTCACGAATTACATTTATACATTGTGTACCCAATAACAAAGATTTTTAATTATTTTCATGCATTTGTCTTTTAAATTATACAGGAACAGAAAAGAAGATTTACAAACCAAAAATAATGGAAATATTGGCTTTTTATTTGTCTGTGTATTTATCTTTACTAGAGATGTTTATCTCTTCATATATATTTCCAATGACTATCTAGTGCCCTTTTATTTCAACCCATGGAAATCCCCTTGGCTTTTCTTGTAAGGCAGATCTAGTGGTAATAAATTCCTTAGCTTTATTTTTTATCTGGGAATAGCTTAATTTCTCCCTCATTCAGGAGAGTATTGCCAGATATAGAATTTGCAATTGAAAATTTTTTTAGCACTTTAAATATACCATCCCACTCCCTTTGAACTTCTATGGTTTCTGATGAGAAATTAGATGTTAACCTTTTTGAGGACCTTTTGTATATGATAAGCCGCTTCTCTCTCACTGCTGTCAAGATTGTCTCTTTGTCTTTGGCTGTCAATAGTTTGCTTATAATATTAAATATGTCTCAGCATGGGTCTCTTGGAGTTTTCCTACTTGGAGCTTGTTGAGCTTAGATGCAATTCTTTCAGCAAACTTGGGAAATTTTTGGCCATTAATTCTTCAAATATTCTTTCTACTCCTTTCTTGGTCTTCTCCTTCTGGGACTCCTGTAATACACATATCGGTCTGCCTGATGGTGCCCCACATGTCACTTAGGTTCTGTTCACTTTTCTTCATATTTTTCTTCCTCCTCAGACTTGATAATCTCAACTGTTCTACCTTCAAGTTCACTAATATGTTCTTCTACTCACTGAAATCTGCTGTTGAACATTTCTGGAATATTTTTCATTTCATTTATTGTACTTTTTACCTCCAGAATTTCTGGCTGGTTCTGTTTAATAATTTCTATCTCTTTTTTGATATCCTCATTTTTCACATTTCATTTCTTTGCTCCCTTTAGTTCTTTGTTCATGGTTTTCTTTTGCTCTTTGAGCAAAAGAAATTTAATACAATTGTTTAAAGTCTTTGTGTAGTAAGTCTAACGTCTGGTCTTCCTCAGAGATAGCTTCTCTCAATTTATTTTATTGCTTTGAACAGGACACACTTTCCCATTTCTTTGTATGCCTTGTGATCTCTTTTGTTGAAAACTAAACATTTGAAGACCATAATATGATAATTCTGGAAATGATATTCTCTCCCTCCTCAAGGTTTACTGGGGGTTTTGTTGTTGTTGTTGATTTTTGAAGGCTGTTGTAGCCTGTTCAGTGACTTTTCCAAATAATTTTTGGGAAAACTATTCATTTTCATGTGTGGTCACTGAAATCTCTGTTCTTTAGCTTGTGATCAGCTTGTGTTTTGGTGTATATTGCCTTGAATGCCAGAAGCATTTTTAAAATTGCCTTTTTTTATTTAGCATTGACTTGGTTGCTATAAATGTTTGACTGATTTTTCAGAGTTCTGACAAAGTTGGTCCTGACAGATTTTGCTTATTTTTCAATACTTCAGTGGGGATACAAAAGCTTGGAGCAACCTACTCCACCATTTTACTAGTGTCCAAGTCAACAGAATCCTTTTGAAGAATGACTTTGTAGTGATTTTTAATAGAGTCCTAGTACAGCCAAGGTCAAGCACCAGAAGAACTAGCACTTTAATTGAACTCCAATTGTGGGCAGTAGGCATATCTATAACTGTTTAATTTGCTTTGTGCAAGACACCCTCCTAATCAAGTGATAGTCTTTGTCTCTGAAAGTGTAGGGTAAGAGAAGATGTACAGAAGGGCCTACTAGTTCCTGGAACATAGGAGATATCCAATGACATTAGTCTTTAGCACTTGTCATTACCCCCATTTGTTATTAATATTGATATCGCCTCACTTCTGAAGCTGTCACTGACTCATCCACCCTGTTACTCTATTGCAAGAGTCAGAGCAGGTAACACAAAAGCAAGGTGGTTTCGACCCAGGTTTAGAAGGAGACAGAAATGCAGCCAAATCCTGCTTTTTCACTTACTAACTCTGTGATCCTGATTAGGACACCGAGTTCTCCATTTTCAGTCTCCCATTCAAAAAGGTGAAAATGATTATCCACAGTAAATCCTTGGGCTATTGTGAGGACTAAATGATCAACAATTAGTACCTAGCAAGTCATAAGCTCTCCATAAAAGCTACTGTTGGTGTTAATGCCCCTTTCCATGGCCCTGGGCTCAATCTTGAGACTTGATAACTGGCCTTTCTTCTCACGGGTGCAGAAGGCACTGTTTCTGCATCTGCCTGGCCCTGGCCTCTCGGATCCAGTCCTGACCTGGGGCTTCATTCTTGGAGGATGTTTTGGGGCTTCTTGTAGCCCCTCAACGGAGCTGAGTGCCAGCCCTCGACCTCCCGAGGAGCAGAACCTCAGCCTCCTTCCAGTGTCTCCACGCTCAATTACTCTTCTCCTAGGCCACAGAATGCTCAGCCAGTCACTTCCTACCATTTCTCAGCACTTCTGCCTCATGTTACCCAAGAGAGCACAGTGGGGGTTGCGGGGGGTGGGGAAGGATGAAATTCTTAAGAGAGTAACCGATTTCCCCTCCCGTCTGTCTTTTGGCCCTCCTAATTCCTCCAACTTCCCTCCTCAGTCTTCCAGACTTTTTCTGGATTTTGAGTTTCCAAAGTCTACAGGGTCTGAAGGGAAGAAAAATGGCTTGGGCATATATAATAGATTTAGAAGCATCCACGAGGAGATGGAGCAGAATTTTCCTTCCTCTACCCCTCACACTGGGAAGAACTTCCTAATCTAGGGGGAGAGGTTGAGAGTTGAGATTTTTGGAAATCCCTAAGAAAAGAAACTTGCTCCCTCCTAGGTAGAAAATAACAGAACTTTCAGGTAGGTTTAAGGTAATCAAGAGCCAAGGGGAAAATATGTCCCATTTCCCAGGCACAGCCCCAGAATAGGGTCAAGATCTCAAGGAAGAAAGGTCACGTGTTGTGTTTAGGGTAACAGAACGGGCCTCAAAGGGATCCCAGACACCACACAAGAAATGACTTAGCATGACCACTCAGGACCAGATGGGACCAAAGATAGCTGCACGGGGATTATTCTGAGCAGATAACACTGAGATTTTTTAACTCCCAAGCTTATAACCCAAGAAAGTAGGTCCAAACTCAAGGAAACTGGAAGAAGACAAAGTTGACTGAAATCATATATGAGCATCCTCTGCAAAATGGAGACTCAAAATAAAAATGAAGTCACTGGAAAAATGTGACATTTCTTACCTTCCAGAGTTAGAGCTGCTAATAATCACCTATATAAAGGCCTATGACTTTTTTTAACATTAGAAACAGCTAGATGCCTAGCCAACAAGGATAGGGAACAGCTTCCAGAGCCAAACAGCTGTATGAAAGGTCACCCTGACAGGGGTCTCCTAACCTCACTCTGGCCCTGCCTGAAGGCCTCCTGCAGATCCCCCACTGGCAAGTCCCACGGGAAGCAGAGGCTAGAGGCAGTCCACACAGGTGTGCTCCTGGGACTGAAAGTAGCAGGGAGATGGGAGGAGAATGCACCAGGGGAGCAAAGAGAAAATGTCCAGGATACCATGTGGAGATACCCCCAGTGGAGGAACGGTTGGAAAGATGGCTTTCTTGGTCCAGTCTCCCTTCAGGAACTGGAAGAAGAGCTAAGCACAGGATGGAGCTGGAGGCCACTTTGGTCAATAAAGCTGATACCCACAAGGTCATTTGTAGAATCCTTTGTCCAAGGAGGAGAGATAAAGGATGGAGCCCAGAAATGAGCCAGAATCTTAGAAAATGTATAGTGAATCACACCCAGAAGAGTAAGGCTGGCAACAGTGGCAAGTAAGAAATTGAAGCAAGGAGTCAGATACGGGAATAGCAAGAATATAACTCCATAAAGCCTGACCTCCCATTGGGTTAAGTTCCTCTTTGAGACTAACCTTCTCTGTGAAAACAGGTTTGGGTAGGTGCCAAGCCTATGCAGATCTTCCTGTTTGCCAGAGCAGCTCCCCCTGTGTGAAAGAACAGCATCGTGGGTATCTTCAGGGATGTCTCAGGATCCAGCTATATGTGCAGTTGAATCACATTCAGAGAGCTGCTTGGGGAAATGTTGAGTTGACTTGTGTTGTGTTGAGTTGAAATTGACTAGTTGACATGGTATTATGCAATTTAATGAAATGTTTGTTTATTTCTAATTTGCAATTATTGGAGCCAATTTTTTTTCCTGTCTCAAACATTTTCTCAGGCCTTTGAGAAGTTAACAGAAGGACAGCAAAGGGAAGACCCTGAGAAACAGCTGCATAGGTGGCCTGGAACAACCTATTCAGATGGAAATTTCAGGGTGGAAGCCTCCAAGAATAAATTTGCCAAGAACTGACAGAGAACCTAATTGCTGGACAAGATTGAGAGAGACTATCAGATTGCTCACAGATATGGGAAGAATTAGTCACAGGTACATAGAAACCTAATCAATTTATTTTAAAAGAGTTAACCATTAACTCCTAGAAAAGTTATTGTATAAGAAATGCAGTATAATCATAGAACACAAGTAGCTTCAGCTGTGAACAATATTTACATAATCATGATAATGTAAGCACTGAATATTGAATTAACCACAAATTATGATTACGTACTGAGATAGCAGGGGACGGGAGGTGGATGCAGGGCTTCATGTTTGAGTACTAAAAGCTCATCTTCCATAGGAGGAAAAATATGGATACTAGATAAAATTAAATAAAGGCATGTTGGGTTAAGTGTATTATTTAAAAACATGGAAGCTAACGTCAGAAGAAACTCAGGAGCTGAGTTTGCTAAGCACAGGTTAATATCTAACTCGTGAACAGCAAGAGGTGAAGGGAAATATCTGTGTATAGATTGCCAAAACCTGGCCATCTGGGAAGCTACAAGTTGGCAAGCCCTAAACTTTACCAGGTTTTCTTTAGGCAGCTTCCTCCTTGGCTGATCGCCCAGAATACCCATTGCAATTGTTTTTCTTTATGACAGACTTATCTTTTCACTGGCTATTTAGAAGGTTGGAAGGAAAATCTCAGTGGAAACCACAGAGTGGCACATGCCTTCCTCACACCCCCGTTCTCTACCCCAGCCCCCCTGAGAGCTAAAGGGACACAGTTACTCAGAGACCCCGATGGACAGAGCTCTGCCACCTTCAATACAGGCCTCCAATGTCACAGTAGGTACCGAGGTGTGCTCCCCAGAGTGCCCTTGGGCCTCAGGTGCTGAGGAGGGCTCACAGCTCAGACCCTCTTGAGATATTGCTAAAAGATGCTGCTTCACCTAAGTCACTCCTCTTCCCAGGAGAAAGCCCACATCCACTGACTAGTCAATAGTCTATAGTTGTGGCATCTCTGGAGGCCATCCCAGCTTCAGAGCACCCCGTGGGACTGGCTGAGGCCTCTGCTGGGATTTAATTCAGTTCAAATTCTCCCTCTGTCCAGGCTTGCTCTCCTCTGCTTGTGGTGTTCTTGAGCACACTGCCAGATAAACCACAGACATGCAGATCTCCATCTCAAAGTCTATTTCCAGGGAAACCAACCGGAGTCAGGCACCTTTGGGGTCACCCCCATTCCACCACCAGAATGGGGAAATGGTGTGGAGAAGGACCGGTAGGTCTTGAGTGCTGCATCCTAGAAGTGACGCACATTACTTCCATTGGTTAGAACCCAATCACACGGCTAAACCTAACATCTACAGAGGCAGGAAAATGCAGTCTAGCAGTGTCCCCTGGACTTTGGTGAGCATCCAGCTGTCTCTGCCATTTGCATCCCCCTACACACACACACACACACACACACACACACACAGAGCAGGGTGTGACATTGTGATACAAAGAGAAATATATATTTGGCCTTTGTCCCTGGTTCCTTTCACAGAGCTCCTAAAACCCTTGGAATTCCTTAAGGTGTAGGGGTGACAGGAGTATATTTTACTATTCATAACAAACCCCTTTCCACCATACCTGACTTTATGCTAATTAGGTGACGCTTGGAGGATGGGGCTGGTTGCCAGAGGAACCAACATGTGATTAGAGGGTAGGAAATTTCACCCCCATTCACTGACCTCCAGAGAGGAGAGAGGGGCTAGAGGCTGAGACCAATCACATGATCAGGGATTTAATCAAGCGTGTTTATGTAATGGAGCCTCCGTGAAAACCCTCTGTGAAATAATGGAGTTGGGAGAGCTTCTGCGGTTGGCAAACACGTGGAGGGTAGCACACCTGGAGAGGGCACAGAGGCTGTATGCCCTCCTCCCACACCTTGCCCTACGCAACGCTTCCATTCAGCTGTTCTCGCGTTGTATTCTTAATAATAACCTGGTAATATTCTGCAAAGCAAATGAAACAATCAACAAAGTGAAGAGACAACCTACAGAATGGGAGAAAATATTTGCAAACCATACATCTGATAAGGCTTTGATATCCAAAATATATAAAGAACTGAAACAATAGCAGAAAAACAAATAACCCAATTAAAAAATGGGCAAAGGACCTGAATAGACATTTCTCAAAAGAAGACATACAAATGGCCAACACGCATATGAAAAAATGCTCAATATCACTACTCATGAGGGAAATGCAAATTAAAGCCACAATGGGATATCACCACACACCTGTTAGAGTGGCTATAGCAAAAAGGTGAAAGATAAGTGTTGGTGAGGATGTGAAGAAAAGGGACCTTTCTACACTGTTGGTGGGAATGTAAATTAGTACAGTCATTATGGAAAATAGTATGGAAGGTCCTCAGGAAATTTAAATAGAACTACCATGTGATCCAGCAATCTCAAAACTGTGTACATATCCAAAGGATGTGAAATCAGTAGGTTGGAGAGATATCTGCCCTCCCACATTTATTGCAGCACTATTCACAATACCCGCAATATGGAATCAACCTAAGTGTCCATCGGTGGACGAATAGATACAGAAAATGTGGTGTATACACAATGGAGTACAGTTCAGCCCTACAAAAGAAGGAAACCCTGTCATTTCAACAACATGGATAAACCTTGAGGACATTATATTAAGCAAAATAAACCAGACACAGAAAGACAAATACCACATGATCTCCCTTATATATGGAATCTTAAAATGTCAAACTCATCAAAGCAGAGAATAGAACAGTGGTTACCAGAAGCTGGTAAGGAGAGAGAGAGAGATGTTGACCAAAGGATACAAAATTTCAGCTGGATAGAAGGGAAAAAAAATAAATAAATAGACTGCATATGAAACAAAAAAATAAACAAACCAGTAATAATAAGTAAAGCACTTTTCTGAGTTCTGTGAGCCATTATAGCAAATTATCAAAGATGAGGAGGGGTTGTGGGAACCTCCAAGGCCTGGACTCTGAAGTGGGGGGTAGTTCTGTGGGACCGAGCCCTTAACCTGTGGGGTCTGTGTGAGGTCTGGGCAGTTAGTGTCAGAATTGAGTCGAATTCTCTGGACCCAGTTGGTGTCCACAGAAAAAAAATCAAATCATAGTATGGGGGAAACACGTCTTCAGCACCGAGAAATTAAAATTTGAGGCAACACAGGTCCACGTCTAGGTGGAAGAAGAGATGCACGTTGCCAGCACTGAGATCCCTCGACCCTTCTGTTAAAGCCTCGTCTATTAGGAACCTTTATATTCAGTCTGTTCATTTAAATCACGGATGCTCCTCTGCCTTCAGAAGAAATTTGTTTTTTGGATGGAGCAAAGTGAACTACAAAGACTGTAGGAAAGGATTGGCAGGTGTCTGTTGGCCATAAATCCAATGTTTCAGAGCCAAAGGCAAGAGTGCAGCCTGGTCATTCCTGGCTGGAGCCAGCGGGGCCCCTGGCTGGACATGTAAAAAGGCGGTCCCCCTGGGTGCAGGGCCAGCCAGGCTTCCCAGACACCAGCTGCCAGAAAGGGGACCTGGGAAACATTGACACCAGGGCACACCAATGTTCATGGAACTGGAGACCCAGCAAGTTTTAATGCATAATAAGGGAATTGTTTTGTTTTGTTTTGTTTTACAGCTAACATAAAAGAGCTGGAAATCCCTCACAGAGATGCTCCAAGCCCTGGGCAATGGCCTAGATTAGGAAGGGAAGGCGGGTGGGTCTGGTGCCTTGTGCGTCCCCCTCCCTGTCCAGGGCTGTGTGTGCTCTCAGACACCTGTCGGCCCCGAGGACTCAGTCCCACTAAAGGGCAGCATTCATTGACCACCCACTATCACTCAGGGCAGGAGTGACAGGTGACCTTTGGGAGTGAAGAGGTTCCTTAGACCCTCTGAGGACCCCGTGCATCTAGGTGGGGAAATCATTTCAGACACCGGAACCAGGGCTCCTCCCGTCACGCCTCTGGGGCCCAGGGCCGGGGCCACTCCGGGCAGTGCTGGCGAGGACGCTTCTTGTCTTCTGTGTCACCGTGCGGGCGCCACCCCGTCACTCTCCCCTCCCTGCCCAGCCCTGCCCAGCCCTGCCCAGCGCTCAGGGCCCTCCTGGCTGTGGGCCCTCGGGCCCTTCCTCAGACCCCCTGAGGGCACTGCGGAAAGCTCATCTTTCTAGTAAGTGACCGCGGCGGGTAGCGCTGTCCTCCCCTGCCGGCTGCCTCTGAATTTGTTTCTGTTTTCTTACGTTTCTTCTCCCCTCTTCCCTCTCCCTGGCTCCATACTTTCCACCTTCTCTTGTCTTTCTTCTCCATCACTGTGTGTCTATTCCGACTTTTTCCCTCCCTTTGACCCTCTCCCAAAGAAGGGAGGAAGTGAGGATGAATCTCCCTTGAGAAGTAGAAAGACCCAAAAGAGTCCTCTACCACCACCACACGACAAAACAAAACCCGCGCGGACACTCGCCACTCTTCCGGGGCGACGGTATTAAACCTTTCTGTCTCTGTCCCTTTTAGGCATTGGAAGGACTTCCCGACACTTGGAGGGAAGCGCACACTTCGGCCCTGGAGTGGGAAGCTCGGCCCATCCGTTACCTTCCACGGGGCGCAGGAAGCCGCTTGGAACGAGCTGCAGCTGCAGCAGGGCACGACCTGGGAGAAGGATGAGCGCCCCTCCCAGCAGGGGGCTGCCTCGTCCTGACAGATCCACCCTTCCTGACCTCCAAACACACCTCTGCCCCGATGGGATGAGAAGGAAATACAATTGGTGTATTTATTGTTTATGATACAGCATCCAACCCACAAGTTCCAATTCTATACCTGATGTAAAGTCATTCCTGTCCCTGGAGAGTGGGTCACCCTCCAGGCTGATGCGGGGGAAGGCAGCCCACGTGCTTCAACCTGCAGTCAAAGCTCAAATGTTGGAAAGAGAGGACACCTGACATTTTCAAGTTTCTCCATCTCTCATTGGATCCTACAGCAGCACTGTGAGACGGGTACAGGAAGCTTAGCTGCCTCAGTTTCCCCAGTGAGGCCACAGAGTTGGCTTCCTTCTTCAGGAGCCATGTTCTATGCAAGGCTGCAGCCACCCACCAGCCCTGGAAGAGCATCCAGCCATCAGAAAAGTCATGCTCTCACCTGGCGGGTGAAGTCTCACCACTCTGAGAAGACGCGCTGACCACCCTTGGGTCGCAGAGTGTGGCGGAGGTTCTGCCATGGCCCGGTGCCACAATCCCGGTGGCCCTTCCTCTCATGTTCCTTTGCTCCTAACCAATCCCAAAGTGCTCAGATGGGGAAAAATGCATTTATATCCACAAAAAACAGACGACAGGGAGAAAGACACACACATCTGGTCCAGTGAGGTTGCCTTTCTGGAAAAAACTGACCTCACCACAACCCTAGGAAAACCTATGCCTTAATTCTCAACAGTAAGTAAAAATCATATCCAATTTCAAAAGAGGAAACTGAGGCTCAGAATGCTGAAGTGTCTTGCCCGAGGTCACACGGCAGCTGATAAGCACAGAGCCTGCTCCAGTGCAGGCCCACTCGGTCCTCCCTCCTCTCCACCTCAGCTGGCTCCGCACGGTGGCAAGGAATGACAGAGCTATGCCAAAGACACCTGACGTGTAAGTAAATCCTTGAGGTTAAACTTCATGATTTGGGGGACGGGTGATCCTGGAAACAATGGTTTTCTTCCCTAACACTGTTTAGCACAGGTTTGGGTTTTTGTTTGTTTGTTTGTTCTGTTTTATGTAAATTGGAGGGGGGACATGGTGTTATCAGCATGTATGGAAAATGACACTTAAGTTTTTGGAGCACCTGCTCCACCCTCTCCTCTAGGTCAACTTTCCCTCAAGACGGCTTCACTTACAGGAGCAGAATGGCTGTGGCCAGCTCAGGCCTCCCCCGGATGACACAGCCCACAGGAAGACACAGAATATGAGTCCGAGATTTCATGCGGGCAAACTGGGAAACCCACTCCAACTGGGCCCTTGACTCACACGCTCATGCAGGAGCCACCAGAGGGTCTGCTGAGACGCAAGGGGTGGCCCGTGGAAGCACGTGCTCGGTCCTCCAATGGGCATCGGGGCTCTCAGGGGAGGGAAAAGGGGAAGAGGCGGGGGGAGGAGGCCAACAGGAGCCCATGACAGTCCTGGATCTCTCTGAGCCTTACTTCAATGCCAAACGTGACTGATAACAGTGACCGCTAAGCAGAGAGTAGAGCTCTTGTGGGTTCAAATGACAGAATGAGCAAACACACTTAGTAAAGTCTAAAGCTCTTTATCTTTTGAGGTTGCAGACCCGTTTTGAGATTCTGGTAAATCTAGGAAACACTCATTCTGGAAAAAAAGAAAAGAACAAATACACAAGCTTTTATAGGTAATTTCAGCTACCCATGCATGACCCCTGCCCATGGCCCCTGAGCTCAGCCCTGCTTGTTCCATGTCATTCTTTCCCAAAGAGTTGATATTTTGGGGGTGTTTTCTATACCCCAGACTCTAGCCAGGGTGCTTTGTAGATAAATACAATCACATGTAATCCTGGCGACAGCCCCGTGAGGGTGGTATTATCACACCCATCATACAGATAAAGAAGCCAAGGCTCAGAGAGGTTAGGTGATTTAAGCAAAGTCACACAGCCAATGAGTGATGGAGCCAAGACCAGGTCTGCTGAGTCCAAATCCAGTGCGTTGTCCTGTCACTGCTCTGCCTTCTTCATTTGAATCCTACCTGTCCATCAAGGTGCAGCTCAGGTATCCCTCTTCTAAGAAGCCCTCTTCAACTGGCACACAGTGACACCCAACTATACACCATTGTACGTGCATTATCTCTACACGGCTGTGTCCCGCTTCACCAGAGAGACAGGAAGGCCCCTACAAGCAAAGCCTGGGTCCCTCTCACACCCTGCCCAGGCCCCCTCCCAGACAGGTGGTGCTGGATAACCTGTGCATCAGCCTCAGGTGTGGGTGAGCTGTCCAGGGAAGGCCTCCTGGCCTCATCGTCATCCTCTGGGGCCCAGGATCCGCAAGTTCCCTGAAAGATATGGCAATGCAGCACCCACACCACCGAGCACCAGAGCTGGGGGACAGAGCGTGTAGTGTGGATCTAGGCACTCACCTCGGCCTCAGGGGCAGTCCATGGAGGGAGAAGGCCTGAGGCTTTGCAGGGGCTTGAACCGCATGTTTAGACTCACTGTGCACCTCTGCCATCACAGTGGCCATGGATATTCCACCCCAAGATGCTCCCCTTGTAGGGAGCTGGCAGTGCCTCCCACCCTCCCCCCAAGTGTGTACAGTGAGACCTCTTCTTGTGCAGGCCAGCACTATGGAGCAGCTGCCCTGAGCCGGGTCCCTGCACACCCTCATGGCATCCTCACAGCAACCCAGAGGGAGAAGGTGGCAGTTCCCATCTTCTGGCAAGGGCGTTGAGGCCTGTCCTCAGATGCACACCAGGTCCACGAGGCCCCAGCGCCTGCATCCACATCATAACTCTGCTCTGCTCCCTGCCTGCCTGAGCTCCATGCACTCTGTTTAACCTATGGCTCCTCCTGTCTTGCATGCCCACTGGCGTGATATGGACTGTCTTCTGCAGAGGCAGAAACCACGTGTGCATACCAAGGGACAGAAAGTGGTTCCCCAACACAGGGGCACACCACAGCCTGACAAAGAGTCTGGCTACTGGAGATAGTGATTATGACAGCAAGGATGCCTCCCCTCTCTGACCTGCTGCTGCAAGGACTTCAGGTCCTGCTGCCACACAACCCGGCCTCCCAGCAGGCTGTCTGGACCTGTCCTTTTATCAACCCTTCCTAGACAGCCCAGCAGTGCTTCTCAACCCGTTCCAGCAAACTCCTTGAGGACAAGGACCCGTTCACACCTCTTATGCCCACAGTGCCTACCTTTGGCCATCCAGAATACTTAGAAGTTGCTATCGCAAGGATCAAAGGAGAAAACTTGCAAAATTGCAACACAAAGCATGTTGTGGACAGGTGCCTCTGCGACAGGTGTCCTCTCCGCTGGCCTGCCCTCACGCACACACGGGGCAGAGTGATGGACGCTGGGCAGGCAGGCTCAGGGCATCTGCAGACTCCTTTCTTGCCTTCCGTGGGTGCTGGGTGAAGGGACTGCAGCAGCTCTCTCCAGCCCAGCAGAGGATCCTGGCACCCGCAGCCCTTTCTAATCTTCCCCAGAGCCCGAGGCTGGTGAACTCCGGGAAGACAGCGGTGGGCCACCTAATTATCCACCGCCCAGAGAGCAAGCCCAGCAGGCCAGCCTGCTTTTGTTAATAAAGACAGGATCTGCAGCCCAGCAGGTGCTGTGCTGGCAGAGTTCAAAACTCTAAAGCATATTGTACAAAATGCCGTTTTTCCTAGAAATTGAATCAGCATCTTATTTTTTTCTTACTACTCAAAGGTCTCCCCTCCCTCCACTCAAGTCTCCTTTCCCGCTCCCTCACCTCCCCGTGCAGGCACGTTTCCCCCCTCGACAGCCAGCTTCTAGGCGCTGCCCTTAGAGGACTCATTTTCTTTAGGTTCATAAATTAAAAAGGACACAGAAAAAACTTCATTGGTCCCCGTAGGAGGTTGCTAGAGCATCAATTCATCTTTCTAAAAAATTGATAAAGGGCAAGAATCAAGCATTTCTCTGCCTTTTCTGCATAAACCATATTTTAGGGTAACTATTAATAATATTTGGTAAGAGAAATCATTTTTATTAAAAAACTCCTAGTTTTTATTAAAAAACAGCTAGTAAATGTAAAAGGATTGAGAGGATTTTAAAAGAACCATCTTGCAACTTTAATGAAATAATGGATCTAGGTTATGATTATCAATGGGTGTTGAAGTTATTAGGTGAGAAGTTGATAAGGAGCATTATAAACATAGCTCAGGCTGGTGACAGCTGAGGCTGATAGCTAGATCCGCCATCTGTGAGGCAGAACAACGAGACAGTGTGTGCCCCTCCCGCGGGGCAGCAGGGAGTACCCAGCACGCATCCCCACCTCCCCAACGAGAGTGAACCTGAGCCCGATCAAATCCCTAGATCTCCTGTGCATTTGCAAGAAATGTGGGAGCTGGAACGACATCCTGAGGAACACCAGGATGTGGCAATGAGCCAGATCCTGAGGACGGACATCTACAGGACAAATGATCAAGTTTCTTAAACAAATTAAAAAGGCATGAAAAAGGAGCAGGGATATTAAAAGAGACATAAGAAACAAGTGCAACAGGTGGACCTTGTCTGGAGTCTGATTCAAACTTATCAACCACCAAAAGACATTTCTGAGATAAACAGGGAAATCTGGATACATTCTGATATTAAAGAGTAACTCTTTTGATAGGCTTATTTTAGTGTGGTGGCTATACTTAAACTATGGGCTAAACATACATATGCAAACAGCCATTGCTGAAATAATGTGACATGGAATTTGTGTCAAAATACTCAAGAAGGGAATGGATAAAATGAGATTTGTTGTGTGTAATGAGTATGTGAGGATTATTAGTCTCTATTCTTGTTGTGTTTGAAAGTTTTCATAATAAAATATTAAAGTTCTTTTTAAAGTTCAGAAATAAATAAGCAAAGAAATAACAAAATATGCTAATTATTGTCCTTTGCATCTGAGGACAGCCCAGTGGCTCCCACAGTGGGGGAGCACCCACTCTCAGAGCCTGGGCCCATGATTAGCTCCAGCCCCTACAGTGCGCGGTGGTCACATGGGCTGGTGGCCCCCTGGGTGGCTCTCACTTAACAGAGCATGGTGGCCTCCCTGGCACTTCCCGTGGTGATCACTACCTTGCAGACTCCCAGGAGGGGTGTTGGGAATGATGAACTGGATCCAATGAATAGCATGAGGGGATTGAGTACTTTGAAATGAGTCAAAAATAGACCAATGTAGAATGGAATGGACGATATTAGAAAAGTTTGGGATGAAATGGTGTGGAATGGATGGACTGGGAGGTACTCAACTGGGCTGATTAGGAAAACATGGGTGGAATGGGCTAATTGGATGGGATGGTTTGGAATGGAATAAAGTGGTAATTTAGGCTTTGCTTATAAAAGTGACAAAAAAGATGGAATGGCCACAAGTAATAGAAATCTCAGAAGACTTGAATATATAAGAAGCAACTGGAAATATCAGTGGACCAAAAACTAGCTAAACACCAGTTGCACTGAGTTGATTAAATTCAATCATCCTTAATTTTTTACAGCTAAATCCAAAAGACCAATTACAGCTGCCCAATAACCATGGCGAGACATTTATTTGCCCATGTTCCTCATCCCTCGCTAACTGAAAACAGATTTCTGAGCTGTGGGTTCACGTGAGAAAGCAGGTTTGACTATCTTATTCCTTAGACTCTTACTAAAGAAAGCTGCCTGTCACCAAGTGCAAGGAAAAGGGTGGCCTCTGTCATGAGCCAGGTACACACAGGCAAAGCAAGACCCTGGGAGGGAGATGAGGATCTAATATGTCTTTCAGTATCGTGGTGGACAAAAGATGCCCACAAATTCTTTAACACTCCTTCTGTGGAGAGATGCAATATTTGCTCCTCAGCTTGAACCTGGGCAGGCTCTGCATCTGCATTCGTCAATAGGATGTGTCAGAAGTGACGCTGCCAGTTTCCAGGCCCAGGCTTTGAGACTAGCCACCTCCCCATCTCGTCTCTTGGAACATTCATTTTTGGAGCCCTGAGTTTCTGTGTAAGAAGTCCTGTTGTCCTGCTGGAAAAACCACCTGGACAGGCCCTGATTCCACAGAGAGGAAAAGGGGCCCAGCTGAGCCCAGCCTCTCCCCCTCCACACTCCACCCCTGCCAGGCATGAGTGAAGCCTCCTTAGAACCTCCAGTTGCCGGGTGAATATCACCAGTCAATGCCACATGGAGCAGAGTCACCCCACGGAGCCCTGTCCAAATTCCTGACCCTCACACCATGAGCATAATAAAATGAGTGCTGCTTTAAGCCACTAAGTTGGGGTGATTTCTCATGCAACACTGGATAATTGGAACACTTGATGTTCTTTAAACATGTGACACAGAGACAGTACCTCCTTTCTCAAGCCCATGGCAGTAAGGCTGTGTGCACAGACCCAGCCTTGTTTCATGCCTGGCTCCACCAGATGGCTAGACCAGGGTAAGAGGAGTTGGGGGCAGGGAGCAGGGCAAGGGCAACAAGCTCACTTGGCTACTGAATCAGGGTCCAGGTCTCCTTGGCACTGAGTCCTGAGCCCTGATGCAAGAATCCACAGGTACCAGGTAGGGTTTCTGTCATTTGCCTTTTGGCCAGAAGACTGGGAGACAAAGGAAAACCTCAAAGAAGGAAAAACAGACAGAGAGGAAGGAACACTGGGCTTGGAGACTGGGTGACCCTACTGGGTGACCTGGGGGAAACTGAGCAGATTTTCTTCTTCCTGACAGTAGCAATGGCTGCCATTGTTGAGCTCTGGCTGTGCACGAAACCCTGCACCAGGACTAACGTGACTCACTCACCCTCACAGCACTCCTAAGACACAGGAGTTGCTACTTCAACTTTAAAAAGCTGGAGGAGCCACAGAGCCCCTCTGTGGAGCAGCATGACAAACGGGATGAAGCCCATAGGCACTGGGATCCCAGGAGCTGGGTTTGGAAGCCCACTCTACTGCTAACTACACCTTCTCCAATGGCAGCTTTCTCGTCTGCAAGACGGGGATAATAAGACGTACCCTTTAAGCCTGATGTGAGGATGACCTATCATGACATATGTAAAGTGACAGATACAATGTAGGCTCTGGGTAAATGCTGGCAATCCTGACACCGTGGCCCATGAACTCAGCAGAGCTGATGTGCAGAACTCAGGCTGCCGAGGTTGGTGGGAGTGAAGAGCCAGCAGAGCTTTAGACTCAGAGAGGGCTGGTTTGGAAGCCTGGCTCTGCCAGTTATTAGCTGTGAGACTAAGGCAACTCCTTGCACCTCCCTAGGCCTCAGTTTCTCCACCTGTAAAGTGCTGCTACTAGGGCCTCTCTTGCAAAGTTGGCAGGAGGACTAAATGAAATAAAATGCTAGGATGTAGCAGGTGACAATTAAATAGTGGGTATCACCCTTATCACTGTCATTATCACATCTTCTGCAGAGAGGACCTGCCAGGCCTGGGAGAC
Source organism: Daubentonia madagascariensis (assembly GCA_023783475.1). Taxonomy (NCBI): domain Eukaryota; kingdom Metazoa; phylum Chordata; class Mammalia; order Primates; family Daubentoniidae; genus Daubentonia; species Daubentonia madagascariensis. The sequence continues at coordinate 1,602,185 of JAKFHU010001747.1, read as the reverse complement.
ACAGAGACAGATGTCTGGGGTCTCTATGGAGGCAAAGTAAATGAGAGCTGGTAGCCTCTGTTCACCTCCTGGCTCCAGAAACAGCCACTTGTGGGTACGACTCAGTCTGGAGCAAATGAGGGGAGGAACGTGTCTCTGTGCTCTTGGGAGGAGCAGTGCAAGGCCCTCCTATGTCTGTCTGATGAAAGCAGAGGGAGAAACTGAGGCAGAGGTAGATGAGTCAGTTTCCCATGACAGAGGTGGAAAAGTGATGTCCCTGTATGAAGGTAGAGAGGTGATTTTTCATACGAAGGTAAAGAGATGAGGTCCCCATGCAGAGGTAGATAAGCGACTCCCTGTCTGGGCCACCAGATGTTAGGGTGGGGACTTATGGTGTTGGCTGAGAAAGAATCCTCAACACAAGGATTAGAAGAGTTGTAAAGAAAGAAAGTTTATTTTACTTTTGAAAGGGGAGGGGGAAGGGCTCAGCACAAAGAAAGAAATAGAGCAGAAGTGCCAGCCCCAGCCATAAGGGGCTCGGGGTTTTTATGGGGGTTAAAGAAAAAAAAGTTCATTGTGGCAGACTGATCGCAGGAAATGGCTGTGAAACAGTTGCGTCTGGTTTTTCTTTTTTCCCTCTTCTCTGTGAGACTGGCTTATTAAAGCCCTTGGAATGTGGTCTGGTGAGCGCTGGAGTGGAGAGCGTACACCCCTGCTGTCTGTTCAGGAACTCTTCAAGTGCTGTTGAAATAAAACTCTCAAATAAAAAAATTTAAGCCACAGGTGGGTAATCAAACAAGGGAGTAGTTATACTGTGATCTTTTTTTAAAAGGGACAATTGTGTGTTGTGAGTTTTCTCCTTTTTATTTTCTTTTTGTTAGATAGTTTATTTTTTTTTTCTGTTAGATAGTGTATTAACAAGGCCATCCTATCAAGAAGAATGCGTGATCAAGGCAAAAAGACGGGAATGATAAACTCGCAGCCTCCAGCCGACATCTCTATGTCAGCTGGGTCCAAAGTCAGCCCCAGCAGCCTGAGGAATGCAGCGCCTTGACCATGCAGGGCCCTGTATCCTGGGAGCAGCTGTGAGAAGCCCCAGGCTCTCTCTCTCCTCCCCAGCCCTCCCCTGTCTCGCCCTCTCCAGTGCCTGCATACGCTCACCCAGACTCCTCCTAGTCCAGCTGGTTTGATGAATGAAGTTTTCAGACCCCCATTGAAGGGCCCAGTCTCATGTCTCATACCTGAGCTCCAGACAGGGACCCTGGGGACCCAGGTTCTAGCCACATGGCCCCACCATGAACCTAGAGGGACCCAGCCTTGATTGAACCCAGTGTTGGATGCTGAACACGCCAGTGAGGAGCAGAGAAAAGTAGAGAAGGCCTTGCAGAGGAAAGAAGCCAGCTGCTTCTTGTTCCTTCACTGGCTACTGTGAACTAAAATAAAATATGAATCCCTCCCCAGCTGACTGAATAGACACCCTCTCGGCCAGAAATACCCTAAAGCCAAGTTGCTAGCCATGAGAAGGGAGGTCAGACATGCCTCATCATGCTCCCCCACTGCTTTGTAACTCATTAACAGGCCTAAGGCTATGCAAGACAAATCTGCAGGTCCTCAATTTATATAACAAATCACTTGAGTCTCGGTATATATCCGGTGGCTTGTCTCTGATGAACAGACTTCCTTACCTTAACTTAAAACATTCCAAGCCTTTAGACAAAGCTTCATTTCTTCAACCAATTATAAATCAAAGAATCTTTAAACCCACCTACAACCTATAAGTTCCTGCTTTGAGATGTCTTACCTTTTCAGGCCAAACCAATGTACACCTTCCATGTATTGATTTATGACTTTACGAGTAATTCTTGTCTCCTGAAATGTATAAAACCAAACTGTAACCCAACCACAGCGAGTCCACTTGCTCAAAGCTTCTTGGGTGTGGCTCTGGGCCATGGTCCTCAGACTTGACTCAGAATAAACCTCTTTAAATTATTTTACAGAGTTTGGCTTCTTTTTCATTGACACTACCACCCAGGCCCAGGCACCAGCTGTGTGAGTTCGGCAGCCACTGAAACCCCCCAGCCTCCTTCAGCTTCCCCAACTGTGACATGGAGGTGATGCCCACCTGGCAGGGTGCTGAAGCCACAAGCATACACAGCTCGCCCGACACAGTAGATATAGTCCCAGCGGGTGGTGTGGGGGGAATGGATGGCTGTGCTTGGGACAGGCTGGCCTCCCCACTCAGTGGCCTTGGGCATTCAAACTCCTGAGATGCCATCACTCAGGCTGCTGTAGCCCCGAGACCTGCCTGGCTGAATCATCAGACAGTCTGGAGGCTGGATTTATGTCCCCAGCCACCAGATGATTCTGCCAGAGCCGTCGGCTTCTGTTCAGTTCAGATAGACATTGCCTTAAATTTATGCTGCCAGACTTCATTAGGGCCCGGGTCTGCCGGAACCATTAAAGGTGGGGGGAGAAGGAGAGGGTGCTTTGGAAATGGAGTGTGAAATAAGGTAAAGAAAAGTTTAATGGGGCTAGAATCAAGTCTGCAAAGTACCTTATTAATAGTCATTTTATTCCTTGTCACACTGCTTATTACATGCCTCCTGGCTCCGATGCCTCTGCACTCCTGCCAGCAGCCCCACGCTCCCTATTGCAGCAGGTGGGTGCTGAGTCCTGAGCCTCTTGTGGGCACCTCTCCTTCCATCTGGGGCCTCTGGCTGACCAGGATAGTGAGAACAGAGAGCTCCTGGCCAGGCTCTCACCGCAATGGGTGACACAGGGGCCCTGCCACCCAGCCTGCAGGACCTCGTTCTGTGGGATATGGAGAGAAACTCCAAAAGCAAATCCCAGTGCCTGAAACTGGCACCCTGAAAGGGAGGGTAAGGAATCGTAAGGTAAGCTGTCATCTGGAAGAAGGTGTTAGCAGAGACACCAGGATCATGATGGAGCCTGAGAAATAAGGATTAAGAGAAGGAAGTGCCTCAGTTCTCCTCCAGGAGAGAGGCATGGGGCACCCCATACACAGCATACATCTTCCCACTACACGCCAGGCCCATCCTGGGGGTGCGGGACCATGGCCTGCCCATGACCAGATGCACTGCTCTGAGGACCACACCACCAGCCCACCCCACATCCAGCAATGCCCAGTGAACCCCTATGTTTCAGGCCCTGGCTAGATCAGAGCCCCTTGCCCAGGAGGTGTTCACGGCCATCCATGCCAACCCTCCAGCCTAGGTCCCGGACTCTGTTCCTCGGTGTGAGAGCTGCCAACCAGGCTGACTTCTACACACTGGGAAGTCTGGTGAGTGGGGTTGGCCTCCCTGAGCGTGGCCACCTCTGTTGTTCTGTCCAAATGGAGGCTCAAGACTTCAGGGTAAGAACCAAAGAGGGCACTGTCCACTCTGGTCTCTATCGACAAGGACAGCCAGCCAGGTGGCAGCCATTCTGCTGTCTCTGAGCTGCACAAAGAGGTTCATGAGATCACTAGGTCAAGCTTCCAAAAAGCAGATGGCAGTACCATGAGATCAGAAGGGAGAAGATCTGGGAGCTGGGAGAAGATGTCCTAGATAGGGTGGCGGATAGGCAGGAAAAGCCCAAAGCCCACTGGGGCTGGTGGGCAGCACAGAGCTGCCGAGACCACTCCCCACCAGAGCTCTGGGTGCCACCAGCTTGGCCCCAAGCTCCCTGATGAGGTGTTGCCTTCCCTGTGCTGTGGTGTGCTTGCCTGCCCTTGCATGAGACCCAGGCAAGCCTTGAGGCAAGAGAGGAGCTGTTCCCTCCCAGGGTTTCCAGCACGTCAACTTGGGCACTGAGGGCTTCTACGGCCTTCCGACGCCCACCATTCCTGCATGGGTAAAGGAGGAGGTACAGGCCTATGGTAGAGTGGCGAGGCTGAGAGCTCCTTAGAGAGCCCCGGGCTAGAGATGCTGTTCCTCTAGCAACCTCCTGCCGGAGTAGTAACACTGGACACTCACATGCTGCTGCCTTGTCACATGCAGTTTATGTACCTTAACCCCTGAGGTAGCTTCTATTGTCAAACCCACATCACAGATGAGGAAACTGAGGCACAGAGCGGTTAAGTAACTCACCCAGCATCACACAGCTATGAAGTAGCAGAGCTGGGATTTGAACCCAAATGAGAAAGGCATAATGGCTCCAGAGTCCATGCTCTTAATTCTAGGCCACCCTAACACTTGGCTGACAACTGGCTGCCCTTGGGCACTATGAAATCGACTGGGGGGCCTGAGTTGAGAGGGGTCAGATATGGAGGGTGTGGGAATACCCAACACAAATGTCCCTAAGGGTCCCGCCTGCCTGATGGCTTTGGCTTGGCCCCTTATAGCTCAGAGACCTCATGTGGACACCTCTCAGATGGGAGAGCAATGGCTATTGCTGGGCTGCCGCCTCCCACCTCCTTGCCCACAGCCCTGACAGTGACCCCCATGTGCTCGGGCCACCCCGAGTTCTCCAGGCAGCACATATTCCTTCTCAAACTTAGGAGAGACTTGAAATTGCTGCCAGCAGCCTGCGTTCTTACCCTGGCTTCCCCCGTGAGCTGTGCCATCACACAGCCACGGCCGCCGGGGTTGAACGCCTGCCGTTGACGGGCTGTGCTGAGGACCTTGCTCACACCCAGTCTCTCTTTTACCTTTAGGGCCACCCTGTGACTCGGCCTCAGACCCCCTGTTCTCAGGGGAGCCCAGGAACCGCAAACGACGAGCTAGGTTCACGCAGCAGCTCAGGGCAGGATTCCAAAGCCCCTGTATTAGGATTGTGTTATAGTGACTGTTATACTCTGCTTAGCAACTTTAATCTTCCAGAATGTTCTCAAGTTCATCCCCCACCTGGCTCTGCCACTCGCCCTGAGCTACCTGCCGTCTCTGGGTAGCAGTTCCCTCTAGGGAACGAGACAATGAGATTCAACATCAACACCCTGACCTATCATTTTATAACCGTGGTCACAACCCAGAAGGGGCAGCCAGCCATTGCTATCTCCCGTTTACACATGAAGGAGCTAAAGTGTGGGCAGCTCACTCAATCTGTCAATCAACATACTGTGGCAACCTACTTGGAACACACGACAATAGTAAAAATAGCAACAGTGATAATAATCATGGTGGCAGTTTGAATTATTGAACCACTGCGACGTGCCCAGCACAGCACTAAGCACATTACAGACATTAGCTCATTTAACCCTCATGGTAGCTCTCAGGTAACTGTTACTCAACACCACTACCCTCAATTTATAGATAAGGAAGCTAAGGGCAGAACTCAAACCAGACTCCGAATCACTATGGTGTCTAGTTCAGTTATTTTTGCTCCTCTGTATTCATTTTTTCATTCATTCCACACCCCTTTGAAAGCCGACCCAATTACAGGCACAGTGCTGGCTTCCGGGAACATGGTGGTGCCGGGCAGTCAGGCGTAGTCCTGAAAACCCGGCAGTCCCTGCGTCATGGTGAGCCAGGGATGGGTAGAGACAGAGGTGCACCAGCACCCAGCCTTCTGCAGACCTCCAACAGGACGTGTGGTTTAGCAAGGCTCACCAAAAGATCTGTTTGTCCTCATAACATAAACTTCTTGTTTCCTTGACTGTGTCTATCTTTTCTTTTTCTCTTTACTACCAGACTTATTTTAATCTATATACCCAAAGACAGAGAAAAATGTCACATTTTTAATGAAGAAGAAGATGAGAGTGGAGAAGGTGCGGAGTAGCTTACTAAATTTCAGTCTAGCATTTAAACCTACTCATGTGAGTCAAGTTCATTTACTTCTCTTGAAGTTAGGTGACAACAACATATATTTCCCTGGAAATGTAGCACACTAAAGCCACTGTAAATAAGGGCTTGAAAAATTGCACTTTTGTTTACATGATGATTTATGAGATTCCCCATTTTCTCCAGCTAACTGAATCCTAGGGTCGGCCATGGACATTCTGAACTCTGTCTGTATAATGTGAATTCCAAAATTCATGTCTCTGAAATCCATCCTGTGGATCCATCTGATCTTCTTAATCTGGTTGGGTTCCAGCACCCACTGCAATGTGATAGCAGTGGAAGCATCGTTTCCTTACGTCTCCCAAAACCTCTTCCTCCTGCTGGATCCTCATTCTTAGAGAATGGTACCAGCATCTTCAGAGGCCCCCCACAGAGGCCTCTGGTTCTCACGCACCCTCATCCTCATCCTGTGGGTCATCCGATCCTCAGATTATACTTGCTCAGACTCCCTCAAGTGCATTAATCCTCTCTCCAGCCCAGGACCAGTCCCTCCATTAGCCTCCTCACTGGGCTACCTGCTTCCAGTTTGCTCCCCACCTGTTCTTTCTCTTGTGTCTACACTGGTTTTTCAAAACACAGTCTGATCATAAAGACCAGTTCTCTCAGCCCGCCTCCCAGTCGCAAGTGCTCTACCTTTTCTACTCACATTTGTGCATGGCCCCCAAAACTCCTTGCTCCCTCTTGTTTCTGTGCTATGCAAGTACCACTACTTCTTTGTAGAACACACTTCTCCCATCTTCTTCGCCTAATAACAACTACAAATATCAAGGCTCAACACAAGTATCACCTCTTCCTGGAAGTCTTCCTGGATCTCCCATCCAGGATTGGTTAGGCACTCCTGAACTGCAACTACAACATCTCTACCATAGGCTCCAACACGCTGTAAGAGAAATATCTGTCTGCCTGGTTCTCAGCCATCTGAACTGTGAGTTTCCTAAGAGAAGGAACCATTTCTTTCTCTCTTTTCTTTGTATCTTTAAAGGCTAACACAATGCTTAATCAATGGGCGAACTCAATGAATGCTTATCAAATGGTTCAATGGATGGATGAATGAGGAAATGCACAAATGGATCACTCATTCCCATCCTTCTCTCCACACCTCTCCCTTCTGCTCCAGAGGTCACCTCTAGATTATACAATTAATAGACTTGAGTCCCCTGTCATCTCGGTTTGTCCTGATCATTCCATGTAACGAAAGACTCCACAATTCTACAACACAGTGTAGTGTTTCTCAAACATTTATGAACGCAACTTAAATACATTTTAAATCATAATTCAAATCACACGCACAAAAAACAAAATAAAGTATCACAAAAAAATATTTACTTATATAGCATGCAATGTACCTAGTATTTTTGATTGTCTTCCATTATATTCTATTTTACTCTATTCTATTTTATATTGCCTTTTTATACATTGGTCACAGTTTGCCAAATTGATTTTACTGCCCACTATTTATGAACCACAGTTTGAAAAACATTACTGAAGAGTAAAGTCCTAAATATTCTGACTTCAAATGTATTTGAAGTATAAGGTTAAGTCATCCATCCAAACTTTGGTAATATTTCAACTAAACTTATAAAATGTGTGGGTTTCACTTCTTAGTGAATTTCCAAGAAAAAAATTACTTGCAGAATACACCAAAAATAATTAAATCTGGGTTTTTTTTAACTCTATAAAGCAGTTAGATATAAGCCAATTACATTTCAGAGGACAGCTACCAAAAATGAGGATCCCAAGTATCAATCTCTTATATTATTCCTTTATGAAGATTTTATTTTCTCTTCTTTATATGACCATTCCTTCTCATCCTAAGGTTAAAAGTCAATTCATAAAAGCCTTGCCTAAGTGGTGGTGTTGGTATATTGGGAGGAGCATAGCTGCCTTCCAGAACAGCATGGACTAATCATATTATTCTTACTCCCTAGTCCTACGTCCCTCTGGAATGATATCATGGACAATAATAATCAAAATCACTATACACTCTTTGACTAAGGAAGAAAACATAACCCAGACACCCTTAAGTGTGTCACACAATGTCCAGTATACAATCAAAATTACTAAACATGTAAACATAAGAGGAAGCAGGAAAAAGTAAGCTATAATGGGAAAAAAGGTCAATAGAAATAGGTCCCAAAATGACAAGATGATGTACTTAGCAGATAAAGACTTCAAAACAGCTAAGATAGTATACTCAAGAACACAAAGGAAAACACTGACATAATGAATTAATATTTGTAGGGTGCAGCTTAAGTGGTGCTTAGAGAGAAATTTATTTAGAGTTTTAAATTCTTATATTAGAAAAGAAAAGAAGTATAATTTCAGTGACCTAAGTTTCCAACTTAAACTCAAAAATAGAAAGTAGATTAAAACCAAAATAAGTAGAAAAAAAGGATATTATGAAGATAAAAGTAGAAATCAATAAATTAGAAAGACAACAGAAAAATGACAATAAAACCAAAAGCTAGTTATTTTTAAAAATTAAAATTTATAGAAGTCTAGAAAGACTGACCAAATAAAGAGAAAACACAAATTTTAAAATGTCAAAAATGAAAGAGGGGATATCAGTACATATCCTACAGACATTAAAAGGAAAATAACAGTATGGTATGAATAATTTTATACCAATAAATTTGACAATTTTGATGAGATAGACAAATTCCATGAAAAGCACAAATTACCAAAACTGGCACAAGAAAAAAATAGAAAATTGAGTAACTCCATTGTATTTGTTATCTATTTCTGGGTAATAAAATTTATCCAAAAATGTAGGAGCTTAAAACAACAAACATTTATTATCTCATAAATTTCTGAGGTTAAGGAGCCCAGGAGTAATCTAACTGGGTGATTCTGTCTGAGAGTCTCTCACAGGTTGCCAAGTTGTCAGTTAGGGCTGCAGTCACCTCACAGCCTGACTTGGCCTGAGAATACACTTCTACTCTTACTCACGTGGTTGCTGGCCTCAGTTCCCTGGTGGCTGTTCACAGGAGACCTCTATTCCTTGCCACATGGGCCTCTCCACTAGTTGCCTGGATGTCCACACAACATAGCACCTGGCTTTTGCCAGAGTGAATGATCCAAGAGAGAAACATAGCTAGAAGCTGCAGTCCTTTATAATACACTCATAAGTGAAATATCATTAAATCTGCTGTATGCTATTGGTCACACAGACAAACTCTGGCACAACGTTGGAGGGGACTACACGACACACAGGCTGTGAATACCGGGGGTGGGGTCTTCGATGGCCATCTTGAAAATTGGCTACAGCACCTATATCTATTAAATAACCAAAAAACATCCCAAAAAGAGAAATCCAGAAACATATAATTTTACTCATGATGTTTTCCAAACATTAAGAAAAATATTTCAGAAAATACAAGAGGTAGGATCATGTGTCAACTAACTTTATCATGCCAAAATAACTCCGATACCAAAGCCTGACAAAGACATTACAAGAAAAGAAAATTAAAAGTTTATCTCCCTCATGAACATATACACAAAATCCTTAACAAAATATTAGCAATATATAAAATTAAGTTCACCAAATGGATTTTATCCCAGGAATGCCAGGTTAGTTTAACATTCAAAAATCAATTAATATAATTTAATGCATTAACATAATAAATGAGAAGCCCCATCTGATTATCTTCATAGTTATACAAAAAGCATTTGAAAAAAATTCAACACTTATTTAAGAAAAAAAAAACTCTCAGCAAATTAGGGATCAAAGGAAAATTCCTCAATCTTGTAAAGGACATCTACTAAAATCCTACAGCTAAAATCATACTTAATGGTGAAATATTGAATGCTTTCTCCATAAGTGTGTCTGCTCTCATCACTTCTGTTTGATATTGTTATAGAGGTCCTAACCAATGCAATAAGGTGAGAAGAAGAAATTAAATGGCATAAAGATTGGGAAAAAGAGAAGTAAAACTTTTCCTATTTTCAGATGATGATGTGATTGTTACAAGGAAATCCTGAGGAATCTTTAAAAATAAGGAAATAGATAAGTAAATTTATCTACCTTGTCACAAGGTACAATGCCAATAATCAATATTAATTGCATTTCTATATATTGATAACCAAAAATTGAAAAGTGAAACTTGAAAAATATGCCATTTATAAGAAAATTAAAAAATAAAGTACTTAAGAATAAATACAACAAAGGACATGCAAGACCTCTACTCCTAAAACTATAAAACACTCCTGGGAGAAATTAAAGCCTTAAATAAATGGCAAAATATATTATGTTCATGATTTGGAAGAGTCAATATTGTTAAGATGTCAATTTCCCCCAAATTAATCAATACAGTCAATATAATTCAAATTAAAATTTCAACATCTTTTTTGATAGAAATCAACATCTTTGTTTTAAAATTTATTTGGAAATGCAAAAGACCTGGAGTAACCAAATCAGTCTTGAAACAAAAGAACAAAGCTGGATGACTCATACTTCCTAATCACAAGACTTACTATAAAGCTACAATAATCAAGACAGCCTGGTATTTACATAGGGATAGATTAAGAGAACTGAATAGAAAGTCCAGATGTAGACTTACACAAAAATAGTCAGTTGATTTTTCACAAAGATGCCAAGAAAATTTTATGGAAAAGTCTTTTCAAAAATTTGTCCTGGAACTGGATAAACAGATGGGAAAAAATTAACCTCAAATTCTACTTCATACCACACAGATTCACACAAATTAATTCAAGATGGATCACAGAGCTTAACAAATAGTTTAAACTATAACAGTTTTAGAAAAAATATGTCTTCCTAGCTTTGGGGTAGGCAAAGATTTTTTAGAAAAGACACAAAAATTACTAACCATGAAAGAAAAAAAATGATCAGTTAGGACTTCATCAAAATTTTAAAACTTTTTAGCTACCAAAGAAAATAAGATACCTAGTAATAAATTTAACCAAGGAGGTAAAAGATCTCTTCACTGAAAACTACAAAACACTGATGAAGTAAGTTAGAGAAAGCACAAATAAATGGAAAGGTATTCTGGCAGGACTCAAGGACTAGGAGAATAAATATTGTTAAAATGTCCATACTACCCAAAGAAATCTACAGATTCAATGCAATCCTTATCAAAATACCAATGACATTCTTCACAGAAATAGAAAAAATAATTCTAAAATTTATATGGAACCACAAAGACCTCAAATAGCCAAAGTGATATTGAGCAAGAAAAATAAAGCTGGAGGCACCACACTACCCAACTTCAAAATATACTACAAAGCTATTGTATCCAAAGCAACATGGTATTGGAATAAAAATAGACACATAGACCAATGGAACAAAATAGAGAGCCCAGAAATAAATCCACACATCTACAGCCAACTGATTTTTGACAAAGGTGCCAAGAACACACATTAGGGAAAGGACAGTCTTTTCAATAAATGGTGCTGGAAAAATTGGATATCCACATGCAGAATAATGAAATGGGACCCCTGTCTTTCACCATAGACAAAAACCAACTCAAAATGAACTAAAGACTTAAATGTAAGACCTACAACTGTGAAACCACTAGAAGAAAACATGGGGGAAATGCTCCATGACATTGGACTGGGCAAAGATTTTTTTGAATAAGACCCCAAAGGCACAGGCAATGAAAGCAAAAATAGATAATGGGATTTCATCAAACTAAAAAGCACAGCAAAGGAAACAGTCAAAAGTGAGGCAATAACCTATGGAATAGAAGAAAATATTTGTAAACTGTACTTTCTTATATATCCATAATACATAAGAAACTCAACTCAACATAAAAAAATTAAAAAATGATTAAAAGACCTTAATAGAAATTTCTCAAAAGAAGACACACAAATAGCCAACAGGTATACGAAACAATGCTCAGCATCACTAATCATCAGAGTGATGCAAGTCAGACCACAATGAGATATCAACTCACTCCAGTTAGGATGGTTATTATCAAAAAGACAAAAGACAACAAGTGTTTATGAGAATGTGGAGAAAAGGGAACCCTGTATACTGTCGGTAGGAGTGTAAATTAGTACAACCATTATGGAAAACAGTATGGAGTTTCCTCAAAAAAATTAAACATGGAACTATCATATGATCCAGCAATTCCACTGCTGGGTATATGTCCAGAGGAAATAAAATCAGTATATCCAAGAGGTATCTGCACTCCTGTGCTTATTATTGCGGCACAATTCACAATGGCCAAGATGTGGAATCAATGTAAATATCCATTAATGGATGTATGGATAAAGAAAATGTGGTATATTTACACAATGGGACACTATTCAGCCTTAAAAAAAAGAATGAGATTCTGTCATTTCCAGCAACATGGGTGAACCTGGACAATATCATGTCAAGTGAAATAAGCCAGACATAGAAAGACAAATACCGCATATCCTCGCTCATAGGTGGGAGCTGATTTCACTCAGGTATAGAGTAGAACAGAGTGCACGTGGGACTGGGGAGGGGAGTGAGGAGGGGAGTGGGGAGGGGAGTGGGGAGGGGAGTGGGGAGGGAGGGCGGGGCGAGGACGGTCAGTGGGTAGAGTTGCATAGAGAAAGGAGAATGAGGTCTGGCGTGCTGTTGCACGGCGGGGTGAGTATAGTCAGCAACGAGGTATCGTACATCTCAAAACAGTGAAAAGAGAGGATTCTGTGTGTTCCCACCACAAAGCAATGATAAACATTTGAGGTGGTAGATATGCTAAATACCCTGATTTGGTCAGTTCACAATGTGTACATGTGTCAAAACATCACACCGTACCCCATAAATATGTATAATTATTATGTGTCAATTAAATTGTTTTAAATTTCTGAACAAAGGCTTAAAATGCCTTTAAAAATCACTAATCCCTCTGTTTTATAGTATTCAAGTCTGTAATTACATGCTAGTTATGATCTTTTAAATTTAATTTTGTTAAATTAAACACTGCACTAATTTTGTTAAATTAAACACAGCACTATGCCAAGGCACTATGCAGAAAAGGAAAAAGAAAGTCATAAATGGGGGAAATATTCACAAAATATGTGTTTGATAAAGGACTTATACCCAGAATATATATATATATATATATATTTTTTTTTTTTTTTTTTTTGAGATAAGGTCTCACTCTGTTGCCTGGGCTAGAGCACAGTGGCATCATCATAGCTCACTGCAACCTCAAACTCCTGGGCTCAAGTGATCCTCCTGCTTCAGCCTCCCAAGTAGCTGGGACTACAGGTGTGCAACACCACACCCAACTAATTTTTTCTATTTTTTGCAGAGACGGCATCTTGCTCGTGCTCAGGCTGGTCTCACAGAATATATTTTTTTTAAACTGTACAAATAAATAATAAGATAAACAACTTAATTTAAAAATGGCCAAAAGACTGGAGCAGATAATTTACAAAAGAAGACATACAAATGGCCAGTAAATACATAAAAATGCTCAAGATCACTAGTATTCAAGGAAATGAAAATTAAAACCACAATGAAATACCACTTCATACCCATTAAAATGGCTAAATTTAGAGAGACTGTCTTAGTTTGAGGGTGCTATAACAAGATACTATATACTGAGAGGTTTAAACAACTGACATTTATTTTTCATGGTTCTGGAGGCTGGAAGTCCAAGATCAAGGTGCCAGAAGATTGGGTGTCTGGTGAGGGTCTCCTTCCCGCCTTCTTGCTGAGTCTCCTCATGACAGGGAGGGAGATCATCTCTCTCATGTCTCTTCTTATAAGGGCACTAATTCCATTCATAAGGGCTCTACTCACATGACCTAATTACTCCCAAAGACCCCACCTCCAAACGCCATCACATTGGGGTGTAGGGCTTCAACATATGGATTTTGGGGGGACACAAGCATTCAGTCCACAGCACAGACTGACAACACTATAGGCTGGTGCGGGTGTGGACAACTGGAATTCTCACACATGGCAGGTGGGAATATACAATGCCACAATCACCTTGTAAATGTGTCTGGAAGTCTCTCTACATCTATGCCTACCCTATGACCCTGCAATTCCATTCCTAGGTATTTGCCAGAGAGAAAAGAAAATATACACCCACAGAAAGACTTGTAAAAGATTGTTTATAAAAGCTTTCATCATAATATTCAAAAACTGGAAATAACTGATATGTCTGCCAACCAGGAAAGAGATTTTTTTAAGTTGCCTTGTAGTCATACGTGCACAACGCAGGTGACTCTCAAAAACATTTTGTTTAGTGAAAGCAACTAGACACCAAAGAGCACATACTGTAACCTTTCCATTTATACGAAGTTCAAGAACAAGCAAAACTAATCCATGACGCTAGACACCAGAAGAGTGGTTGTCTGTGACAGGTAAGGACTGATGAGACCGGGTCATGAGGGAACTTTCTGGAATGATGAAATTGTTCTTTATCTTGATTGAAGTGTCTGCATTTGTCACAACTCAGTGGGTTATACAATTATGATTTATGCAGTTCACAGGATATAAATTTCATCTCAATAAAAAAGTGCAGTGAGACTTCATTGTATTTATGCTGAGCAAGCAGTCATGTTATCCGGAGCGTAATATGCAAGACGACGTGAAAAGAGCCTGTCCCAGCAGGCTCCACCATGCGGCCCCCACCTGCACCTGCTTCCTCCTTAAGCAAAACCCGCCCACAGGCCAGGTGTGGTCCCCAGCGCTTTCTCATGGACTAGCAAAAGCAAAGGCGGTTTCTTGCTTGCTCTCTCCCTCCCCCATTCCAACTACTGAGGGGGCAAGACCCCCAAACTGTCCCCACCTATCTCCTTCCCTCAGCAAAAGTAACTGACTTCAGACCAGAACGCGCCTGGCTGTCCAAGCCGTTTTATTTGCATGTCTTATTAGGGTCTCCCTCCATCCCTCTGGAGGTGGTGGTATCATTCCACCTGTGTGTGTCTTAAGCCGTCCAGTTTGTGGTAACTTGTTGCAGCAGCCACAGGAAACTGACACATCTTCCTGCAGATGTGGACAAGGAAGAGCCTCCTGAAAGACTCAAGGTAAACCAAGCCACTCGCTCCATTGCCAAGGTCAGGGGACCTTGCTGGGGCTGGGCTGCTTCTCTGGACGGGCCAAGAGTGTCCAGGGGCACCACGGCACATATCACCCACAGCTCAGGCTCCCCCTTCCCACAAGAAGCCCACACGCTGCTCGGCCAGGCCAGCCCTGCCCCTCACCAGCACCTCACAGAGCTTGGACAGAGCTTTGTAATCAGCCACAGGCACTAGGGGCCTGATATTAAGCATAGGATCTTGGGAAAGTCATTGATTAAAATAACTTTTTTAAGCGCAGGGAATATTCTAGAAATATACACACTTTTTCTTTCTAGACCCTTCCTCAATTTTGCTGTGCATACACCTACTATGGCATCGAGTTAAATTCTTCAGCTGTAGAAAGAGCCCTTGCCTGCGCTGGGCCTCAGTCTCCCCAGATGTGAAAGGAAGGTGTGGATCAGATGTTCTCCAGCGACTGGCTCTGCCACATTCTGTGGTGGTGGCTCTGGGGGGATCTCTGAGCATCTACAAATTGCATCTCTGCTTCTTCTCAAAGGTGGGAATGATACCACCGCTTCTAGAGGGATTGGGGGAGACCCTGACGAGACATGCAAATAATATGGCTTGGACAGCCAGGCGTGGTCTGATCTGAAGCCGGTAACTATTGCTAAGGGAAGGAGACAGGAGGGGACAGTTTGGGGGTCTTGCCCCCTCAGTAGTTGGAATGGGGGGAGGGAGAGAACAAGCAAGAAATCATCTTTGCTTTTGCTAGCCCATGTGGAAGCATCAGAGACTGCAGCTGGCCCGTGGGCAGGTTTTACTTAATGAAGAAGCAGATGCAGGTGGGGCTCCGTGGTGGCGCCAGCTGGGACAGGCTCTGGGCGTGCAGCAGAGTCACTCAGGCTTTTAAAACACAGATTTCTGGGCCCCACCTCCTAGAGTTTCTGATAGAGTTGCCCTGAAATGGGGCCCTAGAATCTGCATTTCAATCAGGTTCCCAGCATGTGACAGTGGTGTGTTGATCCAGAGACCACAGTATGAGAATCACTGATCTGGATTGTCTCAGCCATTCAACCAGCATCTTTTAGGCACCTGTTAAGTGCCAGGCAGGGGGATCAGAGTCAGAGCACTGTTGGTCTGAGCCCAGGTCTGCCATTAATTCTTTGTGTGGCTCCTGAACTCCACTTTCCTCATATGTAAAATGGGTACATCTCAGGCTTTTATGTGAAACTATCTCAAACGACAAAGGCACCATGCAAGGGTAGTATCCAACTTTGTGTGTCCTTTCCACGGCTCTTCCAATGGAGTCTCCAGGACTGACATTTAAGAGAACACATGAAGAAGACCCAGAGCATGAATGTCTCTCTACCCCATGCTGGGGCTTCACGCCGGTCACTTTATTCCATCCCACTGCAGTGCCGTGACATCTGGACAGATAGCCCATATAACAGGAAAGGAATCCAAGGCCTGGAGAGGCTCATTTGCTTGTCTTCCTAGCTAGAAAGTGACAAAATTGGGGTTCCACGAGGCATGTCAATCTCTGAACCCCAAGTTCTTCCAGCTTTCCCACTCTCCATTTCACCTGACAAGCGGACAGGTCGTCACCGAGGTTAAATGAGGTGGAACACCTGGGCATTTGCAGGGGTCCGCTGCAAGTACTCCCCACCCCCTTCCCCTCTCCAACACTGCGAGCCCCGCAGATGATCGCCACAGGCTGCTGACGTGTTGGGGGACGACATGCCTTCATGTCATGGTTGATGCCACCATGGCATTTCACAGCAGAGGCCGAAGACGGTGCTGCTGCTAATGGAAGAGGACTCTGGAGCCTCGGTGCCAAGCCCAGGGAGGATCCCCGTGTGAGGATGCCCAGCGGGCAGGGCAGACCGTGAGGATGGGCTCCACGCATCCACGAGAACCGGCTTCTAGGTGGAGGAGTGAGTGGGGCTGGACCCTGAAGCAGAGGCAGGATTTGAACAGCCCCAGAGAAGAGAGCAGAGTGGTTCATGCAGGGGACTGGGAAAGATAAAGACAGCGGCCACAGCCAGTGAGAGGCAGATGGCAGGGCCAGAGCGTGGACAAGCCCTGAACTCACTCAGGAGGGACCCGGGATAGACGAGTGACCAGGAGGATGTGGAAAGTCCTGCCTTAGCAAGGTGGATTGCAGCTCACCTTGTCACAGAGCTGGAACTTAGACTTCATGACAATTGCTTCCTGATTTCCTTTGGTATTGTTTGTATTTTACTACCAGACAGGAGAAGAGAGGTCCAGGAATGACAGAACCAAGGCCAAACTCACAGACCGCAGGTTCAGAGAGAAAACAGCCCCAGCCTGCAGCCACCCACAGCCACGCACAAGCTGAGTTAGTGTCATCGTCTCTCTGGCGCACTCCAGGTTTTTGAAGAGTCTCTGAAGCAGGGTGAACAGGCTTCAAGAAACAGAAACACGTGAGGTGACAGGCCTGAGGCAGGCACACAGGTATCAGGCCAGATGCCACAGTTGCACTAGATCTGCCACTCTCCAGCTGTGTCCGCAGATGCCCCGGCTGAGGAGGGAGACGACACGCCCATGTCACGGAGAAAGGAGGATGCGGTGCTGTTTCCCAGCTGGCTGTGGCCCAGTCAGGTCCAGCTGGATCCCCCCTCAGTAGCCTGAAACATGGATCTGGGACGGATCCACCACTAGGTCCCCACGAACCCACCTGCATGCCTGCTGCTATGCCTGTCATATTGTGGAGAGAAGATAAAGCAGAAGGAGGAGGGGCAGAAGGGGCAGAGTTTGTCAGCCACAAGAAAAAAGGAAGCCATCTTCCTAGTTCTTGGCCTCATGCCACCTCCTACAGGCTCCATCCCCAAAGCCAGTGAGCCTGGCGTCTGCAGTCACTCACAGCTCTTAGGACTCGGCCAAGAGAAAGCAACGGAAAGAGCATTTCCAGGTGAAAGTCATCTGGGGTCATGGGGTCAGACTGGCCAGGGATTGGGGGATGGAGAGGGGAAAGGACCACAGCATCTGTCCTAGGTGTCACATACATCTAGATGTCGGTGTCATCCACAGCAAAGCACTCTCCAAAGGCCTCGGCCACTCCCTGGGGGTGGGCAAGCTGCAGTCTGGTGGGAAGACCCGGCCAGCCCCCTGGCTGCAGGAGAACCAGACGGTGGCACCCTCAGGAACCCAGAGATCCGTGGGTCCAACCCAAGACATAGCACCCAGAACACCCAAGTAGCAAATGGGAATTTATTTTAATCACATCTCTTGAGGAATATCAGACTCCAAATGCAACACGTGTGCCCTTGTTACTGTCGCCCACGCCGAAGCTCCGTCTCCCCTCCTCGCCCAGGGCCGCACCACCACTGCCTCCCCTCCACCAGCACTTAGATTTCACATTAATCGAACCCACCCTTGTCCACGAGTCCTGGTTTAATCATCTCCCCGTTCTCATGATTCTGCATCCCAGACGACAGAACACCTGGCCGGGAGGGAACCCCCGCCCACGGAGCGGAGGAGGGGCGGCTAAGCAGGTGACGGCCAAGGCCAGGCAGGAAGGAGCTGTGAGCCTGGGGACACCTGCAAGTCACCAGTGTGGCCCCAGCACAGACGGGCTTGCGGTCGTGCAGCTTCATCTCAGGGGCTCCAGAGCTGAGATGATGAGAGGCAGGCCTGGCGAGGCCTTGGGAGGTAAGAAGGATGGGGCATGGGGGGTGGGGAGAGAAAGAGAGAAAGAGAATATTCCGGAAGCTGGGGGAGGGCTGCAAATGGCAAATGCAGCGCACAGCTGTACCCAGACGGATGGAGCATGACGGCCTGTTTATATACCCAGTGACAGGCAGCCTCCCGGGAAGGGCTGTGTTTGCTTAGTGATTTGTGCTTTGCTGAGGCAGCAGAGATCACGTGTGGCTCCCTGGGCGGCTGCTGCTGGGGTCTTCCCGAGTGTGAGCTGACGGGTCAGGCTGCTGGGTGTGGCAGGGGCAGCCTCAGTCACTTCTGGGAGAGTCAGCAGAGGACACTGAGCCCTCCAAGGCCGCACGTGAGGGCTTCTCCTTGGGCGGGAGGGTTGTAGGTAGAGCTGCTCAGAGAAAGCCTTCGGCTCAGGGCATCTCCATCCTTCAGACCCCTTCTGTCCTGTACACCTGAAGGCTCAGGTGAGGCTCCTGCCTGCAGGGGAGATGCTGAGGAAGGCCCCCACCCACCGAGTCTCCAGGCACGCCCTCATCATGTGTCAAAGCTGCTGGTGGGAACGCCAAGCCCCCCACCAAACAGGGCTCCACACACACACTCAGAGCTGAAACCTCAGCTGTCTACTCCATGGACAAACACTGTGGCCCCCATTATACTGGACAAGTACTGTGACTCCTTTCAAATATATGCCACAGCACCTTCTTCCAATCACTCCTTTGGAGTTTGCTGACCTACAACCGCAGCCTGGAACTTCTGTGTGCTAAGGACCAGGGCTGTGAAGGTCCCTGGGCATGAGGTGGTGAGCATCCCTTCTTCCCGCCTGCAATTCAAGTCTTGTAAGCATCAGTTTCCATTTAACCTCTGAGTCTATGGCCTTTTTACCCACAGTTCTCCAGTTGGCTCCCAGTATCCTTCTGGCCACAATGTCCACTCTCTAAAAGGGCACCCCTGCAGCAGTGGACAGCTCACTGTTTCACGCAGGACCCTCCCATCCCTCCCCTGGCACTTTGTCCCCCCACCCACCCCATCTGCTCAACCTACCAGGTCCCTGGCCTGTCCCAACAACACCACACACACCCCATTCCCAGCCCACCCAGCCTTGGGCCTTTACACTAGCAAATGAGCTCCCATGCCAAGGAGTAGCTCCCAGGAAGAAGAACCCTCTGCCCACTCCCATGCAGCCCCAATCCTGACAATGTCTGGAGCTCGTTCACTGCCTCCAAATTTGCTTCTATCCCAAGCTCTAGATCCTGAATGAAGCTCCAGGCCACAGCACGATGCTTGGATCACCACCTGGACCTCCCCTTGGACACCAGACTTCACTCAGCTCTTTGTCAACATCTATCCCACTGGCTGCATCTGCTTCCACTGCCCAGGCGCCCAGCCCAGGCATACTTTTGTGTCCCCATCACATCAGATCGCAGACATTGTGCCTTTGCCTGCAACAGCTCCCACCCTCAACCTCTCTCACCCACCTACTGCCTCCACCCCAGCCCCCTCAGCCCTCCTACTCCCTATTGTTCACCCAGCAAGTCTTGGAAAACAGGGGCAGAGGACAGTTTGAGAGCCGTGGCAGGCTCCCAACATGAATGCCTCTCACAAACCAAGCCAATTCACTTTGGTAAGTGAAACTGAACTGTGTTCTCCCAGCCATGCCTGCGGTGGTCATGTTCAGGGCACAAAGTGCCTCCATGCTCTGCGATCATTGCAGTGGTTGGCATTTATGGAGCATGGATCCTATGCCAGACAGCGCAATATGCTTTCCACACAACACTTCATTTCTTCCTTACTGCCATCCTATGAAGTTCATTTTCTAGATGAGGAAACAGAAGCTTACAGAGATTGAGTGACTTGCCAGGGCCACATGGCCAGAGCTCAATTCAAACCCAGCTCTGTCCAGGCCGAAGCCTGGACTATGGGCCATTAATATAGAGGGTTTCATAGCATCCCCCCAATCTTAGCTCAATTTCTGTTGCTTATAACAGAATACCTGAAACTGGCTAATTTACAAAGAACAGAGATTTATTTCTTACAGTTCTGGAGGCTGGGAAGTCCAAGGTCAAGGAGCTGCATCTGGTGAGCTGCTCCTTGCTGGTGGAAACTCTCTGCAGAGTCCTGAGGTGGTGCAAGGTATTGCATGGTGAGGAGCTGAGCGTGCTAATGTGCTAGTGCAGGTCTCTCTTCATTGTCTTGTAAAGCCACCAGTCCCCCCCATGACAACCCATTAATCCATTAATCCATTAACCTATTAATCCCTCAATTCGTGAGTGGATTAATCCATTCATGAGGGCAGAGCGCTCATGACCCAATTGCCTCTCAAAGGCCCCACCTCTCAATTCTGCCATATTGGGGATTAAATTTCAATGAGAGTTTTGGAGGGGACATTCAAACCACAGCACTCCTTCAAGGGTAGGTTTATTCATTCATTCTTTTCTTCAACAAATATTCTGTTAGTGCCAACTATGTGCAGCTCACTGTGTTAGGCATCCGACGTCAGGAATAGAACAAGTCGGCTTCCCCGCCGTGCTCTCAGGAGCGCTTAATCCGGAGGGGTTTATATATCTACAGATAAATCAGGAACAAGTAAACAAGTGATACAACTTCCAGAGTCACAAGTACTATGAAGAAAATAAAATCTGATGGAGACAGAATGAATGATGGGAAGAACGAGGGAGGAACTCTTTGAGCAGGTGGTGAGCAAAGGCCTGTCCAGGCAAGGGAAATGTCAACCAAATGCACAAATATCTGGGGGAAGGTATTTCAGTCATAGGAGTCCCTGCGGCAAAGTCCCCACGGCAGGAAGACTCAGCACGTTGGGGAAAGAGAAGGGAAGCCCCTGGGGTTGAAGTGTGGGGGTTAAGGGCGGAATCGTCTGAGATGACGTCACACAAGTAGGCAGGGCTGAGGTCTGGGAGGAGGTGGTAAAGTTGGATTTCATCCATTTGCAGCCTGAGCAGGAGACAGATACTATCTGCTGTCTCCTTCAGCAGAGAGGGATTTTAAAAGATCCTTCTGGCACTCTGTAATGCATCCATGGGGTGGGGCTGGGGCATTAGTAAGATGGTCCCCGAAAGACCCGTTGTGGGGAATTTGGGATCTGGCTTCAGGAAGAGCTAATGTCCTGCTGACGGGTTAGACATGGGAGGCGGAGGAGAGAGAAATGGAAGGTAACAAAGAGCAACCCCAGGCCGCGTGCTGGAGAAATTCTATACGGAGTGATAGGGTTAACCGGGAGGGATAAATAGAAAAGCAGCAAGTGGGGACGGGGGGTGTTAAAATCAAAAGTCATATTAAGCATGTTAAATTTGGGGTGCCTATCAGACAATGAACAGAGAGACGGCACAGGTCCACTCAGCCTTATCTACAATTCCAAAATCCACAAAGCTCAGAAAACCAAACGGTGTTGAATAACTCATTGATCAGCAAATTCTGACCTGATAGGAAATGAGGCTATTTACAGATTTTTTTAATCCCGCTTAGGGTGAATATCCACATCTTTTGCTGCAGAAGTATCAATATGTTTGATTGTAGGATGCTACAATAGACCTCCTGGATGTATTAAATTTACACAATTTAAAAATTCTGAATTCTAAAACACACCTGGTGCCCAGAGTTTCAGGTAAGAAATTATGAACCTGAAGGTAATTGGAAATACAAGTCTAGAGCTCCAGGAAGAAGCCAGAGCTCAGGGCTGAAGATAACAATGTGGGGACCAACAGCACAAGAGTGGCATTTAGAGCCTTGGGAGAGACAGTGCACAGAGAAAGGCCCCTGGGATGCGCCGACATTTAGAGGTTGTGCAGAAGAGGTACAGACTTTCACCCTCATTTTACAGAAGTGGACACTGAGGTTTCTGGGGGGAAAGGGGTTTGTAGACGGCTGCACAGCCGTGAAGGAACTAACAGACATCAGCAGGGTCCAAGTTCTGGGCCCCACCCCAGCACATTGAGCTGTGGAGGAGTCAGTGCTAAAACCCAGTAGAGTTAATTGGCCCCTGTGGGCTGAATCCGCTGTATCTGAGCACGTTCGCTCTAAGTTCTAAATTCTGCACAATCCTGGGTGTGGTGGCCCCTCCTGCCAGGCATCACTCAATTCAGCCAATGGAGAAGTGTGCGGCAAGAACAGGAAAGGCACAAACTCTGCTGACCCCTGCTGGGCCGGGCCCTCCCCAAGTGTTACACAAATGAGCCAAAGAGGGCTTCCATGTCGGGATCCCTGGACTGGTTACTTCATCACAGCAAGCTGAGACCCATCAGTTCCAAAGCCTGCTGGAGCCACACTCAAATTTTTACACATCCGGTTGTTTTAAACATAGCCCAAATAAGCAGATTGTTAGCCATTTAGAGCCTATTTGCTTTGCATACTCTGCAAAACTGCACCCAACATCTGCTAACCACGGATTAGAAAAACCCTATTAAGACCCCAAGCTGCTACTACTGCCCTTTGGAGCCCTCGGATCTGCTGGGCTATTGAGCAACATTACCTGGGGGACCATGAACCCCTTCCCAGTGCCCCCTCCCCCAGGGGATCCCTTGCTCTGTTCCTCCTCTGGGTGGAAGCCCCCACACCACAGTCTGTGAATGGCCCCCTGCTATGAGGGATGTCCTAGCATGCAAATCTGTCAAAGCGTCTCCCAAATAAACCTCACGTGTGCTGTTGCATCCTCATGGTCAGATCTTTTTCCTTGGTCAGCCCCCAAATCCCTCAAACTTCCTTCACCAAGGCTGCCAGATCCCCCAGCCTCTGTCCCTACACAGAAGGTCTCAGCCAGGAACTGTGCTGGGACCAGATATTAACCCTGCAGCAGTGAGCAGCTCCCACGCTTGGAGGAGCGTGTGTGCTTTCCAAGAGCTTCTTATGTCTTTCCAACACCCAGGATCATTATACTCATGCTGTAGATGAGCAAGATGTGCGTCTGTCCATCGCACGTGTTCTGAGCACCTACTGCATGCCAAGCTCTGACCAAAGGCCTTGAGGAGTCCCAGTCCAACTGGGGAGACTGACGTTTAAACAAGTCCTTTCAACCTGTGGTGCTTGGATCCTAAGGGGTGAAATTCTCAGAGAACAGGATACCTGAACAGAGTTTTGGGGTAGAAGCATGTGCCAGGAAGATGTGAGAGGAAAGGGGGGCCCTGGCAGGTTTGGGAAGCTGCAGGGGGCTGGGGTTGGCAGGAGGAGAAGGCAGTATGTGCCATGCATGGGAGCACCCAAATCCTGGAGACCCTCCCTGGCCAGACCAGGAGTTGGAGCATCTGCAGGTTTTTGGCAGGGGGACAATGATTATCTGTGTGCTTAAGTCTGGGGACTGGTGGGGTGGGTCGGCCCCTCAGAAGTCTCTCTGACATTCCACTTGCCCATGGAGATATCATGTCCACCATCAGTCCAGGGCCTGGGGCCTCCGTGCCCTGCCCAGGCCTTGGGAGAGACACAGGTCAGGTCTCTGCAGCTCTAGGACGCTCAGCAGTGCCCACCTCCCAAATTCTGCTCACTACACGATCAGCTTGCCAGGGGGCTAAAAATAGTCCAACCTTAGTCACCATCACTGGTGTGGAGGGTGAGGGGAGGCCAGAGCAGATGAGCTTGGGGAGCCCCCAGGTCCCAGCTGTGCAAGCAAGACCCAGTTTCAAGGCAGGTAATTTCCAGAAAAGGTGGCTTCCTGGAGTTCAGGGACCAACATATGACCTACTTCCCCCCCAATCCCTCCCACAAAACAGGGATGTTTCAGGAGGGAGCATTCCCCTCCTCCTGCAATTTTATTAAAACAATTCATTGCACGCCTGCCCCTGGCCGGTCTCCTCAGGCCCCTGGGCCTTTGGGCCACTCCTGTGCCCTGTCCTGGCTGAACACAAGGCCAGGCCACCCAAACAGTCATGGGTCACTTTTGTGCGCTGTCCCTTCCACGGCAACAGCCACCCACCCCAGTCCATGTGAGGAGGTGACTAGAAGGGAGAAGAAGGAAGTAGGGTGGTACTGCAGCAATCAAGATAAACAGAAGTGTCATGGAGGGACACTGTGCCCACAGCCACTGCCCCCTCCCCAGCAAAGCCGAGGAGCGAGAGGTTCCAAGAGAACCCCTCACAGACTAGGGACGCCCCCGGAGAGGGAGCCTCGCACCTTCCTGCCTGGCTAGAGGCTGGGTGAGCTAGAAGCCGCAGGGCCCCTGTGAGCTAGCCCAGAAACAATGGGATTGTGGGGAGACACTTCTGGGAGTGTACCCCAGAGTTTGGGGGCTGAATGTGAACCTGGAAGCCAGTGTGTGCTGCTGGCTTGAAGATTTCTGAAGGCAGAATACTTGTTGAAGTTTATAATGATGGCAAGACATGGTGAGGGCACACGCCACCCAGGTCTCTGTGCTCCTTGGGAGGCAGAGCATCAGACCCCGGCAGTTCCCAGGCTTCATGTCAGGGAGTCTCAGGGGTTAGAGGAGGAGGAGGCAAGACCTGTGGGGAATCCCAGGTGGCTGCTGGACACAGACAGGTAAAACCCCACCCAGGGAGGAGTCTGGGGTGTGGACCCTGGCAGGGCTAAAGGGCTTTTGGCTGTCCCCCCTTAGGGAGTCTCCAAAATGGAGACGTCTAGGGCATGTCTTACAAGTGAGGTATTGACTGGCCCTTTGTTCTGGGATATCTTTTCAGGATGTTTAGATAAGAAACAGCCTTGAAAGAAAGATGGCAACCCTCCAAAGCAAAAGACAGGCACACTTACAGTCCAGTAAAATAAAGATGAGGTCTCACTCCGGAGCAAAGGGTAGGCATGTTTACACTCATTTTGAGAGATTCGGGTTCTGAAGTTCAGGACTCCTCTCTTATAGTGCAACCCACTGCACACACAGGTGTCATCTGGCCTTCTGCATGTTGACCTATGAGAACTGGGGCTCAGAGAATAGCCACAAAAATGCTGATTCTCTGGCTATTGCCATTGCTATGAATAATAAACTGTCCTTCACCTCTGATCCAGGAGTCTCCTGTCTTTTACTGGCATCCGTGAAACTGTGGCAAACTAACATGTTAGCTTGTAGCTAGGACAAAATCTCAAAGCCTTCACAATTCTTGGCACTAACCCCCTGCCCACCCCTAAAGGTGTTAAGGAGAGGAAGAGCCATCCCAGAACCAGACTACACCCCCTGTGCCATGATGGAGGGAAGAGAAGCAAATAAGCAGAACCTGGACCTTCCAGGCCTGGCTGCTCTGGGAGGAGGGGAAGGAGGACTTTGATCAGCTCAAACTGGAGTTTCAAACTGCTCTTGACTGGCTGTAAATAATTGCAACAACCAGAGAGCTAAATGACCCACTTGAAATGCTGTTAAGACCTAGGAAAGGGCGATCTGAGAGCTGAAAGTAGTGGTGGGGAGGGAAAAAATCTGACCGCAGGAATTACACTCTGCTGAACTGAAATGCTGCATTCATAGTCTTGTCACCGTGATGTCCCAGAACAAGCCATTCCTTCTAAGGAAGCCTCGCAGATCCACCCTCAATGTGCCCTCCTCACAGCCATGTGCTAGGAGAGGCCCTGGTGCTCAGCCCTAGCTATGTTCTTGGCCCCTCTTCCTCACCACTGAAATCCTCCACTCTGCTTCTCCCTGAAGCCCCTGTGCAATGATGAAGCCCTTCTCCCACAGCCCAAGTACAACCTCCCTCCTTCCTTCCCTCCCTTGGATGAGGCAGCAAGTTTGTCACTCAGAGTGGGATGGGGTCATCAGCGTCAGGGTCCCTCCCAGTGAATGAGCAGTGGCCCCCACCCTGTCCCCAGCCCTAGAGTGACCTCCAGCAGAAGGTCAGCTGCTGTCCCTCCACCCTGTCCTCTACTGCACTCTGCTCTCAGGCAAAGCCCTAAGTGATGATGATGTCCCTGGGCTTCGGAGTCTCCCAGATGCACCACCGTGTTCTTGAGTGGCAACAGCTAACACTTAGGGACATCCTATCACGTACCAAGCACTTTCTTAAGGCTTTATACTCACCATTTTTATCCTCCTAAAAACCCGCAGAGGTGCAGACTAGCATGACCCTCACTTGGCAGGTTAGGAAACAGAGGCACCAGCAAGTGAGGTGATTGGACTGAGGCACACAGCTTGGCAGCACCAAAGGAAACATAGGTATCTGAGGCCAGTGCCCTTAACCACAGCGCCACGCTGCCTCCCAGGACAGCCAGGATGCCTCGCTGCGGCCAGGCCCTGAATGTGCTCCTGCTCTTGACAACTGTTTCTGATAGTCTAATTCTTCCAGGACACTAACGCAGGTCGTTGCTCATGGGATCTGGATTCCCTGTAAACAGACGCTCTCATTTCTTGCCAGCCAAATGGGACATCAGGGTCCCCGTCACATGTCATCGGCCCGGCTGCTGCTCTAACCTCAGGGACAACCTGCCAGGCCTCTGCACCACAGACCGGAGCAGTGTCCGCTCTCTCCTCACCCTTGCCGCTCGGGGCTCCCTGCTGACCCCGGCTGCCAGCATCTGCATCCCTTCGCCTAGGGGTCTGTGCCGGCTGCCAGAGCACAGAGGTGCTGGGGAAGGAAGTCCCCTAGGGAAGCCCCCAGCCAATGACAGGAGGTGATGGACATGCACCCTGCCTCCCTCACCCCCTGAGTGGGGTAATTCTGAGGAACTTTGAGGCCAGTGTATTCTGCCAATGTATTCTGCATTGGCCCCAGAGTTCCTCAGAGGGAGCGAATCCAAGTGCCCACAGTGCTGACTTGCTGGACAGCCAAGGCTCCTTCCCTTCCAGCTCTCACCTCCCACGTCCTGCCAGTGTGGCCTGGGATCACCTCCCAAAGAATCAAGTCTTTGTCTCAGGGTCTGTGGATCCCAAACAAAGGCAACCTGCCTCTCCTCCTCCCGCCCGATCGGAATAGAAGTGGACGCTGCCCCTCTGCCCCCTTAAGCCCCCTCCTCCCCACCTTCCTCCCCACCGTCCTCCAGCCCCAACTGTCCAGCTCCTCCTCAGCTCCTGTCGTGGAGAGGCCCCCCTGGCAGCCCACACTCACCCTCCCTCTTGCCCCAGAGAAAAGCCCCTGTCGGACAGATGAGGAAACTGAGGTGCAGGAAGATATAATGGCCATGTAGGGCTGGAACCAGCCAGAGCTGTCCCCACTGTCCACCATCCATCTGTCCCCACCACCATGGGGGCAGGAAGAGTGTGTGGGACTTCTGGGACCTGAGTCACCTCCTCACCCAGCGTCTCTAATTCCTGAATAGCATGTGAGTCATTTCTCCCTCTTGCCCACCCACCTGTCCCACCTTTCCAGGCCCGGCATGGCACACAGGGTCCCCCTGCATGGGCGCCTCGACCCAGAGCATGCCCAGGGCTGAGGTGCCATCCATCCTTCCTGCCGGGATGCCAACCCATAGCTATGCCTGGCAGGGATCTGTAGGGGCAAATTAAAACTTGAGTAGCATTTTTTTTTCCCTTCTATGACTCCTGGCACCTTAAAAATCTCTCATCTAATTTGTTTTTAAACTTGAATTTCATTTGATTGTTTTCAACCCATTGCCATAACCTCTGAGATTCTGCTGAGTTCTTCCCATTATTCTTAGTGGTATTTATGCTCCCTCCCAATTTAATATTCTCTCTGAATTTAATTAACATGCTATTTATCCAAATCATTACAAAGGTTGTCAGGATTGCTCACGGTGATTGCCTCCGTCAGCCAGCTAAGTCTTCTGCCGGCCCTGACAGCGGAGGTCACAGCTTTTTGGACAGGGTGGCTGAGGGGAGCTGCTCCAGCTGTATCGAGGTCATCCGACCATCCACACTGCGTTCCTGCCCCACCTCCGTCCATGTGGTCAACTCTCTTAACCACAGGCTTTTCCTCTGTGCAGTGAGGACAGTGGCACCTGCTGCTCACTCTGTGTGTGTGTGTGTGTGTGTGTGTGTGTGTGTGTGTAGGGGAGCAGGAGTGTGGGAGACAAGGAGGATGTGTGACAGCAAGCAGCAGCCAGGAGCTGGGACGGAGGAGAAGGTCAGTACACGTTTACTTCTTCCGCGTTCCTCTGAACCCAGGGCGGATGTGCACTGCAGGCCTGGGTGAGTCTTTCCACTTCTGCTGTGGCAAATGGGGTGGTTAAGGAGATCACTGGAAGGGCATGGATTTGTCACATCCCTCCCAAAACTGTACCAGGCATGAAGCAGCCCCTGAGCAGGCCCACTTACAGGACATGCAGTTCTTAGGGTAATTTCTGAAGTGGACCATTCCAGTGGGTGCTCCAGGAAAGCACTTGTCAGTTTTGCCCCTTCCAGCAGCCCCAGCAGCTTGCAACGCCTGGCACACACTCTAACAGCCCCCAAGTCAATGTCCACAGCCCCTTTCTTCTTCGATAACCCAACCCCTGGATTCTAGCTGGACCCCAGCTCCCCTTGTGGCGGGCTGTGGCCATTTAACCAAGTTCTGGTCAATGGAACACATGCAAGTTTCAGGATATGTCCTTACAAAAGGGATATGCCTTCCTCTCCTCCTTCCCCTTTCCCCACTGTCCAGAGTGTGGACTTGAGGGAAGGCATGGGACCAGCCAGCCTGGGCTAAGCGAGGGATGCCACAGGCTGAAGACAGCAGAGCAGAAAGAGAGGAGTCTGGGCACCAACATTGTCAGGCTGCACAGCAGCCCTGGACCACCTGCCTGGGTGTCTACATGGGAGGGAAATCAGGTGCTAGCATATTAGGGCACCAGGTTTTACTTTGTACTTTTTTGTTACATCTGCCTAACCTGTATCATAACCATTACAGTGGGTGTTCAATAAATATTCATTGACCGAATAGCAAACTTTGGAAATAGTGAAGTTATTCTAGATGAAAGTCACAGTAAGAATGAACTGTACCTTGTATTAGAATTAACTTCAGGAAACTGACTTCTGGGATGGAGGAATGAAGAACACAGTGGACTCTCTCCCCAAAAGACAACCATTCACCTGGAGAAAGTTACAAAAATAATAATTTAAAGCCTATGGAAATTGTCCTGACAGCATACAGCAGATGGAGAAGCATTTATTCAAGAAAGTCTACTAAATCTACGTAAGAACAGGGAAAGTCTGTGGACACAACTGGCTCTGTCCCCTAAACCCAAGCTCTGTCTTAGAGGAACCACTCCAGGAACTCGAAGGCAAATGGGTCCTGCCAAGAAGATAGGGATCCCCTCTGCCCAAAAAGCAGTCTAGGGCTGTGGTTCCACTCTGGGAGGGTCAGGCCACCATTGTTTCTCCTGGTTACAAAGCCCTATTCAGGGTGGGCATGGCCAAGATGACAGGCTTCCTGCACCAAGCATGTCTTTTTATTCTGATGTTTTGACATCTGGGACCTTAGTAACTCTGGGAAGACTGCGCCTCCCAGGGCTAACAAATTCCTGGAGATAGTAAATGACTCGCTGCTGCAAAATGTAGGTTTTATTATTATTCAGGTATGGGGAGGCCAACAGATCAGGAGATCACTGCCATTGAAAAGATGGTTTGTCCCCAGACGAGGGGCCCCCACACCATGCAGAGCCACATAGGGAAACACCAGGGCTGGTCAGCAGCAGGGGAGTGAGGGGAGACATGGTCAAGAGCCTTTACTGTGGTTCCCATGGCAAGGAATGGGTGAGGCGGGGTGAACAGGCTTAGGAACGGCTAGTTTGAATAATTCCAAGGGGATATGATCCTAGTGTATTAGGGCAGGGGAACATCAGTCCAGGTATAAGAGTCCCACAGAGGAGCTGGGGACTCTGGATTGATTGGTTTGCTTATGAAAGGCTGCTCCAGGGCAAGTTCTTCACTATCTGTAGGAATTAGCTAGCCCCAAGAGAAGCAATCTCCCCAGTTACTAAGGCCCCAGATGTCAAAATGTCAGAATAAAAAGACATGCTTAATACAATTGGCCCTGTGATGTTCTGACATCCTATTAAGGAAACCTTAAGATGATAGTGGAGACTTGAGAGAGTAAGGCATAAGCTGCTCCAACAGAACAGAAAACAGTTCAGAATGAGAGCAGAAAGGAGCAACACAAGACTACATTGTGAAGAGTCGTCACAGGCTGGCTCATGCATAACTACCTTTCATATACACCATTAGCCAAGAAAACAGATCTGAGATTTTCAGGGTCTCTAACAATACCTTAGTGGAGTTGTGAAGTGTGTTAAAGTATGAGTTTGATACTATCTTGGTGTATTTCTCAGGTCAAGGTGGCAGGTCCGGCAGTTACATTGCTGGAGGGTATGACCTGATAGTTTGGTGAAGTGTATATGAAGACTGGTGGTGTCTGTGTGTGACCAAGGGCAAGGCGTGGTTGTGGGGTCACGGGTGGAGACGCAGGGGAGGAGGTCGTGGTGCGGAGCTGGAGGTGGGAGTCGAAGGCCCCGGGGAGTGGGTGGTCCTGATCTCAGGCAGGTGCCTCCTGGGGGAAGCAATAGTGTCAACTAATTTCTAGAGTGGCACAGACAGTAATACCCCCACAAGGTTTCCCCGCAGGCGTGGGATTGTAAGGGAATGTGTTTTGGCAGAGAGCAAGGAGTGTGAACAGCATCCCTAATCTCAGGGAAGAAAAGCAACAGACGCGCCACGTCCAGTCGGTCAGCCCCTCGGGAGAGGGGTCCGCAGGCATCGCAGAGGCAGAGGGTGTCATGTCCAGTGCTGTCGTCTCCGTCACAGGGGCAAAGTCACCTCCGAGAGGTCTTGGGCTGGGGTGATGTCACCTCCAGCTGCGAGCTTCAGGGGCAACGTCACCTGGGGTGCGGGTCTGGGGTACCCTGGAGGTACCCTGGAGGTAAGAGCTTGTCCGCGAAGATTGTGTGTGCCGGCAAGCTGCCGAGGCGCCCCCGGGGAGCCTTCCGTTTCCTACCCCCGCGTCTAGCAGGCTGTTTGCTTTCCTCTTTTTCTTTTTCCCTTTTTCTCTTTTAGAGTTTTAGTTTCTGTCTCTGACAACTGACAGTGTGAAACTCCTAGGCAATTACAGGAAAAGTGGGAGGGGAAAGGCCCTGAGCTTGTCCTTCTCGGGCTCTCCAGTCCACCGCCGCGCTGCCCCTGCAGTCAGAGAGCTCCGGCATGGCGCAGTCTCCCTGGGGCAGGGCAGCCAGCCCCCACCCCATCTCCCAGCCCCCCGTCTCCCAGCCCCCCCATCTCCCAGCCCCCCATCTCCCAGTCCCATCACACCCCAGCCCCCACCTGAAGTACGAGTCCCTTGTCTTGTCTTTTTTCTTTTTCTTCTTTTTGAACAAGATCTGTTAGAATGGCCTGTACCTCTAGGTGGGTAAAATTTCCCCCCCCCCTTTGTTGTTGTTGTTATCAGTGATGGTGTCCACTGTCTGTCCCAGACCATTTTTTCTTTTTCTTTTCTCCTTTGAGTGTTTAAACTGATAAATTCCTGGTGGTGCCAAGTAGCCCTGTCCAGAGGCAGCAGCCTCCCTCCCTAGAATGTCTCCATGGACCTCTGGGGGGTCTGGATCTACTTCCAAGAGAGCAAAAGTGGCCTCATCTGTATTGTTGAAATTCTGGGTTTTGAGGCCCTTGACAAGATGGTAAACAGTGGTGCTCAATTAAGGCTCATGTGTGTTGTCAGGCATTTTACATGACCCTCAGGGGGCTCGGGTGGGGCAGGGATAAAATGTTCTCTCCCCCTTCCATGTTCATCAGGGATTATGCCACCAACCCTGTGGGTGTTGGTAAACTAAGTTTAGCCTAAAGCTGCCTTCTTACATATTTTAAGTTCAGGCTAAATGTTTCTTTGTATTTATGTTACTGAACCGAACTGGCCTCCACTCACCTGGTGCATAAAGCCAAACACTGATGCCAAGATTTGCAGCAAGAGAAATTGGCACTTATTGCATGGTGCCAAGCAAGGAGAATGGACAGCTAATGCTTAACACCCAAGCTCCCTGATGACTTACAAGCCAGGGTTTTTAAAGGCAGGGGCACATTTCAGGAAAGCGGAAGTTGCAGGCAAAACCATAAGTCAATACATGGAGGTTATATATTGGCTTGGCCCAAAAAAAGTGGGATATCTTGAAGGTGGGCTTACAGGTCACAGGAAGATTCAGAGAATCCTTGATTAGCAGTTGGTTAAGGAAGCAAGGTCTTGTCTAAAAACTTGGGGTCAGTGGAAAGGAATGTTAAGGTTTGGCCTGTGGGTGTGACCCTCTCCAGTCCCTCAGGAAGAAATTTAGAACAAAGGATGGCAGTGAGAATTCATTCCTCAGTTCCCCTTTATCTGAGGTCTATGTGACAGTGGTTGGCATTTTCCATCTGATGGAGGTTTCTGAAAACAACTCAAGAACATATGTTAAGATGTTATCTTCTAGCTTCCAAAGGGAACCAAAACACCTAGTGACATTGGCTTGCTTGGGGGACCATTGTTATTACTATCTTCTTGCTTGTCAAGTTGCCTGTTTACTTTTCAAGGCTAGCTAGGTGCCTGGAATTTCCCTTGAAGGGACTTAAGATTTTTCCTTTATTTTCATGCTTGGGAGGCCCAGCTGGCCCCTCAGAGGGATCCCTGCTCCATCTAACTTAATGAACTTTATCCTAACTGGATGTGCAAACAGACTGCAGCCTATTCTTGCACCAGTCACTGAGTCTTGGCCAATCACAGGCAGCCAACTATTCCAACTGTGTTCGAATAAGGAAAGCGCTGGGCTGTAACCAATCCAGCTGTTTCTGTACCAAACTTCCACTTTGCGGTACATCACTATCCTTTTTCTGTCCATAAACCCTCTCTACCATGTGGCAACAATGGAGTCTCTCTGAACCTATTCTTGTTCTGAGGGCTGCCTGATTCACTAGCCATTCTTTGCTCAATCAAACTCTGTTAAATTTAATCTGTCTAAAGTTTTTCTTTTAACAGTGTGATTCCTTATACCCTAGTGGGTGAGGGGATGAATTGCAGAGTAACAAGGCAAGCAACAACACAAGAGCTCACCTCCAGGCATGGTCCTGGAAGTGGCTGCCCTCACGCTGACTCCATGTGTGGTTTCCAGCTCACGAGCACCTCCAAAGAGCACTCTCCACCTCACTCCTTTCAGAGGGATCTTTTGTAAATTTGGCCAGTCAATCAAAAATGGAAGCATTGTCCCACAATCTGAACAGGTAACACAGCTCAAAACGGAAGACTCAGGGAAGACTCAGCTATTGAAAACTGTCAACCAAGAACCTTATTGCCAGCAAAAATGTCTTTAAAATATGAAGGAGAAATGTCTTTACATTCCCAGATAAACAAAACATTGGAGAATTTGTTGCTAGCAGAGATGCCCTGTGAGAAACACTAAAGGAAGTTCTTCAGGCTGAAAGCAAGTGAAACCAGGCAGTCATTCTAATGACATATTTTTTAAAAAGAGTACCAGTGAAGATAGTTATATAGGTAACTATAAAATATGACATATTTTTATATTTCTTTCCTTTTTTCTCTTAACTGATTATGAGCAATTTCATAAAACAGTATGTATACAATAATATTGTTGGACTACTAACAAATAAAAATGTAATATGCTTGACAATAACAGCACAACAAACTTGTATGGAGTAAGGACATATAAGTAAGGACATCAGATGGTAAGTTGAAGTCACAGGAGGAAGTGAAGAGAAATGAACTTGAAACAGGCAATGGATTCCTAGATACGTGTCTTAGTTCATTTTCTGTTGCTTATAACAGAATATCTGAAACTGGGTAATTTATTTAAAAAAGGAATTTATTTCTTTCAGTTATGGAGTCTGAGAAGTCCAAGGTCAAGGAGATGCATCTGGTGAGAGTCTTCTTGCTGGTGGGACCCCTGCAGAGTGCTGAGGCAGTGCAGAGCATCACATGGAGAAGGGTCTGGACATGCTGACATGCTCATCCAGGTCTCTCTTCTTCTTCTGAGGAAGCTGCCAGTTCTACTCCCATGATAACCCATTAATTTATTAATCCATGAATGCACTAATCCATTCATGATCTAACCACCTTTTAAAGGCCCCACCTTTCAATACTTCCACATTGGGAATTAAATTTCAACATGAGTTTTGGAGGTGACATTCAAACCATAGCATTATGACACAAAAACACAAGCCACAAGAAAAAAAAAATAAATTGGACTACATCAAAATTAAAACTTTTATGCTGCAAATGATACTATCAAGAAAGTAAAAAAAAAAAACAGAATGGGAGAAAATATTGGCAAATCAAATATCTGATAAGGGGCTAATATGCAGAATATATAAAGAACTCTTGAAACTAAATAATAAAGTCAAATAACCCAATTTAAAAATGTGCAAAGAATTTGAATAGACATTTCTCCAAAGAAGATATACGAATGGTCAGTAAACCTTGAAAAGATGCTCAACTTCATTAATCATTAGAGAAATGCAAATCAAAACCACAGTGAGGTCTCACTTCATACCCATTGGGATGGCTATAGACAAAAAGACAGATAGTAACAAGTGTTGGTGAGGATTTGAGAAATTGGAATCCTAATACATTGCTATGGGAATGTAAAATGGTACAGGTGCTTTGAAAACAGTTTGGAAGTTACTTAAACAGTAAAACAGAGAGTTATTATATGACTTAGCAATCCAATCCTAGTTACATACCAAAGAGAAATAAATGAAAACAGACGCCATACAGAAACTGTTGCATGAATGTTCATAACAGCCAAAAAATGGAAACAACTCAAATGTACATCAACTAAGTGGATAATTAAAATGTGGTATATCCATACAATGGATATGATTTGGCAATAAAAACAACCAATATATGCTACAACATGGGTGACTCTTGAAAACATTAAGTGAAAGAAGCCAGTCACAGAATACCACATATTGTATAATTCCATTTATATGAGAAGTCTAGAATAGGCAAATTTATAGAGACAGTAAGTAGATTAGTGGTTGTCTAGGGCTGCAAAGGGTAGGGGAGAAAGAGGATTTTCTTCTCCTGAGTGGCCCTAAGAAGACTTCCCATGACCACTATAATGTTCTTTTTAAATCTTTCAAAAATCCCTGCCAACTTACATCCCTGATAGTAAATATTACTATCATCCCCATTTATACATTGGAAATTGTTGCTTGGATAAGTTAAGGAGCATGTCCAGGTCATATATTTTGTAAGGGGTAGAGCTTGGTTCAGACCCACTTCTAAATCTAAATTCCCTGACACTATGGCTCCACACAGAACAATCCAGCCCCACGTCTCTAGTCCTCCCATAAACCTTTACCTCCACAGCCACAGGGAAAGGAGCGGCATGCCCAGGGTCTAGTGCCTGCTTGGTCTCCACAGGGCAGCCTTTGGGAGTTGTCTGTTATTCTCAAGTATTTTTTAAAATATGTTGATGCTTTAAAAAAATGACAATAATCAAGATTGTAGGGGTCTCCTGGCTGCCAAGTTCAAGAGAACTGGAGTGTCAGTGACTGTGAACCTTCCCCACGCTCTGGACTGAAGGCAGGTGAGAGATCTCTGGAGCTCCATGGAAGCACCAGCCACTGGGACACTCTGAAAGAGGAAGCCAGGCTTCGTTGGATAAAGTGGACCGACGTCAAAAGGGAAAGCTCCTCTGGGGATGACATCCAGCCACCATCTCAACCACACGTCAGCCCAAGATAATGGTGTATTGGTCAGGGAGACAGAACCAATGGGATAAATAGAGGCACAGGGAAATGAGGAGGATTTATTACGGGCCTGGCTCACACGACTGCAGAGGCTGAGAAGTCCCCCGACAGGTGGCCAGTGGGATGGAGGACCAGGCAAGCTGTGGCGTGGCTCAGTTCAAGTCCAAAGGCCTGGGAAACCGAGGGGCCACTGGTGCAGGTTGGGAGTCTGAAGGCTGGAGGACCCGCAGTTCCAGTGAGCAGGAGAAGGGTGTCTCCCGGAGTTCCAGAAGAGGGAGTGAGTTCACCTTTCCTCTGTCTTTTTGTCTTATCCAGGCCCTCAACTGAGTGGATGGTGCAGCCTACACGGGGTGAGGAGGGATTTTCCTTTCTCAGTTCACTGATTCAAATGCCAATTTCTTCCAGAAACACCCCCACAGGCATAGCCAGAATAATGCTTTACCAGCTACCTGGGTGCCTTAACCCAGTCAAGTTGACACCTAAAATTAACCATCATGTGCCTAGATCCCTGACACAAGAAATCTGTCCATCGCACAGGCAGTGCCAGCAGCGGGTCCAGCACCACCTCCTCCAACCTTCTCATGCGGGCGGCTCACCCATCCCAGAGAAGGACTAGCATGAGGTGAACGAGGCACTCGCTTCGGGCACAAAATTTAAGGGGGCAGCAAAAACTCAGTAATCAAGATAAATATTTTAATGCAATATTTTTTAAAATCTAAATTAATGCAAAAAATCACAATGAATAAAATATCAAAATGGAAACAAAGATGGGATCCAAATTCCTGAGTTTTCCTCTTGTCTCAGCCTCCAACGTGACTCGGCCGGGTGCCGTCTCTGAGGGGCCCAGAGCCAAAGAGAGACCAGCGAGGGGCGTTTGGGCCTCCAGGACATCATTTGTTCTGTGTGAAAACTGATGAAAAGGAAACAAAGGAAGGTGGAAATGGTAACTTTCTAATGGGAGAACTCAGGCAGCCCCAGAAGGGGTGAGGCCAGAATGTTCCCAAACCTGCATATCCCCCCCTCCCCGAACACTCACAAGACGAAAACTTCTTTCAGACACGGACAACCTCTCCACATGGATCCACCTATGTAACCCTCATAACAACCCAAGGTGTTCAGTGTTCCCACTGTGCCCATTTTATAGATGAGGAAATGGAGGCCTGAGGTATTCCCACAGCCACGCAGCTGGCAAGCAGAGGACAAAGACTAGACCCCAGGCTCCTGCTTTCAGCACCCACACCACACTGTCACCTCATGCATGGCCACAGTCCCACCCTCCATGGAGCCACTCCAGGTCAGCCTCCACCCTGCACACTGGCCCACACCACTGTACCTGGGCCTCTGGCTTCTGAGTTCCTTCTCATCCGCTTCCCAGACATGGGCTTGTTGAAGGACCTGCGCTGATTAGGTTAGGGAGTGGCCAGAGAAAGGGTCTGGAAAGCAAGTGCCTTCCCATTTGACCAAGGAGACAAAGACTACTGGGTCCAGGGAGCCAAAGGGGCACTGAGGATGAAGGGTCCCCACAACTCTTGAGCTGAACACAGCCGTCCTCCATGCCCGGGTAGTTCCTGACCCATCACTGGTGCACGACAAGTGTTTGTTGAACTGTCAGTGAGTTAACACAGGGGTTCCCAACCTCAGCACTGTTGACAATCAGGCGGGATAGTTCTTTGTTGCAGGGGCTGTGCTGTGCACTGCAGGATGTTCAGCAGCATCACTGGCCTCTACCCACTAGAAGCTAGTAGCCCCTTCCATTTGTGACAACCAATAATGTCTCCAGATATTGCCAAATGTCCCCTGGAAGGCAAAATCACCCAGCTGGGAGTCACCGTGTTAATGAATCAGAGAATGAAAAAATGAACAGCTATTGGCCATCTTAAAGGAGAAGGGGGGCCCAGTCTGGCACCCAGATGAGAGTGAACCCAGATGAGAGTCAGTGTGCAGGCAGAAGGCCCCAAACGTCTCTATTAGGAGGCCGAGATCAAGTCACTGTGACTGCATTTCCCAACTCATCAAATGGCCTATCCATACCAAATTTGCAAAGTGTGACACTTTCAGCAGCAACAAATGACCGATCAGGGACCCAGCCCAGGGCTGCGAGCTCTGTCACTGTTCCATGCGGCTGCCTGACTTACGCCGGGGCCAGAAACAATTCACTACTTCTCCTTAAAAGAGCAATTTCCCCTTAGAGTGATGGATGGCCTGCCATTCCCCAGCCACAAACCAACCTTATTTTCCATGCTTCACACTGCTGCTCCACTCCAGGGCTTTACGGTAAATTAATCAACAATTGAGAGCAGGTTGTGGAAAGATGCAGGGTGGAGAGAACAAATCTCCAAATTCAAAGAGATAAGGCCAATCAAGTTGTTTCTGGGCTCTGCCTCCTGCCAGCCAGTGCTAGCTGTTGTCCAATTAAGAAAGGCAGAGACACGCAAGCCTCATGAATTTGAGACATGTCCCCAGCTGAAGTTGGTCTTTCTGCTAGTCCTTGAAGTTTCCTGTAAAGGAAGGAGTATGGAAACCACAACAGGATACCATTTAACACCCTTCAGGTTGGCAAAAATTAAGTCTGACGATACAAAAGTTGGTGGAAATTTGAAGCGATGAGAGCTCTTATTCACCTGGTGGGCATGTAAACTGAGAAAAGCACCGTAGAAAATGATTTGTTACTATTCTGTGACCTGAATGTGCACATGCCATATGGCCCAGCCATTCCCTTTCTAGATATGAAATGGAAGCCAGCAGAAACATATGCATAGGTTCACCAAGGGACATGCGGAAAATGCAGTGCTGCTCACAGAGCACAAAGATGGGAACAACCCAAACATCCATCAGTAGTAGAATGAATAAACAAAATGCCATATCAAACATAGACAAATTTCATAAATGTAGTATTATATGAAAAATCAGGCCAAAGGAAATAGCTACAGAATCATTCCATTTACTATAAAGCTAAAAATCTGCAAAACTAAACATCATAGTGTTTAAAGATCCACTGATATGTAATAATACTATGAAATTACAACAACTCCAAAAAAAAAAGTAAAGGATAAACTCAATTTCAAAAAAGTGATTGCAATTACAAATGAGTTACCCAGGGGGCTTCAGAGTTATTGGTAATGTTCTATTCCTCAAGCTGGGTAGTGGATACACAGGTCTTCACTGTGGTATTGTTATTACTTAAATCACATATGCAGACATTACTATATATTTGTTCATATGATTGAAATGTTTCCTAACCACAAAACTTAAGAAGTGTGGATGAAATGGCAGAAGGAATGTTTAGCCTGCTCAGAGATGTTCCAGATGAGTTCAGAGCCCCCCAAAAAGAAACGCACCCTGTAAAAGTGGGCATGCCCTCCACACAACAAAGGTCCAATGACTGCTCTAGTATGCGATCATCTAGCCAGCTAGGGGGTGTGCTCTCAGGAGTCCACGGAATGTCTGAAACTAAAGGAAATGTGGAAGGGGCATTTTAGAATCTCTGCTGCCTCTGAATCTCCTTTATGGAGCACATATGGCTTCGTAGCCCCAATGAGCATAGACTATGTGTCAGACAGTTACCACGAGTTATGTGCTTCTCACAACAATCCTGCAAGGGTGGCTTCATTATACCCATTTTACAGATGAGAGAACTGAGGCTGAGAGAGCTACTTGACCAAGATTACACAAGTATTAAAAAGAGCAGACAGGTTTCAAACTGCAGTCTGTCTGATGCCAAAGCTTGACTTCTTTCCAACACTCTAGGCTGCCTGCTGAGTGTCATCATTCACTAACTCCCTTCCCACCTCCCACAAAACACCCCTTCTTCTCAGTCTGTTTCACACAAGCTCAAATTAAAAAGAAACAACTTTAATTCACCCAGCCCAGCTGCCAGGCTAGTAGCATAACTGAGCAGTAACCAGATGCTGTAAATAACAAGAAGTGATCATAGAGGAAGAGTGCAGAAGAAGTGTACCCTGTTTCTACTCAGCAAAACAAAATGAAAAGTTCTTTTCTCCTTTGTAAGAAAGAGGCATGAAGGGATGTAACCCTCCCAGGAGCCACAGCAGACACCCTGGTGGTAACACTGGTGAGTGCTTCTTGTGGGGAAAAACACTGTCTCAGCCACACCATCACAGCAGCCTCGTGAGCTGAGGGCATCCACATGCAACTAGCCCCCAGAGACACTGCCCTAGAGTGGCCCCCCTGATGGTGGTCTCCACCTTTCCAACCCAATAGAGTCCACATTAATAATCCTAGATTATTTGCCAAGCACCACACTGGCATTACCAAATGGGAGCCTGGCCATGTCTCCTTTGGCTCTCTAATGTCTTCATTTAATACTCCTCAATAAGGCAAATGAAGTTTTCCACAGTCTTTCTTACCTCATTTCCCACCATGTAGATGTCTGCGGGAAAGGACTGCAGGCAGAGGAAACAGGAGCCATTCCTCAGCAGTTGGAGACACAGAAAGGGGATGCAGTGGATGGAGTGAGTGAGCAAGAAGGAAAGTAGAGGGAGAGGAGGCCAGAGAGGTAAATGACATTAATAACAAAAGAACTATATGGAAGATTAATGAAACAAAAAGTTGGTTCTTTGAAAAGATAAACAAAATTGACACACCTCTAGCTAGATTAACCAGAAGCAGAAAAGAAAGGATCCTAATAAGCTCAGTCAGAAATGAAAAAGGAGAAATTACAACTGATACCATGGAAATACAAAATATCATCTCTGAATTCTATAAAAATCTCTATGCACACAAACTTGAAAACATGGAGGAAATGGACAAATTCTTAGAAACACCAGCCTCCCTAGGCTCAATTAGGAAGAAATAGAATTCCTGAACAGACCAATATCAAGTACCAAAATTGAAGCAGCAATAAAAACCTTCCTAAAAAAAAAAAAGTCCCAGACCAGATGGTTTCACACCCAAATTTTACCAGACCTGCAAAGAAGAACTGGTGCCTGTCCTGCAGAACTTATTCCACAACATCGAGAAGGAAGGAATCCTCACCAACATGTTTTACGAAGCCAGCATCACCCTGATACCAAAGCCAGGAAAGGACTCAATAAAAGAAGAAAACTACAGACCAATATCCCTTATGAATATAGATGCAAAAATTCTCAATAAAATCCTAGCAAATTGAATTCAGCTGCTCGTCAAAAAAGTAATCCATCATGATCAAGTGGGCTTCATCCCAGTGATGCAGGGATGGTTCAACATATGCAAATCTATAAATGTAATTCACCACATAAATAGAAGTAAAAACACAGATCATATGAACCTCTCAATAGATGCAGAAAAAGCATTCGACAAAATTCAGCACCCTTTCATGATTAGAACACTTAACAAAATAGGCATAGATGGGACTTACCTCAAAATGACAAAAGCCATATACAACAAGCCCACAGCCAGCATCATATTGAATGGGAAAAAATTGAAAGCATTTCCACTTAGAACTGGAACCAGATACGGTTGCCCTCTATCACCACTGCTATTCAACATAGTACTGGAAGTCCTAGCCAGAGCAATCAGACAAGAGAAGGAAATCAAGGGCATACAAATGGGGGCAGAAGACGTCACACTATCACTCTTTGTTGATGATATGCTCTTACATCTAGAAAACCCCAAAGATTCTGCCAAGAGACTACTGGAATTGATAAATAAATTCAGCAGATTCTCAGGTTACAAAATCAATGTACACAAATCAGTAGCATTCATATATGCCAACAACAGTCAAACTGAGAACCAAATCAAAGACTCAATACCTTTCACAATAGCAACAAAGAAAATAAAATACCTAGGAATATATTTAACTAAGGAGGTGAAAGACCTCTATAGGGAGAAATACAAAACACGAGGAAGGAAACAGCAGAGGATGTAAACAGATGAAAAACCATATCATGCTCATGGATTGGCAGAATCAACTTTGTTAAAATGTCTATACTACTCAAAGTGATCTACAGATTCAATGCAGCCACATTAAAATACCAACATCATTTTTTGCAGATCTAGAGAAAATAATTCTATGCTTCATATGGAACCAGAGAAGACCCCATATAGCCAAAACAACTTTGAGCAAAAAGAACAAATTGGGAGGCATCAATTTACCAGACTTCAAGGTATAGTACAAGGCTATAGTAACCAAAACATCATGGTACTGGCACAAGAACAGAGACATAGACCAATGGAACAGGACTGAGAACTCAGATATAAATCCATCCTCATATAGCCATCTGATCTTTGAAAAATCAGACAAAAACATACACTGGGGAAAAGAATCCCTATTCAATAAATGATGCTGGGAAAATTGGACAGCCATATGTATAAGACTGAAACAGGATCCGCACCTCTCACTGCTCAAGAAATCAACCCACAATGGATAGCAGACTTAAACCTATGGCATGAAACCATAAGAATTCTAGAAGAAAATGTTGTAAAAACTCTTCTAGATATCTGCCTAGGCAAAGAATTTATGAAGAAGACCCCCAAAGCAATCACAGCAATAACAAAAATAAATAAATGGGACCTGATCAAATTAAAAAGCTTCTGCACAGCCAACAAAACTATCATTAGAGCCAATAGACAACCTACAGAATGGGAGAAAATATGTGCATGCTACATCCAATAAAGGGCTGATAACTAGAATCTATATAGAACTCAGGAAAATCAGCAAGAAAAAAACCAAACAACCCCATTAAACAGTGGGCAAAGGACATGAACAGAAACTTTTCAAAAGAAGATAGACTTAACAGCCAAGAAACATGAAAAAATGCTCAACATCTCTAATCATCAGGGAAATGCAAATCAAAACCACAATGAGATATCACTTAACTCCAGTGAGAACAGCTTTTATCAAAAAGTCCCAAAACAACAAATGTTGGTGTGGGTACAGAGAGATAGGAACACTATACAGTGCTGGTGGGACTGCAAACTAGTTCAACCTCTATGGAAAGTAGTATGGAAATTCCTCAAAGAACTAAAAGTAGAACTACCATTTGATCCAGCAATCCCACTACTGGATATGTACACAAAGGAAAAAAAGACATTCTATAAAAAAGACACCTGCACTCAAATGTTTATAGCAGCACAATTCACAATTGCAAAGAGATGGAAACAACCCAGGTGCCCATAAATACATGAGTAGATTAATAAAATGTGGTACATGTATACAATGAAGTACTACTCAGCCATAAAAAAAATGGTGAACTACCTGTTGTATTATCCTGGGTGGAGCTGGAGCCCCTTCTTCTAAGTGAAGTATCACAAGAATGGAAAAACAAACACCACACGTACTCACCATCAAATTGGTACTAATCAATCAACACTAATGCACACATATGGGAAGTAATATTCATAGGGTGTCAGGCAAGTGGGGGGTAAGAGGGGATGGGTAAATTCACACCTAATGGATGTGGTGCATGCTGTCTGGGAGACGGGCACTCTTGTAGCTCTGACTCGGGCAGTGCAAATGCAATTTATGTAACCAAAGTGTTTGTACTCCCATAATATTGTGAAATAAAAAAATAGCTCCTTCTCCAAATTATAAAATCAGAATTTGGATCTGAGGGGCATTTGTTTTTCTTTTACTGGGGAGAAGGCATCATCACTTGTACCAGTGTATGAGCTTGGGTTTTAACTTATTTAATAAATTCAAGCCTGGACATGAAAAAGAAAGAAAGAAAGAAAAGGTCACTCTGCTAAGTGCAGAATGAATCTTCAAGGGGACAGAGGTACAGGCAGAGAGACAAGCTAAAGGTAATGCAGTAAATGAGGTGGGAGCTGATGGTAGACTGGACCTGGTGGTAGCAGTAGATACTAGATTTATTTTAACAGTAGAGGCAATAGGATGTCATGAGAGATTTTATGACGAGTGTAACAAAAGAAGAAAGTCGAGGATGACTCCAAAACTTTTGGTATGGGCAACTGGAAAAAGGGAGTTGCCATTCACTGAATG
The DNA here is from genome assembly GCA_023783475.1 of Daubentonia madagascariensis. Lineage (NCBI taxonomy): Eukaryota > Metazoa > Chordata > Mammalia > Primates > Daubentoniidae > Daubentonia > Daubentonia madagascariensis. The sequence continues at coordinate 1,558,321 of JAKFHU010001747.1, read as the reverse complement.
GGAAGGCTGTGAATTGAACAGGTCATTTAGGGTGTTGAGGGAATAGGCAGAGATTGGCTTTAGATATGTTCAGTTTGACGTGTCTACTAAACATCCAAGAAGAGATGTGGAGCATGCAGTTGTTGAATCTAGAAAAAACAGACTTCAAGAGAGAAGTCAAGGCTGATGTAAATTTGGGAGCTATCAGCATGTGTAGAGTATTTGAATTCATGAGACTGAATACACTTACCAAGGAGAAAGTGTAAAAAGAGCAGAAAAGAGGAACAAGGACTGATCACTGAGATGCTCTGACATTAAGAGTGTTGGAAAGAAAAGGAGGAAACAACACAAGATGAAGATGATCCAACAATAATTCAACTGCTATGTTCATACATACATGAATACATGAAGTTCAACAATCTCTAGAGAAGGATAACATAAGCTAGACTCTTCACAAAATATCATTCACAGTATCCATCATACAACTTAAAAAAAACAGGTATTCAAAGAAGCAGAAAAATATGCCCATAATCAAGAGGAAAAACAATAATGTTGATCACCCAAATGTTGGAATTAAAAGACAATGACTTTTTTAAACTATTGTAAACATATTAAAGAGTTGAGAGGAAAACACAAATAAAAAGGGTGAAGAGATGAGGGATTTCAAAAGAGAAATTCAAACTATAAAAATAGAACCAAATTGAATTTGTAAAATTGAAAAAAGACAATATCTAAATTAAAAAATTGTTAGATGAGCTTAACATCAGATTTAAGACAAAGAAAAGAATCGGTAAGGCCTGGCATGGTGGCTCACACCTGTAATCCTAGCACTCTGGGAGGCCGAAGTGGGACAATTTCTTGAGCTCAGGAGTTCACGAACAGCCAGAGCAAGAGCAAGACCCCGTCTCTACTAAAAATAGAAAAATTATCCAGGCATGATGGCACACACCTCTAGTCCCAGCTTCTCAGGAGGCTGAGGAAAGAGGATAGCTTGAGCCCAGGAATTTGAGGCTGCAGTGAGCTATAATGATGCCACTGCACTCTACCCAGGGTGACAAAGTGAGATTCTGTCTCAAAAAAAAAAATCAGTAGATTCAAGGCAGTTTGACAGAAATTATCTAAGCCAAAACATACAAAGAGAATTTTTTAAAGAAATAGAGTGTCTGACACATGTGGGACAGCATCAAATGGTTTAATGTTAGAGTTCCAAAAAGAAAGATGACAGAGAAATGGAGTAGAAGGAATATTTGATGATAAAATGATCAAAATTCCTCTAAAAATTGATGAAATATCTAAATCCAGATATCTCAAAGTGTCAAGATGTATAAATACACAGAAGACCACTCCTAGACACATTATAGGTGAAGTGCTAAAAATGAAAACTAAAGAGAAAATCTTTAAAGTATCCAGAGACAAAGGAAACTTTATATTTAGGGGAACGAACACATTCAAGCAGGAAAAAAAGGAAAGAAAGAAACAGAAAAGATAAGGACACAATCTCTAAGAGCCAAAAGGGTAAAAAAAGTAAACTTGGAATTCTACGTAAGGTGAAAAACACTTTAAAAAATCAAAGCTAAAAATACACTTTTCAGACAAATATAAAAAATTAGAAAATTCATTGCTAGCAGATATGCACTACAAAAAACACTAAAGGAAGCTCATCAGACTGAATAGAAATGATGCCAGATGGAAACTCAGATCTTCAGAAAGAAATCAGAAGCACTGGAAATGGTAAATATGAGTGTACGCATAAAAAAATATTGTTCTTAATTTCTAAAAATTATTGTCTTTTTATAGTAAAAATAATAAAAAGGTATAATAAATATATAGAATTTATAATATATAGAGAAGTAAAATATAAGGAAATAATAGCCAAAAAGGCTGGAGGGAAAAGAAAATTACTTTATACATTAAGAGATATAATAATAACTTAAGATACATTATGATATTTTTGCTTAAGGTAGCAAAAATAATATTACAAATAGAAAGAGGTATACCTAAATAACCAAGAAAGGGAAAAAATAGAAATGTTTTTAAATTTTTTAAATGCTTGATTACTCCAAAAGAAGGCAGGAATGGAGGAACAAAAGAATAAAAATAGACGGAACAAATATAAAACAAATAGCTTCAACTGAACTGAAAATTCTGAAATGACAGATAAAGAATTAAAAATATGAATTGTAAGGAAGCTCAACGAGGTCCAAGAGAAACTTGAAAACCAATGCAAAGAAGCCAGAAAAACAATTCAGGACATGAACAAAAGTTTACTAAGAGACAGATTGTTAAAAACATTTAAAAACAAACAAACAGAAGTTTTGGAAATGAAAGACTTACTGAAGGAATTACAAAATGCAACTGAAAGCTCAAACAATAGAATAGACCAAATAGAAGAAGGAATATCAGAGCTTGAAGACAGATCTTTTGAATTATCCCAGTCAGGAAAAAAAAAAAGAAAAAAGAAATTTATAAAATGAACAAAGCCTTCGAGAAATATGGAATTATCTAAAATATCCAAACCTACAAGTCATAAGTATTCCCGAGGGAGAAGAAGAAAAAGTAAAAAGTGTGGAAAAGCTATTTGAGGGAATAATTGTGGAAAACGTCCCTGGTCTTGCAAGAGATTTAGATGTCTAATACAAGAGGCTCAGTAAACACCAGGGTAATCAGGGAAGCACATTGCAAGAATGTCTTAACCAAGACATATAGTCATCAGGCTATCTAAAGTCAACATAAGGGGAAAAAAACTTTAAAGTGTCAAGACAAAAACATCTTCCTACCTATAAAGGAAAGCTTGTCAGACTAACAGCAGACTGCTCAGCAGTAACCTTAAAAGCTAGGAGAGATTGGGATCCTATTTTCAATATTCTCAAGGAAACAAACTGTCATCATGAATTTAGTGTCCTGCTAAACTAAGCTTCATAAATCAAAGAGAAATAAAGTCATTCCCAGACAAGCAAACACTAAGGGAATTCGTCACATCAGTAGGTTGGCCCTACAAGAAATTCTCAAGGAAGGTCTAAACATGGAAATGAAAGATCAAGACTCACCATCATAAAAACACATGAAGCCATAAAACTCACAGATCTTATAAAACAACTACAAAATTGAGAATACAAAGCAATTTTGTAACAATTAAAACTATGACAGGAACAGAACCTCACATATCAGTACTATGATCATTTCAACAGACACAGAAAAAGCATTCAATAAAATTCAGTATCCCTTCATGATAAAAACTTTCAACAAACTAGGAATAGAAGGAACATACCTCAAAATGATAAAAGCCATATATGACAAACCCACAGCCAACATTATACTGAACAGGGAAAAGTTGAAAGCATTCCCCATAAGAGTTAGAACAAGACAAGGATGACCATCTCTCCATTTCTATTCAACATAGTACTGGAAGTGGTAGCCAGAGCATTCAAGCAAGAGAAAGAAATAAAGGGCACCTAAATTGGAAAAGAAGGAGTCAAGTTATCTCTGTTTGCTGATGATGTGATCTTATACCTAGAAAGCCCTAAAGACTCCTCCAAACATTTCTAGATTTGATAAACAAATCTCAGGTTACAAAATCAATGTACACAAATCAGTAGCATTTCTATATACCAATAACAACCTGGCCAAGAACAAAACCAAGAACTCAATCCCATTTACAATAGCTACAAAAAAAAAAAAAAAAAACCTAGGAATAATTTAACCAAGGTAAAAGACCTCTACAAGGAGAACTACAAAACACTGACACAAGAAATCACAGATGACACAAACCAATGGAAAAACATCCCATGCTCATGAATTGGAAGAATAAATATTGTGAAATGACCATATTACCCAAATGAATCTACAGGTTCAATGCAATTCCTATCAAAATACTAATATCATTTTTCACAGAATTATAAAAATCAATCCTAGAATTCATATGGAACAAAAAAAGAGTCTGATTAGCCAAAGCAATCCTAAGCAGAAGGAACAAAACTGGAGGCATTATGTTATCTGACTTCAAATTATACTGCAAGGCTATAGTAACCAAAACAGCATGGAAGTGGTATAAAAACAGACACACAGATCAATGGAACATAATAGAGTACCCAGAAATAAAGCCATATACCTACAACCAACTGATCTTCAACAAAGCAGACAGAAATATACACTGGGAAAAGGATATCCTATTCAATAAATGGTGCTGGGAAAATTGGATAGCCATATGCACAAGAATGAAATTGGATCCCTATCTCTCACCATATACAAAAATTAACTCAAGATAGATTAAAGATTTAGATGTAAGTCCTGGAACCATAAAAATTCTAGAAGAAAAGAAAAACTCTTCCAGACATTGGCTTAGGCAAAAAATTTATGACTAAGATCCCAAAAGCAAATGCAACAAAAACAAAAGTAAACAAATGGAACTTAATTAAACTAAAATGCTTCTGCAGAACAAAATAAATAATCAACAGAGTAAATGGACAACCTACAGAATGGGAGGAAATATCTGAAAACTATGCATCTGATGAAGGACTAATATCCAGAATCTACAAGGAACTCAAACAAATCGGCAATTAAAATAAAAACAAATAACCCAATTAAAAAGTAGGCAAAGGACATGAACAGCCATTTTTCAAAAGAAGTTAAACAAATGACCCACAAACATATGAAAAAATGTTCAACATCACTAATCAAAGAAATGCAAATTAAAACCCCAGTGAGATATCACGTCACGTCAGTCATAATGGCCACTATTAAAAAGTCAAAAAACAATAGATGTTGGCACAGATGTAGTGAAAACGGAATGTTTTTACACTGTTGGTGGGAATGTAAATTAGTACAACCTCTGTGGAAAAAAAGTATGGAGATTTCTCAAAGAACTGAAAAATAGAATGAAATCCCTATCAAAATACCTATGACATTCTTCACAGAAACAGAAAAAAAATACTAAAATTTATGTGAAACCACAAAAGACCCTGAATAGCCAAAACTGTCCTGAGCAAAAAGAAAAGCTGGAAGCATCACACTACCTGACTTCAAAAAAATATACTACAAAGCTACGGTAACCAAATCAGCATGATACTGGCATAAAAAGAGATACATAGACCAATGAAATGGAATAGAGAACCCAGATATAAATCCATGCATTTGCATCCAACTCATTTTAAGCAAAGTCACCAAGAACATACACTGGGAAAGGACAGCCTCTTCAATAAATAGTGCTGGGAAAACTGGATAACCATATGAAGAAGGATAAAGCTAGATTCCTATCCCTCACCATAGACAAAAATCAAATGAAAATGGAGTAAGACTTAAATCTAAGACCTGAAACTATAAAAATACTAGAAAAAAATTGGAAAAGCACCTGGGGACAGTGGTCTGGGTGAGGACATTTTTGTGTAAGACCTCAAAAGCAGAGGCAACAAAAGCAAAGATAGACAAATGGGATTATATCAAACTAAAAAGCATCTGCACAGCAAAGGAAACAATCAATAAAGTGAAGAGACAACACACAGAATGGGGGAAAATATTTATGAACCATCCATCTGATGAAGGATTAATAATCAGAATGTATAATGAGCTCAAAAAATTCAATGCAATAAAAACCCAAGCAATCCAACTTAAAAATGGACAAAAGATCTGAACACACATTTTTCAAAAAAAATTAAAAAGGCATACAAATGGCTAACAGGTGTATGAGAAAATGCTCAACCTCATCAATCATCAGAGAAATGTAAATGAAAACTACAGTGAGACACCATCTCACCTCAGTCAAAATACACTTATCGAAACGACAGGCAATAACAGATGCTGGTGAGGATGTGGAGAAAGGGGAACCCTCATGCTCTGTTGGTGGGAAGGTAAACTAGTGCAGCCACTATGGAGAACAGTATGGAGGTTCCTCAAAAAACTAAAAATAGAACTACCATATGATCCAGCAATTCCAATATTGGGTATATACCCAAAAGAAAGGAAATAAATGTATCAAAAAGATATCTTCACATCCATGTTTATTGCAGCACTATTCACAATAGCCAAAATATTGGAATCAACCTAAGTGCCCATCAATGGATGTATGGATAAAGAAAATGTGGTATACATACACAATGGAATATTATTCATCCATAAAATGAATGAAATCCTGTCATTTGCAGCAACATGGATGGAACTGGAGGTCATTATGTTAAGTGAAATAAGCCAAGCACAGAAAGAGAAAGATTGCGTGTTCTCACTCACATGTGGGAGCTAAAAAGTGGATCTCATGAAGCATGAAGACAGAGAGTAGATTGGTGATTACCAAAGGCCCGGAGGGGTAGGGAGGAGAGGAGGATAAAGAGAGGTTGATTAATGGGTACAAATACACAGTTAGATAGAAGAAATAAGATCTAGTGTTTGATAGATTAATAGGGTGACTATAGTTAACAACAATCTATTATACATTTCAAAATAGCTAGAAGAGAATAATAATGTTCCTAGCATAAAGAAAAGATAAATATTTAAGGTGATGGGTATCCCAATTACCCTGATTTGATTTTTATCAAATTATATCATGTATCCCCAAAATATGTACATCTATTATATATTAATTCAAAAAATACAATAGTACAAGTAAAGAAAATTGCATACCAATACCCCTCATAAATATAAACACAAAAATCCTTCACAAAATATTAGCAAATTGAATCCATAAATATATGAAAAAGATAATATATCATGACGAAAATGGGGTATATCATAGGAATGCAAGGTTGGCTCAACATTCAAAAATCAATCAATGTAATTCAACACATTAACAGAATAAAGAAGCAAAACCATGTGATAGTCTCAATAGATTAAGAGGTAGCATTTCATAATAAAAGCTCTCAGCAAACAAGAGATGAAAGAAAATTTCCTCAATCTGAAAAGGAATATCCATGAAAAAAATGCACATATAAACACACATATATATCATCATGTATAATGATGAAATATTGAACATTTGCTCCCTAAGACTGACAACAAGGCAAAGATAACAGTCCCATAACTTCCATACAATATTGTACTGAAGGTTTTAGTCGTCCACTACAGCAAGAAAAAGGAAGAAGTGAAGCTGTCTTTATTTGCAGATGATATGATTGTAGAAAAATTGAAAGAAATCTACAAACAACCTAGAATAATTAGTGAATTTAACAAAATTAAAGAATAAAAAGTCAATATAAAATAACCAATATTGTTTTCAAACACTAGTAACAAACAAATGGAAAATGAATATTTTTTTTAAATACCATTTCCAATAGCATTCAAAAAATCAAATATGTTGGAATAAATTTAACAAAAAAATGCTCAAGACCTCTATACAGAAAAGTATATAATATTTCTAAAGGAAATTAAAGACCTAAATAAATGGAAAGGTAGCCTATGCTCATGGATAGATGGCAATTCTCACCCAAACTGATCTATGGACTCAATGAAATCTCAGTCAAAATTCCATCAGGATTTATCACAGCTGATTCTAAAATTTATATGGAAATGCAAAGGGCCTAGAATAGCCAATGCAGTATAGAAAGAGAACAGAATTGGAGGACTTACATGGTACCTGAATTCAAGACTTGATATGAACCTACAATTATGAAGACAGTGCAGTATTAGCTTAAGGATAGAAAAAGAGATCAAAGGAACAGAAGAGAGAATCCAGAAATAGACCCACCCACATATGGTCAAGGGATTTTTGAGAAAGGTACAAAAGTGGTAAGGAAAGAACAATCTTTTAAACATACAGTACTGAAATAACTGGATAGCATGTGGGAAAAATTAGCTCTGGCTATTACCTCACACCATTCAAACACCTTTATTCAAGATGGATCATAGAACTAAATATAAAAGCGAAACCTAAAAAAGATTCTAAAAGAAAAACTAGGAATATATTTTCACAGTCTTAGGATTTATCAGACAGATCACAAAAGAATTAGACATAAAATTAAAAACTGATATATTAGCCTTTATCAAAATTAAATCTTTTGCTCATCAAAAGACACTACTGCAAAAAAAAAAGAAAAGAAAAGAAAAGAAAAGCTGCAGACTTGTGTGTAATATAATAATTGGACTACATATATCAGACAAAAAATTATATCCAAAATACATGAAAAAAACCTCTTATAAGTCAATAAGAAAAAGACAGATGACCCGATTATCTTAAATTAGAAAAATACCACATACAAATAGCCAAAATCTCATGAAAAGATGTTTAACATCATCATTTGGGAAATGCAATGATGCCACTACACACCTGCTCCAAGGGCTAAAATTAAAAATACTGACAATACCAAGTGCTGATGAGGATGTGAAACAACTGAAATTCTTATGCATTAGTGGTAGGAGGATAAAAGGCCCAAAACACCAGGTAAGATGAACAGCAATTTTTACTGAAGTTAAACATACACTTGCCCAAGCAAAAGAATATGACCAAGGTACGTTATAATGTAGCCCCACAAGAAAACTTCCATAATAGCCCAGAAATAGAAAGAAAAACAACCATTAACAGGAGATGGTTAAAAAAAATCGTGATATATTTAAACAAAGGTATCCCCAGAAAATCTAACAGGATGAACCACTGATACGTGGATGAATCAAATCCCCAAAACATTGTTTAAACAAAAGAAACCGGACAAATTCTATAAACAGGAGGTTCAAGAGCAGGCAAGACTAACCTATAGTGATGGAAATCAAAACAGTGACTGCCTTGGCTGGAAAGGGTTAAAAGGTAACTTTCAGGGATGATGAAAATAGTCTATTTCTTTACTTGGATAATAGGAGGATACGCATGTCAAAGCCATCACGATTGTGTACACTGAAAGTCTGTGTACTTCCATCTATGTAAAATCTGCCTCGATTTAAAAATAAATGAAAACTTTTTAAAGAGAGAGAATGACAGAAGCAGCCTTGAAGTCAGTGTATACAGAAAGTCTTTCAGGAAATTCTGCTACAAATGGGAGTAGAAACATGGGGTAGCTGGTGGGGCAGGTGTGAGGAAGGTCAGCTTGTTTTTTAACATCAGAGACGAGACTGCACAGTTGAATGCGCATGGGAGTAGCCAGGAGGGGGCAAGAATTGCTAGAGTGATTTCCTCAGGAAGACAGAGGAGGTGAGATCTACACCGCCAGTAGTGGGCCTGACTTTAAATAAGAGCCCAGGTGGATCCTCTATAGCTGCAGTCCCCAACGCCAGGACGGCCCGTGGCCTATTAGGGACCGGGCTGCAGAGCTCCACCCCACCCCCACCCTGTCCGTGAAAAAATTGTCTTCCATGAAACCGGTCCCTGCTGCCAAAAAGGTTGGGGACCGCTGCATGTTGCAGGGGAGCAGAGGCTGTGGGAGGAGATGGTGACAGGTGGGGACGCTATGGTGGCAGATGTGGATGTTCCCTCGTTTCTCAGTGACGTGGGAAGCAAGGCTCGGCTGAGGGTGGGCTGAGGGAGGAGGTGGGGGAGGCTTGGGAGGAAAGGGTGTGAACTCGCCCTGCAGGGTCTGGGAGGGGAATAGTCCACAGCAGGGGTCAGCCAACCTCGGCCCTCAGCGAAATCCTGCCCGCTCCCTGTTTTTAATGACCCAAGAGCTAAGAATGAGTTTTACATTTTTATATGAGGAAGAAAAAAATCAAAAGAAGAAGAATGTTTTGTGGCATGTGAAAATTATATGAAATCTAAATGTCAGTTTCCATACGTAGTTTTACTGGAACACAGCCACGCTTATTCATTTCGTATTGTCCGTGGCTGCATTCACACTACAGCAGCAGAGTTGAGTAATTGCAACAGAGACCCCATGGTTCACAAAGCCTAGAATATTTACTGTCTGGCCCGTCACAGCAAGTTTGCCGACCAATGTGATTGCCAGGCAGCATGAAGAGTTTACTTGAGGATTGTGGTCTCGAATTTAAAATGAGACACATCAATGTAGTTGTATGTTTTTTGTTATCTGTAATATGGCAATGGTAACATCCATAATTAGGTCAGAGTATGATTCGTTGATTTAATTAATGACAGCATATATGTAGAGTGTCTAGCATAAAGTAAGTACTCACTCAACATGAAAACTCCAGCCACCTACTACCACTGCCTCCTCCCAGGGCTAATGCACTCATGAGCCAAAGCGCAGAGAGAACAATGGGACTCTGGTCAGAGGGGGTGCTGCTTCCAGAACCACAGCTCTTCCTCTTCTAAACTTCTTCTCTGTAAGCATGGGCTTTGGGCCTGGTGCAGTGGCTCATGCCTGTAATCCCAGCACTTTGGGAGGCTGAGGCAGGAGGATTGCTTGAGCCCAGGAGTTCAAGACCAGCCTGGGCAATATAGCAAGATCCCATCTCTAAAAAAAAAGGTTTTTTTTTAAATTAGCTGGGTGCAGTGGTGCACACCTGTAGTCCCAGCTACTTGGGAGGCTGAGATGGGAGGATCCTTCAAGCTCAGGAGTTCAAGGCTGCTGTGAGCTATGATCATACCTGATCTCGCCACTGCACTCCAGCTAGGTGATAGAATGAGACCCTGTCTCTAAAAAAGAAAAAAAAGCCTGGACTTTTTTGCATCCATATCTCCTAAGAGCAATTTTCTGTGGCCCATCTGGGTGACTGGTCAGCTTTGCTCCTGCAACAACCCCAAGGCAAAACTATTCTGACCTCACTTCTTGCAGGACAATTCTCTGAGTGATCTTGGATAAACCCAGTTTTCTCTCTTTTCTCACTTTTAGTTCTCAAGAATGACTTTAGAACATTCTGGAAATGCAACATCCTGCGATAAGGAGGGACTGCCCAGAACAGCCCTGGCTCTGTTCCAGTCCCTCCTGCAACAGAATGTCCTTCAACACTTTAGCCCAGAGTGTTATGTTGCCTGTGGGGTACAAAGCTCAGGGCAGGCTGCTGTCCAAGGTCCCTCAGCTGCCATGAAAGTGGGACAGACACAGACAAGACTCCATCTGCCCCGAGCAGCTCCCTGAGCCTTGAGGGACCCTTGTCATGAATCCTAGGCTTCTGTTGTCCCCTTGCTGCCTCCTTTGAGTAATATAGTTGTTTCACTTAACTTGCATAGTGTTCTGTCTCACTGGACTCGTGCAAGTAGTAGAAACTGCAGCCCAAGAGGCAGTGGGCTGAAGTGTTGACCAGTGCACAGGGAACATGCTCTGCTCCCCCAATCCATGCTGGGGACAGAGCTGTGACCCGGCCTCTGTGGGTTCCCGGACTGAAGGTTCAGGGACCAAGTCAAGCAGGAGCTGCCTCCCCCCGGCCCCTCGCCCATCCCCACCACAGCTATTCTATCACCGAAGCAGCTTCACAAAACAACCACTGGCAAGAGTTTAGGGGGTGGGCGTTTGTGTCCTTGTTACTTCCCATGAGTGAGAATTGCCATTGCCTTTTTAAGATATTTTAGAAATTTTAATCCAATGGCAAAAAAGTCATTATTTTCTTAAATTTAATTAATTTACTAACTCCTCATGGTTCATTGGGTTCAATCCTGTATCTGTGATCTTTCTGGGTCCATTACACTCATGGGATTTGGCTTCATCTCTTCTAACTCATAAAAATTTCATTAAAATGGAAATAAAATGCAATTTTGAACTTTCACATGAAGGCGCCCGTCTTGGCTCCCCAGCACTCAGGAACTAATGTCGTCTCGCTCCCGCCCTCTTTGTCGAGAAGCCCGTAGTTCTGTGCAGACGGAAGGAGAAAGGGTGCCGTTATCATGCGTGGCCCTTGCGCCTCAGGCATTCCAGCTCCCGCGCCACCAGGAGCGACCCTGAGGAGAGAGCCGTGCCAGTCCACGGAGCCACGCGGCCACGGCCGGCGTTTAGGATGGCATGGCCCATGGACACTTTTTTCCTTGTCAATGAAAAGAAGGGAAGGCACTGTCCCAAATTAGGAAGAGAGTAAAATCACTTTTGAGTTGGCTTCTGCACAGATGCGGGGTGTAGCAGGCCACGTCCGCAGGGTGGCCCTGCAAGGACAGGGTGCCCGTGTCCCTTCCTCACAGCATCCACCCTCCCCAGCTCACTGGGCATTGAGAGCTCACAGCAGCACCAGGAGGCAGCATCATCTCCATTTTTCAAATGAGAAAACCAAGAACTGAAGGAGGCATCTAGCAACCATCCACGCTTACACAGCCAGCAAGGGACAGGACAGGACGGCTCACGGCACAGCAAGGTCAGCCCCAGCAATGACAAGAAACAAATGCAGAGCAGCCTCTCCAAGCTGGCCTGGGGCCAAGTGTCATCCAGGCCTGTCCTCGTCCGGTCCCCACAGCTGCTGAACACTGGGCACAGTGACCAGCCCTAACTTCCCGATGGGCAAATAAGGCGGAGGGCGGAAGCAGCTCCCCAAGACCACAGCGCCAGACAGGGGCTGCCAGACAGGGGCTGCCAGATAGGGGCTGCCAGTCATACTGCGGCTGCCCAGCCCCAGAGCCCACGCCACCTTCCCTCATGACCCCCACACCTGCCCCCAGAGATGTCCCCAAGACCAAAGTGCAAAATGAGCCCTCTCCTCCTAGACTATATGAAAAAGACTGGTATTTTTCAAATTGAGATTTTGTTTAGTCTGGGTGCCTCTGAGCATATCCAAGCTTCTAGCCAAGGAGGAAAGTCTGGTGGGACATTCAGCCTATCCCATCTCTGCTTCCCGACCTCATCTCTGGATCTGGGATCCTGCCCCGGCTCTCAGATGTTGAGAGAGGAAAGACGGTCCTTCCGACTGGTCCCCGTTGATAGTCCATGGGCCGTTCCTGAGCATCAGGCCTCTACTGCTCCCAGGAGGGGCTGTGCTGCCCTCCTGTTGAATTAGGTGAGGCCACATGACTTGTTCTGAGCAATAAAGCATGAGATAAAATAATGTGTGTCACTTCTGGACAGAAGCGTCGAGTGAAAGTGCACAATTCACCACATTTCTTTCTGCTTGTCTCAGTGACGGAAAAATTTGTCAAGATGGGGCTTTCATCAGCCTGAGCAACCGTAGGAGTGGAGACCCTGCCGGCCTTCAAAGGGGCACTGAACCCTTGTGTGAAGCCACGGAGAGGTGGGCAGTTGTCTGTTACTGCAACCTGGCCACACACACACAACATGTGCCCTGTGACCCCACACACATAGACACACAAACCCCTACAACCCACATACACAACACGCACACACACTCTTTACTGCTTCCCTCCCCCACCCCTGGGGAGGAAAGTTTGTTAAATATCAGCAAACCCCTGGCTCTGTGCCAGGCTGCGTGGTCCCTGCACCAACAAAATACACAACAGGGAGACAGATAGGCAGTCACACAAATGCACTTCAACTCCTTTCATGGGGCAGACGCCATGATTTCTTTCCTTTTGTTTTCTCAGAATCTTTTTTATTAACATGGCAGAAACGTCCTCATCCGGACCTTCCTGGGGGCAGATGCACCTCCATGACCCACACGCATCACTCTGTCGTCTCTCTCTTCTCTCTGCCTCTGGCTCCCAGCGACATGTGAAGGGCATGCTGTGTGCCCTCGCAGGTCGTCTCAGGGAGCGCCCCATGCAGCGGGGGACTCCACCACAGAGCACCGGGCTGCGTCCATGGGACCTTGGGAGCAGAGTCAGCCCACAGGGAGCAGTGGGCCGGGCAGAGCCTTGAAGAATGGATGGTGCCGCCCCCATGAGAAATGGGCTCAGGACACTTCCTCCATAGGGACAGCAAAGGCACGGGAATGGTAGAGGCAATCCCCTGGGCATGTAGGGCATGCCAGCCAGGCGCCACCTGCACAGCAGGGTGAGTAGCTCAAGGGGAGGCCAGGAGAGGGCAAGGCCAGACTGTGACAGGGCCACCACTCACACAACTGCAGTTGTGCAACTTGGGAGCTTTCAAAAGATTTTGCCTTTAGGCAGCAGAGAGCTTGTTCAGGCCCTTGAGCCAGACAGTTTCGTGACCAGGTTTGCATTGGGAAAGATGACCAGCCGCTGTCCAGAGAGTGGCTGAGGGAAGACAGGGGAGAGCGGCGGTGTGCCGTGGTCCCCCCGGAGGGGTGGAGGCAGTGGAAGAGGGCGCAGGCACGGCGCTCTGTGTTCACAGCGCCTCCACTCCCGACCTGCCTCCATCCTCAGGAGCAGGCAGATCTTTTTTACTATCCCATCATGTGCCTGCAGAACAGGGCCACGAGGGGTCACAGGGCACATCGGGGGCAGCCTAGAGAGCCGCCTCGGGAGCACCGAGGTGTCCTCACTCCTCTGTGCTGTGCACACTAGGAGAGAGGCCACCGAGCGCGCCGTAGCCGCTGCATGTCCGGCACACCAGAGCTGAGCACCGGCCTGGCCTCAGACCCCTGCCACAGGCCAACATGTGTGGTCTCTCTGAGTTTATTCCCTGTGTCATCTCCAGCTTCCACCACTGACTCTGAAGACCTCCTCCCCTGGAATGGCACTTTGCTCACTGGAAACCCAGCAGCATATCCTGGGACCCTGCCGTGACACCAAGGAGTGAGGTGTGGTGCTCCCATTTTACTTGTAGGTAAATTGAGCACCACAATATGAAAGGGATTCTGCTCAAATTTCTCAGCACCTCAGCACCTGCCTGACCAGAGATAGAGAACAAAGGGGTCCTCGGTGCCAGACTAGCCCTACAGGAGAGAGATCCTCCACCCTGCAGCAGACAAATCGCTCTGTAAAACTCCCTCCACCCACACCAACATTGCTCCCCTCTGACCCATCCACCCATCCATCCACCTATTCACCCATCCATCCACCCACCTGCCCATTCATTCACCCATCCACTCAATAAACAGTCCTGCCTACCTACCTCTCGTGCCAGGCCTTGTTCTGGGTGCTGGATGCCCATAGGGAAAGCAAGGTCCATAGATGGGGTGGGGACTCTCTTGGAGGTAGGTGAATACAGCTCAGGGTTACTCTGGCTGGCTGGGGTCTCAGAGCTGCCCAGGAAACTGGCCTCTGGCTGCCTGTGGTGGGAACTCTGTGCATATGGCCATGTCTAGGATTGCCACCTACGTGCACGTCTGGACTCCCCAAGAGGACCACATGCCTAAGGATAGGAATGTGGCTTTTACATATTTGTGCCCCACCCATGGGGAAACTGAGGCCTGCAGATGTTGTGGGGACAGGGAACGCCCTGTCCAGGATGGTAGAGACGTGCACGGTCCCCAGGCCTGGAGCTCCCGTGGCCCTCATCTGGTTCCCGAACACATCAGTCCTGTCCACGACACAGCAGAGGGTGAGTGAAGGATGCAGATGAAACCTGTTCCCAATTAGTTGTTTCTGTGCCAATTTCACATCTGTTCCACTCTGGCTGCCCCACATAGTTGCTTTTCAAATCACTTTAAATCTTGCCATGTAATTAAGAAGAGATGTAGCATTCTCCCACCTGATTTGACTTCAGGAGCACACCAGGGCAGGAGGTGTGCGGCCAGTACTGCTGTTGTCACCTCCCTGAGCAGCGCAGAGGCCTGCGGGCGGGATACGGAGCCCAGGCTGGGACCCGCCAAAATAAAGAGAGGGGGGTGCCCCCAGCCCTCTCCACACAGCAAATGTGACAGTGCTTTGAGCTCTGCTCATAACTCTTCCTGGCTCCTCTGCCCTCAGATAAAGTCAGTCACGGGGACCTACTGACCCTGGAGGTGCTGATGACCTCACAGATCCACAGACCATGGCTCTCTGGCCCAGGGGAACTGCTGTCATCACCTTCAAGTGCATCACCTTCAGTCCTGCAGACGTCAGCCGCAGGAGGCGGTGCAGTAACTCTGGCCAGGGAGCAGCTGGTGAGCGCTTAGAAACATGACACCACTGCCAGCACCAGCCCTTCCCGGAGGGCCGGTGGAGAGCGTGAGTGTGAGTGTGACAGGGAGCTGCCGGGTGCCAAGCACATCACAGGTCACAATGGCATCGACCCATTAGCTTTGCCTGTGCTCACAACACACCCTCTACAGATGAGAAAACAGAGGCTCAGAGAGGCAGCACTCGTGCCGGGCACCTGCAGCGACTGTGCCACCTCCCACACACCCCATCTGTGATGGTCATTTTATGTGTCAACTCGGCTGGGCCATGGGGTGGGTACCCAGATATTTGGTCAGACATTACTCTAGGTGCATCTGTGGGGGTGTTCCCAGAAGAGGTTAACTTTAAATCGGTCGACTGAGTAATGCAGATTGCCTTCCCAGTGTGGGTGGCTTCAGCCAACGCTGAAGCCCTAACTCGAACAGAAGGCTGACCCTCCCGGAGTGACAGGAGTTCTCCTGCCTGCTGGCCTTTGGGCTGGGACAGCGGCTCTGCAGATCTTGCACCTGTGAGCCTCTGCAACCACTTGAGCTGATTTCTATACATACATATGTGTGTGTGTCTTGCTGGTTCTGTTTCTCTGGTGAGCCCTGACTGACACACCATCTCTCTGGGAAGCCTCTAGCCACACCCCTGCCTGGGGAGGCTGGAGAGAGGAGGGGGAGGGAAAAGGGGGCAGCGGGTTCTGCGAAGTGCACAGGGTCCACACCAGGCTGGGGGGTCCGTGCTACTCTGCCTGATGTCCACCATGGGCCTCCACTGGGCCCTGGACTTCTCATGTGGGAACCAGGAAACATAAATCTCAGCTCCAAGAGCTGATGTGGGCTGAGTGCCAGGTACCTGGAGGGCCCTGGACAAACGGATGCTCCTTCCCAGAAGCATGGACTTGAACTGCTGCTGGTTCCTCCCCGGGCTGGGACCCCTCCTGGGTCCTGCAGCCTGGAGCCCTCAGCTCTACCCTGTATGCCTAGGGCTCCTTCATCATATCCTGTACTAGCAGACTGGGCCGGGGATCCACACATTACTTGTCTACTCCTAGAAAAGTTTCTGCCTGGGCAACGGCCCCCATGCTGAGTCAGCAGGGAAGACAGCTGTCTGGAGTGGAAGCTCATTCCTCAGCCCACCTTCCTGGCATTCTTCCAAGGAGGGCTTCGTGGGGGACATGCTCTGCAGGCCCCCAACACTGTACCTCCTGGCCCCAGTGGCTGGGGTACTATGAGCAAGTGAGCATGGCAGGAGGCCAATCCACATGGTAGCCCTCGGAAATCTGTGCAACCCATGAACTCCTTACAATGAACGAAGCAAGGCCAGGTCCAGAGAGGCCGAGTGACCTCGGCATGTCCCACAGCACCTGCCCTCACCTCAGCACCCCCACAAGCCAGCCTGCCCTGCCCCAGCCCAGCTGCAAGTGGTTTTGCACAAACCAACGGCCTGCACCCAGTGTAGCCCAGCCCCACCCTCTCCACAGGACTGGTCCTGCCACATATCACTGGCCCTCCTAGCCCCTGACCCCTCCAGCATGAGCCTGCCAGGACCACCACCCACAGCCCCAAAATGCATCCTCCCCACTCCTCAGCTTGTGAGCGTGGCCTGGCCTGCCAGCAGGTTCCATCCCCACAGCACCCAGAGCACGCTCTGGCCAGGCTTGGCCCCCACTCAGGCTCAGCGGCTCTGGCCTGGACCACGAGCTGCGGGGTCTTCTGCTGGCTGCCCTGACACTGGACGGACTAGGCTCTGCCCGCACCTGCCCCCAGGCCACCCCTGCTGCCCTCCCACTGGCAATAAACCATGCTGAGTTCCCTTCCTCCTCTGTCTGTCCCTCTGACCTCCCCAGCACACCCGCCCTACTCCCTCCCCTGGAGGCTCGGTTCCTCTAGGGCGAAACAACACCTGGTTGGCATATACTGCATTTGTTTTGTTTTATCTGACTCCCCATACTTGTCTCTTGGCTTCTGCTTTCTATGTACCCAATGGTCTCAAGACCCCTCAGGCGGGAGCCCCTTGGCCCAAGCACCCACAGATATGCCATCCCATGCCTGCTCCCTAGGCCTCCTGCAGCTCCTGTCTCACAAGGGCTCAAACTCCTGAGCCTGCTCTAGACTCCGTTTTCTTCCCAAGTAGCTCATGGTCCATTTGGTGTTACCTTCTGGGCTGATCCCATGTGAGTAGGAGTAGGGGGTCCAGCTTAGCCCTACATGATGGGGCTGTGGTGGAGAAACCCAGACCCTATGCTAGATGGGGGAGGGACTTGTGCAGGGGAGACAGAGAGAGTATGTGTATATGCAGTGTGTGCGTCTTTGGGGGCCATATGAGAAGGGCTGCATTAGGTAGGGAAATCATTTCTTCCCCTCACAGCTTCCTGGCAACCCCAGACTTGAGGCCGAGATGGTGGGTGTAAGGGCAGGGGAGGCATCTGGGGACACTACTGGAAAGCAGAAGGGAAGCTTTCTTTTTCACGCCGCCATTTCTTAGCATTTGGGCAAGTACTTAGCTTCCCTGAGCCTCTGTTTTCTCATCTGTAACATGACAACAAGCACATGAACCTCACAGGGTCCTGCAAAGGGTTAACTCAGAAGCTGGGTGGGAGGAATGTGGGCAGGGCCTGACCCCTCAGGAGGGCCCAGTCCCTGGAGCCTGAGCCTGCACGCACAGGCCGGGAAGGGGAGGTAACGTCCAGCCCATCATCCCACTGAGAGAGGAACAACACTACACCCTGAGAGCAAGGGAGCCCTGCAGGACTCAGTGTGGGAAACTGTGGATGCAGTGTTATTATGGAACCTGCATAAATGACTTTCAGTGTAATTAAGATGGATGGCTCTAATAATCCTGCAGGGCCAATTCCAAGCCACATTACCAGGCATTTACGGAGAGTTTTTGTGCACTTTGTTTCCGTGAGCACCGGGGCCCATCAAGAGAATGCATGGGAGACAGGGCTCTCAAGCAGATGGCCCTGGCCTGAGCCAGTGCAGGGACTCAGATCAAAACCCAGGGGAACTCCGCAGAAGCACTGTGCGCCAGGAAAGCTATCCTGACCCTGCACCTCTGCAAAATAAAGCCATGCTTCCTTCTCCCTCTCAGACGCCGTGCTTCAGTCACCAACAGGACCTCGTTGGATTGAGTTGTCATCCTATCGCCCTGACAAGAGAGGAGAGCTCATAAAAAAAAAAATGGAGATCCCAAGGGGCCATGGAACCTGCCCAAGATACCCCAGTTCATCAAAGACAGAATCAAAAGTGAGACGAAGGGACCTAAATGTGATCAGGTTCACTCCCCTCCACTGGGGTCTCTCCTGCAGCCCCAGCCAGACCCATCCCACCCCTGCCCGAGGAGCTCTGGTGCGGAGGTGCTCCCTGGCCCAGCCTCACTGCGGGAATAATAGCAATGCTGTCGGTGGTGTCCGTGCAGTGCTCATACATGCTAGGCACTGTGCTGTGCACTTTCCACACCCTATTTTAAATAATTCCCACTACACTCCTGTTATTACCCCTAGAAGGTAAATGACTTGCCCAGGCCACGTGGCTGGTTAGGGGCTATGCTGAAGCTTTGTCCAAATCTCTCTGAGCCTGGAGCCCACACTACCACAGAGTGGGTCTCCGGGTGTCAGAAAGCCGTTCCTCACGGAGATGAGTGCTCCAAGTCTACCTGTCAGAGCCCCACATCCCTCAAGGTTGGGATTCCTCCTCTCCTATCTGCAGCAGCTGTCCCCAGGGCCAACCCTGCCTCCCCCCAAAGAGCAAACCCACAGGTCCCCCACCCTTCTTGAGAGGGCCCTGGCTCCTCAGTGGCCTCACCTTCTCCTGGTTGCGTCAGCAGGAAGGCCACCCGGGATCTGGGCAGGATGCCGCCCTACGCCCCACATGGTCCCACATCTCAGGGCCCTCCCTCTTGTCTCAGTGATGGGTATGCAGGCAGCACTGGCCTTGAGCTCAGATACCCAGGATAATACCTTGCTGGGCGTTACTGATTGGGTGGCCTGGGACAGCCAACTCTAATTGCCCTTCTCCTCAGTTTCCCCATCTCTGAATGGAGATAGACGCACCTACCACACCTGGCTCCTGCGGAGCCCGAGGACCTCGGTGTCTACAAAGCGTGACCCTTGCCTGCGAGGGGCTGAGCAGGGTGGGAGGGGAGAGCAGAGAAGACCTTGCTCCTGGGAGTCTGGCGCTTTCCCCTACAAAGCACTTCCCCAGCACTTCCCCAGCGCTGGAGACAGACAAGATGCTGGAGGAGAGAGAAAACATAAGGGGAGGAAACATTGGCTGTAGTTGGGCCCCTTAGGGCCTGCTTGGTTAAATGGGGCTTCCTTGCTGAAGAAGGAGCTGTCAGGAATGGCTGCCCAGCCCAGAGTGGGGCCTGGAGGTCCACACCCTAAGCCCCCGGGACTCGGCACAGCCCACAGAAGGGGGATTGGAAGGTCTGGGCTCCTGTGATGCCACCCTGCACCCCCTCCCTCTGGGCTCTGACCCAAAGCACTCCTGGCACCTAAGAGTCTTCCCTTTGGTCTTTGCTTCTGCCTCCTCAGCCCGTGGACACACCAAGCCCCAGGCTGGCCAGCCTTACCCTCAGCACCAGGAACTGCCAGCCACATCCAGCAGTTCTTACAGGGCACTGAAGACCTCCTAGGGCCTTAAATACCCTCAAATTTTCCCTCCCGGAGTTACCTGCTCAGTCAAACATTCCTGGGTCAGGAGCGGCAGTGGGGGGATGGGGCAGGGGTACCTTAAAGAGCTGCGTGGGGCAGTGCAGGGAGCCCGGCTCAGGATGGGATTCTGATCACCTCGCCCCGAGGTTCCTAGCTGTGTGGCCCTGGCAGGTCCCTTAACCTCTCTGAGCCCTGTTTCCTGCATGTATAAAGGGAGGGTAGCAACACCCACTGGCGTGAGCTCACTGCAATGGGCCTCTGTGAATTAAGCACCCAGGCCCCTCACTGGCCCTGTCTCTGCTGCCCTACAACAGAGCCACAGAGTCCCGCAGGAGGGACAGCAGGGGAGGGGGCCAGGATCGATGCCATTGACTGCTCCCAACATTTCTTCTTTGGGTTTCCTGAGGACGCTATAATTTTCCAGGCTGGAGCTTTGTGTGGGGTCAAAGCCCTTTGGAAATCCTCTAAATGACTTTTGATAATCAAGATTAACAAACTGGGGAAATAAAACTCTTCACCCAGAGTTTCATCTTTGTTTGCCTACAGGAGCTACTCCTGTCCTGTGCACCTCATAGTCCTCACCGGTCACACAGGGACCCTCCCAGGCTGAGCAGGGACTCTCTGTGCTGGTCACCAGACATAGCTGCTTCTCCTCGGGGTGGGCTTCAGGCTATCTTGTAAGGCACCGTCTTTGAGGTTGGGAGAGGCCGTATGACTAGGTCTGCCCGTGACTCGGGTGTGGAGGCCACATCTACCACTTCCGGGCCAGAGCCTTTAAGGACTCATGCGAGACCCTCCTGCATTCTCTTCTCCCCTTGGCATGGTGGCCAACGCCCAAGAGAAGGGCTGCTCCATCTGCTGTGCCTCTGAGTGGCTTTGATGAGTAGAGGCCCCGACAACCATATGGATGAGTTACATAAAGGACAAAGAAGTCCTTGGTTTTTTAGGCCACTGAGATTTGGCAGTATTTGTTATGAGGTGAGGCCTGACCTTGCCTGCCCTGACTGATGCAATTACTGTAAAGATGGGATGTGACTTCGTGGATAAAGCACCTGGCACACAGCAGGTTCTGAAATGATGGCTGTGTCCCCTTGAAGCTTAAAATTCAGAGGACAAGGCCCCTCATGCTACAGCAAAGAAGTCAAATACCCCCAACAGAAAGGACACACGAACTGAAGTGCGGGTGATGGAGAGCAGATGTTTTTGCAAATAGCAGCTGTGGCTGGGAAGGTGGTGGGAGCACACGGGCTCCAGGAACAGATCCAGGGAGGAGTGGTGGGGGAGAGAGACCCGTGGAGCTGAGAGTGGATGCCCAAGACCGGACGGCCTTGTCACCACTCTGCAGGGGACCTCCCGTCAGAAAACACACCCCACGGCACTACTGAACCCCAGGTGCAGCTGAGGACAGGGAGGACGAAGAGCTGGGGGGGCAGAGCTGATTGGGAAGCATGGGAGGTGCGGAGCAGGCCGTGGCAGGCGGCAGCGACCCACAGCAGAGCCCACCACCCAGGCAGAGAGGGCAGGACCCTCACGTGCCCTCCCCCACGTGGCTGCCGAGCCAACCATCCTAGGCCTAACAACAACAACAACTGACCCTTACTGAGTGTCTGCTCGAGGCTAGATGGTGTGCTGTGTGTCCACGTTCACTACTGTCCTGAGAGAGCAAGGGTCAGCTCCCGGGGTGGTGGGAGGCCCTACATTCCACCATCTCTGCAGAGCTCCTGGCATGGCCCTTGTCCAGCAACAGGCTCACAATACATGTCACTTCACAGCCATGTGGGGAAGGCCACATGCTATGGGGCACCTGAAGAAGTTGGGAAACTTGCCCAGCAGCCATGAGCTTGGGCTTCCCCTCTGTCATGAGGCCTCTCCTCGGGCACCAGAGGAGTCTCCGCAGCACCCAGCCCACGGCAGCCCCACCCAGCACAGCCTTCAAAGCAAAATATGTTGTCATTTGCTCTGGCCCCAGAGGGACCCATTCTGTCCCAGATGTAGATGCCAGTAGCAGTTGGCTCCCATGATCTGTGCTGGTGCGCCCTTAGGTAGGAAAAACACCCCAGGATGTATATGCATAAGACAGTATGCTTGAGCACGCGTGTGTGTGTGTGTGTGTGTGTGCATGCTTAGGGTGCTGGCACGTAGCTGGGCAGCTCCCAAGAGGAGGAAGCCCAAGCACTGCTGCCTGGGACCGTGTGTTCTCTGATGATGCCAGGGACAGCAGACCATCCCTCGCTGTGGACCCACCCTGCACCCGGCACACTGGTCCCTAGCAGGTGGCTGCCCTTGCTGCTGGTGTCTGAGGGGCCTGGCACACACCAGACATTGCATGATGCGTTGCTATCACTATTGGCAACTGGGTCCAGCTGCTAAGGGTCCTTCCAAAGAGAAGGGAAAGGATTTAAGAGGACTTGAAGGCCTTCATTACACTGAGCCCTTGACAGAGATCTCTCAAAACCTTCAAGAGACGGCACTCTAATTACCTCCGTTTTAAAGCTGAGGACACTGAAGCTCAGAGACATGAAGAAACTGGCCCAAGATCACACTGCAAGGAAACATCAGAACAAGATCTGAAACGCAGATCCATCTCAGCAAGGATGCACGAACACTGGTTCCTCATTCCCGCCATCCTCCTTTCCAGGAGAGCGTGTCGAAGTGCACCCCGTCTGCCTTCTCGCTCCATCTCCCTTGCTTCTGGAGGGTGGGTGTGCGGGAGTGGCCGCAGCCTCCATTCAACTGGGGCCCAGGCCTGTGGCCTTTTGCGTGGCTGGCGGGCTTATGTAACCAGAGTCCCCTTGGAGGCCCAAACCTTCTCCATGCACAAATGGAGCCTTGTCCCATCAAGACTGCCTTTGACCAGCATAAATGCAGCCATTGTCTCTGCCTGTCACAGCTGCCTTAGAGTTCAGTCCTGTGTGCAGACTCCTGGGGAGCCCCTGTCCTTTCGTACAAGGAGCCTTATGAGAAGGAACCTACTTTAAGGAACAAAGAGGGGCAATGAGCAAGCTGCTCCCAGGACTGCAGCTCCCCGGGCTCCCAGCAAGCAGCCAGAACCCCCTGCATCCAAAACAGGGAAAAGGAGCTGAGAACATGGTGTTGGGGGTGGCAGGTGGGTTCAGCTCCACAGAAAGAGGAGCAGACATCCCAGGTCAGCTGCACGAGCTGCACTCATGGCATCGTGGGGACATTCCTTGAGGGCCACTCACACTACTAACAGCAGGGGAACTGAGAGAGCCCAGTCCTTGCCAAAAGCAGATGATCCAAAGGAAGGCTGTTGTGGCTGCGACCCTACCTTTAGAAGCAGGCTGGCAATGTCTGGGAAAAACATAGGTTACACCAGATTTTAATGGCATTTTAAATCAACAACAGAGAGCATGTCGCAAGTTGGTGTGCAGCTAATTGCCTAATGAAAAACACAAACATGGGCCGTGACAGAGCTTGGAGGATGTGGAAGTCACTGTGGGTGGAGAGACCTGAGCAGCCTTCATGGATACAGAGCTGAGCTCAGGGGCAGTAAAGTGAAAAGCACTCAAGAGAAAGGGCAAGTGAGTGTGGGGCGGTGGGCGCTGCAGGCACAGGCCTGCATGTGCAGCCCCATCAGGTTCCTCCCTGGGGCAGTGGACGGGCTGCGCTGAGTCCCGCCCAAGGCCACAGCCAGCTCTGGTGCTGCACCGTTCTCCAGGAGTAGCAGGGAGATGTCCAGGCGCTCGGTGTCTTGCTGACCCTCTGGCCATGGCCCCAACTGTGGAGAGAGTGTCTCCATCCAGCAGCAGGGGTGGAGGGGGGTGCCCTATAGATCCTCGCCTTTGACCCTGGAACAATGAGGACCACGGTTTCAACCTTCCCACAAGCACCATCTCACTTTAAATTCCTCTCAATTTTCAGTCAAAACTCTTTTGGTGGTCATTAAAATTACATGAGTGGCTTCATGCAAGTTTAATGTTCTCCACCAACAAATTCTGCAGGAGAAATCCCCCCAGGCGTCCACATTGATCATTCCAAGTAGATACAACAGAGCATTTCAAGACACAAGTTTTAACCAGAAAGAAAATGAAATGAATATTTCACTTATGATGGGCTATCTGGTGATGAGTTTTTTTGTAGTTTTTTCATTAAAATGTCAAACAACTAGATCCAAACTCTTGCAAAGGCAGTGACCCACCTTTTGCCAACCTCTTGGATTTATTAAACATTATTTCAACCAAGGTTCCTTGTAGCAACTGGACAGAATTTGCAGTTCAATGACCTCTGAGATGATTTTGCCAACCAAGTGAGTTAATTTGCTAAGATAGATGCCCTTGTACTGTTCCACCTGTCCCTAGATTTCTAATTGCCACTATCCTAATATCTCTACAACTCAGCACGTGCAAAGCAAAAGCTCGTGCCTGGAATCTGAGAGCTTTCCAGAAGACTCCAAGAGACCCCAGAAGCATTACAAAGCCTGGATCCAGGAGGATTCATGCTGAAATGTTAATGGGTAATAATGACCGTCATGTGCTATTGTTGTATGGAAAAGAATCTGGCTGTCCTTTGTCCCTGGTTCCTGGAGGATACCCTCTAAGTCCTCGGAGTTTCCTGGGTGATGAAGAGTGTCTTTGTTATTCTTGGTGGGCTCCCTGCAACCACACCTAACCACACCTTGTGTTAGTCATGCTAACAAGAGGACTCAGGAAGGGAACCGGCCACACCAGAAAGACCAACCTGTGATTAGAGGGTTGGGGCTTTGAGCCAAGTAATATCAGCCCAACCTCCAGGGAGGGGAGAGGGCCTGGAGATTGAGTTCAGTCACATGGCCAGGGATCCAATCAATCACACCTGCATGATGAAACCCCAGTAAAAATTCTGGAGTTCTGGACACCATGGCTCAGGTGAGCTTTCTGGTTAGCAATACACATCAATGGGGGTGTGGGCTAGTGCATCCTGAGGACATAGAGCTTTGCATTTGAGACCCTCCCAGGCTGCGCTCCATGTGTCTCCTCATTTGCCTAGTCCTGATTTGTTCTCTATTTATCATGAAACCAGTTATCATAAGTACAGTGCTTTCTGTGAGTTGTTCTGGCAAATTATTAAACCTGAGGGCATAGCAGTAACCCCCAATTTGGTAGCCAGTTGGTCATAAGTGAAGGCGGCCTTGGAACCCCAGAGCTTGTGGCTTGTGTCTGAAGTGGGGGGAGTCTTATGGAGGCCTTTGCCGTCAGCCTATGACGTCTGTGCCAACCCCAGGTGGTTAGCCTCAGGGCTGCATTTCAGCTATGCCTCCCACTAACCTATTTCCATACTAAGGGGCTGTGTGGGGGCACAATTTCCTAATCCAAATTGGTGACTAACAGTGGAGGAGAGGAGAGGGCGACTGACACTGTCACAAGCCCAGAGGGTAGACATTTGGGGCTTAGGGGTGTGGTCGGCGGAATTCCTGTTCCCTGGTGTACACGCCCTGTATAATCCTCTCTCCCTGTGAGCATGGGGTGTGCGTGAAGATGAGGAATTTCACTCCTGGAATTAGGTTATGCTATTGATATATAACAAAGGTGAGGGATTTTGTAGATGTAATCAAGGTCCCAAATCAGTCTACTCTGAGCTAATCAGAGCACAGATTATCCGGGGTGGGACTTACCTAGAAGGGTCTAGGCCCTTCCTGAAGAACGAGGTTCAAAAAACAAAAGAGTCTCTGGAAGGGGCCACATGGCAGGGAACAGAGTGGCTGTATTTGTTGAGTGCAGCCCACAACCTCAGTCCTACAGCCATGAGGTTCTATCAACAACCACATGAGCTGGAAAGAGAGTCCAGACAAGCTCCAGATGAGGATGCAGCCCAGCAGACATCAGGACTTCAGCCTTGGGAGGCCCTTTCAGCAGAGAGTCCAGCTCAGCTGTGTCCAAACTTCTAGACACCACAAGATAATAAATGAGCATTGTTTGGGGCTACTAATTTTGTGGCAATTTGTTAGGCAGCAGTAGAAAGCTAATCCATGCAGAAATTTGTACTGATGGGGGAAGGAGGAGGGTGTCTAACACCAACTTTACCAACATCAAAGGTGGCCCAGTCATAAATTCTGTCCTGTTAAAGTCAGGGAAGGATGGTTTGAGGGGAGAACAATCAGAGTGTGGGGAAGACACGAAACCAGATTCTAAGATGGGAATCTAAAGGAATCCTCAGACCAGAAAGAAGAAATTTGGCCTCCAAAGGAGAAGCTTCATTTCTGTCTTCGAACACTGGGTAAGCCACAGCTCAGCAGTACTCAGCGCCACCCTCTCGTCACAGAGCCACCCGACTGGTACAGCCTGAATCTTTCGATGCAACTGCTATTTCCTCCAGCAAACCTCGATGCCTGCCCACCACATTCCTCTCCTAATACAGTAGAATTCCTCCGCACATATACTTCCCACCCAACTTCTAGTATAAGTAATTTCCTCCCCTCCATTTGCTTTCTGGAATTTGTATTAGCTGGATATTGGACTTCATAAATTGATTATCTAATTTTATTATTTTTTCTTTCCTTTTTCTCGTCTTTGTCTTTTTGTACTTCTGTCTGGAAGATTTCTGAAACTTTGTCTCCCAACACTTCGATGGAATTTTAAATTTTTGCTATCACATTTTTAATCTCTAATAATTCATCTTTATTGTCTGACTTTTTTTCTTTTACATTGCAGCCTCTTCCTGTCTGGAGAAAGCCATATTTTGTGTATTTAATTTTAATGGAATTCTAAATTTCCTTCTGATTCCTGTCATATCTCTGTATCCTTCCCTTTTCCTGCAGTTTTTGTTTGCCTTTTTTTTTGGATTCTTGCTATTGTTTTTGTCTCTTGGTCATGTTAGAAGTGTTCCTCAAATGCCTGGTGACCGTCAGCTGCCCACGATCCAGCCCAAGGCACTCAGAAGCTGCTTGGAAGTGTGGCATGGAAGGGCAAAAACCTTGCCAGCTGAGGAGTGACAGGGATTCCACAGGCTTTTTCATTATGGAAGAATAAGGAATTTTGCTTTTCTTTAATGCACATTACACAAAAGATCCACTGCCCCAAGGGTGGTTTATCTCTCTGCACTTCCACGTACTGCTGGCCCAGAACTTGTCTACACTCTTTGTCTACACTGCTGTGGTAGGAGCCAAGCCCCTCTGGCTTGGCCAGACACAAGACAGCTTCTAATTAACATACACCATGAAAAAAACATATTTTCCGTACACTTTCTCCACGGTTGACCACTTGTACGTGGAAAAGTGTAAAGATTCAGATTCTCTTCACACAACTAAACCTCTTGCTGAGCTGTTCTTTCCTAACCTGTCAAATTTCTATCCTGGTGAACTATTCCATCCAAGACGAACGCAGTCAGGATAGCTGAGCACCCGCCATGAGGCAGTGTAGCCGTCCCTCCGACCCTCATGAGGACCCTCCCTGCTGAGCGTCAGGGACCCCATTTTCAGAGGAGGCTCTCACTTGGCTCCAACACCAAAGCCTGGGTTCACATTGTGACACCGCAGCTGGCCCTCACCTTGTTCCGCCAAGAGAATGTGGTTCACAGGGCAACGGAGTGCCAGCATTCCGTGTGGAACTGCCGGGTGGGACGTGGGCAGCTAGAAGACCCCAGAAGATGCTGTCTCTGCTGCTCATCTGTCTCCTGCCTGCCACCAATGGGAACAACTGCCTCCTCTGCTGGCCAGAAGTAGCCACCTGGGTGGACTATGACCTGCAGGTTCTCTGGGGCAACCCGGGGCCCCCTGCAGAACTCTCCCAAAGCCTGCACACCCTATTCCTGGAAGATAATGATTTGCTCAAACCCTCCTATCTTGGTGAGGCACCGCCAGGGACCAGGAATCGGGGCTGGCCTCTCTACCTGACCTCGGATCTTACCCCCTTGACTTCCCCTTGGCCCATGCCTCATCCTCAGATCGTGACCACTTGGAGGAAGAAACAGCCAAATTCTTCATTCAAGTAGGCCAAGCCATTAAAAAGTTACGGGACGGTGAGGAAGCCCACGGTCCCCGGGCCCTGGGGCTTGGGTTGACGAAGGGCTGGCCCTCCAGGGCATTCCCAGAGGCCCACTTGGCCGTGGGTGTGGGGTGCTGTGAAGGGTGGGAGAGGAACATAGCCTGTCAGTGTCTGTGCACTCCAGAATTTCTGTTTGGAAATGTGGGTTTGAAATCCCAGCCTCGAGCAAGTTCTCATTGAGCACCATTCCCCTCCTGCTCCACCCAGATAAATCAGTACTTCTAGAAGAGATTCACACTCACAAGACTCTCTTTGCTGAGAAGCTGAACAAGATATCTGAGGGGCTGAAGGAGAAGGGTGAGGGGTAGGGCTGGCCCCTGCGCACCGCCCAGCCCTGCACCCCCTGCCGAGACCCAAGGCCAGCAGAGTCCAATCTGCAGGCGCTGACGTCCCTCAGGAGCCCCACGCCTGCCCATGGCCACCTTCCCTAGCTCCACCTCCAGCTTATACCCCCAACTGTCCCCCCAGCTCCGTCTGCCTCCCAGCACCTCAGTTTCTCTACCTTCTCACCCTCCCGACAGCCTGCAATGAGTCCTGTGGTGAGTGTGCTCCGGGACGGGCCTGGGCAGGGATGAGGAGCACCTGGCCCCTCTAAGCCCTGTCCACCCCCCACAGACCTACGCTCCGCACTGGAGGTCACCAACTGTGCCAACTGTAGGACTCACCTCCTCTCTTGCGGGGACCCCACTGTCTGCCAAGGTCAGTGGCCCCTACCTTGTCTGGCCTCCCCCTGCCCACCCTCCACCTCGGGGGTCATTGTTGTCCAAACTGAGCTTTTCTTGCTCTTTGCCCTCACTCTGGGTGAAGGCAGCACCTCCTGGGGTTTCTCAATGTCCTCGTGTCCAGCTTCAGAGCTTTAGAGCCATCTGCCTCTAGGACATCTCTCCTGGAGGACCCTGAGGCCCTTAAAGTCGGCATGCCTGGAAACATGCCCAAACCCATCTCCACCCCCCAAAACCTGCTTTTGCTCCAGGGTCCTTCTTGGCAAATGGCCCCACTCAAACCCTCGGCCTCCTCAGCCAGGAATCTCCCTCCACCTTACTGCCTCCACCTTTGCACGTGCGATCACCACGTCTTGCGAAACGATTCCTAAATGTGTTCCCATAGTTTCATTCTAAACTCCACCACTCTTCTTTGGGCATCCTCATCTCCCACCTAACTTACAGCGACATTTCCCAGCTGGCCTCCCTGCCCCCCCGAGCCACATCTCACTCTGAACTCTCATAGAGCAAATCTACCCGGGACACTCCCTGTTCATAACCATCAGTGGCTCCTAGCTGCCCCCAGATAAAGCCCTCCCTCCTGGGGAGGCCCTGTGTGAGCCCCTGACTCCCCGGGCACACCAAGCTGTGGATACTCGGCACACACGGGCTGTATCAGGCTCCTGACCTTAAGCATGTCCTCTGCCTGGGACCCAGTTTTGCCCTTGACCATTTGGACTGTCCAAGTCCAGACAGAGCTGTTTCCTAAGCATCTTCCCAGATCAGCCCCACTCGGAGGCGCATCCACTCTCCCGGCCAATCCCACGCCCTACCTTATTCCCCCAGGGCACCACACCGTAACTGTTTGCTTGTCTCCTTCCTAGAGAGCTGGGACCGTGTCTCACTCTTCTCTAGATGTGTGCCGGGCACAGAGTAGGTGCTCAGTAAGTGTTTGCTAGCAAGTGACTGAGTCAGTGAATAAGAAGGAAGGACGGTGGCCTCTCTCT
Source organism: Daubentonia madagascariensis (assembly GCA_023783475.1). Lineage (NCBI taxonomy): Eukaryota > Metazoa > Chordata > Mammalia > Primates > Daubentoniidae > Daubentonia > Daubentonia madagascariensis. Next base: position 1,528,271 of record JAKFHU010001747.1, on the reverse strand, counting down.
GAACTGAGAGGGCCCACCTGGCCTCCAAACACCTGCTGCCCTTTCCCACCCCAGCCAGGCCCCAGCGGCCCTACACGGCTGAGTGGGCTGTGAGTCTCGGCCTCGCTCTGCTCCTGGCCACAGCTGGAGGTGGGTGAGTGACTTCTCCAAGCCCATGTCCCCAAGGAAGACACGCCTACTCCTTGACTGACCCACCTCCACCCTGTTTCCTGGCCCAGATGTTACTTCTTCTGGAGCAGGAAGAAGAAGAAGGCAGTAAAGGTACCAGGAAAGGAGAACCCTACCCCAAGGAGGGACAAGCCTGGAGGTAGCAGGGCCCCAACTCTGGCCTCCCGGGTCTGGCATCCAGAGCAGAGTGGGATTGAGGGCCAGGACCCTCTGGAGGGTCACATGTCAGCCCCATGTGTGCAGACATAGTGGGGCCAGGGGCCCAGGACACAGAGGTGGCAAAGCTTGGTCCCCTGGCCTCCCTGCAGAGTACTCTGCCCGCCGCTGCCCTGCCCCCTCTGCCCTGGCCCCAGCTGCCCTGGCCCCTGCTGCAATGTCCCCTGCTGCACTGTCCCCCACTGCCCTGGTCCCCGCTGCCCTGCCCCCGCTGCCCTGCTCCCTGACCCGCACAGACTGTCAGCATGGCCTCCTCGCCCTCCACTCCTGGTTGGCTTTGGCCAGGGGAGACTCCCAGTAGGAGGACAGAGGGACAGAGAGAAGGCCAGGGCGGCAGGGGTCAGTGTGGAAACACCCTGCTGCTTCCCTTGGCAGAAACAGGGCAGCCCCCTGTCTCCCAGAAATGAACCACAGCTGCCACTGCCATCAGGAAGCTCGCTCCTCTCGGGGGCCCGGTGACTCTGCCTCCCCTGACGTCCTCCATGCTGAGTCCTGGGCTCACAAGTTCTGAGGCCCCAGAGTCCGTGCTGAGTCCTGGCCTCGCAAATTCTGAGGCCCCGGAGACTGCGCTTGCTTGTGGTTTCCCTGTTACACCCACGCCTTTGTAAATAGTCTATTCATTAAAACACATCCTCATGTCCTAATTGACTGTGACATCTGCTTCCTGCCAGGCACAGAGAGGAGCTCTCCCCAGTAACCCTGTGTGGACTGTCCCATCTGCTCACCCTCCTTAGTAACCTACCACCCTCTCCCACTGTCCTGGTCCAGAAGCAGGGGTCTCACAGCCTCACACAAGCCTCACCTGATTCCAGCACCAGAGGCGAGGGCAGGGGCAGCCTGGGTGCCCAAGGGTTCCCAGCCTTGGGCACAGAACAGAGGAGGAGAGAGGCCAGCGGAAGTCCAGGCAAGAGCGGAGACTAGCAGAAAACAGGCTGCAATCTCACCATCAGCAAGGCCACCAAGTCCTAGCCAGTGTTCACCCTGGGGACACCCAGGTCCCAGAGAGGGTCCCTGGTGTTGCTAGCAGGTGGAGTCCCCTGGCCTTGCCTGTGGGAGGGACCACGTCCTTGTCCTTCCCGGGCCTCTGGGGCTGCCAGGCCCAGTGCAACCTCTGCATGCCCCTCTCCCCTGTCCTCCACCTGCGTCCCTCCTTGCAGATCCTCCTGGCACTCTCAGCCTGGCCCAGGCTCTCTCTGAGACTCACCAGGGCCCTCCAGCAACCCTGAGGCACAAAGCCCCTTACCACCCTGGTCAGCAGGCCAGCTCCCAGGTCACAAAGGAAGTGGGGCTGAGGCCAGAGCTGTGGACAGGCAGCCCGGAGCCTGGGCTTCAATCCTGGCTCTGACAGACAGTCCTGAGTGCCCCCTCTGAGTCTCAGTTTCCCTTTCTGAGCATACGGGGAGATGCGATGCTTTAGCCAGGTTGGTACGCCCTAAGCCTGAAATCCCCTGAGTTCATATTGACTAGCCGGTATCTGTTCATGTTGTGGGAACAAACTAAAACTCCTCCTCCCCATTCCCTCCTTCAGTCCCTGAACGCTGCCAGGGCCCAGCCCAGCTCCTAAAACAGGACGGATCTCATGTCTACATTCCTCCTTGGGGGGCGGCTGGCCTGGAAGCAGGCTGACTTCACAGCACCGTCCCGCCGTAAGGGCCACTCCTGGGAGGGGAGAGGGCACTGCCAGAGACCTAGATGCAAACAGACCATAAACAGCAGCCTGGCAGGCAGCACTGCAGCCACCTTCCCTCTTCAGCAGGCTGGGCGAATCCATGGCCGTAAGGTGGTTAGGGAAGGTATAAAGCACTGTGAGGGCACAGCCACATGGCGAGGCCAGGGGCATGACAATGTGAGTGCATTTGGCGTGGCTCCGGGGACTGCGGCTCTCTCTGCAAGTCTGTGAAAGCTGGTTGCCATCCAGGATGTAAGAGATGCTGGGCTCCTGGGTCAGTGATGGTGTTTTCCTATTTGTATTTAAATTGGGACCTAGACCATTACCTCAAAAGTATCCAGAGTGACTATTTTTGAATACATGCAGTAAAAATAGAAAACCCTGGGTATAATATATGTGAAGCATGGGTTGGTGTGTTTGCCTGCGTGCATGCATCTCTTATCAAAAGGTTTTTTAAATTATTTGTGAGCATATTTGCATGAAAACTGAATATTGAGTTCTGCTGGAGCAGAAAGATCAAGAAATTTAGAGTCAAGTAAACCTTGGTCAAAATATAGGCTCTGGAGGACTTCTGCTTTCAGCTACAACAGAACAGCTTATAGCAGACTAAGACTCCAGCCAAGGGCAACTAGAAGAAACTTACACCAAAAAAACAAAGCAAAACAAGTCCACTTTAAGGCATTAGATGAGGCAGGTCCTAAGCGTCCCAGGTTCTGGAGAGAAGGGGGGCCCTGGGCGAGCCCAGCAACCCTCAGCATGTCCCGCTCAGCATTGGCCAAGCTGTAGCAGCACCAGAGAGAGGGTGCAGGGCCTGGGCCAAGGATGGCCTCAAAACTTGGGAGAGCTTTCAGCAACATCATGGGACTGAGGAAACAAAACTTGGAGTTCAAGCTTGCCAAGATAGACGTGAAAGGTCCAGATCCCTGAGCGTAGGGAGGTGCAGAAAAGTAGACTGAACACCCGCATCAATTTCCTGTCCCACTCCCTAAGGTACTTGGGCACTCTTATGCAGCACAGGGCTAAAGACAAAGAAACCAAGCAGATAGTACCTGAAATGCAGAGATTTGGCTGCTGAAGAAATAAAAATCAAAGTTTATGACCCACATAGGAAGACAAGCCTTGGTAAATATTCCAGGGCATTCATTGGCAAGGCTATACTCTAAAGAGCAGGTGCACAAGGGGCAGGCCAATCCCTACAAAACATGAAACTAAGCCTCAAGGCACTTCAGCCCCTGACAAAATTAGAAACATCTATTCTTGTTCCACATCACTGCTGGAGGACAGGGTAAATACTTTCTGAAAGAAAATATCATCTAGAGCCGTGGTCCCCAACCCCTGGGCCATGGCCCAGTACCAGTCTGTGGCCCGTTAGGAGCCGGCCTCGCATCACCACCTGAGCTCCGCCCTCCCACCTCCCCCTGCCCCCCGTGTCCGTAGAAAAATTGTCTTTCATGAAACTTAGGAACCGGGGCTGCACAGCAGGAGGTGAGTGGCAGGCAAATGAGCAAAACTTCATCATCACCACCTGAACTCCACGCCACCCCCCAAGCCCAGCTGTGGAAAAATTGTACTCCATGAAACCTGTCCCTGTGCCAAAAAGGTTGGGGACTGATGATCTAGAGCCATTACCATGTTTGATTTACAATGTCTGTCATCTAAACAAATATTAACAGGCATACCAAAAAAACAGGATCAAAAGAAAAAACAGACAAAAGAAACACACCTACAAGTGATCCATATATTGGAGTTATCAGACATGAATATTAAGATAACTGTGAGTAATGCACTTACAAATATTTAAGATGTCTTTTAAACAAATGGTGCTGGAGCAATTCGACACCCACAGGCAAACATAAGCCTCAATAGTGTAAGTTGCACACATTATCCAAAAATAAAATCCTCAAAATGGATCATGTACTTAAACATAAAGCATAAAACTATAAAACTTTTAGAATAAAACACAGGAGAAAATCTTGAGAATCTAGAATTAGGCAAGGAGTTCTTAGACTTGATACCAAAAGCATAATTTGTGAAAGGAAAAATCGATAAATTGGACTTCATCAAAATTGAGAACTTTTTCCCTGAGAAAGATTCGGTAAGAGGACAAAAGGCAGGCGACGGGCTGGGAGGAAAGATCTGCAAGCCACACATGTGACAGCTCCCAAAACTCAACGGCAAAAGTCAAACAGTCCTATTATAAAGTGGACAAAAGACATGAAAGACATTTTACAGAAGAGGATATGCAAGTGGCAAACAAGCACGTGAAAAGATATTCAACATCATTAGCCATCCAGAAAATGCAAATTAAACCACAATGACACTCCAAGAACACACCTGTTAGAGTATAGACTGACCCTGTGGCACTGACAGGACCAAGTGCTGGGGAGGATACGGAACAAGGAGATCTTCCACACGTTGCAGAGGGAACGTGAAATGGCACAGCCACTTTGTGTGTTTTTGTGGGGGGGGTGTGTGCGTGCGTGTGCCAGCTGAGGGGAGCAAGCAGGGCTCTGACATCTACCTAAAGGGAAAAGAGCCTTCTGCAGGGGGCAGTGTTGAGGCTGGGCATGATCTCTATAATGCAGCTAGCTCAGGGCCTGGCAATTGAAGGTGCTCAACAAACAAGTGCTTAAAAAGGAGAGATGGAAAAGTTGGTTTAGAAGAGCAATGGGCACACTTGAGTGGACTTTCCATTGCAGACTAGGCAGTGGCTTAGGGCGGTAGTGGAATGGGGCCAGTCAGCACCCCTTCAGCTGATAAGTGTGAGCCCATGCAGAGGCAAGGAACCGTAGTTTCTGGGGTGGGAATGTGGGGTGGAGGAGGAGGAAGATGACACCTCAGTTCCCAGGTTCCAGACCTACTTATCAGCTTCCAGATGCCATGGAAAAGTCTGCACCACTTTTTGGAAAAAAGAAGGAGCTGAGTAGGTAACACTCTCACTGGGCCTCAATTTCTTCATCTGCAAAAACAGGATAGTAATGTGTGTTCCAGGTCATTACAGTTAAATAAGATAAGGTGACAAGTACCTGCATATAGTAGAAACTGGAAAGTGTCCAGGAAGATGCCTTCCTCTCACCTAGCAGAGTCTCTGGCTGTGTGCGGTGGAGCCAGGACAGGTATAGGGAGAGGCTCAGTGTGACCACAGGTAGAAGGTAGAGGCCACGAGGCATGTATGGAGAGCAAGGCCTGGAAGATTCAGCCAGGGCTGGGGTGGGCGGGGAGGGGAGGGTGGAGCATGGCAGGGCCCAGGAAGGCGGCCTGCTGGGGAGTTTGGGGCCCTTGTCTAGGCTGCTCCAGACTGGACAGTCAGGCTTGATGTGCACGAGCACACATCCAGAGTGGACAGGAAGTGTGGATGTGTGTGGGCCTCGTGTGCGGGTGGTTTGCACCGGCACGCGTGCCTTCAGGATGCACAGCTCTGTAGATGCCCCATCTCAGATCCAAACCCACAGAGATTAAGCAGACAAAGGGCCCCTAGCTGGTGCATGTGCTGCAATTTGAACCCAGGCCCATTTGCCCCCAAAGACCCCGTACCAAGCTTTCCTCCTCATGTCCTGACTTCCTGGTGAAACCGCTGCAGGCAGGGAGGTGAGAGAGGCAGAAGCAATTTTCAGAAACAGAATCTTAGCAGAAATGAGATGGGTTGAGGATGAAAATGTAAGGCCCATCGTGCCCAGGAAAAGGCCGTTCCCATCCCATGGCGTTAACTGGTAGAAACTGCCTGGGATTTCGTCTCCTTGATGAAGCCTTTACACAGAGAAAGAACTCCCTCCCCTCCACAGCCCAGCTCCGCCTTCTTCCTGGGATCTCTCTCCGAGTCTCCTGGCCTCCGTGGGACGTGTCAAATCTCCTCCGGCCAGGCAAAGAGAATAAGTCCTCCGCATCTGTGCATGCGGGGCTGTGGCAGGGGGCAACGAGGTGCACAGAAGGCTCTCGCCAAGAGTGAGCTGGGTCTGTTCCCACGATTCCAAAAGAAGAAAGAGATGCAGAGAGGTCAGGGTGCAGCTGGCTGGTGACAAACAGGTCAAGGCCCTGACTCCTTGTCCAGTGCCCTCTCCTCTGTGCCAGGAGCCCTTCTTCAGGAAGGATGGAGTTTTCGTTTCAATTCCAAGCTATGGAAACACAGAACCCTTGGTCTGGAAGGGCCTCGGGGGTGTTTCTTTCTGGACTTAACTGCTCCCACTACACTGACTCAAGGGCACAAGTGAAATGATGGAATGGCTCTGGGAAGAGGAATTTGTTAAAGTTCTAGAATGTTCTGACTTCTGGGGACAGTCCACCCTTGCTAAAACATGGAATGGTCCCCAGAGTGATGAGGGCCAGCAGGCCATGTGGGAAGCACATGTCAGTTCCATGTAAGCAAGTGGTGCTGGCATGTCATTTACATGCCAGGGGCTTGATCACCATTAGCCCTTTCTAATCTCCACTGTGACCATGCGAGCTGTGGCCAATTATCCTCATTTTGCAGATGGGAGATCCAAAGTTCAGAGAGGTTGGGTCACCTGCTCAAAGTCACACAGCTGGTCAGTGAGTGGGCTGGGGCTGTGCCAACCCAGAGCCCTTGTTCCTTCCACCATACCACGTTGCCTTCAACAAAGGCTGCCCAGCACCAGGACTGCTGCCTCCAAGAGGCTGGCCACCCACCCTTGGAAGGGTCGGGCAGAGGTGGGACAGACAGCCATGCTAGGGACCCAGGACTGGAAGCTCCTTTGACTTCTGTCCTTTGGGTGCAACAGTGGGAAGCACGGGCACTGGAGCCAGATGACAAGAGTCACATCTTGGCTCCATCGCTCACAAGCTGCTCGATTGGGACAAGTCACTTAACCTCTCCTATTGACTGCTGACTCCCCAAAGAGACCAGCCAAGCAAAGCCAGGTCGGCCTGGTAAAGCCTGGCTTACTGCTCTCTGCAGTGGGGGCCCAGAACCTTACAGACTCATCCTCTCAGAAAGGGAAAGGCAAATTTGGGATATTGATAAAGTTTGGGTGGTCTGGTTCAAGGTAGATCTTTCAGTGCAGAGGGCCTCATTGGCACTGAGCAAAATTTGTGATGCAACAGTTTAGGATTGGTGGGCACAGCAAGGGGGCTGTGAACAAGGCCTGGGGGTGTGAATAGTCATTCGATGACCCAGTCAAGCAATCTGTTTTTTGTAGAAGGGGCTGCTTACCCTTTTGAGGCTTATTATTCAGATAAATGGATTTTCAGGAAGCTCTGAAACAAATTCTAAAGTTGTTTGCAACTTCATCTTCCTGAGCGAGAATATCCTGCAGTAGTGGAGTCATGTCAGCGCTGAGCGTCCAATAGTAGTCACATCAGTGTGCGCAGCAGGCTCCAGGGTGTGGCAACTTCAGTTCCCTCCTCAGCACCTCAGTTTTCTTGTCAGCAAAATGGGGACAGTGATAGTACCCGCTTCTTAGGGTTGTCATGAGAAATAAGTTAATGTGTATAAAGGACTTAGACCAATTCCTGGCACTTGGAAAGTACTATAGAAGTACTTGCTAATGATATCATTACCACTGTCATTGTCATTATCATTATCATTATCGGACATCTCAGCTGTCACATCTCCAAGGAGCTAGACTAAGCTCTGCCTATGCTGGGCTATTTTTAAGTCCTCAGATGTGCCATTTGCCTTTCCTCTCTGCCCCTCCAGCTGCATGACTCCTACTTGACACCGAGAGCTCCACTGAACCTCTGTTTTTCCTAGGAAGCCCTCCCCGGGCGCCCTGCTACCAGGGCTGACTCCTGCTACACACAGCCTTCCTCAGCCCCCTTCTCCCTGGACACTGACGACCCGTGACATGGAATGAGGGCGGTGTGCCGGGTGTGGCCGTCTGCCCTCGGAGCCTGGAGCGCAGGCCCTGTGCTGGGAACTTGCCTCCCTGCCACGCCCCGGCCCCCGCCCCGTGCCCCAGTCCCCAGCCCCCAGCCCCCAGCACCATGCCAGACAGACGCTCAATAAACACTTTTTGAGTAAATGAATAAATGAGTAGGTATTTTTAGTGATTATTTTTCACTGGATGAGATATTTGAATTCATCAGTCAATTCATACAAACAGATGTCAAATAGGTTCGGGCAGGAACCGCTGGGAAGGAAGCCTGGGTGTGGGAAATTGAGCCCCAGTGTTGGGGGGCAGGAACTCCTCCCCAGGGACGGCTTGGCGTCAGCCATGAGCAAAGCACGGGTGGCCTGTGGCTCACAGCCCAGTGAGGAGTGGCACTAGGGAAGGTCTCCCCTGCCGGGCAAACGAGACCCCAGCCTCGGGCGACTGTGAAGTATGCCGTGTGTGTCTGCTGTTAATTCGGTTCCCAAGCAGCCTGTCCTTTCCGTCTTTTCCACCCCAACTGGGAGCATGGCAGCCGCCTGACCCTGCCCCCCTCACCCAGTTCTTGCTGTCCCACCCACCCCATCCCCAGCTCTGGAAGGGAACAGGCCCTACACCACCCCGGACCAGCTCTTCAGCCCAGGCAGGAATCCCTGACATCCTGCTGCCACCCGAAGCCAGCACCGTGAGAGCAGCTGCGGCACAGGTGCCCACCCCTCACTCCAACTCTGGGTCTGCCAGATCCTGCCGGGCTTGCCCACTGCCCTGCTGGCTGCTCCCCGCCCTGGCCCCGTGCCTGTCTCTGCGCACATCCCTCTCCCTGCCCAGCACTCCCAAAGGCAGAGAAATGCTTGTGTGGTCCCCTCTCGGCCTCCCTTGGGCCGGCCCCCAGCTCCTGGCCAGTGTGTGGAAGCTGCTTCCTTTCTCCCTCTGGGAACCGAGGGCCACGGCCCCCCTGCACCACCATCACACTTCTGCCACTCCGCCGACCAGGGTTGGCCCCCGGCCGGGGCACTAAGCGCTCAGTGCCAACCATAAGATGGTCCCAGGGGCAGCCCCTCGGAGCATCTCATGAACTTCACGCCCGAGCCTCACCCTTGCAGGTTCAGACTCCGGCGTCCCTGGCAGGCATCTGACGTGTGCCGGAAGGACGGATTCCTGCTGACTGGTGAGTGTTGGCTTGGCTGGGCTGAACTCCCTTTCCCGGGATCCCCTTTCCTGGGTGCTTCTTGCTAGGGTGGGCCCAACCAGGGGGCGTTTTGCGTGAGATCTGGAGGGCAGAAGCACAGCAGCGGCCAGTTAGTTTTCTACGCTCAGAGGCCGGGGAGGGCAATTTTGCAGCTCACACATATCGTCCCTTATTTGCTGGCTCACCTCGCTGGTGCGGGACAGCACCCCAGCCGGTGGTGCTCCGCTTTCCGGGTACTTCCCCAGTCCAGGCGTGTATTCAGCTCTGTGACAAAGGCCACCATCAAGGTTGGAGGCAGTGGAAATGGACAAAAGTTTCAGTGCGTCTGTGAGGGCTTCAGTTTGTCCTTGCCACCCCAACCTCATAACCCAAGGACTTCAATCTCCCTCTGGCATCAGACACAAAGACAACAGCCCCACAGAGACTGCCAACTAGCTCCCACAGTGATGTAGGTTATGACAAACAGCAGTTGGTTCTGCTTCTCTGATTAAGTCCTGGATGACCAAACCCACAGGGACACGTGCAGACCCAACCACCAATCTAGCTGTGCACAGTCAGAACCGCATCTGCCAAGCAGCCCCACGTGCGAAGCTTCTCTCTGAAGGCCCGTGCAGGTGGGAGGCAGAAGTTGGCCTCTGGTCAGGCCTGGGGTCAGGGCTGACTGGAAGCCCCTGGTGGCCTGTGGTCTGCACATACAGCTGCCTAAGGCCATCTCCTCTGGAAACCCCAACCAGTCCTGGGACTAAAGCACAGCTGTTGTTCCCGGCACCCTATTCTGGACCGTCCAGCACTCCCCACCCACCCACACCCCATCTCCACCATCAGCTGTTTCCACACACACATTTTATACCATCTGGGGCAGACCACAGGTCCGTGCCGTCCACTGAGTCCTGGAACCTCGGAGGGTGATGACTGCTCGTGTACGCAGTTACCCTGTGCCTGGAACAGCCAGAGAGCCTTCTCCACTGTCGGCGCCGAATCCCTGCCACAGTGGTTGCTCTTTTTATCCCCAATTTACATGTGAGGAAACAGAGGCTTAGGAAAGTTAAATGACACTGACATACAAAGAGGACGTGCAGTGCTTGAGCTGTAGCCCGGGACTATCCACCTGTCTGAGCCACTCCACCATCCCACCCTTCCAGGGCTGCACCTGGGCCTTTGGACACGTCTTGCCCAACGATTTCAGCCGCACATTGCTGGGCCAGCTCTCGGACCCCTTTACAGACAAGCACGTCAATCCTCACGCGTGGTGCTCGTCAGCTTCCCTCGCACTCTCAATGGGAGGGTCTGCGGTCTGGACGCAGCCTGCCTTCCGTGTGGGCAGACGTTCCTGGGAGGCAACCACACGGGCCTGGCGTGGAGCGCAGGAAGCCCCGAGGGGGCCGGGGCTGGGCTGCAGGGCTGGTCAGGAGAGGCCTGGCTCGGGAGCTGACATCCCCCTCCCGCCAGGGGAGGAGCGGGGCAGGCCTTCCAGCCTCGGGCAGGGCACAGGCAGGGCCCAGGAACCGTAAGTAGGGCTGGAGCTGAGCGAGTGGGCAGAGGAAAGTGCTCAGGGAGCTGGGAACCAGGCCGGGCCATGCCGTGTGGGTTGTGTCAGAAAGCTTGGGGAGGGGAAGTGAGGTGAGAAGGCCTGAGGGTTTCAAGCAGGGGAACAACGTGACCTGGCCAGTGCCTTAAACGGTGACAAATGGGACTAGAGGGGTCAGGACAGGGAGGATGAATGTGCTGGGCCCCCTGAAGACCAGTAAACGAGGCCCGCCGCGCTCTTCCGAGCACGTGAGCCTGTGGTCCTGGGAACCCTCTGCCACGCCAACTGCTCGTCACCCCTCGGGGTCTAGAGAGCACGCCACTCGGGATTCGGGTGGATAGACAGGCAATTTCAACTGCTGTAAATTAAAAATCTCCACATGCCGGGGTCCTTCTGGCTTAGGTTCTGTGGGTCCAGAATGCTCCAGAGAAGAATTGGGGATATGAAGATGTTTAAAAAAGAATAATTCCTAACGAGTCTTCTGTTTTCTAATGGAAGATTGAATGCATTTGTCTAATTTTTCTCCTACCTGGAATTCCATTAAAATTATATTAAAGGGTTTTTTTAAACCACAAACTCCCAGGGATGGGAAGAACAGAAGAGAAGACAGGAGCAATTCAACTTCAGTAGCTGGAGGTGACTGAGTTAGCAGACCCAAGACAGCCAAATCTGAAGCTAGCAATGGAAAAAAAGGGGACAGATGCCAAATTATGCTGCAGAATCCTGAAAGCCAGTGGCATTGCACAGGGGTGGAGCAGGGGACTAAGGTGGGAGCCATGGCCCCAGGATGGCGCTAGAGGGCAGGTGAGGCTAAAGGAAAGGGCTGGGGAGTGTGTAAGGAGCCCCTCCCCCACTCCATGCCCCAGGACTGCCCCTCTTCCCCTCTGCAGGAGCCTACAGTAGGGGGGCCAGGCACAGGCTGGAGTGTGAATATTGGGCCAAAACAGGTATCTAGGTGATCATGTGCATGTGGAAGGACTAACGTAGATGCCCTGGCCCTCTGCCCCCACGATACCCACAGTGGGACTCTGACCCTGGTATTAACCATCTCTTTATTTTCTGTATTCTAATATTTTGACATCTGGGGCCTTGCTGACCCTGCAGGGACTGCCCCTCCCAGGGCTAGCTAATTCCTAGAGATTACAAACAACTTGCCTGTGAGTTTGCCTTTCATACGCAAACCAACCAATTCAGAACAGCCACCCCCGCCACCTCCTTTCTGGTCTCTCCCTAGACCTTGGAGTCAGGTACCAGAGTGGGCTCAGCCCCTCCGCCACGGAGATCACTGACATCATTCAAACTACCCATTGCTGGACCCGCTTATGCTGTGTCACCCATTTCTTTCCACAGAAACCACAATAAAGGCCCTTGCCCACATTCCCCTCTTGCTGCCTCTGCCTCCGACCCCGGTGCTTCCCGTGTGGCCCTGCGGTGTCATGTCCTGCCTTCGGTTTCCAGGAAACTATTGCCACCTGAACAATGGTGAGGCCCATACGTTTGGAAAGGAGAGCTTTATTTCTCACAAAGGTTTGCAGCCTGCAGGTGGCCGTTCTGATAGGCTGGGAAGCAGAGCCTGGAGCAGAAGCTGAGAGCAAGCACTGTTAGGTCGGAGCCGAGAGGAAGACACTCAAGCCTGAGACATAGCAAAAAACGCCGTTTATTTTGGGCACCTGGGTGCAGGTGGGCGGAGGCTGAAAAGAGCATCCTCCCTGAGGAGGGGAGAGTGGCGGGTTTTATAGAGGATTTGGATAAAGGTGTGGGGAGGGCGAGACTTTTCTTAGACAGCCAGTGGTCTCTGCCGGTCCCTGCTGGTTCCACCACCACCGTTTGTGGTTAGAGTTATTTTTATAGCCTCCGGCCTCTCCAGACCCCTGTGGCTGTTTCATCCTCCACTTATCTGAGCTCTTCATCTACCCCATTCCAGAGCAGACCCAACAGCACTTCATGGGATAGGCAATGGGAACAGGAATTCATGCTGAGCAGGGTGGCTGAGTATATATATTTAACAATCTATACGAGAGATCATGAATATTTATGAAAGCAGAAACATGTGCATGTGCAATTGAGCTTCATGCTACTTCATAGGATCCACGTTCAGAAAATGGTGGACTTAGCACGATCCGAGGGTGGGGCTTTAGACCCTCTGATGTGAAAAGGTGAAGCACAGGACACAAAAACCCTCACTGCACATCCTCTGTAGACTGGCCAGAATCACTCCAGGGTCAGTGGCCTCTTGTCAGGTAGGAATGCTGGTCAGTTGTGCCAAAACAGAAAAGGGAAGAACAGCATTAAGTGGTTGGTTGAAACCAGTGGTAGAGCAAGTCTTTTCAAAAGGCTGGTTCCGTTTAACTCTTCGAGAAGAAAGCCCAGTGGAGGTCAACAAGGGGGAGGGAATATCAGGGTGTGTCTGACCTCTGACCTCCCATCGCATCATAACTAGGAACTGTTTTAAGGTTTCCCCGGGGTCCCCTTGGCTAAGAGGGGGTCTGTTCAGTCAGTTAAGGGGCTTAACATTTTATTTTTATTTCTCACTATGAATATAAGAACCTTCTTCCTTTCTGACAGTCATTTCCATGTCTGTGCCTTACTATACCTGATTAAAACAAATCAGGTACCTGTAAAACAACTGGCACTGTGAACATGGTGGTTTGATGCCCGATGGATGCGGTATGCCCTGGGCTGCTCTCGGCTCACTAACTGGACCCCAGACAGCAGCCACTGCCTGGAGAGGCACCGCTGCCTGTCGTCGCCCCTGCACCTACACGGCTGCTGTCCTGTGTTGTCTCTGCCAGGTGTTCCCACAGGCTCCCCCACTCCCTTGCTCCTGACAGACCCTGGTCCCCCCCCTTGTGACCCCCCCGTCATGTGTGATGCCCCTTCTCTGGGGATCTGTGAGTAGAACAAACTCCCTCTTCCATGGTATGCATCTCCTGCTCTATTGGCCTCACCATACCTGAAAATAATAAAATCTGTATTTTAAAACAACCCCATTGTACAGGAACTGAAAGACTCTACTCTGTGGACTCTAACCAGCCCAAGAATAAAGACCTAAAAATACTGTCACCAAGCGCTCCCCAGAGTCCTACAATGAAGCTCCCAGTTGACAAGCCTCACCCACACCCTCAGACTTCTATCACCTGTTTAGGCTCCCAATTCTTATCAGGAACAGATGACCATGCAGGATAAAGAAAACTTTTTTTGAAAAACTATAATTAATATCTTCAGAGAGAGAAGAGAAAATATTGCATCCACAAAACAAGAACAGGATGCTATAAAAGAGGAAAATTCAGAGAATAAAAAAGGGCTCCTGGAAAATTAAAAGCATGATAGCAGAAGTGAAAAATTCAAAAGAAGTATTGAAAAATAAAGTTAAGTAAATCTCCAAGAAAGTAGAGTATAAAGACAAGCATTGGAAAATAGGAAAGAAAAGATCAAATTAATGGACATCTAACACGTAAATAAGAGGAATTCCAGAAAGAGAGAAGAGAAAACAGAGGGAAGATAATAATTGTTGAAATTAATCAGGAAAGAAATTTTTGCAGAAATGAAGTTCATACATTGCTACATTAAAAGGGTCCACTCATTAGCCCAACGCAATGGATGAAACCATGCTCTACCACGGCCCCTTTTTGTGGAGTTTCAGATCACTAGCTATAAAGAAAAAGCTAAAAACTATCCAAAAGAAAAAAACAGCCCACACACAAAGGATCATAAATGAAAATGGCTTTGGACTTCTTAACAGCAACATAAGAAGAAAACAGTGAAGGATTGCCTTCAAAATTCCAAAAAAAATTATTTCTAGTCTAGAACTCTATATCCAGAGTGTTGAATTGGGCACAAAATCATTTTCAGATGTGCAATTTTCAAAAAAGTATACATTTAGTGGACCCTTTCTCAGAAATAACTGGAGGATGTGTTCCACCAAAATGAGAAAAGAAGCCAAGAAAGAGGATATATTTGAAAAAGAGAGAGAGACCCCAAGCAGGAGAGAGGCAACTGCAGACCCCAGGACTCATGCTGCAGCAGAGGTGGAGGAGGCCCAATTCATGTCAGAGCAGCACTGAAGGGACAAACACGTGCTGGCTGTCATCACCGAGAGCCCCACTGCCAGATGCCATCTGTTCGTACCTCCAGACAAAGCACCTGGGTGACCCGGGCCCAGATTGCTGGGGGGATTTGCCTGGTCTGTTCCATGTGATAATGAGGTTCTGCACTCGCCCTGATGCTTGCTGCGGGCACCAGCTGTGGGCACCAGCCTCGGGCACTCTTCTCGGCCCACAGAAGCATGTTCCGCCCTGACATACTGCCCAGAGCCAGAGCTGCTGGCAGTGGATGTGGTGGGCTTAGGAGGAGACAGTGAGCAGGGGCTGGCTCCCTCTGCCCGCATCTCTGCCGGATGCCCACAGCCTGGCCTACCTGCAGCCGACCACACCCCATTCTTCTCCAGGACTCTCGTAAACACTCGTGGAGGCTGAAGCTTGACTGTAGCCCAGAGACTCTATCCAGCTTCTCTCCCTCAGGGAGACTTCATCAAGCAGCGGCAGGATGGCCCTGTCCTTGGAGGGGTTTGAGCTTGGTGCTCGGCTTTCCAAAGCAGGACCTCCCCTTACTTGGGAATACAAGAAAGGAATAAAAGTGTAAGGACAGCAAGGAAACAAGGAGCAGCGAAGTCAGGCCAAGTTCACTGGGGAGAGAGGAAAACAAGATGAGGAGGGGTCCGCGGGTGCCTCCCGCCCACTGCTCACCTGTTTCTCAGCCTGGGTAGTGGATTTGCACGTGTGCATTTCCTCATTATTTTTGACTGAGATAGAATTCAAATAACATGAAATGCACCCTTTTAAAAATGTGTGATTCAGTGGTCTTAGTGTATTCATGAAGCTGTGCAACCATCACCACCGTCTCATACCAGAACATTTTCATCACCCCAAAAAGAAACCTTATACATTGGCAGTCACTGCCCGTTCCCCAACTTCCTCCCAGCCCCTGGCAACCACCAATCTGTTTTCTGTTTCTAGAGATCTGCCCAACTCTGGGCTTTTCATGTGAATGGAATCATATTAACACAATACATGGACTTTGGTGTTTGGCTGCTATCACTCAGCATCATGTTTTCGAGGTTCGCCACGTTGTAGCAGGCGTGAGCACTCTTTTTAGGACTGAATGAGTCCATTCTGTGGAGATACCACATTTGCTTATTCGTTCATCAGGTAATGGACATTTGAATTGTTTCCACTTTTTTGGCTGTTGTGAATAATGCCGCTGTGAACATTTGTGTAAAAGTTTTTGTAGAGACATGTTTTCAATAGTCTTCGATACATATCTAGGAGTGAAGTTGCTGGGTAGTACGGTAACTCTATGTTTAACTTTTTAAGAAACGGCCAAACTATTTTCCGAAGCAGCTGCACCACCCCACATTGCTATCAGCAGTGTTTGGTTCTAATTTCTCCACACCCTCGCCAACGCTTGTTAGTAACATAAGTTTAAAAATTAAAATTCTTTCCTCCCTTAATTATTCTCACTCATGGAACCATTTACTTTTTTTAAATAATCTTTACCTCAACTTCTAATTATATATTCATTTGGTTTTCGGCCTGTTTAAAGTCTATATCCAAAAAATAATAAAGTCCACATCCCCTGATTAGACTGGAAGTTTCATGAAAGCTGTTGGCTGCTGCATGCTCAGCTCTCGGCCACCAAATATCACCTGAACTGGCTGGATGGTGGGTGGACAGGGGTTAACCCATATGAAGGAAGGGGAGGCACCTGGACCTGCCCCCACACCGGCAGGGTTGGCAGCTGGGCAAACACTCCCTTCCCTCCCGCTCTGTGCCCGACCCTGGTGCAGCACTGCCCTGAGGAGATGCCCTCTGGACACCTGAGACAGGCCTGGAGGCCAACCTGTCCCCACATGTGATCAGCTCCACAACAGAGAACAGCACAAGATGACATCAAAGCACAGAGGTTCCAGAAGGGGACCCCAGGGAGGAACTGGGTGAAGGGAAGGGTAGAAAAAGTATAAAAATTGGAAACCACTGTGAGAATCCCACTTGACAAAAATTGCCGGTGTGCAGCAATAATCTGTTCTAGGATAGCAGGGGCCCAATGATGGTGATGGCAGGGCCAGGCTGCAGGGGTCAGGGAGTCCCCAGAGCCACACACCCTTAGCCAGTCCTGTCCCCCTCTCGGGTAGGGAGCAGCCTCGCCCTGGACACCAGAGAGGCCCCACAACAGGCAATCCGTGCAGTCAATGACCCCCTGTACCCGTGGCACCTGGCCACTGTCTCCTACAGAGATGCCACAGCGTGCCATGACAGACCCCTGCCTGGGGTGGAGAGGGAGACTCCAGGGGACTCTTGTCTCCCCATTTTTAAGTGAATGTAAATGTACAGGAGAGAGTTACGTGGGAAACGCTCTCTAGTTGGGAACTTCGTAGCTGAACTTGGAAACGTAAGCCGCTCAGAGCCAGGGCCTCGCAGTGGCAGTTGAGAGAAGATCTGTCTGAACGTCTGATGCGGTCCCCAAGGCTGAACCCCAGCAACGGCTTCAGGTCAGAGAGATCAGTGTGGCAGGAAGCCCCGGGGCTTCTTGGGGGAGGAGGCATTTTGAGGGCCTTGTGGATATTTTGATTGGTCCAGCTCAAGTGCCTGAGAGTGTATGGGGGTCCTTGCCCCCGTGAAGCCTGAGGTATGCTCTGTCCCAAGGGGCTACAGGGCCCAGGGTCCATGCTGGGTTACAGCAGAGAAACCTGCAGAGCAGGAGAGACCTGTGAACACCTCCCACAGCATCTGCCAACAACAGAAGATGTCCAGTGGGGACAAAAGGGCTGCACCCCTGGCAGCCCATACAGCTTACGAATGACCACACGTTACCAAGGCTGACCCCTCCTGCGCAGTGAGGCTGGCTTGGCCTGCCTCTACTCCCAAGGCGAGCATGGAGCAGAAGTTCCCCCTCCCAGGCCAGGCCTAGAGGGGGAGGCCTGGAGGGCGGGGCCAGCCTCTCCCGCTCCAGCTGGGAGCCTGGTGCACTGCCCAGCAGAGCCAAGAGGTGGACACTCTCCCGTGCCGCATCCCACTGTTCCTCACAGCGCCCCTGGGAGGTGGGTCTGAACCCGCAGGAAGCCAGTGGCCTGTGTTTCTATCCCTCCTAAAGACCACCTCCCTTTTGGTAGCTGAGGGTGGGGGCAATTTCTCACTGGCCACTGTTCCTCATAGTCTAAGGGGAAAGTACCCCAAAAGGTAAGCCCTAGCGTCTTCTTCTGGGTACCACAAGCCCTAGCTCCTCTCTTTTTAAATAAATTTTATTGTGTATATTTAAGATATACAACACAATATTATAGGATATATATAGATGGGTACTATAGAGAAGCAGATTAACATATGCGTCATCACCTATAACTCCTTTCTACAATGCACATCATCAACCACCCATCCATATTTATGGAAACCACAGCCCCTGTCCACAAAGCCCTGTCCCCTTCCTGACAGTCCACTCCCCAAGCCTGGAATACATACTGGGGACTCAGGCAGGAGAATCCAGGGTGGAGCAGGGCACTCCGAGTCCAGTCCACTTG
Source organism: Daubentonia madagascariensis (assembly GCA_023783475.1). Lineage (NCBI taxonomy): Eukaryota > Metazoa > Chordata > Mammalia > Primates > Daubentoniidae > Daubentonia > Daubentonia madagascariensis. Next base: position 1,510,106 of record JAKFHU010001747.1, on the reverse strand, counting down.
AAGCTTTCTCCATGGGGTGAGTTTGAGACATGCCCTCTCTTCCCCTCTATTTTCCCGGGTGTGAGCAGGGAATCCTTCTTTCTCTATCTCTCTGTCTCTCTCTCTCCCCCCCCCTCCCCCATGGGCAGGCAGCAGCAGCCCTCAGTGGCCATACAGTGCACACAGAATACACCCACAGCCCTGAAATCAAATCCAGTTCACAGACAGGTTTTGTTTGGAACAGAGACTTTTTAAAATTGATTGCTAGCTTTTAAAATTCAGGAAAGCTCACATTAAAATCTTGATTTTCAACTTTTTTTTCCCAAAGCATGGAATATAGGACCTTGCTGGGGTCCTATATTTGAGGGTGCAAAGGCAGCCAGAGCTCAGGGGCCACCGCCCCCTGCAGCCAGAGTCTCCTTCCCCTGGGCTGTCCTCACCCACTCCGTCTTACTCCCTGCCCAGCTGGTGATGGCACACAAAGCAATAGGAAGACAAAAGTCATTTTCCCAACTCTCCTAAACTACACAAAGCTGAACTACCAGGGACTTAGTGCGTTCAGTTACTACAAAAAGCAGTTTCTTTCCTTTCGTACATTCTCCCCACTGTTAAAAAAACAAAATTTTAACAAATTGAGTTTAATGATCTAATTGGCTTTTATTAGCAATTTGTGAGTTGGGCAGCAAGCTCCCCATGTAGGAAATGGGTGCTCCCCTGAGCTGAGCACAGGGGGTGGGCCTTATGGACAGAAAGGGCTGAGGAAAGCAACTTTCCTTATAGGGTCAAAACAGAGGGGACGTCCTTATCTCCCTGCAGCTCAGGTAAGCCAGGTGCCTTCAGACAACTTGCTAATCTCCTAACTGTTAGAAAACTGACCCATTTCAAGTTCAGTTTTATGACATGGCAGCTAGCACAAGTGACTCCATTCTGGTTTGGTCTGGTCTGTTGGGCTAGCACAGGAGCTTAGTCCAAAACCATGGCCTCTCATAAATTTATTTAACACATACTTTCAAACTGTGCCTCTCCGGGCCACCAGGAACAGGCGCCATGGGTGCCAGAGGCTCTTCACGTCCACTTGGAGCAACACAGACACCCAGCCAGGCTCTGATGTCCCGGCTCGGAGAGGCCCAACTGAACACCTAGATGTGGCACCGTCTCCCTCTCTCACTGGTGGCAGAGAAAAGGAGGTACGGCCGTTGTGTTGATCGGACGCTGCTGCTAGAAGAGGCCACTGGGGCCTGAGAAGTCAGCAGCAGTGCCCCGCCTGGCCACCACGTCGGCATTGAGCACCGGAGAGAACCGGTCAGGCTCATTCAAGGTTTGGGGGTGTTTTTGCTCCCTCACCCCCCCCACCGCACCCCCACCCTTTTGGTTTACTCCCAAAGACCCACCTGAGATAAGGGTGCAGTGGGCTGGCCCCTGGGGCCTCCACGCTCAGGTGAGAAAATCCCCCCCACCCCACCCCACACTCCAGCCTCATCATCAGTGCACGGAACCCCACCCACGAGCCAGGTCCCCGGGCCTCGGTCACATCCCAAGCCCTGGGGCTCTTAAGTGCCGGTGTTGGAGCAACTCCACCTTGCCTGGGCTGCCACCAGACCTAGGGATTCGCCGGGGGCGAATGCTGGCTTCTCCCACTCCAAAGCCCACACACTCCCCTTCCCATGACAACCACCAGAAGACGCAGGGAAAGTACCAGAAACAGTTGCAACAACCTAATTCTGTCAGAAGAAAGTACGCAGATGTAAATAAGCATTAAGCAACTTTATAAACAGTGTCGAATCAAGACCTAATTTGGGTTCTGCAGGGATTCAGGGAAGGACTAGATCGGGGAGTTGGTGTGATCACGAACCACTTCTGGGCCAACATGAGTCAGGTGGCGACGGGGAGCCGGGTGTGCGAGCCAGCAGCGGTGTGAGGGCCCCCGGGGCATGGGGAAGCACCTTCTCACCCTCCACCCCACCCGACGCCACGGCCCTGCCAACAGCGCCTCCCCCCCATGTCTTACCAGTCAGGTTGGAGCGCTGTTGAAGCCACAAGGGGGTTTCTGTCTAGATCTAGTTGCTCATTGCACAAGGATCCAATTATTGAGACAAGGAGGATTGCCAAGGAAGAAAGGAATTTTTAACATGACAAACATCCGCTCTTGTCAGGAGAACAGGAGAAGCTGTCCCAAATCCACCTCTCCGGCTGACTGAGACCTTGGGCTTTGGAAGGAGGGGCCACATGACTTGGGGCAGGTCGAGTAACTAACAAGGGGCTACGAGCACTGGGGCAGGTCAGGGGAATGATGAGCCATCAGGGAGTCTGCCCCCAGCCTCCAGAATCTCAGCTCTTTTGTCTTGCAGAAAATCCACCATTTCTGGGAAGCAACTCAAAAGGTCAAGTAGTTACTTAAGGGAGAGGATTATATAAAGGTCATTGAAATTTGTTCAACTGGTGTCCAGTTACGGGAACAGTGGGTAGTAACCACAGCAGGGAGAAGTTCCCAATTCCTGAGCGGGCTTCTGCCTGCATTTCCACCACCGAGACTTACCACGTGTATGTCTGACGCCAGTGCTCACCCTCGATCATGGTGAACGGGAGTCAACAACAATTGTGCTTGAATTTGCGCAGATGTGACTGAGTCGCTCATCAGGGGTTTCCTTTTGCCAAAGGCCTCAGGAGACTGACCTCTGCCATCCGACCCTCGTCAGTGACCACTGAGCCCCGGCTGCTGTGAGCACCGTCATGGGCACCACGGATACAAACACAAACTCTAGGTAGTTCCTACCGTGGAGGAGTTCGCAGTCTGGTAAGGGAACAAACTACAATGCAATGTGATCGATGACAACATAAGAAGTCCCACTTTAAGTTTATCTGAGCAAACACATCACTGGCCCATAAGGACCCAGTCAGGGAAGCCACAAGCACACAGGGATGGACAGGTTGGGAAAAAGAATGAAGAATTTGTATTTTTCAAGGCAATTTCCAACTCCATATTAAAGATCAGCTTTCATCTGATCAATTATCAAAGAAATGAGAATACAATAAACCCACTTGAATTTTGTTTAAGTACACGGTCTGGCATAAATTTAACGAGGCCATTTTCTGAGGAGTGTTTAAAATGATAATTTTCATTAGAAGAACATTTGTTGAGGTCCAATAAATCTGTCGCTTGTGTGGGATTTTTTTGATGGATCAAATCTCCCTTCCGCAGCGCGGAGCCGACGCTGGTGATAACTGTCTGCTGGCAGCTTTAATGGTGGCGTAAGGGGGGCAGCACATCGAGTCCGCGTGAGGCACTTTACTGTAACGAAATTGCCTGTAGTTAGGGAAGCTGATCTAGAGAAGAGAATGTTTATTATTCTTATAATTGAAAAGAACAAGGCACATTCCATCTTCATTTAAGGAAAATGATCCTGTCGCGGTATTTATGTGAACCCACGGCCCCGTCATCATTCTCCTGTTTTTATTACTCTCTTGGAACAGCTTGCAGGGTCTCAGACGGGAGCCTCGAGGGGCCAAGTGGAGACAGAGAAGGACACTTGCTCCAGGACCAAGGGCCGGGTTCTCTCTGCTCTGACTATGTCCTGCTTTGTGAGCCTCTTGGATTGTCACCCACACCAAACCAGAGAGCAGGCAAATGCCCGGCTGTCATTTCTTTGCTTAGCACCTGTTCTCTCTTGAAGGAAGGTATATCAGTCAGCTATTTCTGCGTAACAGACCATCCCAAAACTCTGCCGCTTCAATCAACACTCTGCGTCCTCACTCACAAGTCTGCTGGCTAGTTGGGAGAGGCAGCTGGTCTAGGATGGGCTTGGCTGAGCTGTGGGCCTGGCAGGGTTTGACTTCTCCCTGTAGCTTGGACTCGAATCTGTTCCAGGAAGCGGCTGCAGCGACCCCGTGGAGAGGGCATGAAGTGAAGATGGCAGGGAGGCAAGCCCATGCCGCAGGCACATTTCAAGGCTTTGCTCCTCCTTGATCCACTAACGTTGCCTCGGTCATGGCGAGTCATATGGCCAAGGCCAACATACATCCACGGAGCTGGAAAGTATGTTGTGTCTAGTAGGAGGGAAGCTGGCATTTGCTGGGTAATAACCTCAATTACCGCAGTCTTTAGGCAAGATGCAAAACCCACGCCTGCCTTTCCCAAGACACCCCAGAAGCTTCTCCAATCACAGCAGTGGGCATGAGGTCCAGGGTTTCATGACCACGTCAGTTCCACGTGTCTCCCCTTTATCCAGAGACCAAGGACTACAACTGTCCAGAGAAATTTGAAACACTCCTGGGAAAATACTGCCAGGCCCCCTACCCTGAGAGCAGGGACTGCCCTATGATGGGGCCCTGGGTCTGCTCCCTCACCCCTCTGGGGAAGATCCTTCCTTCTCCATCATCCTCCATGGACTCATGTGACAAGGGCGCTGGGGAAGACGCCCTTTCACAGCCCCGAGCAGCTGTCAGCCTGCTCCTGTCTGGGGTGAATCATGAACCCAGCAGCATGCTCACATCTTGAACAGTCACTGTCTCCTTCAGGCCAAGCTGGTGGCACTTTCGCCAACAGAGCCCTCTCAAACACAAGGGCTTTCCATGAATGTGATTGCAGCTTCCTCCATATGCCAACAACAATAACCAAAATTTTTTCTGACACTCGCCTTGCTCTCTAGACTTCATTCTGGGTCCTGTGGAAGCATCAGCCCTGTGAGACCGTGCTCTCCACCCTGCTAGGAGCCCTTTATGTACAGCTGAGGGGCTCTATGGAGTGTCACCTTGGTGCTTTTAGAAGTCCTAACAAGGCTATGTCTTACTTTGAGAACATTTTACTGACTGAAGAGGCTAAAGATGAGAAATATTTTCTAACCCAGAAAGCCCAGGAATTTCTGGACTCTCTGTATTCCCTTGCAATTCTGTTTACAAACTGGCCGGTTCTTTCCCAAGTTCATCCCTTCCTGTGGCAGCCTGTCAAACGCAGCTAACAACAGCTGAACACAAAAGGTGCATCCCTCGAGGAGTTCCCAGCATGGCAGAGAAAGTCACAATGCACAGTGACGCAAACAAAGAGGGGCAAGTAGGCCGTTGCAGCAGGACATAGGGGAGCAGGGCACTGGCCTGACAGAGGGGCTTCTCTGAGCAGGTGACACCAACACCGGCCTTCAGAGATGAGCAGGAGTCGGTCTGCTAAAGGTGACAGGGCAGCAGCAGAAGGCACAGCACATGCAAAGTTGTGGCATCTAGGAAAAGCTCAGGTGTCCAGAGAAGGCATCAACACATTAAAGTCACCCAGGGCAAGGCCAGGCCTGCACCACACAAGGATGGAGGAGTCACCAAAAGCTCACTCCCACAGAGCCAGTCAGTGCTCTGAGAAGGGAGGCAAGAGGGCCCAGAGAGCCCAAAAAAGGGGAGCTCCTCCCTGAGGTCCCACCTCAGGTGGGTCTTGACAGAAGAGCAGAAAGTAACCAAGCAGAGAGAGGGCAGGAAGGAGGTGAACAATTGCTGGAGGTGTGGCCTGCATGTGTCCTCGAGGAGGGTCAGAGCTTAGGTTTAGATTTGCTGTGTGTGTGTGGCATGTGCATGTCTGTGACTGTGTAAGTTTGAGTGTGTATGTGTGTGTGTATGTGAGTGAATGTATGAGGACACACGTGTACGTGCATGTGTCTGTGTGAGCATCTGTGTGTGTGTGCATGTGCATCTGTGTATGAAAGACAGAGGGAGTCACTGACTGCAGCGAGGCTGGAGAGGTGGCAGAGCAAGGCCACAGGGACTCTGTGCCTGGAGACTGGACTCTGTCCACGCGGCTCACACTGAGGACTCCCCTCACACTCATGATGCAGCAGGAGGACAGGACCAGGCAGCCAGGAGAAGAGTCCCAGTGCCCAGGACACAGAGGGGCTGGCACGCACATTCCTGGGCAGGTGGCCAGCCCTGTGTGAGCCCTAAACAGGACCACAAAGCAGCTGGAGTTTACTTTCCCATTGGACCTCAGAGCTCTGGGTCTAATGTGAAATACCCACCTCACCGATCCCACTACAAGGAGGGAATTGAATCCCTCTGTTAAAGAAAGAAATCCCCAGGTCATGCAGGGTTTGCTCTGGAAGAAGAGCCCAGAGGTGAGGGCCACTGATGAACCCTGAGACTTGCCAGCTCCCCTTGTCCAGGGTCTCAGGCTCCAGTTCCCACAGGCACCAGCACCCCATGCACGGGAGGCGCCATCCACAGTTTACTGCCTTGGCCCAGACAAGACATTGGCCCCTGGCCTCCCAGAGCACAGCCAGGACTGAGAAGCTGAGTGTTGAGAAGACTCTGCAGAATCCTGAGCAAGGCCAGTGGGGACGCAGATACAGAGGGCAAGAGGCAGGACGGACTCACAAGCACCGGCCTGGGGCCAGGGCGGGGAGCCAGCCTCCGGGTGGCCAGTACAGCTCGTCCCAGCCAATCCTACCAGGCAACCCTGTGGGACAGCCTTCCCCTCAGAGTGGCCAGGACGTCACAGAGCCCTGGCTGTGGTCTCCCTTAAATCTCAGGTCCGAGAGGACCTGCCTGCGAGGAAGGACACCATCCCGTTGCCTGTCATGACTGGGACTCACTCCTGTGAGGGGTGGTGATGGGGGACGGCATGAGGGGACACGTGAAACCATCCCTGGGGGTTGTGATGGGCGTTCCAGAAAGAGAGGAAAGATGGTGGCTCCCTCCTTCACCCGCAGCGGGTGCCATTAGGAGAATCCAAGGGCGCCGGGGGGCCGGGCCCACGGGAAGCCCTCCATGCAGGTGGAAGGGCTTAAAGCGCCTCGGCGAGGCTGCCCTGGAGATCCCACAAACCTGAGCCTCCATCTGAGCTCCTCCACCTACCACCCGCTCGCCTCGGGCAGGCATTCAACTTCTCTGAAAGCCTTTTCTCCCCTGAAGAATCACAATTGTGTCGCCCGGCAGGCAGGGCTGCTGTCAGGAGTAAGTGAGATGCTCTGGGAATGTCTCTAATCCAGGGACTGGCACACAGCAGGATGTGTCTCTTGTAGCAACTCCACTCATTGTCAGATCAGAAAACAATTGCTAGAAGGTCATGTGATCTGCCCTAGGTCACCGGCTAATAAATGGCAAAGATAAATGTGAAGGCAGGTACGTCCCCGTCTCTGAGAAGGAGTTTCAGAACAACAGGCAACAGTTACCAACTGCTAATCCCATCTGTTTCCCAAGAGAAGGAAAAATCATTGCATGGCTGTGTCAGAGAATTCGAGCCCTACATAGAGGACTTTCCCAAGGGGCCACCCTCACTCCGCGGGTGGTTGGAAGCCTAACTGAGACACTGTCTACAATGCCCGGCCCCGAGCGGAAGGCCAGCGATGGCAGCTGTCGCTGTGTTTGTGACGGCTCAAGGTTGCCTCTTTTCTCCTGTGTTAATTTTCTGTGGTGGGTAACAACATACACAAACTTAGTGGCTTAAAACAACACGACTTTATTATCTTACAGTTTCTGTGGTCGGGAGTCGGGTGTGGGTTCATGGGGTCCCCTGAAGCCACTCTCAGGTGCTGGCTGGTGCTGTGGTTTCACGTGAGGCTCGAGACCTCTTCCAAGCTCACTGGGAATTGAGAAGACAGCTGAATTCCTCGCTGCTGTAGGACCGAAGCCCTCAGGGTCTCGAGGCCGTCTGTGGTTCCCGGCCACGTGGCCCTCCCCACAACACGGCAGTGTGTTATTTGTAGGCCTATAGGACAGTGTCTGCTGCTGCTTCCAGCTCTGACCTCGAGACCTTCTTTTAAGGGACTCACCTAATTAGGCCAGGCCCATCATAGTAACTTCCTTTTGACTGTATCTGTAAAATCACCTTTGTCTTTGCCTTATAACCTAGTCAGGGGAGTGAAATCACACTCGCAGGCCCCAGTCACAGTCAACAGGAGGGGATTACGCTGGAGCCGGACCCCTTGGGGATCACCTAGAATTCTCCCTAGCGCTCATCCCGTCTTTATTCGAGCAGAACACAAACCGTGCTGCCGGAGGAATGAAACTCTAATGGTGCACATTGGTCAGGGCCCCTGCAACCAACTTCCTTTTGGGATTTCCCAAACAAATGGCATTTTATATCAAGGCTGGGTTTCGTTGGTTACCGGGCTGATACAACTTAATTATAATACAGCAGTCCAAACGTCAGCAAGATGGCACATTTGGAACATGAGTGTTGGTGGCTTTTAGCTGTATCTTCTAAATGTGTTGATGAGTTCCTTGGGCCGGGGAAGTCCAGCTCCAGAGGCCTGGCCACTCGTTGTAGGAGTTGGGATATCCCCCACTTAGCCTGATGGATAGAGCGGGCCCAGTGGACTCCAGGCCTCATCCGTCCAGGAGGAAGGCAGATTTTCAGAGCTAGGACTGCGCGGCAGACCTCTCACTTCTGACCCCACCACCCACCTCCCGGTCCTCGTCCACATGCTGGAATGCAGCCCACGGGGCCTCGTTAGCACCCATTACAGTCAGGAGACCTCTGACAAGTGGAACAGACTCTGTTTTTTGCGTTAGTGTGCAGAAGAAGGAGTCAGTAAGGTTAAAAATTCTTAATGAGGTAGAACATACATTTTACATCCACTTGCGGTCACCCACAGTAATACAACTGATTAATATTCATACAAATAAATACGGTCTTCCCGGCACTGTCTTGAACACACTTCACCAGGGCAGATGGGCCTGGGTTTGGAGAGCTCTGGCCGAGCCTCAGGCTGAGGCCACAGCAGTCGGGATTTGGGGGACCCCGCAGCGGCGTGCGCCAGGCCCTGTCGAGGATCGCCAGCCCACTTCCGTGCGCAAGTCAACCCGGCTCACGCTGGCTAAGAAAGTTCCCCGATGTGTCGCCGCTGGCATTCCTGCGCGGGTGTGTCTGCGCTGCGCACGGCCTCTCTTTCCACTCCTGCTCACCCTGCTGTGAAGAAACTCATGTTCCTGCTCAAGAGCTCAAGAGCCCAAAGTTCTGTTTCAGTGGAGCTTTGAAACAGTCCGTTCCATGACGAAGGACCCATGGCCAGGCCACAGATGTGCACGGACACGGCGGGCCGGCACTGAGGCAGATGAGCATTGTGTGTCAACACCAAGAAAGGAAGTGGGTTTGCTTACTCGGGAAAGGAGGTGCTGATGTTCTACCTCTGGGAGCCCTGTGAGGTGCCAGGATGCAGCTCCCCCAGAGATCTGGACCCCTGAGTCTGGGTGCTGCCCCAACAGTGGACACGGCTGCGCGTGGCCTGGCATCCAAGCCAACCAACTGCCCTTGTTTGCCCAGGACTGAGGGGCTGAGGGATGTGGGATTTTCAGTGCTTGAACCAGGAAGGTGCCAGGCAAATGGGGACGAGTCGGTCACCCCACCAGCATCTGTCCCCTATACACTTCCTAACTGCCCCCAGAGTGTCACTGTGTACCCCCTCCCCAACACAGCCTCTGGGTTGCACCCAGTGAAGCCCCAGTCTTAGTTCAGAGGTGGGAATGTGGCCTAGTCAGGTCTGAACTGAGGGAATCTGAGAACTAAGTCCTGGAATACTGGGACAGCAGCACACTCTCTCTCTCTCTCCCCCCCACCCAGGACCATGTGGATAAGGGTGTGATGCCTGCAGCTGAGCAGCCGTTTTGCTCCCATGAGGCTACAAGGAGCAGGAGGAGAGAGATCAAGAGGAACCATGTCCCTCACCATTTGGAGGCTCGCTCAGCCCTGAACCTGCCCTGCCTCCAGACTCCTCCTTGGTAAGAGCCACAGATCCTCTTTACTTTCAAGCCTGTTTGGCTTGGGCTTCCATTTTCTTGCATCTGACTATATCTGACAGCATCCTATAGACTTCAAGCCCTGAGTAGCAGCAGTATTACACCCAGACCTGAATGAGAAACGTGGGGGTAGGGCCCAGCAATCTGGTTTTAACAGGCACTTCCTGTGATTCTGATGCCTGATCAAGATTAAGATCCAGAAATCAGAAAAGCTGATGTCTCTGAGGATTCCCACGCATGGACCAAGTACCACCCCCTGGGAACCCCTGGGGTGCAAGGACAGAGGTACGTTTAGTCTCCTGGGCAGGCCTGCACACCCCAGGCAGCTGCCGCTATGGGAATGGTGGCTGTCGTCCTCTCAGATGCAGAGATGCCTCCCTTACATAACTCTCTCCAACAGGCCTTTGTACCCTCTCTGCTGGAGCTCCTCCCAAGGCCAACAGGGACCTGGGCTCTTGGCTGCTCCTGTTCCAGAAGCTTGGAAGGTAGCTGTGACTCAGGGGCACCTCCCATGCCTGCCCAGGTCTCCCCAGCTCCCTAGTGAGCGACACTGTTGTCTTCTGCAAAGGCTTGACTTCCTAGCGGGGCCACGCAAAGCCGACCTCTTGACACCAGGTGTGATCTTTTCCTTTCTCTCTGCTCCACTCTGGCAAGAGCTCAGAATGGCAAACCTGCAAAGACCAATGTGAGTCATTTCTCTTCATCAGTGGCTCTTAAACTTTGCACCCATCAGAATCACCCAGGAAACTTATAAAAACACAGATCGCTGAGTTTCGAATTTCAGCTCAGTCCCAAGAATTTGTATTTCCAGCAAGTTCCCAGGTGAAGGTGGGGCTGCTGATTTGGGGAACAGCAGCCCCAAACCACTGTCCTGAAAAAACAGAAGCCCAGCTGTCCACCTAGACAACTTCTAATTCACATATAAACATTTTATATGAAAAGAAAAAATATATAAGGCAAAAATATAAACGAAGCCACATACATACTCAATTCTAAGGAGGAATTAGTTAACAGACTTTTCCAGTTATCACTGACAAAAGGACTTAAAAACTAGGTTTTGGCCAGGACAGCACGGGGAGGGGACCTCAATATAAAAAAGCATTTTTAACTATTCCCATCCATCTGCTTTTATTGATTCTTTAAGAATTTGCCAGCACTTCTGCCAACCCTCTTCTCCAATGACAGGCCAGTAGGGCCATCTCCATGAGGCCCTTCTGACCTTGTGGTCACTCGGGCAGCTGGAATCCTTAGGTCTACCTCCTCAAGATGAAGGACCTGGGCCTCTCCTCTCTGCTCCCTCTCCCTCCGTATATACTGCTTCTGAACATATGTGAGAAATCAAAAAATACTTAGAGTTGGCACAGGAAGTGTCCTGTTTTGCACTGTGTGGAGGTTCATTCTCCAAAGCACATGGGATCTGCTTCAAAGGAGCCTTTGAGCTGTGGAGGACCTGATCAAGTGGCATCAACAGCTGCCTCCAAAAATTGTCACCTTTCTGAGAGAACACTCAGAAAACTGCTGTGGGGGATGTGCAACGTGAGTGAAGAAAAGGACCTTGACTTACAAATACTCCACCGTGCACAAGGCTGTGGGCAGCCACAGGTGTGACTGCAGAGGACAGAGGCTATGATGTGCTCCATGTGTCAACTTACCTGGTCATTAGTACCCAGGGATAACCAAACACCAAGCTGGGTGTTTCTGTGAAGGTATTTTGTAGATGTGGTGAATATCTACAGTCAGTTAACTTCAAGTAAAGGAGATTACCCTCTATAATGGGGGAGGGGGGGTGGAGAGGCTCATCCAATCCGTTGACAGCCTTAACAGCAAAACTTAGGTTTCCCAAAGAAGAAATTCTGCCTTAAGAGTGAAAAATCAGCTCCTGCCTGAGGTTGCAGGTTACAGCCCACTTGTTTTATCCTGTCCTATAGATTTTGGACTTGCCAGCCCCCACAGTCACATGTGCCCATTTGTAGTCCATTCATATACATATATATCTTGCCCTGGTTCTGTTTCTCTGGAGAGCCTGACTGATACTGAAGCCTTTGTGCTCCATCTGGGGCCAGAACATTGGCACAGAGGCAAGGAGAGATCAAGTGTGATGCCAGTGTCCCCCAGCTCTATCTTGTTGACTCCAGGACAAGAGGCTCCCCAAACAGATCCTCTCACTAGAGCAGAAAAAAGTCTGATTTAAACACTCGATGCCAGCATCAAAAGCTGAGCTCAGGAGGAGGTGAAATGGCCGCAGTGCCCAACTCCACCTCCCCAGTCTGCCTCCATCACTGCCAGTACCACCTCCAGAAGCTCAGCTTTGGACCTGGAGGCAATGGAGATGTGTTCCAGGTGCAAACAGGGAGAAAGACCCTCTCTGCTTCCTCAGGTCACAAACACTGTCTCCACGAGCCACAAACAATCTCTTTGGAAAAGAGCTCTCTACATAGAGAGTGATATGTCAACACATCCTGGACTCACTCAAGCCACCTTGGTGGAAAATGCTTGAAGGGGAAGGCATGGCTCCCGCCCCAAGCGGCTGACCTTCTCCCTGGAAGGTGCGCAGCCCTTTCAATACCAGCCCCGGCCCTTGAGGGCACCCAAAGTCACACTTTAAAGGATGTGTTGACAAGGTTCTCCATGATCCAGGCCTGGGCCTGCCTTGGGCCCCTCCATCCTCCACCCGCACCCCACCGTGCTCTGCCTCAGCCAACTCTGCCCAGGACTGCTCCGTCTGCCCTCTCCAGCCCACAGCTCTACCTCCGGCTTCGGGATCTAACCTTTCCCCCTTGTATCTGAGTGCTCAGGACCTCGTATCCTCTGGCAGGGCCATCTTCATCTCCTGGGGGTGGGGCATGGAGGAAGCTGGGGAAGGCACTCCCCACACCTGTCTCCATGCCATGGGAGGGACAGTCCTTTGCACCCACCCACCAGCCTTGTGAGGGAGACAGCCAGCCTTTAAGCAGAGTGTATCACTCTGGTCAGGCTGCCATAACAAAATACCACAGACTGGGGGGCTTCAACAACAAAATTTTATTTTTTCCCAGTTCTGGAGGCTATAAGTTCAAGACCAAGATGTCAGTAAGACTGGTTCCTTCTGAAGGCCTCTCATCCTGGCTTGCAGATTGACACCTTCTCGCTGTGTCCTCACATGGCCTTTCCTCTGTGTGTGTGCATCCCTGGTATCTCTGGATATCCAAGTTTCCTCTTCTTATGAAGACACCCATCATCTTGGGTTGGGGCCCACCCCGATAACCTCATTTCAACTTAATCACATCTTTCAAGGCCCTATCTCCAAATGCAGTCACATTCTGAGGTCCTGGGAGCTAGGGCTTCAACGTGTGAATTTGGGGGGACACAATTCAGCCCATAACAAAGAATAGGGACTTGTCCTAACAAATGGATCACAGAGCCATGGAGCAAACCACCTTGGAGGACAAGCCTGAAGAGAGGCCACTCACCAGGAATATGGGCCCTCCTCTGCAACTGGCGAACTTCCCCCCCCCCGCCATGATACACACCTGGACTTTCCCCCAGGAGTATATGTCATGTTCTCTTGAGGAGGGAAAATGACAGGACCCCTCCAGGAGTGATGATCATGCTGCTCCCCTACACTTGTCTCTGTACCCCCAGGTCCTGGCAGCACAGAGACCCCAAGCTCTCTAGCCACCAGGTCTTGGGGTATTCCCGTCCCTTCCAGCCCATCTCATAGGCAAGTAGAATTACCTGTTTTTTAAATTAAATCTGACAAACCAGTCCTGGCCTTGGGGACACATGGGAGACTCTGCTGGGGACATGGAGGCAGGATCCAGACCTCTATGGGGCTCCTCTGGGCCCCGGAGGCCACCACTTGACAGCAAGATGGCACTTACCACCCAACAGAGCAGCTCGCCCACAATGCCCTGAGGATGCAGAGCTCAGACCCTTCTCCCGGCCTTTCCCTCTACTATTCCCTCTGACTGGAAGGCCTTTCCCATCCCTTCTGCCCCAGTCCAAGTTCTCTCTATCCCCTAGAGTTTGGCTTAGATCCCAGTGTCCCCAGAAGACCTCCCAGACCCCAGAAGTGCTCACTGCTCTCCTGACCCCTGTAGGAACATCTAGCAGTGGGTCAATATTCCAGCCAGTGTTTTCTCTGATTGTTTCAGGAGCGTGTATCTTTTCCTTCTGGCTGGCTTCATCAGCCATGCCCTGCTGCTCACAGTCTAAGGCCCTCCTCCATCTGGACTCAACCCCCATTTTAGCCTTGTCCCTAGGTCTCTCCTTCACTTCCCTATTCTTGTTCTGAAATATTTATTGTGCTTACCACTCATCTGCTCCATCTTCGGATGGAAATTGTCTCAACTCTCCAACCTAGATACCCTAAAAATAACTGTGACACAAATGTGTCATATTCTTCTTGTATTCCCAGTGACACCGAAAACAGGAATTTGCTGTCTTGCCTGTATTGATTGATGTGAGGCCCATTTTTCCAGAACAGGCACCGCATCTTCTCTACTATACACAACAGCACGCATCCCCAGAGAGGGCACATTTGGGGAGAGCAGAGGAAAAGAGACCACACTGTTGGCATCCCACCAGGATGCCCTGGTTGCAGAGTCCCAACCCCAGCTGCTGTGATAGTTGGTGCCAGGGACTCAGAGAATTGCCCCCCTGGGAAGTTACACCTCCCTCCCTGGGGGCAACCTACAAGCTGATTGATACAGGAGTAGAAAATATTGGCCCCCTCACTTCAAGATGGGACATCTCTGTGGTGCCGTTCACACTCCAATGTTCCTGTGGGACCAGTTTGAGGCTGGACACCAGCTGAAGCCACATCTTTGCTTAGCTTCTCCCAGCCATATCCTGCTTCCCTGACTTTCTTATGGGTTTCTCCTCAGAGGACTCCCTCAGTAAGTCATTTGCTCTGCTACTGGATAGACCTAAGCCAAACATCTGCCAACCAAAACTTCTACCAGTCCCTTCACGTGTATTAGTTTATCAGTCCCCTTAATTTTCTCATCTCTCAGCAGAGGAATCAGAGCTTAGAGTCCAGGCCACCAGGAGTGGAGCAATATTGACCTACAATCTCATACCCAGTCAAACTGTCAAACAAATATAAGGGGATTTGAAGATGTTTTAAGAGATGAAGTCTGAAAAAATTTTTCTTTCATGTACCCTCTATGAAAAAAAATATTGCTTGAGGGTATATTGCAGAAAAATGTACAATTCACAGAACAGCAATTCACAACAGAAAAGAAAATGAACTAACCAAGTACATTAAGGGAAAGAGATCCCAGGATGGCAGCTGTGCAGCAGCTATAGAAGGCAGTCAATTCTAATTAGTCCACTCAGTAAAGAGTATGATTAAAAAACTAGATGCAGCCAGGTGCGGCGGCTCATGCTTGTAATCCTAGCACACAGCGTTCCTCCCCGTGGGGGACACAGCAATCAGGCGCCACCTCGGAAGCAGAAGACAGCCCTCGCCAGACACCAAGCCTGCCAGCACCTTGGTCTTGAACTTCCAGCCTCCAGAACTGTGAGAAATGAATTTCTATTGTTTATAAATTACCCAATCTTAGGTATTCTGTTGTAACAGCACAAAACAGATTAAGACACAGACTTTACTAATGTAACACATTCATGGAAATAACTACAATAGGATTCTTTCAGGATAAAAGCAACTTGCTTAAGAGTAAAGACAATAATGAGCAAATGGCCTGGCAAATACTGACAGTGTAAAATACACAGAGTGGGCCCAGTCTGGGAGGCCCAGGCGGGAGGATCGCTTGAGCTCAGGAGTTCAAGACCAGTCTGGGCAAGAGTGAGACCCTGTCTCTACAAAAAAAAGAAAACAAAAGAAAAAAAGAAAAGAAAATATGCAAAACGATTAAATTGGCAGAAGTAAATGAAAGACAAAATTAAAATACTGAATAACAAAACTGCAAGACGGGAGATGTCTTTTTATGAGCAAAGGGTAGAAAATTATCCACTTTAGATTTTGTTAAATAAGTGGAAAAAATTCATAAGTAATCACTAAATTAATTCAAAACTCAATCAAATGAATCTGCTGCAGAAAAGGAGGGAGCAAAGTCCTGATAAATATTAATAGAAAATTGAAAATATGATTATAAAAAATATTCAAATATATCTTTAATCACAATAAATGTAAATGGACCATACTAGCTAGTTAAAAGAGAGAAAACCTAAAATTTTATTTCAAAAAAACACAATTATATACTAAAATATAATGACAAAAATATTGAATATAAATGAATGAGAAAATATCCCAGGAAAATATTAGTAATAAAACAAAAAAGTTGATTTACATAGAGTAATATTACATAAAATAGACTTTAAGGCAGAATTCACTATTTGAGATAAAGAGCCTCATTGCTTAATGATAAAAAGAATAACTCACCAGAAAGGTAGACCACTTCTGAGCCAATATATACCAATAACACAGCCTCAAAATATATCAAGTAAATTTTCTTTTAATGAACAGAATTAAAAGAAAAATTAAGTTATCTGCAATTTATAGAAGGAAATTTTAATACCTATTTTCCGGTAATAGACAACTCAAGCAAACAAAATTTTACAAGGATATAGAAGATTTGAAAAACACAGCTGACAAGCTTCATCTATGGACATATAGAACCCAGCATCTTACAATTAGGAAATAAGCTTCTCTATTTGCAGTTATAAAAGATTTCCAAAAATAACCAAAGGACTTAAAAGGAAGTCTCAAAAAGTTGATACACAATGCAATAAAATGAGAAATCAACAAAAAGGCAACCCCTAAAGCCATATCACTGGAAGTTAAAAATATAGATACTTCTAAATACTTAGTGTGCCAAGAGAAATAAAAACGAGAATATGGCCAAGAAATATACGAAAAAACACTCACCCTTTCTAGTAATGAGGGAATGAAAATTAAGCAGCAATAATGAGCCATTTCATACCCTTCAGATTGTCCCCATCCAAAAAAATTTTTTTAACACTTAAGGTATAATAACAGATGTTGATAAAAACATGGAAAAATAGGAACTTGAATACATTGCTGATATTGATACAACTACTTTGGAAAACAGTTAAGCAACATATAGTAAAGCTAAAATGCGTATAATGTGTGCTTTGGTAATTCCTTATTACTTAGGTATTACCTGCAAGTATGTTCTCACACACGAGAACAAGGAGACATGCTTGAGATACTCTTTAAGAGCATTGCTTGAAATAATCAAAAAGTGGAAACAACATCCATCAGTGGGAGAAAGGATAGATAAAATCTGTATAAATTTTAACCAGCAATCTAATTCTAGAAATTTAGCCTAAGTAAAAAATTGGAAAATGATATAAAGAAGTATGTGTCAGGTTGTTCACTGCAACATGATTATAATATCGCAGCTGCATTATTATTATAGCCACAAAAAAAAGATCAGCTGAAATTCCCAACAGTAGGCAATTAGGTGTTTTGACACAAGTCTAGAATGGAATACTATGTGGCAAATAAAATGGTGAAGGGGATTTATTAATATTATTGATAATAAGTTAAATAATTATTAATAATATTTTGAGTTATGCCTATTTTCAATTTTTTCTGCAGTGGCCATGTATTACACATAGGAGGAAACAGTAGAGCATATCTCTTAAAAGTGAAGACTCTGCAGGCAGACTTCCTAGACTCAAAATCTGGCTCTACCACTTACTAGCTGTGTGACTTGGGGAAGTGGTTCAAATTCTCTGTGCTTCAGTTTCCTCCCGCTTGAAGGGGGCTGTTACAGTATCTACTTCATGAAGCTGCAATGAAAATGACATAAGATGGTCAGCACAGTGCCTGGAATACAAAAGTGCTCAATAATTGTTTGTTTTTATTTGTTGCAATTAGAACTCAAAGCTGGGGGCAGAGAGTCTTGTTCTCCTTGCACACCCTCAACCATAATTGCAAGAATGGTGCCTTGCTCACACCAAGCATCCAATAAATGCACTGTACTAAAAAGGAAGGAAGGAATAATTAGCTGAGCCCCCCAGCAGGGAGGCTGCTCCAAGCAGGCTCAGAGCTCACACCTGTTGCTGGCCGAGGTCCCTCCAGCCTGTCCGTGACAAGCTGGGTACTGCCAGGCCCACAACTGGCCCCACACCTGAGCTTCCCCCTGGCCTGGCATCTAGGACCCTGACTATGACTCAGCCCTGAACCCAATTCCCAAGATTGGCCTCCGGAGGCAAGAGGAGACACGGCATCAACCTGACTGGTGGCCTGCCCTTGACTTGGTTCTGTGCCCTCATAGCTGGCCTGACCTATGCCCTGTCCTACTCACTTCCCATCCAACCCCCAACGACCAGCCACGCTTGGGGTCCCACAGTTTACTTGTCGGCTTCTGTTATGCATTAACACCATCATTTATTGAGCACCGGCCACAGGCCAGCCAAGGACTGGATCTTTACATATGTTATCCTATTCGGGTTCTCACGAGGAACCTGTGAAATAAATAGGATGTCTAAATGAGAAAAATTATGTGTTCCACATCAACCTCAAGCTGTTTCCTAAAACGTGTCTAACCCACTAATGCAACTAAAATAACATGTCAGGATGTAAAATGCTCAAAATATTGCTTCCTGGTCACTAAACAATCAATATGATTATTAAGAAATAATTGCTTTTTGTCAGTAATTGACCTCTCAGAGCCAGCAAAACCTAAGATACACTTTTACTTTGTTGACACTCGGAGATCTTCAGAAGTCTCCAAGACACACTGATAATGAACCGATCGTATTTGCAATGTAACTCTAAACCTTTTTCTCACATGGTTTCATTTAAGGTATAATTTACATAGAGGTAAGAGCCCAATTCTTAAGTTTTTAATAATATACAGCCAGGTAAGCTCCCCCCATAGCAAGATATAAAATATTCCCAGCACTTCAATGAGATCCCTTGTGCCCCTCCCAGGCAATATCCCTGGATCCCTCAGAAGGAACCCACTATGAACTGAATTGTGTTCCCTAAAAATTAATATGTTGAAAATATAATTCCTAATGTGGCTATATAGTCATGCATCATTTAACAACGGGGATACATTCTAAGAAATGCATCGTTAGGCAATTTCATCATTGTGCAAGCATCATAGAGTGTACTTACACAAACCTAGATGATACAGCCTACTACACACCTAGGCTGTATGGTATGGCCTATTGCTCCTGGGCTACAAACCTGTACAGCATGTTACTATACTGAATACTGTAGGCAATTGTAACACAATGGTAAGTATTTATGTATCTAAAGACATCTAAACATAGAAAAGGTACAGTAAAAATATGATAAGAAACATTAAAAAATGGTACACCATTTGATCCAGCAATTCCACTACTGGGTATTTACCCAAAGGAAAAAAAGACATTCTATAATAAAGACGTCTGCACGCGAATGTTTATAGCAGCACAATTCACGATTGCAAAGATGTGGAAACAACCCAGGTGCCCATCAATACACGAGTGGATTAATAAAATGTGGTATATGTATACCATGGAGTATTACTCAGCAATAAGGAACAATAGTGAATTAACACATCTGGTGTTATCCTGGATGGAGCTAGAGCCCATTCTTCAAAGCGAAGTATCACAAGAATGGAAAAACAAGCACCACTGGTACTCACCATCAAATTGGTACTAACTGATCAATACTTATGTCATAATATTCATCAGGGGGCGGGCAGGCGGGAGGGGGGTGGAGGGGATGGGAAAAACTCTCACTGAATGGATGCGGGGAGCACAGTTTGGGGGATGACCACGATTGTAGCTCTGACACGGGCAGTGCATGGGCAATATATATAGCCAAAGTGTTGTACCCCCATAATATTCTGAAATAAAAGGAAAAAAAATGGTACACCTATATAGGGCACTTACCATGAGGGGAGCTTGCAGGACTGGAAGTTGCTCTGGGTAAGTCAGTGAGTGAGTGGTGAGTGAATGCAAAGGACTAGGCTATCACTACTGTAATACACTACTGCACTACTGTAGACTTCAGGAATGCTGTGCAGTTAGGCTACACTAAATTTATAAAAAAATTTTTCTTTCTTCAATAATAAATTAACATTAGGTACCATAACTTTTTACTTTATAAACTTTTTAATTGTCTTTAAATTTTTGACTCTTTTGTAATACTTAGCTTAGAACACAAATACATTGTACAGCTGTACAAAAGTATTTTCTTTCCTTATATCCTTATTCTATAAGCTTTTTTCTGTTTTAAAAATTGCTTATTTTTATTTTTTACTTTTTAAACTTTTTTGTTAAAAACTAAGACACAAACACTCACATTAGCCTAGGCCTACACAGGGTCAGGATTATCAATATCACTGTCTTCCACCTCCACATCTTGTCCCACTGGAAAGTCTTCAGGGGCAATAACACACATAGAGCTGTCATCTCCTATAATAACAATGCCTTCTTCTGGAACCTCCCAAAGGACCTGCCTGAGGCTGGTTTTACAGTTAACTTTTTTTTACATAAGTAGAAGGAGTACACTCTGATGACAAAAAGTATATTATAGTAAATACATAAACCAGTAAATAGTTATTTATCATCATTGTCAAGTATTACATATTGTACATAATTGCATGTGCTGTACTTTTATATGACTGGCCGTGCAGTAGGTTTGTCTACACCAGCATTACCACAAACACATGAATAATGTGTATGTTACAATGTTATGATGGCTACAACATCACTAGGTGATGGGAATTTTTCAGCTCCATTGTAATCTTAGGGGACCACCATTGTACATGTGGTCCATTGGTGACCAGAATGTTGTCATTACGTGGCACATGACTATATTTGGCTGTTATTAATAGAAAGTAATTAAAGTTAAAGGAGGTCATAGCATGGGGTCCTAACCCAACAGGATAAGTAGCAGTGTAAGAGGAAGAGAGGGAGAGAGACTTGTCTTTCCACACACACACACCAAGGAAAGACCATGTGAGGACACATTGAGAAGGTACCCTCTGCAAGCCAGAAAAAAAGCCCTCACCAGAACCCGACCATGCAGGCACCTGATCTCGGACTTCCAGCCTCCAGACTGTGAGAAAACAAATGTCTGTTGTGCCAGCTGCCCAGTCTACAGTATATTGTTATGGCAGCCCGAGCTGGCTAATCCAGAACCTCTATCCTGACATCCATTTCCATAGGCCAGTTGGACCACGTGGACCTTCACCGCCCACATGCGGACTCCACCCTAGCTGAGGGGTGGGCAGCCAGCAGAGCTGTGGTAGCACATCAAAGATGGCCTCTTCCCGGTTGGGCTGGGGCCCATGACCCTTGGAGACAGCGCTTGGAGCCCGTGGAGAAGCCAGATGGCTTTGGAAAAGGACATCAGAGGGGCTCTGCTCCTTCCTGCATCACCTCGGAAGCTGCGGCCTCGCATCCATGTGTTCCAACCGCAGCCCAAAGGGAAGCCTGCAGCTTTCTTATGGATGGGCTGCAGGTTTTCTTTATTTTTAGAAAATTTCTCACTTCCTTTCTCCTGAGGCCAGTCCCTTCAGGATGAGAGCAGTGTGTGGGAGGAAGGGCAGCTGTAACAAATCCTTACTGAGTTAATAAATCAGTCCCAGGATATGACAGGAGCTGTCTGGCCAGGAAATGGGATTCTAGGTCTCCACACTAGAGGTCTTTCATTTTTAACAGGAAGTTAAGAGGGGAAACTCTCTCAAGGTGAGGACCACAGTAAATTCAAACTCACTTTTATTCCTCCTCCTTAATTTTATAGCAGTAGAAGCTTGGCAAACTCAGGGATATCCACTCGAAAGGGGGGAAAAAATTAACCATAAAATCCCTAATAAAATACTTTTACTGGGTATTTCCACTCCTTTAAATGCTGAGAGTCAGTAGACGCAAGGCCCATCCTATGCTGAAGAGCCCCGGGCTGAGCTAGGGAGGACGGGGCTGGCCCGGGCCTCTCTCCAGCTAGCTGTGGTCTTGGGGGTCCCTTCCCCTCCAGGTCTTGGTCTCCTTTCCCCATGAAGGGGTAGGGTTCTTTTGCTTCG
This sequence comes from Daubentonia madagascariensis, assembly GCA_023783475.1. NCBI lineage: Eukaryota > Metazoa > Chordata > Mammalia > Primates > Daubentoniidae > Daubentonia > Daubentonia madagascariensis. The sequence continues at coordinate 1,488,423 of JAKFHU010001747.1, read as the reverse complement.
TTCACGTAACATTCGTCGAGACCCACCTGGTGTCTGGCACAGTGTGGAGCTCTGGGACACAGAGATGCACTGACCGTGTGCCCTGCACTCCAGGGACCCTGGAGGTGGGAGACACCAACAGTGATCCACAAGGTGGCCAGTGCTGATCAGAGGCTCCAGGTGGGGGGGCCTGTGGAGGAACATGGAGGGGGCACTAACCCCAGACCAGAGACCAGAAAGGACACACAGGTGTGGTTTCCAAGCTGAATTTTTAAAGGTAAATAGGAGACATGCAGGTTGGGGTGCATGAGAACTCAAGCAGAGGGATTATAGGAGCCCCCCTTACCAATGGGTAACTTCCAAGACCCCCAGTGTACACCTGAACCCACGGATAGTGCCACACTCTGTGTATACTGTTTTTTCCTATACATACATACCAAATGATAAAGTTTAATTTATAAATTAAGTATAATAAGAGATTAACAACAATAACTAATAATAAAATAGAGCAATTATAGCAATATACTGTAATAAAAGTTATGTGAATGTGGTGTCTCTCTCTCTCTCTCTCAAAATATATTAATAAAAATAACCAACCGTAATTGACCAGGGGTAACTGCAACCACAGAAAGCAAAATCTCAGACGTGGAGGACACGGGCAAAGGCTGTTTTGGAGTTGGGGTCTGAGGCAGGTGAGGGTCACAGGAACTCCCACGACATGCTAAGGCACTTGGAATTTGTCCCATGGGCATGACACCTTCGGAACAGCTTGAGGCAGAGGTGCAACACTGTCTGATTCACAGTTTAGAAGAAAGGCAGAGAGATGAGAGAGAAGGAAGAGTCAATAACGACACCTTGGTCCCTGGCCATTACTGAGGAAAGCAAGGTGAGCTGAGCAGTGGGGGGGGGGGGGGGGAGGTGAGGCAGGGAGGATGATGAGTTGGGTTTGGGGCATGTTGACTTCGTGGCTCTGCGAGGCAGCCACACAAAGGTGTCCTAGACACAGGTGGTCGTCTGACTGTAATGCTCTGAGAGAAGAGAGCGCACTCCGGGCTGCAAATACAGACCTGGCAGCCGTCAGCACGAAACGTGTACAAAGTGTCCCACAGCACTAACAGCCAGGTCATCACGACATCCAGTTTCACACCCTTAGACCTCCTTCTCCCCACTTCCTCAATTATCCAAGACCCCCAGTGCTGGCTCAGCCCAAAAGGGAGGCAGTCCACTTCCCCGGTGGCACAACAAGAGCTATGGAGTGGCTCAGTCGCTGCTGACAGGACAGGCACCTGTGTGTGGCAGGCTCCACACAGTCCTCTGAAGGAGGCAGGTGCAACTTGCTCCACACCAAGCTCGGTCCCACGGCCCCTGGTCTAAGCCCCCACCCACTCCCCAGCCATTGTCGCCATTCTCCCCCAAAGCCCCACCGTGTCAGAGCCAGCTCAGGCATCCACCGCCCGTGAGCTGCACAGCCAGCATCCCCACCAACAGCCCACACCATGACAGCATCCACTCCCTTTCTCAGCAAGGTTTAGTTGCCTCTATAGCTTATTATGAATGGATTAGATTTATTTCTCAAGTAAGCTGATAAAGCCCATTGTACAAAGCCCACATAGTTCAAAATTTTGAAGGTACAAAAGGGAAGACAAGGAAAAAGTCTTCTTCCCCACCACTGTCCTCAGCCCCCCAGTCCCCCAACCCACAGTTACAAGTTTCTTGAACATAGCCCAGGACAAGCTTGCTGGCTGCGCAAGCACATGCTCACACGTGCTCTCGCTCGTGGCGGGGGCTGCACACGCAGGCCTGACGCGCTGGGAGGGCGTCTCCGGTTAGCGCTGAGCGAGAACTCTCGTTCTGCTCAGCCGTGCACCATGGGTCCGTGCTACCATCATGACAGTGTAGCTGCCTCTATTGGGCGCACCTTTGGTGTGTGTCCTTGCTTTGCTATTTCCAGCAATGTTGTGGTTAATAGCGGTGCTCAGATGTCATCTCACCCACGTGTGAGAAGACCTGTAGGGTAAAGCCCTAGAGGTGAAAAGGTTGAGGATGTGTTCCCATCTCTCAAAAACCACCCAAGAGACCAGCCAGCCCTTATTTCCTTCTTATAACAGAAAAACTAAAATAGAAATGAAGTGCCATCAGAGGCAGGAAGACAGATGGCAGGCGACAAGGTGGCCCTTGGGCTCAGATTTTCTAGAAGAGGCAGGAGTTAGATAACGGAGTGAGGAGGACCAAGCACTGAGGGGACAGGGGTAGCTGGGGTCCCCAAGGGCCAACTCCGAGATAGTCTACAGAGCAGGGTGTTCATTAGGGAATGGCCTTGGGAATCCACACCCGTGGCAGGGCAGGGATGAAAGCAGGACTGGGCAGGAGAGAAGCTGGGCGGCCGTGCAAGCCAACACTTCGATATACTCAGAGATGAAGCGATTGGTCAAGTGCATTCCGCACTGGGCTGAAATAGCTGGGCCTTAATACCCCCACCTCAATCAAGCATTGCTGTGAGCCCCCCTGGGCAAATGGACTCTGCAGCTGAGAAAATCCCTGGAGACAGAAGAAGGCTTTGTGCCAACACCACTCACAGCAGCAAGGGCAATAGGTCTTTCCTTGAAGGGGAAAGAGTGTATCCTCATGTCCATCTCGATGGGACAGAACCTTGAGAAACAACAACAATTCCTAGAAAGGCAGCTGAGAAAGAGCCCAAGAAACATCCTTTTGTAGATAGGGATGCAGGACACAGAGGGAGCCCCTGGCTCCATAGAACTGGCAGTGGGGTTCTCCGTCAAGGCAGAGGTGGTACTGACCCACAAAAGGCCAGCCAAGTGGTACAGAGGGCAGGGCTGAGTGAGCAGGGTGTCAGCTCCAGGCTCTGAACTGCAGGGTTCCAATCCTGACAGTACCCAGGGGTGACACAGACAAGTGCCTTAGTTACTCTGACAAGTTACTTTGCACGAATTCCTCCCGCCCGCTGCTCCTGGGAACGCCTCAGTCCAGGCTGCCCTGGGAGCTGCTGTCCGTGGTGCTGCTCGGCATCACCCACCCATCCTCTGGGCCCAGAAACCTGCAGGTGGGGGTGACAGGTGGAAGGAAAGTTGCACAGGGTCAAGGGGAAATGCGGGTTGATCCACCATTTAACCTCTCTGAGCTTCAGTTTCCTCATCCACAAAGTGCAGGAAATAAAACTTACCTTGCAGATTGTATGAGAATTTGATGGAGAAAAGATATTAAAGCCCCTGGCACGCAGCAGGAAGTAGCAGCCACTCTTGTTTTAACATTGTTGTGGTCACAGAGAGAGATTACTCCAGAAATTTGAAAATTCAACCTTTGTGCAGATGGGGCTGCAGCCAGCCAAGCCCTCGGCTTTCTCTTTCTCTGTCTCCTCCTCCACCTGCCTCCCTTTCCTTTCCTGTCCTCACGCTCCCCTTCTCCTCGGCCTCCCCACCTTGCTCGATCCATTCCCTTCTTATGCTGTGCACAAGATGCCTCTGGGCCCCCCGTTTCAGCTTTTGTCCCACACAGCCTAACTGTAGTACATTTAAATGTTAAGTCTCCTCCCCAAAGTAAACGTGGGAAGCACGTGACATGTATGTTTGCTTATTACACACGCATGCATCCTCCCTTCAAACATAACTCATAGCTCCTCTTGTAAGGGAAAAATAGAAATTCACTAAAAACCTTTTACCCTGAAACGGACGAGCTATAGTCCTATGTATGTTAATTGCTCATCTGCTTCTGTAAGACTGCTTGTCGCCTTGTGAAACTGACTAACGCCTGCGGCTCATGCTCCCCTAAACAGCTGCCCTTGCAGCAGCTACCTTATAAATTACAGTAACTTCCGCACGTGTGCACTTCCTGGTATAAGCCACTCTGTACCCCCTCCTTGCCCTTGAAGTATAAAAGACAAGTCCCCCTGACCGGGGGTGCTCAGAATTTGGCGGAGGATCCCCTCTGAGCCCGCCGGCATTAATAAACCTGATCATTCTGCATCCTGGTGTACCTCTTGGTGTTTCTCTCAGCAACGTGACTCCGGTTTTGCCATTACATTTTTGGTTCCCTGACCAGGAAACCCAACTGCGTTGGTCCTTTGTTGCCACCGGTGTGGGACGGGGCACTGGCCAACCGACCCTCCCAACCGCGAAAGTCAGGCACGCCAGGTCCAAGTTCGGATCAATCATCTTTGGTGCTCAGTGGGGCTCTGCTGGCCACTGACCCGGAACCCAGCTGGACACAGTGAGGATGCAGATGGACAGCCAGGAATTGTCTGAAGACCTCAGACACGGTAAGGTCCCAGGACCCCTCCCAGTCAGGCCTGTCCCAATGGACAGAAGAGGAGATTGATCACCTCCTACAGGCAGAGGTTTCCCTGGGTGGGAATGTTTAGCCTCTCTGGCTGTGTGTGGCGGGGGGGGTGAGTGACTGTTAATGGTTCCACAGCTCCAGCTATGGGATCTGACTGAGTCCTAATCTGCGGTTCCATGACAACGACATACGGCATAACGGTGACTCACTTTCCTGAAAGGGGGGTGACCTGGTCCGGGACTTATATGGGCGCACCTTAGCCAAGTCATGTCCTAAGTCCCCGAGAGGGGAGCAGCCAGACGGACGCCTGAAAGTTTACCCCATCCCTTGTACGGCACCGTACAATCTCACACAATGGGAGGGTCTGAGTCCAAGCCAACAGTGTTAGGATGTATGCTAAAGAATTTTAAAAAGGGTTTCTCAGGTGACTATGGGGTGTGGATGACTCCAAGTCACCTGCACACCTTATGTGAGGTAGAGTGGCTGTCTTTTGAAGTAGGTTGGCCAGACACAGGCACCTTAGATGTCCAACTTGTCAGAGCAGTCTGGAATGTTATTACAGGGACCCCAGGCCATCCAGACCAGTTCCTCTACATTGATTTTTGGCTTGAGGTAGCCCAGACCTTGCCCCTGTGGGTCCGGCTCTGTTCAGGAAAGGGAAAGAGTAGGATTCTTCTGGCCTGCAAGCCCATGAAACTGGGACCCAAGGAGTCACCAGCCCCTATCCACCAAGAGCCACAGGAGGAAGAACTGCCACTGCCACCACCCTATAATCCAGCCATCTCAAGCTCCGATCCACCAGTTCCCGACATGCCACCCTCATCTGCCTCGCCACCCCAGCAATCCCCGGAACCCCCATGGCTCACCATCTCCGCTTGGCACAGACCCAGGAATTGGCCCTACTGATGTCCATCCATGAGGTCCAAGGCCAGCCCTGTGCTGCAGAAGATGGCACCATTCATCCTGGGCAGCCAGTCCTGTATTATCAACCCTTCTCAACTACAGACCTCTTGAATTGGAAGCAACACACCCCTCCTTACTCTGAGAAACCTCAAGCCATGATCAACCTCCTCGAGAGTATTTTTCAAACCCACCAGCCAACTTGGGAGGACTGCCGCCACCTCCTCCTGACACTCTTCAATACAGAGGAGCAGCACAGGATCCTCTCAGGAGCCTGCCACTGGGCCCAAGAACACGCTCCCAGAGGGACCCTGGATGTTGAACAATGGGCCCAGTGAGCCGTTCCTGACAGCACACCAGCCTGGGACTTCAACACTCCTGGAGGTTGCGACTTACTGATCCGGTACCGAGATGCCCTCCTGAGTGGCATCTGAGAGGGTGCCAAGAAGCCTACCAACATGAATAAGGTTGCCCAGACTGTTCAGAGAGCTGACGAGGTGCCCAGCAACTTCCACGAGCGCCTCTGCAAACCATATCAGATCTACACACCCTTCGACCCTGAAGCTCCAGAGAACCAACACGTGGTGAGTGCAGCCTTTGTAGGGCAAGCCTATCCTGATATACAGCAGAAATTGGAGAAGCTCGAAGGCTTTGCAGGCATGAACATTTCCCAATTGATGGAAGTGGCACAGAAGGTATATAGGAACAGGGACTGGGTGGCTCAGCGGGAAGGAGAACAGAAAATGAAGCAGAAGGCAGCACTCCTGGTGGCAGCACTGGGAAACCCCGCTCCACCCCTGCGACCCAAAAATCACCCCCACAGAGGCCGATGGGGGCGGCGGCTCTTGCGACCAGACCAATGCACATACTGTAAGGGGACTGGGCATTGGAAAAATGAATGCCCAAATCAAAAGCCGGACACGGGAAAGCATCCCCCCAGAAATACCAGCTAGAGCCTGAAATTCAGGACCTTATAGGCCTAGCTGGGGCTGGTACTGACTAGGCTTGACCTTGACCCCCGGGAAGCTACAGTCATCATGGAAGTAGGGGGCCAACCAGTGACTTTTATGGTAGACACAGGAGCCAAGCATTCAGTGGTCACAACACCAGTGGTCCCCTTGGCTCACCGGGAGACCACCATCATAGGGGTGACTGGGGATCAGCAAGCACGCTGCTTTTGCCAAACATGGACCTGCCAGATGGGGGGCCACAAGGTGCGACATGAGTTCCTGTACATCCCAGACTGCCCCATTCCCCTGCTCGGGCAAGACCTCCTGCATAAACTGGGGCCCAGATCACCCTCTGCGAAGAAGGGTCAGCAGATCTCACGCTGAAACCCACGAGGCCACTCATACTAGCAGTCACCGTCCCGCAGGAGACTGAGTGGCGGCTATTTGCAGAGGTGGAAGAAAATCAAGATCCGCCCGACCTCTGGCAGGACTTTCCAACGGTGTGGGCAGAAGACAACCCCCCAGGTCTGGCGCACCAACACGTACCCCTAGTAATAGACTTAAGGCCAGGGACCCAGCCCGTCAGAAAGCGACAGTATCCGATCCCGAAGGAGGCCCAGGAAGGAATCCAGAAACACCTGGATAGGCTCCGGAAGGAGGGCATATTGGTAGAATGCCAGTCCCCTGGAACACCCCACTGCTGCCAGTCAAGAAACCTGACGGAAGTTACCACCCAGTCCAGGACTTGCGGCTTGTCAATGAGGTTGCGGTAACTCTCCACCCGGTAGTGCCTAACCCGTACACTCTTCTAAGCCTCCTTCCCCCGGACGCCGCCTGGTTTACATGTCTGGATTTAAAGGATGCCTTCTTCTGTTTGAAACTGGCCCCGCAAAGTCAGCCCCTCTTCGCCTTTGAGTGGGAAGAACCCCAAACCGGGAGGAAAATGCAACTCACCTGGGCACGATTGCCCCAAGGATTCAAGAACTCACCAACGCTGTTCGGGGAAGCGCTGGCCTCAGATCTTGCAACTTACAAGACCACTGCACTCTCCCCCAGTATGTAGATGACTTACTCCTGGCAGCAACCACTCAGGGAGACTGTCTCTCAGGCACTCGAGCCCTACTCCAGCTGCTCACAGATTCTGGGTACAAAGTGTCCTGGAAGAAGGCCCAAATTTGCAAACAACACGTCAGATACTTGGGCTTGCACATATCCAGAGGGCACCGAGCACTGGGCCATGAACGGAAATAAGCTATATGCACAATACCATGACCTGAGGGCAAGAGACAACTCAGAGAATTCCTGGGAGCAGCAGGGTTCTGCCAGATCTGGATCCCAGGATTCTTGTTGATAGCCAAACCTTTGTATGAAGCCTTGCGGGGACCTGAGGGCAGTCAATCGAGTGGACAGACCAATGAGAAGAGGCATTCAAAGCCATAAAGGACCTGCTACAAAAGGCCCCTGCACTGGGACTGCCAGACCTGACCAAAGACTTTAATCTCTTTGTGCATGAAAGACAACATGTTGCAGTGGGGGTCCTAAGCCAGACTGCGGCACCCTGGCAGAGACCTGTGGCCTATCTGTCTAAGCAGCTGGACCCGGTAACCTTTGGATGGCACCCCCCTGCCTACGAGCACTGGCAGCCACAGTCCTGCTGGTCAAAGAGGCAGATAAACTTACATAAGGCCAAAAGCTCTCTATACATGTACCACATGCAGTTCTCCACCTCCTTAATAGCGTGGGACATCAGTGGCTCTCTAACAGTAGGCTGGCACAGTACCAGGGGTTGTTGTGTGAGAACCCCCAGGTTACTCTAGAGACTGTGTGAACCCTGAATCCTGCTACCCTCCTACCTGTTGAGCCAGGGCCACCGGATCATGAATGTATAGAGGTGATGGAAGAGGTCTACGCAAGTAGACCAGACCTGACAGACACATCTCTGACAGCCCCGGACCTGGAACTGTTCACGGATGGCAGCAGTTACATTCAGAATGGGAAACGGTTCACAGGTTATACAGTTACCACAGCCAGTGAAGTCATCCTAGCAGGACCTTTGCCTCACCGGTGGTCAACACAGAGAGCTGAACTTTGGGCCTTAATCCAAGCCCTCAGAATAGCTAAAGACAAGATAGTAAATATCTCCACTGATTCCAAATATGCTTTTGCCACCATACATGTTCATGGGGCCATTTACAAGGAAAGAAAACTGCTGACTGCAGGGGGTAAAGGGATAAAGAACCAGGAAGAAATTCTTCAGTTGTTAGAAGCTGTGTGGGAACCTGGAAAACTGGCAGTCATTCATTGCCAAGGACACCAGAAAGGAACAACTACAGTAACTACAGGAAATCGTCTGGCAGACCAAGCAGCTAAACAAGCAGCAACCCAGGAACAAGAAACTAAGGGTGAGCTGTTAGTCCCTAGTAAAATCCTCCTAGCCCCAGAGTGGCCGGACAGGCCGTGTTATACGGTTGAAGAGGACCAGTGGGCAAGACGAGAACAGGCCAGAAAGACTGACAATGGGTGATGACATTTACAAGATAACAGGACCTTCATCCCAGGAAACAGCCTATTCGGTCATTACCCAACATCATGACTTAGGCCACATGGGGAAAACTGCACTCGCCCACCTACTTGCCAAGGTCTATTACATAGCCAAACTTCCAACTCTGGCTGCAATGGTGTGTGTCCGATGTGACACATGTGCCCAAAATAACGCCACAACATGGCCAAAGTCTGTACCAGGTGTTCAGTACTCAGGGGCCACACCCTTTGAAGATGTTGAAATAGATTTCACAAAAGTACTACAAGTACTTGTTAGTAATGATCTGCACTTACTCAGGGTGGGTAGAGGCTGTCCCCACCAGAACAGAGAAGGCTCGGGAGGTAGTGAAGGCTCTCCTAAGAGAAATAATTCCTCGGTATGGCCTACCCCTCTCATTTGGAAGTGACAACGGACCTAGTTTTGTAGCAGAAATAATTCAAACTATAGCCAAGACCCTTGGAATAAAATGGAAACTTCATGCTGCATACAGGCCACAAAGTTCAAGGAAAGTAGAGCGTATGAACCGTACCCTTAAGAACACCCTAGCCAAGCTATGTCAGGAGACAAACCTACCATGGATAGACATGCTCAGCTTAGCACTTCTTAAGGCCAGATGCACACCAGGGCCAACAGGGTACTCTCCCTTCAAGATCTTATACGGAAGACCTCCCCCCATCACCAAAGACCTCAAAGGGGATGTCAGGCAGGTAGGAGAAATGAACTTACAAGGTCAGCTTATACAGCTATCAAAGATGCTACAGAAGATTAGCCAGACAGTATTAGAACAGGCCCCCTTGGCCCTGGGGGCCCCAGTACACCCCCACTAACCAGGGGACTTAGTGTGGGTAAAAGATTGGAAGAAAACTCCCTTAGAACCCTCCTGGACAGGCCCTTTACTGTAGTATTAGTCACACCCACTGCTGTCAAAGTTGCAGGAATCGCCCCGTGGATTCATCATACCCGAGCAAAGAGGGCAGGTCCGGAGAGCCAGCAGGACTCATGGGTAGTGCGGCCAGATGGGGACAACCTGCTCAAGCTGCGCCTGCGTAGGAGATCTGCAGTGACACAGGACACAGGGAGTCTCCAGATTGCTGAGAATGAATGAGTCAGCCTGAGTCAGACATTAACATCAAACAGTTTGAACTCGGACTTGTCAGGTTATTAACTCTGACCCTGGGTATAGGACTTGGGGCTGTGACACCAAAAGAGTGGACATGGATCCAGAGAGCAGGAATGGTCCTGCTCTACTGGGGTGTGGTAACCGTACTGTACTGTTTGTTACTTATGTATTAATGATGTCAATTTGGGCCACCTGTGGGGCAGTGGACATTACCATAGGGCCCTGGGAGTTTCAAGTGAGGCGCACTTGGGGAGATGAGGGAGTCATTAACTCCACCCAGTGGGATGGACAGTCCCCTTCAGTTATCATCCAGTTTGATATATGTGGGGCCATGGATCCTAATTCCAAAACTAACTGTGGAGGATTGATTTGGGAGAGAGAGTATACTACCAACCACAAATATCTTTGCCTCAAACCTGATTTTAATACAACCTATTGGCGGTGTCATGCCGCAGCTGAATTTTACTGTGGCAACTGGGTATGTACCCATGGGTATACGGGTAACTCAGGTAGTCCTCTAGAAAAACTGAGGGCCCCTAATAACTGTGGATTGGGAACCTGCAACCCCGTTACATACAGGATCAATAACCCCAACAAGTGGACAGACAGGATCGCTGTCATCAGGGTAGATGGTAGAGGCAGAGATCCTGGAACAATCATAAAGGTGATAAAGGTCTACAAGCCCCAAGTAAAATATTACAAGCCATCAACACCCCTGACTTCTGTCCAAGTATTAGGTAAGGACACCACCCACCCACAAGGATATAGATATCAGTGGGAAATTCCCCGGATCTGGCTGAAAGATTTGGTAAATGTCACACACCAGATCTTCAATCTTACAACCAGCAGCTAGCTGCTGAAAGCCGGCTGTGTGCCCTGGTGACCTCATGGACATATACTGGCATTGGGGTCAATGATTCCACCCCCATCAAACTTGCTAATACTATCCGGGAAGCAGCCTTGCCAGTCCTGAGGCCTAGCCAAACCCTTGGAAAGGCCTTGTGTGTTTTGGGAAAAGGCAACAGGCCAAATACAACCACTGATTGCCTGGACATAACACAATTGGAAGATCAAGAGTATTGGCCTCCAAACAGTACATAATTCTCATGTGCAGACAGGGTATACAAGAGGCTGAATGGGTTAAGTTGTAGCCTATGTGCAATTGTAATCCTTATTCCAGACATAACTGTCACACCAGGATCGGATGTTGCTTACCTCTCCCCTCCTGAGCCACACCGGACCAAGCGAGTCCTGGTCCTGGTTCCAATATTGGCTATTATAGGTCTCCTGGGGGGGGCTGGCCACCGGGGGAGCTGCCCTAGGGGTAACGTCCCATCAGGTTAAACAACTAGCCTCACAAGTAGATATTGACCTCAGCTCGGTAGAAAAGACACTATCAACCCTCCAACAACAAGTAGACTCCCTAGCGGAGAGGGTACTCCAGAACCAGAGGGCCCTAGACATGTTAACAGCAAGCCAGGGAGAAGCCTGCCTATACCTGAAAGAACAATGTTGTTTTTATGCCAACCGTTCTGGGATAGTGCAAGAAAATTTAAGCCAACTATGGGGTAGGATCCAGAACTGGATAAAAGAAAGAGAAAGCCAATCCCCATGGGGGAATCCGTTCCAGGATTGGACCCCCTGGATTACGCCCCTACTCAGGTCCCTACTGGGACTAATACTTTTACCAACCATAGCCCCGTGCATACTCAAATATCTGACCTCCCTACTGTCTAGACAAATAGACAGAGTAAAGTTACAGATGGTACTACGCCATCCATACCAACAGGTATCACAATATGAGAACAATAACTACTCAGGTGAAGATTCAGTCTGAGTATTGAAAGGGGGGAATGTGAGGGAAAAATAGAAATTCACTAAAAACATTTTACCCTGAAACCGACAAGCTATAGCCCTATGTATGTTAATTGCTTAATCTGCTTCTGTAAGACTGCTTGTCGCCACACCCACAGGAATGTTTGTGAAACTGATGTTATAAAGAAAGAAACTGAAACTGACTAACGCCTGCAGCTCATGCTCCTGTAAACAGCTGCCCCTTGCAGCAGGTACCTTGTAAGTTACAGTGACTTCCCTATGTGTGCACTTCCTGGTATAAGCCGCTCTGTACCCCCCCCCCTTGCTCTTGAAGTATAAAAGACAAGTCCCTCTGACCAGGGGTGCTCAGACTTTGGCAGAGGATCCCCTCTGAGCCCTCCAGTGTTAATAAACCTGATCTCTCTGCATCCTCGTGTACCTCTCAGTGTTTGCTTGGGCAACATGACTCCGGTTTTTGCCGTTACACTCTTATAACCTGTTAAATATGCATACTTGGCCAACCCGCTCAGCATAAATTCCTGTCTTGTCCTTCCCTCCATTGAAGTATCTCCCTTGGTTTCTGCCAGAGGCTACACTTCCCAGCCTGCGAGATGGCCAGCCTATAGGCCGCAGCTCTTTATAAGAAATAAAGCTCTCCTTCCCAAATTTATGAGCCTTGTGATTCTTCAGTTGACAGGAATGAGGGCAGAAGTGGTGTACACCACATCCAGGCCTGGCCCATAAAAATTTCCCCTCCATTCTCTTTCCTTCTGTGGTAGCACTGATGGCCACATCTTGAAGACAGTAGCACCACAAAATAGGGGAACGTGGTCCTCGAACGACAGTGTGGAACGGTTCATTCACCAACCAACCGTCAACTGCATCGGACTTGAGCCATTAATACTGTCTGTGTCTTAAGCCATCAACATTTGGGGGCTCTGTTACAACAGCTACCATAACTTCCCTGATAAATACACCATGTCTCTGAAATTTTGATCAACCAATGTTCAATATTTTTATGTCGGTATCCCCACTCCTTTACTTTTAAGCTGTACTTTGAGAAAATTATATAACCTGTGATTTACACATTGCAAAATGGGACTAATAATAGTTAAAACACATGGTTGTGAGGAGACTGAAATGTAAAATAGCCCTGCTGTTGTCCCTGGTTTGTAGTAGGTGCTCAATTAATGGTATTTATCTCCCCTGCAGCCCTTTGAGTTCAGAATTTTCACAAAAATAAATGATAATGAAGAAGGAAAATAATTGTATTTTTCCCTATCCCCTTGGGTTGAATTTAGTCCAGAATTTTCAGTTTTCCTCAGTTTGGCTTCACACTTCTATGTTCACCAGGGTATGCTTTATTTACCTGGATGTAGAATTGAATAGGTGTGAATTCCATAATAACAGCTCTGTAGGGCTAACATTAGCATTTCAAAAAAGTTGTCAAATGGCTGATGGGAAGTGTTTTCACACACTGCCTAATCTCTTTTCACACATCTATGCTACAGGCTGGATGCTTTTTATCACCTGTAGAAGGCATTGAATAGCTGTGAGTTCCAAAGCCATGAGGCTTACATCATATTTTAGCATTTCAAAGAGAAATCAAAAAAGCCTTTAGGAAGAACTTCCATATTTCTGAAAATTAGACCTGAGTGTTTTCAGGCTTCTAGGAGGTAAGTTTTTATTTAAGTCCAAAAAGAACTGAACTGAGAAAAACTGAAAAATCCACAGTTCCACAGTGGGAAAGACCCTCAGAGTCCAGCAGGGACCCTTCTGCCACATGCTGATGAGGTGGTCTCTCAGCCCCCTGCTATGTCAGTGGCAACAGGGACCCACTTCTTCAGGGGGCAGCAGCTCCACTGTTGGACACTCTGACTTTGAGGCTTTTCCTTCTCTTAAGCAAGCATCTGCTTCCCTAAATATCCATCCATCATCCTGCTTATACGTTTTACAATAAGGCAGAATGAGCTAGGCTCCCTGTTACAGGACAACCCCTTGGATATCTCAGGGCAGCTGTCACCATCAGTCTCACTACCCAACATCCTGATTTCTTCCCTCTGTCCTTGACATGCCCTGACTGGGGGCCCTCCCCGATATCCTGGCTGCCCTCTTTCTAATGGATTTTTTTAATAGACTTTTTTTTAGAGCAGTTTTAGGCTCACAGCCAAATTGAACAGAAGGCACAGAGATATTCCATATACCATATAACTAACCCCTACCCCACACATGCATTGCCTCTCCCACTGTCAATACCCCCCACCAGAGTTGTCCTGTTACTGAACCAAACTGGGGTCCACTCGCCAGTGCAGTAAAGTCAGACACTGATGCCAAGATTTGCAGCAAGAGAAAAAGGCATTTATTGCATGGTGCCAAGCAAGGAGAATGGGCAGCCAATGCTGAAGACTCAAACTTCCAGATGGCTTACAAGCAAGGGAGGGGGACATTCCAGGAAAGCAGAAGTTGTGGGGGCTTATGGGTCATATGTGGATTCAGAGATTCTTTGATTAGCAACTGGTTAAGGAAGCAAGGCATTGTCTAAAACTTGCATTCATGGAAAGTAAAGGTTTGGCCTGTGGGTGTAACCCTCTCCAGGTCCCTCAGGAAGAAACTTAGAACAAAGTACAGCAATCAGAGTTCAGTCCTCAGTTCCCCCTTATCTGAGGTCTATGTGACAGTGGTCGGCGTTTTCCATCTGGTGGGGGTTTCTGAAAAACAACTCAAGAATATATGTTAAGATGTTATCTTTTAGTTTCCACAGGGAACCAAAACACCTCTTGACACTGGCTTGCTTGAGACTACTGTTACTATCCTCTTGCATATCAGGTTGCCCGTTTACTTCTCCAGGCCAGCCAGGTGCCTGGAATTTCCTTTGAAGGGACTCAAAAGTTTTCCTTTATTTCCATGCTTGGGAGGCCCAGCAGGCCCCTAAGAGGTGTCTCTGCTCTATCTCAGTACATTGTTACAATCAATGAACCTACACTGGTACATCATTATGCCCCCAATTTCATAGTTTACACAAGAGTTCACTCTTGGTAATGCATATTCTATGGGTTTGGACAAACATATTAATACAATGGCATGTGTCCACCATCATAGCGTCATACAGACTGGTTTTACTGTACTGAAAATCTTCTGTGCTCAGTCCATTGGGGAAGAAGATTTTCTCAACCCTCCTAGGATCCCTGGCTGGGCCTGAAAATGAAACTGGCAAAGACAGATTAACAGAAGAAAAGCATCCAAATATATTTAATCATGTAAAATATATCCAAATACATTTTACGTGACACGGAAGCCTTCATATGGAAATGAAGACCCAAAGAAACAGGGAGATCTGTGTATTTTTATGCTAAGTCAGATGAAAGATGTGAATAGTTGTAGAGAAAAGTGATTGGATAAAGTGGGTATTATCTTATGGTAAAAAACTTAGGGGAAGGCAAGGCCTGTCTGTTAGATTCTCTGCTGTGTCTCTGGGTGACATTCCTGCCCTCCAGGTACAGGGCGGAACATCTACCACATAAGGGTCTCCAGGAAGAAGGGAGAGAGAAGGTGAGAAGTGACCTTCCTAGGTTTTATGACCGGCTTCTGGGAAGAGAGGGGTTTGCAGGGGGAATCAGTGTCTTTGGGCTGCTTCACGGGAGAAGCAGGTGGGAGAAGGCCAGAGAGACATTTCTGCTGCTGAAGTTGTCTCAATTTCCCTCAGCTTAAAATACTCAGTAGGCCAATGTGCCATATTTTGGGGTATTGTGCACATCACAGCCCCTCACGTTAGGAGGCATCCACAACAGACCTCATAGCGCCAGTCCCGCCTCCACATGGGTCAGTCACTAATACCATTCACACGACTGCCATCGGGGCTCTCAACCCCACAGTCGCACCTCTGGTTTCCAGCACCCAGACGGCACCTCTTTTACTCACTATTATCAAAGTTTCCTGCGTTTGTCTGAGGTTCTCGTTCCTACCATGTGAGACATGATTCTACCACTTATCCTATCCCCCCCACCAGATTAGGGTCTTTCCTGTGTTGGGGCAATATGCCTTACTTGGTGGGACCCGAAACGCTCCTCACAGCTTGCTGTCCACATTAACACGCCTTTACATTCCACCTCTTCATCGTGGTAATTTTACTATTCCCGGAGACTCTTGCCCAAGAAGATTAAAGTTGCAAATAACTTTATTGTTCATTCCAGAAACTTCGTGAAAGACCCATCAATTCTTCAATAGAAAACAGCCAATGACAATTTATACCCAAGACTCTTTGAACACTTTGCCTTAAAATCCTCAGCTTCATAATCCTTATCCAAACCTAACCAAGCCCCTGATTAAACCAGACTTCAAAATCTCACTAAGTCCCCCAACTTTGGCCTTCCCCCTCTGAAACACTCAGAGTCAACTGTCAAAGTAGTATTCTCCCTATCACAGGAAGCAATAAACTTGTTTGTCTTACAAAAACATTATTTTGATGACTTTTTAGGGAGCCATTATTTAACAGCAGAATGAAGAAAATAATGCCCCTTTCATGGGACCATTGGGAGAATCAAATTTTTTTTAATTTTTTAAAAGAATATAAAGTGCTCAATTTGTACTTCAAGCTCAATAAACACAGTACCTGCCACACAGTGAGTGCCTAGTATGTAATAATTGATAGAACCAGTTAATAACAAGCAAGGCATTAAGACCTTCCCTTCCCAGAGCATCAGATCTGAGAAGCAAAGGCAGGAAGGAGGGATAGATGTGGGGAGAGAGAAAGAAAGTGAGAAACATGGTGCTTTCACACCTTCCAGCAATGCGCCCATGCAGCAACACACCAACACCACCAGAAGGCTTGGGTGTCTGTGGCAGGAGGCTGGCTGCCTGCCAGAGTTTCGTGCTCCCCCTTCCAGAGACAGAGATGTGGCTGGAGAGCAACGGCCCCGCCAGGACTGCAAAACCCAGACTCCATGCCTCTCGGGGGGGCATGCCACTCGTTCCTACCAGTGGGATGTGGTGTGGATCACATCCAAGACAAGCTGCCTAAAAGGGAGTCTTCCTTCCTCACTCTTGCTTTCTCCTGCCAGATTAATGCACATGAGCACAATGGATTCATCTCACCTCTGCGCCAGGCAGCAGTGTCTTATTCCCAGAATTACACATCCCTGAATGTTAAGATAAACACGGCTTCTCCTCCCTGCCCCTGTATGAGGCACTCCAGCCTGAGTGCTCTTCTGCCAGCCTGGCCTGGACCCCAGACTCTCTCCCATGTCCCTCACCTGCATATCCCACACCTCTGGGTCACCTCTGCCCATGTGTCCTGCAGGCACCTACAACTCCACACCGCCTTGCTTGAGCCGCCACCCTTCCTATTGAGCCCTCACCTCAGAGTGGGGCACTGTCATCCACATGGGCACAGAAGCCAGAAACACTGCGGGCCTCCTCTTCCTCATCATCAGAACCTGTTCCCATCACTCGTGGTGTTAACCACCCACCCAGGTTGAGCCACTCCTGCCCCAATTCTCCTTACCCCCAGGGACTCCTCCTCTGACTGGGTGCCCCTCCCTCTGAAGCCCCATTGTATGAACTCAGTACACAGCCCCTGCATGGGAACCACCTGGTCACAGGTAGCATGGGCCATCACGTAAAGGTCCTGCTCCAAAGACCCAGCACACAGCAGTATCACGAGGGGCTGTGCTGAGGTGGCCCAGCAAAACTGGCCTAAGAAAGAAGAAAGGAAATAAAGACCAGGCATAGTCCTTCAGTCCCACTTAACTGGTACATCTCCAGATCCTACCAGAGGGAGGCAGGATCTGAAGTCAACATCAGCATGTTGCTGGGCAGTATGCGTACTTTATAATATATAATTATGCATAGGCCAAACAATCATGCCAGTTTATAATATAATCATGCAGAGAACCTCCCTCCTGATGGGCCCTAACCTGCATCTGCACCTGGCCCCAGCTCTTGCCACTGTCCACTTTTTCTCATTCTCAGTGAATCCCTTGACCATCAAGTCCATAAAGTCCTGAGTTGGCCAGTCCCCCAGGTAACCCTGTGGGCAGACCACCCCCCTCCGCCACCATGGGCAGGATCCAAGGCCCATGGGGCAGATCGGCTGAGCAGTCCCACATGTAGAGAACTGACTGGGCAAGGTGGGTCCTTTTCTTTTTCATTTGAGCTTTACTGGGTTTTTGTATTGTATAAATAGTACATTTTCACTCTAAAAAGAAAAGGCCAAACAGTACAGAAAAGTACAGGAGGAAAAGCAAAAACTGCCTAACACCCCTCCATAGTGACTGTCCTTTCATAAGCTTCTCCACACAGCGTTGTTGTTTAAACCCAGTATTTAGACACTGATGCTTATGCTTCCATGAATGGAGATTTTTGGTGGGGCACTGAAGTGGCTAAAAGCATATTCCCTGGAGCCAGACTGCCTGCGTTCCAGCCCTGGCTGGGCAAGTCGCTAGACAGCCCTGCACCTCAGTTTCCTCATCTACAAGATGGAATTAATAGGGTGGGACCTGGCTTGCAGGGTTGTTGAGAGGATTAAATGAGTACCCTATGAGTCAGAGACTGTAACTCCATTTGGCATTTATGTTTGTCTTTTAAATACAATGTCTGCTTACCTGGGTAAGCTGGTCTGCGCGTTCAGGCAAGTCCTGAAGTGTGCAGATCCTGTCCTGTCATTCTCTGCAACAGTTAGAGGCATCTAAAGCTTGCTGCCCAATGCCCAGGACATCCTGTCTCTCTTCAGGTCTCTCAGAGGCCCTGTGGCCATGGCTGCTGGTCAAAGTCACCCCTCTAGAATCACCTCCTCTCCTGTCGGCACCTGTCCCTCTTCAGTCCCAGCCAGCTGGGGCTCAGCCCACCTGGGCGGGAAGCTCACTCTGTGAGCCGACACAGCCCCCAGCCATGTTGGTCCATCCTTTCACCCTGGAAGGACCCCCACCCTCTATGCATACTCTCCCCAAACCACACACCCACAGATGAACCTCCCTCCTGGTGGACTCTAACCTGCATCTGCACCTGGCCCCAGCTTCTGCCACTGTCCACTTTCAACCCTCAGGCTTAGGACCAACTCTAGCAATCACTTAGAGAGATATGGGACTATGTGAAGTGAACTAACATATGAATTATAGGTATCCCTGAAGGAGAAGAAGAAAAGGCAAAAAGCATGGAAAACCTATTCAAGGGAATTATTGAGGAAAACTTCCCTGGTATCACCAGAGATCCAAACATCCAGATACAAGATGATCATCAAACACCAGGAAGATTCATAGCAAATAGGACATCTCCAAGACACATAGTCATCAACCTGGCCAAAGTCAAAATGAAAGAGAAAATTCTACAAGCAGCTAGATGTAAGCAACAACTGACCTACAAGGGAAAACCCATCAGGCTAATAGCAGACTTCTCAGTGAAAACCTTATAAGCCAGAAGGGAGTGGGCCCCCATCTTCAATCATCGTAAACAGAACAATTGCCAGCCTAGAATTTTGTATACTGCAAAACTAAGTTTCACAATTTATGGAGAAGTTAAGTCTTTTCCAGACAAGCAAATATTGAGGGAATTTGTCATGACCAGACCTGCCCTGCAGGAAATACTCAGAACTGCATTATACACAAATCAGCACAATAG
The DNA here is from genome assembly GCA_023783475.1 of Daubentonia madagascariensis. Classification (NCBI taxonomy): domain Eukaryota; kingdom Metazoa; phylum Chordata; class Mammalia; order Primates; family Daubentoniidae; genus Daubentonia; species Daubentonia madagascariensis. The sequence continues at coordinate 1,469,213 of JAKFHU010001747.1, read as the reverse complement.
ACACACACCAGTGCAAAATCACCCAAAATAGCCAAAGCTAACAACTCCTAGAAAACAATAGCACAAGAAGAAAAACAAAGCAACGAGGTACTACCCATTATGATGAATAGAACAGCATCACACATAATTCTCTCTCTCAACATTAATGGCTTGAATGCACCAGTCAAAAGACATAGGCTGGCTGATTGGATGAAAAAACAAACCTAAGTATCTGCTGCCTCCAGGAAACATATCTAAACCACAAGAATGCAAACAGGCTCAGAGTGAAAGGATGGAAAAAAATATTCCACACAAATGGAAACCAAAGGAGAGCAGATGTAGCCATTCTTATATCAGACAAAATTGGCTTTACATCAACAATGGTAAAGAAAGACAAAGATGGTCATTATATAATGGTAAAGGGGGTAATTCAACAAGAAGACATAACAATCCTAAATATATATACACCTAACACAGGTGCTTCCAGATACATAAAACAAATTCTACTAGAGCTAAGCAAGGAAATAAATAATAGCATCATAATTGCTGGAGAATTAAACACCCTGCTATCAGAACTGGACAGATCATCAAAGCAGAAGATAAGTAAAGAAACACTGGACTTAAATGGGACACTAGAACAAATGAGCCTAACAGATACTTACAGAACATTCTACCAAAAACTACTGAATATACATTCTTCTCATCAGTACATGGGACATTCTCCAAGATTGATCATATCTTAGGCCACAAAACATGTCTCAACAAATTTTTAAAAATTGAAATCATCTCATCACAGCTTCACAAAAAAAAAAAGAAAGAAAGAAAGAAAAATTGAAATCATGCATGTATCTTCTCAGACCACAGTTGATTAAAACTAGAAATCAATTCTAAGAGTAACACTCAATTCCACACACTCAATTCTAACACTCAATTTCATAAAAATTAAACAACCTGCAGCTGAATGATTATTGGGTCAATAATGAGATTAAAATGGAACTCAAAAGATTCCTTGAACTGAATGACAAAGGGAACACAAGCTATCAAAATCTATGGGATTCAGCAAAAGCATTCCTAAGGAGAAAAGTAATAGCCTTAAATGCCAACATCAAAAAGTCAGAAAGATCACAAATTAACAACCTAATATCCCATCTCAAGGAACTAGAAAAAAAAAGCAAACCAAACCCAAAGCCAGCAGAAGAAAACAAATAACAAAGGTCAGTCAGAACTAAATGAAATGGAAAACAAAAAATATTATACAAAAGGTCGGTGAAACAAAAAGTTGGTTCTTTGAAGAGATAAACAAGATTGATATACGTCTTGCTAGATTAACCAGGAATAGAAGAGAAAGGACCCAAATAAGTTCAATCAGAAATGAAAAAGGAGATATCACAACTGACAGCACAGAAATAAAAAACATCATCCATGAATACTACAAAAATAGTATAAACTGTAGAGGGAATGGACAAATTCCTGGAAACACACAACCTTCCAACACTCAATCAGGAAGAAACAGAACTCCTGAACAGACCAGTAATGAGCAGTGAGATTGAAGCAGTAATAAAAAGTCTTCCAAAAAAAAAGGCCCCAAACCAGATGGATTCACAGCCAAATTCTACCAGACCTACAAAGAAGAACTGGTACTCATACTGCAGAAATTATTCCAAACATTGAGAAGGAGTGAATTCTCTATAACTCATTCTACAAAACCAGTATCACCTTGATACCAAGCCAGGTAAGGACACAACAAAAAAAGAAAACTACAGACCAATATCCCTTGTGAATATAGATGCAGAAATCCTCAATAAATTACTAGAAGACTGAATTCAACAGCACATCAAAAAAATAATCCACCATGACCAAGTGGGCTTCATCCCAGGGATGCAAGGATGGTTCAACATATGTAAATCAATAAATGTGATTCACCACATAAATAAAAGCAAAAACAAAGTTCATATAATCACCTCAATAAATGCAGAAAAAGCATTTGACAAAATCCAGCACTCTTTCATGATAAAAACCCTCAAGAAACTAGGCATAGATGGAACATATCTCAAAATTATAAAAGCCATATATGACAAACCCACAGCCAACATCATACTGAATGGGGGAAAGTTGAAAGCATTCTCACTAAGAACTGGAACAAGACAAGGCTACCCACTGTCACCAATTCTATTCAGCAAAGTGCTGGAAGTCCTAGCCAGAGCAATCAGGCAAGAGAAAAAAATAAAGGGTATCCAAATCAGGAAAGAGGAGGTCAAAATATCACTTTTTGCTGACAATATGGTCTTTTATCTAGAAAACCCCAAAGACTCTGCTAAGAGTCTCCTGGAATTGATAAATAAATTCAGCAAAGTATCAGGATATAAAACCAATGTACACATATCAGTAGCATTTCTATATACCAGTAACAGTCAAGCTGAGAGTCAAACCAAAGACTCAATACCATTCACAACAGCTACAAAGAAAATAAAATACCTATGAATATACTTAACCAAGGATATGGAAGATCCCTACAAGGAAAACTACAAACCACTGAGGAAATAAATCACAGATGACACAAACAAATGTAAAAACATATCATGCTCATGAATCAGTAGAATCAACATTGTTAAAATGTCCATACTACACAAAGTGATTTACAAATTCAATGCCATCCCCATCAAAATACCAACATCATATTTCACAGATCTAGAAAAAATAATTCTATGCTTCATCTGGAAGCAGAAAAGAGCTCGAGTAGGCAAAGCAACCCTAAGCAGAAAGAACAAAGCTGGAGGCATCACATTACCAGACTTCAAACTATACTACAAGGCTATAGTAACCAAAGCAACATGGATTTGGCACAAAAATATAGATCAATGGAAACAGAATAGAGAATCCAGATATAAAACCATCTACCTACAGCCAACTGATCTTTGACAAAGAAGACAACAACACACAGTGGGGAAAAGAAACCTTATTCAATAATGGTGCTGGGAAAATTGGATAGCCACATACAGAAGAATGAAACAGGACCCCTATCTCTTGCCACTCACAAAAACTAAAAACTAATTCAAGATGGATAAAAGACTTAAATGTAAGGCATGAAATCATAAGAATTCTAGAAGAAAATGTACAAAAAACTCTTCTAGACATTGGACTAGGTAAAGAATTTATGACTAAAACACCAATGGCAATTACAGCAGCAACAAAAATAAATAAATGGGACTTGATTAAATTTAAAAGCTTCTGCACAGCTAAGGAAATAATCAACAGAGCAAATAGACAACCTACAGAATGGGAGAAAATATTCACAATCTACACTTCCAATAAAGGACTGATAACTAAAATCTACAAAGAACTCAAACAAATCAGAAAAAAAAATTAACAACCCCATTAAAAAGTGGGCAAAAGACATGAACAGAAGTTTTTCAGAAGATAGACACATGGGCAACAAACGTATGAAAAAATGTTCAACATCACTACTCATCAGGGAAATGCAAATTAAAACCACAATGAGGTATCACTTAACTCCTGTTAGAATGGCTTTTATTAAAAAGTCCAAGAACAATAGATGCTGGTGAGGACGCAGAGAGAAAGGAATGCTTATACACTGTTGGTGGGACTGCAAATTATTACCCCTATGGAAAACAGTATGGACATTTCTCAAAGAACTAAAAGTAGACCTACCATTTGGCCCAGCAATCCCACTACTGGGTATCTATCCAAATGAAAAGAAGTCATTTTATCAAAAAAACATCTACACTCGAATGTTCATAGCAGCACAATTCACAATTGCAAAGATGTGAAAGCAACCCAAGTGCCCATCAATTCATGAGTGGATTAACAAAATGTGATATATGTATACCATGAAGTACTACTCAGCCATAAAAAGGATGAATTAATGCCTTTTGCAACAACTTGGAAGGGACTGGAGACCATTATCCTAAGTGTCCTAAGTGAAGTATCTCAAGAATGGAAAGACAAACACCACATATACTCTCTAATAAAGTGGAACTAACCAATGGGCACACAAGTACATAGAGGAAAGTAAAAGTCATTGGTAATCAAGTGGGGGGGGGAGAGGAGGGGAAGGGCAAAACCCACCATCTGGGTGATGAGCACACTTACAGCCCTGACTCAAGCCATGTATAAAAAATGTCTGTACCTCCTTAATATTTTGAAATAAAAATTTTAAAAATAGCCAAATAATTTTCAAAGGCATTGTACCATTTTACATCCCCACTAGCAATGTGTGATATTTATAGCTGTTCCACATTTTTATTTTAGCCAGAAAAGCGGATGTACAATGGTATCTCATTGTAGGTTTGCTTGTTTGTTTGGGTTTTTTGTTTTGTTTTGTTTGCATTTCCCATGACTGATGAGAATGATCACCTATTCACATACTTATTCGTCATTCTAATATGTTCTTTTGTGAAGTGCCTGGTGAAGACGTTTTCCCAATTTATAAATTGAGTTATGTCTTTTTTTCTTATTTATAGGAGTTTACTATATATTTTTATGTGAATCCTTTGTCAGATATAATGTATTTACAAACATTTTCTCTGAAGTCTACATACAGCTTGCCTTTTCCTCCTTAGTGGTGCCTTCTGATAAGCAGACATTATTATTGTTGTTTTTTCTTTTTGTAGAGACAGGGTCTTGCTGTATTGTCCAAGCTGGTCTCAAACTCCTGGCCTCAAGTGATCCTCCTGCCTTGGCTTCCCAAAGTCCTGGGACTACAGGTGTAAGCCACCACACCTGGCTGACTTTTATGAATTTACAGGTGAAAAGAAGTATCTTTTTCTCACCCATCACTAGGTTCATGGCTGAGGCCCCATAACAAAAGAAACAAAAGAAAAGCACACAGATTTATTTAATGTAAGTTTTACATGACACGGGAGCCTTCAAAACTGAAGACCCAAAGAAACCTGTTGAGATGATCACATGGTTTATCTTCCATGTTTTACTAACGCAGTGAAATATGTTGATTTAGAAGTGTTAATCCAACCTTACATTCCCAGGAGAAACTCCAAGTGGCCATGGTACATCATCCCATTTAAATACTGGTTGATGTCAGGTTTATGTCATTCCTACAGAAGGAATTGGGAAGTATTTCCTTTTTATCTATTCTCTGGGGAAAGAATTTTGAATGATTGGCATTTTTTTCTTCCTAAAATGTTTGGGAGAATTCACCAATCAAATCATCTAGACCTGAAGTTTTTTAAAATAGAATGGTTTTTATTTATGACTTTGATTTCTTTAACATGTATAGTACTCTTAGGATTTTCCACTTCCACGTTGGTTTAGAAAACTTTATTTTTCAAGAAATCGGTCCATTTTCTTTAAAATGTCAAATTATTAGTATGAAGTTGTTCACAATAACATCCCTAGAAGACTGTAGGACCTAGGATCTGTAGTAATATCCTCTTTTTCATTCTTAATATTGAAAATGTCTTTTCTTTCTCTCTCTCTCTCTCTCACCCCTTTTTTCGGGGGTGGGGGGATCAGCATTTTTTTTAAAGAACTTGACAATGTTACATTTTATTGGGCCCCATGCTCCTGGAAAACAGTAATCATTAAGAAATACCCCCACCATTTTGTGTTTCAGAAAATGGCGTACTGCAAGGAAACACCCTTCCCTGTATGATTTCCCCATGTGACATAGATGCCGCCTGGTTCACCCAGGACAAAGCAAACATAGGCCCTCCAAATTCCCATTCTTTGCCTCATGTGATTACTTAAACTGTTTTGTCCCCACTGATCAATCGGAACAAAATGCTTGTTATCCAAACTTTAGTTAAGGTTTTTTCTTTCCCCAGGTCCCAGAATTTTAACCCACCTTCATTCCAAGCCAACATACAGCTGCCCCTTAGTGGCCTTTCTCAAGACTAGACTGACCTCAGGATAAAACATTCTCTGATCTATTGTCTGATCACCGCCCCCCAACCTTTCATCCTGTCCTTCTCACTTTCACACACTGGGTTCTTTCTAGCTTTGTTTACTCCTCCCTGTAAAAGAAAAGTCCTTTTCTGCCTGTCCTTTGAGATTCTTGCAGGTACCATGGTCAGAGCATTCTCCCTAATGTAATAGTCCCTTTCTCCCCCCCTTTCAATAATCTTTTCAATTAAAGTCTCTTCTTATCTAAATTTGAAGTTGGTTTTTATTTGACAGAATTTATTGAGTTTAATAATCTACTCAAAGAACCAACTTTGGCTCTGTTAATTTTATCTATGTTCACTGGTTTTTTCATTGATTTCTGCTCTTAAGTTTATTATTTCCTTCTTCTACCTTCTCTGTGTTTCATTATTTCTTCTGTTTTATGACTTAGTGAGATGAAAGCTTAGATCATTTAGTTTAAAACTGTTTTCCAATCTAAGATATGCACTTAGAACAATAAATGTTATCTGTTTATATCCCACAAATGTTGATACATTTTGTTTACATTTTTATTGAGCTCAAAATAGTATCTAATTCCCTTGCGATTTCTTCTTTGATCCACAGGTTATTTAGAAGTATGTTGCTTAATTTCCAAATATTTTGTAATTTTCTAGGTTTCTATTTTTTTATTTGGGATTTAATACCATCATGGTCAGAGGGCATGCTCTGTATGATTTCAATCCTTTAGATATCATTGAGATGTTATTGTTTTTAATATGGCCCAGGCTATAGTCTATTTTGTTAAGTATTCCATGCGCACTTAAACAGAATGTTTATTTGATAGCAGACAATTTTCCACGGGTCTCCCATGTTTTTGCATGTCATATAAGCAGAGAGCCTGATGGCCTTTTTCATCTTTTCAAAGATCTTTGTATAGCAAACAGCCTTTGAAGATATAGTGTGTTCATGTGGAGCAGAGGCAGAGGGCAGGTTAATTTGCTGTCCACTGTAATAAAGATAATGTCTCCTTCTGGGGCAAAGGTTGGGTAGATTTGCTTTCACCCTATTGTAACCAGCCTCCCATTGAACAAATTCCAATGATCCTTATATAATCCCCTCCCTTAACTAGCTATCTGACCTTTTGCGTTGTTTCCCAGAAATGGTGGATTTTCTGTAAGACAAAGGAGCTGAGATTCTGAAGGCCCTTGGACAGACATCCTGAAGACTCACCATCCCCCACAACCTGCCCCCAATGCACATAGCCCCTTGTTAGTTACACCATGACCTGCCCCAAGGCATGTGGCCCCCACTTTAAAAGTCCATGATCTTTCTTAGAGAGATGGATTTGAGGCAGCATCTCCCATTCTCCTGATAAGATATCTATCATGTTAAAAATTCCTTTCTTCCTTGGTAATCCTCATTGTCCCAGTAATTGGATCTTTGTGTGATGAGCAACTGGACCTAGACCAACACCCTCTTGTGGTTTTGACAGCAATATGATGAAAGGGCGAAAAGACTGAGGTTTCCTAAACTCACGGTTCTTCAGCTATGATGTATACCTGATGCTTGTGTGGCAGCCACCTGGGCCATACTGCATCATCCCAGTGGGAGTTGGGGGAGGGGCAAAAGGAAGCAATGCAAACATGAAGCTCAGTACACTTGCCATGCTGTGAATGATAAACTCTTTCGTCTCTGACCCAGGAATCTCAGACCTTCTCCAGCAACCATGAAACTGTAGGAGGCTAAATAATTAGCATGCATGTAGGATAAAATCTAAAACTTTTCACTGTTCTTGACATTTATTCTGCAGTTCTTGGATTAAATGTTTTTTATATGCTAATTATTAGGTTAAGTTTATTAATCAGGTCATTCAAATCTTATATATCCCTACTACTTTATATGTGTATGTTTTATCAGTTATGACAGAAGGGTGTGTGTGATTGTAGATTTGCCTATTTCTTACTGTAGTTCTGCCATTTTCTCCTTCATGTATTTGGGAGATATAATATTGTGCCTATAAATTTTAGGATTATTTGTCATCTTGAAGAACTGAACCTTCCTTTTATCATTTAAGATATCCCTACTTACCCTTGGTAATATTTCTTGTCTTTAATTTACTTTGATGTTAATATAGCCGTACCAGCTTTATGCTTACTGTTTACCTGGTATCCTTTTCCTTTCGGCAGTTGTTTTATCATAACGTGTGTCTCATAAACAGTATACGTTTGATTCTTATTTCAACAGTCTGCCCATCAATCACAGTACTTTGGTGGCTTTAAAACATGTCCACAGGTGGGACATCATCAAAATGATGGACTAGGAGACCCCAAGCTCTCATTCCTCCACAGAAACATGAAATCAAAACAAAAACAAACAAAAAAGAGAAACTGCATGAGCCAACTTTGTCTGAACTCTGGAGAACAGTCAAAGGTTGACAGCAACTAAGCAAGTGCCCGGTCAAGAAGAAGCCATCTTCAAAAAGGTAGGAAAGTTTCAAGGTGCTTTTAAACTCACCCATTCCTCATCCCCTCTTGGTGTGGCAGCAGCCATGGTCTTGAGAGGAAGGAGCCCGGTTTCTACTTTTCTCCCCCAAACCAGAGGGAACAGAGAAGACTTTATTTGCTAATTATTATGTACATCTGTCCTAACCTGTCTAGGGAATACCTAAAGGACGGATGTGGGATGTTCATCTCTGTCCGGCATAACTCAGAATGCAGGTGGAAAAAAAGCAGCGGGCACTCTTTGTAAAACTACAAGGGGACTACAAATCTGCAGATGTCTTGGGCAAAAGGATACAAGAGAAGCCATACAGCAGACCATCTAAGGCCCAGAGGAGAAGCTGGGGTGAGACTTTTTGGGAAATTAGACATACAAAAGCAGCCACATATACGGAGGAATTTAGTAATCCACACACATGGCCAGACAAGATGCATGCTCAGAAAATATGTGAAAAGACCTTAAACTTTCACCTCAGGCTGATCCCTAGTAAGCCTATCTAAGTAGTAAAGGAGAGCCCCACACAGAGCCAATCTTCAAAGACTGGGAGAGGAGGTTGTTCACTCTTTTTGACTTTTGTCTTGGGGGCAGGAGTGGGCAGGCAGTTATTTGGTTGTTTCAGCTCCTGGCATTCAGGGAAATCTCTGTCAAAACATTAGCTGAACCCAGATACCATAACAGAGACCTCAGTGATCACACATGACAAGGAATAGACTTTGCAAAAATAGTTTGGAAAAGTCTCAAAACAAATCAACTACTTCAGTCTTTGGCAATCAGAAAAAAAAAAGAGAGAGAGAGACCAAATGCTAGGAAGGGAGGAATCTGTTTTCCAGAGTTAGTGTTAATGAACCCACAAGGGGAGTTCACTGTTGCTTGCCACACAGAAAGCCAATTACTGTGACAATGAGGATTATCAAAGAAGAAAGGATTTATTGCAGCAGACGCATCAGCTTAGAGGTGGGAGGTATGGCTGCCTCAAATCCTCCTCCCCAACCAACAAGATCAGGGGTTTTTCTGGAGGTGAAATGAATGATGCATGAGGGGAGTGAGCATCATGACATGTTTGGGGTGGAGAGAAGGGCACGTAAGTGCAATGAGAAATCATGCTAGTACGTACATCCCATGATCAAAAAATGGTGGATAAGTCCCTCCCAGTGTGGGGATTTTAGTAGTATAATGAGCTAGGGGTTGATATCAGTCACTCTTTCAACCTTGTGTGCAGGCAGGATATGAGGAGTGGGTTGCTCAGCAGGTCCTGGGGCACAATCTGTGGTGTGTTGTTGCTTATCTTGTCTTCTCCGGACAAACAAGTGGTATAAGGCTTTGTAGTTATCTCATGGCTGCAAGAAGGCTCCACCATTTCTGGGAAAGAAACACTAAAGGGAATGCATCAGCGCAACAGAAAGTTACAAAGTTCTGGTCAGCAAATCTTACTTGCATGGGAACTTGAAACATAAGAGAACTATAGGAAAAAACTATTAAAAAATGTTTTCTTGCTTATGGAGCCAGTTACACTACTACATCATAATAAGCAAACTCCCAATATTCAACAAAAAGTCACAATTCATAGAAAGAAACGAGAAAACATAGTTCATTCAAAGAAACAAAATAAAAGATAGAAACCATCCTTGAGGAAATCCTGACATCAGAGTTATGACACAAATACTTTAAAGCAATTGTATTAAGTATGCTCAAAGAGCTAAACAAAACACAGATGAAAAAATTAGGGAATCCGTAAAACAATATGTGAAAAAATGAGAATATCACTGAAGAGATAGAAATTATAAAAAAGGAACCAAAGAAAAATACTGGAGCTGAAAATTACAATAATTGAAATGAGAAATTCACTAGACAAGTTCAATAGCAGATTTGAACAGACAGAAGAGTGAATCAGCAAACTTGAAGACAGGACAATTAAAATTATCAAGGGTGAGGAACAGAAAGGAAAAACTAATAAAGGAAAGTGAACATAAATTAAATAACTTGTGGGACACCATGAAATGGACCAACATATGCATTATGGGACTCCTAGAAAAAGAAAGAGAAAGTAGCAAAAGATTATTTGAAGAAATAATGGCTGAAAATTTTACAAATCTTATGAAAGACATGAATCTAAAAATCTAAGAAGTTCAATAAAGTCCAAGAAGGTTAAGTCCAAAGTGACCCACACCAAGACACATAATCAAACTGTAGAAAGACAAGGAAATAGGAGACGATCTTGAAAGCAGCAAGAGAGAACTGACTCATCATGTACAAGGGATTCTCAATAAGATTATAAACAGATTTCTCATTAGAAACACTGGAGGCCAAAAGGCAGTGGGATAATATATTTAAAATGCTAAAATAAAAAAACTATTAACCAAAAATTCTATACCTGGCAAAATAGTTCTTCAAAAATGAGAAAGAAGTTAAGACATGCCCAAATAAACAAAACTTGAGAAAGTTCATTACCACTAGATCTGCCTTATAAGAAATGCTAAAATTTTTAATATTTAGTATTTCATTTCATCTTTTAGGTTAAAATGAAAGGACACTAGACAGCAACTTGAAACTGTATGAAGATATAAAAATGCCTGGCAAAGATAAATATATGAACAAATATAAAAACTAGTATTATTGTAATTTTTGTTTATAACTCCACTTTTTATTTTCTACATTATTTAAAAAATAAATGCATAAAATCAATTATAAATCTAGGTTATTGGACAAACAATTTATAAAGATGTAATTAGTGACATCAATAATGTAATTAGGAGGGGAGACAGAGTTGTACAGGAAGAGAGTTGTTATATGCAACTGAAGTTAAGTTGTTATCAGTTTAAAATAGATTTTTACAAATTTAGGATGTTAAATGCAATCCCTATGGTAATCACAAAGAAGATATCTATAGAATAGACACAAAAGGAAATGAGAAGGGAATAAAAATACGTTACCACAAAAAATTAACTAGACACAAAAGAAAGCAGTAATGGAAAAAATGAGGGACAAAGAAGCTATAAGACATGAACAAAATAAAATGACAAAAGTAAGAAGTAAGAAAAATGACAAAAGTAAGTTCTTCCTTATCAGTAATTACTTCAAATGTAAATGTTAAACTCTTAAATCAAAAGGCAGAGATTGGAGAAGGTTCCAGTTTCGAAATGACAACATAAAAGCAATCTGGCTTCACTCCCCCACACACAGAGAGAAAACCAAAAGCAAGTATGTGGCACTGAGATTATCACCAGCAATATTCCAGAACTCTAATATGAAATAGTTCCCAGGGCCACAGAGAAGTGAAAAACTTCTAAGCAGATGGCAAGAGAATTAAACTTTTATACTATATGTGATGCTCCTACCCCCCAGTCTGCCTGGCAACAAAAACACAGAAAAATTTCCCTCTGACTCACAGTTTCTACATGGGAAAAAGTGAGATTAAGGTGAACAACCAGCTTCCCCACCATCTTTGGTTCCCTGGCAGTAGCCCTGTCCCTGCCTCAACCCATGGGAAGCACCATGAGTGCATGAAGAAAGACTATCCCTCAGGATGGCCAGAGACAAAGGAGGGAGATGGAACTACCACTCCCAGCCCTAGAAACTCTTCTCTGTAACTCAGCCAAAGGAGATGCCAAATCAGAGTAGTTATCCAGCAGCACCACAGTGTAGGAGGTACATTCCACAGGTCGCTGGGCACAAACTCTTAGCCAGACTTCCCACACTACTGAAATATCCCCTTTGGGGCCTCATCCATCCAGGGTGAGCAGCACTCTGATCATTTACTAAAGCCAAGGCAAACCTGAGTTTAAGGCACCATCTAGTGCCAAAAATGGGGCAGCAACCAAATGAAGAAAAACAAAGAAATTCAACATGTAAATTGCAAACAATCCCTAAGAAAACATATTCAATGAAAAACAAAACAAGCCAGACAGAGAAGACTGGAATAAATAACTAATACTTCAGTGCAAAGATATAGACAAACCTCTACAAGAAACAACAGCAAACAGGGAACTATGGCCTCCCCAAAAGGACAAAGCAGTGACTGACCCTAAGAAGATGGTTATATATGAGCTCTCTGAGCAAGAATTCAAAATAACAGTTTTAAGGAAACTCAGTGATCTCCAAGATAACACAGGAAGACAATTTAGAAATTTATCAGAAAAATTTAACAGAGATTGAAATAATTTTTAAAAATCAAACAGAAATCTTGGAACTGAGAAATATATTTGCAGAACTGAGAAATATATTTGCTGAACTGAAAAATTTATTAGAGGCTCTCAACAGCAGAATGGATCATGCACAGGAAAGAAATAGTGAGATCAAAGACAGGCTATTTGAAATTACAAAATCAGAGGAGAAAAAAGAATGAAAAGGGTTGAAGATCATCTACAAGATATAGAAAATTACCTCAAAAGACCAAATCTAAGAATTATTAGTGTTCATGAGGGAGTTAAGCAAGAGCAAGGTGTAGGAAGCTTATTTGAAGAAATAATAAGAGAAAACTTTCCAATACTTGAGAAAGATAAATACCCAGGTACAGAAAGGTCAGAAAACACCAAATTCAACCCAAATACGATTACCCCAAGGCATATATAATCAAACTCTCAAAGGTAAAGGACAAAGAGAGGAGCCTAAAAGCAGCAAGAGAAAAGAAGCAAATAACATGTAAAGGAGCTCCAATTCATCTGGCAACAGACTTCTCAAAAGAAACCATAGGGGCCAAGAGGGTTGGACATTTTAAAGTGCTGGGAGAAAAAACTGCCATCCAAAAATACTGTATCCAGCAAAGCTATCTACCAAGTATAAAAAAGAGATAAAGTCTTTCCCAAAGAAAAGCTAAGAGAATTCACCATCACCAGACCAGTCTTTACAAATGCTAAAGGGAGTTCTTAAATCTGAAAGAAAAAAATCACTAACATGCAAAACAAAAACATTTGAAGGTATAAAATGCACTGGAAAAACTAAGTACACATACAAACCCAGAATACTCTATTACTGTAATGATGGTGTTCAACCCACTCATAACTCAAGCATGAAACCTGAAAGAAAAACCTATCACACACAACAACATTAAATAGCTACAGCAACCTGCTAAGAGAGAGACAATATAAAAATTATGTAAATTGGTGGAGGGGGCAAGATGGCTGACTAGTGACATCAATCACCAGGTCATCCCAAAAGAAGAAAAAGTTTCAGAGGAAAAAGCACAGCCCAGGTGGAATAATGAGGGAAAGGCACCAGGACTTACCCTCACCAGAGATCCCAAGGGAAGAGGTTGTGGAGCAGAACAAGAAGGAGCAAGATTTTGGCGGAGACTGACCCCTGAGGGATTCAGAGTCCAGAAGAAAGTGTAGGTGGGAGTGTTTACTGTTCCTCCCCTCACACCTGTGGCAGTCTGCCAGCTCCCGATCTGTTGGAGAAACTTCTACCCTCACGAATCCAGGTGCCGCTGCCGTCAGCAACCTGAGAGCTTCTCAGGAGCAGAGCGCTGGGCTGCAGGCCTGCAGTGTTGCTCCCGCCCACCACAGACCTGAGCTGAGACAGCAAGTACCATATCGTTTGTGTGCAGGCAGGGTGACTCTGTCCTGCCTGGGAAGTCACAGTCCCTCGGTCTCTTTATCACTGGATCCCACACAAACATTTCCCAGCACCCGCTTGGACTATGACAACCACAAAGGAACAGGAGCAGCAGTATTCCCAGAGTTCTGACCTTCTACAGGGTGGGCTGCCTGAAAGGGACTGGGAGGTGCTGCGAATGTTTTTCAGGACAGAATAAAGTGAAACATGCACTTTCCTGTACCCGGCTTATTATCTGAAGTTGTCTGCACCCCTCCCAGTGGAGATGTGGGTGCGGAGTGGAGTCCGTAGGATAGGAGAGTGTCCCCATCCCAGAGCAGAAGCAGCACCGGAGCCTAGGAAGGGACATGGAGACAGGGACCTCTCCTTTTCCAACCACCCAATGCTGCAGACACAAACTTTTGGCATGGATGTGCTGCGGAAAGGCCAGTTCTAGGCTTGCGGGGGGTGGGGAGAGGGTACACCCCCAATAGTACCCTGCTCACCACATCTGGGTATTACACTGAGGGTGCACATTATTTCCCTCCTTTCATGGACAAGCAGCATTTTTGCAACTGTCCTAGCTGGGAAATCTCAGCCTCCTGGGCCTCTACATTGCTGGACCCACATGCAGTGTTCTACAGCACCCACTTGGACTCCAGCAGCCTTGGGGAACTGGTGGATCCCCAGGGAACTATGGGCCTCTGGGATCTTGGGCATTCAGGGTAAGCTGCTTCTGGCTGAGAGGAGACTGCAGCATGCCAGAGAGCCCCTTAGAACACAGGGATAAGGGTGCCAGCTCTGCACCATTCGGGGCCTTCTCCTCCTCCCCCACCCCATCCCACTGCGGCCAAGGCAGCTGCAGCTCTTTCTGCTCAGGACTGGCAAAGATTACACAGGAGACAATTAAGACAAGGCAGTTGGAAGCAGCTGCCCCACCTCTGACAGAGCACCTATCAAACCCAGGCTCCTATGGAGCTTGGGGCTCACTACCTTCCCTTTGAAAAGCAACAGCAAGTGCTTTCTTGTTCTCTAAGAAAACAGTTACTGCCTCTGCTGAGGGAGGGTGGAGCTAGCAGTCCTCTCCTTGAACTACATGTCACTTCTGGGAGAAGCCTACCCTTCCTGGAGGCAAGTCCCTGGCACAACTACCTCTCCCCCACCAGAGCACTTCAGCAGCCATTCTGAGAGCCAAGAAAACAATGAAAAGTCATCCCATGATCATGGATTGGAAGAATCAATATTGTTAAAATGTCCATACTGCACAAAGTAATCTACAGATTTAACGCAATTCCTATCAAAATATCAATGTTATTTTCCACAGAATTAGAAAAAATAATCCTAGAATTCACATGGAACCAAAAAAGACCACAAATAGCCAAAGCAATCCTAAGCAAAAAGAACAAATGTGGAGGCACCACATTACCCAGCTTCAAATTATACTACAAGGCTATAGTAACCAAAACAACACAATACTGGAATAAACATAGACATATAGACCAATGGAACACACTAGAGGACTTAGAAATAAAGCCAAATACCTATAAGCAACTGATCTTCAACAAAGCATAAAAAAACATACACTGAGGAAAGGACACCCTGTTCAATAAATGGTATTGGGAAAATTGGATAGCCTCATGCAGAAGAATGAAAATGGATCCCTATCTCTCACCATACACAAAAATTAACTCAAGATGGATTAAAGACTTAAATGTAAAACCTGAAACCATAAAAATATTAGAGGAACATCTAGGAAAAACTATCCTTAACATTGGCCTAGGTAAAGAATTTATGACTAAGACCCCAAAAGGAAATACAGCAAAAACAAAAATAAATAAATGGGATGTAATTAAACTAAAAAGCTTCTGCACAGCAAAAGAAATAATCAACAGAGTAAACAGACAACATATGGAATGGGAGAAAATATTCTCAAGCTATACATCTGTCAAAGGCCTAATATTCAGAATGTATAAGGAGCTCAAACAAATCAGTGAGAATAAAATAAATGACCCCATTAAAAAGTCAAGCAAAAGATATGAACAGACATTTTTCAAAAGAAGAGAAACAAATGGCCAAAAAACATGAAAAAATGCTCAACATCACTAATCATCAGAGAAATGCAAATCAAAACCACAATGTGATATTATCTCATGCTAGTTAAAATGGCTTTTATCAAAAAGACATGGAATAACAGATACTGGCAAGGATGTGAAGAAGGGGACACTTGAAGGCTGTAAATGTAAATTAGTGCAGCCACAATGGAAAATGTATGGAGGTTCCTCAAAAAACTAAAAATAGAACTACCATATAATCCATCAATTCCACTACTGGGTATATATCCAAAAGAAAGGAAATCAGTATATCAAATAGCTGCACTCCCCTGTCTATTGCAGCTCAATAACCAAAATATGGAATCAACCTAAGTGCCCATCAGTGATGAATGTATGAAGAAAATATAATATATATACACAATGGAATATTATTCAGCCAGAAAGAAGAATGAAATTCTGTCATTTGAAGCAACACGGATAGAACTAGAGGTCATTATGTTAAGTGAAATAAGCCAGGCACAGAAAACAAATATTTCATGTTCTCCCTCATATGTTGGAACTAAGAAAGTGAATCACATAAAGATAGAGATTAGACTGATGGTTACCAGAGATGGGGAGGGGTTGGGAAAGGGGGGATGAAGAGAGGTTGATTAACAGATACAAATATACAGTTAAATAGTAGAGCTTAGACCTAGTGTTCAATAGATCAGTAAGCTGAATATAATCAGTAGGGTTAATAATAATCTATTGTACATTTCAAAATAGCCATAAGATAATAATTTAAATATTCCTAGCATAAGGAAAAGGTAAATATTTAAGGCAATGGATACCATAATCACCCTAGTTTTATTTTTACACATTATATGAATGTATCAAAATATCACATATACCTTGAAAAAAATTTACAATCATTTAAATAAGTGGTTTTCTAACACACACGAAAAAAGCAGAGATTAGCAGAATGGATTTTTAAAAATGACCTGTCTACAAGAGATTCACTTTAGATCTAAGACACAAATGAGTTGAAAGTGAAATAATAAAAAAAGATACCCATGCAAATAGCAACCTAACAGATTTAGGGTACCTACACTGATATCAGACAAAATAGATATTGAGTTGAAACCTGTTATGAAAGACAAAAACATACATGAAATATTGATAAAAGGTCCAATTCACCAAGAAGATATACCAATTATCAACCCATATGCACCAAACATCAGAGCCCCAAAACATATGAAGTAAACACTGACAGAATTAAATGAAAAAATAGAGAATTCTATAATAATATTTGGAAACTTCAATACCTGGTCTTAATAATAGATAGAACAACCAAACAGGTGAACATGAACATCATAAACCAAGTTGACCTAAAACATTCCACCCAACAAAACAAGAATAAAAATTTTTGTGAAACACAAAAAAATCCTCCAGGATAGACCATATGTTAGGCCACAAAAAAACGGTCTTGATAAATTTTAAAAGTATCTTTTCCAATCACAATGAAATGAAACTAGAAGTTGATAACAGAAGAAAAAGTGAAAAATTCATAAATATGTGAAAAAACACATTCTTAAACAAACAATGGGTCAAAGAAGAAATCACAAGGGAAATTAGAAACTTCCTTGAGACAACCCAAAATGAAAACAAAACATATCAAAACTTACAGGATGCAGTAAAATCAGTGCTAAAGGGAAATTTATAGCTGTAAACACATACATTAAATGAGAAGAAATATCTCACATCAATAACTTTATACCTTAAGAAGCTAGAAAAAGAAGGGTAAACTGGAGCCAAACCTAGCCAAAAGAGGGAAATAATAAAGATTAGAACAGAGAAAAGTCAAAGAATAAATAGAAAAAGAATATAGAACATCAACAAAACCAAAATTTAGTTCTTCTATAAATATAAACAAAATTGGCAGACCTTTAGCTACATTTACTGAGGAAAAAAAAGAGAAAAGACTCAAATTACTAAAATCAGAAATAAAAGTGGGGACATTACTACAAATCTTACAGAAATAAAAAGGATTATTGGAGAATACCATGAACAATTGTACACCAACAATTTAGATACCCTAGCTGAAAGGATGATTTCCTAGAAACACAAAAGCTACCAAAACTGAATCATGAAGAAATAGAACATCTGAATAGACCTGTAACTAGTAAAGAGATTGAGTCAGTAATAAAAAGAAAAAAAAAAACCTCCCAAAAAAGAAAAGCCCTGAACAAGGTGGCTTTGCTGGTGAATTCTACCAAACATTTAAAGAAGAACTAACACCAATCCTTCTCAAACTTTTCCAAAAACTTGAAAAGGAGTAAATATTGCCTAATTTATTCTATGAGGCAAGAATTAACCTGATACAAAAGTGCCAGACACTAGAAGAAAACCACAGACCAATATCTCTTATGAATATTGGTGCAAAAATCCCCAACAAAATACTAGCAAATGGAATTTACCAGCATATTAAAAGGATTATATACCATGACAAAGTAGAATCTATTCCTGGAATGAAAAGATTGTTCAACAAATGAAAATCTGTTAATGTAATATGACACAACTATAAAATGAAGGGGAAAAAACATGATTATCTCAGGTGATGCAGAAAAAGCATTTGACAATAATAAACCCTCTTTCATTATAAACGAAAAAACCTCAAGCTAGATATAAAAGGAAATTTCCTCAACATGATAAAGAATGGGAGAGAATTTGCAAATCATATCTCTTATAAGAGATTAATATCCAGAATATATAAAGAACTCCTACAACTCAACAACAAGAAAAAACACAATTCAAAAATCATCAAAAAACTTAAAAGGATATTTCTCCAAAGAAGCTACACAAACAGCCAATAAGGACATGAAAAGATGCTCAGTATCACTAGTCATCAGGGAAACGCTAATCCAAAACACAATGAGATACCACTTCACACACATCAGGATGGCTACTATCAAAAACCAAACCAAAAAATGCAGAGAATAACAAGTATTGGCAAGATTGTGGAGAACTTGGAACCCTTGTGTCACTGTTAGTGGGAATATAAAATAGTGCAGATGCTGTGGGACATAGTTTGGCTACTCTTCAAAAAGTGAAACATAGAATTATCATATAATCCAGCAATTCTACTTCTAGGCATGTGCCCCCCAAAATTTGAAAGCAGGAATTCAAGCAGATACTTGTACACCAGTGTTCATAGCAGCATTATTCACAACCACTAAAAGGTGGAAACAACCCAAGTGTCCACTGATGGATGAATGAATTAACAGAGTGTGGTGTATGCATACAATGGAATATTACTCAGCCTTAAAAAGGAAGGAAATCTAATACATTCTCCAACATGGCGAAACCTTGAAAACATTAAGTATTTGCCAGACACAAAATGAGAAATAGTGTATGATTCCCCTTCTATGAGATACCTAGAATAGGCAAATTCATAGACACAGAAAGTAGAACAGAACTGGGAATTGGTGGAGGGAGGGATGGGCAGTTATTGTTTAATGGGTATAGAACTTCTATTTTGAATAATAAAAAAGTTCCAGAAATGCATAGTGGTGATGGTTACAAAACATTGTGAATGTACCTAGTGCTACTGAATTGTGCACTTAAAAATTGTTAAAATAATAAATTTTATGTTATGTATAATTTACCACAACGAAAGTCACACCAAAAAACTCCACACACGTTTTTGGTATTACTCCCTTCAAGAGGTGGAGCCCAGTTGCCTTCCCTTGAGTGAAGGCTGGACTTAGTGACTCACTTCTAACATGCAGAATAAAGCAGACATCACGGTTTATAAATCAAGAAGATTTCTAAAAGTCACTGTGGCTTCTTTGCTCTGTCAATTGGACTGGCTCCCTCTGGAGGAAGTTAGATGTCATGTCGCTAGAACCTTCTAGCAGCCTTTGGAGAGATCCATGAGAGGCAGAGGTCTCCTGCCAGTGGCCGTGTGAGTGAGTCGTCTCGGCACAGGTGCTCCAGTTTCCAACAAGCCTCAGATCACTACAGCCCCTGCTGACATCCTAACCGACATTTCATGGTAAATCCTGAGCCAGAACCACCCAGCTAAGCCTCTCCTGAACTCTTAACCTATGGAAACTGTGAGCCTCTAAGTTTGGGGGAAATTTGTTTTTCAGCAATAGAAAGTTCATGCAAGTTTATAGTTCATTTTCACTTAATGTAACTATTGATATGGTTGGTTTTCATTCTACCATCGTACTTTTGTTTTCTATTTGTCTGATCCGTTCTTTGGTACTTTGTTTCTGTGTTCCACTCTCTGTACCTTCCTTTGGATTAATCAAGTAGTTTTATATATTTCATTGTAGCTACTCTTTTGGTTTATTAGCTGTAACTTTTTGTAGTTTTAAGTAGCTTCTTCAGGGATTACAATAGGCATCCTCAATTTATCACTGTCTGGCTTGAGTTAATACTACAGTGTGCATATAAAATATAAGAACTTTATAACAGCATAATTTCAGTTATTCTCTCTTCGTGCCTTTTGTGATTTTGTTGCCATATGTTTTACTTCTACATATGTTATTAATCCCATCACATATTTTTATTATGGTTGTTTTAAACGATGAATAATCCTTTAAGAAAAAATATAAATATTCTTTTGTATATACCCACATATTAAATTTCCAGTGCTGTTTCTTTTTTCTTCTTAATCTAGGATCTTTTATATTTATTTCATTGGCATTTTTGGAGCATAATTCTGAGGGCCACAAATTACTCAGATTTTGTTTTTCTTTAAAAAAAAAAAGGCTTTCTTTTTTTCCTTCATTTTTGGAGGATATTCTCATTGGATATAGTGTTCTTGGTTTTCTGTTTTATTTCAACATTTTTTAAATGCCATTGCATTGTCTTCTGCTTCCATTGTTCCTAAGGAGAATTCAGCTTTCATTCTTCTTACCGTTGCCCCACATGTATTATTACACACACAGACTTGCTTTTAAGATTTTTTCCTTTGCCTTTGGTTTTCAGCAGTTTGACTATGATGTGCACAAGTATTTTTCCTGCTTGGTATTTGCTGAGCTTCTGGGATCTGTAGTTGATGTCCTTTGTCAGTTTTGGAAATCTTTAACCATTGTCTCTTCAAATATTTCTTCTCTCTCCTCTATTTCTGAGGCTCCAATTGTTCATATGTTAGACTGCTTGACTTTGTCTGATCACTTGTAGGTGCTCTATTTGGGGATGGTTGTTTTGTTTTGGTTTTTGCTGTCTTTTTTGTTCTTATTCTTGAGTTTGTGTAATTTCTAATGACTTGTCTTTTAACTCACTGATCCTTTCTTTGACTATATCCAGTCTAGTATTAAGTTAACACAATGAATTCTTAATTTCCAGGAGCATAATTTTCAGTTCTAGAGTTTCTTTTTTTAAGTTCCCATTTATTTTGATAAAATTTTCCATCTATTCACCCATTTTTTTCATCTTTTCTATAATTTTTTTAATTATTTATCATAGTAATTTTATATTTTTGTCTGCTAATTCCAACCTCTGGGTCACCTGTGGGTCTACTTCTTTCATTCTTATTATTATGGGGCATATTTTTCTGCTTCTTTGTATGTCTGGTTGTTTTTTATTGTATGCTGGACATTGTCAATTATATTTGTAGAAATTCTGGGTTATTATCTACTTCCAAGTAGTGTGAAGTTTTGTTCTCTTAGGTAGTTAAATTACTAGCAGGGAGGGTCTATTTCAGGCTTATTATTAATATTATAGAATTTTCCTGTAAAGATGTTGTCTTTACACCTTAGATGTGGTCTTTTGGGGAGTTATAATGACTGTCCAGTTCAACAAGGTTGCCCCACCAGGGTCAGAACTCCAACATCTCCCCAGCACTTTGCAACCTCAGAAAACTCTACTCAGCTCTAATTCCATGTTTAGGTTACTATTACAAGTTACTCCCAAAACTCAGCAACTTAAAAACCATTTTATTATGCTCTCAAATTCTGTGAGTCAGGAATCTACGCAGAGCAGAGTAAAGTTGATTGGCTTTGTGCTACAAAGCAATCACAGTCTATCAAGAATCAAAAGGAGAGAAAAAGACTCTACTTCTTGATGGGAGCATGCCAAAGTCACATTTTTGAAGAACATGTGGTTTGGCAGATATTGTTTGACTATCTTTATAAAATACAAGCTGCCATAGTCCTCCAGAAGCTGTTATTGGCTTCTCAGAGTCTTTCACTAAACGTGAGCAAACTGGGATTTAGCCAAGCTCCTAGGGGATTTCTTGGGCTTTTTTTTTATGGTTTTCTCCTCTCTGCTACCCTGTCCTTCAAATTCCAACCAACTAGCAGCCCAAAATTCCAATCTTTGTTTCCTCTGTTCAGAAAGACCACCTTCTACTTAAGTTCTATTTTCCTAAGCTATGTCTTAAAAATTGCCCCCAGGCAGACATCCAGGGTAAATGTGGAGCCCACTGTGCTTCTCTCTGGGTTCGTAGTCAACACTGTCCTCTGTTCAATGTCTGAAAATTGTTGCTTCAAACATTTTTTCCCATTTAATAGTTGTTCAGTGTGAGATAGCGTGGTGGTCTGACTCCATGATATCCCCCAGTTATCTCTGCCCCTTAATATTCATGCCCTTGTGTGGTCCCCTTCCCTTGTGTGGTGGAAGGATGTGTTGCCTGCTTCTGGCCATATAGAATGTGTCAAAGGTGATGGGATTTACATGAATATGTGTACATGATTGCTATATGTGATTATGATACATCAGATGGTTGCACCTGTTTTACTGCAGTCTCTCCCTTTTGTTTGCTGACTTTGAAGAAGCTATCATTTATAAGCTGCCCAGGGAGAGGGCCATGGAGCAGGGGACTGGGGCATAATCTCTGGCCAACAGTCAGTGCAAAAGTAAGGCTCTGGCCAGGCGCGATGGCTTACGCCTGTAATCCTAGCACTCTGGGAGGCCGACGCGGGAGGATAGCTTAAGCTCAGGAGTTCAAGACCAGCCTGAGCAAGAGCGAGACCCCCGTCTCTATTAAAAATAAATTTAAAAAAAAAAAAAAGTAAGGCTCTTAGTCAGCCTTCGAGGAACTAATGAGACCCCAGCTGTGGCCAACACCTTGACTGCAGCCTTGCAGAGGTCCCAGCTAAAGGGTGCCCAGCGTGCTGACCCATAGAAACTATGAGATAATAAATGGGTGCTCTTTCAAATATGACATTTGTGGTAATATTGTTTGGAGCAAGAGATAATTAATACAGATAGTAAGTTTGATCTCACCAACTCCTTTGTGACCAGAACCACAAGCCACCCTTTGTTGTGAACCACAGACCTTCATGGGCCTGGGAAAGGGTAGGAGATGAGCTATCTTATGTCATTAATTCTCATCCGACTAGAGGAGACCTCCCAGTCTTGAAGCATCCCCTTTTGTCCTTTTGTCCCATTATCCAATAGTCTATATGCTTTATTCTTTGAATTAAACATTCATCCATTCAACAAAGTTGTATTAAATCCCCTATATGACAGTCCCTGTGCTTGGCACTGAGGAACTGAAGATAAGTAAACACTGTCCATGCCTTCAAGAAAGGCCAATGCTATTCACTTTATATATATTATTTGATATTCACAATAAGCCTATAAGGTGGGCACCATTATTGTCTGCATGTTGCAAATTAGGAATTAACACTCAGAAAAATTGAATCATTCACCACAGACATACAGCTAATGAGTGGTAGAATCAGAATTTGAACCCATGATTTTTTTATTCCAAAGTCTTCCCATTACATCATGATAATTATTGCCTAGCATGGGAGACAAACAAATTTAAAAAGTTATCATAACTCAAATTAGTAAGTACTCTGTTGGAGGAAATAAGGAGGAACTGGGAAGCACAGAGAGGGAAATTTGGACTCAGGAAAGGCTTTAGATTGTAAAGAAGCTCAATGATATGCAAAATAAATCTGAAAATCAATACAAAGAAATCAGAATATCAATTTACCAAAGAGATAGATATTTTAAAGAAAAGCCAAACAGGACTTCTGGAAGGGAAAAAGTCACTGAATGAATTACAAAGTACAGGTGAAAGCTGCAACAATAGATTAGACCAAGCAGAAGAAAGAATCTTAGAACTTGAAGACAGATATTTCAAATTAATCCAGTCAGACAAAAATAAAGAAAATAATTTTTTAAATGAACAAAGCCTTGGAAAACTATGGAATTATATAAAGTGTCCAAACCTACAAATCACAGGTCAACAGCCAGAGAAGAAGAAGAAAAGGCAAAACATGTAGAAAACATATTTGGGTAACTAATTGAGGAAAACTTCCTTAGTCTTGCTAGAGATTTAGACATTCAGATATAAAAGGCTCAGAGAACTCCAGGGAAATACACTACAAGAAGGACTTCATGAAAACATATAGTCATTGGACTATCTAAAGTCAATGTGGAGGAAAAAATTCTAAAATCAGCAGGAGAAAAGCATCTAGTCACCAATAAAGGAAATCCCACCAGATTAGCAGCAGACTTCTCAGCAAAAACCTTGCAAGCCAGAAGAGATTGGGATCCTATTTTCAGACATCTTAAAGAAAAAAAAAACTGTCAATAATGAATTTTGTATCCCGCTAGAATAAGCTTCATAAATGAAGTAGAAATAAAGTCTTTCCCAGACAAGGAAATGCTTGAAGAATTCATCACCACTAGACTGGCCTACAAGAAATGCTCAAGGGAGTTCTAAACATGGAAACAACAGGTCGATACCATTATAAGAACACATGAAAGTATAAAACTCACAAGTCTTATAAAACAATTACATAAGTGAGAGTATTAGATAGCAATTAACATTAGGACAGGAACAAAACCTCGCATACCAATATTAACCTTGAATGTAAGTGGATTAAACGCTCCACTTAAAAGATACAGAGTGGCAGAATGGATAAAAACCATGATCCAGAAATATGCTGCTTACAAGAGACTCACCTAACTGATACAGGCGCATAGACTGAAGTTAAAGGGGCAGAAAAAGATATGTCACACAAACGGAAGCCAAAAGTGAGCAGGAATAGCTATACTTATATCAAATAAAACAGTCTTTAAATCAACAACAGTAAAGAAAAGACAAGGAAGGTCATAATATAATGATAAAGAGATCAATTCAACAAGAAGGTACAACAATCTTAAATATATATGCACCCAACACTGGAGCACCCAGATTTATAAAAAGAAATTACTAGACCAAAGAAAAGAGATAAGCAACAATACAGTAATAGTGGGGGACTTCAACATCCCACTGACAACACTAGACAGATCATTAAGACAGAAAATCAACAAAGAAACACAGAACTTAAATTGGACTATAGACCAAATAAACCCAACAGACATTTACAGAACATTCTACCCAACAACTGCAGAATATACATTCTTCTCATCAGCACATGGAACATTCTCCAAGATAGACCATATGTTAGGTCACAAAACAAATCTTAATAAATGCATGTGGAGAAGAACCTTCTCAGTCACGGGAGTGGAAGTGTGGGGAGAATGGCATGTAGGAGAGGATCCCCATTGCTAGGACAAAAGTTCAAGGATGGGGACTAGATGGTGAGGGTCTCCCTCAGGGCAAGAGGAGATATGGCAGCATGACCTGGACTACTGGAGACCATGGGCCTTCTGACCATGAAGGGAATCTGGGACATCTGGTGTAAGCCACCCTGCAGCAGCCACGCTGTGGCTATCTCCCTGTCAACAATGACTATACCCATTGACCTCATGCCTCTGGCCACAGATGGGCCAAGAGTGGACATTTGTTTTTGCTTTCCTCCCAGGTCCATGAAATTAGTACACCACACCAGGAGACAGATTGGCTGAGGTGCAAACCCACATGGATCAGGGCCACCATGCGCACCAAGGCTGGTCAAAGCCACCGATGATCTTAGGTACAGGAGGATCCAAGAAGTCACAGAGGAAATGAGTCTGCAGAGGAAACAGAAAAATGGAGTAGAAACCCAGAGGGAATTAGAAGTGGAACTCTGAAACCCCAGGAGGGAGAGAGAAGGAAAGACAGCTTGAGGAACTGCCTCATGGCCTCCTGTTTTTCACCAGGTCTAGTTGTACATCCTAGTCCTCAATTCCAATATAATTCCCTTGGTTCTCACAAGAAACCACCTTTATACATGAGTTGGTTTGACCAGGTGGTTGTTTATTATAACAAATGACTCCTGTACTGCTTGAGACTCTCTACTGCAAGTGACAGAAACCCTGCACTAACTTGCTCCCTCATAAAAGGGATGTGCTACTCCTGCAACTGAGAAGGATGGGGTGGGAGCGGGGCAGCTGGGGTCCCACAAAACTGAATCCAGGATGCAGGTCACGCCTTCGGTGAGCTCTCTTGCCGCCTCCTGGCCTTCTACTCTCTCCCGGGAGCCTCCTCCCCCGACCCCTGAAAAAAAGATTCCTCCACAAGGTTGAAAGATGCTGCTAGCAGCCCGGAGTCACATCCTTCCTGCACTGTGACCCCATGGAAAGAGACGATCTTTCCACCATCAACAGGAGAAAGACACACACAGACGGAAGACCATGTGAAAACAGAGAGAGAAGATGGTAAGAAGAAAGGCCTCAGAAGAAATCTACCTTGACAGCACCTTGATCTTGGACTTCTAGCCTTTAGAATTGTGAGAAAATAGATTTCTGTGCTTTAAGACACCCAATCTGTGTTATTATGGCAGTCCAAGCAAGCGCATAGAGTCCCTCTAGCAAAGTCACAGCTGTAGTCCATGATCCCTCCGCTAGAGCTACAGCTCCCTCCCTGGCCTTGGGTCCTGCATCCTCCTTTACCCCTTCAGGCTTACGGGAAAGCAGTAAGTTCTCCCTGCCATTGCTTCCCTATCACCGCTGGTTTCTCTGGACTGTGCCCATGCCTTTATTAGCTGCCTTTATTAAACTCTCTCCAATTACCCCATTAGAGTGCACCAGGTATTACTTGCAGGAACTTAGATCCACTTGTTTCCCTCACATTTTTCTGGGCTGTTTGTAAAATGTAATCTTACCTACCAGAAACAAACCAAAATGGCTCATCAGGTGAGACCCCCTTCTGTCACATTACTGTGTGAAAAGCATTTTCTAAAATTTCCATGTTGACAAGAAGCTGTTGGAATATGCAGCCCAGCAGTTAGTTCTGCAAAAAAAAGACACTGAATTTATCCAACATGGACACTGTACTAGTGAGTACAAAGTGACTGCTTTGAAAAAAAGGAATTCACACCACAGAGAAAACATTTAGAAAGTGGATATTTAGAATTATTTCCACCATTGTGAAAATTTGGTTCTGAAAACAATGTTATCTCTATTAAAAATTCTGATATGTACACATTAGAAAAACTGAGAAATGGGATTTTTCTAAATTATTTAAAAATCTTTCAAATGTACAATTTCAGAGAGCTTTGAAAGTATCTATCTATGTAAAAAGGTTTTAACAAGATTTCCTTGCCTTCTGACTTCCTCCGGGTTTGGCCAATGGGAAGCACTTTTGATTAGATTATAGGAACTATTGATTGACACCAAAGCAGATGAAAATGTATTAGCAAACTTTCAACAGCAGCTTTTTATAGCTGGTAGATGTGACTGAAAAAATTAGTCACAACTCAGTAATTACAGCCAATAATGCCTTTCTTGCATCATCTTTGTAGTATTGTTTTAGCCATGATAGTCACTAAAAGCAGGTATCAAAATAGACTGAGCTTAGGAGCAGACTTTTGAGTCATATCACAAAGTGTTAAACCAAACTTTTCAAATGAAGCATATTCAGTTCAGTCATATATAAATATTAAATGAGCATACAATCTTAATAGGATAGTAAAAAGCAAAGAGGGGTTTTGTACCATCAAGGAAATAAACAATATTATTTCATCTTTGTATGTTTTTAATTACCATAATATATAACTTCAATAGCACATGTATGTAATTTACAAATAAATAACAAGTATTGGGAATAGCCGCTTAAAATCTTTTACTAAATCAGGTGAGCCATCCAAAAAGCTTGGAAACTGCTGAGCTTTAACCCGTAAGAGGCTGTAAAAAAAAAATCTACTGTACCCAGAATCTTACACCTTCAGAGTCAC
The DNA here is from genome assembly GCA_023783475.1 of Daubentonia madagascariensis. NCBI lineage: Eukaryota > Metazoa > Chordata > Mammalia > Primates > Daubentoniidae > Daubentonia > Daubentonia madagascariensis. Next base: position 1,441,246 of record JAKFHU010001747.1, on the reverse strand, counting down.
AAATTCTGCCTTGTTCAAGCTGACTTCAAAGGAAATAAAAGGGGGTGTGGTGGTTGGGAATTTAAAAAAAAAAAAAACAGGAGAAAAATCCTAGGAAAGAACTCTCATTGGTTGGGTAGACCAAATTAATATTCCTGAGCAAATCACTGAAACCAGGGAATCGGGATGCTCTGATTGTCCAGGCATTGGCCACATGCAAATTCCTGTGATCTGGAGGACACCTGAGGACCAGGTATGTCACCCAAAGGAGGAAGAAAAGGGAGAGCCCTGCTGGGCAGCCCAATATAATGACCACCACATTCCTAAACTAACTTGGGACCAAAGGAAGAGGCACCCTGTTCACCACAAACAACATAAGATACACAGGGAATCAATCAACACTTGGTCCCACACAACTCTAGCTTGTGAGCAAGGGAGAGCACCTCTATTCATCTGCCTTCAAACATCAGACCCCAGTTTATGAAGCAGCCAACAGAGCAAAAAGAGTTCAAGCTCAGTATCAGAGACCTGGCTTGGAGTCTCAATTCTGCTGTTCCTGGCCGTGGGATCCTGGGAAGGCTACATAACCTCTCTGAGACTCACTTTTTCATCAACAGAATGGAAGAGATATTATCCACATCACGCAGCAATTGTGAGGATTACATAATGACCAAGAGGCTTATAGTATTAAATAAAGAAAAAAGACAGAAGTACAAGAGGCAGTGTTACATATCCAGGTAGGCTGCACGCAGCCCTGTGAAAAATACCTGCATGCAGACAACATCTGGAACCATGCAAATGACAGCAGCAGTAGTCATTGGGCAACAGGGCTTGGGGAGAAAGTGTTTCTGACTAATCACATTTCTTCCTATTTGTCACCTCATATCTGAGAATTTGAATTTTTGGTTCTCCAATTCTGCTGTGGCAATGCCCTGCCCCTTTGCTCCAGGCAATGGTCATACTCATTGTTCAGTTGCCCAAACAGGAGACAATTTCACTGTAAAGGGCAGTACTAAGGATAAGTCAGTTCTATTACAATATCAACATATCCTGCTATGTCTGCATTATACGTGGCCCAAAGGTCTCTTCCTTTGACATCGGGGGAGAAAGCCTTTTTCTTCAACCCTTGTCTTGAGATGAACTAAATCCCACTAGTGCTACCTCCCTCGTGTCTGGTCCTTCCTGCAGGACAGTCAGATGTTCCCCAACTGCGCACGCTTCCCGAGTGTGGCTCCCCTCCTTCCTGAAGCCTCCCAGCCAGCCCGCTCCCGGCTCACCTCTACTCCCTGCCATAAATGGCTTTGAAGGGCTCTTTACATGCCAGAGTCATCCTTGTCCTCCTGCTCTGAAGATTCCCGAGCTACAAACAAAGCATGACTTTGCTTCTGAGGAGCATAGTGGGTTTGCTGAAGCACAAGCTTCCCAGAGAAAGACACCCCTGGGTTGAGCGCCTACTCCCCTCCCCCGCAGCTGGACGGTCCTGCAAGTCACTAACAAGACTTAGTTTCCTCATCCATAAAATGGGGGCAATTTTATCCATCTTACAGGGTTATTTTGAGGATGATAGGTAATGAAAATAGAGTACACAACCTCATACATAGAAAGCTTTCAGTTGATGTGAGTTTCCTTCCCTGGCACAGAAAAGTCCTCTCCAGCCAACTCCTAACCCACTGAACAAGCGCCTCCCTCGCGCCGTGCCTTAGCCACGCCATCAGCCTGCTCTCTGCTCCTGAGACTCTCTGGGGGGGGGGGGGGGGGTTAAAGTTCTGTTAAAATCTTGTGAAATAAGTGACAGCTTTTGTAGCATATGGCTCCATTTGGCAGAGGGGAAACTGAGGCCCAGAGACGACATGCACCGGGGTAGGTTGAAGATGGCTGCCGATTGTGCCTCACTCTCCCCACCGAGAGGCGGCGTTTGCTCTCGCTCGCGTTGAGTCTGGCTGGCGCTGGGACAACAGGCGTCCGCGGCGGTGACGCTGTGCCTGCCTGGTCTAGCCCCGGGCGACGCGGAAACGGCCCCTTCTCCGCTCAGGGACGCTGACCCGGGCCCGCCCTCCGGGAGAGCAGCCACGTGGGCGGCCGAGGGCACCGACTCCCGCGGCCGCGCTGAGCTCCCAGTGGACACGCGCCAACCGCCGGCCACCGGCGCGCCACTGCGGGGTCCCCGCCCCGCCTGCACCGCCTCCCGCCTCGGACGCCGAGCCGCCCCGGGGCGCCCCCAGCCCGGGCGCCGGGCAGTGAGAGCAGCCAGGCCGGGTGCCGCCACCCAAGGGTGAAGCCTGGACTTGGGTTCGTGGCGAAATGCACACAGCTAACGCCTGCCTGCCGTTTTGACCCCGCTGAAGGGTTCAGCTCAGTGGCATTAGGCACGTTCGCTGTGTTGTGCACCCATCGCCTCCCTCCATCCCCAGAGCTCTTTTCACCTTCCCCGACCGAACCTCTGCACCCCCTGAACACGAACTCCCCATCGCCCGCCCCCAGCCAATGGCACCCCTCCTACTCCCTGTCTCCGTGAATTTGCCTATTCTGGGGACCTGGTATAAGTGGAATCATACAGTATCTGTCTTCGTGGCTGGCTTCTTTCACTTGCCATCATGTCCTCAAAGTCCTTAACACCCCATCGTATGTACACGCCACGCTGTGCCCGTCCGCTGGTCTGTCGGTGGACACTCGGGGCGCTTCCCCTTTGACTGTTGTCAGTAGTGCTGCCAAACTCGCCTGTACAGAGAGCTGAGGCCCTCCTCTTACTCCTTTCTGGACATTTTTAAAGTCCCCTTTCCCTCCCCCGCTGTTCACTGTAAAATGAAGAGACATAAACCTGCCTCCGTTGGCTCAACGAAGATGTCCCGTCCGGAGCCTCCGCCCTCCCCATCGGGTGGGTGACGGTGAACCTGCTCTGCAGGCGTGCTCATTCCCACAGCACGCCTGGGAGGGGGCTGGTGTTGTCTTCCTACTTTACACATAAGGAAACTAAGTGCTGCTGACTTCGCTGACAAGTTGCAGAGTCATGACTTGAAGTCAGGGCCTGCGAGTCCGAAGTCCACACCCTCACACCGCCCCACACGGCTGTCCTGGCCCCTGACATGAGAAGTCAATCCTCTGAACATCAGTACTATATCTCTGTCTTTCATCTTTTTCTTCCCTCCTGGACCAAAACTCAAGCAGTTCCTCCCTCTAAGGGGAAAGTGTGGTACATGACTGTCTGCCCCAGATAAGCACAGCCCTAGTCACCCTTGGAGTCAAGGCCATGCCACACCAGCTCTCCCTGCCCCGCTCATGAGGACAGTGGGAGGATGCCCCAGCAGCTGCCTCCAGGTGATGTTAGGGAGAGAGGAAGAGAAGGCCTCTCCTGGGCAGGTCTTATTCACCTCTGTGGCAGAACCGTGCCTCCGGATGTGTCACCTTTGCCAAGAGGCAGAGCCCCTGCAGTGACCTGCAGCACCCAAGGACCCCTGGCCCTGCCTTGCACTCCCTGGGAGTCAGGGCAGGGTCAGGTGGGTCCCACGGTCTAAAGCGAAGAGCTGACTCAGTCTTCCAGAGCACCTATCCACAGAAAGTTCCAGTGACACAGGCACTTTGCCCCACTGGACTCAGGTCTCTGTGTTCAGTCTCCTTCAGCCAGAACCCAGGAGGGGGCGAAAGGGAGAGGTCCAGTGCTTGGTTCAGGCATCCAACCCACCGGGAACCTCCACCAGGAGGGGATCTGCCTGGCAAGTGGCTGGGCCTTATACTGCGGGGAGGACACCTCGACAACTTGAGGAGGACCACGGGCACCACCATCAGGCCAGCCCACAAGGACCCACAGCTAAGAGCCAGAATCCCCTGTCCAAAGGAGGTATGTATTTACCTCCTGCTGAGGTGCTGAGACAGGTGAGAGCGATGGGTGCCAGGAGACAGGGGCACATTTCTGCACAGTCCTAAGGAATGGGCTTGTGTGGTCTGTGCTGTCAGCCTTCAGTCTTAGCATCATGAAAACCACAGAAGCTCAGAGCCATAAATTTTGAAGACTATCTAGTCACAAGTTTTTAACTGGATGATCTCAGGGAGCCTGTGAACCCTTAAACCCAAGCAGAATGAGGCACGGTGGGGATTTTCTGGGCAGAGTCTGCAGCTTTCATCCTGACAAAGTGGTTCATGATGCAGGAGATGTCCAGAATCACTGGTGCAGTCCAACACCCCTCCTTCTACTGACAGAAAGGCCACAGCCCGGGAGGAAAAGGGACCCATCCGTGATCACACAACACATTGCACAACAGAGGCAGGCCTGGCTCCAGGTGGCCTGGCTCCAGGTGGCCTGGCTCTGGGAGGGTGCAGGGACTCCCCACAGCCTGGTCTGGGGGCCCAGAACTAAGAGGAGAGGAGGAAGGGGTGGAAGACCCCCACAGTGCACGACAGATCCAGCAAGTGCAAAAGAAGCCACCTCCCTGCTGGAAAGAGCAGCGTTCAAAGTGCAAGAGAAGAAATGAAAACTGGGGACAGCAGCCCAGCTGTTAAGAAAACGGTCTGTTATTCCCAATCTGGAGAGGCACTGCTCTGTCTCCACTGAGTGCAAAGGAGAAGGGCAGATGTCTCATTGGGAGACCGGGCAGAGGGAGCAGGAGCCTCCAGGAGCGCCAGCCCTGCTGTTCCTCCACAGGTCCTGAGCACCCCACCGTCAGCTCCTGCTCTTGGCCTTGAGGTCAATCCTAAGTGACGGCTTCTGCCCTGACATCCCACGCTGCTCCCACCTGGCTCTGCCTGGCCATCAGCATGTTTTTAGGGAACAAAAAGCTGCATTGTGTGATTTTTTTTTAAAGACTGCAAATTTTAGAGTCTCCTCTGTGGCCTCTCCAGCCTCGGTGGCCAGCTCTCGTGGGCCCCAGCCAGCCTCCCAGGGCCAGCTCTTCCGCCTGCACCACACAGGCAGTTTTGTCTGCCTTGGCGGGGCTTTTGGGATGGTTTTCCCAGGGCCCGCACCTTAGCTGATACTCTGGGAGAACAGGGAGAGAGGGTGGCCCGGGACCTCCCTGTGGGTGGCGTGAGCCTGCTGGTGAGCCCCTCTGACACCCAAAACGAATCTTCTCCCCCACGCCTCTCCTCTCCTGTTTTCTTCCAGCTCCTCTCTTAGCCTGGATGGCCCGGGCAGGGCATCCCCATGCACTGAGGCCCCTGACAGCAGTAGACATTTTAATTTAACTCTGATAAAGGCCAGTGAGCCAGTGAACCTGTGTTTGTGCAGCCCCTAGGAACTTTGGAACCACCCAGCAGGGACACAGGCTCCAGACAGTCCCCAAGGAGGCCCCAAGGAGGCCGAGGGGTGAGGATGCCTGGGGCTGCTCGGGGGAGACCAGGGGAGACTTCACAGCCGGGGGCAGCCAGCCCCCCGCCTCGCCAAACGGCAAGGTGCCACGTCGGCTGAAATGTAATTAGAGAGTAATGAAAGCTGGGACGAGAGAGGACTGTTAATTGAAAATTACATTTCCAGCCCCTTCCCAGCTCACAGCCCGATGCTATCAGAGCCACCATAAACACGCCAGCACCTGCAGAGTGGGCTCGCGAGCCCCCGCCCCACCGGCACAGCCACCTCACCGCAGGGCCTCGCCAGGCCAGGAGCTTTCTCCCATGGGAAGTCAGGAGGGGGCATGTTGGGGAGGGGTCTTAGCTGAGACTGCTCCGAGCTCCCACCACTCCACCGAGGGCAGGGTGCCTCCCTGAGGTCAGGCGCCTCCTAGTCGCTGCAGTCACGTGGGCTACCAGGAGCTGGGGACACACACACAGAGTGGGGGCCCCACATGGCACACATTCTCTCCACTGATCCTCTCACATAGTTTCTAGTTTTGAATGTCCATTTCATAGGGGAGAAAACTGAGGCTCAGAAGCTAGACAACTCATCTGCCTGGTCGCCCAGCTGGCTGGGGTTTGAACACAGGAGAGTCGCCTTCAAAGCAGGCGTTCTCGAGTCTGCTCTGATGCTACCCACGCCATGTTCCCTGTGGGACATGCTTCTTAGGGCAGCGTGAGGGAGGGTGCGGCCTGCGGTGGACAGCTCCCCAGCCGTGGCATGGATCCAGAAGACTCCTGACCCAAGCAGGGCAACACGAGGCTCCCTCTCTCATGTATGAACTTTGAAGGGATAAATACAGAAAGTGGGAGTTGTTACCAGCAGCGCCTGGGTTCCACCACCACCAGCTGCCAAAACCCAGGGCTTGGCCCTTCCACCCTTCCTCAGCCTCTGTGGAACACGTCATAGGCCTTCCAATACTGCAGTCCCCAACCCCCAGGCCACAGACTGGTAATGGCCTGTGGCCTGTTAGGAACCGGGCCACACAGCAGGAGGTGAGCATCGGGCAAGTGAGTGAAGCTTCATCTGTACTTACAGCAGCTGCAAATACAGATTATCATTAGCAGAGAGGTTTGACTGCACAATAAATGTAATGCACTTGAATCATCCCAAAATCATCTCCCCCCCACCCCACAATCCCCCCACCCCCCGTCCGTGGAAAAACTGTCTTCCATGAAACCGGTCCCTGATGCCAAAAAGGTTGGGGACCCCTGTAATTGGGGGACGTGGGGAGGGAATGTTGATTGCTTCACTTAGATGGAGGAGGTTTCTGTTGCTTGCAACCAAAGAACTTGAAGTAACTCAATCTAAAGAGGTTGGAAAAGCTGTACAAACAAAGGCCTTGGGCATCCCACCTCCAGCCGGTTGCTCAGAATTTACCCTGGTCCCCTTCACAGCAGACCTCCTCTCTTTGTCCTCTTACTTTTTCAGGAACTCCTCCCCCAGGGAAGAGCCTGAGGCCACAGCTGAGCCGTGTCTCACTAGTTCCGTGATTTGTATGCTGGGAAACTGTGTCAGGAACCACGTGCGATCTTCTCTCTTCGCTCTGTGTGGCGTCTCCATGGGCTAAGATGGGGTAGGCCAGACTTTCTCCATTAATGGCTAGTTGGATAAGTAGATTTGGGGTCTTCTTGGGGCCAAATTACCTACTGAGCTCTCTTCAGGCATCATGAAGAATATGGATCTAAGAGGCACTCTTGGAAAGACATAAACATAACAGAATCCAATTTGTATTTTTTAAAAGATCAGTTTGGCTAATAGAGTCACCACCGCGTGGCAGAGGCTGCTAGTTATTCCCCATTATCCATTTCCCCCTCATACATAGGGGTGGAATTTTTAGTCAGTCACATGGCCACGCAGTGAAAGATGACACTGACATTCCCAGCCTCCCTTGCAGTGGGGGTGGCCTGTGATGAGGTTCTGGCCAATGGAATGTGATTGGAAGTGACACCTGCAACTTCTGCCAAGCCCACAGAGGGAAGTGTGTCTGGCTCTTTTTGCCCCATTCCCTGCAGCCTGAGGGTGGGGGTGTGAGCCCCACTCATGGTGGGAGTGGCCCAGTGATGGCTTCAGGCTCTTCCCTGGGGGAGGAGTTCACAAAAAAGTAGGAGGACAAGGAGAGGATGTCTGCTACGAGGAGGACCAGCAGCATGGCTGCCTGAGGCTAGAGATTTGGGTGGATTAGGAAAGATGAACACTACTGCCAGAAGTGGAGTAAGGGGGGCACCTGCTGGCAGAAGGCCACGAGCCTTGGTCGTCAGCCGTCGGAGCTGCTGGTCTCAGCCCCGCCTTCAGTCACCGTGTGAACAAGGGCAAATCATGCCACCTCACTGGCAGCAGCCCCTCCACCTGGTTAATAAGAGGCTTGGCCTATGATATCTCTGGGCTCCCTTAACATTCTGACTGTCCTTGGCAGGAAGGGCTTCCTCCATCAGCCTCAAAGCCCACCAAGCTCTGCACAGAACAGGTTCCCCTCCAAGCATCTCCTTTTTTAAACACACTTCTGTTTGCTGTACCTCTGAGGGATCAAACATTGGCAAAGGACTCTGAAGAGGGTCTCATTGCCGGTCTAGCAAGTGGATGTCTGTGAAGCAACCAAGAGTGGCTTTTTGCCTTCTCTGGATCCTTTGCCATAGGGAGGCAAACACGCTAGCAGTTTGCCTCCCTGAGCAGCAGGCCACAAGCAGGCCAAGAACTGCTTGCTCAGTAGCCAAAAAATTCCTAACAGGTTTGGAAAACTGTCATCAACATCCCTTATAAATGCTGTGTTAACATTGTAAGTAGCATCCCTTCTGATTCAGGGGAAAACAAAACTCCAAACTATTTTTAGGGGCTCCCCATAAAGGGTTATCTATGGAAAAAAAAGAGAGAGAGAAATTCCACCAAGAGTTGGGAACAAAAATGTTGAATATCTGTTTTAAACCCATCACTAGACTAGATGCTGTAAGTGAGGAAGTCCAGGATGGAGGGACAGATTTAAGCTAATAGCATCGCACCTCCTAAATTTTAGGAAATAGTAAGATAACACAGGAGGGGAGAGAGGCTGTGAGGATGGCATGTGGGTCATTTTCTTTTAGAAGTGGACTGTAAAAAATGAACAATTTCTAGAAAAAAACAACTGGCACAGAAAAATAGAAAAGCTGAATAGTTCTATAATGATTAAAGAAATTAAAACTATAAATTAAACAAAAATCTTCCCCCAAATAAAGTTCCAGGCCCAGACAGCTACCCCAGAAAATTGTAACAAACAATTAATGAGGAAATTAAGCCAATATTACACACAGCCTTCCAGAGATAAGAAAATAGGAAATACTACGTTAGTCATTGTATAAGACAGCATAACCTTAGTTCCAATACTTGACACGGACATTGAGAGTAAAGAAAATTACTGGAATTTCTGGGCAAACTCATTCATAAATTGAGTGCGAAAGTCTCAAAAAAAACATGAGCAAAATACATCCAGTGATATACAAAAAGAGTAATATATCATGGAATGTGAGGCCAACTTAACATTCAAATTCCCCACATTAACAGAATAAGGAGAAAAATCATATGATTATTTCAAGAGATGCCAAAAAGATGCATGTGATAAATTTCAAAGCTGGTTTATAATAAAACTCTCAGCAAACTTAGAATAAAAGGGAACTGCCTAAATCTGATAGAGTACAACTAATGTCATACTCAGTGGTGACAAAATGAACATTTTCATTGTCAGGGTCAGGAAAAACACAGAGATGGCCATTCTCACCACTTCTATTCAGCGTTGCACTAGAGGCCCTGGCCAGGCAAAGAAAAAGAAGTAAAAGGCATAAAGTCTGGAAAGGAGGAAATAACACTCTTTATTTACAAATGGCATGAGTAAATGTGCTCACAACACCAAGGAAAAAAACTAATAGTTGTGTTTTGTAGGAATACAGAACACGTACAACGTCAATATATAAAAATAAATTGTATTTCTATACGCTAGCAATAGACACTTAGAAATGAAATTAGGAGATGACACCATTTATGATAGCATTAAAATACATCAAATATCTAGGAAGTCACCCACGCTGTGCTGGAGCCAGCTCATACAAGTTCATGAGAGCCAATTGAGCACATTAAGATTAGTTTTATATTGCAGCATAACATCACATAGTTTGTGGTTTAAAACACCTGTTTATTACATAGTTCAGTAGGTTGGAAGTCTAGCCTGGTGTGGTTGAGTTCTCTGCTCAGGGTATCACAAGGCTGAAATCAAGGTGTTGGCTGGGCACAGTTCTCATTTGGAGGCACTGGAGAAAAATCACTTTCAACCTCGTTTTACTATTAGCAGAATTTGGTTCCTCGCAGTAGTAGGAATAAAGTCTGCAGTTCCTTGCAGGCCACGTTGAGGAGCCACTCTCAGCTCCTCAAGGGTACCTGGATTTCTTGTCACGTGGTCTCTCCAGCAACAAAGAATTTCTCCCACATCAAATTTCCTTTGTACTTCAAATCTCTGACCAGCCAGAGAAAACTCTCCATTTTTAAAGGGCTGGTGTGGTGAGTTCAGAGCCACCCAGGTCATCTCCCAATCTAAGCCCAATCATGCCATATAAAGTAACCTAATCACAGAAGTAAAATTCTTCATCTTCACAGTCCTAGGGATTATTCGGAGTATGTAAACCAAGGAGAACTGAGTCTTGGGGAATATTTTCCAATTCTGCCTGGCTCAGCTCATCCTCTGGCCCTCAAATATTTATCTCTCTCCCCAATGCAAAAATACATTCACCTCCTCCCAAGGTTGGCAAGGGTCTCATCCCATCACAGCATCAACTCAAAGTCCAAAACCTCATATAAATCTCCTCAGCTTAAAAGTCCAAAGGCTCATAATATAAAATATCTAAATCAGATGTGAATGAGGCTCCTGGATGTAACCCATTAAGTGCAATTCCTGGGCATATTTCCTCTCCATCTCTGGGCCTGTGGTGCTCGAGACAGTTACCTGCCCAACATTCCCATCATACAATATGGGACAGGAATAGGATAATAGTTATAAGCATTCTTGTTCTTAGACCTGCCACCAAAAACACCAAAAAGGAAAAATTGATAAATTGGATTTCATAAAAATTTGAAACTTTTGCTCTGTGAAAGATTCTGCTAGATGAAAATATAAGGAGAAAATATTTGCAAACCATATATCTGACAAAGGACTAGTATCTAAAATATATAAGGACTTTTCAAAACTCAACAGTAAACAAACAAACAATCCAATTAGAAAATGGATGAAGGTCATGAACAGACTATACACAGATGGCAAACAAGCACACGGAAAGATGTTCAATGTGCATTAACCAATGCAAATTATAACTGCAATGAGATATCACTACACACCTATCATGATGGCTAAAATAAAAAATAGTGACAACACCAGATGCTGGCAAGGACACAGAGAAACTGAATCAGTCATTATTGCATATGGGAATGTAAAATTGTACAGCCACCCTAGAAAACAGTTTAGCAGTGTCCTAAAAGAAACTTAACTACCATGTAACCCAACAATTGCACTCTTGGGAATTTATCTCAGAGAAATGAAAATTTGTGTTCACATAAAAACTGTGCACAAATATTCATAGCAGCTTTAATAGCCAAAAACTGAAAAAACCCAGATGCCCTTCAACTGGTGAATAATTAAACAAACTGTGATACGTCCCTACAATGGAACACTACTCAGCAATGAACTGATACACCAAGCACTTGGATGAATCCTCAGGGAATTACACCAAGTGAAAAATAGCCTATCCCAAAATGTTACATACTGTATGATTCCATTTATATAACATTCTTGAAACAACAACATTGTAATAATTAAGAACAGACTAGTGGTTGCCAGGGATCCAGGAGGAGGGAGCTGGATGTGGGTATGAAAACACGGGGCATCACCTTGGCAAGGGAGCTGTTCTGCATCTTCACTGTGCCATGTCAACATTGGGCTGCGATATTTTGTAAGACACAACCACTGGGAGAAACTGAGTAACGGCACCCGGAATCACTCTGCATTATTTCTTACATGTGAATCTTCAATGATCTCAAAACAAAAAGTTTAAACAAAAACACTGAAGTGGCTTTGGAATTGGGCAGTTGGTAGAGTTGAAAGAATTTTGAGGGACAAGATAGGAAAAAACCTTGATTACTCTGAACAAGCTGGTAGAAATATGGACATTAAAGATGCTGTTGGTGAGTGCTCAGAAGGAGACAGGGGGTGTAACACAGAAACCCTAAACTGCCTTAGAAAAAAGCTAAAGCTCTGTGAACAGCTATTCATAGCAACTTGCAATTTAAGAGCACTTTTGTTGAGGGCTCAGAATTAAGTAAGGAGCATAATATTAGCAACTGGAGGAAGAAGTATCCTTGTTAAGAGGTGGAAGGAATCTTAACAACATTGTGTCCCGCAGTATTGTGGAAAGTGGTGCTTGTGGCTGACGAGCTTGCTTATACGGCTGAGGAGATTATAAAGCAAACTGCTGAAGGTGCTTCCTGGTCTCTTCTTGCTGCTTATAGTAAAATGAGAGAACAGAGAGATGAACTGAGGGAGGAACTGCTGAACACAAGAAACCAGAACTGAACGATTCTCACCTTCCCCAGGTGGCAGTGGATGGCAAACGATGTCCAGTGTCATAAACAGCTGCTGGAAGTGTGGCTTAGAGCCGTGGAGGATCATTCTGTCTTCATCTACCCTCTTAGGTTCAGTGGTTGGAGCCTGCAGAATCAAACCGATAAAAGACAAATTAACAGCAGGAAAAAAAACAGAGTTTATTTATACATGCAACACACATACACACGGAAGTATAAAATGATAAGTAACTCAGAGGGGTGGTTAGAATTTGGGGCTTGTAATACCATCTTAACAAAGCGGAATAAATACATGGAGAAGTGACAAGACAAAGGAAAAAGGGGTTGGGCTTCTGGGGGCAGTAAAGGTAAGTACATGGAGGACACCAACGGCAGATAAGGGTTGTTTTAGTAAAGTTTGTTTGTGCAGATCCAACTCAGTGCCAACTTTCTGCCTCAGTGATAATGGTTGTTTTTGTCCTCCTGGTATAGGAGAGGGGAGGAAAAATACCTTCACAACGGGAAATTTATACTCTGCCTTTGAGCAGAAAGAGAGAGGACAGAGAGCTCTTCCTGCGTCTGCTCTTTCTCAATTGCCTTCAGCTCAAAATAATCCTTATGCCAAAGGGACGTATTTTAGGGTGGCATATTCTGATCCCCTTTAGTTTCATTGCTTCTGGGCAGGAGTGGAGGCTCAGTTCACCCCTGGACCCTCCTGACACCTTCCTGCAGGGGAATTGGAGCACCACCTGCTCCCTGGGCCGGGGCCGGAAGATCAGCTCCCCACTCAGCCCCACCAAAACACGGGGTGTGGTTTTCACTGGTGTTTGGCTGGAGTAGGAAGGGTATTGACAAGAAGGTTTTCTGTTGTTAGGCCACGTTTTTCCCAGTCCTGTGGCTAAGGAGAAACAGGCTTTCCTTGGAGACTTTCTGCCTATTGGCAGCTCAGGGTTGAGGTTCTGCCCACACTGTGGAGGGCACATGGAAGGCAATGAGGAATCCAGGGCACTCACCACTGTGTCCTTCCTGGTGTCCTGAGGGCCTAGGCAGCTGCCTTCTAACTACCTTTCAGAAACTTTGTGTGGTGTTTTATTGTATTATGTGCAAGGATTTTTAGTTCTACGGGACAGGACAAGGGAAAAATGGGGCTGCTCCACCTTTCACTGGAACTAGAAGGTCCCTCCTGTATCCACATTTTAGATGCTTGTTCCAGGAGCACCACACTCTCAGTACCAAAATCTGTATTAGTTTTCTGTTGCTACGTACTAAGTTTACCACAAACTTAGTGGCTTCAGACAACATTAATTTATTACCTCACAGTTGCTTCTGCAGGTCAGAAGCTGAGGCACGGCACAACTGGAGTCTCTGCTCGGGCTCTCACTGGGGCTGAAGTTCTACCCAGGGCTCAGGATTATCCTCCATGCACACTGGTTGTTGGTACAATCCGCCTCCTTGCTGCCATAGGACTAAGGTCCCCATTCTCTTGCTAGCTGTGGACCAGAGATCACTCTCAGGTCCCTGCCATGTGGCTCCCTCCATCTCAGCACCAGAAAACGTCCCTCATGTTAACTACTTCTAATGCTTTGAATCTCTGTTACTTCTCCTTCTGTAACCAGCCAGAGAAAACTTCCTGCTTTTGAAGGGCTCATGTGATTAGGTTATGCCCATCCAGGTAAGATCCCTATCTTAAAGTCAGCTGTGTCAAATATCAACCTAATCACAGGAATAAAATCATCACCTCCACAGCCCGGGGATGGTACAGAGTGTACACACCAGGGGCAGGAAACCTTGGGGGATTTTTTGGGGGGGTCCTGGCTACCACTGCAACTCTCCCCAACTCCACATTTTTTAACACCACATCAAAAGCTCAAAATCAACCATGGTGGGTCTGTCTCCACCAGAGAAATCAACAAATGCTATAAGTCAGCTCCCCACCAAGGGCAGGTTTACCAGCACACTACTGAATAAATCCAATGAAAGATATGTAAGACCTCTAACACTGAAAACAGCAAAGCATTGTTGTGAAAAAATAAAGATGACCTAAATAAATGGAGGAGCTATACCATGTCCATGGATTGGGAGACTCAATATTGTTAAAAGATCAGCTCTCCACAAATGATAAATGATCTATAGATACAACCCAATCTCACTCAAAATCCCATCATGCTTTGTGTGTGTGTGTGTGTGTGTGTAAATTAGCATGTGATTCAAAAATTAATGTGGAAATACAAAGACCTTTGATAGCCATAACAATTTTGAAATAGAATAAAAAAGTGAAAAGATATACACTACCAGATTGCAAGGCTTACTCTAAAATCACAAAAATGAAAACAGAATAGCACTCCCATAAGGATAGATATAGACCAATGGAACAAAATTTTTTAAATCCCAAGAAAAACCCCACACATATATTCATTTTGGTTATAAAAAATGTGCTAGTATAATTCACTGGGAGAAAGAGTGGTTTTTTCAACAAATGATGCTGGAGCAACTACATACTCATATGGGAAAAAATAAAACTTGACTCTTCCCCTACAAAAATTAATTTGTGATAGATCATAGACCTAAACACTAAAGGTGAAACACTAAAGCTACTAGAGGAAAATATTTTTATGAACTCAGGGTAGGCAAAGATTTCTTAATTGGAACACACTAAAAAATGAAAATAAAATTAAGCTTAATTAAAGTTAAGAAATTCTGATCACCAAAAGAGTTCATTAAAACAATTAGAAGATGTAAGAGAGGCAAACTTTTACCTCTACCCTTTTAGGGTTTTTCAGCTAGGCCTGAGAATTAAATTGTCACAAGACAGATCAACAGGAGAAAAGCATACACATTTATTCAATACAAGTTTTACATGGCACAGGGGCCTTCATAAGGACATGAAGACCCAAAGATGCAGTTAGAGGTGAGTGCTTATATACTGGATTAGACAAAGCAGTAAGTTATGAAAAATGGAACAAGGCAAAGAAGCCTGGGCTGGTGGAATTAGTGGGTAGAGAACAGGCTAGGAGAAAAGGGGTCAGCCTGACAAAGTTTCTCTGTACAGATTTCCCTTGGCCTCAACTTCCCACCCTTGATCATAAGAATACTGCTCTCCTTCTGGTACAGGGCGGACATATCTTTCACATGGGAATTTCATCTCCTGCTTTTAAGAAACAGAAGGAAGGTCAGAGTGATCTTCTTGCACCTGCTATTTTCCAAATGCCTTTAACTCAAAATAGTCACTATGCCAGAGTCATACTTTTAACTTCTTCAAAGACAAGCTACAGAATAGAAGATATTTGGATTACATAAATCTAGCATAAGACTTGTACCCAAAATATATTAAGAACTCCTATAAACTGAATATTTTTTTAAATAGTCAGTCCCATAGAAAAATAAGCAAAAGATTTGTGCTTTATAAAAGAAGATATCCAGATGGCCAATGAGTATATGAAAAGGTGGCCAACATTTGTTTTCTAAAATGATTGGCTGAAGAAAATGAAAAAGAAGAGAAAAAAAGAAGAAGAAAAGAGAAAAAATTGAAAAAAATAAAAAAGAAAAAAATAATTTTTAAAAAGAAAGAATTTAAAAAAAGAAAAGGTGGCCAACATCATGACTCCTAAGCAAAACATAAATTAAAACCACCACAAGATACCATTACACCCCTTGTAGAGGTAAAATTAAAGGGATTTTCAATACCAAATACTGGCAAAGATATGGTGTAACTGAAATTCTCATATCCTGCTGGTGGGAATACAAATTAAGATAGCCACTTATACTCTGTGACCCAGAAATTCCACTTCTAAGTTTGTTCACCGATAGTAATGTAAAGGAATCGTCATAGAAACTTTATTCATAAATGGGAGACAGCCCAATTATCCATCAGCAGTAGATGGGATATATAACTTATGGTATTTTCATGTGATGGAACACTATACAACAATGCACAAAAATGAGCTACAACCACACACAGCAATATGGGTGAACTGCTCAGACGTGATGATGAGTAAAAGCAAACATAAAAGAGTATATATAATATAACTCCCTTATATGAAATTTAAGGAGCAGCAAACTAATCCTCCTACATACATCAAAGACATTTTGGGAATAATTAGAGAAATATGAGTAAGTCTTGCATATTTGACAATATTAGAGGTTCATTCATCTTCTTAGATGTGATGATGGTATTATTGCTCATGTGAAACGATTACAAGCAAAGTGTCGTGATATCTGCAACCTACTTTTAAATAGTTCTGGTGACTGTGTGGGTGGGTACTTTTCCATTTTGGAAAAAAAAGTGAGAATGAACTAGAGTTTTCTCATAAAATACAGGATAAACACTTCATTTTGGAATACATTTTTAATCAGAGCATAAAGGAAAAGATTGATATATTTGACTATATTAAAATTAAGAACTTCTGTCATCAAAAGATATCCACAGGAGTGAGAAAGGGTATGCCACAGAACAGGAAAAGACATTCATGAGCATTTGCTTTACAGTTATTCATTAGGCTGTATACTGAGACTGTTTGTGTACTTACTGTACGTGTTTACATTCACAACAGCAAATAAAAAGGCTAAAAAAGAAATTGGTCTATAAAGGACCAGGTGGATTTTTACTTAGCTAGCAGTGGCTCTAAGGAGGTTTTTATCACGCTTCTTAAATGGGTCATTTAGCTGCAAGGAGGGTCAGCATTGTTGCCTGTGGAAGCCATTAAAAAGCAAACAAACAAACAATAAAACTAACAAGCAATCTTCTCCAAAGTGCTGAGGAGGAAGAGCCAGAAGCTGATGGGGAGGAAGGTGCAGCTGGGGAGCCCCACCTGGAAAATATGAAACATCATGAAGCCAATTAATTTTCCCTGATTGGCATGAAAATTAATTTGCCTAGAATTATTCATGCTGGAGGGTTCTAATTATTCATCTCCATCAAGATGCAAATTGAAGCCAGGCACAGTGGCTCACGCCTGTAATCACAGCACTCTGGGAGGCGGAGGTGGGAGGATCACTTGAGCTCAGGAGTTCGAAACCAGCCTGAGCAACAGCAAGACCCCATCTCTACTAAAAACAGAAAAATTAGCGGGGCATGGTGGTGCACCCCTGTAGTCCCAGCTGCTCAGGAGGCTGAGGCAGGAGGATCACTTGACCCCAGGAATTGGAGGTTGCAGTGAGCTATGATGATGCCACTGCCCTCTACCAGGGCGACAGAGTAAAACTCTGTCTCAAAAAAAAAGATGCAAATTGAGTTTTACACAGACAGAGCAAGAGGGAGGTGGGAGGGAAACAATGGGGCATGGTGGGCAGGCCTGGATTGAGGGGGAACCTGGGGTCCAGGTGGTCCTAAGGCACAGGATTCTGAGATGCGGCTTGGACAGGGGAGCCTCAGGGCCTGCATGCCTCCTATCTGAAGTGGTTCTCCCCTGGGGAAGGACACTGGGGTAGAGGAGAAGCAGAACAGGGGAAGTGGCCACTGTGAGTCCACTCCATCACAGTACACGCCTGGTGATGCTGGGATGGGGAGATGCCCAGGGCTGGGGACCCAGAGATGCTCTCTCAGCTGGGGCTGGTGCAGGGGCTGCAGACAGTTACACAACAAAACAAGAGAAAGTGCTCTACATGCATCCTTGCCTGGGATGAGTGTTCAATAAATGTTTGATGATTCACTGCTGCATTATTAATCTTTGGGCAGACCACTGAAAAAATGTCACTCAGTATGAATAATAAAATTCATTAAATTATGCAAGAAATATTTGTTACACAGCTATTCTGGGCCAAACGTGTGTTAGGTGCTGGGGATGCAGAGGGGAAAAGTCAGCATTTACGCCCTCAGGGAGCTCGCTGTCCTGTGCTGAGACCACAGCAGACCATTTGGATGGTGGGATGTTCGCAGGGAGTAAGGAAAGAGGTGCCAGACCTCCACCACTGGAAACCACGAAGCATGGTTGAGGAAAAGCAAAGAAGACCTAAATAAGTGGAAGTGCAAAGAACCCAGATTAACCACAGCATTCTTAAAAAGAAAAAGGTGGATCGGCTCGCTCTACTGGCTATCAAAGCATTATAAAGTGATGGCGTATCACTGAGGGTTCCCCAGACAGAGCCAGCAGGGGGTGTGTGTGTGTGCGCGTGTGTACATACATACAGAGAGAGAAAGAAAGAGAGAGATTTATTATGGAGGCTTGGTAAGTCCAAAATCTACAAAATCCTGGACTGGCAGGCTGGATACTCAAGGAAGAGTTGCAGTTGAGTCCAAAGGCAGTTTGCTGGCAGGATCCCTTCTTTCTTGGAGGAAGTCAGTCTTTGTTCTAGTAAGTCCTTCAACTAATTGGATGAGGCCCACCCACATTAGGGGAGGTAATTTGCTTTACTCAAAGCCTACCATTTAAATGTTAATCTCTTCTAAAAAAAAATTGCTGTCACAGAAACATCCAGAAAAAACATTTGACCAAATATCTGGGCAGCCAAGTTGACATATAAAATTAACCATCCCAGATGGCAATTAAGAAAGCATAGTATTGGTACAAGGATAGACAAATAAATAGAACAATGGAAAATATTAGAAATCCCAGAAACAAACACATAAATATATAAACACTTGATTTATGACAAATGCAATGCCACAGAGCCCTAGGAAAAGCCAGCTTTGCAACAAATGGGGGTAGGACTCCTGGGTATCCACGTCAGAAAGAATGAACCTTCCCTCACCCGTGCCCAGAAACCAATACTAAGTGGATCATAAAACTGAAAGTGAGAAGCAATACAATAAATATTTGAGAAGACAATCTAGGAGAATATCTTCCATGACTTCAAGGTAGAAAAATATTTCTTAAACAGGATACAATACATACTAGACATAATAAAAAGGATTTAACAAATTTATTAATAACTATATTAAAACTAAAAATTTTGGTTTATGAAAAGACACTGTTAGGAGTGTGAAGAGCAAGCCACTGAGTGAGAGAAAACAATAAATGACAAATGGTCTGTTAGAAAAATATGTAAAGAATCATATAAGAGAAAGGCAAAGAACCAAATAGAAAAATGAGCAAAAGACCGGAACGTGCAGCACATGAAAGAGGGTAATCAAATGGCCACTAAGCATATGAATATGGGCTCATCCTCACCAGCAATCAGGGAAATGCAAATTGGGACAACAACGATGTAACATTATACATCTACCTGATTGGCAAAAATGTAAAAGCCTGGCTCCTACATTATTGGTGGGCTGTAAAATGGAACAACCACAGCGTGAAAAACTGTGGCAGTATCTAGTAAAGACATTCATGATAGCAGACCCAATGATTTAACTCCTAGATATATACCTTACAGAAATATTTGCTTATTATGTACACTAGAATACATGTTGAAAAATGTGAAAATAGCCCAAAACTGGCAACAATTCAAATGTCCATCAACAGTAACTGAGGTATATTTATATAATGGGATAGTATACAGCAATGAAAATGAATAAATTACAGACACACAGATATATGACATATATGAATCTTAAAAACATAATATCAAGCAAAAAAGAAATCATACACAACAGAACTCCACTGTGTAATTGTGTTATATAAAAGTCAAAAACAGTAAAATTAACTTATATTGTTTTGTGATATGTAATTAAGTAGTAAAACAAACAAAAAGCAGTGAAATGAAACTGTGAAGTTGAGCTGAGGTTACTGTTGAGGGGAGGGCAAGGGTGTGATGGGGCAGGGTCACGTGGAAGGTGCTGGGCACGGGCAATGCTCTCCTCCCTCACTCGGTGCAATACACAGTGTTTGCTTTACCAGAATTTGTTGAGCTGTATGTCTGTTTTACATACTTTTCTGTGCATTTACTGCAATTAATAACAGAAATTTAAACATTTAAATTTTATACTGTGCCATAAAAAACCACAAATGGGTGGGTTAAATAGCACATTATATACAACTAAAGAGAGAACTGGCAAACTGGAAGAGAAATCTGAAAAATAACGCAGAACACAGCACTGGGAGACAAAGGGACATCAAAATATGAAAGAGAGGTTAAGGTAAAGATTAGAGTAAAAAGGACTAATATATGTCTAATCTAGTTTCCAGAATGAGGTATTGAAGATAAAGTTAAAGAAAGAAATAATGGTTTAGAATTTTCCAGAATTGATGAAAGTCACAAATCCTCAAATTCAGAAGTTCGATAAATACCAAACACAATAAATAAAAGAAAATCCAGAACTAAATATTGCATAGTGAAATGCAGGACATTAAAGACCAAGAGAAGATCTTAAAACCAACCAGCAAAACAAAGAAAGATTGATTACAAAGGAACAACAGTTATGTCAGTAGTTAACGTCTCAAGAAAAACAAGGGAAACGAGAAAGGCTACAGAAAATGTCCTCGTTATGTTGAGAACAAAATAACTGTCCACATAGAATTAGACACTCAGTGTATTAGCACTGAGTGCAAAACATAAACAAACAAATTCAGGAATAAATATTATAAACATTCCAATATGGATACATACTATAGGCATGGGCACATATATGACAAAGGAGAAAAACAGCAAAATAATTTCAGTAAATGTTTAAAAATCTTTTGATAAAATTCAACACTCATTTATGATTTAAGAAAAAAAAAAATCCTTAGAAAGGAAGAAATAAAAAGAACCTTCCTTAACGTAGTATAGTGCATCTATCACAAACCTATAGCAGCAAATGCCCTAACAGTGCAACATTAGATGCATTCCCTTGAAGAGCCTGGAACAAGACAGATGGCTGCCATCACGTCTGTGCTCTCAATGCCATTGTCACTTCTAGTTAACCTTGTCCTGGAGCTCCTAGCTATCAAAATAGTATAAGAAAAATAAGTGCAAGGATTAAGAAGGAAGTTTTAAAAGATCACTATTTGCAAATGATGTTTGTAGATGTCTCAAAGAGATCTACTGGAATAATATGGAAACTAATGTGCAAGCTCACCAGGTTGCTGGAGGACACCCACTGAACAGCAACTGCCAATCAGGAAATTAAATTCTACCAAAGGCAAACCTCAGAATCACAAGCAGTAACAATCAGGTACCTGGGAATAAAGGTAACAAAATATGTGCAAAGCCTTTTCAGGTTAGAGAAAAAAAAAAGTAATTTATAAAAGTTTTTATAAAAAGAAAAAGAAAGCTTAAATAAGTGGAGAGCTAAAACACATTCATGTGTGGGAAGACTAAGTATTATAAAGATGGCAATTCCCCTCCAAATTAGTCTATCAATTCACTGCAGTTCCAACCCAAATCCCAAATGATTATAGATGCAAAATATTATGCCACTTACTTACTTATCCTATTTTCCCCCATTTCTTTTCCACTTTGCAAGCTGTAAGCTTTTGGCCTTTCTTTCCTTCCAGTTGTGCTAACTGAAGGAGTCCTAGCGCTTAGTCTTAGAACTATAGGCCCTTATAAAATGCTGGGGGAAAAAATCTCAATAAGATAAGAAGGAAGTTTTGCCTCTCCCTACAGGTGCAGAAAAGTATCATCAAATATCCCTATTTTTTATTTTTAACAAAAGAGTATTAAAAGATTTCTAGACTTCAGAACTTATCACTATGGCCTATGAAAATAACTTTTAACTCTTAAAAATTATGTAATTTTGATCCATTTTCCTCCTTAATAATTTATTTGCTCTATTAATAATAATTGATGCCCTTATTTTCTAAAAGGTATAAATATTTGTAATTTTTTACAGATGATCATTTCTATGTTCCTCTTCTCTTATCTGCATGAAGTTTTTTAAAAAAATAAAATCTATAACTCAATGGAATTTCTCATCCATACATAAAATGTGAAAGTCTTGCCTCAGTTAAATTAATAGTGTTAGTCATGGAGTTTGCCAAACTAAACTTAAAATTTATATGGAAAAGCAAAAGAACAACACAGCCAAACCAAGTTTAAATAGGAAAGATAAGGGCGTGAGTGGTCTCTGCCTAACATACATGAAGACGTCACAACCACACCAATTATGACAACGTGACATTTGCCCAGTGTAATAGGCTAAATGGACCTGGCTGTGTCTACTCAGGGACTCCCTCCCTGGCTGCCCCTTTAAGCAATGCCTTCCTCCCATGCCTGCTCCTCTGCTTACCTGGCTTTGATCTCTTCACAGCACATCATCACCTTACTTATCAAATACTTAATGTGTTTATACAGCTTTTTTTAATATCTTTCCCATTGAATATAGGAGTAGTACCAGAGATTTTTTTTAAAAAAAGGACATATTATGGGCTCAGTTGTGTCCCCCCAAAATTCATGTGCTGAAATCCTAACCCCCAGTACCTCAGAACATGACTGCATTCGCAGATAGGGCCCTTACCAAGGTAGTTAAGTTCAAATGAGGTCATGCTGTTGGGCTTTACCCCAATATGACTGGTGTCTTTGTAAGAAGAGATTAGGGCACAGACACATACAGAAGGAAGACCATGTGAGGACACAGGGAGAAAGCTGCCATTGACAAGCCAAAGAGAGAGGCCTCAAAAGAAACCAACCCTGCCGACACCTTGATCTTAGACTTCCAGCCTCCAGAACTGCAAGGAAATGTATTTCTGTTGTTTAGGCCACCCAGTCTGTGGTATTTTGTTACAGTAGCCCAGCAGACTAATGTAGAATATCTTATAACAATAAAAAAGCCAATTCATCAAGAAAATACAATACAGCAATCTTAAAAGTGTCTGCACCTAATAAAAGAGCATCAAAATATATGACACAAAAACTGACAGAATAAATGGAGGTAATCATAGTTGTAGATTTTAACATACTTCTCTCCATAAATGATTGAACTATTAGACAAAATGTCAATAAACATATAGAAAATTTAAACAACACTTTAACCAACTTAACCCAGAGGTTCTCAACCTCAGCACTATTGACATTTGGTGCTGGCTAATTTGTTGTGAGAGACTGCCTTGTGCATAGCAGGATGTTTAGCAGCATTCTTGGCCTCTATTACTAGATGCCAGTAACACCCTTCCCTCAGGTGTGACACCAAAAATGTCACCAGACATTATCAAATGTTTCCTAGGAGACAAAAATCATCCCTGGTTGAGAATCAATGGCTTATCTATTTGACATTTATAGAACACTACAACCAGTGCACTGCATTTTCAAGCGTACATAGAACTTTCACCAAAACAGACATATGTCTCAAGAAATTTTAGAAGATTTAAATTATACAAAATATTTTCTCTGACCAAAATGAAATTAAATTAAAAGTCAATAAAATATATATCTGAAAAATCTCTAAGTAAATAAATTATAAAAATATAAAATATTAATATTTATGGAATGCAGCTAAAGCTGTACTTATCCTAGAATAGAAAAAACAGGTTTAAAATCAATCGCCTAAGATTCCACCTTAAAAAGCTAAAAAAGAAGTGCAAATTAAACCCAAAATAAGTAGACAAAAGAAAATGATAAATATAAAAATGAAATCAACAGAAATAGGAAATAACCAACTGAGAAAATAAATAAAACCAAAAGTTGGTTCTTTTAAAACATTAAGAAAATCAATAAACCCCCAGCTAGACTAATCAAGACAAAGAAAGGAGGAGAGAAAGCACAAATTACCAACATCAGGACTGAAGGGTAAACACTACT
The DNA here is from genome assembly GCA_023783475.1 of Daubentonia madagascariensis. Lineage (NCBI taxonomy): Eukaryota > Metazoa > Chordata > Mammalia > Primates > Daubentoniidae > Daubentonia > Daubentonia madagascariensis. The sequence goes on along the minus strand of JAKFHU010001747.1, from coordinate 1,417,782 downwards.
ACAGATGCTACAGACATAGAAAGGATAATAAAGAAATACTATGACAAACTCCATGCCAATAAACTGGACAACTTAAATGGCAGCTCCTCAAAGACAAAAATCACCACATAACTGAACTAGAAGAAATAGAAAATCTGTGGCAAAAAGGAATTTGAGGAGATGTAAACTCTAGAAAGAAAGAAAATAAATCTGAATAGCTTTATACCTGTTTTTTTAAATGACTTGTAATTTAAAATCTTCCCAAAAAGAAAACTCCAGGCCCACACGACTTCCCTGGTGAAGTCTATCAAATCTTACACAAACTAGTTCAGAAAATAGAGGAGAAAGAAACACTTCCCAACTCATTTCATAAAGCCAGCATAACCCACCAACATACTGTAAGGACCACGACCAAGTGGGGTTTATCCCAGGAATACAAATTTGACTTAACATTCAAAAATCAGTCACCACATTAACACAATAAAGGAGAAAATCACATGATTAACATCAACTGATACAGAGAAAACACTTGACAAAATACAACACTCATGATTTAAAAAAAAAAAAAAATAGGAGTAGGAATGAACTTCCTCAACTTGATAAAGGGCATCTACAAAAACTTACAATGAACATCCTATTTAATAATGAAAGACAATACTTTCCCCTAAGATCAACAGGAAGGCACTTACCATTCCCCTTCGGCTTAGCCATGGAGATCTTACCCAGCACAATGTGTGGGAAAAAGTAAATAAAAGTCACAAAGATCAGAAATAAATAAAACTGCCTTTTTCACAAAAGACATAACTGTGTACATAGAAAATCTCAAAGAATCTACAAAAGAACTATAAGAACTAATAACTAAATTTAGAAAGTTGCAGCATACAGGATTAATAAAGAAAACTCATTTTTTTTTCCTTGTCCTGGAAGATTCATTCTTTTTTTTTAACAGGTGCAGTGGGGTATAACTGACATAATAAACTGTACATATTTAAATTTAATTACATATTTTAACTGTGCAACTGGTTAAGTTTTGCCATATATATGCACCATAAAACCAAAACCACAGTCAAGTTAGTGAACATATCCATCACCACTGAAAGTTCCCTCCCGCCCCTTTGCAATCCCTCCCTCCCGTCCCTCCCCCATCTTCAGGTAACCCCTGTCTGCATTACATCAGTATAGTGATTTCATGTTCTAAAAATGTATATAAATGAAACCATGAAGTATGTACTTTTTTGTTGGACTTCTTTCACACAGCATAATTATTTTGAAATTCACCCATGTTGTAGCATCAATCAACAGTTTGTTCCCTTTTATTGCTAAGTGGTATTCTATCATAGGGATATACCGCAGTGTGTTTATCCACTCACCTGTTGGACATTTGAGTTGTTTCCAGTTTGAGGCTATTATGAACAAAGCTACTGTGAACATTTTTGTACAAGTTTTTGAATCAACATATGCAATTTCATTTGTATACAGGAGCAACGAGTGAATAGGATAATACAATTAAAAGTACAATATCATTTATGACAGCAGTCAAAAAAGCATAAATTACTTTTATTTCTCTTTGAAAAACATTTTTAAATTTTTATAAAGGCTTTCTTAATAGTGTAAAAAACTAAGCCCCCAACTAACTGAGAGGCTCCATCTCTCTTGTCTGGAGAGTTCCAGGTAACTTTTATGGTATCTTTGGTTTGTTAATGGCTGTAAATCAAGGGTAATCACCGCCACACTATAGGCACTATGGATATATTTCCAAAACCAAAATCATGGACATATGGACCGAAAGTATTTTCTGACTTACAGTTGTATTATACAAAGTTCTAGGTTAGTCATACTTAGCTTTGCATTTTTAAGAAAGAAGAAGAGAGAGAAGGAAGAAGGGGGGAAGAGATCACATCACACTGAGTGTTACCTCTTGCTGAGAGCTGAGGCTCACAAACCTGTGGTTGCAGAAAGCCTGAGGCACAGCCACGAACAACATGAGTAATAAATCCCGGTTTATTCCTCTGTGTTTGTAACATTTTTAATTGTGGTAAAATACCCATAATAGAAAATTTGTTATCTTAACCATTTTTAAGTGTACAGTTCAGTGGTATTAAGCACATTCATAATGTCGTGCAACCATCACCACCATCCTCAGAATTCTTTTCGTCTTGCAAAACTGAAATTCTGCACCATTAAACACTCACTCCCCACTCCCCCGCCCCTGCTTCCTAGCAGTAACCCTTCTGCTATCTGTCTCCAGGATTTCCACCATTCTAAACGCCTCATGTAAGCGCCTCACAAGTGGAATCATACAGCATTTGTCCTCTTGGGACTGGCTTATTTCACTTAGCATGATGTCCTCAAGATCCACCCACGTTGTAACATACATCAAAATTTCCTTCCTTTTTAAGGCTGTGTATGTTTGTGTGTGTGTGTACACATACACTCCACATTTCGCTTATCCATTCATCCATTGATGGACACCTGAGTTGCTCCCACCTTTTGGCTATTACGAATACTGCTGCTATGAATGTGGGGGTGCAATGTCTCTTCAAGACCTTGCTTTCAATTCTTTTGGGCGTATAACCAGAGTGGAATTGCTGGATCATATGGTAATTCTATTTTTAATTTTTTGAGGAATTGCCATACTGTTTTCCATGGCAGCTGCACCATTTCACACTTCCACCAACAATGCACAAGGGTTCCAATTTCTCCACATCTCCAACACTTGTTATTTTCTGATTGAGATATATAGATACGGATATAGATATAAAGCCATCCTAATGAGTATGAGGTGGTATCTCATTGTGGTTTTGTTTGCATTTCCCAAATAATTAGTGATGTTTCGCATCTTTTCATATGTATATTGTCCATTTGTATATCTGTATATCTTCCTTGGAGAGATGTCTGTTCAAGTCTATCTTAGTCTGTTGGGCTGCTGTAACAAAAAGAAATACTATAGCATAGACTGTGTGCCTTAACAAACAAAAATTTATTTCTCACAATTCTGGAGGCTGAGAAGTCCAAGGTCAGGGTGTCAGCGTTCAGTTCTTTCATAACAAAGTTCTTTGCCCATTTTTGAATTGGGTTGTTTATTTGTTGTTAAATTTTAGGAGTTCTCTGCATATTCTAAATTTTTTTTTTTTAATAGAGACAGGGTCTCACTCTTGCTCAGGCTGGTCTCAAACTCCTGAGCTCAAGCGATCCTCCCGCCTCAGCCTCCCAGAGTGCTAGGATTACAGGCACGATCCACCACGTCCGGACATCTAAATTTTAATTCCTTATTAGACATGTGATTTGCAAATATTTTCTACCATTCTGTGCATTGCCTTTTTAGTCTGCTGATTGTGTCCTTTGATGCACACATTTTAAAATTTTCATGAGGTCTAATTTGTCTATTTTTTCTTTTATTGCCTATGCCTTCAGTGTCATATCTAAGATATCACTGCCCAATTGAATGTCATGAAGATTTTGCCCTATGTTTTCTCTTAAGACTTTTATAGTTTTAGCTATTACATTTAGGTCTTTGATCCATTTTGAGTTAATTTATGTATGTGGGGCTAGGTAAGGGTTCAAGTTCATTCTTTTGCATGTGGATATCCAGTTTTCCCAACACCATTTGTTGAAAAGACTGTCCATTACCCATTAGATGGTCTTGGCACCCCGTCAAAAATCATTTCACCATATATGCAAGGGTTTATTTCTGGGCTTTCTACTCCATTTCATGGATCTATATGTCTGTCTTTATCCAGTACTATAGTTTTGATTACTGTAACTTTGTAGTAAGTTTTGAAATCAAGAAATGTGAGTCCTCCAACTTTGTTTCTCCTTTTCAAGATTGTTTTAGCTATTCTGGCTTACTTGAGATTCCACATAAATTCTAGGATGGATTTTTCTATTTTTGCAAAAAAGTTTGTTGGGATTTTGATGGTGATTGCATTCAATCTATAGATCACTTTGGGTAGTTTTGACATCTTAACAATATTAAGTCTTCCAATCCATAAACATGGATGTCTTTCCACTTATTTTTGTCTTCTTTAGTTTCTTTCAGCAGTGTTTTATAATTTTCATTGTACAAGTCTTTCACCTCCTTGATGAATTCAATTCCTAAGTCTTTTATTAATTCTTTTTTGATGCTATTATATATGGGATTTTTTTTTAATTTCCTTTTCAGATTGTTCATATAAATGCAACTGATGTTTGCATGTTGATTTTGTATCCTGCTGCTTTGCTGAATTTGTTTATTAATTCTAACAGTGTTTTGTTTAATCTTTAGGGCTTTCTAGATATATGATCATACCATCTATGAAAAGAGAGAATTTTACTTCTTCCTTTCTGACTTGGATGTCTTTTATTTCTTTTCTTGCCTAATTGCTCAGCTAGAAATTCCAGTAATATGCTGAAGAGAAGTAGCAAGAATGGGCATCCTTACCTTGTTCCTTATCTTAGAGAAAAAGTTTTCAGTCTTTCACTATTATGTATGATGTTGCTGTGGGTTTTCATATATGGCTTTTATTATGTTGAGATAGTTTCCTTCATTCCTATCTTGTTGCTTGTTTTTATCATAAAAAAGTGTTGAATTTTGTCAAATGCTTCTTCTGTATCAATTGAGATGACCTTTTTTTCCCTCATTCTATTAATGTGGTGTTTTACATTGGTCAATTGTTATATGTTGAACCATCCTTACATTCCAGGAATAAATCACATTTGGCCATGTGGTATAAGGCTTTTAATATGCTGCTGAACTCAGTTTTCTTGTATTTTGTTGAGGATTTTTACACCAATGTTCAAAGGGACATTGGTCTGTAGTTTTCTCACAGTGTCTTTGGCTTTGGTATCTGGGCAATGCTGGCCTTACAGAATGAGTTAGAAAGTGTTCCCTCCTACTCAATTTGTTGGAAAAGTTTGAGAAAAATTGGTATTAGTTTTTCTTTAAATGTTGGGTAGAGTCAGCAGCGAAGCCATAGGTCCATGGCTTTTCTTTGTCAGGAAATTATTTATTACTGACTCAATCTCCTTATTAGTTATAAGTTTTTTCAAATTTTCTATTTTGTTATAATTCAGCCTTGATATGATTTATGTTTCTGGAAATTTGTCTATTTCATCTAAGTTATCCAATTTGTTGGCATACAATTGTTCATAGAACTCTCTTATAATCCCTTTTATTTCTGTAGAATTGGTAGTAACATCCCCTCTTTCATTTCTGATTTTAGTAATTTGAGTCATCTCTCCTTTTTTCTTAGTTTTATAAGCTTCTTTTTAAAGTGTGAATTTGCTTAAAACTAGCTCCATCAGTGGACGAGTAAGTGGGTGAACAAGTGAATGTGTCATATATCTCCCCTTTCTGTGTCCCAGCGTCCCCCACCCACCATGCATGGACATGGGAAAAAAGAACAGAGGCTCAGAGAAGAAACAACCCCTGAAGGTCAGTTTTCCTTAAAGACTCACTCAGAATGTCCCACACTAACCTCCAGGCCTAGTGCATTCTTAGCCCATCCTTCTCTTTCTAGCTCTTTGAAAAGTTGTCCACAGCTGTGAGCCAGTTAATTTCTCCTGGATGGGGAAAGCACTCCCTGTTCAGCACCACTGGACAGCAGCCTTGGGAAGAAAGTACCTGCCTCTCCCCCTGCCCTCCCTGCATGGGTGCATGGGGCTGCCCCACCTGCCTGGGCAGGGCCAGGGCCCTCTACACCCCCCCACCCAGGGCAGCTTCAGGCTGCAGTCTTCCCCACTCTCCTCCAAGGCAGGTTTCCTCTGCCCCAGGCTGTAGCACTGCTCAGGGACCGACTAAGTTAATGAAGTTATTCAGGCTAAAACCCTAATGAGCCATAACAGCTTAATGTACTCTGCCTTCCATAAAATACTCGAATCTTAATTCAGTCTTGAGTGCATTAAACCAAGGAGAAAGTAATCGAGTTTCACGTGCAGGTCAGTGGAAGGAGAGGTTTTAGGATGTGGGAAAGACCTTCTTAGTTATAGTGCTGGCACTAGAAGACAGCTAACAAACTGGAAGCATTGGAAAACCTTAGCAATGTCAACAGCTGGCAAGGGTCAGGGCTGGAGAGTGGTAGGGAACAGGGCTGATGGACACAAATGTTTGGAGCAGCCTAGGACATATCACAAAAGATTTCCAAAACTACCTCCTCCATCTGTTCACTCTCCCTCCAAGAATTTCAAAAGAACTTCTCAACACACATCATGCCCAGCATGTTGACCCCACCTGGGAGTCATAGAAATAATTTCTGACTTGTAGGGTGACCAACCTTCCTGATTTCCCCTGTACCTTCTTAATTTTAGCACTGAAAGTCTCGTTTCCAGGGAAACTACTCAGTCCCAGGCAGACTGGGATGGTTGGTGATACTAGATCTGACCTTTAGGATGCTATTCAACCCACCCCTATCTCCCCAGAGGTCCCCCTGTCTCCCCACTTCACCCCCATTGTCATGGTGGGCCATGCTAGCTCTCCAGTACCAGCCTTTGGACCAAATACACCAAATACACAGCCTGACACAAGCTTGGCCAATCAGAGTCTGAATCCCAGAAACTGACATTGGAATTCAGACGTGGCAACGACAGTGGCAACAAGATGAAGAACAAGAATGAAGTTGGTTAACATTATCCAAGTACTTACCACACACCAGGCTGTGTTTTAAATGCTCTGCATAGAGTAGTAACTTATTTAATCATCACAGTAACCCTGTGAGATAAATGATAAGTTCTTATCACTTTGTCAGAGAAGTTAGGGGACATGCCCAAGGCTGTCCAACTAATAAATGGTAGACCTGGAGTTGAAATCCAAGCAGCCTGTTTCCAGAATTTTCTCACTCCTGAACATTAGCCTACCCAGTGTGACTGCTCTACTCCCTTCCACTAAGGGCGTGCCTGGGGATGTGTCACCTCTGGGCTGGGCAGTCATGTTGTCCCACATGTCTGGAGGAGCAGAGAAAGCCAGCATGTGTGTGGGAGAGAGGGACAGGGACAGAGAGAGACAGACATTGAGAGATAGAGAGAGACAGAGACTGAGAGATAGAGATAGAGACAGAGAGATATAAAGACTGAGAGACAGAGACAGAGACTGACAGAGAGAAATTGAGAGACAGAATGACAGAGAAACAGAGAAACAGAGCGAATGAAGAAGTTAAGAACAAGCCACCTCAAAATATATCACTCCACCATAGTGACTACTCTGAGTTAAAAGGACTTGAAAAACAGCAGGTGCAAGAAGATCACTCTGACCTTCCTTCTGTTTCTTAAAAGCAGGAGATGAAGTTCCCACGTAAGAGGTGTCCTCCCTGTATCAGGACAGCAGCATTCTTATCATCAAGCTCAGGAAGTGGAGGTCCAGGGAAATCTGCGCCAACAAACCCTGTCAGACTGACCCTTGTCCTAGCCTGTTCTCCACCCACCAGCTTCCCTAGCCCAAGCGCCTCTGCCTTGTCACGTTGCCTTAGTCTAACCCAGTACCTAAGCCCTCGCCTCTAAATGTGCCTTTGGGACTTCACGTCCTTATGAAGGCCCCCATGCCACATACAACTCGTGTTGAATAAAGGTGATGCTTTTATCCTGCTGATCTGTCTCGTGTCAATTTAATTCTCAGGCCTAGCTGAAAAATCTTAAAAGAGCAGAAATAAAAGTTTGCCTCCCCTAGAAAAAGTCAGAGACAGAGAGAGAAACAGAGAGAAAGAGACAGAGTCAAAGAAAGAGAGAGAGAGGGAGACAGAAAGACAGAGACAGAGACAGAGGGAGGAGGGGTCACGTGGCACCACAGCTGGGAGGGCCCTTGTCTCCTGACCATGGGTTCCAGGCAGGCCCTGGTTTGGCCACACGCCCTGCCCCTCAACCCTAAAATCTGTGTTGTGCTGGTTGGATGCGGTTTCTGGTACTGCAAACAAGCATCCAGTGTAATCAGACCGAGAGTTGGTAAGGCATGGTGACCGAGAGTACACCAGAAATAAAGCCGGCCTGAGACGGAACTCCAGCTCCCCAGCGCCCAACTACAGGGCCCTGGACAGGCTTGGTGACTGCTAGGAGCTTCGGTTTGCCCCTCTGTAAAGAGGATGCAACCCCAGCCTCACACCGGTTCTCAGGAGACTGAGTGAAGTGAGGGGGGCCTCCTTCCTCCCCCAGGATGGGAAGTTGTCCCTCTCTCTGCACTAAGCAGGACATGGCAGGGGGAACCAGGGCTTCTGGACAACAGTCTCTGAATGTCTGAACAGGGGGGTGGTCATCACATCTGCCAGCACCCCCAGAGGGACAGCAGATGTCCAGGGGCAGGGTGGGACCCAGTGTTTGGTAACTTGAAGCCTGCATGGTTGGAAAGCTGAGTTCTTTGCCCTAAGCTGCAGCGAGTGCTAGCAGAGGCCTACAGGTGGGTATATTAGCAGGAGACCAGCCCAACCCCTCCCACACACCCCCCAGTGAGTATTTTCAGTCTGACCAAGGGCATAGCTGTGCCCACTATAAAGTTCCCCCTGGAACACAGCAGTGGGGTCGAGGCGGACCCCTAACACCCGGGCGTGTGCATGCGTGCACACACATACACGCACACATGCACACTCTCATCCCAGAGGTGGCCCTAGACCAGCAGCAGCAGCACCTGGAGATGTATTAGAAATGCAAATTCTCAGGTTCCAGACCTACCCGAGCATGAATCGAGGTGCGGGGCCCAGTACTCTGCACTTTGATAAGCCCCCAGCCGATTCTGATACAGGCTAAAGCTGAGAACCACTGATCTAGAGCAATGGAAAGTAACAGTGGCTTGTCCACTGGGAGACAGAAACTCCCAGACTCAAAAATTACAGCCAGACAAGATCTCTGACTACAAGAACAGCCCAAAGCAAACAGACAAGAAGCCGGGCCCCACGCTCTGCCTTCGCACGGCAGGAGGTGGACAGCGCGCAGGCTGGGTCAGGGCCGCACAGAGGACAGAAGCCACAGAGACTCGCAGGGGGCCTTAAGGGGTTGTCCAGTGGGCTGACCCTGGGGTAGGGTCCTCACCATCCCTACCCAGCTGTGCCAGCTGGCAGTGTCCCCTCCCCAGCAGGTAGTTCTTATTCCTAACAGCTATTCTCTTCCCACTGGCCCGTGCACAGCGGGGTGCTGGGGGTGGCTAGTGAGTCTCTCAGCCATAGGTGACCACAGTGGCCACTCCCTCCTTCAGGTCCTCTCCTGCCTTCTAGATCTCCACACTCTCCAGTGTTCTCCTGCCCTGTGGCTGCTGAGCCCTCTTCTCCCTGACCTGCTGGAGGGGCCCAGCACTCGGTACCCACCTCTGCGTCCCATCCAAGCCCGCAGCTGCAAAGAGCGCATTCACCCACCACCTTGAACCTGGAGCCCCAGCCTGGACTGCTCCCTGCACTCCAGGCCCATCTGGACGCCTGCCTCCTCCACGTCTCCTCTGGCCTGTCTCCCCAGCACGTCCACCGTTCACCATGAGCTCGCCCCCAGGGACCAAGAGCGCCTTCCACCCAGCAGCGATGACAGCTCCATCCTGCTGGTTGTCAGCCGCGACTCCTCCCCCGCTTTCACACCCTTTAGGAAATTCTGTTGGCACTGACTTCAAAGTGTGTCCAGAATCTGACCACTTCCCACCACCTCCACTGCTGTCATCTGGGCCAAGCCTGGATCACTGTCGTAGCCTGTTAATTGATTTCCTTGTTGCTACAGCAGCCAGAGGGAGCCTTTCAAAATGCCAGCCAGGTTGTGCCACTCCTCTGCCCAGAACCCCGCAATGACCTCCATTCCACTCAGAGTAGAGGCTAAAGTCCTTACAGTGGCCACCACCTGGCCCTGTCACCTCTAACAGCACCTGCCACAGCACCCACTGAGCGCCGCAGCTGCCCCAAAATCCCCCTGCTGCCTCCTTCAGGTCTCTGCCTGCCGCCTGTCTGTCTGGATGAGCCTTCCCCAGGCAGCTGGCAACAGCCCCATGCTGGGCACCCCGCTGGATCCTGCACACTTTTTTTCTCAGCAGCACTCAACACTCTCCCGCACCCCATAATAGGGGGACTCATTATGGTGACCACTGAGCATCTGCCTCCCCGCTAGACTCCAGCTGCATGGGGAAGGCTCTGCACCTGCTGTGCTCACTGACTTAACCCCAGCACCTGGAACAGTCTCAGGCATGTGGTGGGCACCCAGTAAATGTGGGATGGATGGAGGGATGGACGGATGGGGTGGTTTCTCTTCCTCTGCACCTTGTGAGGCACAGACACAGATGTGAGACGCCCCAGCCTGAGGGTGGCTCCCAGTGTGGGGGAAGAAGGCAGATCCAAGAGACTTTTTGCAGGGCAGACATGGAGCTTAGGGAACCAAACTGGCACCAAGGAAATTGATCCCCTGCGCAGGGAAAGCTGCTTGAGTTGGGATTTTTGCCACTGGCAGCTCAAACACCTTTCGTTAACAGGGCTTTAGGCAGTCATTTAAGACTTCAAGAAATCACTCTAGAGAAGTAGGAAATTAAAGGGGGGTTGGTGCTCAGGTCTGCCTGCTGCAGCAGCCTGCAGGGGTGGGGGAGCCCCCTGGGCTGGCTGACTTCCCTGCTGGCTGCACTGCAGGCTGGGCTGCTGACATAAACGACAGCCCTGGGCAGCATCCTTCCCAATCAACAATTAATGCAGGGGGCTGAAAGTAAGCCCCACCCTTGCGGTTCAGGAAGCAGGAGCCAGGAGAGGAGCTTGCCGGGCCTCTGCGAGGACACAGCTCAGCTCCCTCTTGCAGGAGGGTGTAGGCTGTGGTGCCTTCACGGAAGCTCTGGAGGAAGCTCCTGTCCTTTCATCCTATATCCCCAGGTGATGCTCCCTGACAAATGCCCCTCCACTCCACTACACTGCACGGCCTCTGTGCTGCCTCCAGCTGTTTCACTACCAGCCCCTGCTCTGCAGGACCCCCGACTACCTGTGCTTTGAGGCTCAGCTCCTGTGCCAGCCTCCAGGACATCCACACTGGTCACCCATGTGTCCAGCTGATGCCCAGTGCTATCTCCCCTCGACCAGGGCTGTGTCCCTCCCAGGATATTCATCCTCTACTTTCTTGCTACCCAAATGCCAACCATCTTTCTCCTTTTAGGGTTTTCATTCTCTGCTTCCTCCAGGAAGCCCTCTCTGATCACCAGCTCAGCCTGAGTTCTCTTTTCTCTCAGCCCTTGCAGGGTTTGGGTCTCTCTGCACTGCGTGTGTTAGAGTAAACCCTCCACATGTGCTCCTCAGACTGTTGACCGCTCTTATGCCTGCAGCTTGCGGAGGTTTGCCTGTGAGGCAGAGTAGTAATGTGACAAGAACAAAGACCTCATATCTGTGTGACTTTGGGTAATTTACTCAATATCGCTGAGTCTCAACTTGGCCGTCAAGAAAAACAGGAATAATAACACGCGCTTGTGGGGATAGCGTGAAAACTAAACGGGGAAACATATGTAAAATAACCAGCACAGTTTCGGGAATCTGATAGGCACTTGGTAAATGGAAACTAATATTGTAGTCACCATTGTAAGTGGCTTCTTTCCTCTCTGTCACAGAAACCAACATTCTAAGCATTTTCAATGGCACATGCCAACTGGTTCCTTAGATAAGTCATAAGGCATTTCAGTGTCTACAAAACTGCCTCCCTTTACAAAAATTCTAACTTTGCAGGAATGTCAAAGGGGGGACAGGAGCACTGCCACCACGGCCACCCGCCATGACATGCTTCTCTACTGAGCCTGAATCTGGCCTCAGAGTCTTTCTTAACAAGTTCTCAAAGCAGCTACTACTGAAAAATCAGCATTGGCATAAGAGAATGAAAGTGTTTGTCCTCTGTGAGTTACACTTTTATCTGAAAAGCAGTTACTGCAGACCTGGTGCCGACCGAGCTGTATGGCAGACCACGGAACTATGGTGGAGACAGAAGGAGGGTGAGGGAAAGTCAGTGACCCTGTCCACGGGTGCTCAGGTGCGGGAACAACCCCAGATCAGGATGTTCCAAGTGAAGAGTGGATGCCCGGGGTCCCAGCCAGGCTGGGGAGGTTCTGAGACCTGGAGAATGAGCAGGAGCCCCTGCCTGTCTGCCCACCCTTGCCCAAGTCCTCGATGCCCCTGGGGCCCACCCCAACCAGTGGTGGACAGGACCAGTAAGTGTTCCAGTGCCTGGACCCTCAGGGCACAATCCCATTGCCCCCAGGGGTGAACTCAAAGTCCTACCTGATATTGGCTTTGTCTCCCAACCCGTCTCCCTCTACCCTATTCTGGCTCTCCTGCTTCCCTTTGGGATTATCTCACAAATAAACTCCCTGCACCCAAGTGCTTGCCTCAGAGTCTGTTCTCAGGGGTGCCGAGCAGGGCAGCATGGTGCTCCATAGCGTGGCTCTACTCGTGGGGGTCTGGAGGAGGGACAAGGGTGAGTGGTCTGCGGGGTGCCCCTCCAGGAAAAAGAGGGTCCTGGGTAGGGAGAGGTAGGGAGGGACTCCCAGGGCCAACAAAGGGGTTCTGAAGACCTATGAGGGTGGACCCTTGGATTGGGCTGCCTCAGCCCCCTTTCAGCACAAAGCTGGGGCTGGATGCAGGGACCCTGAAGGAGCTGCTATAGAGAGCAGGTTGAGGGTAGGAAGCAGGTGGTAGAGGGGGTCCAAGCAGAGCAGGCCTCAGTGAGAACCAGAGCAGCTGCTTGGTCCTGGGGCCCACTGGATGTCACCCCAGGCTGGGGGCCTAATGACCTAGGGGACATTTTGCCAGACCCCATCTGCAGGGGCAGCTTCCAGCTCGCATCAGGGCTGCTTTGCTATCTGTATAGGCCACACTCTGTCCAAAGGGGCTTTCTGAAGGGTGAGGGGTAAGGGTGGGCACCCTCCTGCCCAGCATCTGCCGGGCAAAAAGGGACCTTCCTCACCCTCCACGTGAGGGCACCTGGCCCTAATTCACAGAGTGGCAGGTGTGCACAGGCAGAGGCTCTGACCACCCTCTGACAGCCCTCTGGAGAGGACTCCAGAGGGGAAGATCCCAGGAGCAGAGGCCTGGTTCTCAGCCCTCTCCAGAATCCACTGCCAGCCTCAGGCCTGGGGAAAGTGCTGGAAGGGAGTTTAGTTGTCCAGGGAGAGCGTGCTCCAGGACAGCTCTGCTCTCTACCCCTCTTTCCCAGCCAGCACGTGGGCTCCTTTTTTGGCGGCGCCACAGGGGGCTTGACACAGAGCAGGCGCTTCTGGTCCAAGCCAGCGCCTCAAGACCTGCACGTCCACCTTCGCAAAGGGAAACCCAAGCCTCTGTTCTTCCGCGGCCAGAGCGCGTCCTGGCCCTCCCACACTGCGCCCGCCAGCGCTCCCCGCCAGCCTCCCCTCTTGCTCTGCATCCTCAGAGGGCCGCCCTTCCCCCTGCACCCGCCCCAGGGGACTCAGGCGGGCGCCGTGGCCCTGCTCCCCCTCTGCACTTCGTAGCATGCAATGGGTGGGTCATTCTTGGGCGCCACCCTTTTATGGAAACACATCCAATAGTTAAGGGATGGCAGTTCCCATGGAGTTTCAGCACTACAGCCCCCTTGTGATAGATTTAATGCAAAAAAAAAAAAAAGATAAACAGAATGTCAAAATCTTAATGAAAGACAGGATCCATATTATTGACTTTTCTTTTTGCCTCTGGCTGCAATATGACTCCAAGATGATCCTGTCCTTATTTAAAATTTTGATATTTTGCTCACCATGGAAATTTTGCATTAACTATTATTTTTTAAGATATTGCATTAATATAGGATACATCTCAACGACTGAGTTTTGAGGTGCCTCTTAAAATTTTGCCCCCAGGAGAGCACCTCGCTCCCCTCACCCTATCCCTGCCCTGCCCCGGAGCCGCCCTAGTGGACCACTGGCCTTCTCATGGAGGGTGGCTCCCAACCAAGCCCTTCCCTGCTGAGTCTCACTGTGCAAGAAGCATGACAGATCAACCTGAGCTTGGCTGATGACCAAGCATGACAGATCAACCTGAGCTTCATCATCACAAGGTGATGACAAAGACAGCCTTGGGAGAGATCACCAGGGAGGAAGAGAGACCAAGACAGAAAAAGAGACTGACAAAAACAGAGGCACAGAGGCAGAAAGAGAGAAGTGGAGAAGACCAAAACCTCTTTTAGAATTTGTCTAGTAGCTTTCCTGGTCTTTACTAGAACCCCTCCCCCAACCCCCCAAAAAAGATTAAAGAGAACAAAATGAACCAGGGCCAACCTGGTGAATGTGGGGCTTATGCAATCTCCCCACGTGCTGACACAGCCTTTGTCCCTGATCTGAAGGTTTCCCTTCAAAGAGCTAATATTTGCAATCTGCCAGACACAGTAGCAGGACCATAGTGTGTAATTTAGTAGCTTCTAAAAACAAACCCACTGTTTGTCTTGGATTATCTAAGGAGTTGAAATAATCTCCATGAGGACCAAAAGCACATCTCCATTTACAAAGGTGTTCTTCATCCCCTGTGGGGTGCACAGTGGCCCTGTTCCCTTCACCCAGGTGATGACCTGTGAGAGCAAAGGCCAAGGTATACCGGAAGATGGCCCCCCATACGCAGGGTGACTCTCTGTGTGATTATGAATAGCATACCCTGTTCCTCTCAAAACTGGCTCAGTTTGGACAGTAAACTGTGTGATCACCTTATCCATACATCATGGCTGAATGAGTTCTTTGAGCCTCAAAGCAATCCCTTGGGGCAGACAGAACAGGTGAGACTGTCTCTATTTTATAGATGAAGAAACTGAGGGTCAGGGAGGTTATAATCCCGCCCAAGTTTCTAGAACTACTATATGGAGGAGCCAGGATTTGAAGATGATCTACCAGGCCATGCAACTGCTACCCAGGTTCAAGAACAATTTGAAGACAGTAGACTTCAAAACCAAGTCACACTCTCACCAATAGCACATAGGGCCCCTGGGCTTTGCAAACCAGGAACAGGAGGCAATTGGCAGCTAAATGAGCCAGTTTAGTTTGTTAAAACCCAATGTTCTCACTCATGGTGTTCTCCCGCGTTTTCCAAGTGGTAGATTCGTGATAATCAGCCAGGACAAACCCTCTCCTCTACTGAAGTCTATGTCCCCCCAAGGCTGGTGCTACATAACCCTTTCCCCAGGCAAGCCCATTCTCTGTTGAACTAGAGTCAGAGCAGAGAATGGGACAAGGCAGGAGAGGTGCGGGTGTCAGCCCATGTAAGGTTTTTAATTCCAACAACAATAACTGCTGAAGAACCGTAAGCAGAGGGGTGGTACAAGGAGATCCAAGTTTTTGGAAGGCGGCAGGGGACTGAAGTGAGGCAGGAGCGTACACAGTCTGGTAACAGAGGTGAAACTGACCAGACTTGGTTAGGCTTGGCTCTGGGAGGGAAGCGGAGGAGGAAGGGGGTTAAAATGACTTCTAATATCTACGTGGAAAATGATGCCTTTCACTGAAGGAGGAGAAGGTTTGGGGGGCCTCAAGCCATGCATTTCGTCTGGATGGCAGGCCAAATCAGAGGTGCCTTTGAGAAATCCGTGGCAGCAGCCATGTAAGCAGCTGGATACTTCCATTTAAAGCTCAGAGGAGAGGTCTGGGCTGTAGATGAAAAGAAATGGTGCATCATCTGCATAGACATGGTCATTGCATTTCACAACAGCACCCAGGTGCAGGGTCACTCAAGGCTACCTCTTCAGCAGGAGCTGGGGATGGTGGATGGAGTCCGGCTCATTCCTTTGGCCAAAATACAGCTGACCCAGGGAATTGCAACACTGCTTGGAAGTTAAAAAGGGATTTACCCAAGGAAAAAAGCACTCTTCAAATACTCCATTCCCTTCTCTGTGCTCAGACCAATTAGTACCTCTTGGCGACACCACCCACCACCCTGCCAGCTCCCCCAGCAGCCCAGACCTTGCCACCCTTAGTTAATCTCCTCTTGGAAATTCCTCCAGTGGGCTTTTGTTTTCAAAGGCCTGCAGTGAGCCTGGGGGACAGAGGAAGCGGTGAAGGAAACAAGCTGTCTCTCTGTAGTAGAGACGCCTCCATCAAGCCTCCAGGACCAGCCCCAGCTGCTGTGGGGTTGACTGCACCAGCTCAGTTAATCCTCACTACGCCCATTTGACAAACAAGAAGTCAAGGAACCTTGCTGGTGACACAGTGGAACACTGTCTCTGAAAGGAGACAGCACGAGTGAGTCACCGGGGAATGGCCCAGCACAGCCAGTCTGCGGGGAAGTACAAAATGCTCAAATTTAGAACTTTGGCTTTAGTTTCACTTTCAAAAGGAATTTTTTCACTTTCATTTTCGAAGGGAATTTTTTAGAATTCTTACTCATAAATGTTGTAAGCACTTCATCCAGGGATACAGGGCCCTTGTTACCCACAGATGCTGGCCCAAAAAAAAAAAAAAAAAAACTTCACTGAAAGTACACCTGTTTAAAGCAGGAACTAAAATTCATAGCAAACAATAGGGAGAAAAGCTTATACTTAGACTTATTAAAAAAATAAAACTAAAAGTTATAAAAACAATGCTATTTTATCTTACATTAAATAAAACAGTTTATAATTATAATGACTCTTGACTTCTGTTTTGAGGTTTTTTAAAATTATGAAAAACTCCAAGCAAAACAGAAGAGAATGAACCGCCATATATCCACTATCTAGATTTCATAATTGTTAAAATTTTTTTATATTTACTTTTTTTGGCTAAAGTATCTTAAAGTAAATTGTAGGTATTATGACTTTTCAATGTGAATCTTTTAAAAAATGACATTTACCTACAAAAACACCAAGGAAATCTGCTGATTCCAGATCTAGCGCCAAAAAAAATGTACAAAATGAGACTGAGTCATCTTATTGTGCCAGAAAGCAAGGGAGCGATCAAAGACTGATGAGGTCCTGTTAAAGTGATACAGGATTAGCATTAATCTGGGGCGGGGGGAGGCAGAGATAACAGGGAGGGTCCCTTCACCAGCAGGGCAGGCTTCTGTGGGGACAACATGAGGGTGGGGTTTAAATCTCAGCCCTGTGGGCAGAGCCTCGTGTAGGGGATGATAGAGCAGGAGTGAGGATGCAAGAACCTAAGTATCTCATGACCCTCACCATCCGAGGCCCTCCCAGGAGACGGCGACAAGGAAGCGCCGTCTACAGCAAGGAACAGCAGCTGGCGTCAGAGACGCAGTTTGGGAAGAGCAGGTACCCAGCCCACGTGGAGCGGGGTCCTCAACCTGCAGGAGCACCAAGTGCAGGTGCGGCGCAAGAACCCGGCGGGATGCTCTGACCGTGGCAACAGCAATCAGCGCAGCGCTCAGCAGGCGGCCAGGCCAGCAGCGCGGAGCCCAGGATGCACCCGGCGCACTGTCCGAGTCCTGCGGGCCGTCCTCCCGCGGGTTCCAGCGTTCTGCAGACCCCTTCCGTGCAGCCCCCTGCTGTGCAACCCTTGGGAATCTTCCCGGCAGCAGAACCCACTGCCTCCAGCCCCGGCCAGGCCCGGGGGTCCCTGCCCAGGGCGGCCAGCAGCGCGCCCCAGCCGGGGCTGGGCACCCCTCCGCCTGAGACCCTCATCAGACCCTGTCTCATTCAGTGACCTTGCAGGGACCCTCCCACCCCAAGACCCCTTCGGGCGCCCTTCGTCTCCCCCACGAAGGGTACCAAGCAGGGGCTGGCCTTTTGCAGGGAAGGACTCCCCACGAGGACGTTTACTGAATCCGGAGGAGAGTGACCCTGCCGGTCCCGCGGGAGCCAGAGGGGACCGACGTGCGCCCGCGGGTGCCTGGTGCAGTGGCTGGGCGGCCTTCACCGCTGGTTACCCTTCCACAGCGCGAATGCACCCGGTTTACCATCCAACCCGCTGGTGGTGGCGTTTGTTTTTACTGTGCCGCCACCGTAAGTGGCTCTCCAAGAGCGTCCCCTTCTCATCATCTGTGCCCTGCGTGCGCGCCCATTTAGGATTGTGAGACTGTTTTAACCTTTGCTGATCTGCCGACACTCTGGCTTCTTGTGGTTTTAATGTTCATTCTCTGAAGATAGGTTGAACAGTGCTCACGTATTGGTAGGGTATTAGAAATCTTCGTGTAAAGTATCTGTTCACCTTTTTTGCCCATTTTTCTTGATTCATTTGAATTGATTCTCATACTTTCTTGGAAACTAATGTGCTGCAAACATTTTTCCCATTTATGTTGTTTATTCATTAGTAGAATTTGTTGATTTCCATGTTGTCTATTTCAGTAGTTCTTAAATTATCTGTGGTGATGAACCAATTTTGGTTTTTCCATTTGTTTGTTTTTCATTTCAATCAGTGGCAGACTGGTATGTTCAAAAATTAAATAAAATTGTTTTAAAAATTTTAATGACATTCAAAAACTAAGCTCCATTTTCTAGTCACTAGATTAAACAAACATAACATACACTGTCAAGTTGACATAAAAGTTTCTAAAAGGTGACTTTCAATGTGTGTACTTGCCCAGTCACAAACTGGACACAGAGTTTACAGAGGATACCAGTCTGAAGTCTTCCACGTACTTCTTTGAAAGTAGCTCAATTTGTCTTATTCTTCCCCTCTAGGGTTAATACTTTTTTTCTTTCTTGTTTAAAAAATATATTAACCTCATAAGTTCATGAAGATATTTTGTTTTATTCTCTAAAATTTGTATAGCTTTACCTTCCATCTTTAGGTCTTTAATACATCTAGAATACATTGTGTATGGTATGAGGTAAGGATTCAAATTCATTTTTTTCTCATGGATTTCTAATTGTCAATTTATTGAGAAGTTTGTAATTTATGTTGCCATAAATTAGGGGTCTATTAATGTATGGGTCTGTATCAAAAGGCTATATTTTGGGTCAATGGTTTACTTATCTGCCCTTGCACCAATAACATGCTGCCTTAATTCCTATAGCTTTAAAATAGGTCTTGATTTCTGTTAGCTCAAGTCCTCTCACCTTGTTCTTTTTAAAGAGTGGCTTGGCTTGGTCCTTTGCATTTCCATATAAACTTTTGAATGCGTTGGTCAAGTTCTACCAAGAATCTTGCTGGAATTTTAATTGGAATTGCATTAGCTCTATAAATGTGTTTGGGAAAATGACAATGCTGAGCCTTCCAATTCATGGACATCATTTATCTCTCCATTTTTTTTAGGTCTTTTGAATGTCTCTCCATAAAATGTTATAATCTTAACATATACATATGAGCTAATTTGATAATGGGACCATTTGAGCACTAAAAAGTCAAGTAATTGAAATGGAATGAAACACAACAAATATATAAAACTCCATGAGTTCTTAGTAACATTTTTAAAACTCTTTGGTCATCACTGGAATTTGTTAGGACATCAATTCATTATTCCGAAAACTGATAGATAAAGGGACAAAATCAAGCACTCGTTCTGCCTTTCTCTTCCAAACTATATTTCAGAGGAAACAAAGAGTTAAAGAGGTGAAATTTTGATGAAGAACTTTACAATGGAGGGAACAGGTGGGCCCCCACCTGAACCTACTGATCACTCTTAGCATCACTAAAAGTAGAACAGATATAGTGAGGGACCCAGTAGGAAGTCACAGCACCACCTATGAAGTATTCTTGCCTTAAAAAGTGGACTTGAATCTAATCAAGTCACTGGATCCAACCACTAGTTTATAGTGTGATGGAAAATGGAAATTCACTAAAAACCTGTTACCCTGAGATGAGAAGCTACAGCCCTGTTTATGTTAATTGCTCATCTGCTTCTGTAAGCCTGCTTGTCACCTTGTGAAACTGACTAATGCCTGCAGCTCATGCTCCCATAAACAGCTCCCCTTGTAGCAGCTACCTTGTAAGTTACAGTGACTTCCGTATGTGTGCACCTCCTGGTATAAGCCGCTCTGTACCCCCCCACCTTGCTCTTGAAGTATAAAAGACAAGTCCCCCTGACCGGGGGTGCTCAGAATTTGGCGGAGGATCCCCTCTGAGCCCGCCTGCGTTAATAAACCTGATCTCTCTGCATCCTCGTGTACCTCTCGGTGTTTCTCTCTGCAATATGACTCCGGTTTTGCTGTTACAATAGCAAATACAAGGGACAGAAGAACAAGTTTAAAAAGCCCTCTAGGCAGCAATCACCCGATCCAGGGTACAGGACATTCTACAGATCCAATGAAATAGTTTCTCCAGCAAATCAATCGCATTTGCAAGTAACAGTAATAAAAATAAAAAAAAAGAACAAAGGATATTTAAGACACACCCAAATACGACATGTATTTCTTGTTTGGATCCTGACTGAGGCTAATCAACTCTAAAAGACATTTTGGGGAATTTGATCATGAACTATGTACTTAGGTGATATCAAGGAATTGTGGTTTAATTTTGATAGGTGTCATAATATATGGTATTTGTGTTTTTATATAAAATGCTCTAGTTAGTTAGAGATACATATTGTAGTATTTAGAGGTAAAATGACATGCTGTCTTGGATTTACTTGTAAGACTCTGGTTTAAAATAAAAATAATGTAAAAGAAGGGGTAGTTCAAAAAGGATGGCAAATTTTTTATAATTATTGAAGTTGGGGGATGGGTACATGAGCTTCTTCATTACATTATCCTTTCTTGTGTATGTTTAAAATTTGCCATATTAAAAACCCTTTTGTTTTTTTTTAAATCAAAAACAATCTATACATTCAAAAGACAGATAAGGAACTAAGACAACTATTTGCAATTTTATGATAGTCAAAAGGTTAATATGCATTCTACATAAATAGTTCTCATGAAATGAGAACATACAAGGGGACACTAATAGAAAGATGGGTTAAGGACTTGAAAAGGCAGTTTGCCAAATTACAAATGGCTAATAAACTTACAAAAATTAGAGAGTTGCTAATTACTAAAGGAACCAAATTAAAGGAGTGATGAAGTATTATTTTTAGATCATTTCAGTGTAATGAGAAATAAGCACTCATACACTCCCGGCTGTATTATAAATTGTATAAATTTTCTGGTGGATAATTTGGCAACATGTATCAAAAACCTTGGAAAATGTGTGCCCTGGGCTCCTTGGAGAAACGCTGGTTCTAGGACTGGGGCAAGAAATACATAAGTTCAGCCTGGAGCATCTTGCAGTGCCAGAAAGTATGAAAGTGCTGGGGGGGGAAGCCCACCATAAGGGGGTGTCAAGGGACACAGGAGCCAGTGGAAGGAGCTCAGCTCCCATTAACAAAAGCTGGAACAATTTGAGCAACAAAATAAAACAGCATTGAATTCTAACCCAGAGTATAAAATCAATAGCCCTGAGTCTATTCTGATATAAATGAACAGTTGAATAAATAAATAAATGGGGAGAACAGCCAAACCTCCCATGCAGACACATTCCAAATAACTTGTGCAATGCTTCTCCCTTGAGAAGATGGAGCCTAACTCCCCGCCCCTTAAGTGTGGGCTGTTCATAGCGACTTCCTTCCAGAGAGCACAGTATGGAAAGAGGTGGGGGGAAAGAAACTTTAAACACCACCTCAGCCAGGTGATCAAGGTCAAGACCAACAGTGAAAAGTCATGTTGATAGCATGTACCCTTGATGTAATATGGTGAAAATGTCATTTTACCTCTGTGGTTTTCAACCTCAAAACACAAAACCCCAGTCTAATTGTGAGAAAAACATCAGACAAATCCCAGTTGAGGAACATTCTGCAAAAAACCTAACCCCTCAACACTGTCAAGGTCATGAAAAGCAAGAAAAGTCAGAGAAACTATCACAGCCCAGAGGAGGCGAAGGGGCCATGACGACCGTCATGTGGTGTCCTAGGTGGGATCCGGGGACAGAAAAAGGACATTAAGAAAATCTGAATGAAGTATGAACTTCAGTTAATAATAATGTATCAATATGTGTTCATTAATTGTAACCATTGTGCCCTACCTAATGTAAGATGTTAGTAATAGGGGAAAGTGGGTGCAGGATACATGGGAACTCTCTGTACTATCTTCATAATTTATCTATAGACCTGGAACTGTCCTAAAATAAAATGTTTGTTTTTTTTAAATGCATGCCCTTTGATCCAGAAATTCCATTTTGGGAAATTTACCCTGAGGAAATAAATGAGGATATAAACAGAGAATAAGTTACAGATAGGAAGTTTGTAACAGTTCAAACTCGAAACCTCCTAAGAGTCAACAACAGATGAGAGCAGTGAATGAGGACAGAGCCAAGGAAGACGATCAGTCTTAAGAAAGGGGTTTCAGATGTGCATGTAGCTGATATTCACTATGCTTAATTTTAACTGCAAAATAATAGGTAGTGTTAATCCATATTTGAAAATATATAGTAAAATACAGATAAATAGAAAGACCTCAAAGAATATATACAAGGTATTAACTGAGGTTGTCTTCATTTGGGGCATGTTTTGATTTCTCTGTAACCAGCAAGATGAAACCTTCAGGACGGAAATAGACAAGCCAAGCTGAACTGGTGGGAGGCAACTCACATCCATTCCCATGGGTCAGGGCTGGAGCTTGATTGTCACTGCCTGTGCCGTATCAGTTGTTAAGAACATTTAAAATCTCTTCTGCAATATGAAAAAAAGTATACTCATTTTTAAAAATCATTATAGTATTCAATTCTGTGCAAACTCCCCCAACACATTCAAGATAAAATTTTATTTGTGAACATTCCATGCAACTGTCCAGAAAAACTGGGGGAATGGAGGGACAACTGCACATCCCTGCAGAGAGCCAGGAAGCCTGTGTTCTCAGGGACGTCCCCTTCACGTCCACTCCTCCTTGACCCCACCCTCACCAACACTTTCAGTCTCTTTCCCCAGGAAGAAAAATGCCACCACCAAGGAGCCAGGGACTAGCCCACTCTGGACAACACCCAGAGCCCAGCACCTTCCCGTCTAAAAAATTGCTAACCAGCTGGCCACTGGCCTCCACCCTGTGGCAGATGCACTTCCTACATCCTTCCCACAGGAAAAAGACTTTGCAATGGGAAAAAAGACAACAGAGAATCCTTTCAATGGAATTCTGGCTGTTGTCCAGTGGACCCTCCAGGAGTTGTCTGATTCTGTGGAGTTGCTCACCTTGCCTGTCTGTAGCTGGGCCACTGGCAACTCTGTAGAGACAGAAGTTAATTCGTGGTGCAGGGCTGCTGGTGAGGCAGATGTTTTCTGTCCATGGTGATGCAAAAGGTGTTCAGAGCGATGCAAATGGGTTTGTGGAATGAAGAGTACAAATACTTGAACTGACCCTCTCGCTAATTAACAGTTAAACAAAATCTTTGACATATATTCATTTTATATTTATATGAGAGTCATGATTCTACCTTTTTAAAAATGACCCTTCGACGGTTTTAGAGGCCTACTGAGATACCCGGTGGATTTGCCTGCCAGCGCCAGGTGAACCACATGGCCGCCGCAGGGCACTGCATGTGCTGCTGGCACGCAGACCCATCCTTTCTTGGTTCCCAGAGTGAGTTTCGAGCAGCAACAGAACTTTAATTTTATTCACTCTGCTTCTCTAGTTTTATTTTTCTAATTTTTACTGAATTTGTGTTTGTGTTTTCATTTCTGATTCATGCCTGACTGATAAGTTATTTCCTGTTCTTAACAAAAATGATTGATAATTTGGTTTTATCACCTGCCATTTAGTAATCTCTGCAGATGGATGACAGAGATCTAATCACTTTCCGATGAGAGACAACAGAAAATCGAGTTTGTTGGTCCTTTCTCATTTGTTTGTTTGTTTTGAGCTGAAGCCAATTAAGAATTTAGTGCCCACTGGGAAGAACAGCCCTTTGAGACTTGGGATTGGTAGAAGACTGTGTTTCTGGGTTTACTTTTGGCCTGTGGCTGAAGTTGCAGGACTGAAGCCAAAGTCTATGTGTCTGTGATCCATGTGTCTTTGAGTGCATAACTGAAGAAAGCCTTGATCACTTAGTGTGTGTGTGAAATATATTAATATATTAGATTATCATGTCTCCTAAATCAAAGGAGCTCTGTCCTGATTAGTTTATAGAAAAAAATGAGCACTTACATAAATCTAATATTTCTAACTTCTGATACTTTCAATGTATTAGGATTTTAAAAAATCATTCATACAGAAACTGCTAACTTAGAAACATTTCATAAATCCAAGTTCACATAATTAAGGTAAATCTTTAGCAAATCAGATTAGCTTAATAATTTTGGTTTTTTAAAAAACAGGTAGGTCTTTTCTTTGATTTATCAGTGTTAAGTATAATACAAATGCATATTTTATTTTATTTTGATCTCTCATGAAGAAAATAGTCTGGACTTCCTAAATAGTTTGTTGATCAAAAAGTTAAAATTATTCTAATATAATGTTACTATTATGAAAACAGAAAATTGGTATTACTCTAAGTTGAATCATTATTCAGACACATTTATCACATCAACCTATATTTTATAATATATCAGATTACATAAATTTCCAAGATCTTTAGATGATTTAGAACCTGGAACAGACATTGAATGGAGCTTATTAGTGGATAATCATTGGATACCTAGGTAAATTTCTAAGTAAGATACATACTAAAACAAATTACTAAGCATAATTTTAAGCTTATATACTTTTGTTTCTTATTTTTATATGCTACAGAAAGGTTATATCTTTGGGTAGTGTTGATAAGTGTGTTCATGTTTGCCACTTTAAGGAGTAAGAGGCATGTGTGAACATAGAAATGTGTGGGTGTGTATTCATACACCTTGCTAGTCTGCAGAAATGCTTACTTGGGTAGTTCTCAAGTTTCTGCCCACCTACCAGTTTTTTCTGTGAAATAGAAGTTGGTTACTGTGGACAAAAGTTATCATTACTATAGGTGGTTGATCCTATACACCTTTGGTCCCCAACCCTGGGCCACAGACGTACTGGTCCATGGCCTGTTAGGAACCCGGCCACACAGCAGGAGGTGAGCAGAGGGCAGGCAAGCAAATGAAGCTTCATCTGTATTTATAGCCGCTCCCCATCACTTGCATCACCACATAAGCTCCGCCTCCTGTCAGATCAGCGGTGGCATTAGATTCTCATAGGAGCACGAACCCTACTGTAAACTGTGCATTCGAGGAATCTAGTTTTCATGCTCCTTATGAGCATCTAATGACTTATGATATGAGGTGGAGCTGAGGCAGTGATGCTAACACTTGGGGAGCAACTGCAAATACAAATTATCATTAGCAGAGAGGTTTGACTGCACAATAAATGTAATGCATTTGAATCATCCCAAAATCCTCTCCTCCTCCCCGACCCTGGTCCGTGGAAAAATTGTGTTCCTTAAAACCGGTCCCTGGTGCCAAAAAGATTGGGGACAGTTGCTATACACAAAGCAATAGTGACAAAGAAATACAACTGTGTGTGCTTTTGTTTTGTGAGGCAATAAAGAGTAGTTTTATTCCAGAATATGAAAGAGTGCAGTGAAAAACCAAAAAAGTGAATTTTGTTTGTCTCGGTTTATAATACCTGATTGTGAAAAGAAACCAAGAAATATGTTAAAATCTTGCCAAATTCACTCACTTTTGATGGGCTTGCTGCCTTGACTTACTGATTACTGCCTTCATCTACAGTATGAAAGGCTATTTTTTCTTCCCATATAGTCTGCCTGGACAGCAAATAATCTGTGTCTTACCAGAAAAATTTCTGCACTTTATGCTGACTTTATTATGTCCTTAGTTATTAAAAAGTAAAATACATACAAAATCTCACTTGTGAAAGAGATGAAGTTCTTCAAATTCACATCACCTTCTAGTTTACTTTAAAATTTGTTTTTATTACTATTAATAAGAGAGTGAGCAAGAACTGTTTCTTGAACACCCAGAATGCTCTCTGAATCAAGTGCCAAAACCTTCTCTGACAACACTTTTGATTTTTCCTTCCTGAGATCAGATCCTAAGTATAGAAACAGCAAATAAACCTTATCTTTAACTAAAACATTCTCTGCAACTTCCCAGAGGGCCCCTGGAAATTCACAAAGGTTTGTTCTTTCACCTTATGAAACAAGAGTGAGAGATACTGGAGGTAATTATGTTTGTTATTCCTTAATCAGCATCCAAAGAGATGCTCAGCCTTCCCTAGGTTAAGTTTGTGTCAATAAACTGTCACCAGTATAAATATTTCAGATGCTGCACACTTCAAGGGAAGGCCCTGAAGGTTTGTCAGTGCCCTTGCCCGCCATTGTATGTTTCACCCTTAGGGAAACACTGATCAAAACTCTCATGAAATAGTTATTTCCCAACAGAGAATTTTACTCTCCTGCACTTTTGTATTATTGGTTGCTGTAATAAATTAACCACAGTTTTTGTCATCTACAAATAGCTTTTCATTTACTCTCATGTGCGTCTGGAAGCTCTGCTGTGAGCTACAGGCCGATGCTGTGTCTGCCACAAAGGGCATCCTCAGGGGCTCACGATGAGGACTGTGCAGGGATCCTGAGCTGCTGACCCATCAATGAATCGCCTCTTGGGGACAGACTCCTGAGCTGGCCTCACTCAGGCCACTTTCAGTCCATCCATCAGATGGGGTCGTGGTTTCTAGGCCTGTAAGTTCAGAGCAGAACCTTCCTAAAAGTAGACTGCTGACCAGGCTCCAGAGAATAGGAATTGATTACATAGGATTGAATGAGGCAATATTACTATGATTTTTTTTTTTTTTTTTTTGAAACAGAGTCTTGCTCCGTCACCTGGGCTAGAGTGCATTGGTGCTATCATAGTTCACTGCAACCTCAAATTCCTGGGCTCAAGCAATCCTCCTGCCTCAGCCTCCCAAGTAGCTGGGACTACAGGCTCTCACCTCCATGCCCGGCTAACTTTTTCTATTGTTAGTAGAGACGGGGTCTCGCTCTTGCTCAGGCTGGTCTTAAACTCATGAGCTCAAGCGATCCTCCCACCTCAGCCCCCAGAGTGCTAGGATTACAGGCGCCTGGCAATATTATTATGGTTATTTTTTAGAATATTGTTGATGTTGCTTTAGTGTTCTTTTATTTATAGATCTGGAAGGAAGGCTTTTCTCTTTCCTCTTAACCTACAATTTAATAGACTTTGCTTTTGTGACTTGAAAGGAAACATTTTAAAATAGTATGTGATTCTCACTGACGCCCCAGAATTCAGAAAATTACTTAATTTTCTTAACTTTGCATAGAAATATAGTTATTTTCACAGGTTCAGTGAGGAACTTTTCTCCTTTTTACTAGGATAAAATTGCATTTGCACAATAAGGGTCATATTTGGAATGTTATACTTGGAAATGATTCTTTTTTTAATCGGGTATGATAAGCCACTTTATATATGGAATCAATGCCACAAAGCCCTCACAGAACATGCTGGCTCCCTGAGTCCCAGCCTCACAAGTGGTGGGGAAGGTAGCTTCCTGCAGGTCAGGAGCATCACCCAATTTGGGAGACTTTGAGAAGAAAGGAAGTCATCCAAAGTTATAGGTACACAGGTGAGATCTGATGGCAACAGCTCCTTAAGCTCGGTTTCCTAATAGATAAAAAAAGTTTTGTAGAAATCCCAGCTAAGATTCCATATACAAATGTCCAGAGAGAAGCTAATTCCAGGGCCTTGGCCGTTGCTCAATGCAGCACAGGCCTTTTAGATTTGAAAGCTAACTCAAGGAGGCCTGCAAAGGCATGAACATTCTTGCTGCACCTATGTAAATAATCAGACCTGCCATTTTGTGATCAAGAATAGGTTTTGGAGATTACAATGATCCTGCGGGAGGGAGAAAAGTACTGTTCAATTGTGAGAGGGTTTAAATGGGCAAAAAAATCACCGAGCATCCTTTTGATGGAATTCTGGGTGTCGTCTAGAGCACCCTCAGGGATCGTCTGATTCTCCGGGGATGCGTGCCTTTGATTGTCCGGGGCAGAGCTGTTCTGAGGTTCTGTGGAGACGGTGTCAGTTTGTGCAAGGCTGCTGGAGACGCCCGTGTTTCCTGTCCCTAGCGATGCATATAATTCCTGTCCAAGGCAACACACAGGAATCTTGTGCAGTAGAAAATATAAACCTCTGTAAATCCAGTTCTTATTTAAACTGCCTGTGGCATTAGGTTCCTCATTAATTAGTTAAATAAAATGTGTAGCTTTTCTATTTGTATGAGATGTATGTATATATGCATGTATGATTTTTACCTTTTTTTAAATTGCCCTGTGATACTCCTTAATTCACACACAGCCCCTTCCTCCATGCTGTGAAGGTTTCCATTCTTGCCCACCCGCTCCTAGGACACGCGCCAGGCAGGGCTGGGGAGGTGACCTTTCTCCCTCCTCTCGCTGTGGGCCCCAGCATGGAAGTCAGCCTCTGCTTGATTTCCTCAAAGCAGCATTGACACACCCACGGTTTAGGGTTAGAGGTGGGATTTTCAGCCCAGCACAGAACTAGAACCAGCTTAAAATTGAGTACTAGTCTTTAGTGTCCTACAGACTCTCCGGGCATTTGCTGCCAGATTTTTCGAGGCTTCGTCCTTCTTCAGGCCCGACTGGCAGCCATCTCCTCAGCCCCCTCTGCCCCCACATGCCCCTCCCATTCTCTCTCCGCCCTTCCCCTTTGGGGGTCCCCACAGGTGGAGGCTGAATTGCTGTTTCTTTTTCATGCAGAGCAATTCCCCTCTTAAGCTTCTCCCACCCGGGCCATGGTCGGGGATTATCTTTCAGAACCAAACACTCTCTCTAAGATATTTTTTTCCTAACAAATGACCTGGTGACTCCATTTGAGGAATATTTTGCCCAGTCCTGGTGACTCCATTAAAGAAATATTTGCCCAGTCCAATCTGTTCCAACTTCCAACTGTAGGCAACTTTTCAAATAGAAATTTTCTTCTTATTACACAAAAATCAAATTCCCTGACAGAAGAAGACAATTTGTCAGAACAGAATACATCCAAATAACGTTGCCGCTGGCGGCCTGAAGAAGTCTCCTGGAGAGGAAATTCTAGCATGTGCTGAGCAACCTCGGCCTTTTGTTAGAATAAGGACACACACACAACACACCGCTTTGAAAGATAAATGTTCATTTGGATGGATGCTTTCTGTTGGCTCAAAAAATTATGGACACACATCTTAAAATGTGAGATTCCTGCTGTGGGACCTCATGGTCTCTCATAAAATTCTTGTGAACAAAATAGAGAAAGATTAGTAGATTGCATGACAGAAGAAGGGATCAAAATTGGAAAAACCAGCATTCCGAAAGAGAACATCTGCTAGAGCGAGAGTCTATGGTGGTGTGCCCCAGGGCCCTGCAGGTGGAGCGTAACAACGTGACACAACACATCACGTCATCACAACTCCACATGTAAAAGTGGAGAAGCTGGGTTTGAGGCCTTGCAGTGGGGACTGGAGATCATGCAGCAGGTTCTCCTGTCCCTCCGTCTGTGCACTACCCTGGGGCTCAGTCCGGATGATGGGCTTGGCCCACATTAGGACACAGGCTGAGATGGAAGCCAGCTGCGGCCGACTCAGAGTGTACAGAGAGCCAAAAGGGCTCAACAGTGGTTCGGCTCTAACCAGGTGCAGCATGGCCAGGAGAAATGCCAGAGCCTGCCCTTGAGTTTTTAAAAACTACAGTCCAAACACGTAAAAACAAAAAGATCGCTGGGTTGGGGTGAGGAGATTATAACTCATTTTTTTCCAGTTTTGAGCAAACAATGGCCCATGGCTTCCACAGTACGAAGTGGGTGGCCATGTGGCAGGGGCCTGAGCACAGCTGGTCGAGCACTGCGTCCGCTCACTGAGCGTCTCTGGGCCTAGGTCCTGGGCTGGGGCCATGGGGCTGCACAGGAGTCAGCATCCAGGCAGGGGTCAGAGGAGTGGGCAGCTGGACACACAGACACACTCAGTGCTACGAGTGCCCCGACTGACATGTGACAGATGGGGGAGCGCCAAGAGCGGGCAGCCAGCCCTGGGGATGGCACACAGGGCCTGCAGGGCGTGGGAGTCAGCAGGAGGGGACGGGCTCATCCCTCAGCGGTGCTGACTGCAGCTTGGCGGAGAAGAGATGGCCCCGCAGCCTGTCTGCGTTACAGGGACAGGCCACTCCAGACAGAGGGCGGTGGAAGTGGGGCTAGAGAGATGATCGGGCAGAGCGCACAGGGTCTGCTCAAGGATCTGGGCTGTGTGGGAAGTGGATGTTACTGGAGGGTTGAAACATGGGAGTGATGTGGTCAGAAGTGAGTTTTAGGAAATCGCCTGGTAGCCGTGGCGCACTCAGGGGATGGACTAGAGGAAGATGCCACGGAGGCGGCAGGACCCACGATGGCATCAGCACAGGAGGAAATGAGCAAGGCTTGAACCAGGAGGGGCGGGGGTGGAAGAACCAGATGCAGAACATTCTAAGAGGCCCAGTGAGAGGACTTTGGGATAGGACTCGAGCAATCAGGAAGGCCTCAAGTCACAGAAACACCTACAAATGTGCTGCACTTATTTGTTTCACACAAAAATAAGTCAGAAGGATGGCAATCAGGTTGAACTGAACACCCTCCACCTTTGGGCTCTGCCATCCTCGGTGAGTGGCTCTTTGTCCTCCTACGTGTGGCCTCAGGGTCACAAGATGGCTGCTGCACCTCCAGCCCTCATTCCAGACAGGAGAAGGAGGCAAAGACCTTTTTCTTAGCAAAGTTTTGACTTATTATTTGGGAAGGGATGCCCTCCCTCCTCTCGTTGGCCAGGACTGTGTCATTAGGCCATCCACGGCTGCAGGGAAAATGAGCAACTTTAGTGGAGTGCGCTGGTACCCTGAACAAATCTGAGCGTAGTTAGGAGGAGGGGATGAGCCCTGGGGGTGCACAGAGCGGCGCCTGCCCCAGGGGGAGGGCAGAGGAGGAGTCTAGGGAAGGCCCACATTGGGCAAGCCCAGCTCAGAGGCGCTTACAGACCAAAGTGCCCATGGGCATGGGGGTAGACGCAGTAGACACTGGAAGCCATGGATTTGGGGCCATCAGTTCACAATGGTGGATAATCTTCCAGGAGCTTCCTAGCCCATTCTTGACTCTGCCCCATGGAAACTACCCAGTTTTGAGCAAACAATGTCTTCTCAACCTACCAAAATAAGAATGGGGAGAAGTGTCAGGCTTCCAGGAGAAAGAAGCCCATTGCCTTAGCTCTGGTGGTCTCTGTGTGTCAGCCTTGGCCACTGTGAGCTCATCATCTCCTCCAAGGCAGGGCTGTGCCTCCTTCCCGGTCACCCCCGGTAGTTCACACAGAGCAAGGAGGACACCTGGGGTCGACTAACGGGGGACAGCAGGGCCCTTCCAGTCTCTGTGCACCCTGAGATTCCTTTCCTCTAGCAGGGCCCGCTGTTCATCTTCGCCCCTTGCTTTGACCTCGGCTGTTTGGGAGAAGGGGAAACGGCCTCCTCCCCTGCCCCTCCCGCAGCCTGCGTCCTCATCTGTAA
Source organism: Daubentonia madagascariensis (assembly GCA_023783475.1). NCBI lineage: Eukaryota > Metazoa > Chordata > Mammalia > Primates > Daubentoniidae > Daubentonia > Daubentonia madagascariensis. Next base: position 1,386,536 of record JAKFHU010001747.1, on the reverse strand, counting down.
TCAGGGGCTGTCAGGAAGGCAGCTGCCTTGCTCCTTGTTAATTATCCTTTTTAATTATGCTGAGAAGGGCCTTTCCTCAGCAATTGCTCGTCCGCATAATCAGAGTCGGGAACGTCGCGGGCAGCAGCCTGGCTGTGTTCTCTGCTGGGCCCGCAGCGGCCCCTCCCGTGGAGCCCCCGGGCCCCAGAGCAGGCCGGGCCAGGCTGTCCTGACCGTCTCCCATCTTCTCGGCCCCTCGGCCACCGATGGCTCCTTGAGGAGGGAAATCCTCCTAAGGGAAGGCGTTGAGCGGCTGCTCAGCAGCGCCTGCCGTGAAACCTTCCTCCCTCCTGACAGTGGAGGTCATGGCCACCTCCTGCTCCACCGGCCTCCTCAGCCCCACCTTCTCCCCTGAGCCCCAGGCTCCCCAGCGAGAGCTCGGACGCCCCACCCCTCCCCAACTCAACCAACGTCTCGCCACTCCTGCCTGCAACCCGCCGCCCAGGCCCAGCCCTCAGGAACACCACCGTCAACTCCGCCGCCAGGCACCTCCCCTGTGGGCAGCCAGGTGGCAGCTCTTCCTCTTCATCTCCAGAGCCTTGGACACACCACAGAGACAGTGCCCGCTGTGGCCGGAACCGTTCTGGTCTGCTGGCCCAGGCTGGGAGCACATCCTGGGCAGGAACCACACTTTAATCCTGTCTGTAATCCCGGTGCCCGTGAGGGAAGTGGCAGGAATGAATGAGCGGGTGACTGAACATTCAGGAGACTGGACACCCACAGAGGCACGGCCCCAGCCGCCAAATGGCTGAGGAAGGTCACAGCCTGTCTACACTGTCTCCAGGGGTGGGGCAGGTTCCGGGACAAGGAGGCGGAGGGGTGTCTGATGGCTATTCCTCCCGGAACAGGAAGGAACAGGCCTGCCTGGGTAGTGGCTCTGCCACACGCTCACCCTGAGGCCAGCCCAACAGACTGGAGGGACAGAACAAAGCAAGGGTCTCCCGAGTGTCACACTCACTCGCACAGTGTCTCCATCCGTCGGGTTCCATGGTTCTGGCCCTTTCTGGAAGCCACCGTGGAGTGGACAGTCATGGGCCTGAGCTCCTAGAATCCATCTCCCCTTCTCCATGGAAGTCTCACCCCAGGTTTTGTTCAGGGTCCACCCCTCCTTGCCCAGCCGGCCCACCTCCAGCCCCAGGCCATTCGTCTCGAGCCCCTCAGCAGGTCCCAGCCCTGGCCGAGCAACGGGTTCAGGATTGGAGACCTGACCCAAGTCAGGCCAATGACATGAAAGAGACTTTCTGGGGGGCTTCTGGGGAGAAAGTGTGCAGGCATCAAACCTGGAACCACTGAGGACCCAGCCCCAAAGTGAAGCAGACGCCCAGAGGACGGGGGACCAAGAGCACCTCAGAGGACCTGAGGGGCAGCCTGGATGCCCACCCACCAGGCACTGAGGACGCTTACCGTGGTTTCTGAGTAGATGGACCCAGTGTTTGTATGCCCCTCACTGTGTTCCTGCATGGAGCCTGGTGTTGGGGATGGGTGAGGCCAGGGGTGTGGATACTTAAATTCCCAGAGGTAGGGTCGAGGGTCTCCAGGCCAGCTAAACCAGGAGAAGCAACACCAAACCGGTTCCCAAATCCAACCAAGGACGAGGAGCAAGAGGCCAAGCCAGCAGGCTGGACAGGGTCCGAGCTACTGGGGAAGGCCTCGGGAGCAGGCTGGAGGGTGCGGCTGCAGGGCAGCTCCCAGTGCTGGCCTAGAGACTTCTGAGCTACTCCGACAGTGGAGTCTGTGCGGAGTCTGTGGCCCTGGGCGTGGGGCAGGGGAGGGGCCATCAGCACTGACAGGTGTGTGTGTTATGATTTGAGCTGCCAAGTTCCGAAACTTAAAATCCTGTTTCCTGCCAGCAAATTTGTTCATAACACATAGAGAAGTAAGTTAACAGATTTTCTTAAGATTCTCACTGAGTTTCAGGAGGCCCACACCTTCCAGGAAGCCCAGTAGATGCCTCCACTCCCTCGGGCACCCCCCCCCATCCAAGTGACTGGCCTTCCCAGGCCCTGCTCGTCCAGTGCCAGCTCCAAACCTCCACCGTCTTGCCCGCCACACTCTGGTGCCTCGAGGCTGGAGGGGAGTCTTAGAAGGAGGGCTGCCTGGGGCGAGAGTGCCTCTTCCCAAGCCCTGGCCTGGCCCTCCTGAGGTGTGGGTCTGCGAGAGCCACCAGCCTCTGAGTGGGCCCCAGAACCCACATCCCAGCCTGCCTGTTGTGACAGCCAGGAGCCCCGCCCAGGGACTTGGCCTCTGTGGCCACAGGTCGGCCCAAATCAAGCCAGGTTCCCCCAAGCCCTGCGGGGCATTGCCTGCCTACACCCTTCTACCAGCCCCACCTTCACCCATTTCCTCCCTTCCGTCCTGGCCGGGCCCTCTGCTCTCTGCCCTTCAGCTCACGGACCTGCTTGTTCAAGCCACCCACACCCCTCAGAACGCCCCTCAGACGGACGTGGACCTGATGACACTTGGGCTCCCACACAGCCCAGCTCAGACTCCAGGCAGCTGCCCCTCCCCAGTGGGGTGGGGACCTCGAACCCTGCCTCCCCGCGCCGCAGATTTCTGCAGCCGCTTCCTGCTCCCTCTGGCACAGAGCTCCCTGCAGGCCCCGGCCGGTGTGGTCCAGAGCAGGGCTTTTCCTGCCAAATTACCCAGCTACGAGGGGAAGAGGGATAGCTCAAAGCCACCACATGATATATCTTTCCATCTCATATTGTGATAAAATCTAATGCAAATGCTTTCTCTTGGGTAATGTGCTTTAAATGGAAATACGCTGAAATAAAAGTGAAGACTCCCCGTATTAGGACCGTGGCTGCACACCCCACAGAGCCCAGGGCCAGAGTCCAGTGGAGCTGGCCAGGGCTGGGCTCTGACTCCACCACAATAGGCCATGCGGCCGTGGGCAAGGGAACGAGCCTGTCAACGTGGAAGGGATGAAGGAGCGAGAGAAGGAAGGCAGGAGAGGCGAAAGCTCTCTGTATCCTGCCACCATGACAGCTATTGCTCGTGGAAGCTGTGGGTGGCAGATCCAACACTATCTGCCACCTACAGGACAAGGCAGGGCCACAGCAATGACAACCCCTGCAAAGTCCATGGGTTTTACCCAAAAGTAAAGCTCAGACTGACATTCACCTCACTCGCCTGCTTTTACTATCAGTCCAGATTTATGTAGAAATAGGCTCCTTCCAGCTGAAGTCCAGGCTGGTCCCTGGGCCCATGACCACAGTTCCTGCAGCTCCTGGGCAGCTGCTGCTCCACTGCTGCATGTCACGGCTGCTCAGACCTGCCCGAGTCCACCAGAGGAGCTGAAGAGCCTGGGGCTGGCGCAGCGGGGCCTTGACAGGAGGGAGAAGCCGGGCCAGCGAGCTTGCCCCCAACCCAGGCGCTTCAGGCCCCGCCAGAGCAAGGTACTCCCCGTGGTCTGGGGCCAAGTGCTCAGACCTACATCCAGTGCCATCATTCACCCGCAGGCAACGGGACCTCCTTGAGCCTCAGCTTCCTCATCTGTGAAGTGGAGTCTTGGTCCCTGACTCCCAGGTTCTCACGTTTTAAATGAGGTCACTTAGGACAGCACCCAGCAGCCTTCTTGGCACAGAGCTGGCTCCTCAAGCCCCATCACCCAGTCCCCAGCCCCTGACTCCAACAACCACCTCGGATGGGTCAGAGCCCAGTCAAACTCAAAAGGAAGAAAGTGGCCCACCAGCGCCCACCCAGGCCAGAGGGCCCACCACGGTGGGTTGTCTTGGTAAGAAAGCCACAAACAACCATGGTTCTATCACACTCACAGAAAAGAAGGAGAAAAAAAATAAACACACACGCATTTTCTGAGTGTTTTTGTCAGTTTTTTGTTTTGTTTTGTTTTGAACACTAAGATTTATTCTCAAACAGCACACAGACCGTCTGCGGGGCAGGGCCAGGCCCCACCCACAGCAGCTGCCAGGAAAAGAGGACCCTTGCCCAGGTGGCACGGCCGAAGCTTCAGGCAAGCATCTGGCTGGGCAGCCCCAGCCCACCCTGGGCCGGGCACACATGGGGGCGCAGGCAGGGGCGCCAGGAACTCAACTAGGGGACACAGCAGCTTCAGGAACACTGGCGAATTCCACCGGACTTGCCGGGACGGGGCTCTCTGGAAAAACACCTAATCTCTGGGAGAACACCTCTCGGCTTAGGTCTCTCCTCTTGATTTCCCTTTGTTTTGCAAAAGTTTAAAAACAAAAACAAAAAAAATAAAAATAAAAAGAACCACACACTTTTCAGGAACAGGTGTTCCGCATATGCCGGAGGCTGCACGGCACCGTCACTGCACGCGCTCGGTGAAGTTCTCAGGGAAGACACCGCGGCACCTCTCTAGCTCCTTGTGCTGGTTCCAGTCGCTCTCCTTCACGCCCATGAGCCAGCCTTCATCCTGCGGGCACAGCGTCGGGTCACAGGGCCACAGGGCATGGTACCCCTGCATCTGCCAGGAGGACAAGCCCCCTCGTGCTGCTCTTTCCCCTTAGCCTGCCAAGCCCATCCCGGGAACACCTCCTCCAGGCAGCATTCCCTGATACTCGCCCATCACCACACTGCGGCAGCCAACCTGCCCTCAGCAGGTGGACTGAACCTGCCGCTGTACTGGCGAATCCTCCTCACTCTGGAAAGGCAGCACGCCTGCTGCCCTGGGCCAAGGGGTTTTCCACCCACTGGTGCCTGCAGGGGACATCAACTGTCCCTCCAGGCTTCCAGACTCCTACAAACAATACCAGAATGTTCTGGGAGCAATGACCAGTTAAAAGCTTCCAGAGGGACCCACAGCCACCCCACCAATCCCTCCAGCTCCAACTTGCTTTTTGCTTCAACACTGATCCCTTTCAGGGGTCTCGTCCCCAAACCAAGACAGCCTTCTTGGCCCCAGGCCCTGGCCCCAGAACTGCAGTGGCCATACACCCCTGCCTGTGGCTGGGCCGCTACTGCCCCTGCAGCTGGACTCTGCCTGGAGCCTGCTTGGGTCTTTGCTATTGCCCTGTGTCATTATTGGCCTTGTCACAAAGCCTATTTATGTCCTATCTGAGCCCACTCAGCCACTCCTGGACCACTCCCACTGTGGGCTTCAGCCAGCATTCTGCTTCCCGAAACCTGTCCCAGCCGGGGCTGGCCCACTGTGAGGTCAATGTAGACGGGGGTTGGGAAGACAGACCGACTTAGCACCAGGCCCAGGAGACCCTCGCCACTCAGGCTCCCGCCCCAGGCCTCAGTGAGCACCTGGCACCCTCACATCACAGCCCAGGACCACCAGCCAGGCTGGCCTCATCCCAGACCCAGCTAGATCTGCCCCTGCTCAGCCACTCTGACAATCCATTCATATAAACATGCTGACGACTAAATGGGTTTTCTGGAAGCAGGAAGAGGCTGGCCAGGCCCCCTGTGCACAGGCACTCAGTGGCTGAGCTGTGGCTGAAGCCTGGATGCCCACGTGGGCACCACCAACACCCCACAAGCACAAGCACTTTCTACACAATCAGGGAGGCTCCTGCTGAGGGCCCACAGCCACCCGAGCCGGGCAGCTGACCCGGACCCAGAAGGGACACACTTAAAGGAGATTAACATGGAGAAACCACAGCAGGAGGAGGAGGAGGGTCTGGAAGCCGCGTGGGGTGAGACTCGACTGGGGACACGGCTGGAAAGCCTATGATCCTGTGTGGCTAGGGGCAGGGCCCACCTGGAGGGGCATACAGGACCGAGGCGAGCCCAACAAGAGTGCAGAGCGGGCACCTTGCAGGCAGTGACATGGGCAGGAGGTCCAGGATCCTGTCCTGGGAGGAAGCAGGCCTCCGGGCAGGGGCAGGGAAGGGGATGGGGAAGATGAGAGAGAAACTTAGATGCGGAAGCTGAGACAGCGCCCGAGGGAAGGAGGAAAGGGGGAAGTGGGAAGGAGAAAGCAGAGGCTAAAGGAAGGCGGGGGACAGGGCATGGGGTTGCTGGTCCTCGTGGTCTCTGCTGCCCCCTGCCGGCCAGCCCCATCACAGCGGCCCCCGCACTCGCCTGCTCTTCCGGGTTCTGGAAGGGGATCACCAGCACCACGTCGCCGGCCTTGAGCTGCAGCTCGTCTGTGTCGGTGGCCGTGTAGTCGTGCTGGGCCTGCACCTGCAGAGGTTGGGAAGAGAGTGTCAGACCTTTGGCCCCACCTCCGGCCCTACACAGCACTAGGCCTTGTGGTGTGCATGGTGCCCTGTGGCCATATGGGAGACCCGCAGCGCCTAAGAGCAGCGGGACAGGGCCCAGAAGCCATCCTGCCTCCCTGGTAGTGTGCCTGTGGGCAAACCACAGAGCCTCCCGGGGTTCAGCATCCTCATCCCACCCCCAGGGCGCCATGGGATGCTAGCCCAGCTCACCTTGAACATGAACCCCGGGGGCAGGTCCAAGCGCCCAGCCCCGCTGCCACCCTCCACGGTGCCATTCACAGTTGCTGGGAAGGTCTCCACCACGACAGCAGGAAGAGAGCTCTGGGGGCAGGGAGCACAGGTAAGCTGGGCAGGGAGGCGGTCCAGGGAGGGGCCAGGGCCACCCCAGAGGGGCCGGGAGGGGAGGCATCTGTGCCTGGTGCCAGACTGGCCTGCCCCAGGTTCCTGGACAGGAGCCAGGCCTGGACCAGCACAGGCAAAGAGCATGGGGAGCCACGGGCGGCGGGGAGGAGGAGACGGGGCTTTGTTCCCTGCTGTCTTACGGAAGCTGCTTCACTTGCCGCTGTCTCCCCAGGCTCCTGGGCTCCAGCCGCAGGTTGGGTCCCACCCGCCACCTCCGAGGCCTCTGCTGGCTGCAACATAAATGCCGACTTGGGGTCAGACACAGGACAGGATGCTGAGACCAGGACACAGGAAACTGGCCACAGGAGGGCAGTGCCCAAGTCGGAAGGTAGGGGCATTGGCCAGTGCCTTGCACAACCAGGGACCCCCTGCAGCAGGACAGGCTGGGCCCTGGGTGCGGGAAGCAGCTGAAGAGAAGGTGCTGGCAGGCCCAGGAATGCTGAGGGATGTGCCACTGAGAAGCCCAGAGTAGGCCTGCGTGCCCTCCGACCCTGCCTCACAGGTCCTGCCCGGCCCGGTCACCCCTCACAGATGGCCCGTGCCCAGGGACAGCTGCACCCACCTGTCCCAGCCTGAATATAACTCAGGGCAGGCTGGAGCAGCCCAAGCCCAGCCCCGGATGCCGCCTTCCCCTGAGGAGGGTGCATCATGACACGGGCACCATGGTGCAGCTAGGCTAACCTAGGCTGACAGATTCAGCCCCTTCCAAGTGCTGCAACCAAGTTACTCCACCTTCCTAGCCTCCATCTCCTCATGTGTAAGAAGAGGAAGTGTCTGACTGACAAGGTTATGGTGAAGATTCAATGAGGAAATTCTGGAAAGTGCTCGGCATAAGCCCGTAGGTACTCTAAGTGCTCCTCCCTCCGGCTCTGGGAGGCTGGGGTGGGCGGGACGGCTATCGTGCCCCAGCCAGGCCCACCCACCCTGGCAGCCCTGGTGACAAGCCCCTCCAGGGGCTCCTGGCTCAGCACCCCATCCTCAGCCTCAGGCCCACAGTGGCCTGGTCCGTCCTGCACCCCCTCCTCTGGGCTCTTCCTCCACGCTGCCCCCCAGAGACTAGGGACAAGCCAGACACTTACTTGGGCAGGCCCCGGCTCAGCCATCTGGCTGGGCCAGGCCACAGCAAACGTGCCCTCGGCAGCGCTGGGCTCCCCGGAAGGCAAGCTGCCAGCTGGACCCTCCGTGGGCTAGTGACAGACCACCAGGAGAGAGCGGGGAGGGGTGGGGAGGCCGGGGTAGAAAAGGTGATGGGCAGATGTGAGACAAGAGAAGACAGTCAACAGTGGCCAGTGCTAGGAGAGGGCGGGGGGATGTGGGTGCCTTCAGCGGTCGAGCACCCACTTCCCATCTCCTCGTTCCTACCTCCGCCAAGGGGACAGGCCACTGTGACTGTGCCAGAAGCTCAGCACCCGCTGAAAACTATCTGTCAAAATGGCCCTGACAGCTCAACCAGGTTTGCATTCTCTGGCCTCCTCCAGAGTAAAATGCTGTCGTGGAGCTTCCCAAACCCCCGGAGGCCCAGGGGCCTGCGCCTGTACCTCCCAGAGCCCCTGCTTGTCAGGGAGTCTCAGGGCCTGAACCCAGGAAGCCTGTGAGAATTCTGGCTCCACCATCACCAGGTTCTTGGGCAAGTCCCGAGCCCTCCTGGAGCTTCCATGTCCTGAGCCATCAGGTGAGGGTGACACCTGTCCTGCATGAGCTGGCTGTGCACCTGCCCGCAGGCCCTGCTCTCAGAAGGCACCCCTAGCCTGCCCTTCCTGCCTCCTCAAACCATTCCTCCTTCCCTCTCCTTACCACCTCCCAAACAGCTCCACCCTGAGGCCTCCCTGCCTCGCAGGCCTTGCCCCACCAAGAGGACACTCATCCATCCTGGGCAACCAGCCGGCCACTATCTAGAGGAAATCAGAGGGCAACTCAGAGGACCCTTTTTCAAGCTAAACCGAGGAGCCCCTTTCCCATGGATCTGACACAGAGGGAGAAGCAGCTGAACAGCTGGAGACAGGCAGCTCTGCCAGCTCCCTGTGCACATGAGCTGTGTGTGCTGCGTGTGCGTGTGCAGGCCCCTGTGAATGGGCACCTGTGAACGGGCTGGGTACAGGAGGAGGCGTGTGAACCTGGGCACATGCAGAAGAGCGGCTCCCCCGAGGGGCCAGGCACAAACACTTGGCTTACCTCCCAGAGGTCCCACGGAATTGGCTGAGCGCAGCAGTGAGGGGAGAAGGGCAGAGTTAGCACAGAGGTTAGAGATGGGGGTGGCAAGCAGTCCCCGGGGACACCCCCCACCTGCCCCAGACTCTCCAGCCCAGCAGGTACAGGGCGGCACAGAGCCGGCTGGGCCCTGAGGTCTGCCATGGGCAAGCCCCGGACATCTCTCGGGGGCTGTAAGACCCCGGGCCAGGGAGTGCCCAGACAAGGGGTGGCTGCCAGGAGAGGGGCAGAATGCTGAGATGAACCAGAAAACCCCTCCTGAGTGTCCTACTAGCTAACCCGTGTCTGCTGTCTGCCCTACAACCAGAGGAGGAGGTGACGAGGGCCGGGGCCAGGACGCCAGGGGAGGGCAGTGACCCAGGCCTAGAGGGGCCCACACAGCTGGGGGGCAAACATGGGCCCAGGGCCCAGCACCCATAGGCTGGTGGGCCCATGGGCAATGGTGGGCACAACCAACCTGACCAGAGGGTGTAGGTGCCTTCGCGGGGCTTGCCACGGGTGGGAGGGGGTCAAAGTCCAGGTCCAGCAGACTGGCCTGCTCCGAAAAAGGCCCCGGGGCCTCAAACTTGGCAGCAGCAGCAGAGGAGGAAGCAGTTAGTGTTAGGCTGGGAGCCCTCACCTCAGGCACACACAGCAGGCTCGTGCACGCGCACACACACACACAGGGACACAGACACATGTCCAGGCACTGGCCCAGCCACCTCATACACACACGGGGAGCACTGCCCGAGGCCACATGCCCGGGCCCCCACCCAGAGAAGGGCGACACCTGGGGCATGCCTCAGACGTCTGGCAACAGGCCCGCTCTGGGGCAGCCACCCACAGGGCCAACACCAAGCCCCAGTACTCAGTGCTCGCTCTCCGGCCTCGCCCCCAGGCTGGTGGTGGCCTCCGGAGCCTGCCCCTCCTCTTGGCTCCCTGCCCCATGAGCTCCACTGACGTGCCCCAGCTCCCAAGAGGGGTGTCAGGCCACAGCTACCGCCAGACACGACCACCCTTAGCCCCCCAACCAGGAAGGGCCCAAAGTCAGGGGCTTCACGCTGGCCTTTCCCCAGCCCGGACAGACAGGTCCCCTCTAGCAATGTCCCCACCAGCCAGCCCCACGCATCCATGACAGAGCTCAGCCAGCCCACATAGCCCAGGAGGCCAATCTTCAAACTGCAGGTCCCCAACATTAGGGGGCTTCAGAACCCCCGGGGCACCTGAGCTAAAACTGCAGACCCCTGCCCACCATCTGGTGGCCACCCCCAGAAATCCCTGCTCAGTGAGCCAGGATGCAGCCCAGGAATGTGCATGTGACAGGCACAGCCCAGGAGGTGGGATGTGGGGGCCCCAAACACTCTATGAGAAGCCCCATGGTGAGCTGGGCCAGGCTGTCATGGGAGGAAAGGGGCCAAGGGGAGGGCCCTGCCGGGTGGGAGTGCCAACTCCCCTGAGGCTGGGGAGGGCAGCCAGTGCAGCTCCAGTGCCCAGGGGATGAGCTGCCTTCCGGGGAGGGGCTGGCATGGCTTCAACCTCCATCCTGTATGTGGGGCTTCCCTTTGGGGGCCAGAGAGAACTATGCCCAGGTTCAAAGGAAAAGGGATGTGGCTCAGGACACCCCCTCCCCAGCCCTCACACAGTGCTGGAAGGACCCCAGCCCCCACAAGCCCAGGCCAGCAGGGTGCCTGGCACTGACAGGGGTTGACCCCAGGCCCGTGTCCACCCATGGCCTCCATCATGAAGGAGCCGAGAGCTGGGGCTATGTGCAGGGGCTCCCCAGAGGGGCCTCCAGCTGAGCTGCGGACCTGCTGGGAGAGACCCAAGACCCTCAGTCCCAAGAACACTCAGCTGTCCCACAGCCCCGGGGTAATAAGGCATCAGGCATCCCACACGGCCCAAGCCACAGACAGAGAGCCCAGGCCAAGTGGACTCACTTCCTGGAACCAGGGGGCCCAGGCCCCAAACCCCTGCCCCAGGCCTACCCCAGCAACTGACTTTCCTTTAGGTCTAGCCCTGTCCAGTGAGCCTGGAGTAGGGAGGTCACTGCTGTGCCCTGTCACCAGCTGTCTCTGAGTAACGAGCACTCAGGATGCTGGTGCACAGCCTCTAGGTGCTCTCCCACCAGCAGGCAGCCAGCATCTCTCCCCAGTAGCCCCCACCCCACATGGCAACCTTCCTCCCTCCCTTCTGAGAAGTCAGCCGAGCCCGGAGAGCAATGCCCCCTTGTGCTCCAAGGGGAGGGCCATCTGCCAGAGAGCTGACCATCTCCTCCCTGCCCTGCCCCAGTAGGTGGTCACCTCACCATGCAGGACTGTGACCATCCTTCCATGCAGGGTCACAGGCTACTCACCGCACCATAGCAGAAAAGCCCTGGTGGCACCAGCACCATGGCCCAGGACAAGCCCACCCCCGGCCCCTGCAACACCACCCAAGGTGCACAGCTCTCCCAGCCCAGACTAGACTTGCAGGCCCGGTTCCCTGGAGATGGCAGCAAGGGGGGCATGAGGTGACCTGGAGGGACAGGCACACTTGGAGCCCAGGATGTGGGCAGTCTCTGGGCCACCTCCCAGCTGGGCCCACCCTGCTTTGTCTTAGCACTGGCCCACTGGACAGGCCACAGGTCAGGCCCACAGGTTCCTCACATATTAAATAGGAGTGTGACACCCTCCCAGAGGATGGTTGAAAACAAAGGGGAGTAGGGAGGTGGCTGGCACTGTGCCCCCTCAGGATTTGCTAGTGCTCATGCCATCCTACCACCCTTGCTCATCTGCACACACATGGGCCGCTGGCAGGCCTACCGGGTAGCCCCAGGGCAGAGGCACACTCGAGCCCTGTTCCCACATTGCTCTTCCTACAGAGAGGGGCTCACCTGCCTGTCAGGCCCCTGACTGAGGACCTTACCCACCCACCTACTAGCAGCCTTGTTTTAAAGTTCCTTAGTTCCAACCCCAAATCCTTGCACAGGAGCTTGAGGCCCACCCCCGCCCAGGCCCCTCCTAGCGGAGACTGGGGTTCTCAGCTCCCTACGGCCACTCCCCACGCTCCCACCCTCCAACCTGGCCCTGCTCCAGGCCTCCAAGTGTGCAAAGCAGCCCGCTGGGGGCAGGCCAGCACAGTCCAGACCAGCCAGCCTCCCCAGAAGGCAGGGACCCTCGTGGGAAGGCCCCATGTGGGAAGGGCCCAGGCCATAGGAAGGAGCCTGAGGCCTGGAGAGCCGGCCTGGTGCAGTGAGCTCTCCGGGGGTGCAGAGAAGCCCAGCCACCCCTGAGCTGACCTAATGATGTGTCAGCCCACTCCAATAGTGACTAGATGCGCTTCTGTCACAAGGGACGCCTCCCTGCCTGGCCGTCCACTTGAGCATCTGTAAGCAGGCGTCACACGCCTCTGCTCTGCAGCCCGGCTTACTTGGGCACTGCCCCCACCCCAAGTGGCTGGCAGCAGCTCTGTGAGCTGAAGTCCAGGTGCCCTGGCCATTCAGGGCATTCCAACTGTGTTCCCACTGCCACCACCCTGCACGTTCTCCCTGCGCAACACGCTCACCACCCCAGGTCCTCCACGCTCCCCGCCCCACTCTGCCAGAGCATCCACTGCCACTGCGAGGAGGGTGCAGCGCTTTCCCCTCTGGGCCCCTGCGTCTGGCCACAGTACATGCTTGAGGAGGGTGATGGAGGATGATGGAGATGATGGGGGGAAGGAGGGATGCGAGAGGGAGGCTCAGACCAATCTCTCTGGCCAGATTCCTGGCTCTAGAGACAGAAGCCCAGGCGTGGAATGGAGGACGGAGGCCATGCACGCCCAGAGAGGCAAGAAGAGGTGGGCAGAGCTGGGCCGCGGCGGCCGCGGCTGACCTGGGAGGGGGTGGTCACGCTGATCTCAGGGACAAACGTGTCCTCAAACAGGCTGAGGATCTGCTCCTGCTTGACCTCCTTGGACGGGGTGTGTTTGGGAGGCGGAGGGACTGGTGGGCCTTTCCGGAGCTGTGGGTTGGCGGGCGGTGGGTGAGGGGGCCGCACAGGGAGCGTGGGGTCAGGGGAGACAGACAGAGACAAAGTCACAGTTAGTCACACCCCAGGCCACGGCCCCGCCCAGGCCACTGAAGAGGGAGCAGATGAAGAGTCACTGCCCCCCAGACACAGACACCAGGACCAAGGCCACCTGCAAGAGGCAGGGGGTCCAGAACCCAGAACCACTGTGCAAAGAGAGAGGAGAAGGAGGGGAGGGGAGGGGAGGGAGAGAAGTAAAAGAGAAGAGAAGGGAAGGGAAGGGGAGGGGAGGGGAGGGGGAAAAAGGAGGGACTGGCCCCCGACTGCCCACTGGCCCACTGTGGGAGGGTGTGGCTCCCACCCACCTGTGGGGAAAGAGTCCCCGAGACAGCTGGGCCCCCAGCCACCCTGCCCTCCTCTGCCCTTCCAGCAGGCCCCTCTCTCCGGCCCAGGCCCAGGGCCAGGGCCCCGGGCGGTGCCCCAGCTCAGCCTCAGTCTGTCCCTATGGACGTGGGCACAGAGCTGGGGCCCAGCAGAGACCACACACCTGCCTGCCAGGTGTGGCTTCCCCACATGTCGGACGCGGGTAATGACAGTGTCAGCCTCACAGGGTGGTTGTGAGGATTCAGTGAATGAAAACGTAGAAGGGCTGGCACTGTGTCCGGCCCAGAGGAAGCGCTGTTCAGAGTGGGCTCCCATCACTGCCCTCAGCATGGCTATCCCAACAGCAGCGGGACGGGGCAACAGCACAGAACCGAGAGCTCGGCTGCCAGGAGCCACTGTCTGCAGGCTCAGGGCAGGTCTGCTCCTGAGGCCTCTGCAGAAACCTGGAGGACCCGGGGAGAAGGCAGGGGTCCAGAAGCCCAGGGCCTGTGCCCCCAGCCACCCCACACTCCCCTCTGAGCCCGTCCTCTTTCTGTCCCTTTACAGGTCCTACAAGGCCACCTGGTTAGGCCCCTTCCCCAGCCCCCTACAAGAGAGGAGACCAGGAAGAGGGAAAGGCGGCCACCTCCAGAGACGCCAGAAGCCCTGGCACCTGCAGGCCCCAGAGCTCTGTCCAGGGAGGGAAGGAAGGTGGAGAGAGAGAAGCCAAGGAGAGAGGGGAGGGGAGAGTGCTGCAGTGGGTGGGGGGGACACTCGAGGAGGGGACAGACAGTCACAGACTAGGGCCACAGAGGGAGCTCGGGTAGGGAAGGGCCCAAGAAGACCAAGGTCCAGGCCCAGACCCCACTGGGCAAAGCTTCCGGCTCCAAAGCTGCCCAGGCCCAGGATCAGACAGAGGAGTAAGGGAGAAAAGGGAGACAGCTGAGCAGGAGGAGGAGGAAGGTGGCGGGGACAGGCCCAGAGACATTGTGCCTACCTGAGATGGGGACTTGGGGAGGGTGGCCCCGGGGGCGGCCGCGGCTGGCTCTGGCTCATGGTTGACTCTGATCTCGGGGGTGGCAGCAGGGGAGCCATCAGGCGGCGAGGGGCTCTTGTTTCCTTTTGCAGGGGCGTTGTCACTGTGGAGGCAGAACAAGAAAGGGAGCCTGGTGTAGGGAGACCACAGTGAGAGAGGAATAAGCAACCACGGAGGTGTCTGTGTGAAAGAGTGTGTGCACGTGTGGATGCCCCCGTGCACTCAAGTCGGGAACTATGTGGACGCATGTGCATGTGTGTGCCCCAAGGATCCACGTGTGGAATTGTTTGTACATGTGTGCATGTGTGTGCCCTGTGTGTGAGAGAGAAATAATGGGTGGGAATGTTAGGGTCTGGGTTGTGGGCCCACAGAGTGGGGGGCCTGCCCTGGAGACAGTGACAGCACAAGGAGTGACTCCGGGCTGGAGGTCTGTGGTCCCCAGGGGTACAGGCAGGTCCCTGGGAACCACCCACCATGGAGGCCTAGCCAGCTGCCTGCAGGCTCCCTGGGGCTCTACCCTGACCCATGCCGAAGGGCCAGAGACCCACAGCACGAGAAAGCCAGACATCCTAGAGGCAGAGTGAGTCTCCCAGGCGGCAGGCAGCAGCCCCTCTGCTGGGGACCCCGATCCCATAGCCTGCCCCCGGGACTCCCCAAAGGCCTGTCACACGCCTCCTGTCCATACACCCGGTAAAGAACCGGATGCCACTGGAGGCCACAGGCAGGGCCTGGGTGAACAAAGAGCAGTGCCTTCGTGGCAGAGGAGCAGACAGCCAGGGATGAAGGGGGCAAGGCCCCCAAGCCACAGCGCCGAGTCCTGGACCCCACAGGGCAGACGGTGTGATGGTGTGTGCCTGGGCCACCGTATGAAGAGGCTGGGGAGGAATTCTCTATCGGTACTTGCATAAAGAAGCTCTGGAACAGTGCTGTCCAATACAGTAGCCACTAGCCACAGGGGGCAATGTAAACTTAAGTTAATTTAAATTTAACTTAGATTAAAAGTTCAGCTGCTCAGTCACACTGGCCACATGTCAAGTGCTCAATAGTCACATGAGGTGACTGGTTGCTGTGCTGGACACATGGGTCTAGCAGGATACAGCAGAAACCAGCGACGCAGTGACCTGAGGTGACAATGGGACAGTGAGAGAGACATTGCTGGTACTGTCTTCCCTTTTTTGAATTTGTGTTTTACGAGAATGTATTTACCTCCTTAAATAATGCGTGTCAATTTAAACCTACAGCATACCCACGATTTTAAAAACTAAAAGCCCCACCACGCTGCAGCATCCCGTTCCCTGACCTGCTCAGCCCGCCTTCCTCGCTGCATTCCACACGGGGAGCGGCCCTGCCCTGGTGGTGCGGGCTGCCGCCCAGGCCTGGCCACACAGCAGTGCCCAGAGGACAAGCTGGCTGCCCCGCACCACCACCTCCTTCCCTCCCAACACGCACACGACACAGCACAGCCCGGCCACGGCTGCCCTCCCACAGGCAGCCCTGCCCGGCAGCACCACACACAAGGCAGGTTATGGGTTAGTGGCGCCCTGGGCGCAGGGTTCAGGGCACAGGGCACAAGGCGCATGCACAAGGCCAGCCAGGGTGCTGGCCTCTGCGCCCCACAACGCAGCACTCACTACCGGTACCTGTTCTTCTTTCTACGGAGCCGGGAGAACAGTTTAGTTTTCTTTCTGCGGGGACGGACGGGATGTGGAGGCCTTCATTTTGGGGAAAGGCCAGATGCAGGGCTGGCCTGTCCCCTTTCCTCTTTGCCAATCCCTCTGCTCAGAGGGCAAAGGGGCAAAAGCCTCTCCTAAGCACCGTGAAGAGGGCCTGGGCCTGCCCTCGGGCCCGGTGGTCCAGTCCCAGGCTGCCCTGGCTGGCCTCAGCACATGGCCAGGTGCCCGGGGTGGTGCCGACAGAGCCTGGCAAGCTACAGGAGGCTCGGGGCAGGGAGGTCCGCCCTGTCTGTGCACCTAGAGTGCCAGGAAGGGGTTCACTGGCCAGTGTGGGCCCTGGTAGAGGAGGCCCCCCAGGCGAGGACAGGCCGCAAATGGGCTGCTTTGGTGGGAAGGAGGCTCACCAGCCTCCACTCCCTCCCTGTTCTCTCATAGCATTCACAGCCCAGGACAGCCCCACTCACAGCCATGCCCCTCACCCTCCTCCCCACCTTCCTCACCCATCCTGGACGCTCCCAGGCCCCAGGCCGGGCAGCTGTCCCTGCATTTTGGCCTTTGGCCTTTATTCCACCCCCTCCCCACCTCCCCCACTCCCCACCCTGGCCTCAGGGCACCTGCGGGCCCCTCTCTCTCAGTCACACCTATTTTATGTTCAGGGAGGGAAGGGGGGCAGTAACATCCATGAATAACTTCTCAGGCCTGGACAAGATCTCAATTATCCCAAGAAGCAGTTTAACCGAGGTTCATCAGTGCTGTCTGTGTTCTGCTGTGACACACGTGTGTGCACACACAATGCTCACACACTGGTACCCCCCCCACATGCGCACACACGCAAGAAAGGAGGGGACATCCCAGTCCTGCTGCTGTCCCTGAGCCACAGCCAGAGGAGCAGGCATTTCTCCCCCTCCCTCGGGATTCCTCTTAGGAAACAGGGATCTCCTTGGCAGCCCAACCCCCCTGAGGGGCTGGGGCTGAAGACAGGCACCAGGACACCCGCCATCCAGGGACCTGGGCTTTCCCAAGAGGCGCCTCCTGCTCTGAAGAGGATGTTCTCTCTTGAGAAAGCTGCACACCCAGGAATCATTCAGTCCTCCTGTCCCCCACCCCAAAACCGCGCAGGCAGCACCACCTCTGCCTGACTACTCTTGCTCCACAAATGAGGGGTCAGGCGCCAGGCTCAAGACCTGCAGACTCCTCAAGGGTGCTCCTTCTTCGATAGAACACAACCAGAGTGAGGATGTCCGAGGACAGAGACCTGCCCTCACCTGATTCCTCGAGTGCAGGGAGGCCAAGCCAGGAAGGTCCCCAGATCCCCAAGGCCAAACCCACAGGGGACCAAGGAGGGCACTGACGACGGGGTCACAGGCAGGAGCTGCCCGGCCGTGCAGTCAGTGTGCGCCAGTGTTCCCCACACGCCCACCTGCAGCCCGGCGGGGCGGGGCGGGGCTCACACACCTGGGCTGGGCCTTGACCGTGAAGGTGTTGCTCCCGTGCTGCTTCTCCAGGCCCACCAGCACGTCGTTGAGGTTCTGGTTGAGCTGCAGGAGGGACAGCAAGGAGGTGGGGGCTCCAGGGCCAACAAACAGCCCCACGTCCCCCAAAACACCTCTGTTCCACCCCCACCCCCCAGCCCCTGCCTCTGCCAGGAACAACCTCCTCTTCCCCCATCAGTGAGAGCTGGAACCAGCACCCCAAACCCAAGCGAACAGAAGTGGCCTGCGTTACTGACACCTGTCGTTTCTGGTGGCCTTCTCCCCCTTCTACCTGTAGGGTATCCTAAAGCACCACATACAGCTTGTACAGCTTTTACATTTTTTTCTTAAAAACTGTTTTTATAGACTGTCGATCTTAATTGTTAAGGTCATTTTGCCAGGATGCTTTCAGATCACACTACAAATTCCACAGATTTCACTGAAAGTACAGGCAAGAGAGGAGGTTTATGGCTGGCACGTGGAGATTCTCATTACTGAGAGTGTTTCCCATTTTGATTGGCCACTAGGAAGCTCAGAGCTGACTTTTCCTCCCACTTATAAACAACTGTACCTTGTGGCATGTACTTCCACGGACTAACTTTACATAAATGTTTCCTTCCCTAAAATACCTCTCTGTTTTTTAAACTTTTTGTAAGTTTTCTCAAATCTCTGAAGGGCAGGAGGGTAAAGCAGGAAGGAAAGAGAAGGCCTTCCAGGCAGGAACCCATACTCAGGAGTGTGTCAGGAGAGGCCCCAAGATGGGTTTCCTCCTCAACTCCTCCAGCCCTGGGCCTGGAATCCACCATCACCACTTCATTCCTCTGGGCCCAAGAGACAAAGTCAGACCCACTCACTGAGCAGAGTGGGTGAGCTGCTGACACTGGGTTCTCCAACAGCATTTGGGGGAGCTTCCAACACTGGATTTCTCAAACTGCAAAGTTAAACAACTTTGCATTTTAACTGCCAGATAAGATGAAAACAACACAACACAGGAATGTAAGCTAACCAGACCAGACCCCTTCTTATACCAGATTTTGGCAGATAAAGCTGGCCTATTTCAATGTCTTAAGAAACATGAGAGAAAAATCAAAAATTGAGAAAATTTTAGTGATTTATGTATTATTTTCCTACAAATTGGGGAACTGCTACCATTTTCTAACACTGAGCTCCCTGGGCCAAGGTTGCCTGAGCACTCACTCACAGCTTGAGAGGGGCTGGCATGCATTCCCCAGCCCGTCTGTCCAGGCAAGCACAGGACTGGGAGTGGGCAGGGGGCCAGGGCTGGACCCGGGGACCCACTCTCAGCCTCCCCAGCCTGCCCCGCAGCCGCCACTGGGCCTGGGCGCTGGCGAAGGGGCCCCTCAAGGGTAGGTGTTAGTGGGCTCCTCCGCAGTGTGTGCTGAGCCCCAGCAGAGAAGGGGGAGCTCAGGCGGCCCCTTCTGTGCCTCTGACTCTGACCCTTGGCCAGGGTAGAGTGTGGCCCCCAGAGGGGGGCCTACCTTACTCATCTCCTTGTGGAAGTTCTCCTCCAGGCCTGCAATGCTCTGAAACGTGTTGACGTAGAAACCCACACGGCTGCAGGAGGGAGGGAAGGAGGCCAGGTGAGCAGGCAAGGCAGAGCAGGCCCCTCCGAAACACACACACCCACATCAGAGTCACAAACCCTGAGAGGCACGGGCAGACGCGCTGGCTGGGCACTCCAGGCAGGCTCTCTCGGGCCCTGGCCCTCACCTGTTCCACAGGGATGGCAGCTCCTCCTGCAGATCCACATTCATCTCCTCAAACACCTTCTGGGCTTTGATGAGCTCCTCCTCGGCCTGGGGGCAGGACGGTCATTCCCCTCCGCTAGGCGGCTATCCCAGACAGCCCAGCCCGCCCCCACCCGCTGAGCTGGATGTGCATGCCCACCCCTCCCCCGCAGGCCCAAGGGCCGCTCTGGGAAAGGGAAGGCTGCCATCGAACAGAAGAACCAGGCAGGCTGGGAGGGGGGTGAGTGGTGAGCAGGGCACAGCAAGAAGAGGCCAGACGGGCCTGGAGAGCTGGGGCACAGGAAGGGCACGGGGCAGACCACACAGGCCCAGCCTGAGGGGGCCTGTGCACTCCCACGTGGACCCCCCAGGCTAAGGGCAGCCACTGTCACTAACCCCCTCCTTCGTGCTCCCTCCCCTTTCGAAGGGCCGGCTCCTGCTCAGCCATGCCACCAGCCTTCATGTCACCTCCCTGGGGCAGTCTTTCCCATCAAGCCCTCTCCTGTGACCTGCGCGCACCAGGTAGAGGCCAGAGACAGCCGCTCAGGCACCTCTAGGAATGGCGGGGGCGACGGGGAGGGACCCGGCAGTTGGACCGCGCCTGTGCCCACCCCACCCACGCCTTCCCCAGGGCGGGCTGCACCCTGTAGCTGCTCGTGCCCACCAGGCGGTGGCGCTAAGGCGCCGTTGCACAGCCAGAGTGACCGGGAGGCAGCAGCTGAGTCACAGACCGGGCCCGGCCAGCCCAGGGAAGGGGCTCCGCTGCTCACTCCTGGAGGGCACTGCTGGGGAGAGTGACTCAGGGGGGACTCGAATTCAGGGTCTGAGTCACAGCCCAGGAACTCTGCAGGCCCCACCCAGGGGAAAACTTCCAGCCAGTAGCCTCACGTTCTCAGGCGGGGACTGGGGCCTCTGGCAAAGGCAGCCAGCTGGCCGGAAGGCCACTTAGCCACAAATCACACGATTTCCCCAGGCCC
Organism: Daubentonia madagascariensis; assembly: GCA_023783475.1. Taxonomy (NCBI): domain Eukaryota; kingdom Metazoa; phylum Chordata; class Mammalia; order Primates; family Daubentoniidae; genus Daubentonia; species Daubentonia madagascariensis. The sequence continues at coordinate 1,366,501 of JAKFHU010001747.1, read as the reverse complement.
AGCCAGCTGTCCCACCCGGCTTCAGGCACCGGGCCCAGCCCAAGTCAGCCGGGAGCCTCGCTGTGCCCCCTGCACTTCCCTGAGACCAGAGGAGGGGCCACCATGGCTTCTGACTACAGGTACCTCGGTACTTCCTAAAGTGGGTGTGGGATACCTGCCTGACTTTTCAGAGTCTAATATAAATTTAAAGGTGGAATAAGAAAGAAGGAAACGTCTATCTAAACACGCATGACTCTCTTGAGATGGCTCCAATCCCAGGGGCCTGGGCACACCCGAGCCAGGGCCAGAGCCCCCTCCCTCTCAGGGCCATCCCTGCCTTACTCCTCTGGGAGTCCCGCTGCCTGGCAGGGGGGCTGCCAGTGATGGTTTGTGAAACCCACAAAATGAGTGACTCCCACCAGTCACTCTGCTGCACACTGTCTGCCGTGCACACCTCCCGCCCTCAACAGCTGAGAGTCTGCCTCAAGTCCCACACTCCCCAAGAACCCACCCTGACCGCCCCAGTTCCTGGACCCTCCTCTCCATGAGGACACAGCCACCACCCCCACACCGAACCTAACTCCCCAAATGAGCCATTGTGAGGATGGCGCAGCAGCTTGTCCAGGGAGCACATCTCTGTGCCAAGCCATGCTCACATGGCCCAGCAATGCTGCAGGGAACAAGGGGGTGGTTCCATTTTAGAGTTCCTGGAAGTCAGGGCCTGTATCTTTTATCCCCTTTGGGTCACATCCCTCATATTCTGGCTCTTTCAGAAGCATCTGGGAGTGGCTGGGAGTGAGGGGAGAGCTGTCCACTGTGGGGGAGGCCTCGTAGCCCCCACGGCTCCACTACAGGCCCACAGACAGGAAGAGCAGGGGCACACGGGCCCAGGGTCCTGCAGGCAGGTTTCCGGGGGCTGTGACAAGTGTAGAGAGCAACTCAGAACTAGCTCAGGGGACACGTGGTGCTGGTCGGCTCCCGCAAGCGCAGCCTCGAGAGAATGCATTGTGTCCCCCAAGTCAAGTCTGCCAGCAGGGCAGCCCCAGAGCCCCAAGTGCCCCAGCCAGCCACCCACGGGTAACTCCACAGGCTCTCCAGCTTCCACCAGGCATGAGGCGGGGTCGGGACAAAGAGGATATGCTCAAGTAAAAATGGGATCCAAACGGGAAAGCCAATTTGGCTAAAAGGCGAAATATCTGCAGTCCAGCACCCACAGATGTAATCACGTGCCTTGCTCTCTCCTGCTGCTCCCCCAGGGTGGGTGCTGGGGCCCTCCTAGCAGGAGCCCCAACCACACCCATCCCAGGAACCAAAAGCAGTGTGCAGGCCCCATCCCAGGCCCCACGGCCTCCCAGGGGCTTCTCCCACCCAAAATCTTCCAGCTGTTTTAGGGAAAGTTATGCAGAAACTCTGGCTCTGGGTCAGTAGCCCCATTCCCCCTTCCTGTCAGAGTTCAGCCCAGTCCTGAACTGACAGGCAGGGCACACCGGCCCCAGCCCCTCACTCGTCCTCCAGGCCTGCGGAGCCTCCTAGCCATCTCCCCCAGTCCCTGGACAGCCAGGGTCACCTCGACCCCAGGATGAGGCTGCCAACACTCAGCACCTCCAAAGGCAGCCCTTGGCCTCAGCCTAAAAGAAATCAGGCAGCAAGTCAGGTAGGAAACTGGGCAGCAAGCCGTGCTGAGCCCAGAGCTGTCCACATTGCAGGGCTCGATACATGTGGGTTGAAGATGATGAAATCAAGAGGCCCAGAAAAAATGGGGCAGCTGCCCAGAGAGAAACCCAACCTCCAGGCCCCTACTGCCTGTCCCCACCACACCCCGACCGTGGGAGCATGATGGGGTGCGAGAGTTTCATCCAAGCTGTGTTTACGCTGACCTGAAACATGCCTCAGTTTCACTGGAGAGAAAACCACGTGGCCCACCTCTCACAGGGCAGTGCACCCAGGGTCCCTGGCCACACTGGCCCATTCCAAGGACAGGGGGCTAAGAAGAGTAAAGTGTCTACTGCCACAGTGTGGGGATGGACCAGGAGTTTCGTACAAGGAGCCTCCTCCAGGAAGCCCCCCAGCCCCACTGTGGTTCTGAGCACTTGCCCTCCATGAAACCTCCAAAGGGCCGACCCTCCAGGCGTCAGCAGCCCAGCCAGACTAGAGAGCCCCCTGGGTGTCCCCTCCTGAGTCACCACCGGGGCCCACAGGTCCTGGGCAGCTGTGGTAGGGACCATCCACCCGGAGCCCGGGCCAGGAGGCAGGAAAATGACCCAGAGGCTTCAGTCAGGAGAGCCCCAATTCCGCCGCTAACCAGCTCTGGGAACCTGGGAGGAGACTGTGCCTCTCTGGGCAGGTTTGTCTCCTCGGTAAATTCAAGATAATCTCGGAGTGCTTGTGAGGCTTGAAGGACAGCACACGCCAGGGGACGGGAGCTCTAATGACCACCTGCCCCCACAGGAGCCCTCACAGAGCACACACGGCTCAAAGGTGCTCCTGGGTTCCTGGAGGAGTCTCGGTGAACAACTGACTGCAGACCCCCCAGTCTCCCAGAGCTCCTCAGCTGCTCCGCCCCCACACACGTGACCTCAGGCCTCCCCTGAAGCAAGACTCTCCCAGCGGACGGCTTTGAAAACAACCTGAGGGCTGCGCTCAGACGCCAGCCCTGCATCCCGGCCCAGGGCGAGAGGACAGGACGACACACTGGAAGGCGCCAGCACGTGCAAGGTTAGAAGCCAGTGTCACCTGATTTCGGAGCAGGTTAGTTTGAGCTACGAGATGAGCCTGCAGTTTGCCTTGGCACCACTGGGGGGCGGCTTTCTCAAGCAGCGAGACAGGCTGGGGTGGGGAGGGAGGCCAGGGAGGGAGAGTGGAGAGACGGGAGGGTGGGAGAGAGAAACAGAGACACAGATGTTAACCACCACGTCCACAGGCCGGACACAGTGACAGCCAGCCAAGCCAGCCGCCCTCGGGGCCGCCCTGCAGCAGGTGGAGGCCCGAGGCTGAGATAATTAAGCGGCCCGAGGGCAGGGAGGGGACTCCAGCTGCAGAGGAGGCAAAGGGTGAGAGTTGTTAGCAGGGCAGAGGGCTCAGCGAACACGTCACCCAGGGAGCAGGGCCCGCCCTCGGCCCCTCACCATGAGGCCAGCGTGGCCGGCCCTGCGGCCACATCGTCACATCGGATCCTGTGACAGAATTCCACTGGAGCACACCAGGCAGGGTGGCGCCATTCTGGCGAAACCCAAGCCAGGCCTACTCCCGTTCTGGAAAGTGGCCTCAGATCAGGCCTAGGGGCCGGAGAGGCAGGCAGGGACCAGAAGTGAGCCCCGCCCAGGCGCCCACAGGGCTTTCGCTCACCGGCCTGGGCCCAGCACCGTCCTCCACCCCCACTGGGCAGCCTTTGACTGGGCAGAGGAAGGCTCCACCGGGGCTTGGACACCCCGCCCTGGCTCAGGTCCCCACAGACTCTTCCCACCATCCTGCAGCCCTTACCTTAGCGATTTTGGCTTCATCCTTCTTTTTGGCGGTTTGAAGGGACTCGAAATGGTGCCGGGCACTGTCGTAGTCCACCAGCTTGCGCCCCCGCTTGGCGATGCGTGACTGGGGGACAGACGGAGTTGGGAGGGGGCTGAACAGGCCCTGGCGCCCGTGCTGAGGTGCTGAGCCAGGTGGGCCCGGAGAAGCCGGTCACGGGCCAGGCCTGCACTGACCTGGAGGCCCAGGCAGTACCCACAAGTCCGACTGGGGCATGCTTGAGCCCTTGCTGCTCGAACCCTTCTGGTGGCAAGGAGCTCACCCCTTCAGGAAGTCCTCCACCACTATCAAACCGTTTCCTTGCAACGTGAACCCACTTGTAAGTTCCCACCAGCCAGTACTGTGTCACCTAAGTCTCTTCCTTAGCCTGGCCCTGAGCTCCTTAAAGACGCCTCCTGGGCCCTGGTTTCTCCTCTCCAGAGCCAACACCATCAGGCGTTGGCACTGGATGGCCCCTGGCCTGAGTGTGACACACCCACCCCACTCACCCCAGCTCCAACAAGACAATGGCCCTTCCAGCTCCAGACACCTGTGCTTCCACGGACACGTCACCCAGGGGCTGTTCGCCTCAGTAGAGGCCATGGCACAATGACAACTCCTAGCACATACCCAGGCCCAGCAGAGACAGTGGACTTTGTGAACACACATGATCACACAAATACACCCAGACATACAGACCCAGATGACAGATGACACACAAGACTATGTACACACACCCGTCCAAGCACACACAGCATAAACACAGGGGACCTACAGACACACACATGCCTGGCCTTACCCAGCCATACACACCCTACACAATCATCTGATCACTCCCCAGCGACATGGCCGCACATACCACACCCACAGCCCTGAGACCCAAAGGTACAGGAAGGCCCAGGCCTGGGAATCAGGGGGCAGCAGGTGGGCTGCAGGGGGAGCAGCCGTGGAGGGAGGAGATGGCAGGCAGGGGCCGCCTGCCTCCAGGACAGTCACCTCTGTGCCTAAGCCAGCCTGTGCCGTGCCCGTGGGCCCTCCCCAGCTCCCCTCCACAGGCTGCCAGGCCAGAGCAGGGCAGATCTGCAGAGGGCCTCTCACCTTGATGTCAGGGAACTGGCCCAGGTACGTGTCCATGGTCAGCAGCGCCTGGTCCACCAGCTTCTGGTGGTAATCCATCCACAGCAGGTCGTTGTTCTGAAACAGGCAAGGGCGCGGGAGTGTACAACCAGGGCAGGTGGGCCACACCCGGCTGCCAGTGCTCATCTCCCAGGGACCTGCGGGTCAGCCCCAGCCCCATCATTTTGCAGCTCGGTGGCTTCTCAGAGCCTCTGTAAGACGGGGCGATAAGTCCTGCCCTATAGCCTCTCGTGGGATGACTGTGGGGATCAGATGTGCTGAGGACTGTGGTCAGCTAGGGAGGCTTTGTGAGCCATGAGCCAGAACACACGGGTGAGGGATGGCCACAATCCGTGATCTGACTCACCGCAGTGTGAGGGCATGTCACAAGGAAGACCCTCAGAGAGGGAAGGCAACTTGCCCAAGGGCTCACAGCATGTGAGTGCCAGAGGGCTTGTCCCACAGGGCGAGGCCGGACAGGACAGGAGCTGAGGCCAGAGGGGCCTCTGGGAGGTGCCAGGGCCACCTGCCCCATGCTCACCTCTGCGATCTTGTTTGCCTCATCCCTGCCGGGCCAGTCAGGTTCGTACACCTCCTGCAGACACTCGTTCAGCTTCTTGGAGGCCTCATGCATGGCTGTGGGCACAGAGGAGGTAGGTGGGCCTCCCGCTGACAGTCCCCGTCCAGCACCACCGACCTGGCCCACAGCTCTGCACCCGCCAGCTCCACGCGGGCCAGGTCTGCCCCGCCTGCCCCTTACCTTTGACAGAGGCCAGGTAGGTCCGGAGATCCTTCTGCAGCCGGGTGCCCTCGGTCTGCAAAGAGAACGACAAGGACCAGGTCAGGGCCTGGAGGCACAGCGGTCCCTGACCCTCTCCTCCCTGCCACTCCCACGTGGACAAACCAGGCTGCTCCTCTGACAGCAGCCACCGGTCAGCCGACCTCCCGCCAGGCTGGCACCAAGTGCACCTCAGAGGACAGCAGCTAAGGCCTCTCTGCCACAAACATGCTGAGCAGCGAGCTCCTGGCACCATCCCCACCTCAGGGACCCTGTGCCCACAGGGATATTCACCCCGAGTTTGTCAGCACCTGCCCTCTTCCAGACAGCACCCTCAGCCCTGGAAGGAAGGCAGGAAGACCGGGTGCCCTGCCCCCGGGTGGTACACTGGGCGTATGGCTGAACAACGCACACGCGGCACAGCACACACATGCAGCAGGCCTGGCACCTCAGATCTGCTCTCAGAGCACCGTGGACAAGCAACCAACAAGCACAGGGCACGGGCCAGGTGGGGGTAGTGGCCGCCAGGCACCTTGTTCTGCAAGATCAGAAGGTGCCCAAGAACGGAGGGCTCCCACTGCATCGCACCCGGGAAGGAGGGACCAGTGACAGCCCATACAGGGACAGAGGGTTCTGATGGATGGAGGACAGACCTCCAGGGAAAGGAAGCCTGCGGAAGGGATGGTGGAAGCAGGGTGCAGGAGCATGGGGTCAGGGCCAGGACTCTAAGGACACCGGCCCAGAGGAGAGGAAGGATGTGGGACATAGGGCAGAAGGGTCAAAGCAGGGAGTGAGCTGTGGGGTGAGCTCCCTGGGTGGGGAGAGCGGCCCCAAGGGGCTTCCTCAGACATCAGGACCAGCAGAGAGGGTGGAACCACGGGCCAGGCCTCAAGTCCCTCTGGGCTGCCAATACTAGAGAAGGCAAGAGCCGGGACAGCTGAACTGCAGGTGTGAGGAGGCCAGTGGAGAGGTCTGAGACCCCGCAGTGAGATGCTGAAGTTTCCGGAAACCGTGGGAGGAAAGGCGGCAGCACACACAGGCTTTGGGGCCGTGCAGACGCGGCTCTACCCCTTAGTGGACACACAGCCCTAAGCCTCTCCGAGCCTCAGCCTGCGTCAGCCGGCACGCTGATCCCGCCTGGCTCCCCACAGGTGCTCAGGGGCCTGGCGGCCAGCGCAGCGCATGGGCCGAATGCAGTGGTCGGGACGACCCGCGTAGGGAAGGACACCCTCCTGGCCTCCCCGGCCTGCTGCCGGCCCCAACCTCAGCGGCACCCTTGTTCTGGATGCCCCCGCCCTGGAGGGTGGGTTAGGGAGACACAGACCCAGCAGCTGGCCACAGTCCCGGAGACCCAGCCCCCCAAAGAGCTCCAGCCTGGCAGCTCCGTGCTTCCGCAGGAGCCGAAGGTGGTCCCCACCCGTGCAGGTCGATCTCCAGGTGAGGGCAAGCAGGGACCTGGCCACCTTCACAGGCTCATCGCCCGCACCCTCAAGCCTCTCCTGTCCCCAAAACAGGTCCCCTCCTCAGCCAGAGCCTGCTCTTCCTCTCCTGAACCCCGCCCCGGGGCCAGCACCTCCCAGGCACCGTCTTCCCAACACCACTGGCCCCTCATGACGATCGAGGACGTGGGGAGGTTGGCGACTTGCCCGAGTCACACAGAGGCTGGAGAACCGAGAGACCCCCCAGGCCGCAGGGGTTGGGCAGGTGACTGGCGGCAACGTGGCCCCCAGGACCCACAGGCCTGCGCACATATTCTGATGAATGCGTCCACGTGGCCACAGACAGCCGACAGGGAGGGCTTAAGAGCAGCACACAAAACACTATAATTTTAAAAAGAGGGAGAATGGAGGAAAACCCTCTGGAAAACCCCTTCAGTCGTCCACAGAGGACAGCGCCAACCCTGGCCAGCCATCCTTCTACGAGCATCAACGTTGGAGGCTCACGGATGAAAGAGTAAGGAACAAAAGGCAAATCCGCCATGTTCAGACCCCTCTGGAATTCCGTGGGGATGAGAAGGCCCCGCGGGACTGAGGAGCGAGGGAGGGTCCCTCCCTGTCCTGACGCGGCCCCCTCATCTTCAGTGACCTGCTTTGCTGGTTGAGATGAGCATTAAAGTGTGTTCGTGACGTGATGCTATTGTATCCTCTGATGTCACAGAACCCTCCAGACCCAGCTTCTTTCCCTGCCAAGTCTCATCACCCCAGTCACACCTCTCCCCTCCCACCACGGCCCGAGCGAGGGGCCCCAGGCGTGGGGGCTGCGCCCACCCGGGCTTCAGGCCATGCCAGGGCCCCTTGTGCTTCCCAAACAAGGCCGGGCTGTGAGCGGGCACGTGGCACGCAGATGCGCAAGCAGCCGCCCCCTGCTGGGCCGCGCACAGTGGCGTGTTCGCTTCCAGCTGGCTCCTGCAGCCCCCAGCCCCGTAGACAGGGCGTCTGAGAAACAATTCTCTGGGGGCTGCTGGGGTTCTCATCACACTCCTGGCAGAACCCAGCTGGGGGAGGGTAAGATTCTGGGGCCCCTGCCCCCCCGCGCCCCACTCCCAGCTCCGGGGCTGGGGAGTCAGCGAGGGCTGGAGCAGCAGCCAGTGCCCCCGCGCCCAGCGCACCTCCCTCCACGGCAGCCCCCCCGGCGGCCCGAAGACCCCAGTCCCCGTCCTCCCAGTGGGTCTAGGCTGCAGCGATGCCCCTTCTGGCTCAGCTCTGACTCTTGCCGCCGGGCAGCCTATGCCGGGGGACGAATCTTCACCCAACAGCCGGGGATACTCACTTTGAGCAGAGCCCTGGGTGGGCCTGGGGACAGGAAGGAATCAGACCTGTCCCAGCTCAGTGACAGACAAACAGCAACGACAAACGCTGGGGTCCAGAAAGCCACAGGTGGCCCCCAGGAGGAAGAGCTTGGCCGACCTGGGACACCCAGGATGGCTTTTAGGAGGACCTGAGCTGGGTGCGCAGCATCCAGGGTGGGGGGGGCTCTCAGAGGGCTGCGCGGAGGGGGGCTGTGCACCTGGGTCTTTGTGAGACCAGGACAGCAGGTGACCTGCACCCTCTCCTAGGGCCTGCCCCCCAGGAGGGAAGAGATTTGCCTCCTGGAAGACTGAAGCCCCTGTCACCCTCGCCCCTCTTCGGCTGGGCCCACTCCGCTTGGGGCAGGAGAAGCTGGGCCTGCAGGCCCCCAGGCTCCATCTCCATCTCCCCTTTCCCAGGGCCCCCCAAGCCACTGCAGCTGCTTGAATCCAGTCCCTCAAGAACAGTGACCTCACACCCCACTGCCCCCAGCATCCCCACACACCCATCAAATCCCCAACTGCCCGGCAGCCTTAGCCCCCCAGGAAGGTTCCCCCAGCCTGGAATGAGATGCCCTGAAAAGCCAGCCAAACCCCAACCCTGAGGGCAGGCAGAGCCAGCTCAGGTGACTGCTCCACACCCACGGGCAGGCAGCCCCCTGGCTGCCCCCGCACTGGCTACCTCCAGCCCAAGGAGCAGTGCGCGACTCCTCGCCCAGAGCCAGGGACCCAGAGGGGTGACTCTGAGGGGCCAGTGGGGCCAGGCTGCAGGGAACCTCAGCTCCCGGACCTGCGCTTCGCTCACCCTCTGCCAAACGGCCCGGCCTGCTCCAGGGAGACCCCAGCACCCCCCCCCCCCAGGCAGCAGCTGCCCTCAGGACTGGGGGTCAGCTCGAGAGGAACCTCAAGAGTGAGCCAAAGGCCCCAAAGCCTGGATTTAAATCCCCAAACCGCCACACCAGCTGTGTGGCCTTGGAAGATTTGCTTAACCTCTCTGAGCCTCGAGTATCTCGCATGCAAAACGAAGAGAATGGCAGCACCTTTTCCAGGATTGCAAGGGCGTGTCTGTAAAACACATGGCAGTACCTGGCCCAAAGTACGTACCCAAGCAACAGCAACTCCCTTCAAAGCCCTCAGAGCAGCCCACAGCCTGAGCAAGTCGGCCGAGCGAGGGAAGCACTCCGGGGCTTCCCGGAGACAGAATCGCAAGCTCAGACTTCAGGTTTCTCGTTCAAGCCTACGCTTTGCCAGTGAGGAACCTGAGGCCCAAGGGACAGGGGCTCGCTCAGAGCCACAGAGGCAGGAGATGTCCCTGTTACGGGGCCTACCTGGGCCTTAAAACACCTCTCGTTCTTGGCCTAGGGAACAATAAGCCACGGTGGCTCCCCTCCCTGTCCTGGGAAGCCTCAAAGGCTGAGCTCTCTGGCAGGCCAGGGTGGACTCGGCCTGGAGCCTGTCCCAGAATGCTCCCCGGCCCCTCCCAGAATACACCCCAGCCCTGTCCCAGACTGCTCCCCGGCCCCTCCCAGAACACACCCCGGCCCTCTCCCAGAATGCACCCCGGCCCCTCCCAGAATACACCCCAGCCCTGTCCCAGACTGCACCCCGGCCTCTCCCAGAACGCACCCCGGCCCCTCCCAGAATGCACCCCAGCCCCTCCCAGAATACACCCCAGCCCTGTCCCAGACTGCACCCCAGCCTCTCCCAGAACGCTCCCCGGCCCTCTCCCAGAATGCACCCCGGCCCTCTCCCAGAATGCTCCCCGGCCCCTCCCAGCTGCTCCCAGCTCCCGGCTGGTGGGTTGCAGGGTTCTCCAAAGGAGGCCCATTCCCCCAGTTCCAGTCCAGCTGCAGAGGCTTAGCGGGGCACCCCCAGTGCTTTCCAAGGCCTCAGACACAGATGAGGAGTGTAGAGAGGCCTGGTTCCCCTAGCGCCCAGCCTGGGCCCTCCCACCCCTTCCCTAGCAGAGTCAGACACAGACCTCATTCCCCCAAGCCCGGGCCCATTCCTTAGGGCCTCCTTCTCGGGCCTCCCTCCCCAGCAGTCACGCCCTGGCCCAGCTCCCCCTCCCTTCCTGCTACCTTGGCCCTCCCCAGGGAGGGCACTGCCAGGGTCATCTCACTGCCACCTCTACTGTCCTCAGACACAGACGCAGAAGTGGTTCGTTCTGGACTTAGAGATCCCTGGGGGAAGTTTCAGGGGCAGAACAGTCAGAGCATTCAGAGCCCCTCAGTCCGGAAGTCCTCTCTTGTATCTAACCACTGCCCCCGGGCTGCCAGTGCGATTAAGCCCCTTCTGTCACTGGCCCCTGGCCTATGATGGGCCTTGGTACGGATGCCCTGGGAGTCCCTCCCAGGCTTTGCAAAGAGATAAGCGTGAGTCTGAATTCTCTTCCAAAGCTGGATGGCCTTGGGCAAACTACCCAAACGCTCTGAGCCTCGACTGCTGCACCTACAAAAGCGAACAATGGTATGGGCCACCTCCCAGGGTGACGGGCACACACCGCGCTCGGCAGATGCCTGAACCAGATCCAGCCCGCCCTGCCCCGACACGAACCCTGCAGATGCCGCTGTCCTGGCAACAGGCTTCTGTAGCTCCCACCTGCCTTGACCGGCAAGGCTGCCCCGTCCGGCCACACTCTGTTGCCTGCTCCCACCCGACCCTCCCCGTCACCCCACCACCCTCTCCGTGTCTTACCAAGGACCTAAAGTATACATGCCCCTGACGCTCTCCTTCCCCAGCGTTCATGGCCAGGGCCAGTGCTCCCTCCTCCAGGAAGTCTTCTGTGATCTCGACAGCCTGCGCTGATCTCGCTCCTCCAAGCTTTCCTACTCTACAAATTCGGTTCTTGTCATCTTCCACCCAGCAGCCAAATTTTCACCAGCTCCCCAAGGCCAAGGGCCACCCACACTCACCAGCTGCTTGTTGAAGTTCTGGACGCACTGTTCGAACTGCTCATCCTTTGTCTCATCCGCCTTCCCCAGTTTCTGGAGGACCTGCCGAGGCGGAAGGAAAAGGGGAGAGTGTTACCTCGAGAAAGAGAGTGGCCAAGCCAGGCGTGCCGGCCACCGACACCACAGACCAGGTGTCCTCCCCGCTGCTGCGACCCCCAGGGCACGACATGCCTATAAGACACACAGCAGTGCCCGGCCCACGGCCCACAGCGTTCAAGGAACCGCAACTCCCTAAAAGGCCATCATGTCTTGGGCCTCCCCACCCTCTGTCCAGGGCTCGATCATCAGCCAAGAGCAGGAACTTGGGATAGGCTTGCTGTGGTGACCAACGCCAGGAGGAGGGAGGCCTCAAAGACAACAGGAAGGCGCGGGCACCTCCTTGCTGACCTCACACTGCACCCCTGGGTGCTCCCCCACCCTGGCTGCTGAAAAGCAGCTGAGCAGGGGCAGCCCCACCTCCCCACGCGACTGCATCTGGGCACACACGCAGTCACAGGCTCTGCTCCCTGCGGGAAACCTCAGAGGCGAATCCCCCTCTGCTAAGACACAGCTGTCCCTCCGCAGCTGCACCAGGGAGAGGTGGGGGATGGGTGGGTGAGGGCAGGAGGGAGGCCCACGGCAGCACAGGGGAAGCCCCAGAACAAGCAGGCAGCTGGGCCAGGAAGCTAAGAGGAAGCCCTGACCAGAAAGGCCGACCCACCAGGTCCTCCCAGACGTCCCTCCCTGGGCGCTGCCCCCTCCCACCCCGGGGCTCCCCATGAGGGGGGGGGTTAGGGCAGGGGAGGCAAAACACAGAGCAAGGAGGGGTCAGTGCAGAAAGGACACTGGCAAGTCAGCAGAGGTCTCTGCAGAGGCAGTGGCCGAGACCCAACAAGAATGAGGAGGGAACAGGTGGGGGTGGGGGGGAGCCGGTGGAGGGGAGAAAAGCTGGGCCCAGAGCACAGGCAAGCCCATGAGCGGGGCCAGCAGGTCACCACCAGCACGTCCTCCCGCTGAAGACCCTGAGGTGGGCCACACCGCCTGAAACGCCAGCTTTGCCTGCCCAGGGCCCAGGCCAGGGTCCTGGACCAAGGAGTGCCTGGTGCTAGGACAAGCTGGGCCCCTCCCCACCCTGCCTGGCCCTTGCAGGGTCCATGCGGCCCTGCTGCACCTTCCCCCAGGAGCCCCAGCAAGGCCGGCTGCTCTTGGCCATCTCTCACCAAGCCCCTGCTCTGTGCCAGCCTCAGGCATCTCGGCTGGGGCAGGAAAGATGAGTCATACAGGGGTCCCTGTCCCAACACAGAGGGAAGCACATGGGGCTGTGGGAGCCAGGGGAGAGACCCCATCCAGCCTGGGCAGGCAAGGAAGACTTCCTGGGGGAGGTGGCAGCTCAGACACAGGGGAAAGCTTGCAGAAAAGACCAGGGGACCAGCGAGCTTACTGGGGACTTTCAGATTGCTCAAGGTGACTAGAGGTCACAGAAGATGGGGTGAGAAGGGGGACGTGGCAGGTGGGAGGGGCAAGGGTGGGCTCTGGGGGCTGCCACCAACAGCTTTATGCTACAACAGTCAAGACACAGTCCATCGCTCAGATGCAGCTGGGTGCCAAGGGCTGATGCTGGGTTGAGAGGAGAAAACCAAAACAAACCTCCATGAGCAAGAACATGACACTCTGCAAAATCCAGGGGCTCCCCACTGCTCCCCCTGGCAACCATACCCAGCTGGGTCCCCCAGAAAGGGGGCGGACCAGGGAGGTACCTGCCTGGCTCAGCACTGAGCTTGGATAGGAGAGTGAGCCCCACCCTCAGGCACCACCCCACAGCCCCACCACCTCCAAAGAGAGAAATGGGCCACCAAATGGGAAAGAACTTCCAGAAGTCAGCCGGGCCACCAGGGAGAGCCGGCTCCCAGGGACAGGTCAGGGCCTGGCAGACCCTCAAGGCAGGAGGACCAGGGAGGTGCCCCTTCTGCCCCCTGCTCTCCTTCTCCCTGCAGAGACAGGTGCACTCAGTCAGTAAAGGGTCCCCAATCCCCACCTGGCCGTCAAGGCTCCCAAGGTGTACGGAGATGTGGACATACACCTGGCCCAGCTCCCAGATACTGCTGTGTGCTCTGCCCACACAGCTGGAGCCACGGGGGAGACCTCCCAGCCTTGAGAGAGGTCAGTCAAGGTGAAAATCCATCCAGCACCCTTTTGAGAAAAGGGACAACTACTCTCTGAGCCTCAAGTGCCTCGTCTGTGAAATGAAGAGAACATCAGCACCCACTTGAAGGACTGCAAGGATCATGTCTGTGAAACACGTGGCAGTGCCTGGCCCACAGTATTCAAGGAATGGAAACTCTCTAAAAGGCCTTCAGAGCAGCCTTCACACAGCTGGGGCTGGGCCTGACGCCAGCCGACCCTCACACGGAGTCCAGACTGATGCCTCCTAAGATGCTAGACAGAAGTGACACACATGCACACTATACGTGACAAGGCAAACTCCTATGCACCCTTCAAAACCTTACTCGGGTGACACCTCCTGTGTGAACCTGTCCTTGACCTCTCCCTCCCTCAAAATACTCTGTGCCACTCAGGACCTGGGACCTACTTTCCTCACTGCTGTGTGACCTGCCTGAGTGTCTGCCTGGTGCCCCCACCCCACCTCACACCCACATGAACAGCTTGAGGTCGGGGACAGTGTCCCAGTCATCTCTGCGTCCCTGGCTCCCACGCAGGGCCAGGCACACGACAGACACACAAGATAGCTTGGTGGCTGCTGCTTATCTGAGCCATGGGCTTTGAGGGCAGAAACATGACTTTAAACAAAACACCCACTTCCTGGCCTCAGTTTCCTCCCACAAAAAGTGGGAGGGGTATGTACAGAAAGCACTTGTCCCTGAAGGGTAGAGAGGGTGACAGGCACGGGGCCACTGAGCCAGGATCCCCGCTCCATGCTACTCAAGCTAGCTGCCCAACCTGCCCACGCTTCAGTGTCCCCACCTCAGAAATGGGAGTAGGAACGGTAACCACGGTGGGGCGAAGGCTCCGGGGAGTGCCCAGCAGGTCGACGCCAGCCCTGGCCTCGCACAGTCCGCACTGACCTACCCTGTGTTATAGGTAGAGGGACGAGGGCCTGGGTCCCCATCCTCAAGGAGCTCCCCGTGTGGCTACCACACAGAAAAACAGCCCGGGCACCACCTGCCCCAGGACAAGGGCGAGGACAAAATACCCCTCCTCGCTCACTGCGGCTCCCCATTTCCACCCTCCGTAACTGGACTCCTCGCACGCCACAGTGGCTGGCGAAGGCGCCTTTCTGACCAGCCCGCAGGTGCCCAGGCCATGACCCCTCCTCTCTCTGCCACCTAAACGCTGCTCAGCCACGCCAGGACCTGTCCCCATCCTGGGCGGGGACATGAGGCTGCTTTCCGCAGCCACCACTGCATTCACCCAGGAGACATACACGCTCACGTTCGCTCGCTCACACACACGCTCACGCTCAGAGTCCCGTGCTCACTGAAGGGAAGCCGCAGCCAAGGCCCCGGCCTTGGGGACACAGGTCCTCCACCCCGTCCACTCAACGCCTGTCTGTGGGGCCGCCCCCGCGCGGGCGTTGGGTGAAGAGGAGGGCTGGCGGCACAGGCAGGATTCGCACTGTCAGGATTGTGCGGGAGTCCGAGACAGTAGGTCTCATCTACACTCGACACACACTTACCACGCGTGTGTCACTTTGCAGTAAACAGAGGGAGCCTTTGATAACGGGACAGAGGCCAGGGACACGGGCCCCGCCCCCACCTCAGTGTGAGCACAGAGGTCTGGGAGCAGAGGAAGAGGAGGGGGCCGTCCAGGAAGCCTTATCGGCTCCACTCCACTCCGTGTCACCCCCTCAGAGCTTCCTTTCATCACGGCCTCAGCAAGGCCTCGGAGGGGACATTCCAGGGCAGGGAAGGGAGGCAGGGGCAGGCTGCAGGCACGGCAAAGGGGTGCCCCCATGGCCGGCTCCAGAACCCCCTCCTGCCCCTCCCAACCCCGCCACATGGCCTTTGTCACGGCCCAGGGCGTGCACAGAAGGCTCCGGGGCAGCCACTTCCGTGGGTACAGGGAGCCCTGCCAAGCCTTCTAACAGCCCCCGCACGGCAGGCAAGCCCCCAACACGCCAGCGAGTCACAGGGCGCAGGCCAGTGCACGGCCACCAAACCAGAGGGAGAAAAGGCCCCCAGGCCAGTCTCATGGAACTAGGAGCAGCTCACCCCTTACTCCGCACCCCAAGCACCTCCTCCTCCCAAGGCCAGCGTCTCCACCGCCCTGTGACAGATGCAAGTGAGTGCAGACAAATCAGGG
Organism: Daubentonia madagascariensis; assembly: GCA_023783475.1. Lineage (NCBI taxonomy): Eukaryota > Metazoa > Chordata > Mammalia > Primates > Daubentoniidae > Daubentonia > Daubentonia madagascariensis. The sequence goes on along the minus strand of JAKFHU010001747.1, from coordinate 1,351,089 downwards.
CACGCGGCCTGAGGCCGGTCTGCGTGGGCTCACCTGGCGGGCCGGGCTCTGGCAGTCCCCCCTCAGAGCCCCCAGCACCTGTGGGGACACACGCTCTCAGTCTGAACAGCATGGCCCAGGCAGGGACACCCACTATCCAGACCCCAGGGCCAGTGGGTAGCGCCGAGCCAGGGCCCCGAGGAGGCAGGGGCCACATTCCCAGGCAGCCCTGGCCCCGGGTTCCGCCTCATCTCCGCGTCAGTGGCGGCTGAGCCGGGCGCGCCCCAGGCCTCACTCGAGAGTTCCCCACACACACACACTCTCAAACACACACACACACGCACACGCACACGCACGCGGAAGGGGGCCTCGCCCAGACTCTCCCTCCACCCCACAGGCACCCCCCACCCGGCTGCCGAGACCCCCAGAAAATGCATCGGGCCTTCACCTTCCTCATCATCTCCTCCCGCACCTGCCCTGCTGCCGCCTCAGGAAGGGAGGGCGCAGGGCAGCTCCGCCTCACCTCTTCCTCCCAGCAGGGCCTGCGGCTGGGACCACAGGACAGGATGCGCCTCTCGCACCCCACGCCCCGCACTGAGGCTCCCCAGGCAGGCAGATACAGACACACAGACGCACGGATGGCCATTGTGAGACGCCCGGCCAGGCTGGCCCTGGGCCCAGTCCTGAGGGACACACTTCAAAAGACAGACGTGTGGAGGGGCGCCTGGAATGGAGCCAAAGGCCATAATCTGCCACCTGCCTCCAGGTTCCAGGCGGCTGCCTGACACCCTGGGGTTTTCTCTCTCCTCGCCCCTCCTTCCCCACCCTCTCCCAGCACAGCTCGGGTCAGCCAAGCTGGGGAACTGCGGCTGACAGCACAGAGCCAGCCTCCTGGGTCCTTCTGCCCTGACGCTGGAGGGGCCCCTCCCAGGAAGACAGAGGGCAGCGAGGTCAACTGCAGGCCTCACCTGCCGCCAGCTCTGAGGCCTTGCAGGGAATCAGCTGGAGAGGCCGGAACAGCAGAGGAAACTGCACGGAGGCTAGGGTCCACGTGGGCACCAGGCAGGGGAAGGGGTGTGAGGCCGTTCCGCCTGTCCCAGAGGCCACTGTTTGGCCCTGGAGGCTGGGGCAGCAGTGGGGGAGGGGTGCCAGGGGAGTCTGGAACCCCCAGGGGCAGAGGGGCCCGGCCTGGGGACAGTCCTGCACACCCCACAGTCACCAGGCCCCAGCTCCCAACCCCCTCCGAGCCCGGCTCTCAGAGGCAAGCTGCCCCGGTCCCAGGGGGCAGAAGCCCTGTCTCCGGGCTACTGCTGGCACCTCACCACCCTGGGGGACAAGTAACTGCTGCCTCTGCGATCGCCTGACCCTGGGGTGGGCTAAGGCTGCTCCCACGCTGCCAGGTGGAGAGTCTGGGCAGCCTCCAGCAGTCTAGGTGCCGACAAGAGGGCAGAGGGAGGAAGAGAAAGGTTCTGAGCCACCTCGCTGCATGCTTCACAGGCCCCTCTCAACTTCTTATTTTGAAAATATAAACCTCAAAAGAAGTTGAAAGAGCAGTACAAGGAACTGCCATCTACCCTTCACCCGGAGTCCCTGACCAATTGTTACCACTTGGCCATACTTGCTTTTCTCTCTCTATGTACAAATAGCCTGTTTCATGCATGTGTTTACCCATCTGACGGAAAGAAAGCTGCAGACATCATGACCCTTCACCCCTAAATACTTCAGCATGTTTCCTAGGAACAAGATCACGCTCCTAAGTCCCTGTAATACCACGAGCACCCTCTATACGTTTAATACGCATTTAATAATATCTAATGTACAGTCTATACTCAAATACCCCTAGTTGTCCCCTAAAATGTCCCTTATGTCTGGGTTGTTTGTCTTTTGATCTGGGATCCAATCGTGGTTCACACATCGCTTTCGATTGTCATGTGTCTCATCTCCTTTAATCCAGAATATTCCCCCACATACCTGTTCATCAATTTTATTTATTTTTTGTCTTTCATGATGTTGACCTTTTTTTAAAAGTACAAACCAATCCCTTGGAGAATGCCCCACACGCCAAATTCATCTAATTATTTCCTAGAGATGAAGTTCGGGTGAAACACTGTTCTGGGGCGGGTACTGCAGAGCGGATGCTGGGCTTTCCAGCTGCACACAACGCGGTGGCCCCTGAGTGCTGTGCTAAGCTCAACCACTCAGGCTGAGTTGTGTTTGCCAGGTCTCTCGGAAATGAAGGTAACTTTTCTCTTGGTAACTAGTCCTTTGCAGGTGATCACTGTCACTGTGTGAATGTCCAAAGCCAACAACTTTTTCCCAGTGCCTTTGGCATCCAATACTTTGCTACTCAAAGTGGGGTCCACCAACCAGCTGCATCACAGTCATCCGAAAGCCTGATGGAGACAAAAAAATGTTCAGACCTGCTGAACCAGAGTTTTCCCTTTAACCAGTCCCCCTGGTGCGCTGTCTGCAGGCTGAACTCTGAGCAGCACTGCATCATCATCTTGGTCGGAGCCCACTGTTGTCCAGTCTCCTCCACGTGACCTGGCATTCTGTAAAGACGAGCTTTTCCTAGTCTTGCTTCTGCGGGGAGGGCAGCAAGGATGTGCTTATGGACTGGCGCCTTCATTTTGCAGTCTTCATTCTTTTTGATGCTCAAATGTCCCAAGCGAGACCAGTGGGAGATTTTAGTCTGGGAGCACTTCCTTACTCTCAGGCACTACTGAACACTCCAGGCTCAGCCCGAGCACCACCTGGTGTCCTTACTGGGCAGGTGTGCTCCTTGCTATTGGGAGTCTTTGCGCCTGGGCATTTAATCTTTAGATTGTGCCTAGAGCTACAGATTATTACCCCTACTTTAGAGATAAGAAAAGAAAGGCTGAGACACTAAGGGATTTGGCTACCCAGCTAAGAAGGAGCACAGCCAGGATTCTGTGGCTTTGTGGTGGCCGTGAACATGCGTCGCACAGATCTGTGGGAAGTGAGACAGACCACCCCGGCAGCTGCCCACTGGGCCCATGACAGTGTTCAGATGGGGGCCACACTGCCTGCCAGTGAGACTGCACAAGGGGCAGCTTCATCGTCTTGTCTGGCCCCGGGCAAACTCTCTGCCTCCTCAGAGCCCAGTGAACTCGCACACAGCGGTGTCACAGCTCCGCCCCTTCAGAGTGGCAATTCTTGACCCCGAGCCTGGATTCTACTGGTGACAATTCAGGCCTGGTTGCAGACCCAGAGCTGCTGCCGCGCCCGCCCTCGGGTTGGGAGGGGAGGGCACCCAGGCCTGTGACCAAGGAAAAAGGGGCCAGAAAGAGGGGCCAGGCCTCCCTAGGAAAGCTCCAGGGCACACCAGCCCAGCTGTGGCTACAGATCCCTGTCTGGGAGCACAGCCCGGGGTGCTGGGAGTTCAGTGCTGGAAAGCAAGTCCAGAACACACAGCACAGAGTCCCTGGCCAAGGAAAAACCCTTAACCCTTCGGGGCTAGCTACCCTTTAGGCTTTGCCTTCCAACTTCCCAAAGGTACAATGACTTTTTAAAATTGAGTGTTTAGTCACTGGCCTTGGGCAAGAGCCAGGGACAGCATTCCACCCCCAGGAGGCAAGAATGCTCCCCACTCCACAGACCCCCACACAGCACAAGCCCGGTGTGCACAAGCACAGGCACTCCCAGGTGTAAGGTGACACCCACACACACCTCCCTGGCAGGGCCCCCTGCCCACCACCCTCTGGTCTCCCCGGGCACAGTAGGAAAGTGGAAGGAACCATGAAAGAGCCACGGAGCTAGGCAAGACGCAGAGTGGAGGCCACGGGAAACTGTGGACGGGGAACCCAGAATGAGGAAGGAGAGCTGGAGAGAGAACCAGGGAAAGGGGAACCAATGGCCAGCCCAGGGCAGTGAGCTGGGCTCCAGGCCGGGAAGGGCCCGGCACCTCGGGTGGAGTGGAGGGGACCTTCCCACTCCAGCTCACACACTCAGGGCTGCCCTAAGAGGGGACCTAGGCCAGGGCCTCAGTGCCCTCCCCTCGGTCCCTCTGCACCCCCACGCTCAGGGCCTCCACTCCCCCAGGCTGGCTGTGAGGTGGCGGCAGGGGGGCTGGCTCTGGGGGCAGGCCAAGTGTCAACCTGGCTTCCCCACACTCTGGAGGGGACCCCTCCCCACCAGATTCCTCCTCTCAGCCATACAAGGGCCCCTGAGGGCCCCTGGGGAGGGCCCAGCATCTGCCCCTCCCCCTAAGCCTTGGCGTCATTTGGCCAAGGCCTCACCTGGAGGGGCCCACCGCCCTCAACTCCCCTCACAGCTGGGCTCACATCACCAGGCCACCCCGAGGTGGTGGATATTGGCACCATTTGAAAGATGAAGAAACTGAGGCTCAGGGAGGTCACTCAGCTGATGAGTAGCAGAGCCAGGACCCCAAACCCGGTCAATTCCAAAGCCCAGACTCAACTTGTGATTCTCAAACTGGGGTGCACAGATGCCTGGGAGGAGCAGGTAGTGTGTCTGGGGTTTACTGCAGACGATTCACATTCCATCTTGCTGCGTTCCAAAGATGGAAATGGTAAAGGAAACACTTTTGTGATGTGACCAAGAGAGACAGCTTGTGGATTAGAGTGCAAAATTTGCAAGGATTTTTGCAAGGAAATACAAAACTAGTAAAACATTTCCAGGATGCTACTGGCCAACTGGGGCTGGGCAGCCCCCTCCCCAGGACGCTGCCAGCCTCACCCATACACGGCCATCTGTCTTTCTAACTAGTCCTTATGCCCAGAAGTTGCTGTGTCTGACACCAGTCCCCAGAGACACACACTTTTCTGTGGGCCCCTGGCAAGAACAGCTGACCGAGGAAGCCAACGGGCCTCTCTTGGGAGACTGTCACCCTAAAATGATCATCTTCTTCCTCTTTTTAGTGATTTCCCCTTCCTTTGTGAAATACTAGGGAGAGCAAAAAGTGGTGCTGGGTTTTCATTCTTATGTCCTTAACTGAGTAAAAACTTGGCCACCAATGTCAGCCCCACAACAATGCCTTGAAATGTGACTGGTTGGTCAAAAATCAAGGTACAGAGAGCCTGGCTGCCCTCCCTGCCATGCCTGGCCCCTGGGGGCCCTTTCTGGGCCCTTTCTGCATCAGACCCCCCACCACCAACCCAAGGCTGGCAGCATGACCCGGCCAGAGAAAGGGAGAGGGGAAGGGGAGCCAAGGGTCTCCTCCTGCACGCCCACCTCTCCAGCTGCAAGGGCAGGCTCTGCCCCACCCCGCCCAGGAGTGTTCAGGTGCCTCCCCTCCTTTCATCCTTCCCAGGGAGCCTGAAATTCAAGCCATTTCAGCAGATAAGCCTGTGGCCAGCGGCAGGGAGGGTGAGGGGCCACCTGGACCCCAGAGGAGGGTCAGTGAGGCTGGGCTAGCTGAAGCCAGGGCAAGAGGCGGCAGCACAGTGGGAACCGCTCATCCGAGGAGAGGGAGGTGTTCCACAATGAGGAAACTGAGGCTCGAAAGGTTAGGGAAGAAATGAGCTACGATTTGCAGGTGGCCCATGGCTCCCAAGGAGGGACTGGAAAGCGCCAGGGCTCTGGAGGCCACTGGTCCTGACGGGTGCCCTCCCCTCAAAGACCACCACCAGGCTGAGCCCACCCTCAGTCATCAGAACCAGATGCCCACCAGTGGGTAGGAGGGTTTCTAGAAGGGTCAGGACCCCCCAGACCACAAGGAGGCAGCCGGCCCTGCCCTGCTGGCCCTCCACACCACCCAGCCGACACTCTGGTGGAAGCAACTTTTCACAACCTCTGGCTGTGGGCCACACTGCTCCCCCTCAGCAGCCCCCACTTGATTTTGCCCCTCACAGCCCAGATCCAACAGCCCCTCCACAGGTAGGTGTCTCCCTCCCCCACCCCGGGGCTGGTGGCTGGGGTGGGTCATCTCTTCCATCCTCCTCAGCGTTGGCACACGGTGAAAGAGTCGGCCAGAACGCGGAGGGCCCCCTCACAACTCAGTGCCCAGAGAGGGGGCACCAAGAGCAGCGCAGGTGCAGAACAAGGGCTACCCAGCACCATCCCACCCCAATGCGGCTTCCTCCCCTGCACTCCCACCTCACTGGGGCATTTGGAGATTCAGCAAATGCGCCCTGAGGGTGATATGTGCCCAGCTCTGCTCTGTGGGGAGCCAAGCAGACTGTGAATAAAAACAGCAGGGCTGGAGGGGGTGGGGAGGGGAGGGAGGTGCTGCTCTTAGGGAGGGGCTCAGGGAAGTGACAGCTGAACAGAGACCTGATGAAGGAGCAAGGCACCAGGGCCCTGCAGAGGAAGAGGGTGCCAGGCAGAGGGCATGGCCAGTGCAAAGGCTCCAAGGTGGGCACAGGCTGGGGTGTCCACAGAACAGCAAGGACAGTGTGGCCGAGACAGGGTGAGAGGGCAGGTGCAGGATTACAGGGCCCTGAAACACCAGGTGCCAGGTGTCATGCTGAGCTCTTGGCATGATTCATCAATCAATCCCTCCATAACTTCATGAAGGAAATACTATTATATCCCCACTTTGCAGGTGAGGAAACTGAGGCACTGCTTTAAAAACTCCGCAGGGTCACACAGCCAGGATCCCAACCCTAAGCCCAGGCTCCAGAGGCTAAGTGCCGTAGCCACTGCACAAACTGCCTCGGCAGCCAGCGCACAGCCACAGGAGATCCCAGGCCCCTGAAGACTCTGGCCCTTAAAATCCAGTGTGGAATGGGGGCCCTGGAGAGCGCAGAGCCGAGTTTGGTCTGACTTACAGCGTGAGAAGATCCCAGGCTGCTGTACGGGGACACGTCCCAGGAGAATGGTGGAGCGGGGGGCGGGGGGGGCCATTTAGAAGGTGACTGCAGTGACCCCAGCAAGAGGCCACGGTGGCTTGGGCAAGGACAGGAAACGGTGAGAAGTGCTCGATTATGGAGGGACAAAAAGGGGAGTGAAGGGGATTCCAGGTTTTGAGCAACTAGAGGGAAGGAACTGTCATCACTCAACAACATCCCGGGGGGACAACCGGGGCGTACCCAAAGATGTCAGGGAGGGAGGTGGGGACACAATGGCCAGGAACCCTGGGGCAACCAGGACAGACCCAAGAGTCGGGCACCGGCTACACCCCATTCCCCACCCACCTGCCCCTCAGTTCCTCCCACTCCAGGTGACCAGCTCAAGGTGGTGACCAGCTCAGGGCATCTAGTCTGGACAGCTGGCCAGGGACCCCTTCTGGTGGGGATGCTGCCAGAGCAGGAGGTGCAGGGAGCAGGCCCAGGCTGCGCAACGCCGGGCAGGTAACTTCACCTCTCTGGCCTATTTGGTCTAATCAGCAACACGGAGCCCAGAACTCCCTTGAGGGCTTTAAGGAACAAGTATAATGTATAAGTAAAGGGCCCAATGGGGCACTGACCCTGCCCTGCCCTGGGATTCCCCCTCACCCAGCCCACACAAGCCTCCCCGTCCTGCCGCCACAACTCACTGGCTTACCCGGCATTCCTCAGGGAAAGCAGACACCACTCACCCCTTCCTCTCTCAGACCAAGCTCCCCTCGCAGCCTCCTCGCCCACAGCTCTGCAGGGACCCCACCTGGGGGGGACTCTGCAAACCCCCACCTCATTTCCTTTAGGGGGCCCCTTTGGGAAAAGGGTAAACTGGTAAAAGGCCCATGGAAATCAACCAAACAGCAGCTGAGCGTCTCAGCCACATGAGCAGGTGCCCTTGCCAGACGCCCCAACCCCTGTGCCAAGCCCAAGCAGGGAGGGCGTGGCCACGGAATGTAAGAGACACAGGGCGACCCTCTGGCCACTTGTGCCGTGCTGGGTGGGACCTGCTGAGGACAGCCTGTCTCCACAGGCATGCACCCCACCCTCGGCCCAGCCCTCCACCTGCCTGTCCCTCCATGCAAGTGTGGGAGCTATTCTCAGCCCAGGCTCCAGGACGCTGGCCACGAACAGAGGGGTGGAATCTGCTGCTCCAGCCCACCCACCTCCCACCCCCCGGCACCTGCGAACAGAGGGGAGTGGAGGAACAGCCTGCCACCACCCACCCACCTTGCGCTAAGCCAAGTCTGAGCTGGGTTGGAGGGCAGTTGGCCACAGGTTGCCGAGCACCCCCACAATCTTCATCAGGAAGCCCTGCCTCCCCAGGGATGGCAGGCCGTGCTGGCCCTTCACATCACCTCCTCTAGGCAGCCTTCTCTGACTTGGCCCCAGGCACAAGGGCTCACCTGTTCTGGGCATGCTCAGCCCTTGGTATGTCTGCTCCTGTCCAAGAAGCTCGACCTAAATGTGCAACCAGATTGTTTATTCATTAATCAGAGTCCTCGGTTTCCATGTCTGTGACACTGGAACTATGATATGGTACCTACCAGGGATAAGATATGTGTTTATTTCAAACACATCATTGGTATTATTTTAGATATTATTGTTGTCATTTTTGTTATTCAAAGGAGTGAATGCCCAGAGTCAGCTTCAAATAGCACCAACCAGGCCTGCCCACTGAAGCACCAACAGGCACACCACACCGTCACCCCACCCCAAGCCACTCCCAGGCCCTCCTCTGTCAGGTGTGGTGCTAAAGGGCTTCCTGGCCTCAGGCCTGGACTGTCCACAAAACCCAGTAACTGTGAGGTGGCAAGGGGCTCCCCACTCTGCAGACAGGTGAACAAAGGGCCCGGCTGGCTGGTTCCAGGTCCCACAGCACAGGAAGCTGGGCACCTCCCAGCCCAGGACAGGACCCACCTACAGCATTTGGCCCCAGATGGCAAAAGCCCAGGCTGGAGAAGTAGGAGGGACCTGTCTGATCAACAGGTAATCAAGTGAGGGTGGGGCCTGAGGAGGGCCTGGGGAGGAGACAGGACACGTGAGGGAGGTGTGTGGCTGCCCCTCCCTTGTCCCTGCCCTGCCCTGCCCCTCCCTTGCCCCTGCCCTCCTCTGCCCCTCCCTGCCCCTGCCCTGCCCTGCCCCTCCCTTGCCCCTGCCCTCCTCTGCCCCTGCCCTGCCCTACCTGCCCCTGCCCTCCTCCACCCTTACCCTGCCCTGCCCTGCCCTCCTGTGCCCCTGCCTTGCCCCGCCCCTCCCCCTCCCCTGCCCCGGCCCTGCCCTGCCCTGCCTTGGCAGATGATGAATGCTCAGGGGAGCTGAGGGGCTTCCCAGGCTTGCTCCTGCTAACCCTGCACCCTACTATGTGAGTGCTGGCAGGGGGAGTGGTCTGAGGTAAATGTGGAGAGCAAGGGGGAGACTAAAGTGGGGGGCCACGGGAAGGCACTGTCCGCCATCCCCCCCATGCCAGAGGTCAGCGCACAGGGGGATAAGGTGGGGTGGAGAGGGGTGGGGAGGGGATGGCCCACTCTGACTGGCTGTGTGACTCCAGCAGGTGCTGACCTTCTCTCGGCATGACTCGGGTCCTGCTGACCTCAGAGGGACATCACAGGACAGCATCACAGGAGAGCGGGGCTCAGAGCAGCCGGCCACGCCCAGCTTCTGAGCAGTGCTCTGTGGGCCACTCAGAGCTCCGGGCACCCTGAGCTCAGCCCTCCAGGCTGGCAGTGGCTCAGGGGCGATGCAGGGGCAGCCAGAGTCCTGTCACCAGCCCGCAGCCCTGGGCAGGTCACTGCCTCCAGAGCATGAAAGGCCCTTCCATCTCGGACTTCACCCCCTACCTCACTGCCCCCGCCAGTGCCTTCTTCATCAGGTGAAACAATTCAACATCAAGGGGGAGCTGAGCTCAAACTTACTAATCTCTTAAAGAAAAAAAAAAAAGACAAAATCCCAGGCATGAGCCAAAGGCAGACAAGAGCAGATGGGACAAGGCCTGGGGTGCAGCCCACCGCACAGACCCCGCGCCGGGCTACACAGTGTCACCTGGAGCCTGGCCCCACACGGCCTCGTGGGGGCTGAGAACACAGTGCCCAGAGTGTGGCGCTTTGGCGCGCTGAGGACTGCGGACTGAAGGAGCCCCTCTGCCCTCTCCCGCCCCCACCCCGCCCCCAGGCGAGTCCTGGGAACCAGAATCCTCTGCCCCTGTCCTCCAAAGCCAGCCACGACCCGAGAAAGGCCGCTCTCTTCCTCCTGCCTTCTCCCTTGAAGACCCAAGAAGATCCAGAGGGGTCCTGCGGCACCCACACGGGGGAAGGAGCATCTGAGCAGATGGGCCCTGCTGAGCTCCTCTCACCTGACCCCATGAGATCGCACCTTCCGCCCACTCCCATTTCTACACAGCTGTCTGCTCCTCATCAAACCTGAGCGTAGAAACAGACGGTCTTCCCTGCGTCTGTGTGTCTGCATTTCCGAAGGCTTCCCTGTCACGTACAACTTTGATCAGGTATATTTGCTATGCTTTCCTCTTGTGAACCTGTCTTTGGTTACAGGAGTGTCAGCCGTGACCCTTACGATGGGGAAGAGAAGTATCACACACTTCTGCCCCTACAGCCCCCTCTGGACCATCGCCTCCCCTTCCTTCCTCCCCCAGGGGCCTCAGGCCCCATCTGGACCCCAAGCGGGGCCTGGACTCCTCCACTGCTGGTGGGGCCAGGCCTGGACTCGGGCAGGATGACCCAAAGGGCACGCACGGAGGGCACGGGTGCAGCTGAGCACCCCACACTGGCCTACGGCTCCAGCCCCAACCCTGGGGCAGGGCTGGGCCCATGAGCTGGCACCACGGCCTTCAGTGTCCTCGGGTGTGAAATGGAGACACCTGTCCTCCCGTTTATTCCTCATGACAACCCTCCCACGTAGGATATTACCCATTTCACAAACAGGAAAACTGAGGCTGGGAGGGGATAAGTGACTTGCCTGAGGTCAAAGGGATTACCAGGAGCAGAGCTGGGATTGGAACCTGGGCCCCCAGGACTCGAGACTCCCAGTCCTTCCACCTGCCACTCTGCGTAAGGCGCTCTGCAGAGCCTTTCCCACCCCATCCTCCGAGTCTCTCACTCCAATTCACCTGGCATCACGAGCCTACCACGTGCTGGGTGTCAGCAACACAGGCATACGACGGCACTGGCCTCCCACCTGCAAGACTGGGGTCCAGCAGGCAGGACTGTTGCCCCATTTTAGGCGGAGTGCACAGAAGCCAGAAGGGTGAAATAACGGACCATCACTGCGGAGGGAGAGCAGGAGCAAAGCCCCCCTCTCTTCCCAGCATGGCTCAGGCACACACTCTGAGAGCAGGAACAGGGGCAGCCTCCCCTCTCTCGGGCACAGCGGGCAGGATGACCCGTGAGTGCAGTGGCACAAAGTCAGAGGCCGGCATCAGGTTCTGTCCTCACTGCTGAGCACAGTCCCCCCCGGTGCTGACTCAGCTCTCCAGCCAGGCCTGTAGTCCCACACCCGCTTCTCAGGGACGCCTCCGCAGTCTGCCCCCAGGCCGGCCAGCCTGGGACCAGCCCCCACCTGGTCCACCAGATCCAGGGCAGTGCTGCCCCCAAAGTCCTCAGGAAGGACCCAGAGCCCTCTCACTAGAGCCTCCCCCAGGCCCACAATCCACCCTCCAGGACAAGCTGGCCGGTCAGCTTGGGGAAGGTGGTGACATTCCAGCTCAGCCAGGCCCGCTTCCAGGACAGACTGCCTCACTGAGTCCTTGGGAGTATGGGGGACACAATAAGTAAACTCCTGGCTTAGTTCATATTTCAGAAAAAGAACAATATTTGGGTCCTGTCCCAGGTTCAGCAAATGCATCCAATTAATTGCAGATTCTGTTTCTCAGTTTAGGACAAGAGTCAGCATATACTCCTGGCCATTGACTCGTCCTTGAGTCCCCTCCCAAGCTGCCAACACCCCCCAAAATCCCCCAATCTCTTTCTTCGTGGGAGGTGGGAGGTATGGAGGCATTTTTCCCCAGCTCTCCCCCTACATTGAGGCTCCAGGGAGTGCAGGGTCAGGCCAGTTACATTCAAGTTCAGCTCTGATCCTCCCAGGTCTCTTGACTCCTGTAGGTTCCCAGGTGCCCGAACTCTGCCTCCCTTGTGGGGTCGCTGGGAAATCCTAGGCAGCGTAAAAATCCCCCACATGGTGGTGGGCCCAGCTCTGCAGGTTCCCCTCCCACCCCTCCCCGTGTGCCAGCCTCCTGGGTCAACAAAGGGTCCCACACTCACTCCCACCCCCAAACATATACCAGCTGTTCCCTGACAAAGACAGCCCCCACATTGGTTTTCCTTTGAAGACACTGAAGGGCTCCCACTTGCACTTTAATAGTATCTTCCAAGCTCCCCTGTCTCCTCCCTCCCACTCCCTGGACTCAGGGGATTGGGCTGCAGCACCTGGGAACGGTCAACCTGGGGCCAAGTCTGAGGCCCAGCAGGGAGGAAATCCCAGACTTTCCCTGAGCCTCAGTGTTCTCATCTGCCAAATGGGACCATATTTCAGTCCTACCTACCTCCCAGGGCACAGAGAGAAACAAAGGAAGCAATGGGTGTGATGGTTCTTGGGAAATTACAAAAGGCAGCAGAGATGCTGAGATGGCCCTGCCCTCCTGACCATGCAGGCCCAGCCAGACCCAGCAGGAACCAGCTGCTGCCAGGATCACTCACAGGAGTTGGAAGTTCACCTTACTTCTCTGAGAGGGCAGTCGCAGGCTTCCCAGTTCCCAGATGGGCACACTGAGGCTGGTGGCCAAGCCAGGGTTTGACCCAGGTCAAAGAATGTGCTCTTCTGCTACACATTGGGCTCCTCCAATGAACAAATGAATGAATGAATGAATGGTGGGAGACCCCTCCCTCTCCCCCCAGCTCCATGCCCCTCATCTGGCCCCCTCAAACCACAGCCCCCCGCCCCAAACCCTCTGCCTTCCTCCCGCCCCATTCAATCAGGGCCTAGTCAGGAGGTGAGAAGATAAGACCACCACCTCTTAATTTAGCTTTTTCAGCCTATACAGGAAAAAAAGGAACAGGAAAAAGCGCATCATAGCTCAGTTTCAAGAAACCTGTCATAAGCACAGACAACAAGCTCAGAACACAAAGCCAAGGTGGCCCATGCCCGTGGGCGCCGGGGGCTTTCCTGAGATGCTCCCTGGGAAAGAGCACCCGCCTCAGCCCACCCTGGACCCGGCACGGCACTGTGCGCCTCCCCTTCACGTCCTCCTGGGCCCTCCCACAAGCCTTCGGGCAGGAACTCTCGGCACCCCATTTACAGAGGGCTCAGAAAGGGTAAGCAACTTGCCAGGGCCACAGAGCATGGCAGTGGCTGTGGGGGGGCAAATTCCTTCCTTTCTCTGAGGGTTAATGCCCCTCAACTTTCTTCTGCCCCTTTCCCCCATTCAGTCTCTCCTCTCCCCTTGCGTACCTGCCAGTGGTCCCGGGGTCACCCCCGCTGCCCCATCCCCTATCACCGGCATCTGGCCCCCAACATGTAATAAGGGAGCTAATGCCACCGCAGGCCAGAGAAATAGGAGTGACCATGAGCTGGGTGGGTGGGAAGCAGGGGAGCCCTGGAGGGGTCTCTCCCAGCCCTGGCCTCTCTGTGCCAGGTTGGTCCCCAGGGCCCAGTGGCAGGCTCAGTCTCGCCCCACTCAGGCATCTTGGCCACAGCCCCAGGGTGAGGGCTGAGCAAAGGGCCCAGAGAAAGTAGCAGCAGCTGTTGGAAAAAGGGGCCGGGCTGTCACCCCATCCCTGCCAGCCCTGAGGTCCCAGCAATGCTCCTCCAGACACAGGCCTAGTGGACACCTGCCCCCACCACCACCCACACACTGGCGACTACGTCATCATTAGTGTTACTGTACCCACTCCCCACCCAGCGGTCTGCACCTGGAGCGGGGTCCCCACAGACAACAGGACCACCCTCCCTCAGAGGGCCCTCCCTGGCTCTGGCCCAGGAGCAAAGAGGCCCCCCCATGGCCATCAGGGTCAATATCCTGGCCCAGCCCTCCGGGCAACAGCTCTCCAGGTCCGGCAGTGTCACCCCCTCCTTGTGTCACCCTGGGCCCTGAAGCAGACAGAGAGGAAGGCATGTGTGTGACGGGGCAGGCACAAGATGCTGTACACCAGCCCGTCCAGCAGCAAGTGCTGCCCAGCCCCTGTGACCCCAACCCTGACAGGGGTGCACTCCATTAGACAGCCCGAGCCCCGCCCCGGATCCCTGTGCCTCCCTGGGCATGGCTGGATTTCAACCTGGCCGAGGCCACTCCCTCCAGGGACTCGGGGCTCCTCCCCTCACTCCTAGCCCAGGATAGTAAGATGCTGAGTCCTTGGCTGAGCCCAGACCAGGAGTCGGAAGAACAGTTCAGGCAACATCTGGGGAAGAAAGTTGAAGAGCCCAGGGAACATGGGGAAATCAGCCTCTTCCAGAGGCCATGGGCTAAGGCCTGGCCTGTACCCATCTTCTCAGACTCAGACCATTCCACCTGCCCCATACTCACACGCTGTCCAGCCACCCTAACAGGCACCACTGCCAGAAGCATCTCTCCCCACCCCACAACCTGCCTCCTTTGCCCTTTGAACTCAGCTCAGGTGCCACCTCCTCCAAGAAGGCTTCCCAGACTGCCGGGGTCTGAGGCAAAGCACCTCAGGGCTCCAATGCCCTGCCCCACGCCCAGGCCTGAGTGGGCCCTGTGTATGCCTAGGAGCTCCTTGAGAGCAGGGGCAGGTTTCTCCTCGCAGCACCTCAGCACCTCAGCACCCCAGCACCCTGGCCCACAGGGGCGGGCCACACGAGAATGACTAAGGGCGTAAATAGGAAGGCCAGCACAGCCGCTACCCCAAAGTGAGCCGCAGGCTCCTCAGAGGACCTGATTCAGTGTAAGAAGTTGGCCCATATAAAACGGGGACCATATTTCGGGAGCCAGCAGTGGTGCCCCTGCAAAGGTACCCTGGGGGCTCAGAGGATGCGGAGGCCTGCAGGGCTCTGGAAGGCCTGAGAGTCTCTGTGTGGCCCTAGCAATGAGGACTCCCTCCCCCCGCCCAGTCCTGTGGCCGCGGCTGCTCGCAGCCGCCCACTCACTCCCATGATGAAACGGGCTCAGCCCGCAGCCACTGCGGCCCTCACACTGCAGAGGGGAGCTGTCTACAGCCCTCGGCCCCTCCAGTGGGGTGGTGGCGGCAGTGGGGGATGGGCACAGCATGGGGACACAAATGCCCACCCCTAGGGGCACCCCAGGGCAGTCCTCAGGCCCCAAAGCCACTGTCCCCCCAGTTCCAAGGCCTGAACCTCCCTACCCTATGCTGTGACCCCAATCCCACCCCATCTGCTGTTGCGCTGGGATCTGGGTCAGTGACTGGGGCAGAAGGTGCAGGCCCAGGAAGCAGAGAGGAGAGGCTTGGCAAAGAGCCAGCAAAAAATATCTGAGAGCAGCAGCTCACTGGCCCTGACAGGGACGTCTCTGGGCCAGCAAATCGCAATGACCCCCTCAGCTGGTGCTCTCCAGTACCTCTGTCACCTGCAAGCTTTCTCTTATGGGATACCCCTCGCAGAGAACTGAGACCAAGCTCTATTTGGCATCTGGCTGAAAACCAGGCAGGACTCCCTGGCAGGGTCCCAGCCAATCACAAAAACCCCCTTACTGGGCACCAAACGCTATAGCCACCGGCTCAAGTTAGGCCCCACCACAGCCCTAAGTGGTTTACGCATCACTTCAGCATGGGAGAAGGTGGTGTGGCCTGGGGCAGGGTGAGATCTGCACCCTCCAGCCTAGCCCCAGCCTGAATTCTGCAGTCACCACATCTGTCTCCCTCTCACCCTGCATTCTGAGCCCAGGGAGCCTGCGGGGCCTCTGTCAGCCATCAGCACTGTCTCCCGCTGCCTGAGGGACCCATGAATCCATGCATGCAACAACTATGTGCAGAGCACCTACTGTGTCCCAAGGTGAGGAGGCAGGTGCCATGGTGACCACAGCAGGCAGAGCCCCGATCTCATGGAGCAGAAACGCATGGGCCTGCCTCAAGCCTTGAGCTAGACCACAGGGATGGCAGAAATGTGCCTAGAACATGGGATTCCACACCAGGAAGTCTTTCCTGTATGCATGTGCACAGGGGGGTCAACCACATGGCTATTTTCTCCCCAAGAACAATAAAAAACACCTAGTATTACCATCATTGCATAAAAGAAACATTGTAGCAATGACAAAAACAAAAGTAGAGAGGATACAACCTCAGAATAAAGAGTGTTTCTTCAGATGGAATAAATTGGATGTAGCTTTTATTACTTGGGAAAAACCACACACCATTAGGGTCTTGTCCGTCCTCATTTGCATGCAAAACCCTGGACTTGATCTGGAAACCCCAGGCCTTCCCGTGGCCCCAGACGTTACCACACACCCCAAAGTATAAGCCTATATCCCAGGTGGGTCAGGGGGAGCCAACAGGGGCTCCAAATCTTGTTTAATGGGGGAGAGTCTTGGGGACCAAAGTCTGTCACAGCGATGCCCTTCACCATGAGGTCTTTGGTGGGGGGGTGGGGTCCGTCTCATTGGCTTGTCTCCAAGGCCTTCCTCCAAGCCAGCCCCACCTACTGACCACGAGGGAGGTGGGCTAGTCACACCACCACTCGAGCCTCGGTTTCCCCCTTTGCTGGATGGGACTCAGTGCCCTCACCTGTTTGCAGCCATGAGGGCGAGATGCAAGTGTGCGGTAAAACTACTGCTATTATTAAGTCAATATCTGACAAAGGCTTCCCTGGAGCAGGAAAAGCCTGCCTTTCTCTGCTCAGCTCCCCAGCCCTGACCCCTGTCAGCCCTTGGCATGTCCACAACCCTGTGGCCTCTTTGGGAGATGGCAGCCTCTCAGGGAGCCCAGCAGCCCGGGTGCCAGGCCTCCCCATGAGGCATGTGCCTTCCACAGCAGAACAGCAACAGGCTAACGCCCACTAGTGAGCTTAGCTGGGAGCAGAACGTGGAGCCCTGCCCTGTGCTGCAGCACCCACTGCATGTTTCCATTTTATCTTCACCACAGCCCCAGTGGCAGGGATCACTACCCCTATTTCAGACAAGGAAACTGAGGCTCACAGACGTGAGCGTGACTTGCCCAAGGGTAGGAATGTATGGGGAAGGACCCAAACCCAGCTCTCTCCCTTCCTGGGCTCCACTACACCACATTGCTGCTGGGCACGAAAATCTTACAAGTGTCCACCCCACCCACCCACCGCCCAGTCTAGGCCACCTGCTGCGCCTTCTTCCTCCTCTCTTTAGCAGCCCCTCCCTCCCACCACCCCATCCTACCTCCTGGGCCGGAGGCCCTGCCCGCCTGGCCCTGCACAAACACCCACCGAAGCTGCACATCTGCCCAAGCCTGCCCTCCATCAGTGGTTTTGGGGTTGGTGTTCTTTTCTTTACACTTTTAATTCCAAAAGGAGACTTGCCAAAGAGGCAGCTTTAGGAAAACACCACATACAAGGGTGGCATCCAACGGGAAGCCCTCCTCCCGCAGGTGCTCTCTCACCTGGACACCAGAGCTGCCCATCTGCCTCTACCCACCGGATCCTCCCACTGTGTGAGTGCCTGCGCTCCCGTCCACACCTGAGTCTTCCACCAGCACCAGTCTCACCCGGGACTCGCGCAGCCAGTCTCCACGGAGGAAATCGGAAGGCCACTTCCTGCTTCACTGCTCTTCTAACTACCTGCCACCACAGTTGTCGGCTTCCCACTGTCTCCCGCAGCGAGAACATCAGCTCCAGGAGGGCAGGGGCTTGGTTTTGCTGTCCCTGTGGACCCAGTCCCTAGAACAGTGCCCAGGGAATGGGGGGCCCTCCATATTGGCTGCGTGAATAAGTGAATGAATAAGCGAACCCCAATATCACTTTACAGATGGTGGAAAGGAAAGCCCAGAGATGGAAAAACTTATGCAGGGTCACACAGTTTATGTGTAGGAGTCAAGACTCACCCCAAACTGCCTGATTCCTGGGTCCAAGCCCTGCACCCCTGTACACACCACACACATGCACGCACATGCACATACACACTCGCTGCCCTGGGACTGCAACAACATCATAAGCCTGATCAGCTGAGGGCTCAGCAGGGATTAGCTGCCTATAGAGGCCTGTAATGGACACTCCTGGGGACGGTGCTGGGCAGCGGGGCGGTGGGAGGGAGGGCTCCCGTGCAGGCTGATGGGGAGTCTGCCCCAGAGCCGGCATTTAATGAGCACTTGCTATGCGCCGGGCACCTGTCAAAGGTTTGCTTTTCACAACACACATGTGAAGGGGAACCATTATTACCCCCGTTTTATACCTGAAGAAACTGGGCTCAAGAAGGTGCCACAGCCAGTCAGGGGAACCCGAGCCCGGATGCTCCCTGCAGTCCCTCCTGTGGCCATGTGAGGACAGAGGGCCCCACACAGAGGGTAGGGCTCAGGGACTCCGGATCCTCACGGACAGAAGCACTCTCCTCACTCCATCCAGTCTCACAGCTTGTAAGGAAGCAGCTGGGCCGACACTGCCAAGTCCAGGGGCAAGGGACTAGTCAGATGCCAGGTGGGAAGGGAACCCCGATGGGGTGATCTGTGATGAAGGGACAGAGAAGAGTTCAAGCCTCGGCTTTTCTGAGCATCCCTGTGTGCATGGATTTTCCTGGTGTTTAAGACTTGATAAAACTGGCCAGAATCTACTACCCAGCTACCCCTTGTCTTCAGGGACCTGGCATCCTCGATGTCCTCACCACCCCCTCACCCTGGCCCACACCTGTGCCTCCTGGAACACCTTTTCCTTCCCTGTGCCCCATGAAGCCCAGGGAGCCCCCCTTCTCAGCCCCCCTGGGAAAACAGCCTTGCCTGGCTTGGACGCCTGCCATGAGCCACCATACTGAGGTCACCCAGGGGCTTTGGGGGCTTGGGGAAGTCTGTAGGCCATGGTTTCAACCTCCCCAGGCTCACATGCCTTAGCCAAATGCCCACCCAGAGAGGATGTCCGCTCAGGAGTCCTCCTCCAGTGGGTGAGATGGACCGTCTCCGTAAGTAACTTGGGCTCAGGGAGAAGTGCTCCAAGACTGGAGTGGTGCAGGAAAAGCCTGTGCCACCCCAGAGGGAAGAGGCCCACAGCAGGGAGATAGAGAGAGAGAGAGGAAAAGGCAAGATGGCCAGCAGGTGGGGAACAGGGAAGGGCCTCAGACACTCAAGGACAGAGGTGGACACCAAGATAGAGAGAGGCGGGAATTACAGGTAGATGATAGCTTAGGCCTGGGGCCTGGGAAAAGGCGGGGCCCCTGCAAAGTCAGTGGCCTAGGTGGGAGGAGCCCAAGGCCTCTGGGTGGGCCCCCAGCTGTATCTCCCAGATGGCCCCAGATGCCTCTTCCCTTAAAGGGGCCGCATGCACCCACTCTTGGGTGTAGCATGGCTACTCTTGAGGTTGCTGCGAGGAGGACAAGGCTTGGTGTACAGGCCTGGCTCCTACTGAGGAGGCCAAAGTGGCTACTGCACCACCAGAAGACCCTGACCACATAGATGAGCATGGTGTGATTCACGGCCATGCGTCCAGGTCCTAGAAATCACCACAGTTGCACCTTCCTTTAGTGAGCATCTGCTCGGCACACCAGCGCTGTGCTGTGCATTGACAGCCTGGGCCCTCGCTGCTCCCAGCTGGCCCTCCCCACTGTCTAGCCCGCACCCCTCCCAGCAGGCTTAGGGCCGGCCGGGAGGGACGGACAGGGCATACACTCCCACCCCAGCCAGGGCCTTCCTGTGCTCATCACCAGGCGCGCTCCGCCAGAGCAAGGTCCAGCCTCCCGCAGGCCCACTCCACTAGGACCCTCGGGTGGTGGGCTTCAGGACCCAGTGGGCCAGATCCCACCCCCCACCCCAACTGTCCTTCTTCCCAGCCACCCATCCCCCAAGGGGCCCATCCTGCCAACCTCTAATCCTCTCAGTCATCTGACCCAGGCTCCACCCTAAATTGGCTTTGCCCAGCCACCCTTCTGAGGCCCAAAAATGGACACAGTCATTTACAGAGGGTCCAACAAGCCAAACGCAATGGGAAGATGACCTCATGGCACCCACAGGCCTCAGCTCCAGGCACACACTGTGCACCTTGGGCTCTCTGGGGGCAGCGGCTGGGGGGCCAGCATCGGCGGTGCTTCCACACTAGGGCCAGAGGCCATTGGACCTTACAAGAAAAAGCTCCGTGCAGGCCAGAGCCACAGGCACCCTGCCTGAGACAGCATCTGGGGGCTCAGGCCAGGACGAGGCATCAGGCAAGTGTCCAGGCAGGATTTGATGAACAAGGAAAGGCACAGGAACACACAGTGCAAATCAGCCCACCCATTGGCCTGCATCAGGGCTCCCCAGCCAAGCCACCAAATGCCCTTGTTTGCTCATAAACATTCACTAGACCCCTACTGGGGCCAGGTAAATGTCCTTGGTGCCCACACATGGGTCTGCCCTGCCCTCAGGGAGCACCCAGGCCAGTGGAGGAGACAGGCGGGTCAATGGGTATCAACAACCCAGGATCCATGGAGAGGCAGAGGAGAGGTGGCTTGGTGACCCCACGGTGCCCCACACACCAGAGGACAGGATGCCCTTGACCTCACTGTCACCCTCGGAGTCTGGATGTCTGGGCTGGGAATGTCCCCTATGTGGGGAGACTGGGGGAGAAGCAGAGAGGAGGGCATATGGGGCCTTCTTCCTGCACTAATCCTCCCTAGGCCTTCCATCACAGCTCCCGCTGTCCTTGCTCAGGATACACCCACAGGGAAACTGGAACTGCCCCACTACTCATGGATTTACCTGAGGCAAAGTAGGGACAATGGCAGGGCTGCCTGTAAGCCACTAGGATTCCGGTCCCAGTGACAAGGGGAGTTAGAGGCAGTACTGAACACCACCCAAAGATAGTGCGTAGCGGCACCCAGGCTGCCAGGCTGTGACACAGACTCTGTGTGGCAGGAAGGCAAACAGGAGAGGCTGGTGTAGGTTGAGGTATGGGGCTTTCTGGGAGCAGGGCCTACAGCTGGGCCAAGAAGGGAGGGGAAAGCTACTTTCAGAGACTTAGCCAGGAGGCAGGCCTGTCATGCAGCCTTGGCTTCTGACGGGGGAGGGTCCCTCACTAGTCCCCAGCAGGCAGAGAGCAGCTGCAGCACTCAGCAACTCCAGTCCCATAAAGCCCAGGCTTGGGCAAGGCCAGCTGTTGGCCAGGACCAGCATCCATAGCTGACCAGCTGTCAGCCAACTGCCACGGCCACAGAACAGGGGCCGAGAGAGAGGGCTGGTAACTCTGCGGGTCAGTGATACACAGCCCATGCCTACTGTCCCTAGAATTACATCAAAGATGCTGCTGCAGAGAAAAGG
Source organism: Daubentonia madagascariensis (assembly GCA_023783475.1). Taxonomy (NCBI): domain Eukaryota; kingdom Metazoa; phylum Chordata; class Mammalia; order Primates; family Daubentoniidae; genus Daubentonia; species Daubentonia madagascariensis. The sequence continues at coordinate 1,329,935 of JAKFHU010001747.1, read as the reverse complement.
CAGCCAGGGCAAAGGGGACACACCAAGAGCAATGGGGAGCCAGGAAGGAGTCAGACACCAGCAGGGCAGGGAACTTGTCTCAGCTAACCCAGGGCTTCCCATTCATCTCCCGGGCCCCTTAGGGGAAGGCAGCAGGCTCAGGCCCAGGGCTGCCTGCTCCAGGCACCTAGATGGATTACCCAGTCATGGGGGGGGGCAAGGGTAACTACATCTGTGCTGCCACCCCCCCAACCTGGGTGATTCAAGTCTTCCCAGCCCCCAACCAGCTATTCCTGGGGCTCTAATCCCTCCTCCTCCTCCTCCTCCCCTGGGGTAGAGGGTGGGGGAGCTGGGTCTGTCCAGACCTGGAGCTTGGCTGAGGGCCCTTCCCTCAATGCATGCCCACCCACCTCCCTAGCCAGGAACTACAAGGATAAGCAGTAGGACTCTGAGGGAGGTGCAGGGGAAGCTCTAGCCGCCCCCCCCCATCACGTGGCTGCATCCTTAGGGAGCCCGCAGGTCTCAGCTGCAAAAGTCATTGTTTATAACAGCCACAAAGCCTGGCAGGGGAAGGCGGCCTGTCCCTGGGTCCCCATCCGGTGGCCGTGGACGGGTTGGAGAGGGGGCAGGCCCCGCCGCGCGGTACTGGGGACCCACCCTGGCAGAAACACAGATTCTGCAATCTCAGATTTCAGAGTCAGAGTCGGCAAGGGAAGTGGCGTCAGAAGCTGGCCTGATCCAATTCAATAAACCAGAGGTGGCTTGGGACAGAACGCGGACAGGGTACAGACCCCTGTCCCCAATCCCTGCATTTCCTGCACATTCAGGGTGCCCCGGGAAGCCGCGACTCCATCCCCCACTCCTGCCGGAGTCGCTCTCCAGCCGGAGGGCTCGGGTTTCCTGCGGCGCCCCTCCTCCAGGCCGGCTCCCCACCAGGGCCACGGGCTCCCAAAGCCAGCGCCGCCACCCCCTTCTCAGCCGCCGGAAACGCTAAGCCCCTGCCGGGGCGAGGGCACCTCCTCAAGGGGTGCGCAGCCCTCTGCCCCGGCGGACCGGTCCGGAGCTTCCAGGCCGCAGGCACCTCTCGGGAAAGGAAACCGGATCCCTCCCTCAGCCCGCGGTGAACGAAAGTGGACAGGCGGTGGGAAGGAGGGAACAGCGGGTGCTGGCGCGGGAAGCCGCCTCGGGAGTCCGGGGGTAGAGTGGCCCGGGGGGCGGAGGTAAGACTCTCTCGCACCCCAAGCGCCGGCACCGCCCGGATTGCTTGCGTGGGCCTGGAGAGCTGGGGTCGCCACCTGGCCTCCTGGCCTCCCGGCCTCCCGGCCTCCCAGCCCTCGGCCTCCAAAGCGGGGTAAGCCTGGTCCGCGCGCCCCAAGAAGAGCCCGGAGCGTGGGCCGCCACTTCTCTGCAGACGAGCGGCGAAGGTACAAAGCGGCCAGACGAAGGGAGTGAGGGGACAGCTGCGCCCTCTCCTGCCCCGGCCGGGGGTGGGGAGACAGAGGACTGGGGCTCCAGGGGCGCCAGGGCGGGGGACGCAGCCTGGGGTCCCCCGCAAGGCCCTCTGAAGCGCTCGTCCAGAGATGACAGCGCCCAACCCCGACCGGACCCCGGGAATGGAGGGTGGAGGGGCAGGTGGCGGGGACGGCGCGGCGGCTGGGGCTCCGACTCTCTCACCTTCTCCTGCGCGCGGGTGAGCTTCTTCTGCACGTTGCTGGCGATCTTCCCCGCCGTCACCCCCTTGCTGCCCATCTCCGCCATCGCGGCGCAGGCCTCGCCCGGTGGCGGGCGCCGATCTCGCGCGGGGAGGCTGTGCGCGCCGCGCTCCCAGCCCCCAGCCCCAGCCGCGCGTCCAGCCCGGCTCCCTCTCCACGCCGCGCACTAGACAGCGGAGCCAACTGACGGAGGCGGAGCGTGCGCCCGGCAAGCGAGCGAGCGGGCGACGCGGGGACCGAGGGAGGAGGGGCCGGGCCTCGGGCAGCGGTCAGCGCCCCCCACCCGCCCCCTCCGGACAAGGCACTGCCTTTTAAAGGGCCACTCCGGGCGCCGGAACCGCAAGGTCTGCGAGAAGGGAGGGGCACGCGCGGGCGCTTGGGGCTGCGTGGAGAGGGACTCCCCGGACGCTCGGGCTACACCGCCCAGGGGCGGGACTAATACGACAGTCCTCGGTCCAGCACCGCCGCGGGCCTGGCACCGTGGTGTTCCTCCCAAGCAGTCACCTGTCCTGCAACCCAGGAAAGGAGGCCAGGGCGAGGAGAGGGGTGCTTTCGAAAACCAAAGATTGAAGTGGCGACTGGTGCGCGGCCCTGTATAGAGGAGCCCGGGCGGCCGGGAGGGCGCGCCTGGAGCCCGTCTCCTTCCCCGGCTCGCTTCCCGCCTGGGGCCCAGCGCTCCGCCTCCTCCCGGCCGGTCGCCGGCCGGTCTCCACCTGGGTTCTCTGGGCGCCTCCGCGACATCTCCACGTCTCTGCCGGCAGAGCCTAGTCCACTGCCAACCAGGCGCTCGGCCTTGCAGTTTGTTAATAATTTATTGTAATGACAACAACCTAATATTACCGAGCATTTGCTGCGTGCCTGGCTTACTGTGTGCTAAGTGACTTGACAGGCATGATCTCATTCAGTCTCCAGGTCAGCCCAGTGAGGTAGGTGTTATTATTATTACCGTTTTACAAATGAGACGTCATGGCAGTAGATCTCTGACTCTCCATGCCATGTTCTCCACCACTGTTCACTGGATTGTCTCCTATACTGTGCAGGAAAGAAAATGATCAATGATCATTATTCGTAGAGAAAATAAGGTTATTGTTAAACCGGTTTTGCAAACCAATCAATAACACCATCGTAAGTTAACAAATGCCTGTTAAGTCTGCTGATACCCAGCCCCCACCCAGCCCCCACCCATCCCAAAACATGTCAGCAGCTACAGCACTTTGCTGCCCTAGAGGTCAGGGCCTGGTTCTGGAAGTTTCTCAGGAACTGTGGGCTTTGTTGAACAGAGATAAGTCCTGCTGAGGAGGCCTGGGCATGACCAGTGCATGGACAGGAGCCACGGCTGGCCAGGGACAGGGGTCCCTGGGAGGCTTCCTGGAGGAACAAGAAGGGTTCTTGCAGACCACATACCAAGCCTCTTATACAAATGGACAAACTGAGGCCCAGGAATGAAAGATTCAGCCCGGGTCATACAGGGTGTTCTCTCTTCCCTGGAAGGCCCTCCTGCACTTTCTTTGGCTACTCTTGGTACTTCTATCACCACTCAGCACCCATGATGTTAATCTGTCCTTCCTCCTGACCTGTTATCCCTTAGTATCTATGGGGGGATTGGTTCCAGGATTTTGATATCCACAGATGCTCAAGTCCCCGATAGAAAACGCTGTAGTATTTGCATATAGCCTGTGCACATCGTCCTATAATACTTTAAATCATCTCTAGTTTACTTATAATATGATGTAAATGCTAGGTAAAGAGTTGTCATACTGTATTGTTTTTTCTGTGTATTATTTTATTGTTGTATTGTTATCTTTTTTTCTGAATATTTTCAATCCACAGTTGGTTGGATATGCGGATGCCCAACCCCGGGGTACAGAGGGCTGACTAAATTCCCGTACTGCAGACAGACAGACTGACGCTGAACAGCTGCATCACTGCTAAAGGTCACACACAGCAAATGACAAGCAGAGATCCAGCCCCAGGACTTCCTGCACCAAGCAAGCCCTCAAAAACACCAAGTACCATATGAGTGAAAAACATTTGTCAAAATTATTGTTATAAACTCATGCCCGATTTGTGAGTCACAAAAGCAAAACCTGAACAACCTTGGTTTGTAAAGCAGCCTTCTAAAAGCTCAGCTTGCTTTCCCTCATGGTCTCATTCTTCCTAACTTCATGTTTGTCATTTTTCTAACCATTCTCTGAAAGCAATTTCTTCCAACACCCCTCTGAGGAAAGGAGGGACGGAGAAGTCAAATCGTATTACAGGCAGCCTCCAGGGAGCAGTGGGAGATTCTGCTTCACTGGACTTTGGTGTTTCAAAATATCACTTGACAGAGAAACTGGGAGCAACGGAAATGTTCGTCAGCAGGACGGGGTCAGCTATGACAGCACAGCAACAAGAGGGGTCATCAAGGAATTATTTAAAACAACCATTACAGAGATTTTGTAGCAATATGAAAATAATGCTTATGGCATAATTTTGAGCAAAAAGGAGAAGATAGAAAATTGTACATGCACTACCCTTGCAACCACATAAAAATAAATTAAAAGCCCATGATCAAAGACTTGAAAGAACAATGCATAAAGGAAGTAGATGTGTTAGGGTCAATGCATTAAGGCTGATCTTTTCCTCTTAATTTCCTAAATATTCTATAATATTACGTAATACCTTCATAAAAAGAACTACAGCTCTATTTTTAAAGAAGATGATTCTTTATCTGGTCTCTACCTGGCTTTTCTAAACACAAAAGAATTGGAGGATATATTGAAATTTAAAAATGCCTGTTTTGAGGTACATAAAATGTATTTTTGAACTTCAAAAAATATTATCAAAACATAGGATAAAAGTTTGGAAAGGAATGTCCCAAAAATGTTAGTTCAAGTTCAAGGGATAGAATGTTGAAGATTTTTACTTTCTTCTTTGTATGTAACTCTTTTTTACCGTGATAGCCCATTTTTAAAAATTTTTTATTTTAAATAATTATGAGTACATAATAGTTGTATATCTTTATAGGGTACATGTGATGTTATGATACAGGCAGATGATGTGAATTAATCAAATCAGGGTAATTGGGGTATCCATCACCTCAGGCATTTAACATTTCTTTGTGTCAGGAACATTCCAGTTCTACTCTTTTAGTTATTTTAAAGTATACCCTAACTTATTGTTGATTGCAGTCACTTTGTTGTGCTATCAAATACTGTTCATTCTATCTAACTATATTTTTGCACACATCAACCATCACTACTTTATCCCCCCTCCCCAATACCCTTCCCACCCTCTAACCATCATTCTAGTCTCTGTCTCCATGAGATCAATTGTTTTTAATATTTAACTCCCACATGAGTGAGAACATGCAAGATTTGTCTTTCTGTGCTTGGCTTATTTCATTTAACATAATGTTCTCCAGTTCCATCCATGTTGTTACAAATGGCAGGATTTCATTCTTTTTGTGACTATATAATACTCCATTGTTTATATGTACCACAATTTGTTTATCCATTCTTCTGTTGATGGACACTTAGGTTGATTCCATATCTTGGCTATTGTGAGTAGTGCTGCAATAAACATGGGAGTATAGATATCTCTTTGATATACTGCATCCCCATTGTTTGGATATATACCCAGCAGTGGGGTTGCTGGGTCATATGGTAGTTCTATTTTTAGTTTTTTGATAAACTTTCATACTGTTTTCCATAGTGGTTGCACCAATTTTACATTCCCGTCAACAGTGTATGAGGGTTCCCCTTTCTCCACATCCTTGCCCCATTATTTTATTCATCAGGAAAAAAGCTATTTCCATTTTGAAAATAAGTTTGACATAAAAAAATTAAACTGTAAAAAATGGGAAAAATATTTTTGAAAATAAAATAGAACTCTTACGAATTCATAAGAAAAACATTAAGATCCCCATATAAATAGACAAATGGCACAAACGGACAATTCACAAAATTGGATATTCAAATAATCGATAAATAAGTTTTAAAAGTTCAGCCTTACTAGAAAAGACATGTTCATTAAATTAATACCACCTGAATGCTAAATGATTAACTAAACTGTGGTATGGCCATATATGAAATGTTTACCAAAACAATAATGCTTTTGAAGTTTTTTGTGGTGGGGGGAATGTGATATTAATAGAATAATGCAATATTAAATTATGTAAACGGTATAGTGCCAGCCACTATCCAAAATGTGATTGATGTCTCTGGCTGGAGCAATTCGGGGTAGGGTTGTTTCTTTTTTTCTGGCTTCTTCCTTTTTTATTTTCCAAATTTTGTACATATGCTATTTCTGTCATCAGGAGAAATTCTATTAAAAATACAAATTGAAATGAGGAAACTGCCCTGGGATAGCTGGGAAACCGCAATGTGGAGAAATAGAAAGAGAAAGCACAGAGGCAGAGGGTGTGTGCTGTGCCCGCGAACTGTGAGAGGTGGAGAAACCTTGTTTGTTTGTTTTCTTGTTTTAAATAGACTTTCATTTATAGAGTGGTTTTAGGTTCATAGCAAAACTGAGCAGAAGGCACAGAGATTTCCCATATACCCCCTGCCTGACTCGCACAGCCTCCTGCCTGGACATCCCCCACCAGAGTGGTACATGGTTACAATCCGTGAACCTGCGTGGACACATCATCTTTCCCCAAAGTCCACAGTTTACAGGAGGGTTCACTCTTGATGCTGTACATTCTGTGGGTTTGGACAAATGTATAATGATATTCATCTACTATTATAGTATCATATTATACTTAAAATAGTTTCACTGTCCTAAGAATCCTCTGTGCTCCACCTGTTCATCCCTCCCTCCACCCCCCAACCCCTGGCAACCACTGATCTTTTTACTGTTCCCATAGTTTGCCTTTTCCAGAATCTCATATAGTTGTAATTACACAGTATGTAGCCTTTTCAGACTAACTTCTTTCACTTAGTAATATGCATTTAAGTTTTCTCTATGCCTTTTAATGGCTTGATAGCACATTTACTTTTGGTACTGTGTAATATTCCAGTGTCTGGATGTACCACAGTTTGTTTATCCATTCATTCACTGAAGGATATCTTGGTTGCTTCCAGGTTTGGGCAAGCTTTATTCATAATTGCTTGCCCAATTGCTTGCCCATGGAAAGGTGGAGAGATGGGGACACAGGGAGAAATACCATTACCATAATAAAGCCCTGAGAGGCAACGGTAAGGCATCCATAGTGCTGTAGGTATCTTCAGGTCAGTCTGTCCTGAGTGCCTCTGCCTGGCCCATCTGCATTAATATGGAATGTGATTGGGACAACCTTGAGTGAGAGAGGGAAAAAACAATTACACCTGGGTAGTAGGTGTACACCAGGTGTCCTGTGCAAACCCTTACATATGAATACGTAGGTTAAGGGGTAGGAGTTAAGAATAATGTTGGGAAAAGAGGCTAAGGATGTGCAGTTCACACCTGTGCCCAGGCTGGTACTGCACATTGACCTCTGTCCAGCCTCTCCAGGCCTGTCCAGCTTCCCTGGAGGTGATCCTTGCAGAGATGGGAGGACAAGCCCTCAGAGAATCCTCTGAACGCACCTGTCCCGGGTCTTCCAAACCTACTGACCCAGATGTTTAAATCCAATTTAACCAGGCCCGGCAGGAGAAGCCTGTGGAATGGGCCAGTGACTGGACCACCCACTAACTCCAGGATATTAGCAAAGCCTCCAGCAATAAGTAAACCAGTTAGTTTCTTTTCCCACCAGCAAATGAAGTCTCCAAGAGCAAGATATTTTTCAAGATGATCAGCTTGCTTGTGTTTCTCCTCCATGTCTTTAAACCCTGGTTGACCCCTGTGTGGTCTACGGTATGGCTAAAAAGTGGTAGATCAGGATGACATCAACGATAATACAGGCTTTGTCAGTATTTGTCCTGTGGTCTTGGGCCAGTCCCTGCCTGCTCCTTTGAAGTGGAGCAGTGGTACTTACCAGGCAAGGCTGTTATGGATGGTTAGGGGTAGAATAGGCAGCCCCTGGCCCAGGGCTACTATTATGACATCCAGTGTCTTAGTTCATCTGATATGTGGCCCTCGTTGCTGGTGAGACACAGGCTGACCTTTGCCCGCTATACAGATGGGTAAATAAAGGTGCAGAAAAGCAAACATCCCTTTGCCCAGCATTCCTTCTTTAAGGAACTGCTTGGTTCCTATAGAGTAAGATTCCAGTCTTTGGAAATGCTCACTGGAAAGTTACTACAATTAATTATCTTTTATTATCTATTAAAAAAAGTCTTACTAAGCAGAGTGTAGTGATGAGATTGCACATGTACATTTTTAAGCATTTCTAAAGTTTCATTATCTATAAACAAACTACCAAGCTATGGAACTACTTAAGAGAACTGTCCAGTTCCTTGAAACTGAGTTTCATTTACAAGTTACTAGGTGCCCTTTAAGAAAGCAATTTCAGAGTGTATAACCAAAGCCTGACAAACATTTGCATCCTGAGATGCATCTGAGATTCTATCTTTAGAACATGGATATAAGTACAATGATGTTCCTCACAACAGCAGAAATAGTGAAAAGTTGGAATCAACCTAAATGTCCAAGCATGGGTTGGTTAAATAAACTAATGTCTACATTTAGTCTATACAGTTAACCCTTGAACAATATGGGTTTGAACTGCAAGGGTCCACTTATACTCTGAGTTGCTTCTGCCCCTGCCACCCCTGAGACAAGATCAACCCCTCCTCTTCCTTCTCTTCCTCAGCTCACTCAACATGAAGACGATGAGGATGAAGAACTTTATGATGATCCACCTCCACTTAATGAACAGTAAACATATTTTCTCTTCCTTATGATTTCCTTAATAACATTTTCTCTTCTCTAGCTTACTTTATTGTAAGAACACAGTATATAATACATATAATATACAAAATACATATTAATTGATTATTTATGTTCTGGTCAACAGTAGACCCTTAGTAAAGTTTTAGGGGAGTCAAAAGTTATACACTGGTTTTCAACTGGTTGAGGGGTCAGTGCCCCAACCCTCACATTGATCAAGGGTCAATTGTATTTTGAATAGTAAGACACCATTAAAAATTGATAAGTAAGACTTCATAATTTAAAAATCCTGCTCTTCCAAAGATACCATTATGAAAATGAAGAGCTAATCCACTCAGATAAAACTATTCATGGTACATATATTTAACAAAGGACTTATATCCAGAATATATAAAGAATTATTGTAACTCAATAATAAGAAGGCAAACAATATATCTAAATAATGATAATAAAACAGGCAAATGATTTGAAGATATCTTTCACCAAAGAAGATATACAAGTAGCAATAAGCACATAGAAGATGCTCGACTTCATTAGTCTTTAGGGAAATGCAAAACGAACCACAATGAGCTAACACTACACACTCACAAAACGTCCAGAATTAAAAAGACTGACACCCCCAGTGAGAATGCGGAGCGACTGGAACTCTACCCAAAGCCAATCCCCTTACAGCAGATTGCTCCTTCTTTCTTCATGATGAATTTTTCTTTTTCTTTTTATCTTTTTCTCTTACATCATCTTCTACCCAAGTTCATCATATATATCTGAAATCTAACTGTGGGCCCAGCTGAGTGTTTTACCCTGAGCAGCCCAGTGGCTGCAAATAAATACCCAGATGGAGAAGGGCTCCCCAACTCCAGAGCCAACCTATCCACCTCAGCCTTGCCCAGACAGGTCCCTAATACATACAGGGCTTTGAATATATCCTTCCTAAAGACAAGTGCACACGTGTCTGATTTACCCAACTCTCTGCCTCTCATTTCTTCACCTGTTACCCCTTAAAGACACAGCTCAGGTGTCACCTCCTCCGAAGAGCTTTCTTTGACCCATCTAACTCAGGCGGGTCTAAGTGACCCTCCTCCTTCTCCCCCGAGAAGGCTGTGCTTGCCTTTCTCACACACCCAGCCAGTCCTCCAGAAAGCCATTCTGCAATAGTGGGGAGAAGGGTGCTCTGGGACCCAGTTCTTAACTCTGACTGTGAGTGAGTGTACCTCCTCGGTGTTGCTCCTTGCATAGTGAGGATCAGAGCTGGGGGACAGGATTGTGCTCACTGGAGGGAAAATCACTTTCTGCTCAGACACTAAGTTGAGAAATGACAGAATTTCTCCCCTGTACAGAATTTGGGTTGCCCTTGAGAAGAGGTGATGCTCAGAACCACAGCCTGCAACTGTGGCTCCTGGGGGGCAGGGACTGGGTCTGGTTAGGTCTGCCCCCCCCAGTGTTCTCCCTGAGACTGGGCACAGATCAGGCACTCAGCAAGTGTACGCTCCTCATTGCTGCTGAAACTGGCCATGGGCATGGTCCACCCAAGCTCAGGGGAGGTGCTCAGCACTGGGAGGGTGGGGCCCACGGAGAGCTGGGGTCTCATCAGTGGGCAGGCTGCACTCATCCAAAGCCACCTGCCTGTGTGTCTTTTTGCTTATGTCCCGTCTTTGTCACCTCTCCTCTCTCTCTTACTGACACTGGCTGCATTAGGTATGAGTGTGACCTAGGGTTTTATAAGTCACCAAACTTGTTTAACTCTTTTTTTTCCTGCTGACCTGTATTGCTTCTAAAGCCAGCTTCCATCACCCTGCCTGGTTATTGGGTCCAGGGAGCTGGTGGCAGCCAGGACCTGCTGAGCTCTGAGTTGGCTGGACCTCGGGCACAGGGCGGACAGAGATGCACATTCACCAGAGCGCAGGTGGTCTGCGTCACTCTCACAGTGAAATCATGTTTCTCGCATTTTATGTTTCACAGAGGAGGACACAGAACATAATGATCGTTTTTGTTCATTCTAAGTAAACATCTGACAATGTCCAATTCAATGGGTTCTGTCCCCCAAACACAACAATGCCGCCTTAAATGAAAAATGCGTGAAAGGGTGTGCATCTCCGTGCACAGTCCTGGCCGTACAGAAATGCTCACTTTTCTGCTCTTCTCTTTCTAGTCTTTACCTCACCAGCAGGTCCCTTCTGCCCCCCGGTTCCTGTATCTGAGAAAACTCTGGTCCTCCCTCCTGACTCTGAGCCGATTCTCTATGCCACGGTGCGTCGGGAGCTCCGTCCCTCCCTCTCCTGTCTGGGGTCCGTGTGTCACCCACAAAGCACAGCACAGGTCTGTCCCACAGCACGGGGGAAACAGTCGGTACTCCTCTTGGCTTGGGCTTTAGGATGTTCGACTCTGGTGGGCGTCACAGGCAGGTGGGCAGACATAAGGAATCATTTTGCTTCTCTTTCCATGTTGCAGTCATGGGCAACACTGTGAGGCTCCTTGGGCCCACGCCCCAGACAGGACAGGCAGATGCTTCTCTGCCTTCTGCATGACTGCTGGGGCACCTTCAGGCAAGGTCTCCTCTGCTCTCAGATTCTCCCAAACCTAGCTAGGGTTTCTGTCCCTCTCCCCCTGTCCCTGGGGATTAGTCCTGGTGCCAGGGCCAGGGTCTCTCTTGGCAATCTAGAAGCATCTAAGTTTTGTTCACTTCCTCTGTGATTCACCATAATCCCACCCTAAGAATGGCTTTCTGCTGGGGCAGGAGGAAAGCTTGCTCTATCCTAATTCATCAGGCATTGCCTCCCCTCCCCAGTCTGCTGGTTTATAAACAGGTCCAGGCTTTTAAAAGTCAAAAGCCGGCTGGGCTGGCGGCTCACACCTGGAATCCCAGCACTTTGGGAGGCTGAGGTGGGATGATTGCTTGAGGCCAGGAGTTTGAAACCAGCCTGGGAAACACAGTGAGACCCTGTCTCTACAAAAAATAAAAAGTAGGCCCAGCTACTTGGGAGGCTAAGGCAGGAGGATCACTTGAGCCCAGGAGTCCAAGGCTGCTGTGAGTTGTGATGATGCCACTACACTCCAGCCTGGGCAAGAGAGCAAGACCCAGTCTCTAAAAAGTCAAAAGCTAAGAATTTGGTCCATTCCCAGAGGCACTGAAAGCAGGGAGCTCATCTGCTTGCACAGGGAAGGGCAGAGGTAACAGGGAATGTAGAGGAAGCAGCACTGGTTAGCGTTCCCAATACTATCCTGTGTATTTCATAAATATACATGATAGTTTATGCCAGCCCTGCTGTAAACTTGAAGATGAAGGTGGGTTTTGCAGTCTAATAAGTCCCCTCCCGGCACAGGCTGCCTGTAAGTGCAGTGACAGGCTGTTTTGAGTGAATTTTGCCTCCCAGGTGATGAAATCTTCCCAGTCAGCATTCACTGAGCCCTGGGCAAGCCTGGATGCTGGGGACATACACAAAGCAGGATAAAATAGGTCCCTGCCCACAGAGAGCCCAGGGTCTAGAAGGAGACAGTTGAAACCGTGGGAACTACTCATAGTGGATTGTAATCGCTAACATAATAAAGCGCTGCTTGGTGCCGAAACTTCTACAGGGGGCAGAGAACCCTAGAGGACAGACATCTGGAACTGGCTTTTGCAGACACAAATGTAGCCATCTCTGGAGGAAAGCAGCTGCCTCGCTAACTGCAGCCGCATCTGCCTGGGGGCGGGGAGGTCCCTGCAGCCGGCACTGTGACTTGCCCGCGCTAGAAGGCTGGCCCTCACGCAGGACATCTGCAGGAGCTAAGGCATTCCCAAGCAGTGAGCAGGCTCTTGGCCCAGCAGCGTGGAGAGCTGTGAGGCAGCCCAGGCTAGGCCCACCCTGCTCCAGGGTCCAGGTGGGGACGATCTGGCAGCCTGGAGGAAGCCGTGTTCCAGGGATTCTTGGAGGAGGCCTGGCCGCGGCTCTTACCCCCGACAGTGCTGTGTGACACACTGACCGTTACAGCTGCATTGTGTCTACACAGCCCCCCAGTACCACCTTCCTGAGCCCTCTTCTCCACGCTCACAGCCCGCGCTCCTTCAGGCCTCGCGCCCTCCTGCTTGGACTCTGGCCTCCCCACCAGCCTGTCCTCTCCACTGCCCCAGGAACGGTTTTCTAAAACGCTCATCTGACCATGCCACTCTCCTGCCCTACGCTGCCTCCTCAGGGGTTTTAGGGTACATTCCTAATATCTTAGATTAGTGCACATCCCTGCTCCCCGACCTGCCAGTTCCCACCTGCCTCTGCACCCCTCTCTCTGCACATCCACGTTCAGCCCAGCCCAACCCCGCCTGCCAGCCTTACCTGCAGGCCCTGCCACGGGCTGTCCCCGCTGTCTTTGCCTCACTGGGCCCCATTCATCTTCCTAGACCCACTTCCACATTCCTGCCAGCCTGGAAGCCTCCCAGGTCCACCAGCTGGGCCAGCACCTTTGCCATGAGGTCTCACAGTGCTTGGTCCACTTTATTAGTACCTGCCTTTCCCAAGGAGGAGGCGCTGCCTTATTTGTCACCAATCCCCATCTAGCGCACAAAGCGCTCAAGTGTGCATTATGAAGGCGAAGCAGAGGGAGACAGGAGGGAGATTGCATCATCTGTACCTTCTTTGACTGGATGGAGCCCTTCTCTGGGGCCAGCGCTGCTGAGTTCTGTGTGCCCTCACGGCCACCAGACAGTGTGCCCCAGAGGTGTACGGAGATGTACAAGAAGATCTATACATTGTATTATCTTTTTTTTTTCTTGAAGAAGTCTTTATTTTGCCGTTCTTTTTTTCTTTACTTTTTATTTTGAAATAATGACAAATCCACAGGAAGTTGTAAGGTAGCATAGAGAGATCCTGTGTACCCTTTGCCCAGTTCCCCCCAATGGTGACGTCTTGCATAACGATAGTACCATATTGATACAATACATGTGCATAGTTCTTTGTCATTTCATCAAACATGTAGATTCATAGTAACCATCATCATGATGGAAATACAGCCCCACCAACACCTCCTTGGTGCTACTCCTCATAATCACACCCTCTCCCACCATCCTTCACCTGGCAGCCACCAACCTGTTCTCCATTTCTATGATTTTTGTCATTTCCTATAAATGGAATATAGAGTATGTGGCATTTTGAAATTGGTTTTTTTCACTCAGTGTAATGTCCTTGAGAGCCACCCAACTGTTGCATCTATCAATAGTTCATTCCTTGGCATTACTGAGCAGTATTCCATGGTATGGACAGATGGATCACAGTTTGTTTAACCATTCGTCTACTGGAGGACATTTGCATTGACGCCAGTTTTCAACTATGCAAATAAAACTCCTATGAACAATGGTGTACACGTCTTTGTGTGAACATACATTTTCGTTTCCCTGGATAAATACACAGGAGGGCAATTGCCAGGTCATATGGTAAGGATATGCTTAGTGTTCTAAGAAATTACCAAACTGTTTTCCAGACTGGCTATACCATTTTACATTACTACCAGCAAAGTATGAGAAATCCAGTCTCTCTGCATCCTTGCCAGCATTTGGTGGTGTCACTATTTTTCATTTTAACTGTTCTAATAAGCATAGAGAGATATCTCATCATGGTCTTAATTTGCATTTCCCTAATGGCTAATGATGTTGAACATCTTTTCATGTCCTTCTTTGCTATCTGCATCTGCTCTTCACTGAAATGTCTCTTTATGTCTTCTGCCTATTTTCTAATTGGATTGCCACTTTTTCACTGTTGTGTGTTGAAAGCTCTTTATATATTGTAGATAATTGTCCTTTATAGGATATGTGGTTTGCAAATATTTTCTCACAGTCTATAACTTGTCTTTGCATCCATTTAACAGTCTTTTAAAGAGCAAAAGCTTTAATTTGGATGAACTCCAACTGATCCATTTTTTTCTTTTAAGGACTGCACTTTTGATGTCATGTTTAAAAGCTCTGTACCAAGTCCTGGGTCCCAAAGATTTTCTCCAAATTATTTTCTAAAAACTTTCTAGTTTTATGATTTACATTTAAACCTATGATCCACTTGGAGTCAACTTTTGTAAAAGGCGTGAGGTTTGTGGCAGTGTTTAATTTTTGGCCTATCGATATTCAGTTGCTCCAGCACCATTCATTGAAATGACTCTCCTTCCTCCGTTGGATGGCCTTTGCACCTTTGTGAAAAATCAGGTGGTCATATTGTGTGGGTCTATTTCTGGGTTCTGTACGGTGTTCCTTTGATCTATGTCATACTGTAGCTATACGATATGTCTTGAAAGCAGGTAGAGAGTTTCCTCCCACTTTATTCTTCTTTTTCAAAGTTGTTCTAGCTTTTGTTGTATAGCAAAGAATTTGACTGGCCTTTGCTTCTAGTTCCTGGGAGGGAGATTAAATCCTTGGAATTTCCCAAGTAATAGGAACATCTGTTGTTCATGAGCCCTTTGGATCCCACCTGAGTTTATGCTAAGAGATGAAATGACTCGGACGGGGTCTGGTCACCAGAAAGGCCAACCATGTGATTGGAGGGCTGGGACTTGAGCCAGCCGCACCTCCACAGCAAGGAGGCCAATGTTCGCTCAATCATGCCTACATGATGGAACCTCACTAAAAACTCTGGACACCAAAGCTGGGTGGAGCTTCCTGGTTGGTGAACACATGGATGTGCCAAAAGGGTGATGTGCCTTGACTCCATGGGGAGAGTGCGTGGAAGTTCTGCATCAGGACCCTCCCAGGCCTCTCCCCATGTATCTCTTCATTTGACTGTCCCTGATTTGTATCCTTTATAATAAAATGGTAATCATAAGTATAGAGCTTTCCTGAGTTCTGCGAGTCATTCTGGTGAATTATCAAACGTGAGGAGGTCGTGGGAATCCTTCAGATTAGTAACCAGTTGTTCAGAAGTGCAGGTGTCCTGGGGACCCCAACTGTGGCTGGCATCCGAAATGGGAGCAGCTTTGCTGGGGACCATGCCCTTTAATTCGTGGAGCCTGTGCTAATTCTGGTTGGTTAGTACCAGAATTGTACTGCAGTACATACCATTGGTGTCAGAATAATTGGGGTTAAAATAGAATCGCTATTCTAGGTCCTTTGCCTTTCCATATAAATTTTAGGATAATCTTGTCTGTATCTACAAAAATTCTTTCTGGGATTTTGATAGGAATTACACTGTATTCTCAATACGGGGAGAATTAACACCTTTTCAGTGTTGAGTCTTCCAACCCATGAACACTATATGTCTTCCATTTATTTAGATCTTGGCTTCTTCCATGAGGGTGTTCAGTGCAGACAATCATATCATTTGCAGATAGAGATAGTTTTATTTTTTACCTTTCTTATCTGCATGCTTTTAATTTCCTTTCCTTGACTTATTGCCCTGGCTAGAACTTCCAGTACTCTGTTTAATAGCAGGGGTAAGAATGGACATCCTTACCTTGTTCCTGATCGCAGGGGGAAAGCATCCGTCTTCCACCCTTATGATGTCAGCTGTAAGTTTCTTATAGATTTTCTTATCAAGTTAAGGAAGTTCCCTTCAACTCTTAGCTTTCTGAGAGTTTTTTTTTTTTAAATCATGAATGGGTATTGAATTTTGTCCAATGCATTTTGTAGATCAATTGATATGATCATATGATTTTCTTCTTTAGCCTATTAATATGGACTACATTGATTGGTTTTTGAATATTGAACAAGACTTGCATCCCTTGAATAAATCCCACTTGTTCATCATGTATAATTCTTTTCATATATTGCTTAATTCTATTTGCTAATATTTTGTTAAGATTTTTTGCATCTACATTCATGCTACATATTATAATCTAAACATTTAACATCAGTATTTTCTGAATGAATCCTTCAGGAATGTCTTTATTTGAAAGTTAAGTCAATGAACACTGCCTTAACCCCATAAGAGTTTATTTTTCCTATATAATAAGTCCAGAGAAAGGTACTCTAGGGCAGATGCTACTGTTCAAGGATGTCACCAAGGACAGAGGTTCCTTCTTCTTCCAACTCAGTCCCTCTGGAAAACATCTGTGGAATGTTTATCCTCACAGCTGCACAATGGCTGCTGCACAAGTAGGGAGAGGGGAGTGCAAAGAGTAAAGGGCTGAAGCCATGTGACCACCAAGTGTGTCTCCTGTACAAAGGTGATCCAGAAGCCCCACCCAAGGAATGACTTTTGCTTGCATCCTGTTGGCCAAAACTGGGTCACGTGCCATGCTTAGCAAGGTGCAGTGTTAAAGCCAGCACAGAGCTATAATCATTGTGCTGATAGCATAGAGGCAGAGCAGGCAACCACCAATGTTGGCACCCTAGAAATCTGCATGACCACATTATAGCTAGGTACTGTCAGCCACATCCGGCCAGAATGTTTGTTTCTGTTTAGGATCATACTGGCGCCAAGTAAATTACTGTGTCTCGAGGTAAATATAAAAGAACAGGGGAGATTTTATATGTCAAATTCGGCATCAAGTCCAGAGAAGGCCAAACAACTTCATAATGCCCCACAGAAAAGTTTCGCAATAGTTTGGGTAGAGAAAGTAGTTGAGAATTGAGTCTTCTCCTAACACCAAGTTCTATGGGAATGCTGCACCTGAAAATTAAAACAGCAGCAGCAACTAGCATCCTACTGGTAACCCAGCAAAGCATGATGAGTATCCTTCATCACATTAAATTTATGTTGTTATTTTGATTTTATTTGTTTTACAGGTTTTTTCACAACTTTTCCTAATGGAAAACTTCAAATATAAGGAAAAATGGAAAGAATAATATAACAAATACTCAAATATCCCTCACCTTGATGCAACACTTATGAACACTTTGACACATATTATATGTATGGTGAAAATTTATACATATATATGCAAAATATATATTTGAACCATTTGAAAGTTGCAGATGACACTCACTCCTAGAGACTTCAGTGGGCATCTCCTAAGAATAAGGAATTCCATATAAACACACTACCATCATCATGCCTAAGAAATTTAACAATAATATGTCTAATATCATCTAATATCTAATCCACATTAAATTAAATTTAATTTTTACCAGTTGTCACAAAGATGTTTTTATAGGCTAAGTTGGTGACAGCCTGCTTTTTCATCAGTTTGTTTTTATCTCCCAATTAGCTGCTGACTTCAGGATGGTCGCTTGGCACCGTGCAGGTATCCTGATCCCCACCAGCCCTCAGCCAGTGGCTTCACCACCCACAGATGATCCATCCCCAATTCAGCTATTTCACTGGGGTTTGCAAAATGGTTATTTTCTAATTCTAGCAACTTTTCTAAAGAGCATTCTATAAGCATTCATGCTTAAAAAATATATATATAGTACAAATGCTTAATTTTTTCTCTTTATTTCCAGAATAAGGAGTTGGTGTAATAGTCATTGATGGTGGCAAATGAGGTAGGTTCCCCCTTTCTCTTTCTCTCTCTTTCTTTTTAAACATTGCTACAGACTCATGGGTTTTTATTTATTTAATGTTTTCAATCAATTCAGTCCTTATTCTTTTTGATGCTCAAATTATCCCAAATTTGGCCAATGGGAGTCCCTTTCAGCTGGCTCCTTGTCCTTTGGGTATATCCCCATTAGTCTCTGAAGGTGTTTTAGTCAGGGTTCTCCAGAGGAACAGAACCAACAGGAGGTGTGCGTGCATGTGTGATTTTTATCACATATAGATACATAAGTGATTTTTTTTAAGGAATTACTTCACATAATTGTGGGAGCGGGCGAGTCTGAAATCTGTAGGGCAGCGAGTAGGCTGGAAACTCGGCAGGAGTTCTGTGCTACAGTCAGGCAGAATGCCTTCTGCTCCAGGAAATCCCAGTTTTTGCTCTTAAAGCCTTCACCTGACAGGCTGCAGCCCACCCACATTATCAAGAGTGATCTCCTTTACTTAAAGTCAACCGATTGCATATGTTAATCACATCTACAAAATACCTTCACAGCAATATCTGGACTAGTGTTTGACAAACAACTGGGTACCATAGCCTAACCAAGTTGACACACAAAATTTACCAACACAGAAGGCTTCCTTTCTTTCTGACATAAGATTATTTCAAGCTCATTGCTATAGAGTAAATGTTTGTGTTTCCCCCACACCAAATTCATATGTTAAAATCCCAACCCTCCATGTAAGGGTATTTGGAGGTGGAGCCTTTGGGAGGTGATTAGGTCGTGGGTTTAGGGCCCTCACAAAAGAGGACCCTGAGAGCTCCCTTCCCCCTTCTGCCATGTGAGAACACAGTGAGAAGATGACCATCCATGAACCAGGAAGATGAAAAAGGCCCTCATCAGCCACTGAATCTGCTGGCACCTTGATCTTGGACTTCCAGCCTCCAGAACTATGAGAAATAAATTTCTGTTGTTTGTAAGCCACCCAGTTTATGGCAGTTTGTTATAGCAGCCTGAACAGACTATGACACTCACCCTGTACTTTCTCTCTGCATCCCAGGAATCAGCCATTTCTCTAAGAGCTATAATTTCTTTCAGTGGAAAATGGTATTTAGAAACAAAAATCTGGGTGCTGAGTGTGTTCACTGCTACTGAGAAATGATTGCTCCTGGGCCCTTTTAGTGGACAGAGATAGAAAATTCACATTTAAAAAATCATACATTCTTATTGATATTTCCATTTCAACTTTAATATTACACAGTTCCTCCCCCTTAACTTCTTTGATTTTATAATTGCATCTCTTTTCTCTTAAACTGAAAATCTTGGTTTCAGTTAATATATTTAATTATTTACTTTCTCCTACAACAGGCATCAATGCAACAATACTAATATTACTTGGAGGGTTAAAACTATTAAATGAAATTTAAGACTTGTTTTCTCTTGTCCTTAGATATATAGGCATGCTGAACAAAGACAAAAACAAAACAAAAAAAGGCAGGCTGGTGGGCAGGCTCTGCAAGTCCCTTCCATCTGGTCCATTCCAACAGTGGGGAAGCAGCTCTTGAAGCCTGCCTATTTAAAAAAATTTTTTTTAAATATATATATTTTTAAAAAGCCAAAAATAAGGCCTTATGCTTCCCAATCATACTCTAAGTCATTACTTATTTTCAGTAAAACATTATCATCCCTCAGTTAAATTAATGTTATTTTGAGTTTTATTGGTTTTGTAGTGTTATTTATGTATGATTTCTAAATATGTTTTGGTTTTATAGTAGTATAAGAGCTATAGTCATAAGAAGTTTAAACTTAACTTTATATTTGTATATATTTAAGAAACATTATAATCAAAACCATTTAGGCCATAGTTTCAAGTAAAGATCTCACAGTGAAGTTTGTTGTAGACTCTTCTTTTTGAATAGCAAGAAAATATACAAAATTAGTTTAAAAAGAACAAAAGAAAGAAAGAAAGAAAAAGAAAAAAATTACAAATTCAGGTTTTGTATATTTCTATGAATGAATTCTTTATATTAAGCCTGTATCATCCTCATAAATTAAAAAATAATAATTAAAAAAAACAAAGCCAGGTGTGGTGGCTCACACCTGTAATGCCAGCACTTTGGGAGGCCAAGGTAAGAGGAGTGCCAAGGCCAGGAGTTTGAGACCAGCCTGGGCAATATAGCAAGACCCCATCTCTACAAAAAATAAAAACATTAGCCAAGCATGCTGGCATGTGCCTGTAGTCCTAGTTACTCAGGAGGCTAAAGCAAGAGGATCATTGAGCCCAGGAGTCTGGGGTTACAGTGAGCTATAATGGTGTCACTGCACTCCAGCCTGGGCAAGAGTGAGACCTTGTCTCACAAAAAAAAAAGAAAAAGAAAAAACTATTTTTAAAACATAATTTAAGCCCACACTTGGATGTAATAAAAGGAAGTGATAATTTCTTCCTTTACGAGATGACAAATCCTACCACAGGGCCAGACTTGGCTTTCATGGATCAGCTAGTAATTGCAAATAACCCAAAGGTCACTGATATGAGTGATGATATTGAAATTAGATTTATTTTATGTATATCTTCTGCTGTTTTTTCAATTTCTGGGTAATGCATGTCTAATTTTAGAAAGAGCAGAAAACATAGATAAGCTCAGCAAAGAATAGACATTCTTACTGTTCATAGGGCTAATAATAGGTGTCTCCCCAGAAAGAAACGGCAGAGAGGAAGGAGTCTAAGATGCCCCAACTGATTCCTTCATGAAGAAAGCGAAGGGCCTGCCCAGGTGCCCTCTCCCCACATCCTAGCCCAGCCAGGGCCACTGGAGCCATCGCCAAGCCTGGGGAGCCGGGCCCACACCCTCCCACCTCAAGGGAGCAGCCCAGCTGTCCCTGCTGCGCCCCACAACCACAGACTTCTCACTTCCGTCTGGGTTAAACAACGCAAGGGATGCCTCAGCCCAACATTCAGCCCCTGCTGCCTACCTGTACCTATGTCTACGCACACAGGTTCATGCACGCACATGCTCTTGCTCTCCCACCCTGCTCTTCCTCCGGCCTTCACACAAGACCTCGTGAAGCTAGACCATACGAGCTGGGGGGCTCCCAGACACCATCTTGTCCAACACCTCATTAAGGAGGCCGGAAGCCAAGGTCCAGAGAGAGAACGGACTAGCTGATGGTCACACACCAAGCAATACGAACCTCCTTCCCCAGGCCTGAATTCTGTACTTGTCCTTCCTCTCTCGGGTTCTGTATTCTAGGCCCACTCCTGATAAGCTCCCAAAATGCCTCTATCCCACAATCCCACCAGGAAAAGGAGGGCAGGAGGCACTGGGGCAGTTGGCCAAACCAAGATTTCTGGCCCTTTGTCCCTTGCCACCTCCCTTAAAGAGCCTGGGAGGGGAGAGTTAAAGACCTATTTTACCAGCTTCCCCTGCAACTGAGTGGACATTGACACAGTTCCGGGGAAGGAGACCCTTCCAGGGTTGGGAAAGGTTTCTGATTTTCCTCATTAAAGGGAAATGTGCAACTGGCACCTTCTCTTCCTCCTCCTTGCTGCCTTGAACACAAATAAAATGTCTGGAGCTGCAGCAGGTCTTTTGTGATCGTGAGGCAACAAGGAAGCGCAGAAGCCTAAGAGACCTGTAGACACGACGCGCTGACCTCAGGAGGTGCTGAACCAGGTAAGCAGTTACCTGACTGGGTGAATCCTGTTATATGACCAGACCACTAGGGATAGGATTTTCTGTTTCTTGTAGCAAAAAGTGTTCTAAATTGATACATATACCCACCACTCACAAACAACTTAATTTAACAGAGAATTACTGAGCCCTTATTATGAACCGGACTCTAAGGATCCAGACATGAATAAGACATTGTCCCTAACCTCAAGAAATTCATAGATCCAGGATTAAATTTGTATTCTTCACATAATTCTATAAGATAAATATTATTATCCCCGCTCAGCAAACAGAATAAACAGAGGCTCAGGGGGTGAAGGAAATCAGTGAGGGCCACACAGTACTTAGAAGCGACACCCGATCGCCAGGCAGTCAGTGCCTGGGCAGGCAGCCCCAGATATGACTTATGACGACCATGAGCCCAGACAATCAGAAATGTCCCCAGACCTCTTCCCCTCACATTTCTTTCTTCTTTGAATTGGGAGACCCAGAGAAAAAAGGCTGGGTGGCAGGGGACACTAAGGTGAAAGGTGTGAGGGGGAGGCACCCCTGGAGTGGAAGGACACAGTGTGGGGGGACAGAAGCAGACAGACAGAGTGGGAGAGAGACAAAGAGACAGACAGCGAGAAGGAAGGAAGGCGCAAGAGTGAGGAAGAGGCAGGGAGCACAGACAGGCCCAGCCCTGCCCACTGGCCCCAGCTAGAGGCAGTTGGAGCTGGACCTGCCGCATCACAGGAGAGGTAGGAGCCATAGTGACATCATAAGAGGCAAGAAGAAGAGACCCAGGGGTGCCCAGACCCACAGTGGAGCCACTGGGGACCCACAGTGACCCTACCTCAGATTATGAGAATGTGGGCCAGCCACTGCCCCCGAAACCAAAACAATTCCCTCTGGGGTGTGAATAACAGAGACCAAGATCAACCCAACCAACAAGGGAAGTCTGCCGTGGGTACAGATGGAATCAGGGCCCTGCTGGCCCCTCACTGCGGCCCCTCACCCTCCAGAACGTTCTCTGAGCAGACACACTTGCAGGGGAAGGGCACCTAAGGGTAGGGGACCCCCAGCCCCCAGCCCCCAGCCCCTGGTTGCCACTGAGACAGCTTCTTTTACTCCCTGCACTTACACAGTGACTTACGCTGACTTTTCTGGAAACTAGGATTTTAAATAGAATTTTAAAAGGGAAAAGCCCCTCTGTTCTGCTTTTTAAAAATTTCCTTTTCCCCTTTTTACTTTCAGCAGAAGTAACTAGAGAAGAGTAGAGACAGGACATGAAGGAAAGGCGGAAGGAGAGAGGAGGGGGTCTCAATGCTGACTGCAGCCCCGTCGTCCCGGGCTTGCAGGAGACTGCCCCTGCCCTGCGAGGGTCCTCACTGCTGCCCACCACGGTGCCAGGCCTGCAGCAGACACTCACTACTGTTAATAAAAACAATGGCAGCAGCCAGCAGTATCTCTGCTGTGCTCACAGCGCTTTCCAACCCTCACACCACCCTGTGGGGTAGCTGGATCTCATCCCATTTTACAGAGGAGGAAACCGAGGTTCAGAGTGGTTCAGTGACTTGCTCTCAGAAAGCAAGTGGTAGAGCAGGCTCTAACTCTGACTCCAACGCCTGTGTTTTGAATCCCATACCAGAGACTGCAAATAAGTAGCCCCGGGCTGATTCCAGCCTATACACGTGTTTTGCTTGATTTGCACAATTGGAGCCTATTTAGTGTTTTAAATTTGATCAGCTGTCAACATTTAGCAATCAAGAGAGTTTACATAAAATCTCACATTTCTGGATTCTCTAGGAAAATCAGGACATCACACCCACTGGGCCCACATTTCCTCCTCCTGGCAATAATTGGCTGAGCTGGCAGCAGCTGACCCCTTTAGCTTCCTCAGACTCTTCTGCCTAGTTTGCCCCAGTCCTCACCACTCCCTATTGCTCCTCCAACACCAGAGACAAGAGTCAAAGGCCACTTATCCTCTTCCTGGTCCATTCCACTCACCCATGGTGCCCACATGGCTCTGTGGATAGTGGACTTTGTGACTGCACTAAGCTACACAGCTTCATGGATGGATGGACGGAGGGGTGGACGGAGGGACAAATGGATGGATGAGCAGATGGATGGATAGGAAGGGCTCAGTGGATCTCACCTGCCTGCCCAGGAAGTAACTAGAGACAATGCCCAGGCAGCCTGTCAGCCAACTCACCAAGCCCTAATGGGCTCCAGGACGTCTGTCCTAACAAGCCAGCCTGCTCGTTCCCTACCCTGAAGCCCAGGCACTGCGAGTCCCCAGCACGAGTCCCCAGCACCAGGAACGATTTGCCCCTTACTCAGCAGTCCCTGTCAGACAGAGCCTGGGCAGAGAAGGGCAGACGTTGATTCAGATGAAGTGAGGCGAGGTGGCAAGCGCCTGGCCCGTGGCCAGTGCCCAGGACAAGGTGGCCATAATAGAAGTGGGAAGTCGGGGAACTGCGGGTGGCAGACAGGCCACGGGAACAGTTGCCACACTGGGCCTGTGCTGGAGCGAGTTGCGATGGGAGGGGCCCGGCATCAGTGAGCAGAGCGGGGCCGGGCAGGAGCCAGGCAAGTCGGAGAGAGGGGCATCTCGGGTGGGAGGAACATGCAGGCGGAGTGGGCAGGAGCAGTGAGGAAGGAAGCCAAGGCCTGAGGGGGCCAGCGGGGAAGCCGAGGCTGCTGGCCCTGTCTCCACACCCAAGATAGAATGGACAGGGAGGGGTGACCAAGGGACCCGAGGGAAGCAAGATGGTCTCGTGTCCATTTCCACCAATTAGCAGAAGGAAGGTTTGGGAGTACACACAAAGGCTAATGATGTAGGTGCATCTTAGCAACAAGACAGGAGCTCCAGGGGTGCAGGAGGGGAGTTGGCACCCATGGGGAGGGAGGAGGAACAGGGCGGGGAGGACATTGCTCAGTCACTGTGGGTGGGGTGAGGGGCAGAGGGCTGAGAGGAGACCTCACCTGCGGCCTGACCCATCCCAACGAGACTGGGACAGCCTGGAGGCGCTCCTGGTCTGAAAGCGGGAGCAGCAGTGTGGGCAGCCTCTGAGAGCCTAGGTCACCAGCAAGGCCTAATCAGGAGTGGAAGCCCATCATGGGGCTCGTGGCAATGTTCCCTTCAGCCTTTGAAGTTCCTGACATGCTCATAATCTCTTCCTGCAGAGTTGGGCTGTAGCTGTTCTTCCAGAAAGACAGAAGGCAGTTTGAGGAGGTACCTGCCCCTCCATTCAAGGACCAAAGCACCCTCCTCCTGCAGAGCACCTGCAGCACTGACGCCCAAGCCCACGGAGAGGTGCCCAAGAGGGCAGGAGATGGACTGGCCCTGGTGCAGGTAGACACACCGTGTGGAGGTGCTCAGCCAGGCAAGTTCAGAGGCCCCTGGCATCAACCACTCCCAGGGGACAGCCCCAGTGGGCTCATCACAGACCCATGCATCAGCCAGACACCAGTGCATGAATTCACAGCAAAAAATTCAGCTGCCAAGGGCCTCGTCCCCCTCTGTGCGGCTGCCATGTCCTCTCCCTGCGGGGTCATTGCTGGGGAAGCCCAAGGATCACTCAGAAGTTCTGGGTGAGACTGACTCAGGGCAAAGGGCAATAGTTGACCAAACTCAATGGCTGTCGTCCTTGAGCTGTATGGTCCTGATGCCCACTCTCAGGACGGCCGTGCCTAAGGACCGGGAAGGCAGGCTGTGAGCCATACCCACTCCGAGGCCGGTCGCTACTCGGGTCTCACCGGCTGATCTCCCTTTACTAACTGCCCTTCTGCCACACAGACTTTCTTCAGCTGGGTTCATGGCACTGCCCTAGATGGAGGGCAGGATGTGACAATGACCATGTCTTCGAACAGGGCCTGGCACCAAGGCACTCACAGCATGTCCGTGGGGCATAGCCACGTCACCTTCCTCAGGGGTCCCATCCCGTGCAGGTCCCGGTCCTGGAGGGTGCACCCAGCATGCATGGGGTGTGGCTGCTGCCTGCCCTGCCAGCCACTCCTGCAGACAGACGACCTGCCATTCTAGGCACGTTTCATCAGTCTGACTCGCAGAGGGCCCACTCCCAAGTTCCAGGTAGGGGATGCAGTCCCTTGTCACCGCTGGTCGCCCAGCAGGCAGAGAGCCCAGTGAGGCAGCAGCCCCAACCAATGAGGAGGAACATCTTTTAAAACATTTCCTATTGAACCCCGACCCAAACAGCCTTAAACCACCCAGGGCACCCCTCATCAACAGTAACAGGAGCCAGGAGGTGGGCAGGTCGCCTGGGTGTGCTGGTTCAGCAGCTTGGTCCCTTGTGACCAGGTTGGCCCAGTTTTCTGCTCTGCCTTTCTCACTTTCTTCTCCTCGGGCTGCCTGCTTGTGTTGAGACCCTCTCCCTGCGGGGTCATTGCTGGGGAAGGGCTTCCCCAGCAATGACCCCGCAGGGAGAGGGCTCACACCCCAAAGGTTGAGAACCACTGGCTTAGGCATTAACCCTCCTGTTGGGATGTGCTCTCCAATCCTGGGACTTTGCCCTGTGCTCAGCCATCAGATTCCATGTGCCCTGTCTCCTGGACAGCTCTACGGCGGGAAGACAGAGCACCATTTCCCACCGCCGGAGAGCTGGGCCCTGGCAGGCCTGTGACTGCAGCTGCGCACCCTCTTCCCTTCCTTCCGGGGTCTCCCGGAGCCCCCACTGCTGGCCAAGATCTCCTCTGGGCCCCCAGCGCTTAGTTCTGCCTGAAGCTGCAGCTCCTCAAGGATGAGAAAGACCGAAGGACACACCAAGGTCACTCGTGGTTCTCCCCTAGCTGCACCCTCTCTGGACCCCCTGTCTATCCTCTGGGGCCTCCCTGGGCTGAGCTCTCCCCATCTGCCCCTCCACTCTGGAGAGAGATTATAACCGGCTCTAGGAACAAATTTCAATGACCCCTATATGTTTTTTTATAATCCTCTCCCTTAACTAACTACTTGACCTTTTGAGTTGTTTCCCAGAAATGGGAGATTTTCTGCAAGACAAAGGAATTGAGATTCTGAAGGCCCCAGGGCAGATTTCCTGAGCCAAGACTGACCACCTCTCAGTAACCTGCCCCATGCACTAGACCCTTGTGAATTTCTACACAATTTGCCCCAAGCATGCAGTTCCTTGTTAATTTAGACACAACCTGCCTAAAATAGCCCCTTATTAATTTTCCCTCTTTAACAAGCTAGTGGGAGAGCTGGATCTGAGGCTATTCCCTCTTCTCCGGACAGAATGTCATTGGTGCTACAATTTCCTTCTTCCTTGGCAACGCTCATCGTCTCCGCCCTCCGTCATCCTGTGCTGCAGCTGGACCTGAGGCAAAACCCCTTGCAGTTTCCACGACAAGATGTTCCACCTGAGTGGAGACTGCTTTTCTGGAAAGTTTGATTTTGAAAGAGCAGCCTGCTGAGTGAAAGAAATCACTCATGTGGACTACAGTGTTGGTGGCATTTTCAATTTGATTACTGCTGGGACATAGGAAAGGTCTATGTTAGCGATCTGGAAATCACATAGACTCCCTAAGGTCAAGATGGTCACAAAGCTCTGCCGGGTTTCAAAGGGTGGGGCATAGACCTTACCTCTCTATGAAAGAGCGTCAGAGTTTGTGGCTATGTGTAAACCACCAGCGATACAACACTATCATACATACTGTTTTGGTTTTTTTACTTAACAATACATCTTGGTGAGAGAGAGATATACATATAGTACATATAAGACTTCCTTATTCTTTCTTTCTTATGGCTGCACAGTAATCCATTCTAAGAATATACATACTTGTGTGATGGAAAATGGAAATTCACTAAAAACCTTTTACCCTGAAAGGAGAAGCCAGAGCCCTGTTTATGTTAATTGCTTATCTGCTTCTGTAAGACTGCTTGTCGCCTTGTGAAACTGACTAACGCCTGCAGCTCTTGCTCCCCTAAACAGCTACCCTTGCAGCAGCTACCTTGTAAGTTACAGTAACTTCCGCAGTGTGCACTTCCTGGTATAAGCCACTCTGTAACCACCCCTTGCTCTTGAAGTATAAAAGACAAGTCCCCCTGACCGGGGGTGCTCAGAATTTGGCGGATGCATCCTCGTGTACCTCTCGGTGTTTCCTTTGGCAACGTGACTCCGGTTTTTGCCGTTACACTTGGTTGATCCAGTCCCTGTTGATGGACCTTTCCAGCCTTCAATATTACAACAATGCTACAATGCATATCCTCAACCACACGTCATTTTCCACTCCTGCAAGTATATTTGGAGGATAATTAAGTTTAATAGATATTGCCAAACTGCTCTCCACCAAGGCTGCATGAATAATATGAGTGCATTATTCTGTGTATTAACTTTTCGATCCTTATCAATATGGTAGGTGTGAAAGTACTCCGTTGTAGTTTATTTTTTTCAGTTTTGGTAAAATGCATATAACATAAAATTTGCCATCATAACTATTTTGGGTGTACAGTTCAGTAGTGTTAAGTATGTTCACATTGTTGTGCAACCAAACTCCAGAATTCTTCATCTTGCAAAACTGAAACTCTACACTCATTGTAAAAGTACTTCCCACTTCCTCCTCCTCCTCCTCCCTGGCAACCACCCGTCTACTTTCTGTTTCTGTGAATTTGATTACTCTAAGACTTCACATGAGTGGAATCATACAGTATTTGTCTTTTTGTGACTGGCTTATTTCACTTAGCATAATGTCCTCAAGGTTCATTCAGATTGTACCATGATTTCCTTCTGAAAATTCTGATGCATGATGCAGTGATGTGAGTAATATTCCATTTTATGTATATACCACAATTTGCCTATCCATACACCTTGCAGTGGACACTTGGGCTGCTTCCACCTTTTGGTTATTGTGAATAACCAAAAGGTTATTGTGAATAATGCTGCTATGAACATGGGTGTATAAGTGTCTCTTCCAGACCCTCCTTTCAATTCTTTTGGGTATACACTCAGAAGAATAATTAATTTCTTAATTATTTGAAGAAATGCTATATTGTTTTCCATAGCAGACGTGCCATTTTACTTTCCCACCAACAGTGAACAATAGTTCCAATTTATCCACATCTTCCCCAACACTTGTTATTTTCTGCTTTTGTTTTTGTTTTTGTTTTTTACAGTAGCCATCCTAAAGGGTATGAGATGGTATTTCAGTGTGATTTCGATATGTATTTTCCTAATGATTAGTGATGTAAAACATCTCTTTATGTGTTTATTGGCCATTTGTACATCTCCTTTGGAAAAATGCCTATTCAAGACCTTTGTCCATTTGTTAATCAAGTTGTTTGGTTTTTTGTTGTTGAGCTGTAGGGGTTCTTTACCTATTTGGGGTATTAATCCCTTGTCAGAATATGATTTGCCAATATATTCTCCTATTCTGTTGATTGCCTTTTCACTATGTTGATTGTGTCCTTTGATGAACAAAAGTTTTTAAGTTTAGCATAGTTCAACTTATCTATTTTTACTTTTGTTTCCTGCTTTTTTGGTGTCATATCCAAGAAATCACTGCCAAATCTAATGTCAAAAAGCTTTTCCCCTATGTTTTCTTCCAAAAGTTTTATACTTTTAGCCTTATATTGAGGTCTTTAATTCATATTGAGTGAATTTTCATATATGCTGTAAGATGAGCATCTAAATTCATTCTTTTGTGTGTGCATATCCAGTTCACAGCACCATTTGTTAAAAAGACTGTTCTTTCCCCATTTGTCTTGGACTCCTATTGAAAGTCATTTGACTATATATTCCAGGGTTTATTTCTCCATTCTATTCCATTGAAATATATGTCTGTCCGTATGCCAGTACCACACTGTTTTCATTATTGTAGCTTTGTAGTAGGTTTTGAACTCAGGAGTGTGAGACCTCCAACTTTGTTCTTTTTCAAGATTGTTTTGGCTACTCAGGGTTCCTTGAGATTCCATATGAATTTTAGGATGGATTTTTCTATTTCTGCAAAAAAAGAAGCCTTGGTATTTTGATAGGGATTGCATTAAACCCACTTTGGGTAGTAGTGACATCTTGGTAACATTAAGTCTTTCCAACCCCATGAGCATGGGTTGTCTTTCCATTCATTTGTGTATTCTTTAATTTCTTTCAGTAACATTTTGTAGTTTTCTGTGTAGAAGTCTCTTGCCTCCTTGATTAAATTTATTCCTTAGTATTGTATTCTTTTTGATTGTATTGTAAATGGAATTGTTTTGATTGCTATTATAAATGGAATTTTTTCTTAATTTCCCCTTGGTGTGGAAATTTTTGCTATTCATTGTTAAAAGTTTGTAAATGAGTAAATTAAAACGTTTTTCTGACTTTGTTTTTTTTGTGTTGATTTTGTATCCTGCACCTTTGCAGAATCCATTTTTTAATTCTGACAGGTTTTTTTTTTTTTTTTTTTATAATTTATTTTTTTAATTTCAGAATATCATGGGGGTACAACACTTTGGCCATACACATTGCCCCTCTTCTGCCCGTGTCAGAGCCACAATCGTGGTCATCCCCCAAACTGTGCTCCCCATATCCCTTCAGTGAGAGTTTTTCCCATCCCTTCCACCCCCCTCCCGCCCGCCCGCCCTCTGATGAATGTTATTGCCCTGTGTGATGTAAGTGTTCATCAGTTAGTATCAGTTTGATGGTGAGTACCAGTGGTGCTTGTTTTTCCAATCCTGTGACACTTTGCTTCGAAGAATGGGTTCTAGCTCCGACCAGGATAATACCAGATGTGTTAATTCACTGTTGTTCCTTATTGCTGAGTAATACTCCATGGTATACATATACCACATTTTATTGATCCACTCGTGTATTGATGGGCACCTGGGTTGTTTCCACAACTTTGCAATTGTGAATTGTGCTGCTATGAACATTCGAGAGCAGATGTCTTTATTATAAAATGTCTTTTTTTCTTTTGGATAAATACCCAGTAGTGGGATTGCTGGGTCAAATGGTAATTCTACTTTTAATTCTTTGAGGTATCTCCATATTCTTTTCCATAGAGGTTGTACTAATTTGCAGTCCCACCAGCAGTGTATGAGTGTTCCTACCTGTCCACATCCCCGCCAACATTTGTTATTTGGGGATTTTTTGATATGAGCCAATCTCACTGGAGTTAAGTGATATCTCATTGTGGTTTTGATTTGCATTTCCCTGATGATTAGAGAAGTTGCGCACTTTTTTATATGTTTGCTGGCCATCATTCTGTCTTCTTTGGAAAAGTTTTTGTTCATGTCCTTTGCCCATTTTTTAATAGGGTTGTTTGATTTTTTCTTGTTGATTTTCCTAAGTTCTGTATAGATTCTGGTTATAAGCCCTTTATCAGAGGTGTAGCATGCAAATATTTTCTCCCATTCTGTAGGTTGTCTGTTCACTCTAGTGATAGTTTCCTTGGCTGTGCAGAAGCTTTTCAATTTGATCAGGTCCCATGTATTTATTTTTGTTGCTGCTGTGATTGCTTTGGGGGTCTTCTTCATAAATTCTTTGCCTAGGCCAATGTCCATAAGAGTTTTTCCAACATTTTCTTCGAGAATTCTTATGGTTTCATGTCTTAGGTTTAGATCTGTTATCCATTGTGAATTGATTTTTGTGAGAGGTGAGAGGTGTGGGTCCAGTTTCAGTCTTCTACATATGGCCATCCAATTTTCCCAGCACCATTTGTTGAATAGGGAATCTTTTCCCCAGTGTACGTTTTTCTGGAATTTGTCAAAGATCAGGTGACTGTATGAGGTTGGTTTTATATTTGGGTTCTCAGTCCTGTTCCATTGGTCTACGTGTCTGTTCTTGTGCCAATACCATGCAGTTTTGGTTACTATAGCCTTGTAGTATAGTTTGAAGTCTGGTAGACAGATGCCTCCCAATTTGTTCTTTTTGCTTAAGATTGCTTTGGCTAGACGGGGTCTTCTCTGGTTCCACACGAAGCGTAGAATTATTTTTTCTAGATCGGCAAAAAATGATGTTGGTATTTTGATAGGGATTGCATTGATTCTGTAAATTAATTTAGGTAGCAAAGCCATTTTTACTATGTTGACTCTGCCTATCCAAGAGCATGGTAAGGTTTTCCATCTATTTACATCCTCTGCAATTTCCTTTCTCAGTGTTTCATAATTCTCTCTATATAGGTCTTTGATCTCCTTAGTTAGATATATTCCTAAATATTTAATTTTCTTTGTTGCTATTGCAAAAGGTATAGCATCTTTAATTTGTTTCTTGGCTTGATTGTTATTAGCATATATGAAGGCTATGGATTTGTGTGTATTAATTTTGTATCCTGAGACTTTGCTGAATTCATTTATCAATTCCAGTAATCTCTTGGTTGAATCCTTGGGGTTTTCTATGTATAATATCATATCGTCTGCGAATAGTGAAAGTTTGACCTCTTCTGCCCCTATCTGGACGCCCCTGATTCCTCTGTCTTGTCTAATTGCTGTGGCCAGGACTTCCAGCACTATGTTGAAAAGAAATGGAGATAGTGGACACCCTTGTCTGGTGCCAGTTTTAAGGGGGAATGCCTTCAATTTTTCCCCATTCAGTATGATATTGGCTGTGGGTTTATCGTATATGGCTTTAATAGTTTCTAGGAATGAGCCATCTATGCCTATATTGTTAAGAGTTCTTATCATAAAAGGGTGTTGGATTTTGTCAAAAGCCTTTTCTGCATCTATTGAAAGGATCATATAATCTTTGTTCTTGCTTTTATTTATATGGTGAATTACATTTATAGTTTTGCGTACGTTGAACCATCCCTGCATCTCGGGAATGAAGCCCACCTGATCATGATGGATTATTTTTTTGATGTACATTTGAATTCGGTTTGCAAGGATTTTATTGAGAATTTTTGCATCTATATTCATAAGGGATATTGGTCTGTAGTTTTCTTTTTTTGTTGTGTCCTTTCCTGGCTTTGGTATCAAGGTGATATTGGCTTCGTAGAATGAGTTTGGGAGGATTCCATCCTTCTGGATATTTTCAAATAATTTCTGCAGTATAGGCACCAGTTCTTCTTTGTAAACTTGGTAGAATTCAGGTGTGAACCCATCTGGTCCGGGACTTTTTTTTGTGGGTAGATTTTTAATTACTGCTTCAATTTCGGTGCTTGATATTGGTCTGTTTAGAAATTCAGTTTCTTCCTGGTTGAGCCTAGGGAGGTAGTGTGTTTCTAAGAATTTGTCCATTTCCTCCACGTTTTCGTGTTTGTGGGCATAGAGATTTTTGTAGTATTCAAAGATGATGTTTTGTATTTCCATGGTATCAGTTGTGACTTCTCCTTTTTCATTTCTAATTGAGCTTATTAGAGTCCTTTCCTTTTTGCTTCTGGTCAACCTGGCAAGTGGCCTGTCTATTTTGTTTATCTTTTCAAAGAACCAGCTTTTCGTTTCATTGATCTTCTGTATTGCTCTTTTGTTCTCGATTTCATTTAATTCTGCTCTAATTTTGGTTATTTCTTTTCTTCTGCTGGTTTTAGGATTGCTTTGCTCTTCTTTTTCCATTTCCTTAAGATGATTCATTAGTTTACTGATTTGTGACTTTTCTGTCTTTTGGATGTGGGAATTTAGGGCGATAAGTTTTCCTCTCAGGACTGCTTTTGCTGTATCCCACAGATTTTGATAACTTGTGTCCCCATTATCGTTTAGTTCGAAGAATCTTTTGATTTCATTTTGAATCTCCTCTTTGACCCAATAATCATTCATCAATGATTGTTTAGTTTCCAAGTTTTTGGAGGAAGATGTGAGTTTCTGTTGGAATTGATATCTAATTTTATTCCGCTGTGGTCTGAAAAGATACATGGTATGATTTCTATTTTTTTGAATTTGTTTAGATCTGTTTTGTGGCCTAGGATGTGGTCAATTTTAGAGAAAGTTCCATGAGCTGATGAGAAGAATGTATATTCAGTGTTATTTGGGTGGAGTGTTCTGTAGATATCTGTTAGGCCCAAATGTTCTAGAGTCCTGTTTCGGTCTTTTATTTCTCTATTTAATTTTTGTTTGGAGGATCTGTCCAGTTCCGTCAGTGGGGTGTTGAAGTCCCCTGCAATTATGGCATTCCTGCTTATTATGTTGTCTAGATCTAGCAGCATTTGCTTTATGTACCTGGGTGCTCCTGTGTTGGGTGCATAAATGTTTAGGATTGTTAAATCCTCTTGTGAAATTTTTCCCTTCACCACTATATAGTGTCCATTTTTGTCCTTCTTTACTTTTATTGCTTTAAAGTTGATGTCATCTGAAATGAGGATGGCTACTCCAGATTTCTTTTGGTTTCCATTAGCCTGAAAAATTGTATTCCATCCTTTCACCTTGAGTCTGAATGCGTCTTTGTGTGTAAGGTGTGTTTCCTGAAGACAACAGATACTTGGTTTGTATTTTTTAATCCAATCAGCCAGCCTATGTCTCTTCAATGGGCAGTTCAAGCCATTTACATTTATTGAGAGAATTGATATTTGGGGTAAATTTCTGATTATTCTGTTGGGTGGTATCTTTTGTTTTACCTCTTGCATCATTGTGGAATCTGGTTTCTGGGGTTTTAGCCTTTGCATAATTTTACATAGGTGGGTGTCTGTTGCGCTGGTTAGTGTATAATGCAGGTCTAAGCATTTCTTGCAAGGCCGGTCTGGATTTCGCAAATTCTATCAGTGATTGCTTATCTGGAAAGGTCTTTATTTCTCCCTCTATATAAGAAGCTTAGTTTGGCAGGATACAGAATTCTGGGTTGACCTTTGTTTTGTTTTAGGAGATTGATGATGTCTCCCCATTCCCTTCTGGCTTGTAAGGTTTCAGCTGAGAAATCTGCAGTTAATCTGATGGGTTTCCCTTTGTAGGTTACCTCCTTTTTTTGTCTTACAGCTCTGAGGAGTGCCTCTTTTGTGTTTACTTTGGTCAGTCTAATAATTATGTGGCGTGGTGAATGCCTTTTCACGTTGACTCTCCCAGGAGTCCTGTGTGCTTCTTGTACTTGGATGTCGAGATTTCTGGCTAAGCCATGGAAATTTCCTCTATTATTCCTTCAAATAAATTTTCCAGCCCATGCAAATTTTCTTCCTCTCCTCAGGGATACCTATTACCCTTATTTGGCCTCTTTACATATCCCACATTTCTTGTATGCTTTTTTCCTGTCTCTTGTTTTTGTGTTCTTTCTCTTCGGCTGATTTATTTAGCGCATAGGAGTGTCTTCTAGCTCTGAAATTCTTTCCTCTGCATGGTCCAGCCTATTCTTAAGGCTTTCCACTGTGTTTTGTAGATCCTTGAATGCTTCTTTCATTTCTAGGATTTCTATTTGATTTTTCCGTAATATTTCTATTTCTTTGGAAATTTTTCATTCATTTCTTGCATTTTTCTTGTGGTTTCTTTGGCTGGATTCAATTTTCTCTTGAATTTCTTTGGCTTTCTTATAATCCAAACGAAATTCCTTCGTCATTCTACCCATTTCATTTGGTTTTGGTATCCATTGCGAGAACTGATATTTTTCTTTCGGGGTGACTTTTCACTTGATTTTTCATGTTCCTGAGTTCTTTCGCTGGTTTTTTCTCATCTGTCTCTTGGTCGACGCCATGTTTTAGCTATTTTGTCCTGTCACCAGGCCCACAATTATTTTTCCTTGGCAAAGCCGGGAATTAGGCCTGTATTGCTTAGTTTGATTAGCAGTTGTGGTCTTCATTCTTGACCTGTGGTTCTCCCTTCCCAGTGGTGTGTGAGAATGATCTCCTGTTGGGTCCTCCGCTATGTTTGTATTAGTTATCCCTGGCCCTATTGCTATTTCCTGGTTATGTCGGGCAACTCGATTCCCCGTTGGGGTATGAAACCCGGGGTTCTTTGGGGGGTCTGTTCCTAGGGTTCTTGAACCCGCTTTCCTGGTGTTGGTAGAAACCTAGTTCGCGTTTGGCTGCACGTAGAGCTGAGTTGGAATTACACGCTCAGAGGTGTCTCTCGCACGTGGCTGCCTTCTGATTTCTTCCGCTAACCTGTTTAACGGACTCAAGGCGAGTTGGTGCCTTCCATCCCAGCAGTCTCCACCGGGGGATGTTCCACGGGCAGGGGAGTTACGGCAGTGGATAGCACCTTGGGTGGGCGAATCCCTATGAAGATCGGGGCGGAAATTACGGGAGTTGCTTGGTTCAGCTTGGGCTCTTGCGGTCTTGGTTGTCATGGGAACCAGCAGTTATGGAAATAGTACTATGGCAGCAACCTTCAAATGAGCGATCTCTGGGGTACAGGAGGGCTGGGACCTGAGGGGCGGGCACTAGGACCGACACGGAGCGGAGTTGTCGGAGGCCAGAGCCGGGGTAGCAGAACCAGATGGACGAGCTGCAAACTGTTTCCAATACTCAAAGGTCCCACCTCTACAGTTCCGGGATCTCGTCCCACCTGGAACCCACGGATGCCGCTGTCCCTGGCCACCACAGGCAAATCCTGTCTCACCCCAGCAGATGAGCCCTGGGCCGGGGCGGGGCGGAGCTAGAGACGCGGCTCACAGCTCCGCGCGGGCGGGCTTTAAAGATGGCGGCCGCCGCCAGCCTGGCGCACAGCCGGGCTCCGATCGCGCCGGGAGCGCAGTTTTTCTCCGCCGGTAGTTGTTAGCAACCTCTAAGGGCGCGTCCCGCTCTCCGATAAACTCCTGGGCCCAGTCCCGCTGACTTCTAGTGGCGCAGTGCCGGCCTGCCGGTTCCCGCGCACTGTCCCGGGAAGCTGAATCTCGGTCCCCGCCCAGTTCCTCCCCAGCCCTCGGCAGTCCCTGTATATTGCAGCTGCGAGTTGTGTCTGGCTCTGGCTACTTCCTCCTCCTCTCCACAGGGCTCGCCGGCCCGAGCAACCTCTCTGTCCCAACTCTGGGCTTGTCCCTGACTGCGTGTATGGGGAGGCGCGTAACCGCTTGGGGGGCAGGTCGCGCTGCGCCGACCTGGTGAGCGTGTCCTTCCCGCGCTCTGGGCTCTATTGTGCTCCGTGCGCCCTCCGATCTTTGTGAAAATTTTGTACCTGTTTTCTTGGGCTGGGCGTTCGGCGTTGTTTCTCTGTCATTCGCAATAATTCTGACAGGTTTTGTGTGTTTGTTTGTTTTTTGTGGAATATTTAGGATTTTCTAGATAGATGACCATGTCATCTGTGAATAAAGATAATTTTACTTCTTTATTTCCAATTTGGATGCCTTTTATTTCTTTTTCTT
Source organism: Daubentonia madagascariensis (assembly GCA_023783475.1). Lineage (NCBI taxonomy): Eukaryota > Metazoa > Chordata > Mammalia > Primates > Daubentoniidae > Daubentonia > Daubentonia madagascariensis. The sequence goes on along the minus strand of JAKFHU010001747.1, from coordinate 1,293,298 downwards.
GCCTAATTGCTTGGCTAGAACTTCCAGTAGTATGTTAAATAGAAGTAGCTAAAGTAGGCATCCTCATCTTGTTCCTGATCTTCTTTCTGTTCCTAAGTTGTTGAGCGTTTTCATCAGGCAAGGATGTTGTACTAATTGAGATGATCATGTAGGTTTTTTCTTTATCCTGTTAATGTGGTGTATTACATTGGTTCATTTTCATATGTTGAACCATCCTTGCATTCCAGGGATAAATCTCCGTTAGTCATAGTGTATTATCCTTTTAATGTTCTGTAGAATTCTGTTTGCTAGTATTTTATTGAAAACTTCATTGTAGTTTTAATTTGTTTTTCTCTTACCATAAGTGAAGTTGGACATCTTTCCAAATGTTTGAGTCCTTTGTATTTTCTTCTCTCTGAACTGTTTGTTTTACTCTTGGGCTATGAGACTTTTTCTTATTGATTAATAAGAGCTCTTTACAGATTAGGAAAACTAGCCCTTTGTGTATGTTAAGAGTTACAGCACAGTTTGTTAATGATCTTTTGACTTTGTTTGTGGTTTTTGTTTTTGTTTTTGTTTTTTACCCTTGTGGCAAAATTGTGTTTTCCAAGATGGCCATGTCAATAAATACCCAACCCTTGATATGCTCTCCTTACTATGTGATATTAACATTTCTCTATCAAGAGGTGGGGTCTTTGTTCCTGCCACTAGAACTTGGGTGGGCCTATTTCTTCTGCTTTGGCAAACAGAATGCAACAGAAGTGGTACTACCAAATGTGTATCATAAAAAGCAACCTATCTTCTGCCTGGCTCTCACTCTCTCTCTCTCAGGACAATTGCCCCTGGAACTCAGCCACATGCCACAAGGAAAGGCCACATGTGAGTGTTCTGGCCAACATTCCATCTAGGTCCCCAACCAATGGCAGCATCAATTGCCAGACCTGTGATCAAGAATTCAGATGACCCCAGCTCCACCTTCCAGTCTTCCAGTTTAGGCCCCAGACACCATGAAGCAGAGACAAGCCAAACCTATTGAGCCAGTCCGAATTCCAGGCCCACAGAATCCATGAGAGATAATAAATGATTGTTATTGTTTCAAGCCACTAAATTTTGGAACAAATTTTTACACAGCAATAGATAACTAATATATACTTGCTTTTTATTTTAGATGGCTGAAATTAGTAATTTTTTCTTTTACAGCTTCTAGTTTTGTGTCACACTGGAAGTGCCTTTCCTACTCAAAGGTTATGAAAGTATTTTCCCATCATTCCTTTTTGATTTTATTTTTCAAATTTGAATGTTGGATGCATTTCAAATTTACTTTAGCATAAAAGATATTAAGTAGGGATCCAGTTTCACTTTTTCCAGAAGGATACCCACTTATAAAAAATGGTGTTAGCCCATATTTTCTCCACTGATATGACATGCCACTCTTATCATAGACTAAATTCCTATGTGTATTTGGGTCTATTTCTGAACTTTCTACTTGCTTCCTTTCAACTGAATGTCCATTCATGTGGAAATGCCACACTATGTTAATTACTGTAGCTTTATAAAGCATTTTAATAACTGGTAGGATTATTTCCCTATCATTTTTTCCCTGAGTTTTTCTATCTATCCTGACCCGTCTAAGTTTCCTTGTGAACTTTAGAATTATCTTGTCTAATTCTCAATAGTATTCTTTTAGCACCTTGATTGAGTTCTATTTCATTTAGAGAATTTGTTTGGCTGCATGTAACAGACACCTAACTACAGCGGCTTCACAAAATGGGGAGATATCCTTCCCCTGGTAAGCAAGCAAGGGAAAGTCATAAAGAATACAGGCTGTGCCATCCTTAGCATGCAGGTTCATTCTCAGAGTCTCAAGAGGGCTGCTCTACCTGCAGGCCTCATGTCTTCACTCCAAGCAGGAAGAAAGTGAAATGCAAAAAAACAAAAGACATATCTACCGGGTCCATTACCCATGAAGAAACTCTCCAGAAAACTTTAGCCAGCCGCTCCAAAACTAGGAGCCATGGCTGTCCCTGGCTGCAAAGCAGTTTAGGGGAGTGAGTTTAACTGAACACATCATCACCCTGAACAAAACTGGGTATTGTCAGTAAGAAAGAGCAGAAGAATGGATGTAGGGAGGCAGCTAGCATTGTCTTCCCCAGGACTACACTCAAAGCATAGCTTGATTTAGGAGAACAAATACCCTAGCCAAGACAAAGGTGCACCTTTTTATTTGTTCATCTTCTCTTGTGTCCCTTGTTGGCGCTTTAAGATTTTTCTCAAACATTTTACACATTTTAAAGTTTATTCCTTAGTATTCCATCTCTTTTATTGCTATTATATGTAGGGTCATGGCTTGCATTATATCACCTGATTGTTTGTATATATGTAGGTTATTGACTTCTGTGTATTAATTTTGTGTAGAGCCAAACTTAGCGAATTCTTTTATCATTTGTTATAGTTTCCTGTTCTTGAGCGTTCCCAGTAATCAACCATAATATATACAAATAATAATATTACCTCTTTCTTTCCAATTTTTAGAGTTCTTGTTTCATTCTTCAGTTCAATCATGTTGGCTGATATATCCATAACAATGTTAAATAATATTGGTGATGAGGGAAAGACTCTCTTCTCTCTGACCTCAACAGGAATATTCCAGTGTTTCCCCTTTTGGGTTGCAGTGCAGTGTGTAAACATACATATATTTTTTCTCATGTTAAGTAAGAGTCCATCTACTATTTCATTATTATCTCAGTAATAAGGGACATAGAATTTTATCAAATGCCTTTTTAGCATCTACAGAAAATATCTTGTCATTTTTTTTAAACTTTGTCCATTAACACACACTACATTTGTTAAATAAACCCCATTTGGTTACAGCTTTCATTTTTTTAATGTGTGCCTTACTTTCAATATTTTGATTTTAGGTCGTTAAATAAATAAAAGTTCCTGATTGTTATATCATCATGAAATATTTTCTTTACTCGTTTTAATGTTTGTTTTGCCTTGAATTCCATTTTTTTCTGACATCAATATCATTAGATTTTCTTTTTAGTTAGCATATATTTGATATCTCTTTCTTTCATCCTTTACTCTTCAACTTTTCTGCCATTTTTCTTAGCTATCTCTCTTAAAACAGCATGTAGCTGCATTTTGGAGGCTTCTTTTCCTCCTGATTTGCTGTTATTCATGGCAAGATTTAAACTATTCATGTTTATTGCGATTACTGACATGCTGAGGCTTGTTTCTGCCATTGTATTTTGTATTTTATATTTACCATGCTTTCTATTTTTTCCCCACAGTTTTCCTTTATATCATTTGACTGAGTCTTTTTTATTTAACTTCTGATGTCCAAGTGCTTAACCTTAAATTTTAACTCCAATATTTGATTGCTGTTTTGTCTTCCCTTCATAGCTTGTGTAAGTATAGGCTTATACGTACACTCATCATCCTCACAAAGCACAGACCTTGGCCTGCTTAGACTCCCTTTCTCTCCCTCCCCTTCCCACCTGCAATTTTAATGCCATTTAGGATTTCAGTTCCAGTTCAATTAATGCTTATTTAGACTCATCAGCAAATTCTATTGATTTCTTTACTCAGCACTGCTTCTTGAATCCTGCAGCTGTCTCTTGGATTTGTTTTCAGTGTGCTGGAGTATATCCTCTTACAGGTAACACTGAAGGTGATTCATTTTCTCATCCCTGGATGTCTGAAATTTTCTTTATATATTTTGCCCTCACCCTTGAATGACAGTTTAGCTGGTTCAAATAATTGTCCCTTAAATCTCTGGAAATACTTCCCTTGGATTTCTGAAGACATCCCAACATGCAGTGTTGTGGTTAAATCTAATGTTAGTCAGCTTTCTCTTATGAGTAATCTGTTTTTCTTTTCTCTATCCTTCATGTTCTAGATTTCCCCGTGGCCTGTCTAGTCATCTTACTTTCTGTTTTCTCGTAGCATGGTAGGCCCTCTCATCGGCTCGAGACACTTCCTTTTGTGTTTATGTCGGTGTTCCCCACTTCATCTCTCTATTCCCCCTTCCCAGAACTTGTATGTGATAGATACTGAAATTTCAGAATCTATTCTTCATACATCCTAACTCCTATTTTATGCTTTCTATCTCTTCTTCTTTTTGCAATGCATTCTAGACAAAGTCCTCAATTTGATTTTCCAATTCACTAACATGCTGTTATTTATCTGTGTCCAGTCTGTTCAGACGGAGAAAGCCCATTTTTGAGTATACCTTCGAGAGCTTTATTTTTTATTTCTAAGATCTCAGACTGTTTCCTCTAATAATTCTCTGAGGGTAACTATGCTTATTCTAAATACTTGATCTGTCTGCTCTGCTGGTTCTGTTCAATGAGTGTCAGTTCCTCTGTTTATCGTGTTCTGTGCCTTTTTCACGGTAGTGGTTTTCCTCGGTGTTTCACAGCTCTTGGTGTGTGCTTGTCTTGTCTTTGAGCTTCTTTGTTACCCAGACTGTGGATGATGCCTCCAGTCCCTGTGTGGGAGATGACAGCATGTAGGAAACAAGCTGATGAACAAGGTGTGCCGCATCCGATGTCCATTCTTCCCGAGTGCTGCCTTGCCTCCTTCCCCAGGCTGAGTGCCTGTGCTTGCATGACGGAGGCAGATATCTCTGCTGCCTGCCCTTTGGCTAAGCAGGGGAGGTGGGGGAGGAAGCGTAGGTAGCCAGTCAGCTTTGTCATTCCTACTGCAACATTCCAACCCATGACACTGTCAGTCACCACCACCACCCCTTCCACTGTCTTCAAGCTTGAAGCACTTTCCAAGCCACTCCAAGCTTTGACCGCAGGTCTCCCTGTACATGTTTTGGGCAATGGTTTCTTCCTTCCAACCCACCAGCTTTCTTCCTCCAGGAATTCCTCACAACTTCAAATCCACTGAGATGACCTCTTCTTGTTTTCCAGAACATTTATGGACTATATATATTTATCTTTTCTGGTATTTCTAAGGGTTTGGGTTAGGAAAAAGTGGCTGGAGTTCAGTCTGCCATTTTGAACTAATTTCTGAAGAGATTGTTCAAATGTTCACAGCAACCCTATGAGCCAGGTATGAATTATTACTCTTATTTTAGAGATGAGAAAACAAGCTTAGAGAAAAAAAAGTATCAAATTTGCTCAAGATTTCACAGCTGACAAAGAACGGTATTGGGACAAGAACCTAAGTCTGTCAACGCTAAGCTCGGAGCTCTGAACCGCCATCCAGTGCTGGTGAACTAAATATAAAGTTCAATCTCACGATTATTTCAAAGAGTCCAGAAAAAGCCCCAAACCTTCAGGTCTTCTGCCTCTAGAACATATTTGAGGACCACTGCTGCATGCTGTCATGTCTCCAAAACTCTCCCACCCATCACAGCCGCTAATTCCATTCATTCATTCATCCTTTCATTAATTCACTATACACAGACACAGCTAGAACAAAATAAACATGGTCCCAGCTTTCATGGAACTTCCAGTCTACTAACTAGACAATCCTTCATGTTACAGAAGACGCCAAAACCAGAAGGAAAAAGAGTTGCCCCAGACCATGCACTCTAACTGTAGAGGCAAAGCTGCCATTAGAACACAGAGTCTCCTAATTCCCAGACCAGTAACCCCTCTCCCCTTGGCTTTTTTATTAACTAATTTTTATTAATAATTGACACATAATAACTGTACATATTTAAGGGGTACATTGTGATGTTTCAATACATGTATGCATTGTACAATGATCAAATAGAGGTAATTACCATATCCATCACTTTAAACATTTATTATTTCTTTGTGTTGATAACATTCATCCCCTACCTTTTTAAAATAAATAACACATGGATGTTGTTGAAAAATTAGAAAATACAGGTGAACAATGAAGAAAAGAATAAAAATCACCCACAATCCCACCTTGCAGAGGTCTAAGATTAATATTTTGGCATTTATCTTTCTAGACATTTTTCTGTGCATACATGTGTTTTTCCTCCTGACAATATTTTTAAGGTCTTACAACATTTATTTTATCTTACATAAGTGGAATCACATTATATGAACTATTTCTCTTTAAGATATACTGGACAATTTATATATATTTTAATGTAAATATTTTGTTTCATTCTCACATATGTAAACTCTATCCTCTGCAACATATTTTTCTTGATTAACTGAATTACACAGAAAGTCACCCACCTCGGCCTCCCAAAGTGATAGGCTTACAAGGTGAGCCACAACTCCTGCCCCCCTGTACCTATATTATTAATAAACACATATCTATCTTTTTTTAAAAAAGTATACTGTGGAAATATTCCCATGTCTGCAAATATGGCAACATCAGTCTTACTCGTCATGCAGTATCCTATTGTGTGGCTGTATGACATTATTTAATCAATACCCTATTGTGGGAAATCAAGGCTGATTTCCAGTTTTTCACATTTACAAATTAACCCTTCAATTAATATGCTTATATCCCATAACGCTAATCTTCAACTCAGACTGTGGTTGATATTAGCTTTGCCACCTGCATGATCTTGGACAAATTTTTACCTCTTTGAGTTTCAGTGTCTTCATCTGCAAAACAAGTTATGTGACACATATTGCACACTGTATTTGTTGTTAAATGAGATAAGGTACAAGAAAGCCTGGTGTGGCTTCTGGTTCCTTGCAGGTGCTAAGTCACCAGCTGCTATGTGATGGTGATGACCATGAGTTGCCACTTTATCTCCTAGGAGTCCCAACTAGTATGAAAGAGGAAGAAAAGATAGGAACCCCTGGTCCACCTTAAACATTCCCCAAAGGAAGGAGCTCATTTGAACCTAGTGCCAAGGGGATGTTACAAAACAGAGCTAGCTCCAGGCTAAGAGCAGTTGTGGGTCACCAGCTTTCCTCAGCCACCAGCCCTCTGCCCCTCCAAAAATCCTCTCACCACTACAGAGCGCCTGGGGACTGGTGGAAGTTCCAGGAGTGAGCAGCCTAGGGTGCTGGAGGGAGAGAGTCAGCCTGACCCTCTGCTCTGGAAAGAGGAAGGGTCCTTATGACGGCTAGTTCTCCTGTCTCAAGCCTCACTGGCCAGGAATTCTACGCAGAACACACAGAATGGCCTGTTGACTGCTCCAAAAGAACCCAAACCTAAGATCAGACAGATTCACCAGGGAGCCAAGCGTCAGGAGACAGCCCTAATTTGAAGGGAAAGGCCCTTTTCTTTTCCTACTTTTATCACTTTCACTTCCTGTTCCTGGCTGGTGTGGGAAACACAGAGGGGCCGGAGAGACAGTGAAGAAGGAAGCACAGAGGGGAGGGATGGCAGCCTTCTCACAGGGCTGAGGCAGGGCGGGAGGAGGGGTGCTGGCGGCCCACAGGCCTGGCTCCAGTTCCCACTGAGAGTGCCATGCCATTTCCATTTTCAAGACAGAAAGTAGTTCTAAGAGATTAACCACTAATATTAATAGTCAGTACTTATGGAACGTTAATCGTGTGCCAGGATGCTGTTAAACACGCTTCATTCTCACTATGAGAATAGAGACGATCATCATTCCTATTTTGCAGATGATTTAACTGGGCCAGAGAGGGAGAATCTGAAGTGAGGTCTGTGGCCCCTTGACTATTGAATCATACTGTCTCCCAAACCAGGCTTTCAAAGCAAAGGGCCATTTATTTCTCTCTCCCCTCATAGGCACACCCTGGGCTGTCTGCCTCGGGGCCCTCCTGGTTTCTGATGCAGAGGAAACTTCCTAAGGCTCGGGCTCCAGGGAATGATGACCTCTTCTCTAAGGACTTGGAAGAAAAATTGCAAAATGTGACAGCCCTAAAAATTAATTCATTCATCCATTTGTTCATGCATTCATTTATTCAGTACAGACTCATCGAGCATCTCCTCTGAGCCAAACTCTGGGTAAGTGCTGGCAATGCGGAGGTGAACCAGATACAGACCTACCATGAATGGTCTCCCAGGATGCAAATCAACATCCCTCACAATACTGAAAGCATTTCCACGCCTTCTATTTGCCAGTGTTGCCGTCCGTGTTACATAAGCATAAAATGAAAAAATTTCTTTCAAATTATGTGTATTATTTTTTCAAACAACTACTAAGTCGTTAGGACAAAAATACTTAAGCTGTGTGGACCTAAGCACTCAATAAATGGAACTATTAGGTGCTTTTTTGGCATAGGGGATGCAGCGAAAAAATTTCTGAGATGCTAAAGCCACCAGGAATTGAAAACGTTTGGGAACTCTGCTCTAGGATAAATTCCTATGAGTTATCGTAGGAATAATTTGCTGTATTAAAAGGTAGGCAGGTTTGACTTTTTTAAATACATAAATCCAAATTGCCTTCCAGAAGGTTTAAATGTATAATCCAACCATCAGACTAAGAGAGAAAGACAGTTTAAAAGCAATATTGATGTAGAAACTCCAAATATCTGCTTTCTTCCCTCCAGGAGAATTCTTGTCACAAAGAAGCCAAGGACTTTCTTGGAATTACCATTTATTTCCATATATGTAAATTATACATTTTTATTTTTTAAAATGTATGAGATTTTAGGGGTTTGTCAAAAAGCACTGGGAGGAAATGCATTGACATGCCAAGTGTTTATTGCTTTCTTCTGTAGAACTTTCTGCATTATCTGAATTTTTTACAATGATCATATTCAACCTTTTTAATCAGAACAAAATAAAAACCTGTCTTGGGAATAAAAAAGAAGCTCTGAATACTTTGGATTAAAGTTGTGCCCAACTTCCATTAATAAGCGCTAAGGACATGGTACTAAAATATCCACCTCCTGTCATCCTCCTTTTGAGAAATGAAACCCCTGGTCATAAAAATAGCCTTTGCTTGCAGTTAGAAGGGAGAGAATTTAAAAAAAAGTGGGGGGAAGCAGAAGGAGAACTGCCTGTAAGCAGGTCTAAATTCAGACAAATGTCTGAAGAGCCAAAAGATGGGGACAAACCAGCCCCGGCCCCTAAACTCCCCAGCCCTGCGGGGTGCGGAGAGGCTGCGGACTTCATGCGAGGCACTGATTTTGGATGTGGCTGTGATTCATTTTAGCAGGCCCTGACATTCTAACTGAGTCATCCTGAGGTGGCCTGATTGGAGCTAACTGGACCGGCCCATTGCAAGCCGGCTGTCTTCTCAAGTGTCCCTTCCCTCTGGGGTTCTGCCAGCTCTTGGAATTGGGAGGTCTTGTTCCCGCCAGCAAGCGCCATCTCACCGACAGGGAGGGTGGGGGCCACCGGCCAAAAATGGCAGGATCACCTCAAAACACGCAAAGAGGGTCCCGGCAGCTCTAGGTCCGGGGCAACTCAAAGACAGCTAGTATGGTCACACCTGGAAGGCCAACTCCAGCCTTTCCCATTATACCAGCAACCGTAAAGCACCTACTGTATACAAACACTGTGGGGCAACAATTCCCAACCCTAATCCTCCGCATTCCCTAAGGAGCTTATTAAAAACTCCGATGCCTGGGACCAGCCTAGACACGCTGATTCAGTGCACCTGGGGAGGGGCCCTAGGTGTTTGTCAGGGAGCCCGGGTCTGGGAACCGCCGCTGATGGGGACCCAGAGCTGAGCGACACGCAGCCCCTGCCCTCAGGGTGCTCTCAGTGTGCCGGGAACCACCGCTGTGGTCACAGGGAACAGACGGTGCCGACTGACCGGTGCCGACTGACCGTCCGCGTCATGTGTTCCCCCCACCCCCGCCCGAACACAGGCTGCGAGCAGGGTGGTCCCCGAAGGAAACCGGGGTTGCTGTTACGGCAAAGGGGATGCTGGGCAGGCACAAATAGAAAGGTCATCCTCAGTCTGCTGTCCCTGGAGTTTAGCAGCCTGAGCACCTCAGCAGCGAAGAATCCGGTAAGGCCCAGGTGACGGACATCGCCGCTTCTCTGCCCGGTATTCGCACACTCTCCGCCAGGTGGTCTCTCACGCCTCCAAAAAGGCACCTCCTTCTGCGGAGGATGCGCCCCGCCCTCTCAGCCGGGGACTCTGACCCGCCTCTCAGTAACTGGTTCAGGGGCGAGCACCTGACCCAGGTTGGGCCAATCAGAGCCCTTCCCAGGGATTTTCTGAACTGGGAGCCAGGAGGAAGCCCGTTAGGTGTCAAATACAGGGGAGGTAAACCTGGAGGTTTCTATGGCCATGCCCGTCTCCGTGTGGGTAGAGACACAGTGCTATGGGAGAGGACAAAGGCAACATTCAGACAGAAGCAGGGGCCAGAGAGGAGAGGACACCCTGGTAGCACTAAGCCCCTGGTTCCATTACCCCAGCTAAGAGTGGTTTGGGTTTCTGTAGCTTGGACCAGAGTTATAACTAATACTCATGTATACATCAGTTTATCCAAACAATGAATAAACAGGTTGAAAAGGAAATGCTGGGGCATGTATACATGAGTATTAGTTAGAAGGGAGAGAATTTTTTTAAAAGGGAGGGGGAGCAGAAGGAGAACTGCCTGTAAGCAAGTCTAAATTCAGACAATTCAGAGTTATAACTAGTACTCATGTACAGATCAGTTTATCCAAACAATGAATAAACAGGTTGAAAAGGAAATGCTGGGGCGGAGCCCTTCCTCACAGCCCAACAGACCTACTTATCAAAGAGCACTGATCTGTTCATCAGCCAAATTCGGGTTTAGCCACTGAAGAAATTCAATCAGGCTGGGCATGGTGGCTCACACCTGTAATCCCTGCACTTTGGGAGGACCCCCTGAGGCCAGGAATTCAAGACCAGCTGGGGCAACATAGTGAGACCATATCTCTACCAAAAAAAAATTTTAATGAGCCATGTGTGGTGGCTTGTATTGGTAGTCCTAGCTACTCAGGAGGCTGAGGCAGGAGGATCACTTGTGCCCCGGAGTTTGAGGCTGCAGTGAGCTGTGATTGCACCACTGCACTCCAGCCTGGGCTACAGAGTGAGATCCCATCTCAAAAAAAAAAAAAAAAAAAAAAAAAAAGAAGGAAAGAAAGGAAGGAAGAGAGAGAGAAAGAGAAAGAAAGACTGACTGGGCACAGTGGCTCATGCCTGTAATCCTAGCACTCTGGGAGGCCGAGGCAGGAGGATTGCTTGAGGTCAGGAGTTTGAGACCAGTCTGAGCAAGAACGAGACCCCCATCTCTACTAAAAATAGAAAAAATTAGCTGGGTGTATGGCACATGCCTGTAGTCCCAGCTACTCTGGAGGCTGAGGCAGGAGGATCACTTGAGCCCAGGAGTTGGAGGCTGTAACGATCTATGATGATGCCACTGCACTCCATCCAGGGTGACATAGTGAGAATTCTGTCAAAAGAAAGAAAGACAAGAAAGAAAGAATGAATCAGAGAGGTTTGGTTAAATCAAATATGCTTGCTGGAGGAGGGACTTTGAGGCTGAATGTTGTAGGGAGAGACCACAAGGCACTCTCAGAGCAGTGCTGCATACTGAGTCTCTCTGATCCAGGAAAGGCTGTGCATGCTCATGACTCCACGGGAAGATCGTCAGAGGCTCACGTACTGTACTCCCACTATTCTTAGCCGCATGCCATGGCTCAGGAAGGGCTCAGGATCCCTGCCGCTGCACGTCCTGGGGGAAAGACGAGCTGGCCTCTCAGCTGTGCTGCCCTGCTTAGTTCCTGAGCTTAGCAAGTGAGCCCCACTCACATTGCAGCTGGGAATTAAAGCTAAAGGGCTCCAGGAAGCCTCTTTTGAGAGTGCCCAAGTGGGAAGTGTGTCCAGCTGCCATGCCTTTTTAATCCCAAGGGACAGGGCTGAGGCATCCTGACAGCCTGGAAAGACCCCTGCCCCCACAGGCTGCATAACACTAGCAAGTTTACCCTCATCATGCTAACTTTGCCTGGGCTTCTGGACTCATCTCTGTCCCAGCACGGACTTTGCGAAGATCCTCAGATGTGTCTGCTGGAATGTACATCAACAGGGCCATATACAGGGCCAGAGTTTCAAGTTTTCTCCTAAAAGTTATTCATATGTATTGTTTAATAACTTTATTAAGATGTAATTCCCATACCATACAGTTCAACCATTTTTTTTTTTTTTTTAGAGACAGGGTCTCACTCTTGCTCAGGCTGGTCTCGAACTCCTGAGCTCAAGTGATCCTCCTGCCTCGGCCTCCCAGAGTGCTAGGATTACAGGCGTGAGCCACCGCGCCCGGCCATACAGTTCAACCATTTAAAGTGTACAATTCAGTGGTTTTTAGTATATTCACAAAGTTATGCAACCATCACCATGATTAATTTTAGAACATTTTCACCACTCTAAAAAGAAACCCTGTCACCCTTAAGCCACTGCCTCCCAATTGCCCCATCCCCTGAAGCCCCAGATCCATTTTTTGTCTCTATAGATTTGACTATTCTGGACATTTCACATAAATGGAATCACATAACATGTGGTCTTTTGTGGCTGGTGTCTTTTACTTAGCATAACGTTTTCAAGGTTCATATATGTTGTTGTAAGAACCAGTACATTTTTATGGCTAAATAATATTCCATCGTATGAATATGCCACACTGTGTTTGTGCATTCATCAGCTGATCGATGCTTGAGTTGTTTTCACATTTTGGCTATTGTAAGTAATGCTGCTATGAATATTCATGTAAAAATGTTTGTCTTTGCATATATTTTCATTTCTTTCGGACACATGCCTACGAGTTAAATTGCTAGGTAAAATCGCCTTATCTTTAACTTGTTGAGGAAGTTCCAGACTGTTCCAAAGCAGCTGCACCATCTTACATTTCCTCCAACAGTGTAAGAGGGTTTCAATTTCTCCACATCGTCATCAACACTTGTTATTAACTGTCATTTTTAGTTCAGCCATCCTAGTGGGTGAAGTGGTATCTCATTGTGGTTTTGATTTGCATTTTCCTGATAACTAAGGATGTTCAGTATTTTTTCATGTGCTTTTTAGCCATTTGTATATCTTCTTTGGAAAAATGTCTATTCAGATTTTTTAATTGGGTTGTCTTTTGTCATTGAGTTGTAAGAGTTCTTTATTCTAGCTAGATACAAGGCCCTTATTAGATTTGCGAATATTTTCTCCCATTTGGTGAGTTGGCTTTTCACTTTCTTGATGGTGCCCTTTGAAGCACAGAAGTGTTTGATTTTGATGCAGTTCAACTTGTCTACTTTTTCTTTTGTTCCTTGTGCTCTTGATATCATATCTAAGCAATCACTGCCAAATCCAAGGTCATGAAGATTCACTCTATGTTTTATCCTAAAATGTTTATAGCTTTAGCTCTTACTTTAGGTCTTTAAGCCATTTAAGTTAATTTTTGTATATGATGTGGAGTAGGGGTCCCATTTCTTCCTTTTGCATTTAGTTGTCCCAGCACCATTTGTTGAAAGGACTGTTTTTCCCCATTGAATTGTTTTAACAAACTTGTTGATAATCAGTTTACTGTAAATGTGAGGGTTTATTTCCAGATTTTCATTTATTCCATTGATCTATATGTCTATCCTTATGTTATACCATACTGTCTTGATTACTGTAGCTTTGTAGTAAGTTTTGAGATCAGGAAGTGTGAGTCACCTGGCTTTATTCTTCTTTTAAAGATGGTTTTGTCTACTCTGGGTCCTTTGGGCTCCCATATAAATTTTAGGATCACCTTGTTAATTTCCACAAATAAACCTGTTCAGATTCTGTTAAGGATGATGTTGAATCTGTAGATCCATTTGGAAGTATTGCCATCTTAACAATATTAAGTCTTCTGACCCATGAACATGGGATGTCATTTCATTTATTTAAGTTTTGTTTATTTTCTTTCAACAGTGTTTTGTCATTTTTAGCATGCAAGTCATATACTTATTTTGTTAAGTTTGTTCTAGGTATTTTATTCTTGTTTATGCTATTATAAATGGAATTGTTTTCTTAATTTAATTTTCATGTTGTTCATTGCTAATATATAGAAATAAAACTGGTTTTTGTATATAGATCTTATATCCTGTGACCTTGCTGAACTCTTTTATTAATTCTAATAATTTTCTTGTGGCTTCATTAGGATTTTTCATATACAAGGTCATGTCTTCTGTGAACTGAGATCATTTGACTTCTTCCTTTCCAATCTGAATTCCTTTGATTTCCTTTTCTTGCCTAATTCCACTAGCTAGGACCTCTAGTACAATGTTAAATAGAAATAGAGCAAACATCCTTGTCTTGTTCTAATCTTAGGAGAAATTCATCTAGTCTTTCATTATTAAATATGATGTCAGCTGTGGGTTTTGTTTTGTTTTTGTAGATGCTCTTTATTAGGTTGAGAAATTTCCCTTCTACTCCCCCTTTGTTGAGTGTTTTTTAAAATCATGAAGGGTGTTGGATTTTGTTAAATGGGTTTTCTGCAGAAAATATTTGCAAACTATACATCTGACAGGGACTAATATCCAAAATTTGTAAGGAACTCAAATGACTCAACAACAACAAAATAACCTCATTAAAAAGTGGGCTCAGAACATGAATCGACATTTTTCAAAAGAAGAGAAACAAATGGTTAACAAGCATATGGAAAAGTGTTCAACATCACTAATTATCAGAGAAACACAAATTAAAACCACCATGAGATATCATCTCTGATCACCAATCAGAATGACTATTACTAAAAAGACAAAAAATAACAGATGTTGGCAAGGATGCGGAGAAAAGGGAGCTCTTATACACTGTTGGTGGGAATGTAAATTAGTGCAATTTCTATGGAAAACAGTATGGGGATTTCTCAAAGAACTAAAAATAGAACTACCATACAATTCAGCAATCCCACTACTGGGTATCCACCCAAAGGAGAAGAAATCGATATATAAAACATATACCTTTACTCGTATGTTTATCTCAACACTATTCACAACAGCAAGGATGTGGAATCAACCTAAATGTCCATCAACAGAGGATTGGATAAAGAAAATATGGTATATATACATAATGGAATACTATTCAGCCATAAAAAAGAGTGAAATCGTGTCTTTTGCAGCAACATGGATGGAACTGGAGGCCATTATCCTAAGTGAAACAACTCAGACACAGAAAGGCAAATACCACATGTTCTCACTTATAAGTGCGAGCAAAACAATGTGTACACATGGACATAGAGAGTGGAATAATAGACACTGGAGACTTGGAGGGGTGGAGGGGGTGGGAGGGGAGCAGATGATGAGATGTTGCTTGGTGGGTACAATGCATGATGGTTATGCATGGTTAAGATACCACAATTTCTTGGCAACTGTAATGGACATATGATATTTAGAGGTCCCCCAGTCAAAGAAGCTCTCTTCCTGTCTATCTGGTGGGAGCCTTGCCTTACTTGGTGAGAGCCAGGTTTTGCCTCCCACTGTGTGGCTGGTGGAGGCCAGGCACTCTCCCTCCTCACAGCCTGATAGCCAGGGGAGGTCACATGACTCAGGCTTGGTGACTGGGTGTTTTTGCCATAGTCACGGAACTGGTGAGGTCATCCATCCCAGCGGAAGATCTGAGGATCCAAGGAGGGTGGCAGTGGGTGTCATCTGGCAATGGTGCCAGTGAACCAGCCCTCTCCAGATGGCCTCTGGGGCAGGACCTGGGTGGTGCTCAGGCCCACAGGCTGCCCTTGGCTCCTACTCACCCCTCCACCCTGTAGTGCTCCCCAAATGAACCTTGCTCTGCTACAGGCAGCCAGGGTCAGGTGTGGCTACATCCCTTTCTCGGGCTTCTAGCCCTTTCCTATTTTTATTACAAATAGTCTTAACATTTTAATCATGATTAAGAACCAAGAGCCCACTGGTGCAGGATTTATGACCCTGAGTTTAAGCAGTGGTGTTTCAAGCCTGTGGCGAGGGTGGGCTCACAGCACGTTTCTGTCATGCACATCCGTGCACACACGGGCCCTCTGGGTTCCAAAAGCCTTTTTAGAATCCCCAAACACTGATATGGCCAGTCCCTGCCGGCACTTACTCCTCACGATCCTCCTCCCCTGCTCAGGTCTCAGCCTGGAAAGCCTGACCACACTTGACAGTGCATTGTCCTGCAGAGGACATGGGACTCTGTGCCTCCGTGGCAGCCTGGGACAAGGCAGCTTTTCTGAACGCAGCTCTGAGGCTGGCCCGGGTCCTCCAGAGAGGCCTGAGCCAACCGTGGGTGCGCAGGGAGGCCGGGAGCTGGGAGTTCCAGGGCCTCACTGGGAGCCGGGGGAGTTCCTGGGGCTTCTCCTGCGGGTGGAGGTCAGAAGGCCTCGGGCCCAGGAGAGCCCGGGCTGTCTGCAAGGTCCCGGGGAATGGAGCGCGCCTCTGCAGACTCGGCGCTCCTGTTCCCGAGTAGCAGGTTCTCTCTGTCATCCTCACTCTTTTGTTTTACTAGAAAGTATGAGCAACAGTCCACCCACTCCATGCCAAGAAGTTCCATAACCTCTTGTCCAGTCACTGCTGTAACTGATTCCAGAGATGCAAGAAATGCTGCCAAGAAGACCAAGGGCTGCAGCTCATGCCCCAGTGCTCAGGAAATGTGTGTTAACATGAGCTCCTTTGGTCAGAGGCCTTGAGAAGACAGGCACAGCGCAGCCAGCACGGAAACTGTAGAAATCTTATATGAAACCCAAGACACAAAAAACAAGAGGAGCAACAAAACACTCAAATGTATTAGATGAGTTTAATATGAATTTATTTTACAAGTTCAATTTGGAATATTGTTCTGCCAAAGGGGTGGGACCCTGGAGGCCCTCGGTGGGAGCTCAGCTGTGGTGCGATTCCTGACCACAGACACTGCGAGATAAGAAATGTGTGTCGTTTTAAGCTGCTAAATTTGGGGTTAATTTGATGTGCCACAATAGACAACTAACACACGGATTTTCTCTATTATGATCTTCATGTAAAAGAAGAAATTTTTTTTCTAATTTAAAAAAGATTAGAAATTTTCATTCTAATTTTTTCCATTTCCATTGTCAAATTAATATATGCTCCTTAAAAACATTCTGGAAAGAGAGAAAAATTAAAATCACCAAATTTGTCACCATTCAAATGCCATTGTATTAATAATTTGATTCATTTCTTTTTTACTTTTTCTCCTACTGAGAGGTTTTTGGGGTTTTTGCCTCATTGTAATCAGTCATTCGATAACTTTTTTCCTGTTTTTTTTTTCACGTAACACTTTTGGGTTTCAATGTTTATCTTTATTAATTTTACCCTGCACGTGCTCGTGAGGCATTCTGGATCTGAGACAGATTTCTCCTTGGTGGCCTTACGGTAAATCATAAGCCTTGGACCCCTCCTCACTCTGGTCAGAACCCATGGGTGACGCAATGAGAGCCAGATGGACACTCCATGAGCAGCCAAACTCTCCTAAGAGGAGAATTGGACAGCAAAGGACTGTGGCCAGTTACACCCAGGAGAGGCAATGGGGGCCCCTCTCCTGAAAGCAGGGAGACACATTTGCTCTTTGGAGACTATATGGCAAGGATCGGGATTCTCACTTTACTCTTTGGAATGCAAATACACTTCTCCAGAAGGCCAAATAACCTAGGGTCACTTTCCCCCTTGAAATGTAAACACTAACTCCAGAGAAACTTCAGAGTTAAGTAAATCTCTCTAGAGCTTCCCACTATCTTTACAATTGTAAATTAACTTTTAAGGCTTGAGCTTAGCCCAGTATTATGGACCGCATGTCTGTGTCCCCCCCGCAAATTCATACGTTAAAGCCCTAAATCCCAGTGTGGTGGTACTAAGAGATGGGACCTTTGGGACATGACTAGGGTTAGATGAGGTCGTGAGGGTGGGGCTCTCATGATGAAAATAGTGCCCTCACAATACAGACAACAGACAGCTTGCTTGCTCCGTGCCATGTGAGGACACAGTGAGAAAGCAGCTGTCTACAAGCCGGGAAGCCCTCGCCAGACAGTGAAGCTGCCGGCATCTTGGCCTTGGACTTCCAGCCTCCAGAGCTGTGAGAAATAAATTCCTGTTGTTTAAGCCACCCAGTCTGTGGTATTTTGTTATGGCAGCCTGAACTAAGATACCTAGGATTCCAAGTTTCAGCAAAATTTGTTCAGAGAGCCTGCAGCAACACAAAAATATTTTCTTTACACTCCACAACATTATAAAATAATGCTACTTTTCTTACAAGCCCATACTGCTGTTAAAGAACTTGATCTTCAAGATTTTGAATACCTCATTAGAACTGATCTGGGAACTAAAATAAAATCTCAAGCTCCCCTCCTCCCCAGCTGACTGAATGAACCCCCTCTTGGCCAAGGCGGCCCCAGAAACACCCTAAAGCTGATTTGCTGGCCATGAGAAGGGAGGTCAGACATAGCTCATCATGCCCCCCTCCTTCTTGGAGATGTCCTTTGTAACTCATTAACAGGCCTAAGGCTATGCAAGGCAAAGCTTAAATCACACCTGCAGGTCATCAATTACTTAACTTGAATCTGGGCATATATCCAGTGCCTTGTGTCTGATCAACAGACTTCCTTACCTTAACTTAAAACATTCCCAAGACAAAGCTTCAACAAAGCTTAGACAAAGCTTCATTTCTTTAACCAATTACAAATCAAAGAGTCTTTAAACCCACCTATAACCTGTAAGCCTCCTCCTTTGAGACGTCCCACCATTTCGGGCCAAACCAATGTATGCCTTCCATGTATTGATTTATGACTTTACATGTAATTCCTGTCTCTCTGAAATGTATAAAACCAAACTGTAACCCAGCCACAGAGAGTCCACTTGCTCAAGGCTTCTTGGGCGTGGCTCCAGGCCATGGTCCTCAAATTTGGCTCAGAATAAACCTCTTTAAAGTATTTTACAGAGTTTGGCTTCTTTTCCATTGCCAGATCATAGAAAGATTAACATAATCAATGAAAGTATTTTCCAAACTTCGAATCCAGTTCTGACTTAATAATCTATATATGTAGGCTACGTAGAAACATACTGCTTTTTTAAAAATTTCATAACCACCTGTGGGGCAGGCTCTCAAAATATCATCTCTGGTTCTTCTACTGAATAGTCAGTATTAAAGAATAAATAAACAAGGTTGGGCATGGTGGCTCACACCTGTACTCTGGGAGGCCAAGGTGGGAGGACCACTTGAGGTTGGGAGTTCAAGACCAGCCTGAGCAAGAGCAAGACCCCACTTCTACCCTGAGGGAAGAGTGGTGATTTGCAAGGCCAAGGAGACCTCTCTCAGAGCAAGAAGAGCAAGGAGACCCCAGTGGAGGGCCAGAAGGCTGCATTAACCTTGCCCAGAGTGACTCCAGAGCTCTATAGCAGAGCAAGGATGCCTGCCCCAGTGGCCCAACCCCTTCCTGGTTCACGAGCTTGTTGCCCCATGATTCCAATGGTACTCCAACGTGCCAGAGCCCCCCATCCCCTCCAGGGCTCCTGAGAGCCCACCTGTCCCTTTGCCCTTCCTAGCCCACTCTGCAGGAGGACCCTGGAGGCTGCGTGCACAGAGGTAATGTAGCATGTCGGGTGCCAACCTCGTGCCAACTATGGTGCTGAGGGTTGTGCATCCAACCGTGACTAGACACAGTTGGGGGCTCAAGGCCCAAGTGGGGGCTGTGATGGTTAATTTAATTTGTCAACTTGACTGAGCCATGGGGTGTCCAGATTAACCGTTGTCCCGTGTGTCTGTGAGAGTGTTTCTGGATAAGATTAGCATTTGAATCAGTGGATTCACTAAAGTAGATTTCCCTCCCCAGTGGGGGTGGGCATCATCCAATTCCTTGAGGTCCTGATAGAACAAAAGGCAGAAGGAGGAGGAAATCGCCCCTGTTTTTCTGCCTCACTGCTTGAGCTGGGACATCTCATCTCATCCTCTCCTGCCCTCGGACTGAATTTACACCATCAGTTCCCGATTCTCAGGCTTTTGAACTTGGACTGAATTACATCACTGGCTTTCCTGGGTCTCCAGCTTGCTGACAGCAGGTCATGGGAAGTGTCAGCTTCCGTGATTTCGTCAGCCAATTCCTCATAACAAATCTCTCAATGGATAGATGATGGATAGCTATAGATAGTTGGAGATAGATAGGCTTGTCTCTCTCTCTCTGCCTATCTATCCCGTTGGTCTGTTTCTTTGCAGAACCCAACTAACACAGGGCACAGACCCACGGACAGCAGCAGCACAGCTACATTTTGAGACTGAGGACAGATAGTTCTCAAGTTTCCCCCTCTGTGGGCCTCCTGCACTACTGGAGACCCCACTGACTCTGGGGAGTTGGGGGAATCGTTTTAAGGGCTTAGAGGTGGAAGCACAGAGCAGCTCTGAAGAGAGAAAAAGGCTGGGAATCAGAGTCTAAGGGCTCCACATTGACATCCGCAGAGGTGGGTGGAATGTTCATGCTGCTGTCATGTTGCTAGAAAAACCAAAGAGAGTGGAAACAACCAAGGTGCCCATCAATACACGAGTGGATCAATAAAATGTGGTATATGTACACCATGGAGTATTACTCAGCAATAAGGAACAACAGTGAATTAACACATCTGGTATTATCCTGGTCGGAGCTAGAACCCATTCTTCGAAGCGAAGTGTCACAGGAATGGAAAAACAAGCACCACTGGTACTCACCATCAAACTGGTACTAACTGATGAACACTTACATCACACAGGGCAATAACATTCATCAGAGGGCGGGCGGGCGGGAGGGGGGTGGAAGGGTTGGGAAAAACTCTCACTGAATGGATGTGGGGAGCACAGTTTGGGGGATGACCACGATTGTGGCTCTGACATGGGCAGAACAGGGGCAATGTGTATGGCCAAAGTGTTGTTCCCCCATGATATTCTGAAATTAAAAAAATAAATTAAAAAAAAAAAAAAAACGAAAAACCAAAGAGAGAGAGAATTATTTGGATTAACTATTTCCTCTTTTAATCAGGTTTTTTCCTGGAAGCTATGGACAAGCAGTCATTTCACCTTAGTGAGACATCCTTTACCAAACTCTTTACTGCTTTTTCTCACTGAGACCAGCTCCACGGGAGGAGAGAGGCTCTGGCAGCATGGACACGCGCACAGAGGGGCGGAGTGCAAGGGCTTGACGCCCGCAGCTTCTCAGGGGAAGGCAGATGGACATGCTCTGAAGCAGCTGCGGATACCGAGGGCCACAGAATAAAAGTACTCAATGAAAGGAAATGTTTTTACATTTTCTATTTTAATTTCTAATATGCTAAATATGTATACACATCATCCAAATAAGCTATGGCTCTTTAGGGTCTTTTATAATTTTTAAAAGTGTAGTCAGCTCCTGAGACCAAAAAGAGAGATTTGCTCCTCCATGGCAGTGGCCCAGCACACTCAGGTCTCTTTTTGGCACTGAGATTACTCCTCAGCTTCACCTGGTGCATCTAAAGAGGGGAGACCTGCTATTCCCAGGTGTGAGCGGTGAGTTAATCATCTGTCCCCGATGTTCCAGCACAGCTGGGCCCAGCAAGACACGGACGCAGGAAAGGCTGTTCCTGAATTCCCTGCTGCTCTGCCGGTCACATGTGAAGGGCAAAAGTGAATGGCAGCGTGTCTCGCAAGAAGTTAGGGCTCAGCTGCAAGAGAAGGGAACACGCCCAGCTGCTCTGCATCCCCGCGCTGGTTCTTAGAAAAAGAACCCCAGAAAGAACCCCACCTCCAGAGCGCAGGTGACTTTGCTGGAGGAGAGCATGTCAGGAGACACGGGCCTGCGCCCTGCTAAGCGGCCCAGTGACACACTACCCCCGACGCCCACAGCATCTCCCGTTCTCCCCTGAGCATACGAAGGTGGCCCCTTCACCCCTCACCCTGGAAAGGGGACCACCAAAGGACGGTCAGGGCATCTGGAAGGCTGTGGGGAGAGAGCGCATGGGGCCAGGCACCCCCAGGGCACTGGGAGCCCAGGGCATCCACAGACAAGACGCCACCAAGGCCCTCTCCCACCTCTGAGGTGTGGAACCTTTGCCAGAGATCAGTGTCCAAGTAGTTTGAACGAATTCCTGGCCATTTTGTGGCACCTGGTCGCTTGCCTGAATGTGTCGAGGTATTCTTTTCTTTATTTCTGGAGCAGTTTGACTGTGTGCATCTCCCTCCCTGGGTGGAGGGCTGCACTCACACATCAAGAGGTCGGAAACCAGGCTCAGCCTCGCTCAGGGCCAGGGCCTACGACCAAGAAGGGCTGCACGGGACGGCTTCAAGGGAGCACATGGAAGCTCAGAGACCCTTTCAGAAGCCATTGAACATGCAGGCGGCAGCCTGGAGAGGGGTCCTGACTGCCCAGGGCCTGACCTGTCCCCCATCAAGGTCCCGACTGTCCTAGTGCACAGCCCTCTTGGCTGGGGTGAGGCCCTAGAAGCTTCTACTCAAGCTGGGGTCCTAAACGGGTCCACATGGGCTGCCTGGAAGCATTCCTCCCTGCCCCTTGTGCGCAGCCCAGCTCCAGCCTGGGGTCTGGACCAGTGGCCATCTGCCCAGCCATGCTGGGCCCTCTCCCCCACCTTCTCCACAAGGACACTTTGGCTCCAAACCTCCTCTCCAAATCTCCCACGCCAGCTTCCTTTAAGCAGAGGCAGTGCTCAGCACCCCTATGTTGACCACTAACCCCCTCACCCCAGTTTTTTGATATGGAAAAAGACATTTTCTCAATGCTCTGTAAAGTGCTGCCACTAACACCACTGCCAGCCACCACCACCAAACCTCCCTGGGACGCTGCTGGCTCTGAGAATCACTCTCCTTAAGCCCCTTTTCTGGACATCCTGGGTCAGCTGAGCCTCTTCCTGCTCTGGAAGCCTGTGTGGGCTTTGTCCCCACATTCACACATACCCTGAGCACTGGAATCTGGGGTGTTGTCCTAGCGCTGAGCCCAGGCAGGGCTGCTGCCTGTCCCGGTGCCACTGTCCCACACACCGCTCCCGCAAGGAGGAAAGGGGAGCCCACACTTGGCTCCACTGCCAGTAAAGGCCCCAGGCGCTGTGTCTTTTGTAAATTCACACCAGATACCTTCTGAGGGGTGGGTCAGACACAGGCCTGTCCCCAGGCATATCCAGGCTGATCCACAGCCAAGCCCCTAGTTCAAGCCACCTCCTTGAAACTCTATTATCACGCACTAACTGACCCCTCCCACCCCACCTTTATCCTCTCCAACCCAGTCCCTTTGCTGCAGCCAGGGGGAACTATGGAAAATGCAAACTGGTAAATTGCTCCTTTGTGCCTCTTCTATGGCCATGGGAAGCCAGGACTGGGCTTTCCTGCTATTCCAAGAGGAGGAGAAAGAGACACATGCAGCAGGTCTGGGCACTAGCTGCACCCAGTCTAGATTAGCCAAATCCCAGCTGGCCCCAAGTCACATAAGCAAGC
This sequence comes from Daubentonia madagascariensis, assembly GCA_023783475.1. Taxonomy (NCBI): domain Eukaryota; kingdom Metazoa; phylum Chordata; class Mammalia; order Primates; family Daubentoniidae; genus Daubentonia; species Daubentonia madagascariensis. The sequence goes on along the minus strand of JAKFHU010001747.1, from coordinate 1,270,104 downwards.
CCAGCTGAGACCAGCCAAGTCACCAGGCCCAGCCCAGCCAATATCGGCCAACCCCCACCTAACCCCAAGATACGTGAGCAAGCCAGGTGGTGACCAGCAAAGCTGCCCCACAGGAGCTGCCACAGAGCCCAGATGACATCAGCTGACACCAAAGGGAACCAAGCAAAAGTCAACAGAGCCACCCAGCTCAGACCATCCAGCCAAAATCAGCCAAGCCCCAGGCAACGCACAGACATGCTTCAACAAGCCTGAGCCGCTCAGTTAGCCAGACAAGGCCTGGGTGTCCATGGCCCAGCCCCCAGCCCCACATTGCAGAGGTGTGCAGTGGCCCTTGGAGCATCTCTCTAAACAGCAGTGTCCTGAAGGACTTCGGTGTCATCAAACACTTCACTCACACAGGAAGAATTTGATTTTCTTGCTCATAGTGGGACGGCACATTCTTGAAATGTGAAGACTGAAAATTCCATTTACTTCTTCTTCCTTCATTTTTAGAGATAAAATTAGAGAATTTGAAACCCTCAGGAGCCCTCCAGGACCACCTTGCACCCTTCCCATGCACAGTCAAGGCCAGACAACACACACCACCGAGGGGCGCAGAGTCAGGAGCATCCTGTGGCCTTGGTGGGCAGGAGGCCTCCAGGCCACGGGATGGAGTGCTGAGCCGAGAGAGGAGGGAGCCTCCGACACCTCCAAGCTCTCCACCGAGGAATTTCCCGACCTTTGACCTGTGAAGGGGTTAGGGGTGTAAGAATACATGGATTCCATTATTCCTCAGGGCAACTGGCCCAGGGCCCGGGCGGCCAGAGCCCTTGTCTCAGCCTCCAGCAGCCTGTCTGTGTCCCCGGCGGGCCGGGGTCGGCGGGGGGAGGGGGCACGTGAAATTCATTATCAGAATCTGTGGTGTCATAACATGAGCAAGGTTTGAGGCAAATCTCACTGCACTTGTTCCCCCCCCACCTCCACTGAGGCCTGGCTTCCTTTCGAGTTGAATGTTCCCAGCCCCCTGAGGGCTTACAGCCATGGGCCCTGGCCATGCAGGGTCCACAGATGGCCGTGAGGCTCCATGTGCTGGTCCTGGAGAGGCTGTACCTGGAGGCAGCTTTGCCAGGGACCTGTGGACTGCCATGTGAGAGAATGATAGAAGGAGAGAGCAGTCGAGGCCATCGGGCACCCCCGCCCCTGCCCAATCCCTGTCCAACCCCACCGAGTTTCAGAATCACTGCTTATGGTGTACGCTCAGAAGTGGAATTGCCAGGTTGTGAAGTATTCATATATGCAATCGCTCATGTGTAGAATGGTCAGTGTTTTTATATCCGCCTTTTTGTTCTTAGTAAGTCTGAGTATCTTATGTTTATCAGCCATTATGAATTGCTTGTTCACATCCTTTGCCTATTTTCCTTTTTTAAAAAAATTCTTCTACCTCCAGTATCTTTTGTGGGATATTATTTTGCAAAAATTTTTCCATATTGCTATATAGTCATAATGGTTTTTCCCAACTTTGGGGTTTTTTTTGTTTGTTTTTTAGAGACAGAGTCTCACTCTGTCACCCAGGCTGGAGTGCAGTGGCACAATCACAGCTCACTGCAGCCTTGAACTCCTGGGCTCACGCGATCCTCCTGCCTCAGCCTCCCAAAGTGCTGGGACTACAGGCATGAGCCACTGCACCCGGTCCCTACTTTTGGATTTTGAAAATGTTCAGGTCTATAGCGAAGTGAAAGTGATAGCGAGATGGCCATTCATACACCACTCGCCTGAACTCACCACGGTCAGCACCCTGCCCGTTAGTGTCACCTCAGTCCATGTCCACACACGCGCACAGTTTGCCATCATAATGGTTTTCCCCTGAATACTTCAGGATGCATCTGCTAGAAATAAGAATGTTTGCCAACATAATCACAACACTGCCAACACACCTAGAAAAATTCAAAGTAATTCCACAACACATAATATACCACCCATCTTTAAAATGCCCTAGTTTTCCCAAAAATGTCTTACAGGTGTTTTTCCCTACAGAATCTTATTTAAGCTAGAACAGTCTCTGCCTTTTTTGTTTTTCATGACATTGATCTTTTTTGAAATGTCTAAGCCAGTTATTTTACAGAGAGTCCCACATTCTGGATTTATTTGGTTGTTTCCTCATGATTAGATTCAACTTAAATACCTCAGGCAAGAATTCTACCTAGATAGCACATTAATTATTTTTCAGCGACTGTATGATGTTCCGTAGAAAGGATGAGCTAATAATTCACCGTTTCCTGCTCTGTGGGGTGGTAATGTTACCACCGTCCCCACGCCCACCTCATACTCCCAGCACTCTGCGATTACTGGACAAAGGTTGGCTATTTTTTTCCCTCTTGACATATATTTTATATCACTTTTCAAAAGGTTTATATCAATTTATAGCAGTGGTAGATCGAGTTTCGTCTATTTTCCTTCATTCTCTGCTGAGAGTTGAGATTGTGAATTGGCTCTTCAGGCACAAAATCCTCCTGTTGCAGGTAACTAAACTGAGACTTGGCACCGTGGGCGCGGCCGAGCTGCTCTCCGCGGCGTAGCTGGTGCTAGAGATGCCTCCTCACTCCCACTGGCGATTTTTCAATGGTTTATTTCCAGAGTCACATCGCCAATTTTGATCCCTATTCAAAAATATGTTGTTTAATGCAAAGTTGGAAACTCTTTCTAGTTATTGCCTTTAATCATCGGTAACGTTTATTGAGTACCTGGCACACGTCTCGCTGAGGTCTCCTGAACTAGCTCAGACCCTGGCAGCAACCCTGCGGGAGTGGTTCTGCGACCACCGTGACCATCCGCCTCTTACGGGGGGAACATCTGAGGCGCGTGATGCTGAAGTGCCACTTACCCTGATCCAAACCTGGGCATCCAAACTCCAAACCCACATATTTGTTACTAAGGTAAGCGAGAAAATCCGCTGTGTGTCAGGCACCAAGTCACGGACGCACGTTTCACAGAACACTGGTAGTCCCTGTGCCTGCAGCCAGGAAGGTGGCCGGTCCCTGGGAAGCGCAAGAACGAGCACAGTGTGCTACGGCTTGGCTGGGAGGTCCTAGGATTGGTTTTGTTTCATCTGAAGTCTTACATATAAGCAACACAGGAATGATATTCTCTTCATCCTGAGCTATGACTGCGCCACTGCACTCCAGCCTGGAAGACAGTGTGAGACCCCGTCCTTAAAAAAAAGAAAGAAAGAAAGAAAGAAATGAAGGAAAAGAAACAGGTCAGAATAGTGGCGGCCTTCCAAGTCAGGGAGCTTAGAATTCATTCTGAGGGCAGCAGGGAGCCCACTCAGGGGTTCTGGACAGGGTAGCATCAAAGGTCAGGCATCACATTGCAAAATCAGCCTCGCTGGCACTGGCTGCAGCTCTTCCACAGGACAGAAGCCGTAAGGCGTGGAGGAGAGACAGCACCAGTCAGACGTCCATCCTGCAGCCAGGACCAGTGGAGCCTCCGACTCTGTGGCCCCAGAGGTTACCCCGAGCACCCCATACAGGTCTCAAGGCCCTTGGGAGGTGGAGCTAAGTTTCTGGCCTCCCTGTGCCCATGGTGGTGTGTGGCCATCCCAGGTACCTAAGTTCACAGGCATCTGCTCAAACAGCTGCCAAGGCTGCCCAGGAAGCCTCTCTATCCCAGTTCCCATGGCTATGAGAGAGAATCTGAGTATCCTGCTTGAGGTCATGGGTTCGTTCTCACATTAAAAGCATGGCCTGACCGGGCACAGTGGCTCACACCTGTAAGCCCAGCACTCTCGGAGACCGAGGCGGAAGGATCACTTGAGGTCAAGAGTTCAAGACCAGCCTGAGCAAGAGCGAGACCCCCGTCTCTACCAAAAAATAGAAAAAATTAGCAAGGTGTCGTGGCGTGTGCCTGTAGCCCCAGCTACTCGGAAAGCTGAGGCAGGAGGATGGCTTGAGCCCAGGAGTTTCAGGTTGCAGTGAGCTATGATCACTCCACTGCACCCTACCCAGGGCAACAGAGTGAGACTCTGTCGCAAGAAAAAAAAAAGCATGGCCATTGCCAGGAGGAAATGGGCTGGGCAGGTGACCTGAAAGGTGAGTGCCAGATCAAAGCTGTGCTGTGTCTGAAAAGTAGCAGAAAGGGTACAGAACTGCAGAGCTAGTTTGTGGCTTCTGCCCTAAAGCATTAATTAACTCCATCAGGGTAGAATTGGCTCATCTGTCACTCTGATATGAGATTAGCCACATCATCTTGATTATGACATGAGGAATGGCCCTGGGGATACTCTAATGTTAACATTAAAATCACTTCCCAACCATTTGGTTGAAAACTTTTTTACTTTCCAAAACATGGGTCAGTTCACGCCACATGAAAAAGTTTTCAGAAGCTGAGATGTTCCATTTTCAAGAACACTACCGTATCCCTCAGAAAAAAGGTATAACAAGAAAGAAATACTTATACAAAATATAAGAATATGAGAGCAATTTTTAAAAAATTACTCAGGAAGAAAATAGCTTAAAAAAGGAACATATTGTAAGTTTCCTTCTTTCCTTCATTACTTCATAAACTATTTGTTGTTGGGGGTGGTGACAGGGAGAGTTGTTGTTCACTAGTTGCAATGTATAGTTTTGTATGTCCCATTATACACTTTGGAATTGTTCTCAAAACTAGTATTACAGAAACGCACACTGCTGTGCACCATCACTTTCAAAGGACCAGGCATCACCCTCTGTCAAATGTTCACACATCAGTAAGTGCACACAGCTAGCTCATCAGTCTTTGAATTTGTATTTCTTTGATGACCAGCAAGACGTAACTATATAATATGCAGTGACTGCCGGTCAGAAAATTATGAGACTTCCTGAATGTTTGTACCCATTCACAAATTGGCAGTGAAGCAAGCAGATGAAAAAGCAACAGACAAATAAATTACTGAGTTTCTCACTAGTTCACTGGGAAGAATTAGAATTCCTGAGAGATAATCTTCTACGTCCAGCTGAAATCATTTCTCCCTACATGAATCACCTGAAAAACGTAGCAAAATAAAGATAAAGTCTTTACTTTGTCTTGGCAATGAAGTGATGCAATTCAGGCCTAAAGTTTCTCTCAAAGCAAGTGAAGAAGGGTGACTCCTCTAAGCCGGCCCCTCCTGGTTTCACTCCTAGCAACCAGTCCTCACTGGGGATTTTTCAAGTTCTTAAGCCAAGTGCATTTTCCCTTCCCTTCTTTTCTTAAAGAGTAACACCACCAAGAATGGCAGTGTGGTTGTGGCAGAGAGTGTCCTTGTGTTTAGGAGATGCTGCTGAAGTGTTCAGGGGGAAGTGACATGATGTCTGCAACTGAGTTTCAAATGGTTCATGTGCATGCACACACACATGCACATGCACATACACGCACGTGCACACACACACATGCACACAGTGTGAGAAGGAGACTAAGCAGATATGGCCAAAAGTTAACAAGTTAGTAGCAGCTCTAGGTGAGGTAGAAACAGGTGTCCGTTGTACTATTCTTTCAACTTTTCTGTAGGCTTGCAATTTTTCAAAGTTAAATTTGTGGGTGAAAAATCCTAAAAATGAATCCCACAGTTCCAGGATTATCTCTGTTCATAGAAGATGGCCTTTGGGTCCATCCTCCTGTGTCTTTCTGGGGCACCCACCTTCTGGAGCCTTCCATAGCTGCAATTTCTGAGAAGTCAAAATGCAGGCGAGAGACGGGGATCTCCAAGTCCCCTCGGGCTCCAGTGCCCCTGGCATCCCAGCACAATTCGGGAACCCCTCTGGGTGGCTTCCCGGCCGCTCTTGAGTGCTCCCTGGCATGGCCAGAGCCGTCCTACTCATGGGAATGCCGTGGCTTAGAGAGAACCCTTAGGGTGTGGACTGACCATTGACCGGAACCTGGCCTGGGATGGCCAGGTGAGCAGCCCCATCTAGCAGGAGGACAGAGCAGCGAGTACCCCCCACCACGGGCTTGGCACCCCCACCTCCTCTGCTATGAGGTCCAGGGGCCTCAGCAGTGAGAGGAGCAGCGGGTAGCGGGCAGGAGCACGGGCTCTGGGGCGGATGGCAAGAGGTACTCAGTAAGTACCTGCTGAATGCATGGATGGCTTAATTCAAACCCAGACCTGCGAACTGCCATCACTGTGGTCTGAGCAAGCTATTTAATATCTCTGAGGCTCTGCTTTCTTATCTGAAAATTGGGGGTAATAATAGCATTTCAGGGGGCTGCTGTAAAGACTGAGAGAGAGAAAGAACACTGAAGTCCCTGGAGTCTAGTAAGCCTGTGCTAAAAGGCAGCCACCCCTCAATTTGGTTGTCCTCAACTAAATGCGGGTGGGTAAGTCCAGCCAGAGAGGCCCCCCCAGAAAAGGCTAAGGGGAAAGCTTTGCGCAGGGTCCCTGAGGACAGAGGCAAGGGGAGGGAAAGTGTCTGTGCCATATTTTCAGAGACTTGGGGTGATGACACAAGATGGATGTGGAGTGGGGGGGGGGCCTTCTCTCCACCTCTACCACACCTGGCAGAGCTCCCCAGTCCCTGCCTGAGACAGACATGGGTCTCGCTGTGCGGGGCACTATATCCTGGGCTATGTGAGCAGCCAGCAGTGAGGGGCCCTGAACAAGGGTTCCAGAGAGCGGTAGCCCCAGAGCTGGACTCCAGGCAAGCGTGAGGGCTGGGGGAGGCAGGGAGGAAAAGGCCAATGCCCTCAGTGAGGGGGCTCTGAGAAGTGAATTTTGGGGCCCGATGTGACAGGACCAAATCCCCACCCAGAGATGGGGAGGCTGCAGCAATCAATTATGAAGGTTTTTGCCAATGACTCACAAAATATAGGAACTATGGTTGCCAAAATTGTGAACAGCACGATGCCAGCAGAGAGTCATTCCATATCTGAGTTAACAAAACCAGGATATAAAAATGATCTAATAGGCGGAATAACAGGCTAAAACCAGCAAAGACAAAGTTTGGCAGGGATGAATAGAACACAAGAGAGTCAGATTGCTAAATGCAGGGGGGCGGGGTGGGGAGAGCTGGCTAAGGGGGGTCCTAGGGAGGAAAGGCAGGGGCTCCTGAGCAGAGGCTTGCTACCAATTTGCGACGTTGCCTGGTAGGAAAAGACGGATAGAAACAGGAAGAGGAAGCATGGGGCGGGGGAGGGGCCATGGGCGCTGGTTTGTAGCTGTGTGATAGAGTGTGGCTGGTTCCCCAGTTCTTGGGAGGTCACCTCTCAACTGTTATTATTCATGGAGGGTCCCTGGGGCCACAGCTGATGGTTCGGCTGCAAGGTGACTCGGGATGGGGGCTGGCCCACCCAGAAAGACCATCCTAGAGGGCTGGGGCTTTGAGCTATCACCCTGACCTCGGGCTAGGGAGCGGGGCTGGGGATTGTGTCCGGTGGGCAATGATTCAACCACCCACAAATGTGGTAAAACCCCAGTAAAAACTTTAGACATCAAATCGCACGTGAGCTTCCCTGCGTGGCAACATTCTGCCTATTGTAGTTACCCGGAAGATAACGCGTGCCTGGGAATGACATCTGGGGCTATCCCAGACCTCACCCTCATGCATCTCTCTCTTTGGCTGGTTCTGATTCGTATTCGTATTTTTGTGTTATAATAAAACTGTAATTCTAAGTATAGGGCTTTCCTGAGTTCTGTGAGTCGTTCCAGCAAATTGTGGACCCTGAGAGGGTAGTGGGAATAATGCCAGAATTTGTAGCCAGCTGATCAGAAGTGAGAATGGCCTGGGGACCCCCAAACCTGCGGCTGGGGTCTGCAGGAAGGGCAGTCTTAGGGGAGGCTGTGCCCTTAACCCGCGAAGTTTGGCCCAGCGGTCCTTGCACTGGTGTTTGCTGGTCTCCTGCCAGGGCTGTCTCGATGACAGCTTGAGACAGACCAGTGGCTCCCCCAGCCTGCTCCCGTGCACAGCCACACTGAGGCAGCTGAGGGGAAGGAGGAGGCAGGCGCGGGGCAGGCTCAGCGAGAGTCGGGAAGGTGTGGACACGCATGACGACAGAGGACAGCTCCACAGGTCGGCACTGCTGTCAGGTGGGTGGTCTGGGGAGCAGAGCTAGGTGGTGTCACTTGACCACGTCCTGAAACTTGTGGGCGAGGAAGCAGGACGCACCACCGCGTGTTTCCCACCACGATTGTCCCCGGCGTGACCTGGACTTCACATCCATGCTCCTGTAACGGTGCGATCGGCCATGCCACCTTCAATGGTGCACGTGGTCCAGGCACCCCACCAAACTGGGGCTCGGGGCTCAGACCATTGCCCCACCCTCGTACTTAATCCCCTGCAAATGTAGTTATCTGGCGGTTATTTTGTGCAGGCTGCTTCATTAAACAATGTGGCACAAACACGTACAGAGGTACCCTTTACCGAGGCCCAGCTATGTGCCAGAGGCGTCGCATACATTGTCTTATTTAATCCTTATCAAGCAGAGTAGCTACTGCTACCCCTGGTTTTTACGTAAAGACCTCAGAGTCCTTGAGTGCTTGCCAAGGTCAAGCGCTGGTCAACATTTAGGCCTGCACAGACCCAAACCCTGTCTGTCTGCACCCAGCGCTCAGAGGCAGGGCGAGGGATGAAAGATGTGACCGGGAACACGCCATCTGGCGTGATACTCAGGACAGCAGCCAGGAGACTCGGAACCCTGGGGCCCAGCAGGAGCCCGCCCGGGCCCACCACGCAGACGCTGGGGGTCATTCATGCGCCCTCTGCACCAGCCTCCCTGAGCCATGGTTCCTGGGGTACTCCTCTGGAATCATCTATTTGTGGAACCTGCTTCCACACCCTGGAGGAGGGTGTCACTTCTCTCTTTCTATCTCTACCAAAAGCCCGCTTTCTTGTTTGTTTTCTTTCTAAAAACTTAGTTTTAAACGAAATCCGTTCTGGCCATATTTCCTCTCACACAAAAGGCAATTTCAAACGTCCTTGGGAGGTGTCTGGGGGGGGTGCCTGGATGCCACACCCCTACAGCACACTTGCAGTTGTCCCACATGTGACATCCATGACTCAGACTTGAGGGGACCAGGAGAGACTTTGGAAGTGACATGGTAATCCTGGGTTTTCACTAAGGCTGTAATTTAAAAATCCATGTGTGGTAATGCTAAGACAACCACCTACCACACACATATCTGACACTTTAAAAGCCCACACGCGGTCCCAGGGTGCTCACTGTGGTGCTGTCACCCTGCCCTGACAGCTGACATGGGCTCTCCCGATGGTGGGCGCCTTCCATGGAGCCTCCTGCTCCTGCCGTCCACATCCACGCACCCACCGGCCATGCTGAACTGGCTCCTCCGCAGAGAGTCCAAGATGCAATGAGCCAGTAGAGTTCCACTGGAAGGCGTTTATTATATAAGAGCTGAATTATTAATTAGAGCCTTTGTTTAAAACAAAGCATTTGGCAGTGACTAAAATATTTCCTCCTCTGTGTTCCACCCTGAGAGATACCCAGCGTGGTGCTTTGGGCCTGGGTCATTGTGCGCCACCTCAGCGCCGGGGCCCATCAGATGATTCCTACCCAGAGCTGCCCTGCCCAAATCTGTGTCTGTCCCAAAAGGTGTCCCGTGGGGGAAATTGGGGCTGGTCTCTTCATTCTTTATGCTTTTATGACAGGAAATATGGGTGGGTTGAGAAAGGAGGAATACAACAGAGGGACCCAAGCAAAAAAGGCCTAGGAATGAAAGATATTACAAATCTTTCTAAAATGAAGGCACAGCTTCTGTTTGCAGCAATATGGTGGACTAGGGTATTAAACCCCTCCCACACAAAATACTTAAAAATTCTGGATAAAATATAAGTGTCCTTCTAAATGCATGGATGAGTCCACAGAAAAGTAAAAAGAAAGACTGAGGGCCACATCTTTCAGAGAGTGTGTTAGTTTTCTGTCACTGCTGTAACAGATCACCACAAACTGAGTGGCTTAAGACAACACAGATTTATCATCTTGCAGTTCTGGAGGACAGGCATACAACGCTGGTCTCACTGGGCTGCATCCCTAGAGGAGAATCTGTTTCCATAGCTTTTTCTTCTTCTAGAGCTGCCCCCCCAATCTCCTGTTCCTTGGCTCATGGCCCCTCCCCCATCTTCAAAGCCAGCGCAGCACACCTCTGGCCATTCTTCCACAGTCACATCTCCCTAACCCAGGGTAATCATCAAATCTTCAAGTCAACCAATTAGCAACTGTAATTGCATCTGCCATTTAAATTCCCCTTTGCATGTAATCTAGCACATCCCCAGGTTCTGGAGACCAGGATGTGGACATCTTTGGGACAGGGAAAGATCTACCACAGAGAAGAAACTGAAAACCAAAAACATAAGTGGGGCTAACACTCTGGCTACCTTGGGTGAGAGGTTAGCAGCTTCCAAAGGGCTTGCGATTCACTAACCATGAAGGCAAGAGATGTGGCCTAGGCACAGAGGAGGGGAATTAGAACCGAGCCCTGCAAAGCCATGACCATCAATGTCTATGCTGTCAGAGGACAAGCAAAAATCTGCCAATTGGCAAAAAGGGGCCACAAAGGAGTGTGTCTTCCTCAGATTATCTCAAATGTTTCCATGAGAATATACAGCCACAGCCTGCCTTCCTGCATTGTCTGGGAATCCCGCTGTTAAGAAATAATAAGGAAATAGCTGTTCCAAGCTGTTAATACCCCTGAGGTGTCTAGCAAAAGCAAATCCAAAGCTTCTTTAGAGGAACACACCCTCAGTCTGGGCTGCACATGCTCTACAAATGAAGTTCCACCAACAGGGACACATAACCCCAAACCACAAAGCAAGTGAGGAAACGAGCCGTTGTGAGCAAGAGTAAAAAGAAACAGTAAGGCAAAGAACTAGACTCCTAAGGACTCCAAAATAATAGAACAAATGGATACAGATTGTAAAATAATTATGTTTATAATTATTAAGCATAAAAGAAGGAATCAAAGCATGATGAAGGAGCAGGATAATATTAAGATAAGGACCAGGCGTGTTTGAAAATGAACAAAAGAGCATTTATAGATTTGAAAACAATGGTTATTGAAATGAAAAGCTCAATGGACATGTTTAATAGCAGATAAAACATGGCTGAAAAGAGCAACAGTGAACTGGAAAACAAGATTGAAGAAATTTCCCAGAATGCCACTCAACAGATATAAAGAGATGAAAATTTTGAAAGAAAAGATAAGAGTCATAGAATGAAGAATGAGAAGACCCAGCTTATGTGTAGTAGAAACTCCTGAAGGAGTACATGGAGAGGATGGGAGAAAAGCAATATTCAAGAAAATAATAGTTGAGAATTTTCCAGAATTGATGAAGGACATGAGTCTTCCAATTCAGGGAATATTACGAGCTATACATAAGATAAATAAAAGTAAAGAACGTGGAGAACTTCAAGACTAAGGACAAGGACAGCCAGAGAGAAATGATAAGTTGCCTACACAGTAAGAGTAGACTGACCTCAGACTTCTCAATAGCAGTAACCAAAGCCTAAAGACACTGGAATAATATCTTTAGAGTGCTGAGAGAAAATAACGACCAATAGAGAATTTTGTACTCAGCTAAATTATTCAACAATGAGGGAGATCGCTAGATCTAGCTACAAATATACAGGAAAAACAGGGGATGGAAGAACATGCTAAATGATACCATAGAAATGAGATCAGCAACGTTCAGATTGTGGGAGGTTCCAGAGGACAAACAACTCAGTTTATTCAACAAATAAATTGCAAGGAATTGTTTTTAAAGAGAAAGAGAGAGAAAAAGAGAGGGAGAGAGGAAGAACCTTAAAAGATACTAAAGAAACAAATCGGTCCACTTCAATAAGTGGATTTTATTTGAAATGATTCAAACTACTTAAAAAATTATATTTATGAGACAACTGAAAATTTGAACACTAATTGGATACTTGATAATTATAACACATCATTGTTAAATTTTTAGGTGTTGTAATTGTATTTTTTTAATCCATATGTTTTAGAGATATATACTGAACTAGTAATAGATATAATGATATGATGTGTGCTGTTTGCTTCAGAATAACCCAGTGAGTGGCTGCATCGATGAAATTAGATTGGCCCTGAGTGATAAAAATGTTTGAGATTGGATATATGGGGATTCATTATTCTATTTTTGTGGTTGTTTGAAGTTTTCCTCAATATAAGTACAACAAAAATAATAGTAGTTCTAATAAAATAGTTGACAAGGTTTCTTCCAAGGATATAGGTAAGTAGATAGTGCTGTATCAAGATAATGAAACACTATAGAAAGTTAAAATTAAAGAAACAGATCTACATGTAGCATGAATAAATCACTTAAAACAACATTGAGAGAAAAAAGCAGGGTGTGGAATGATATAGCATGACTCATTTATATAAAATACAAACACATGGAAAAAATGAGCATGAAGTAAGGACATTCCCAGGCAAAAGCTGAATTTACCACCAACAGATTATTATTGATGAGCTTTTAAATGACATACTTCAGAAAGAAAGAAATTAAAACCAGAAGGAAGATCTGAGATGCAAGAAATAAATGGATGACAAAGAGGTAAAAGTGTGGGTAAATCTAAGTCAGTGTTTACTGTACAAAATAATAATTCTAAGAATGAGTAATATGGAAGACAGGAAAGGTGAAACTGAAATACCTGACAACAAAAGCACATAAGATGGAACAGGTGGTCCGAGCTCAACCCTGCTGAAGTTCTTGTATTTCAAGAAGGAAGTAGAGATACAGATTAATTTCACACTTTGTTAAGTATGTGTGGTAACATTTAAGGGGTCATCATTAAAAGAGTGGAAATAGCATGTGTCATTTCCAAGCTAGTAGGAGGGGAAAGGAAAAAACACTTGATCAAGTCAAAAAGAACTCAGGAAAGGAAAATCAAAAAAAGAAGAAGAAAAGGATACACAGAAAGCACAAAATAAAATGGTAGAAATAAACCCACCACTTAAAATGTAGAAATAAATGTATCAGTGATCACAACAAACATTAACAGTTAAATGACAGAGATCACCAAATGGGATTTTTAAAAAATCCAGCCACATTCTGTTCGCAAGAGACAAATCTAGGATAAGAACACGGGAAGATTAAAAGTAAAAAAAAAAAAAAAGAGGCCAGGCACAGTAGTTGACGCCTGTAATCCCAGCATTTTGGGAGGCCAAGGCAGGAGGATCACTGGAGGCCAGGAGTTCAAGAGCAGCCTGGGCAGCATCGCAAGACCCCATCTCTACAAAAAATAGAAAAATTAGCCAGGCATGGAGGAGGCTGAGGCAGGAGGATCGCTTCAGTTTGAGGCCGCAGTGAGCTAGGATGGCGCCACGGCTGTCCAGCCTGGCCAACAGAGCAAGACCCTATCTCCAAAAATATATATATATGTGTATATATAAAATTAAATTTTAAAATGTAAAAAAAATAAGGGGGTGGTGGGGGAAGAAGAGGAGAAAGTGAACGGAAGGCCAGGCAAATAAAATACAGCCAGAATAGCTAAACTAATGTCAGATAAAAATGGACTTTAAGGCAAAAGTACCTGGAAGATGAAGACAGTCACCACATAATGATAAAGGGAAGGGCTCACCAGGAAGATAAAACAATATTTGGATGCACCTATAACACAGCCTCAAGGTATATTAAGCAAAAATTGGTAAATCCACAATCATGTGGGAATTTTTAACATGCCATTCTCAATAAGTGATAGGCATAAAACACATATTGAGCCCGGCACCCAACAATGAGAAGATGTACATTCTTCATAAGCATGCAGGGAACATTTCAAAGATTAACCCTGTATGAGGCCACAAAGCAAGTCTCAACAAATTCCAAAGAATCAGCATCACAAGGACCACAATACAATTAAATTAGCAATTAAATAAGAGGAAGGCCTTGTTGTTGAGAGACATGACACTGGGCAGGGCTGAACCACATTCCCCTCTGACTGTGAATGGCCACCAACCCCCATGTCACCCATTGTAGGAGGCAGCTCTAACCCCTGCCTGACACAGACCTCCAAGTCTGCTGCTGGTGCCCAGTGTGCCTGTGCTGTCCCCAGTGCCAACTCTGAGCGCCCTATGTGGCTTCCTGAAGGACCACCAAAGGAGAAGTAGGACGCCAGGCCCCAGTTCCATGGACAGAACTGTGACTGAGGCAGTAGGATTAACACGGGACTCTGTCTCATTTCAGCTGAGGCTACAGAGGCTGCTAGTGGACAGCGGGTGGCAAGCGCCCCACGTTCTCCCTCACCCACCTAGCCCTGAGGGCTGCCTCCTCCCCACGAGTGAGTGAGAGGGCCCCAGAGCCACCCAGACTGGAAGCCTGACCTCTGTCGCCTGGGGTCTGTGGGGCACAGAGGCTGGTGCCCAACTTACGCCTAAAGAAGCCCACACAAAAGAGTGGGCACAGTCCGTGGGTGGGGACAGGGTGGGCAGGCCACATGGGGAGCCAGGCAAGAGGGTTTTAGGTTAAGCCCAAGAGGAGAGCTTGGAGGGGCCTGGGACCCGGGCAGGAGAAATGGGTGCCCGAGGCTGAGGGGGCTGTCACAAGAAGCCACCTGGAGGAGCTGCGCTGCTGTGTCTTGGGAAGTCCAGTTGGAGACTCCCTGTTTAGGAAAACCCACAAAAGGACCCCAAGAAGGGAGAGTCAGCTTTGCATCTGTGCCTGCCCAGGCCAGAGGCTCATGCCAGGTCTGGGCATCAGCCAAGGGGCCCACCCCACCTCCCCTTTCTCCCCCAGCTCCAAACCAGAGGAGCCAGAGAGCCTGGGCTGGGAGTGGGGCGGGAGCCGAGGGAGGGGAGATGCTTGGGGTTAAGTGAAGTTCTGAGACAAATTCTTTACCCTGGACTGGATATTTTCATTATTTAATGAGTGTAACAGTGGCTAAAAGTCACTAGAGAACTTTTCTTTTCCAGGGTTACCTAAGATGTGTTGGAAACGGTCCAAGATTTCGTCAGAAGAGGAGGAAGAAGGGGCTGCACGGGCCAGAAAAGACCACAAACAGGATTGAAGGAACAGCAGTGAGGAAGAGGACGCACTCTACCCAGCAACTGGTGATGCTAACCCAGTGGACATCTGCGGTTGGCCAGCTCAGCAGCCCTCCCTCCTTTTGGTCAGAGCACCTGTCAATCAGAGGCCAAGCCGACCAATGTCTCAGCAACGTGAACCGGGGGCCGGGGAAGGTGCCGCCTGCAGACCCTCGGAAGCCCGGCCGGGTGCTGGGCTGCTCGGCTGTTCCTTGGTGTGGTGAAAGACCCAGCCTTCCTCGGACAGGTGATTTTACTTTTACTTGCACGGACCCGTCTGTCTCTGGCGCTTGTCCCCCACAGTCCTGATGGGCAGGCCTGCCTTGGCCGTGAGGGGGACGGTGGGGTGACTTCGCGCCGGGCCGATTCCCACTGCGTGTCCTGCGCTCACGCACGGTCCCGGCCGGTTTCTCAAGCCTGGCCAGTGGCTGAGCCCCTGTATTTGGCCAGCACCTTTTTCTAAGCGGAATTTGAAACCCTTCTGGTAGGCAGTGCCCGCAGCAGGCCCCACCGCCCCCTGCTGTCTCCCACCCAGTGGCCTGCCCCTCCTGTCCTCCGCCCTGCCCCCTCGGCTGCAAAGGCTGCTGAGCCCCGGCGGGCCCCGCGTCGAGCACAACACCTGGACTACTGGAGTGCCCCAAGTCGGCCGTCGCTAACGCCACTGAAAGGGGAGGTAGAACTCTCCGCGGAACCTAATTTACAGCCAGTGTTGCTGGCTTGTGAATAGTAATGAAAAACAAATGGATGAGATTACTGATCAGTCAAGTCTTTTGTTTTTGAAGACACTTTTTATTATGGAAATGCTCACACATACACAAAGTAGAGAGAACAGTGTCTTTGAGCCCTCCACGGAGCCAGCACTCGGCTCCACGATTAGCAACATCTGCCCAATCTGGGCTCGTCTCTTCCTGCCGCAGCCTCCCCACCTTCCCACACACACTTAGCCACAGCAAGCTAGGTTATTCTAAAGCAAATCCAAGATGCCATAACATTTCATCCATAAACATTTATATCTTTAGGAGATATTTCCAAGAGATAAGATCTCTTTTTTTAACCTAACTACCATTATCACACCAAAAAAAACCCCAATTCCTTAATATCATCAAATATACACATAGTGTTCAAATTTCCCCAATTATCTTTTTTTAAATCATGGATTGGAAGAATTAATATTTTTTTGCTTTTACTTTTTAAAAAATTATCTCTTAAATATCTCTTTACAAGTGGTTTATTTGAATCTGATTCAAACTAAGTCCAGCATTGCATGCGGTTGATATGTCTCATAAATTTCTCTTCATCTGTAACAGTTCTCCCTTCCTCTCTTTTATTTTTTCCTTATCACTCAGTTGTTGAAAAACCCAAGTTATTGGTCATGTAGACCTCGATATATTCTGGATATCCCTAATTGCATCCCCATGGAGTTTTAACATGTCCCTCTATACTCTGTATTTCCTATATACTGGTGATGGATCTAGAGACTTATCCAGTTAAATTTTAATTTCTTTGGCCAGGACACTTCCATAGGCAGTACCCTGCACGTCCCGTCCCATCACATCAGGAGGCCCACTAACGTCTGGTTGCCTCCCTTGTTGTACGTTGAGACTTAGCAGTGGGCGCAGGTGTTACCCCCTGAGCTGTGCTTCAATGCTCACCCTATGCTGAGCCCTGGGCAGGGCCACACTCTACTCGAGGGTCGCACTGTATGCCCAGGGAATAAGAGTCACTTCAGGTTACTTAGTTATTCTCAATATTTTTAAATTTCAGTCTCAAACAGAATACAATTTCACCTCATTTATAAAAGTTAATATAGATACTGCTACCTCAAAGTAATCAATCCAACACTTGGCCGGTTAGTAAGACATATTATAATTTCATATCTAACTGTACATATTTTTACAGCATTCATACCAGACATAATCTGTCATCACACAGAGATTTCAACATTGTTGTATACTTTAACAAAAATGGCATGTGAAATGTATATTATTTCTATTTTACTTAAGAATTATTTTGCAGAATGACTCACTAGAGGGAAAAAAGATGTATGGTATATGTAAGTGTGAAAGTGATTTTTGGATAAGGGTGATGTAAAAAGAAGCATGGAATTGGGGATAAGATGTTTCAGGCATGACAGCAAGGAGAGAACGTTATAAAATCATGGTTTTTCCTCTTAGCGACCAGTAAGCAGCATGAAAGGCAACAAAACTTAGCAGGACCCAACATGCCTGGGAGCCAAGGCTTCCAGTTAGAGCCTGGCACAAGCATCAACTGCTGGGTCACAGTTCCAGTTTGGATATTTAAAATACTGCTATGAAGATAAAAATACAATCTTATCTCTAGCATGTCTGTTTATATATTTATTTTCCTTGAAATAAAAATGTTCTAAAGTTGCACTGTTTAATTCATTTTTTTAAACTTAGGCAACAAAATTTTACAGTCATATTTTCAGTTCTTACACATCTGCTTAGTATTTAGATTTGGTTAGAAAATCTGATTCTTGATTTCACCAGGACCTTTACTTTTTATTGATTATTTCTTTCAAATAAAAATATTCAACTTCATTAGGCACTATGCCTAGAAAAACAGCATTAGTTGTGGAGAGAAAAATAAGAATACAGCCCTTTTAATTTTGAGCCCTGCTATGGGCCCTAAATCTGGTGCTCAGGATAAAATGTTGTCTCTGGTGTTTTCTTCCCATAATTACAGTATTACAGAGACTTTTTAAATGTTCCCTTTTCAAATTAGAAACAATAAATTGAAATTGTCTCCTAACATACAGCCCTAATGCCAGTATTAGAGAACATATATTCAAGAATTGAATTTGTAATTAAACCACCATTTCCCTGTGCAAATGCACAGATACTACCAGTCACTAAATATTGAGTCTAGCACAATGTATGAGGCATGAGAATTCAGTGCCACTGGTTTTTAAACAGCTGTTTGCCTAATTAAAGGCAACTTCTGGTATGCAAAAGTAAAATAGCTATCTTTTTACATTACTGTGCTGTGCATAAAAGTGTACAAGTGTCCCAGAACTTGAAGGCCAGTCCATAACAAGACAGTCTCTACAGTGAGCGCTTTCCTCCTCTGCGGTGATCAGCTGCACACAAGCACCCAGTGTGTGTCCAAGAGCTGGCTCTGCTGCATCATCAGCCCAGGTTTAAGACCCACGATTACTTTCTGTTAACAAAACGCACGTGGATGGGCTCCCCTGGCGTCAGGAGCCCATGGGTTTTTGCATGAACAGCTTTAGTCTGAGAAGATGTTTTGATCTCAAAATGTTGAAGCAACTAAGAAGAGAGAGAGAGAGAAGGATTCAGAAAAGGAACAGCAGAAAATTCATGGTGCTCCCTGAATGCATTTACTTCTCCTACTCCCCAGGCGGCAGGGAGCCCAGACAATGAGCACCCATGTCCAGTTTGGAGGCCAGTGGGATGCCCACCATTTGGAAACAGACCTTTAGATCCTGTACAAGAGCCTAGCATGTCCACTGAGCAAGTGTGAAGCCGGTGTGACAGAGAGAGGCAGGCAGCATGCCCAAATGGCTTAGGTTTCATTAGCCATTTCAAAATTCTAACTCTGTCGTTTCCATTTTAGCTCTAGATAAAGAAGGTATCAAAGGAGCAAGGAGAGACAGGAACAAAGTGAAACTCCAGGTTTCCTGCAGGATCAGAATCTGCGGCCACTCAGACGTGGCACAGACACAGCAGCGGGGAGAGCCGAGTCACGGAACAGACTTTGTCACGCTAATGTCCTGAATTTAAATTTTCCTGATTTGTACCTTTGATTCCATTTCTCATTTCTATAGTTCAAAAGTAGAAATGTCTCCCTGTCTCCCAGAGTAAAACTGGAAAGTACCTAAAGACTGAGTCTGGAAGAACACCTATCACCCTAAAGCCATAACCTCCCTACCAACTGGCCAGGGAACAAAGGCAACCTGCTCTGCAGACTTCTGCCAGCATGCAGGCTCCTGGAGGGGAGGAAGGGCCTTGCTTTCAGCCCATTTGGAAGGTGCAGGGGGTGGATGATCCATGGGCTTCTACCTAGGACCCAGCCGACCCCACCTGGGCTGGCCCTGCCCCGCCCCACCCTGCCTCTCTCTCCAGCCTCATCTCCCAGGTGAAGAAGCAGAACCCGAGAGGGGCTGGGGCTCCAGGATGGAGTCAGGCAGGGGTCAGGGTCGGGGCTGCAAAGGGACATGTGCTGAACACATTCCTTTATCGCTGTGAAAGAACTGGGCTGAAAGGTGTGTCTGTAGGTGGCTCCATAAGTGCCTGCATCCAGGTGGCTCTGTCTACTCGTGGAACTGCCTGCTCGTTCCCACGTGGCAGAACTCATGTGTGGGTCTCCTAACTTTGAAGCCATTGTGCACACGGTCTCTTTTCCTTTCTGAGTGGTTTGCTTGTTGAAAAAAATTAAAGCTACAAGAAGACATAAAAAAACAAACACAGCCCCCTCTCCCACCTCAAGTCTCCAACTCCTGGGGAGCTGGGGCGAATGCTCCAGACACTCTCCTGTGCAATACAGATGTCATGTTCCTGGTTGGAAGGCTGTCCCTTCCCTTCCCAGAAGTCCACAGGCACGTTGGCCGCACTGTTGGGCAGATGCCATTTATTTGGTTAAGAAACAACACCTTCCGTTGCTGGTGTGCTAAGAGAATTTCTTCACGCACGGGGGTTGAATTTTATCAATGATCTTTTAGGATGGTCGTATCAGTTTTCTCTTTTCATTTGTTATTGTAGTGAATCATACTGACAGATTTCCTGGTGGTAGATGAAAGGTGGCCTTGTTAATTAACTAGTTAACAAAGGAAAACAAACTATCTAACAGAAAGTAAGAGAAATAAACTCACAGCATATGATTGCCCCTTTGAAGAGAAAACTCACAACACAACTCCCCTTTGTTTTGTTTGATTAGACACCTGGAGCTCGACTCGTCTCTAAGCCTAACTTGTTATCTCTGAGAGTTCTTTTCACAGCCTCGAAGAGCCCTAAGCAGACAGCAGGGGTGCGCGCTTCCCCCACCCAGCTCGGTCAGCGCCAGATTCCGAGCGCCTCTGATAAGCCCCCCTCACAGAGAAAAGAAAAAAAAAATTAAAAAGCACACACAGCAGTCTCACTGCCGTTTTTGCTATCAGTTGGCTGAAACCACTTTTTTCTTTCTCTTTGCCCCCAAATAAAAGCCCCAAACCTATCCTCTGCACCAACACTTTCCTTTCCTTCTTTTCTGTCGTGCCCTTCCCACCTTTGGGAAGTAAAATAAACTTTCTTTCCTAAACCTATTCTGCTCCTGGTGTGAGAATTCTTTCTCCAACCCTTGCTGTGCCCTCCTCGTGAGTCCCCACTCTAACAGCAGACTGTCCTCCCATTCCTGGGGTGCACCTGACTGGGTGAGGAGGCCTTTCCGCTTGATACATTGCTGCATTCAGCTTGCCAATTTTTCATTTAGGTTATTTTTCATCTTTGTTAATAAATCAAATTGGCCTGTGGCTTCCTTTTTCATATTATCCTGTCGAGGTCTGAATATCGAGGTTATGCAGGACTCCGAGAATGAGACCTCCTTTCTTCTCTGTGATGACCACCCGTTCATTGAAGCCTGACAAAACTTGCCAATAAAACTGTGTAGGTCTGGAACATTCTGGGAGTAGATCTTTTTACCACTGACACATACATTAGGTCTGTTCTCTTTCCTTTGAGTAAATTTGGGTGCTTTATATTTTTTCTAGTAAATTATATGTTTTATCTAAGTCTTCAAATTTATTGGCAAAAAGCTGTTGAGGTATTTTCTTGATTTCAAAAAATCACCTACTACATTTGTAGCTGTGTCTCCTTGCTCAGTCCTAGTACCGTTTATTTGTGCTTTCTCTCTTTTTTTCTTGGCCATTAAAAATAATGATTCTCCCTTTCCATACTTGCACAGGTAGAAATGAGGACTCCTTAAGCAAAAACTTCAGTGGCTCTATCTGTATATTAACAGCAGCAAACACCCCGTTTCTACCTCTCTTCCAACTCTTCCCTAAACTCCTGTGTCTGCAGGAGCACAGGCTGGGCCTCTCGCTCTTGGGTATGTCCCCTCATTCTTCAGGGAAGTGCCTCACCTGTCCTTGAGGTGGCTGCGAAGGTACAGCAGCAATTTAGGGAGCTGAGACCTTCCTGAAAATACTCCCTGTGGCAGGCCTGAGCGTAGATGCCCAGAGGACAAGAACAGCTTCTACTTCTTCAGCACAGACTCTGTGCATCAACTGTTTTTATTCCTCACACACCTGTGAGGCAGGGATTTGGCCCCTTTTAAGGGTAACAGGCTCGGGGTGACTGAGAAACCTGCCCAAGATCCCAGAACCAGAGAACAGCAGAGCTCAGCTAGGAGCTGGTTTGCCCTGAGCTCCTTTCACGCCACACCGAGCTGCTGCCCACATGGACCCAGGGCCACATCCCCACGTAGGTGGGGTGGCTGCTTGATCCCATCAGCCCCACCCTGGCAGAGCCTCGCTGGGCCACCTGTGCTCCCCGTAGCAGAGGCAGCCCTGGGCTAGTGGGCCACTCTCCCCACACCTCCTTCTGTACCTCCTCCCCAGGCAGTAGCCCTCACCTTCTCCAGCTCGGGTGCCCACCCCAGGCCTGACCATCTGGAATCCCTCTCCCCCTCCTCCCAGCCAGCCAGGCTTCCCTGGTCCCTTATGCCCCCTCATGCCATGCTCTGAGCTCCCTGTGAGCAGGAGGAAGACACCTGCATGACATGTGGGGAAAATGCTGGAAAGAGTCAAGACACCTGGATCCCCTCCTGCACCTGCCACTGTGTGACTTGGCAAGTGGCTGCAACTTTCTGAGCCTTGGTTTCCTCATCAGTAAAATGGGGAGATTGGGTCACCAGGTTGTCCCCACGTTCTTCCAGTGCTCAGGCAATGATGGGAGCTCCCCAACTTCGGGCCAAGGTCTTCCATTGCTAAGAGTCTTCACAAATTTGCGGGAGAGGCTGAAGGGTAGAATTTTGTCTGCTATAGGCTTTTGTTTATAAAATTTCCTTCACTCGTTATTTAGTTCCTGCTATAGCCTGAACTTGGATACAGTACAGACACAAAATTACATATTTTAATATTTAGAGATTAATATGTAAGGTATCCTCTAACAAAACCCAGGGCTTCCTAATGTTTCACAAACTAAAAAGCTTGACAACCACAGCTCTGTGTAAATGGCTGGTTCGAATAAACAAAGGAAGCCAGTAAGAGGGTCAGGTGTGGCTTCTCCTTGGTGGCCTGCCACCGAGGTACCTGAGAGGCCAGCGACTAACTGCAAACATGGACACTGGAGGTGTGGGGGGAACCCCAAACCTCCCATGGCCACTTTCCTAGACCGTCAGGGTTTGTCAGTGTGGCCCACACACCACCTGGTCAGCAGCAGCAGGAGCCCACCTCAGACCCACCAAACATTATCTCTGTGGGTGGAGCCTGGCAATCTGCATTTAAGGAGCTCCCTGGTGGCTTTCAGGCTCCCTAGTGTTTAAGGACCCTCATCTGACACCCTCCCAGTCCCCTCTCTCCTGACTCCCCACGTGATGGCAGGGGAGCTGGGCTCCCGGCCCCGGGGACCCCTCATGACACACACACACTTCCCAGATCTTCAGGCCCCAGCATCTCCACCTCTGCCCACACGACCCAGGGGGACAGAAAGAAGGCAGGCGGCCGCGCGCGTGAAGGTGCCCACTGCCGGTAGCATTTTCAAACATGAAGGGATTCAATGCAGACCTCTTGCTTTTAAGTTTTCAAAACCAAGTTTTCTTTTTTTTAACCTGAAAGTCTTGATGCAGCTGAGCCCGGTGGAAGAGGCCGAGCCCACCGGCCAGCGCTGGCCCCCACGCCCTACCTGGATCACCACGAGGTGAATCTCCAGCTCTGCGATTCTCCGCCCGATGCAGCTGCGAACCCCGTGACCGAAGGGGATGGACCCAAAGTTGTCAACTCTGCCCGGGTTTCCTCTGCGCAGCCAGCGCTCCGGCCGGAATTCCGCGGCCGCAGGGAAGTTCTCCTCCGCGTGGGCCGTGGCGTAGTGGCAGAGGGCCAGCTGGGTCTGCGGAGGCCGCGCAGCAGACAGGAGCAAAGATGGGCTGGCGCGCGACGCAGGAGGGGTTGCCCAGGCCGCTTCAGGGGCACACGCGGGCAGCAGCCCCGCCCTCCCTCACACTTCACACCCGCCCGTCACCCCCAGAGCCTCCCGGGGGGGCCCTGCTGCTTCCCAGGGCCTGCCTGCCCCACGCGACACCTGCTGCGCCTCGCAGCAAAAGATCACACAACTCCTCCCTCCTCCCGAGCCCCACCGTCATGTCATCGCAAAATACACACGGAAGAGAAGGAACCATACTGATCTTCGCTTAGGGACAAAGACTTCCTGAATGTGGAAGCAGTTTCCTTCCAACCACCGCCGCAGCCCAGTCCCACCCCACGGCCACCCAACTCACGCCTTTGGGAATCAGATACCCGCCAATAACCAGGTCTTCCTGGGTGACTCGCCCATTCCCGGGGAGCACTAGGAACAGCCTGGAAAGAGCAACGGGAACAGGAACGGAGTGGCGACTAAGAGTGCTTTGTTAAACATTTAGAAATCTGAATATATTGCCATTTCCACAAAAAATTCTTAAAAAGTAACACATGGCACAGTTTCAACTAAACAAATTTGCAAGGACCTCTGTGGCTCCTTAGACAGCCATGCCAGCCAGTACTCCTAGGAATGTGGAAAAGGCGCCAAGGTCAAAACAGTTTGCAAAACACAAAGAAAAATCTTTAACATGCCATTGTATTCCCAAGGGGCAAAATTCCATTTCTGACATTTAGTGTGACTATGGAACTACTTTATTGAGGAATAGTTCATAGGACTTAGGGTCCCATGAAATACATTTGGAGAAACGATACTTCACCTATTGGATGTCTCAGAGAACCCATCCTAAGACGACTGAGTAAAACTTTAATTGACAAATACCAATAAACCACACAGCCAGCTCCATTTTTTTCTTATTTTGAGATTAAACAGCATGCTATAGATGGAGGATGCAATACAAATTGAAGCATCATTATCAAATCAGGTTTGACAGCATTCTTTTAGTATATACTACAGAAAATAACCTTTGCTCCTCGTCAGGGCATTTCCTCACAGAGGAGGTCCCTGAACTGCAAAAAAAAAAAGGAATTTCATTGGTCCCCAACCCCATCTCCCACTCAAACCATCCCCCACCCAGGACAGCCCAGCTTTTCTGACTGCCACGAAAGCCCTGTCCAGGAGTCAATAAGCCTCACCGTGTGGCGTCCCCAACCCTGACTAAGCCATTCACACAGAACCATGGAGCTTGGTAAACAGGTCTGGAAATTAGCCAGACAGCCCAGAATATTTTCCTGACAAATCAATCTTGTTCCGTGTTATCGTCAGAGAAACAAGGTCAAAGGGTACTGACCCAGGAACATATTGGGAAATACTGGATGAACCAAGTGGCTAAAGCAGGGACAATTTTGAACGACTGCTCCAAAGATCTTTATGAAGAACAATGAACACTTCAACAGCAGAACGGCCTTTCTGCTGCTCTGACAAAAGCAGAGAGGAAACAAGGATAGCCATGGATATCCTCTTCCTAAATAGTGCAGCCACCGAGGGTAGTTGAGGATCTGTCATGATAAAGAATCAGAGACTTAAAAGACACGTCTTGGTGAGCCTTTTACCTCAGGGTTTCCTTAAGGAGAGCTCTGACTAGCGGGACTTTGGGGACGTCTGCTGCTGTTGGAACATGCCTTTCCCCCAAATTCTTGACTATCTCCTGGTACACCGTCTGCTGCACTTCCGGGTGCCTTGCCAGGAGATACACTGCCCAGGACAACGTGAATGACGTCTAATGAGAGAAAGCGGCAGACACAGGCACATGGGTGAGTAACACCACGGAGTTAAACAGCAAGTGACGTCCATATGAAGTCCCCTATTTTTGGGGAGTAACATCAACTCTATGATTCAAGTGCTCTTGTAATGAAGAACCACAGAAAAATTATTTTGGAGCTTCTTTTAACGACTTAAGAGCAACATGCCTCCTCTTCAGTGCAGCCTGAGCGATGCAGGGAACACGCTGGGCGATCCTGGAAGTGCTTCTGGAACTTCATAAAACCTCTTTGCAGGGGTTACCCAGTTTTTGCTAGAAAGGGCCTCAGGCTGCCACTGGCATCCCACAGGCCCAAGATGGCCGGGCTCACCCACTCTGGCTGCCCCGATCTAGAGATATTGGGCTTGTGCAAAGGATCATTAGGTAGCCATCCTGCCCATGTGTTTATCAAGTAAAGTGAACACAGAGGTTGAATAGCTCCTTTGTGCAAAGCAGTGCCATTTGTTAAACGCCACTTCTCAGACTGAAGAACCACATTTCCAGTTATTGAGAATAATTCTATTTTATTGTCCTAGGTCCCAAGATTTTCACTAAAATCGATGCTATCATCTATGGGACTATATTTCACTGTCTTGTAAACAAGGAAATTCCATAGTGTAAATGCCCCCTTCTTTCATCAAAGAAACCTAACTTAAGTAGGCCACATTGATATTTCCTTATAATAGATATTACATGTTTATAGAGGGCAGGCTCTCCTGTAATATACAATATATAACATAAAGTACAAGCTCTTCCTTATAAATGATAAGGAGGTCATTTAGATGCTTCCTATTAAGAGAAGAGAAAAATTTATACTAAAATCACATTTCTATGGAAAAACAATGGAATACTACTAAGTGATTAAAAAAAATCAGTTACTGTTATATGCTACCACATGGAAGACTCTCAGTCATTCTGCTGAGTGAAGGAAGCTAGATGCAAACGAATACACATACTGTATAATTCCACTTACATAAATATTTACAAAAATGTGGTGGTGGTTTCATAAATGACTGCATCTGTCAACAATCTGTATCGAATTGTGCAGTTTAAATTGATGCAGTTGATTGTGCATAATTACACTGCAATAAAGTTGATTTTTAAAAATCAGTATGAAGTTGTAAGAATTTGTCTCCTGGCTTCCATCCCAGAATGCTAAAAGGGGACAGGTCCCTTCTGAACTCCACCTCACTGTGATGCTCTTAGTTACCACCAGGAGGCAGCAGGTACAAGTGTGTCCAAATCAGCTCAGCCACAAGGTCACAAGGCTCCTTCACCATTCAGGTGGTGACAATGTACCCAAATCCACACCATCCATCACATTTCCATAGTGAATTAGAATTTTCATTGTATCATTCAGCTTATAGTTAATTCATGGTTTTTGTTTTATTGTTGTAGAAGATCTATAAGAATAAGGAGTTTATACTTTTTTTGCTTTTACATGTTTAAGTGACATTGTAATAAAAATAATATGTCAACACTGAGGGGTTTTGTCCCTTTAAAATGGAGGTCCGTGCCTTATTCGAGGTTGGGAAGCACTGGCGTAAAGGAAGAGCTCCAAGGTGAGGAGCTGGTTGTTTGGTTTTCCCACCTTTGAATGAAGGCAATGACCTGTGCCTCGGCTGAGAGACCAGAGGGCGTGTACGAAGTGCTCCGGGAACAGCGAGCACCACGCGGCCTTAGTTCTTACCTCCCAACCAGACCATCAGCAGCACCTCATCCAGCCCTGCGCTTCCCCAGCTTCCTGCCAGAAATTTCATCCGACTGACTTGTCTTCCACCAATTACTGAAAGCCAAGGACCTGCTTTTCTGTGTTTCACCACTTCCTTTTAGCAAATTTAAAAACTGCTCTGTACCTGCGCCCCACACGTATGTCATTTTTCATACCCGAACACATGTATCATATTACGCATGTTTCTGCAAGGAACTGGCTCTTGATCCCCCCTGGAGCATGCAACCCCCAAGCCAGCCAAGGAACCCAGGTTAACACCTAAGGCGTACCGTCCACACTGCTCCATGTCATGCAGTCACCTGCAGACACGCACATGCACATAGGCAGGGACAGGGAGGTGCTGCTGTGTCTTCCTAGTGGGAACACAGCACACACACTTACCTGCCTCTCCCCCTCACTTAGTAGTGTGTGGGATTCCCTCCCGGTCGATACGCAGCGCTCTGTTTCATTCTGGTACTGAACCCTCTTTGGTCACAGGCTCTCACTCATCTGCCACACTGATGGAGACTCTTCACCAGAATTTTGTTTAAAATTGATATATACACACAACACACATACATATTCGTAAGTCAAAATGTTTAAGTTTACTGTCGTTATACTCTCTTTAGCAGGTTTTTGGTTTTAAAGTTATGCTGGCTATATAAAATGAATTGAGGAGGAGTTAAATATATTGCCGGCTTTATAAAATGAATTCCATGGCCTGGAATATTTTAAATGATAAATAATAAGGTTTTTAATGTCTATGCCCTCTTCATACCTGACATTATGAAACAATGGACAAAATGTTTGCAAATCAGGAATGATTTTGAACTTCAAAACTTGAGTGAGGTGCAGTGGTATGCACCTGTAATCCCAGCTACTCAGGGAATTGTGGAATAATGCAATTGTGGTTATACTTTTCACAGAAATCATTGTGCACCTTAATTATACATTTTACATACAGTCATGCACTGCTTAACGATGTTTCTGTCAAGGATGGACTGCACATACAGCAGTGGTCCAATAAGATTATAAACCATATTTTTACTGTAGCTTTTCTATGTTTAGATACATAAACACTTACTACTGTGTCACAATTGCCTACAGTATTCAGTACAGGAACATGCTGTACAAGTGTGTAGCCTGGGCACAATAGGCCACACCACATAGCCTAGGTGTGTAGTAGGCTGCCCCATCTAGGTTTGTGTAAGTGCACTCTGTGATGTTCACACGACAACGAGATCGCCTAACGATGCCTTTCTCAGAACATATCCCCATCGTTAAGCAACATGTGACTGGATATGTAGAGTTTTCTCCTGGAGACCTTCTGCAGTGAAGCAGGCCTAGTACAAACACGTACAGTGTGCTTAAAGTATCTGCCTTAAAAGGAGACAACTTCCATTAGATTATGAGCTTTGTTTGTTGAGAAACAAGGTCCCCATGGACTCACCGTGTCAACACCGGCCAACAGCATCTCGGTCACGTTGGCATAGATCTCCTCCAGGGTCAGCGCCTGGCTAAGGAAGAGGTACGTGAGAAGTTCCCCTCTCACCCTCTGGCCTCGGTCCATTTGGTTCTGTATGTCCCTCAACTTGTTGTCAACACGAATCTGGCCTGTTTGAAAACAATATTTCTTTTCAAAAAGTTGGGCTGAGAATAATTTTTTTAGTCTCTATTCCCTTTGTCCTCCCAGTAACTTAACTAAGCCAGTGGCAGGTGACAGGGGCTAAGGGAAGCCAAATTTATCTATTGTCAACTTTGGAACTTCATTCATACAGTTGCTTGTGTAAATGAATGAAAAGTTAAAAGACAAGCTAAACATTTCTTCCTTTTTGAAAATAATCTATAAAGTATTTGCAAATGTCTGCTTTACTACTCCAATAGCCAAAAATGTTGTTTACATAATATGAAGTAAAAAGAATGCAGATTCCTTTATTTTTTTCCACTGTTCTTCAGAAGAGAAAATGAATGGAGAGGAAAAGGCTGTGCATTATTATCTGACATGTTACCATAAAAAGACACAAGCACATTATGTACATCAGGACTTGCATATTCAAATGAATGTTGACCTTGAAAAGACACTATGGGACACTTCTTTCAAGGTCAGCATTGTTCTAGAACAGTGTTACAAGCATTTTGGAAACCATTTCTTTTTTCCTTTTTGGAAATACTTTCATAGTAAAATTTTTAGTCACATAAGAAAATTAATCTTCTTACTTTGTAGTCTCATCTTCGGTTTGAACAAAAATTGTAGGGTCCAAATGAATGTGCATGGGCTTGAAACTCTATCTACATTTTAAGCATTGACAGATTTATTGTACTAACGGCATTATCTCCCATGGACATTCACTTCTGTGTGTCACAGCTAGCATATCTGTTAAAATAAAAAATTCTTAAATGAAAAATCGATCACATTCCTAGTAGACACAACCCACGTGCTTTTTGCTTCTTTGAAAAACAAATCTGAAGTTATGAGTCCAAATAACAACTTGCAACAATGTCTGGGTATCCTCTGCCGTAGTCTGAATGAGTGTTAGACACACAACACACAGTAAGTAAGGTCAGGTCAACCTGCTCGTACAAAAGGTGCCCCTAAATTCTTCTCTTACTGAATTTGAAGAGTCCATCCCAGGACCTGCAGAACTCTTGCCAGGGTTTTGGGATGAAGGGGCGAAGCCATCTGGGGATGGCGCCTGTGTACATGGAGGTCTTGAACATGCTGAACATGAGCTCCAGGGCCTCAATGTATTCCACGGTGGACTGGGGCACGTTGTTTTCCAGGCAGCCCAAACGACTCTCGTAAAGGATAGTGGCCACTCCTAGGTGGGAAAGAGAATTTAAAAACCCTCTTCTTCTAGATTATTTACCATATCAACATGCACTATCTGGCCATAAAAGTAACTTTCTTTTATTATTATTATCATTTTTTAATTGAGATGGTGTCTCACTATGTTGCTCAGGCTGGACTCGAACTCCTGGGCTCAAGCGATCCTCGTGCCTCAGCCTCCCAAGTAGCTGGGACTACAGGCACATGCCACTTCACCCGGCTAAAAGTAACTTTCAAAAGCAGTCTAGGCCGGGCATGGTGGCTCACGCCTGTAATCCTAGCACTCTGGGAGGTTGAGGCAGGAGGATCGCTTGAGCTCCAGAGTTTGAGATCAGCCTGAGCAAGAGCGAGACCCCATCTCTGCTAAAAATAGAAAGAATTAGTCAGGCATGGTGGTACACGCCTGTAGTCCCAGCTACTCAGGAGGCTGAGGCAGGAGGATCACTTAAACCCAGAAGTTTGAGGTTGCTGTGAGCTAGACTGATGCCACAGCACTCTAGTCCGGGCAACAGAATGAGACTCTGTCTCAAAAAAAAAAAAGCAGTCTAGGTGCCTTTCATGAGTGAGGCATCACCACTCTGAGGTTTCCTCTGTGTTCTGAGCTACAGGGAGCCAGGCATTTGGGGTCGATGGGTGGCAAGACCTGACTAGTGCTAGGTAATGTGCACTGTGCAGGCAGGTTAACATTCACCACTTCATCTAAGTAGACGGGCTTCTTCCACAGCCCTGTGAGACACACATTAAGAAACCCACTCTTGGCCAGGCATGGTGGCTCACACCTGTAATCCCAGCATTTTGAGAGGCCAAGGCAGGAGGATTGCTTGAGCCCAGAAGTTCGAAACCAGCCCGGGCAACACAGCGAGACCCTGTCTCTACAAAAAATAGAAAAATTAGGGGGACATGGTGGCATGAGCCTATAGTCCTAGTTACTCAGGACATCCGGACATCCTGAGGCAGGAGGATCGCTTCAGGCCAGAGGTTTATGATCGCACCCCTGCACTCCAGCCTAGGCAACAGAGTGAAACCCCATCTCAAAAAAAAGTAAAGAAACCCACTCTCAGGAGATGAGAAGACTCCGGGAGTTTATGTAGCTTGGCCAAGGTTGCGCAGGAGGAGGCAGGAAGAGGTTGGGACAGGATTGAAATCAGGTCTGAAACGACAACGAGCCTTGGGGAAGGCAAGACCTTGGACCTGCCGCTGCTCTGCCCCCACACCCTCCTCACAGGAAGGAGGAAGCAAAACCCCAACAGGGCCCCTTCTTGCCCTGGCCACTGGGATCACCTTTCAGCCACTTGCCAACCTGCGGGAACTGAAAAGTGGTTCCTTCCAGACAAAAAGGGGGAGCCCAGGCCCATAGAGCTACAGAGGAAACGGCCTCAGTGAATCAGTGGAGGCAGCACTGTCCACTGTGTTTACAACCCACTTCTCTGACAATTTCTTTAGTAGTTTTAGAGAACATGAATATTAGAACTCTGAAATGTTAACCTGATTTAAATTTGAAAGTAAACTCATTTTTAAAAAAAGATGAGAAAGCTTTTAGAGGGTCCTCCAAGATATATTTTTAAGTAAAGAAAAAAGCAAGGTATCAGGACAATATGATTGGTGTGCTGCTGTTTATTTTTTAAAAATAGAAAGAATATTCATATGCATATTTCCTTGCATATACATAAAACATTTCCTTGCACATGCATTACAAAAAAACCTCTTGACAGATACATGAGAAACTGGTGACCTTAGCTGCACTCAGAAAAGAGGGAGAATTTTTGCTGAATACATTTTGGTTTCAATATTTGAACCATGAGAATGTACTACCCATCCAACATGAATTTAAAAGCTAGGACGACTTTGTAGTAGATGCCCTCTAACCTTTGTTCCTTTTTAAAAATTATGCTAGGCCAGGCGCGGTGGCTCACACCTGTAATCCTAGCAGTCTGGGAGGCTAAGGCAGGAGGATTGCTTGAGGTCAGGAGTTTGAGTTTGAGCCTGAGCAAGAGCAAGACCCCATCTCTACTAAAAATAGAAAAATTAGGCGTAGTAGCGCATGCCTGTAGTCCCAGTTGCTCAGGAGACTGAGGCAGGAGGATCGCTTGAGCTCAGGAGTTTGAGGTTCCAGTGAGCTATGATGACGCCACTGCACTCTAACCTGGGTGACAGAGTGAGACGCTATCTCAAAAAAAAAAAAATTATGCTAAAACAACATATATAGTAATTGGGAACATGGATGCTTGAGTTAAAAAGACCTGGATTTGAAACTAACTTTCTAAAACAGGGTGGGGGTGGAGGCTTGAGCAAGTTCTTTTTTAAGTCCCAGGTACCCACTGGT
This sequence comes from Daubentonia madagascariensis, assembly GCA_023783475.1. NCBI lineage: Eukaryota > Metazoa > Chordata > Mammalia > Primates > Daubentoniidae > Daubentonia > Daubentonia madagascariensis. Next base: position 1,238,387 of record JAKFHU010001747.1, on the reverse strand, counting down.
AAAGCAGTGGTGGCACGCCTGGCTCACACTAGCACCACAGGGGTTACATGCATGTTATGTCCCAGGCTAGCACAGTGCTTGGACCCAGGCAACTGCTCAACAATGACAACTGCTGGGTCCCAGCAAGCGTCCATTCTTCCATCTTTCACACTGCCTGACTCCACCCACCTTCCATTGAATATCTGAAGAAAAGGTCATTGACATTGGTCACGGTTTCTCCATCTTCTGCCTGGCTCCTGAGGATGTAGATTCTTTTAATTAAATCAGCAATAACTTGGTTGACTTCTCCAGAAAAAATGGCCACATCTTTTGGCTTCAGAATTCTTTGTCTCAATACACTTCTCATCTTGAGCCAGTGTTCACCCTCCCTAGAAGAATAAAGGGAATTTCAAATCATCTTACTTACTCTGACATTCTGGGAAAGAATTCAAGGAGCCTCCGAGAAAATTTTATGAGGAATTAACAAGATCTGTCAATCACAGTGGGATGAAGACAGGAAAGACTCTTTGCTGGGGAGAGAAGAGGATCCACAGCCCCGGAGCCTGGCGGAGCTTATGCTATTGACCTTGAAACAAACTGCAAGGGAAAAATTCACTCCTGGGAATCATCTTTAGTAAAAGCAATATGATTTCCTTTCAAAAACCTTGAAATAATATTACAATAAAGACATGAGACTGCTGATTAGCAAAAGAGAAAAAAGTTTATATGTATATGTATGTACACATACACATATAAAAATGAATTAAGTGTTGATACTAAAAAGGAAAGAGAGTGGCCGCAGCTTGTTGGTGTTGTGTCGGGGCCTTGGGGCTCCTGGCTGCACCTTGAGGACTCCCCGGTTACCAGGCCTGCAGTGACCCTCCCGGTGAAGGCACGATGCCGCCCGAGCCCCGGGGCAGGTCTGAGGCTGCTCTGAGCCTCAGTTGCCCTCAAGAGCCGTAGCCACTCACCCACTCACCCTGTGTTGCTCCCCTCGCCTCCAGATCTGCTCTGGGGGGCCATGCTAAGCCAGCCAGTGCCCTGGGTCCGGGCATCCCCTTCCCTTTACCCTCCCGTGCTACAGTCACCAGTACTGCCCTGCTATGTCTCAGCTGCAGAGGGTGCCGGGCACCAGCACAGGCTCCAGGGCCCGAGGCTGCCAGAGCAGGCAGCAGAGTTTCTGCCTCAGGCTTCAGTCACTGCCCTCTAGGCCTGGACATCCAGGAGGAGCTGTTTAATTATTTCCCTCAGGACAGAAATTGAGGGACCCTGGTAACTTCCGATCATCACTCTTATTTACCTTGTTTGGGAAACTGGTGGTTGTATGTCTCCCCAATTCATGTATAAGGACATATATATCAAAAGAGCCACAAATAGAACCTCTAGCCCACAGGGATTTGGACCAGGAGATTGCAGACACTCCGGGTTCTCCTCCTTGCCTGGCATCATGCCAATGATCACGTGGAAGGCACAGAGGTGTCAGTGAAATTTGCCCAAAATTAATAATCACAGTCTGCTATGAGACAGGAAAATCATTACATGACGATCAAAGCTGAAGGTTCTTGGGCCCTCTTCAAGGGGATTTTCCTTCGGGTCTCCTGAAATAGCTGACCACCCTCCTTCCCCTGTCCACAGACAAGGGCTCTGGGAGCTTCAGCTCCTTTGGTTGTCACTGAATGGACACCTGAAGCCACACAGGATTGCTTGAGAAGAGCTCCTGCCCATCCCTGGGCCAGTGTGACCCCCACTTCCTACGGCACACCTCGTCCCAGAGGAGGAGGGAGAGAGCCCCAGCAGGCCCCTTGGCACCTGTGTGTGGAGATCACACAAAGAGGCCATCTGACACCATTCCACTAGGGTTTCAGTGCTTTTTTAAAAGCCAGTTTTTAGGAACCCACATTGGGGGAGCTCCCTGAGCTCCCCCTCCAGCCCATGGTTTGTCCTGGCCCCACATACTCACGCCAAGATGAGCCCGGTGGCTCTCCCCCGTAAGTCTCGGTACTCCCGCCAGGACTCCATGTTGGCTCTCTGGGGTGCAGCCCCCTCCACCCGGAGCACCTGAGCCACCATGTCGCGGTCTGCAATAGATACTACAAACTGAGGACCAAAGTGAGACTTGAAGATTTTTCCATATTCCCGTGTGTGCTTCTGCTGCAATACCATGGAGAAATCAAAAAAGGAAAAAATACACAGATATGATATACCTTTAACATAAACATTCTTGTGTGTTAGAGGAACAGAAAATTGGGGTGGAGGGAAGCTCTATATTACACAGAATTACTCTGAATTAAAGTAGTAAATTTAAATATTCCTGAGATAAACAGACTTTCACATAATCATATTCATAGAAGTCTTCTTATTATTTAGTGATATGTTTTTACAACTACCTTAAGTGTGTGGAGCAACAAGAGAGACATATCATTATGGATAGAGATGAGCCAAGAGACAAACATCCTGAGTCAAACAGGCTGCCATCTGCCAGCCCCTTATTCACAAGCCCAACAGCTCTACGTAAGCAGCACCCAGCCTGCTGTGCAGACAGCCCTCTGTGGGCAATCTGTAATGAGCCTCTAAAAATGGTCCCTGCAAGAAAATGAAGAAAAAGGGAGAAGTAAAGCTATCTTTATTTGCAGATGACATAATCTTACCTACAGAAAATCCCAAGGAATCCACTAAAAAACTATTATAACTAATAAACAAGTTCAGCAAGCTTGTAAGATACAAAATCAATTACAAAAATCGGTTGTATTTCTATACACTAGCAGTGAATAATCCAAATTGAAAGTAAGAAAGCAATTCCATTTACAATAGCATCAAAAAGAATAAAATACTTAGGAATAAATTCAACAAAAGAAGTCAAAACTTATACTCTGAAAACTACAAAACATTGTTGAAAGTAAAGAAGTCCTAAATAAATGGCAAGACATCCCATGTTCATGGATTGAAGACTTAATATTGTTGAGATAGAAATACTCCCCAAAGTGATCTATAGATTCAGCACAATCCCTGTCAGAATTCCAGCTGGCTTCTTTGTAGAAATCAATAAGATGATCCTAAAATTCATATGAAAGGACCCAGAATAGCCTAAACAATCTTGAAAAAGGACAAAGTTGGAGGACTCACATTTTCCTATTCCAAAACTTACTACAAAGCTATAGTAATCAAGACAGGGCATTATTAGCATAATCACTGGACTAGAATTGAGAGTCCAGAAGCAAATCCAAACATCTGTGGTGAATTGATTTTCAGCAATAGTGCCAAGACCATTCAGTGGGGAAAGAGCAGTCTCTTAAACAAACGGTGCTGGGACAACTGGATAGCCACAACCAAAGAGTGAATTTGTACCTTTTTCTCACCCCATATACAAAAATTATCTCAAAATCGATCAAATACCTAAATATAAGAGCCAAAACTATAAAACTCTTAGAAGAAAACATAGGGGTAAATCTTCATGACCTTGGGTTTGGCACAATGTCTTAAGATATGACACCAAAAGCAAAGTAACAAAAGAAAAAATAGACAGTTGGACTGCAAAATTTAAAACTTTTGTGCTTCAAAGGATAGTATGAAGAAAGTGCAGACAACCCCTAGAATGGAGAAAATATTGCAAGGCACATATCTGATAAGTGACTTGTACCTAGAATAAATACATAAAAAGCTCTTACAACTCAATGGTAACAAAACAAATAACTCAATCAAAAACTGGGCACTGGATTTAAATGGATATTTCAAAGAAGATATACAAATATCTAATAAGCACATGAAAAGATGCTCAACATCATTAGTCATCAGGGAAATGCAAATCAAACACATGAGATAGCAATTCACACCCACTAGGATGGCCATAACCAAAAGGAAAGGTAATAACAAGTGTTGACAAGGATGTAGAGAAATTGGAACTCTCTTACACTGCTGGTGGGAATGTAAAATGGTGCAGACACACTGGAAAACAATCTGACAGTTTCTCAAAAGGTTAGATATAGAGTTACTATTTGACCTAGCAGTTCTACTCCTAGATATATATCCAAGAGAACTGAAAATACATGTCTACACAAAAACTTACACACAAATGTTCCTAGCAGCATTGTTCAAATAGGCAGAAGGTGGAAACAATCCAAATGTCTATCAACTGATGAATGGATAAGCAAAATGTGGTATATCCATGCACTGGAATATCATTTCTCCATAATAAGGAATGACATACTGACACACGCTACAACACGGGTGAGCCTTGACAATATTTATGCTAAGTGAAAGAAACCAGTAACAAAAGACCACATGCTACATTTATATGACATGTCCAGAATAAGCCAATCTACAGAGACAGAAAGTAGCTTTAGTGGCTGCCTGAGGCTGGGGGAATAGAAGAGTTGAGGGTGATAGCTAAAGGATACAGGTTTCTTTTTGAGATCATGAAAGTGTTCTAAAGTTGATTGTGGTGATGGTTGTATACTTCAAATGGGTGAATTGTATGGTATGTGAATTATATCTCAATAAAGCTGTTAGAAGGAAGGAAGAAAGGAAAGAAGGAAGGAAGATATCACAATAAATGTAAATGGACTAAACTATCTAGTTAAAACACAAAAAGGGGGCCTCCAACATGGCTCAGCATGACACAGCCAGGTCTGGGCTAGAAAAAATGACTAAGGCTCTTTTTGGCATCTGCCCACCTTTCTAATCACTCCAACTCTCAACCTTAGAAACAGTAGGCCAGAGGGACTAGTGTCTCTCTACTCTTCTGCCTACAGGTAGAAACTGCTCACTCCTGGAGACCTGGGTGAGTTCCACCTGCCCTGAGATGAAGACACTCAGACTCAACTGGAGTGAGTCAGTCTCCAAGGCGTCACTTCTGTCTAGCAAATAAGCAAGCCCCAAAAGAGTCAGGAACTATGGGGAAATGGGCTACTCCTCAGGCAAAGTCAGCTACCGAATGGGTGCAATCAGCACAAGGGTGCTGGCAGTAGAAATAATACAGATAGTTTACAGCACTTTTTGGTGGTGGACGTGGAGCAATACAGTCAGCCATAGTACTGAGAGTCCACTTGGACATCAAAAGCACAGACACTGGAGTTTGAACCTTGGCTCACAGTTTACCAGCTGGGTGACCTTGGGAAGTTAGGTCCCACTGTGTCTCAGTTTCCTCATCTGCAAAATGGAGAAATAATAGGACTTACCTCACATGTAGGATGTGGAACTATGCCTGGCACATGAAAAGAATTCTAGAAATGTTCATCATTCTTATTTATTTATTATTATAGTTTCATAACCCTAATCTCATTTGACCTCACAATAACCCATGAGATAGATGGGGATTGCTAGTCTCCTTCACAGACATGGAAACTGAGGTCCAGAGAGACCAACTGACTAGCCCAAGGCTCCACAGGTAGATAGCATGGGAGGGCAGGATCCCACTGCTCTGCCAGCCTGAAACAGTGGCTGGCCACCCAGATTATGATGTCTACCCTGCCACTAACTAGCTGCATGAGCTGGGGCAAGTCACTTAGCTAACACGTTGGACCTTTTCCTTCTGAAAAATGAGAAGTGAACTGTATACGAGGTCTGTCCAGAAAGTGTCCAGCCATGTAATATGAAAAATTTATTGACATTATGAGACATTTATTGAAGAAGATACAAGATACAAGAAACGTACATAGGACAATGATGCCTCAGTCCCCTTCAAAGCAGGCACCTTGGGACCTCACACAGTTCTCCTGGCGTCTCTTAAGCTAACCCGTACACGTTCAACATTCTCAGGTGTGTTCTGCTTGTTACAGGCCTTCCAGAATGTGGATCACTTTCAACAGATTCTCGACCATCTTTGAAGCATTTGTGCCACACTTTTATTTGTGTTGCACTCATTGCATCATCCCTGAAAGCCTTCTGAATCATCCCAATACTTTCCGTGGAGGATTGTTCAAGCATAACACAAAATTTGATGCAAATTCGTTGCTCTAGTTGCTCAGTCACTTTGAATGCGACAGCCACACAGTACACATGCTCACTCAACAGTGTCTAGCGCCCCACTGACTAGTACAGTGACGTCATTATTGTTAACGCATGTGCATCCCTGTCCACCCTCCTTGGCTGCCAGGTTACATCGATGTCTTGCAAGATGTCTTGTGAACCGTTCTTGTTAATTAACAATGGCTGGATACTTTCTGGACAAACCTCCTAGGTGAAAGCTAAGACCATTGTTGAGCTAACATTCTGTGATGGCAAGATGAGTACAAGTGGACAGAATGTGATGGGTAAAAGAATAACACTTCCCTTCAGGGAGCCTTACAGCAACCTGGACAGCAGGGACCATATCCAGTCTAGGGCACCTGAGTACACCTGAATTCTGGGTAACCTCAAGACCACCAAGTACCCCCTAAGTGTCCTCAGAGGGGCTGCAGGAAGATGAGAGTTCCCACAAATGCCATATGAGGATTGGGGTAGTGCCATCTGGAGAGTAAAGGAACAAGTGAACCCAGAAAGAGGGCAAAGCTGGGAACGCTGGAGTCCCAGCATTGTGAGAAGGCACCGGGTGAGTCAGCTGCGTGACTGTGTGCTCTGGCACGTCTGCCGCCAGGGCCATGGGCATCGTGAAGGAAGTAGTCTGAGCTGTGGGCAGGAGAGGCTGGGCACACAGTGATTGCTGGAGGCAGGGCGGATGATCGGAAATACCAGTCTGAACTGAGACATGTCCTCACTGCATACAGGTTTTAACAGAGGCCAGTTTCTCAAAGAAACCTGGGCTCTGGGCTTACAGTGTGAGGGTGAAAGCAGATGGACATAGAGGTGGATAAAAGAAAAATTAAATTAAATTTTAGAAATCAAGCTGTATTGCACTCATCAACAAGCAATTAACAAAATACCTTATACCATATTTGAAAATTAGCATCCTGATACCTTATGTTCAGACTCTACAAAGAACAGAGAGAAAATCATGTTTGACGCCTGGAAACGTGTCCGAGGAAAAACTGTGTAGGGTTGGTGCGAGGGACAAAGAGGGGCGGTTGGGATTTCAGTGGAATTAACATTGCTCCTTATGCCCTACTGTGTTTTTCCATCAGCGAGGTTTGTGCCCCTCGGAACTGAGTCAGGGAGGAGGCCCTGGCACCACGTTCACCGCAGGGCTGCCCACGGGAGCGGATGGCTGACGCCCAGGCGGGGGCTGGAAGAGGAGGTCACCGAGAAGTGCCCTGAAGGACAGGTAAACTCCGGACAGAGACGCGGCTGGGCGCGAGAGGAGGCCGTTCTCGGGGGAGGCCGACAGGCCCCGATCTAGGGAGCGACAGTGCGCGCGGGCGGCCGAGCGAGAGAAGCCACGGGTGCGGGCCACGCAGCGGAGGACAAGGCTCGAGGGGGGCCTAGGAAGGGCAAGACGCAGGGTCGATGTGAGGCACGTGCAGACGTAGCCGGTCCCAACACCCCGACCAGGCTGTTGGAACGACCGGGCTCTTACGAAGTCCCTGCCTCCGGTCCTGGCCCGGAACCCCTCCTGCGTCCACGCCACCGCTTAGAGGTTACGGAACCCCGAGCCTCCGAACCACCGTTTTTCCATTAAAAATACAAACAAAAAGGACTAGAAACGAGTGCAGCACGATCTGGGCCACGGAAGGACACACAGCGCTCCACAAAGCCTGGCGCTCTCGCCCCAGCTCCGCAGGTGCCGCCCGCGCCGCCACCCCCGGGGGCCTGGCGGCGCCCACACTGCGCGGGGAGTCTCCTCCCCGGGGACCTCTGCCCGGGTCCCCTCCCCGGCGTCCCATCCCTGGCCTTCCTCCCCGGCGTCCCCAGCCCGACGCCCCTCCCCGGGTCCCCTAACCGGGCAATCCCTGCCTGGGTTCCCTCCCCGGGACCCTCTCCCTGAAGACCCCTCTCCACGGCGCACTCCCTGGGGATCCCTCCCCGACGACACCGCCCCGGACACCCATTCCTGGCGCCTGTTCCCCGGCGTTCTTTTCCTGGACCCCCGTCCTCAGCTCCCGCTGCCCCCCCCCCCGGCCCCCCGGGGCCTCCTCCCCAAAGACCCCTCCCCAACAGCCCCTGCCCAGCGCCCCTTTCCCGCCTCCTCCTCCCGGGGTCGCCTTCCCGGCGTCTCCTCCCCAGCTCCCCTTTCCCGGAGACCCCACTCCTGCTCCCCTAACTGGGCATCCCTATCTGGGTCACCTCCCCGTGGTCTCCTCCCCGGTGCCCCCTCCCCGGCGCCCCTTCCCTGGCTCCCCCTGCCCCAGACCACTCGCCGGCGCCCTCCCGCCCAAGCCCCCGTCCCCTGGGCAGCAGCCCCCGGCGGGTCGCCCTCCCGGCCCGGCGCGCGCGGCTACCTGGAGCTCGTGGACACGGCTGAAGCCGTCCCTGCAGAAGAACTCCACCAGGTTGGCGAGGCTCCGGGGCCCGTCTGCGCCGCCCCCGGCCGGCGACGCCCCCGGCCGCCCGGCCCCTTTGTCCTCGGCCCGCGCCCCCGCCGGGAGCCGCCGCCGGGCCCCGCCGCCCAGAAGCCCGCCCGGCTCGGGCGCCGGCCGCAGACGCGCTCTCAGCACCCGCGCCAGCAGAGCCATTGCGCGCTTTGGATTGGTTTGTTGCAGGAATTTTTTTGTTTCGGGGGCTGTGGTAGTTGCTCCTTCCTCCCGGTTGACTTGCTTGAGCCGCGCTTCTTCGAACTCTCGCCGCCCGGGCGTCAGTTTACGCAGACCATTATTAAACGCTCCCTCCCCTAGGGCTGGAAAAAAAAGTCTGTAATTAGACTGCAAGAAAATGAGGCTATAATTATTTTTTCTTCACATCGGATTAATTCATCATTTAAGTGTTCTTTGAAACCACAGTTTTAAGGTCAACCCCACCTCCAACCATGGCCAAAAAAAGAGAAAAGTCTACTGGAATTTTAAAAATTATTTCCTTCCTTCAAAATTACTATTGAAGGTATGCTAGAGAAATCTTATTGGTCTTTTCTGTATTTTAGAAACAGTTCTTTATGACTACAAGTTATACTATTGTAATTCAACATTCAAAAAGGAGAATAAAAATGTTAGATGCCTTTGTGTGTAGTTCACAATATTGTAAAATGGCCACATTATTATTTTGCCACAAGTTTGCATAATGACAATAGGATCATCTATGTTGGCTTTTCCTGGGGCTCATCACTTTTATTCTGGCACATCAGTGGAAGTATGTGAGGGGTGAGTGATTTTGCTTTGAGCATGTGGCATGCCCAATGTCTCTGACATGCCCTGGTCCTGTTGCACAATGCTTAAGGAAGTGAACCCACCTCCATGCAGAGGGAGGAGTGATAAGTTTGCCAGCACAGGTTCTGAACACAGTGTCTAGCTGCAATGAGGAAGTGGCCAGAAAAGGGAGGGATTTGGCATGGGAAAGGCAAGAAGCGTGTCCTGTGGTTTCAAGGAAGGGAACCCACATTTTAAGTTAGCAGTTTAACAACTTAAACTCCCCAAACCAAGCACATTATTTAAAGACTTCATACAGTTGGTACTCGTGCATCATTAAAAAATTTTTAAAGTCCACAAACACAAAAGTATTGTTACTAAACATATATATAAAAGTTTTAAAGATGGGGTCTTGCTATGTTGCCCAGACTGGATTTGAACTCCTGGGCCCAAGCAATCCTCTCACCTTAGCCTCCTGAGAGCTGGGACTATGGGCGCATGCCAAGCCCAGCTAAAAATATTTTGTTTGCTTTTATTATTATTTTTTTTTAGAGACAAGGTCTTGCTCTGTCACCCAGGCTGGAGCACAATGGCACGATCATAGCTCACCGTTACCTCGAACTCCTGGGCATAAGCAATTCTCCTGCTCAGCCTCCTGAGTAGCTAGGATTATAGGCTGTATCACCACGCCTGGCTAATTTTTTTTATTAGTGTTTTATTTTTCATTGGTAGTTTATACCTTTACAACTCTGTTAAATCTACATTGCATTTGATTAGTAAGTACTCAGCAACTCTTATTTATAAGGCACTATCGCTGCAAAGGATTCAAAGAGTGAGACATTGAGCCTGCCTTTAAGGAGCTTATAACCTCTTTGAAGAATAAAACAGGTGCACAAATACAAACCAGATTACTCTGTCACAAAAGTGGTACCAAATATGATTGGAATTTGTGGGAAGGAGAGATCCCATCTAGTTACAGGGTCAGAGGAGCCAGGAGGTGGCTTTCAGGCAGGGCCTGAAGACAAGGCGCCACTCAGCAAGCAGGAGCGGGTGGCAGTGCGGCTGCAAGGCGAGGATGAGGAAGAAGGCTGATGACCTTGTTCTTGGAGAGCCTTTTTAAAGTTTTGTGGAAGGTTACTGGTCCCACTGGTGCTGAAGAACAAAGACATCATTAAAGGCCCACGTATGTAAAAGTCAGTTCAGCCCATTACAGGAAACTGGTAAACACAGATATATAATGATTTCAAATGCAGCTAGTTCTCTATTAAGGCCAATTAAGAAGAAGATTGCAGTAAAGAAAGGAAGGAAGAAGGGGAAAGAAATACAGAGAAATTCAACGAGGAAGAAAGATTTAAACATGTGGAAACAAGGTTCCATGGAACTCCCTTGCTCTCTTGTGTCTTGGGATATCATCTCTGGTGATTTCTAAAGCAAGTTTTCATAATTATGACATAAATAAAGATATCAGTTCTTGATATTTGTCTCAAGCTCTAATGACATTAAGCAGAAGACTATGACCAGCCTGGGATCCTGCAATAGAACAGCATACTGTTTTCTTATTACTGTTGTGTAGCTAATTAGTATTAGTGGAAAACATATGTAAACCCAGAAATAGAATAAATCATTCTGATTGGAAGAATTTATTTTACTCTAACCAAAAAAAATTTATATATATGGCTAGGTACTTTACGGACAGCCCTTGTATACACAAGTAACTGTTACTTTGGTCTCTGTCCATTTTTTTTGTAAGAAATATTGCCTTTATAATTTAAAAAATTATTTAAAATCAAAGTAAATGATTCTCATAGTTGTCAATGGGGGAAGTCAATGGCTAGGAAGCAAAGAATAGAATATTATAAGAAGTCTATTTTTTTATAAGAAGACTTTAAACATAAGCAAAAAATAACAGAAAAAAAATTTTTCATAAATTGAAAAATACTGTCCATTTGTTTGTTCCTTTCTCCTCCCATGAGCAAGAGAAACAGAGGTGAGCTCCTGACAGGAGGGCACCATTTGTCCCATCTGACCTTAAACCAGGAGATTCTGTATAGATGTTTTTCCTCAAGAAAACCAGCGTGTTGCGGCATGTAGGGAAACAATGAGCTGCCCTTCCCCAACAAAAACAAAAAAAAAGGAAATAAAGTTGCCCTCTAAAAGTTAAATGAATAAACTCTACATACAATAAATAACCATCTATGGAAGTAAAACCAAGAGATAGTCTTTACCACCTCCCAGAACCCTAGTCCAGGTGACCACAAATAAGTCACGAGGGTGCAGAACGGCAGTGTGGGGCTGATAGGTAGGCAAAGCTTACTGAAGTATGTCTATTCTGGAACAGAACGGATAACCAAACTGGCTCTTAGGAAAGGGAGCTGCTGTACAAGACATCCTAGGAAGCAAGGCTGACTCCTGAAGCCCAGACCTGCTGGTCGTCATGGGGCAGGAATGATCTACCAACCCTCCCTGTGGTCTTCAAAAAATTCTCTCACCCACACTAGCTTCCTGTGCTCCAATTTCATGCCACTGAGTGGTTTCAATTTAAGAATTAATGGTGTAAAACAAAAAGAATTAATGGTATGATCTTGTTACTTCCCCAGACCCATCAATAAAAAGGCGAAACAGAAAGAAAACAAAGCAAAGTTATGCCAGAAGACAGAACTCAGAAACCTCAAATCATCTTCCTGTGAATCAGGTGGTGCTATTTAAGCCACACTGACACCCAGCCACGACAATCCTGGTCAGTTGAGGCAGAAAATGAATACTTCTTCCTACAGAAGGATGTGGGCATTCTCTAGTGGGATCCGTCAGCCAGCAAAGCCTTAGAAGCAGTTATTAAGCTGCCAAAAAAGCTCTAACTTTCCATGATGAAAAAACTATCATTTCCACTGAACAGCTTTATAAAATATTGGTCTGCATTTTAATAATCATCTATTGCGCCACAGGCATGATCCTAGGCACCACTTAATCCATTTAGCTCTCACAACTACCCTATGATATGGGCACATAACCTTCGTTTAGTAGGTGAGGGAACAAGCTAACGACACTCCCTCAGAAGATTAAATTCATAGGAGCGAAGTTAACATTTGAATCCAAAACTGCTTCCAAGTTGTATGTGCCTTTCACTGCACCTGCTTTGCATCTAGGTGAAGAGAATTTTAAGTAGGCCTCCTAGGGCATGTGCTTCATAGCACTCACCCCTTCGCAGATACTAGTGATGTGACCGAAAGCTGAGAATGACACACTGGAGTGGATTCTGAAAGGAAGTTGTATGTCACTGCAGAAGGCCGTTTGTTTGCTCACTGCCCTTTCTTTGGAAAGCCCTCCTCCCCCACTCCACAGTGCTCCTGGTTGGTCCCAGTGGTTTGGATGGGGCTGGTTGCCCGTGGCCCCTGACCCGGGTGGGGGTCAGAGTCCTCCCTGGGACTTCTGTTACAGCAATCAGTACAGACGCTTTCTTGTTTGGGGATTGCAATCTGGAAGGCCCCTGGGAGTTCAGGAACACAGGCAGCCATCTGTCCCACATACAGAGAGATCACCTGACCAGAGAGAGGCCTGACACCCTCTTGGGGACAACGGATGATCCAACTATGCCTACAGGACATCTATCACCCCCTCTATGACTTTTCAGTTTCATGAGTCAGCACATTTTTTTTTCTCTATAAAGTGACATTTCTCTTGGTGGCTCAAGGTGTGGTCCTCAATCTTGCAGATTCAGAGATTCAGTTCTGTGAGAGCCTCACTAAATTAGCCTTTCCAGCCTATTGCCTCCCTGTGGACATTGGCAGGTTGCCTGGTGAGCCCAGCCCGTACTCTTGTATGTCACAGATCTGTAACCCTTTAACTCTTTACTGGGCTTCCTTGTTTACGTAACAGCTCTGCAGCCTGGGGCTGGAACTGTAAACATTTTGGGGACTGGGACTGTGTCTGACTAATGGCTGGGTTCCCCCAAGCCAACGTGGAGCTGGCACAAAGGGACACTCAAAAACATAAACATTGAAGAACAAATTTCTGTTTGAGTCAGCAAAATAAAGAAATCCAGTCCCCACTACCAAGAGAAATAAACCACCAACACCTACTTGCTACATGGAAACTTTTTCTGCAATGGTAAAACATGATTTTAACTTTAAGCAAATTACTTTCCAGTAGTTAAACTAATTTGTGACCTCACTGTGCACCAAACAAAACTGCTGTCTTAGTCTGTTCGGGCCGCTATAATACAGACTGGATAGCTTATAAACAACAGAAATTTATTTCTCTCAGGCCCAGAGGCTGGAAGTCTGAGATCAAGGTGCCACCACAGTCAAATTCTGGTGAGAGCCCTTCCAGATTGCAGGCTGCCAACTTCTTACTGTGTGCTCAGTTGGCAGAAAGGGCAAGTGAGCTCTCTGGGGCCTTTTTTATAAGGGCACTGATCCACCATGAGGGCTCCACCCTCATGACCTAATCGCCTCCCAAAGGCCCCACCTCCAAATACCATCACCCTGGTGGGTATGATTTAACCTATGAATTTTGGGGGACACAAACATTCAGACCACAGCAGCTGTGGCGCAGACTTTGCCAAGGCCTGGGCGCCTCCTTAGATCATCCTGCAGGTGCAGCCCAGAGCCCCGTGGGGTTTGCCCTCACCTCCTCCCGAGAAGCTCTGTGAGCAGCTCCCATCTGCTCCAAACAAAGCAGTTAAAGAGGCTGAGAAGTCCAAGGTCAAGGGGCCGCCTCTGGTGAGAATCTTCTTGTTGGTGGGGACTCTGAAGAGTTCCAAGAGTGTAGGGTAACACAGGGCAAAGGGGCTGAGCATGCTAACATGCTTGCTCAGGTCTCTCTCTTCATATAAAGCCACCAATTCCACTCCCATAATAACCCATTAATCCATCAACCCATTAATCCATGAATGGATTAATCTGATCTTTTAAAGGCCCCACCTTTCAATACCGCCACATTGGGGATTGAGTTTCTAACACATGAAATTAGGGGGACGTATTTAAACCATAGCAGTATACTATCAGATGACAACAGAATTAAACTAGAAATCAGTAACAGGAAAATAGCTAGAAAACCCCAAAATACTTGGAGATTAAACAACACACTTCTAAATAACTCACGAATCAAAGAATTCTCAAGAGAAATTTAAAAATATTTCAAACTAAATAAAAATTAAAATGCAAGTTATTAAAAATTATGGGATACAGCAAAAGCAGTGCTTATAGGGAAATTTATAGCATTGAATGCATATATTAGAAAAGAAGGAAGATCTAAAATCAATACGCTTCCACTTTAGGAAACTAGAAAAAGAAGAGCAAATCAAATCCAAAGTAAGGAGGAAAAAAGTTCTAAAAGCTAGAGAAAGGAAAAAATACAGTGAAAGCAGAAATTAATGAAGTAAAGGACTGAAAAACAATTGATCCACTTAGTAAGTCAAAATCTTTAATTTTTGGAAGAAAAATAACAAAATAGACAAATTACTACCTATATTTACTCAAGAAAAAAGGGAGAAAGTAAAAATATACAAAATAAGAAATACCAAATGGGTAAATAACCATTGAAACAGAAGATATTTTAAAAACCCTAAGGGATCACTTTTCAGACCTGTATGAAATATTAAAAACCTATACGAAGTATATAATTTCCAAGGGAAATAGACTTTATCATAATTGATCTTATTTAGGGATAGACAGCTTAAACAGACTAATTTTCCTGGAAGAAACAGAGAAAATTATCGAGGAACTTCCACATAAAAAAAGAATAAAGACTTCATGGTTTCACAAGGTTATTCTACCAAATCTGCAAAAACCAGATAGTCACAGTACTTCACAAATTTTTCCAGAGCATTGGACATGAAGAAAAACTTCTTAACTCTTTTTGATAAAAGTATATCATTGACACTTAAACCTGACAAAAACAGTAATAAACGAAAATTACAATATCACTTATATTGATGCAAAAGTTATAAATGAAATACTAGTTAACAGAATCCAACACCACACCATGAAAATGGTAAAACATAACCAAGTGGAATTTATTCTACACATTGATTAAATATTAATAAATGAATGAACACACCATATTTACAGATCTAAGGACAAAAATTGTTTATTTCCATAGATGCTGAAAAACCCTTTGACACAATTCCTCAACCATTCCTGTTAAAAACACTCAAGAAGATAGGAATTGCTATTCTTTCTTACCATGTAAATACACCCATATGCACACACATCCCTTAGTGCAAAAGCTACCATCTCATTTAAAAGGAAAACACTAGAAACTTTCCACTAAGATCAAGAACAAAGCAAACTTGCCTACCATCTCCACTGCTAATTAACGTTATACTAGAGATAAAAGCCAATATCTCTATAATCCTGCAATTAGACATGAGTAATCAATAAGTTGCATGAGGTTTTAAAAAGAAAAGTAAAACTATCTCTATTTTGCAAATGATATGGATGTACATAGAAAACCCTAGAAAACTGATAAAACTAACAATTTATTAAGGTAGTTGGCTGTAAAAGTATCATATAAACATCAATAGCCTTCACACACACAACCACCAGTTAGCGTGTACAATAGTAGAGAAAATCCCATTTATATAGCAACAAAGAAGATGAAGTACTTAGGAATAAATCTAATAGGAAATGCGCAAAATCTACATGAGGAAAGCTTTAAAAACATAAAAGTAGACTCGAGCAAATGGAAAGATGAATCTTGTTCTTGGATATAATGACTTAACATGATAAAAATGTCAGGTCTCCCTAAGTTAATTTATAAATTTAATGCAATTCCCCATAAAAATACCAAAAAGCTTTTTTAAAAAATGGAACTAGACAAGTTTATGCTAAATTTCACACGGAAAAATAAATGTGTAATTGAAGAATAACCAGGAAAACACTAAAACGGAAAAGCTATAAAGGTGACTAGCCCTATCAGACATTACAACATACTATAAAACCTCTATAATTAAAACAGTGTGGTGCTAGCACTTGAATAAATAGGCACGTCTATCACAGAAAAACCAGAAATAATTTTAAATACATACGGAACTTTACTATATGATAAAGGTAGCAACTGAAATCATTAGGGCAAAAATGCAGTGCACGTTTAATACACGATGCTGGGACAACTGCTTAGCCATTTGGGGGGAAAGGTAAAATTGAGCCATATCTCACACCTATTCAAGAATACACTGCAAATGATCAGGGACCTAAATGGAAATTAAATACCAACAAGTATTAGGAGAAAACTAGGAGAATTTCTCCTTTACCTGCATGTAGGGAAAGGCATTCTAATTATGACTCAAAATTCAGATTCACTAAATGCACTAAAAAAAAAAAAAGATTAATAAATTTGGTTAAATTAAAACAAAAAACTATAGGGAGTTTTACATGGCAAATATAACCATAAACAATGTAAAAAGACAACCAGCACACTGGGAGAAAATATTTGCAACATATAGTACAGACAAATGGCCAATATGTTAGCATACAAATAATTTTAAAAATCGAGGGGAAAACATTTTGTTTTTTATTTTTAGGGACAGGGTCTGGCTATGTTGCCCAGGCTAGAGTGCAGTGGCTATTCACAGGTCTGATCATAGTACACTGCAGCCTCGAACTCCTGGGCTTAAGTGATCCTCCTGCCTCAGCCGCCTCAGTAGCTGGGATTATAGGTGCATGCCACAGCGCTCAGAGTGTAACAATACACTCTGATGGTGAGGCAGTGGATAAACAAGCATCTTATACATTGCTAGAGAAAATGCAAATTAGTATAACCTTTGTAGAGGGTAATTTGGCAGTATTTAAAAAAGCTACATATGCATTTACCTTTTGAATCAGCAACCTCACTTCTAGGAATTCACCCTGAAGAAATACTTTGAATAGTAAGAAAATCCATTTGCATAAGGTTCATTACTGAAGCACTGTTTGCAACTGCAGAATAATTGTTTAAATCTAAGTGCCAGACATATAACAGTGGTTAAATGAACTATACACACACATACACAGGAAGCCATGATGAGGGGCAGGCTCACATGATTATGGAGGCTGAGAAGTCTGCCATCTGCAAGCTGGAGGCCCAGGAAAGCTGGTGGTGTAATTCCACCCAGCACAACCCTAAGGCCTGAGAACAAAGGGAGCCAATGGTCTTAGTCCCAGTCTGAGCCCAAAGGCCTCAGAATCAGGAGTACTGATGTCCCAGCTCAAGCAGACAGAGCAAATTTGCCCTTCCTCTGCCTTTTTGTTCTATCCGGACCCTCAACAGATTGGATGGTGCCTGCCCACATTGGCAAGGGTGATCTTTATTCAGTCTACAGATTCAAATGCTAGTCTCTCCTGGGAACACCCTCACAGACACACCTAGAAATAACATTCTACCAGCTATCTGGGCATCCCGTGGCCCAGTCAAGTTAACACCTAAAATTAACCATCACATTTTCCAAATATTTGAGGGTTTCCCAGAGATTCTTCTTTTATTGATTTTTAACTTAATTCCATTGTATAGCTTATATGGTCTGAATCCTTTTAAACTTATTGGGACTTATAGGGCCTGGAATCTATTTTATCTCAGCAAGCGATCCGTCTGTACTGGAAAAGAATGCTTATTCTCCTATAATTGGGTAGAGTGTTCTATAAATGTCAATTTGGTCAAGGTGGTTGATGGTACTGCTCAAGTCTTCTATGTCTTTACTGACTTGGGTCTACTTATTCTAGAAATCTACAGAAAAATCTCCTAGAACAAGCAAGTTCAGCATGATTGCAGAATACAATATTGATATGTAAAAATCAGTTGTATTTTTATATATTAGTAACAAATATTTGGAAACTTAGAGAATAAAAAGAAACTTGTTACATGGTATCAAATAAGAAACAAATCCAGACTTAGTAAAGGGAGACTTTATTTGAAAGGATTATTGTAAAGAGGTGGGGCAGAGGGTACTATTGCAATAGGGAGAATGTACCGAACGAACATAAGCTGTGTGTGTGTTTGGAGGGTTAGGCAAAAAGGGTTTTCTTTTATAGGGAGGAGGAAATGAGTAGGAGGAGGGTGACAGGAAGTGGGAGCAGCAGGAGATCAGATGATTTACCCTGAGTCCAGTCTATGCTCAGGAGGGGCTGGAGGCAGCCGGGGTAGGGGGCCAAAGTTCAGAGGCCTGGGGAAGAAGAGAATCTTAACCAAAGTTTAGTTCACAAGCATTTTGTTCCAACTGATCAGTGGGAACATGCAGTTTAGCTGATCATTTATGAAGCGAAGAATGGGAATTTGGGAGGTCTGCATCTGGCCCTGTCTCAGGTGAACAAGGGGAGCATTCGTGGTACGAGGAAGGGTGGTTCTTTCCAGTAGGCTGTTTTCCAAAACACAAAGAATGGGGGATTCCTTTAAATGTCCCTATTTTCTAGGATCACAGGGCTCAGGTAAAATTCAACATTGTCAATTAGCAAGAAAACAAGAGCCAGAAACGTGAAAACACAGGAAGTGCTTGGTATTGTTTGAGGATCTCAAGTATAAAGGTGTGAGAGGAGATGAGACTCTGAAAATAATACCGGTTATAATCAAGCTTGAACATTTGGGTGCCAGCCCACCCGGGTTAAGTGACAGACAAGTAAGTGTGAAGGCCTTTGCACACATACTCCTGCACGTGGGCCTCGGGTCTGGCTGCTCAGGGCCCTCTCCTAACGGGGACCCCACTGTCATTTCCCAGGGTCTGCACCAACAGAGTGGCTACCTCTCTGGCAGCACCAGCTGCTGAGCAGACTAGGAGAGCGTGTTTATCCTCAAAAGGTCAGCTCAGGCAAGTGGAATGCAGGAGAGGTGGCTCTTGCTTCAAAGCCTCCTGGTAAAAGAGATGTTGTCTTCTCTAGTCTAGGTGTGCTGCAGCTGATGACACAGGAACAGGAAGGCTGCTGCTGAGCTGCGGGGCTAGGCAGGGACTCCACATCTGGAGGCCTCATGTAGCACAGGCTGTCAGCCCTCCCCAGGAGTGAGCACTGTCTCCTATTAGAATGAGCTGCCACCTCAGAATAACAAGTTTTTCTCCACGGCTGATGCCTTGTGCATACCTGCCTTTCATGGAGCAATCTTGCCTTGCCTGCCTTTTCCTCAGCACCTTTTCTTTCATACCAAGACAGAAAAAGCCCAAAGCCGTTTTTAAGAATAAAGGAAGTAACCATTAAAGACTCAAGGGCACTAAACTGCTATTAGAAGAGGAACCCAGCTTCCCAGCAAGATCTAAATCATATTTTGGGGGAGATATAAGAGATTGTGCCCTCAAAGATGAACCATCAGGAGCTGACCTGGAGGGCACTCATGTTGTGGGTGTCTGCCATGGACAAGCCTGTACGACAGCCATGGCCACTGGAAAAGTAGGCAGCTATAGCCTCAATCTGAATCCACTAGAGCTAAGCCGTGAACAGGGACTATTACCAACTGCTCCAGCTCTTCCCTCTAGCTAGACCACCCTCTCCACGTTCCCCGGGGGCCTTCCCCCACCAACATGGCTTCTATCTTGGGGTCTGTCTCCCCAGCAGCTCCCTGGGGGTGGGCTCCATGTCATGCCTCTGTGCCTGCTACAAGCAGGGCCCTGATGGAGCTGGCCATCCAGGCACATCCCTGCCCACAACAAGGCACAAAGCACGTCTAGAATGAAAAGTAGTTAAACAGCTCATTTTGGTTTATTCAGGAGAATATTAAGATAAATATGCCTTACATATTACAAATTTTTATATACAGGAATGACCCACTTCCCAATAAGTTTGAAAAGACCAAAAAAAGCATCGTTTGCTCTTCCTTTTTAAGCCCTGGATGATCCATGAAGGTGGAACCAAACCCTTGATGCATTTTGTTCAACAGAGTCAATAGATACTGAGTTTAGATTAGTTTGGCCAACGTTAGTGGAAAGTACATGGATGTGGAAAGAAAACATTACGCTGAAAATCCCTTTCCAACGTGGGTGCCAGCACTCAAGTCTTCAACTAGGTACCCCATGTGGATGTCATTTCCTAAAGCGCTTGAAAAGTGGGTGCACGTGTTTGGCGGAAGCCTTGCTCCGTGACGAGTGGTACTCCATGTACACGGTGTCGTCAGCCCCTGACATGGAGCTCATGGTGCCGAAGCGCCGAGACGCCTGTGGGGGAGGGGGAGAACCCAGACCACGGTTAGTCTCGAAGGGGAAAAGAGACTCCTTCTCTGACATTTATAATCATAATAAATTTTATAAAATTTACACAAATTTAATACATGTTATTATGTTTAAATAACACTGATCATTTACTATGTCTCAGGCATTATTCCAAGCATTTTACATGTATTTACATATATTATCTCATCTAATCCTCACAACCATTCTACTCCTTAACTTACAGAAGAGGAAACAGAGGCACAGAGAGATTAAGTAACTTGTCCAAGATCACACAGCTCTCCAGGAGATGGGAGTCGAACCCAGGCAGCCTAGCTGCAGACTCTCTATTCTTAAACATGTTACACTGCCTCACTTAATCACAATTTCTGAGCAGTTAGGGCAGAAGTCCCTTAAAATCTACTGAGATACCACCATAAGGCTATGAATCAAGTGGAAAGCCAGAAAGCCCTGGGCTTAAATTTTGGCTCCACCTCTCACTGGGTGGCCCGGGGCAAGTGCTGAATGTCTGCACTCAATGAATTCATCTACAAAATGAGAATAACTACATCTGCCCTAAGATGGGGTATGAAAAATCACATTAAATCAAGAGTTTGGCCCAGAGCCTGGCACAGCACTGGCACCAGATTACATGCCAAATATGTAGCCAAGTACTGAAGCCATGCCTTCAACAGCCTGGCCTTAGGGGACCCTAAGCTGTGAGGGGGACGGACCTGTCATCACCGTAGGAGCAGCAAGAGCAGATGCTTCCCTGGGCTGCCGTGGAGATTGCCCCATCTGGGGGGACAAAGGCCTTGGGCTGGAGGGAGAGCAGCACCTCCCCAGAGGACAGCTGCTTCCTTCTTGCCTTGGCCCAGTTGTTGCTCACCTTCTGGCTCTAATACCAACCAAGTTTCAAAAGCACCTGACTGAAGTGTACTTTGCTCCTTGGAAGGGCCTGGTAGTAATTCTCCATAATGACATTCTCATTAATTATGGCATATTATATTTGCCTGGCACATAGTAGGCACTCAATAAGTATTTGCAAAATAAATGAAAGGCTGAGTATTTTCAGAGAACTCTTAAGTTTTTTCAAAGTAAGTAATGAAGCTACCGTAAGAGTTGCTTCTCAGAACTGTCATACGGGTTGGAAGGCTCAGCTTTATCACTGAGGAGGGAAATGACTTGCCCAAGGCCGAGAATAGGAGCCCTGGGCCTGTCATGCTCCCTCCTGCGGCCACCCTGCTGATTGCCTGCCCTGACCTGCTTGCCCTCCTGGGCTCTAACATCAAGGTACTAACAAATACTCATGCCAGACTGTTATGTAAACAAAGCAGGAAACCACTTATAGCCACTGTGAGCCCGGCTATGCACAACAGTACATACACAATACGGGACACACACCAAAAGGGTAACAGGGGCTGTTTCTATTAATCTCACCTCCACACTTGTCTATGTTTTCCAAGTTTTTCAAAAAAATCCCACAGGCCCATACACACACAGGACTATGTGTATATATGAGTGTTTGTCTACAATTGCTGTCCTTGGGAGCACTGCCACCTGGAGCCTCCTCACCCACTCACTCACCTGGCTGGATCTGGAGCCAAACTCCCCCGCCACCACCTCTTCCTCAGCATCCAGATCAGTGGCTGCCAGGACTTTCTGTAAGAGCTGCTGCTGCTCTTCTTTCGTCGAAAATGCCAACTCTTCCTCCTCCATGCCAGCAAGCTTTGTGATCACCTGCAAAGCCCAAACCAGCAGGCACATCCCCTCCTGTTCTCTCTGCCTTGGCCCTACTCTGCCTTCTCCTAGGTCCACTGCTCTGGTCACTTTCCTCCTCAGGCCCAGCCAGCCAGGTGGCTAACAATGGAGAGCTCCTCTCTGACATCCTGGGGACCAGCTTCAGGACCTGCCTTTAACAGGGAACTTGACTAATGATCGTGAGACTGGGGAGGTTAAGGAATTTCAGAGAAATCTGCTCCCAGCACACAGCATCTAAATGATCCCGTATGGAAGATCAGTAGGAATCTTAGTGATTTTAAAGACTCCTTTGGGTAGCTTTCCCATCTTGCACCAGGGAAAGGAAGGGACAACAGACTGAAAGGCACAGGCTGCAGCCCTTTGGAAGGGCCCTGCAATCTGCTGCACTCAGCACCCAGGGCTTCCAGCAAGAATGAGCACTTAAAAATGACAGGATATAGAGAATTTATTTATAGACTTTCTCTAAAAGAGTAAGATAACAGCATGGTGCAGACTGGGTTTTCATATCTATGGCGATAACTTACTACAAGGCCTTCCTGTTCCCTGCAGAAAGCTTGGGTTGATTATGTAAGGGGAGTCCCCCCTCCAACTCTCACAATGTTAATTCAAGGAAAACTCCTAGAAGTAAGGATCTGACTGAGTCCTGTAGGTGGCCAGGGATCTGGAGTAAAGACAAGGTACACGTCTGTCCTGGCCCGACCACTCCAGGGTCACAACTGTGGGAACTCTACCTGCTGCTCCCAGCAAGCAGCACTGAAGATGCAGCTACAGCCAACACAGACAACCATGAGCTTGTGTGCCTTTCTACTGAGTGCCCCTTTCAAAGAACTGAGAGCAGCTCCTTCTGACTTGGCGATTCTCACCCTTGCGGCTCTCCAGGAACCAGGAGGTGTGAGTACTGTTATCAGCACAGACTTTTACAGATAGATAAAAAGGTCACCACACAAATCCTTGAGAAAAGTGGACTCAAAACCCAAAACCCAAACATCCTGTCCTCTAGCCCAGCATGAGAGGTCTGAAAAGTGTCACTGCCTCTGGCTAAAAGAGGAGAGGCCAGACAACCCTGTCCTCCTGTCTAAAGTTAATAATGGGAATGCTCGCCAATTCATAAAAAGACACAATTAAAAATGTATCTGAAAAGGCAGCCTATAGTCTTTCACAATCAAGAACATGGGAACCTGTGTGTTCCAGTGATGTCCTTTTAGTGGACGATAGGGGAAATTTTCCTCCTTGCTTCTAGTACCCTCCATCCATCCCCCCCAAAAAAGCCCTTTGGGACACTAAATCCTGACATAGTATTTGTGTCAACAGGAAAGAAAGCAAATGCCTCAGCCAGTAAAAGTCAGTGAAAACTTTAGAATTTCCCAAGTTATTCAAACATCTGATCACAGAGCACAGGGATTGCTCCAGCGTCTGGGAGGCATGCTAAGGCCTGGAGTGTACCACTGACGAAAGGAAGAGCTCTCCTAGCCTTACCCCTCAGAAAGTAACCTCAAGGGGCTCAAATTCACACAGCTGAACACAGTGACGGCCACAGTGCCTCGGCATCTCAGTCCTACCAGGCTAGCACATTTCCTACCAACAGCTGACAATGCCCCCAGCAATTTGTGCAGAGACAAAGGGAGTTTGAGGCAATGCCTCTAATCCCCTAATGTTCTGTGCCTGCCTGAGGTTTGTCCCAGGCTGGTGCTGACAGTGGCCCCCACTTCACCTGGAGGCTGGCATACCAGAAAGGCCTTGGTCCTAGTCTGACCGGAGGCCAAATAGATATGTACCTTAAAGCTATAACCTTGATCTACCAAGAATCTCTGCCGCTTGGTTGAGTAAGCCATTTCCTGTGTGTCCTGGGACACCAGAGAGTAGAAGAAGGCATTATACTCCTCTGCGACCATCCCTGTGGGGAGAAGGTGAGAGAAGACAGGAAAGAAGACAACATTAGCCATTAGAATTCCAGGAGCTAAGTAAGGATCCCAGGCTCGAAAGCAAGCACTGCAGTGGGAAAGCTCTGCAGTCAGGGGACGATCACCTGGACTTCGCACAAGACTGCATCAAAATAAAAGCCTTTTCTGCTTCCAAGGACACCACCACTAAACTGAAAAGGCAGTCCACAGCATAAGAAAATATTTGCAAAGCATATATTTGATAAGGGACTTGTATCTAGATTATATAAAGAACTACTACAATTCAACAATAAGACAAATAACACAATTATAAAATGAACAAAGGATCTGAAAAGGCATTTCTCCAAAGACAATATACAACTGGCCAATAAGCACAAGCAAAGATGCTCATTAATCATCCGAGAAATACAAAATCAAAACCACAGTGAGATATCAACCTCACCCCCACTAAGATGGCTGGAATCAAAATGACATATTATTACACTTGTTGTCAAGGATGTGGAGAAACTGGAAACCTCATACATTGCTGGTGAGAATGCACAATGGTACAGCTGCTTTGGAAAACAGTCTGGCAATTCATCAAAATGTTAAATATAGAGTTATTATTAATACCATATGACCCAGCAATTCCATTCCCAGGCATATATCCAAGAGAGGTAAAAACATATCCACACAAGTATTTGTACATGTATTTCATAGCAGCATTATTCTAGGAGCCAAAAAGTGAAAACCACCAAAATGTCCACCAGCAGATGAATGAATAAATAAAACATGGTGTGTCCAGGCAGAATGTTACCTGGCAATAAAAAAAAAAAAATGAAGTACTATACATGCCACAATGTGGGTAATCCTTTTGAAAACATTATGCTAAGTGAAAGAAGCCAATCACTGAAGACCCCAAATTGTATTATTCCATTTATATGAAATGTCTAGAAAAGGCCTGCAGAGATGGAAGTAGATCAGTGGCTGCCTAGGGCTGCAGGCTGGGAGCAAAGAGAAATGAGGAGCAACTGCTCACGGATAACAGTTTCTTTTTAAGGGTGATGAGAATATTCTAAGCAGATTGCGGTGATGGTTGCACAACTTTGTGAATACACTAAAACCACCCAAGTGTACATTTCAAATGGATCAATTGTATGGTATATGAGTTACATCCCAATAAAATTGCTTAAAAAAAAAAAACTCAGAGAGAAAACCTCTGGAACAGGGAGAATTACAGTAGTCCCCTTATCCTCAGGAGACACGTTCCAAGACTCCCCAGTGGATACCTGAAAATCTTGGATAGTATTGAACTCTATATACACTATGATTTTTCCTATGGATGCATACTTATGATAGCTTATTTTATCAATTAGGCACAGTAAGAGATTAACAATAAAACAGAACAATTATAACAATATGCTGTAATAAAAGTTATCACATGATATGGCCAGAACTTTTGCAGTTTGAGGTGCAACAAGATTAGCATGAATTTCTCTTTCCTTCTTCACAATTTCATGGATAGATGATTTGTTCTGGCTGGTTCCTGGAGGATGCAAAGATGGGGGGTCCTCCTGGGTGCAGTGGGGACACAGAGATGGGGGGGTCTCTGCAGGCACGGTGGGGGGTGTGGAGATGGGGTGTCTCCACCGGCGTGGTGGGGGCCATGGGGAAAAAAAAGATTCGTTTTTACCACAGATCTGAGCAACCTCAGCATGTGATTTTTTTTCTTTTCTTAATGAGAACTTTTACTTTTTCACTTTAAGGAAGCACTTTATGGCTTCTCTTTGGCATATTGTCAGCGGCTATTCTTGCACTTTGGGGCCATAATTAAGTAAATTAATGGTAACCTGAACACGAGCTCTTTGATACCTCCACAGTGGATGCACAGTGTATCTGATAATTGAGCTGGCTACTAAGTGACTAATGGATGGGTGGTGTAGACAGCATGAAGACGCAGGACAAAGGGATAATTCATATACTGGGTGCTACTCAGAAGGGTGTGAAATTTAAAACTTATTAATTATTTCTGGAATTTTCTATTTAATATTTTTGGACCATGGTTGACCATGGGTAATTGAAACTCTGGAAACCCTTGAATAAGGGGGGATTTACTGTATCACAGAAACTAGGACAGAAAATACTGTAGCCTGAAAGACCTGATCCTTCAGGAAAATCTGAACATTTTCACTTCACAGTACAAATGTCAGTAATTAAGCTTCTGTGTAGTGCCTTTAAATTCAATTGTTTCTTAGTCTTACAAGAGCCCAGATATACAAAGAAAGGGGTCAAATATCTTTTGTCAAACAGTATTTTGAGTAAGAAACCATAATTCTAATCACAAAGGAGTTTTTGAATTAGAATAAGGAATAAATAATGAATTATTTTTACGATTGCGAGCAGATTATATTCCTGTCTGTTTATGAAAGCTATGGTCTATCCAGCAGTTTATAAACTCAATCCTCATGGCAGTCCTGGCAAGATAGGATTGTCACCCCTGCTGTGGATGGAAAAACCAAGGCTCAGGGGGGCAAATAATTTGCCCAAGTCCACGCTATTTCTACCATCTGCCCTGTCTCCATTTTAAACACAATCAATGAGCTGCCTCTGAGACATATTTGAATACAGTATGACTTCAACACATGCCCACCAATCTTGCCATTTTCAAACAGCTGGGTGGTCTAGATGCCTCCTAG
The DNA here is from genome assembly GCA_023783475.1 of Daubentonia madagascariensis. Classification (NCBI taxonomy): domain Eukaryota; kingdom Metazoa; phylum Chordata; class Mammalia; order Primates; family Daubentoniidae; genus Daubentonia; species Daubentonia madagascariensis. Next base: position 1,211,827 of record JAKFHU010001747.1, on the reverse strand, counting down.
GATAAGCAAATTCCTTGAGGACAGGCCCTGTGTCCTTGTCTCAGGATGTGGCCTGGTTCCAATGAGAGAGAGGTAGCCATCTCTTAGCAATGTTAGTCCCTACCATGCCCCATGTGGGGGGTCTGGGCCCTTTTCGCTGCAGTTAGCAAGCACAGAGGTGACACACCTCCTCAGTAAAAGCCTTTGCCACACTGCCTCTCACCTCCTCGTTCACTGAGCTTGCCATACCCCTGCTGGCAGCTGCTACCAGGGCAGCACCCCTCACAGGTTAAGAGGGATGTGTCCATTCTGTGGCCGCCCATGCTGCTCCTACCGAACCTTCCCCTGCCTTGAGATCCCACAGCTTCCAGCTCCTCCACTTCTGCTGGTGGCCCAGCTCTGCTCTCTCTCTTCTATGTCACACCATAAAGCACTGCCTTGCCCTGGCTCCCTCTTACCATCTACCAATGCAGCAGCTCAGCATAGGGCATATCTGTGTGAATTCCAGGCCCCTGCCATGGAAAACACCCGAACGTTTACACCCAAGGCATGAGAAATAATGAAGGGCCCTGACAATCTTGGTCCTTTCTTTGGGACCCCTGTCCTTTTAGGGTCTACTCAACCCCAGGGCACACTGGCAGCTCACCCCTATCCTCTTCCTACCCAAAGTGGTTCAAGAAGAGAGACCTCTTGCAGCAAAAGAGGAAAAAAATACTTTACCTTTTTTGGCTCGAAGCACCCGCCCTAGCCTCTGGGCCTCCTGCCTCCTGGAGCCACCATGGGATGAGATCTGAATGAGAACATTCGCTTCTGGAAGATCAAATGATGTGTCACCTACCTAAAGAAATGAAGCAGCTGTGAGTTTGGGAAGGTTTTTTGTTTTTTGAAAGAGACAGGTCTCGCTATGTTGCCCAGGCTGGCCTTGAACTCCTGGGCTCAAGCGATCCTCCCACTTCAGCCTCCTGAGTAGCTGGGGCTACAGGCATGCACCACCATGCCCAGTGGGAAGGTTTTCATATATGAAACAAAAATAATTTAAATAAGCTTTGTAGATAACTTAGAATAACAATCACTCTCTTGTCCTCTCTGTACCACGGTTCATCTGATGCAGGCAGAGGTGAAGCAATGGATCTCAGAAAGGCAACTCTGGACCTCTAGGACCTAGTGTGAGTTCTCCTAAAAGCCACCCTAAAGAATCACCACCACGTTTCAGTAATATTCATGGTGCTGGGTGCCAGAAGTGCGGAGAGGAGAGCACCCTTCAATGTAGACTCACTTTAAGTAATTTATTTTTTTTAGCTACAGAAACAGGTCTTCACAAAACCATCCACACTCCTATCTGGTGGCCACTGATACCAGCAGCACATGTGGGAGAACATGACCTGGGAGGGGCCACTGGCCCACACAGAAGTCTGACTGCAGGTGGACTCAGCTCGGGGGCTCCGACCATAGAGGTTCCGACCATAGAGGTTCCAGCCACAGACACATTGGTTGGTGCTTACTCGCTCAGCCACAACCAGACAGAACTTGGCTCCGTGTACCCTGGGCGTTACGACTGTTAACTGTGCATGGACATGACAGCAATCCTACTTAGCTCTACCTCAGCCACACGGGCAGGCAGAGGACAAGTCCACTCCGTAAGAGATACGAGCATTGCCAGAATAAACTTGTCCTTAGGAATAACTAATCACCAAAGAGGGGAAACTCAGCAAGAGCATTAGATTTGTGCCGAAATCTCTCGCACTTCACTACCCAACAGACAGAATCCCTGTCCCTGGACACGTGGGAATGAAAATATACACGGGAATTTCCTTCAACAAACATGAATCAGTGTCCAGGAATCACAATGTGCCCCAGGCCCCTGGGGGTACCAGGGGCTGCACCCCCACCCTGCATGCCACACAAACCTTGGATATGAAGATGGTGTTGATTTTGGGGTTGTGCTTGAAATTCTGGAGAATTTGCATCCTTTCTCCCTGGGACGTAGGCCCATAGATATAGGGTCTAGAGAAGAATGAAGCTGTGTTAGAAAGACCACAGAATCACGTCTCAGTTATCCCGGAAGCACATCAGAGGGAAAAAACAATTCATGCAAGGTTCTCTCTCACAGGAAGCCCTCTGCATGCAGGAATATCAGAAGATCCACAAAAATAACTGGCTGCAGACCCACCCCTGCCAGCCTCCTCCCCCAACTCCCCCAGCCCTTCCCCACTGATTCTTGGCTCAGGCCTGCCACTCTCTTTGGATTCCCTCCTTTACTCCTTTCTTTTTCTTTTTGGACTGTGCTTCTTCCTGCTTCAACATCTCTCACTCAAAGCATGGAGTTTACACGAGGAGGATCCCACTTCATGACGCCCACTGCTATTTCCAAACAAAAGGCTGGAAGCAACTGTTTCCCAATGAGACACACATGCCCCGAGAGAGGAGCAGGAAGGAGAAAAGAGCCCCTTGTCCTTTCTTTCGCTGACCTCCTACAACACTAAGTTCAAAAAACTTGTCTTTTATTTCCAGCGTCCCGCCAAAGGGCACAACCCTACCCAATGGCCTCACTGGTTACTGCCCCATGACACCTGCGAAGGCCATGCCCCTGCCTTCTGTCTTGGAACACTCTGCTGGACAGTTTTTGCAGCTTCCCAAGGGTTACAGCCACAGTGAAGACGATGCTGACAACAGGAGGAGGAGCACAAGCTGCCACATATGCAGAGCCTGCTAATGCCAAGCGCTGAGCTGAAAACTATGTTTTTTTAAAAAAAAAAAACCCACGCCTGCCAATATTCCTCAGCACTGTATAAGGCAGGTTTCATGTTCCCCAACTCACACCTGGGGAACTGAGGGTCAGCAGCCCGAAGGGGCGGAACCCAGGCCCATCAGCGCCCAGGGCAGTGCCTGTCAAGGGCTCAGGACACATTACTTCTGCCCCTTCACATAGTGCTCCCCAACACCATGCCAGGAAACAGGCATGCACGTGCCTCCCAGAGCAAACCCCCTGCCCCTGGGGAAGCCAGGCAGCGCCTGGGACAACTGCATATCCAGGCTGATGGCCTCTGGTCAGCCCAGCCTCAGGCTGCCTCAGCTGGTATTGAGGGTCCGGGGCATCACACAATCTCATCGTTTTCTACACGTGTCATGCTGTGACAGAAGTTTAGGAAGCCCCACTCAGCAGAACAGCCTGCTTCTCAGTATCCAGGTTTTCAGGTGGTTTTTTCCCCCTCTGTTATCATCAGGAAAAACTACCCAATGGTGAGCCCTCGGTTTCCCCCACACAGGAGATGACACAAAGAGCAACCATCCTCCCAGAAGAGAACCCAACATTTATTGCACACCTACGAGATGCCAACACACAAGAACCCTCCAAGGTAGGTGGTGGTAACTCCATATGACTGAAGAGCAAAAGGAAGTTCCTAAGAGGAGGAGCTGGAACCCAAATCTAGTCTGTCTGACTTCAAAGACGATGCTCTGCCCACCACCCCACACTGCCACATAACCCTAACAGCCTCTCCTGCAAAGTGCTTCAGTGACACCCGTTCCTTTCCCATTAAGGCTGGGAGGAGCCAGAAGCCCAGAGACTCCCCACACCAGAGCATCTCGGCTAAGGATGGAGCAATGCCCGGAATCCACAGGATCATTTTAAAAGCAAGAAAACAAGACAAACTAAAGCACTTCATATATTTAAAGGCCAGAGGTACAAAAGAAAAGGTAACAAGTACAAGTTGTAACTATCATTCTAGTCCACTGGGACAGCCACAGTCTGCTGCCCGTCATGGTGCCAGACTGGCTCAGTTGACGGTGCCAGGCAAATTAACATCCCTGCCCAAGCAGATGCTCGGAGGCTGCAGCCAAGGAACAAGCCTCAGGTGTGCTGCAAATGTAGAGGGGGAGGCCCTTGAGGGAGGCTCCAAGAAGAGCCTGGATGGAGCACTGCAATGGGGACAGGGGTGGGGAGGGAAGATGGCCATTAAATATGACATAGTAAATACAGGCTCTATCTCACGGCTGGGCTCAAACTGACACTAATGCGACAGCAAAGGACACATACCTACGAGGAGAACAGGAGAAGAAATAATAGCAGATGAGAGAAGTAGGTAACATTTTGGAAGCTGAAAAGCAGATGGGTGCAGGCACGGTACCTGAGCTAACAGCCTAGAGAAAGCAGAAGCCTGGGCTGGCAGGACGGAAAGCCAATACAAAACAAGCCAATTTCCTATGCAGAACACAGAAGGGTTCAGGAACTAGTCACCAGTGGCCTTGGAAGGGGTGGGCAGGAGGGCTGCCAGGAGGACAAGCAGAGAGTGTGTGAGGAGCAGTGAGACCCCTGCCCGGCAGCAGGCAGGCCTCCTCCCGCCACGCAGAGCACCGGGGGCTTACTTCCTCGGTTCTGAACAGGGGGGCTGCACGTGGGATATCAGGCAGAGCCGAGGGCAAAGGAGAGACTGAAAGTGAAGCACTAAGGGGAGGTGTATTCTCAATGCTAAGACTCCACATCCCCTTGTGCCTCCCCCACTGCACGCCGGTGCCCAGGAGACTGGAAATTCCTCTCTGGAGAAACTGTTCAGCCCAAGAGAAAAGATCTAAAGATACTGGCATTTGGCAATCTCTTGACATAAATAGCCAGGTCTCTGCCCAATCGAGGTCCACAAGTTGGCAAACTCACTAAGCTATACAGAAAGGTCTGTCAGTTTTTTAGTGATTGACTCTTAAACAAGAAAATATAGCCAAGGATTACCAAAACTCAGAAGAAGGACTCTTAAGATAGGTAAAAACAATCAAAACAAAAAAACTTGAAGAAAAGATAGCATAGGCAACAGAAGGAAGCTTCAGAAGCTTTCATGGCCTCAGAGAAGGCATTGTGTTCATGAAACAGGAAGAGTCACCAAGAAATAACTCTCAGAAATTACCAAAAGTTTCCACAGAAGGGCTGGAAGACAAGGGGATTTAAAAAACAGAAGAAAGGCCGGGCACAGAAGCTCACGCCTATAATCCTAGCACTCTGTGAGGTCGAGGCAGGAGGAATGTTTGAGCCCAGGAGTCTGAGGTTGCAGTGAGTTGTGATGACACCACTGCACTGTGGCCCAGGCTACAGAGTGAGACCCTGTGTCAAAAAAAAATTTTTTAATAAAAGAAAAAATATAAGAAAATTGGAGAAGCTGTTTAGAAGATCTAACATCTGACCAGTAGCGATTCTAAAAAGAGAGGACACAGAGAAGATGATTAACAGGAAAAAAAAAAATCGAAGTTCTCAGAACTGAAGGACATGAGTTTCCAGACTAAAAAGGCCTGCCGAATGCCCACGACAATGAAAGAAAAAAAAAAAACACTAGGAATATCCCTGTGAAATTTCCAAAAAAGAAAAAAGAAAGACGATCCTAACAGCTTCCTGAGAGAAGGAAAACACACAACCACAACAGATAACATACAGAGAGGAATCAAAGGGTGTCGGACTTCTGAGCAGCCTCACTGGAAGCTCCAATGTTAATCCTAAGGCCTGGCCAATCTACTGATCAAGTGTAAAGTCAAGTAAAGACATTTATAAACATTCGAAGTCTTAAAAACTTTCCCTCCTACATTCCTTCTCTCAGGAATATAATGGAATATGTGCTCCAACAATATGAGTGACCAAGAAAGTAGCCTTGAGATTGGGAAATAGGGGATCCAACACAAGAAAGAGGCCCAGGGCATCTACAGGGCGACACCTAGACAGCAAACAGGCCAGAGCAGAGTGGGAGGACGAAGTGCTGGTGGGGATTCCACTGGGGAAAGAGAGAAAAATGACCTGAGAGATTACCTGACTCTGTTGAGTTTATGGTTACTTGAAGAGTCTGGAGAGGAGAAATTATTAAATGTATAGAAAACCAAGCAAAAGAAACAAGGCAATTATTAACTCCAGGGAAAAGAAATATTTACAAAAAAGAAAATGAAATCATAGTACACTACACGGCTCTGCTGAACAATATTTATACAGTCAAAATAATGTAGCACTGGATATTAATTTAACCCCCAACTTGTGCTATTACCATATTGGGAGGATAGTGGGAGAAGAAACAGAGGGATGGGGTAGAGAATGGTGTATATAAGAAAGCTAAACCCTCAACTCCTGTAGTAGGAATAGGCAATTTCTTCAATTAACAATTGAGAACTTCCTACGTAAACTATTATTTAGAAATACGAAAGTAAACAGTAAAAAAGAATTGATAGTGGCTAACTTCAGGGAATAGGAATTGTGGGTAGGAAGACAGGAGCAGGTAACTGACGTTTTTCATAATAATCTAAATGTTAACTTTGCTAAAGAAAAATTTTCTAAATTAAAAAAAGTATAATTTTAGAAATTTGAGAAATTTAATCTTTCTGTGCCTGCTTTCCCATCTATATAATGGGAACAATACCTCACATGGCTGAGGTAAGGATAAACAAAACATATGTATAGTATGCCTACCACATGGCTTGCCAAAGAGAAGCTAGTCTATAATCATTCTTGCCTCTCCACCCCACAAAAAGAACTAAGACCTGGCTGCATAGAGGACCTTGCTTTCTGTGACACTTACAGCACCTGGAAGTCTTGTGTCCCTGTATAAGGAAGCACAACCCTCTTTCTCCTTACTTGGCAGGGAATTTACAATAGCCAGGTTTTAAGCACAGTTATCTGGGTGGGGCCATGGGTTCATGAGGACACGGGATGGGTGTTTCCTGAAAAGCTCTTTCCTGGGATGCTGGCCCAGCCTACCTTGCCTTACTAGCCCCTGGACCATACAGTCTGGCCTAGTCTCCACCCACAGTGCTCACTCAGCCTGAAACTCCAGATGCCAACTACCACCCACCTTTGGAGCCCAGATTTTTGACAGGGCCCCACCCAGATCAGTCCAACTCTCTGGCCCCTGCTCTCTAGGATCAGGGTGACCAGGCCCCCTTTTCTATATGCTCTGATTTCTAACCTCTGACTCCGAACACTTGCTTCTCAGTCTTGCCTGGTTCCTAGGACCAGGGCCATAGAACCAGACCTGTGGATGCCAGGAAGTTCCTGAGAGCTTTAAGCAAAACAACAAGGCACCTTCTGCACTCCCAATGGGGAAGATAACTGGCCAGGAGGCAACTCCAAGTTTTCCATTCTTACTTGTTCAGCCGAATGGCATATTCCTTCAGGGCAAACACATTGTCAGCAAAGACAATAATCTTGTCATTCCTCCTTTCATGAAACTTGATCAGAAACTGGCAAGCCCTGAATTTGTTGGGGTTCATGGTGTACAGCAAAATTCGTTTCTTGGTTTTGATTGCCACATACTCCCGGTAAAACTCAGGGGACATTGGGCACCAAACCTGTGAAGCAATAAGAGTCAGGGGTCATACAATTAAAAACATACAATCAAAAATTCTTGAAGCCCTTTCATTTGGCAGAATTAGCTTTAAAACAAAACAAAACCAATGATATGTGAATTACATTTCACCGTAACTGTCAAACTATAAATACACACATGCACCAAACCAAACCTAATACCTACTGTTGAACACTCTCACATGTTAATAATCACTTATTTTTTAAATGCAGTCATAACCAGGGAATTATTTTCCCACCAGCTGCAAGTGAGGGAAAGCAGATTCTCAACTAGCGGTGCCAGTAATTCCTCCATTCAGATCACACTCCACACACAAGTCAGCACTGCTACTGAGAACTGCCCCCCACATACACACACTTCCTGGCAGGGCGAGGAGTGCTTCAGTCAGGTTCCTGGGGCCGTCAGCATGTAGCCTTTCACTGCCAGGCTACCAGGTAGCACTGTGGTATGAGGAGCCTTCACTCATCCCCATCCCCTGAACCCCAATCCTCACCCACAAAATCTATGACCAGCAAGCTCAGAGACTAGTATAAAGAATTGTCTCAAACTCAGGGGTATGGTAGGGTAAAGAAATGGAAGACTATGCACATTTATTCTAAATTATGAGAAAACACCACTGGATGTAGGACATTAACAATCCAAGAAATTTCACAGACAAGCCCCCTGATGATCAGGCCAGGCCAGGACTGCAACACTAACACACACAAGGTGATTCCTTGCAGCCTTGTTTATCATTGCAAAATGTTGGACATCTGAATGCACACAGAAGGAAGGTTGGATAAACTATGGTATGGACACACAATGGCATATACTGCAGCTGTCAAAAAGAGTGAGGAAGACACTTCTATGAAATGATGTGGAGTGATTTCCAAGATTTGTAGTTAAGTAAAAAAAACAAAGTGCAAAAGAGTGTCTACAGTATGCTACCTTTTGTGTAGGAAAGAAGGGTAAATAAGAAAATGCACACCATCTGCTCATTTGTGCAAAAGAAATACAGGAAGAATCAACAGAAATCACGAGAGTGGCTCAGAGAGGAGTGGTAGGAGGGTGGGGAAGAGTGATACTCCTCAAAGTGGACTTTTGTATGGTTCAGACTCTCAGAACCACATCACGATGACAATAAAATATCAACAAGGATGGAGGTGGGTGGGAGAACCTAAATGGAATAAAAATAAAAACAAATGAACTTAACTAAATTTGAAAGGAATATCATAACCACACACAACTGGGAGTGGAAGAACCAAACTAATAACTTTTAAACAGCTGAAATATACTATTTGGACCTTATACCCTCAGGCCACAGACAAAAAGAATTGTAACCAGATATTGGACTCTAGTTTTGTTTTTCACAGTGATATTGGTTAGCAATTCTGAAACTCTTTTACGTATATTCCAGGATTAAGCAAATAAGTAAGTCTCTATTGTGAATCATGGAAGCCAAATTTCTCACTGAGAAAGGAATTACAAATATGGAAAGAGGGAAAGTTCAAATAAAATCTGTGACATTGAATTATATTGAAGTTATCACCATAAACTCTTATTAATATTATAGACAGATTAAAAAATAGATATAGATGTGTGTACATGCATATGTGTACACACACACACTCACACTTTCTGGCTCTGTCCTCACCTGAGTTAGCAGAACAATGACATCCTAGTAGTAATGAACACAACTAGCACCCAGATCTTGGTGTTTAAATTCCGTTCTCTACTAAAAGGACCCAGGGCTCCTTGGAGAAATGGCTGAGTCAAGGTCCAGGGGAGGAAGGTACCAGATGAGCCTGAAATAATCTTGCTCTGCTAGAAAGCAAGGACATGCTCAAAGAATGACGTGTCACATGGACACAGGAACCAGGTGGAAGGGCGTCCCACTGGTCAAATCTGGGGCAATCTGAGCATGCAGGTAAGAATGAGAATAATACTCCCAAGGGCCCCTCTGTGCTAGGGCCTGTGCTTGGTGCTACTGCTAAGCTAAAGGAAGCTCCAGCAAATATGCTGAAGTGCCATGAGTTTTAAAGGTCTCAAGGCTGCATAAAGACACAAAGCATCCTTTGGGAGCTTTGCACAGGCACAGACCACAAAGCCTGCGCTGACAGGCTCTGAGTTTTTGGTTGTGACCAGCACCACTTCAGTGTGATCATCACAATTTCTTCATGCTGCCACCCTTGTGCAATTATGAGCCATCACTATATGCCAAACACCATGCTAAGCTCAAATCCACAAGTGTTACTGCTGTTACATTTTCTGGCTCCCTCTGGGTGATATCCTATTGAGACTTCATTAGAGTTTCCAGTTCTTTACAGCCAAAGCAATTCTTTATTCATGGTAAAATCTTTAAAACCCTACATTTCACATAATTTGAAACACAAATGGCCCATAAACATGTCATTGATAAATAGGAAAATACAAATTCAGACCATAAAGTGATACCATTTCACACTTACCAGATTAGCAAAAATTAAAAGAAAAAATTCACTATTGGAGGAGACATGGTATAACCTCGCTCACCCCTGACTACTGGTAACAGCGGGACATGACTAGTAAACTGAACACCCACAGACCCTTCCACCAACAATGCTCCTCCTAGGTACATCTGCCAGGCAGTGGCTTCCACACTTGGACTACTTTACACCACAAACCAAACACACACACACACTAAACAGTTTTATGAAACAATACATACCCTTACTAAGTATTATAATTCTGGTTGATTCTATTCACTACTGGTCACAACCCACTAAAATTATTTCACCACCCTACTGTGGGGTCATAGTCCACAGTGTGAATCACACTGCTTTAGAAAAACTCTTACACAAGGGCCCTAGGAAATAGGGACAAAAATATTTGCAGCAACAATGTCATAATAGCAAAAAAAAACCCTAAGCTCCAAATTTGTAGAGACAAAAAATAAATCAATGGTTGCTTAGGGCTGGGAGCAGAAGCAGGGATCACTGCAAACAGGCACAAAGGAACTTTCTGGGGTGGCAGAAATGGTCTAAAACCAGATTGTGGGGATAGCTTCACAACTCTTTACATCTACTAACATGGTAAAATTGTACACTTAACAACAGGTGAATTTCATGGTGTGTAAATTAGACTCCAACAAAGCTGTTAAAAAAAGACAATTTAGCAACTCAAATGTCTGTCAACATTAGAAAAGATTTTATTTTTATTGCTGTGTGGTATTCCATTATATGTATCAAATTGTGGTATATCTGTACCATGGAATATTACACAGCAATCTAAGGGAATAAACTACAGCTACATGTATCATCAAAGGAATAATGCATTAGGCAAGGAATACAAACACTGAGAAAAGACAGAAGTCAAACAAGAACATACATAACCTGATTCCATTTACATAAAATTTTTTTAAAAAATCAGGCAAACATATGTTTAGGGAAATATACATAGGAGGTAAAATAATAAAGAAAAGCAAGAGAATGACATATGTAAGTTCCATGATAGTGGTTACCCCTGACAGGCAGAGGAGATGCAATTGGAGAGGAGCAGAGGGCCTCACAGGTCTGGCAATGCTGCTTCTTAAGGTGGGTGTTGATCACACAGATACAACTGAAGGGTAAGGACTTTTTTCAAGAGAGCAAGTTCATCTGCATAGGTTCCTCCCACTCACCTTTATCCAAGAGGCCCCTTTTCACCATCTCAGGACAGAGGCACGCTATTCTAGCCACTGAGTCAGTCATTTTAAGGTGGTAGAAAAAATTTTTGTTGTTCCATCTGAGAATACTTACCTTTGAACATGGATTTTTAACATACACCTGTGCAGGTATTCATTCTAGAACCATATGGAGAATGTGTGCTAGAAACAAAATGATCAGGGACACAGGCTGCCTTCTTGGGGCATCAAAACCAACAGGCTTGACACTGGGAGTGGCCTGGGAGGCTGCCCAAGCAGAACCCTCCAGAATTCCCTCAGGGTAGGGTGGGAGCAGGAACCGCCCAGGAGCTCACTCACAGCAAGGAGGAAGAGCATGGACTTTGGACCCAGTGGCCTGGATTAGCATCTTTACCGCTCATCTGTGAAGTGGGTATAATACTGCCCCGCTCACAGGGTGATTGAGGGTACTGCATGAGGTAGCAGTAGGTTAGCCCGGGCCCTGACCTGTGTATCTGCCCACAAGGAATCAACCTGATCATTTCCCCTTGCCCACGGGAGGAGTCCCTCCCTCAGGCACCGCCCCAGCCTGACCCCAGCTACCTCAGCACACTGGACTTTGGCGATGTAGCCATTGTTCTGCAGCTCCATCCAGTTGGCTTCGTATAGCTTAGGCCCAATCAGAAAATTTAAGTCCACGATTTTGTCATCTTCCCGGACGAGGGTTGCGGTCAAACCCAGCTTACAGTGGGCCTGCACAATGGTGAGCACCCGTCGGAACATCTTGGCTGGGGAAACAATGGGAGCATTCACACTGTCACTTTTTAAATGCTCAAGTACCACACCCAGCCTTGCGACTTAACACTGGCCTGTGACACCACCTGGGCTAACCCCTGGGTTTAGGGACCACAGGAACCTGGCTCTAGACAAGAATGACTAGGTGAGAACACTTCATCATCACTTTTAGATCTGTCCAAAAGACAACAAAAAGGAGAACAAGAAGGAGAAATGACTCTGAGGAAGCTCCAAGTTAGATAATCACAGCATTCTCCTCACGACAGCTAAGTTATCAGCAGCAGCACAGATGGCAATGTGAAGTATGCCCCACAACATTTATGATACCATTAAGCTCTAAATTATGCAAGCATTTCATTCCCCCTGAAACTTGCACCCAGCTATAGAAAAGACAGTTGGGGAACTGGGGGCAGAGAGAAATGAAAGGAGCCAGCTCTGCTCAACTTCCTACCATCTTCCCAGGAGCCAGGGCGAAAGCCAAGCCCAAAGGAAAGATGAAATCCCAGGCACACTCCGCAAGCGGCCCTGCCCACTGCAGCAACTGCACTCTCCAAACTCCACCAACTACATTCACTTTGGCCAACCAGCAACTTCCTTTTTCTTCCTTTCTTTTGAATGTTATTAATATAACTCCTTCTGATTTATCAAATAAACACATAAATGGGTATGAAGATTCATCTTAAAAGACCTAATGTATAGGTTTCTATGGGCTCACCTTTAAAAAATTCTAATACTCTGAAGGAAGGTTAAGATGTTTCAGTCATGCTTATCTTACAAAATAATTATAGATAGGGCTAATGATACTTCAGCAAATAAACAGACACAACAATCTAAGGAAAAAGAGGCCAGAATGCACCAAAACACAAATTAAAAATGTCACAAACATTAAAGTAACAGAGTCTAACCCTACGTATATCTGTAGTTTTTACAGTTTCACATACTTGAAGCTTAACACAATTTGCACACACACCATGTGTAAACACAAACAAAAAAATACACAACACACAAAACAAGCAAAACCAGTATCAGAGTTATCTCCAAGGAAAGACTGTGCTGGTTCCAAAAAACGATAGCCAAAGACCACAGACCAGGCTCCCCATGTTAGAGGGACATGGTAGCCAACCTAATGGGAGCCCAGGGAGGCAGCATATAGACCCAAGGGAAGGATGAGGCAAGACCCTGCCTGGACACTGGCGACTTCCCTGCAAACCAGTCATATCCCTCTATTACATCCTCCTACAGCTGTAACAGTCGTCACAGGCGAATAACTCACATACAACGCAGTGTACGGCTCAATACATTTTTACATAGGCACACACCTATGGAGCCACCCAGATCAGGATATGGAGCGTTCTGGCACCCAGAGGTCTCTCCCTGACCCCTCCTGTCAATGACCAGCATTCTCCCCCGAGGGAACCACCACTCTGACTTCTGTCATCAGAGAGGAGTCTGCCTCCTGTTTGAACTTCATAAAAATGAAATCACAGTACATACTTGTGTCACTCAACATTATGTCATGGCTGTCAGTTGACATTTATTTGTATGATTATTTGACTGTCCCTCCTACTTTGTCTCCAGTGCCAGGCATAATGCCTGGACTTGGTAGGTTCTCAATAAATACCTGTTGAAATAATGAAACTGGCACAATGCCCAAAACACAGGAAGCACTTAATATATGCAAGTACTGTAATACAAATTTCTTATTAATAAAAAGACCTAACAGAGCTCCTTTTGAAAGATCTATATAAGAGCACAGCAATCTTTACCTTTTGAGATAAATCCCTGAGATTTACCATTCTACCCAACCCAATGTGGTAGACATCGAACAGCCAGGACACTTAGTCTGATTTACTAGCATTCCCTTAGTTCTCTCTGGGCCAGTAAGCATGGCCAGGTCATGGAGCTTATGAAGCTCAAACTCAAAATCCCTTAGGGCCAGCTGTTTTCACTGTTCAACCCAACCAAAGACAAACTGATCCAGTGAACCAGACAAGAGAGAGAAAAACATACAGACACACAGACACACGCCATAAGCAGGAATGGTGTGGGGTGCACCTCTATGTCCTTGTCATCAGATAACCAATCCCAAGTGGGTGCTGCCACCCACTGGGACACAGAGCACAGGTTAAAGAACATCAACATACACCAAATACAGAACCAAGCAGAAAGTCTCAAGCCCTCCCAAAATTCAAACACAGCCTCCAACTAAACTGCTACAAAGCAATTAAACTCATTTGTAGGCAGTGATTGTCTCTATCATCAATTTCCAATCCTAGCAGACCCAACTTCCTTTAATCTTTTTTTTTAGTTTAATTTTTAAAGTATTACAGTAAAACTGACATTTTGTGGGGAGGGTCAGTTCTGTGAATTTTAACCTATATACATCTGTGTAGCCACCACCATAATCAGGGTACAGACATACCCATCACCCAAAAAAACTCCCCCACACTCTCCCTTTATAGTCATCCCTCTCCAGCCTCCACCCCCAGTAACCACTAATCTATCGGGCCAGCATTATATTGTCACTATCTTTTCGAGAATGTCATATAAATGGAATCATACACTATGGAACCTCTTGAGACTGGCTTCTTTCATTCACCAGCACGCCTCTGAGATTCGTCCTAGTTGCATGCATCAACAGTCTGTTCCTTTCTACTGCTGGGTGTTGCTCCGGTGTACGGACGTGCCACAGTTTGTTTATTCGAGCACCCACTGATGGGCATTTGGGTTTTGGAGATTGTGAACAGAGCTGCTATAAACATTCATGTTCAGGTTTTTGTGTTGGTCTATTTTTATTTATCTAGGAGAGATGCCCAGGAGTGGGACTAAAGAGTCATCTGGTAATTTTATAATAAACTGACAATCTGTTTTCCAGAGTGACCATGCACCCTGCAATCCCTCCAGCAACATGTGACAGTTCCAGCTGCTCTGTGACCTCATCAGCACTGGATGTCAGTATTTTTTATTTTAGCCTCTAATAGGCATACAGGGGCATCTTGTGGTAGTTTAAATTTGCATTTCCCTGATGGCCAATGACAATGAACCCCCTTTCAAGTGCTTATTTGGCATCTGTATATCCTCTTTTGGAGAAATGTCTATTAGTTTCTTTTGCCCATTTTCCAACGTTTTTGCCATTGTCTGCATGTCTAACAGGCAACTCAAATCCACATGTCTAAAGGCTAGCTCCTCATTGTAACCCTCCAGACCTGCTCCTTTGATAGCTTCCCCTATTTCAATTAATGCCTACTCCATCCTCCCTTTGTTCAAGCCAAAAACCCTCAGTGTCATCCTTGATTTCTTGCTTTCTCTGATCCCACATCCAACCTGTCAGCCGAAGCCTCATAAGATACCCAGAGTCCGATTATACCTTCACACTCACTTCATTCTCACTGGGTCACACCTCTCATTGGGATTCCACAAACTCATCTCTTTGTTCAAATCCCTTAGATGGCTTCCCATTCCCTCACAGTACAAGCCAAACTCCTTACCACAGCCTACAAGGCCCCAGAGAGCTTCCCCAATACCGCCATCCTTCCTCAGCCTTGACCACTCTTCCTCTGCCCTCCTCTGGCTGCAC
The DNA here is from genome assembly GCA_023783475.1 of Daubentonia madagascariensis. Lineage (NCBI taxonomy): Eukaryota > Metazoa > Chordata > Mammalia > Primates > Daubentoniidae > Daubentonia > Daubentonia madagascariensis. The sequence continues at coordinate 1,196,532 of JAKFHU010001747.1, read as the reverse complement.
AGCCATCTAGTGTTGTCCAAACATGCCAAGTACTTTCCCACCGCAGGGCTTGTGTCCTGCTGCTTCCATCAGAAAGACCCCTGATCCCTACCTGGCCAGCTGTAAACATCTCTAGGTATCTTCAGAAAACCATAGGTGCGGGAGGAGCTCTCATTACACAAAAAGAACCAGATGCTGGGGCCATTTTGACAACATTTTGAAAGCTGTATGTGAAAATGCCTCAGATTTCACTTTATTCAGAGTAAACTCTATTTTAGACTTAATTTATCTTAATCTGTTCATCTTAATCCCTTAGTAGGTTTTTATTAAGAAAGGTTTGCCTAGAATACTATGCAGCAATGAAAGGAACAGACTACTGATAAATGCTACAACATGGAGGAACCATTATACAAAGTGGAAGAAGCCAGACATAAGAAAATATGTATTGTATGATTCTGTTTATATGAAATTTCCAGAAAAGGCAAATCCTAGAGATAGAAAGCAGGTCAGTGGTTGCCTGAGTCTACAGAGAAAAACAGGGATTGACTGCAAGTGGGTATGAGGGAGATGTGCTAAAACTGGATCATGATGATGGTTGCACAACTCCATAAATTCATTAGAACTCATTGGATTATATATTTATAATGGGTGATTTTATGGTATCTAAGTTAAATAAATAAAGCTGCTTAAAAAAAGGGTTTGCCTGCAATATTAGGACAAGCAAGGCTTCTATTACATATTGACTAAAGACCAATACTTCAGCCTTTAAATAAAACACACCACACTACTGCAAGGGCTTTTCAGTGCTCCTGGCCCAGTTTTCACAGGGCCATAAAAAATGGGTTAAGGGTAAACTGAGCTGCAACAATAAGAAAGATGCAAGAAGGAAGGAAATACCACTGTCTTACTAACTACTCTGAGCCAGTGACTAAGGAAGCTGTGAATGTATACACCCTCACCCCCAACCCCCAGTTAAGAATTACTTAAAAGCTTTACCCAGCAAGTCTTTCTAGCCAGTTGGGTAGACTACACAGCAGTCTCTCCCCTCACCTAACCACTGGAAATCAATTTTCATCTATACAACTAGCAGACAGCTCAGCTTCTGCCTGCTTACCTGGTATGGTGTGCACTTCGTCCAGGATCATGAGGCCCCACTCCTGGGTTTTGAGCCACTCCATGACTCGCTCAGCCTCCCATGACCTTTTGGTGGTATGGCCCAACATGGAGTAGGTGCTAATGGCAACGGAGCAGCCTATGGGCTTGTCCTTGGCGTCGGAAGTGAAGCGGCAGATCTGGCTATCATCGATGGTGGACCACATCTTGAATTGGGCTTTCCACTGTTCCACAGACACCGCTGAGTTGCCCAGCACCAGACAGCGTTTCCTGACAGTACATGCAGCGGTCACACCAACCAGGGACTTCCCAGCACCTACGAGAAACCAGAAGGCGATTCTACCCAAGGCCAGGTTGAAACAAAGGACAGGGATAGGCAGGATGACTCATTAGCCCAGGAATCTAGGAAAGTGTCTTGTAACAGTCCTTGCAGCTGACACCTGTGAGGCACTTACTGCTCCAGCCTCTGTTTTCTTCTTTATAAAGAGGAGACAGGCCCACTTTATACACATATGTGAGAACCAACAGGTGGCAGGTGCTCCTGCGGCACTTCACATGCATCTCGTTTAGATGTAAAAATCTCAAAACAAGCCCATGAGAAGAGATACTCCTGTCATTGCCATTTTAAAGATGGAAAAACTAAAGCCGAAGAGTACCTCGCCAAAGGCCGTAGGATGGTGATGCTGCTGGGGCACAGCGTGCTCAGCACAGAGCCCTGACACCACTAATATCATCACACAGCAAATGCAGCTGAGAACTCAGCAATGCACTAAGTGTGTATGTCACTGGCAGAGACAGAGGAGATGAAATTCCAGGTGCTTCTGAGTTTACTACCACCACCATGTGAAGATCAAAATAAAGATCAAGCTATTCCTTTAAAGAGAGATTCTTCTTTTACCATCAAAATAACCCATGGAGCTTTGAAAAAAAGAACCTCCTTTCCCCTGGAGATTGTGCCTCTGTAATTCGAGGGTGGGGCCCCCAGGTGAGTCTGTCATGCCTTCTGGCTGAGAACCTAGGCCACGATCTGTCATTACTGAGGACAAGTGAGGTCAGACAGGTGCTGGGCAGCTGCTACTGCCTTTTCTCGAATTTGCACACCACTATAAGCCATCCAGGAACAAGGAAAGTTTCTGTATTAGGGAGTCTCCAAACACACAACTCCCATGACTGATTTCAAGGACAAGAACCTATCCCGCTATGTAAAACAGCCCCTTGCCACCTGTACAATCTCACCCCTCACCTGGCCTATTTTTCTTCACCAACTCCATCACCACCCAAGATTTTATACATTGTTTAGTCAACCTGCTTACCATCTGTCTCTACCCCAGTGGAATGAGCTCCATGAGGTCAAGAGTGTTGTTCTAGCCACCATTATAACCCCAGTTCCTAACCCAGGGCCCCGCACACAGCAAGCACTCAATAAATATTTGTCAAGTCATGAATCAGGGGCTCACCTGACCTTGGCTGTTTCCTGACAAGGTGTGATTTGGGAAATGTGCAGAGGGCAAGCCCAGGAGGAAGCTGGCAGATCCAGACAGAGCATCCTGGCTACGTTCTTCCTTCAGGTACCACTTACCGCAAGGAAGAACAATGACCCCCGAACGTGCACGCCCATTCCCAAACATCTTCCGCAAGCTCTTCTCCTGATAGGGTCTGAGGACAGCTGTGGGTTTCAGGTCAATGTTGATATCAGGGTTGACAGAATCATTCCGGAAGTCATATTCTGCCAGCAGAGGATATTCTAGGTGGATGCAACGTTTCTGGAGCTCCTCAATCATTTCCTGGAGAGTGAGCACGAAGGAGGTTTTTAAAATCTCATTAACTCCAAAGCATGCTCAAAAATACTACATATTCCAAGGGGCCCAATGTTCAAAAAGTGGCATTTTATCTAGACTTCTATAATTTTAGATAATGCTCAGTAACAACTGCGTTAAAGCATAGAAAAGCAACCCAAATTAACAACACTGTCATAATGAAATCTAATCAGAAGCCAAACTGACCCTTTGCCACTGTTTCTCATATCTCCTTAGGAACTTGTGAAGACCACCCCACCAGCCTGAGGAAGAGGACACTTGGATCCAGCTCCATCAGGAGAAATGATGCTATGCATGGCCCACCAACACCAAAAAGGAGAAAGCAACTCAGGAACTGACAGGGATTCCTTCCTCTCACACAGACTACAGGCAGAGTTGACACAGGGCTGGACTGGCTTCTGACATAGGTTTAGTTCACTGACCTGCTTAACTTCAAACGATACTGTCTGTGTCTCCTCTTCTTCTTCCTCATCCTTGTCCATTTGCTCATAAAAGTCAAACAGGTCTGTGGGAATGTCAGATTTACCCTGTGGATCTGTCACTCGGGAAGTGGAGGGCCCACTGCTGCCTTCCGCAGTCTTAGAAATCTGTAAGAGAAAGACAGGCTCTGGACTTGCACACAATATTTAATTCCTTTGTTATCAAGCAAGGGTTGAAGTTGTAAGGGGGAGAAAACAGCAGTGCTGCTAGGTTGCAAGTGCTGAATGAAAGGCACCCGAGAGAGCTGAAATCCTAAATGCCCAGCCCCCCAAGCGTGACCCAGCAGCCCACATACGGCAGATTTGCTTGTGAAAGTCTCTGTGATGAGCTCAGTGGCCTCCCCTTCCGAGTTCCTCAGGCGGCATTCCCGGATCACCGGGTCCTGGAGGAGATGCTGGATGACATCGGGGTGGGAGCTTTCAACAAAGTACCTACAAGCAAGGGAGGCAGGTGGTATCTACTGACCAGCAAGCACTTCTAGAAGATTCTACTACTCATTCATTAGACAGTCTGGAAATAGAGTTCTCGTGACTCTCCCCACTCTCTCACTGCCCCCAACCCTTTGCCAAATCTGAGCTATGAGCTGCTGGCCATAATGTAACTTGAGGGTTGTGGGCAAAACCCCACCTTGAACTCAAGTAAGCAGGGGTCTGAGCCCCAGCTCCACTGCTAGGGGAAACGCAGTGGCCAGTGAATGAATTTCCAATCTGGGCCACATCTCCTGTTCCTTATCTGTGCTTCAGGGTAGTAAGCAAGTGACACAGACAGTCCATAAACGTTACTAGCACCTTCCTCCCACCTGGTGTGCAGAGGATGAAAGTGCCTTGGGATGGACCTCATGGAATCTCCTACCTGTTGTGCTTCAGGACCAGCTTGACTTTTCCATAGCTGACAGTACACAACTACAAACAGAGACAATACCAAACAGGCAAAATGAGCAACGAGCAGCTCACTCAGAACATGGTCACTACAGGTCACATCTTACCCCTACCCACCAAGTGAAGAGTTCGTTTCACTTTAGGAAAAGCCAACCTAAAATCCTAATGGTGTCAGATCTGCCTAAACTGACCTTTTTCCATTGGCCTTTGCTTTCTGCCCGGCTACTTCTGATTTACATTGCTTAATTTACAAAAACACTGGTTAAAATTTCTCTAGTATTCTCCCCTTCTCTCTCCATTTCCACAGCCCCCACCCTAATCTGGAGGCTCATCCTGCCACACCTATTACTACAGCTCCCAGCACACAGTATGTGCTCAGTAATTGCTGCACAAATAAAATACAAAGCCCCCTGGCCTCTTCACCAATGTTCTTATTTCCCCAACAAGAATGTTAAGCACCTCGATGGCAGAGAAAACAGCTTAAATCCTCCCAAGTTCCCAAAAATCTTTAGAAAGGAATGCAGCAGAGGTTATGTGTAGGCATGAAACTCAGACCTTGGGGGGCTGCCTGCCCCCACTGCTGTCCCTTTGACCTGTCACAGCATCACACCAGCACCTACATCCCTGCAGGCAGCTCCCAGCCAAGACTGAGCACAGACATGGTGCTGATGTGGCTCATTCCAGTTAGGTGCAGGCCCCCTCCCCAGGCACCCTTCCACGTTACAAGAGAACTCTCCCCATGGCTCCTGCAGCTACTCTGTGATTGGCTGCAGTATGATACTGGACGCTTATGGCATGCTTCAGTCACTCCAGATTTGGGAGTCTGGGACTCCTTCTAGATCAGCCAAAGGCAAAGAAAGCCATTGCCCATCTCTTCTGAATGGTATTTGCCCATCTCTCAGAAGAAACCCAAGCATGTTCAACTGCAGTTCACATGGAACCTTCTCCACTTCAACATTCTTAGTTCTTTTTGACTTTCCCTGATGGAACTTGTTGACTCTTGCTCTCATGCAAGTATTTAGCCTGAGATGGAGTTTACCACCCATATTAGCCAGCCTGGGCTGCCATAACAAAATTCCATAGACTGGGTGGCTTAAACAATAGAAATTTATTTTCTCAGAGTTCTGGAAGTTAGAAGTTCATGATCAAGATACCAGCTGATCTGGTTTCTGGTGAAGGCTCTCTTCCTGCCTTGTGGACAGCCACCTTCTCACTGTGTACTCACATGACAGGGAGAGAGAAAGAGACCTCTCCGGTATCTCTTCTTATTAGGACAGTAATCCTACTGGATCAGGGCCCCACCCTTATGACCAAATTTAGTCTCAATTATTTTCGTATTCCAGACACAGTAACATTGGAGATTCAACATATAAATGTGAGGGGAACACAATGCAGTCCACAGCACCACCCACTTTGGGCTGCATTCCCAAATAACCCTGGCCAGAATGGGCCTGAATTAGTAGCCCCACCATGTCAGTACCCATGGCTGGGAGCAGCTTGGGAGAAGGGTGGCCTCAGCCATAACACAATACTGGATCCAGAAGGGTAGCAGCTGGAGTAATCAGTTACTATGCTCCCTAGAGGAGATCTGAATGACACATTTTCATGGCTGCCACAGGCTGACAACATGTAGCCCCTATCCCAGCTATTACTACACTACCAGGGAAGGCGGAATTGCTAGCCTCAGTCCCCACTTGCCTTAATAAACTGAATAATTCCGTCAGGGACTCCAGTCTTGCTGAGCTTCCTGAGGTACTCCGTGATGTCACTGGTTTGCAGCCCAACACTGACAGCTGCATACAGGGAGTAGGCAGTTAGTTTGTACTCATGCACATGGGTTGGTCGGCACACTGGCTCTGCAATAGCCACCAAGAAGTCTTGGGCGTATTTGTAAACTGGAGAGAAGGCTTCCAAGAAGATATGGCCATCAGGAGCCTGAGAAACACCAAATGGACACAACCAACAAGGAAATTAGTGAGTTGCATTGGACACTACTAGACTCTCTCCCACATCATTATGAAGAAAGAATAAACTGCACAACACCAGAGACATTTTTGCAAGCACTCCTCCAGACAACTGTGAGGCCTGTCACTTTGATCAGATACAGAGGAGTAGACAAAAATAGAAGAAAAGGTTTCCAAAGTCAGTAGCTGTTTCCCACTATTTTGCATAGGGAAAGCCACCTTATCTGGCTATCCTCAATTGGCTAGACCACAACTGAATGTAGAACACTGATGATTTTAAGTTGATTAAAAGCTGGCTACCAAATACATGCCTCCCCTTAATTTTAAAAATGGGGAAATAATTTGTTACATGATAAATTTATTGGGCAGACTAAAAGTACCTCCTAACCTGGGGTAGGGCTAGGGAGGGAGGGAGAGTAAATACAAAAGTTAGAGATGGAGGCAGCCCAGGTCCGCCCACACACGTGTGCGTAGCCGCTCACTCCTCTCTCTGGCCGTTCAAACGTGTTGGATGAAAGCTGTCTCTTCCAGTGTGAGGGGGAGTACCCCGCATTTCAATTTTGGCTCTGGGAATGCCCAAGATGTAGCTGCCGCTCCACGAACTCTCGGGCCCTGCCCTGGCTGAGGGCACACTTACCACCCACAGGGGCCTGGAGGTGTGGTCGTCCTTGAGCGGCATCTGCACCCTGTAGTCCTTGGCTCCATATTCATCCACTTTGGTGCCAGACTCATCCACCTGCTTCCCGGCCGCCGAGGGAACCGCTTCCTGAGAGTCGTTCCCCGGGGCGTCGTCTTCATCCTCTTCCTCATCCTCATAGTGCCGCTTCTTGGACTTCTTCTTGTCTGCAGACACGGACACAGAAGTGAGCCCAGCAGGAGCCCAGGATTCCCTGCGCACTGCCTGGCGGCCTTTCACCTGCGCCATGAACTCCTAGCCAAGCGCTCCCTGCATCCCGCGGGCATCCCGTCCCTCAGTCGCCTCCTACCCAGCCCAGTTCGCTGGGCTGCGCCCAGGTACAGTATCTCCCCCCACCCAGCGGGACCAGGTGTGCTGGCCAGAGGGCCTGCGGGGTCGCCCCCCGCCGAGAAGCCCGGGGCAGCTCTGACACAGCGCGGCGAGTGCAGGAAGCCCGAGCGCGCCCGCGCCACGTCTCACCGCGGTCGGCCCTGTCTCGCTTGCCCATGGCAGCGACGGCAGCAGACAGGGGGTCCGGCGGCCGCCGCAGGCCCCCCGCAGCGTCTGCTCTCACAGGAACTTCCGGCTCACACAGGAAGCTCTCTGGGAGTTCACACAGGAAGTCCCGCCTCTGGGCGCCGGGCCACGTGGTGTCGCCCTGCCCCAGGCCCTCTTCCCCCTATTCATTCCTTTAGAATTTCAGTGAAATACTGTATTTATGGAGCACCTAGGCAGTGAACAAATTAAAGGCATAGTCCTCCTGGAACTTGAATTCTAATGGAGCGATATGGGCAATAAACAAATGGAGTGTTAAGTGCTCTGAGGAAAAATTAACAGGGGCTCAGAGTGACAGAGGGTGCCATTCTAAATAGAGTGGACCCTGAATACGTCCTGAAGTGGTGTTATCTGAGCAAAGATCTGAGGAAAGTGAGACAGTGTCCTTTGTAAATGCCAAGGGAGGAGCAGTGCGGCGGCGGACGCAGAGTGCACAAACGTGAGATCCACACGTTTTTGCGTCTAAGAAGAAACAGGGCAGCAGCGTGGCTGCGAGGCTGGGGCGCGGTGCAGTGCATGCCAAGCAGTGGTTCCCAAAGCAGGGTCCCCTGGCCGCAAAAATGTCACATGGAAACCGGTTAAAATGGGTTATAAAGGCAAAGGCAACGTAATCTGGCCGCATCCCAGACCAATTGAATCAAAAAAACTGAATGTAGGGCCAAAAATCTTGCCCTCCAAATGATTTTGATGTGCAAGGTTGAAAACTGCTAATGGACAGCCTTGTAGGTAATGGCAGGAACTTTGGATTTTATTATGAAATGAGAAACCACAGGAAAGTTTTGAGCAGAAAAAAATGACAATCTGATTTAGTATTAAAAGATTACGCTAGCTGCTTTGTTGAAGACAGACTTTACAAGGCCAAGGGCAGCTATTGCAGCAGTCCAGTTGAGAAACTGCTGGCTTTTCCAGGGTGGTAGGGGTAAAGGTGATGAAAAGTGGTTCAATTCTTTATCTATTTGGTAGGTAGAGTAGATAGGATTTGCTGGACGACTTGATATGGGAAGTGAAAGAGAGGAGTAAAGGATAACTCCAAGATTTTTGGCCTGAGCAACTGCAAAAATGATGATGTACCTTAGGGAAGGTACAGGTTTGGAGGATGGTTTGGGACATACCGAATGGGAGTGGCAGTATTAGTCTGCCATAACAAAATACTACAGACTGCATGGCTTAAACAACATACATTTATTTTCTCACAGTTCTGGAGGCTAGGAAATCCAAGAATAAGGTCCAGTAGGGTTTAGTTCCTGGTGAGGGCCCACATCCTGGCTTGCAGATGGCCACCTTCTTGCTGTGTCCTCACATGGCATAGAGAGAGCTCCAGTGTCTCTTCCTCTTTTCATAAGGACACCGGGCCTGTTGGATTAAGATTCCACCCTTTTATCCTTTTATTCTTTGTTACCTCCTCACAGGCCCTATCTTCAAATATAGTCACACTGGCAGTCAGGGCTTCAACATATGAATTTTGGGAAGGATGCCTACTAAACAATTAAATGAAGGGTCAAAAAGGAAGTTGGATATGAGTCTGAAGTTCAGAGACCTAGAAATATGAATTTGGGAACTGGCAACATATCTACAGTATTGAAGATAGAGAATTGGTTGAAATTACTTAGGGAATGAATGTAGGTACAGAAAAGGTCCAAGGACATTTCACAGTGAAAAGCTGGAAGCTGAAGAAGGAATTGTTAAATGAAAAGAATCAGAACTTGAAGATTTGGATAATTTTTGGTCTACTAATATTGTAAAAATGAGGAAGTGTGCTCTGGAGAAAACACTAAGGATGTGGCTGGACAGCCATTTATTTGCAAGAGATTAGGTATGTGGCTTATAGATCCAAGCAACCATCTCAGCAAAAACCCTGGTAGTTTGGACTGAAGAGGCAGAGGTGATATGAAATGAAGGAAGGTGGTGGACTTCTGGGATTCTACAGGTAGGAAAGGGATGATAGGGCAGTTGAGGTCAGTGGGACTGCTTCTGACACCACAGGCCTCCTTGGGCCACGTCCTCAGTTCTGAGGGCCACAGCCCCAGTGAGCCCTGAGAACAAAGCATCAAGCCTTAAAAGCTAGCCCTGCTTTCAGACTTGCTTGGGACCTGCAGGTCTTTTTTCCTTCCTATTTCTCCCTTCTAGAAGGGAATGTCTATCCTCTGCCTGTCCCACCATTGTAATTTGGAAGCAGATAACTTGCCTGGTTTCACAGGTTCACAGATGGAGAGGAATTTTGCTCCAACATGAATCATACCAAGTCAGAACCATAATTGTTTTGGATGATTTAGATGATGATATTTGAGCTGATGTGAGCTGATGCTGGAATGACTTGACTTTTGGGGATACTGAGATGGGGTGAAGATATTTTGCATGTGGGAAGGATATGAAGTATTAGGGGCCAGAGGACAGACAGCTATGGCTCAAATTGTGTCTCCCTTAAAAAAGATACTTTGAAATCCTACCCCTGGTACCTCAGAATGTGATCTTATTTGGAAATAGGCTCTTTACAGAGGTAATCAAGTTAAAATGAGTTCATTAGTGTGAGCTCTAATCCAGTGACTGGTGTCCTTATAAACAAGGGAACACACACAGGAGAACCACATGATGATGGAAGCAGAGACCGGAGAGATGCTGCCATAAGCCCTGCTGACACCTTGACTTCAGACTTTTAGTATCCAGAACTATGAGAAAATAAATTTCTATTATTATAAGCCACCCAGTTTGTGGTACTTTGCTACCATAGCCCCTATTGTTGGACATTTAGAGTTTCAATTTTGGACTTTCTTAGATATACCATACCACATTTACTATCATTTTCACAGGATTAATTCCTAGATATAAAATTCGTAGGTCAGAGGATATATAAGATTCTAAGGTTACTGGCTTGCACTGTTAAATTGTCCTCTATATGAAAGTATTAATATAAATTATCTCCAATACCATGTGAGAGGCCATTCCTTATACTCAGTAGGTAAGACAGTAAGGCTTTGTGTTTGCTTTTAATCACCATGAAGTTCTGATTTGGGTAATCAAAATGTCCAGACAAAGATATACTAGAGCAAGTTGGGTGGAACATTATGGACTTAGATACTAGGAAATACTTAGTTTAGTTTCAATGTTTTTAAATTAGTCTGTGCTTGGTCTCCTAGAGAGTGATTAACTCAAGCAAGGGGGGACAACTGCAAATACAGTGTGTCCAAGAACAGATCTGGACAAACCAATCACAGTGGAAATAAATATCAGCTTTATTAACACTCAAAGTGCCATTCATTTATATTCATTCCATAGTCCAGAAGGTTACTTAGAGTAAGCCTTTGCACCACAATCTTTCAAAAAAATGAACATGTAAGAAAAGCAATTTTCATTGTGCTAATTATTGCAGGCCTTCATGCACGTAAATCTAAACAAAGATGTGTGCCAACAATATACAAATTTCCATATAAACAAAGTCATTGATCACGAACAAAATATAAACATGGTTTTTTATATTAGATTAAAAAAAAGCTATTTACCAGCAAGAAAAAACAAGTACATAGAAATTATAAAACTCAGAAATTTTATACATTTTTACAAGCACAATTTTGAATGAACTCAAAGTCAAAATGTGCATGAAATGTGGCACATACCACACTATATCTGGCTTCTGGTAGGTTCCTCTAATCACACCAATTCCTTTTAAAATAATAAGCTTAGTGACATTCAACTTCAACAGTGGACTTTATTCCTAACGCGAGTAATTTTACATGGTACCGCATAGTAAAAACAAGGTTTTCTATAAGTACAGTAACATTGTTAGGTTGGAAATTTAATTTCCAATTCTTTTTCTGCCAGTTACTTAAAACACACAGTACAGTATAAAGACACAACAATGTATGTTTGGACATTTCTAAACCAATTTATAGTCAATTACAGAGAATCACAATATGCCAATGTATTGTTTTATAAACCCAGTCTGACCTTGCCTAGTAAGGGAAAAGCTAAAAGTTGAAATCTTTTGGAATGGAATAAAGGAAATACTCAAAAACAACAGTAGGACAGGCCAACAGCAATTAGAGATATAAAATCTTGACATCTCTTCAAAACAATTTAGTTTCTCACATTTTTTCATAGCTCTGAGAATTCAAAGGCCATTTTAGTGGACAGTGTGTTTTTGCTACTGCTACAAAAAATTTATTTTCTCTTAATTTGCATTTCACAGAATTCTCAAAAGAGAATTCAATGCTTTTCCTTGCAGCAGTATTTTAACTGAGCTCTAAGTATAATTTGTGTCCAATTCTGGAAATACAAATACCTTTTGAATGATTAAAAACAAAATTAAAAAAATATTTTTGATCAGCCAGCTGAAAATATATTTATATAGTAAATAATCTCTCAGAAAGCTTTTATATATATATTTAATTATCCTAACTAAATAGTACCCTTATAAAACAAGTTCATAAAAATGTAGAAATGAAATGAAAATGAGAACTTACTGGGATATATACATGTGCCTACAGACAGAAAAAGACATCTCCACACAAACACATCCCCTGATACAGTTACAAAGCATACTTTCAACTTAGTAATGGATTTTAGAATACACTATAAAATTAGAAAGTAATTTGAACTCCTGAGTTCCCCAACAAAGATAGAACCATAGATAAGTATACTTTGTAAAAGCAAGAAGGTCCATTTAAGTCAGTAATAGTGCCGTAACAGATGGCTACATCTTGAAAGAAGTTAAAACACAGAGACACGGACAGTAGTTCAATGCACGCATTCATGATGCTCATACACTCATCAACAATTATTGGTCAGAGTAGTAAATCAGTGTACAAATTAAACATTTCCCAAAATGTGCAAAAAAGTCAATCTTAATAGGAAAAAAATCCTTTGTACATAATTATAAACTGCCCAGCATTCAACTGAGATTAAAAACGTTTACAGAGAGAAACCAATAGGTTAAATATAGAGAATTTAATGGCTACATTTAAAAACATACATTAAGTCAAAGGGTAAATTTACAAATTGATAATCATAGTTTGCAACAATTAAAAGTTTATTCTCAAATTTATCCAAGTTTACTTTTATTTACAATGAATAAAAAGAACCATGTGAAATGTAAGAGATGTCAGACATTAAAAGTATTTTTGGTATTAACTCTTTTATAATATTTCAGAATGTAGGGTAGAAAATTTTAAAACCAATAGCAATAGAAAAAATGTAAACCTTTCACTTACTAATTAAGATTGCATTAAAACAATTGTTTGTTTTTAAAGAAGTACTCTTATCCTTAGACACTGTACTTTCAATTGAATAGGGTATACTGCAAGGGTTTGGCCACTTCCTTTTGCCCATAAGCCTTTCCAGCTCAAATGTTCCCACTACTGCTCTCTTCTTTTTCCAGGTGGAAAACAATCTTTGGAAAAATAAGAATATGTCAAATCCACTTTGTAGTCTAAGTACCTAATAGAGTTTAAGATGTATTTTGTTACTTCTCTCTCCCTTCCAAGTAATGCTAATGCTAAAATCATCACTAGTTCCATATGCTTTTAAAAAATAAATTCTAAAAAAATGTAAAGAATTGAACACAAAAGTGCTTTTCAGTATAGTCATGAACTTTACTGTTCTCAACTGGCATTAAGGGATTCAGAAATCCTTATTTGGGCACAAATCCTGCACATATACTGGAGAGCAGATACTTCCTTATGTTCCAAAATGTCTATGGCACAAAGCAGACATCAGTCCATAACCTACTTTTCTTCACAGCTTTGCTGAAATGCCCCTCAAGTCAAACATAAGTTCATAAATGTTAAGACACTAGGAAGAAAGTACGCCACCAACCTGAGGCATCAGGTATATCTGTATCAGTGTGTATCTATGTGCACCTATGGTCAAGTGACATTAATATGATTGGCACGTGTACAAGCTTAAGTTTGTAATGTCTATATAGTTCCTTAATAGAAGTAAATTCTGCATGTCTAAATGCAAACACTGAGCACCTGTCCTTTTCCTTGAAGGATAGACTGGCATGTAAATTCTACTAGTACCTGCTTTATCATTTATATACTATTAGCTTACAAGTGGGTAGAAGTAACGGTGCTAATAATTTTGGCTACGAGTGCAGGGAATATAAAAGCTTTGGTTTAAAGTGATTCTGATAATACAGAGTGTGTTACAAACAAGAAGTCATCAGGCAGAGGGAATAATAGTACTCACTAATTTAATGCCTTTGCTGTTATTAACAAAAATACCATATGACTGTCAATTAAAATGCACAATTATGAAAAATATGAAGAATTATATAAGAGACTGTGTACAGGCAACAGATAAAATTTATTCTTTTCTTAATGTAGCTATGACTCCTCCCTCACCTTTCAGAAGTTCAACCTTTACTGCTTGCACAACTGCTGAGAAAAGAATCTCTAGGTGCCCCTGAGAGCGCATTACCACCTACGGCTGTGAAAGGTGAGTGTGGGAGACGGGGAGGGGCCTGATACTTCCCACACCTGTCTATTGTGTTATCCCATCCAGATGGCAGCAGAAGTCAAAGCCAAGCTAAAGACGACTAGGAAGTAGGAACAGTGGCTTCATGGCACACCTTCCCTAGCCAACCAAAAAAAGGTATGAGAGAATTTCCTTTTGAATACTCGGTAAACTAACGAAGCTTGTTTTGATAATGTCTGGCAGAATTTCTGTCTCAAAGAGTTCATGAAGAACTGTGTAAAACCAATTACTTCCTATTTAAGAATTATATGTAAGCTTATCATTATACACACACACACACACACAATTTTAATCTACTTTCAGCAACCAAGAGCATGGCAATTTACAATAAATACCATTATTAAACAATCATTAGAACTAGCTACTTGTGGAAAATGTACTGGTGTTCCTACCCAAGGATGATTACACCTATCCATCATCAGGAAGTCACACATTTTTGCGTTGTTCTTCCAAAAGTAGAGACTGATCTAATTAAACATTCATACCTTTCCCTCCTTCCTTCCTACCCCTGCTCCAACTCTAAACACCACACACAAACACACACTTTACAGAAAAGTAAGCTAGAATATTAGTCAAAATGTTAGCTAAAAAGTAAGGATTAGAATTCGCTATCCCTGGATTTCTTGCTCATTGCTCTAAGCCTCACTGCCTCAACATTTGTAAACCATTTGAACGACTTCTTTAGGGCAAAAACAACCACTCTAACTCTGCTGTGAAAATCACAACTGAACTATGATCTATAAAGAACTTGGACAGTGCCAATGTGATTGAAAATCAACCTAGAAAACAATTTACTTTGTCTCTTTAGAATGAGAATACCTCTTTCTATGTTAGGAATTCACATCTAGTGGAGACTGCAGTGCATCTATCACAGACAAATGCTAAAGTTTCTCTCCTAACATTACAAAAAAATAAATAAATAAAAAAGGAGGTAGAAAAGAGTTGGAGGAGGAAGCAGGCATTAAGAAACATTTAAGGGCCAATACACAATCTAAGGCCAAATGAACTTGTGAAGCCTAATGATTTTGGAAAAATCTTCATTTTGGTGGGTAACAAATTATTATTAATATAAAATAAAATTAAGGCATACAGAGAAAAAGGCACTACTAAAAATTAACAATTGAATTGCTTTTCATTAACATTTAACCAATCTTAAAATTCAAATAAATATGAACATTACATTTGTAACAAAGGCCAAACTTCACGATAAACAGTACAGTTGAAAAGAAATTGTCTTGATCTTAGCATAAATAACACTGTTGACAGAGTTCAATTTCTATCAAATGTTTTGGGTATTTTCACAATTTAGACCAAAAGAAAACATTTTTTTTTCTTTAAAAGAGACCTCTGGGGGGAAAAAACCCCCCCACTATTATGGAATAAATGCTCCCCATCACTGGAACTGTTTGAGTAAAGGCTGGTTTACAGTACGAGGGGGTCCTGAGAGAGAGGCTGTGTGACTGGGGTGGGGGGTTCCCCCCAATTTGGGGATACTTTTACTCTATTCCTGGTTGTTAATGACATTTCAGTTTATAACAGCCAATAACGACCCAACATTGTTTTTCCCTTACTTCATAAAAAATAATATTAACATTTTAAAACATCATTGCTGAACTTTCAGAGTTAGGGCATGCCATAAAGTAACTAACCATTTGCCCTAGACTGTCACCTTCTCAAGGATGTTAATTTAGTACCTGATACAATAAGTCACAATTATCAAATAAGCAAATGAAAAATATTCACTCGATTTATGAAAAGGATAGATTTGTATACTTGATTGACAGCAGGTGATTTTTTAAATCAAGCTATGAGTTCCTACACCCCAAATGAAATCATTGGCACAGAGGAGTCTGCATCTGGCTTGGTCATCCTGCTCAACTATTCAGATTTGACTTTATTTTCTTAGTAATTTCACATATCTTATAACAACCCCATCTCAGAAACACTACAGAGCAAATTTATGACATATATAAGAGCTGGAGTAGCAGAAAGCTAAAGAAATAGTTTCACCTTTTTAATGTAGTTTCTATTGGGAATAAGATAAAGACTCTCTCAAGTGAAAGCCAATTCAATTTACTCTGAAATCAAAGTTTTAATTTTTCTTTCACAGTTCAGCAAGTGCATTAATATTTCAATTTCTTGTATGCATTATGTAAGGATGACTGTGCCTTCTAAAACTGTAAGGCAATAGTCATTTTTTTTAGATGTTTTGTAAACAAGAAAAAGTGCTGAAAAATTTCAAGATATCCATACTGAAATTTTCAGTCTGTATACTTTTAAATACATTTTAAAGAATTACCAACCAATCAAAATTTCTATTAGTCATTATGGTATTTCTCAACCCTTTTATTCGATACATTTTGTTTGCAATGTAAAAGATCTTATATTTGGTCCAAGCCTAAGTCATGCCACTTTGAATCTCTCAAGGCCTAAGTAGAAAGATATTTCCTGAAAAGCACATGTAAGACTGCTAGTGTATCTTCTCCAGCACCAAAAAGTCTGCCACTGTCAAAGCAGAATGCATTTTAAAGGCACAAAGTCAGCAGTCTGGCCATTTTCCAGCCTCAGCAAAGAAACATTACAGTATAGAAGAATCAGTTGTGCATTTAGGAAACAAAACACATTTAGAGTAATCGTAAAAAGTTCAAATTTCATTTGTTGATCCATACCATTATTGGAAAGAAGAAAAAAATGGAGTGTTGTATTTAACTTCCCCTGATACACGTGTTTCCTTTCAAAAACTTTTTTAAAATTTACTTTTGGTCTTCCATACCCCACCCCCACCTTCAAGCTTTTTTGTTCTAGTAGTTTTTACATATATTAACTTTTATTGTGGTTTTTGGTACCTTCACAACTTATTTGAAATAAATTCACATCATATTTTATATAATAACCCTGTAAACTATTAGTCTATTTTTAAGTCTTTACATAAAGAACATTACTTTCTCATAGTTAATAATATTTTTCTTATAAAGCAAAGGCCTTCTGCAGCAGTGTTAAAGTAGTAGTTTCTTTTCAGGGGCCTTTATTTTCTATAGCATTTAAAAAAGAAAAAGGAGACTGAAAAAAGCAGACAGCTTTGCTTTGGGTTCCACAGTCTCCCCCAATTTCTCTAAAGAGCATTTGTCTCATATTCTGCACTGCTGGTTACCCTGACAGACCAAAAATGAGCCAAAGGGAAATCACAACCACACAAGACAAAGATATGAAGAAAAAGCCCACTGGTCCAGAGACCATGATCTTGCTCAAGTAGAAAAGATGCCCTCACTCATAAAAGATAAAGAAATTATAATAGATCCACACACTTGGGGATTATGTTTCTAGCACAAGATTTGGCAGTTGATTTACCAAGGTGGGGGCAGCTAATTCTTGTTCTTCTTTGCAAGCTGCTTCCTTTGATTTTAAGATATGGGAGAAGCACTGACAACTAATTTTGTGCTTTGACTTCTTCTCAGACTAGCTAGTGGAATTTCAAATATTCCTACAGGGAATGCCAGGTAAGACCTTGATACAGTAAACCAAGATCTACCTAACTTCAGAAACAAAGTATAAAGAGTCCCTAAGTGAGCATACCTTTTGGCAGAAAATAAGAATACCTGAGTCCCTTATGAATCCCATGAAA
Organism: Daubentonia madagascariensis; assembly: GCA_023783475.1. Taxonomy (NCBI): domain Eukaryota; kingdom Metazoa; phylum Chordata; class Mammalia; order Primates; family Daubentoniidae; genus Daubentonia; species Daubentonia madagascariensis. Next base: position 1,178,977 of record JAKFHU010001747.1, on the reverse strand, counting down.
GGCATCACATTTAGGGCCTCTAGGACGACTATTATTTTCTAGACCTTTAAAAATAAAGTACCTACCACTTGCTTTAATATGCTGAAAAAACTGCAAGTGGCCAAATTACTATCTTCATGTTTTTCAGTAGTACAATTCCATTAGAGATAGTAGGACCTTTCCCAGCTGTCTTGTTCCATATAATGTCCTTACTCTTAGCGGATACGTTATACTAGAAATACCTGGCAGTTTCTGAGTCTTTCTGTTAGTAGTTAACACTTTCTTTTGATATGCTTTTCTTTGCCCAAAATTATGAACTGACTTTTAAGGAAAGAATATATACAGATGGCTGAGTTCAAAAGGCTCAGTGTTCAAATTCATTTTGTTTCTAAAATGGAAGAGAGTTACTGATTTGGGTGCAGTATGAAGCTGGTAAGGAAGTGATTGCTGTTTGCTGTTTGTTGAGGTCATTCACCCTTGACTTAAAGTAGTGGTATCTGCTCTTGTAAAACCCTCATTTTGCATTGTGTCACTTTCTCTTTGAAATTTACTTTTTTGCGTTTACTGCTTTGTAAATTTCTGTTTTCAGTTTATAACTGGGACTGGTCTTTACCTCAGTTAAAGACCTCAACACTTTTGATATTTTGGGCAGAATAAGTCTTTGGGTGGGGGGGAAGTTGCTTTCCTTGTGTAGTCTATTTAGCAGCATCCCTGGCCTCTACCCATTAGATGCCAGTAGTATCCTCCCAGTTGTGACAACCAAAAACATTTCCAGGAATTGCCAAATGACAAGTGAAATTATCCTCGCTCCACTGTTAAAAACCACTGTTTTACATGATATCTGCTTTTTCGAGGTGCTTTAGTATTCTGTGATCCCAAGAACAAGGGTTTCATCTCATGACACTCACTAGCTTTAATACATGGATACCCTTGGCTGAACTTAGTTCCTAAAGAATATTATCTATGGGGAATTAGGAGCTAGAAATAGGAAGAAAGTATACATGATTTTGATTATTTCTCCATTCCTGCAATTTTGGGACTTTCCCCCTCATAGTTTAAAATACACTAAAAACATTTAGTTCTTTTTTCATTATTTCTGTTGACTGGCAAATGTGGTCTCCTCTACCGCTCACACATTTAATGAGAACACTATCCTTTTGTCTCTTACTTGGATTTGCTCATTGACTTGAAAATAAAATAGTATTTTTTTAAGCAGAAAGCTATTCCTCAAGGTTTATAGATTCCAGTAACATGGATCTATTATAGTGTTTGCTTATTGTACTGGTTAGGATTAACAAATAAACATACCTCTTAGAGACTCATATCTTCTATCAAGATTCCTACTAAGCAAAAAGCTTGGTAGACAGAGGTTAGGATCTAAAGAATACAGATATAAGAAGGAACCTATATTCTTTACATTGAGTACCTACCCTAAACTCAAGTTTAGGGCTCAATCCCACAATTGAGGATCTATTTTAAATACTATCACTAAAAACTACAAATTATACATAATTTCCTTCTCCTTGTTTTCCATGTCTCCCCATCACCACCAAGATGTCAGTGATATAGGGAAAGATTCTACAATCTTTAGGTATTCCAAATGATTTGTTTGTACTAAAAAGAGTGACTATGTACTAAAGTGCTTTATCTCTCTGAACCACATCAGTACATTATAAAAATTAAAAAAAAAAAAAGAAGTTTCAAGTTCTTGTAAGGGAAAAAAAGATTAAATATAAAAAATTTAGGTTACTATTATTATTAAACAAATTTAACCAAGAATCAAGAGAAATACTTTCCCTCTTGTCTTTTTTCCTCCCCCATGTCTCTTTTTTTAATAAAAAAGAAAAGTGCAATCAGAGAGAAGGTGAATGAACAGATGGGAGCTGGGTAGAGGCACAGGAGAGGTTACTGGCTGCTAGTGATAATGCACAAACATGTGCCTTAAGAGTTCATCAGCAGAAGGTCTCAGTTTGGCCTCTACAAAAATCCGTTTGAGGAAATCTCGAGTATAGTCTGAGACATCAGGTGGCAGCTTTGGGTTTGTTGGTTGAGTGGCGATTTTAAAGATGGCAGCCATTGCTTCAAACTCGGCCCACGGTGGCTTTTCAGTTAGCATTTCTACCACAGTACATGCTACGCTCCTAAAAAGAAATAAAAAGAAATACAACACAAACAATATCACCATGAAAGAAAGCTAGTTAGCTAGAAAATGATAAACAGGAGTGAAGTCCTCTTTAAATATGACTTGATTTCAAGCTTAAAGTTTCACTGAAAGGTTGTAATTACATAAAACTGTAATTAAAACATAAAAATCAATGAAAATAGACAATTTAATGACCATCACTTAAATGGTTAGGCAAAGAACATTATTCATTTTATTATTATTGTTTTATATAATTTTGTAAACTGACATTAAAAATAATTTTTGTCTTTATCTTACAAAGAATACAAGCAATAGAAATTTTTGTCATCAGGTATCTAAAATGAATGTCTATTAAAATCTTTTCTAAGTGGGAAGAAGAAAATGGCCATTTTATGTTCTAACTTAAAATTATTAAGCAATTCAAGATTAATTGACTTATAAAGCACTGACAGAGATTAATTATTTTTAAAGTTCTTTAGGGAAATAAAATAGCTTGTTAATGCTATGGTTTGCTTAAGACAAAGTCCTTCCTAGAGAATGGAAGATAGGTTTAAGGACTCTAAATATTTAGTCAATTATAAGCCTCAATAAGGCATAATTAAAATGGTGTTAATCCTTGCAATTCTTACATCCTATTTCAAAAGTACGAAAGACAATTTAAATCTGGTTTAGTAATTTTAATCCTGGATGGAAATACAAGAAGGCAGGCAGTCTTCAGGCAAACTGCACACCAAAACCTACCAGATATCTGCTTTTCTGCCATATCCTTCTCCACTGATCACTTCAGGGCTCATCCAGTATGGTGTGCCTGTGACAGACTTCATTCCTGTCCCCGACAGACAGATGGTCTGAAGCCGTTTGCTGGCCCCAAAATCTCCTAGTTTGACATTGCCTGTTGAATCTCGCAGAATATTTGCGCCTAAAAATAATAGCCTAATTTCATTAATTTTATTGACACTCTGGAATACAGTAAAAAAGAACAACAGCAGAGAAGTACTTAGTAGACTCTTCAGTCTGTCTCTTAAATTAGGCTGCTCTTCATCCTCCAAGCAGTACCTGGCATAACACCAGTCACACAGTGGGTACTCATTAAGGATTTGCCACATGAACACTGAACTTTTAGTCAGCTGTGTGTGCTTCGGGTCCTAAGAAGGTTCTCCCACTGAATAGGACCGACACAGGTTGGAGATGAGGTGAACAAGAGGAGAAAGAGGGAAAGGGCTGAGAACAAAGCTCGGTGAAGGACTAAGAAAGCAAGAGCAGGCTCTCAGCCCCCAGTTCTCTGTCAACGCAAGAAGCCCATGGCTGAAGCTTATTTCCCTGAGAAGCCAGCTTCTCAAGAGCTTCCTGAGGGACCTTCAGTCAAAAACTTCTAGCATTCCCCCTCTCCCCGCTGTTACTTAAATATTAGTTACCTTATATTTTAAAGTTTTTCTTAATATTGAGTTTTGCTTTATATTAATTTTACTTCTCAATTTCTAATATTTTAAATGCCTTATAAGCAAGCTTTGAGCTTTTCATCTGTTTTAAAATTTCATTTACTTTTATAATCTTTTAAATTTAGACAGCTTCAGATTTACAGAATTACTGCAAAGGTAGTACAAAGAGTTCCCATATATCCCCATACCCAGTTTCCATATTATTAAGATCTTAAAATAGTATGGTACATATGTCACAATTGGTGAACCAATATTGATCCATCATCAACTAAAGTCCATACTTTATTCAGATTACCTCATTTTGCCCTAATGCCCTTTTTCCATTCCACGATCCCACACTACATTTAGTCATCATGTCTCCTTAGGATCCTCTTAGGTGTGACACTTTCTCAGACTTTCCTTGTTTTTGATGACCTTGACATTTCTGAGGAGTACTTGGTCAGGTTTTTGTAGAATATCCCTCAATTAGGATGTGTCTCATGTTTTTTTCATAATTAGACTGGGGTTATAAGTTTTGGGGAAGAAGACCAGAGGTAAAGTGCCATTCTCATCGCATATTATTAAGGGCACACACTGTCAACATCACTGTTGATGTTGACTTTGATCACCTGGCTTGAGGTAGTGTTCGTCAGGTTTTCACTGTAAAGTCAACCTCCTGCCTTGGTCCCCCCTTTCCATACTGTACTCTTTGAAAGAAATTCACCATGCACAAACCACAATTAAGGAGTAGAGAGTTATGCTCCAGGCTGAGTAGCTACATAAATTACCTGGAATTATTCTGCAGGGGAGATTTGTCTCCCTTCTCCCCTTTATTTATTAAATCACTCATTTATATCACTATGGACCCACAGATATTTATTTTACACTTTGGGTTATAATTCAGTACCACTTTATTGTGCTGCTCAAATTGTATCAGCTTTGGCCATTAGGAGCTCTTTCCACTAGCTCCTATGTCCCTTTGCATACCCCATCATTGTATTCTTGTTTTTGTTTTGTGGGGTGTTTTTGAACACTTTCTTACTTTATGGCACTAGAAGATGCTCCAAGCTCACCTTGTGTATTTTCTGCACCAGTCCCAGAATCAGCCATTTCTCCAAAAAAGGCCTGGCTCCTTTTAGTGGAGAATGGTGTCAAAACCAAGATCCAAGATCTGGGAACGAAGCTCATTTTTCATTCTCTAGTTCCCCTCTCTCTCTATTTTTTGGGATTATAAATCTACTTTTTGCCTTTTATAAATTATTTCTCTTTCCATTTTTTACTTTTCCTGTAAACTACTTATTCTAAAATAAGTCATTTATTTTATTATCTAATTTTAATTTTTAAATTTTACTTCAATTCTTATTTTTAAGTCTTCCATAATCTTAACCATACTTTACATTAAAAAAAATATTCTTTCCTTCTGCACTAGTATCTCTAGGAAAAGAAAAGAAAAAGATTCTTTTTTTGTCCTCTTACCATTTTTTAAAAAAATGATCTCTAAGAACAGTGAAGAAAATCTACATTATAGACCGGAGAGAACACAGACTCTCCACCCCATCGTGAGCTTTTATACTTGTCTTTCTGTTTATACTTGTTCTTTTTGTTCTAGCAAATTCCCCAGCCTAGTCAATCATGTTTCTCTAAAGCCTCTGTCCAGAGCAGAGTCCAGGACCCATTCACTGCACACCTTAAGCCTAAATTTGCCACAGTACTAGTGATTCTCTAAATAGCACTGCCTGTTTAACATTTCCTACTGTCTAACACTTACAGGAGGACTGTCAAAAAAGCCACTGTCTCTAAAATATTTAACCAGTGGAAGGACAACAAACAAGCCAGTTTTTGCTGCTACGAGAAGAGCTATGAGCAGGGCAAAACAGTCCCAGGAGGTCACAGACAGGGAGAGCTATCTCTGGGGAGGAATCACCAATGCTGAACCAATGCTCACTCACAGGAAGGGCTGAGGAGAAAATATGTAGTCAGGCTCCTGACACAGTTTTCCATTTTTTTAAAAAACTTATTTTGGATAAGTTAAAAGTCAGTCATTAAGGCGACTTTTCAAACACACACAAAAGTAGACAGAATAGTCTATGTAGCCATCACCTCACCCCAACATCCATCTGGACAATCCTGCCCTAACCATACTGCCAACCCCTCTCCCCTCCCCTCTCTAGTATTTGAAGCAAATTCAAGATAGCACAATCAATAAATAGTTCAGTACGTATCTTTAAAACATAAGGACTCTTATCACACCTAAGAGGATGAACAATAATCTCTTAATATTATCAAATACATAGTTGGATGTTCAATTTGTTACATTAAAAGAAATTAGAATCCAAGTATGATCCAAAGATTGAGACTCATTGATACATCTTTTAAGTCTTTCCTAATCTAAATTTCCTTCCAATCTCCTTTTTTTTCCTTTACAATTTATAAAGAAACTAAGTTGTTTGCCTATAAGCTTTCTCATGGTCTAGATTTTGCTGACTGCATTCCAACGAGTCATTTTAACATGCTCATCTGTCCTATATATACGTTCCATAATTTGGTAGCTGAATCTGGAGGCTTGATTAGATTCAGGTTCAATTTTGGGGGGTTAGGGTGTAGAACAGAACTGGATAGACGATATTGTATTCTAGACTGTCTCTATTTTAGCAATGTCAGCAGCTATTAATGTTTAGTGCTAAAGATCTATTAGTTTATTATTTCTTCTTCACTTGTTAGCCAAAATACTTCTATAAAGATAAGTTTCTTTTCATCCACTATTTGGTCTTCCGTGGTACAGTTCATTAAAAAAAAAAAAATAAAAAAGGCAGAATAGAGGAACTAACTTTTGAAATGAGTTGGGTCCCCAGCAATAATGATCAATTCATTTTCATCCTAAATTTCATTAGGAACTCATGGGTTTAAACTTAAAACCAATCTACTATCTTCCCTTTCTCTTTAAAAGTTGCTCATAAAAATTTGGGAAATACAGAAAAAGTCAAAAATCCATAGAAGAAAACAATTATCATTCATCTTGCCACTTGGTGATAAGCACTGTTAATCATATCAGAATTTTCCTTCTAGGTCATACTTGATTTTTACAAACTTGAGATCATATTGCACATCCAATTTTATATTTTATGTTTTTCCCTTATCAATATATTTGTCCTATAATGTTTTAAAATCAGCTTGCTTCCAACCTCCTCATTTGACCAGAATGGTTCATCACTCTTTCTGGCAAGGTTAGAAGATCCACAAAGGGAGTAGCTCCCTCAGCTCCTTTGCCTTGCCTCATTCTGAAGGCTAAGGGGAAGCTGGCTTGAACAGAGATTATTCCTAATGGAATAATTTCTCTGTGAGGTTCTTTACACTATCAGGTTTTGTACTTAACAGTTGAGGTCTGCCTAAGATGGGCAGATCATGAACCATGCCCCCATCCTTTCAGACTTGCTAGTAAGCCCTATTCTGGTATATGTGATCTGGCTCAGGCATTCTGCAGATTCTACTCTATCACCAGGAACTGGGTTAGTAAATGTTCTCCTTGGCCTGAATAAGGCCTTAGTCAGGATGTGCCACACCACAGGAAAGAGGCAAAAGCCTGGGAGCTCAAAAAAGCCCCCAGCAAGACCCTATGAAAAATATGTTTATACACCCACACACTCTCTGTTACAGTTATGCGTTGCTTAATGACTGAGATACATTCTGAAAAATGCATCATTAGGCGATTCTGTCATTGTGAAAACATCATAGAGGGTACTAACACAAACCGGTAAGATCTAGGTTTGTGTTAGTACCTATACTAACCGACTACACATCTAGGCTATATGGTATAGCCATCATTGTATATGTGGTCCATCACTGACTGAAATGTCATTATGCGGCACAGGACTGTATATTTATTTATTATTTTTATTGATCAATTGATAGAGTGGTTTCTAAACTTGGAGTCACAACCCAGTTTTTTACAGAATCAAACCTCCAGGTATGCTTTACAGTAGAGTTTCAAGCACTCTCAAATTTTACACATCCCTTCCACTGGCTTTTGTGTGATTTCATGCATTTACTTACATACTTGATCCCTGAAAACAGCTGCGTTTTTGAGTTTTAAAAAGTGAGTTTAACTGAACTGGAGTTCATCAAAGCTCAGTTTTGGGCTTTTGCTTCCCTCCTTTTTATTCTTTCCCTAGGTAATGAAATCCACTCCCATGAACTTAAATACGACCTCAAAATAAAGTATGTCATCACTGTAGCTAACTTTTGAGTGCTTTCTAGGTATAAGGAACTATTTTAAGCATATTACAGGTTCATTTAATCCTTACAAGAATCCTATGAGCTGGATACTGTTATCTCCCTCATTTAAGAATGAGTAACTGAGGCAGAGAGAGATTAAGTAACTTGTCAAAGGCCACACGGTGCGCAATGGGTAAGGCCTGAATCAGAATCAGACCATCTAGAAGCACAGCCCCTACGCTCTTAGCTATTGTATTCTAATGCCTATGCATTATGTATGAAAACATGGTCTCATGGGTATGGTCTCCTAAACTTTATTGATTCTGTGAACCCCCACAGTGGAGCTATCCATGTGTGGAGACCGGAACATCAGAACTGGTCTGATGGAACCCTGGAGTCCGTGAGGAAGCGAGTGAACTGTTCCCTGTGCCATTTTAAAGGCACAAGTATTAATTTACATGTTACGTGTCTTAACCATATCACTTGTTTCATTCACATTCACAAAGAACTGTGAACTTAAAATAAAAAATACCTCATTACTTACCTTTGATATCTCTATGGACAATCATATTACTGTGCAAATAATGGACACCCTCCAGAATCTGACGGGTGTATTTCCTAGTCACATTCTCAGTAAGAGCTCCATATGCTTTTAATTGGTCCTTAATTGAACCCTAGGATAAAAAAGAACAAGAAAAGAACCTATTGTATGGTTTGAAATGAAACCCGCTATTAAAGCTTGATTTTTAAAAGAGTCCTCATTCATGACTAGGAGGTTTATATAGTTGGAGAGGGCAGGAATTCTCAGTAAAAACATAATATGCCACGCAACTGAACATGTAAGTCACCTACATTTCCTGGCGAGAACTGTGGAGGAGTATGGGTCACACCTGAAGGAAGCTTTTAAAAACTATTTTTTGACTGATGTTCTTGTTTCTATTACTATGTTGGTTCTAACTACCTCCTAATTCTTTGCAACCCTGTTTTTAAAAATTCTCCAGTACTTTTATCTGGCTTTTTTTTTGCCCTGAATATATTTTCCTACTCACTCATATAAGCATGTTGTACTTAAATTTTATTTATTTTGTTCTTATTCTGTTTTTAAATAGTGTTTTACTGACATCTTCTGATTTCTCAAGAGAAAAAATGAGTATGACTAGAAAATCAGAACACATATGAGATTTTTAAGTTTTTCCTTTATATACTCAACACTCCAGTTCAAAACATGAGAAAGTATATTAAAGAGGAATTTCAAATTTTCTTGTTTTTTTTTTTATTTCAGAATATTATGGGGTTCTTAAGTGTTTTTTAGGGCAGGATGAGGTGCCATCTCTGAGAATGCTGAATCAGTCTGAGGTAACACATAGGCACCTGAATTTTGAAAAAGGTTCCCTAATGATTCCAATGTGCAAGCTGATTAATAATCACCACTTTTAAAAGATGGAAATAAAATGCTTCCTGAGGGACAAATCATTTTTTTGACAAGAAAATATATCCAAATGTTTTTGCCTTTCCTTGAATTTTGGTAAACTCTGTCATATGAAAGTAGAGCCTAGAATTTTACAGATTTAACCATTTGTCATCTCCACTATTCATAAGTCTCCCTGGAGGAAGAGCAGTTTGCAATTCTACAGACCCAAACTTGCAAACACACATGTGGAAAGTCTTAGGCATCGAGTGCACCCAGTCAACCACTCACACCTACAATTCAGCGTGGCTTGTTTGTTCATGGTCTACTTACCATGTTTCTACTTGTGGTAATACACAGAATAACTCTGCTAGAACTGAACTTTCCAAACAATAGGCCAAAAAAATACTTGTCAGCTGCAAATGGGTGATGGAGTTACGGATCCTCTGGGCAGTTGTGCCAGTGGCCTATGGCTGCTAATAGCTCCCTCAGTGTAGTCTGTTTACCCCTGTGTACTATAAAAATGTTAACTTCTTCAGTGTACACAACTGAAACAAGTTGAGAAGCACTGTGCCAGCTAAAAATGGTGTGTGTGTGCGTGAAAGAAAGAGAGAGAGACAGACAGATAGACAGAAAAAATAAGAGAGAGAAGCCAATTGCTAGTCCAGGTACTGAAAATAAAAGAAAGTTATGGTTCCAAGTTTGAAAGTAGTTCTAGATAAACTAAGGAATGGAATGCTAAATTTGGGAAAACTTAAGAATGAAATGACAATTTTGACAGAGCTTGAGTCTAGGGCACAAAGGGGCCCATCACACTAAATTTAAGGAGAGAAATTACGAAGTATCATTAACAAACTTGGGGATTCAGCAAAGTCTAGGAACGTATGTATGTCTGGCAACTGCCATGGGCTTGCCATATGTTGTATAATTCATTTAGATTATCAATAAGCTATTATTAATTTAATAACATGCTTTTCAAATTCAAGGAATGATAACCTAGCCTTTGAAAGAGATAGCTGCCCTTATAAAGTAAGTGTAGCTAATGAGAAACACCTCTTCCTGAATAGTCCTGATTTAGTCTTAAGATGGCTGAATATATAAAGATTATCATCTCGATTTGCAATGTAAATCAATTTTAACCAATGAAATATTTTAATTTCATCTTAACAATCTGGGTCTCTATTCATACTTATTCATAATTATTTTCTATTTTCAATTTAAATATTTATTGCACAAACAGTAAGGGAAATCTGAATAAGAGAAAAATCTTTCACACCCTCAATATAACACATTTTCATTTTTCTAAGTCTCCTATCCCTGTCCAAATACACATACATTTTTAATATCATAATCACCATTAAAAAGCATTTTATATTCTTTTCTTCTCTCTTATCACAAGTATGTCCTCCATGGAACAACACAGCCTTCATAATTTTAATTTTTAACATATATTCTCTTGAGAAAATGCCATCATAATTTACTAACTAAATTATGGGCACTAACTAAAAAAGGGATTTTTTTTTCCATCACAGATAATCCTAAAATATTAATAAATGCACAGAGTTTATCCTTTCTTTTGGAGTACTTTTGTAGAATAAATTTCTGTGAGATTACCAAGTCAAAAAGCTTCAACATTTTTATGGCCTTTAACACATCCCCCAATTTGCTTTCCAAGAGGATTCTTTTTTAAACCAACTGAAATTCGCAACAGAACTTTTGAAAATAAGAAAGTGCTAATGATAACCACCAAATAACAATGGTGTCACTATAAACAATTATTTATAATGATAAGAAACAAGTTTACTGTTGCTCTCTTGACAGTGAGGATGGTTAAGAATATTACTACCAGATATTGCTCCACAGTTTTATTAAGCTCAAACTGCAACTTTGTACATAATATTGTATGTAGATACAATTCTAATCAGCTACCCCCACAAAGATCCATAAATCAAACTCTTTTTTCTACCATACAGAAAGTTTTAAATTATGGGAATGCACATATTTTTAAATGAGTAAATATACCAACATCTTAAAAATCATTAATATTAGAATGTACACTACAAACATGAAAAATAAAATATAAGGAATGACAGAGGTCACAAATCACACTTTGCAACTCCTGATGAAATTACTGACTCGAGCAATGACTATGTCAATCAGTGTTAAAAACATTAGATGGATGGTTGAAAAAGAAATGGATATTCAAATGTACCACTGCTATACCTCAGATTACTTTCTGGTCTACAGAAAAAAACAAAACTTTACAATGCAGGAATCAGGACATCAGTCATCCTAATCTAGCAGTCAATCTTAGCATCGCTACAGTGGAACAACCAGAAACTGCACATCTCCTGATGGAATGTGACATGAAGTACAAAGCTTCATCTATAATATATTAAAATAAAAAAGGTTGAACTGGAATCTAATTTAGACTTTAGATCTAACTTGGAGTTTAGAGGAAATAAAGAGAGAAAGGAACAAATTAAACAAAACCCATGAGAATGCAATTTAAAAAGTCCATGAGATGAGACTGTTAACAGAGCAGCTATCCTGGTCTCTTTGTCAGATCTATATCATATAAAAATTGACTGCCCTTGATAAAAAGAGAATCAAGGGACATAACAATTAAATGTAATATGTGGTCCTCAACTGGAACCTGATTTGAATAAATAGCTATAATGGGTATTTTAGGGCATTTAGGGAAATCTGAAGATGAACTGCTATGATGTCTGTAACCTACTTTAGAATACTTCAGCATTAGTGAGTTAAAAAATACAAAGATATATAAAGAGAATAGAAAATAAAATATTACCCAGTTCTAATTTAAAACCCTTCCAAAATGTCCTTAACTAGGTTAACATTTTATAATCAAAGTTTTTGTTTTTCTTTTGTCAACTAACACTCTAAATACAATATGTCTATTTTCAAAAAGATATACTAACTTACCCCTGGCATATATTCCATAAATATGGAAAGTGTTTTTTCCTGGGGATCCCTCAAACAGCCATAATACTGAACAATTCGCTCATGCAGCAAGTTTTTCAACAACTGAATTTCACACTCAAGTGCATTGACTTCCTGAAAGGCAGAACTCACTGTTAAGTTTTTTCAACATTGTTAGTAAAAGCAAAAAATTCTAATTTCAGATTATCAAGGTGATTTCATTCTGAAATTTTTACTTCCCAAGGAACAAACATTTTAAAGTCTCTAACCAATAAATTTTTAAACATTCCTTGATGGTATGCTAAAGCAACACTAAATCAGATTAGGAATATAACTAAAGTACTAAAAAAGGAAAATCCAAAGTACAAAGTAGATAAACATATCTAATCATCTGTTTATTTTGCAAATAATTTGTACTAAGGAAAAAACAAAAATTCTACTGAATGTCATATTTTTTTTTTTTTTAGTAAAAATGCTTCTTTCTTGTGACAAAGTAGTTTGTGCAGTGATTTTACCTTGCTGGTCTCAGGGCTATCTGGGTCAAACTGAACTTGCTTAACAGCCAATTCTCTTCCTGTATCAACATCGTAACAGAGGTAGACTCTACCAAAGGCTCCTTGCCCAAGCAGTTTGCCCAATCTCCAGTTGGTTGGAGCTCGAGGTGCTGAAAAAGAACACTTTCTTAAAATGGAATATCATATGGTACACACATGGTTAAGGACTAAATGAGTATAATGCATTAGTGATATTCTTAATTGAATGTACCTGGATATATGGGAAAATCATAACTACCCAAATTCATAATGGTCACCATCTTTCAAAATTTTTCTCTTTAGTCAATTTTGTAAGAATTCTAAATCCAAACAAGGTTCATAGCCCCATGATTCATTTTTTCTGAGATTATTTTTTTTCCTGATTAGAAACGTAACAACATCTTTCACTCAATCTAAGATGTCAAAAACTGTAAGACGCATTATTTCCAATCTTTACTGCAGCAATATTTGCAATTAGTTTTTCAGCTTCTGCCTACAATATACAAAGCTGGAAAGAGCATCACTCCCACCCTAACAACAAGAGAAATCTGGGTAATCTAAAAACTATAACCTTTACTGAACATATCAGAGAACTAAGATTGTAGGGCAACCAAGTAGCCTGACATCTAAGGAAAAACCGGTACTTCCAAGGAGAGATGGAACATAAGCACTGGCTCCCTTGGGGCAGAACACAGAGAAAGACTCATACAAGTAGGTAAGAAGAACTCAGCTCCATTTTTAACAAGTGTGAGTTTTTGGTAAGAGTTTTGAACCTTTGGGAGATCCAGACACAGGTGAGTTCACATCTGCTCAAAGTCTTTTCTGTGGACCTCTACTATGCACTCTCAGGAGCAGGAGACCAGAGAAAGCCTCCCTTGGTGGTTAAGGCCTAGAGAAGGGGAATGGCCCACTGTTGTGGGAAAGGTAGAAAGCTCCTCCCAAAGCCTTCTCCCCTAAGAAATAAGAGCCTTAAACAGCTGGAGGAAGGGCAGCAAAACCTGTCACCACTAGGTTACAGGTAAAAACCCACTGATGCTAGGGGAATGGAAAAGAAAGAAAACCCTATTCCTAAAAGAGGGGCTAGAAACCTTCTCTGACCCTCACCATTAGAGTTCTCCTGCACCTGGAAGATGGGCAGGAACCCTGAGAAAGCCCATCTCTGAGAACCAGGGAGATTAAGCTTGCCTAAGACTGAAGCTGGACAGGACAACAGAGAACCCTCCCTTCTACCTCCCCTATACTAGGCTAAAAAGTAGCAGCAATCTACTGAGAAAGGGACGAGGGCATAGAGAGACCCTCCCTCTCTGAGAAGGAGGCACATAGGAAGGCCAAAAGCTAAGAGTGGAGCGAGACCATTGAGAAAATCCCTCTAGAAAACCAGCACAAGGTAACCAGAGGAACCTGAAGTCAGTGGTGCACAGGGACCATAGCAACAACAAAATCCAAACCCAGCACAACTCCTGACTAGATTGACTCAAACTCCCACAATAATGGCCTAGCAGAAGAAGATCTGTGCCTATTTCCAGGCATAAATTCTATTTACCTCAGTCTCCATTGTCCTATACTTGATGTCTGGCATTCAAAGTAAAATTATAAGACACCAAAAAAGCAAAAAAAAAAAAAAAAAAAAATCAAAAGAGAAAGCAATCAACACAACCAGACTCAAGAGATTCAGACCAAAAATTTAAAATAACTATGATTAATATGTTAAAGGTCTTAATGGAAAAGGTAGACAACATGCATGAACAGATGGAGAATTTCAACAGAGAGATGGAAATTGCAGGAAAGAGGCAAATAAAAATGCTTGAAATAAAAAACAGTAACAGAAATAAGGAATTCCTTCAATAGGATCATGAATGGATTCAACAGGACTGCCAGGCATAGTAGTTCATGCCTGTAATCCTTGCACTGGGCTGAGGAGGGAGGATCATTTGAGGTCAGGAGTTCAAGACCAGCCTGAGCAACATAGTGAGACCCTGTCTCCACAAAAAATAGAAAAATTAGCTGGGTGTGGTGGTGCGTGCCTGTAGCCCCAGCTACTTGGGAAGCTGAGGAAGGAGGATCACTTGAGCCCAGGAGTTTGAGGTTGAAGGGAGCTATGAGCTATGATCATGCCACTGCCCTCATGTCCAGGTAACAAAATGAGACTGTGTCTCTTAAAAAAAAAAAAGAAAGAAAGAAAGGAAGGAAGGAAAGAAAGAAAAGAAAGAAAAGAAAGAAAGAAAGAAAGAGAAAGAAAGAAACAAACAAACAAACTGAAGGTATATATAAAAGACATTCTTCTCTTATTTTTAATTACTTTAAATGATAGCTGTCTAAAGCAAAAATAATAGCAATGTAGCATGGGGTCATAAATGTAAAATTAACTATGACAACACTAGCACACAAAAGAATAATTCAGGGTATATAAATAGTGCTGCAATAAATGTCTTTGAACAAGAATCTCTGTATGCACTGCTTACATGATAGAGTCCAAATACCTTGGAATCCCGTCTTAGCTACCACTGTAGGCCTATTTTTACTATTTCAAGTAAGATCCCTTGACATCAGCCAAAAATGAACCACTCCCCATTTTCAGAATATGCCATGGTCTCTTGCACCTGTTAGCTCCTTAACTGGTGAATTTCTACCCACATTTAAGATTTAGATTAAATGCTATACTGTAAGTATTTCTCCATATATCACTTTCCCCATTAGACTATGTCTTAGAGGTCACGTTTAAAATCTCAGTGCTAGACACTCAACAAAGACATATAGAATGAATGGATGAAAAAATGGCTAGTTAATAATTTTCCTAATAAAAGCAAAGGACAGAATTATCTAAAGTAATTAGCAGTGATACCATGCTTATACCTCACATTCCAACCATTTTTAGAAACAGCATCATTACCTCTTTTGAGGAGTTCATCTTACCCTGAGGACTCGCTTGGTATTTATTCCTTTTTATACTGTAAAATTCTGCAAAGGTTTTGCTATACATTTCACTATGCCCATTTCTATTACTTACAACGGCTGGGTGGGCTGATGTCCATTACAGTCAAAGTAGGATTGTCTATGTCACTTCCCCTTCTTCTTATTCGACTGTCATCATACTCTGGGGTAAAGATACTGCTTCCACTACTAGTGCTTAAGGAGTGATCAGTAGGACTGAAACTCACAGGAGACCGGAAGCTGGTCCCCTGGGTCCTTCTAGCTCTTGGAAAAGTTTTACGACCTACAAAATGAAAATAGAATTACCTTATTCCTTTTATTAATATGTTATGCTTTTAAAGTATTTGAGATGGCAATGATTGGGAGGGGAAAAAATAAACAGGATCTGAATCCAAATTCAAATAATCTCTTATGGTAAAACACAAATCACAGGAAAGGATCCCCTCACTTTTAGATAAAAAGGAAAAAAAAATTTGACTCTCATTTCCAATAATGATTTTAAAATATAAAACAAAGATTTGAAAGTTTACAGGCAGCAATTTTTTTTCTTAAAGGGAAAATGCAACTATGAATTTTATCATCAAGGAGTAATTTTCCAATTAATATCATTTATAAACTACTCCTTTTAAGGGAAAGACAAGTATTATGAGATAAGTTGACAGAAAGCTAAAATGTCATTATAGTTTTAGTTATGACCCAATTTCCTCACAAAAGCAGTTTTTAACCAGAAAACTAAGTGATTTAGGAACAAATTTATTTCTAATGGTATTACAAAAATATGAGATTTTAAAAAAAAATTATATTTATTTTTATTGTTTTTGAGATTTTTAACAAACTGCTCTTGTGGTCAAATTGCCAGAAACTTACCATCATTATACTCTTGATGATGATATGAAACATGATACCTTCTTGGATATGTTCCTCCTTTTCCAAATTTCTCAAAGATAGGGTTATCATAGTCTGCTAAGAAACATATAATGAAGTCATGTTATTAAAAATTCAAATATTTTTAATAATGAAAAGCACATTTACATATTTTTATTTGACTTTTCAAAAATCTCCCCTCTCCCTCCCAGACAAAACATTATCCAATGACATAAACATTTAAACATTTAGAATTTATAAAGTCTAACCTGAAAATTCCTGATGGTTATCTGGGTAGCTCTGTGCCCTAGGCATTCGTGATCTCGGATAGCTCTCTCTATAAACAGAAAATGTCACATTAAATCAGGAGAAAGTATGTAAACAAGACATTTTAAAAAAAATCTTTAAACAATATCTGTATCTATCTGGGTGTATATAAAGGCACTCACTCCAAAAGGTTAACATAACTAAAAAAGAGAAACTTCTTTTTAAACACTTATTTGGTACATGCAGGCAAAAAGCCTAGCTTTGAGAATGATATATTTTGGAATCATAGGTGTTTCGAAACACCTGTGTTTCAATCTGAGCTCTGCCACTTAACTGTGAAACCTTGACAAATAATTTTCTGAGACTGTTTCTGCAACTATAAAAAGGAAATAATAATTTCCAACTCATCAAGTGTATACAAGTAAAGTGTTCAGGACAGTGCTTTGCAAATAGTGAGCACTCAATATATAGCTTTCTCATTACTACTGAATTTCTTAAATGTCTACCTTGAGGTAGACATTGACACTGAGGTTTCATATACACGCATCAGAGAAAATTAAATGCACATTCCCACGTAGTATTAGTTATCTTTTCTGAATCTGCTTCTATAAAGCAATCCCTGAGGAAATTAAACAAGTAAAGATTTTAATATTGACTCCTCTTTGTGTGCTACAGGGTGACCACCAAAAACACTGCCCTATTGAGACCAGGAGGGGGAGCACTTGTAACAAAAAATTCATGGTTTGCAACTTGATACTGCTCATATTCCTGAACAGCTATTTCACAAAAGAAAAGTAACTTTAATTTTTGAAATGACAACTAACACACTGGGCCACAATTACCAAGAATGTAAGTTATTTCTAATCTGGTACCAGAGTGAACATAATCCTCAACAGGTGAAATATTAATAACTCAAGAAATCTCCAAAACCAAACATAATGAAAAATTTTATAGCAGTTTCACAAACACAGTTTTAAAAGCAAATGTATAAATCCTCAGTTTGCATTTGCCTTCAAACACATAATTCTGGCAAGCAGGAATACTCAAAATATCTTAATCAGTTATCATTTTAACTAATAAAAACACTGAGTCCCATGAGGTTAAAGGATTTATCCACACTGTGGAAAATTCATTTGCCATCATTATTGACAAGTATTAATTCCTTACAGCCCTCTCAACGACCACAAAAGAAATTTATTGATAATTTAACATACTATCTGCATGCATATTTACCCATATGTATTAACAAACAAAAACATTACCCATCCAAAGGACTGTCAAGTGACGGACAACTTCCTGAGCCAGAATTTTCAGGGCTGCTTAAAGATAATGGATCCAGCATCTAGGAAAATAAAGAGTTCTATCATGATTCAATCTGACATAACCAAAAGTTACTTTAAAAAAAAAATGCTTTATTGCAATATAACCATGTAACATAAAATTCACCCAATTAAGTTCAATGGCTTTTAGAATACTGAGAGTTGTGCAACCCTGGCCATAATCTTAGAACAACTCCATACGTAATAGGTGTCACTCCAGAGTTACTCATTTTCAAATGCCCCTTGCATAAGCTTCAAAATTTCCTAAGAGAAAAATATTTCTCTATAGACTACTAACTAAATAAAAACTAAAATACTTCACATAATTTTGTTTACTGAAACTGAACAATGGCCCCACCCAAATTAGGATTAATGACACTGTGAATGCTACATTATTAGAAAGTGTAAACTACTGCAATAGTGTGTGCATCCAATGCAATGTTAAAGAAATAACAGCAATTTCATGAAAACATTTCAATACTAAAACACTGGAGTATTTTTCAAAATGTTTTAGAAAGTTCACAAACCTCAGTTTCACAAAGTTGAATACTTGTTTTACGCTTTCTTTCAAATGTTAAAAAAATTTGAATATTAATCTCAGGATTACAAAGCAAACGCCTTCATCATTCACTTATAGATAAGCAATATAGGAAAACCAGCTTTACTCCAGCCTTCTTTATACATCAATACATACAGGTACACGTAAATTAGTGGGCATTTTCCTATACTTTTACTATTTTGTTCAGTTCAGAAGAAAGATTTGGGACTGGAGAAGAGATCAAACACACAACACACACACACATACACACACACAACCAGGTACCTGCCAAATCACACTGATCCTGATGACACCCCTTTAAATAAAATGAAAAACAACATCAAACTTTTGCTTACTTGGTCCATGCTCTCTGGGATGAACTCTCCTTCACTGTTGATACTAGTGAATGACCCATTCCGGGCAACCTGGTGTAATTCATCTGGAATGTATCCTGGGGGAGGGGAACTTCTATCTCTACTAGTAGAACCTCAAAAGAGAAAAATTATATGATTTATAATTATCAGCAAAGAAATCAATTTTTGCTTTAATTAAATAGGTTACATTTCTGAAATATATCAGTAATAATTTTAGCAAATTAAATTCAGTTTTTATTAAAACTTATCAGAACATTCATGTGTGTAAAACTTCAAATGTTTTTATGCCCTTTGTAAATTTGCACCCTATTATAATCATTAACCTGACTATGATATTCATTCATTTATACTTACTAGGTAGTATGGGGTCTTCTGACTGCTGATGGGCTGATAATACAATACAGATTTTTACATAAATGCCACTGCTTCTGAACTTCTAGAGGTCACTCGTACCCAAGTATATGTTAGCTTTCACTATAATTTATAAAAGGCATAATGATGTAGTGAAAGAATATGGGCTTTGCAACAAGACTTCAGTTTAAATTCCAGTTCCAGTGATTTACCAGCTGTGTGTCTTGGGAAAGCTACCCAACCTTCACGAACCTGTTTCCTCACCTGTAAACACGGGAAAGTAAAGACCCCTTACTTGCAAGGGGTGTTGTCATGGTAAAATTATTCTAAGAACACATGCTTTACACATTTGGCTTTATGGTGTTCTTTCCATTCCTTCTCTTTAACCTTTGCAAACCTAAAGTGAGAATTACTTCTTAGTCATTTAGCCCCTACTAGGTTATTTTTAATTTGGAATACTGTATTTTATTTTTGGGTACTTAAATTAGGCTTTTTTTGAGGCAAGTTATATTCCTGGGATTTGAATTTCTTTGTAGTTTAGAAAAATGGAGAATGTCGCATTCATTTAAGATAACTCATTTAATTCATATTTATTATGATACAATAACCTACTTTATTTGACCTGGTTCCATGGAAATGATGCTACGATTATTATTTTTTTTAATTAATTTATTTATTTCAGAGTATTACTGGGGTACAGATGTTTAGGTTACATGATGCTATGATTATTAATATAGTTTCTCCCCTTTCCTCGTAATTTTTAAAAATTAACTATATAAAATCCTTTAAATGGCCAAAAATGAAAAAATTAAATTAAATTAAAATTAAACTATAAAACAGACATGGGAAAGTTATGTCAGCATTTAAGTTCTGGTCAAATTTAAAGGAAAAAGGGCTTTAGCTGTTATGTAAAGTGGTCACTGTAAGCATACGCCAGCATTTGTTCATGAGATTGGGAGAAAGAGCAAAATGTCTACCAAGAGATGTGCATAAAAGAGAGCGTTGTCTATACTGGTCTGTAAAATAATTAGGTGCTCAACTTTGAGTCGGGTTGATTTAGACTTTATAACAACTGTAGCCACCATGATCATATTAGTCCCTAACGTTTTTATGCCTTCCATATACCCTTGTTTATAAAAGACCAATATACTCAATTTACTAAAAGGAGATAGGGAAGAAAAAAGGCTATGAAAACTTCATCTCCCTACTTGGCAACTCATTTTTCTTAATTTTTTTAGTGATGAGTATGCCAACGCACTATTGGCTGAGATGTCTACACCAGCATACATTCTCATTCCGAAGAGAATTAAAGAGAAAAACTGGCAACATACAAGAAAAAAAGATAATGGTCATATCTATCAAAGCCATTCCAAGTTTAAAGCAGTGCCAATAAAAGACCAGTAATTCTATACTTTACAATTTCCACTTTCTTCTTATGCTGGAACTGAAGTCAAACAAGAGTATTTATTAGTATGAGACTGAGGTATTCAGTGAAATTTTAATTCAAAATGAATTTAAAATGCCAATTTAGTGCATTTAGCTGCTTCTGTCTGTCTAATGCAATTAAAGTGAATTGGCAGGTTTTTACTTTAAAATGACAGGTACTATAATGTGATAAGAAGTGGGGAATAAGAAATGTACAATTAATAGTAGTCATGCTTTCTAGTTTGAAAAATAAATGCACTTTACAAATGTTCTCTCAATTTATTGCTACAATAATCCCATGATTTAAAAATCAAGACAAGTTTACTGGTCTCAGGTTAACCAGAGAGCTGGAATTTGAATTCAGATATCTCAAATGTTCTTTCACCAAATTTAAAAATTGTATCAAAATATATCCAAATGAGGACAAGCCATTTTTATTTTACTTGTGTATAATCTCTGCTGCTCACATTTCTAGCACTTCTGAAACCAAAAGTAGGACTTATGTAAGACAGACACTTAGCAGAGAATGGTCATAAAATAGCTTTTTCTGGGAACCAAAAGAGAAGATGAATAATATATATATATTTTTGGTGGTTCACATGCTAACTTAATCTTTTCTCATTATTAACAACCCTCTTCTATTACCAGTCTTTTTTAGATTCCCAACCACATCTGTTTTGTCCCACTCTCCTGCTTCCACGCCATTCATCTGTTTCTTCCCTCTTCAACTTTTCCCCTTCAAATATGTCCCTTGTATGTGTTTTCATGCTATCTTTAATGATCATATTCACTGCCCTCTCTGTTAAAAACATTTATACCAGTGGTTTTTTGAGCAATGTAATGCTTTTACCATATAAAAATGTAGATTTTATCAATGTTTTATACAAATTGAAGAAGATGCACAGAACTGGGGGAGTTTAGAGCACTTCTGCCTAGCCCATGCCTCACTAATAAAACCTCCTTAAAAAGCAGCACAGGGACCCTTATTTCTTTATTCCATAAACTTAATTAGAACAATACATTATTAATGGAAAATAAAAACTGAATGCTAATAAAGTAATAATAAAGCATAATCTGAAAACTCTCAGCAATCTTTATTTTGATAGCATTCTTGGCATTAACTAAAACCCCAGAGAAAGGCTCATGAACTTAGAATCTAGTGTATCTATTAATTTGAATATACTAGAATTATTTCTTTTAATTTTTTCCTCCATTCTATTTGTACAATTAAAACCTTTTCAAGGTTTTATTTGATTGTGTTAAACATTAAAATACCACGGGTATATAAACAAAGAATTTAAATTGGAGATTACTAATCCTATAATACTTGAAGTGAATTTCCAAGGGACATCAGATATTAAAATGCAGTTAACTTAGTTAAATTACACAAAGTAGAGAAACAGAATGCTATTTATCAGGAATATGTTTAGGTACTGCCCCTGCATTAAAGGATGGAGAAGAAATTGAGAAATCACCCATTGTATAATTCAGACATTAACTTTACCTATTATAGAAAGCCGTTTTTTCCTCTCTGCTCCAAACACTGTGTTGTCCAAATCTTCGAGTGATGGCAATGGTTCTAAATTAGTAGCCTACAAAGGAAAAAAGACAATTAATGCTATTCTTTCCCTTTGGGGCTTTAAACAGAATCTCTCCCCTACCAAATACAATCTGGCTATTCTATATTGTTTGTGGGCCTTATCAAGTCTTCTACTCTTTGAAATTTTAATTCTAACATAATTTTTCCCAAATTGTCAGTATCTACTAGTTTCATATGTAAAATATATTATACTTATTTATAATTGTGACTGTGGTTTTGAAGAGCAAAGATATTAAACTATAGCAATTAAAGTGTATAAATTTACATTTGATCATACTGAAAATATATCAGTGATTACAGAATATAACTATTTCATATATTGACTTTTAGGCATAAGTCCTATAATTCTTACTGGAAAAAATATCCCAATTCATACCTGTGTATTTCCATTTACTACAAGTAATATCTTTAGGCTCTTCATATGAATACTACGATCCAGCAGTTCCACAGCTTTGTCCAAGTCATCTTGGGTAGTTAATGGAATTACCAACTAAACAAAAAGGAACATAAGGAATTATGTAGCCATATCACTAGGTCAAATTCTTCCACAGCATCTCTATTACTAGGGACTTATAAATGTCAAAATACCTTACTCTTTGATTTGTTACTATCATGAAAGTCTGAATGAGCATATGTACCTAGATTCTTTTGTTCTTCCCATCATACCACCACAACAATCGTAAATGAATAGGAATAAATGCTTTAAAATTTTGCTTTATTAATCATTACATTCTTCTATAAAATACATTTAAAGATTAATTTTCTAGGATATTTTCATAATACTGCTAAATATGTTATAGTATATTCACCCCAAAAAAGCATTAAAGAACACACAAAGAACATCTTTTCATCTGCATAGATGTCACTCTTTTTATTTTTGAGACAGAGTCTTGCTCTGTGACCCCAGGTACAGTGCCGTGGTGTCATGATAGCTCACTGCAACCTCAAACTCCTGGGCTCAAGCGATGCTCCCGAGTAGCTGGGACTATAGGCACGGGTCACAACGCCTGGCTAATTTTTCTATTTTTAGTAGAGACGGGCTCTCACTCTTGCTCAGGCTGGTCTCCAACTCCTGAGTTCAAGTGATCCTCCCACCTCAGCCTCCCAGAGTGCTAGGATTACCGGCATGAGCCCTCACCCGGCCCCTGCATAGATGCAACTCATAGTTCTTCTTCAGTAACCACAGTAACCACAGATTTCCACTCTCAACTGGTGTGCTCATCAACATACCAGCATCCTGAGCATCTGCCATAGAGGACAGCTGTTATGGAGAGATGCTATTAGTAACATACCTGAAATCTACTGCCCACCTGGGGTTCATCTCTCTGAGCCTGGTGATTTGACCACTACACTCTAAAACAAATAAGCTAAATGGGTTAGCCATCCCATAGTAAACCCTGAATGTGGAATCTACTTTCATTAGTCCTCTTGTGGATCAGATGTTATATGGGACAAAAGCACCTGAGGTCTATGAGGAAAAGTGTGATTTACACAATTTAAGAAAATCAAAATACCTTTTTTCAAAAAATGTCAACTTAGTAGCTTAAGAAGACTGTCAATAACTTTGAAGTATATTCCATTCCATTGAAAGAAGGATGGAATAAAAACAAGTGAACATATTCCACACTTGTTAATGTACTCTAATGAGCACTGCACATGAGCCATTCAAATGTAAGGCCTAGTTAGTTTGGGGTCCTCTGCAGTATAAATCCCTTGAGGACAAGGATCCCCCGCACCAGCAATTAGCACAGAGCATGACAAAGAGCAAACACTTGGTAAATGTTGTTTAATAAATATCACAGGTGTGAAAACTCAGTCCACACCAAACCCACTAGCACATGGTGTGCATTCACTTGCGTTTATTAAAAAATCCCATTTTAGAAGTCTGCCAGATGTAACATATATAGATTAACTGGAACAATATACATCTGCTTATTATTACTCTGACTTAAATTACACTGCTCATTCTTGTAGCAATTTTATATATTAAGTGTAACAATCCATGAATGGAGCTCTTTTTTCTCTAAGAATTCTTTTCTAATAAAAAGAATTATTAACTGTTTAGTATCATAGAACAAGCCTGCTCTACTGATCTACATAATTAATTTGTTTTTATTTTCCTAACCAATATGAACCTAATTGTAATCTGCTCTTCTTCATTCATTTTATTTTTAAGCCTGGAAAAATTTAAAGCAAGACAAAATGTCTGCCAATTCATGAGGAATCAGAATCTTACTTTTACTATAATTTTATATTGGATTGTTTCCATTTGCTTTGGGGAAAACTATTTAATGACGTACAATATACTAATATTTGCTCTTCTCAGTTTTGCTGTGAAACGGACTCCCGGGATGCCTGCAGCAGCTTAGACACTGCCTATAGTCTTGATGTGATCCCACCTGTGTTCTAAAGTCACCTATCACAAGCTGTAAAATGAGGACTAAGAGTCAAGAACAAGTCCCAGCTTATCTAAATTATATTAAATAAATCAGAATGTTTTCCTGCTTGGTGAATTAATTTCAGCCTCATTCAGGAAATTTACTTCCCTCTGGTTTATTTGTGATAAATCAGTTGTTTGTTGACATAAATCCTTTCTGGAAAGGAAACTTAAAATTGAGTCCAAGAACACCTTAAATAGAACTTAAATTTGAACAAAGTGAATTATCTTCCTGAGTTTACATAGTGAAGTATGGAAACAGCCCATAAAAAGGTTTTTTGGCTCCACTCATCTAAAATGGGAACAATTTTAGAAAACCTTCACTTTGCCTGAACACCTCCATATCCATCCCCCACAACAACACTCAAAAAGATACACAAAGCCACCTTATTAGATAAAAAGGAGCCAAACTAACAAATCCAACCCATCCCAGCTTAAATGTCCTGGTTGTTTCAATTCTGACAAACTAGAAGTTTATAGAATAAAAGTTCATTTTGAACAGAGGAATTTATATTACACTAGAAAAAAAATTTATACAAGTGGAGTAACATGCAGTATAAATAAGTTAGTTATTTGCTTGTCCAAAGGTTCACAAAACTAACGCCCTAAGATTTTACCTAGTACCCATGATGTCCAAGATCATGTGTTTGGTTTGGGACAACGTGTCACACGGATCAGGACACGGTTAACTTACAGAATCACATGGTTGCAAGAAATCTTAAATGTAATCTTACCCTAATTCCACCTCTACCACATTCCTGTCAAGAGGCCACCCGAATATAATGACAGAACTACTCACAGCAATCTTTCAGAAAGCATGAGAGAAATAAACTAAAAATGGAGAAATTTTCTGCTTTTAGAAAATGGGAAAGAGTTCTTGAAACTACGTTAACTTGATGTCAATCCTCAAAAAAAAAAAAAACAGAAAAAATAACATAAACAAATAACTCATAACAGAAACAGCAATTCTAGGAGGTAGCACAGTATAATACAGATATATCATACTAAACTAACCTTATTTTTTTTGGTAAGATCTACTAGGCTGGTAGACAAAGACAATATTATAGAAATCAAGGGGGTGTGGAGGAAGAGGGGGGTGAAAGCCCACCTAACGGGTACAGTGAACACTATTCGGGTGATGGCCACACTCATAGCCCTGACTTGAGCCATGTAACAAAAACATTTGTATCCCCTTAGTATTTCGAAATAAAAAAAATTAGGCTAGGCACGGTGGCTCATGCCTGTAATCCTAGCACTCTGGGAGGTTGAGGTGGGAGGATCCCTTCAGCCCAGGAGTTTGAGTTGCTGTGAGCTAGGCTGACACCATGGCACTCTAGCCTGAGCAACAGAGCAAGACTCTGTCTCAAAAAAAAAAAAAAAAAAAAAAGACATTATTATAGTCTTAATGTATCCTGGCATTTGAAAGTTTCCCATGACACAATTTTAGACCAAAAGAAAAAAAAGATACTTCTGGTTCCCTTGAATTATACTTTGGGGATAATGGTTCAAGTTCAAGTCATTTATGAAAAAAGATACTGGGAAACACTGGCAGGGGAATCGAGAAGACAGGGAAAGAAAGCAGGTGCATAAAGGGTGTATTATCAGCAAGTTATCACTGTGGGCAAGTGAAGTCCGTCCATCTCCACTCACTCATCCCTCCCCAGGGGCCTGTCCCCCATTCCCGTCCTCCCTATATGTGCTCCAACCCCTGTGGCCATACCTCTGGAAAGCCCCCAGAGCCAAAGGCGCTGGCAGCTGGGAATCAGGCCAGCATGAACAGAAACAATAAGTGCTGAGGATAGGGCCAGCCAACACGATGTGTTCACGACTAATTGGAAACCCAAAAAAGTATTTGAAAAATAAATTTTCAAGGTATTACTATAGTATAGTACTCTCATCACTTCCAGGATATTAATTGCTTAGAATGTAGATTTTTGCTTTATCAAAATATTTTCATCTCTGAGCTGTAAGTGATTTCTTTAGACAAGCTACATTAGCATTTTCTTTTGCTTTAAATTAATAATAATTCATTTAAAATCTCATATATTCAAATAATTTTATTTGCACTGTGCTTTAACATTTGCAAAGCACTTTCACATGTCTTCTTGCATTAATCTTTACTAAGCTCTCCGTTGTCACTCCATCCTTACTGGCACTTTTCCTATTCCTGAAACACGTAAGTCTTTTCCCTCTTAGGATTGCTGTATGCACCGCTCTCAAGCCACTCTGCCAGCCATGTTCTTTCCCTGAAACTCTTTTTGGGGTTGGCTTTTCTTATGTCCCAGTATAAATATCACCACCTCCGTTAGTTCTTCCTTAACGCTGTATATAGGATACCTACGGCCCTCACCTTTATTTTTTATCACAATACTTTATGTATTTCCTTCAAAGAATTTCATATATTTAAGCAGTACATTTATTATCTGTCTGCTTCTACCACAAGGCCTACTCCATGAGGAGCTACAATTCATGTCATAGCATTAAGCCTGAAAAATTCAATAAATATTTTCTGAAGATTAAAAAAATTAATTAACCAAATTGTCCTATAAATTTTAAGATCTCAACATCTTGAGATCTCATAGGATCTCAAAAACTGAAAGAAACCTCAGAGATCATCTAATCCAATCCTAATTTTGTAGAAAATTAAAAAGGGGTTTCTCGTGCAGCGCACGCTGTCTAGGGGATGGGCACGCTTGTAACTTTGACTTGGGCAGTACAAAGGCAATTTATGTGACCAAAGCATCTGTACCACCATAATATTCTGAAATTTAAAAAGGGGTTTTTCCACAACACATAGCTCCTCAGGAGCAAAGCAAGCCCTCAAGATCACATGTACTGACTCCCAAACATCAGCATAATGATCTAATCAACTCCTAACCAACAATAAAATAATCCTTTAAGTTTTAACTGAATTGTCTGACTACCAAAGTTCTACTGTCTGTAGCCAAGTATAGAGTATCAAAGGAAAAGATAGTTCATCAAAAGTGCACAGAATAAAAACAAAACATAAATAAGCAACGAACTTACAAGTAATACACATATTTTCTCCTATAATGGATTATTGTTCAGTTATATGCACAGTAGCACCTTCTATTATTTTCCAAAATGGAAAAAATCTATCTTACCCAGTTAAATTTACTCATGATATTTCATCCTTCTGATATACCATATATTTATCAATCCCTAAATAAAAGCACAACAGTCCTAAAAGCAATCTCTTAAATGAACACACTACTTTCCAAAATAAAAACTACTAAAAGTTAAACTCTACATGTTTACCTCATTATTGGTATAATGCAGATCCATAGACTGTCCAAAGGCAATTTTAGCTTTAGACCTCAGATCTTCCAGTTTAACTGGTCTGGGAAACTGAAGGATTCTACATAGACAGAATTTTAAAATATTTTATTTTCTTAGGCAAAGTTAAGTAATATACTTGCAACAGTTACCTCTTGTTAGATATAAAATTAAGTAAAAATTGTGTAAATGTCATCTTTACTTAAACACTACAACAGCTCATTTTTGATCAAGTGCACAAATTTTCAACACGAAGTTCAAAAACTCTGAAGTTTGTTCTATCCTAATAAAAATTTTAAAAAGGAAATTTTCAAAATTTTCTGCAGTTTTAAATTTGCACTGAAACTGTCACATGAATGTTAAAGGGCAATGTAAAACATCCGCTGAGGAAAAGTGATTTCACTTAACTACGTGACATCTGCACAATAGAATGCAATGAAACTGTTAAAAAGAATAAAGCTGTTCTTTGGGGATTCAAATTTTGATTTCTGTATCCTTATCAACTCAATATTTTTGAGCACATATGTCACACACGTATACCTCCCAAATAAATACTTTAAAAGGATTACAATTTAAAAATGAATTAAAATTCTAGTATTTTCTTCCTATATCCCAAAGGATTGGCCTGTACTGCCCGTAGAGAGCATGCACCTAAAGCTGGGAGACAACCATAATAGACTGCAAGCTCTCCCATAAGGGGAGAGACCATGTCTGCTTTGTTCACATTATTCCTCCAGGGCCCGCTCTAGCATATAATAAGTACTCAAAAAATAGTGCCAAATGAATTAAAAAATTGGGAAAATGTCCATAAAATAATCTTAAATAGAAAAGTAAACTGGACTACAGTTCTGTGGTATATCTGGTATATTCCATTTTTAAACATCTCAATGTAAAATAATGTTTACATCTTCAACTTATATAATTTGTGAGCCACTTTAAAGTCCTTAAAACTAATAGGCTTTTTGTTAAATTAATTCAATGAGAAACTAATAGCAAAAGTGAAATTCCATCTTCTCTATTAGGTCTTGTTACCAATTTTGTCATCAACTACCACCACTACCACCACTTTGCACTGAGATATAGACACCAAGTGGAAGGCTAGGTTTACATCTCTACTAAACAATTTACAGCCACCATTCCAACTCACCTTCCTCAACATTACTAATGAAATACATGTCATAGCTATGAGGTCTCTTGAGAATAAGCAAAATTGTGAATGTTAAGTCCACATACATAAATTCTGTTTAGTATCTGGAGGGATGATTCAATTATGATAAGGAAAATATATTTAATTTGCACTGAGTAAAAAAAAAAAAAGGAAATTATAATATTTAAAGGCTGCATTATGCAGACCTTATTTATTTCCTAATATTACAAAGTAAAGACATTAATCATTTCTAATGTTTAGCCTGAATTTTGACAGATTCTATCTATCTTGAAACTAAGCTCATGTTATACATTAGCAAGGACTCCTCTATTCTCAATTTGTAAACCATGAAACTTCATTCAAATCAAAGAACCTTTAATAGCTTAATTAGAAAACATTTGATTAAATCTATTTATTAACAAGTAATGTTTCCTTCCTTACCTTTTTTCTCCTCTATGTTCAAATTTGACTCGGACATCATTCTGTAACAAAATGACAAATCAGTCATATAATCATTCAGAGATCAGATAAAATTTCTATAATTTCTAAATGATTTTCTTTCTTATTCATTTAAAATACAGCTGAGAGGGAAGGAAGTTTCATTTTCTGTATCAGCTCCAGTCAATTGATAGCATCTGCCAAAAAGCTGAGTTGAGAATTATGTTGCTGAATCTGGGCAACACAGAAAGAATACCAAGATCTATTAGTGAAGGCATCAGAGGTATGAGACATTGCTGATCCTATCAGAGGAAAATATAGAATACTGTATTTCTACCTTTCATGCTTGGCATCCCAAACTAATTTCACTTATAAGAATCAAAATCTTCCTCATTTGTAAACATCCAGACTAGACTATTTGAAAAATAAAACAAAACAATTTGCCTATCTTAAGTGCTTGAAGAATGGATGAAATATTAGCTTTAGAAAGCAGTTACCACATTAAATGGAACTACCATTTTTTTAAAAAGGCACGCTCTTAGGGGAACATGTATACAAACAACAACAAAATACTTGATTTAAAAGTGTAAAGGCTAAACACTTTAAACAAGTACTCCATAATATTAGCATATTAAAGGAAAATAATTCAAAGAATAAAATGTACTTATTAAAATATTATTAAAACAAATACCTGTTTTTTTGGTGATGAAGCTTTTGCTTTTCTAGTTTCCTGTAAAGATAATGCTGGTCGACTAGCCTTATGAAGAACAGCCAAATCTTGCATGATTGAGTCCAAAGCTTGCTGATCATCTAGGTATTTTTTGAAATATACACAGAATTTTAACTTCAACATATATATAGATAGCAAATACAAAATTTATCATGAAATTTATTTAGAAAATGCATTAATTTAATGCAAAAATCCATCCAGAACATTCTCAATGCCTACACTTTGGGTGAAATAACATTTTAATTATTTAAAAACTGAAGGGAAAAAAAAACCCCTGAAGACAGGTAACATTAAAATTGCACTAGACTCAAGCTCTAGCATCAGACTAGAGGTCCACACGTAAGATACTTACAGATGAGAGAAAGTCATTTTCAGTCTCTTAATGATTTAATATCCTAGTCTAAGGGTCAAAACATCCCCAAATTCTTTTCTGACTCCTAAACAAAACATCAAGACACCTAAAATATTTAAAACAAAAAAAAGTGGGGAAAAAAATAAACTTTGTATAAATACCATCATTATTTAGCATTTATATTCAAAGTGTAGACTTCATTTTTAGACTCTTTTTCTTTCATCAATACTTAAGAGTCAGAAACAAAGAAAAGCTTCATCTGTGGATACCGGCCTACTGGTATTTGGAAACATTCTCTCAAACTTTTTCACCATAAAGTTTAATAAGACTACAAACACAAACTATTTAATGATCTTGGCCAGTAACAATTTAAAAGGTAACCATTTAAGAAAAATCCATTCCATAGAAAAAGTACTGAGTCCATAAAACTGAGAGAAAGGATCATGAACCACGAACTTCTAGTCTCTTCCAAATATATCAAAGATTTCTTTCAGAGATTATAAACATGTGCCTCCCAGTAATGCCAATTATAAGTTCTCTGGAAGACTTCAGGGGCAACTTAATTGATTTGCACTAGTAAATCAATTCTACTAATGATAATCAACAAATTGGTAAATAAAGGAATCAAGAGACTTTACAGTTTACACTTTAAAATTAGTCATTTTGGTGAACAATATATAAGTTATGTTCCTAGAGTAGTAACAATTAAAACATGTTATATCTTATAAGAGAAATCATTTTTAAAAATATGACAATTCAATAGCCCTAATAGTCTTCCAAACACACAAATAGTTGACTTCTTGAATTTATTACTTTTTAATAACATTCAACATGTTCTATCCTGTAGTGAAATTATTTGCATATTAAAATTTCAAAGTAATGTTTGTAATGGTTTTTTAAAATAAATTCCAGGTTAAAAGAAAAATTTATAATCCTTTGCAAAATTTGTAATTTTATCATAATGTTAACTTAACCAAACAGGTAACTGAGCCAGCTGGGTACAATATAATCACAACAGGTTTATTACCATCAATAGGTCCAAGCCAGAATATATCACTTTTTGATGAAAATAAATTTTCCCTCAGTCTGATATGCTCAGAATGATCTCAACTGGAATAAAATCATTTGATGTGACCTTCTTGAGAAAGGAAGATCTTTAATTCTACACTGGGGAATGCTAATACTTAAATGTACCTATGTTGTTCTAATTATTTTATTAGAAAAAACTTTAAGACTTTAATTTAGGAATTTTTATATGCTTAATATAATGCCAAAATAAATAAATGCCTGAGGAGCCTTTGGCTAAAATCTCTTACCACATTTCTATATACCTTCCTTGTTAAGAGACATGAATATAGGAAAAAAAGAAAAATGAGTATTATGTTCTATCATATATGTAAAAAAGGAAAGGGCCATTTGAACGAAAGTTCAAATCTTAGGAAGATAACATACAAGACAAAAGGCAATTTAATTGAGTTCTTTTTCAGGCTTGAAGAATAATACAGTAGATAGTACCAGTAGGGAATTTACTTTGAGGAGGTCAACAAATCATAAGCTAAAAAATCCACAAAAGATCAAGCATAGTGGTGAACACAGTCAAACTATAATAAGCTCCGTTCTAACGATTATTAGACTATTTTGCTCTATTAAGAATCCCTATGGTGGCTACAGGGCATTAGGCAGATTAGACACATTATAAATATCGTAAGAATCATGAGTTGACCCAGTAAGCAGTGAGGATGCCCAGAGGATCCCAGACTCTGACCAATGGGCACACAGAAGCAGTAATGGGTTTCTGACATATGTTGAAAGGACAGTCAACTGAGCACAAAACAAAGCTAAGTTAACATTATGACAAAATTTCATTTCATTTTATTTCTCTCTTGTCATCAGAGTCTAAGCAAATCACAATCCATATTTTGAATGTCCCTACTATGTCCTGCATAAAATAATCATTCCAAAACTGTAATATAGGAAGTATTTTAATTGAAAATCTATTAAGTAAATAAACATAAAACATTATACAAATCTGCTTCATTATAAAATTTCTTCATAAAAAGGTTTATAATAACATAATAGAGAAGTTTTTTTTCTCCCCCAACCTATCCTTTAATTATAGCTGAAAAATGCTTTTAGTTTGAACTCACCCATCATGGCAACCAGCTCAACAATTTGAAAATTAGGAAAATGGTTCTCCCATCAGCATTCTTTATTTCCTTAGGAGCTAAAAAGACAAACATGTTAATAAGAACAAGAAATGGAAAGACAGCCACAAAAATAAAAATGTATAAGCAAATATTCCAAAATCAGAAAAAAATCCCAAATCCAAAACATTTCTGGGCCCAACATTTTGGATAAGTGATACTCAACCTGTATGTGTTGTCTACAACAGACACACTTTAAATTCAAAGACAAAATAGGTCAAGAGTAAAAGAATGAAAAAAGATATACTACGCAAACATTAGCCAAAAGAGGCCTGGAGTGGCTATATTAATAGCAGACAAAATAGATTATGATACAAAAAGTGCTGTTAGTGACAAAGGGTATTTTATAATGAAAAATGGCTAATTCATCAACAAGATACAGCAATTATAAACTTATATGTACCTAATAAGAGAGTCTCAAAATACATGAAGCAAAAAATTGCAGAACTGAAGAAAGAAGCACACAATTCAAAAATAAGAGTTGAAGACTTTAACGCTTCACTTTCAATAATGAATAAAGCAAGTAGACAGAAAATCAGTGAGGAAACAGAAGACTTGGACACTATAAAACCGCTAGACTTCATAGATATCTACAGAACATTCAACCTTAAAACAGCAGAATACACATTCTTCTCAAATACATGTAGAACATTTTCTAGGATTGACCACGTTAGGCAATAAAATAAATCTCAGTAACTATAAATGGACTGAAATCACAAAGTTTATTCCCTGACAATAATAAAGTGAAATTAGAAATTGGTAATAGAAGGGAATTTGGGAAATTCACAAATAAGTGAAAATTAAACAACACACAAAAAGAACCAATGGGTCAAAAGAAGTCACAAGGGAAATTAGAAAATACTTTCAGATAAATGAAAATGAAAACACAACTAAGCACAACCTACTGGATGCATCTAAAGTAGAGATAAAATTTATAACTGTAAATGTTTATTGTAAAAAACAAGATGTGATGGTATTTGGAGGTAACTGGGGGATAAAAAAACAAGATAGATCTCAAATCAATAACCTAATCTTCCACCTTAACACATTGGGAAAAGGACAATTTAAACCCAAACAAGGAAACAATAGGGAGTAGAGTGGAAGTAAACTAGAAAATAGAAATATCATAGAAAATTTTTAGAAAACAATGAAACCAAAACTGGTCCTTTGAAAAGATCAACAAAACTGACAAACTTTTAGCTAGACTAACCAAAAAAAGAAGAAGAAAGACACAAATAACTAAACTCAAGAATTGAAAAAGGGAGCATTACTACCAACCTTACAGAAATAATAAAGGATAAGGAAATACTCTGAACAAATGTACATCAAATTAGATCAACTACATGAAAACAGACAAGTTCCTAAAAAGAAACAAACTACCAAAACTGACTCTCTCAAGGAGAAATAAAAAATCTGAACACACCTACAAAAAGTAAAGAGACTGAATTAGAAATAAAAAACTTCTCACAAATAAAAGCCCTGGAACAGACGGCTTCAAACATTTAAAGAATTAACACTAATTATTCAAAATCTTCAAAAAAATAGAGGGTACACTTCCCAATTCATTCTGAAGCCAGTATTATTCTGATGCCAAAAACAAAGACACCACAAGAAAAAACTACAGATTAATATGTCTTATGACTATAGAAGCAAAAACCCTCAACAAAATGCTAGCAAACCTAATCAAGAAAGGAATTTTTTTTTAAAAAAAAGGGATTATATACCATGAACAATTGGAATATGTCCAACCAAAGCAAGGTAGGTTCAGCATACAAAAACCAATCAATGTAATAAACCACATTAAAAGAATACAGAACAAAAACCAAATGATCATCTCAACTGACACAGAAAATGCATGTGCCAAAATTCAACATTCTATAACACTCAAAAGGTAACAAAAAGAAAGGAACGTCCTCAAGTTGATAAACAGCATATATGAAAAATCCACAATTAACATTATAAGTAATGGTGAATGACTGGATATATCCCCCCAAGGTCAAGAAAAATACAAGGACATCTGCTCTTGCCCCTTCTACTATATATTGTACTGGGGGTTCCAGTCAGAAGATGAGGAAAGAAAATGCAATAAAAGGACTCCAGATTGGGTAAGAAGTAAAACTACACCCTTTTCTAGGGTGACATAATCTTGTATACAGAAAGTCCTAAGAAATTCATAAAAACACTATTAGAACTAATAAACAAGTTCAGTGTGGCTGCAGAATACAAGATCAACACTCAGAAATCTGTTGTATTTCTATATATTAGCAATGAACATTCTGGAAATAAAATTAAGAAATCAACTCCATTTACAAGAACATCAAAAAGAATAATGTACTTGAGAACATATTTAACAAAAAATGCAAATCTTGTATACTGAAAACTATACTGTTAAAAGAAATTAAAATAGACCTATATACAGAAATACATCCCATGTTGACGAACAGGAAAAATATATCTTTAAGATAGCAATACTCCCAAAGTGACCTACAGATTCAAGGCAATCTCTATCAAAACTCCAGTGGCCCCTTTCGGCAAAAATGGAAAAGCTAATCCTCAAATTCACATGCAACTGCAATGGGCACTGAATAACCAAAACTGAAAAAGAAAATAAAGTTGGAGGATTCACACTTTCTGATTTCAACACTTACTACAAAGCTACAGTAATCAAAACAGTGTGGTACAGGCATAAGGATAGAGACCAATGGAATAGAGAGTCCAGAAATAAACCCAAACATCTACGGTCAACTGATTTTTGACAAGGATGCTAAGACAATTCAACAGAGAAAAAAAAGTCTTCAACAAATGGTGCTGTACAACTGGATATCCACATGCCAAAGTATAATGTTGGACCCCTACTTTACACAATACACAAAAATTAATTAAAAATAAACTAAAGAACTAAACGTAAGAGCTAAATCTATAAAATTCTTAGAAGGGAAGAAATGTATAAATCTTCATGACTCTGGATTAGGAAATAGTTTCTTAAACATGACACCAAAAACACAACCAACAAAAGAAAAAATAAATTGGACTTGATCAAAATGTAAAACTTTTGGCTGGGCATGGCAGCTCACACCTGTAATCTCAGTGCTCTGGCCTGAGGCCAGAAGTTCAAGATCAGCCTGGGCAACATAGGGAGACCCTGTCTCTATAAAAAATTTTCAAAAATTAGCTGGGCATGGTAACATGCACCTGTAGTCCTAGCTACTCATGAGGCTGAGTGGGGAGGATCGCTTGAGCCCAGGAGTTTGAGGCTGAAGTGACCTGTGATCATACACCACCGTGCTCCAGCCTGGGTGACAAAGTGAGACCCCATCTCTTAAAAAATACATAAATAAAAACTTTTTTGTGTGTATCAAAGGATACTATCAAGATAGTGAAAAGACAACCCACAGAACGAAAGAAAATATTTGCAAATCATATATCTGATAAGGGTCTAGTATCCAGAATATATAAAGAACAATTACAACCCAGCAATGAGACAACTAATCTAACATGGGCAAAGGATTTCAATAGACATTTCTCCGAAGAAGATACACAAATGGCCAATAAGCACTTAAGAAGATGCTCAATATCATGTTACCAGGGACATGCAAATCAAAACCACAATGACTACCACTTCACACCCAGTAGGATGGCTATAAGTCAAAAAGACAATGACAGGTGGTGATGAAGATGTGGAGAAACAGGAACCATATGAACCACTATTGCCACTCCTACATATACACCCAAGAGAACTGAAAGCATACAACCACACAAAAACTTGTACAGTAACATTTAGTGCAGCATTATTTTTCAGAGCCAAAAAGTCTGCCAGGCACAGAGTCCTAGCACTTTAGGAGGCCAAGGCAGGAGGATGGCTTGAGGTCAGGGGTTCAGGAACAGCCTATGCAAGAGCGAGACCCCATCCCTACTAAAAATAGGAAAAATTAGTTGGGTGCGGTGGCATGTGCCTGCAGTCCCGGCTACTCAGGAGGCTGCAGCAGGAGGATCCCTTGAGCCCAGGAGTTTGAGGTTGCAGTGAGCTAAGCTGACACCACTGCACTCTAGCCGGGGCGACAGAGCAAGACTCTGACTCAAAAAAAAAAAAAAAAAAAAAAGCCAAAAAGTAGAAACTCTGATGTCCATCAACTGATGAATAAACATGCCATGTATCCATACAATGGAGTATTATTCAGTCATTAAAAAGAAGGAAATACTGATACATGCTCCAACATGGATAAACCTTGGACATGTTAGGTGGGATAAGCCAGACAAAAAAGGCCACATATTGTATGATTCCACATATATGAAATGTCTAGAATAGGCAAATCTATAGACACTGAAAGCAGATTAGTGGTTTCCTAAGGGCTGGGTTATGTTTAATAGTGAATGACTGTGAACATGTACAAAGTATCTTTGGGGGCTGCTGAAATGTTCTGGTGATGGCTGCCCAACTTTGTGAATAAACTAAAAATTACTGAATTGTAGTTTTAAAAAAGGTGAATTTCATGGTATATGAATTATATCTCAAAAAGGAAGGAAAGAAGGGAGGGAAAAAGGAAGGAAATGAAATAGAAGTGGCAGGTTCTATGAATAACTGATCATCTGTCCACCTAGAGGAGCAACAGCCTCAGCTCCAGTCAACAGCTGCCTACAGGAGTTCATGTTCAGTATTATCAGATATACTGATTTTTCAAAAAGCTCTGAATCCAAAC
This sequence comes from Daubentonia madagascariensis, assembly GCA_023783475.1. NCBI lineage: Eukaryota > Metazoa > Chordata > Mammalia > Primates > Daubentoniidae > Daubentonia > Daubentonia madagascariensis. The sequence goes on along the minus strand of JAKFHU010001747.1, from coordinate 1,141,370 downwards.
TTTAATGTGAGATCTCCCCATTTTCAAATATTAGCAACTAATTCAAATTTTTACATAAACACTGTGTGTGTTCTCCTTTCATGCTGCCATTTTGCAACCACTGACCTACCTATTCTAGTAACTCTTTACTGGAGGATGACATATATATAGTTTATAGGACTAAATTTTAAACAGTTGAGAAACAAACATCTAGTCTAAGCACCCTATTATAAATGAGCAATCTGAGGGCCAAAAAGATAATATAACTTATTCAAGGTCATAAAGCTGAGCAAAGCTAAGATTTAAATACCTATTTCTTATTTCTTGCTCAAGTAAACTTTCCATAATACCACATGGCACTCCAGTTCACCTTTTGGGAAGGCAGCTGGCATAGGAAATTCTCTCTCTCAATTCTTTCCCTAAAGGAGGAGGGAATTTTAGTTCCAAAGGTTTCCCTGTGCACACGTGTGTATGTATGTGTGTGTTTATGTGTGTATGTGTTGGGTGGGAGTGGGCCTAGGCTCAAGCTTTAAGAAAAAGAAAAGCAGAGAGCCAAAACCTATATGCTCTCAGGGAAGTGTAATGCTGACTGCATAACTAAGTAGGTACTGGCAGTGAATTTAAAGTATGATACAGCTACATATGTGGCAATTAGAGTATTTTACCCACAGATGACTGAAAAACAATCAACAGAAGTATACATATATACACACAGAAAGTCACAAAGTAGTTAAGGAGGTTTTATTTAATACATTTTCTTTCTACGAATTTAAATTATCAACCAAATTTTTCAGTTTTTAACTTGAAATCTTTAAGAAAAAATATGACTAACCTCAGAAATAAAGTACTTTGAAAACTAAAATTTTTCCAACTAACAAAATCAGTAACATTACTTTCAGGAAAAGCAATAGAAATTCTCCAAACTACAACAGTTAAATAAAAGAAATATACACATGATGGAAATCAGCTCAAGGCTGCATTTATATAAAAGTTATAGTACATTTACCAATATTCTGAAGGTAAAATGGGAAAAACCACAAAAGAATTATAAAATTAAGTGTATAACAAATTAAAAGGAAAGCACTAAGGTGAAAAGACAGAGATGAATCATATTTGTAAATGAAAGATCTTGCCCATAAGATTATCCAAAGATTACTTTAAGTTTTCTTTTGTTATACTAGGTTATACTAAAGAACACTGCTACTTCCACCAAGGCTAACACAATGGATGATTCCCTCCACCCCCCAAAAAAGGTCGTTTTAAATGACGGCAGCCAAAAACATAAATATCCACTGCAGCTCCCATGGCAATGTACTCTCATGATTCTCCATTCCCCCGCCCCGCTTCTCACATCTCACCTTAGTCTGTTTCGGAATCTCTTCTTCCTCTGCCTGGCTATTAATCACGCATGTCATTTGAAGTTCCACTCTCACACTACTGCTCTTTTCATTCTATTGACTCTGTTGGAGGACCATCACCCTTTTCTATGATTACAACCATCATCACCTACAAGCTAACTGATAACCCCCAAATCTATATCTCTAATCCAGATAGAGCTCACCTTCAAACTCCAAATTATACACAACTATTTGTGAGACATTTCCATCCCTGGCCAAATGCTAAGGATTGCAAAGCAGTAAGCTAAAAAGAGTACATGATGACTTCCTTAAGTTTCCAGGCTGATGATATGAAAAAATTAAATCCCTTATTTGGTAACCCCTTGTATTTATTATGAACAGCCAAATATAATCCCTGATATAATAAGACACTGAGAAGATGAGGCTTTGGGCAATCACTCCCTGATTTTATCTCTTTTACATATAGGATTTCTTCACAAGACTGTCAGACTTTCAGAATGGAAAACCTCATAATTCACAGAACATTGGGTCAAATACTCAGAAAGGTTTGGGGTCAATAGCAAAAAAACCCAATTTGTGCTGTATTAAATGCTGCTCTGCTTCCACCTAACAAAACTTAAAAGCAAGACACAAAGGATCCATTTCCAAGTAACTTAACACATTAACTGCCATGTGAATTGTATTTAACTCACGCTAGGTTCCTGGGGCCCTGTCAAGCATATGTAACTCACACATCTCTTTACCTTGGGAGCCACTTGAACTATTTTTCACGTTGCATATAACTCATGCACAGAAAACAACAAAAAATAACAAATTTTTCATTAAATTAGAAAGGATCGTTTTGTTTTCTAAGTTTTTATTCTATTTTTGTAATAAAACACCATGGCTTCAAGGAAAAAAAAATTTTTTTTCTAGTGTGGCAATGTGTTAAATGCCTCCCAGAACAAAGAATATTTACAGGAATACAAAAAAAATCCAGTGCCCAACAAGGTAAAATTCATAATATACAGTATTGAATCAAAAAGTACCAAGAAGAGAAGCAAGAAAATGTGAGCCAACCAACTAATACAAAACAGACCCAAAAATGACACAAATGATAGAATTAATACAATTGTCATAGCTATATTCCATATGTTCAAGGAGACAGAGGAAAGACATTAAGTAGATACATGGAAGATTTTTTTTGAAAGAAATTTTTACAAATGAAAACTACAAGGTCCAACATGAAAAATACATTGGATAAGATTCACAACAGTAAATCAAACATTGGAGAAAAGTAGATTAGCAAACACATAATAATAAAAATGACAAAATGAAACATAAACAGCTAAAAAAAATGAACACAGCATACATGAAGGCTAAGACAAACTGAAGCAGCATAACATACACATAACTGTAGTCCCCAAATGAAAGCGAGGCAAGACAGAAAATATATCTGAAGAAATGCCTTAACTGTTACAAATTTGATGGAAACCATAAACACACAAATCTAAAACTCTCAATGAACCCAAAGCACAAGAAACACGAACACTTTACTTACCAAGGTACATCACAATCAAACTGCTTAAAAGACATATTATGTACACAGGAACAATAACAGGATGACAGCAGACTTTCTCACCAGAACAATGCAAGCCAGAAGACAGAGGAACAATATCATTCAAGTACAGGCATACCTCAGAGACACTGCGGGTTCAGTTACAGACAACCATTGCAATAAAGCAAAGTCACAATAAAGCAGGTCATACTAATTCTTTGATTTCCCAGTACATATAAATTTATGTTTACACTATACTGTAGTCTCTTAAGTGTACAATAGCATTATTCTTAAAAGAAAAGTACATACCTTAATTTAAAAATACTTTATTGTTAAAAAATGCTAGTGATTATCTGAGCCTTTAGCGAGCTGTAATCTTTTTGCTGGTGGAGGGTCTTGCCTCCATGTTGATGGTTGCTGACTGATCAGAGTGGTGGTGGTGTTGTGGCTGTGGCAATTTCTTAAAATAAGACAACAATGAAGTTTGTCACATTGACTGACTCTAGATTTCTCTGTAGCATGCGGTGCTGTTTGACAGCATTTTACCCACAGTAGAACTACTTTCAAAACTGGAGTCAGTCCGCTCAATCCCTGTTGCTGTTTTGTCAGCTAAGTTCATGTAATATTCTAAATCCTTTGTTGTGCTTTCAACAATGTGCTCAGCGTCTTCACCCAAAGTATATTCCACCTCAAGAAACTGCTTTCTTTGCCAAGAAGCAACTCCTCATCTATTGAGGTTTTATCATGAGATTGCAGCAATTCAGTCACACCTTCAGAAGGCTCCACTTCTAATTCTAGTTCTCTTGCTCTTCCACCACATCTGCAGTTAGTTCCTTCACTGAAGTCTTGAACTCCTCAAAGTCATCCATGAGGATTGGAATCAACTTCTTCCAAACTCCTGTTGAAATGTTGGTATTTTGACCTATTCCCACAAATCACAAGTGTTCTTAATGGCATCTAGAGTGGTGAATCCTTTCTAGAAGGCTTTCAATTTGCTTTGCCCAGATCCATCAGAAGAATCACTGTCTATGACAGCTACAGTCTTACAAAATGTATTTCTTAAGTGGGAGGAACTGAAAGTCAAAATGACTCCTTGATCCATGGGCTGCAGAATAGATGTTGTGTTAGCAGGCATGAAAACAACATTAATCTTGTACATCTCCATCTGAGCTCTTGGGTGACCAGATGCATTGTAAATGAGCAGTAATATTTTGAAAGGAATCTTTTCTTCTGAGCAGTGGGTCTCAACAGTACACTTAAAATAGGAAGTAAACCGTGCTGTAACAGATGTGCCATCATCCAGCACATTCCTTGTTCCATTTCAGAGTATAGGCACAGTAGGTTTAGCATAATTCTTAAGGGTCCCAGCGTTTTTGGAATGGTAAATGAACGCTGGCTTCAACTTAAAGTCACCAGCTGCATTAGCTCCTAACAAGAGAGTCAGCCTGTCTTGTGAAGCTTTGAAGCCAGGCACTGACTTCTCATCTCTAGATATGAATGTCCAAATGCCATTTTCTTCCAATACAAGGCTGTTTCCTCCCCATTGAAAACCTTTTGTTTAGTGTAGCCACCTTGATTACTTATCTTAGCTAGATCTTCTGGATAACTTGCTGCAGCTTCTACATCGGCACTTGTTGCTTCACCTTGCGCTTTTATGTTCCAGAGATGGTTTCTTTCTTTAAACCTCATGAACCAGCCTCTGCTAAGCTCCAAACTTTTCTTCTGCAGCTTTCTCATGTCTCTCAGCCTTCACAGTATTAAAGACAGTTAGGGCCTTGCTCTGGATCAGGCTTTGGCTTAAGGGAGTATTGTACCTGGTGCAATGTTCTACCCAGACCTGCGGTCCCCAACCCCCAGGCCACGGACCGGTATCGGTCCGTTTCTGTTAGGAAACAGGCCACCCATCACCACCTGAGCTCCACACCAACCCCAGCCAAAACACCTGATCCCCCACCCCCAGTCCGTGGAAAAATTGTCTTCCATGAAACCAGTCCCTGGTGCTAAAAAGGTTGTGGACTGCTGATCCAGATCACTAGAACTTTCTCCATATCAGGAAGAAGGCTTTTTGCCTTCTTATCATTCAACATGCCTTCCTCACTAGGCTTAGTCATTTCTAGCTTTGACTTAAAGTGAGAGACATGTGATTCTTCTTTTTACTTGAATGCTTCCCTAGAGGACACTGCAGGGTTATTAATTTCAATATTATTGTGTCTCAGAGAGTAGGGAGACCTGAGAAGAGGGAGAGCTGGATGGTGGTGCAGTCACAATACACACATTTATTAAGTTTGCCATCTTAAATGGGTGCAGTTCATGGTGCCCCCAAACAATTCCAGTAGTAACATCAAAGATCACTGATCAGAGATCACCATAACAGATATAATAATGAAAAAGTTTGAAATATTTCAAGAATTACCAAAAGGTGATACAGAGACACAAAATACATGCTGTTAGAAAAATGGCATCAATAGACTTGCTTGATGCAGAGCTTCCACAATCCTTTAATTTGTAAAAAACAGTATCTGCAAAGTGAAATAAGCTAAGTGAAGTAAAACTAGGCATATCTGCATTGAAAGAAAAAAACTGTCAACGTAGAAATCTAGACCCTGGAAATATGTCTTTCAAAAATAAAGGAGAAATAAAGACTTTTCCAAATTTTAAAAGAAAAAAAAGATCCCATGAAGCATAATAAAGAGAAGTGCAACAGAACAAGATATGTCTGTATATTATATATTATTTTTAGCTGAACCATTTGAAACTAAACTGTAGACCTCATGACACTTCACCCCTAAATGTGTTGGCATGCATCTCCTAAAGATAAGGACATTTTCTTACATAGCCAAAATACCATTATTGTTCATTTTCTTTGGTGTGATAATTCTTTAGCGTACTCTAAAATCCAACCATATTTAAATCTCCCTGTTTGTACTGAACTGTCTTTTATGGCTTTGTATACCCATCCCCACCAAATCAGGATCCCATCAAAGTTTCTTCACTGCATTTGACTGTTAAGTCTTTTTGATCTCTTCTATCTACAATAGCGTCACCTACCTCCCCTCTTTTAAAATGACATTGATTTTTCTGAAGAGATCAAGACAGTTATCTCATAAAATGACTCACATTCTGGATTTGCCAGATTTTTTCCCCTCATGTCATTTAGCTTGTTCCTGTATTACCCTTATACTAACCGTTAATTGTAAACTAGGTTTAAAGGGTTGATTAGTTTCAAATTAAACTTTTGGGCAAGATTACCTAGTAAGTGACACGTTATACTTCATATGCCTCTCATCAGGAGACACATACTGTCCAGTCCCATTATTTGTGATGCTAAATTTGATCACTTAGTTGAGGGGATTAAGGTAAGGTACATTCTCCCCACTGCAATTAGCAAGTAATCTGTGGCATGATAAATTAGCACTGTGGTTACAGTCTGTCCTCCCATAATCTTTTACCTAATAGTTTGTAGTACCTTTTGCTAATCCTTGTCAGGCTAATTTTTAAATTTCAGTGTTAATAATCTTTTGCTGGTCTACAGATGGAAACAAAATCACAGGAACTGTGAAATATCCTATACAGCAAAGTTAATACAAGTCTGATTTTGTGATTTGTTTTTAAGGTTTTTAATGATGAATTTAATATATCTCCTGTTATGAATTTTAAAAGAAACCTGGCTTGAGAAAAATGGAAAAAACTCAATGCCTGTCTTTTCCTGTACTCTTAAGAAGTGTGTTTAAATTTTTCCTAGCTTACATTTATTGCACAGGAATAGCCAGAAATATAATGTAAAGGAAGGGTGGCTCTACCGAAATACATTTTGAGAAAATTGTTTGTTTGCTGGTGTAAAGGTAGGAGTGCTGGATTGAGAGTCAGAAGATCCAGATTCCAGTCCTCATTCTACCACTATATGAAGTTCAAGAATTATAAGTTTTTAAACTTTACTCAATGTTCTCATTTCTTAGTGATTGTGTTGGTAAAAATTTATGAATACAGAATACATTTCTGATAATGAAGTATATTGCTTACTTTTAGAACTGAACCTCATTTTTATTAAGCCAAATATAAATAAATATATGTAATACAAAATTGAATTTATCTCCCAACTAATTAATCATTAACCTTAAAGAAGGTTTCATAGTAGGATTTCCTTAAGTAACATAGTCTCTCTTTAAAAATATGATTTAATTCATGAAACAGTTTACATAAAGTTTTCCCACACATCTAGCACATAATTGTTCAATCAGGATGAACCATATATAGGGGAATAAATGAAAACCTTTCCCCTTATTCTCAAAACGTTCTGTGAGATATATCTACATCTACACGTGCACTTAACAAGAAACATGTCTGTGTAATTTTGTCTTCTGTTTTGGATATCCCCAGGATTTATTTGGAACATTGGTTGACTGTGTTTCTCATGGTGGTTAATCACATAATTTGTAATATCTCTTGCGTTGTTGCCTTTACTGTTACTTAACTCTTAGATTAGTAAGAGTTAAGATTGGGTCTTAACTCTTATTATTATTTTTTTGTTTATACTTTGTCTTCCCAAATGATAGGAGTATAGGGATAAAAACTTCTTTGGATACCCTACTGTCACCAGCACACTGCCTTTCTTAAGTGCTCAACAGTCTGAGATTCACAGTACCATAAATTTAAAAAGCACTATGAGGTTTATAAACTTTGTAATGATTTCTGAAGGTAACTTTTTCCCATTTGTGTGGTTAGTAATTTAGTCTGGACTTTTATAATTAATAATGACAAATTAAAAGAATAGTTTAAGATACGATTTTATCGGTATTCTTTTGATAATTCCCAAATTAGGTCCCTCATCGTCACTAACTCAGAATGCTCCTAGAGCACTCTGTGCACATCTGCCTCTCTACCATTGTACTTGCCACACTGCACTATAATCATCTCTGTGTCCTCTAGTAGGAAGTCAGCTCTTCACAGGCAAAGGCAGTGTTTTGTTGTTTGGTACCCTAACACCTTGCACAATGCGGACAGCAGGGATCTCATTTTACAGTGTTACAAGATTACTTAAAAGGTGATGCCTACCAACATCACTGATGATTTACAAAAGTTTTCTTTTCAATTTACTGGTTGAGTTTCCTTTGTTTCTTTTTTCTCCCTCATAGTATTTATTTCATTTAGCAAACATAAACACAATTTTCTATGTCCTAGCACTGATTTAAGTATTACTTTAAAGATTTTAACTCATTTAATCAATACCACAAGCCAATGAATTAGTTATTATCATACCCACATTGCAAATGAGGGAAATGAAGCACAGAGACAATAGTAACGTGCCCATGTTCACTCATCTCGCCTGTGGTGGAGCTAGGACTTGAACGCAGGCAGTCTGGCTCCAGAATTTGTGCTCTTGCTGCTTTTCTTGCTTTATCAGGGCAATGAGAAAGTTGGATTTGTAATAGTCATCAAGTAACATAAAAAAAATGATTCTTCTATATATCATTCATCGAGTACCTACTACGTACCAGGGTGGGGGGGGGTACTTGCACAGACCTTGAAGAGTAGGCAACAGTTGAACTAAATTAACAAACCCTACACATTAACCAACTGTGCTTATAATGTTTATCGAAAAAATTTAAAAGTAATAGAAAAGATAATGAAGAAAATAAAGGTAGTGAATAGGTGAGAGTACAAGGTTAGGAATCAAATGTTGAATATGAGTCTCAGCTCCACTTTGTAACCTCACTAAGCCTCTCTTTCCTTATCTGTAAAATATGGATAATAGTACCTAAGTGATAGGTTATGCAGTTTAAATGATATAATATGTTTAGGACAATGCCTAGCATATGATTGTTCAAAAAACTATTAGTTATTATAAAAGTCTCTCACAATCCACATAGATCATGTCTATTTCGATATACACAGAAACTCTTTTATTTAATGTGATTGGGACTAGCGGCATTCAATTTAATTAAATATTAACATAAAGGGAATAAAAATGGTAAGTTATCTTAAATGTTTTATTTTGCTTAAAAAAAATAGATGAAAAGCTGTCTGTGACCCACCTAGTGTTGGAAGACTTTCCCCCTAGTCTTTTACAATTGATTTCCTACACCTGATTAACAATAATTTTTCTGTAACTAGCCTTTGAGTCTTTCCAAATGTTCAGCTTCATTTTCATAGAAACAATTCTCTTTTCACATTCATAATTTCATTTATTTGTGTAATATTTAATTAAACTGTATAATTATAACAAGTACATGAACAACTAATTCTTGGTAAGTTGAGAGCAGAAATATACAGGCTTGATAAAAAAATAAGCTTAACTAGTGGTGCATGTTTCGTAATTTACTGGAAGGCTTTATAGAGAGAAGGGAGAGTGTTGGTTAATTTGCCAAATTAGTCTGTTAAACAGGCTGGATAAGAGAAAATATTGTTGCCTTGGCTTCTAGTATCTCTGAGTATATGGATGGATGTATTATATTGATATTTAAACAAAAAATTCAAGGCTGCCTAATCATAATATCTCAGTTTTGTTTCAGCTCTTTCAAGTTTTTTAAAATTTGTGCCTTTGGTTTTTCTTCGTATTCTGGTTCCTTGGGAACTTGTATAGTTTGTAGATTAGATTTCCCTTCTCCGTATCTGTCATCTTCTCTCAGTATCTTCATCTCTCTATTGTTTCACTTTGCATTCTACGAGAGCTTCTACCACAGCTTCTACCAGAGCTTCTCAGGCCTGACCTCCATCAGCAGTTTTCTTTATACCCTCAAATATCTATTAAAAAGTATTTTTTGTTGTATATTTTATTCTGCAATTGAATTTCTTTTATTTTGACAATCCTTGATCTCATGCATTTCCTTTTTCATCTCACCCATGTTTTGCCCCTCCACGCCATCTCCTCTTTGGCTCTGTTCCTATTTCATAAAGACATGTCTCCTGGCATTTGAGGATATCACACAGTTTTCTATAAATTTCAAACTGTATCTTGGGAGGAAGGAGAAATATTATTTGAGTATCTCCTATGTGCCAGAAAATTCACACCACATTTCAAACTTCATAGTAACTACGGTAGATCACATTATCCTGATTTTACAGGTGAGGAGACTGAGGCTCAGAGATGTTAAGGATCTTGCTCAGTGTCACGTAGTGGAGTTGAGATTCTGTGTGGCTCTTCCAATTAGAGCAACAGTTCCTAACTCTCTCCTGGCTTCCACATTGCTCACGTGTTCTCATTATATGCAGCATTCTCTATGGGAATGTGTGTACTGGAATCTTCTGGGGGTGGGGCCAACGTGGCTAAAAAAAAAAACACTAAAATTTAGATACCATTCTCACCCCTTATAACTGCTAAGTTAAAGAGTTCTGATCAATACTTGGGTAAACATGAATGATTTCTTTATTTGTATTACATATACTTTTCAGTGAGATGAGAATGAACTGGTTAATGTTAAATGGTACAGGAAGTATTCATTTTTTCTGGCCTCTAAGATAAGTAATATGGAAGAATTTAATGTACATGGTTAGAGAATTCATTTCAATTTATTGAAATGAACAGAGTGAACATTAGGAATTTTCAGTATGGTTTCTATTAAGTTTTAAAGTCTATATTATTCTGAATCGGCTGTGAACAATAACCTCCAAATCTCAGTGGCTCAGAACTTCAAAGGTTTATTTTTTGCTCATGCTATGTGTTCAGCTGGGGCTTCCACTCAACACTGCTGTCATCCTTACCTTGGGTCCCACTTTGAGACCTCACTTGGAAGCAGCCACTATCTGGAACATTACTGGTTGCTGGGACAGAGGGGAAAAAGAATATATCAAAGCACACCCTAGCTTTTAAAGCTTCTAACTGGAAGAAACATTCACCACTTCCAGCCACAAGTTCTGACCAAAGGAAGTTTCATGCCTATACCTGAGATAAACAGGATGGGGAAATTCAATCTTTCCATATGCCCAAAAGGATAAAATCAAGTATTTGTGAACAGCCCTACCACAGAGACAATGTTTTCTATGGAAAAGTTTTTGAAAATTAATTTTGAAAATTATTATATGGAAGCCAGTGGAAAAAATCTGAGTCAATACTTACTATTTCTTATTAGTCTTTGAGAACAGATCTGCAGTCTAAGGTGAATTCAGTTTTTATTGTTTCTGTGCCATTATTTAGTAACACAGTCAGCCCTCTGTATCCATGAGTTCAGCATCTATGGATTCAATTGACCACGGGTTGAAAATATTTGGGAAAAAAAAACAACAAAAAATAACAGTACGACAAGCCAGGCATGGTGGTACCTGCCTATAGTCCCAGCTATTCAGAAGGCTGAGAGGGGAGGATGAGGATCACTTGAGCCCAGGATTTTGAGGCAGCCCAACACAGCAAGAACCCATTGCTAAAAAAAACCACCACCACAATACAGCAATAAAAAATAATACAAATAAAAAGGACAATACAACAATTATTTACATAGCACTTACATTGTATTAGAATACATGGTATGGGAATGTATGCACTGGAATCTAGAGATGATTTAAAGTATACTGGAGGATACGTATAGGTTATATGTAAATACTACACCATTTTATAAAAGGGACTTGAGCATCTGCAGATTTTGGTATCTGTGGGGGTCCTGGAACCAATCCCCTGCAGATACTGAGGGATGACTGTAGTTAAATGCTCCCAAGTAGTTTTTTATTTTAGACTTGTGACTTAAAGATCCTTCACTATCATTATTTCATAAGGCTGTGATTATTCTAAGTTTGACTGACTTTGTTACATTTTAACAGTATTTAACAGATACATGGATAAGCCCCAAATGATTACACAATCCAAAATATTTTGTTCTTTTAATGCGATAAGGAAAAAAGACTAACTTTCCCTGATTCGACTTAAGAAGAGACAGATTAATATCATGATTTGTATGTGGCTTTAATGTATTTTCTAATCAGTTTAGGTATTTTTAAGTAACCTGTTATCTCCTTTTTAAAGTTGGTAATATATTATTGTATCTGCAATATGATATCTAATATATAATAATTAATGTGTCAGACAGTATTTACAAAACTTCTAAGGTGCTCAGACACTGTAAGGAAACAAGAAAGGCAGAAAGTAGCTCAGCCTTAGTATTGATAAAAATTTAGTTTTAAGACGTGACATTAACCCAACAAGTCTGTGATCATTACATGGCTGCATTCTAATGACTGCATTCCCAAGCCTCTATGTCTCTGCATATATAATTTTTTTCTTCTTTTCTTTTTCTTCTTTTTTTTTTTTTTTAAGAGACAGGGTCTCACTCTGTTGCCCAGGTTGGAGTGCAGTGGCACAACCATAGCTCACTGAAGCTTTGAACTCCTGGGCTCAAATGATCCTCCCGCCTCAACCTCCTGAGTAGCTGGGATTACAAGCATGAGCCACTGCGCCCGGCTTGCACATATAATTTTGTCCCAAGACTTGACAAAGGGTATATTAGTTATGTGTTCTGAAACTATGTGATGTATATTAATCAGCATCACAAAATTATATCCCAAAGTCATGAACTGTTGGACACTGCCTTAGGGTTGGAAGGTTTATTCAGAGATGTGCCTGAGGGATTTCTTGCCTAGAGTTTTCCTGAAGGGAGTATCACAAACCATACTCTGTATTATTGGTTGCACAATGATAGCTGAAGCCTGAGGTCAGTCTTAAATCTGCCATTAATTAGAAATAGATTGTGACAGAATGACTTCAAGATTTCTGAGTTTGTAAAAGTGAGGCTGCCCTAGGTGATCTCTTAAGGAACTGTGTAGCCTGTGATTCTGTGAGACCCACAACTTAACAGAAAATAGTTAGGAGGCAGAAGAGACTTAAGTTTTATTGCTTGGGAGGTTGTTAACGTAACAGCAGTCTGGGGAGGATTTGTTATAGGACAGCATTTGGAAGCAAGATAAATAGCTCTGTTTAATGTGATTAATTGATCTGAATGAGATTTCTTACTTAAAGGTATTGTATAACCAGATGCTTTGCATTGACCTGTGCTTGATACACAGTAGGCTCTCAGTAAATACTTGTTGAAAGAGTGAATAAGACAGGAATCAGAATCACCTGTGGGACAGCTTAGTAATAAAATCCAGGATAGCAACCATTGAGCCCTAGAAAATAACAGAACTGAATTATTCTCATGTTAGGAATGAAGAACCAAGACTAGTGAAATACATTTTTGGAAATATTTTAGCCAAAAAGGAGGAGGGGGAGACCTTTTTGGAAAAGAAAAAAAGAAGTACTGGAAAAACTGCACATTAAAGTGTTATTTTATGCCCAGTAGAAACTTAAAAATAATCTAGGGAGATACTGGGATAAGCCTAAAATGATTACATAAAAAAGTAAAGCTTCCCTATTTCCAATGGAAAAAACATTTGGGACAAACTCTACATTACCAAATATTTTTCTTTTCAGGAATTTTTCTGTATCCTTGTTCTTCCTTTCTCCATCTTCACATCTTTAACCAAAACACAGAAGTACCCCTGAGCATTCTTAGCTAATCTTGTTCTTAGTTAATAAATTGGTATTGACACTTGTTAATCTAATACCCAGTCTAGTATTCTCTCCATTAAATCTTGTTTTTTGTAAATGGAAGGATCAAGTAGGGAGATATGGCTTCTTTGGAAGCAAAGGTGGGCAGTGCAGAACTGATAAAATAAGCTTTGATTGGAAGCAATGAGAGGACTGAGTGGCCCAGATTTGGTTATGCAAGAAGATCTCAAAGGGAAAGCTGCAAAGATTTCTTAGTAGATCGGGAGGAGGCTTGAGTACTTGCATCATTTAAGAGTTGAATCAAGGAAACAGAACTACTATGATGCTATGGAATAAGGGATTTATGAAAGGAGTAAGACTTTATACAGATGTGAAAGAAACTCAGAAGTCTGAGTCTGTAAGGGCAGATCAGAGAAATGTCACTAATCAGGCTTTATGAAGCAGTGCTGCAGTAGACAAGTCGGAGTCTGCAGGTGTATTCAAGAAGCCAGGTATGTCCAGCTGCTGGAGTGGCACCATGCCCAGTAGAAAGTCTATGGACCGCTGTCGCCTCTGCAAAGCTACCTCTTCTGTGGTTCTCAGGCAAGCTTTTGGTGGTGGACCTGGGGCTGCTGTTTGGTCAGCTGCTTGGCAATCAGGAAGTTTATAAAGTTCTTAGTATGAGTGTCAGCACAATACAAGCCATTATAAACAGTAGCTTTTATTAGTAGTTGCAGCGCTTTAATGAGATGCAATTGAGAAATAGGAAGGGTATTTCTAAAAGATGAGGGAAAAGAGAAGATGAGTGGAGATAAGAATAAAGTAGAAGACATAGTTCCTGTATTTAAGGATATTGCAGTCTAGCTGCAGAGGGCACGTGTAAAACTATGGAATAGTTAGGAAACTATTATATGAGGTAATATTCTTTAAGAAAATGACTGCCATGATCAGTGGAGAGACAGCAAGTGCTGTCATTCCAGTGTAGTTAGGGGGAAGTAATAATGTATGTGAAATGCCTAGCACACTGTCTGACAGTGCACAGACGATAATTCTTTTCCACTATCATTCATATTAATAGATGGAAAGATGACCACATGAAGAGGACAGGGGCCACTTAAGCTGGGTCCCTAAAACATGGTTTGGACAAGTGGAAAAAAGGAAGGAAGCATTTCAGATGGCACAGAGATAAAAGGTAGCCATCAACAAGGTACATGCAGCACTTCGTAGCACAGCTCAGTACCTACTGACTTCTACCCTTTGCTTCTTTTGGTTATCTATTTGTAATTTCTACAGATTGTGTTTGCTCCTGTTTGGATCAGTTGCCTACCTCTGGACCATCAGTTATGGCCAAGGATGTGGGACTACACTGCACTAATTTGGTGACACTCTCCATAGTCAAGTGGGTAGTTGGAGGTAGTGGTGGTAGAAGGGACAAATTTCCAGAAAAAGGGGATTTCTGGAAACAGTAAGTGCCCACTGTTGGTGAATCATTCAATCACTCCTTTCTATTTTATGTGCTATGGTTGCTCAATATTATTATTCCACCCTGTTCTTTTCAGTTCCCCAATTTAGCATTTTATTCTTGTTCTGTACAACTAATATTTATTTAAGTTGACCATATTTACCAATTTCTTGCTAGCTTTGGTTCTTCTGGAATCACTTTCCTTCTTCATGAAGTACATCTTTTGGAAATTTCTCAACTAAGGGTCTTTTGGTGGTAAACTGTTTTTCATTTATCCGAAATCTGTAGCTCTTGTTCTTGAATATTTTAGTTGTGCATAAAAATATAGATTGACAGTTATTTCATATTTTTCCCCTCAGCATTTTGAAGATATTCCATTCTGTCTTCTGCCATATAATCAGAAATAGGAGGCCATATGGATACTTTATTAACAACGTTTTTAATATTATAATGTATATAATTGGCTTTTGGATGGAAGTATTCATATTGGTTTTCCTTTTTTCTTACTATTTCACTTTTAAACTTCACTGAACATTATTGAAAATCTTAGGGAGTGTCAAAGAGTATCAGTAAAATAAGCCTTTAAGAAATCTGTAATCTAGTTTTAGTTCATTTACATAATTATTACCAAAATGTTTGACTACCTTTCCTACATTAGCATTGAAGATAAACAGATAAATAAGTCATCGTTTTTATAATCATAGAGCTTCGTTCTGGTGGGGGGATGGACATATTAGGGTGACCATATAATTTTTTATCCAAACTAGGATACTTCTAGGTATGAAAAGAGGCTGTCTTAATAATTATCCTGGGCATATAATGTGCTGATGGTTTCACAGGTGTATCTCCAAACTCATCAAGTTGTATATACTAAATATGTACAGCTTTTTTATGTCAATCATACCACAATAAAATGGTTTTAAAAAATTATCCTGGGTTAACAAAAATAGACTGGGACTGTCCTTAGCAAACTGGAATGCATGTTTTACCCTAGATATGTGTACAAATGACTGTGGTACAGTGAAATATTCACAAAATACCATGGGAATATTTAAAATAATATTATAAAATGTAAATATTCTAAAAATTCATATTAAATATAAAAATATAGGTAGCAGCATAATATCAGAATGCTGAAGGAAATTTAATTAAGTAGTGAGGGCAATGGTACTATTGATCTTGTAGGAATGAAGCATAGCTAGATGTCAGCCTAGCCTAATGAAAACGAGAATAGACAAAAGCTTCCGTCTGGCAAAAATCAAAACAAAACAAAAAGACAACTTAATTCCAAATTGGACAGGTAGGAGACCATGCCCAGAAATAGGGTGCAAAGTGCTCAGAGTGCCAGTGAAGTTAACTGGAAACGGTTTCCTGAATAAGTTAATTTGAGATGCATGTTAGGAGTAAGGATTACTAAAGAGGAGGGGTGATGGGAATTTGGGGGATGGTCAGAAGTCAAGGCCCAGGAGTGGGATCTAGCAAGTCCTTTGGGAAAAGCAGGTAGGTTGGACTGACTAAAACTGATGTGTGCTGTGTTATGCTATGGTTGTAAGGAGAGTCAAATCTGAGATTTGTTCATTTAAGGTGTTTGTTAATGGACTACATGCAAAATGCCGTTAGGTGCTGTGGGAGATATAAAGACAGGTAAGCAACGTTTCCTGCCCTCAAGGAGCTCCCTGTATAATGAAGACAGAAAGGTACACAAACAACCTTTTTACAAAACATGGAATGAAGGGCATTACAGGAATTGATTTGATGAAAACTGGCTAGCCTTGGGTTTTTATGTTGGTGTTTGAGGTTCTGGCAACACGTGCTGACTTCAAAATTCTGACCGAGAATACTATGTTTGATATTATTTGCAAGTTTTGATTTATATGATAAGCAACAAAGTGTTAAACTCCTATCAGCAAAATACGAATGTGTTCAATATAAACCTGTTTTGACTGTAGCTCTGGTCATGGCTTTATTATACCAGTGTTAAGGTTCATATTTTGCTTACTTTTTAAGCTCTGGAAGGATTTTAGAATTTTTTTAAAGAAGTCAGTATTTTGTCATTTTTTAAATCAGGAGATTGGTGACACAAAGTTCAAAATGTACGAAAAGATACATAGTTAGAAGTCTCAAGACTCTCCCTTCCCTGTACCCCAAGCCACCGGTTCTTCTCAACCACAGGTGACCAATGTTACCAGGGAAATACTTCTCTGAAATTGTGTTGAGAAATTTTGAATACCTACAATAAGGATATATCTAACCAATGATGGCAGATTTGATTTTATTTTTAAAAAGTCAGAATTCATTTACAATCTGGCAAATAAAGGGGTCACCAGTTAGGGTAATATAATTTGTTAAAAGCAAAAGTAAGGGGCATCTGTAGGGTAATGAGATGTGTTGTGTGATTCATAAATTGGTCAGAGTTGCAGTGCTAGTAGCCCTAAAGAATATTTTTTTTTATAACTTGAGATAATTGGCATACAATAAACTGCACATTTAAGTGTATAATTATGGTAAATTTTGACTTACGTGTGAGGGGACTTCAAAAAGTTTGTGGAAAATCGGAATTAAAAGATAAAAATAAAAAATATAAACTTTATCTCTCAACATAAACTCTATCAAGTTCAGGACAAGTTTGTAAACGATAACAGCCACTTAATCCATCCTTAAAGAACTGACGTACCTTGGGAATTTAACCACGTCAATGTAGTCTCTTATTACGTTATTAACTGAAGAAAAATGGGTGTCCTTTAAAGTTTTTTTAAGATCAGGAAACAAAAAGAAGTCTGAATGAGCCAAATTAGGACTGTAAGGTGGATGCCTAATGATTTCCCATAAAAACTCTTCCAAAATTGCCCTTGTTTGATGAGAGGGATGAGCAGAGCATTGTCATGGTGAAGAACTCTCTGAAGGTTTCCTGGGCATTTTTCTGCTAAAGCTTTGGCTTTTTAAAAACAGTCTCATAATAAGTGGACATTATCATTCTTCGGCCTTCCAGAAAGTCAACAAGCAAAATGCCTTGAGCATCCCCCAAAACTGTTGCCATGACCATTGCTTTTAACAGGTCTGCTTTTTGCTTTGACTAGACCACTTCCACCTCTTGGTAGCCATTACTTTGGTTGTGCTTTGTCTTCAGGATTGTACTGGTAAAGCCATGTTTCACTTTCTGTTACAATTCTTTGAAGAAATGCTTCAGGATCTTGATCCCATTTTTAAAAAATTTCCACTGAAAGCTCTGCAGCTCTCATCTACAGCTGATTTGGGCGCAATGGTTTTGACACCCATCGAGTGGAAAATTTGCTCAACTTTAATTTTTCAGTCAGAATTGTGCAAACTGAACCAGTTGAGATGTCTGTGGTGTTGGCTATTGTTTGTACTATTAATTGTTGGTCTTCTTCAACTAGGGCACAAACAAGATAAATTTTTTTCTCCACAAACTGATGTGCATGATCTGTTGCTGCAGGCTTCATCTTCAACATTGACTTCTCCCTTCTTAAAATAAGTTATGTATTTGTAAACTGCTGATTTCCTTGGGGCATTTTCCCCACAAACTTTTTGTAAAGCATCAATGATTTCACCATTCTTCCACTTAAGCCTCACCATAAATTTAATGTTTGCTCTTGCTTCAATTTTAGCAGAATTCATGTTGCTCTGATAGGGGCTCTTTCAAACTGATGTCTTATCCTTCTTAGTACCTCAAACTAGATTCTGTTCAGACATATTATAACAAGTGAATTTATTTTAGTACAAAAAAAGTTGAAATCCATACGTGGTATTTTCATAATACGCATTTTCTATGAACTTTCTAAAGACCCCTAGTGTATACCTATTAAGCCATCAACTTTCTCAAGGTAGTAAACATATCCATTACCTCCAAAGTTTACGTAGGCCCTTGTAACCCATCACTATCTAGCCTTTATCCATTGTTCCTAGGCAACCAATGATCTGCTTTTGTCACCATAAATTAGTATGCATTTCCTAGAATTTTATATAAATGAAGTCACACAGTATATACATGACCTTTTGGGGGTGGGGGTCTGCTTCTTCCACCCACTGTAATTATTTTGAGATTCAATCATATTGTTACATGTATCAATAGTTTATTCCTGTTTATTGCTGACTATTGTTTATTTCACTGTATGGCTATATCACAATTTGCTTAACCATTTACCTGGTGGCAGACATTTGAGTTTCCAGTTTGGGGCCATTACAAATAAATCTGGTAAAAACATTTGTGTACAAGTATTTGGGTGGACATACACTTTCATTTTTCTTGAGTAAATACCTAGGAGTGGAATGGCTGAGACATATGGTAGGTATGTGTTTAACTTTTTTTAAAAAACTGTGAACCCTTGAGCTCAGCAGTTTGAGACCAGCCTGGACAACACAGGGAGACCCCATCTCTTAAAAAAAAAATTGACACTCTCACCTGAAGTATACAGTGTTCTAGTTGCACAACATCCTTGCCAACACTTCAGCCAGCTGGTCTTCTGGACTCTCATTGTGGCTTTTTTTTGGGGGGAGGGGGTGGAAGGTGAAAAGGATGAAATTTTGCTTTTTTTTTTTTTGAGGAGTTTTAGGTTTACAGAAAAATTGAGTTGAAAGTATAGAGTTCCCATATATACTCTTACCCTTCGAACCCCCTTAGTTTCTGCTATTATTAACATCTTCCATTAGTGTGGTACATTTCTTACAAGTCATAAGCCGATATTGATCCATTATTGGATCATTATCGTAATTACATTAATGTAATTACATTATGTAATGTAATTAATTACATTATGTAATGTAATTAATTACATTAATGTAAATCCAGAGTTTACATTAGAGTTCACTGTGTATTATAAATTCTCTGAGTTTGGAGAAATGAAGCATAAGGATATGTATGCATCATTACAGTATCATTCAGAATGATTTTAATGCCCTAAAAATCCTCTGCGGTCCACCTGTTCATCCCTCCCTCCTTCCTCCTGAATGCCTAGCAGCCACTGATCTTTTTACTGTCTCCATAGTTTTGCCTTTTCTGGAATGTTATATAGTTGAAATCAACAGTATGTAGCCTTTTCAGATTGGTGTCTTTCACTTAATAATATGCAGTAAAGGTTCCTCCATGTCTTTCCATGGCTTGGTAACTCATTTCTTTTTATTTCCTGAATAATATTCCATTTTATGGATGTACCACAGTTTTGTTTATCCATTTACCTATTGAAGAGCATCTTGGTTGCTTCCAAGTTTTGGCAATTATGAATAAAACTGCTATAAACATTCATGTTCAGGTTTTTGTATGGATGTAAGTTTTCAACTTGTTTGGGTAAATATCAAGAGGCATGACTGCTGGATCATATGGTAAGAGTATGTCTAGTTTTGTAAGAAACTGCCAAACTGTCTTCCAAAGTGGTTGTGCCATTTGACATTCTCAACACTGTAGCATGTGAACATTTTAGATGCAGAGCTTCCTTGCCAACACTGGGTTGGCCAGTCTTTTGGAATCTAGTGGCTTTGATTTACATTTCCATAATGACTAATGATACTGAACATCTTTCATGTACTTATTTGCCATCCATATATCATTTTTGGTGAAATGTATATCCAAATCTTTTGCTTGTTTCGTTATTAGATTGTCTTTCTTTCTTGGGTTGAGGAATACTTTACATATTCTAGATATAAATACTTTGTCAGGCATGTATTTTGTACACATTTTCTCCTAGTCTGTGGCTTGTGTTTTCATTTTTTCAAATGGTGTCTTCTGAAGAGTAAAGTTTTGATCTTCAGAAGATATCATTTAAAAAATGAAAAGAATCTTTGCAAAACTCAAGGTCGCCAAGATGTTTTTCCCTAGTTTAAGCTTTTATATTCAGGTCTATGATTCATTCTGAGTTAATTTTTATACTACAAGGTAGGGGCTAAGGTATCCACTTGTTCTATCACCATCTATAGAAAATATTATCCTTTCCCCATTGAATAACCCTAACATCTTTTTTAAAAATCAAGTGTGTGTGTGTGTGTGTGTGTGTGTGTGTATATATACTGTCTATATATGGGACTGTTTCTATATAATCTGTTCTATTCCATTGACCATTTGTCTATCTTTATGCCAATACCACACAGTCTTGATTATTATAGCTTTTTAACAAGTTTTGAAGTTAGATAATTTTAAGTTCTCTAGCTTTCTTCTTTTTCAAAGTTGTTTTGGAATTCTTAGGTACTTTACACTTCCATATAAATTTTACAATCAGCTTTTCAGTTTTTACAAAATAGCCTGCCAGGATATTTATTGAGATTTCACTGAATCTGTTTATCAATTTGTGAATTGCCATCATAACAACACTGAATCTTCCAATGAATGAACACAGCATTTCTTTCAATTTATAGGTCTTCTTTAATTTCTCTTAGCACTGTTTTATACTTTTTAGTTACAGATCTTGCAAGTATTTTGCCAGATTTGTCTTTATTTCATAATTTTGATGTTCTTGTAAATGACATTATACACTCGATCTTAGCCAAAAGGCAGAGAAGCAATATAAATGACATTTTAAAAAAGAATTCCATTTTTTGTTGCTACAATATAGAAATCCACTTGATTTTTGTGTATTAATTTGTATCCTCCAACTTTGCTAAATTCACTTACTAGTTTTAGTAGCTTTTTTGGATATTCCATAGGATTTTCTACACAGATGATCATAGTATCTGCAAATAAAGATAGTTTTACTCCTTTCCCAACCTGGATGCCTTTCATTTATTTTTTTTGCCTAACTGCACTGACTAGAACCTCCAGCACAACTTCCAGTTATTGAATGAAAATTGTGAGATCAAACATTCTTTGCCTTGTTTTTGTTGTTTCTGTAACAGCTTTATTGAGATATAATTCACATACCATATAATTTACCCGTTTGAATTATATAATTCAATTTTTTTAGTCATATTTACAGAGTTGTACAACTGCGGTCACAATCAATTTTAGAACATTTTCATTACACCAAAAAGACAGTTCGGACCCTTTAGCCAACACCTCCCAATCCTCCCATCTCTCCAGCCCTAGGCAAGCACCAGTCTACTTTCTCACTCAATAGACTTGCCTATTCTAGATATTTCATATAAACAAAATCATACAACATGCGGCCTTTGTAACAGACTTCTTTCACTTAGCATGTTTTCAAGGTTCATTCATTTTGTCCAATGTATCAGTACTCCATTCCTTTTAATGACACGGTAATATTTCCATTTTATCAATATACCACATTTGTTCATTCATTAGTTGATGGACATTTGGGTGGTTTCTGCTTTGCATCTATTATGAACAATGATGCTGTGAACATCTGCGTACAAATTTTTGTGTAGACATGTTTTCAATTCTCTTGGGTAGTGAAATTGCTGGATCATATGGCAACTCTATGGTTAACCTTGTGAGGAACTGCCAGACTGTTTTCCAAAATGGCTGCACCATTTTACATTTCCACCAGCAGTGTATGAGGGTTCCAGTTTTTCCACATCCTGGTCAACAGCTGGTGTTATCTTTTTTTTCTTTAGAGGCAGAGTCTGTTCTCGTGCCCAGGCTGGAGTGCAGTGGCATGATGGTAGCTCACTGCAGCCTTGAACACCTGGGCTCAAGTGATCCTCAGCCTCCAGAGTAGCTGGGGCAACAGAAACATGCCAACAGAAACATGCCACCACACCTGGTGTGGTTTTCTTTTCTTTTTTTTGTAGAGATGGGGTCTCACTCTTGCTCAGGCTAGTCTCAAATTCCTGGCCTCAAGCAATCCTTCCACTCGGCCTCCCAAAGTGCTAGGACGACAGGCATGAGCCACTGCACCCCGCCTATATTTTTTTTGAGAGACAGGGTCTCGTTATGTTGCCCAGGCTGGTCGTGAACTCCTGGCCTTGAGTGATCCTCCTGCCTTGGCCTCCTAAAGTGCTGGGACTACAGGCGTGAGCCACCGTGCCTGTCCTATCTTTTTGATTGTAGCTATTCTAGTGCATGTATAGTACTCTCTCATTTTGTCTTTGATTTACATTTCACTGATAACTAATTATGTTGAGCATCTTTTCATGTGTTTATTGGCTATATGTGTATCTGCTTTGAAGAAATATTTAGATCCTTTGCACATTTTAAAAAATGGGTTGTCTTTTCACTATTGAGTTGTAAAAATTCTTTTGTATCTTCTAGGTACAAGTCCCTCATCAAGTATGTGCTTTGCAAAATTTTTCTCCCATTCTGTGTTCTTTTTACTTTCTTGATGGTGTCTCCTTTGAAGCACAAAGTCATTAATTTGGCGAAGTCTAATTTATCTCTTTTTTCTTTCGTTGCTTGTGCCTTTTGGTGTTGTATCTATGAAACCGTTACTTAGCCAAAGGTCACAAAGATTTACTCCTATGTTTTGTTCTGAATTTTACAGTTTTAGCTCTTACATTTAGATTTTTTATCCATTTTAATTTTTATATATGAAGTGAGGTAGGGGTTCAACATGTAGCTGTCTAGTTGTACTACCACCATTTGTTGAAAAGACTATTCTTTCTTCATGGAATTCTTTCAGCACCCTTGTCACTTGCAATTGTTTTTGATCTTAGGGGGAAAGCATGCAGTCTTTCATCATTAAAAAAGATGTTAGCTGTATTTTCCCCAGATGCCCTAATCAAGTTAAGGAAGTTTCTCCTCCTATTCTTTGTCTGCTAAGAGTTGTTACTGTTGATTTTCAAATTAGGAGTGGATGTATGATTTTGTCAAATGCATTTTCTGTGTCTACTGATTTGATCAAATGGTTTTCCTTGTTTAACTTTGCTGATGTGGTGAATTACATTCGTTTATTCTTTAGTGTAAACCAACTCTGCATTCCTGAAATAAATTCCACTTGGCCATAATATATTATCCTTTTTGTATATTGTTGGATTCAGTTTGCTAAAATTTAGTTGTAAATTTTTGCACTTATGACAATGAGAGATGTTAGCATTTGGTTTTATTTTTTTGTTGTGTCTTTGCCTGGTTTTAGTGTTAGAGTAATGCTGACCTCACAAAATGAATTGGGAAGTATTTCTTCTTTTGTAATTTTCTGCAAATGACTATGCAAAATTGGTATTGTGTGTTCCTTAATTATTTGGTAGAATTTATCAGTGAGGCCATCTTGGGCTGGAGTTTTTTTTGTGGGAAGATTTTAAACCACAAATTAAGTTCCATTAGTAGATATAGGACTACTCTGGTTATGTATTTCTTGAGTGAGCTTTGGTAGTTTGCTTCTTTTAAAAAATTTGTCAACTTTATCTGAGTTGTTCAATTTATTGGCATAAACTTAAGTTTTTTATTTTCTTTTTAATATTTGTAGAATTTACAGTTTTATTACCTCTCTCATTTCTGATGTTGATAATTTGTATCTCTTGTCTTTTTTTTACTTATCATCCTGGCTAGCAGTTTATCAACTTCATTTATTTTCTGAAAGAACCAGCTCTTAGTTTTATTAGTTTTCTCTAATATTCTGCTGTTTCCTTTATTTGTACTCCAATTTTTATTATTTCTTTTCTTTTTATTTTGGCTGTCATTTGCTCTTCATCTTCTAATATGTGTAACTGTAAACTGAGGTCACTGATTTGAGACCTTTCTTCTCTCTAATGTAGGAATTTTTAGTGCTATAAATTTCAGTTTAAGTACTACTTTAGGTGCATCCCATTTTCATTTGTGCAGTTTTCACTCAGAAAGTTCAAAATACTTTCACATTTCCCTTTTGATTTCTTCTTTGACCCATGTGATATTTAGATGTGTGTTATTTAGTTTCCAAATATTGTGGGATTTTCCAGATCTTCCTTTCAATTTTTTCATTTGATCTGTGGTCAGAGAACATATTTTGTGTGATATTACTTAAAATAAATTATTACTTATTTCATAACAGATCAACAAGATATTCAATAAATCATAAACTTTGTCATGATAAAATTGTTATTAACATATTAAATTTTTGAGGCTTGTTTCAAGGACTCTTGCTAAGTAGTTCATGTGAACTTATAAAGGAATGTTCTAAAAATGTCAAGATGGGTTAATAGTGCTGTTCAGGTCTTCTATATCCTCATTAATTTTTTGTCTGCTGGTTTCTATCAAATATTTAGAGAGGGGTGTTAAAAACCTCACATTATAATTGTATACTTGTCTATTTTTCATTTCTATTACATTTTGATTCATGTATTTTGAAGGTCTTTTATTAAGCTTACAAATGCATAGGATTATTATATCCCTTTGATAAAACTGAATAAAGAAATGACCCTATTTATTCCTGCTAATGTTGTCTACTCTAAGATCTCCTTTGGCATTAATATAGCCATTCTAGCTTTATACTGATCTGTGCTGTCTTTTCCTGTCATTTTACTTTTAATCAAGAATACTTTTCATCATTATATTTGAAGTGAGTTTATCATCAGCAAATAGTTGAATTCTTTTTAAAAAATCCAATTTAACCATCCCTGCCTTTTAATTCTGCTGCTTACATCATTTGTGTTTAAAGAGATTATCAATATGATTGGGATTTAATCTGTCATTTTGCTATTTTTTATTTATATTATTTATTCTTTTTTTCCTTTTTCTCCTTTTTCTGGGTTGTTTTAGATTACATATTTTTTATTATTGCATGTTATTTTTGTTGCTGGCTAATTAGCTCTACCTTTTAAAAATTTTTTTAGTGTTTGGCTTAGAGTTTATAGTATATATCTTTAAATGATCACAATCTTCAAGTGATACCATTTCATGTAGAATATAAGAAACTTACAACAGTATACTTCAATTCTTTCCCTCCCTTTTCTGGCCTTTGTTCTATTGTTGTGATGCTTTTCGTATTTATATATGTCTTAAACTTCATAATACAAATATCTTTTAAAGATATTTTTTAAATAGGAAAAAATTTCTCTTGTCCTTATCCACACCATTTCTTGTGCTTTTCATTGCTTTGTGTTGTGCCAAATTTAGATATGATATAATTTTCCTTCTGCCTGAATGGTTCTCTTTAACTTTTCTGGTCTTTTGGTGCAAATCTTCCGTGTGATGATTTCCTTCAGGTTTTCTTTGTTTTGTTGTTTAATAATTGCAAAAGCCTTTACTTCTCTTATTTTTGAAAGATATATTTTCACGGTTTAGACCTAGGTTGATATTTTTTTCTTTCACTCCAAGAGTACCTTGTTTTATTGCTCTTTGCAGGAATTGTGCTTTTTTATAATTTGAAGGTTTGTGGCAATCCTCCATCAAGTGAATCTGTTGGTGCCATTTCCAACAGATTATTAATACTTGTGCTTACTTTGTGTCTCAGTATCACCTTTGGGTAAGTCTTGCAATATTTCAAACTTTTTCATTATCATTATATCTGTTATGGTGATCTGTGATCAATGATCTTTGATGTAACTATTGGAATTGTTTGGGGGGACCATGAACTGCACCCATTTAAGATGGCAAACATAATCAATGTTGTGTGTATTTTGACTGCACCACCATCCATTCCCCTCTCCCGACCCATTCCCCCCACCCCATGAACCCACTGCTCTTCCCCTTTCCTCAGGTCTCCCTACTCCATGAGACACAATATTGAAATTAACAATCCTACAATGGCCTCTACTGAAGCATTCAAACCAAAGGAAGAATCATACATCTCTTACTTTAAATCAAAGCTAGAGAAGACTAAGCTTAGTGAGGAAGGCATGTTGTATGATAAGCAAGCAAAACAGCCTTCTTGTGGATACGGAGAAAGTTCTAGTGGTCCAGATAGAATGTCATACCATGTACAATACTCCCTTAAGCCAAAGCCTAATCCAGAGCAAGGCCCTAACTGTCTCCAATTCTATGAAGGCTGAGAGACATGAGAAAGCTGCAGAAGAAAAGTTTGGAGCTTAGCAGAGGCTGGTTCATGAGGTTTAAAGAAAGAAACCATCTCTGGAACATAAAAGCGCAAGGTGAAGCAACAAGTGCCGATGTAGAAGCTGCAGCAAGTTATCCAGAAGATCTAGCTAAGATAAGTAATCAAGGTGGCTACACTAAACAAAAGGTTTTCAATGGGGAGGAAACAGCCTTGTATTGGAAGAAAATGGCATTTGGACATTCATATCTAGAGATGAGAAGTCAGTGCCTGGCTTCAAAGCTTCACAAGACAGGCTGACTCTCTTGTTAGGAGCTAATGCAGCTGGTGACTTTAAGTTGAAGCCAGCGTTCATTTACCATTCCAAAAACGCTGGGACCCTTAAGAATTATGCTAAACCTACTGTGCCTATACTCTGAAATGGAACAAGGAATGTGCTGGATGATGGCACATCTGTTACAGCACGGTTTACTTCCTATTTTAAGTGTACTGTTGAGACCCACTGCTCAGAAGAAAAGATTCCTTTCAAAATATTACTGCTCATTTACAATGCATCTGGTCACCCAAGAGCTCAGATGGAGATGTACAAGATTAATGTTGTTTTCATGCCTGCTAACACAACATCTATTCTGCAGCCCATGGATCAAGGAGTCATTTTGACTTTCAGTTCCTCCCACTTAAGAAATACATTTTGTAAGACTGTAGCTGTCATAGACAGTGATTCTTCTGATGGATCTGGGCAAAGCAAATTGAAAGCCTTCTAGAAAGGATTCACCACTCTAGATGCCATTAAGAACACTTGTGATTGTGGGAATAGGTCAAAATACCAACATTTCAACAGGAGTTTGGAAGAAGTTGATTCCAATCCTCATGGATGACTTTGAGGAGTTCAAGACTTCAGTGAAGGAACTAACTGCAGATGTGGTGGAAGAGCAAGAGAACTAGAATTAGAAGTGGAGCCTTCTGAAGGTGTGACTGAATTGCTGCAATCTCATGATAAAACCTCAATAGATGAGGAGTTGCTTCTTGGCAAAGAAAGCAGTTTCTTGAGGTGGAATATACTTTGGGTGAAGACGCTGAGCACATTGTTGAAAGCACAACAAAGGATTTAGAATATTACATGAACTTAGCTGACAAAACAGCAACAGGGATTGAGCGGACTGACTCCAGTTTTGAAAGTAGTTCTACTGTGGGTAAAATGCTGTCAAACAGCACCGCATGCTACAGACAAATCTCTTGTGAAAGGAAAAGTCAATCAATGTGACAAACTTCATTGTTGTCTTATTTTAAGAAATTGCCACAGCCACAACACCACCACTCTGATCAGTCAGCAGCCATCAACATGGAGGCAAGACCCTCCACCAGCAAAAAGATTACAACTGGCTAAAGGCTCAGATAATCACTAGCATTTTTTAGCAACAAAGTATTTTTAAATTAAGGTATGTACATTTTTTTAGACATGCTATTGCACACTTAAGAGACTACAGTATAGTATAAACATAACTTTACATGTACTGGAAAACTAAAAATAGTGTGCCTCACTTCATTCGCTTTATGGTGATGGTCTGGAACTGAATTCACAATATCTCTGAGGTACACCTGTACATATATTTATAGACAAAGTAAATATGGCAAGATATTAACAAATGTTAGGTCTAGAGGGTAATCGCATGGGTGTTTACTATTACAAATTTTCTGTATGCTTGAAATTGTTTCATAATAAAAAGTTGGGGTGGAAGCTAGAGAGCTCCAATTCTGTAAGAGGAAAAAAACCAACCTGAAACCAAAGCTATAGGAAACATAGAAAACAAAATATGACTTCATTTTAATATGACACCTATTAAATGTAGTTTACCTCTTTGGTAGCAATAAAGTAAACCAGAAACAAAAGCTCCATCTAAATCACTACTTTAAAGATTCAATCTATAATGTAATCCAGTTATTTAAGATAAGCCTTTAACAGCTAGTTCTCTCAAAACAGACACATAGTATGACTTTATAACCTTTCTATAATGATATCATATTCAACGTAATTCAACAAGAGTCAACTTATTTTAACCAACCAACAAATCAACCTGTGAATCACTGACCGGTTAATGCTGTAATTTGACCTTTTCTCCACAGATATTACAAAGACATTCAACTACAAATTTTCTTCAACCTGACAATATACTAGCAAAATTATATATAGAGTATTTAATTGGGCATCAGTAGATTCCTAAACATTTGCAACTATGCATAAAGCTTCAATTACTCAAGGAGATGTATAAACATTTTCTTCTGTAAAGTGCTCTGGCTCTTTATTTTTTCAATGAATACAGTGTAAAAAATAATATAGACCAATACTAAAATGAGAATTTTCAGTTAGCTTATAAACACTACTGCACTCCACATAAATGAAAAAAATCACATCATCAAAAGATAACTTTCTACAATATTCTACACATTAAATTTTGAAACTGAGTTCAGAAATATTGCATAAGACAACGCATAAATTACTAAGTGTGTTGACATTGCCACAGAATCCAGCAACAAATTTTGCAATAAGGAAATCTCAAGCAAATAACCCAACTGCAAGTTCCTTGTATGCATCAAGAATAAACTGCAATAGCAAAATTGTAACTTTTCAAGATATATGCAGTTTTACCACATAAATTTCTTCTTTTTTTCAAGGGGAAAAATTTTTCTGTCCAGTCCTACTACATAAAGAGTAAAGGTACCTGGAGTTATCTCTTAAAGGCAACTTGTTTAAAAAGCCAAGAAAATGACTTGGCTAGGCTGCAGCAAAACACATTAAACAGCCTATGTTACAGAAAAGTAAACTGTATCTACTTATGTGTTTAGAATGTACCCCGAAGAAGAAAGTGTCCAGATAGTCTCATTTTCCTCACATATTTTTGCAAGATGGAGAAATACAGTCCTACAGAAATACATCTGCATATTCGAATCAAGGATCACTAGCCGCATGACCTTGGACAAATGTCTTAAGCTCTCTGAGCCTCAATTTTTCATGTGTAAAATGGGGAGCCAACGTACCCTCCTCGTTGGGCTGGGAAGATGAAATCAGATAATGCACGACAACTGCCGAGAGCAGAGTGAAAGTACAGTGAATGCTAGCTGAATATTCCGTAAAGAGAGAAGGGGAAAACAACCTTAATCAATAGATTACCACACTGTGCCAGTGCAAGGACAAGCACTTTTTCGCTTACTGCATGTAACATTTCTGCTTCATCCCAAGGACCAGCTGCAACCTTCCTTCTAAAATCCTGCAGAGTACGTGTCTGACAGCTACACAGCCCAGCCGCCGACTTCTCGCCGACCTGGGCTTCAGGACGGGTTGCAGGGAGCCCGAGGTCCACCCTCCAGGAGCCGGGCAATAACCCAACGAAATCCCCGCCCCAGGAGCAGCGCACAGGCCGCTGCCAGTCCCCTCCCCGCTCGGGGCCCGCGGCCCCCGGCCCCCGGCCCCCCGCCCCAACACACACACACGCGCCCGCGCGCGCGCACACGTACCGGCGGTTCAGCGGGGACGTAGAGGGCCGCAGGCCGGAGGAAGGGCCGCCGCCGCCGAGCCCGCCCCTCCGCCCCCGCGCGGCCCGTCACCCCGATCCCCGGTCGGGGGAGGCCGCGGGGTCCCCGGGGGCCGGAGGGGCGCGCAAGGAGTCGGGCGCTGGCCGGGGGGCCAGGCCCGTCCCTCCTTCACATGGAGCCCGGGTCGGGCTGGGTGGTGGGCGCGTGGACCGTCGCGGCCGGCCGAGTCCTCTTGGCGCCCCTCGGTGCTTCTCGCCGCTGCAGCCCAGAGGCCCCCGGGGAGCTGGACAGGAAAGGAGAAAGCCGCGGGCCGGCGCCGCCAGAGACCAGAGAAGGGGCGGGAGCGGCGAATCCGCGGATGGGGGCGCCGGGCGTCCGGGTCGTCGTCCTCGTCGGCGCCGCCGTGGGCCGCGCGACCCCCGAACGCCGCGCCCAGCGGCCACACCACCCTCGCCAGGCGTCGCCGCGGAGGGCAGCCCCGCCGCCACTACACACGGACCCGTGACGTCGGGCGTAGCGCTGCGCACGTCACGGCCTCTCGTTCGTGCGCGCGCGGCCCTCCGCCCGCCGGGAACGGAACCCGCCGCGGGTGCGCGCCCGGCCGGGGAAGTGTGTCAGCGCCTGCGCAGTGGTCCGCTGCGCCCACGCACGCGCCCGGGCGGAGCGGGGATTCCCAGTCCCGGCTCGGCCCTGCGCCGGCGCCGCCCCTGGCTCCACGCAGGCTGCGCTGTCCCGTGTGCGCGGCGCACACGCTCCTGGGGCCTCGCGCGCCTGCCGAGGTGCTCAGGTCCCGGACGTCCGAGCAGATCCCGGGAAGGGTCTACCGCGTGGGTTGTGGGCCGAGCCCAAGGGTAGCAGAACAGGGAGAGGCAGCGACCGACCCCCAATCCATGGCAAGGCTTTTGCAAGGCGAAAAGCCATCTGCCTCTTGTGGATCTAGTTTCAGAATATCTTCCTAAAAGATTTTAGGAATTACTGTAGGTTTGCCACCTAACGTTAAACCACCACCACCCTGGCGACAGGCTAAGTTTATTTGTGTTTTCTGTTTAGTTCTTATCACCACTGATCAATGGTTGTATATATTGGTTGGCCCAGCAGGTATTGCTTGTCCAGTTTAACAGATGTGGACTCAGCCCAGAGAGATGAGTTGACACCCCACCCCCAAAGCTAGTGGCAGAATATAAAGCCTCAATCTCTTTCAAGAATCCTTCCTTTGCTCCCCATTGTCCACAGGATAAAATGCAAATTAACCAAGCTAGCATGGGAGGCCCTCTGTGGTGTGAGTAACCTGCATTCTGAGGTTTTTACCTCGCGCTATTCTGACCCAGAAAGCATCTTTCCCACCCCATCCATCTCTTGGCCCTTCCTTGAATACCCCTTCCAACTTCCTGTACCATTTTTCTCTGTTCAACTTCTACTTGGTTTCTGGGTACATTCTGGATCCCACCCCCTTTCTTCATATTCCAGACCACATTTCCACTCCAGCACTTGAAGTGAGAAAGATGGGAGCGGTGCCCACTGGGGCCCACGGGTAAGGACCTGCCCCCAACTCCTAGCAGGCTAGGGAGCTGGCGCTTGGGGGATAGGGACTAAGGGAGGAGGTGTTATGTAAGATCAAACTATCTGGATCTCCTTCCAGGAATTTTTATTACAGGCCCATTAGCAAAGGTGTCAAAGGCACAGGAACAAAATGCACACCTTAAAAATACAGAGCTAAGTGGAAAATCAATTTGCTCTCTCTTGTTTAAAAAGTGGAGGACTTTTAAGCTTATGTACACATAAATCTCAAGGTCTTTAAGATTCCTTTTGAGTCTAACATTGTAAGACCTATATGCTATAGAAGGAGGGTCTCAGAATCCTTGAGGATAGCATTTAAATGTTAAACATCTACATTGTTCTCCACAGTTCCTGGCCTGACCACATAGCAGGCATTCGATAACTCCTTGTTTGTTTCCTAAGTAATCTAGAGAGAGATTTTTCCTCATACCTCTGCTCACTCCCCCACTCCCTTCCCTCCCTACCATACCTAGGGACTTCACTCACTTCTGGGTTCCTTAGAAACACCCTGTGTGTATATTTATAGTAGCTATTCTTTCTTTTTTGCCATTCTTTTTTTATATTGGTGACTTTTCCTCTTGTTTAGATGTTAAATCTCCAGTATCCTTGGGGTTTTTTTAGTATATATGATTACAAATTAGTGATCTTAGGATTTTTTTCTTGATGAAACCATCATTCAGTGAATATTTTTTGCCTTCCACTGTGGCTGGGATTGCAGTAGTAAAATGACATAGTTCCCACTTCCCAGAAACTCAGAATCTTGTGCGGAGGGCAGACAGCTAAACAGGTAATTATAATACAGAGTGACTTGTACTGTAACAGGGATGTGTATCAGATGCCACAGCAGTGGAGAGGAAGATGTCACAGCTATGCCTGGGGACGTGAGAGATGACTTCAGAAAGGAGGCATGGTGTCTTGCTTTTCTATTGCTGCATAACAAGCTGTCACAGACTTAGTGCGTTAACACCTATTTATTAGCTCACAGTTCTGTAGATCAGAAATTTGCACAGGGGCAAGACTGGATTCTATACTCAGGGTATCACAAGGTTGAAATCAAGGTGTCAGTTGGAGGCCCTGGGAAAGATCCTTTTCCAAGGATTTTGTTACTGGCCAAATTCAGTTCCTTGTAGTTGTAGGATTGAGGTCCCCATTTCCTGGGAATGCTTTAGGCTCCTAGGGGCCACTCACATTCCTTGCCACACGACCCCCTCCACCCTCAAAGCTAGCAACAGAGAATTTCATGCATGTCAAAGTTCCCTCCCACATCAAATCTCTGTCTTACTTCCTCTTTTGATACCAGCCAGAGAAAACGCTCTGCTTTTAAGGAGTTCATATGATTAGATCAGTCCCACCCAAAAAAATCTATTCCTAAAGTCGACTGTATCACATAACATAACCTAATCATAGGAGTAAAATCCATTATATTCATAGTGCCAAGGGTTATATAGGCTGGGTATACTAGTGGGCAGGGATCTTCAGGGATGTCTTAGAATCCTGCCTGCCACACATAATGAGCTGAAACTTGCATGGGGGTAGATAAGTGGGAGAAGTAAGTGTGGAAAAGTAGGCATTCCAGGCAGAGGAAATCAAGTGTGCACAAGCTTGCAAATGTGAGGGAACGTGCCCTGCCTGGGAATAGTGACAGTTGCTGGCCACAGGGTGTTGGGAGAGATACAGGCAGGGGGTGGAGCCAGGGAAGGAAAAGAGCCACCAGGAGATCAAGAAGGAGGGGTGTTGGAGCAGGCCAAAGAGCCAGGTCAAGGAATGAAAGTCTAAACCAGAGCTGTGGCCATGAAAATGACAGGAGGAGTATGGGTTGGGATGCATTCAACTGTGATGAACACTTGGCCCAAAACAGCTTAAACAGTGAAGTTTATTTTCTCACATAACAAAAATCCAATAGATGGGTCCAAGGTTGGTGAGGGCTATGAATAGGCAGGCATCTCTGGAGTCAAAAGATGGCCACCTCAGCTCCAAACATCATGATCCCCCACACAGGAAAGAGGGGAAGACCTTCCCCCCACCTCTCTTTTTAAAATAATTTTTTTATTTTAGAATAGTTTTTCTTAGATACAGGGTCTCACTACATAACCTAGGTTGGACTCAAACTCCTGGGCTCAAGTGACCCTCCCAAGTAGCTGGGATTACAGGAGCATGCCACTGCACTGGCTTTAGAACAGTTTTAGATTTACAGAAGATAGTTCAGAGAGTTCCTATATACCTCCACACCCAGTTTCCCCTGTTTTTAAGATCTTATATTGGTATGGTACATTTGTCACCATTAGTGAACCAATGTTGATACATGATCGATCATTAACTAAAGTCCATACTTTATTCAGATTTTCTCAGTTTTACTAAAGTCCTTTTTCTGTTCCTGGATTCCATCTAGGATGCAACACTACATTTAGTTATCATGTCTCCTTAGGTTCCTTTTGGCTATGACTTCCCTTGTTTTTGATGACCTTGACAGTTCTGAGTAGTACTGGCCAGGTGTTTTGTAGGGTATTCTTCAACTGTGATTTGTCTAATGTTTTTCTCATAATTAGACTGCAGTTATGGGTTTTGGGGAAAACCACAGAAGTAAAGTGCCATTTTCATC
The DNA here is from genome assembly GCA_023783475.1 of Daubentonia madagascariensis. NCBI lineage: Eukaryota > Metazoa > Chordata > Mammalia > Primates > Daubentoniidae > Daubentonia > Daubentonia madagascariensis. The sequence goes on along the minus strand of JAKFHU010001747.1, from coordinate 1,107,090 downwards.
ACATCTTATCAGGGTGCCATCTTAGTCCATTTTGTGCTGCTGTAACAGAATACCACAGACTAGGTAATTTACAATGAACAGAAATTTATTTCTCACAGTTCTGGAGGCTGGAAAGTCCAAGACTGAGGGGCTGGCATCTGGGGAGGGCCTTCTTGCTGGGTAATCCCATGGTGGAAGGGCAAAGAGAAGGTAAGAGAGAGAGCTGGGGGGGTCCTTCCTTTTATAAGGAACCCCCTCCCAAGACATTAATCCATTCATGAGGTGCCTTCATCACCCAAACACTTCTGCATTGGGGATCAAGTTTCCAACACATGAACTTTGGGGGACACATTCAAACCATAGCAGGTACATACTGTCCCCACAATTTATGACTGTTGGTGTTGACTTTGATCACCTGGCTGAGGTGGGACTTGTCACATTTCTCCACTGTAGAGTTACTTTTTTTCCCTCTTCCCATACTGTACTCTGCAAGGAAGTCACTATGCACAGCCCACACCTAAGAAGGGGGAAGTTATGCTCCACCTCCTTGAGTGCAAAGTCTCTATATAAATTACCAGGAATGCTTTTGCACAGGAGATTTGTCTCTTCTCCCCTATTTACTTACTTATACAATCATTTATTTATGTCAATATAGACTCACAGATACATATTTTATACTTAAGGTTATAATCCAATGCTACGTTATTTTTTTTGCTCCAGTTATTCCACATTTTGCCATTAGGAGCTTTTTCAGTTGGCTCTTGTGTCCCTTTGAGACACCCCAGTTATTGTGGGGTTTTGATTTTTTTTTTTTTTTCTTTCTGAGCATTTCCTTACCTTCTGGCACTAATGTTCCAGGCTCATCTTGAGTATCTCCTGCCCCAGTCCTAGAATCAGCCATTTCTCCAAGGGGCCCTGGTTCCTTTTATTGGAGAATGGTATTAGAAACCAAGATCTGGACCTAGGTGTGTTCAGGTTTCTCTTTTCATTAAGGACAGTCTTTCCCATTAGCCTCCGTGCCCCACCCCCCAACCCCCACCCCACCCCCCACCCCGACCCAGGAAACTGCTCCTTTTGTTTTTGCAGCAAAGTCAGCTAAGTTGTTTTTACAGCAATGGCTGCTAATGGTGCCCCAAGTTCACTGTCCTCTTTCCATTGGAATAAAATTTCAGCTGAGCACATAGGACCCCCATAATAAAGAGTTCATTCCCCAGCCTCCCATGTAGCTAAATGTGGCCAAGTGACTAAGTACTGGCAAAAGGGAGATCAATGAAGTATCTATCCAGGAACCTTCATTGAGAGACTCTTCCTTAGGAGACCACTGCTTTTACCTTCTGTCTTCATTCCTCCCTCCGCACTAGAATACCAGCAGACTGTCTTGGAGAGTGAGCACATGGGGCCCCACACAGGAATGGTGGCTCTGGGAGCAGAACCTCTCCCCAGTCTGGACCACTGGGCTCTGTACTTTTGCATGAGAGAAGTAAATGGCTGTCCCTAGTAGCTGAATGGACTCATAATAGCATCTCATTGGCTGGAGCTGTGTTGCATGGCTGTGCCTGCATAGGAGTCAGGAGCACTGTGATGGATTCTGCCCCCACAAGGTCCACCCCTGGGGCTGGGCACACTGCCCAGCTGTATCTGAGCAGAAGCTGGATTGTGTTACAAGGGGGATGAAGGATGATGGCTGTTGCATAGCAGCCAACGTGTCTGCCCTGAGAAGCACATGGCGAGGCAGGACTAGGGGCCAGAGCTGACCAAAGGTATACCCTGTGTGTAAACGTTATCCCCAGGGCAGTTGGGGTGGGGAACCGCCTTACTGTTACATGAGGCAAAACATTAGTAAATCTGATTTTTAAAAGTCCACAGTGCTTACATAAAAGTCATTTGTGGGATTTCTGCTGTTTGGAACGCCCATGAAGTTTTCTGAGTGTGGAAAGAGGCAGTGTGACAAGATTTCTCACAGAGGATTGTCTTGAATTCTCTATGACCTTGATCATCTCTAGTTCTTTCATCCATTAGTCGCTAGGACATAAACTTCTTACTTTAAAATTATATTGGTTACGTATTTCCCATTATTATACATATTTATAATAGAAAATATGGAAAACCCAAGAAAAACTGTCATTCTTTCTGTAGTTCTAGTTCCATCCAGTTCTTTTTTTATGTGTAAACCTTTGTTGTGTTGGTGTTTTTTATTTTTAGATACATTTTTAGATAGTTTTGAGGTAGCTGTGTTATGTTCTATACATGCTATTTTGCATCCCACTTTTTTCACTTAACACAGCATAAATAGTTTTACTTATTTTCCCTTATAGTTACAAACATAATTTTGAGTAGCTGGAGTGTATATTTAAAATTTTAACTTCATTCTAATTTTTTTTTTTAATGAAGTATGTTGCTCACTCCATGTGATGCTTTTTGCCATGTTATTGACACAGCAAGAAGGTCCTCACCAGATTCAGCCCCTCAATCTTGGACTTCCCAGCCTTCCGAACTTTGAGCCAAATAAACTTACATTGTTTATTAAAAAGAAAAAAAAAAGAAAGAAAGATGTTCATAAAATGGACATAGAACTCATGACAACTTCTTGGCTGCTAGAGAATGCAATAGAGAGATTTGTTTTTCCCCTTAGTGTTTGAGGCAGGATGAGAGAGACCACATAAATACCAATGCTAACTTAAATCTGAGATATGAAACTCACATACTTGCCACAGAATGACTGTCCCTTTCCTGTTCCTGTAGCCCTTGTCACAGTGTTACCCAATTTTTCTCAATGTCATGATACAAAGCAAAGGAATATTATGGATTACTGTTGGGGGAGAGCTTCTATTTAGGAAAAGGACCCAAAGGTCCTTAAATCATATGAGTTATCTAAGTTAGTGCCTTCTAGGCCTTTATAGTGGAAGACACACTTTTGAGACATCAAATTGCACACACAAGAAAAACAAAAATAGACAAATGGGACTGTATTAAACTAAAAAGCTTCCATACAGCAAAGGAAACAATCAAGAAAATGAAGAGACAACCTGTTGAATGGGAGGAAATAGTTGCAAACTATTCATCTGACAGGGGACTAACATCCAGAATGTACAACGAACTCAAACAACTCAACAGTAAAAAACAAATCATCCCATTTAAAAAGAGGACAAAGAAGGTGAATAGACATTTCTCAAGAAGACATACAAATGGACAATAGGTATATGGAAAAAGGCTCAACATCACTAATCATTAGGGAAATGCAAGTCAAAACTACAATGAGATACCATCTCACCCCAGTTAGAATGTCTATTATCAAAAAGACAAAAAATAACAGATGCTGGCAAAGGTTCAGAGAAAAGGGAACTCTTATACACTGTTGTTGGGAATGTAAATTAGTACAGCCATTATGGAAAACAGTATGGCTATTTCTCAAAAAACTAAAAATAGAACTACCGTATGACCCAGCAATCTCACTACTGGGTATTTATCTAAAGGAAAGGAAATCAGTATATCAAAGGGATACCTGCACTCCCATGTTTATTGCAGCACTGTTCACAATAGCAAAGATACAGAATCAACCTAAGTGTCCGTCACATGTGAATGGATGAAGAAGATGTACATATACACAATGGAGTAATATTCAGCCACAAAAAACAATGAAGTCCTGTCATGTGCAGCAACATGGATGGAACTGGAGGTCATTATGTTAAGTGAAACAAGCCAGGCACAGAAAGACAATTATCACATGTTCTCTCACTCATATGTGGAGCTAAAAAATTTGACCTTGTGGCGGTAGAGAGTAGAATGATAGTTACCAGGGGCTGGGAAGGGTGTGTTGGTTAAGGGGAAGGGGAGATGAAGAGAGGTTGGTTAATGCAGGGGTCCCCAGCCTTTTTGGCACCAGGGACTGGTTTCATGGAAGACAGTTTTTCCACGGACCAGGGCAGGGTTCAGGGAGAGGATGGTTTCAGGATGATTCAAGCACATTACATTTATTGGGCAGTCAATCCTCTCTGCTAATGATAATCTGTATTTGCAGCCGCTCCCCAGCACTAGCATCATCGCCTCAGCTCCACCTCAGATCATCAGGCATTAGATGCTCATAAGGAGCCAGCAACCTAAATCCCTCTCATGCGCAGTTTACAGTAGGGTTTGTGCTCCTGTGAGAATCTAATGCTGCCGCTGATCTGACAGGAGGTGGAACTCAGGCGGTGATGCAAGTGATGGGGAGCAGCTGTAAATACAGATGAAGCTTCGCTTGCTTGCCCACCACTCACCTCCTGCTGTGCGGCCTGGTTCCTAACAAGCCACAGACCAGTCTGCAGCCCGGGGGTTGGGGACCACAGAGTTAGTAGGTACAAACATAGAGTTAGAAGGAATAAGTTCTAGTGTTTGATAACACAGTAAGGTGACTATATATAACAATAATATATTGTATATTTCAAAATAGCTAGAAGAGAAGATTTGAAATGTTCCCAACACAAAGAAATGATAAATGTTTGAGGAGATGGATATGCTAAATACTCTGATCATTATACATTGTATGCATGTATCAGAATATCATATGTACCCCATAAATATGTACAAGTATTATGTATCAATAAAATTTTTTTTTAAACATCAACTTGCTAAAAATGGTAACCCATTTTTTCAGAAGTTGGCTGTTTGCTTGGGACCTCCTAGTGCTCTCCACCACTGTGTCTCCCTAATGGTCTGGTGGACCACTCCTCACTTCCAACTTCTGTGTCTGGAAAGCAAAATGAGAATTATCTGTTTCTTCCCTTCCTCCTGTTTATATTATTTTCTCATTCTCTTCCTGCTCCTGTTTTTCCTTCTCTCTTTGCCTATTCCCCACCCTCTTTAATTTGCCATGCTTTATTTTACAAATATCCTCAGAAGTAGGTCAGCAGAATTATTATTCTCATTTTGCATATGAGGAAAAAGTGACAGAGAAAGGTCAGGTGGCTGTCACCAGGCCCCGAGGACACCTAGTGGAGCAGCCAGACGCGACCTCAGAGCCCATCTGGCAGGCTCTCCCTCCTGAAGTTTCAGGGTCCCTCCCGATTGCCTAATGCCCCAGGGTGCCACTCCCTGTCTTGCCAACTCCAGCTGCCCCTCCCAGAACCTGGGGTCTACCTCCACAATCAGCCTTGCCATTCTTGAACCCACTGGCTTCCTTCATTCGCCAGGCCCCTCTCTGGGCTGGTTTGCAGGGCCCTGAGCCTCTCAGGGCACCATCAAGGGGTTCACACCACAGAAATGAGCAAAGAGTTAGTCACCTTCGTCCTGTGGCTCCTCATACCCCTCAACCCGGCGTAACGCAGCTCCTTCCACGACTGATTCCTGCAAATGCAGTCACAAGGGTTGGCATCGCTTCTTCATCGTAGGCCAGCCTGGCTGAAGCCCAGCAGGGCAGAGTCTGCGTCCCAAGAGGTGGTGGTGCCGCCCACTCTGGGCCCTCCAGACCAGTCTCAGCAGGGATACCTGTGGCCTCACGCACCATATGCCTTGCTGCCTGCAGGCCAGGCAGCTCTGGCCAGGCTAGACTGCAAGGAGCACAGGAGTTGGCGGAGACCTCTGCCTGCCCTTACCGGCCTCACTCTCTGAGGCTGAGGCTCAGCCTCATTATCTGGAAGACAGAAAAATATATCCTGTCCCCAGGACTGTGGCAGAGGCCATTGGGGTGAGGCATGTGAGAGCCACTAGAAACAGACAGCACTTGTCCCCACCACCGTTCACGGCAGGCCTGGCACCACCTCTGCCCAGTAGACCCAGTGGCCCTTCAGGATGGAGGGTGCCAAAGTGAGCGGGAGGCCCATTTCTTTTCAGGGATCCCGACTCTGAGACTCACCCCACATTATGAGTCACTACCTCTGATTCCTGGAGTCCCTTCCAGTCACTGGTCGTCTGAGAAGCCAGCCAGCTGTCGGCCTTGAGGACGGCAGAGGGTCTGTGCAAGGAGAGATCTGTGCAGTTTTCCATCACTGTGGAAGACAGTCCACTGTATGGAGCCCGAGACCAGCCTTTCTCTGTCTCCGCACTGTCCCCGACCCTCCCACCATCCTGGACATCCAGCCTCTCAGGTCCTCCGCCATGGAAGTAATTCATGCCAAGGCAAAAAACCCTGAAAGATGTCACCCCCCAGGAGGCTTATAAATGTGTGAAATTTACAGAGGCATTTCTAAGTGGAGAAACTGCCCTGCCTGGTTGGACTGACCCTAGTTTCACCACCCTGAGAACCAAAGACTGAGCTCCATGAATTTATAAATTCCTACTGTCCTCAGCCTGATCACGCCGAGTTCCGAGCTTGCAAGTCCAATCTCAAGGTCCTGCCTTGCACCTCACCTTGCTGCCTTAAAAACCTGCAGTCTGAGGAGGCCTAGAAGCTGTGACATCCCAGGACCAATGAGTTCATCTCACACCCGGAACTTTGTTCTGAATGCCATTCGTCACTAAAAGGGACCAGGGCTGGTGCAGAAGTACAAAAGCTTGGAACATCTTACACCTGTGAGTAAGGAAGTGCCCAAAGAATCAACAGGACATGTTATAAGGACATAGGAGTCAGTTTGACATGACTGCTTCTGGCCAAATCTAGGACGTGTTGAACATTAAAACAATAATAGTAATAGATTATATCCCATGGAATAAAATAATCCTTGAACATACAATGATACAAACATAGGAAGAGGGGAAGCTCTCCCCGACAGAAGAATCCAACTACCAAATGTGAAAGGAACGGTAGAGTTGGGAATTCACAATGGATATTTGAACCAGTGGATGAAAGCGTGATTAAGAACAAGATTCTTACTCTCAAAAGTCTCTCCTCTCAAATGAGTAGTTACATACGGAAAATATTAACTTTACAGTGGAGAAACCTGGCAAGCACCACCTTAACAAATAAAAGCCCTGAAGACCTGCAGCTTAAGCTTCCAGAAGTCACCTGCTGAAATGCCCTCAAACAGTGACCTGTGTGCATGGTGTGCTCTGCAACTTGTGCTCAGTGTCAGTCAACTTCTGCCAGCTACAAACCTCAATATGGCTGAATTCAGCCCATATGTGGTAATTATCTACCAAAGAAGTACCTACGACTCAAAAATTACCTATGTTGTATGAGTAACCACCTGGTGTAGAGGGCAGATGTGGCTTTGAATTTCTGCCAGGCTGTGTGAGCTCAGGCAAGCTGCTTAACCTCTCTGAGCTTCAATCTTTCATCTATAAAATGGGGATAATAATAATACCCATTTAATGAAACAGCAATTCCATTGCTGGGTATTTCCTCAGGAGAAATGAAAACCTATGTCCACACGAAGACTTGTACGTGTATGTTCCTAGCTGCTTTATTCATAATAGCCCCAAACAATCAAAATATTCATCAGCTGGTTAGCAAAGAAAGGAACAAACCAATGATAACATGAACGAATTCCAAAAGCATTATGCTAAGTGAAAGAAGCCAAACGAAAGACTACATCTTATATATTAATAAATTCCATTTATATGAAACTCTAGTAAAGGCAAAATCTGTAGCCAGGGACCAAGGGTGGAGGACTGTCAAAAAAGGGGCAGGCAGGAACTTTCCGGGGTGATGGGAATGTCCTATGTCATGAACATTGTAGTGGTGATTACAAGACTATGCTTTGTCAAAACTCATGGAATTGTACACCTAAAAAGGGTGGATTTTGCTGTATGTAAATTAAGCCTCAATAAAACTGATTTTAAAATACCTACATTCCAGTGTCATTGTGAGGATTAATGCGGTAATATATACGCAGCCCCAAGTACAGTGCCTGCCCTGAGAGGAGTCTCAAAATAATAGTTGTGACCATGCGGTACAGTCTTAGGGCAAGAGCGCGGGCAGCAGGCCCGGCCGGCCGGGGAGCCACGCTGGCAAGGCGTGCAGCTAAAGTGAGTCACCAGGTGATGCAAGGTGCAATAAGAAAAGTGCAGGTTGGAGGAGGGGCTGTCACCGCCGGAGGGGGGTGGGGGGGAGCAGCAGAAGCCCCTCCTGCCGCTGGGAAACTGCACGCGCTCGGGTCGCAGGAGCCTGGCCCGCTGCCCGCCCTCCCGATCCACTGCCGGGCAGTCATGCCCGCTCCACCGCCCCGGCCCAGCCCTGCCGCGGGGTGAAAGTCCAGCCCGGCGGCCGCTGCGCCCGCCGCCCTCCGCACCGCGGTCGGCACGCACGCTGGCTGGGAGCCCTGACCCGAGGATGGCAGCTGCGGGGAGGGCTGAGGGGCGCAGAGGAGCGGCAAGGAGAGGACAGCAGCCCAAGAAGCGGCCTCACTGTTACAGCAAGAAATCGCATCTATTTATGTATGTTATGTCTTATTGCTCGGCAACCAGTCTCAGCCCGGGCGTGGGCCGGGAGGAGGGGGTCTCTGCTGCAGCGGGTAGGGGTGACTCATCGCTGCGCACTCTGGCCTCTGGGCCCAGGTTAACAGACTCGCAGGTTTCAGGTCGGGGCGGCGGCCAGGCTCTCCTTGCCAGCGCAATTCTGGGCTGGGGCAGCGGCAGCTCCCTGCTTCCCACCTGGCCCAGAAGAGGTAGCGGAAGGAGCTTGGCTTCACGGAGGCCGCGACCACCCTTGGCTCCTTGGTTCCGCGACCTGCCAACTGTGTAGCCTTGTGCAAGTCACAACCTCTCTGACGTCAAAAGGAGAATATGAGATCATGTTGGAGCGAGTCCTTACATTAACTTGCTCACACACACCCTCTCCGCCTCCATTTGACAATGAGGTAACTGTAGTCCAGGGCAAAGTTAACTAACTTCCCAAAGTCACCTAATTTGGAAGAGGCAGGATTCCAACCGGGCTCTCCGTGGTTCAGAGCCCTGCATGTCATATCACCTTAACACCCCACCTCATGTACTTAAAATGCCTGGCCATCTGCCCGGTGCAGAACCTGTGCTTCCTGGGCTCCGCCTGATGGGATTGTCTTTGCGCAGCCCCTCAGAAGATGGAGGAGTGTAGAATTCTTGATGTCAGAGACATGGAGTCTTTCAGTTAGGAAAGCACTGGGAGTGGGGTGCAGCTGCCCTCCCACCTCAGCCTGCCCACCAGCTGTCAGCCAGTCACTTGAAACTCCAGCTCTCCTGTTAGATACCTGGGTCACCTAAAAGCGTGTCCTCCAAGCACTGCACAGTGTCAGATGTTGACTACCAGTTTCCTTGTGACTACAGGAATCTCTCATTTGAGTCAAGGTAATAGATCCAAATCTGGCCATGTCACTCCCCTACTCAAAGCACTTCAGTGACTCCCCATTGCTCAGAGAGCTAAATTTAAATTCCATTGTATGTTGCTACACATTCTAAGAGGTGTAAGTGAATAAATAAATTCCAGGCAAACAAGGCTTCCAGAGAGCATGTCACACATAACGAGTGAATTCGGTGTTGTAAAATTTTAAGTTGAATATGTGTCTGTATGGTAAGTCATGGTGTAAAATATACATATTTTTTGCTGTGGGTGGCAATCAGGAGAGTTTGAAAGCCCCAGTCTGGATAGTCTCTACAGCCCCTCGCCCTCTGGGCCCCAAGGATTTCATGACCTGGACTTGAAGCGCAGCCGGATCCCTGCACCAGGACCCACTGCCCGGTGAATGTGGTGCAGTGGGAGCCTACCTCACAGACAGTCCATCCACTTCCCCTCCACTCTTCCTCAGTTTGAGAAAAGGAAACAATAAATGCAGACATTGTTAAAGAAAAAATAGAAAGGTAGACTTTTTCTGCTTTTATTCTTACTATTTTTAAATTAAAACTCCTCCCCACCCTCCCAACTCCAGCCCCCAGGTGTACACCCTAGAGGCAAACTCTGCCTATGCTTCCCACAGGTGCTCCCAGCCAAGTTGCCCTCCTGGGCCCTCCCTCCTGGAGGCCTTCTGTCCCTCTCCCTCTCCCTCTCCCCTCAGCCCTGCCGTTTGCCCCTCTCTTTCCCGTGCTGCCCTGCCTGCCAGCCCAGTTCTGCATTTTCATTTAACCAAGTTAAATCTGACTGGTGCCCAGATATCACTTTCTCAATACCATTCTCCAATAAAACAAGCCAGGGCTGTTAGAGAAAGGGTCTATTCCGTGGCTGGGACAGGGAAAGCACCAGAGGAGTCTGGAGCATCTCGTGCCAGGCAGTAAAAAAGGCCCAAAGAAGGACAGAGGAGTGTCCAAGGACACAGGAGCCAACTCAGAGGAGCTCCCAATAGCCAAATCTGGTACAATCTGAGCAAAAATAAACAATAGCAATGGATTATAACCCACAGAATAAGAGAAATATCCAAGAATCCATACAGATACAAAAATAATGGAACAAATAAATGAATGGGGGAAAGAGATAGCTCTTTTTTACAGTAGAATCCCAATTAATAAATGTAGAAAGAGTGATGTACATAGAAAATCGCCATTTGGTAAAAACCATGATAAGAACTGTTGCAGGCAAGATTCATCAATGGATGCTAAAATTACTAGGCAAAAATACGATGAGAAACCAGGATATTTACATAGTCATAAAGCATCTCCCCACAGGATATTTATTAATTACAAAGGGAAAATAGTAACTTCACAGTGAAGAAACTTCAGGGAAACACCACTGTAACCAAGTGATCAGAGCTAACATGACCAGTAATTAGACACATCAACATATGTTGATACAGTTCCTGAGAGGGGCACAACATCACTCCTGTGGCATTCTTGCCAAAAATGCACACCTTCAATCAAATAATGAGTAAACATCAGACAAATCCAAAGTGAGGAATGTCCTATAAAAGAACTAGCCAGAGTGTCCGAGTGACAAGGAAAGACTGAGGAGCTACCCCAGATTGGAGGAGACTAAGTACCATGTGGAATTCTGAATGGAATCCTGGAACGGAAACAGGACATTAGTGGGACCCCAGAGGGAATGGCAGGGAGAGGTGCAGGCCCAGTTGGGACAGCCCCATCCAGGGATTCTTCTTTCCTCCCCAACTGCCCTCAGAGGTGCACCCCTCACCCCCCAGGCCCCTCCCCCACAAACCACAGCAGAGCCTCTGTGATCAGAGGTAATGCAGGCTTCAGGATCAGCAGGATCCAGAAACCCTGGCTCTGTTTCTCTTTGATTCCTTAGTTATACCATCCCCTGGGGCTGTCTTTGTCCTCAGGCTGCTTCCTTCCTGATAGCCAATTAGCTGTTTCAGGCTCCACATCTGCTCACACACTTGAGGACAGGGGGGCTCTTCTGGTGATTCTCTCTTTAAAGAATAAGAACACTCTTTCCCCCAGAAGACTCCAAACTTAGCCTCATATTCCACTGGCCTGAATTTGATTATAAACCCATTCCTGAAGTAATCCTTGGGCCAGAAAATGCCATGTACAGAGTGGCAAGAGCAATGGGACCATTCTCTGATAAATCAGATCCCACAACCCCCCCTCGGAGGCGCAGGCAAGGGTCTGAGCATGGGTCAGGTTTCCCTGAAGCACATGTGGAAGGGCAGATGCCTGAACAAAATTGAGGTGCTATTAGGAAGGAAGGAGGGAGAATGGAAGCTGGGTAAGCAACAGTGTCCACAACTCCAAGCAATGTTCTCTTTTGTAATAACTGCCTTCCCTGGTGGGGTTTCCTATGGAGGAGAGGACGTGCCTGGCAGCAGGCATAGACTTTCTGTTCCTCCTGGTGGTTATATTTCTTACTGTCAATGAGCCAAAAGGCATATTCTCCTTTATACAGCAGGTTCTCAGAATTGATTTAGAACAAGCCAGATCAAATGTGGAAGCCCAAACAATACCAAGTTTCTCCCTCGTGGAGAGGGGGCTCCACAGTGGCAGCCACTAGCTTTTCAGGTCCCTTGTCCTAGAGGAGGCTCCTCCTGGGCCTTCCAAGTCCCAGGATTCTGAGACTTTAAGTAGTGCCCAAAGGCTTACATAATTAAACACCTACACCTATACCCAACAAATTTGCAATCTATTTTTGCTGCTTTGCATTGTTCTCCAACATCTTTAGAATCTTCTCCAGGACAGAGTCCAACTTCCACTTTAATTACTTTTGGTTTTTGGTGTGTTATCTCTCCCAAAAGACTTTAAACACTGTGGGGATAGGGACTGAAGAGGTACTTGGAAATGGCTGCACACCATCCAGTTCCCTGGGCAGAGTCAGGTCTTGGGACAGACCTGCCTGCTGATGATATGGCCCTGGCCACAGTTGTTGAGAGGTTGTCCACTGCTGCCAGAATCTCCCAGACTATCTGGAGACCAGGCAGTGGTGGACAATGTCAGAGGGGACAGTCTACAGGACAGCAAATAACTTTCTACTGTAAAGTTTTGACAAAGTGATCAATCAGTGGGGCTGCCCAGAAAGCTGTGTTAAGAATTCAGAGGCTTCACCTACTTGGGAAGGGTGGGGATGAGGAGGGTAGAGGGTGGGGGCGGGGGTGGGGGGGCAGGAGGGTTAGGTTGCTGAGGCTGGCAGGAGATTTCTGCAGGATCGAGGATTGGGGAGGGGCGGGCAGCATTACTGTGTGTCACGTTTATTCCTGACACCTTTTTGTAGGTTCGAAATGTTTTTAAACAAAAATTTGTAAGTAATATGGGTGTGACAAAAACTTAAACAGCAACAAAGTACAATGAAAAGTCCTCCTCTCATCCCCAGTCCCCTCCCACTCCAGGTAACCAGGATTCAATGCACATCATTGCCCATGAGGTTGGGGAATTTGCATTAGGTCCCAGGGAGTCAGAGGGAGTCACAGAGGCTGATAGCCAGGAAGCCTCTGGCCTGCAGGTGAGGAGGCTCTTCCATGCTGCTGTGCATTGTACATAAAAAGAGAAAAGACAGATATGTCTGGATTCCTTCAAAGGCATTCTTCAACCTGCAGGTTGCCACTTATTAGTAGGTCATAAAGTCAATTTAGGGTTTCATGATCATCATTTTAAAAAATAGAAATAGAACAGTGTAAAGAGCGCATCTCTGTAATAGGAGGAAATATGGTCTTGTGAAACTTTGTTGCAATATAAATTGCATTTCTTACTGAGAGTTGAGGGTTTTTTTTAAAGTTTGAAAAACACTGCCGTAAGCTGAAATGTAGACTCTCAGTAGGCCAGAACCTGGATCACCAAGACAGTCTGCCCCAGGCTGCAGGTGATGGAGCATGTCACGCTCCTGGGAGGCAGCAGGCAAGAAGCGTGCAGGCCTCACTTCGTGAAACTCTCTGTGAGGACCAGCTGGTTAATGGGTAACCCTCCTCCCTCTCGCCTCCCCTCCTCCATCCCCCCTCCCCTCCCCTCCTCTTCTCTCCTCTCCTCCTCCCCACTCGGAGTTGCCCTCCCTCTCCCCCTCGGTGTTTTCCTCCTTCCTCCCTGTGCCCCACCTCCACCCGCCCCGCCTGTGTCCCACCTCGGCCCAGACGCGGCGCGGTCAGGGGGCGCTGACTCACCGGCTGACTCAGCGGGCGGCGCGCTGCCAGCGGACTCCGCCGGCCGGTCGCCGGGCGCCAGGCGGGCTCGCAGCCGGGCCGCTGGCGGCCGTGCTGGCCGAGGTAGGGACGTGGCGGCGGGACCCGCCTCGCGGGCCTGGGCGGGCGCAGCGATGGCACAGCCGGGCAGCCGTCGCCCCGCCGCTGGAGCAGCCCTGGCGGCTCTTGGCCCTCCGCGGAGCCATGAAACCGGCGCGGCCTGGCGCGGTGGCCTCGCAGAGGCTGGGCCCGGGAGCACGGCGGCCCGGGCGGAGGACGGCGCCCAGAAGACGCGGGGCGCCTGGCGGCAGAGGACTGGAGACCCCCAGCGCTCCCAGCTTCCCAGCAACCGGCCTACAGGCGGCCGCACTCTGTGATTGGGTCTCCGGCCCTGCGGCCTTGGAGAGGGATGCGCAGACCCCACCTGGGACCAGGTCACCGGCTGCGCAGATCCGTTTGGGCCTGTCACCTGCCTGTAGAGGCCCCGGTGCCGGGCTCCGCCCTCCTATTCACACTCTGCTCCCCGAACACCAGCCATCCCTCCTCTTCCCTGCTTCTGCTCTGCCGCCAAGGCGCTCCAGCCAAGGCCCTCCTCCTCCAGGAAGGCTTCCTGGACAGCCTCTCCACTGGGCTGGGTTAGGGCCTACCTGGGGTAATTTATTTCACCGCACTTTCGACATTGCTTTTTGCCTGTTTTGTGTCTGTCTTCATCACCAGACTGAGCCCCTTGGCAGCCAGCAGGTCTTAGCCCTTCAGCCCTGGGGCTTAGACAAGGCGCTGGCAGAGGAGGAGATGGGACATGTATTGGGTGACCAACCTCAGAGACCCAACCCAGGATAGCCATACCAGACCAAAGAAAGCCACTATGATAGAATATATTTAAAATTATTGTACACATATGGGGTATTACTTTAACTTAGAAATATGAAAAATATTTTATTTGAAATCATATATATTATAATTATACTGTTAATAAAATATGAAAAATGTTTACTTGAAATTATATATTCTGTATTTTTTACTTTTCTGTTACTTAAATGCTATTCAACTAGCAATAGGATTAGTTCACGGTGGCAATTAATAGGACTAATAAAACAAGTAATATGTGTGAGAAAACATAAAATTAGTTTTATAATATTTCTTTCTGTCCTCTGACACAGCAATTTATTTTAACTCATGATTGGGTACTTCAATTTTGTATTAAGATGCAGAAATATGAGACTTTCTAAAAGGAGAATACAATATGACTATTTAAACAGATGTTACTAATATTTAATAAAAATTAACAATGACATTTCTGTCCTATGATGTCCTATGATGTTTTTACTGTTTCTGTTTCCTTGCCTGCAGCCTTTAGGAAATCCTTCTTTAATGTAGTGATCAAACTCAATATAGTCAAATGTAAAATCCTTTGACTTGCAGCTCTGCTCTTAGTAAGCCCACATTACACATTACACTGATCCCTGGTGTCAGTCCAATGTGATGGCATCAAGCTAACTGTCCTCTCAACAAAAGTGTTTGAGCATGGAATAGTTAGGATTTTACTTACCAGCAACAGCAGGTTTTTAGACTTGTAGGGATTTATTTACATCTCTCCAAAGATGTCCATTCACTTTGTATCTACAAGGCTAGTTTTGGTAAAACAGCTGTTTGTCATCTCTTGCACTGATAAATTCATCACGTAGGATATCCATGTGGAAGATGTCCATGCTTTTTAAACATTTCTGAGCACAC
The DNA here is from genome assembly GCA_023783475.1 of Daubentonia madagascariensis. Classification (NCBI taxonomy): domain Eukaryota; kingdom Metazoa; phylum Chordata; class Mammalia; order Primates; family Daubentoniidae; genus Daubentonia; species Daubentonia madagascariensis. The sequence continues at coordinate 1,092,001 of JAKFHU010001747.1, read as the reverse complement.
TGGATGTCATCATAAGTTATGCCTCTCTCTCAGGGATAATGGTTTTATTGATTGATTGAGACAAGGTCTGGTGCTGAGGGCTTGGCTAGAGTGCAGGGGCATCATCATAGCTCACTGCAACCTCAAACTTTTGGGCTCAAGCTATCCTCCTGCCTCAGCCTCCCAAACTGCTGGGATTACAAGCTTGTGCCACTACGCTGGGCCAAAAATGGTTTTAAAGAACAGAGATAGTTTGAACTTGTGAAGTTGAAGTTAGACTGCAAATAAGTTACGGTTTTAGTAAAGAAATGAGGAAGTCCTGTTTAAATTGATTGTCCTTTTCTGGTGACATTTTGTTTTGTTTCCAAAAAATGAGGCTTTTTTCATCGTATGAGTTTTTGTCACTACCTATACATAACATGGAACAACTAAGGTACAGTGAGTTCCTCCTTATTCAGGGTCCTTATGGGGTCTTCAAAGATCGTCAAACAGTTTTGCAGAAACAACTTTAAAATTTCAGTTTAACTGTTTGACTGCAATCCTTTTCTCTATTTTCATTCTTCATATATTTCCAAATTAGACAAGGACATTCTTCTTGTCCTATGCTTTGAAAATATGATTTTATGGCAGGCTGACTTTTTTTACTCTGGCAACAATGACAGCCATCTTGTAGGCACATGTTCAAGGAAGGCCATCTCCTTCCATTTTGGGAATGTCAAAACTCCCATTAAGTGCTTTGCATGTTTTGAGGAAACTGAAAAGTAAACAAAACCTTTCATTCTGAAAGCCTCAATATCACAGGGAAGCAAACTCTCCCCCTATATCCCACCCTCCTTAGCCATGTTGTGGACAAAGTGTGCGGGACACTTAGTGGCTAATGTCTTTTCATTTTCTTTGGTAAGGAGTTCATAGACTGCATGGAATTTACAAAAATTTACATTTGCACTGTCTGCCAAATATGCAGTCAGATGGGCAAAGTCTCATTTGTATGTGGACAAAATAGCACCAACATTCTTTCATTTTTTTCTGCAGTTTCATTAAAATCTTCATAGAAATCAAAAAGACAATTTGAAACTCCATTTTTCAAATTTAAGTACTTAAGAGCTACACAGGGAACTTTTTTTATTGCCATGATTTGACACAATACTTGGTATACTGTCAAAAGCATGATTGTTGGTAGGATCTGGCGGAATCAGCTCTGCATTGTAAAGGGCCAACACAGCTGTCATCAAAATTTCTCCTTTTGTTCACCCACAGGATATTTCAGTTACAGCCTCCGAATGAGGAAATGTGACTTTACTCAGTTTCATTAGACAATCAAAGGAGCAATACAATCATGCCAGTTCATTTATGTGTATGCCCAAACTAATTTAGCAGCCACTATTTTCAACTGAGAATTGGTGTCTTTTGGAGAGACAAAAAAACCTTTTGATTAATTTAGAGGTACTTGCCTGTCTTACTAGGGACTTGTGAGACAGTCTCTACATGTGCTTCCACATTCCTTTCTCCACCATGCCCAATCCCAAATTCTTGTCTGCTTACTGTGCAGTATGCTCTGTTTTGATTCTTTGCCTTCCTAACCCAGTTGTATGTATTACACCTGTCATTAAAATAACACAGTCATTTAGCCTTCTATGTGACCATGATGTCTGGGTCATGCCAGCATTGGTATTGTAATCTTTCTCATTTTCATTATTTGAACTCTTAAAAAACATGGTCCAAATATTCACCATGTTCAAATTAAAGTAGCCCTTTCTCAACACAAAGCACTACAGTTAATCCACAGGCAGAGTGGATGTTCATGCTCAAGATTAAGATGCACTTAAGTCACACCATGAGCAGTGATGTAAGAATGGATAATCCACTATGGTGAACTGCAAATCATGGTTGTTGTCGTCAGCAACAGAGACTAAGGAAGGTACTGTGTCCCTCTGGCATGAAAATCAGTGTTGCTTTCAGCCCCTATTTTGGGGTTCACCTATGGGTTCTGTACCTTTCCCCTAAACTTCTGCATCCATCACTGAAAACTAGGACTTTTTTCATCCTGAGGAAGAGTTTGCTTCCTTTTTAGGATTTTCAATGCCTTGAACTCTTAAAAAACAAGGCTAAATGACTGTGTTATTTTAATGACAATGGATCGTGTCAGTCAAACTGAGATGGTTAAGCTAGCACAGTGGTCCCCAACCTCCCCCCCACCCCCGCCCCGCCCAAAGCCCGACACTAAGCGCTCCGCGTCACCGTCTGAGCTCCGCCCCCTTCACCCCGCTCCGTGGAAAAATCGTCTTCCACGAACTTAGGAACAGGGCCGCACCTGCACCGCAGGAGGTGAGCTGCTTCAAAGCTTCCTTAGTATTTACAGTCGCCCTGCTCCCCATTGTTCGCATCACTTCCTGAGCTCTGCTGGCACCACTCCGGCCCCACCATCCCTGTCCACCCCCTCCCTCCCCGTCCCGCCCCTGGAAAAATTGTCTTCCATGAAACCGGTCCCTGCTACCAAAAAGGTTGGGGACCGCTGCCCTAGCACATTTGTAAAATCAAGAAATAATGTTTCAATTTTTAAAAAGTCAATTGTATTTGTATATGCTAGCAACAAACCATTGTAAATTCAAAAAAAAATTTGGGGGGGGACAGGGTCTTTCTCTATTGCCCGAGCTAGAGTGTAGTAGCATCAACATAGCTCACTGTAACCTCAAACTCCTAGGCTCAAGCAATCCTCCTGCCTCGGCTTCCCAAAGTGCTAGGATTACAGGCATGAGCCACCACACCTGGTCTAAATTCAAATCTTTAAAATGCCATTTATAATAACATTTTAAAAACATGAAATAGGTAGGAATAAATTTAACAAAATATGTTCAAGACCTGCACACAGAAAACTATCTAACATGGTGAGAGAAATTAACAAAGGCCTAAATAAAGGGAGAGAAATACCATGCTAATGCATCAGAAAACTCAATATTAAGATGTCTTTCTCCCCAAATTGTTCTATAGATTCAACTCAATCCCAATCAAGATTTCAGCAAGCATTTATGTAGAAATTGATAAGCTAATTCTAAAATGTATATGGAAGTGGAAAGGACCTAGAATAGCCAAAACAATTTTGAAAAAGAAGAACAAAGTTGGAGGACTTATGCTACTTGATTTCATGAGTTAATTGAAATTAAGCAATTAAGACAACATGGTGTTGGCATTAAAATGAACACACAGATCAACAGAACAAAATAGAGTCCAGATGTAGATGCAGGCACATACGGCCAATTGATTTTCAACAAAATGCCAAGGCAAGTCAAGGGGGAAAAGGTTAGTGTGTGCAAAAGAATGGTGCTGGAACAACTAGATGTCTATATAGTTTTAAAAAATGAATCTTGATCCCTACCCACGCCATGTACAAAAATTAATAAACTCAAAATGGGTCAGAGATATAAGTGTAAGAACCCAAACCATAAAGCTTCTAGAAGAAAACAAGAGAAAACCTTTGTGACCTTGGATGAGGCAGAGTCCTTTGCTAGGACACAAAAACATGAACCATAAAAGAAAATGTTGATAATTGGACTTCATCAAAATTAAAAACATTTGTTCATTCATCAAAAGACACTGTTAAGTATAAAAGATGGGGAGAAAACTTTTGCAAAATACTTATCTGGCAAAGGACTTGTAACCAGAATTCATAAAAGTTCTAAAAACTCAATTAAAAAAAAGGGCAAAGATTTAAAGACACTTCACCAAAGAAGATATATGAATAGCAAATTAACACATGATAAGATGCTTGACATCATTAGTGATGACAGAAATTAAAATTAAAGCTACAATGAGATACCACTACACACCTATTAGAATGCCTAAAAATTAAAAATAAAAATCTGCTATTCCAGAAAAGCCAAACTATAAGGACAGAAATTGAGTCAGTGGTTGCCAGAGGTTGGGGGTGGAACACAGGGGAACATTTGAGGGTGATAGAAACATCCTATATCACGATTCTGTGGTGGTTACACTATTACATACATTTGTCAAAACAAACAGAACTGTACACTTTAAAAAGGCGAAATTTATTGTATGTAAACTACACCACAATAAATAAACTGACAAAAAAAGAGACTGCGTCACTGTGCTGTTGATATTGGACTGCATAGTCCAATGCCACTTCTCAGTGGGGAGCTCCCGGGAACCCCTCTAGTCTGTCCCCGCCCCGCCCTGCCCGGGGTGGCCCCAGCAGCGAGCGGCGTGGCTTCCAGCACACGCAGGGGCGCCCCGCACACCAGCCACCTCTAACCACGGGGCGGACTTTGAATAGTGGTGGCCGGAGCTGCTAAGCACAGCTGTCCCTTACCCCTTCCCCTTCCCGACCTTCACAGGCGCCCGACTTTAACCCCCACGAAGCCTCCCGCGGTGCCTACCCCTCTCTCCAGGATGCTGGGGAGCCGAGAGGAAACTGTTGTTGACCGATCACCCGTTACGTCCCAGGCCATGTCCACGTTGTATAAAATATTTATTTTAAAAAATACTAAAATAAAATACGTAATCCTCACAACCACCACCCGAGGCGGATGCTATTATTGACCCCATTTTACAGATGCGGAAATTGACGCTCCGGGACGTTACATAACCCAGCCAGGAAAGAGCCCAGTGGAGGCTTAACCCCGCGTGAGCCTGACCCCAAAGGCGAGGACCGGCACACGCCGCCGCTCGCGTGTGGCTCTCCTTTCCCGGCACCGCCCTTCTTCCTCTGCGTGGGCGCGCACCCGTGCAGCGGGCTCCCTGCCCGCGGAGGTCCTCCGCTCTCTGACTCCCAGCCAAGCCGCGCCGCGGCTCGGGAGCTGCGCCCCGGGCGGCAGGCACAGCGCAGCGGACCCGCGGACAGGGCGCCGCCGCAGGCCGAGGCCGCGCCTGTGAGGCGCCCCCTGCCGGAGACCCGCCGCAACTGCGCAGCGACGCCCGCGCTCCGGCCGCGGCCCCCGGGCGCCCGACGGCTGGTGGCAGGGACCTGCCCTGCCTCGGGGAGGCGACAGGCTCCCCTGCGCTGCCAGCCGATGAGGAGGCCTTGACACAGCCCACCGGGCAGAGCTCCAGTCGGCCGGCAGGCGTGAAGAGCTGTGCAGAGGACCCTCCGCCCTCCCCCTGGCAGCCTGTGAGGCCTTGGCAACCCCCAGCACTGGGCACTTGGGAGGTCTGCAGCCGGCCTGGCTCATACGGGTGCCAGTGCTTTGGGCATCTGGACTGCTTTGGACGTGGGTGCGTCGGGCAGAGTCCATTGCACAGGTCAGGACCAGCGTGCGGACCTACTGGATTGATGTGGAGTCACTGCCCGTGCTAGGGTGGGGGTGAGCGGAGGGCGGGAGCTGGTCGCGAGGGGACGAGCACCTGGCGCTTGGCGGGTGAGGTGGAGGGCAGTGACCCCTGCAGACTTGTGGGGGCGACACGCGGAGCAAGAGCACGGGCAGGAGGCATTTTTACAAGTTCCTCTGCTGTGCAAAACGCCCTCCTTGTGTGGTCATGCACAGGGTCTTCGTGCTTCCTGCCCGAGTCTGCAGGAGCTCAGCCTCCTTCTCCAGGCTGTGGCCACAGTTCCTCACAAACAGCTCCTGGCTCCCTACTTCCCATAGGCCCAACTCCCGACTCTGTCACCTCACCCTCCACCTCCCCTCCCCTCCACCCACCTCCCAGGCCTCCCCTACTGCTTGTCTTCTCCACTCCCTCCCCACCTGGCAGGCCCATCCTCCTACCTGCCCTTTGATGTCCAGGTGAAGTGCCACCTCCTCCAGGCAGCCTCCCCTGGCCACCCCAACTTGTGCTGATTTCCCTCTCCTCTCTGAATTCTGTAAGCACTTCCCAGGTGCATCTGCCCCTGGCCCCACACTGGGTGCCTGCCTTGTTAGAGTTGCACCTTATTCCTCCACGAAGGCCTTGTACCTCCACAGCCTGGCACACTGCTGTGCCTTAGTAGGAGCCATCTGATTGCAAGGAACACAAGCCGTTCCAGCCAATTCAAGGAAACTTAAGGAAGAAGGGGGTTTCTAGGAGGGTGTCATGACCCTCATGAACCCAAAGCCATGATGTGCCACAAATCATCAGGAGGCAGGGGCCACCCCTAATGCTCCTCAGGACTCCCCAGGTCTCCATGTTTCATGCCTTAGCCTCTGTCTACATGTCTGTCTACATCTTCCTTCTCGTCAGCCGCCTCTACTTTAGGCCCAAACACGGATGCGCAGGCCCTGGCTTCAAACTCTTCTGAGTCCAGTGCCCACAGCGGACTGAAGGCTTGAGGCCCAACGCCAGGGGGCTGGGGAAAATCTGATCAATCCCCTGGGTCAGCAATCAACAGAGGCCATTTACGGGTGCAGACTTTAGGAGGAGCGTGGGCAAGTTCTCCGAGGAGGGGGTAAGGCAGGGAAGGAATGCGGGCATCTCTGGTAAAGCCGAGTCCAGGGAAGAAGATGCTTAATAAATGCTGATAGACTGCAGGACACAGGCAAAGGCTCCCAGTCAGACCCTTTATTTCTGCCCTACTCCTTTCTGGCCAGGAACTCACTGCAGCCTTTCTAGAATCCTGTTGCTTTTTCTCACTGGTTCACAAAAGTGGTCAGTTGGAGCCAGGAGGACCTAAGTTCTAATCTGTGTCTGCCAACAGCCACTCAGTGAATTTGGGTGAGTAACACAAGACTTGACTTCAAAGTCTCCTCATCTGCAAAGTAGAGGTTACGGAACTGGCTGCACGCAGCTGTGGATGTGTATGTGGGGGTGTTACATGAACAATTGGAGGTGAGGGTCTAGCCCAGTGCCCATCACCCGTGCGGTGGGGACCCCAAGAGTCTTATCTTTTCGTGTTTTTACATATCAGATATGAGGACTGCATGTCATTGTGTCAGTGTCTTTTTTCTTTTATAGTGGCACATAAAATAGGTGCATCTTATAATTAATGTCATCCTAGATTTGATAAAATATAGAATCATTACTTGTGCTGATCTTGGGCAAACTACAGTATCTCTGCGTAAAAATGTCCCCATCTGCAAAACAGGGACAACATCCTTACCTCAGCCAGCCACATCATCGACAGTTTTGAGGGTGCCCAGCCCTCTCCTCCTCCCTTCTGGACGACATCCTTGGTGGGCAGAGGTAGGCAGAGCAAGCCGCCCTGAGCTGGGACAGGAGTGTCAGTGCCACTTGTTTGTTTATCTATGGAGAGGGAGGCCTCGGTGCTGAAGGCCAAGCAAATATTTGTGGTTAGGGATTAACCCGAGTTCCAGGCTGTCATGGCGGCAGGAGGACGAACTTGCAGTCTCTCCACGACCCACCCCTGTGAGTCCCCCTCGAGGCAGGTCTGTGAGGGGGTGCAGAGGGAGGGGTACGGAAGGAAGAGGAAGACTGAGAGGCGATGAGGGTCAAATCCTGAAACCTGGGTTCTTGCGAGCGGCCGGAGCTTGGGGTAAAGGGCAATGAGGCTGGCGCCAGGCAGGCCAAGGCACTGGCATTCCCCAGGCCTGGGAGCCACAGCCCCAGGGGCCCGTCTCCTCTTGCGCCTCCCTCTTTCCAGACTGTGGGTCAAATGGAAGCCAGCCCAGGGTCTCCAGGGCCATGGCTGTCCCCCGAGGCAGCCTGGAGCCAGGGACCCTCCATTTTCCTTACTCCACTCTCACCTCTAAACCTGGCGTCAGAGTTAAACAAACGTCAGAAGCAGCCTCAGAGGGAGTGAGCAAAGGTGCAAGGCAGGTGAGGCAGGGGTGTCAGATGCAGCAGGCAGGCCTACCCACTTGGTCGCGGGCGCAATGGAGGGCTCCTTGGTCTCCAGCTGGCAGGGCTACCTCTGTGGCCTTGTGGGGTGCTTGGTGGTTGGGGTTAGGGGTTAAGATCCAGGCCTGGAGCCTCAAGACCAGGCCTGGGCTCCTGAATCCTGGCTCTGCCACCTCCTGGTCGTGGATTTTTAATAAGCTACTCTACCCCTGTGGGCCTCAGTTTTACTTTCTATGAAATGGAGGTGACAACATTAATACCTACCTCTTGGGTGGTTGTGAGCCTTAACTGAGGTAATAATAGCTAATGTTTACGAAGCATTTGCTACATGCAAACCCTGTTTTAAGAGCTGTACATGGATTAACTCATTTAATTCTCACAACACCCTTTATGGCAGAAACACAGTTAATCTGTCTGTTTTATAAACGAGGAAACTGAGGCATGGAGCAATTAAGCATCTTGCCCAACATTGCCATCCAGTAAGTGCCGGAGCTGGAATTTGCACCAGGTGGTCTGGCTTCACACCCTGCCTTCTGAATCACGTACAGATTGCTTGACAGACACCCTAAGTGTCTAATCAGCGTTAGCTATTCTCAGCCCTGCTATCAGACCAGCAAAGACAGCCACCCCACCCCACCCCCACCCATCACCAAAGAGTGAAGCAAGGGAGGGCACACACATTCCAGTGCACTCTCCACCACACTTCTGAGCCAGGTCCCCTTTGATCTTCGCAAGGACCCTGTGCGACTCCCACTTCTGGGGCAGGTGGTCCAACCTTAGCCCCATACAAAGAAGATGACTGAGGCCCTGGGCTGTCTGTCTAGTGAACACACACTCCCAACCCCCGCTCTCACCCTGGCAGTCAGCACACAGGAGGGAACAGCCCTTTCATTGGCTTCCGCCTGGGGGTGCAGGCAGAGCAGCAGCTGGGGGGCTGCTGGGAGCTCAGAAGTCCTCCTCAGACAGGTGCCAGCAACTGCAGAATGTGGCAGCTCGCGAGCCTCCTGCTGTTTGTGGCCACCGGGGGAATTTCCAGCACACCAGCTCCTCTTGGTAAGGCCCCACCCCTGCCCCAGACCCTTGGCCTCCACAAGGCCCTGGCTGCCACCTACCCAGGCCTTCCCACCTTCCAGCAGTTCCTCTGAGCCTCAGGTGAGATGGGGGGCAGGCGGGAATAGTGACAAGTCCCAAGCAGGCCAGCTGCGGGATGCAACACAGGGGCTGGCGATGGCAGGGAGCCATGTGCTCACCCCCTAGAGCTCCTTCCTCAGCAGGGTCCCTGTGTGTTCCCTCTCCACCCACTCACGCCCTCAACTGTGAAGGCCCCAGGCCCAGGCCACCACCGCACTACCCCACACGGCCTCTCCTCCTAACATGCACATCTACTGTGTCGCTGCCCTGCCCCAGTCCCTTTCCTGGTCCCCACAGCCAACAGCAGGTGCCATGATTCTCCAGAGGCTGCAGGACATGTGACCTTGTGATCTGCCTAGAGTCGCACCAGGCTGCTCGTGGCCTTGGTGCCTCTTCTCTCATATGCCTGGTACCCCCCTCCCCAGATCTACTTGAGTTCCTCTGTCCAGACTCAGCTGAGGCACACCTTCCTCTAGGGTGCCCTTCCTCCAACCCCTCATGCTCACACCCGCCGGCACCCCTGCCTCCTAGCTGTCCCCTGCACCCAAGACAGACACCTCGCAGAGCCCAGGAGGCACTTGGTGACACTCACGGGTGACAGGTCTGTCTGTCCTCCAGGTGTCCCTGCCCAAGGGGAGGAGTATGGGGAATGCTGGGGAGGGGATGGGGCCACACAGGGTGTACTGGGAGGATGATGAGACGATGAGACGGTTTGCCTTTGCAGTCTTAGCAGCAGCAGCAGCAGCTGGCTTTGTCACTGAGTGCTTATTTCTGTGCCAGGCCCTGACTATATTGTTTCACACAATGATCTCCTCCCCATTTTCTGGATGAGTAAATTGAGGTTAAGAGAGGTTAAGACACTGGCTCAAGGTCACACAGAGGTCAGGCTGGGGTTTGCAGGGAGGTCCTGCCTTCTGACTGTCATCTGCTTCCTGCGGAGGAAGACGGCAGAGAAGCAAGGCACAGCATCATGACCTAGAATTAGAATAAGTCCTGAGGGGCCTGAGCCTAGACCTTTCCAGGCTCTCGAAGCTTGGCTTCCTCAGCTCCCTCCAGCCCCCAGCCCCTCTCAGGCCCCTCCACCAACGTGAGCTCCCCTCCCCCCAAACCAGACCCGGTGTTCTCCAGCAGCGAGGGTGCCCACCAGCTGCTGCGGATCAAACGCGCCAACACCTTCCTAGAGGAGCTCCGGCCCAGCAGCCTGGAGCGGGAGTGCACAGAGGAAGTCTGTGACTTCGAGGAGGCCAAGGAGATTTTCCAAAATGTGGATGACACAGTAAGGTCGCCTGGCTGACTGGGTCCAGAGGATGAGGCTCAGGGGTGGGCTGGTGGCTGGCTGGATCCTGGAGGAGCAAGGGAGACCGAGCGCTGAGGCCCTCTTGGGTGTCGGGGAGCAGGTGGGCACCAGCCCCTTCTCCTACCAGCTTGTTGGGGGTGGCTGCGTGGAGTGAATAGGACGTTGGCCCTATGGTTGGTTGGGCACATGTGACAGGAAGAAACGGAACTCTGCAGTGAGCTCCAAGAAAAAAAGAGTGAAGGGCAGCCCTGGGCTAGGAGTCCCACCCAACCCCATCGAGGAGTTCAGTCCACTCTCCAGCTGCCGCTGGCCACCACTGCCTCCCCTTTCTGTGAGGCCATCACCCCCACTTCCAGTCACGCACCCGCGGATCAGGCACGCATGACCTAGACTCTGATGCCTGTCTACATATCCTCACTCACTCTTGTGCCTCGGGCCCAGTTCTCAAGGGAGAAAACCTGATTGCTCAGGGGATCTGAAGAAAGAGTCTGGGTCCTTCTGCCCTAAGGGTCAGAGTCCTCCAGAGTCCCCAGGGCCCTGTGGAGGTGGCCCTGGGGTGGCAGGGTGGGCTTGGTAAGGGAAGTGGCTTCCTGATACTTCCTGGACTAGATCCTCCATCCCCACTGCCTCTTTTCCTAAATGGCCTCTTCAGCAGATGCCACATGATTTTCTGAAGGCACAATATGGGCACAGCACATCCCTGCCATGGCTCCCTGACGTCACCCGTGGTCTCTCACCCATGGCTTGATGGTGTAGGCATCAGGCATCACAGCAGATCTCAGTTGCTCAGCACAGCACCTGGGGCTGTTAGAAACGCACTCTCTGCTGCCCCAGACTTTCTGAAGCAGCGATCTGCCTCTCACCAGCTCTGAGGACACGGGCTTAGGGCGAGACCCATTCCTGAGAGGTCCCCAAATGCCCCTGGGCAGAGGGAGTGATGGGGGCTGGGAGGAGGCAGAGCAGCCTGGCAGGGGATGTGGGTCCCTTCCCTTGCAGAGGCTGCTGTGGAGCAGACACCAGCAAGCAGGGCTCCAGTTGCACGGGGACAGGGTATTGTTCGTGGGATGTGGGTGGCGGTGGGGACTGCGGGGGCAAGGAGCACGAGCTCCTAGCAGCCTGGGACCATCAGGGGTTGACGCCTGTTTGTCTGGAAGCCCCTCCCTGCCTCACCTGCCCGCGCACAGGCTGCCCTGCCCCACCTGGGCCACACCCTGGCTGACAGCCCCTGACGCTGCCCGCTCTCTCCACAGCTGGCCTTCTGGTCCAAGTACGTCGGTGAGTGCGGTCCCCTGGGTGGGCTGCCGGTGCCCGCTCCCCTAGGGCTCTCTGGGCCGCTGGGAGTCAGGGAGGGGGCCGGCGGTACCAGTGAGCCCACACCCCCACCCCGCCTTGCGTCGCAGACGGTGACCAGTGCGCGGCCCGGCCCTCGGAGCACCCGTGCGCCAGCCCGTGCTGCGGGCACGGCACGTGCACCGACGGCATCGGCGGCTTCAGCTGCGACTGCGGCCGGGGCTGGGAGGGCCGCTTCTGCCTGCACGGTGAGGGGGACGCGGGGCGCGGGGCGCGGGCGCGGGCGGGCGGCGGGGGCCCGGGCGCGGCGCGCCACCGCCCGCTGTCTGCGCTGTCCTCCCCCGCCCGCCAGAGGTGAGCTTCTCCAACTGCTCGGTGGACAACGGCGGCTGCGCGCACTACTGCCGGGAGCAGGCGGGCGGACGCCGCTGCAGCTGCGCGCCGGGCTACGAGCTGGGGGACGACCACCTGCAGTGCCAGCCGGCGGGTGAGCGCGGGGCCGCGGGACAGCCCCTGGCGACGGCTCCGCTTCCTCTGCGCGCCCGCCCGCGCCCCTCCCGGTGCCCCTGCGAGCCGCCGGGCCTCCTCCCAGCACAGCGATCTGGGACCGGGCCTCCCGCCGCCTCCTGCCTCCGCCGAGGCTGCGTTTATTTCCTTAGGGCACGTTCTGGCCGCGCATCCCATCGCCCTCCTCGCCCTGCTTCTCTGATGAGAGAACAGAACTCCGATTCTGCCTTCTTTTGTATTTTCTTTTTTATGCATTTTTATTCTTATCAAATTTATATATGTACGAAGTTGTAAAAGTCAGAGTTTTACGACTCAGTAAATTTCAGCATGTTCCTTGGCGCGGGTATTTTTGCATTGGTAGTACAGTGCTCTTGGTGGACCCTTTTAATGTAGAAATTCATATCTTTTACTTCTAGGAACAATCTTTAGTTATTTCTTTGACAATCTTGCTTTCTCTGTTCTATTTCTGGACCTCCCATAATTCAGATCTTTCTTCTAGTTTTATTGTCTTTTAAAAAAATTTTTATTGAGGTAAAGTATACATACGTAATTTACCATCTTTACCATTTTTGGGTGTACAGATCAGTGGTAATAAATACATTTTTATATATATTTTTCTTTTTTCTTTTTTTCCTGCTATTCCGCTTTCCCTCCCCCTGCCCCTCCTGACCTCTGGTAACCAACAATCTGGCCTCCATGTTCATGAGATCCACTTTTTTTTAGCTCCCACATATGAGTGAGAACATGCAGTATTTGTCTTTCTGTGCTTGGCTTATTTCACTTAATACAATGGCCTCCAGTTCCATCCATGTTGCTGCAAATGACAGGATTTCATTCTCTTTTATGGCTGAATATTATTCCATTTTGTATATACCACATTTAATTTATCCATTCATCAGTTGATGGGCACTTAGGTTGATTCCATATTTTGGCTGTTGTGAATAGTGCTGCAATAAACATGGGAGTGCAGATAGCTCTTTGATATATTGATTTCCTTTCTTTTGAATATATACCCAATAGTGGAATGGTTGGATCATATGGAAATTCTATTTTTAGTTTTTTGAGGAACCTCCATACTGTTCTCCATAGTGGCTGCACTAATTGACATTCCCACCAACAGCATATGAGGGTTCCCCTTTCTCCACATCCTCGCCAGCATCTGTTATTGCCTGTCTTTTTGATACAAGCCATTTTAACCATGGTGAGATGATATTGAATTGTGGTTTTGATTTGCGTTTCTCTGATGATTAGTGATGTTGCGCATTTCTTCATATACCTGTTGGCCATTTGTATTTCTTTTGAGAAACGTCTGTTCAGATCTTTTGCCCATTGTTAAATTGAATTTTGTTTTGCTGTTGAGTTGTTTGAGCTCCTTATATATTCTAGCTATTAATCCTTTGTCAGATGAGAAGTTTACAAATATTTTCTCCCATTCTGTGTGTTGTCTCTTCACTTCGTTGATTGTTTCTTTGCTGTGCAGAAGCTTTTTAGCTTGATGTGATCCCAATTGTCTATTTTTGCTTTGGTTGCCTGTGCTTTTCATGTCTTAGCAAGAAATTTTTGCCCAGACCAATGTCCTAGAGCATTTCCCCACTGTTTTCTTCTAGTAGTTTCATAGTTTCAGATCTTAGATTCAAGTCTTTAATCCATTTTGATTTGATTTTTGTGTATGTGGAGAGAGAGGGGTCTAGTTTCATTGTCTGCATACAGCTATCCAATTTTCTCTGCACCGTTTATTAAAAAGACTGTTCTTTTTAAAAAGGCTGTTTTTGTAAGTTATTGGCACCTTTGTTGAAGATGAGTTGGCTGTAAATGTGTGGATTTATATCTGGGTTCTCTACTTTGTTCCATTGGCCCATGGGTCTGTTTTTATGCCAGTACCATCCTGTTTGGGTTACTATAGCTTTTTAATAAATTTTGAAGTTAGGTAATGTGATGCCTCCAGCTTTGTTCTTTTTGCTCAGGATTGCTTTGGGTATTCCGGGTCTTTTGTGATTTCATACAAATTTTAGGATTTTTTTTCTATTTCTGTGAAAAATGTCATTGGTATTTTAATAGGGATTGCATTGAATCTGTAAATTGCTTTGGGCAGTATTGTCATTTTAACAGTATTAATTCTTTCAATCCATGAGCATGGAATACCCTTCCATTTTTTTGTGTCCATCTCTTTGAATTTGTGGTCTTCTTTCAGGAAACTTTCCACAACTTTATATTCCAATTCTCCTACTGAAAAAAAAATTCTAACTTTTTGTTTTGACATAATTAGAGATCCACAGGAAGTTGCAAAGAAATGCCTGGTGGACCTGTTGGCCAGTGGGCTTTCCTGCAAGGTCACTGGAAGGCTCCATTGTTGGCAGAACTCCTGCTGCCCAGAGTTTTAGGCCTGTTTCCAAAAGGAATCCTCCAAGCTCATGCTGGAGGATGCTCATGCCTGGCCTCCAGCCCCTTCGAGCAGGGTGGGGAAAGGAAGCTGGCATCTGCACAAACCACAGATGTCTGCGTGACTCTTGTCGTCAGCCAGGCACACTACTCTTTCCTGAGGTGGTGCCTGGAGTCCTTACATCATAGTGTCTGGTTCAGCCTCTTCATGTCTTCTGCACGGGGTGGGAGGGGGGAGTCAAGCCAGTGAGGAGGGCTCTAGCAGTCTCTCTTACGAACTCTCAGCACACCTCTCTTCTGCAGTCCCACCTGCACTGCCCCCCTCAGAAGCACTGAGGCTTCTGTGGTTCCACTGGCTTCCGGGCACCTGCATTACTGGCTGAGGCTTTTGCTTTCTAGTCTAAGTTAGTGACCACATCCATCTACTGTCAGCTTTTGGAATTTTGTTGCTGTTGTGTTCTCTCCATTCTCTTATCATTGTGCAGTTCCCCTGCTGACGGCATCCCATTGCCCCTACAAGTCTAGATCTCTCAACCTGGCATTCAAGGCCCCTAATGAGCAGACCCTGGCAGATCTTCCAGCCCTCAGTTCTCCATGGTGTGCACTCTCCTCTTGGCAGGGAGGCCTCATAACTGTGCTCAGGGCTACTTTGGGGCTCTGCAAGAATGCTCACCTCCTTCTCCCCATAATTTCTTACCTCTGTTAGGAGCTTTACAGCGTCCCAGCATGAGACCCTACTTAAGTATCTCCAGGATTACCCCCACCAGCCCTAAGGTATAATGAACCTCCGAGAAGTTTAACAACCTATGCAAGGCCACACAGTTAGGTGGTGATGCCGCTTGGTCTGGCTCTTGCCATTAGGTGGCACTGTTTGTTGACTGACTGATTGGAGGGGACTTGCAGCTAGTATTAATTGAGTGTTCTAAGAGTCACTTATCCCTTGAACCCTACAATGTGGCAAACCAGCCTACAGGCAGGAGAAGGACAAAGGTGGGAGGACAGTCTCGGAAGTAGTGCCTGGCAGGCCCCTCATGGCGTCTCTCTACCTTCAGTGAAGTTCCCTTGTGGGAGGCTATGGAAACGGATGGACAAGAAGCGCCATTACTTTAAACGTGACACAGACCGAGTGGACGAAGTAGACCCACGGCTCGTCAATGGGAAGCTGACCAAACAAGGAGACAGCCCCTGGCAGGTAAGGGCAGAGGCAGCGGCTGGCTGCCTCTCTCATCTGCCGCGTCTGGGTCGCCGAGCCCCTGCTGGCAGTTCTGCTCAGGACGCAGGGACATGCAGGGACGTGCTGCCATTGCTTGGGGGGCTTGAGGAGAATGATAAAGGTGGGAGTGTTTCAGGAAAGATGGAGGCAGCCCAGTGGGGGAGGGGCAGCTGGGCAGGGTTGCGGGGCGTGGGGCCGTGGAGGGAGAGGCAGGAGGAGATCCCGGAAGGTGACACTCTGCTGCTGGGACTGCAGGCAGAGGCCGGCTCATGGGAGGTGTTTTGCACAGACAGGGCTGAAGGGAGGCCAGGCCCTGAGTACCTCCAGCCTCAACATGGGAACTAACACTTATTTGGTTCCTCTCTCTGTCAGGCACGGGGAGGGGGGCCGGGGGTGGTGGGTACAGAAATCAACAAGTGGGGGTACTGGCCTTGGGGAGCTCACAGACTCTGGGAGGGCCAGGAGCCTAAACACAGGGCAGCCCAATGGGACTGGAGCCAGGATGGCCATCAGGAGAGGGGCTGAGGGAGGTCCAAGGGGAACTGCCAAGGCAGCCTGGGGGCCACAGAGTCTTCCCAGAGGCTGTGAGTCCTGGCCCAAGCCCCCAAGGATGAGAGGAGCTCACTGGGTGATGTTGGGTGTGGCTGCGGATGACTGAAACAGCATGGAACAAAGGAGCAGCATGGGCAAAGTCAGGAAGTCACCCTGGGACAGGCCAACACCGTAAAATGTGCAGAAATAGAAAATGCCAGAAAAGGGTTATAGCCTATGCCCATGTGACCAGGGAACCCAGGAAAGTGCTTGAGAACCATGCCGGGGCCATGTGAGACCCGGGAGCCCAGGGCTTTGAGCTGCCAGAGGGCAGCCCTGTGATGTCACTGCCCCATCCCCATTCCAGGTGGTCCTGCTGGACTCAAAGAAGCAGCTGGCCTGCGGGGCAGTGCTCATCCACCCCTCCTGGGTGCTCACGGCGGCCCACTGCATGGAGGACTCCAGGAAGCTCATTGTCAGGCTTGGTATGGGC
The DNA here is from genome assembly GCA_023783475.1 of Daubentonia madagascariensis. Classification (NCBI taxonomy): domain Eukaryota; kingdom Metazoa; phylum Chordata; class Mammalia; order Primates; family Daubentoniidae; genus Daubentonia; species Daubentonia madagascariensis. The sequence continues at coordinate 1,075,459 of JAKFHU010001747.1, read as the reverse complement.
AGGAGCCAGGCAGGAGGGGACTGCCAGGGGCCCTGGGGTGGGGATCAGGCAGGCTTTCCAGGTTTGGGGGACCCTGGTCCCCAGGATGCTTGAGCAAGAGGTTGTTTGATCTCCACAGAAGGTGTTTGGGGGGAAAAGGATAATGTGTGCCCACCCTGCCCACCCTGTGACACCTAGTATTTTGCAGGTAGGGGATTTCTGGTGCCCGCTTCAAATCTGGGCACAGGTCCTTGCACACATGTGTTTGTGAGTGAGGGGTTACACATACCCTCTCCTCTTCACTCCCACTCACGCAGAGCAGGCTATGTGTGGACCTCAGAACCCTTGGGTGCAGAGACCTGCAAGGCCTGGCCTCAGGGCTGTGCTTCATAGACTGACAGGGATGGAGCTAAGCAGCAGGGGCCCTGGCATCTGCCAAAGCAGAGAGCTGCATCCCTAGTCATCTGGGGGTCCCCAGGCATAGGCCCCAATCTATGGCCATTTCTAGAGAGGGTCGCACTCATCTCTTTATGCAAAAGGAAGGAAAAGGTGTGTGGAGAATGTATTGAGAATTCACACTGCCTACACTTACCTTCAGCATAATCAATGGCCAGTGGGCCCTAAGTGGGTCTTGGCTAAGGATTTCCAGGCCCCCTCTCCAGGAACCATCATTCTGGCCTGAGAGGACCTTGTCTCTTGTGTGTGATCCAGATCTTTCTTCCCTGGCAGTGCCCATGTTCTGTTGGTCCTCTCTGGTCCTCACTGTTCCTGCCCTTGTCCCTCCAGCTTCAGTTGTTTCATGTTCCTTTGTGGCTCTGGTCTGTGTCTGCGGGTTTCTAGGGGCCTTGGGCTTCCCTGCTGCCCATTACTTCCCTGGTCTCACTGCTCCATCTGTGGGTCCTGAATCTAGACCAGTTCTGCCCCTTTGGGATTGACGCTTGGGGGCCACTCCTTCTGGCGGGAGAAGTCACCCCTGATAGGGATCCACAGCACAGACAGGTGGCCCCATGACAATGCCTGGGACAGATGGGTGAACACTCTCCGGCTGTGGACCCACGTCAGGCCCTCCATCCAGGCCTGCAGGAGCACAGCACTCATGTCAGCCGTGGGAAAGTGCTGTGGGGAGAGGCTCCACCCAGCCCACTCTGACAGCGCTCTGCCCTGCAGGGGAGTATGACCTGCGGCGCTGGGAGAATTTGGAGGTGGATCTGGGCATCAAGGAGGTCCTCATCCACCCCAACTACAGCAGGAGCACCACGGACAACGACATTGCGCTGCTCCGCCTGGACAGGCCTGCCACCCTCTCACAGAACATCGTGCCTGTCTGCCTCCCAGACAGTGGCCTTGCAGAGCGCGAGCTCACTCAGGCCGGCCAGGAGACGGTGGTGACAGGCTGGGGCTATAAGAGCAGCCGAGAGAAAGAGACAAAGAGAAACCGCACCTTTGTCCTCAACTTCATCAAGATTCCCGTGGTCCCGCGCAACGAGTGCATGCAGGTCATGAGCAACATGATCTCTGAGAACATGCTGTGCGCAGGCATCCTTGGGGACCGGAGGGATGCCTGCGAGGGTGACAGTGGGGGGCCCATGGTCACCTCCTTCCGAGGCACCTGGTTCCTCGTGGGCCTGGTGAGCTGGGGTGAGGGCTGTGGCCTCCTTCACAACTATGGCGTTTACACCAAAGTCAGCCGCTACCTCGACTGGATCCACAGCCACATCAGAGACAAGGAGGCCTCCGTCAAGGGCCAGATGCCTTAGCACCCCTCCCTGCTGGGGCTGGGCTGTTGAATGGCAATATATGGAACATTAAAGGGGCATGCAACAAGCACACCAGCCTGCTGTCTGTCTGTCCTGCCATCCCTTTCTTAGGCTATTCTGGGAGGATGTAACATTTATTGAACATCTACTGTATGTCACAGGCTTTATGAACAGAATCTTATTTAACTCTCAGATCAACCCTGTGGGGTGAGGAGGAGCAGACACAAGCTTTGTGGGGTCTGAAGCTGATGAAATCTCGGGGGTGCTCTGTTTATGAAAGAGTAGAACACGTGATGACAAAACTGTTAGAGCCTTTCCCGGGGCCTTGGAAAGAGCTTGGGCCAATCAGGGGTCCCAAAGCTGAAGCTCGGCTAGCTTTACAGAAAACCCAACTGTGGAAGCAGGTGTTTATAGCTCATATTACAGAGGAGGAAACTGAGGCTCAGGAAGGTTTACATGGCAGAGCCAGGATCGAAATCTAGGTCTGACTGGAAAACCCAGGTGCTTTTTTCTGTGCTCCATCGTTCCTGGAGGCAGCTGTTTGACACCTGCTGGGTGCGGAGGCATCATTAACCCTGTGGGGGAAGTAGCCAGAGACCAGAGGTGCTGGCTCAGCCCGGAATAAGCTCACAGTGTAGCTGAGAAAGCTCCTGTAAGAACAATGCTGTACAGTCGTGAGTCGCCATAAGTGAGAAGCTCTGTCTTAACCTGGCCTTACAGGCATAATCATGTGAGACAGAGAAATACGTTAGAATGTCTGGATCTGAAATCATTAAGTACCTGATAAACAGGAAAGGGCGTGAGACAAAGCTGAGAAAATTCGGCTGAAGTCCTGAAATTAGTCTAGCTCTGTGCGTGGCCCAGCAAGGCACCTCTCCTCTCTGGGTGTGACGGCTAATTTTAGGTGTCAGTTTGACTGGATTAGGGGGTGCCCAGACAGCTGATAGAGCCTTCCTTCTGGGTGTGTCTGTGAGGGCGTTTTCAGAGGAGACTGGCGTGGGAGCCGGTGGACTGGGCGGGGAGCTCTGCCGACGGCGTGAGCGGCACCGTCCAATCGGCTGAGGCCCGGATGGAACAAAAAGGCAGAGGGAAGGTGAATTCACTCTCTCCTGGAGCTGGGACACCCTTCTCCTGCCCTTGGACACCAGCCAGGCTGGAGCCAGGCTGAGCACTCAGGCTTTGGCCTCTGAGACTTACACCAGTGGCTCCCCCCAGGCTCCCAGGCCTTTGACCTTGGACAGCCCTATCACCAGCTTCCCCAGTTCTCCAGCGTGCGGGTGACCTGTCGTGGGACTTCTCGGCTTTTATAATCATGTGAGCCAATTCCTCTAATAAACCCCTTCTCATCTATCTATCTATCTACGTCTATCTCTACATCTACATCCACCTCCTATTGCTTTTGTCTCTTTGGAGAATCCTGGCTAATACACTGGGCATCAGAAATACACTAGGTGAGAGCAGTGGTTCTCCACCCTGGCTGCACGTTCGAATCTCCTGGAGAGCTTGCAAAAGCACCTTTGTCCAGTCCCACCCTCAGGGATTCTAATTTAATTAATCTGGGGCGGCAGAGGGTAGCCCCAGACATTGATACTTTTACAACTCCCCATTTCATTTTAATGTGCAACTGAAAGGTTTTTTTTTTTTTCTTTCCAAAGACAGGATCTCACTCTGTCGCCCAAGCTGGAGTGCAGTGGCACCATCATAGCTCACTGCACCCTCAAACTCCTGGGCTCAAGCAGTCCTCCCTCTTAAACCTCCCTCGTGGCTAGGACTATAGGCATACACCACCATGCTTGGCTAGTTTTTTTGTTTTTGTTTTGTTTTTGTTTTTGTTTTAAGAGATTGAGTCTTTCTATGTTGCCCAGGCTGGTCTCGAACTCCTGCCTCAAGTGATTCTCCTGCTTTGGCCTCCCAAAGTGTGGGATTACAGGCACGAGCCACTGCGTCCGGCCTCGACCAAATGGTCTTTAAGGGCTTTTTCTTCTTGGGTGGGCTATAGTTCTAAGACTCTCTGGACCAATAAGAATGAAGATCAGTCACCTCAGAAAGCACATCATAACTCAATCAGTAGTAAAGGAAGATTCGATCTGTGATTATGTTCAGCTTGTCAGGCCACAGCTGCTGCTTACAGACCAGACAGGACACCAGGATCCACTGAGTTAGTCACCTATGTACAGCCCCAAGAAAAAAGGTCTGAGATGGGGCCTGCAGGTGCACCTCCTTACTGACCTGGGAAAGGGACACGTGGGACAGCTTGGAAACAGGAGGAAGCCAGGCCCAGGGCTGGAGCCACCTGCCCCACAGTGAGGGGTGCAGTGTCCCCCACACTTGCAGTGGGAGGTGATCGATCGAGAGAATGACACATGCTGGAGGTCTTCACCCCTGGTAAGGATTGCCTGAGTGGGCGGCCTGTTAACCTGCACAGGCTGGAACACCCTGACATGACCGCATGAGGAACTCCACTGACCTGCTCCCCAGGGAAACTAGTGAAAATTATAAAAACAAACAAACATTTTAAAGTCCCTGCAAATAGTCATAAGGGCAAACAAAAAAAGAACAAAAACACAACTTTTAAACCAAAAGAAAACTTGATCTGTCCAACAGAAAGCAAAAGAGAAGATTAAAAATAAGAATTACACATAAAACAATGGCATTTCCACACACTAACAGTGAACATGTGGAAACCAAAATTAAAAGCACCATACCACTTTGAATCACTCTGAAAAAAATGAAGTACTTAGATATAAATTTAACAAAACATGTACCAGATCTGTGTGATGAAATTTACAAAATGCTGATGACAGAAATTAAAGAAGACCTAAATACATGGAGAGATGGAAGACTCACATAGTAAATATGTCAGTTCTCCCAAAATTTATCTATGGGTTTAATGCAATTCCTATCAAAATCCCAGTGTGGTTTTTTATAGACATAGACAAGCTTTCTCTCTCTCTCTCTCTCTCTCTCTCTCTCTGTATATATATAGATATACAGATATATCTATATATATACAAAATTTTAGAAAAAGAAGGATAAATTAGGAGGTATCACTCTATCTAATGTCATGGCTTGTTATATAGATACAGTAATCAAGACTAGGTGGTAAGGGTGGAGGAATAGACACATAGATGAATGGAACAAAATAGAGAATCCAGAAATAGACACACACACACCTACAGCCATCTGATTTTTGACAAAGATACAAAAGCAATTCAACAGAGAAAGGCGAGTCTTTTCAATAAAGGGTGCTTGTAGGAGGGGGCATCCACAGGCAAAAAAAGTGAACCTTGGCTAGGCGCGGTGGCTCACACCTGTAATCCTAGCAATTTGGGAGGCAGAGGTGGGAGGATCGCTCGAGCCCAGGAGTTTGAGGACGCAGTGAGCTAGGAAGACGCCACTGCGCTCTATCCCAGGAAACAGAGCAAGACACTGACTCAAAAAGAAAAAAAAAAAAGTGAGCCTTGACTACGTCTTACACCTTATATAAAAACTAACTCAAAATGGAACATGAACTTAGATGTAAATGTAAGACTATAATATGAAACAAAAAGGAAGTACAGTTAATGGAAACTATGGAATAAAATGGAAATAATAATAAATATAATTAGGTTAAGCTTACCAATTAAAAGAGAGAAATCTAAGAATAGAAAATAAATCAGACGATATATTGTTTAGAGACAACTTAAAAACAAAAAAAACTGAAAGAATAAAAATAAAGAATGCTAGAAATTCCATGCAAACTTGAAGAAAAGAAAGCTAAGACACCAGTTTTAGAAACTGATAAAATGGAAATCAAAGAAAAAATATCATAAAGAACAATGATGGACATTATATACTGAAAAAACAATCAATTGTGTATAAAGATATCATTATAAAATAATACGTGCCCCTACAAGATAACCTTAAAATACTGTATGCAATGCAACATTTGACAGAAGGGCAGGGAGAAATAAACAATTGTATTTGGAGATTTTTTAAAACTCTCTTAGAAACAGATAAAAAATAAGTGGATATATAGAAGATCAAAACAATAAAATTAATAAGCTTAAGCAATTCTTTTTGAGCACACTAGAACATTTATAAAAATATACTAGGCTTTGAAGGAAGGCACGATAAATTCCAAGGGTCACTATGATACGGAACATGTCCTGTAGCTACAAGGCAATGAATATAGAAATTAATAACAAAAAATACTTTTAATATTCCATATGTTTGCAAACTATTAATAGAAAATCATAAGAGAAATTAAGAAATAGTAAGAATTGAAAGACAGATTGATTTATTTCAGGGAATTGGCTCACACAGTTGTGGGGGCTGACAAGTCTACAATCTGCAGGGTGGGCCAGCAGACTGGAGACTCAGGACACAGTTGCAGTTTGAGTCCAAAGGCAGTCTGCCGGCAGAATTCCTTCTTTCCTGGGGAAAGTCAGTCTTTGTTCTATTAAGTCTTTTGCCTGATTGGATGAGGCCCACCCACATTATGGAGGACAATCTGCTTTACTGAAAGTCCACTGATTTAAATGTTAAGCTCATCCAAAAAACCCAGCACAGAAAACATTCAGAATGATGTTTGACCAAATATCTGGGCACTTTGGCCCAGATAAAATTAAAGTGTTATGGGTTGAATTGTGTTCCCGCCAAATTTTATATAAGTCCTAACCCCCAGAACAAAGAATGTGACCTTATTTGGAAATAGGGTGTTGCAAATGTAATTAGGTAAGACGAGGTCACGCTGGAATAGAGTGGGCCCCTAATGTGACTGGTGTTCTTATAAAAAGGGGAAATTTGGACACAGACACACATAGAGAGAAGATGACGTGAACACACAGAGAACACCATGTGAAGATGAAGGCAGAGATCAGGGTGACATGTCTACAAACCAGGGACACCAAACGTTGCCAGCAACCACCAGGAGCTGGGAGAGAGGCATGGACTGTATTTTCCCTCATGGCCCTCAGAGGGAACCAACCCTGCCAAAACCTTGATCTTGAACTTCTAGCCTCCAACCTGTCAGACAATACATTTCTGTTACTTAAGCCACCCAGTTTGTGGTATGTTGTTGTGACAGCCCTAGCAAACCAATACAGCAAGTGATATAAAAATTCTATTTAAGAAGCTGGAAAGAGAGCAACACAAACCCAAAGAAACAAGAAGGAAGGAAGGAAGGAAATATAAAGATAAGGAGGCAGAAATCATTGTAACAGAAGGGGAAATGGTAAAATGAAGATGAGAAATAAAACCAAAACCAGTGCTCTGAAAAGACTGAGGGGCAGTCCTCTGGCAAGAGTAAAAGTGAGAAATACAGATTAAAAAGAGTGACATGGGGGGGGTTAGGAACTATTTTATTATAACTAATACATTTGAAAACCTGGATGAATACATTCCTGAGCAAGTACAAAATCCCAACAGTGGTGCAAGAGACCTGCAGCGGTGGTAAAAGCACCCACTCCCCTCCAAAGCCTCAGCCCCATGTTGTTTTGTGTGTGTGAGTTCTACCGAACTTGTAAAGGACAGTTAGTTCCCATCTTAAACACGTTCCTCCCCCAAATGAAAAAAGAACAAAACCTGCCCAGCTCATTTTGTGATAGTTAGTGCCACACAGCCGGGCTAAAAATCCTGCCTGTCCTAGAGATGGTGTGTGCATGTCCCTCGGTTCCCTGGTGCTGAAAACTCTGCCCTCTGGCATAGTCTGCAGACACCACGTTGGTGTGTGGGCAGGTCCTCGGGAGGGTTGGCAGGGAGAGGAGTGAGTGTGCCATCAAGCAATACTCCCCATCATGTCCCATCTGCCCCTGTTTTATGAAACATCCATCTTTAGGGTACACGGCTGAGGTCACAGCGAGGAGGAGACACTATCACCCAGGGGGTAGGTGCTGGGCCTTCTGGGGCCAGATGAAGAGGGACCCCCTCAGGAGTCCTGCAGGACTGGTGTGTGCGTGTGGGGAGTGCCACATAGGATGTGAGCAGCATAGGGGACAGGCTGCACATCCATCCACCCTGTTTATTGAGTGCCACCTCTGGGCCCAAAGCTGAGCCCCAAGAGGTGCCTGGTCAGACAAGGTCTAGGTAAACAGAAAACTGTATAGGAAAAGCTTTACACAAATCTACTTTAACAAAGCCTTTTTATTGAAAAAAAATAAAAGGAACAGGGTGAGGTGGTACACACTTGTAGTCCCAGCTACTCAGGAGGCTGAGGCTTGAGCCCAGGAGTTCAAGTCCAGCCAGGGCAACATAGCAAGACCCCCATCTCTAAATAAATAGCATAACCAAATAAATAAAATAAAAGGACATAAAAAAAATCCAAGACTCAGCTGAAAGTGATATCTTATTACCGCAACAATTTGAGAGTTGCCAACAGAGTGGCAGCCTGGCAGAACAGAAAGTGTCCCAGCCCTAGGCTTGGATGGTCATTTCCCAGTTAGTGACCCAAGGCTTGCTGCCTCATCTTCCTGCACCTTCTTCTCTCTAAGAACTTGGGTTCATACTCTCTCTATCCGGAGTGGTTGTGAGGATGAAAGGAAGTCAAACACCACCAGTGCCTGATGCCTGGCTTCTTCCTTCCTGAGCCCTTCATGCAGAGCCTGAGACTAATGGTCACAGTGACTAAATGCTCTTCATGGAAGAGAGAGATGAGCTCAGGCTGCAGCCATCCGCGACAGTGGAAGAATCCAGTTCTCCAGCGAAGGCGGCAATGGGCAGAGAGCCCTGTGCTGGGCTGCTGGGACCAGGGGCTGGGAGTTCTAGCCTGGGGAGGAGCTATGGGAAGGACAAATGGGAAACTGCAAACTAAACGAGGCCATGAGGACCAGGGCCAGCTGGCAGTGGGCGGGGGAAGATAGTAGAAGTGATGCAAGGAGCAGGCGGGCCAAGCCTCAGGGGAGGCCGAGAGAGACTGAGCAGGGAGATGGGCCCCAGGGACGAGACAGCGGCCAGCTCAGGGCCACGTCAGGGGAGGCTGTGGGCTGAGGGCTGGGGCATGGGTGACTGTATTGAGACCGTCACTGCAGGCTCTCTGGGTGCCTGACCCATGGTGACTGTGGGCTTCTCGTAGCAACCAGGGCAGGAACAGCTGACTCTCCTTTCTGATGAAGGGGAAGGAGGCTCAGAAGGGCTGCCGAAACTGCTGCTGTTGGGTGAGTCTGGGCGGGAATGTGGCAGGCTTCAAAGACTTTGCTCTGTCCCCTGCAACACAGAGCCAGGTACGGGTGAGGGAGAAGAGTGGTACATGGCTGGGCAGTGGCAGGACCTAGGCTCTGCCAATATTTGGGATGGTCAATCATTACCAACCCCAGCCTCGTCCCTCAGCAGGCTCCCCTGGGCAGGTTCTGGGCTAGCCCTGCTCCTGCTGGGGCATCCATTGGATGTGGAGGGCGGGCAGCCCCTGGCCTCTCCACTTGTGGGCAAACCCCAAATTTAGGCTCACGTACCCAATGCACAGCTAAAGTCAAACACTGTGACATGAGAGTTTGGAGATAGAGAAAGGTTTATTCAATTTGGCCAAAGTGCGAAGACAGAAGAGTAAGACTTCTCAGATCTGTCTTAACTAAAGGATGAAGCTTTTATGTGGCTAGGTAGGGAGGGAGGAGGAGTTTCAGGGAACCAAAGGGGGAAGTTTGTGCTGCTATAAACATCTGTGTGCAGATTTTTGTGTGAACATAAGTTTTTAACTCATTTTGGGTAAATACCAAGGAGTACAATTGCTGGATTGCATGGTAAGAGCATGTTTAGTTTGTAAGACACTGTCAAACTGTCTTCCAAAGTGGCTGTACCACTTTGCATTCCCACCAGCAATGGAGGAGAGATCCTGTTGCCCCCGCCATCCTTGCCAAATTTGGTATGGTCAGTGTTTTAGGTTCTTGCGGTTCTAATAGGTGTGTAGTGGTACCTCATTGTTGTTTAATTTGTAATTCCCTAGTGACATATGATGCTGACCATCTTTTCATTAGCTTATTTGCCATCTGTGTATCTTATTTGGGGAGGTGTCTGTTCACATTTTTTGCCCATTTTAATATTTGGATTTTATGTTTTCTTATTGTTGAGTTTTAAGAGGGTTTTTTTTTTAGTATTTTGGACACCCATCCAAATATTTTGCAAAGATTGTCTGCCAGTATATGGCTTGTCTTTTCATTCTGTAAACAATGTCTTTTACAGAGCAGAAGTTTTTAATTTTAATTAAGTCCAACTTGTCAATTTTTTCTTTGTAGATTGTGCCTTTGGTGGCGTATCTAAAAAGTCATTGCCAAACCCCAGGTTTTCTCCTTTTTTTTTGTAACAGGTGTCTATGTTCATTTTTTTACATGTGGATGTCCAGTTGTTTCAGAACCATTTGTTGAAAAGACCATCCTTTCTCCATTGAATTCCTTTGCTCCTTTGTCAAAGATCAGCAGACTACATTTGTATGGTCTTTTTCTGAGCTCTCTTTTCTGTTCCACTGATCTATTTGTCAATTCTTTTGCCAGCACCACCCTGTCTGAATTATTGTAGCTTTATAGTAAGTCTTAAAGTTGGGTTTTTATCAGTCCTCCAAGTTTGTTCCTCTCCTTCAATACTGTGTTGGCTATTCTGGCCCCTTTACCTCTCCATATAAACTTTAGAATCAGTTTGCCAATATCCACAAAATGACTTGCTGGGATTTTGATTGGGATTGCATTGAATCTATAGATCAATTTGGGTAGAAATGACATCTTGACAATACTGAGTCAATATAATGGAATATCTCTCCATTTATTTAGAGCTTTTATTTATTTCATCAAAGCTTATAGTTTTCCTCATATAGATCTCGTACTTATTTTGTTAGATGTATACCTAGTTCATTTCTGGGGGTACTAATGTAAATGGTATTATGTTTTTAATTTCAAATTCCACTTGTTCATTGTTGGCATATAAGAAAGCAATTGACTTTTGTGTATCTTGCAACCTTGCTATAATCACTTATTCATTCCAGGAGTTTCTGTTGTTGTTGATTCTTTGGGATTTTCTAAGTAGACAGTCATGTCATCTGTGAACAAGGACAGTCTTAGTTTTTCCTTCCCAATACTTATGCCTTTCATTTTCCCTTTCTTGTCTTATTGCATTAGCTATGCATTAACTAGGACTTCCAATACAAAGTTGAATAGTAGTGGTGAGAAGCAACATCCTTACTTTGTTACTAATTTTAGTAACAAAGAAAATGTCTAGTGTTTCATCATTAGGAAATGATGAAACAGAAATAGTGTTTCATCATTAGGAAATGATGAAACAGAAATAATTAGAAAACATCTAGTGTTTCATCATTAAGTATAATGTTAGCTGTAGGGTTTTTGTACCTGTTCTTTATTCAAATTGGAAAAGTCCCCTCTATTCCTAGTTTTCTGAGAGTTTTAATCATAACTGGGTGTTGACTTTTTGTCAAATGCTTCTTCTGCATTTGGCATATCTATGACATAGATATGGTCATATGGTTTTTCTTCTTTAGCCTGTTGATGTGATGGATTGCATTAACTGATTTTCTAATGGTGACCCAGCCTTGCATACCTAGAATCAATCCTATTTGGTCATGGTATATAATTGTTTTTATGCATTGTTGGATTTGATTTGCTAATATTTTTTGAGGATTTTTGCATGCGTGTTCATGAGAGATATCAGTCTGTAGTTTTCCATTCTTGTAATGTCTTTGTCCAGTTTTGGTATTAGAGTAATGCTGTCCTCATAAAGTGACTTTAGAAGTATTCCTTCTACTTCTAATTTCTGGAAGAGGTTGTAAAAGAAATTGTATAATTTATTCCTTAAATGTTCAGCAGAATTCTCCAGCAAGCCCATCTGGGTCAGGTGCTTTCCATTTTGGAAGGTTATTATTTTTTAAAATTATATATTGATAAATTATAGTTGTACATGTTATTAATTATAGATTCAATTTCTTTTAGGTATAGGCCTATTTAGATGACATATTTCTCCTTATGTGAGTTTTGGCAGACTGTGTCTTTCAAGGAATTGTTCCATTTCAACTAGATTGTCAAATGTGTTGGCATAGAGTTGTTCAGAATATTCCTTTATTATCCTTTTAATGTCTTTGGAATCACTGGTGGGTGATGATTATTCTTTCATGTCTGATGTTAGTTATTTTTGTCTTCTCTTTTTTCCTTAGTTAACCTGGCTAGAGGTTTATCAATTTTATTAATCTTTCTAAGAACTAGCTTTTGGTTTTGTTAATTTTCTCTATTGATTTCCTGTTTTCAATTTTCGTGATTTCTCTTCTAATTTTTATTATTTCTTTTTTTCCCTGCTTACTTTGGATTTAATTTGTTCTTTTTTCCTAGTTTCCTAAAGTGGAAGCTTAGATTACTGATTTTAGATATTTCTTATTTTCTAACATATGCATTCAGTGCCCTAAATTTCCCTCTAACACTGCTTTTGCGGCATCCCACAAATTTTGATAAGTTGTCTTTCATTTTCATAAATGAAAATATTTTAAAATTTCTTTTATGACTTCTTTGTTCATGTGTTATTTATAAGTGTGTTGTTTAGCCTCCAAATATTTTGGGGGTTTCCAGCTGTCTTTCTGTTGATTTCTAGCTTAATTCCATCGTGGTCTGAGAGCACACTTCATATGATTTCTATTCCTTTACATTTCCTGAGGTGTGTTTTATGGCTGAGAATGTGGTCTGTCTTGGTGAGTGTCCCATGTGGTCTTGAGAAGAGTGTGTATTCTGTTGTCACTGGATGAAGTGTTATACAGATGCCAATTAGAGCCAACTTACTGATAGTGCTGTTCAATTCAGCGACGTCCTTGCTGATTTTCTGCCTGCTGGACTTGACGATTACTGATAGAGGAGCTTGAAGTCTCCAACTATTATAGTATACTTGTCTATTTCTCCTTGCAGTTCTATCCGTTTTTGCCTTAAATTTTGACACTCTGTTGTTAGATGCAAATACTTTAAATATTGTTACATTGTCTTTAAGAATTGACACCTTTATCACTGATAATTTTCCTTGCTCTGAAGTCTAATTTATCTGAAATTAATACAGCTACCCCAGCTTTCTTTTGATTAGTGTTAGCACAGTATACCTATCTCCATCTATTTACTTTTAATCTATCTATTTCTCTATATGTAGATTTCTTCCATTTTCTATTCATTGCCCTTGTTCTTTGTTTTTTATTTCCATTTTCTTCCTGCCTTCTCTGGGTTTAATTAGGCATTTTTATGTGATTCCCTTTCTACTCCTCTCTTAGCATATCAATTATACTTCTTTTGTGTGTGTGCTTTCCCTTGAGTTTGCAGTATACATTTACATCTAATTGAAATCTTCTTTCTAACGACACTGTGCCGCTTCACGTGCAGCACAAGTGCTTTGTATGAAAGTATTTCCAAGTCCTCTCTTCCATCTTTACAATGTTGCTGACATTCATTTCCCCTATGGAGGCTCTCATCTTACTGTTATCTGGAACAAATTTTTACCTGTTAGATCAGTTAAGAATAAGAAAATTAAAATTTCATTTTACCTTCACTTATTCCTTCTCTAACACTCTTCCTTTCTTTATGTAGATCTGAGTTTCTGACCTACACAATTCCCCTTTCCTTCTGAAGAATTTCTGTTTACATTTCTTGAAAGGCAGGTCAACTGGTGACAAATTCCCTCAATTTTTGTTTGTCTAAGAAAGTATTTCTCCTTCACTTTTGAAGGATAATTTTCCGAATACAGAATTTTAAATTGGTGGTTTTTTTCTTTCAACACTTGAAATATTTCCACCACTCTCTTCTTGCTTGCAGTTTCTAAAGAGAAGTTTGATGTAATTCTTATCCCTGTTCCTCTATAGGTAGGGTGTTTTTTCCACCTGGCTTCTTTCAAGATTTTCTCTTTGTCTTTGATTTCTGCAGTTTGAATATGGTATTCTTAGATATAGATTTTTTGGTATTTATCCTGCTTGGAGTTCTCTGGGCTTCCTAGATCTGTGGTTTAGTGTCTGTCATTAATTTTGGAAAATTGTCAATTATTACATCAAATATTTGATTTTATTTACTTTTTAGCTTTTTAGAGACAGGGTCTCACTCCGTTGGCCAGGCTGGAGTGCAGTGGCACGATCGTAGCTCCCTGTAACCTTGAATTCCTGTGCTCCAGTGATCCTCCTGCCTCAGCCTCATGAGTAGCTAGGACTACAGGTGCTCACCACCGTGTGCAGCTAATTTTAAAAAGTTTTTTGGTAAAGACATGGTCTTGCTATGTTGCCCAGGCTGGTATTGAATTTCTGGCCTCAAGAGATCCTCCTGCCCCAGCTTCCCAAAGTGCTGGGATTACAGGCATGAGCCACAGTGCCTGGCTAATATTTCTTGTTTCTTTGTCTCTGTCTTCTTTGTGTGATATTCCAGTATGCATATGTTATGCCCTTATACCTTTTGTATTTGTCCCATAGTTCTCAGATGTTCTGTTCCATCTTTTTCATTCTTTTTTCTCTTTGCATTTCCATTTTGGAAGTTTTTATTGACATTTGTCCATGCTCACTGATTCTTTCCTTGACTGTGTCCCACCTATTGCTGAGTCCATTGAAGGCATTCTTCATTTCTGTTACGGTGTTTTTTGATTGCTACCATTTTGTTTTGATTCTTTCTTAGTTTCCATCTCTCTACTTACATTACTTATCTGTTCTTGCCTGTTATCCGCTTTTTTCATTAGAGTCCTTAGCATATTAATCATAGTTGTTTTAAGTTTCCTGTCTGATAATTCAAATATCTCTGCCATATCTGAGTCTTGCTCTGACGCTTCCTCTGTCTTTTCAAAGTGCGTTTGTCTCTTAGTATGCCTTATGATGTTTTGTTGAAACCCAACATGATGTGTTGGGTAAAAGGAACAGACATAAATAGGCCTTTTTGTGAGGTTTTATGTTTACCTGGCTAGGAGTTAAGCTGTGTTTACTGTTTATTGTAGGTAACAGAGGGTAAAATTTACTTTGATGTTCTTGCTTTTGTCTCCCCTGTTGTCTCTGGATTTCCCTAAAAACTCCTTAAATTACGTCTGCGATGTGCAGCTCTTTCAGTTGTGTTTCTGTTATTGCACAGGAGCCCTGTTGCAGTGATAGTGGGGTGTGGAGGGAGTGGAGGCGTTCTATAGGTCTCAGGCTCTTAATGAACTCTGCTCCTGGGCCACCATCACAAGTGCTTCTTGTTTGTTTTTTCCCCTCTTAGGTGGGCAGGGAGCCTACAGGAGCCTGGAGTTGGGTATTTCCCTTACCCCAGCTAAGTTAGGCTCTGGTAAAACAGCTTCTCTTGAGGGCAGGCCTTGTTAAGAACAGAATGCTCTGGGTGACTTTTCCCTTCCCCCTGCCAGAAGCCCGAGGGAATTTCTCTCCCATCTTTACTGTGAGAACATGGTAGGGCTTCTGGAGGTAAAACGCAAAATAGCGTGGGACCGCATAAGACCGGCTTCCCTGGTGTTTTTAACTCTCACACAGAGCCTCCAGCAAGTCATCAAGTACAGTTCAGGCTTTCCCACCCTGGTCCTGGTTCTCATGGAGTTTTCCTACTCCTGGGCTTCTGCTCCAGTAAGTTGTGTTTCTCTGTATCTGCCTCTCTGTCTCTCCAACTTTGCCCTGTGACCTCAAATCTCTGATGGAGCTAAGAGAAGTTGTTGATTTTAGTTTGTTCAGCTTTCTTCTTGTTCTGAGGTTGGGGGTGATAACTTCCAAGCTTCTTACAAGCCAACTAAAAATTAACAGTATCTTTTAAGAGCAAAAGTTTTTAATTTTGAAGAAGTCCAATTTATTTTTTTCCTTTATAGTGTGTTTTTGTGTCATATTTTAAAATCTTTGCCAAACTCAAGGTCACTAAGATTTTCTCCTAGAAGTTTTATGGTTTTAGCTCTTACATTTAGTTCTATGATCTATTTGAGTTATTTTTTGAATGTGGTGTGAGCTAAGGTCAGAGGTTTAATATTTTACATTCCCAGTTGTAAAGATTTCTTGTAAAGACTTATTTCTTGCAAAGATAATCCTTTCCTCATTGAACTGCCTTGGCATCTTTGGCAAAGTCATAAGTACATGAGTCTTATCTGGGCTCTCAATTTTGCCCCACTGATCTATTTGTCTCTAACCCAACACCACATTGTTTTGATTACTGGAGCCTTATCAAGAAGTCTTTAAGTGATGTAGTATAAGTCATACAATTTTTAAAATTATTTTTCAAAATTGATTTGGCTATTCTAGGTGTTTTTTGCATTTCCATGTAAATTTTAGAATCAGCTTGTCAAATTTTACAAAAAGGCCTGCTGGTATTTTGATGGTATTATAGTAAGTTTATAGACCAATTTTGGGAGAATTGCTATTTTAACAATATTGAGTTTTCTGAAACATGAACATAGCATATTTCTCAATTTATTTAGGTCTTTAATTTCTCCCAGTATTGTATCTTTCAATGTACAGAACTTACACATCTTTTGCCAAAGTTATTCATAAGCGTTTAATAATCTTGATGCTATTTTAAAAATGCATTTGTAAACATTCGGTTTCCAATTGTTTATTGTTAGTATATAGACATATAATTGAATTTTGATACTGATATACTGTAACTATGCTAAACTCACTTATTAGTTCTAAGAACTCTTCTGCAGATTCCATGAAATTTTCTACATAATCATATTGTCTGTGAATAAAGACTGTTTTATTTCTCTTTTCCAAACCATACGACTTTGCCTTTATCTTACCTTATTGCACTGGCTAGAACCTCCAATTCTCCAATTGCGTAGAACTGACATCATGTCTTCCTTAAGTGTTTAGTAGAGTTCACTAGTAATGACATCTTGGAGTTTTCTTTGTGGGAAAGTTTTCAGCTGAAAATTCAATTTTTAAAAATATTAATACATAGAGGGCTGTTCAGGTTATCTATTTCTTCTTGAGTTAGCTTTGGTAGTTTGTTTTTACAAAGAATTTGTCAAATGTATTGGCATAAAGTTGGTCGTAATATTTCCATTTTATCCTTTTAATATCTACAAAATAGTGATGTTCTTTCTCTCATTCCTGATATTGTTAATTTGTGTCTTCTGTTTCCTGATCAGGCAGTGCTATAAAAATGAGCCAGATCTGTATATTGTCCCTATATTCTTTACTTCTTCTGAGCGGGCTGGGACCCATTAGCTCAAAAGCACACAGGTGCCAAACTCAATATTTTGCACATGCAATTGTTTTAAACATACCCCAAATAAGCTTATTTTTAGCCAGTGAGAGCCTGTCTGTTTTGCATGTCCCATGAGACTGCACCCAACATCTGCTAGCCATAGATGAGATAAACCTGGTAGTAGAAAAGACCCAAAGCCACAGCTGTCCTTTGGAAATCTGATCCAGACACTCTCTGTTGTGCTGCTGCATAACAGCTTCCAGCCACACGGGCCCCTTCTTCTACCCACTCCTCCTTGGGAGCCCCCTGGCCCTCCTCCCCTTACACATGGCCACCCCAGTGCTGTCACCTCTGGAGGGACTTCCTCACATGCCACCTTGTCCAAGTGCTGCCCAAATAAAGCTCACTGTGTGCTACTGCCACCTCATGGTCAGAGATTTTTCCTCGGTCAGCCCTGAAATCCCTGGAACTCACTAGAGTGGTGCTGAAGAAAGGGGACGATTTGGGAAGTGGTTAAGAAGTGGACATGGGGCCAACACCATCAGTGGGATAATCAATTGGCAAAATGATCCTGAACAGTCTTAAATGGCTGGGACTCAGCACCTGGAAGCTTCCCTGTCAGTCTGGTGCAGCATTGCTCTGGCCTGTTTTGCACTCTGTGTTTTTCTTTGGTCTCTCCCAGTGACTCATTAGCTTGGCAAGTGGTAGCAGCAGCATTTGAGTGAAACTGCCACTGGAACTGACTTTGGGGGCCAGAGTGCCAAGCAGCCCAGGAGGGAGGTCAGGCCACCCGTCTGGGTCTTCCCAGGACATTACAAGACTTTTGGGCCTGAATAGTAAAAGGAGAGGACTGCATGCCTTTGGATCGAGTGTGGGCTACCCCTGACTCCATAACAGGATCTAGAGGAGGTGGGCCCCCAGTTGGGCTGGTGACTTAGGGAACTCTGAGACAAGAGGGTGCCCTCATCCCTGGAGACTGTTGTGGCAGGTAAATGACCCGATAAGGCAGAGACATCAGGCCAAAGCTGACCTCCTATGCACAGGTGGGGCAACGCCTCTGCTGCTGGGACCTGCTATGCCCAACCCTTGCGCTAAGCTGGCTAAAGCACTACTTAAAGTGACTAAAGGCAAGGAAAGTTATATTTCTGCCCACTCAGGACTCCAAAGGGGGTGTTCCTACTGTTCCTACCGAACAGTTGCTCCAGACCATGGAACACATGTTGGGCTCTGCTCATGGATGCGTCTTACCGGGATGCCGTTGGAGAGGAGGCGGGAGCTGGAACTCCCAGGGGAGCAGAGCTCGAGGGTAGGGCCCTGGGGAAGAAGACTGGTGTCCTCTAGAGGAAAAGGCAGCACAATACCACCATGATAGTCATGAGTGGGGATCATTTACTCTCTGCTTTGCTGGTGACCTCCACAAAGTAACAGAGAAGACAAAAGGGGAGGGCCAAGAAGAAGGAGCCAGTCCATGTATGGAGAAGAAGATGTGTCCTCCCTCACCTTGAGGCCCAGTCTCTCCTAACCCAGGAACCAAAGAAAAAGGGGCTGTCTGGCTGTATACAAGGTAGCTGGTGGGGAGTGAGCTCCACCCAATGGGGGCTGAGATTCAATAGCTGGTTGCTGTAGTGTGATCCCCATAAAAGGACCTGTCACAATTAGTGAGGAAGGTGTGGATGACCCCCAGAGAACGCTTTGGACCCTGGTCTGTAGATACCTTGTTGGTGGTGATTTTTATGGCTTGGAGGGCTGCCTACCCTTTGTTAGGCCTCAAAAAGGCCTGGGCAGACTATCAGTGGACAATGTTAGCTGAGGCCAAAGATCTCCTCGGTCAGCTGGCGCTTATCAGGCAACAGACTGAATGTAATGTGACGCTCAGACAAGCCCTGAGGAGGCTGAAAGGAATCCTGACTCTACCCAGTGGCTTCTCAGGACACCTCTTGACAAAATGCTCTTTACTGGCAATGATGGCTAATGCTAAAACAATTCAAGAGGCCATAGCTGCCCTGGATTTAATGGAGACTTATGAAAGACAAATTCAGAGTCAAGTACTGCCTGTTAATTCTACAAAAAATACCAGACCTGGCCTAAATCAAAATTACCATCAACAGCGAGGCTGCCCCTGTCCTAAGCCAAACAAACCACTTACATCCAGCCTGTAAAGTGTGAACCCCTGAGATGAACAAGAGCAGTTGTGTTGGATCCTAGGGGACAAGTGGGTCTCAGATTGGATGATCTCTGGTAAATTGGTGGAGCAATTACAATACCTATTAGGGTTAGATTACAATTCTTAGCAGGTGTCTCCTTTGGAAACAGCCCCACCTTCTACCTTCTGCCTCCCCTACCCCCTTCATCCCCCTCCAGTCCCCAACCCCCACAGATCCGGTGGTTGGTGGTCATGGAAACCGGTGCCTTCTGGCAGACAATCACCCTTTTACCTTTCACCACATTAACTGCAGTTTGGGCTCCAAAAAATAAACAATCCTGGATGCCCAAATCTTCCAAATCCCAGGAAACACTCACGCTTTAAAGGGACCCTGCTCCAGAAGGTGACTGGCTTGGAGGATTAAGGGGTAAATCCCTACTTAATTATTAGTATTGGCCCAGTTTTGCTCAAAGATGCTTCCCGTTACTGGTGTGGACCTCCTCACCAACGTAGCCTCATGGAACAAGCCTAAGGTTTTCATACTATTGGTGGGTGCTGCCAAAAAGGAACGAGTGAACTTTTCCCTCCTGATTCAGGTAGTAAACTGCCAAACTATCTTCCAAAGTGGCTGCACTATTTTTGCATTCCCATCAGCAATGAGCGAGAGTTCCTGTTGCGCCACATTCGTGACAGCATTTGGTGTTTGGATTTTAGCTGTTCTAACAGGTGTGTGGTGGTGTCTCACTGTTGCTTTAGTTTTTCCAATTCCCTACTAGCACAGGACGTGGAGCATCTTGTCATATCCTTACCCGTCATCTCCATATCTTCTTTGGTGAGGTGTCTCCTCAGATTTTTTTGCCTGTTTTAAAATTGGGACTCAAATTCATTTTTATTACATCTTCTTCTTATTTAAGGAGGTAATTTTAAAAAATCTCTTTGAGGAAATTAATTTTTCTTTTTAAATTTTTTTTTCCTATTTTCTCTTTCCTCCCAAATCAGTTTTTCTATTTCTTTATTTAAGTCTTTTATTTTCATGTCAAGGATTTTCTTCAAATATCCAGTGAGTCTTAGTTTATATTTTTTCAAGTCCTTTTATTTGGAAAATGGATAACACACGGTCCCCCTCCCCAAATAAGCATGAAATACCAATGTTCAACCAAAGAAATTTTTATCAAGATCAAGAAATAGAACATTGCCACACCCCAAGAAGCCTTCTACATGCCTCTTGCCTGCCATAACACTCCAACTTCCTGCCTCCCCGAGTCGGGTTATCACGACCCCGACTCTCCATTTTCACCTCCTTTTTTAAAAACAGTTTTAATTCCATGCAAATATGCATCTATAAATACTGTATGTGAGTATTCAATCATCTTTCAAGTTCAAGAACGAGGTAACAAAAAAAGAAAACAACACATAAAAGCTATATGCCTTGGCAGCGCCCGCCGGGCGGCAGGCTTTGCGTGGGGCCGTTGCGTAAGGGCCAGCCTTTCCCCCGGGAATGCCAGAGCCAGCAGGACTCCCCCGAGAGTCCAGCATCTCCACTAGTGGCCCTAATCCTCCCAAGATGCTCTACTCAGTTTCTAGAGGAAAACCCTCCTATCTTCTAACAGAGGGTTCATCCCGGCCTGTTTCATGTGCGGGGCTGGGAGGTGCCTGCTCCGCACACAGACCCCCAGCGAACCCTCTTCTCACCCACCCACTGCTACGCTTGCTCCCTGAGTCTGCGCCCTTTTGGAGAATCAGCAGGTCAGAATTTTTCTCCTCCTCTCTAGCTTCCTCTGTCTGAATTCCAGGCTGTAACTTCCTGCCCTCTATTTCATCCTTCAGTACTTTTCCATCAACTATTTTTCAGAAATTTGGTGAAATATCTCATCCTTTCCTGCTGTACACTGTACTTTAAAAAAAAAGAAAAGAAATATTTCATCCACTAATGACTCTCTTCTGTTCTCTCCCTGTGGGTTTATACACAATGGGCAATGAGGGTTGGAATCCAGAGGGTTTTCTGGTTAACTTCACTTGCAAATCTTACTAGCTGACTGGCCTTATGGACACCCCCACAGTGAGCACCTCCAGATAGGCTCTCCTCTCCCAGCTCTCTCTTTTTTTTTGTATTTTTAAATTGATACATCATTGTTGTAAATGTTTTTGGGGTACACATAATATTCTGATACATGTATATAATGTATAATGATCAAATCGGGGTAATTGGAATATCCATCACCTCATTTATCTTTTCTTTGTGTTAGGAACATTACAACTCTTCTAGCTATTCTGAAATAGACATTAAATTATTAACTATAATTTTCCTACTGTACCATTGAATATTAGAACTTATTCCTTCTATCTAACTGTATTTTTGTACTCATTAGCTAACTTCTCTTCATCCTCCCCAGCCCCTGGTAACTCTACCTCCATGAGACCCACATTGTTAGCTCCACATATGAGTGAGAACATGTGATGTTTGTCTTTCTGTGCCTGGCTTATTTCACTTAACACAGTGACCTCCATGTCCATCCATGTTGCTGCAAACGACAGGATTTCATCCTTTTTTATGGCTGAATAGTATTCCATTGTGTATATGCACCACATTTTCTTTATCCATTTATCTGTTGATGGACACTTAGGTAGATTCCTTATCTTGGCTATTAGGAATAGTGCTACAGTAAACATGGAGTGCAGATATCTCTTTGACATACTGATTTCCTTTCTTTTGGATACATATCCAGTCATGAGATTGCTGGATCATATGGTAGTTCTATTTTTAGTTTTTTGAGGAACCTTCATACTGTTGTCCAAAGTAGCTATACTAATTTACATTCCTACCAACAGTGTACAAGCATTCCCCTTTCTCTGCATCCTCACCAGCATTTGTGCTTTGAAAATAGCCATTCTAACTGGGGTGAGATGGTACCTTACTGTGGTTTTGACTTACATTTCCCTGATGATTAGTGATGTTGAGCATTTTTTCATATGCCTGTTGGCCATTTGTATGCCTTCTTTTGAGAGATGTCTATTCAGGCCTTTTGCCCATTTTTTAATTAGACTATTTGATTTTTTGCTATTGAGTTGTTTGAATTCCTTATACATTCTAGTCATTCATCCCTTGTTGGATGTATAGTTTGCAAATATTTTCTCCCATTCTGTAACAATTACTTTGTTAATTGTTTCCTTTTCTGTGCAGAAGCTTTTTAGCTTGTACCAGCTCTGCCAAGTACTTTTCTCCCTTGCCCAGATAAAAATCCCTGCAAACCAAACCCATTCTAGAATGGCAGTATGTGCCACATGAAGCACTACAGAGTCTGTTGGTGCTTGTCTGCCCCACTTTGTGGGTGAGCATTTTGAAACAGGGGCGCACATCCACAGGGCCTTCCTGCCCACTGCAAGCTCAGTGCCCACCTAGCCTGTGACTTTCCATCACCCACAGTTTGTTCATTCACTCATTCAACACTGAGTGTTTATGCCATGTGCCAAGAATACAGAAAATGAATGAAACAGTATCTAACTGCTACAGTCTAGTGAAGATACAGACATGTTAAGAAACAAATGCCCTAAAATGCTGTAAGATTTCTGCATGAGTTGCAGTGGTGGGGGCAAAGAAGAGGGTGGCCAACTCTATCTGGGGAAGGGTGGTCTGAAAGTCTTTAGGGAAGAGGTGACCTTTGAGTTGAGTCACAACAGGAAAGGTAGGTATCCTCCAAACAGGCAAGTAGAAGGGCTCTCCAGGCTGAAAGCATTACATAGCCACCTTGTTCTGAGTGTATTGCTGGCAGTTCTGCAAGATGTGGGCTCTGTTTAGAGCTGAGACTAGTCTAGTAGGTGGAGGCCAGGCCATGAAGGTATTTCAATGTCATACTAAGGCATTTCATTGAACTTTACTTCAAAGGTAACATAGAATGACTAAAGGGTTTTAGGTGGCAAAGTGACATAATCAGATTTGGGTTAATGTGGAAAATGGACCAAAGAAGGCAAGATCTAAGGTAGTACACCAGTTAGGAGACTGTTACAGTAATTGAGGCAAGAGACAGGGCCCAGGCAGCATAATGGGCAGGGTCAGAGATGATGCCTAGGTTTCTGCAAGGTTGTGCCTCCAACTCAAGATAGGAAAGACCTGAGGAGTAGTTTTGGGGGATGGATGAGGTCAGTTTTATTTAAAGCTAGCTGCCTGGAGGCAGGAAGAGCTGTCTGATAGGAGACAAGTGGGTCAGGGGCTCAGGAGAGTACAGATTCCTGAGTGAGGAAGTTGAGAGAGTAAAGGCAGACTCCTAATCTGAAGAGGTAACGGCCAGGGTGATTCTGTTCCCTCTGCTGTGCCAGTCAGCCCCAGCTGCCATCAGAAAGCAGGATTAGCTACATGTCTCTAGGGGACTACTGCGATGCGGGAAGCCAAGCCACAGAAGACCGTGTGACACAAAGGAAGCTGCAGTCCAGGACGCCCTGGGCCAAATGCTCGTGCTTCCTCTACGGAGCAGTGCCAGTGCTGGGCCCAGAAGAGTGGCCCTCCGGTCATGCCAGCTGTTCCTGCGTGGGAGGCTGGCCCTGGGCCAGGACGGGCAGTATGAGGAAGACTGTAAGGAGGTCCCAAGAGGCCAGGAATCCCTTCAACAGATGGGCCTATGGGGAAAAGCCCTGGAGGATCAATCCACAAGGACAGAGGCTCTGCCTCTTGTTATGGGGTGACTTTCGTGTGTTCTGGAGCCTCTTTGAAGCCTCAGTTTCTTCATGCAGAAAATGGACTTAACTCCTATTTTACAGGATTGTTGTAAGGAAACATATATAAAACATGTAAAGTACCTACCACATCATAGGTGTTTGGAGATGAAGTATTTATATGTCTGTTTCTGGTACTGATGTTGCAGAAGAAAGCAACTTGGGAAAAGTAATGGTGCCTTTATTTGAATGACATTTATATATTTTGTCCCAAAATCTTGCATTTTAGCATTTCATTTTGTTGCCATACAAGGACTCACACATAGAGAAAACTTAGCACGTATTTTGTAGATCGGGATAAAGGAGCAAATAATTAAAATTTTCACTGGAGAGGGGGAAAAAGTGAAGCCCAATTCCCCCAAGTTACTCAGCTAGGTAGGGCCAGAGCCAGACTGGAAGCCAGGTCTGCTGACTCCCAGCCCTCCACCCTTTCTACCACATCATCTCTACTCCTGGAACCCTGTGGCTGTGTGCATCCTGCTTTGAGTATGTTTCCTAAAAGGATCGCCTTCAAGACCACGTAGCCTCTGAGCATGGAGTCATGCACGTGTGAGCGTGTGGGGCCTGTCCAGCTCCCTCTCTGTGCAGAGGGGCAGACAGAGGCCTGGGGGAGAGTCTCTCCCACAGGCACACAGCTGGTGATTTGCATCCAAGTCTGCCTGATTCCAAAGCTCGTGCTTCTCCTACTATACCACACTGCGGTGAGGCAACTACACGACACAGAACAC
The DNA here is from genome assembly GCA_023783475.1 of Daubentonia madagascariensis. Taxonomy (NCBI): domain Eukaryota; kingdom Metazoa; phylum Chordata; class Mammalia; order Primates; family Daubentoniidae; genus Daubentonia; species Daubentonia madagascariensis. The sequence continues at coordinate 1,051,065 of JAKFHU010001747.1, read as the reverse complement.
ACTCTAAAGGAGGATGAGAATTCGGGAGGGAGAAAACTAAAAGTTTGGAAAGGAAATAGGGTTCCTCACAGGCAATGCCTTAAATAATTTGGCAAAACATTCCTTGTAGTTTTTGACAATAGGGCTGCTCCCTGCCACAGCATGCTTCATCTTTAATCCACAGTAGATCATCAGGAAAAGTTTTACAGTAGTCAGTAATGATAGTGCTCAATTTTCTGGGAATGGTTGTTCTACGGGCCAGAGAACAGCATCTTGACTCAAACAACCTCTCTTCTTGCAACTCTGTTGCCTTATGGGCACATTAAGATGCCCAATCACCAGATTCCACAGGAAGATGGATTACAGGCAATAAGACAGACTGGACTCATCCTGGAACATGACCAGAGGTGACAACCTCTAGAACAATGACATAAGCGGGGACCACAGTGGGAAGAGTAGTGTTCTGGGGGAATATTGTCAGCTGCAGGGGTTAAGGCAACATATCTGACATTTGTTCATTGTTCCTATCCATACACTAATTCTTGCATGAGTTTACTGAACACCTGCTGTGAGCTGGCACGGAGTGACACAAAAATTCCTAAAACAGTCTTATCAGAGAAAGGACTCACACACAGAAAGAGAAATTATAATACAAAGCAGTTATGGAAACTCACTCAACAAAACTTTACTGAATGCCTACTATATTTCCGGGTACTGTTATTAATGCTGGGAAAAAAAGAAAAGGACAGCATCTTGCCCTCAGGGAGCCCACAGTCTAAGGGGAACGGAGACACGCGAACAACTACAATTTCTATGTTATTAAAAAAAGTAAATTGGAGGCAAATTTACAGTAGCGCAGGACTGCAGCACAAGTCACAGTTGCAAAGACGTGGACTCACCCTGAGTGCCATTCGATTCCTGAGTGGATAAAGGAAATGTGGTGTATGTACACCCTGGAGCACCACTCAGCCCTAGGAAGGAATGAAAGAAGGTCACTTGCAGCCATGTGGAGGGAGCTGGAGACCATTCTCCTAAGCGAAGTATCTCAGGAGTGGAAAAGCAAACACCACATGTCCTCACTAATAAGTGGGAGCTGAACGATGGGCACACACGGACACAAAGTGATATAACAACGTGAGAAACCAAGAGAGGGAGACAGCGGGAGGGGGGTGTGGGATAAAAACTTACCTGTTGGGTACAATGAACACTATTCTGGTGATGGGGACACCAAATGCCCTGACTTCAGCATTATACAAGATATCCATGTAATAAAAATACTTGTACCCCTTTAATTAACATTTTGAAATAAAAAATTCAAAAAACAATAAAAACAAAAATAAAGTAGTGCAGGGGAAGGAGCACAGTGGGACTTCCTGGGGTCATCAAGAAAGGCTTCTTAAAGCAGGTAAACTGAGGCTGACCCACAAAGATGTTAATTACACTAAGAGTGTAATGGTACCTGTGTGTCAGGCAGGCTAGAGGTCTTGACAAAAGTATAGCATATGTAGCACATGCAAAATGGTTTTTAGTACTATATGGGCCAATTTTTAATTTTTTACTTATGTATTTGAATGTGCATTACAAAAAAGTATAATGAGGAAACTAAACTTGTGAATCATGGATATTATTGCTCAGAGTGAGGCTAAAGGAGAGACTAAGTTTTAAAAATTGAATTGATTTGAACCAGAAGATAGTCAGAGCATCTTAAACGCGGCTTGCCAATGACCAGATTTTGGTAAGCACGGATGTATACACCTTATTTTAGTGAGACGAAAAGTAGCAGTTAGCTTGGTAGAGAAGGGGAAGAATGGCAGACACAGAACACCCAGCTCAAGGCGCACAGGTGAGAAAGCAGGGATGCCCAGAAACAGGCCGTGGGTGGCACGGTGGACTGTGGGGCACACGGTGGGCGGGTGCGGGAGGCTGGAGGAGTGTGCAGGAACAGGTCTCTGCTTCTCTCTTCTACTGCCCGTGTGAACTTCTCAGATTAATTCCCATGGGCATGTTTCTCCAGGAAGCTTCACAGTAGAAGAAACCATGTTACCATCACTTATGTGCTTTGTGATATTTAATGACTGCCAAATAAGGAATGCAGAGTAAGGTTCAAAGAAAGGACAGTTTTAGAGACAAAGTGACCAACTGTGTTTGGTGGAAGGGAAAGGGTATAAAAGAGGGGGAGGCGAGGGCATCTCAAGCATGTGGACAGCGTAAGTAAAGGGCCCAAAGTGAGACCACCACCTGCGGGATTGGGGGCCAGTGAGAGACAGGCCCAGCTGGAGGGCAGACAACACACTGGGGAGCAGAAGCCAAAGAAGCCTTCTCCATGCTGAAAACTGGACCACAATTGTGTGTGTGTGTGTGAAGGGGGGGTCTCTGTCATCACTGGAACTGCCCCTAGCAGGCTGCATGTTTCTCTTGGCTGACCCAGTGGCCACATCATCACCTCTTCCCAGGCCTTCAGTGTTCCAACCCCCCCATCCTCCAGGTCTCTTCCTACAGAGGAGAAACTGCCTTCTGAGGGTAGTTGGAGCTGTTGCCTCTCTGGGACTATCCTTCTGACCCCTCAGCACTATCATTTCCCTCCCCTAAGTCCTTTCTCTTCTCACCTTCTGGAGCTTGGCAAAAATAAGGTAAAGGGAGAGATGATTTAGGAAAAAGAAAAATTTAGGTGGGGGAGGAGGGGGAAGCAAAGACAGAAAAAGTGAGAAAGATCGAGAATGTTGCCTAAAACTGTTCAAACCAATTTTTTCAGAACTTTGGAAGGTTACTAAAGGCTTACAACAACCCAAGGAGTGTTTATTCAAGAAAAACAGCCAAGGCCAAGCACGATGGCTCACGCCTGTAATCCTAGCACTCTGGGAGGCCGAGGCAGGAGGATGCTTCAGCCCTGGAGTTTGAGGTTGCTGTGAGCTACGAGGACGCCACTGCACTCTAGCCTGCGTGACAGAGCGAGACCCTGTCTCAAAAAAAAAAAAAAAAAGAGAAAAAAGAAAAGAAAAGAAAAACAGCCAAATCTCAAATCTCAGTGAGAACAGTGATCTTTGTGGAGTTTTTTGCCCTAATCCCACCCCCTCTCCCTAGCTCTATAATATCCTTGGAAACTAACAACCTTGCAACCATGGTAACTGAAAATCAACAGCTTAGCAGCAACTGGAAGGAACAGAGAGGGTCTGGAATTATCCAAATGCCCTACCCCCAAGGAACTGTTACTATTTGACCTGTCTGGCATCTTGCTGGATATCCTATTCTTGGGACTTGTCTTTATTGACCTGACTCAGAGCTTGCTCTGTGTGAACCTTGGGGCACCTGCCAAAAACAATCAGTGGCAACTGTTGAATAATACATCTGTCTTGGGGCTAACAAGAGGCTGACCAAAAATCTTAAAAGAAAAAACTGAGGCATGATATGTCCATAGGGGTCTTTGAAAGGGTCTGACATATTCCTGGGAATTTAGAAGGCCATATGCATGTGCAGGACTGTGTGCATGCCCTTGAAGCCCCTAAGAAGACTCTAATCTCTTACCTCTGGCTTACCTGAGTCTCTGCACAAGTAGGAAGTGAAGGCTAATGTAGAGTAGTAAACTGTTTAGCAGAGCACTGAAGGAATGTATACCCCCAGCACACACACAGAGCCCAAAGGCAAAGGCTGGGAGTCTATTGGTTCAGGGCATTTAAAGAAAGCTCTATCTATTCAAGAGCTGACCACTTAGTCAACTGAGGAGATACTTCAGTGGCTGTACACAGCAAAGAATACAGACTTTAAAGAATTAGTTAAGAAAAGTTAGTAAACAAATGAACAAACAACAAGCAGCACAACAAACCTCGGGGGAAAGGTGAGTAAATCTTATTTCCGGAATTGCCGTATTATATTATTTAAAATGTCCAGTTTTCAACAAAAAAATTATGAGACATGCAAAGACACAAGAAAGTATGGCCCATACATAAAAACAAAGCAGTCAATGGAAACTGTCCCTGAGAAAGCCCAAACACTGTGACTTAGTAGACAAATATTTTAAATCAGCTGTTATAAATATGCTCAAAGAACTAAAGGAAACCATGTCTAAAGAATTAAAGTATAAGAACTATGTCCCACCAAATAGAGAATATCGACAAAGAGAAATCATAAAAAAGAACCAAATAGAAATTCTGGAGTTGAAAGTACAATAACCTAAATTTAAAAACTCACTAGAGGGGCTCAACAGAAATGTGAACTAGCAGAACAGAGAATCGGTGAACATGAAGATAGGCCAACTGGACTGGCCAGTCTGAGAACAGAAAGAAAAAAGAAGAAAAATAAGCTGAGCCTCAGAAATCTGTCAGCACCAAATGCACCAAATGTGCACAATGGGGGTCTGAGAACAAGAGGAGTAAGAGAATGGTACAGAATATTCGAAGAAACAATGGCAATAAAATCTCCCAAATTTGATAAAAACATCAATCTGCACATCAAAGAAGCCTAATGCACTCCAAGTAGATTAAATTCAAGGAGATATACACCTAGACACATGATGGTTAAACTGTTAAAAGCCAGAAAGAGGGGGTGGGAGGAGGGAGAAGGAGAAAGGAGAGAGAGAATCTTGCAAATAGCAAGACAAAAGTGACTCATCATTTACAAGGTCTCCTTAATAAGCTTAACAGCTGGCTTCTCATAAAAAGCCATGGAGGTCAGAAGGCAGTGGGACAACATACTCAAAGTGCTAACGGACAAGGACTGTCAGCCAAGAATTCTGTGTCCAGCAACATTATCCTTCAAAAATCAAAGGAGAAATTAAGACATTCCCAAACAAACAAAAACTGCGAGAATTCATCATTAGCAGACCTACAAGACATACTAAAGGGAGTATTTAAAGCTGAAATAAAAGGACAATAGACAATAATTCAAAATCAAAGAAATAAAAAGTACCAGTAAACAAAACTACATGGGCAAGTTATAAAGACAATAAAAATATATATTTTTGTTTGTAACTCATATCTGATTTAAAAGAAAACTGCAAAAAAAAAGCAAAATTATAAATCTGTGTTGATAATGTATAAAAATGTACTTTTTTGACAATGGTAGTACAAGGGAGTGGGCTATATTAGAGAAAATGATAGTACAAGTACTCCAATCAAAAGGCAGAGATTGATAGAATGGATTTTTAAAAAACATGATCCAAACATATCTTGCCCTTAGAGACATACTTCAGATTCAAAGACAAAAATAGGTTGAAAGTAAAAGGATAGAAAAAGATACACCATGCAAACAGTACCCAAGGGTGAGCCAGAGTGGCTATACTAGTATCAGACTACCTAGACTTTAAGATAAAAATTGTTGACTTTAAGCCAAAAAAGGACACTCTGTAACAACAACAAAAAAAATCCATCAGCAATACATACCATTATAAACATGTATATACCAAGCAACTGAGCAACAAAATACATGAAGCAGAAACTGACAACATTGAAGGGAGAAACAGACAATTTAACAAAAGTAGTTGAAGACTTCAATACCTGATTTTCAATAATGGATGGAACAACTAGGCAGAAGATCAACAAGGAAACAGAAGATTAGACAACACTATAAACCAATGAGACCTACACTCAGCAACAGAATACACATTCTCCTCAAGAGCACGTGCAGCATTTGCCAGGATAGATCATATACTAGATCACAGAACAAGCCTCAGTAAAATTACATAGATCAATATCATACAAAGTATGTTCTATGATCAAAATGGAATAAAATTAGACATCAGTAACAGAAGGAAATTTGGGAAATTCATAAATATGTGGAAATCAAACAACAACTCCTAAATAACCAGTGAGGCAGAGAAGAAATCACAGGAAAAATGTAAAAGTACTTGGAGACGAAAGAAAATGGAAACACAACATATGCAAATTCACGGGATGCAGGGAAAGCAGTGCCCAGAGGGAGCAGCACACACCACACACGTCTAGTCCCAGCTGCCTGGGAGGCCTGCAGCAGGAGGACTGCTTGAGCCCAGGAGTTCAAGATCAGCCTGGGCAACACAGACAGATCCCAACTCAAAAACAAAACAAAAAACAAAAACAAAAAACCCTTATATTCAGAAAGTAGAAAGATCTCAAATCATTAATTGAAACTTCCACTTAAGAAACAGAATAAAAAGAGCAGGCAAAACCCAAAGTAAGCAGAAGAAGAGAAATAATAAAGATTAGAAAAAAATAAACAAAGAGAATAGAAAAACAGTAGAGGAAAACCAGTAAGACCAAAAATAGATTTGTTGAAAAGGTCAACCAAATTTTTAAACCTTTAGCTAGACTGACCAACAAGAAAGAGAGAAGATTCAAATTACTAAAATCAAGAATAAAAGAGGGGAGTCAATACCAACCTTACAGAAATAAAAAGGATAATAGGGGAATAGTATAAACTGTATGCTGACAAATCGGATAACTAAGATGAAATGCAGAAATCCCCACAAATAAAAAAACTATCAAACTGACACAAGAAGAAACACAAATCTGAAGACCTATTACTAGCACAGGAATTGGTTAATAATCCAAAGACTTCCCACAAAGAAAACACCAGGCCCAGATGGTTTCAACTGTGAATTCTATCAAACATTTACAGAATTAATACAAATTCTTCACAAACCTTCCCAAAATATAGAAGAAGGAGAAACACTCCCAACTCATTCTATGAGGGGCCAATATACTCTGATGTCAAAACCAGACACAGGCATCATAAGAAAACTACAGGTCAATATCTGTTATGAATATAGATGCAAAAATCCTTAACAGAATTCTTGCAATCCAATTCTGGCGATTTATAAAAAAAGATTATACACGATGACCCAAGGAATGTAAAATTGGTTTAATGTTTAAAAATCTATTAATGTAATATATCATACAATAGGACAAAAACCACATGATCATCTCAATAGATGCAGAAAAATTACTTGACAAAATTCAACACCTCTTCATGATAAAATCACTTAACAAACTAGGAATAAAAGGGAACTTCCTCAACCTGATAAAAGGTATCTATGAAATACAATCACAGCCAACATCATACCTAATATGGTGAAATACTGAAGGCTTTCCCCATAAGTTCAGGAATAAGACAACAATGTATGGTCTTGTCATTTCTATTCATCATTGTACTAAAGGTTCTAGTCAGGGCAATTGGGCAAGGAAAAGAAAGAAAGTATATCCCGACTGGGAAGGAAGAAGTAAAATTATCTCTATTTGCAAATGATATGATCTTTTATATAGAAAAGCCTAAGGAATCTACTAAAAAAGTATTAAAACTAATAAACAAGTTCAGCAAGGCAGCAGGATACAAGATCAATACAGAAAAATGAACTGCATTTCTGTATGTTAATATTGAACAATATAAAAATGTAATTAAGAAACAATAACATTTACAATAGCATCAGAAATAATAAAATGGAAATAAACTTAACCAAAATAAACTTAACCAGTGATAGAGGTATACACTGAAAACTACAATTATTGTTGAATAAAATTAAAGAAAACCTAAATAAATGGAAAGACATTCTATATTTATGGATCAGTAGACTTAATACTGTCAAGATGGCAACATGGCCAGAATTGGTCTACAGATGCAATGCAATCCCTATCAAAATCCCAGGTGGCTTCTTGGCATAAGTTGACAAGCTGATACTATAATTCTTATGGAACTTCAGGAGACTCAGAATAGCCAAAGCAATCTAAAAAAGAACAAAGCTGGATATTTCACACTTCCTGAGGGCAAATCTTCCTACAGTGCTACAGTAATCAAGACAGTGTGGTACCAGTAAGAGGATAGACATGTAGATGAATGGAATAGAATTGAGAACACTGACATAAACCCTTACATATGTTCAATTGAGTATTAAAAGTTAATAGACTATTTTTAAAGCAATTTTAGGTTTATAGAAAAATTAAGCAGAAAGTACAGAGAATTTCCCTATTTCTCTCTTGCCCTGCACAGTTTCCCCTAGTATTACCATCTTGCACTAGTGTGGTACATTTGTTACAACTGGTAAACCAATATTGACACATTATTGTTACCAAAGTTCAACTGGGTTTTGACAAGGATGCCAAGACCATTCAATGGAAGAGGGAAGCTTCATTTTTCTTTTCAACAAATGAAGCTGGAACAAATGGATAGTCACATACAAAAGAATGATTTTGGACCCCTACTTCACACCATATTCAAAAATTAACCCAACATGCTGTAAAACTCTTAGAAGTAAATATAGGAATAAATCTTGGATGAGGCATTGGATTCTTAGAGATGACACCAAAAACATAAGCAACATAAGAATAAGATAGATAAACTGAATTCCCTCAAAATTACAAACTTTTGTGCTTGAAAGGATACTATCAAGAAAGTAAAAAGATGACCATAGAATAGGAGAACATTTTTGAAAATCATATATCTAAGGAACTTGTATACAGAATTTATAAAGAACTATTATATTCTACAATAAAGATAAATAATCTAATTTTTAAAATGGGCAAAGAATCAATTGTCCAAAAAAGAGATACAAATGGCCAAAAAGCACATGTAAAAATGCGCAACATCATTAGCCATCAGGGAAATGTCAAAACCACAGTAAGATACCACTTCACATCTACTACAGTAGCTATAACAAGGATAACAACAGCAACAACAACAACAACAAAAAGAAAATAACTGGTGAGGATGTGGAGAAACTGGAATCCACGCACATTTGCTGGTGGGAATATAAAACAGTGCAGCCACTTGGAAAAACAGTTTGGCAGTTCATCAAAAGTTTAAACATGCAGTTACCATAAGATCTGGCAATTCCATTCTTAGTTGTAAACCCAAGAGTACAGAAAACATATGTCCCCACAAAAACTTGTACATGAATGTTCATAGCAGCATTATTTAGCATATAGCCAAAAAAGTGTAAACAACACAAATGTTCATCAACTAATGAATGAGTAAACATCACGTGGTATAGCCATAAAGTGGAATATTATTTAGTCATCAGAAGAAACGAAGTACTGACTCATGATAAAATGTGGATGACTCTTGAAAACCTTATGGTAAGTGAAAAAGAAGCCAGACACAAAAAGCTACACATTGTATGATTTCATTTATATGAAATGTCTGGAATAATCAAATGCATAGACAGAAAGTAGATTAGTGGTTGCTAGGGGCTGGTGGGAGCGGTAATGGGGAGTGATTGCTAATAGTTATGGGGTTTCCTTTTGGGGTGTTGAGAACATTCTAAACATAGATTGTGGTGATGATGCCACAACTGTGACTACACTAAAAACCACACTTTAAAATTACGGCATGTGAATCATATCTCAATAAAATTGTTATATTGAAAAAAAAGCTAAAGTAAAAACAATACCATTTAAGAATTGCATGGCCATCATATTAGACCATGTGATGAAATCCACAAAAGAGTGGGGCAGACGGCGAGTCCTGGCCAAGGAGCCATGGAGATCTTGACTGGAGGAGCACAGCATCCGTGCTGAAGGCACTGAAGGGCCTGGCTGCTTTCTGGGCCAGTGACATGCTGTGGGCAGAGAAGCCCTTTATTCTGGGGAAAATGGAGGACAGGAAGCTCTTCATGTTTTTTCCTAGGCCCTGATCTGGAATGACCCAAACAGGGACTTCTGTAGTGGACTCAATCAGCAGAAGCTCGGTGGTTGCCACAGCACGCGGCCTGGTGAGCAGGATGCCTTGCCGTGTCATGCTGGGTGGGTGGGGCTGTGCGTGGCCTCTCTCCATCTGTGGCTGACAGCCTCCTATGCCCCTCTCCCCACTGAAGGAAACATGAGATGGACGGGCGATGGAAAGCCTTGGAGTCAGGGGTAGATCCCTGACTTGACCACTTGCCGTGGGACCCCAGGAAAGCAGCCAGGAACAGAGTTCTCATTCTAGCATGGCCCTGGGAACCCCTGAACCAGGCATGTCACCCGCATCATTTCCTGCAACCCACAAACTATGAGTTAGGGATGGTTGCCTTCCCCAGACCCAACCCTCCCTACTCCTTCTTAAAGAGATGAGGCAGCTGAAGCTCAAACAGTTGAGCAACTTGCCCCAAGTCACACAGAGAATGTCAGATTCTGGAGAACTTAGGCCTGTGTCTCTAAAGCCACAAAGGGTTTTTCCCAGACTTGGTGATTGTCACTGTCACCTGGGGCCTATATCCTTTCTTCTTATCATATGCTTTCAAATCCAATTGGCAGCTGCCCTGGAGATTTTACCTTTGAACCTGGAGAGTCCCTTGGTTCCTTGAATTCTAGGTCATTCTATGGTGAGCTATGATGAAAATGCCCCACTGTAGTATCCCTGGTTTTCCAACCAGAGAGCTCTGTAAGCTGCAGGACCAAGGTGTCACACTCTGCATCCCCAGTGTCCAGCACAGGCCTGAGGAGAGTGGGTGCTCAGCAAATACTGAATGCATTTTCTAACACAAACATCAGGGCAAATGGTCTGACAGAAAATTCTTGTGCCCTTCCTTGGTGTGATATAGTTTAGATGCTGAAATCCTACAAATGCCATAATATTTGGGGTTTTAGGGAAAATGAGGAAGAATATTTAAAATGCTGCAGATCACATGATGTTGGAATATAGGAACCAATATTAATATATTTGCATCCCAGGAACTCATAAGCAACGGGACCAACAGCTGACATAAGACAAAGAGCTATGGAGTTTTTAAAAAGGCTAAATTTTTCAAATCCAGAATTCAATCCAGCAAAGTCCTTGACCTTGTTAGATTTGACATTTTTGCTTATGCTCTCTGTGTGCCCAGATTTGAGTGCTGAGCTCTGAGGCCGAGACCAGCGCCTGAGTCCCCGAGCCGCCGAGCAAGGCTGGTTGATCACAGGCACCCAGGCGGCCTCAGCTCAGCTCTGTTGTTTCCAAATAGCTGTCATTTTTCCAGTTACCTTGTAACAAGAAAGGCTCGTTCTTTTCTTTTGCCCCTTTCCTTTTCTTTTCTATCCTCCCTGTCTACCTTCCTCCCTCCAAAAGAAGTCCACCTATTAGAGCTGGCAGAAGTGAAAGGCAGTGGCTGAAAAGGCAGAGGGCCATAGAAGTTGCAGAGGAAGGAGCTAGGGCAACTACAAGCGATGGTGGTGTATAGGAATCTGAGGAGTCCCAGCGGCCTTCTCTGGGGTGTCCAGCCCCTCTCTGTGGGGGGCAGTCCTTCAAAGCCGCCCACTCAAGAGATCTGCGTTAGCCACGTGGTGGGTGGGGAGAGAACGGTGCAGAGCCATGTGCGTGCTGGGCCCCCATGTGTTTTTTCAAAAGGGACTATTTATAGCTACATGTACAAGAGAGTGGAAACTGTGATTTTCTCTGTGTGGGAGATTTTTCACTCTTACCCTTTTGAACTGTTTCTTTTTAAACCACTGGCAGGTTTTACTTTCCAACTAAAAAGTAATGAAGTAAAAACCACACAAGGGCTAGTGGGTATGGAATCAAGCAGCGCCTCCCTCCAGAGGCTGTGAGCTCACTCCCACACGGCGGCCCACACTCTGCTGGAAGGCCTCTTGCGGGTGCATCTTCACAGGTTACAAGGAACACATTATTTCTGACTCCAGAGGTAATTATCTTGACTCATCAGCTACTGGGATCAGCAGCTTTGGCTCTGAATAACATAGCCATTCCCCAAAACCTACTCTTTCTTGAAAGAACAAAGGTCGTTTGTTTGTTTACCATTTACAGACATTCAAAGGACTCTTAAGACAATGTTAAGACTTGTTAAATATTTTGAGCAATGGAAAGTGCTCAATTTGGAGTAAGTACATGCCCTTTCAGGATGGCAATATTCACGAAGATGGATACCACAATATTTGAGTGCTTCCCCAATGCCAAGCAGTTCCCACGCATGATATCTTATTTTCTTCTAACACCACCTCTATAAGGTGGGTGCCATCGTTACTTCCACAGGGACCAATTAGGAAAGTTACTTATGCAAAGTCAAAAAGTTAGCAAAGTGGTGCAGCCAGGATCCGAGGCTAGGTCTGGTTGAACTCTACAGCCTGAGCACACAATCCTTATATTATTGCTAACTGTGGTAAAGGAAATACAAACTCATACATCGCCAAGTCCAGTGCTAAGCGGTTACATCAGAAACATGGTCAGCGCTTGGAGAATAATTACAATGAGGTATCCCCACCTATTAGGCACCTACTGTGTGCTAGGCATCCTGCTAGGCATGTTCATCCCCATGACCTCTCTGTGCAGTGGACATTGATGTCATTCTCAGGGAGGAGGAAACTGGGGCTCAAAGAGGTGAAGTGACTTTTGCCCTAGGCCAAAAGCCCATAGGTTCAGAAAGGGAAATAAGTCTCAGGGTCACACGACCCCAAAGCACCCTCTCTTGCCACTTCTATCCTTGTTCCTGTTCCTCCCCTATTGGTGATCTGGACAAGTCCCCGAGTGAACGGATGCAAAGATCACCATGAAGGGTGGTCATTCCCTTTCTCACTACAATGATGCCATGGCCCTGCTCTGCCTAAGCTGGGACATGGTCTGGGGCAGACATGCTCTTTCCTTCTGCCTTCCCAAACCAGAAGCTGGGACTCTGCTGACCAAGGAGGGGAGGACAAGGAGAGTGGGGGCTCTTTATTTCACCTCAGGCCTGTTTCCTGGTTTCTTCTATGTGTAGTTTGCCATTGTGGACATGGACACAGCAAAGGTCAGCAACCAGGTTCCTCCCTGACGGAAGCTGTGTGCTGCTTCCACTCTGAAGTGAGGGGCTCCTGCAGGGCACCGGCGGGCTCCTGGCTGGGTTTCACCTAACCCTGGGTTCCTGGTGGGTATTGTGCACTTGGGATAGGCTGGGATGAAAGGGTCTATACTCTAGTTTTATAATACTTCATGGATAAGAAAGATCCCAACAGGGTTGTGAAAGCTACCAGGAAATTAAAAAATAACTGGGTCAAAGGTTACAGAGAACCCTGCTTGACTGAAGGGGCTTCTAACCCTGCCATTTTGCTCAGACATCAGTAGAAGAAAATGCTTCAAGGAGATCTCATTTGCCCAGATAATTTTTTTAAACTAAGACGTTTCAAAAAATTCCCTGAATGGTTTAGATAATATATTTGTCCAATGATGATTTCACAACAAATCATGTGAAAACAATATAATCGTGGTCCAAGAATGCCAGTGCCAAGAAGATTCCTAGCATCCACAGCTGGTGTCCCCAAGGGCTCCACACCCAGTCTGTTGCTTGTCTTTCTCTGGACTTTCTTCCTGGGCAACAACTGAACAAATACTGCGAAGCTGATGTCCGTCAGCTCTGTGACTCTCTCTGGAGCTCCAGCCTTACATATCCAAATCAGCACTGGGCACCTCCCTGGCTCAGTGAGTCACAGGGGCGCCACACCGACCTGACTGTTCACCTCCCACTGCCACAGGGGTCCTCCTACAGGCTGTTGTCGGTGGTACCGCTGCCCGCCCACTCACCCAGGCCTGGCCCCCTGCCTTTCTAATTCTATCAGCCAGTGGCAGCCAGGTGCTCGCAGTCCGTCTCTAAAGCTCTCGCCTACCCGTCATCTCTCCTTCCTTCTCCCACTGGCTATTCTGCTCAAGGCCTCCCTCTCCCATCTGGGCTGCTACAGCCACACGGTCAATCCCCTGCTTCAATCATGAATTCTTTCTTCAGACCAAGGCATATTCAGACGCTCAATATAGTAACAAAAGCAAGCTATTCTGGAAGGAGGAAGGAGAAAGGAACCAGGAGGCACATGTATAAAAACTCTGTGGCGCGTAAGGCCACCTTCTGAGTGAGGGTCACTCCTACCTCATCTCTTTCCATATTTTCTGGAATTCCTGAAGTTCTCTGAATACACACCATGAAGTTTCAGTCCTTGGGATATATTATTTCTCCTGCTCACAGTGTCTTCCCTTCTTGTTTGCCCAGCACATGGTCAAAGCATGAGATCCTGAACCAGAAAGAACCAGGTCTGCATCTCAGCTCCAGCAAGTGGTAGCTCTATGACCTTGTTCCTTTCTGAGTCTGATTCCTCATTGCCAGGATGAAAGTACTGTCAGTACTTATGTTACAAAACTGTTAACAGCATTAAATAATGTTACATTTCAATTGCTTAGCAGAGAGATGGCACATAGTAAGTACTCAATACGTGTTAACAAGTCACAATTCTCCTCACCCTTCATAAGTCAATGCAACACCACCTCCTCCATGAAGCTTTCCCTGATTTCCTCCAGCTGGGCCCCCAGTGAAACCCACCACACTGCATTCGTAGGTGGGTTTGCTTATCCGCCTTCCTCCTCATGTGACCTTATTATGGGCAGAGGCTATCTTGTTCATCTTTGGTTCTCTGCTATTCGGTAGTATCTAGTACCTAGTAGGGATCAGTGTTATTGTTGAATCAATAAAAAAGGGAGGACGTAGGGCCATTCACTAACCAAATTTATTGAGTGTATACTGTGTGACAGACAGTGTTCTGGTTGCTGGGGGTACATCAGAGAATGAACAGATGGAGTTCCTGCTCTCTTGGAGCTCCCATTCTAACGAGGAGGACACACTCAATAAACAAACAAGTGTCATATATTAGATGGGGCAAAGTGCTCTGGGGAAAAATAAAGCAGATTAAGGGATAACAAAGCAAGGGGCAGTTGTTGCTTTTTTATGTAAGCAGGTCAGGGAAGGCCTCACAGAAAAGGTGACATTTGGACAGAAACCTGAAGGAAGTGAGGGACAAAGTCACTTGGATACTGATGTGGGGGGAGCATGATCCACAGGGAACACGCAAGTGCAGAGGCCCTGAGGGGAGAATGTGCTGCGTGCACACGGCCCGTGGGTGCCAGGGCTGGAGTGGTATGCGATCAGGCCAGAGAAGCAGTGGGGGCAGGGGTTCTGTGGGGTGCCGATCATGGGTCACATGGGGCTCCACCACTGCTGTAATAGATTACTTTCTTCGGCATCTTGAAAATCCTGTCCATTTACCTATTTTAAAATGCAGTAGGAAGGATAACTCCCAGGCTTATTCAATCTTAATGATTACAAATGAAGTTGTTTCATATTAACATATAAATCTCAATTGCTTTGAGCTCTCACCTCTGCAAATGTACAAAGTCCCACCTCAACGAAAATCTTTTTTCCCCAAGTATTTCTAGGAATCCTAGGGGCGTGTGTATGATCCTGAATCAGCAGCTGTGGCTGGTTGGGCCAAGCTTTTGCAGAGTCAGGCCTTGATGGCTGTGCAGATTCACCACAGTGGAGCTCCACTCGTGTCGCCATGTCCCTGTCGGCCAGGGGATCTACAGTTCTAACGTTCTGCATGGCCGTGCCTGGGGGATCCAGAAGGCTACCACTGTGCCTCAACACAAGAGACCTGCTCTTGTGAGGTGAGAACGTTCCTCTGGGTTCAGATGAGGGGGCCGTTCTACAGCAAGACTTTGTGAACTCCAGTGCTACAGTGTCTATTGGCACAGCTTTTAGTTCGCACTTACAGCCCTTCTCTCTGCAGGGAGCAAACTTACCTTTGCGTTGGCTGGGTCAGGACATACCTGGAACAGCTTGCCTCTGACATTGTACCTTCTTGGGAAGCTGGGCTTGCTCTGTCAGACTGATCCTTCTTTTTTGGTAAATTTCTTCTTGGGGCTCCCATAGTCTGTGCAAGTGGACCTCTGCCTGTGCTACTCCAGCACATTAGACCTGTCAATAATCAAATCCAATAGTGGACAAAGTTCAAGACTTTCCCCCAGGATCCACAACCCCAATACAAATCAATGAATGTGGTGTCTGAAGATTATCACCTAACTATGAACCAGTACAGCCGACCCCATCTCCTACCCAGCTGTGACCCACTGAGGCTCTTCATCAGGATATTAGTTTTATCAATGTCCTAAGGTCTTCCATTTATAATTCAAGGTGTGATTACATTGAACAGTAACAGCAAAACGTGGAAAAGAGTGGACACAGGTGTTCATTTCAGATGGTACAAGTTTAACAAGGTCCAAGAGCAACTTGAGGTTCACCACAAAAACTCTAAGCATGTATTTAAATCCTAGTATTTCATCCAGAAAACACCACAGCATAACTGAGAGCTTTGCAGGCAGAAAGAATTGACTTTAGATCCATGGTTTGCTTGCTACTTACTGTGTGACTTAGGATAGCCATTCACTTTGAACCTATTTTTCTCACTTATAAAAAGGTAATGACAACTACTTCTTGGAAAACTTAAGGGTAATACACATACAAGTGATAGTAGGACCTAACATCTAGTAGGCACAAGGTCAGTTCTACTTTCTCTCCCTTTCTGTAGAGAAATATAAAGGATACTCCTTATAACGCCATCTGTGCCATGGGATTGACTTGTAAGGTTTTGCTTTAAAACGTTTTAAAAAAGAAAATTGGATGATATAAGATCAATTTCATTCTGAATCCTATTCTAAGGTTAATATGATCATGATGAAATTCTGTATTTTATTCCTCTTCATTATTTCATACTGAACATTATATTCTCAAAAAACCCTTAACTGGCTTTACCCATCTTGTGGTTTTCTGACTTCCTCCATAAAAACAAAATAGCAATAATTATGAAAGATCAGAAAATAAAAGCCAAGGAATAAAAAGTGTAAACAGCAAAAGCTGTTGCGTGTCCCATGTTCCGTGTAGAAAAGACCCGGCTGGTCAGGTGGCCAGGAAAGCACACAGGCTCTGGAGACAGGAGACCGGAGCTCGAATCCTGGCTCTGCCACTCACTGTGTGGGAGGTACCCTGTTCTCTTTGTGCCATTTTCCTCATCTGTAACATGGGATAATATCATCTCATAGCAATAACTATGATCAATTGTTAAATGAGAAGTGCTTTATATTAGGTAAGCTCAACAAACCGAATAGAGACAATCAGACAGACCTGGTTGCTGCCCCTGGGAGCTCACAGCCTTTCTGACCTGGGCCCTCCTTCCTTGATCTGGCTTTCAGAAGAGGCTAGCTTAGAGGAGCTAACATGACTACACTGATCGACTTCCATGAGAGCCCCTCAAAAGACCAACACTTACCTCTTAACTTTCTCTGTTGGTCTCATATAGAACTGGTCTGAGGAACTTACCCTATTTCTATGCTATCTCTAGCCAAAACACTTCTTGCTCAAAAAGCATACACCAAGAAAAGAATTACAATGAAATCACTACTCTCACAAACTCAAAAGGCCAGGGAAACATCTCCCTCCTCCCTAGTCCTGGCTCTCAAACCATGAGCACTGATTTCCCTTGCCCACAAGAGTTTCCCACATCTCGGAGACCAAACTCCAGGTCTCCTTACCGCCAATCCCGTGCCTTAATGTGTCAACATAATAAAACATTCACGAAGTGTTTTCCGTTGTTTCCCTTTGTTTCCCATTATTTCCTTAAAGCCTTGCCCACTGCTCTCTGGTCAAACAGACTCAAGGGATATCTAGCTGTCTGTCCTTGGGCCAACATACCTTGAACCTCCCTCCTTACATTTTTAAGCAGCTGTACCACTGGAAAGAACCTTTGGGCCCAGGACTGCAGGCTTTGTAAGAACTAATTCTTGGAAGCACAAACCCAAACCCTCTTCCCATAACGTGAGTGGTGTTTCTACTAGTTGCTCCTTCAAACTTTGTAATTGAAGTCCTTCTTAAAACAGCAAGAATGTTTTTTTCAAAATCTCCTGGTAAATCTTTTTACAAACTATCACCTCCAAGTTTTGGCAAAACCAGTACTTTTATGTATAGAGCTTCCTTAAAACAAAGCATACAGGTAATTCTGTGACATACTCTACCATTTTCTTCAAAATCTGATGAACATATGAAGTGCATATCTAGCTTAATGGTACAGGCAGCTACAAAAAATACAAAAATTAGTTGGGTGTGGCGGTACACACCTATAGTCCCAGCTACTCGAGAGGCTGAGGCAGGAGGATCGCTTGAGCCCAGGAGTTGGAGGTTGCGGTGAGCTATGATGATGCCACTGCACTCTACCCAGGGTGACAGAGCAACACTGTCTCAAAAAAAAAAAAAAAGAAAGAAAAGAAAAAGTACAGTCAGCCATCATGAGACCCTCACCCCACAGAAACCCAAGTGTTTTTGCATTTCTAGCCCATGACTACACTGGGCAATCCTACTTGTTACGGTTTCTCTAACATCTCTGAAATCCCTTCATACAAGTAACATACATTCACATCGCTCCTCACTGCCCTCTACCTGCTCCACAGCAAGTCTGATGTTGGAGGACTTCTGCTACTGCAGCAGGGGAACAGCACAGAAACAGAGGCATTATAAAGCTTGATGCAACAATTTTTTTTCTTTTTTTGAGACAGGGTCTTGCTCTGTCACCAAGGCTGGAGTGCAGTAGCATCATCATAGCTCACTGCAACCTCAAACTCCTAGGCTCAAGGGATCCTCCTGCCTCAGCCTCCCCAGTAGCTGGGATCACAGGGACCTGCCACCATGCCTGACTATTTTTATTTTTTATAGAGATGAGGTCTTGCCCAGGCTGGTCTTGAACTCCTGGCCTCAAAAGATCTTCCCACCACAGACTCTGAAAGTGCTGGAGGTATGCAGGTGGGTGGGGCAAAGTTGGTTTAGAAACACTGCCAATCTAGTGCCCTCGAAAAAATTGTACAGTACTTTACAAGTAAAGAGGTCTCCCTCTGCCTCCCAGGGCACAATCGCAGCAGATTCCTTGTAGGGCAGAAGGCAAAACGATGACATATTTAAAGTGATGAAAGAAGAAAAAAAAAATCTGTCAACCAAGAAGTCTATATCTGGCAAAACTGTCCTTAAAAAATGGAGGAATTAAGACATTCCTAAATAAACAAAAGCTGAGGAAATTCATCACCACTACACCTACCCTACAAGAAACGTTAAAGAGAGTCTTTCAGGTTCTACAGAAAGGACACTAGATGGTAGTAACTTAAAGCCATATAAAAATATAAATTTTTCCTATAAAGGTAAATACAAGGACAAATATAAAATCCAGTATTAATGTAATTTTGGTTCATAACTCCCCTTTTTATTTTACAGGATTTAAAATAGAAAAGCATGAAAAAACTATAAATGTATGTTAGTGAATACACAATACATGAAGATGTAATGTGTGGTATCAATAACATAAAGGGGAGGTGGAG
This sequence comes from Daubentonia madagascariensis, assembly GCA_023783475.1. NCBI lineage: Eukaryota > Metazoa > Chordata > Mammalia > Primates > Daubentoniidae > Daubentonia > Daubentonia madagascariensis. The sequence continues at coordinate 1,032,006 of JAKFHU010001747.1, read as the reverse complement.
TTTTAAAGAGTAGAGATTTTGTATGTGATTAAAGTTATCAGTTTAAAATAGATGGTTAGAACTTTAGGATGTTTTATGTAAATCCCATGGTGACCACAAAGAAAACATCTGTAGAATATACACAAAAGGAAATGAGAAGGGAATCAAATATGCCACTACAAAAAATCAACTCAACACAAAGGAAGGCAGTAAGGGAGGAAATTATAAAACAAAACAAAACTGTACGAGATACAGAAAACAACAAAATGGCAATAGCAAGTCCTTCCCTATCATTAGTTACTTTAAATGTAAATGGATTTAACTCCCAAATCAAGAGGTTGGCAGAATGAATTAAAAAAACAGGATCCAATTATATGCTGTCTACAAAACACCTTAAATCTAGGCACACATAAATTGACAGTGAAAGGATGGAAAAAGACATCCCACGCAAATAGTAACCAAAAAAGAGCAAGGGTGGCTATACAATATCAGAAAAGCAGACTTTAAGTAGAAAACTATTACAAGAGACAAAGGACATTATATAATGAAAAAAGGGTTAATTAATCAACAATTAGCTACAACAATTATATATGTACTAAATATCAGAGCTCCTAAATATATGAAGCAAACATTAACAGAATTGAAGGTGAAATAGATAGCTCTATAGTAATAGTAGGAGGTTTCAATACTCCACTTTCTCTGAGACAGACCATGAGGCCACAAAACAAGTCTTAATAAATTTTAAAATACTGAAATTATATAAAGTATCTTTCTAATCACAATGGAATAAAATTAGAAATCAATAGCAGAAGGAAAACTAGAAAATCCACAAATATGTGGAAATCATACAGTATATTCTTAAACAACCAATGGGTCAAAAAAGAAATCACAAGGGAAATTTGAAAATATCTTGAGACAAATGAAAACGAAAACACAAAATGCCAAAGCTTATGGGATGCAGCAAAAGCAACACTAAGAGAGAAATTTATAGCTATAAATGCTTACATTTAAAAAGATCTCAAACCAACAACCTAACTTTATACCTTAAGGAACTAGAAAAAGAACAAAATAAAGTTAAAGCAAGCAGAAGGAAAGAAATAATAAAGATTAGAACACAGATAAACATGACAGAGAATAGAAAAAAGAGAAAAATCAAAGAAAACAAGAATTGGGACTTCAACAAGATCAACATAATTGATAAACCTTTAGCTAGATGGACTAAGAAAAAGAGAAGATTCAAATAACTAAAATCAGCAATGAAAGACAGAACATTATGATCAATTTTACAGAAATAAAAAGAGAGTACTATGAACAACTGTATGCCATCAAACTATATAACCTAGACAAAATGAACAAATTCCTAGAAACACATAACCTACCAACTATGAATCATGAAGAAATAAAAATATGAACAGATCTTTAATAAGAATAAATCAAAAGCCAAAACCTCCCAACAAATAAAAGTCTAGCACTAGATGGCTTTACTGGTGAGCTCTACCAAACATTTAAAAAAAAATACCAATCCTCCTCAAACTATTTTAAAAAAATTGAAGAGGAACACTTCCAAACTCCAAACTATGAGGCCAGCATCACCTTAATACCAAAACCAGACAAAAGACACAAGAAAAGAAAACTGCAGACCAATATCCCTGATGAATATTGTTGCAAAAATCAACAAAATACTAGCAGACAAAATTCAATGGCATATTAAAAGAATCATACACAACTGACAATTTATTCCCAGAATGCAAGGATGGTTTAATATAACAAAAATCAATCAACATAATACACCATGTTAACAGGATGAAGGAAAAAAACCAGGATCATCTCAACTGATGCAGAAAAAGCATTTGACAAAATTCAAAATCCTTTCATGATAAAAACACTCAACAGCTAGGAACAGAAGGAAACTCAACATAATAAAGGCCATATATGAAAAGCCCACAGCTAACACCATACTCAACGGTAAAAGACTGAAACATTTTCCTCATCAGAAAGAAGACAAGAATGCCCACTTTCACCATTTCTATTCAACACAGTACTAGAAATCCTAGCCAGAACAATGAGGCAAGAAAGAGAAATAAAAGGCATTCAAATTGCAAAGGAAGAAGTAAAATTATCTGTTTGTAAATAACATGATGTTAAAGGTAGAAATGCCTAAAGAGTCCATGGAACAACACCCCTCAAGTCCCCACCCCCCCAAAAAACCCAACAAGACTGTTAGAATAATCAAATTCAGCAAAGCCACAAGATACAAAATCAACATAAAAATAAATTGCATGTGTACATGCTAACAATGAACTGCCCTAAAAGGAAATTAAGAAAACAATTAAATTTACAAGGACAAAATACTTAGGATTAAATGTAACCAAGGAGGTAACAGACTTGTACACTGAAAACTACAAAACATTGCTGAAAGAAATTAAAGAAGATCTGTCTTGGGTTTTTGCAGTTAAAAAAGAAATTTAAAACATTTTTTTACAAAAAAGATAGCAATAAATGGAAAGATATTCAATGTTGATGGATTGGAAGACTTAATATTGTTAAGGTATCAATACTACCCAAGGTACATCTACAGATTCAATGCAATCCCTGTCAAAATCCCAATGATGTTTATCATAGAAATAGAAAAATCCATCCTGAAATTCACATGGAATCTCGTAATAATCTCAAAAAGAACAACAAAGTTGGAGGACTCACATTTCCTGACTTCAGTACTACAAAGCTACAGTAATCAAAACAGTGTTGTAGTGGAGACAACAATCAAAGACATACAGACCAGTGGAATAGAACAGTCCAGAAATAAACCCTTGCATATATATGGGCAAGTAATTTTTGACAAAGGTGTCAAGAACATTCATTCAGTAGGGAAAGGAGTCTTTTCAACAAATGGTCCTGGGAAAACTGGATATCCACATGCAAAAAGGATAAAGCTGGACCCTGATCCAACACAATATTCAAAAATTAACTCAAAATGGATCAAAGGCCTAAACATAAGAACTAAAACTACAAAACTCTTAGAAGAAAAAAAAGGACAAAAGCTTCATAACATTGGATTTGACAATGATTTCTGGATATGACACCCAAAGGACACGCTATAAAAGGAGAAACATAAAGTGCACTACATCAAAATTAAAATCATCTGTGCACCAAAGGACACAAACAGAGTGAAAAGGCAACTTACAGAATGGCAGAAAATACTTGCAAATCATCCATTTAATAAAATGTTAATACCAGAATACACACAGAACTCCTACAACTCAACAACAAAACAAACCCAATTAAAAAATAGGCAAAGGACTTGCATAGACATTTCTTCAAGGAAGATGTACAAATGGTCAATCAACATATTAAAAGATGTTCAACATCACTAATCATTAGGGAAATGCAAATTAAAGCTACAACGAGATACCACCTCACATCCATTAGGACAGCTACTATAAAAAATAAATAAATAAATAACAAGTGTTAGCAAGGATATGGGAAAAGTTGAACCCCTGTGTACCGTTGATGGGAATATAGAATCGTGTGGCCCCTATGGAAAGTACATGTTAAGTACTCAAAAAATTAAAAATAGAATTACCATGTGATCCAGCAATTCCACTTGCAAGTTTGTATCCAAAAGAATTGAGAAAACGGTCTTAAACAAATATTTGTACACCCATGATCACAGCAGCGTTACTCACAATGGGCAAAAGTAGAGGCAATCCAAGTGTTCACTGATAGATGAATGGATAAACAATACGTGCTATATATACACAATGGAATATCATTTAACCTTAAAATGAGAGGAAATTCTGACACATGCTACAACATGGATGAACCTTTAGGACATTATATAAAGGAAAAAAGCCAGTCACAAAAGGACAAATACTGCATATATAAGGTACTTCCACTTATATGAAGTACCTAGTCAAAATCATAAAGACGGAAAGTAAAATGATGGTTGCCAAGGTCTGGGGGGCAGGGAGAATGCAGAAGTGTTTAATGGGTACAGAGTTTTGCAAGATGAAAAGATTTTCGGAGATGGATGGTGGTGATTGTTGCACAATATGAATGTACTCAGTGCCACTGAATAACACACTTAGAAATGGTTAAGATGGTAAACTTTGTTGTATCTTTTACCACAATTAATTTTTATTATTAAAAAACTGAGGAAAAAAAGATTCTGCATCATCCTAAGTGATCAAAGTTAACATCACCAATCCTAGGACAAACTAAAGTCCGGGTGTTCTTGGGAGAAATCTGCTTAAGTATTTGGGGCTCAAGAGGCAAGCTGTCTGCAAGTTACTCTCATAGGGGTCTGCAAACAGCATGTACATACAAGATGACAAAGTAAGTGGGGCAAAATGTAAACACTTGGTAAATATCTGTGGAGGGTATATGGGAGTTTATTTTACTATTCTCCCAACTGTTATAAATTGGAAATATTTTCAAAATTCAAGTTATTCTAGCCAGCCAGGTTTGAGACGCCCTACGATAAAACCATACAAGGATCATTTAAACAGACACTAGTAAATTTTCCTTTTAAACACAGTACAAAAGAATCTCTTATAATTTTGAATTCCCCAGGTATGGTTATCACTTTATTACCTAGCAACATCAGGAGTTTTAACCTACGTAAGTGAAATTTTCAGGTAATTGGAGCTTACCCCATTAAATGCCCAAATACTATATTAAGAACTTTAAAATCTTTTAAACTACTATTTTATTGCCTGTTTAGATTTTTTTAAAAATAATCAACATCTGTTAGGGCTTCACTTAGATGGCTGTGCTTTTTCATTCTCAAGTGTTTTGAGGAAATTTACATAAAACATTGCAGAATAGTTCAGGTTTTTGTCTCCATCCAGTGGTTAGCTCTTACCTTCTAATGCCTTCATTTACAAAGTGCTATATCCCATTTGTGCTTCTGAGTTTGTTCAAAGTGTAAACAGTTTGAGAGGTTCTTATGAATAAAGTGTTTTAGTGCATGAACTTCATGTTATTTTAGCTGTTCAAAGCTCTTTATGGCCAATATTCTCATGTTTTTTTGAAAATCAAGGTGATAATTTGTATCAGAGAATAGCTATAATTAAAATAACTTAGTTATAACATTTTCTTGGGCTTAGTCATTTTGACCATCAGAGATCTCTCATAATTAAGTCTGTAGAGATTATAAAAATAACAAGAGCATCACAAAACTAGAGTAACAAGAAACATAGCTGCAAGCTATAATTCTTCCCTCTCCCCTAATTGCCCAACTCCTGTAAGCAATTAGTACCATGATTTTCAATTACATCCATATTTCCTCTAAAACAGTATTTCTTGAGCTTTTTTCCATTATAATCCCCAACCCTGGAGAAAAATTTAAATTTATGAAGATAAAATAATTAACTATTCCCTAAAAAAAGAAGACATTCAGAAATAATAACTTATTGGTATTCCACTCAACCCCAACTGGGGTACTACGATTCAATTCTGATCCTAAACACCCAGAATTAGCTTGATTCCACAGGTTTAAGGGCTCAGTCCTCCGTAAGATTGCCCCCACTTCAGTGCCAGCCACAAGTGAGATACCCAGGCCATTGCCACTTCTGACTGGCTATAAATCTGAGATTCCCATAGCTCTCTCAGGTTCAAGAACCTGCTGAAATGACTCACAGAACACAGGAAAGCACTGTACTTTCCTACAAAGCACTATACTAATGATTAGTTTTATTACAAAGGGTACAAATTAGGACCAGCCAAATGAAGAGATACCTAGAGGGAAGTCTGGGAAGGAATGCAGAGCTGCTGCGCCCATCTCCTCACGGGCGCCCATCACCCTCCCAGTGTGCTCACCAACCAGGAAGTTTCATTTACCTACGGTGCCCAGAGCTCTTAACTGGGGCCCCATTATGCACACACATAGGCCACATGACTGGGTCTCAATCCCCCAGGTCCTGCTGGCCCAAAGTCCCAACCCTCTAATTGTGTGGTAGGTCTTTCTGGTAACCAGCCTCCATCCTAAAGCTATCTAGGGGCCCACCAAGTCACCTCATTAGCATAACAAAAACACTTCTGTCACTCAGGAAACCCAAGCATTTTAGACATTCCTTGTCAGGACAAATGACAAAAGTCCTCATTATACCAGTCAGGTAGGATTGAACTTTGGAGGGTCACAAAACTCTGTAATATCTTAAGATTTTTGCCTCCATTAAGAATGCATCCTCTAAGACAAGGAAGAGACAGCCCCCCAAAACCAGAATGAAATTTTATTGTGTAAAGTTTATAGAAGTAAGACTAGTATTCCTCTGTACAAAGTACACAACAAACAGTTTTAAATACAACTGAGAGAATTGTGAGTCCTATGACATTTGATCCAAGCCGAACCATTTACAGACACACTAAAAATTTTTTAAAATATCTTCTTTCTCCAAAGAGTCCATTGCGCATTTCTTAGAGTACAGATGGGGACACATCATCCCAGGCAACGTCACAATGGCATTTTATTGCCCTCGATGCTGATTTTCACTGCGTGTGCAGACCTGCTTTTTTTCCTGATATCTGTGAACTTTCTCATCTGTTTATCCAGTCGACTGATACCTTTCTTGGAGGTCGCCTGAAACTAAGAGTGGGGGAAAAATTAAAGAGCAAATTATTGAAATACATAAATCTAGTTTTATCTTTCATCTTCTTATATCTGAAAGTCAGAATAACCAAAATACGCTTTGACGACCTCAACAACGGAGCAGGTATACACAGCAGTGTTAGAAACATATGAAACTCTCTCAAGGAAGAATAATTTTGTTGTTGTCTGTGCCTTATTTTTAATTTTGCTATAGTTCATGGAAATCTCCTAGATGAGAGAACGAGGGAAAAACTGAGACTATAATCCTCCCAATTCCATCATTTACATTATATTTTGATTGTATGCTTTTTCCTTTCAAAGACCAAATGTGGGACTGACCACTGACACTCACTTTAGAACAGTGCTGGCATAAAAAAGAATGATCTTCTAAAGCAAAGCAAAGTCATCTGAGAAAAGGCCTTAAGCATAATGAATGAGGTTAGAGCATTAGTGACGCAAGCCCAGAAGTGCTGAAGCTCTAGAGATTCAGACCTGGCGTGCATCCCCGCTCTGCCCAGCAAGTCCTGAAACCCTGCACAAAGCGCTCCTGGCAGGCCCTCCTTCCAGCACTGCCGAGAGAAGTAAATGAGACAATGACACCAAATCCAAGAACAGAGGCCAGCACACATCGGTGCTCAAAACAAACTGGAGCTATTACTGTATTACTGCCTCACAGTCAACTAGATTTACATTAACTAAGTATACTTGACACAAAAAGAAAAGAAAATTAAGTCTCTTTCCACTTGCCCATTATCTTTAAAGGTTTGGTTTTGGGGCTATTTCTTTTATATTTTGAAGACTATGTCTTGCAAAGATGTGGTCTCCAAGGAACCTTACAGAAATTCTGGGAAGGTCTGCCATTAATGTCAAAAATCAGGGTGAACTCTTGTTGACTGTGCTGTCAACAATTCAGATATTTAAGAATGGTGAGTGGTTAAAAAGAAATGGATTTTCTAATTCCTCTCCCCAGACGTTTACTACCGAATCGCCTCTGAAGCTCAGTTTAAAAGAATGCGAAGATGACGGGGCCTAGGAGACACTCTGGGGTCAGTGCCAGTGTAGTGAGGCTTTTTTTAGTCTGGGAGCCGTCCAAGTCTTATCCCACCTCTGCACTCGGCCTCACCCTGATATGAAGTAACCTGAGCACCATGCAAAGAACTCTAAGTCATTCTTGAACAAGAGCCACATTGACCATCTACTTAGATTTTTCATTTCTGACCATGTGCAGCATACTCTGAGTTAGCATAAAAATTCATTATCAGATGAGAAAGAGCTATGCCACCACCTATCACACTATCCCCCAGATTTCCTGGACAGTCCCAAATACCTGTCTTCCTTTCAGACGATGTGCTGATTTTAGTACTTGCGGTCAGTCCACACTGGAAGCCTTACCTGCTTGGATCTTTGCCAACTACCCAACCCCCAGCAGCTCTACACACAAACCTCAACTTCTCTTTGCCTACTCCCAGGACCTTCACTAACAATCTGAGCCCTGATGGAGCTGTCTAGCCTCAGCAGCAAGGACACACCCAGGCCAGTGCCAACCCACTCCTAGTTAACACACATATGACTCGCAGCTGGCAGATGCTCAGTTCCCCCAAGCCTGGTAACACACAGACCACAATACCTAACATGCCAAATCAATAATCTCCCTCCTGATTCATCAACTCTATACCACACTTCCTTGGGACATTAAAGGCACGTGCTGCACTGTTTTACCAGAGAAAAACCAAAAGCAGCTTAAAAGACTAGCAAGATGGGTTTGCTTAAAAAAAAATTATGGTAGTATAACTGATGACACAATATTAAACCATTGAAGAATGTTTACTCAAATGGATTTTTACCATGTTAAGTAAAAAACAAACAAACCCAACAAGGTATAAAAGAAAATAATCACAATGCTTGAAATTTTTTAAAAAAACAGTAATAATGTTTATGCACGCATATAAAAAGGATCAAAAAGAAATAATCCAAAATGTTAATATTCAGTTATGGCAGGATTACAGGTGACATTAATTTTATTTGTGTTTTCTGTATTTTTAGAAGTTTACACAAAAACATGCATTGCTTTTGGTCATTTTAGTATTATTTTAAAAGCATTGTATCGAACAAATGAACATATAAAAACTACAATGTAGTGCAGGTTACTGAATTATTTAGGAGTGAAAAATGAGAAATCATAGAAGCATGAATATACAAATTATGATATATTCACAGGATAGACCATTATGCAGACATTAAAAATGATAAATCTACAAGGTAATATGGGGAAATGACCAAAATTATATACAGTATAATTTTAATTATATTGAAGTATCAATAGGAAAAAGGCAACAAATATATCAAACTGCTTTGAATGGTAGGACCATGAATAATTTTTATCTTTATAACCTCAAAATTTTCTACTTTTATAATTAAAAACTAAGTTTGAGGCATAACTGGAAATACATTTAAAACATCAAACTGTTAACAGTGGTGATTTAGTGGAAGAGCAGGACTTTGGGAATAGGATTACTCTATAGTGTTTTATACTTATGTAACTGCAAAAATAAGAATTATATTTAAAACAGAAAGTTTCATCTGAAACCCATTTACTCACTCCAATTTTCTTTTTGGACAATATGTTTTCTAATAATACTCATTAGTGTCTGCAATGTGGAAGCCCTGAGTGAACATGTAAGAAACCTTCCTGGGCAGGGAAACAAGCATCAGGTGGTTTAAGGATTAAGACGCAGGGATATAACACGGGATTGTAACCCCCCACGTGTGACTTATTTTTTGACAGAGCTTTACAGGCCAGACTGAGGCCTCCATAAACACCAGCATGTTGTGATCCTGCCGAGGGCTGGGAACACAGGAAAGGTGTTCTCCTCACACTCGAGGAGGTCCGGCCACCCTGTAGGTGGAGGTGGGACAAGAACCAGCAAAACCAGCAGACAGGCACAAGGCCCCTCGGGACACAACTTACGTCCCAAACCAGACTGGCCACTAAGAGTTTTTATTACATTTTCTTTGCTATATTGTAGTTTCTAATTCTCAAAAATAAAAGTGTTGGGGAGGAAAAATACCGTGAAAAGCGAGGGCTAAAAAGAAGGAAGAGAGAGTGAAAAAAGGAGAGAAGAGTAAATAAGAAATAGCAGTGGGAAGAGAGATACAAAGAAGAGGTGGCTGGGGGACACAGACATAAGAAAACAGGAAGGAAGTACACACAGAGGAGGAAGTTCTTGGCATAGAACTAGTCCTCCTTTACCCCTTATTTATTCTCAATAGATAAGAAAGTTGATAGTTGCTTGATAGTTGCTTAACAGTAAAGTGAACTAGCAGGAAGGTAAGTGGAGTCCATGGGAACAGCTGCCAAAGCAGGCGTCATGGAGAAGCACAAAGGCAGGCAACACAGACTCTCCGTGCACACTGCAACAAAGGCGCCACTACTCATCTCAAAGCACAGCAGGTCAGTGAACCCAGCTTATGAATGTTCCACAGTCTTTTTCATTTCTGACCATGTGCTGAATATGTATTAATCAAATTCATCTCCTAAGTATCTAGTAAAAGGCTTTATACAGTGAGTCCTCAAACGCATACTGCCGAGCCATTCACAATAGGAAAACAAGCCATCTCCCATCCACCAAGAAGCCACTAACCAGTTTATATGCCCATAGTGCAGACTACTACGATTCTGGGTCCTAACAAAAGCCTTTTTCTTTTCTTTTCTTTTCTTTTTTTTTGAGACAGAGTCTCACTCTGTTGCCCTGGCTAGAGCACAGTAGTGTCATCACAGCTCACTACAACCTCAAATTCCTAGGCTCAAGAGATCCTTCTGCCTCAGCCTCCCGAGTAGCTGGGACTACAGGCATTCGCCACCATGCCTGGCAATTTTTCTATTTTTTGTAGAGATGAGCTCTCACTCTTGCTCAGGCTGGTTGGGAACTCCTGGCCTCAAGCAAACCTCCCACCTCAGCCTTCCAGAGTGCTAGGATTACAGGCGTGAGTCACCATGCCCAGCCCAAAAGCCTTTTTCATAAAAATGAGTACCAGTCAGGAAAACCAAAATGCTTATCAGGGAAGTAATTATTAGTCTCTGACAAAGGAAAGGACTTCTGGTCAATTTCTAAATATTCAAGAGGTCTTCAATGTCCCAAGGTGCCTTTTAGGGTCATTATTTCAGAAACTAAACAGGCCTGGCCTTTTCTGGTTAAGAAAGCACACACACATTTGTTTTCACTCTGACTGCTAATAATTCAAGCCCATGCACAGCGCATGCTTCTTTGGGAGTACCTCTCAGATACACTCTGGTAAAGCCAGGCCTATAGGGGCATCCTGTTGCCTTCAATGCTGAACTTGACAGCACGGTGCACTTTGCTGAGTCGTTTCTGCTCTGCAAATCGCCTCTTATGCTTTTCCAATCGGCTCAGGCCCTTTTTAAGAATACCTGGCTAGAAAGTAGTTTGATTGGAGAATAGAAAAAGATTACTGAAGAACACTGCCGATCACTGAGCAGTGCTTACAATGATGACAGAGGAAGTGTCTACCCTAAATATTTCAAAACAGAACTGCTTAAACAGTCGAAGAGAAAGGGTGGGATAGATCTTCAGAAGCAGGTAAGCTCTATGTCTCATGGTTCTTAAAAAAAAAAATCACTGGATCAGAACAATCTAGGTGTCAAGATTTACTTGAAATAAAAGGATTAATAAGAATAAACTTCCCTACTTGATAATGTTGCTTCAAGTCTGAAGAAAAGTTCATCAGCAATGAACTTTAATCTTGGATAATACTTTTCTCTGATTGCTCAATTTGTGATTTGGCTAGATAAAAGACCAGAAAACAGTCCTCTTTGAATCAGATAAAACCTCAAGAGCTATAAGGATTATTAAACACAAAGTAAAAAATAAAACAGTAATCTGCATCTGAGATCTACCCTGCTGTCCCTCTGCTTGCTTACCCTGGATGACTCCATCTCCACATTCCACTTGGGCCTGACAACGTAGTCCTTGTTTGAGGGCATTGGGACCCTCGCACGGGCACAGAATCCAGGATCTCCAGGTCTAAGAGCCCTGAGACAGGGAAGAAGAAGGCCATGCTGCTTATGGAGCCAGCCACAAGAGGGTTCACAGGCAATTTCACATGCTTGTTCCTGGGTCCACCCCACTCAGCTGAAATGTTTGAAGACTCCTCTGCCAACCCCCAAGGTCACCCAATCCACCCTCCTACGATCTCTCTTAGCTGGTCTTGTCATCACACACAATACTGTATTAATTCCTCACTTCCCCCAAAAGCCAACTTCCTCTGTATTTGCATGAATCCATTTTGCCTCTCCTCAGCTTCAGATATAATCATGCCCTTCCTTTTCCAATGCCGGTCCCTCCAGCAGGACTCTGAAACTTAATTCTCTGGTCTAGTGGAGTGACTCACGAGTTCACTTGTGAGGTGAAAAATCAGGCAGTCATTAGGTTATTAAGCATGAAATATCCGATTTCCTTAAGTACTAAGTTTCACAGTTGATATCTCTGACATTTCACTTTGACACTTCTTTTATTTTTATTGTGAAGGTACGTCCTCAGTCTTTCAAACGCACGTCATGGCTGGTGATTTTTTTTTTTTGAGACAGAGTCTTGCTCTGTCACCCTGGGTAGAGTGCAGTGGCATCATCATAGCTCACCGCAACCTCCAACTCCTGGGCTCAAGCGATCCTCCTGCCTCAGCCTCCCAAGTAGCTGGGACTACAGGCGTACACCACTACATCCGGCCAATTTTTCTATTTTTAGTAGAGATGGGGGTCTCGCTCGTGCTCAGGCTGGTCTCGAACTCCTGAACTCAAGCAATCCTCCCGTCTCAAAGACAAGCTCATCAGCAATGAACTTTAATCCTGAGTGCTAGGATTACAGGTGTGAGCCGCAGTGCCTGGACAGCTGGTAATTATCTTTCAAATTTTTTTTTACAGCAATTTTTGTGAAACCATGGATAAGTCAAAAATTCATGCTATTTTGGAATATGAGTTCCATCGTGGAACCAATGAAACGCAGACAGCTCGAAATACCGACGTTTGAGAAGGATGTGGCTAATGAATGCACAGTACATCAATGGTTTGAGAAGTTCCATTCTGGTGATTTTGATCTTGAAAATGAGCCACGTGGGCGGCCTGAGACCAAGGTGCATAATGATGAGCTGAAAGCTGTAGTGGAGGCAAATCCATCTCAACCTATGTGTGAATTAGCAGCAAGGTTTGATGTTATTATTCCAACATTGGACCATTTGAAACATATCAGCAAGATAAAGAAGCTGGATAGATCGATTTCACATGAATTAAATGACCATCAGAAGAGAAACTGGCTCGAAGCATGCTTTTCCTTGTTGTTATAACATGAAGGCAAACCATTTCTACACCGTATTATTATGTGTGATGAAAAATGGATTCTTTTTCACGATTGCAAGGGTTCGGCACAATGGTCGGATAAAGATGAAGTGCTGAAACACAGTCCAAAACCGAGTATTCATCAAAGAAAGCTAATGGTGTCTGTCTGGTGGTCCAGCACTGGTATTATCCACTACAGCTTCATGAAACCTGGTCAATCAATTACAGCCGATGTCTACTGCAACCAACTGGACGAAATGATGAGGATGCTTATGATTAAGCAGCCAAGATTGGTCAATAGAGACAGGCCAATCCAAGACCACATGTTACAAAAAACTACACTGCTCAAACTACAGAAGCTGGACTTGGAAACTCTCTTGTCATCCACCATATTCACCAGACCTTGCACCAACTAACTACCACTTCTTCCAGGCTTGGACCACTTCTTGCAAGGAAAAATATTCAATTCTCAACAAGCTGTGGAAAACGCCTTTCATGATTTCATCGTCACTTGATCCCTAGGCTTCTTCACTGCTGGCATAAACAAGCTACCATTAAGATGGCAAAGCTGTGTCGACTGATTAGGTGCATACCTTTATTAACTGTACTGCTTCTTGTTTCAGATATAATAAACTGTGCTTTTGATTCGAAATTGGACATTTCATATTTAATAACCTAATAAAATGACCCCCCCCCAAAACTCTGAGTCTTCCCATAAACTAGTTTACATGGTTTTGCATACACAACTCATACAGTAATTTTTGTGGTTATTTCCTTAAAAAACTATCAGAGATAATTACAGATTCACATGCAGTTGTAAGAAATGATAGAGATAGAGACCCAATGTCTCTCCCAATGGTAACAACTTGCAAAACTATAGTACAATACCATTAACAAGGACACTGATATTGATACAATACATTGCTTTTATTTATATTTCCCAGTTTTATTTGCACTCATTTGTGTGTGTTTAGTTCTATGAAAATTTGAGGGCAAGCAGGATAGACTAAAATAAGATAACCTTCAAAAGCAAAGCCTATCTATCTGTAGATGCCCAGGCATTAAACCATTCAACGTTTAGGTAACTAATTCTAGTGGTAAAAGGAGAGTAGGTGTATGTCTGTCTGTTGGGAGTGAGGAGAGGATAAGGGTAAAAAATTTTGAATTGTTTCTATTCCCTTGTATGATTTACCCTATCTTAACATTAAGCTTCTACTACCTTCATATATGTATGAACAGATTAATTGGTTTGCCAAAGAAAATTCTCTAAACTCTTACTACCCCCATGAAGGCACTGTCTCATCATCAAAATTATAAACAAAACTATACTTGCTCCCCCTAGATTATCTCCCATTTTCCTCTTGCATTCTGGGTGCTGCCTGACTGCCAAGTCACCTGCACAAACCCTTCTGCAGCATCTGCCACTGTCCACCGCCAGTGTAGCCTCATTCCCTTCTAGGTTCTGCTCCAATGCATAGGACCACAGCCGCTCACTCACCTTCACTGGCTACTCTGCCTGGCTACACCCCTTTTCAAAGTTGTTTAGTTCATCTCTTACTCTACACTCTCTTGATTCAATAATCTTTTCTATGGAGAGAACCATCAAATCTATGTCTCTAGCCCAAATATCTCTTTAAATTCCAAGTTTTAGACCCATGATATTTACAGGACTATCTCATTAGGCATCTCACATTTAATAGGCTCAAAACAGAACTTGCCTATGGCCTCAACTCTCCTCCCTCCATTTTAGTGAATGGTAATACCATTGTCTTGGTACTTAAGTTAAAGTTTTGCCTGGGTTCTTCAACTCTAGCCAACTTCTCCCCCACTGAGTCACAAGCTCCTGGCAGCTTTGCCTCTGCAGTATCTCCTCACCATTCTGCTCCCCTGTTACCATCTCCATTTAGCGTACCACTGCCTTCAGTCCCACTGCCCTCTACCCCAGCCCACACTATGCCATCAACAGCAGCATTCCAACTCAAATCTGACGGCTTCACATCCAGGCTCAAAAACTTTCTATGGAATCATAAAGAGAGCAAAAATTCCTCATCTTGACTCAAAGCCCTTCATTGGTCCATATCTATACTTCCAATCTTATCTTCCAATACCTCAGGCAGCACACTACTGGCCAACCCCTTCAGTCTACAGCCATTCTGAAAACAGGCCTTGCACATTTACCCCACAGCTTTGTCTAAGCTCTCCCTTTGCCTACCATTCCCTCTGCAGATTTACAGTTTTTGAGAGCATGGGCTAGTTTTACTTCACTTTTAAATTCTCAGAGTTTACCAAGCACTCTACTACTTAGCAAGCAGCAACAAAATCTTTATTGAATGAACTACTTTTTCAATTTTCCTTATATCCCCAGAGTACCCAATACAATGCTAGATATTCAGTAAATGTTAAACTGAAAACTACCCTCGCCAATGTAAACATTAACATCATTTGCTACTTATCTTAAATTAGCAAACAGAAATACTCTATATAGTCTTGGAAGAAAAATTAATACAAAAACCTTACTTCTCCTCTCCTGTCAGCACCTTTTCCAGGTCTCTTCGGGGTGTCTGACCACCAGTGCTGGGAAAAAAGTAAACAAGGAGATACTAGGAATGTTAGAACCTTATGACTAAAACACAGAGCAAATTAAAATATCAAACTTAGACCACACTTAGCTCCTTTACATGGGACCAGGGAAAATAACTTCCAATAACCTTTAAAAAGTACTATTCATTTTAGTATTCACTTGCATAACAAGTTTCATTATGGGTGAGCCACAACAGCCAAATTTGTAACTAATGACTTTGCCCTCCGGGATGCAACTGTATCCAGCATATTGGTACAAGGTGAACCAGTAACATTTTTTTTTCTTCCAGGAATTTGGAAATGGGACTGAGAAACCTGTTTTCTGCAAGTGGCTGGAACAACACAAGCAATCAGAACTGTGAGAGAGGCCTTATTCTACCAAATTCACTCAGAAAGGTCTTGGTAGGCTGAGAGGACCTTCATCATACCTACCACATTTAAACTAAAAGACTTATGAACTGCACAGACATATCAAGCTGAGAGGAAAAGAAACCCTGTCATCTTGCAGGTTCCCTAATGATCTTATTTACCAAAAGACCATGATTACTGCAACAACATTTACTCCACTTACTCATACCTGTTCCCTCATACCTGTTCATTCTTCGTCGTTGAGGCATTTGTTCTAGATCTCTCTGTTCCCTTTCTTCTCTTGTCATTCCTTTGTAGTTGGAGGTAAGACCAAATATGGGCCGAGACCACTCATCTGCAATAAGAAAAAATCAATTATTTAGTCCACAAAATTGCATTTCTCCAATTATTCTATCAAATAATTTCACCCTAGTGTGATGTGATATTCTAAACATTTAGAATATTCGTTCCTTAAAGACCCCATTATTTCAGGATCATTTATATAATAAACACAGCATAATACCAGTATCATAACTAACTCTGGCTTACTCAGAAAATTTAGTGTAAAAACATCAGTTAAACCAATAATCACCAGAGATTTAAAGAAAGTAACATCTGACCCACTTTGACAGGCATCAACTAGCAGAGTTCACATTTCATAAAGACAGCCTAATTTCTTTTATTTTAAATTTTTATTTATTTATTTATTTTTATTTTACTTTTTATAGAGATGGGGTCTTGCTGTATTGCTCAGGCTGGCCTTGAACTCTGGGGCTCAAGCCATCCTCCCACCCTGGCCTCCCAAAGTGCTGGGATTATAGGAATGAGCCACTGCACCTGGCAAAAATTACACTTTAATATGGCAGGTATAGAGCTTGTACTTCACTGAGTCTAACAAAGCTGTGCCAAGATGACAATGAAATAAAAATAGTACATGCCCACTGTTCAGCCAGTAGAATTCCAGAGGTGCCAACTGATATTTTCATTCTGAAACATAATACAGCTTATTGCTGCATTTCATACGCTATGAAAACAAGGAAGGACCTTTACAGACAGAACATAGGTGTTGTCACACAAAGAAGGAAACAGGGATTTCAGGGGGTCTACAGATCTTTTAAAATCGCTCCACTGACCCCACCCCTGGATTCAGAATCACTGTTGTAGTAACTTATGGATACCAGTGGGAATATTCTGCTTCTCTAGTCTAGGGCAAGAAAAAGTCACAAGCCACTGCATAAAAGGACCAAAAGTTTATCACTTAGAACAAGATCAAAGATGATGCACAGGAAGAGTTACAGAATATAATAAAAACAAATATAGATTTCACTCTTAAAACTGAAGAATTTCATAAACAATATGACACTTGATTATGTGAATTTTAGTTAAACTCCTCTGGATTTCTCTGGCATCATTAAACAAGAACATACAAAAAGATTTTGGAGACCAACATGCAAGTAACAATAGTGGCAGGAGCTAATATTACTTGAGTACTTACTATGTGCTAGGCACTGTACTTTATATACATCCTCTCATTTCATCTTTAAAATAACCCAAAGAAAACACATAATTGCCTCAGTTTTACAGAGGAGGAGACCAAGTCTTAGAGCTTAAATCCCTTGCTGAGGATATGTAGTAAGGTAAGTAGTGGATCCATGATTTGAACCCAGATGTGACCAACTCCAGGGCCTGCATTCTAACCCTTCCCTCTCCATGATTTTAACCCACAGCTAGAAAATGTATGCTTTTACTTGCTATAGTGAATATTGGATAGCATACCTAAATATGCTGAGAAGCATTTTAAGTCTAGGAGGAAAAGCTGGTACCTATAAGAAGTTATTAAAAAATTTTCTATTCTACTTTCTGGACTCATTTTAAACAAATATAGCTTTTATATATACATGTCTCTCTATATATAGACATAAGCACAACAAACAAAAAGCAAAATTTACATACTGATTAATTTCCCTGCCATGTCCTTGTTGGACCTTGATTCCTTGGGGTGTTTATAGAGATACATCACTGCTCGTCCAATCCCACTATGCTTCAGGGTCTCCTGGCTCACACTAGGTAGCTGGGGAACATAAACACATTACACACATATTAATCACTCAGAAGCTGGGAGTCTTGCTAATCTATTCTAGAGGACCTTCAAAATCTGGTTCATTCACAAAAGAACAATTAAGA
This sequence comes from Daubentonia madagascariensis, assembly GCA_023783475.1. Lineage (NCBI taxonomy): Eukaryota > Metazoa > Chordata > Mammalia > Primates > Daubentoniidae > Daubentonia > Daubentonia madagascariensis. Next base: position 1,013,977 of record JAKFHU010001747.1, on the reverse strand, counting down.
ATCTACAGACATCGAACACAAAGATACTTTGAGTTCACATTAAAAGTTAAGAGTTCAGTATTACCACTGAGTTGAAGTGAAACCTAACAACGTGAGAAAGTGCGAACTAAGCTACTCAGAGGTTAGCAGTTTAATACAGGAGTCAGCACAAGCCTCAGAATCCAAAAGACCTAAGACTGTACCCAAGCACAGCCACCTTCTGGCTATGTGACCTTGGACAAGTCATTTAACTTCTCTAAATCTTAACTTCCTCATCTGTAAAATGGAGACAACACACCTACCTTACAGGTTTATTGCGAGGAATAGATGAACCAACGCACATATAAAGCACCTAGCACAGTGCTTGGCACATAGGAAGTTCCTCCGGAATTCCTTCAGAAATTAAGCAGCTTGCCCAAGGTGTCACAGCCACATAAAGGTGGATCAGCTCAACATTCAAATGCAAGTTCATATGACTTTGAATTTGGTGCTCCTTCTACTTAAATGCTTCCCCAGAACATGTCCACTACTGTACTACTCTTCTCAGATAAATCAATAGCTATTCCAAGATCTTGTCCCTTCAATGCTATAGTTATATGAAGTTTTATAAGGTCTTGCCTTTTATGCTCATTTTATTAGGTTTATTCCCTTTTTGTAACCCTTCCTCTGGCAGGCTGTAGCAATACAATGTATAAATACATTGTAAACTATAGAGGTTATGATAATACAAACCACATTAGATGACTAATGAAGAGCAAACAGTCAGATTATCTGTCTCTAACCTCTTGCAGAATCTTCAACAGCTCCTCTCGGATCTTTAGTGCTGGCAAACTCCTATCTGGTAGAGGTGAGAGCCATTCTTTGATAGCAGACATCACACCACTGTCAATAAACGTTTCTTTAAGGTCCTGCCTGCAATTAAAAAAAAAAAAAGTCAAGTCCATGAACCTTGCTTCCATTGGTATCTTCTTCTGACTTCTTACATATTTAGTGATGTTTCCAAAAATTGCTTTTAAAAAGTTACTTATATACATTCAATATTTACTGAATACCTATTCTGGTTTCAAAAGCAGTATGAAATTTAGTTCTTATTTTCCAGAAACATACAGACTTGACAAAGATCTGCTAAAAAACAAAACTAAGCAACTCAAATTACACAAGATAGATTAATGCTAATATGAATGGTAAAGACAGTAAGAATGAGCTCAATCACTACAGTTAAAAAAAAATAATGTTCCTTTGTTTCATGATCAGTATAGCAAAAAAAAAAAAAAAAAAAAAAAAAAGTTGCATCCATCAGAATAGTGATTCTCTAACAGTTTCCGGTGGTGGTGAACCCAGAACTGTGCTATTCTCTGCAGGACACCAAATCTCAATAAAAGACTGATATTCAAAACTCCATTTTATGCACTATAATCAGTTATGTTAATAGAAAACATGACCAATATTATATATATAAAACCAGTGACAGATGGTTTGGGCTAATGAAATAGAGGGAGCAATTTTCTAGTTACAAATGTCCTAGGCCATGCTGGTGGCTCACTGATACACAAATGCATTTCTTCAGTCATCAAAAGTAGGCTGTCTCTTGGTTCAAAGGAAAAGCAAAGTTGCTCAGAAATATGAGCAAACCAATAAAAAAATTTGGTAACAAGGGTCTATTAAGAAAGGGCATCATTATTTCAGAAGCATCAATGACTGAGATGTTAACAGGGCCATATAAGCCTTGTACAACGTGTGCTTCAAGTGGTCTCCCAAGATTTGCTGTTTTCAATCTCATTAGGAAAACATGGAATTTCACCAAACCCAAAATTGTCTGTAAAGAACAAAATTAGTAGTTTCCAAGTTTTCCTTTCATTCATATTAGTTTTCTATTTGTTCTGTTTGTATCAGGTATCAACGTTTAATAAAAATTTATGAAGAAGCATAATTTAGGAAATTTTATTATTATTCTTCTGTGAACTGCTAGAAAGCTACCATTATTTAATACCCCTAGAACACCAGTATATCATCTGAATATCATTCCATTAAAAGGAAAAAGCTTTTTCAAGGAAATAAATTACTTACTTCTTAAGGTGCATAACCACAGTAGGTAATAAAGTTAATTTTTTCAGTGCTGGCTTTTTTTGGTTGTTCAACTGTCTGTCTTCCTATTCAGAAGAAAATTAAGATTAAAAAAAAGGTAGTACTAATTGTTAATACTAAATTATAACCATTGTAATTTGGAACCATAAAACAGAATAAAGTAGTAGTTTCTCAAAGAAAGAAAGATTACTAAAGAAAGATTACTACAAGAAAGATTAACTAAAGAATCGATTTTTGGCAAAGAACCAAACTATGTATCTGTGTCAACCAAACCCACAAAACCATTACAATAATTACCTTTAACAACTTCAAAGTGAAAGAAACACTTTTGATTTAAAATGTTGGCATAATTGTCAAGTTTTCAAAGAGTTCATTCAAGGTACAAATTATACCTGGGAAATTCTGGTTTACCACCAGGAATAATTTTCCAGGTGTGAGGTTTAGATATTATTGGAATATATTATCAAAGAAGAATTTCAGCATTTACTTGGGCAGTTTTTTTCTATTTTTTTGTTAAAAAATTTTCTGATTTTACAAATATAGACTACAGAATATACCTGTCACGTACATTTCAACAACTAAACCCACATGGCCAGTCTTATTTTAGCTAGATGTCTACCTACTTTCCTTCTACCCTTGAATTGCTTTGAAACAAATCCTAGACACAGATCATTGAATCTGTTAATACTTTAGCAAGTGTTTCTAAAAGGCCAGAACTTGTTTTTTAAACATAATACTGGGCCAATTTTTACAATTTGGCAGATTTTTAAAACACAATGACTTAGCTGCAGCCTCTTGATTGGGGCAAGAGAATGACACATGCATTTATAACACTTTTTAACATACGAAGAAACATTAAACTTTGTGGTGAACTAACCAACCTGAGAGCAAAACTATTCCCCCATAAAACTAGCAAAGCCATTCACCTAAAAAGGTTAATTTTACTTAATACTTAGTCTTTTCACTTTTTTGTAAACATGTGAGTAAAAAAGTAAAATTATTTCCATGCTTAAAATTTAGAACAGTAAATGCTTTATTACAAAAAACAAAGTATCTTAAATGTAGTTTAAATAAGGGTGGGTTAAGCGTTAAGAAAAAACCCGGAAGCCAACCAATTCAGTGGGGGAAGGAAAAGGTGAACCTAGAAGGGACCCATCTACCTCAGCAGCTTCATTCATCTTGACAATCATGGCACTCACAACGTCGTCTGCGTCACTAATGAAGGTGCCGCCGTCGCGGTTCCTTCTGCGCTTGCCACTCATGCTCTTTTTCCGTTGCAACATCATCTCAAAATCTGACAGAAAGTCCATACTAAAACAGTAACACAGAATCAAGTGAAATACGAGTTCTCTTTTAAATACACATTTATTTTTATCACACTTAAGAACACCAAATTTCTTAATTCTAACTCAATGAAGTGCTATCTTCTTTCAAAAGTGCAAGTACAGTCAGTCATGCACCACATAGCAATGTTCTGGTCAACGACTAAATGCATATATGATGGTGGTTATCCAGCAAGCTAAAGTTAATATATTATTGAAGAAAAAATGTGTTCAGTAATGTCCTAGGCCTCCACATTCACTCACTGACTCAGCCAGAGCAACTTCCAGGCCCACAAGCTCCATTTGTGGTAAGTGCCCTATACAAGTGTACCATTTCTTATCTTTTATACTGTATTTTTACTGTACATTTTCTATGTTTAGATACACAAATACTTACTACTGTGTTACAACTGCCTACAGTATTCAGTACAACATGCTGTACAGGTTTGTGGCCCAGGAGCAAAAGGCTATACCTTATAGCCTAGGTGTGCAGTAGCCTATCCCATCTAGGTTTGTGTAAGTACATTCTAGGATGTTTTTAAAATGACAAAATCAACTAATAATGCATTTCTCAGAATGTATCCTGCCGTTAAGCAATGCATGACTATACTTACCACTTGCTATTAAAAGAAGCTGATCCTAGAAATTATGTTCAACTCCTATCCTACCCCAACTGCTATACATTAATCACTCATAACCCTAAGCTTTTCATACACTATATTCACACCTGTATCTATCGACTGAAGAAGGAACATTTTGAGTTCTCATTCAGGGGACTCATTCAGCTTCAGTTGCACTGCCTTTTTTGGGAATAGGATGGTGTTCAACTATTTGAATGTTTTTGTCTTATATAGCATAAGTAGAAAAAAATGAAAAATAAACTGCTGCCTTTCAGTGATAAGAAGTGTAACTCTCAAAACATAATGTAACTGAGATATATATGGAGATCTATAGAGCTGCTAAGAGCTTCAAACCCTTATGGCTTTCATCAGAATCGTTACCCTCAAAAGAGGGAGTTAATCATTCTCTGCCACTATCATATAAATTCAGTTTCAAAAAGTACTGCCAAATGCATTTAGCTTAATCCTTGCATGCCACTAGGAATTAAAAAGGAAGCTGTTTTTTAAAGCATTTTCTTTACAACTATAAACAGTAACTCACTAATCATTCTATTCTCGTATGGCACCTTTTAAGATATCAGATTTTTCTCAACAGATACCAACTATCTCAACAAAAGTGAAATACAATCAAGTAGTATTTTTTGTAAGTTAAGACATTAGGCTTTTCCTCTGTCCCCACAAAGCAGCTTTTCTCTCAAAAAATATATTTTTTCAATTAGGTTATTTTTCTGAAGAGTTGACTTGGTAAGCCATAAATTAAGAGTCCGGTACCATATAAACATAACTTCATCTGAGCACACGGTAAATGAAAGAAAAATAACAACACGTAATTTACCGACAACACTGTATATAGAGAAGTACAACAGAGAAAAATGGGAACAGATTCTCTCCTAAACTTCACCAGGAACCAAAATGAAAAACAAAAGAAAGTTCAATGTCCCTACCTTCATTTTATAACTTCTCTTTAACAAATTCCTTAAAAGCAAACAAACTTACTGTTTTCCTCTCTTTATGTTATCATCAGAATCTGAATCTTCTGCTTCTTTTACCTGTGTTTCACCCTTTTCTTCTTCCAAATCTTCTTGGTTAAAACCCTAAATGCAGAGGGTACCAAAGTTATCACAACTTCCTTACAGATTTTCCTCTGTGTAACTGCTCTTAATTTTTTGCATTTTTAAAGTAATACATCCACAAAGAACAAAAATCACACAGGTATCAAAATGTACGCAGCAAAAGGTCCCTCCCTAGCCACTAGTGTTACTAGTGTTCTTACATTTCCTTCCAGAAATAGTTTACTTTTATATAAACACTTCTACACATATATATTTAGTGTCCCCTCTTATTATACAAATGGCAGCATAGTATTCACAGTGGATATGGGATACTGTTCTGCACATTCCAAATTTAACAATAGAATCTGGAGGCCAATCCATATCAGCATTAAGTGTTACTCCTTTTAAGGCTTTGAATATTTCACCATGTGGCTGTAACCATAATTTGTTTACGTATTTGCCTAATGACATTTAATTTTGTATATTTCAAATTTTGAGAAGTATTTGCCAAATTGTCTTCCACAGAGGTTGTAACGATCATTTCTTCTTACAGCAAAGTACGAGTACACCTGTTTCCCCAGCTTCTCACTACTATAGGTTATTAAGCATTGCTATCCGCATATCTCTGGACCAAAAAACAAAAGGCATCCCAGTGTAGTTTTATTTATATTCTCTTCTTATGAGTAAAGCTGGGCATTTTTTCATGTTTACAAAGCCATCTATAATTCTTTCTCGTGAACTCTCAATATCCTACGCTGATTCTTTGTTGGTCTGTTCATCTTTTTCCTATCAGTGTAAAATCTCTTTAAAAATTAGGAATAGCCCCCCGTTAGTGACAGGAGCTGCACAATCCCTACATTCGTCCAGTTTGATTTTGTTTACGCTAATGTTTGCCAGGCATAATTTTTCATTTTTATGTAAATGAAATGGCCAGTCTTGTCTTTATAGCGTCTAATTTTTGCGTTATACTTATAGAAGTCTTCCCAATGGTCACCTAGTATAATGTTTTTCTAACTGAACTGAAACTATAACCAAGTTGATGTTAACTCTCCAAACTAGATAAATATATCTTATTCTTGTAATATGCTGCTTAAATGAGTATGAGCTCCATGAGGCCAGTGTCCAAACAGTCTCTGGCATACAGTCTCTCAAATACTTGTGGAATAAATTCTTCCTTTATATTTTCCTTAGGTTTACTTTGTTATTTTTCTATCATCTTGAATTAGATTCTAAATTCATCTACTTTCACTCTCTTACTTCAGTAAAAAAAAAGGATTGATTTCTTTTTTGTTCCAAGAACTGTTCAACAAGGCTTTAAATTTCTAAGTGGCAAGGGTGTCTTGTTTGCTAATTTAGTCATTAATTTTCAGTTTCATTGCACTGCATTCAGAAAATATTATCTCTACTTTGTACTTCTTGAAAAAACTTGGTTTAAAATTTATATGGAAATGCTGGCTGGGCATGGTGGCTCAAGTTTATAATCCCAGTATTTTAGAAGGCTGAGGCAGGAGGATCACTTGAGGCCAGCAGTTCAAGACCAGTTTGCGCAACATAACAAGACCCCATCTCTACAAAAATTTTTTTTAAAAAGTTATCCAGGTTGTGGTGGCACACTCCTGTAGTGCCAGCTACTCAGGAGGCTGAGGCAGGAGGATAACTTGAGCCCAGAAGTTCAAGGCTGCAGTGAGCTATGAACGTGCCACTGCACTCTAGCCTGGGCAACAGGATGAGACCCTGTGTCAAAAAAAAAAAAGTATGGATACACAAAGAACCAAGAAAAGCCAAGACAATGTTGAAGAATAACAAGCTTGGAGGACATAAACAACCAACTATCAAGAGTTACATGTTAACGGTACAAGGATAAAGAGACCAACAGAACAGAAAAGATAGTGCAGAAACAGATTGGAATATATACATATAGACACTTGATTCATGACAAAGATGGCAAGGACGATCTTTTCAACAAATGGTGCTGGGTTGACTGGATATTCCAAATGGGGAGAAAAATCTTCACTTTTACCTCATACCACAAGCAAAAACCAATTCTAGGTGGATTACACAACTTTGTGAAAGATAAAATATTCAAGCTTCTAGAAGATAACTTGGGAGAGAGTATCTTTATGACCTTAGGGATAGGCAAGAATTTCTTAGAATTCATAAACCTTTCACCACAAAGGAAAAGATAGTAAATTTGATCTAAATATATTAAGAACCTTTGTTTATCAAAAGACTCCATTAACAAAGTGAAAAGGAAAACAATCAAGTGGTAGAAAATATTTTAAACTTTCAAAATTGCCAAATGGTTTGTATCCAGATTGTATAAAGAGAGAGTCTTCTATGATTTTTTTGGTCTGTTTGTTCTGTCAGCTGCATCCACTTAGAGGCCAGGAGCTACAGGTCCAGCCTGTAATCCTAGCACTTTGGGAGTCTGAGGCAGGAGGATCACTTGTGGCCAGGAGTTCCAGACCACTTAGATTATGGACTTGTTCATTTCTCTTTGAAATTCTGTCAATTTTTGCTATATATGTATTTTAAAGCCATGTTATTCACTGCATACAATTTTAAAACCTTTTATCAATATAAAGTACTTTTAAAACTCAAGTAATGTTTTTTGCCTAAAGTCTACCTCTTTGATATCCAGTTTTCTTTTGGTTAGTGTTCACACAGAGTATCTTTTCCTACCCTTTTATTTTCAACTTTTAAAAATTTTGTTTCAGATGAATGTTTTGAAATCAGTACATAGCTGGTTTTAAAAATCCAGTCTGAGCACCTATGTCCTTTAATTGGAGCACTTAGTACATTTACATTTAATGTAATGTCTGGTATTATCAAAATTTAAATTTGTTATTTTTCTATGTACTACTTTCTGTCCCCTGTTCTATAGTTCTTTTTCTCTTTTCTTGCATCCTTTGGGACTGATTAGCTTTAATTATTCCATTTTTCCCCCTCTGTTAGTTTGGAAGTTATACATTTTATCTTTTTAGTGGCCACTTACACACACCCAGCTTATCAAAGTCTACTAATACACACTTACATACATTTACAAAGACCTATAAGCACTTCAATTCCACGTGTACTCCCAATTTGTTACTGCCATCATGTGTTTTAATTTTATAAACATTTTAAACCACACATGACTTTTTGTTTTGTATAGTTAATACTCATTTAGGCCTATATACATCATTGCTCTTTTTTCCTTCTTGCATCTCTAAGCTTCCATCTTAAATTATTTTCTTTCTGCATTTCTGTATTTCCTTCAGTTGGTACACAATGAATTCCCTCATTTCATCTTCATTCCTGATAAGTATTTTTGCTGAATGTAACAGAACTCTAAGTTTGCAGTTATTGGATTCTATAGTTTCTGTTGAGCTATTAGTCTAATTGTTGATTTTCTGAATGTAATATTTTTCCTGTGGCTTCTTTTAAGACTTTTCTATTTTCTTTGGTTTCCTGCAGTTTTAGTAATGTATTTAGGTGCAGATTTCTTTTTATTTATCCTGCTGGCAATTTGTAGGACTTCTAGAATCCACGGCTTTACGTGTTATTTCTTTATTGTTCTGCTATGTATGTAATTTTCCCTCAGTTACTCCAATTTGTTCTTAAATCTTTTCATGTATAATCCACATCTTTTATTTTCTTTTGGATTTTCCGTAATAATGTATCTCAATGCTTCATTCTAGATATTTCCTGTCTTCCAGTTCACTAATTTTCTCTTCAAATATGTCTAGCCTATTGCTAAACTCATCCATTGAGTTTTCAAGTTACTATATTTTTATAGTTCTGAAATTTCTACTTGGTTCTTCTCCAAATCTGCCTTGTCCTTTTAAAAACTGTTTGCTCCAACAACATTTTAAATCTTTTCTTTTATCTCCCTGAATGCATTTTTTAAGGTGATCTCTGAAATGTCTATATCTAGAGTCCTAGGTCTATTTCTATTGTCTGTTGTTACTCCTATATCCTGTTAATGTTTTCTTTGACTGTGTATCATACTGTATACATGAAAAACTTGAACCAGTGTCATCAAATTTCTGAGACTAAGGTTCTCTAGTCTGTAAGATGATTCAAAGATGGCCTAAATCTGAGCAAAGGCTACTTCACCTCCAGTTCACCCTTAATCCTAAGGGTGCTGCTCTTTAGAGTCCTAATCCAGGGCATGGGGTTTACAAGGCCCCCTAACCTCAATAGGCCCTGAACTTGAACTTTTGTTCCCAAGCCTAGAGGCTGTCGAAAATATGAGCAGCCTCTCAGGCTGACAGGCAAATACCCCAACAGGAAAAGAGTTCTAAATGCTGAGTTACTGCTTTAGGTTTCTGTCTTCTGGCTTAGTAATTCTTTGCTACCTTGTTCCTCAATAATGAACAGATTTCTAAATATTCTGTCCAGCTTTTCTAGTTGTCCTTAGCAGAAGGGTTAGTCCAAATTACCTAGACTGCCTCTGTGAGAATCAGGAGTTCCCTAATTATTATGAATCTTACCCTTTAGCACTATATAAAATGCCTTTCATTGTCTCTTAATGTGTTCCTTCCTCCTTTTAACTCAATTTTGCCTGTTATTTTCCTTTTATGCCTTTGTACACCCTTATATTTCACTTTCTGAACCCCCTTCTTCTAGATTTTTCTCTTAAATACATCAAAGTTGTTTATTTTTACTTACTGGAATCCTGTATTAGAGAACCATCACCACAAAAACAAACAAAAAGCATAGTGAAAAAGGAAGTATTTCCATTTTATACTTACAGTAAACTCTTCTTCCTCTTCATCACCAGATTCTCCAAATATGTCTGCAATAAGATTTCTAGAAAAGAAACAAATATAAAAATATTCATTTGCTTTCTTACCATGTAAATAGGAACTTTCGTTTTTTTTTAAAAAAAGAGACTCCCTCTGCTGCCAGGCTGGAGTATAGTGGTGTGATCACAGGACACTGTAACCTTGAACTCCTGGGCTCAAGCAATCCTCCTGCCTCAGCCTCCCAAGTAGCTGGGACTACAGGCATGTACCACTACGCCCAGCCAGGAACCATTTTTTAAAACGGGATATAATTTATTTATAATAAAATGTGCAGACCTTAAGTTTCCAGTTCAATGAGTTTTAAAATACCTACACCCATGTAACCAGCACCCTAACCAAGATATAAAATAATCCCGTCTCCCCAGAAAGTTCCCTTATGGGCCTCCCTTATGGCCCCTTCTAGTTAGTCTCCCAATATCAACATCCTAGAGACAACCATCACTCTGATTTCCATCACCACAAATTAGTTTTGCCTGTTCCCGAACTTTACGTAAATGGAATCATGTAATGTATACGCTTTGCTTCTTTCTCTTAATGTGTTATTTTTGAGATTCATCCATGTTGTAGTGTGTAGCAGTGCAGGAACTAAAATTCTAAATCCACAAACTCATGCAATTAGGCAGGGCATACTGTATTATTATCTCAATATGAAATTTTAATACAAGTTTAAAAAACTTGAGAGACAAACCCCTCTCTGCTACCTAATTAAGAACCCTTGAAAACTCATATTATATTGTCACTTACTCTTCTTCATTGCCCGACTCACTATCACTCCCAAATAGATCCTTCTCTTCATTTTTCTTATCAGACAATTTTTCTTTCCCTGCTTCTTCTTCACTGTCAGATGCTACTGTCTTCTCTCTTTTGCCTGACTTATCTGATAAAGCATCACTATCAGAGTCATCTGCATCAGAGACAACACGACTCTTCTTTGCTGCTGTTGAAAAAGAAAATCATCATTAATCTTAATTTGTTACGGCTATTGTATTATTAAGCATAACAGGTGCTTTAAAATAGCAGTATGTGTCAATAAATCAAAGGGCCTCCTGACACATGGTCTAGAAAATGAAAAAATTAAAATAAAAACTAAGTTTCATTCAGAGCCATCTTACAAATCATGTTATTTTGCTTAGGAAAAAGGGGCCAAAAGATGAAGAAAGAAATCATCAATATGAAAGTGAGCATCAATAGCTATCTTTCCTTTTGGGGAATAGAGAAAATTAAGATTAGATTGATGGGCAGAATTGCCATCCTTTCTATGTTGCCTAGTATTAGCAGAACTAAAAAGGATTAGATGTACCTTTTTAGGAATATTTCCCATGTTCCTTAACCACTGCTGGCCATTTTGAAATTTCTCATCTTCCTTAACGAATTGGCAGCATGTGTGGTACTCTTTTTCCTTCTCCTCTGATAACTGTCAGGTTATCAGGGAATATGACTTTTTCAAAAAAGATAAGTTCATTAAGAAAGTAATCAAGTAAAAATTATTATCTGTGAAAATGTGGTCTCAGGTAGCAAAGACTTGAATACTCTGCAGAGACATGGAGTCTCTGAACAGAATCCCTCCAAAACTTCCCTGTATTTGGGTATTCAACAATGTTGAACAAATGAAGAGAAGTACCTGTGGGAGCAGTTACTGTCTGAACGGGATCTAGTAATTTAGCTATCAGAGGTCCACCGCTAACTTTGGATATGGTCAGGGGTTTTCATGTAAACATACTTCTTAGAAACATTACCCTTTCCAGTTAAAAAAAAACCAAACAAAACTAAGTCTTTTATATTCCCACTGACACTTGGTCTAGGTTATCACTTTGAGGGAGTCAAAATAATAGGTGCTGCCACAACAACTCAAAGGACATTTGGTATTAGCTTAGCCAATGATACCCAGAGGAAATGACTGTCCTAGTGATATTTTAGAATGTCAAGTTGAATGACAGATTATAGATGTAACATAACAAAAAAAGGACACAATGTTTCATAGTTATAAGCTTAGATAATAGGCAAAGCTATTGATAAACAGCCCAAAATAATTCCTTACTTGCTTTGTCTTCATCTTCACTATCAGAAAGCACAGCAGCTTTTCGCTTTGCTACTTTCTCCTCCTCCTCGCCCTCTTTTTCATCATCTTCATCACTGTCAATTTTTTGCCTTTTGGGTTCTTCCTCCTCACTGTCAGAACTGTGAAACCTTGCTCTATCCGTGTGGCTGTCTGACGGAAAGGAGTCCTCCTGCATTTCTCTGTCCTCTCCCTTATCCCCCCCTCCACTGTCGTCGTCCGACTCCGGCTTCCGTTTGTGTCCAGAAGCATCTTCAGTTTCTGAATCACTGGCAGGTTCCTTCTGAGGCTCCTCACTCTCAGAGTCACTGACTCGGGGTTTGGGTAGTTCCTCATTTTCAGAATCACTGGCCTGATTCCTTGGGGGGTCCTCACTTTCTGAATCACTAATTCGGGGTTTGGGAAGCTCTTCATTTTCTGAGTCACTGGCCTGGTGCCTTGGAGGGTCCTCACTTTCCGAATCACTCATTCGAGGTTTGGGAGGCTCCTCATTTTCTGAGTCACTGGCTTGGTGCCTTGGGGGTTCCTCACTCTCAGAGTCACTGATTTGAGGTTTTAGAGCATCCTCTGTTTCAGAGTCACTGGCAGGGCTCTTTTGGAGCTCTTCAATCTCAGAATCACTGGCAGGATGCTTGCTAACATCTTCGTTTTCTGAGTCACTTGCATGTCCATTAAGAAGTTCCTCATTTTCAGAGTCACTACCAGGTAATTTCCTAGTCTCCTCACTCTCAGAGTCACTCCTGTGCTGACTGACATCTTCATTTTCAGAATCACTTGCAGGAGGCTCTGCACGTTCCTCAGATTCAGAGTCACTGTCCTTTTGCCTGTGAAGCTCCTCACTTTCAGAGTCACTAGCATTAAGATTCGAGGGCTCATCATTCTCGGACTCTGTCACATGATGTCTCTTGGTGAGGCCATCTTCTCGATCACTAGGTTCGTTCTGAAAAATAAAGGGAGGAAAAATTAGGAAAGTGCTAAAAAAATGTTTGGCAGTAAAATGATAAAGTTTTTCCAACAGTATTTTAAATCCAGGAATATGTACACTTAAATGTAGAATTCCTATCCTATACCTATAAAGAAACATCCCACTTCAAAGAAAGCTAATCTGTGAAATGGCTGACATGGTTTAGATCCCAAAATGGAGAAAGATAACCAGCCTTCACCAAAACCAATTTGTAAAGCATATCCCCAGATTACTATAGGAGATTAATTTTGAAGAGCTATTTTTTTTAAAAAGTCTAAATTTCTCATATATAATTCTAGTTCCCAAAAACTTAACTATACTTTTCAAAGAAATACAAGCAAACATGTAACCAAGTTCTTTTAAAAAGGAACATTCTTTGGTTTTATAAGGTTAAAATTCTTCTAGGGAAAAGAATTATAAAGCTTTATTTTAATTAAAGGATCAAATAACATACCGGAACATTCTCCCAAGAGAATTTAAACCAAAAAGGAAAGGAGGAGCTAACAATTCCTAAGCACCTAGTAAGAGCCAATACATGTTAGGCTCTCTCCTGTTAGTTCACTCGCTCCTCACAACAGTACTTCTCACAGTAAGAAAACTGAGACTTAGAATAGTCACGGTCATATAGCTAGCAACCCTGGAACAAAAACTTAAGTTTCAGAAAGAACATGATGAATCTAACTACACTAACACATAATGTTACTTGAAATAATTACTTTGAAAATATGCTCTAGGGTACAAACTTAATATATGCATATTGTAGCTATGTTTTTAAAAACACAAAGAAAAATATACAAAATTAAACATAGCAAGATATTAACAAGTGTTTTAGGATCTGGGCAATTTTTTCCCCCATCTATTATCTTAACTTTCAATAACACAATAATATTCCGATTTAAAAAGTGAAAGTATTTCTGTGTTTGAGTGTTTCCCCTTAAAAATTTACTGAGCCAAATATTTCTCTTTAGAATATGACTGAAGCTACATGAACTTATCACAGATCAATTTTCAAGAATGAAAGAGTCTTTAATAATGTGTATGCCCACCATCACGCTATGAAATAGTTCAGTGACAAGAGAATTCTTGTCATGACAAGATAAATGGCATGAAAATGTCATACTTTAATTTACCCTAGGCTCACTTGAAGAAGACTAAGTGTGCTGTGTCTACAACTTCAAAAAGAGTACAGAAAATTATAAAATAAACAAGCCTACAAAGCAAAAGTTTGACTTTTTTTCATACTTTATGATTATCATTACAGCACAGCATTCCAAAGAAACAGTAATTGCTATACATAGTCATTGAAATATAACACATTCAGGAAACTTTCCAAAATCATAAACTTTTCAAAATTCCCATAGGCGTTTTTCTTGAGTGCTCACTGGGCACTTGGCAGTACTATACTAGATTCCTAGTCAGTCACACATCCCATTATCCCACTGAAACTGGTTTTATCTATTAATATTAGGACTGGAGGAACAAAAGAATCTTGCAATTATAGTACAATACTCCATATATTGCTTAAAGTTCACTTTAGCCATATTTCTTAATTTAAAAGAATGTAGATGAAAAATTTATCTAGAATGTAAGACCTAAGAAGGCAGGCATTTTTTGGTTTGTTTTCTTCACTGAGGCATCGCCAGAGGATAGAATGGTCTCTAGTATATACTTATATACACACAATAAGTACAGGTTGAGTACCCTAATCCAAAAATCTGAAATCCAAAATGCCTCCAAAATCTGAAATTTTTTGAACACCAACATGACGCCACAAGTGGAAGACTCCACACATAAGTACCCAAGACGGACTTTGTTTCATGTGCAAGATTATTAAAAATAATGTATAAAATTACCTTCAGGCTATGCATATAATAAGGTGTATATGAAACACAAATGAATTTCATGTTCAGACTTGGGTCCCATCCCAAGATAGCTCATCGTGTACAAGTAAATATTCCAAAATCCAAAAACACTTCTGGTTCCAAGCATTTTTGATAAGGGATATTCAACCTGTATTTGCTGAATGAGTAATAAAGCCGTAAAGTAGGAATAATACAAAGTGAGAAATAATTAATTCAACAAGCATTTATTTAATGTCTACTATGTGCAAGGTGCTAGGAATCAAGGCTGAATTTTTCTCAGTGCCTGACCTTAAGTAGCTATTGTCTAATGAGCCAGCAAAACATACCGTAACAACATAGTGTGATATGCACTATTATGATGGTATGCTTATATTTTGAAAGCCTACAGAAAGTGCACCTATATGAAACTGAGCTGCAAAAGATGTATAGACACAGGCATTCCTGCATTTAGTCTGTGATGACTGAGTTAAGAAGTTAACTACATTGCGGGGGCAGGAGAGAGAGGCATACAATACCAGCAGAGGCAAACTAAAGTAGAAGGCAAAAGGGAACACTGTAATTGGCTTTAGCTATTAAACTGCAAACCTAAAAAAATCCAAAATACGGTTTTTTAGAAGTCAGACATGAGTACAACAAATTAATAGTAGAAATTGCCATTTAAATGTTATCTTCTGGCCAGGCATGGTGGCTCACACCTATAATCCTAACACTTTGGGAGGCCAAAGCAGGAGGATCGCTTGACGCCAGGAGTTCAAGACCAGCCTGGGTGATACAGCGAGGCCTTGTCTCTACAAAAAATAAGAAAAATTCGCTGGGCACGGTGGCGCACACCTGTAGTCCCAGCTATTTGGGAGGCAGAGGCAGGAGGATCACTTGAGCCCAGAAGTTCAAGGCTACAGTGAACTATGACGGGACCACTGCACTCCAGCGTGGGTGACAGAGTGAGACCCCATCTCTCAGGGAAAAAAAAAATGTCATTTTTCTTAATTTCCCTCTTTGTAACTGTCAGAGAAATTTAGCACTCTGAGGGCCCTTAGAGGCTTTAGGGATGTCTATAATGCCTTATACCTCCTCCTTAGCAATCATTCACACTGCAGTTAGAAATAACTACTGGTTATCCATCATAATGAACAACCTTGTTTACCTCAGCATACAAACAGTAATCATACTCTTTATGGACCAGAGCCAAAATACACACACACACACACACACACAGAGATAAATGACATTCTTAAACTGCAAAGTAAATAATAATGAAATTGCCACAGAGCAAATAATAATTTGTAAATTTCAAAGTGGTATCTTGTCAAATAGAAACCCTTGTAAAGAACCAAAAAACTCAAGACATTTGTTTTTCTTTATACATCACAAGTATCAAACTCAAAACACTTGACCTTGCATACTACCCTATCATTATCCCCATCATTATAACTTGGTAAAACACTCAACACTAAAGTAACACAGTAAATTCCATGAGGAAATATCCATAGGAGCATTTTCAAAAACATGTTTCTCTGGATCCTAGTTCCAGAAGCTGTATTTGAAACCCTCACACTGGACTCTGTCATTACGTATCAGTTCAATAAGCATATGAAAGAATCTGAGAAGTCCAGCAATAAAATAACACAATGCCGTCAATCCAGTGTAGTTCCTGGAACGTCACAACACTTGAGAAACTCCAATTTTACAACAAGCACACAAAATAAAATGAAGCTATATACTAGAGTGTCTCTTGTCTGTCAAAAGCTGGTTGCTCTTACAATGACAAAGTCAAAAGCAAAAGCACTCCCTGATAAAAAAAAATACTATAAAAAAAATTCTACACAAAGCTTAAGATTTTATGACAATGACATAAACTCCCGCCTACCTCTCTAGATTCATTTCTGCCCCCTCAACAACACCAACCCTATGCACTACACCAGCAGTTCCCAAACTTTAGTGTGCATACAAATCACTAAAGGAGCTTTGGTGAAGACCATACCAACTTCTGTATTAATTAAGTCCAGGGAGGGTATCAAAGAATCTGCATTTTGACATGTGATTCATGTGATTCTGACCACATTTTGGAAATTCTACTCTACTTCCAGTAGTGTGAAACTACTAACTCCACTCCATGTCTTTGTCTAGAATATCTTTCCCCCACCATATCCATTTCATACCTCAAAATCTGGCAAAAATACTCCCCCTCCTGAAGCTTCTTTCATCATCTCTCTAGGCAGAACAGACTTTGTGCAACATAATGTAACAGTTAAGAACATGGACTTTAGAGTCAATAGGACCCTGGGATCCAAACTCTGGCTCTGACACTTTCTACTGTGTCATTTAGGGAAATTTTCTTAACTCCTCAAAGCCTCACCGTCCTCGATCTGATGACATTAGGAATAGTATCTATACTTTAAAGGGCTGTTCTGAGGATTAAAAGCATGTAAAGCAGTTAGCACAGAGCCTACGAGCATTCAATAAATGTTACTAATCATTACTAACAAAATCTTTTTAATTATTAATACAAAGCATTCGCCCTTCAAGACTCAGTTCAAATATATCCTCTGTGAATGGTCAGCCATTCTCTCCTTCATATCCCCATAGCATCTTGGACATCTATTAACACTTCACTGAAAGGTGATTTGCACCTTTATCGTCATCATACACTGACTTTAAAAAAAAAGATCAGAGGCCATTTAAAAAAAATGTATCTTTTACCTGCAGCATAAAGAAGACACTCAAAATATATTCACCAAAATGAAAAAGAAACCCACAAACAATGCTTAACAGAAAATAAATGGAAAATAATGTTTGCATTAAACATTATTTAATGAAAAGTACTATTTTTTCTCCTCAACTTGGTGGAATCAAAGACAAAGGTTGAAACCTAGCACAAAGTATAAATGGAATCAAAAGAACTAGTAAGAAATAGGGTTAACAAGGACAGCAATGGCCAAGAAGAATCTTCTAGTTGTTTTGATGTACTCCCCACAAGGACGCTTTCCTTATATTAACACAACCTCTTGCTAGAAAGATCCAAACAAGAGCAGACTGCCATCTGTACCCAACTGAAAGTGAGGGTGGAGCTAACCGGGGCTGTCACCAACTTCAACAGCAGATGGATGGTTGGGCCTCCTGTAGCGCTTTGCCTGTAGTCAGAAAGCAATGAAAAACCAGGTTCCATTTCCATATGACCTCTTCCTCAATAGTTCCACACTGAATTTTTCTTCTGTGGGACCCTCACCAAGGGAACACTCTACTTTTCTATGTAGATGTAATCTACAAGTTTCTGGATTTTAAAATATACATTTCCTTCAATATATTGTCCTTAAAACAGAAACCAGCTGACTAAAAATCATACAACTAATTTCATGCTGTCCAAGAGAATATTAAAGCAAAACAACAAAATTTAGAACTGGCAACTAGTTATAACTAGGTCACACTTGAGGGCCAACCCTCAACTTGGTGCTCAAAGTGCTTCATTAAAAAGCTGTATTTCTAGTGATGACTATTCAAAAATATTTTTACAAAGTCCTCCTTCTTCCCTATCTGCCCCACTACAAAAGGTGTGAAGCCATCTAGCCCAAACTTAATTCTTCAGCATCACCTTCCATTAAGCTATTCCACTTTCCAGCCACAATAATCATTCTTGAAATATACCAAATCCTTTCCAATTCTAGGCCTTGTACCTGCTGCTCCTCTAGCTAGAATTACCACCGACCTTCCACCCCTGACCCATTTCTCCAACTGGCAAGGTCACTCATTCTTCAGCCAGCTAAAATATCGTAGCTACTGAGCTTCCTCCCACAGTACTTCATACATGTCCTTTCTGTAATGATGCACTGTACAGTAGTCATCTATTTGCAGGTCTGCTGCACCCACCTGGACACTTTAAAGCTTTACATTTGCATTGCTATGCCTAGTGAACAGTAAACATTCAAAAAATGTTTATTGAAAGACATGGATAATAAATTATCACACACATTATACAAACTTAAACAGTAGTGCCAAAATTTAGGGAAACACATTCTAATCTAAAGATTTAATTATCTTGATTTGGAAATCATATGACAAAATTGGGGACAGAGAAATGAATGCCAACTATCTCCTGTTGGACAGGAGGTACAGGGTAGTTGGGAATAAAAAAATCTTCAAAGAAAATACTGAAGTCTAAACTTCAATACTTTTTCTTCAAATTTAAGAAACTACCTTTCCATGTGTCCTTCCATCTAATCTGTTAAGAAAAGATATGATAATTTTTTAGTAAGGGAATACATTTTAAAGACAAATTAAAAAGAGTAAAAACAGCTAGTAGAGAAAAGGTTTATCTTTATACTAAAGGGTTCTTTACAAGATTCCTCTAAATTTTGAATTTTGGGGTACTTTTTTGAATTATTTGATGCATGCTCATAAAACTGGGTTACCATATAAAATGATGGCACAGTTACTCTATTAAATTTTCCCTTTGATTTTAAAGATTACTGTGTACTGCAGGAATAAGACAAACGCATTGCCATTTTTACAAATGTTCTACTTATATTTTAATCACTCATTTTCTACAATGTTGAGTATTTATTATTTCCTTTCCTATGTACCATCCTCATTTGTCCATCTTGGTGTTTTCATCCCAAGGGTGGTTCTGGCTCATCCCATGGGGGCATTTGGGAACGTGAGGGGCCATTTTTGGTTGTGAATGACCGAGGAGGATGTGCTACTAGAATTTGATTTAATGCCCAGGAACCAAGAAAATAAACATGTTGTAATATACAGGCATGCCCCCAAATACTTACAGCTAACTTGCCCAGAATCACTTGCTCAGAAAAGCAACATAAGGTTGCTCTCTGTGAAGGGGGGCACATGGACGGGACTCGGGGGACCTGACCCATTCACACACAGACAGCAGACCCAATGAGATGAAACAGAACAAAGGGCCCAATACAGAGTGTTATAAAAGACAAACAAAGCATACTGGTTCCCTCTGGGATTTGAATTTAGAAATGTGGAAAGGTTTGACCAATCAGTAAAAGAGATAAAAATGAAGTCCAATGAGGACTTCTGGCACTACAGCATGAGAAGTTCTGCTGGCCTGCTCCCCAGTGAAACTGGTGAAATTATTTAAAAACAACCATTTAAAGCCTTTGGAAACAGTCCTAAGGGCAAAGAGCAAATGAAGAAACATCTACATAAATTCAACAAGAGAGGCAAGAGTCTCTGATATCTGAACCAAGATCATCCACCCCACACCCACCCAACCTCACAGCTCAGGGAGGCAGACACTCTATGCCAGACTACTGGAGCCAAGAACACAGAGCTCCACCTCCACCTTGGTTCTAGTCAGAGGGCTTTCTTCTCAGGAAGAGGAGGGCATCAACGTTTCTCATCTGCCCTCAGATGACTGTTGCTGAGGCTAAGTTCTGTGTGGGTGTAGTTGAGAGGTGGGGGCTCCACGTTTTGCCCAGCCCTTCCTCACAGAAAGGCTCTACCTTAGGCACAGCATGCTGAGAACACTGGGGCCCTGATCACCCCTGCCCCAGCTTGTGAGACTGTGCCAGGAGAGGTGAGCTGAGAGGACCTCAGGTTGCCACCTCATTCCTTCCTCTCACTCAAAGTTCAGCTTCTAGAGCTGGGGTGTTATTCAGAGAGAAATCTGCCACTGCTCCCACCATCAGCTCCAGACCCTTGGCTTGGAGATTTTGCCTGGAGAAAACACAGGCTATAAACCAAATAGCTCCCAATCTCTCCCCAAAGAAACTGACTTCATTTGCGATCAAATTTGGGAACGTTGTAGTGGAAGATACTTGGAAAAAAGATTCAAGATAGAGGCTAAACTGTGGGTCGGCTAGTTTGCAGGAGAAAACCAGGGACCAAAACAGCTGGGAGGAGCCCCCTGGGGGTCAGAACAAACATCAAACACTGATCTCAGAAACTATTCCTTCAAAGGAACCAGAATTTTATTAGATTAGTTTGGGGGAATTTATGCCCCAGAGCATTGCTGAAAACAATAGCACAATCAAGGGGCAAAAAGTGGAGTTTAACAGCTGGGTGTGGTCAGGGGGATGAGGAAAAAAGAGCCCTACTAATACCACTGCCAGCCCAGGTGACCGTGGGCATACTCAAAACTGTACTTCCTTGAGGAGCAACATCAGAGATTTTACACTGTGGGTGAGTAAACAGACTTCATTAAAATAATAGAGCTAGTCACTAAACAAGTAAGCAATAACAAAAACACCCCCCTAAGGGACCAGTATGCAGAGTTACTATAATATATTCTCTAAAATTTCCAGTTTCCAACAAAAAATTAAGAAGCATGCAAAAGAAAAAAAAAAGGAAAGTATAACTCATACATTGGGGGAAAAAGCAGGCAACAGAAACCAGTTATCAGATTTATCAGAGAAAGCCTTCAAGTGGCTATTGTAAACATGCTCACAGAACTAAATGCAACACTGTCATAAGGCAAGAAGTAAAGACAGCATGATGACAGTGTTGCATCAAATAGAGAATATCAATAGAAATGTAAGTTATGACTCATCACTGAAAAGGGAACCTCAACAAGATTAACAGCTGACTTCTCAACAGACACAATGGAGGCCAGAAGGCAGTGAGATAACATACTGAAAGTGCCCAGAGGCAAAAAAAAAAAAAAAAAAATCCCGTCAACCAAGAATCCTATATCCAACAACGCTATTTTTAAAAAATAAGAACTTAACAAAAAAGAAATACTTTCCCAGATAACCAAACTTGGGATAATTTGTTGCCAGCAGACACACTATACGAAAAATACTAAATTAAGCTCTTCAGGCTAAAAACAAGAGATCTCAGATGGCAATTTGAATCCACACGAAAACAAAATGAGCACCATAAAGGTAATTACATAATTATAAAAGAGAGTATAAACGCATTTTTATCCTTTCTTCTTTTAACTGATTTAGATAGCAATTGCATGAAATAATGTGTATATAATGTACTGCTGAGCCTGTAACATATAGAAATGTAATATATTTGCCAATAACAGCACAAAGGAGGTGGGTAGGAACAAAGTTGTATTAGGCTAAGGAAATGACTAGACAGGGTAAATAATTATAAACAATGTACTTTTAGATTTGTAATATTAATAAATGCAGTATGTGTAACAATATTTTTAAAAGGGAAAAAAGAGAATAGAGCTATATGGCAGTGATATTTCTCTTTAACATCAGAATTAAGCTACAATTCATCTGAAGCTGACTCTGGTAAATTAAGATGTAAATGGTAAACCCTAGACCAACCACTAAAAAAGAAAAGTGAATAAATTAAAATGCTACATTAGAAAACATTCACTTAATGCAAAAGAAAGCGGTAAAGAAAGAATACAGACAAAAAGACATGAAACATAGAAAATACAAAGTAAAATGACAGACAAACTCTGCCAATAATACTAGATGTGAATAGATTAAATAATCCAATCAAAAGACAGGCTGGATTTTAGAGAACATGATCCAACTATACATTGACAACAGGAAACACACTTTAGATTCAAAGACATAAATAGACTGAAAGCAAAAGGATAAAAAAAGATGTATCACACAAACAGCAACCACAGGAAAGCTGGAGTGGCTATAGCAGTATCAGACAAAATAGACTTTAAAACAAAAAATGTTATTAGAGATAAAGAAGGACATTTTATGCTGACAAAAGAGTCAATCCATCAGGAAGATATAACAATTATAAATATATATGCACCTAATAACAGATCACCAAAATACATGAAGCAAAAACTGGCAGAAATAAAGGGAGAAATAGACAATTCAATCATAATAGAGACTCCAATATCCATTTTCAATAATGGAGAAAACAGTTGCATAGAACTACTAGACGTGAGCTCAACAAGGAAACGGCAGACTTGAACAATATAGACCAACACAACACTGTTACTGATCCTGGTTTTAAGATTTTGATATTTTGTTCATCATATCTTTTTGCATTAATTTTGAGTTTTAAAATATTTATCTTGATCACTGAGTTTTTTCAAAACTTGGAAAAAAAAAAAATAAAGCCAACCATACAAGAAGAAACAGATATTAGGAAGAGCCATCAGCCTGGCCCATCAATGACAGATGGACTGAACAAGCTCCCTAGACAGAAAGATTTAGAGCCCCCATACAATACATATATTATAATAAACTCATTTTCTTAAGGTAATCTGACACGAAACTTACCTTGTCACCTGTCAGAAATTATTTATAGACATGTACAATTACTTTAAAAAAATAAGTTATTTTTTAATAACATAGCCTTCTAACAAAGTGGTTAACAAATCTGCAAAAATTAACTGCTCTTCAGTTAATTTACTTTCTTAAAGAGTGTGTGTGTGTGTTGTGTGTGTATTCCTTAGAGACCTAAAGATATGTGTACAGAGTAGATACTGTAGGTGAAATGGATTTAAAAAACAAAAATACTAGCCTAACTTCTAAAATGCAAATGGAACTTTTTTTTAAAAAGTATCATTATTTGGAAAATTATGTTGGGAGTACCATATTGGGATAGGCAGAACAACGGCCCTCCAAAGATGTCCACGTCCTAACCTCCAGAACCTGCAAATGTTACTTTATGTGCAAAAGGGATTGTGCAGATGTAATTAAGGCAAGAATCTTGAGATAGGGACATTATCCTGGATTATCCAGTAGGCTCAATGTAATTATAAGGGTCCTTATAGCAGGGACACAGGAGGGTCAGAGTAAGTGACACAGATGTGATGACAGACATAAGAGGTCAGGGTTTTGAAGATGCTATGCTGAGCCTCCAACAAAAATGCAGGTGGCCTCCAGAAGCTAGAGGAGGCAAGGAAATGTATTCTCCCCTAGGGAAGGAACACAGCCCTGGTGACACCTTGATTTTAACCCGGTGAGACTCATTTTGGACTTGACCTCCAAAAATGTAAGATAACAAATGTGTTGGTTTAAGCTACAAAGTTCGTCAAATTGTTACAGCTACAATACTAAGAAACTAATACATCTTTTAGGCTTTGGTCCTATAATGTGCACTGCTCCATTTAATACAACTGTACTCTTTTAACATTCCATTAATTTCTAAAAAATATTTTTAATGGGAAAACAATCCAAAATTTCTTCTTAGAAGTCACTTTAAATAGGCCAAAGAACATTAACACAGAACCCAACACTTAAGGGTACAATTGGCACTCTCAAACTACTACTGGTTTAGCAAATTAGGATAACCTTCATGGAGGGGAATATTTATGAAGAGCCTTAAAATGTCCTAGTCTCTTTAATCAGGTTAATTCCCCTGGTGGATTTCTAAAGAAACAATAATAAATAATCACAAATGTTTATGTACAAAAATGTTCAGGGCAGCTTTGTTTACAACAGCTAAACAGTCCAAATGTCAATAATTAGGGAATCGTTGAATAAGGAATGCTGCATCCATATTGTGAAACCATTAAAAATTATACTTAGTGAAAATCTTTAATGAAATGGGGAAATACTTAAAAGATAATCTTAAGTGAAGAGATAAATATCAAATATATAGACACAAAGTATTAACATATACAGTAAAATCTCAAGTAACTTAAAATATATACACACATTATATACATGTGAGAGAATGAAAATGCAGGAGAAATAACGTCAAAAAGTTAATAGTCATTTCTGTGATAGGAGTATGCTGGTTTTAATTTTTTTTAAAGAGATGGGGTCTCGCTATATTGCCCAGTCTGGCCCGGAACTCCTGGGCTAAAGCAATCCTCCCACCGAAGCCTCCCATAATATTTTTCTTTAAACTTTAGACATAGATGCTCCTTGACTTATGATGGAGTTACATCCTAATAAACCCACAGTAAGTTGAAAATATCGTAGTCAAAAATGCATTTAATACACCTAACCTACCGAATATTACGAATATTAGCTTAGCCTAGCCTACCTGAAACATATTCAGAACACTTACTTTAGCCTACAGTTCGGCAAAATCACTTAACATAAAGCCTATTTCATAATATAGTTGAATATCTCTTGTAATGTATTGAATACTGTACTGAAAGTGAAAAACAGAGTGGTTATATGGGTACTCAAAGTATGCATATGGCTTTAGCACCATCATAAAGTCAAAAACGGTAAGTGGAACTATGTAAGTTGGGGACTCTGTGATTTCCAAATATTCAACATGCACATTTATTTATTCAGAATTCATTATCATTATAAAAAAGCAGTTGAAAATGCTTAAAGGTGGGCCTATATTATGTTTGTAACTGCAGCATGAAGCCACAAGATGACTACCCTAATGGGTTCTAAACTGCTAGCGGCTCACACCTCACCTAAATATTAGGCAGTTTTTACCTGTGCATATCAATTCAGAAAATGAGCCACTAGCACTTTGGGAGGCCAAGGTGGGAGGCTCACTTGAGGCCAGGAGTTCAAGACCAGACTGGGAAACATAGCAAGACCCAGTCTCTACAAAAAAATGAAAAATTAGCCAGGTATGGTGGCACACACCTGTAGCCCCAGCTACTTGGAATGCTGAGGCAGGAGGATCACTTAAGCCCAGGAGTTTGAGATTGCAGTGACCTATGATGACGCCACTGCACTCTATCCCAGGCAACAAAGCAAGACCCTGTCTCAAAAAATAAAAAATTTTTTAAAAACTGCCTAATATTTAAAATGCAACCCAATCAGACCTTATTTCCCTGTGATTTCTTCAGTAACCAGATCATCCCTATTTATTTATTTTTAAAGCAATTTTCCATTAATTTATACTGCCTGACTCCGTAACAGGGACACTACAACTCCTAAATATAACAGATCTCATAGAATGCAAGATCTCATAGAACACTCCAAGGATGTTGTTTAGCCAATACCTCTGAATGATGTTCTACACTTCCAGTGTCTGATCCGGAGTGCTGCTCATTTACATCATCCTCACCGTCTGACCCTGAATCTCGTTCATCCTGTACTGGGGTAGCGCCACCATCATCTGCTCAAAAATAAAACAAAAACCCACTTATGGTATAAGATGGATGACATCTACAGCTGAAATGAACACAATGAATCAAGAATACTATGTAAAAGCGAAAGTTACCATGCACGAAGCATAACTAATGATGCTAATACTTTGAACTAAACAATACTCGTACAAATACCAACAATCACAGCATGTACTGGGACACGTGTGGCAGCAAAAGTACATCATAAAAGGAATATGAAGCTTAAGAAACATCACTAAAAACCAAGTCAACAAATCCTAAATAACAGTATGCCATTTAACTATTTGAACTTCATTCATATTAAAAATTGAGTCTTTCTCTCCATAGCACCTACCACCTTCTAATGTACTACACAATTTACCAAGCTATTTTGTTTAATTTGAGTCTTCTCCACTTGAATGAAAGTGCCAAAAGAGCAGGGATTTTGGTTCACTGCTAAATCCACAGAGCCCAGAATACTACCTGGTACATGATGTACTACTTATTTGTTTATAAATGAAGAACACAAGGAATTCCAGTCCAGAAATAGTGAAAACTCATTAAATTAATACATATACTGTAACATTACAAAACGGTAAGTATGAATTGCTACCTAACTTTAACCACACTTTATAAAGTAAAACTATATTGAGAGGAATTTGGAGCTGTTTGAGGATACAGGAAAACTTGGTTAAAGGTTTAATAAAAATAAACGTTTTTTTAAAATGAAGTAGTCAACTCCAGGAAAACCAAAAAGTTGTGTAAGAATGTAATCACTATTATACTAATGAGCTACTCTACTTACTTAAGGAGTAAAAAAATATTTATATGGTCATAATAAAAACAGTTTTGAAGTTTAACAAACAATTATGCTGTAACAGTGGGAGGATGGGGGAGAAGAGGGCACATAAGAGGCTAAAATACTGTCCTAGCATAACAAGAATCATTACAGAGTGCCTAAAAATGATGCAACGAGACAGCACTGTATTAGGAATACAAAGGTAAATGCCAAAAAACAGCTAAAAGAAAAGAAAGCTGGTGGAGGGGGTAAATCAGGGTACTATTTTTTTGTTACCTCTTTTAGCACTTAACCTATGTGCATGTATTATATATAATTACTTTTTTTAAAAGCAATTTAAAAACACAAGTGAATTGAAAAAACTATTTTGAAAACATCAGGAAACGTTTTAAGCAAAAGAGCAGTGCATGCTTGGAAGACTGTAGTCATTACTACTTGCTGTGATACATAATGAAACAACCTGAACTTAAAACAGAAAAAAGCTTAACGCTTAAACAATTATTTAAACACTTTGATACAGAATGCCCAACTATGAGATACAGAACTAGCACACAAAGGGGAAGCAAACGTAACTTGTTTTCTCCCACTAGGTTCTGCCTTATCCATCTTTGTATCACGGATGCCTAGCATCGTGCTAGCAGAGTGGAGCCCAGAAAGTGTTTATTGAATAAAAAAGAAAGAAGGGAGACCAAACGTCGGTGAAAGAGAAAGAAGAAAGATCTCAAGGTGAACGAAAAGCACAAAACCCACCAATATATACCAGAGGTGTACTCCTTACTCTAAGGTATTTACGTAACTCAAACAAGAGTCCTGCATTTCCTTATGTCCTGTGTTGCAGGCGAGATTAAACTACCTCTAACTCGGAGTTAAAAGTCTAGGAAGGATCCCCGCCCCTTGGATTCTCAGAAAACTCTCAACTCCTGAAAAATCCCTTAAGAGTAGAGACTTCTCCCTCCCCTGCACTTTGCACACAGCGGGAGCTTAATATATGGAAGTGGCCTCCCAATTTCAGCAAAAATCTTGGCCGATTCAGAAGATGGAAGAATCCCCTCCGCAAGGTTCTAGCTTTGGGAGTCGCGGCTGGTCGGCGGCCTCTTCCCACTCACTCACAGTCCACTTCAAGCCAGGTCAGGTGAGGGAACGTCTGCGGGGCCTCCCTCCCCTCCCCGCGAGGGTGCAAGGCCAAACTCCGCCGAATAACTGCTAGCTCCCCCAGCCCTGTCCCCCGAACCCCTGCCCCACCTGACTGGTCGCCACTGTAATATTCCGAGTCCATGGCAGGCGGGCTCTCAGCGGGGAGTGTCCGCGCCCCGCGCCGCCCCCGTCACCTCCTTCCTGGCGGTGTAACCCCCGATGGCGCGGCCCGGTGCTCAGATGCTCCCGCCCGACCGGAGAGTGTGGAGGGTGCAGAGTAAGAAAGCAGCAGCGGCAGAGGAGAACGTTTTGACCTAGAAGCCCCGGAAAAAAAGGCCGTACCCGGTAGGCCGACAGGCGTGCGGGTCGGCTCCCTACTTCCCACAAGCAGCTCTGGGGCCAAAATGGCGTCGGCCCACGACCCTCAAAGGAACGCATCGCGCAGGCGCCATCAGCCTTCAACCGGCCAATGAAAAGACGCAACGGTAATGACGCACGTCACGGCCGGAAAGGAGACTACTGGGAAAATTGAGCGGGAGCTCCTGTTTCAGTTAAATACCTTCCTCGGGAGAAGCCTCGTCTGTCCTCCGTGGAAATGTTAATGTTACTTTCTTGGTTCTGTGCCCGCGCCTTGTTTGAGGAGCTTTTGAGTTATTCTTCCGAAAAATGAAGACCCGCTAAAATTACATTTTCCTTTTTTCGGCCCAACCACTATGTTCCCGTCATGCAGCGAGGCGCTTGATTCCCGCCCTTAGTACGTAGAGGAAGTGGCGCGTTGCTCTCCGGGACTTGCAGTTTGAAGCCCAGGGAGAGGTGATGCGTTTCTAACTGGTGTGATCAAAAAGTGCCTCCTTTCAAGGCATTTTATCTTTTTCTTAAAGTTAACGACCTAATTTCCATCTTAAGCCATTTGGTCAACTTCTGTACATGTCTTTGCTTCTAGAAGGGGTCCCCTAATGAAACCTTGAGGAAGGTGGTGTCGAACTTTGTCTGAGCCTTGTGCTCCCGGAACAGCGGGGGTCAGGAACCTCACCTATTTGTGTTCCTGGAAGGGCTCACTGTAAAGAACCGCCCTTCTCCACGTGACTTATATAAAACTCGTGCAGATGATCTCTTTGTTTACCAGTGACAAGCTCAGACAAAGACCTTTTCCTTTTTTCTGCACCTGTTGATGAGTCCAGATACAGACTCTCCAAATTGTCGTTCATGATCTCTAGAGTGATTAGTTGAGATTAGAACTCTTTGCCTCCTGAAACTAGCTAGACACAGAGATAAACATTCTGTTCACCTGACTGACTGAAACTTCTGATTACAAACCAGCCCCAACTACCAACCATCTCGCCTTCCTCCCTATAAAAGTCTAAGGCAAAACCATCCTGCCAAGACACTCTGATTATGGCTGGGGTACTCTCCCTATTGCAATAGCCTGAGTGAAATACATTTCCTTCCTTGTTTGTTTTTGTCTTAGACAAGGAAGAGAACATTCTTGCCTTTTGATTGGGGGAGGGCCAGTGGAGGTGTAAGCAAAGATCTCCCAGTAGGTGTAAACTTATGGAAAAATAGAGCCTTTTCTTACTACTGCAAATACATGACCCATTTTTTAGCCGGTCAGTATATGCTGGCAGAGCCCAAATCTTGGCTCCTGAAAAAGACATAGAAAGGGGAGGGGTAGTTTCTCTCTGGAAATTCCCATTTTTCTTGCAAGAGAGCTCATGGGTAGTCTTTCCCTGGTGTGGTAGAAACAGCTTTGAAATCCAAGTTCTGCCTTTTCAGCTATGGGAATGACATCTTCTCAGGTTGTCATAAAAATCAGATGAGCAAAGAATTAACATTACCTGGAACCAAAGGTACAAAATTAAAATATTCTCGTCCTTCCGTTTGACAGAAAAGACTCCAAGATCTAAGGATTTTTTATTAAAAGGATTTGTTCTGTAAAAGTTGGATTCAGTCAAAAGGCTGCACTCAAGGATCCAGAAGACCACATATGGCCCCAAGGCGGCAGGTCCCAACCCTAAGCTCTTTTCTAAAGAGTGGGTGAGATTGTACCTGTGTAAATAGAGCAGAATGAATTGGGCAAAAGTCCAGGAAGAGGTTTAGTGGAAGGGAACCCAGTGCAAATCCTGCCTGTAAAGACCTTTTAGTTTCACCAGAGATGTAAGACCAACAGCCATTAAAGTGACTGGGTTATAAACAAGGCAATTGCAAGAAGATAATTACTAAATTTTAACACAAAAACTAACTGTCTGGATGGTTTGGAGAATGGAGAGATAGAAGCAGACTGAACACACAACTATGTGCTTATTTAGCTCCAGAAGTCTGCAAAGAAGCACCCAATCTAGTTTTTGCACTCAGGAAGCCAACAATTTAGTTCAACAGGACACACATTTCAAATAAACATATAGCCTAAGTTAAAGTGTGTGTTTGTCAATATAAATGCAACTTCAGGAGAGTTCCCCAGAGCTCCTTTCCACCAGCTGGCTGTCCATCTGGGACCCTGGTAGAGAAATTCTGGAGCAGCACAGATGTGCCTTTCTGAATCTTGCTTTCCTTGCATTTTGAGGACTACTGTCTCCCCACCCCCCATGCCCCACACCCCACACAGTTGGCCCACAGTGGTGGGGAGGAGGCACCCAGAAGAGAGAATGTTTTCCCCACCAAGGATACTAAGGACAGAGAAGAGGCAAGCTTGCAGCAGTCCAGAACTCTTTCTTCCTTAATTGATAACCCAGATACACTGAGTTCCCTAAGTGAATACAAGATTTATTTGGCCAGCCTCTTGAGACACTGTGACCTACCGAATATGTCAGGGAGCAAGAGACCACACAATGTAAGGAACAGCCTGGCTGCAGACTGAAGACTCAGAGCCCTAGGTTCTGGGTCTGGCTCTGGCTTATCACGCTTAGTGATCTGGGACAAGCTACCCGCCTTCAGTGAGCCTCAGTTTCCCCATGTGTCAAATGAGGGGGTTGACTCAGAATATTTCAAGGCTCATCACCTTCAGTCTTCCGTCAGGGAAGCCAGGTCTCGAAGTCTGAGCAGGCTGCTTGTGCGTGAGCCGTTGGAGGGCCCTACAGGGAGCAACGCAAATGAAACGAGCGCATTCCGAGCCTGCTGCGCTGGCCACGGGAGTGCTCTCGCACGCCGCAGCCGCGCAACCCCGTGGCACACAGACAGGATCTGTTCTGCCAAGACTGCGGTATTGAGAACTGGGACCCACTTGAAAGCTCATTAATGAGTCAGTACAATGGCATGCCGTGCAGCCGTGGCAGTGCCACCCAAAGTGACCTGCAGATTCAACTCAATCCCTATCAAAATCCCAATGGCATTTTTTGGGCAAAAGTGAAAAAAATCATCCCATTTCGAGGAGCTCCAGAATAGCCAAAACAGTCTTGAATAAGAACAAAGTTGGAGTAATCACACCTCCTGACTTCAGAATTTACTACAAAGCTACAGTAACCAAAAAGGGTGGTATTGGCGTAAGGGTGGACATATAGACAACTGAACAGAATTGAGAGCCCTGAAATAAACCCTTACACGTATGGTCAACTGATTTTTGACAAAGGTGCCAAGACCACTCAATGGGGGAAAGAACAGTCTCTTCAACAAATGGTGCTGGGAAAACTGGATATCCATATGCAAGAGAATGAGGTTGGATTCTTATCTTACACTGTATACAAAAATTACCTCAAAATGGATCAAAGACTTAAATGCAAGAGCAGAAACTATAAAACTCTAAGAAGAAAACATAAGAGCAAGTCTGCATGACCTTGATTTTGCAATGGTTTCTTAAATATGACACCAAAAACATAGGCAACAAAAGAAGAAACAGATAAATTAGGCTTCATTAAAATAAAAAAAACTTCTGTGCATCAAAGGATCATTATCAAAAGAGGGAAAAGACCACTTCCAGAACGGGAGAACACTTATATAAATCATATATCTGATAAGGGTTTAATATCTGAAATATATGAAGAACTCCTAAAACTCAATACAAGAAGATAAGCAACCCAGTTAAAAAATGGGCAAAGGACTTGAATAGACATTTCTCAAAGAAGATAAACAAACGGCCAATAAGCACATGAAAAGACGCTCAGCATCATTAGTCATCAGGGAAATGCAAATCAAACCACAACAGGGCTCCGCTTCACACCAACTAGAATGGCTATAATAAAAAAAAAAAACAGAAACAAACAAATGTTGGTGAGGATACGGAGAAATTGGATCTTCATACATTTGCTGGTGGGAATATAAAATTGGCACAGCTGGTGTGAAAAACGGTTTGGCAGTACTTCAAAAAGTTAAACATAGAATCACCATATGAACCAACAATTCTACCCCTGGGTGTAGACCTAAAAGAAATGAAAACGGGGGCTCAAATGGGTTTTTTGTTTTTAAAATACACTTTTTGTTTTGGAATGACTTTAGCTTTACAGAAAATTTGCTGAGATAGTACAGAGAGTTTCCACATCCCTCATTCAGTTTCTCCTAATATTAACTTCTTACATTACCATTTATTATCATATTATATTTGTCAAAACAAATAAATCAACATCAGTGCATACTATTAACAAAACTCTAGGCTTTATTTAAATTTCAGCAGTTTTTCTACCAATGTCCTTTTTCTATCCCAGTATCCCATCCAGGGTACCACATTGCATTTAATCATATGTCTTTCTAGTCTCCTCTGGTCTATGACAGTTTCTCAAACTTCCCTTGTTTTTCATGATCTTGACAGTTTTGAGGATGAATTTTGGGGAAGAAGAAAGACCAGAGGGGTGAAGTGCCCTTCTTGTGACAGCATATAAACATGACTTGTCACAGGTGGTGTTAAATTTGATCACTTGGTGTGTTAGTCTGCTGGGCTGCCATAACAAATACCACAGACTGGTTGGCTTAAACAACAGAAATTTATTTTCTCACAATTATGGAGGCTGGAAGTCCAAGATCAAGATGTCAGCAGGGTTGGTTTCTTCTGAGGCCTCTTCCCTTGGTGTGTAGATGGCCGTCTTCTCCCCGTGTCTTCACATGTTCTTCCCTCTGTGCATGTCTGTGTCCTAATCTCCTCTCCTTGTAAGGACACCAGTCAGATTGGATTAGGGTGCACCCTCACGACCTCGTTTTAATCACCTTTTTAAAGGTTCTATCTGCAAATGCAGTCACATTCTGAGGTATTGGGGGTTAGGGCTTCAACATATGAATTTTGAGGAGACACAATTCCACCCATAATGCTCGGTTAAAGTGGTATCTTGTAGGTTTCTCTAATGTAAAGTCACTATTTTTCTCTCTCTGTACTCTATTCTTTGGAAGTGAGTTAACCAAGTCCAGCCTACAAGGAGAGAGATGTGAAATTCTCTGATTAATAACAATCAAACAAGCAAGTAGAGGATTCCCTGGGAAATTCTTTCCATGTGCCCTGTGTCCATGTGAGCCCTGAAGCATAGGAACTGTGTGGGTCCTCTTTGCCTCCTGTTACCCGGAATGGTTTGCTGCAGAACAGGGGCTCAGTAAACACCCACTGAGCAAGTGACTGAATGATGGGGTCAGGGAAGAAGTTCCACATGGGCCCCTTTGAGGCCCTGGGCATCCTTTTGGTTCCAACCGTCTATTTGAAGACAGTTTATATTCTGGGGGCTGGGTTTAATGCAAGCTGCAAAGCGGAAAGATATTAAGAGCAGATTTAGGAGAAGTGGCAGGGGGGTGGTAGTCTCTGGTTTTAGAAACTGTGCACAAATAAAAGTTATTTTTTAAAACCAGTTTAAAGAAGCAGTGAGTTTTCATGGACAGCGATACTCTTCCAGGGCTCTGGATGGTAAATACATACCAGCACCGAGAGCAAATTCTGCCCTGCCCAGACCATTTGGCTTCTAGCTGGCCTGCAGCTCTCTTGGTCTGCAGGTGTGTACCTGGGTATTCTCAGAGACTAAAACAGATGGCATTAGCTCTGCAGCTCCCTGCCCACAAAGGGCTGCAGTGTCACTGGACATATAGGCTAACACTCCTGGACCATCTGTGATTAAGTAAGTGTAATTACTGGAAGCTCATTCATTGTGCAAGTTTATGGGTTTGAATCCTGGCTCTGTCACTTACTAGCTATGTGACTTTGGGCAAATTGCTTAACCTCTCTATGCTTCAACTTCCTCATTTATAAGTTGGAGATGACAGTACTATTTATCTCACAGAGTTATGGGGATTAAATGCATTAGTATATTTAAATATTGATTCCTGAGACATAATATTATATATATGTTAGTCATTATCATTATTATTAGGAACTGTGAAGATCCAAAAAAATCTGACATGTGATTCTTGCCTTGAGAAGCTTACAATCCATCAGGAAGTCCTATTCTGAAAAAGGTACATGCTGAGAGGTGACTTGTGTGATGTGAGTAACAAGTGCCATGGAGATTAAAAAGGGGGTGAGGCTAGAATGAACTGTAGCAGTCAGGGCAGACTTCCTGGGGGAGGGTTGTTAGAGCTGGTATTTGAAGGACAAAGGCAGATTTGGTTGGAAGAAGGATCATGTTTTAATCATAGGTAGGTTAACTATCTACCATGTAGTTATATTGTGGTTATTAAAGCAGCAACAACAAATTTCAGTGGCTTGACACAATAAAAGTGTATTTCTTGTTCTTGTCCATGGTCAGTGTGGTCAGTGGTGGTGTATAGGTGGCACTCTGCTTCCTGCAGTCATTCAGGGACTCAGGTTCTTTCCATGCTGTGGCCCCATCCCTTCCTAGGGCCTCGGAATTCCCTGCTGGATGCTCTGCATGCCACCGGCAGGTGGGAAAGACAGAGAGTGCAGGATGGCAAAGGAGGTTTTAATGGGCTCGGACTCCCTTATCCTCATTCCGTGGCCCCTTCTAACCGTTCATGGGGCTGGGAAGAGCGTTTTAGCTGTGGGACCAGGAGGAAAAGGTAACTGATGTTGGTGCACATGGAGCATTCTGGGCAGGGGTAAGAAATCCGTCCCAATGCCTCTTTTCCCAGAAGTGAAGCTCTTAGCAATGAACCTAAGCCTCTCCAAGAGCCAGGCAAAGTGTCATTATCATCATCATAAGCAGCAACAGCAGCAGCATCGTTTATCTAGGTACTGAGTTGTCACATAACCAAGTGTTGCTTTTCCTTCCCAGTACCTCAATCTCCCCGGGGCAATAAGGTTAGTCACCAGGATGCCATGACTCTGGTCATGGGACAGAGGCTCCCTGTTTATGACCAGGGGCCTACGTTTAAATGCCGGGGCCCAAGATTGAGATTTATTCACTGGATTGCCCTAAGCTCTCTGGAGAGGAGGAAATGACCCTTTCATTTTGTGCCCCTGCCTTCCCCCTCCTGCCGCCTTGGACAGATCTCTGGGTGGGTTCCTCAGAGGGCTTATGGTGACAAACCACCATCAGAAATGCGTCCTTTCCTCCTGGGCTGAGACATGGACGCCTATCTGGCCCATCAGGACTTTGGATCCGAGGCCCGCCCAGCCTAGGAGTGGCTGTCGCACAGTTGCTGACCCAGAAGAAGGATGTCCTTGGGCCTGCCTGAAGACGGAGTCATTTTCTTGGCATGTCAGAACCAAAATCCTGTAGGAAGCACTTGTCCAACAGCCCCTTCCCTGCACCCTCCCTCTAGCTGTATCTTCCTGCCATTCAAGAAGGCCAAGGGCCAGGGTCACCTCTCCCAGGAGGACATCTGCTCTGGTCCTCACGGGTCTCCTCTTTCTCCCAGGCTCAGTTGCACCTGGGCCTATGAACTATACATTGGCTCCCAAGGGGGGGTGGCTTAGTCCCCCAAGAGGCGTTTGGCAATAATATCTTAAGATGTTTTGATTTGTCACCACTGGGGGTCGGCACATCTACTGGGTGGAGGCTAGGAATGTTGCTGAACATCCTACAGTATACAGGACAACTCCTCCCATCCCCCCAACAAAGAATAATCCAGTCCAAAATGTCAATACTGCCAAGATTGAGAAAGTTGGAACTACACAGACAGAATGTGCCCTGTGATCTACATTCCTATACTGTGCATAACTGTGGTTCCAGGGAAGGACTTAAACCCTGCTTCTCTTCCCAGATATTCCTCTGTCCAAGCATCTCAGAGACCAAGGAAACAAAACGGGAAAGCACTTTCAGACCCTGGGACTAGGGTGAGCAAGTTGGGGAAACACCTTCTGTGAAAATTTCTAGAAGTCAAATGTCTCCTCCATCATTGGGGGTGGGCAAGGAGGGAGTCCAGGTGTGTTTGAGGGTTGGTGTGGTGTAATGCAGTGCAGTAAGCACTGGCCCTGGAGTCAGGTAAACCTGATTTAAGTCTTATCTCTGCCACTTCTGGTCATGTGACCTAAGCAAGTTTCTTAACCTCTTTGGCTTTAACTTCCTTACTATGAAACCAGGAGAAGCACCCCATGTTTGTAGGGGTTTTGATGAGGGTTTAATATGATAGCACATGCAAAGAGCCCAGCACAGAGAAAACACTCATTAAGTGCTGGCTCTTTCTGAGACTGAGAATTCTAGCTCAGTCGCAGAGATCTACCCTGACAACCATGGCATTTTGTAGGGTTAATGGATAACTTGGCTACTATAGGCTAGAGGGCAAGATTAGGGCCACCAGGAAGCAAGCAACTTCAGGTTGCTCTGTAGTAGAGCTGAAATGAAATGCTCTCTGCTCTGTTTTAGTGACTGTGATGATGCTATAATGAGCTCGACAAAATGCTCCGTCACTGGACAGGAATGGATGAACCACAGCTTGTCTTATGGATGCATTTCGGCTCACCTCAGAAACATGTTTTTATTTTATTTTATTTATTTTTTTGCTCCCCTATGGGATCCAAAGGAACACATTTTTAAAGGTTAGCAGAATATTTGCATCTTGGGGAGAATTGTGGGACAGTACTAGGCTGAGAGAGCCAAACTTGGTCACCAGTGTGACCAGGAAGAGCGTTCCCTACCTGCCCCCTGCCTTTCTTCTTCATTTCCAGGGCCTGGGGTCCCTCGGGTGTAAAAAAGCTGAGGCTCAGGGTGTCCCCCTTTGTGCCCAGCCAACTTGCACGGCAGTCAGACCAGGTCCTCACAATTGTGTGAACACCTTTGGTTGGAAGGGAGGACTTGGCATGCCACTTGAGAAAGGTTAGCAACTAAACATTCGTGCCTCTTGTTTCAATAAGGTCCCTTCTGGAATCTTCTGTAATGACAAAATGCCAACAAAGCTGTGAGCACAGATTTGTTCGTGGCAGTGTTGAATATGATAGGGAAGGATTGGACGCCTCTTATGTCCGTCCAGGGAGGGTGGGTGTACAAATGAGGGAGCACCTGTACAACACATCATCACTCTGTCCTTAAAGACTGGCAGCGAAAGGTTGGTACGGTGTGAGAAGGTGCTTGTGATATAACGCTGATCGTAAAAAAAGAGAGAGACTAGTATACAGGTATCTAAAATGTGTTTCCATCCAACTTTGCCTAAGGCAGGCTCTGGACAGGAACATCTTATAGATTGTCTTGCTCTACACAGATTTTCTGTCCTGTGACATCCCTGCACGAGGGCAGTAGAAAAGGACAACAGAGGACCCAGTCTGCAGTCCCAGGCAAGGGGCTTGTCATCTCCAGGAGCTGCAGCACCAACCCTGGAGAGGCTAAATGGTATCTTTCTAAACCAGAGAAACCATGTGCAGCATGAAGCCCCAAAAAGCAAATGCTGGCCCAGAAATTGGACAGGATTTTAGGAGGCAGGAACAGGGCGGAGCTTGGAGTGCAGCATTGGGAGGAGCAGGCGGGGGCGGGGGCTGGCCCAAAGGCTCAGAGCACAGAGCTTCCTCAAATGGTCCTTCAAGTCGTCTCCCAGTGCAATTCCCTGTCTTTGGCATGGGCCATTTGGTGGTAAGACAGAGAAACTCCTTTGATCCATCTCCACAAAAGGAGCATTTAGTAGAAGGACCCTGGGGACTCCATGGAGCCCACTCGCAGGAAGCACAGGAAGCTCACAGTTCTCAGCAAGGGTCTCCGCCTTTGTGGCTTGTCTGCTTTACCCTCTTCTCACCTACCACCACTTGGTCTGTGTCCCCAAAAAGGCCTCTGGTTGGGGTTGCCACCCTGCCTTGACCTCAGTTCTAAAAGACTATGGCTCATTCCCTGATTGGCTTTAGTTGGGCCAACTGTAAGGACCGCTGAGCCCCCCTTCACCCAAGGAAAGGGCTGCGGCTGAGCAGGCAGCTCCCCAATCCTGCTATCCACCTGCCTTCAGACTGGTCATAGACCGCTCCCTTCTGCATCTGGCCCCCGCCTCAGGGCCCACTGAGGGATGTGCTTCCCTTCAAAAGGGTCTGTATGTGCCTCAGAGCCCAAATACCCCTTCATCCAAGTCCCAGCCCAAACCAGCCTGTCTGCTCCCAGGGACCCTTCCGGGAATCTAGTTGCCTAGGGGACTTTGTCTCTGTTATAAGGCCTTCACTGCCCAGGCATCTCCTGGGTGTGTGCCCCTTCACACTCAACACAGAACACTGCCTTGACCAGATATCCAAGCAATTCTCCAGCAGACTGCAACTGGGCGTCCTCTAATTCAATTCAGTCTGACACTGTCTGCCTGGAGATAGCATCAGATGCCACAGGTTAGGGGCTGAGTCCCACAAGACTGCCCCACTTCCAGATGCCAGTTGCAAGTAGTAGGTTGTCACCTATACTTCTGGCCCACTGGCTATAAAGTAGGGCTCCCATGATACCCTTCTTGAGTTCAATTTGCTAGAGCAGCTCATAGAACTCAGTGAAATACCTACTTATGTTTACCAGCTTATTATAAAGGATATTACAAAGAATACAGAAGAAGAGATGCACACAGTGAGGTATAGGGGAGGCTCACAGAGCTTCCATGCCATCCCAGGGTACACCACCCTCCAGGAACATCCACATGTTCAGCTGTCTAGAAGCTCATGTCTTGTTGTTCAAGAATTTTACCTTCCCAGAGACTGGTAGGTGGGGCAGAAAGTTCCAACCCTCCACTCACTAGGTCTTTCTGGGGATTGGCCCCATCCTGAGACTAGCTAGGGGCCCCATGCTGTCAAAGGGGCCCCATTATGAATAACAAAAGACATGCTGATCACTCAAGAAATTGTAAGGGTTTTAGGAGCTCTCTGACAGGAACCAGGGACAAAGACTGAATATACTGTATTTAGTATTGTACCTCCCCCCACCCCACTCCCGTTAGAACTTGAGGTGCTTGGGAGCAGACCCCCACTGTGGGCTGCCTCTTTCCAGGGCCACTGCATCTCTGCTTCTGTGGCTTGTCTGCTTTACCCTCTTCTCGCCCCCCACCACTTGGTCTGTATCCCCAAAAAGGCCTGTGGTTGGGGTTGCTGGAGTCCCCACAACACCCAGGAAGATGCTGAGGCCCCTTGATGATCAGCTGATTGTCACCATGAGACCTGGCTGGTGGCCAGGGCAGGTGTGCAGAGTGCAGATGCTGGCAGCCCCTAGTCCACACATCCCCTGCTTTGCTGAAGGGCCGGGGTTAAAGAGTACACTGTTGTCATGAGGCTCTGCAGCTGGGGCTGCAGGAGGCCTGTGGGACTGGATGTGCCTGGAGCCCGAGGACAAAGTCCTGTAATAAATTACGTGGGCCCAGAGCACTCGGTCATTTCCTCTTGGGGCCCTTCCGCCTCTTCCTCTGTCCCTTACTCCCCGACACACCCAGAGCCCCGGCACTGCCTCTTTTCCCGACTCTCTCAGGGTGCCCAGGGTGGAGGGGAAGAGAGTCAGCTGGACCCCCATCCTGACAAGGTAAGGGAGCCTGGGGGCGTGCCCACCAGCAGGAAGGAGGGGAGGAGGGTCGCTGGGCAGGAGACAGGTTAGGAGGCACAGACCTGGAGGCAAGGTGGGACAGGCCTGTGGGGTAGAGCTGGAGATGCCCTTCAGGAGCCTGAAAGCCAGAAACCTCAGCCCAGGACTTGGGCCACTGCGCTGCAGGGCCAGCCCTGGGGGCCGAGGAGGAGGAGGAGAAGCTGTCTTGGCCCTCTGCCATAGCAGAGCAGACAGCCTGGCAGAGGGGCATGCAGGTGCTGGGCCTGCCTCAAGCCCAGCAGCCTCCTCACAGCTGGAGGCCCACAGAGTCATGGGATGTCAAGGGTAGCCTGGGCACTGACGACTAGGCTCCTGCCAGACATCA
Source organism: Daubentonia madagascariensis (assembly GCA_023783475.1). Classification (NCBI taxonomy): domain Eukaryota; kingdom Metazoa; phylum Chordata; class Mammalia; order Primates; family Daubentoniidae; genus Daubentonia; species Daubentonia madagascariensis. The sequence goes on along the minus strand of JAKFHU010001747.1, from coordinate 974,246 downwards.
GCTATGCCATACGTGGCATCCCACTGTGTCCTCGCAGCACTGTGGTGGCACTGCCTCCATTCTATGGACGCAGAGACTAAGGACCGTGGACATGAAGGTGCCGGCGGGATGAAGCAGAGCTGTATTCAACTCCAAAGCTGGGGATTATCTGTCTTACCCACGTACCTTGGACAATTGTGTTCAGTCACATCCTGCCTGGCCTCAAAGCATCCTCCTCAAAGCCACTCAGGAGGTGTCTGAGGAGAGGGACAGTGCCGTGAGCTCTTGTGGGCTGCCTCCCCTGAGCTGTCAGCATGATGTGCATCCCATCCCCAGCTGGCAGAGGAGGAAATTTGAGACACAGAGGTCAGAGGGCTGGCAGGTGTGGGGCCCCATCCCAAATCTCCTAAACTGGGCACCTGCACTCTCCACGACTAGGCCTTTCCCTCAGGCTCCATTTCGTAACTCTGGACTTGAATTTTGCTCTAATCCGTAAGACCCCTGAACTCTGTTCAGGATTTTAGTTTGGAGAAAACCAATATTCTGGAGCATATTCCCCCAGCGAATCTGTGTTAAGCACCACTGAGTCAACAGCTCTTAGGGCAGGAAGCCTTCCCCATCTCCCTGGACCTGTTGGGGGCCCTGCTGTGTGTTCTGCAGGTGCCACCTCTGAACGAATGACTCCATGGGGTCTTCTGCACCCTCAGCTCATAGCGCAGGGCTCTGCCGAGAGGTGGCAGAGGAGGGACGACATCTCCCAATTACTTCTGTGCATTGATATAACTCCACACTTTACATGTGTCAAAAGGCAAAATTACAACAAATTTAAAGATTGTAATTGGCTTTTATTTGCAATTCTAGAATCAGGCAACACCTCATTCTAGAATGAGTGTTCCGAGGAGCCGGGCAGAGGAGATTGGTTTTAAAGACAGAATAGGGCTGAGAAAAGCAGAAACAGAAAACAAAAAGCAGACTGATTGCTTCAAAGTTTCTTTCCCTGTATAGGTTAAAGCAGAGGGGATTTCCTTATCATGCCAGCTAAAGCTGGCCTCTTTGGGGCTTTAGCTATCATCTCTCTCCTGATTCTCGAAGGTCAGATAAAGATCTTACTTTAAGCTTGGCGGCGTGGGACTTTAGCGCAAGCGACTCCATTTTGGTCTGGTCTGTTGGGCCTAGCGCGGGAGCTCAGTCCAACAACGCCCTCCTGTAAGTTTCACTTAATAGATGTCTTTAAATGGCTCTTGCTTCCCCATTGTCACTCAGTCCACACAACAAGCCGTTCAGGGAGCAAGGGCAGGAACTGTAGCACATTTTTCTCAAAAGAGGACACTGAGATTAAGGAGGGTAAATTACTTGACCAAGGTCACTGGACCACGAGCTCCTTGGGAGCATGTCCCTTGCACACACCCAGGCCTCAGCAGAGAATTGACACTTGGCACATATATGCCGAATGAACGAATGGAGTAGCTAGTGGCAGAAGTCAAGCTAGGAATGAAGTCAAGTTTTGAAACCCAGTGTCATTTTGGACTCTGTTATCTACCTCCTCAGTTAATCCGGCAGTGCGTACCATGTTCCTTCAGTGCTGGCTGGGGAGGTCAGACTGTGCAAAGGAAAAGTGACTGGTGCACCCCAGGGGCACAGACCTCAGAGTCAAGTGGGCAGAGGAAGCGACCAGGACAGGTGGAGGCATGGAAGGGGCCTGGCAGACTGTGAAAGAGGGGACAGCTTGAGCACCATGGTGAGGAGCAGGGGATATTCCAGGCGAAGGGAATGGCATCCACAAGGATGCAGAGAAAAGGAAGCACCAGACCAGCTTGGGCAATGCTGGAGCCTGGCAGGAACCAAGTGCAGGTGTAGCGAAATGGTAGGAGATGCTCTAGAACATTCCATGATGATAGAAATGTTCTCTTCTGCACTGTCCAAAACAGTAGCCACTAGCTGCACGTGGCTATTGAGCACTTGAAGTGTGGTTCATGTAGCTGAGGGCCTGAGTTTTAAGTTCAACTAAAATTAAATTTAAATAGCCACATGTGGCTAGTGGCTACCATGGTGGACAGTGCAGCAGTACAGGGTCTTGCCTATCAGACTAAGGAGAGAGGTGAAGTGGAACAAGGAAGGACTTTGGAGCCAAACAATGGTGGATTCAAATCCTGACTGGGCCACCTACGAAGCGTGGGACCTTAAACCTCAGTTTCCTCACCTGTCAAATGCAGCTGCATCACTTACCTTGCAGGGTTGTTGTATAGATTAAATTAATGAGCTACTACTGCTGGAAAAGTTTTAGCACAGTGCCTGTCTGAGCCCCTGCTCCATTCTGGGGGCTAGGGCCAGAGAGCTGAGCATAGGCAAGGAAACCACAGTGGGGTGGAAGAGATCCTCGTGCACACATATATGTGTCTGTCAGTTTCTCTCTCATCCGTCACCTGCCTCACTCGAAGACTAAACAAAACAGAATGACTTGAACCAACTTGCAGATATATCTATAATAAAATGGAATCAAAAATAAAATAAATGAGAAACTGGGATGAAGGGAAAATTAAGGTAGGAAAATACAATGCAGCTGGGAAAAGATTAGTAACAAAATGTTTATCAGAAAGTCCCGTATATTTGCTAGGCATAGACACTAAATTTGTTCCGGAAGTAAAATGACGCAGTGAAAGATTAATAATGTTCTCAAGTTAAGAACAAGCCGATTTCTGAGAAGACCAGCTTTCCTGTTGCAACGTCATGAGGGGGATACCAGGGAGGAAACAATATTGACAATAACAGTAGATTCAGGGCTGTTTGTAGAAAATGATGGAGGGTCTCTCCAGGGATGTCTCTACAGTGAAGGAGGGTTTCGCATGGGTTCTCTGTACAATCAAGGGGGCTTTTCAAAGGCCATGTCTGTAACGAAGAGGAGCTTCTCACAGGCCATCACATCAGTGACGTAGCCCTCCTTGAGGGCTATCTCTACAACGAAGGGGCTTCTCCAGGGCTGTCCCCTCCTAGCGCTCCCCAGGCAGGCCAACAGCACTTCATGAAAGCGCAGCTCAGGAAAAGCTGTTCTCTGGATAAGTGTAAACCAAACATTTTAATGCAGGGCAGTGAATGTCATTCCCAAGGGCTGGATAGGGTCTACTGGTAGCACAGAGGGACGTATTTTAGCTCTTATTGGCGGGGAGGGGGAACAGCATCAGGGAGGCTGCAAGGAGCGGTTGAGCCAGGTCTGAAAGAGTGGGCTGGAGACGTGTCACCCATACCTACAGGGAGCCGTAAAGTGCCTGGGGCAGGCCGTGAGTGCCAGGCGTGTGTACGTGGTGGGGAAGAGTTAAACGGCCAAGTCTGCTCACCCTGTGATGCTGCAGAGGATGGGCAGGATCACCACCAAATTCCCAGTCCTCGTGTTCCCCTGTGGAGGGGAAGCAGAACCCTGCCGGGAGGTGAGATTCTCCTAGAAGAGGTTCTTCACCAGCTGTGCTGCCATAGCTTAATTCCTCATGAAGGCCTGGGGCCAGGCTCCGAGGGAGCTGGGTCTCTCCCGCCGCATTGTTGCATATTGTGGGGTTTGGGCAGTGAGTGGCCAGGCCCTGTGGGGGACAAGATGGAGGACTATGGCTCCACATCCTCACCCTGAGCTTACCTGGCAGAAGAGAAGGAAGTCCTCATGGTGATCCCGGAGCACCGTGTCTCTGGACCAGGGGATACCTCTCAGGGACATACACCTCCTGAGATGCCAGTCACATTTGGGGATATCACCCCAAATGCTGAGCTATCCTGTGGGGGTCACACTCCCTTCCAGCAGAGGGGTGTGACCTCTGGAGCCCCGGGCTGTGGAGAGCGGCTGAGGCATCCCCAGCTGGAGCAGGGCAATGGAAAGGGCTCTGAATCTGGACTCACGGGCCCTTCTCAGCACGTACTCCCAACCCTGGCAGCACAAGGGCCACCCTGTTGGGCCTTCCCCGCGCCTGGCTTCCCGCTGGGCTCGCGGTTCATCTTTGCGGAAGGTTGTCCCTGTCTGGGAGGAGGTGGCAGCTCAGGCACCCCAGGAAATCGCTGTTGACAGTAAAATAAATAAGAAAAGCAATCTATGGATATGGAAAAGCCAAACATGACAGAAAAGAGCCAAATGGGAAGTGAAAGACTCCTCCTTCCCTCCACTCCCGACCCCAGTAAACCACAGTAAACAGTTTAACATATTCACCTCCAAAACATATGTACTCATCTCTCTCTCTGTATATATATTTGTATTTTTTAAACAAAAATGACATTATATTGTAAAACACACCTTGTTTTTATCACAAACTCATGTATCAACACATATATTAGATTGGACCACTTGAAACTGCCAATATTTGACTGTCTTGATCTAGGAAAAGGACCATTTCATATAGTTCAACCTGATGGCTCTTTTTAAAGAGCTGTGTGGTATTCCATCCAAACATTGAACCTGAATCCAGCAGACTTCTGGATTCCTTTTGGTGGACAATTGGTGCTCTGCTGTTGTTTTGTTGTTTCAGTTTTGTGCTAGTATGAGCAATGCTTTGTACATCTACCTTGGTGAGCTTGTACAAGTACATTTGCAGGGTATGTTGCTGATTGTGGGGACAAAGCGTGTTAAATTTTTGATAGATGTTGCCAAATTGTCCTCTGCAAATGGTGGCACTGGTTTAGCTCTTGCCACAGTGCAGAGACAGGCAAGGCCAGCTCTGAGGCTGCACACAGCAGCCGGCCTCCAGGCTTAGCCAGGGCTGGGCCAGTGATAGCCTTCTGGGTGGGCTTACCGTGCTGCCCAGCAGTGGTGGCCCTTCTCACCTATGCCAGCCTGTGCTTCCCTGGGGTGATGGATTCTACACCAGGAACCCTTGGCTCTGGGGAGCAGGGAATGGTCAGCCAACTGGGGGCATAGGATGACTTGCAAAGCTTACTCATCCCTCACCCAGCCCCAGATGCCCTTTCTGCCCTTTGACGGACAAAGCCTTGGCAGCCCTCCAGTGTAAGTGCCCCTTCTGGGCTGGCATCCCATAGACCAGGGTCTCAATGTTGGTTTTGCTTCTTGGAGCCCTGGCTCCTGATTTGTGAAGTGGGATGTCTCCATGACAGCACAGGGTTTTTGTGTGGCTCAAATGAGAGAATCTGGGCAGAGTGTCCCACACACCCCCTGGCACAGCTGCCTGCCCGTTCCAGCCCCTCCGGGTCCAGCAGCACCTGAGCTTCTCCCCAGCTCCACCTCTCCACTTGCCTTTCGGCATATTCTTACCCACTCCCCCACACTCCAGTTCAGTGGCACTCTAGACATGCATGTTCGTGGTGTGGCTTCAGACCCCCAGCAGCTTTGAGGAGGGCTTTGAGAAATAGCGGCTTACCCTTCTTCCCTGAGGCAATGATCACCCCAGTTCTGGTTCGTGAGGTTAAGTAGGACACTGAGCCCCATGGCTCGGCCACACTGACCTGCCTCAGGGTTTGACAAGAGGGCCTGGGCTAAGAAGAAGCCATCTCACTGCCCAGGGACAGACACTTTCACATACACCAGTGCTTCCCTTCAGGGGCAATGCCTAACGGGCCTTTCTGGGCAGGTCCATCCATCCACCCACTCATCTACCCACTCACCCATCCACCCATCCATTCACATATCCATCCATCCACCTATCAGTCCACCTCTTCTTCCACCAACCCATCCATCCATCCATTCATCTAGCCATCCATCCGTCCATTCACCCACCCATCCACCAATTCATCTATACATCCATCCATCCATCTATCCACCAATCTTCATCCACCCACCTATGCACCCACCAACCCATCCATCCATCCATCTATCCATCTATTCATCCATTCACTCAGCAAGCGTGTTCTGAGCCCCTACTAGTATGAGGAAAGCACAGTCCAGCTCTCAAGTTTCTCACAGGTGCGGGAGAGACATACACAGTGACATATACCTCAGGGGTAAATGCTGGGGTAGAAAATTGCAGCTTTTGCGTGTAATAATGTCTATACCTGCATGTGTACACGCGTGCATGTGTGCTTACATATGTGCGTGTGTGTGTTCCAAACTCATATCAGATCAAGTACAGAGACACTGAGGGAAAATAAGACATGGGAGATTTCAGGAACTGCATAAAATTCAGTGCACCCTCAGGGGGAAGAAGTGAGAGACAGGCAGGCTAAAAAGGTGGGCAGATTGTGATGCTGGAGATCCTTGAATGCCATAAAGATATGGCACGCTTTTAGCTGTGGGGAGGCATGACATGGTCAATTTTTGCATCTTTTAAAGATCACTTGGTTGGTGGAATGGAGGATTTGGAGAGACCAGAAGAAGCAAGTCCACCTGGGACGTTTCCATCCTCCCAAGTGAAGGATGGCGAGGACTAGGGACTGGCAGCAGGGGAGAGAGCATCAAGCGTTTCCTTTCTTTTAACGTCTTTGTCTTGTTCTGGTATTAGGGTAATGATGGCCCCATAGAATGAGTTAGGAAGTTTTTCATCTGCTTCTGTTTTCTGGAAGATTTGCAGAGAAGTGGTATCATTTCTTCCTTAAACGTTTGGTAGAATTCACCAGTGAAACCATCTGGGCCAGGTGCTTCCTTCTTTGAAAGGTTGTTATTCATTGATTCAATTTCTCTAATAGATAAAGGTCTTTCAGATTATCAATTTCTCCTTGTGTGAGTTTTGGTAGCTTGTGTCTTTCAAGGAATTGGTCCATTTCATGTAAGTTGCCAAATTTGTAGGCATAGAGTTGTTCATAATATTCGTTAATTATCCTTTTAATGTCCATGGGATCAGAGTGATGTCCCCTCTTTCAATTCTGGTATTAGTAATTTGTGTCTCCTCACTGTTTTTCTTGGTTAGGCTACTAGAAATTTATTAATTTTATTGATTTTTTTCAGAGAACCATCTTTTGGCTTTATTGGTTTTTCTCTTTTGATTTCCTGTTTTCAATTTTATTGATTTCTGCTCTAATTTTTATTATTTCTTTTTTTCTTCTTACTTTAGGATTATATTGCTCTTCTTTCTCTAGTTTCCTAAGGTATATGCTTAGATTATTGATTTTAGTTCTTTCTTCTTTTGTAATATATGCATTCAGTGCTATACATTTGCCTTTAAGCACTTCTTTTGCTGGATTCCACAAATTTTGATGAGTTCTATTTTCACTTTCACTTAATTGAAAATATATTTGAATTTTTCTTGTAACTTCTTTGACCCATGTGTTATTTAGAGCTATGTTTCTTAATCCTCAAATATTTGTGGGTTTTCTAGTTATCTGTCTGTTATTGATTTCTAGTTTAATTCCATGGTGGTCTGACAGCATACTGTGCATGATTTCTATTATTTTAAATTTTTTAAGGTGTGTTATGGTGTGTTTTATGGCCCAGAATGTGATCTACCTTGGTGAATGTTCCATATGAGATTGAGAAGAATGTATATTCTGTTGTTGGACAAAGTAGTCTATAGATCATAGATGTCAAATATATATACATATGTACAGTTGATTGATGGTGCTGTTGAGTTCGACCATGTCCTTACTGATTCTCTGCCTGCTGGATCTGTCCATTTCTGATAGATGGGTGTTGAAGCCTCCCACTATATAGCAGATTCATTTATTTCTCCTTGCAGGTTTTTGTTTGTTTTTGTTTTTGTTTTTGTTTTTTTGAGACAGGGTCTCACTCTGCCACCCAGACTGGAGTGCAGTGATGTGATCGGAGTTCACTGTGACCTCAAATTCCTGGGCTCAAGCAATCCTCCCTCCTCAGCCTCCCAAAGTGCTGGGATTACAAGCAAGAGCCTCTGTGCCTGGCCTTCCTTGCAGTTCTATCAGTTTTTACCTCATGTATTTTGACACTCTGTTGTCAGGCACATATGTGTTAACGATTGTCATGTCTTCTTTGAGAATTTGTCCCTTTGTCATTATGTAATACCCTCTTTATTCCTCATAATTTCCTTGCCTTGACGTCTGCTTTGTCTGAAATTAGTTGTAGCTACTCCAGCTCTCTCTCTCTTTCTTTTTTTACACAACATATGGATGTATCCAGCCCTCTTTTGATTGGTATTGGCATGGTACATCTTCCTTCCCTTTACTTTTAATCTATCTGTGTGTTTATATTTAACATGGGTTCCTTGTAGACAACATATAATTGGGAACCTCAAGTTTTTAAAAGACAAAATCCTATAGATCATTTCATTGTGAAGAATAGGATGACTCAAGTGTTTTCCTCAGCAATTACTAGTTTCCTTCATTGACACAAAGAGCAAGCAGGAGGAGCAGGCGTGGGGACCGAGGGGAGGAGGTGCCGTGGTCACACTGAGTTTGGCGTGCCCAAGGCGCACCTGAGGGAGGTGTCCAGAGAAACAGGGCCTTGGTGGGTCTGGAAGTCAGGCCAGGGATGAGGGTTGGAGACCCTGGTTTGGGGTTCTGTAGGGCTCTGGTCCTGGCCGTGCCCAGGGAGGGGGTGGGAGCGTGCGGGCTGAGGGAGAATAGAGTGAGGGCCAGCAGGTCAGTGAGAATTCTTTGGTTTCAGTGACAGAATCCACATGGCTTAGCTCAAATACTCAAACTGCAAAAAGACAGAGACAGCATTTCTGTCTTTTGTCTCCTTCCCTCCACACCTGCCAATTTTATTTTCTCAAACCAGCTATTTTTAAGAAGCTAGGACCATGGCTCCTGGCACTTCTAGGATCATATTTCATCATTCTGAGACTAGAGAGGGAATCCAACCCCAGCTCCAACTCAGAACATCCCAGGGAAAGCTGTGACTGGCGCCAGCTTGGGCTGCGTGGGCGCCTGGCGTCCCGCGATTCATGTTCCTCATCAGAAATGCAGTTTGGATTAGGGGAGGAGACATTCCCCAAAAGGACATGGGAGGAAGCTGTGCCAGGCAGACAAAAATCATGGCATCTTGCTGGGACTCTAGGGCCGAGGTGAGTGAAGGGGGTGCTGGGAGGAGACTGAGGGGTGCCCCAGGGGTGGAGGGAGGGCAGGGGAGTGCAGTCCTGTGGGGTGAAGGGGTGGGGGGGCACGAAAGGCAAGAAAGTGGAGGCAGCACGAGGGGCGGCCAGCTTGGCCGTGGTGCAAACACGAGGAGGAGGAGGAGGCTGTGGCTGGAGGGGGTCGTGAGGCTGAGAAAATCCATTTTGAGACAGACAAGGCCCGAGCTCGTCTCTGTGTAGGGAGGAAAGGGCCAGAAGAGTGAGGGGAGGCGATTGTGCGAGTTATCAGTCGCTGCATAACAAATCACCCCAAGCTTTAGCTGTTTAAAATAGCAAGTGTTTATCATCTCACACAGTTTCTGAGGGTCAGAAATCTGAGAGCGGCTTATCTGGGTGGTTCTGGCCCAGGGACCCTCACAGGGTTTGTAGTAGTGTTCTCAGGCTACCACAACAAAATACCACAGACTGGGGCTTAAGCGACAGAAATTTAAACTCTCACCGTTCTGGAGGCTAGGAGTCCAAGAGCAAGGTGTCAGCGGGGTTGGCTTCTTCCAAGGCCTTGCTCCTTGGCTCACGGATGTGGGTGTGGCCGCCCATCCCACGTGGTCCCTTCCTTCACATGGTCTCCCTCTGTGCATGTCAGCGTCCTGATCTCCTGTTCTTATAAGGACACCAGTCATAGTGCACTAGGGCTAATCCTAATGGCCTTTTAAAAAACTTAATCACCTCTTTGAAAACCTTCTCTCCAAATATGGCCACATTCTGAGGTGCTGGGGGTACATACAGATTTGGGGGGGACACAATTCAGCCCATGACAAAGTTGTAGTCAGGATGATGGCTGGAGCTGTGGTCATCTGAGGCTTGGGCTGGGGCTGGAGGGTCCCTTCCAAGATCACACGGCTGTTGACTGCAGCCCTCAGTTCTCATCACATGGGTCTCTCCTCAGGGCTGCTTGAGACTCCTCACAACATGGCAGCCAGGTTCCCCAGCCCGAGTGATCTTAGAGAGAGAGTGAGGAGGAAGCCACAAAGCCTCTGTGAGCTAGTCTCAAAAGCTGTACTACATCACTTCCCCCTTATTCTGTTTGATAAAAGCAGATCACTTCTTGTGGCAGAATGAGTCTACATCTTGTGAAGGGAGGCATATCACAGAATTTGTGGAGGCATTTTAAATGACCACAGTAACCAATAAAGCAAGGCCCTGACAGAGGAGGCCAGAGAGGGCAGGGCTGGAAGGACTGGTGTGGGCTGTCGGGGGTCCCTCCCACTGGGCAATCACCTGAGTGTGCAGGGCACAGGGGAAGGCAGGGAGTGGCAAGGGTTGGAAGCCGAGGGAGATTTCTCTCAGTGACCAGTGAAACAGGTCAAAGTGTTCTCAAGAGTGAGTGGCAAGAGGGAGCTTTGAAACAGGGTTTTTGGCAGAAAGGGCTGACCAGGGCCTAAAGAAAGATCCTCAGGCACTTCTGAAGGCCCTAGGGAGGTGCAGGCCATGAGACCACCCCAGCCCCTGTCTGCAAGGCAGTGGGATCCATCCCTGGCCGTGCTCAGTTCTGCGGTTGGGACTTTGCAAGGTGAGAGCAGGAGTCAGTTAAAGGGAAGGACAGTGATGGACCAGAGGGGTTTTTGTATTTTTAATTCACATGTAATAATTGTACATATACATGGGGTACAGTGTGATATTTCAATATGTCTTTGATTTTTGTATTCCATTTATAAGTGCTTATATGTATATATTTAACTGGTAAGTGAGTTTTTTGTTCCAAAAAAGAGTTAAGGCAGTTTCCAGGCTAGTTGGCAACAGAAGTGAAGCGAGGCCACTTGTTGGTACGTTGGGCAGAAACAGAAGGGCCAAGGGGTCAGGATGAAATGAGAGACCAGCTGCTCACTGGGGTTAGCTGGTGTGGGGGCGGGGCAGGGCGGGAGGGGCAGGGGAGGACAGGGAGGTAGAGCATCTATGGGCCATGGAAGACACGGGCCGCCCGCGATATGTGACAGGCTATGCCCAGGGTAAGCTGGACCAAGGTGGAAACTCCTGTGAGGCAGAGCCTGGTGTCTGGAGAGGGATGGCATGACATACCCGAGATGCCATGGGGGTGCTCCGGACCGGGGTGGGCCTCAGGTCTCTACTCAGGGTGGAGAATGGAGAAGCCAGAAGCGACAGTGAGTAGCCAGAGGCAGGGCAATGCCCCTCTGTGTGTTTTCCCACCCACCACCTCCTGGGGTGTGCCAGGTGGGAAGAGGGACAAGCCTCTCCGTGAAAGAGCCACCCAGGAGCCAGGGTTTGGTGAAGATCTTCTGTGCATTTTTATGCAGACTCTTCAGCTTTCCCAAAGTAGAGGATGTGGGGCAAAGAGGATGGATTTGGGGGCTGGGAGAAGATTCCCCTTCTTCGCTTACCAGTTAAATATCTCTGGCAAAGCTTCCACATCTCAGCCTCCATTTTCTCACTTGTGAAACAGGATAGCAGTTTGTTCTCAGAGCTGTCTCTGCCACTGTGCAGCCTCACCCACCCGTCAAAGCCACTGCCAGAGCAACATCCTCTCCCAGGGCTTCATTCACTCTTTCACTGGACAAATATTGCCTGATTGAGTCCCTTCTGGGGGCAGGCCTGTGCTAGGTACAGGGACAGGGCAATGAATGCAGCAGACCTGGTGCCTGCCTCACGCTGCTCAGAGCAAGGAAGGGAACAGAATGATGGGTGGGGTTTCCCCCTTTAGACCAGGCAAGTGGGGCCCTGTCCTCCCTCCGCCTGCTGGCTGCTAACAGGGCCTGCCTGTGTACTCCCAAAGCACCCAGGAGCAGCCAGGTGCCGGGGACAGGTTTGAAAGAAGGCAGATCTGGGTTCAACTCCCAGCTGTGCTACTAATTAACTGGGTCACCTTTCCTTTGTTGAGCCCCACGTATAAAGTAGGGGAACATCTTGTCCTGCAGTGCTGTGAGGTTTAGGTGAAGTGTGTGATGTGTCTGTAGCTCTGGTGGCTGCTTACCTGGGCACTTTTCAGTATGCATGATGATGACTGGTTTTCACAGATGTCTGACCAAATAAAATTTGGGCATCTGGAGGACAGTGAACTACTCCACACCCTGTGTTGAGCCCAGGCCTGATGCAAAATAGACCTTCAGTTAAGGTGAGATAGGATGAGGAAGCTGAGAAAGCATCTTCTTGCACTTGGGATGGGACTGTGACTCGCTCATCCATTTATGCAGTGTCATTTTTGAGCCAGGTCCCATGTCAGGCACTTGGGGACACGTTGGTGAACAAGCACAGCCGTCGCCTTCTGGGGTGCGTGAGCAGCTGACGTTCTGCTTTCTCTCTACAGACGGGCTGTGCGGAGCGGCTGATCCGGGATGTCGGTGTTCAGGCAGGTGAGAACTGCGTTCATCTGGTCTGGGGGTTATCTGTGGATATCACTCAAGGCTGAGCTGAGTCACTCCCAGGGAAAGAAGAAGAAAGGCGATGGGACCCTGTAAGGAGAATGGCAGAGCCAAGGGAGCTGGAGGGAGCTGGAGCCAAGGCAGATTCTACCATCTAAAGAAAAAATTGGCCAACCTCTGGGCCTCTGCAGGTGGCCACACCCACGTGCGTGGTCATCCCTAGCTGTGTTCAGGGCTTAAAATGTCTTGATAAGGGCATTTCTTGCTTGTTGTCTCATTACACAGTGGCAGGGGCTCCCTGAGAGAAAACACGTAACCCAGCACCTGTGGGACAGAGTGGGATCAAACCCTGGACCAAATCGCCACCTTGGGCTCTATGTTGTGTTCCCTTCACTCAACAAATATCCCTGTGTCCCAGTGGCCAAGAGATGGATGTCTGTAGGAAGGAAGCAGAGGAGTTTGGCCTTTCCTGTTGAATCCAGACACTGAGAACCTGCCTTGCCCTGGGAGGAGAGTCCCCAAGCCAGCCCACACATCCTTCCCCACCCTCCAGATTAGCACCCTGCCCCCTCCATGCCCCACAAAGCCCAGGAGAGTCCCACATGGCTGCATGGTCCTCTTTGGTAAGAAAACATCCCAAACCTTCTCTTCCTGAGTGCAAAGCCACATGGTGGTCATTGCACCTGGCTGCTGGGTCCATGCAGCCGAGGGGGACACCACCACCAAGCAAGGAGGCCTGGCTGCTGGGACTGAGCCCTGGCGTTATCTGACCCACAGAATGGGCAGCCAGGGTTGGTTTTCTTCTCAATTAGAGAATAGAGCCGAGGCTGAAGAGAGGATGCACGTGGTCTAAAAATTCACGTTGTGAGAGCTCAGCGCCACTTTGGAGCATGGCGCGGTTTTAAGGCAAAGCCAAACTTCTTTCACGAAGGAATATGCCCATGAGATGCATTAGCTCCAAGTGTCCCGCTGGGAGCGTGACAAACTTCAAGCAGAGTTTAGAAATTTCACCTCTTGGGGCCATATTACTCACAATTACAGTTGTGGGCCTGCCCTATTTTCTAAGATTTTAGGTTCTCTGAGGGGAGAGTGGTGACCTCGTTCATCAGCGAGTCCTTCCGAGCGCCCAAGTGCTTGTTGAATAAAGGGCAGAAGCATACTGAGCTTATTGCCCGTGGCCCGTTTACCCATGCCTGCCCTGTGCTGGACGCTATTCTGTCCTTGCTCACGTTACGTCCCTTCTCACAACAGCCTCGTGACACTGTCCATTTCAACGGACAAGGAAATGGAAGCTCAGAGCGGTTAAGTGACTTGCCCAAGGCCATATAACTCATGGAATATCGAGTAGGGACTAGAACCCGGGTCTGTCTGACTCCCACGGGGCTTCTTATTAGTCTGCTCGGGCTGCTGTAACTAAGTACCACAGACTGGGCAGCTTAAACAACAGGCGTTTATGTTCTCACAGTTCTGGGGGCTGGAAGTCCAAGAACAAGACGTGAGAGAGAGGTGGGGTGGGGGACAGCGCTCTGCAGTGTTTCTTCCTTTTCTAATAAAAACACCAGCCGTGTTGGATTACAGCCACATCTTTACGACCTTATTTAATTTTAATTACCTCCCTGAAGGCCCTGTCTCCAAATACAGCCACATTAGGGGTTAGGGCATCAATACTGGAATTGTGGAGTCACAATTCAGTAAATAGTAGGCTTTAAATTTTACTCTAATGTTTTTAAGAAAATTCAAACATGTTGAATAAATCATGGAGAGAATATTTTTTAAAAGCAATTAGTGCTTTTTTAAAATAAAAGCAATTAGTTCCTAATCAGCAATTAGGAGCCCCAGGATAGTAGACTCTTCTAGTATAACTAAAACAGGGCTTGAGTTGGAGGAATTTGATTTTCAAGCTTCAGGAGCATGTCCCCAGCTGGGAGTAAGGGGAGCATTTCTCCAGCAGCTAAGCGCGTGTCTCTCTCTCTCTCTCTCTCTGGAATAATATACAGTCATATGTATTTTTATATATATACATCTCTAAATGTGGTAAAATATACATAACATAAAATTTACCTTCTTAACCATTTTTTAGCATGCAGTTCAGTAGTGTTAAGTACATCCACATTGTTGTGCAACCAATCTCCAAAACTCTTTTCACCTTGCAAAATTGAAACTCTATACTCATTGAACAACTCTCCATTCCCTTCTTGCCCCAGTCCCTGGCAACCACCATTCTACTTTCTGTCTGTGAATTTGACCACTATAGGTACCCGGAGTCATACAGAATTTGTCCTTTTGTGATTGGCTTATTTCACTTAGCATGACGTCCTCAAGGCTCATCCATGTTGTAGCATATGACAGGATTTCCTTCCTTTTTAAGGGGAATAATATTCCATTGTATGTATATACCACATTTTGCTTGTCCTTTCATCCATCCGTAGGTATCTGTGTTGCTTCCACCTCTTGGCTATTGTGAATAGTGCTTCTATGAACATGGGTGTGCAGGTATCTCTTTGAGATCCTGCTTCCAATTCTGTTGGGTATATACCCAGAAGTGAAATCAAGGGATCATATGGTAACTCTATTTTTAATTTTTTAGTTACTACCATACTCTTTTTCACAGTGGCTGCACTATTGTACATTCCCACAAGGGTTCCTATTTCTCTACATCCTCATCAGCACTTGTTATTTCCTGTTTCTTTGGTAGTTGTCATCCTAATAGGTGTGAGGTGGCATCCCACTGTGGTTTTGATTTGCGTTTCCCTAATGATCAGTGATGCTCAGCATCTTTTTTATGGGCTTGTTGTCCACTTGTATATATTCTTTGGGGAAATGTCTGTTCAAGTCATTTGCCCATTTTTAAGTTGGATTGTTGTCATTGTTGAGTTGTAGGAGTTCTTTATATATTGTGGATATTTAGCCCTTATCAGATATATGATTTGTGAATACTTTCTCCCATTCCATAGGTTGACATTTCACTCTGTTGATTGTGTCCTTTGATGCACAGTTTTTGAATTTTAATGTAGTCTAATTTATGTATTTTTATTTTGTTGCTTTTGGTGTCATATCCAAGAAATCATTGCCAAATCCAATGCCATAAAGATTTTCCCCTATGTTTTTTGTATGAGTTTTATAGTTTTAGCTTTTACATTTAGGTTTTTGATCCATTTTGAGTTAATTTGTGTATATGGTAAGGTAAGGATCCAACTCCACCTTTTGCATGTGAATATCTAGTTTTCCAGGCACCATTTGTTGAAGAGATTGCCCTTTCCTCCTTGAATGGTCTTGGCACTCTTGCTGAAAATCATTTGACCATATGTTCTAGAATGTATTTCTGGCCTGGTGTGGTGGCTCATGTCTGTAATCCCAGCTGCTTAGGAGGCTGAGGCTGGAGAACTGCTTGAGGCTAGGGGTTCAAGACCAGCCTGGGCAATATAGTGAGACCCCCACATTGGGAGTAGCTGGATCCTGTGGTAACATCAAGTTCATGCTGGAATCATTCATGTTGATAAAAGTGTCTGGCTGGGGATTCTCTGGGGCTGTTCTGTTCACCAGGGCTTCTGGAAGCTGAAGTGGAAAGCCTGTCATGAATCCCCTGGGAGTGCCCATTTTCAAGCCCACTTGGTGTGTCTCTCTCTGCAAATGCAGTTTCTTTAGTGTCACACTCCTTTTTCAAAGCATGACTCTGGCTCACTGGCTGGGAGAAGTGCTCCCATCAGCTTGCCATATGACCCTGGTCAGGCCTCTTCCATTCTCTGGGCCTCAGTTTTACCATCTGTCAATTGGACACGGGGCTGTCTGAGACATCTCAAGACATCAGCAGTACCTTTTCAGAACTGGGCAATCCTGCCTTGACTGGTCCTTACCATGGGGAAGGGGAGGCAGAGCCACAGCTACTGAGGGGCAAAGGTCACAGGTGAAGCAGCCACCGGATGCCCCAGTCAGCTGACATGACTCCTTCAGTCTCTCTGGCCTTCAAGATTTCCTCCCCTCCCAATTCCACCTCCTGGAGCCACACCAACCTTGCTGCAGATCATAACACTACCCTCATATCGTGGTGGTAAAATAGGAATCATACTACTGTCGTGAAGATTGCCCTGGGTCATTGGAAACCATATCTCATCCCAAACCTTGATGACAGCTTTAGGACTGCTAGATGTTCTGAGTATGTACAAGGCGGGAAGAGTGGTCCCCCGAGGAAACAGTGAATGCAAAGGCCCAGAGGCGAACCAGACCACAGTGCACTGGGGAAAGTGCTGGGAGCAGGTGCCCTGTGCCAGGCTAAATCTGCCGTCCCTGACGGTGATCATGAGCCCAGGTGGCACTGAGCCCTGGGAATGTGTCTGGTCCACACTGAGATGTGCTCTCTGTTCAAAGCACACACTGGATCTAAGGACTAGTACAAAATAAGAACGTGAAATAATAATTTTTATATTGATTATAGTTTTAATAAAATGTTAGTATTTTGGATTTATTGGGTTAAATAACAACATTCATAAAACTAATTTCACCTGTTTCTCTTAACTTTTTAAATGTGGCTGCTAGAAAGTTTTAAATCGTAAGTATGGCTCATATTGTATTTCTACTGGACAGCATTGGCCTTGACCGTGTCAGAGATTTACAAATCGGGCAGTTTATACAGCCTCCTTTCTCAGGGCTGAGGGGATGGGATGAGTGGACTGGGCCTGGGTCACTTGCACCATCCTTGGGGTGGGAGCAGGGCTCCCCGAGAACCACAGTGAGTAAGAACTGGGGAGGGGTGAGTCCCCAAACAAAAACTGAAGACTTTTACAGAAGGCAAACAGATCTTACATCACCAATGCATTGTTTCAACCAGTAGCTTTTCCTGATTTTGGCTTGGGGCGTACTATCAGGTATGTGCGTGTGTGCGCATACACACAGGCACACACACACACACATGCACACACATGCATGCACACAGGCACGCATGCACAATAGGTGACTTAAGGATGAACACGCCCATACACCTTTCTCTCACCATGATCACCAGCCCCTCACCTCCCCCCAGTGGCTGAGTGAAGGAATCCCGGGCCTTGCTGCCACACATCCTGAACCACCCCAAGGCCTGGGTAGAGCATGATTTTAGCCACTTTCATGAAACCCCATCTTCCTTCCAAATGAGAACTATGAGAATCAACATACATATGTGCAGGAGGACTGGGGACCCTCTAATGGGCAAGACTGGGTGGAAATATTTTGAGATTCAACATGCCTCTCTGTTAGATTGGCACACTCCCTGACTGATTAAACTATGAACATTTATTTGTGGAGCTTGATGGTAAATCAATCATTCCTCATCCTCGATCAATTTATTCCTTATCTGTTGGGGAGGTGGTCCAATGACCAGGCACTGGAGGGCGTGCAGCACCAGTGGTAGCTACGCCATCTGTCCCTGCGGATGGGCAGAGCTCCCGTGGTCAATGACAGACCAGCACTGGGGCTGGGACACTTCTGGAGGTGCCCTGATGACCCTGCCACAGGCACAGAGCTGCCTCCGAGGCCCGTCTCTTCTGCTAGGGGAGGAGAAAGACGTGGCAGGTGGGCACATGGCAGCAGGCACAGTGAGTGAGCCAGAGCCGCCCGCCTCGGAAGGCATCAGTGTGAAGGCACTGGGGGATCAGGTCTCCCTGATCCGGGAGTGGGCTGCTCGCAGCTTCAGGTCCTTGGGTTTCCATGTGGCAGCTCCTGTCTCAGCCTGGCGCTCCCACCTCCTCCCCAGCTGCTCTTCCCAGGCACGAGCAGCAGCTGGTCGTCAGCTGTTTCTCGTCACTGGCCAGTGCTCTGCTTTCTGTAACTCACCCTTTCTCGACACTCAACATAGGCTCTTTCTTTCCTTGCAGCTGACAGCTTCTGCTTTTTCTCCCCTCGCTCACTCTCTTCACGATTCTGCTGCTTCAGGGTTTGCAGGAGTCTTCTGCAGGTAGCGCTCGTGACGAAGCTCTCTTTTCTGCCGCTTCGGCTGCTCGCGAAGCTCCTAGCAGAGCTTTGGCCAAATGGAGTGAACTGAAGTCACGTCTCAGCTCTTCATTCTTCCAGCACCCGTGGGCTGACACCTCGTCACTCAGTCTGGATTGCAAGTGGTCTCTCTTCTTCAGCCCTGATTAATGTCAATTTTGCTGTGAGATGCTCATCATCTGTCTTCGGCTTTTAACCTCCTTGCCTTGGTGATTGGCCAGCTGTTCCAGCGGCACAAGGCAATTACTTGCTGGCGATTTCTTTCTTGTAAGAAAGCTTCTCCTAGGTCTCTGAGGGTTTGGGGGTGAGTTAATTAGGTCACTAAATACCATTTGTTGTTCAGGCTGGTCTTCTGCAGCCTGTAGCAACTGTTCCTCGCTCTTCCTTTTTTTTTTTTTTTTTTTTTGAGACAGAGTTTCACTCTGTCACCCCAGCTAGAGCGCAGTGGCATCATCACAGCTCACTGCAACCTCCAACTCCTGGGTTCAAGCGATCCTCCTGCCTCAGCCTCCCGAGTAGCTGGGACTACAGGGGTGCACCACCACGCCCGGCTAATTTTTCTGTGTTTTGTAGAGACTGGTCTCGCTGTTGCTCAGGCTGGTCTCCAACACCTGGCCTCAAGTGATCCTCCCGCCTCGGCCTCCCAGAGTGCTGGGATTAGAGCTGTGAGCCACCACGCCCAGCCTTGAATTATATCTTTAAATAATCTTTCTGGTCTTTTCCCCCCTAGTTTTCTTCTTTGGACAATCTATTTATGTTTTGCCTGTTTTCTGTATCTATGCATTCCTTCCTAATCCTAATTTTAAAAATTTCTATGCCATTTTGCTCGCTTTTCTCCTTCCTACATTTTGTGATTCTTCCCACGTTTCTTAACCAGTGCGTGTTCTCCTGCTATTGTTTCCAACTTTGTTTGCATTCCGCTTGTTCCTTTTCCTCCATTTCCTTCTTGAGCTCTGCCAACCCACGCCTCGTCCTTCTCCTCAGTTGTCTCACCACTAAGTCCTGAGCTCTTTTGCCTCTGGCCTGTACTTCAGTGAGTTTTTCTAAATGATGGTGAAATACTTGGTCACGACTTTCCACTGCTCTGTGGCAGTTATTTTTCTTGTGGTGAGTGTCCTTGGGACTTTCTCCTTTTGGATTTCAGTACCCCCGTATGTAGACCTGTGCTGGTGCCTTTGGATCACTTTTCTTTGAATGGGGTCAGATTTCTTGGATTAGAAGGAGGTTCATGTGAGGTCAACGCCATGTTGCTGGTTAGCAGAAACCTTGTATGTGAGTTTTTAGTCTTTATTACTCCCAGCCAATGGATTCGGGGACCGGAAGGCTTTTCACAGGGCAAGGTTTCTCTTTTGCCACATCACAGAGAGACTGCTTCCCGCAAATGTGGCAGGCCTGTAAATGTGGTCTATTTCTTAGAACTAAGCCAGGCCAGGGAAGCTCCTCTGCCACCTGGTGCCTTTGCTCCTGCCGTTGCAGCGAGACAATGTCAGGATGTGCCTCCACCTTGGAGAAATGAACTTTGCCAGCTGTTTCTGGAATCTGCAGCTGGGGCCACCTTTTCGGCTTCCTCTGCATCTTTTGGCAGCCATCCTGCCTGCTCTATGCTCAGGGTGCAGCCTTCTCCCAGTTTCACAGAAAATGATGTGTTTGTTTCTGTTTCTCATCCTCCTAGTTGCTTGTGGGTGATTTCTGAGATGACACAAGTGAGAAGCTCAACTCTTGCCGCCTCCTCTAGTTTGAGAAGCACTCTGCTTTCGAAACCACTCAGCCACGTGCCTTTGTAAATAGCACCTGAGTTTCCTTTTCTTCACGAGAGGAGCTGTGGCAAAGCCTGAGCTCCTGTTCTTGGTCGACTTATTGTCTCAGAAAAGACAGACATGGAGAGAAGCTGTACAGGCCACATTCAGCACCTGCCCAGTGAGAAGTGCCGGTGACACCTGTTCGAAGGAAACCTGGGCTGGGGGGGAGAGAGACAGGAAGAGGGAGCGAGAGATGAGCTCCAGCCCCCTTGGGAGCTCTGGGCTGGCAGGGGCTGGAGAGTGGGTACGTCTCCAACAGGAAGGGGAAGGAGAGGGGATCAGACCCTTGTCCTCTCTCTGTCCTCCAGGGTGACCACGTGTGGCTGGACCTTCCCTCCACGAACAAGACTGGCGTGGCCATCGGAGGCATTATCAAGGAAACCAAGCCAGGCAAAGTCTTGGTTGAGGATGATGAGGGCAAGGTCAGTGTTGCGGGGCCCCCCTCCAGGGCCTGGCGCCCTCCCCTCTCTGGCTGTGCTCCCTGACACCAGGTGCTCCAAGGCGAGCGGGGACCTGGGTGCAGGACAGACCACAGGAGTCCTGCCGTGGTGCACACTGTGTGTGTCATGGGAAACTAGGAGTATCGGGGGAGCAGAGAGCAGTGAAGTGGGACAGGGCCTGGGGTGGGGTTTGGGGGAGGGAGAAAGCTGCTCCGCAAAGTGAAGGGGGTGGGCGGGAAAGTGTGGTGAGGAAGGTGTGTGGAGGGGGAGGAAGGGGTGAAACCGCACAAGTGAGAGGCCAGCGTCTTGGGGTGGCCCAGGGTAACCAGCTCATCCACTGTTGGGGGTGCAGGGCTTTCAGGGGAGCGTCCAGCTGGTCATTTCACTCCTCCTGAGGCTGTCCTCCCTGCTCAGCTGGGTGCTGCCGGGCGAGGCAGCTGCAGGCTTGGCCTCCAAGGGGAAGGTTCTAGACTGTGGCCTGTGAGCTCCAGGTTATGGAAGCCAGCAAAGTAATAACAATAATATCTTCTATTTGCATAATGCATTTTTAAAAAATGCTTTTACTTGCACACTTTTATTACGACAATCTGCGAGCCCCCCAGCTGCAACCTGACACCAAATCTAACTTCCAGCTCCAAGTCCTCCACCCCTGGTCTGAAATTCAGCCCTAGCCACAACTACATACTGGCCCTGGCCCCTGGACATGTGCTGACCCTAGCCATAGATGGACCTCATCCTGTCACATGTGTCCCTTGACCCTTGTCACAGACTGACCTTGGTCAAAACAAAGACTGGCCACCAGCCCCAGGTCAGCTGATCCATGACCCTGAGGGCTGCCTCGCTGCTGAGGACTTAAAGGGGAAGGTGTGGTGGGCCAGCCCACGTGGACGGAGGCTGCCCCTCAGGGGAGTCCGTGCCCATCATTCCAGGAGCACTGGATCCAAGCGAAGGACCTTGGTGCCCTCAGCCCCATGCACCCCAACTCAGCCCAGGGTGTCGATGACATGATCCGCCTGGGGGACCTGAATGAGGCGGGCATGGTGCACAACCTCCTGATCCGATACCAGCAGCACAAGATCTACGTGAGTCCACTTGTGTCCACAGGGGAGCCCCCTACAGGGGCTGACCTTCTGGGTGGGGACAGCTCGGAGCCAGGAACCACTCCCCACCCCCTCACTGTGGAAGGCAGGTGAGGAGCCCAGGCTTCCTCGGCTCCCCAACCCAAAAGAAACAGGGTGATCACACCCTGGAGGGTAGGAAGCTGACGTGTAGAGTGACAGTGCAGTGCTTGGCACACAGTAGGTGCTCAATAAGTGCTGCCCCTTGCCTCCGTCTGTGGCTAAGTGCATGGCCTTCCTAGGCATGTTGCAGAGACAGGGTCACCAGACCGAGGATGAGTCCTGGGATGGCAGGATCCAGGGTCCCGCCCAGACGAGAAGGGCCATGTGGGTAGAGGTAGGCCCTTCCCCCAAGCCCTGGCAGTGGGTGGAGGTTCACCTGGCCCGAAGGGTGTCACCCTGGTTCCAACGTAGATTTTCCCAGGAGAGGTGGTATCCCAAATTGACACCAGCTCCACCCATGCTCCGTGCTCTGCCCAAGTGGGTGTGGCCTGGGGAAGCTACCACCTGCCTGGGCCTCTCTCTGGCCTGGAGGGGTGGCTAGTTTGGCTCTGATCAGCCCTTCTGGGCTGCTCAGAGGAGTTGGGAAGTGATCTGGGGACCCTGAAGAGAGAGAAGGTCTGGAGGGGGGAAGGTAGAGGCCCCTGGGCAGTAGGGCACCCTGTATCATTCTGGCTGAATGTGGGCAGAGCTCCTGCGTCTGACAGCAGCGTAAGCTACACTGTATGGCAGCTGTCCTTTCCGAAGCGTTTATGCACACATTCTTTATCTGGTCATCACAGCCTTGAAGCCAGAGGGGTTAGCCTCTCCTTTCCTAAAATGAAAAACCAAGGCGTGGATAATCATGTGGCTTGTTGTGGAAGCTCTCCCTGTCCCACCCCCAGAGGGGCTGCTGGACCTAGTGGGGGCTCCAGAGAAGCAGCTGACCCTGGACTGGGGCCCCAGGAGCGGGGCTTGTCCCCGGTGGGTGGAGCACGCAGGATGTATGGCTGGGATCAGTGAGGGCTACCGTGGCTGGCCAGCCTACATGGAGGCCCAGCCCATTTTTATCCAGCCCCTTCTAAGTACCAAGCACGGTGCCCAACATTCAACATCTAATCTTCCTGGGAATGTGCTCCCCAGGAGCCCACATTCCTGGTGGACACCCCATCTTCTCAGAGGAAGGATCTGAGCAGCTAAGTGTCTTGTCTCCCTGGCCCCTCTTCCCCACCAGAGTCAGCAGGTCCTGGTAGCCCTCAGGCATTGCACCCAAGGCCGAGGCCAGGCTGGACAGCTCTGCTCAGGGCAGAGGGCACTGACCACCTTCTCCCTTCCCCAGACGTACACAGGCTCCATCCTGGTGGCCGTGAACCCATTCCAGGTGCTGCCCCTCTATACCCTGGAGCAGGTGCAGCTCTATTACAACCGCCACGTGGGCGAGCTGCCCCCGCACATCTTCGCCATCGCCAACAACTGCTACTTCAACATGCAGAGGAACAAGAGGGATCAGAGCTGCGTCATCAGGTGCAGGCATCTCCCGAAGGCAGGAGCCTCCCCTCTCCTTAAACTGCTCCCACCCAGCACACCTGCAAGGCCAACTTGTCATAGGAACTCTCCTCATTCAAGGGCAAACACCCTTCTCCACGGCACGTCCAAAGCTTCCTCCCCTCTGAACCTGGTCTTTCACAGTATTGCCAGGGTCTGGAGCACCCCAGCCTGTAATAAATGTTTACTGAGTCAAGGAAGGAAGGACGGGATGGGTTCCTTTAGGAACGGGGCCCCGGTTAAGCACTTGGGTGGCAAGGGTCAAACAGGTGAGGTCTCACTCAAAAACAAATCTCGGGGCAGGCCTTAGGTGAGGACAAGCAGCAGTGGCTCCAGGGGGCAGCTCTCAGGTCACTGAGGGACCAGAGGGACGTGTCCCCTCTAGTCTGACTCCTGACTCTGCTTCGGAGACTCTGCCTGGCCTGGCCTCTCTCTTCCTGTGACCACAGCCCTCCTGGTGTGGAGGGCGGAGCGAGAGAGGGAAAGGGAGGCGAATGGGAATTTGGCTCCAGGGCACTTGCTTGGTGCTCTAGCAGGGCCATCCATGCATTCATTCTTTCGAGGTTGTATCATGCCCCAACTGTGTGCCCCCCACTGTCCTGAAACAGGGAGACAGCAGCAAATGAAAGGGACCCTAATCCCTGCCTGATGGAGCTTACATCTAGAAGGGGGGTCAGACAGGGAATAAATAATCACATTTTCCTGCAGGTGCTAAGAGCTTTAAAGAAAACCCCGGGAAGAGGACAGAGTGAGGGTGTCCTCTGCTTTGGGGCAGGGCAGGCCAGGCACAGCCTGTCTGAGGAGGGACGTTGAGCAGAAGCCAGAAGCCCTGTGGCATCGGTGATCGCATTTCATGTCCTCAGCAGCCCCCTGAAGGAGATGTTCTTACTCCCGTGTTACTGTTGGGGAGACCTACAGTCAGAGAGGCTGAGGTTGTTTTCTAGGGGCACATGGTGCTGAAGTGGGGAATTCAAACCCAGAGCTCTGGAGAAGAAGACAGACAGGTGCCCTGGGAAAAAGCTGAAGTTCCCAATCTGCCCCCTAAGACGGGGGGCCCCACCTCGCTGCAAGATGCCTCCTGAGCAGAGCTGGGCACAGGCCAGCTGGGCGCGGAGCTCACGGGGCTGCTCCATCTGGAGGCAGCAGGGCCGGCTGGGTGCCGCCAGGGGAGGAAGGCACTCCCTGATCTTTGGCCCATTGCAGTGAACAGAACATCACTGTGTCAAACTGGGTTCTCCTCCTGCCCTGGCTTCCCGCAGGGCTGTGAGCAAGTCCCCTTAAGCTCCTGTCTCTACATTGGTGGGTTATTTGATGAGCTTGTGTTTGTAAAAATGACTGACACTTGACAGGAGTCTGCAACAATCAGCAGAGGTTTGTTGATCTGACTTGGCTTTGCTGGCATAGTGATTGTGGACATTTTGAGCATAACTTTTTAAAAAGGTAATATTTTCAGATGAAACAATATCTGGCCAGGATTTGCTTCAAAATAGTGCAGGAGGGGAAACAAAATTGACCAGGAGTTGAAGCTGGATCATGGGACAGTGGGAGTTCATTATGTAAACTTTAAAGTGTAGGGCTCCTCCCTGGGGAGCTTGTAAAAATGCAGAAGCTGATTCAACAGAGCTTGACGGGACCTGGGCATCTGCATTCTGAGTCTGCTGCCCACCTGCGGGCCATACTTTTATCAGCAAGGCATTGAGTCGGCTCATTCATTTGTCTGTATTTACCGGACACTGTGCTGGGGCCTCTGGAATGAGCCAGATCCCAGTGTACCAAGGAGCTTGCAGCTGAGCAGGGAAGAACAGACAAACATACCAATAACTTATACAACATAGGCAGCTGGAGACCCACAGGGACTTCAGCGCAAATGCAGTGGGATTTCTGCATGAGGAGAGGGCATCCTTGTCAGACTGGCCCAGAAAGCAGACCCAGGTGGATTTGCAGGACAGTTGAGAGGAGTTGAAAAAAATAGTTGTTCTGTGGACTCATGTCCCTGCACTCCCTCTTTGCAGTGGTGAGTCTGGGGCTGGCAAGACGGAGACCACCAAGCTTGTCCTGCAGTTCCTGGCCACCGTCAGTGGCCAGCATTCGTGGATTGAGCAGCAGGTCCTGGAGGCCAACCCCATCCTGGAGGGTAAGCGTCTCCCTGGGGACCCGCCCTCCTCCCCAGCCCATGGACTGGAGCCTTCCTACCAGGAAGGGCCAGGGTGGGACAGGATAGACCGTAAACCTTCAGTGACTCCTCCAGATCCTGGGGACACAAAAGATGAGGGTGGGGAGTGTGCCCAGGCAGCCTGAAGGGGAAAGACTGATGAATTTATGAGCTGTCACTGTGTGTTTTCCACAGGATTGTGAGAAGTATTCCTTTTAAATTTAGAAAATGCTGCATGAGTCCATGCAGGTCCCGTGGGAAGCAGTTGCTGGGCCAGAGTTAGGGCTGCAGGAGGTTTATCAGGGGTAACTGCTGGTGGAGGGAAGCAGGAACGAGTGGGGAGCCTCAGACTGGGATGCTGTTGAGACACTTGGGAAAGGAAAGAGGAGAGGAAGCAGATGTGTGTGGAGAGAGCGTCTAGCTGCCCTGCAGATCTGACCAGGTCTTGGCCAACTCCCCCCCAGAGGAGTCCTGCGTTATCCCCCAGTGACCCCGGGTGCAGCCCCTGGTGGGGGTGGCTAAGAGCCTGTGCCCTTAGTTCTAAGCCTTTCAGCCACTGGATAGCACAGTCTCTCTTGTTTCTTTATGATTGGGTATGCTTTGCATACAGTAGAAATTTACCTTTTTTGATGTACAGTTTTTTGAGTTTTGACAAACTCATGCAATCATATAACCCCCATCATAATCATGAAATAGAATGTTCCCATCACCCCAAAACCTTCCCTCGTGCCCCTTTGTAGTCAACCAGTCTTCCCAACCCCAGCCCCTGGCAACTACTGATTTGTTTTTTTTCCTCCCAAAGTTTTGTCTTTTTCAGAATGTCATGTAATTGAAATCGGACAGTTGATAGCCTTGCATTTGGCTACTCTCACTAGCGTAGTACATCTCCATGTTGTATTGACAAGTCATTCCTTTTTAATGCCGAGTAGAAGTCCATTGTATGGAGGTACTACCGTTGTCTGTTCACCAATTGATGGACATCTGGGTTGTTTATAGTTTTTAGCAATTATAAATAAAGCCTCTATAAACATTTACATACAAGTTTTTGTGTAAACGCATATTTTTCTCTTGGATAAATATGCAGGAGTGAAATTGTTGGCTTAAATGGTAAATGAGCCATTTAGCTTTGTCAGAAACTGACAAAGTGGCAGTGCTTTTCCGAAGTGACTGTACAATTTTGCTTTCCCACCAGCAGAGTAGGAGAGTTCTAGTTGTTCTGCATCCTCGTTGACACTTGGCACAGTCAAGGAGATTGTGTGCCACTCCGACATGTGTGGAGTGGTGTCCTGTCCTTTCCTTGATGACTAATGACATGAAGTGCACTTTTGTGTCCTCGTTTCCTCTCTGTGTATCTTCTCTGGTGAAGTGGTTGAAGTGTCTGTTCAAATCCTTTGTCTATTTTTTTAAATTGGTGTATTTCCTTATTAATGAGTTTTTAGAGTTCTTTATATATTCTAGATACAAGTCTTTTATAAGATACGTGTTTTGCAAATATTGTGTCCCAGTCTGAGGCTTGTTTTTTCATTCTCTTAACAGTGTCTTTGGCAGGGCAGAAGTTTTAAATTTTGGTGAAGTTCAATTTATCAATTTTTCCTTTTTTGGATCATGCTCTTTGTGTTACATCTAAGAAATCTTTGCCTAACCTGAAGATTTTCTCCTATGTTTCTTCTAGATATTTTGTAGTTTTAATTCTTACATTTACATTTGTGATCCAATTATTTATATGGTGCAACGTATGGGTAGACTGACTCTCGCGCGCTCTCTCTCTCCTGTTTTATATGTGGATATCCAATTGTTCCAGCCCTATTTGTCAAATAGACTATTTTGTCCTCCATTGACTTGCCTTTGCACCTTTGTTTAAAATCAATTAATCATACATGTGTGGGACTATTCCTGGATTCTCTATTCTGTGCTGTTTCTCTGTCTGTCCTTTCACCAGTACTACACTGTCTTGATTTCTGTAGCTTTACAGGAAGTTTTACAATCAGATAGCACATGTCCTCCAGTTTTGTTCCTCTTTCCAAACTTGGCTATGCTAGGTCCTTCGCCTTTCCACATACGGTATGTTTTAAAATCAGCTCGTCAATTACTGCAAAATAATTGCCCACATCAAGTTCTTTCTTAAAGAGGCAGCTGACCAGTCATTCTCATTATGGCCACACCGAGTTCAATAAGTTGAATAACTGTGGTGCTTCCCAGAGGCTCTGCGGCACGTTTGGGATTCCTGGGGAGAAAGACTGAGTGTAGTGCTTCCTAAGCCTACTTCCCTGAGGGACTCTATTCCTTTGTCTTGTGGGACTAATGCTGGATGGTGGTGTTTTCAAATTGCATTCCAACCATTAATGGGCCATGAAGTCAGACTTCTAGAACAAATGAAATACAAAAGAATAGAAAATACTCAATCCAAAATAAAAATAAAATGAAATAAAAGTAAATTTGTGTTCAAAAGCAAGTGGTGAAAGAAAAGAAAAGAAAAAGAAAATGAAAAATACCCCAACCCACCGCTCTTGGTAAGAACTGGAACTATTTTGTTTTAATTATATGTGTGCAGGTGGGGGTGTGTCTATACCAGGACATGTTGCAAATATCTTTCTTGCTGTGGATCACATCAGAAAAGCTTGCAAAAACACTTTATGAAAAGCTTTATGAAAAACACTTTTGGATGATGCTACAACTCAAACACCTCCTGATCTGACCACCTCATCCATGCCCTGGCTGGGGCCAGCACTTGCCACTCTCCCTGCAAGTTGCCCTCTGCCTCCCAGCCTCTACCCTGCAGCTTGAGCCTTCTTTCTAAAGCCTCTGGGAATCTGCTCCCACACTCCCTCAAACGCTTTCATGCTTCCCCCGTCACCTGCAGAACTAACGCCCACCTTCTGAGCCTGGCATTCAAGGCTCTGTGACACCTGGCCCCACCTACTAACTAGCTCTGTCTACCTTCCACTGCCTTAGTCCTGTATCCTACACTGTGGCCAACTTTCCCCCTCTGCAAGCACACCTCATGCCTTCTGACCTCTGAGCCTCCATTTTGCCTTCCTCTTGGCACGCCCTTGGCTGCCACCACCATCTGGTGCAACTCTAGCCATCCTTCACTTCTGGGCTTGGCCACCTCTTCTGAGAAGCCTTCCCAGATGGCCCCCTCAAAGTAAATTTTCTCCTCTCTGCCCCCACCGTGGGCACTGCCCACTCACCCTCAGCCTTCGGAAATGCCAAGACAATCCGCAATGACAACTCGAGCCGCTTCGGGAAGTACATTGACATCTTCTTCAACCCCAGCGGGGTGATCGAGGGTGCACGCATTGAGCAGTTTCTCCTGGAGAAGTCCCGCGTCTGCCGGCAGGTGAGGCCTCCACCCACCCAGGATGGGGAGTTGGGGGCTTGGGAGAGGCTTCCAAGAGGGGTCCCCTTCCACCACTGTCACCCCCCCCCACAGTCCTCATTGGACAATGATGGTCCCTGTCCAGTGTTCCAGGAAAACAAGTGATAGGATTTTCTCAGTTTTGAATTTTTCATCCATATAATTTTCTTCATTCTTTGGTGACTTCTACTCCTCAGCTCTACTAGAATTGATTCTGCGGATGGGCTAGTTCCCAGCTGAGGGTGGGCTGTATCTTCAGTTTGGGGGACCATGGCAGGGGGAGCTGGATAATAGTGTCCAAAAGGCCTGTGGACAGGGAACGTGGTAGCACGTGGCTTGTGCTGTCACACTGGCCTGTGTGCAGAAGGGGCCCACACTTGGTTTAATGCTCTGCTGTTGCCATCTTTAAATTCTTACTAACTTTTTAGCTAGAGGCCCCATGATTTCGTTTCGCACTGGGCCGACCACGTAGCTGATCCAGCACACGTAGCTGCATGTTAGGGTGCTCTTGTATGATGGTGTAACATCTAGTGTGCCCATGTGTGCAAGTACACACACACACACAGAGGAAGGTCCAGGGGCGACGCCACCAGTAGAGGGGCTGGGGCTGTGTGTGAGGGTGGACAGATCCTGCAGCACTGTGGAGAGATGAGAAGGAAGCTCACGTTTAGTGGTCCCCAGCTGGCGCCAGGCGTGTCCCCTGTATTGTCTCATTTGATCCTCACAACCAGGAGAAGTAGGTCTCGTTATCCCCATTGTACAGATGAAGCAACTGAATCCAGATGAGTTAGGTCATTTGTCCAGGGTCATGGAGCTAGAACGTGGCAGTCTCTCAGACTGCAAAGTTTGCCCTTTCCAGAGCTCGTACTTCACACAGTGCTTGGTGAATTCACAGAACTTGTCACCCAAAGTGATACCCTAAAAAAGGGGCAGGACATTTCTAAAGCAGGTGAGAAACTAGCCCTGTCTGTGATAAGAGAGAGATGTAAAAATTGCGGCATGTCTCTGCTGCGGAGTGCCGGCGCAGTTACAGGGGAGGAGGAGGCCTGTCTGTGTTGGACACGCCAACAGACACGTTTAGATGCAGAAAAAGGAAGTTGCAGAACAACAAATACGTTTTTGTGAAAAAAAAAAGTAAGAACTATTTATAGATATACTATAAGTAAATGCATTTAAATGTCCAGAAAGACACGCAGACCCCCGAGTGGTCCTGGGGAGGAAGGGAAGGTTGGGTGGAAAGAAACTCCCACCTTTTAACACTACTGTGCACACTTTAGATTGTTTGGGTTTTTATAATGAGAATGCATTTGTAAATAGTGTTAAAAAATAAGGAGGGACTAGGTAACCCCATGCTGTCACTAAGTGACCATGAAGAGTGTGGGGTTGTGAGTGGAGGGCCCCGACCCTGGCAGTGATGAGTTCGTAGGGGGTGAGCCGGCCGTGGGGGCCCAGGGTGAGGCCTGAGGCCAGCAACAAGGACAGAGTCCAGGCCGGGCAGCCCGTGGGCCGATTCCAAAGTCACACCTGACCAGGAAAGCTCGGCTGGGACAGGGCTGGGCAGGAGGCAGCCCCAAGCCCCCAAGGGAGTTCCTTACGAGTCTGTCTGCAACGCCTCCCTGCCAGGCCCCTGAGGAGCGGAACTACCACATCTTCTACTGCATGCTCTTGGGGATGCGTGCTGAGGACAAGGAGCTGCTGTGCCTGGGGACACCCTCCGGGTACCACTACCTGACCATGGTGAGCCTCACCTGTCAACTGCCAAGGAGGGGGAGAGGGAAGGGCCGGTGCCACGCAGCCCTGGGTGACAGCTGCAGAAAAGCTCCCGTGGTGGGGCTGGGTCCCCCTTCCCTCCCTGCCAGCCCTTCCTGTTGGGAATCACCCCGTCTCATTGTGTGCCTCCTTGGCCTCTGCTGTCACATGTACCCCCTGCCCCAAGCTGGACCTGGTCCTTCCCCATAGACCTCATCTTCCTTTGGTTCCCGCCAGACAACAGGCTCCTGGTGCTCAGTGGGTCGTGGGGCATCATCCACACGCCCCCCCATGCCTCAGTTTCCCTCCAATCACTGTCCCTGCAGGCGCCCCTAGAACAGGAGCCCTGGAAAGCAGGGCCTTGCACTTTCCCAGCTGCACCACCACCTTGGGCAGCCACTGCTCACATTTGATGACCAGGGAGAAGAAGCAGTCGCCTCAGGGATATCTCTCCCACGTGACCCTTCACCGGCTCCCCCTCCCCCAGCCATGGCGGTAGTGTCCTCACAGGTCTCCCTGTCAGCAGTCTTGACCTCTAATCGATCACCCACCCAGCAGCAAAAGGCTCTTCCCACAGTGTGAACCTGACTGCGTCATGTCTCGGATGACAATGCTGCAGTGACTCCTGTTGCCTGTGGGGTAGAGGTCCAAGCTCCTGGGTGTGGTTTCCAAGCCCCTCCAGGATCCTAAACCTCTTCCTTCTCAAAGCTGACTGCAGCCTCCCCGTGGCCCCCACCCTGCCTCCCACCCCCCCGACCTTGCCCCCCACCATTCTCTGCCTAGTCTGCCCTCTGCCCTTCGCAGCTTTGAGGATCAGCGGGTGGGGCCAGCTCGGGCGCTCCCCCACCCCCCAGGAAGCCTTTCCCCGCTTCTCCACAGGGCTGGTCCTGGTCACCTTGGTCTGGGCACCTGTAACAGCCCATGACATGGTCATTTGCTCCCTCCTGCCCCGCCTGGATGTGATGCACAGCACCCAGGGCGGGGCCGGGCCTCACCATTTCTGAATTCCAGGAAGAAGCACAGGGCCTGGACACTGTGAGCCTTGGAAAGTGTTTGTTTAATGAATGAACCCATGTTATTGCCCAGAGACAGACAAGGCAGGCTCAAGTATGAAAGGATACAAATAGAGGCTCAGAGAAGCGGAATGACTTGGCCCAGGTCCCACAGTGGCCAAGTGTCAGTGCCGGCTGCAAGGCCCAGGCACGCTGTGGCTGTGCCATTGTGACTCTGCCTCTGGAAGAACTTTTGTGTATTTTCTGAGCTTGGGCCTTGATGTGGCCCTGCAGGGTCCACCCAGAGCCTGTCAAGTGTGACTTCTCAGGGGCCTCTGGCTGAGTCCCTGAGGCGCCTCAGCTTTGCAGGCCCCAGGATGGAGGACGTGGGGCGTGGGCGGCCCCCGTGAGCTGAGGTGCCCTGTCCCGCAGGGGAACTGCACCTCCTGTGAGGGGCTCAATGACGCCAAGGACTACGCCCACGTCCGCTCGGCCATGAAGATCCTCCATTTCTCCGATTCTGAGAACTGGGACCTCAGCAAGCTGCTGGCTGCCATTCTCCACCTGGGGAATGTGGAGTTTATAGGTAATGCTGGTTCTGCCCCAACGCCACCCCGGGGGAGGAGGCGTGGAGGGGCTGGGCAGGAGGAGGAGGAGGAAGTCTCTGCGCATTCTCAAATCCAGGCATCATGTGGGCGGCCTCTCCCAGGTCCTTAGCTGCAAGTGGACGTGGCAGACAACGGCCCAGGGCCTGAGGTTGGAGGGGAGTTGAAGACATGTGTGCCTGTCGGGGGAGAAGTCAGAATCGGGTACCGAGAGGCACAGCACTGGGAGGAGATGAGCCTCCAGCCTCCTTCAGTCCTCGGTGCCGTCTGTGGAAACCTGGGCATTCATTTACTTGCTCAGTGGCGTGAGGCAGGCACTAACGGGGCACCTCCTGTAGGCCAGTGGCTCTACTGCAGGACCTCCCAACTGACCTCTCCACTTCCGGTGCCTCCTCTTTGAGCCGACAAAGTCCACCTTAGGACAGACTGCCAGGCTTGGAGGGGGGCATCTTTTATTTCTTTTTAACTTAAAAAAATTGTGAAATAAAATAGACAGATAAAAAAGTGCACAAAACACAAAGGTATGTTGTAATGAGTAAAGTCATCACCAAGTAACCACCACGAAAGCCAAATATAGACCTTCCAACACCCGGGTTCCCCACGGCCCTTTCTTGCTAGGACTGTTCGTTCCACCAGAGGTAATCGCTCTCCCTCCTTTTATGGAAGTCGCTTCCTTGCTTTCTCTTTACCTTTCTGTTCCCTACACAGAGTCCCTAGACAGCACTTAGTTTGCGTGTTTTAAATGTTGTGTTAGTGCGGTCTGCCTGCATGCTCCCCTGCCTGCCTCATTCCTGGGCACCAAGTCCCTGATGCTCTCCCAGGCCCTGAGGCCACTTCTGGGTAGCACGTGCCTTCTCCTAGCGAGGGTGCCTGGCTTGGCTGCTAGACGCAGGTCACTGTAGCCACGACTCTCCTGGAGTGGACATTCTCATCGGGCCTTACTGGGGCCTCTGTCCCGTCGCTCCAGGCCGCTTTCCCATTCAAGGTTCCTTCCTCTCTCCCTAGCTGCGGTCTTCGAGAACCTGGATTCCTCAGACGTGATGGAGACACCTGCCTTTCCTGTTGTGATGAAGCTACTGGAGGTAGGGCCGTGGTGTCTGCCAGCCTCCGCTTTTGTGAGGGGCCCCAGGGACCTGGGCTGACAGACCCCTGATGCCTGATTCTCGTAACCCTACCCAGGCCCCCACACCTCTCCCAGGCTCTAAGCTCAACCCCTGTGCCCTCCTGCACACTGAGGGTGGCGTCAGGGCGGTGCCAGCCAGTCAGTAACAGACAGCAGAACAGCCAGTTTGGTTTTCCCTTTCCCCTGTCCCCTCCTGCTGAGTGTTAGGTCAGAGCCGAGAGGAAGACATGCAAGCCTGGGGGCATGGTAAAATGCCGTTTATTTTGAGTACTTGGGTGCAGGTGGGTGGAGGCCAAAAAAGGCGTCCACCCAGAGGAGGGGAAGGTGGTGAGTTTTATAGAAAGTTTGGGAGGGGGAGTTCTCCCAGTTTCTGCCGGCTCCAACCAAGCCTTTGTAATTCAGAGTTATCTGTACAACCTGCAGAGACTCCTCTGGAGCCTGCAGCCTGCGTGAGTCCCTATCTGACTTATCCACCGCATGCACTCCGGGCAGACCCAACACTGGGCAGTGGCCCTAACTCGGCATCCTCGCCCTCCAGTAACCCTCCCGCCCAGTAACCCAATGCCCATCAGGACGGCCCTGCCTGTGCCTGGTGCCCAGGGCCCCTCCGGGAGCTGTGCTATTCTGGGACATGGGACGTGCCGAGGGCCTGTGGCCCACCCCGTCAGCCCTCCCCATCCTTACCCACACCACACGACCTCACTGCAGAGGAAGGGCGGCAGGCGCTGGGTGGGGAGAGACCTCTGCGCTGGGGCTGTGGTCTCATCCTCCACTCCACATCCCATTGACAGTTCTGGTGGAAAATTAGTAGAATCAGAAGCAAAAAAGAAAAAGCAATCACATTAGGCACATTTTGCTGTTAACATTCTTCACTTGGTTCAAGGGTACTTAGAACCTTTGGGCTTGGCAGCTCCATCTTCCCTGCATGGTGGAGAGGCCCTGGCCCATCCACACTCCCCTTGCTGCCTTAGGCCTTCAGCCTCCAGGCAGGAGTGATTTCGGTTGGGCCATACCTGGCACTGGCCCCTTTCCCAGCCCCCAGGAGACCAGCATGCTGGGTCCCCCCGAGCTGGTGCATCCTTCCAAGGGCCCTGGCTCTGGCCCAGATCCGGCCTGGCCCTGGTCTCAGGCACTGCCCACCCTCAGGGCCTGGGCATAGGGTGTTTTTGGACATGAGGAGGAGGGAACAAGACACAGCCAAAGCAGATCAGAGTCCTGGGCCAGGCCCTGCTCCACAGGTGCAACACAGCCCCCTCCCACCTTCCCAGGTGCAGCACCAGGCGCTCCAGGACTGTCTGATCAAGCACACCATCCTCATCCGTGGGGAGTATGTCACCAGGCCGCTGAACATCGCCCAGGCTGCAGACCGGAGGGATGCCTTTGCCAAGGTACAGAGCTGCCAGAGCAGGGCCCATGTGTCTTTATCTGCTGACCACAGCCCTGCTCCTTGTGCTGTTGGTGGAGAGCAGGAAGGAGCAGAGATCACTGGGCAGGTCCCACCTCTGCTGGTCACTTGCCTGGTGACCTTGGGCTTCCCAGCCTCTCAGGCCTTGGTTTCTTGCCTCTGGAGTAGGGATAACATCCCTCAGCAGGTCCATGACATCTGTTCTGCATGCAGCCTCTCTGGGTGAACTTGGAAAAGGGGCAGCCTCCTCCTGTGTCTCAAAACCCAGGGCCTCACCTGTGTCTCCCCAGGGCATCTATGGGCACCTGTTCCTGTGGATCGTCAAGAAGATCAATGCTGCAATCCTCACGCCCCCTGCCCAGGACCCCAAAAATGTGCGAAGGACCATCGGCCTCCTGGACATATTTGGCTTTGAAAATTTTCAGAACAATAGGTATGAAGATCTAAGATACCAGTCCATCTGCTCCCCTCTAACTGAGCAAGCTGAGGGCGGCTGTCTCCCAACCCAGGCCAGGATAAGTCTGTGAGCAGGCCTGAGTCTTTCTGCACGAGGTAGCTCATGCCTATCCACAGTGTCCCCAACACATCTAGAGAAGGCCACAGAGCTAAAAGCCATCCCTGAGAGAGACCCTCTTGAGCCATCTGCTCTCCTCATGAACCAGAGTGAGCTGTCACACGAGGTCAGGGTGAAAATGGAAATCAGTAACAATGATTTTTGGCTGCATCTTTGGGTGGGCTATCATAACAGGGAGTGGGAGGACTGGGGCATTTGAGGACCACCCTGATGTTTGAGTTGGGGGGTAAGGTGAGGCAGGACTTCTCTGACCCAGTGTCCAGCACCCCAGACTGGACACTAAAGAGCTATGACCTGGGGGCAGGTCAGAAAATTGCTGCCAGATGTGACCGTAGTGAAGGCTGGGGGTGGGGTGGACATGGGTGGTGAAGGAGCCACACAAGGCCAGGCGATGCTCCGGGCATTGTGCATCAGGAGGTGTCAAATGAGGACTGTGAGACAAGCAGGCAGGCAGCACTCTGGACAAAACCCAGCTTACCTGAGCCTGGTTCATTTAAAGGGCTGGGTGGGGCAGAGGCTGAGCCACTGTCCCCAAGAAGCAGAGGCCTCTGGGCACTGTCTGACAAGCCCAAGGGCTAGCCTGAGCCTGACCTTGGCCCAAGGACCTGTCTGCAAGTGAAGTGTGACCTGGGCATGATTTAGAAGGTCTCCAGCAGAGCCAGGATGGTCAAGACACAGCCATTCCAAGTGCAAGCATGCTGGGATCTCAGCCTCCCAGGGTCCTGCACACTGCAGTCAGGTGGGAGGCAGCAGGGCTGGTGGAACTTAGCCTAAGGCCTGGGGAATTAAAGTGGGATTCAGGGCATTGGTGTCAGGCCCTGGAAGGGACAGGTGAGCCGACCATGCACATTTGGACACTCTGGAGGTGGATCAGGGGTTGGTTTTGGAAGATGGGGCCATGTATGCAGGGACCCCTCCCTGAAGGAAGGCCACCAGTAGCCACCAGCTGGGTTTGTGCCAGGGCTGCAGCCTGGGGGCCTGGGAAGGAGGTGCTGCTTGCACCAGGTCCCTCCCTCGGTCGCGCCTTCTGCATGTGCTTGCTGAGCAGCTCCAGGTAGTATGCTGGGTGTGGAGGACACAGCAGCCTTTCCCCGCGCTTCTTGGGTTAACAGACATTGAACAGTCTGAAGTATGATGAGGTCTTGCCTAACTGGGCGACCCATCCTGAGGAGGAGCTGCCTAGGACAGACCCAAAAATGGGCACAACTAGCTGGGGGATGAGGAAGGAGAGGAGGCACCCACGCACGGAGACCTGAGGTAGGAAGGAACAGGTGCATTCAGAGAGCTGTGAGGAGTCCAGAGTGGCCAGAGAGCAGCAGGGTGGGGCTGGAGAGGCGGACAGGGCCTTCTGTGGTGGTCTCTGTCTGGATCCTGAAAACAGTGGGAAGCTGGGGGGATTTGGAGCAGGGAAGGGTACGATCAGATCTGCACGTCAGAAAGCGCCCCCTCGTGGCCACATGCAGAATGACTGGCAGGGTGAGGCTGGAGGCGGGCAGAGCGTTAGGAGGCGGCGAGTGTGCCCAGGCGAGCAGAGGAGGCCTGCACTCAGGTGGCAGCGGAGGGAATGGGAAGAAGTAAACAGGCCGGGTGTTGGAGACAGCATGGGCCAGACTTTGGCAGCTGATGGGAATTGGGAGGACGCACAGAGAGCTGTCAAGCGCTACTCCTTGGTCTCTGACTTGAGCCAGTGGTGGGGGTGGAGAGGCTATTTCCCAAGGCAGGGAGCCCAGGAGGGAGAGCAGGTTGGAGGGTTTGGGGGTAGGCGAAGGGAGTATGTCTAGTTGTAGCAGAGGGACTGGGCAGTCACTACTCAGTCTCTGGAAGCTTGTGTTAACACCGAGGCCACCATGCCTATGGGGCTGGGGCTGCCATGTGCTGTCAGGCCCACAAGGACAGTCTCAGTGTCAGGACAGGCAGGCCTGGCAGAGGACCCTGCAGGGGATCTGTTTTGGGAAAATCCCTGGATAGTACAGAAAAACCATCCCCCAAACCAAGATGGAGCTGAAAGACCAAAGAATGACTCAGACAAGTCCAGCTTGACAAATTAGATGAGGTTATTAGGGGTCACTTACAAGGCACTTGCTCCTGGGTGGCACAGGAACTTCTTCCACAGGAGCTTTCTTGTGTGCAGAATCTGCATCTGCCACTTGTGGTGTTGCCTTAAATCTTTTCCCAGTGAGTGACACAGAGCTCTTACATTGTGTCATTGTATGTTCATAGTGAAACAGTACCATCATCATGTGCCGTCATACAACCTATGTTATGTTAATGATATAATTCTCCACTAGGCAGAGATTTTATTATTACAATTAGCTCAAGGGCACTATAGGATGCTAAAGCAGCACTAGAGGGGTCAGGGCCGGTCTGAGCCAGCAATTTCAAGGCAAGAGTGGTGGGCACTTTGCCTGTGCCCAGTAGTTATCTTGGTACTTGTTTAACCTACTTTGTAACAGTTCTGCTGAGCACTCCAGGCTAGAAGGGTGTTTCTGTTATGTGGTGGGGAACTTGCATTTTTCCCTCAGGATCACAAGAAGCCAAAGGCAAGGACTTGATGATATGCTGAACCTTCTTGTTTCTCTTAGTCTGCTTGCCTTGGGGTGAAGGAGGTAACAGTAACAGAGGCAGAGAGAGGAGAGACAGTGTGCAGGGGGGTGGGGGGTGTCTGTGAGTATACGGAGGCTGCACTTGTGCATGATGTGCATCTCTGGGCACTATGCATGTGGCTGTGCGTGGATGGATACCCATGGCTCCAGCCTGCTGCAGCAGGGCCCAAGCTGACCCCGCACTACCCTGGGCGGTGGCGTTGCCTCCACAGCTTCGAGCAACTCTGTATCAACTTTGCCAATGAGCACCTGCAGCAGTTCTTTGTGCAACACGTGTTCACCATGGAGCAGGAGGAGTACCGCTTGGAGGGCATTGCCTGGGACTACATCCACTACACTGACAATCGGCCCACCCTGGACCTGCTGGCCCTCAAGCCCGTGAGTGTCATCTCCCTCCTGGATGAAGAGAGCCGCTTCCCACAGGTATGTGTCTGAGCTGCTGACCTTCACATGGAGACCCCTGCTCGTGGGCCTCCCCCTCAAGGTGGGGAAACTCCATTTGGGTGGCCCACTTGTTCCTGGAGTTGCCAAAAGCTCTGCCAAGAATAAGCAGAAGAGCCCCAGCCTAACCAGACCTTCCTCTCCTTCAAGGCTGCCTCAGGCCCACCTCCTGCATGAAGGCTTCCCTGACTGCTGGGGGGCCTGGCAGCTGTACAGAGGGTGAAGCAGGACAGCTGGCAGCCTCTGCTCACAGCCCAGCCCTCACTCACTGCAACAAGTCACCGACCCCTGGGTGTTAGTCTCCTGCCTATGCAGAGGCCTCAGTCATTCTGGGCCCAGGTTGCTTTGCCCCCATGAGGGAGCCCCTGAGCCTGTGGGTGGGCTGCTGACCTCCCTATGCTGGACTCTGGGACCTCAGCCCATAGAGCGTCTGGGTTCTTCCAGGGGACAGATATCACCATGCTGCAAAAACTGAACAGTGTCCATGCCAACAACAAGGCCTTCCTGCAGCCCAAGAACATCCACGATGCCAGGTTCGGCATCGCCCACTTTGCAGGCGAAGTGTACTACCAGGCAGAAGGTGAGTGCAGCTCCTCTCACACCTTCCAAATCTGGACCGGGTTCCAGGGGGACTGTGGAAAGCAGGTGGAGGGGATGAGGTTATCTTGCAGATCTAGCAATGGGACAGAGGGATGAGTAGTGTGGCTTTTACTGGAGAAAGGAAATAGGATGGACCAGGCATTTTAAAAAAAATTTTTGGTAATAGATCTATTGAGATATAATTCACAGACCATATTATTCACCCATTTTAAGTGTACGACTCAATGGTTTTAGTATATTCACAGAATATATTCTTGATTGCCACCATTTTAGAACATTTTCATCACCCCCAAAAAATGCCCCATTAGCAGTCACTCCCCCTTTTCCCCAACCCTAGGCAACAACTAATTTCTATCTCTGTGGATTTGCCTATTCTAGGCATTTCATATAAATGGAACTATACAGTATGTGGGCTTCTGTGACTGGTTTCTTTCACTTAGCATAATGTTTTCAAGGTTCATCCATGTCATAGCATGTGTCAGTACCTTTTATTGCAGATTAATATTCCATTGCATGGATATACCATACTTTATCTCTACATTAGCTGATGGACATTTGGGTCGTTTCCACTTTTTGACTATTATGTGCTATGGTGCTATGAACATCTATGTACAAGTTTTTGCGTGGACATATGTTTTCACTTCTCCTGGGTATATACCTAAGGACTGGAATTGCTGGGTCAGATAGTAACTCTATGTTTAACTTTTTGAGTAATCACCAAACTGTTTTCCACAGCAGCTGCACCATTTTACATTCCCACCAGCAATGTATGAGGGTTCCAATTCCTCCACACCCCAGCCAACACATGTTACCATCTGGCTTTTTAATTACAGCTATCCTAGTGGATTTGAAGGGTGTCTCAATGTGGTTTTGATTTGCATTTCCCTGATGGCTAATGATGTGGAGCATCTTCTCATGTGCTTCTTGGCCATCTGTATATCTTCTCTGAAGGGATATCTGTTTAAATCCTCTGCCCATGGTTTAATTGGGTTATTTGTCTTTTTATTGTCGAGCTGTGAGAGTTCTTTATATATTCTGGATCCTTATCAGAGATATGATTTATAAATATGTTCTCACCCTGTTCATTGTCTTTTCACTTTCTTGGTGGAAGTACAAAAGGTCTTCACTTTGAAGAAGTCCAACTTAGCTATTTTCCTTTTGTTGCTTGTAGCATATCTAAGAGTTTACTGTCAAATCCAAGGTTGTGAAGATTTACCCCTATGTTTTCCTCTAAGAGTTTTTTAGTGTTAGTGTTTACATTTAAGTTAAGTTTTGAGTTAAGTTTTGGATGGGTTGAGGGAGGCTCAGCGATGATTTTGATTGGAGAAATCAAGGCCTGGGTGGTCAACCTACTGGTGTGCTTAGCGGAATGAAAAGGGCGGCCAGTGTCTGCTGTGACCAGGAAAGCTGCATGGCCGGGGGCCCCTCTCTGCGGCTTGTGTGGAGAAATCAGGAGGTGTTTAGGTCTGTCTAACTGGAGACATGGATCCAGGCATGGTCCTTGTGTGCAGGGGCTGCTCGCTTATGTAGAAGAGGCGAGCTGTCAGGAGGTAAGGGGGAGAAACAGGGCGGCTCTTTTATAGTTCCTGCCGAGCCTGGCTTTGGGCTCCTCAGAAAGGGAGAGGCCAGAACCAGTGAGGCCTGCAAGGTCCCAGGACACAAAGATGACACTGAGCGCATCCCCCCACCTCCATGGGCAATTCAAGGCTGCATTTTATTTTTTGAAGTGACATGAAACTTACATGTATGCTACGATTGAGGTAGCTTCTTTCTAGATTTTCTGATTGCAAAATGCTCGAAATATCCATTAAGCTAAGCCTCTGGTTTTTACCTGGGGTGCCCTGCTGTGCTGATGACCTCAGCTGCACTTATTCTGCCTGCTGGAGACTGAGCCCAGGAGTGCCTCAACCCTCTCCTCACCCCGAAAACATCCAGGGAGCTCCCCTCCCCAAGGTAGGGGAGGCTCTGCCTGATCTCAGAAGTTCAGGGTCACCGAGTGTCTGCCCTGCCCAGCACCCAGTGCAGCCTTCCCTGGGTGCTGCTCCCCTCACAGGCACCTGCAGGCAGAGGTGGGAAACAGGCTCCCTTCCTCTCTCCCACCCTGACTCAGCCTCCCCAGACTCACACTGGGCTGTGCAGGTGTGCACAGAGCACACCACTAAAAGGTGGGGTGACTTAAAGGGGGCATAGTGGGAGAGGAAAGTCAGGGTCTTGCCCAGGGGGTGGGGGGTCAGCCCTTGGAGATGACAGAGTGCAGCCCCTGGCCTTATCAAACCTGGCTCTGGGAAGCAGCTCACCTTCAGCACCTTCTCAGTGGGACTCTGTCCTTACTCCAGGGCTAGGCCATGCTTACCCATGACTGGCGGGGAGAAGTGGGGTCTTCTCACCCCTTGGAGCCATGCCTGTGTTAGTCTGCTAGGGATGCAGTGACAAATACCACAGGCGGGGTGGCTTAAACAACACAAATTCCTGTCTCACAGTTCTGGAGGCTTAGAGTCTGAGATAAAGGTGTGGGCAGGGTTGGTCCCTTCTGAGGTCTCTGTCCTTGGTGTGTAGATGGCCACCTTCTTGCTGTGTCCTCACATCACCTTCCCTCTGTGTGTGTCTGTGTCCTAATCTCTTCTTCTCACAATGACACTAGTCATACTGGATTAGGGCCCACCTTAACGGCCTCATTTCTACCTTAATCAATTGTTTAAAGGCCCTATCTCCAAATATAGTCATGTCCTGATGTACACGGAGTTAGGGCTTCAACATATGAATTTTGAGGGGACACAATTCAGCCTATAACACTGCCCCTCCCCCATTTCTGGAGGCTCAGCCTTCAGGCCAGAGGGTCCCCGGCCCTAGCAGGACCTCCCAAGGCCCCAGAGGCAGAAAGGTGGTGGTGGCTTAGAGGGGGGTTGGAGGGAGGCTGGGGAGTGGGGGATAGTAGAAGCAACCTGGTGCCTGGGTGGAGGGGCAGAAAGCATGGCTTCAGTGGGGCCATTGTGGGGTAGGGGCTCCTCTGGGCATCCTGTGTCCCCACTCCACTGCCCTCTTTTTCCCGGTGGGTGGGTGGTGACGGCTGAGCTGGGTTGGCGGGCGGGTTCTGCTGTC
The DNA here is from genome assembly GCA_023783475.1 of Daubentonia madagascariensis. Lineage (NCBI taxonomy): Eukaryota > Metazoa > Chordata > Mammalia > Primates > Daubentoniidae > Daubentonia > Daubentonia madagascariensis. The sequence continues at coordinate 932,444 of JAKFHU010001747.1, read as the reverse complement.
CCTACAGGCTTCCTGGAGAAGAACCGAGACGCGCTGAGCACAGATATCCTTGCCCTGGTTTACTCCTCCAAAAACAAGTTCCTGAGGGAGATATTCAATCTGGAGTTGGCAGAGACCAAGCTGGGCCATGGGACCATCCGCCAGGCAAAGGCAGGGAGCCAGCTCTTCAAGGTGGGTTCCTGGGCACCCTCCAAGGCCTCCTGCATCTCTCACCCCTGAGGGCCACAGGGCCAGGCAGATGTTTTACTCACCTCTGGGTCCCCAGCATGCAGCTGGGTGCCTGCACACAGTAGGCACTAGGGAAGCTTGTGATAGCTGGAGGGACAGGTGATTGATGGATGGATGGACACCCTGCCTGCGGGACCTTGGCAGAAGCCCTCCCTGTGCTGTGGGTCAGCCATGTCCCAGGTGGTGGCTCCCCTGACCCCACTTGCACCCTGTGCTTCTGCCCGCAGTCTGCAGACTCAGCCAAGCGGCCCCCCACCTTGGCAGGCCAGTTCAAGCAGTCCCTGGACAAGCTGATGAAAATCCTGACCAACTGCCAGCCCTACTTCATCCGCTGCATCAAACCCAACGAGTACAAGAAGCCGTTGGTAACGGGGGAAGGCTGGGGGCACGGGTGGGGAGAAAGGAGGATGAGGCTGATGGCCTCTGGGGTTGTGGTTGCTCCCTCCGCCAGGGCCTGGCTAGCGTTACAGCTGTTAGCTGCCCCCACTTAGCAGAGGAGGACACTGGGGGGAGGTGACCAGTCTAGGTCGGTCCTCTTAGTCCTGCCATTTGGCTTATGCATGTGCTGGCCCAGGCTCTTTGCTTCTCTGAGCCTCAGTTTCTTCTTCAGTAAAGTCAGACTCGCTCCTGCCTGCAGAGGTGCAGCGAGAGTTGGCGTGAGGTTTGCAGCACATCTCCTGTGTGTAAACCACACTCTATAAGTGGCAGCAACCAGTACTGGGACTTTAGGGGCTGACACCACTCCTGGTCACGGAGCCCCTCAAGGTGCAGCCCTCGAAAGCCAGCCTTACCTGTGCGTGGTGAGAGGGTGGGGGCCTGCTGCCCACCCGCCCAGGGGTCCCTGCTCCATGGGCTGGGGAATCCCACCCAGAGGCTGCAATACAGGGGCCCTCAAAATGGGAGATGCCATCTGAAAGGATATCAAACAACTCAAAAACATCTTGGTGTAGGGGAGGCTGGGCTGTGGGGCCAGGTGGGCTCAGCCCCAGGAGAGTGACCTGCACCTCGGTGCTCATCTTTAAATTGAAGCCAATCACCTCCACCGGGCAGAGCTGTTGTAAAGATTCAGTGAGAACGCCAGGCCCACAGGGCATATTGAACAAATGGTAGCTGCTACCCAGCCACGGCTAACTTCGTGGCCTGGGGCCCTGCAGCAGCTGGCTCTGTGGCCCTCAGTTTTGCAGGTGGGTAACGGTGCCTGCCGGGCTTGCTCCATTGGAGGGCGTTTCCCCCGAGCCCCCGAGAGACCCCTGGCTCCAGGTGGAGGGGCTCTCTAGAGGCCAAGCCATGGCAGAGTCTTGGGGCCACTGCGGAAGCCTGACTCCCCGGGGATGCATCATGCCCAAATTCCTCTCTGCCCGCCACACCTGCCTCCAAGCAGGGGAGAGCTCAGTTTCCTGGCCAGCTGCCCCTCCAGGTGTCCCTCCTTCCTACGTCTCAGGGGAGGGAGAGACTTTCTGCCTCTAAGCGCGAGACTGATGTCTTCATTTCCCTGCCGTGTGGGAGGCGCTGTGCTGGAGACACCCAGGGCAGCCCACCCTGCCGTGCGCAGGCCAGGGGTGTTTAAAAACATTGTAAACGGGGCGTGTGCAAGTAACTTTGTGTTCCTAGCACTTTGCACATGTTGAGAGTGGCGGAAGTATTGTGTTCTCGCGGCCGCGGCGGGGACGGTGGGGCGGGCGCTTGGTCACCCCGCGTGCGCCCGCAGCTCTTCGACCGCGAGCTGTGCGTGCGGCAGCTGCGCTACTCGGGCATGATGGAGACCGTGCGCATCCGCAAGTCGGGCTTCCCCATCCGCTACGCCTTCGAGGAGTTCTCGCAGAGGTTCCGCGTGCTGCTGCCCAGCGCCGCGCGGACGCAGGTGCGCGACTGTCAGCCGATGGCGCGAGTCCCGCCGCCTCCGCGCCTCGAGCACCTCTAGCCCCAGTACCAAGGGGGCTGCCCCCCAATGCCCAGGCCCCCAGCCCTGTGATGATCCCTGTCCTTCTTTACCTTCCCCTTCCTCCCACCCTCCCCTCTTGCTCTCCCAGCGTCGTCGGGCGAGGGGGCGCTGGCCCACCCCGGGCTCTGGAGGACGCTGGCGGCTGCAGCTGTTCCTTCCAGCGCACGTCTGCGGTTTTACAGCAAACACTGTCTGCCATGGGGCAGAACGTCAGGGAGCTGAGGCTGGCTAGGGAGCTATTAGGGCCGGGAAGTCCTTCCTATCCTGCCTGAACCCTCAGCCATCCTGAAGTTTGACCTGACCTGGAGCCAAGCATCCACAGCCACATTAAGGCCCCAGGCCCGGCAGAGCCCATGGCCCTGAAAGCCTGGGCCCAGAGTGCTCCCTTGCCCCACTCCTTGACCTGAGGTGCCCGTCGTGACTGTGCTGGGGCAGCCCCTGGCAGTGGAGCCTGTGGGAGGAGGAGGAAGACAGCAATGCCAAGACCTCAGCCTTAAGGGTCTCTGCTCCAACGTGCTCTGAGCCACCCCTGTTTCTCCTTGGCAGCTTCGAGACAAGTTCCGCCAGATGACCATAGGCATCGCTGACATGTGGCTGGGGACAGACAAAGACTGGAAAGTGGGAAAGACCAAAATTTTCCTGAAGGTGAGATCCTCAGGAACCAGCCAGCTGGCAACCTCCTGGAGCATGCGGGGCTGGTCAGCTCCTGCACCAGGTCTGATATCTCTGCTCACGCACCTGGAGCAAATGCCTCTGGCACCAGCTCTGCACATGGCCCCTGCCCTCAGGGAACTGTGTAGAAAGTCATGCTAGGGGTAATCGAGGTGGGGGAGCACCAGGGAAGGCCAGCCCAGCCAATGGGGGTCCAGGAAGCTTTTCAGAGAGGGGTACTCTAGGGCTGCGGTCCCCAACCCCCACGTGTGGACCACTACCAGTCCGTGGCCCATTAGGAACCGGGCTCCACAGGAGGAGGTAAGCAGGGGCAGTGAAGCTTCATCTGTATTTACAGCCGCTCCCCATCGTTCACATCACCACCTGAGCACCATCTCCTGCAGATCAGTGGCAGCATTAGATTCTCATAGGAGCGCAAACTCTACTGTAAACTGTGCATGTGAGGGATCTCGGTTGCGTGCTCCTTATGAGAATCTAATGTCTGATGATCTGAGGTGGAGCTGAGGCCATGATGCCAGCCCTGGGGAGTGGCTGCAAATACAGATTATCATTAGCAGAGAGGTTTGACTGCACCATAAGTGTAATGCACTTGAATCATCCTGAAACCATCCCCCACCAGCCCCCTGTCTGTGGAAAAATTGTCTTCCATGAAACTGGTCCCTAGTGCCAAAAAGGTTGGGGACCGCTGCTCTAGGGCAAGCCTGAAGGAAAAGAGGAGGCACCTCCCAGGCACAGCCCAAGAACACTAAGGACTGCACTCAGGGTAGGCTCCCAGTGTGCTGAGAACAGGCTTCCGTCGTGCCAGCAGCCACAGCCCACAGCGGGGAACTTCGAGCCTCTCCAAAGCCCCGGGAGAGCTGGCATGGCAGTGGAAGGTTGCAACGTGTTGACTCCCCGTGAACTGACTCATCCCTGGGAGGCTTGTACAAGTATCACCACCACCTGCCTCCCTTGCAACGTACAGGTTGCTTGAGGCCACAGGCAGGCTCATGGCCTTTTGGGTCAAAGAGCCACTGGGGAGAGAACCCCCCTGTCCCCTATCGTCATAAGCCTGGGTGGGCAAGCGCAGGGAGAAGGAAGAGAAAGAAGAGATGGAGCCAGCTCGCCCGAACCTCCTGCCCCATCCCCACTGCTCCTTCCTCCTCTCCCATAGTGACTGCCCACCCGCCCTCATCTGTCCCCAGAGGGGCCTCCTGGCCCCGGCCCTCCAGACGATCTGTCTGTCCATCTGTCTATGCATTAGTCAGGCCGGTGCTGGGGCTCTGGGGCTCAGACAGGGAAAATTTGGTTGGGGAGGTGAGGCCTGCAGAGGGGACACCCCAGGGCACTGCGTGGAGTGTGGGACAGACAGCAAGGGCCACAGGGGCATAGAGGCAAGGTCAGTGTGGGCAGGCAAGGACAGTGCCCACCCTCCATCCCTCCTCTCCCTGCTGCTCCTTGTGGCCACAGCAGGTATGGTCCGTCTCCATGGCCCAGGCAGCTGTGTGATGGAGTCTGGTGCAGCGGCCACACTGCTCTGTGTTCTGCAGAGATAGCCCCTGCCTTCCGGGGCTGGAATGGCAGGCCCACGCCTCTCATCCTGGGGCATGGTGACGCCCAGGGCTGAACAAGGCCCATCCATCCATCTCACACCCTGAATCATACTCACAGGTTGCAGGAAACATTTTTATATTGAAACAACCATAGGTCTCAAACAACTGAAGGCAAATGTTGCATGAATTTTGGGAAATAAAACACAACTTCGGGGAAATGTGCCCCCTCTTGGATTCTTCAGAGTAGAAATGAAGGTTGCCAGGTTGAGTTAGCAAGCAGAAAGAGCTAAAGTGGGAAGTTTTTGAATCTGAGGTGGGAGGTTTCATTGCAATCTGAGGGTCCCTTCTTTGGCTTGCCCTCCTGGGAGAAGTCTGAGAGACAATGCATTCTGGGGTGCAGGGGTGAGGCAGTGTGGCAGCTCTGTGATGGCATCTCTCCTGTTCCCAGGGTGACCAGGACACTCTGCTGGAGATACAGAGGAGCCAGGCCCTGGACAGAGCCGCAGTCAGCATCCAGAGAGTCCTACGGGGCTACAGATACAGGTGCCAGCCCCTCCCCGAGTCACCACCCACCATGTCCCCCACAAACCAGGGCCACATGTTCCTGCGGGTCCCTCCCTGGAGGTAACTAAGATCTCTCAAGACCTCCTGACCTGGGACACTGCAGCCTGTGAATTCTAATACATTATTGGAATGTTTGGAAAAAACAAAACCCACTCCGTAAGCAAGAGCAGTAAGCTAAGTGAAGGATCAGCTCTGTTCTTAACTACATTTTGTTGTTCTACTTCAGTCATCTTAGTATGTGGGTTTGGGTTATGAAGTACTTTGGTTTTGGAGGGAAAATAAAATCGCTGGCTTTGCCTCAGTTCCCTGGTCAGTCAGAAGGCACTACTTGAACTTCAATCCAGGTTCCGCAAATCAGCAACACTGCCACCTCACCTACCCTTACCTCATCCAGAGGGCCTTGTAGTCCCCACAGCATGGTCCCATGAGCTATCCTGACTGCTGGTCCCCAATCACAGAAAGGGCTGGAAACTGGAAGAAGGCGGGCAGCCCCCGGGAATAGAGCACGTGGGCCCAGGGAGCAGGGTCAGGAGCTCTGGCCCTGACTGGAGAGGCAGCTCTGCTGCAAGGAAGCCAGAGGCCAGCGCCGAAGGCAGGATCCTGGTGCTCCTGGTCTCAGGACCACAGGTGGCATCAGACCAGCCAGTGCCAGCATGGTCAGAGGGAGGCCAACCTGACTCTGATACATTTTTAATTAAAGTTTTGTTTTGAGACAGTTGTAGATTCACATGCAGTTGTAAGGAACAATACAAAGAGATCCCATATACTCTTTACCCAGTTTCCCCCAATGGCAACATTTACAAAACTATAGTACAGTAACCCAACCAGGATATTGACATTGACACAGGCAAGATACAGAACGTTCCATCACCACCAGGACCCTTGTGACGCCCTTGTATAGTCACACCCACCTCCCTTCCCCTGTCCCCTGCCCCTCCTTAGCCCCTGGCAACCACTAATCTGTTCTCCATTTCTATAATTTTGCTATTTCAAAAATGTTATATATGTGGAATTATATAGCATGTAGCCTGTGGGGTTGATTTTTCTCACTCAGCATATTTCTCTGGAAATTCATCCAGGTTGTTACATATTCAATATTTTGTTCCTCTTTATTGCTGAGTAGTATTTTGTAGTATGGATACACCACAGTTGAACCATTTACCTTTTGAAGGACATCTGAGCTGCTTTGAGTTTTTGGCTTTTACGAATAAAGCTGCTATGAACATTTATGTGTAGGTTTTTGTGTGAACACAAATTAGCATTTCTCTGGGATAAATGCCCAGGAGTGCAATTACTGAGTCATATGCTAGTTACATGTTTCCTTTTTAAAGAAACTGCCAAACTGTTTTCAAGAGTGGCTGTGATACAGGAACGTGGACCCCGAAACTGGGGTCCAGCCTCAAGGCCAAGTAGTAGGGTCTTGGCTTCGTGAGGGAAAGAGTTCAAGAGCGGGCTGACAGAGTAAAGCAAGAGCAAGTTTATTGAGGTAAGAAAAGGAAACAGAAAGGTGAATGCCCCATAGACAGAGCAGCGGCTGTCTCTCAGAGCCACAGAGAGTAGCACTTTGTGAGTTTCCAGGGTCTTACTTTATACCTTCTATTTAATTTTATGTTAAGTGGAGGGAGGATTATTCATAAGATTTCTGGGAAAGGGGTGGGGAATTCCTGGAACCAAGGGTCCCTCTCCCTTTTAAACCATATAGGGTAACTTCTGGGAGTTGCCATGGCATTTGTAAACTGTCATGGCGCTGGTGGGAGTTTCTTTTGGTATGCTAATGTATTATAACTAGCGTATAATGAGCAGTGAGGGTAACCTGAGGTCATTTTTGGTGGCCGTCTTGATTCTAGCTAGTTTTGGCCGGCTTCTCCACCACCTCCTGTTTTATCAGACACCTTGGGTCAAGTCTTATTACTCCTTATTGAGCAAGGTCTGCCAGTTCCCCATCTCAGCTGCACCATTTTGCATTCCCACCAGCAATGTGTGACTTCGTCTCTCTGCGTTCTAACCAGCATTTGATGTTGTCACTATTTTTTATTTTTGCCATTCTGATAGGTGTGTAATGACATCTCATTGTGGACATAATTTACATTTCCTGATGTTGAATATCTTTTCATGTGCTTATTTGCCACATGTATATCGTCTCTTTGGTGAAATGTCTGTGCATGTTGCTTGCCCATTTTCTAATTGAAACCTTGTTGAATTTTGAGAGTTCTTTATATATTCTAGATACTAATCCTTTGTCAGCTATGTGGTTTGCAAATATTTTCTCCCTGTCTTTTCAGTCTCTTTAGAGGGTCTTTGCAGAGCAAAAGTTTTTAATTTCGATAAAGTCTAATTGTCAAATTTCCCTTTTATGGATCATGCTTTTGGTGTCAAGTCTAAGAACTCTTTGACTAAAGATTTTCTTTTGTGTTTTTCTAAAAGTTTTATAGTCTTAAACATTTTACATTCAGGTCTGTGATACATTTTCATTTGGAGTTAATTTTTGTATAAGGCGTGAGACTTAGGTTGAGGTTCTTTTTAAATTTTTTTCCCATGGATGTTGCCCCAGCATCATTGATCGAGAAGTCTGTCTTCCTTCAATGAGTTGCTTTTACATCTTTGTCAAAATCAGTGGGGCATGTTTGTGTGAGTCTGTTTCTGGGTCCTCTGTTCTGTTCCGTTGACAGGTGTGTCTGTCCGTCCACCATGCCACAGTGTCTTGTGCTGTAGTTGTACAATAAGTCCTGAAGCAGTGTAGACTGATTTCGCCCACTCTTCTGTTTCAAAATTGTTTTAGCTATTCTAGTTCCTTTGCATTTCCATAAATAATTTTGTCTATATCTCAAAAAAAAAATCTTCCTGAGATTTTTGACAGCAATTGCATCATATATCAGTTTGGGAGAGAATTAACATCTGTGCAGTGTCCAGTCTTCCAACCGTGAACATGGTATCTAGCCCTACTTGTTTAGATCTTCTTTGATTTCAATCATCAGTGTTTTGTAGTTTTCTGCATACAAATCCTACACATGTTTTGTTAAATTTACACCTTTTGGGGTTTTTTTTCTGAGACAGGGTCTCTCTGTTGCACAGGCTGGAGTGCCGTGGTGCGATCATAGCTCACTGCAGCCTCCGACTCCTAGGTTCATACAATCCCCCTGCCTCAGCCTCCATGTAGTTGGGACTACAGGGGTGCCACCATATCCAGCCAAGTTTTCTTTTTTTTAGAGACAGGGTCTTGCTTTTGCTCAGGCTGGTTTCCAGCTCCTGGCCTCAAGCGATCCTCCTGCTTTGGCCTCCCAAAGTGCTAGGATTATAGGTGTGAGCCACTGTGCTCTGCCCTAAGTATTTTTTTGAGTGGTTGTAAATGGTACTGTGTTTTTAATTTCAACATTGACATGTTCATTGCTAGTGTATAGAAATATGATTTATTTTTGTGTGTTGACTTTGTATCCTGCAACCATACTGAACTCACTTACTTTTTATAGATTTCTTGGAATTTTTGATGTAAATAATCATACCAGCTGCAAATAGGGACAACTTTATTTCTTCCTTTCCAATCTGTATGTCTTCTATGTCCTTTGTTTGCCTATTGTGCTGACCAGAACTTCCAGGATTATTAGAGTGGTGAAAGCAGATGTCTTTGCTTTGTCCCATATCTTAGGGAGAAAGCGCTCAGCCTTCGATTATTAAGTATAATGTTAGCTGTAGGGTTTTTGTAGATGCCCTTTCTTAAGTTGAAGAAGTTTCCCAAATTCCTAGTTTTCTGGGAGTTTTTATTATGAATGGGTGTTGAATTTTGTCAAATTTTTTTCTGCATCAGTTGATAATGATTAAGTGATTTTTCTTCTTTAGCTTTTAATATGGCAGACTACATTGGCTGATTTTTAAATGTTGAACTAGCTTTGCATTCCTGGAGTAAACTCCACTTGGTCATAGCATATCATTCTGTTTTATGTTGCTGAATGCTATTTGCTAATGTTTTGTTAAGGATTTTTGCATCTGTATTCATGAGGTCTGAAGTTTTCTTCTTTTATATTTTCTTGTCTGGTTTTGGTATCAGAGTAACATGAGCTTCATAAAATGAATTGGGAAGTGTTTCTTCCTCTTCCCTTTTCTGGAAGTGATTGTGTGGAATTGGTGTGAAATTTTTGTTAAATGTTTGGTAGAAATCTCCTGTGAAAACATCTGGGCTTGGAGATTTCTCTACAGGGAGTTTTAAATTATAAATTTAATTTCCTTAATAGTTATAGGATGACTCAAATTATCTATTTCATATTAAGTGAGTTGTGATAATTTGTGCTTTTTGAGGATTGGTCCATTTTATCTAAGTTGTCAAATGTGTGTGTGTGAAGTTGTTCGTAGTATTCCCTTATTATCCTTCTGCTGTCTGTGGAGCCTGTGGTGATATCCCCTGTCTCATTCCTGATGCTGGCAACTTGTGTCTTCTCTCTTTTTTTTCTTTTTCAGTCTTGCCAGAGGTTCGTCCATTTTATCCGCCTTTTCAAAGATTCACCTTTGGTTTCTTTGCTTTTTCTCTAATTTTTTGTTCATTTTTAATTTCACTGACTTCTGGTATTTTCATTATTTTCATCCTTCTTCTAGCTTTGGGTGTATTATTTTACTTTTTTCCTAGATTCTTTTTTTTTTTTTTTTTTTTGAGACAGGGTCTTGCTCTGTCACCCAAGCTGGAGTGAGTGAAGTGGCACAATCGTAGCTCACTGTAACTTTGAACTCCCGGGTTCAAGCAGTCCTCCCGCCTCAGCCTCCTGAGTAGCCGGGACTACAGGCGTGTGACACCTCGCGAGCTATTTTTTTGTTTCAGAGATGGGGTCTTGCTATGTTGCCCAGGCTGGTCTCAAGCGTCTGGCCTAAAACCATTCCTCCCTCCTTGGCCTTCCAAAGCGCTGGGATTACAGGCACGAACCGCTGTGCCCAGCCTTTTTTTTAAACTCTTGGGGTGGGAAGTTAGATTATCAATTCAAGGCTTTTCCTCCTTTCTAATGTAATATGGTATAAATCTCCTTCTCATACTGCTTTAGTTGTGTCTCACGAGTTTTGATAGGTTATGTTTTCATTTTCATTTAGTTCATTCAGTTTCATTTGGAAAAATTTTTTAAATTTTCCTTGAGACTTCCTCTTTGGCCCATGGATTATTTAGAAGTATGTTGTTTAGGTTTCAAGTGTTCAGAGATTTTCCTGTCATCATTCTGTTACTGACTTCTAGTTTGATTCAGCTCTGGTCAGAGACACTCTGTATGAGTTAAATTCTAGTAATATGTTGAGGTTTCCTTCATGGCCCAGGGTATGTTGCATCTTGGTGCATGTCCTAAGGGCACTTGGAAAGAGCGTATACTCCGCTGTTATTGAGGGGAGTGTTCTAAAAATGTCAATTAGATCTTGTTGGTTGATAGTGATGTTGAATGTTCTATCTATTATTGAGAGAATGGCATTGAAGTCTCCAACTGTAATTGTGGATTTGCCTTTTTCCTTCCAGTTTAATCATCCTTTGCTTCACATATTTTGCAGCTGTGGGTGGTACATGCACATTTAGGAATGCTATGTCTTCTTGGTGGATTTACTTTTTATCATCATGTAATGTCCTTCTCTGTCTCTGGTTATTTTCATTGCTCTGAAGTCTACTTTATCTGGTATTAATGTAGACACTCCTGTTTTATTTTAATTTGCATGATATGTATTTTTCATCCTTTTGCTTTCAGCCTACCTATATTGTGATATTTTAAGTGAGTTTCTCATAGACAGCATATAATTGGGTCATGTTTTTCAATCCATTCTGCCAGTCTCTGTCTTTTAATTGGTGCCAGTTAAGTCCTCATTTAATAGCTTTGATAGGTTCTTTGAAACTGCAAATTTAAGCAAAACAATGTACAGCAGATCCTCAAATAATGTCATTTCCTTCAACATCATTTCATTATAACATTGACAAAAAAAAATTTGATGCTGTTTCACCTAAAGTCGCAGTTTCCAAGAACCTATTGATGACACTAAAGGCTTACTGTATTTTGGCTTTTTGCATATAATGTAATTATTCATATGTTAGAGCTTCTTTTTTTTTTTTTTTGTCTTTTTTTTTTTTTTTAGAGACGGGGTCTCGCTCTTGCTCAGGCTGGTCTCGAACTCTTGAGCTCAAGCAATCCTCCCACCTCGGCCTCCCAGAGTGCTAGGATTACAGGCGTGAGCCACCCGGCCCCATGTTAGAGCTTCTTGAGTCTGACATTTTACTTTTTGCTTTCTGTTTGTTCTCTGTTTTTTATTTCTTTGTTTTCTTTTTCCTGCTTTTCTGTGGGTTACTTAAACATTTTTAGAATTCCATTTTGATTTATCTATAGTGTGTTAGAGTGTATATCTTTTTATAGCTTTTTAAGTAGTTGCTTTAGGTATTATATTTTATGCACGCACACACAGTCTGCTGGTGTCATCATTTTACCACTTCAAGTGAGGTATAGACACTTTACCTCCTTTTATGTCCATTTATCCTCTCCCATTTGTAATATGGTTTTCTCAAATATTTTATCTACATACATTTAGAACCACATCAGACAATGTTATAAATTTTGCTTCAATAATCAAAAATACTTTAGAAAACTCAGGAGGAGAGGAATGCATGTGTATTTGTGCATATCATCACTTACTATTTCTTTTTTCCTTCCTGACACTCCAAGGCTGCTTCTTTCATTATTAATATTTCCTTTCTGTTTCCAGAACTTCCCTTAGCTATTCTTTTAGGGTAGGTCTACTGACAAGTCTTAGTTTTTTTAGTTTTCCTTCATCTGGGAATGTCTTCATTTCCCCTGTATTCCTGAAGGATATTTCTCTGGATATAGAATTCTGGGTTGACAGTTCTTTTCTTTCTCTGCTCAGAAAATGTCATGCCGTTTCCTCCTGCCCTCCGTGGTTTCTGATGAGAAACCCACTGTCATTCAAATTGGTTTTCCTCCTGTAGGTAATGTGTTGTTTTCCTCATTGCTTTTGAGATTTTTTGCCTTTGGTTTTCAGAAGTTTGACTGTGATGTCTCGACGTAGATTTATTTGGGTTTGTTCTGTTTTGACGTTGCTCAGTTTTTCAATCTGTAAATTTGTGTCTCTTGCCATATGTGTGACCTTTCAGCCCTCATTTCTTCTATTGCTTTTTTAGACCTGCCTCTTTCTCCTTCCCTTCCAGATCTCTGATGACACAAATGCTAGATCCTTTGTTGCAGCCGCACTGGTTCCTGAGGCCCTGTTCATTTTCTGCTCATCTGTTCTCTCCGTTTTTCAGGTTGAGTAATTTCCGCTGTTGTGTCTTCAAGCTCACTGACTCTGTCCTCTGTCCTCTCCATTCTGTTGCTGAGCTCACCCAGGGACATGGGTTTTTCTTTGTTCAGTTATGGTATTTTTCAGTTTTATAATTCTCATTTAGTTCTACTTTGTATCGTCTGTTTTCTACTGAGACTTTCTATTTTCTTATTTATTTCAAGTGTGTTCAATATTGCTCATTGAAGCATTTTTTAAATCATTTTAACCATTTTTAAGTGTAAAGTCTGTGGCATTAAGTACATTCTTATTGTTGTGCAACCATCCCCATTACCCATCTCCAGAACTTTTTCATCATCCCAAACTGAAACTGCCCAATTCCCCTTCTCCAGCCCTTAGTAACCACTATTCTACTTCTTGTCTCTATGAATTCGACTATTCTAGATCCCTCATATAAGTGGAATCATACAACATTTGTCCTTTTGTGTCTGGCTTATTTCACTGAGCGTATTTTCCAGGTTCATCCTCATTGTAGCGTGTGTTAATTTCATTTCTTTTTAAGACTGAAAACTATTCATTGTATGTACATACCACACTTTGTTCATCCATTTGTCCATCAGTAGACATTTAGGTTATTTCTACCTTTTGATTATTGTGAATAATGCAGCTATGAACATTGGTGTACAAATGTATGTTTGAGTCTCTTTCAGTTCTTTTAGGTATATATCTAAAAACGGAATTGGTGGATTATATAATAATTCCATGTTTAATTTTTTGAGGAACTGCCATACTGTTTTCTAAAGTGACTGCACCATTTTACATTCTCACCAGCAATGCACAAAGGTTCCAATTTCTCCACATCCTCACCAACACTTTTTATTTATATATAAACTTCATTCTGGTTTTGATTTGCATTTTCCTAATGATTATTTCCAAATTATATTGGGCATCTTTCCATGTGTTTATTGGCCATTTGTATATTTTCTTTGGAGAAATATCTATTGCCCATTTTTTAATTAAGTTGTTTTTTGTTGTTGGGTTATAGATTTTTATATATTCTGGATTTTAGTCCCTTATAAGATACATGATTTGCATATTTTTTTCTCTGTCATGTGGGTTGCCTTTTCACTCTGCTGATTGTGTTCTGATTTGTGCACAAAATTTTTTAATCTTGATGAAATCAAATTTATTTCTGTTTTCTTTTGTACCCTGTGCTTTTGGTGTTATATCTTTTTTTCATATACTTTTAATTTTTTTTAACTGACATAATAATTGTGCTTATTTATGGGGACATGGTGGTGATTAACATGTCTTCTCAGTGTTGCCATCTCCTCACTCAAGTTGATATTTTCCTGGTTCTTAGTATGAGAAGTGATTGAAACATGGACATTTTTGGGTATGATGTCATGAGAACTCTGGGTCTTGTTTAAACATTCTGAGAGCTGGCACGGTGGCTCATGCCTGTAATCCCACATTTTGGGAGGCCGAGGCAGGAGGATTGCTTGAGCCCAGGAGTTCAAGACCAACAACATAGCCAGACCCAATTCCTACAAAAAATAAAAAAATTATCCAGGTGGCATACATCTATAGTCCCAGCTACTCAGGAGGCTGAGGCAGGAGGATTGCTTGAGCCCAGGAGTTTAAGGTTGCATGGAGCTATGATGGCTCCACTGTACTCCAGCCTGGGTGACAGAGTGAGAGGCTGTCTCTAGGGAAAAATAAAAAACATTCTGCATTAGCTGGTTTCCTCTGATACCACTCTGCAAGGGGAGGTGTGTACCCCTTATGCACTGTCAGATGGGGTAAAAGTCCAGTTTCTCCACATGGCCTCTGTTGATGCTCAGGGTGGGTAGAGGCTTCTTGTCACTGCTGGCTAGAGAGGATAGTTCCAGCTTCCCAGGAGGCCTTTACTGAGGCCACCCTGGCTGGGAGGACCAGGAGTGCCTTGTAACTGCCCCCACATGGCCTCTGCTGACACCGTGGGGTAAAGGGTGGCCTTCTTACCACTGGGGGATGGTGAAAGACCTGGCTGTCCACTAGGTCTTCCCTGACACAATGCCAGTGTGGAGGGGAGGGCACCTCATTACTGTCAGGTAGGGGTGGAAGTCCAGGATTCCCCAGTGGTCCCCATTAACACTTTGGGGGAGGGACTCATTATTGCCCATCAGGGATGAAAGTCCTGGCTTCCTACTCAGCCTTCTCTGACACTTGGCAGGGGGTGTACCTCGTTACAGCCTGGTGAGGGTGGAAGCCTGGGCTCCCCCCTTGGCATTCTCTGGTGTGAGTGGGGGTGAGGCTGCAGTTGTTTATGTGGTGTTTTGGTAGGGTAGAGTGGTTATTATCTAAAAGTTTTCTGTCTTGCCATTCTGCCCCTTTCCTGATCCTTTAGGTAAGGAGAGAAGCTTTTGGGGGGACTGTCTTGGTCTGTGCCCACTGGCATTTCTAACTGCTGACTTCTTCAGCTCCTAGTCTGGGGTATATGAAGCAAATAGAAAGCCTAGAGAAGTATTATTGCATCATTTCTTGGGTCCTGATGTCCCTAGCCAGTGTGCTCTCATCTCTCCACTTCTTAGGATCTTCTTGTGTTTGTTTTGTGTATGATGCCTGGGTTTTTAGTTGTACACAGCAGGAGGACTAACTAAAGAAAAATGTGTCCAATTTATCTTCTTGGAATTTATCACCATTGATATTTAACCATGTTCTTGCTATTTTAGCCAATGCAATTAGACAAGAAAACTAAAGAAAAGATAGAAATCACAGTTTCTCAACCTCAGCACTATTGACATTTTGGGCTGGATAACTTTTTGCTGTGGGGAAAGTCCTGTGCATTGTAGGATGTTTAGCAGAATCTCTGGCCTCTGCTGGATGCCAGCAGCATCCTGCACTCTCCCCACCATCATGACAACCAAAATGTCTCTAAACCTTGCCAATCGGCCCTGGAGGGCAATTACCTCTAGTTAAGGACCACTAGAAAGGAAATAGATTGTATTTATTTTTTGGTAATTCAACTGTTTACTTTGGCTGTCTATTAGAATCCTGGGGAGTTAAATGTGTCTGTGTGTCTGTGTGTGTGTTTGTGTGTGTCTGTGTGTACACTCTGGGCCCATCAGCAAAAGTTCTGACTTAATTGGACTTGGTGGGAGCTAGGCATCAATAAATATTGAAGTTCTCTAGATGATTTTAATATGATTAATATCTACTGTTTTAAACCTAAGAAAATCCCCGAAAAATTATTAGAAGTGATGAGAAAATTTAGTTAAGTGTGAGATAAAAGGTATACCTTGAAGATATTGTGAGTCTGGTTCTAGACCACCGCAGTAAAGTGAATATCAAAATAAAGTGAGTCACATGAATTTTTTGGTTCCCCCATGCATATAAAAATTATGTGTACCCTATACTGTGTCCTATTAAGTGTGAAATAACATTATGTCTAAAAAAATGTACATACCTTAATTAAAAATACTTTATTGCTAAAAAATGCTAATGATCATCTGAGCCTGCAGCGAGTTGTAATCTTTTTGCTAGTGAAGAAGGGTCTTGCCTCAACGTTGATGGCTACTGACTGGTCAGGGTGGTGGTTGCTAAAGGTTGACGTGGCTGTGGCATGCCTTAAAATAAGGCAAGAATGAAGTTTGCCACATCGATTGGCTCTTCCTTTCACAAAAGATGTCTCTCTAGCATGTGATGCTGTTTGATAGCATTTTATTCTCAGCAGAACTTATTTCAAAATTGGGGCCAATCCTTTCAAACCTTGCTACTGCTTTATCAACTAAGTTTATGTAATATTCTAAATCCTTTGTTGTCATTACAACAGTGTTCACAGCATCTTCACCAGGAGTATATTCCATCTCAAGAAACCACTTGTTCATTCATAAGAAGCAACTCATCCATTCAAGTTTTGTTATGAGATTGCAGCAATTCAGTCACATCTTCAGGCTCCACTTCTAATTCTAGTTCTCTTGCTATTTCCACCACATCTGCAGTTACTTCTTCCACTAAAGTCTTGAACCCCTCAAAGTGATCCATGAGGGTAGGAATCTACTTCTTGCAACTCTTGTTAATGTTGATATTTTTACCTCCGTCCATGAATCACAGATGTTCTTGATGAAGAATCTAGAATGGTGAATCCTTTCCAGAAGTTCACGATTTACTTTGCCCAGATCCATGAGAGGAATCACTATCTATGGCATCTGTAGCCTTAATAAATGTATCTCTTAAATAGTAATACTTGAAAGTCAAAATTACTCCTTGACCCATGGGCTGCAGAATAGATGTAGTGTTAGCAGGCATGAAAACAACATTAATCTCCTTGTATGTCTCCATCAGAGCTCTTGGGTGACCAGGTGCATTGTAAGTGAGCAGAAATATTTTGAAAAGAATCTTTTTTTTTTTTTAAGCAGTAGGTCTCAACATTGGGCTTAAAATATTCAGTAAATGGTGCTATAAAAAAATGTGCTGTCATCCGGGCTTTGTTGTTCCATTTCTAGAGCATAAGCAAAGTAGATTTAGCATAATTCTTAAGGCCCTACGATTTTCAGAATGGTAAATGAGCACTGGCTTCAACTTAAAGTACCAGCTACATTAGCCCCTGTCCTTTGAAGCTTTGAAGCCAGGCATTGTCTTCTCCTCTCGAGCTTTGAAATTCCCAAATGGCATCTTCTTCCAATATAAGGCTATTTCATCTATATGGAAAATCTGTTGTTTAGTGTAGCTGTGTTTATCAATTATCTTAGCTAGATCTTCTGGATAACTTGCTGCAGCTTCTCCATCAGCTCTTGCTGCTTCACCTTGCGCTTTTATGTTCCAGAGATGGTTTCTTTCCTTAAACCTCATGAACCAGCCTCTGCTAAGCTCCAAACTTTTCTTCTGCAGCTTCCTCATGTCTCTCAGCCTTCACAGAATTGAAGAGCCTTTCTCTGGATTAGAGTTAGAGCCTTTCTGTGGCTTAAGGGAATGTTGTAGCTGGTTTGATCTTCTATCCAGACCTTTCCTAAAACTTTCTCTATCTCAGCAATAAGGCTGTTTTACTTTCTTATCGTTTGTATGCTCACTAGAGTAGCACTTTTAATTTCTTTCAAGAACTTTTCCTTTGCATTCACAACTTGCTAGCTGTTTGGCACTAGAGGCCTAGCTTTCAGCCTATCTTGGCTTTCCACATGCCTTCCTCGCTAAGCTTAGTTATTTCTAGCTTTTGATTTAAAGTGAGAGACTTACAACTATTCCTTTCACTTGAACACTTAATGGCCATTGTAGGGTTATTAATTGACCTAATTTCAATATTGCTGTGTCTCGGGGAACAGCAAGGCCCAAGGAGAGGGAGAGATGGGAATGGCCAGTTGGGGGAGCAGTCAGAACCCACACATTTATTGATTAAGTTTGCCATTTATATGGGTGTGGTTTGTGGCACCCCAAAACAATTACAATGGTAACATCAAAGATCGCTGATCACAGATCATCATAACAGATGTAGTAATAATGAAAAAGTTTGAAAAGAGGCTACTGCAACAGGAGAAATTTTAAGAATTACCGAAAAGTGAGCACACGCTGCTGGAAAAATGACGCCGATAGACTTGCTTGACTGAAGGTTGCCGCAAACCTTTGGTCTGTAAAAATGCAGAATGTGCAAAGTACAATGAAGCGAGCACAATGAATGAGGTGCGCCTGTACAGCTGCGTGCGCCAAGCTCACCTGCGCGTGGCTCTGCCTGTCCTGAGCCCCGCTTTCAGGTTGTCCTCTCCGTGTCCAGCCCGGGGCCAGAAGAGGGGGTCTGGCAGGGAATAAACAGTTGGGAGGGAATTTTAGCCCTTCATAGCTTTTGAGGGATGGGAAGGAATGAAGAAAAATTTTTTGATTACTTTAAAAACTGGACAGTCGTCATTCACAAATTTGAGTTGTCTACAGTAGATTTTACGTTCCTAGTCTACCTATGTCTTTTGGTCTATAAAGGCTTCTGAGAAAGTGTTGTGTGTATTCATTTTCCCCAACATTTTGTTATCCCTCTTCCCTTCAAAATCAGTTTTCCCCCCAAAGGCTTTCAAATGTCTAGGATGTTCCACAATTCTGGTTTACATGTCCCCTTCTAGGAAGGAGTTCCTGAGGCAGAGGCGGGCAGCCGTGACCCTCCAGGCCGGGTGGAGAGGCCACTGCAACAGGAGGAATTTCAAGCTGGTGAGAGAGCTCGCTGGGGAGGCTGGGCCTGCATTATAAGTGTATAACTGTCCAATAAAAGACAAATTTTTGAAGTTTGTTTCTCTGAATGAGAGATTCAGGCAGGAAGGATCAAATTGCTCACAGATGCGATCAGACCTCAGCTCCTCACGTTTTCTATCTTAGCACAGTCTCCAGCCCCATGGCTTGTGGCCTTCAAAATGTTCCCCTGCAGAATGCTGGGCATCTCCAGAGCTAGACTAGGTGTCCTGCTCTGAAATGAAATAATGCCTATCCCTTCCCACCTTACAGGCAACAAAATAAGTAAATGGATTGGTTATTCTGTTTCAAACACTGTTCCTGATTTTTCTCTTAACCACAGGCACTTGCTAATGAGTATCTGCTCAAGAAATGGACTAGAGCAACTGTGGCCGCACCCTCTTGGGCCTCACTTGACCACTTGCCTTTGTCATGGATGTGACTGTGGTTGTGCCATAGAGTGGTCACATTAGCAAGACTGGCCCGGGCCTGTCTGCATTCCATGCTGACAAAGGGCATAATAGTAGCTGACCTGCATGGGAAGCTTCCTTGGGGCCTGTTGCTTTGCATGCGTCATTTTATTTAATATTAAACCAACCCTATAAGTCAAGGAACAGAGGCATGAAGGGGTTAGGTGGTTTCCCGAAGAGCACACAGTTAGTGAGCTATGGAGTTGGGGCTTGGATGCAGAGCAGTGTGGCTCCCAAGCCCTTGAGCTGACCCACTGGGTTGTCTTCAACAAGCCAACAAGACTCGTCACAAGGGCTCGGGGACTTCTGTGGCCCAGGGGATGTTTGTAGCACAGAAGTGGATGTTCATCCATTTCTTATTTCCCTTTTATTTTAAAGATGCCCTGACAGATTAGCTTGATGGAGGTGGCCACAGGCCTCTACACGGGTGTGCTAGCCCCTGACAAGTTGGCTGGACTTGGTTGGCAGGTGTGAAAAGCAGTGCCTCTGGAATCCACTTGCCCGTGTGAAATCCAATCCAATTCTCTCTGTCCGTGGCCCCCAGGAGGCCACTTTATAATTTACACTATCTCACAAATGCTCATTTAGCACCTGTTTGCATGTCAGGCTCTGTTCTAAGTACTTTACAAGTGATAACTCTCTCAATATGCCCATGCTCATAGGTTTGTGCAATTCTAGCACCAGCCCTTTGCCAAAAAGCAGCTGACTATACAGCTAATTAGTGAGCTGTCCTGAGGAATCACTCTCTGTTCCCCAGAGGCCCTTCTCGCCCTTGAGTCCGGCTCCCTCCTGCCTTTGCAGATCCTCTTGGGCTTTGAGCGCCTGCAGGCCATCGCCCGGAGCTGCCTGCTGGCCAGACAGTACCAGGCCATGCGGCAGAGGATGGTCCAACTGCAGGCCCTCTTCAGGGGCTACCTGGTGCGCCAGCAGGTCCAGGCCAAGAAGAGGGCAGTGCTGGTCATTCAGGCCCATGCCAGGGGCATGGCTGCACGGCGGAGCTTCCAGCTACAGAAAGCCAATGTAGGTGGTCACCCAGCCTCTTGGCAGGTGGGGCCGGCAGCGGCCCAAGTGGGTGAGGGAAGGCAGGAGGGGTGAGCAGCCATATAGCACTCTCACCAGAAGCCCCTTTGGAAAGTCCCCACCCTCAAGCTGAGACATTAAAAATTACTCAAGAACGCAGCAGGATACAGGAGGCAAATTAGAAGGCGCTTCCTGGGCTGAAAGACAAGACAGCTCTTTCCTCTCCCTGGCCAAAGTCAGTACTACCGCAGCCCATCACACCATCTGGGGAGACTTGGCCACCACCAGGGGCTCACAGGCTATAGCATAGGAGGCACCAGATCAGCAGGATACCTTACACCTGGATCCTGGAGGTCGAGCTCCTGGGTCTCCTCCCTTTCACCTTGGAGGTGATTTTTTCATGGGAATGGTTGGTCCCCAGGAAGGCACAGAAGACCTGGGCCACATGAGCTGTGAGAGGCCACCATTGCATGGAGGGGAGCAAAGGCCCCTGGTTACTGGGCTGTGCGTGACAGTTCCAGGGACAGAGAAATACTAGAGGAAGCTGCCCCGTGTCTGTGAGGCTGGGAGGACAGAGAGCAGGGGGACAGCACAAAGATGCATCTGCCTGTGTTTTGCACCTCAGTTCTGGGGGTCCCTGTAGTTTGAGGTGGTCCATGTGGGGCTAGGGACAAGCCATCAACCTCACGTCTCTGGACCTCTGGTTTCCTTTGGGAAATGGAAAGCCTGGCTGGTTGGTCTCTAGTCACCCTAGCTGTTAAAATCTATTATTTTAGAGCAAAATAGATTGATCTGGACAGATGATGGCAGGATGAGGCTTACTTGGCTTCTGGAAGGTGCTTGCCCTGTGAGGTAGGCAGAGCTGGGCCCGTGGGTAACCTTCCCCACGGGGGTGTGTGCAGGCGCCACTGGTCATCCCGGCTGAAGAGCAGAAGGGCCAAAGTGCTCTCCCCACCAAGAAGCGCAAGTCCATCTATGACACCGTCACCGACACGGAGATGGTAGAGGAGGTGTTCGGCTTCCTCCCTGCCATGATTGGGGGGCAGGAGGGCCAGGCCCCGCCACGCTTCGAGGTGAGACCAGCCTACCTTTCCCGGTCTGCCCAGGCTCCTTGAGTAGCTGAGCCCCAGCTGGGGGAGCTGCTTGAGTGGGTGGCCAGTCATGTGCCACAGCCCTGGGTGGTCATGCAGAGAAAAGGGGAGGGAGAGCGGGTTCTGCAGTCAAACCCTGTCCCACTGCAAGACTTCCTAGAGCCTTTACTCTCCAAACACTCCTGGCCATCAGTCATGCAGCGTCCCCCAGCCCACCCCCAGAGTGCCTTGGGGGCTGCGGTTGTGCAGAATGGGACCCAGGGGCTGAAGTGGGGGACTGTGACCACAGCAGGGAGAGGGGAGAAGGCGGGAGGGGCAGCATCCCGGGCTGTCCTCTGTGGACCCCACCACACCCCCCTCTGGGCCCCTCCTGCCACCTCACTCCAGCTACGTAGCAGGCACTGGGACCCCCTCAAGAGGAGCTCTGTCCCCAGCCCTGTGGGAGGAACGGAGGGGGCTGGGGCAGTGTAGAGAGCCCTGACCACAGGGCAGGGTGCTCAAGGTCACACTGCCAGGTAGCTGGCACAGGGTAGCCCGCTCAGCCTCTGAGTGTGGGGGTGCCGCTGTGCCCAGGGGAGACCAAGACTGACCCTTCTCAGGCTCCACAACCCCCTGCGATGCCCACCCTGCTGGCGCCTGGCTGACCAGCTGGCTGCTGTCTGAAAGGACTGGTGACCCGTGTTCTCCCTCACTCATCCCCAGGATCTGGAAGCAAAGACCCAGAAGCTGCCTGAGGTTGACCTGGACACGGTCCCCATGGTGGAGGAGCCTGAGGAGGATGTGGATGGCCTGGCCGAGTACACCTTCCCCAAGTTTGCTGCGACTTACTTTCAGAAATCAGCCAGCCACACACATATCCGACGGCCCCTCCGATACCCCCTGCTCTACCATGAGGACGATGCGGACTGCTCGGTACCCAGTGTTCTCTGGTTTCTGGAAAACCAGCAGCTCGGCACACTCCCGGAGCCCAGAGTCTGAGCTGTGGTTCAGAGGGAACAAGGGAGGGGCAGGTAGCTGTGGGCCCCAGTGCTGGGAGCTGGGTTCCAGCCAGGCCTCTGTCTCACTTCCCCAGGCCGCCCTGGCTGTGTGGAGCATCATCCTGAGGTTCATGGGCGACCTGCCGGAGCCAGTGCTCTATGCCAGGAGCAGCCAAGGCAGCTCGGTGATGCAACAGATCCACGACACGCTGGGCAGGGCGGGTGGTGCCCAGAGTCTGCAGCAAGCAGCGTCTGCACAGGTGAGCAGCACGAGGACGGCAAGCAGGGGTGGGCCCGGGCCTGGGAAGCTGCCTGGGAAGGAGAGACAAGTCTTGGAGCCCTCCCATTGGCACCACCCACTGAACCCAGCCCCTGAGCCAGGGCACCCAGGTATGTTTAGTCTTGAATTGCACTCGGGCACTCGTCAATCCCCAAGCACGCCCAGGACACTCTGAATTATATAATCATTACTGGAGAGAGTGCCCTGGGCTCTGAACATTGTGTCTGACTTGAACTGGATCCAAACACACGAAACAGTAATAACAACCACAGATGTTGTCATTGACTGACAGCCTGCCGTGTGCCAGCTGCTTCTCTCTGTGCAGTCCCCAGCTGAGCCAGCGCAATGACGCAGGGTTATTGTGTTTGTTTATAGCTAAAGAAATGGAGAAGCGAAATGACTTGCCCCCAAATCACAGAGGACACGTGCGGGACCTGGGCTTTGAATTGTTCTGCTGAATTCAAAGACCACGGTCTTTTTTCTTTTTTGAGACAGAGTCTCACTCTTTCGCCCCAGCTAGAGTGCAGTGGTGTTGTCATAGGTCACTGCAACCTCAAACTCTTGTGTTCAAGTGATCCTCTTGCCTCAGCCTCCCAAGTAGCTGCGACTACAGGCACATGCCATGATGCCCAGCTAATTTTTCTATCTTCAGTAGAGACGGGGTCTCGCTCTTGCTCAGGCTGGTCTCAAACTCCTGAACCCAAGCGGTCTTCCCACCTCCGCCTCCCAGAGTGCTAGGATTACAGGCGTGAGCCACCACGCCTGGCCCAAACCCGAGTTCTACCCTGCCCTCCGATGGAAAGTTAATTCACATCCATTTTGGGTCAGAAGTCCTTTCTAAGGCCCAGTTTCATGCCATAATCGTAGTGGAACTAACCAAGGAATTACACAGAAGTGACAGCAATCAGGCCCACCAGTGGCCAGGGCTCATGACTGCCCCACACGCCAGGTGCCTGGCTGGGACTCAGCTCGGATACCTGTGGGGTCCTGTGCGCAGACTGTGTGGGAATCTGAAGCAGGCTGCAGCCCCAATCGCATGGCCAGCCCAGTCCAGGAAGTGCACAGAAGTTGCCTGGGCCCAAGCCCTGAGTCCTTGATCTCTGGAGGTTTGGGCTCTACCAGGGCATATTAGGTATCTATTGCTGTGCAACAAATTACCCCCAAATTTAGCAGCTTAAAATAGCACAAATTTATCATCTCACACAGTTTCTGAGGGTCAGGAGCGGCTTAGCAGGATAGTTCTGGTTCAGGGTTTCTCATGAGGCTGCCGCCAAGCCGTCACCTGGGGCTGGAGGGTCCACTCCCAAGATGGCTCGCTCACGTGGCTGTTGGCAGGAGGCCTCTGTTCCTCCCCATATGGGCCTCTCCGCCAGCTGCCTGAACATCCTCACAACATGGCTTCCCCCAGCATGAGTGATCCAAGAAGGAAAGCAAGGAGGACGCAGCGTCTAGTCCTGAAGTCACGTACCGCCCATGGCAGGAATGTCAGGAGGCGAGGATCACCGGGGCACCTTGGAGGCTGGCGGCTGCTCAGGGAAGGGACTCTGGGAGGCAGTCCAGCCACCCTGCACCTCTGGAGGGTGGACTCGGGGGGAAGCAGGGCTGGCTTCCTGGAGGTCAGATCTCAGGTTTTCCTTCCTGCACACGTTTATTAAGTACCCGCCGTGTGCCACACGCATACAGGGCAGTGGGCCAAGCCAGCCCCACTGCCCTCTCAGAGCTTGCCGGCTAATGTGTCTCACAGTCAGCCCCTGTGTGGCAAACCAGCTTTGCCCCAGCCAGAAGCTGGTGCCTGGCCCCAGATCGGGCCAATCTCAACCCGTGCCCAGTCCCACACTGAGCTCCAATTTTGGCAGCAAATTCTTCCCATGACACCATTATGACAACGTACAGCCTCTGCCTAAGGAGACCAATAGATCCTAACGGCTGGGGGCAAGCCCCACCCTGCCTGGACCCCAGCTCAAAGCCTGGGCTCTTCTGATCACCTGGCAGAGCATCCTGTGATTCATCTGCCACATTTTTACTGAGAGTAGCCATGGCTCGGGGCTGTCCTAAGCACCTGGGCTCAGATCCAGTCCTGCCTCCGGGAGCTCACCTGGGGAGAGGCACAAGCTTTAGAACCAGAAGAGCAGCCCCGAGCCCCTCCCAGAAGGATGGTGGGCAGCTTTTGTCGAGTCTCTCGCCTTCCCTGGGCCTCCATTTCCTTGTCAGGAAGTGAGAGGGGCAACGTGCCCCTGTGACTGCTGTGAGCTCGCGTGGTGCTGGGGCCAGGAAATGTCTGGATGAGAGGGATACTCACTCCCCACCCCCGGTGGCTGCAGGGTCAGCATTGTCGAGCTGAGCCCGGGCTTAGGACAGCCCTGAGCCATGGTCATGCTTGAAATGTCCCTTTCCACAGAGGCCAGGCTGCAGGGACAGGGGAACCAAGGAGATCTCCTCCATGAAGCTGAAGCGGTCCTCCCGGGTCATGGGCCAGGTGAACCCAGGGCACGGGACCTCAGTCTGCTCCCAGCAGGGTTCCAGGCTGTCTCTTCCCTCCTTGAGCACCAGTTTCCTCCTTGGCGAACAGGGGGAATCACAGCTGTCCTGACGGCTGTCTTTGGGTCTCAAGGTGGCCAGCCAGCTGAACATTGGAGAGGAGGCATTTGAGCCCAATGGCCCCGTCACAGACCGTCCCATGTCCAACCTGGAGAAGGTGCACTTCATTGTGGGCTACGCCATCCTGCGGCCCGGCCTCAGGTCAGCACCCACCCCCACCCCACCCCCTCTCGCAGCATCGGAGCCCCTCACAGGCTCTCAACCCAGGACCACAACCTCCTCCCTGCCCACGAGACACCCCCCGTCCTGGGGCCTAAAGGCTGGGTCTCAGGACAGCAGGTATTACAGCCACCCAGGGTTCTCTGCTCGCTCTGCATTAAGAAAACCCATGGGGAAAACCCAGTTTTAGGAAAACAGATTTGTCATGGGCTGGTGATTCATTTTAGAACAGGGCCCCGTAAATGAGCAAGTTCCTCATTTGCATTATATATATTTTGCTTTATATACAATTTGCCTTATGGGAATTGGGGTTTCATACTAATTAGAAGAAATACATATAGTCAGCCTGTGAATACCGTGTTTCCACCCACAGTTGGTTGAACTGGTAGAATGCACCTCTGTGGATACAGAGGGCTGACTGTATACTGCTTTAAGGGACAGACTACTGTATTTTAGGAGCTCACTTATTTTAAGTTAATATTTTTAACCAAACTTGGGAAATTGTTGGTCATTATTTCTTCAAATATTTTTTCTACCTTGTTCTGTCTCTCTTTTCCTTCAAACTCTGACTAAACCTGTGTGAGCCGTGTTGCTACCGTCTCAGGTCCTGAGTGTCTGCCGCCTTTTCTTTCTGTTTTTTCTTTGCTGTTCTTTAGATTGGATCATTTCTATTAATCTATCTTCAGATTCACTGATCTGTCTTCCCTAATCTTCTCTTATACTTATCTAAGAAATTTTTTATTTCAGATATTATTTTTTTAGTTCTAGAATTTGCACTTGGGTCTTCTTTATATTTTTGTTTCTCTGCCAAGATTCATACTTGTTCACTCACTATAAGCATAGTTTTCTTTATGTCCTTGAGCACAGTTATAGTAGTTTTTAAACCTTCTCTGCAAATCCAATATCTGGGTCATCTTGGGGTCAGTCTTCATTAACTGCCTCTGAGGATGGTTGTGTCTTCCTGTTTCCCTAGTGTCTGGTACTTAACTGTTATCTCCTCACAAATCTAGTACTTAGGGTCTGTGTCCTGGACGTGGAGGATGGTATGTTTAGAGACTCTGGATGCTGTTATATTCTTTCAAAGAGCGTTGACTGTTTGTTTTGGCAGGCGATTAGCTTGGCTGGATTCAAACTCTGTCTCCCACATGGCGAGCAGCAGCTGGAATCCCTGTTCGGTTATTTTAGCCTTAGCTGGGCGACCTGGAGTCTGCCCCACCATGCAGGGCCCCACCATGCTGCTCCACCATAAGGGGTCAGCCAGAGATTTAAGATTTTATCTGAAAAATTTAAGACTCCCCATCTCTGATTCTCTTCATTCCAGGATTTCCTGTCTCACTTTCAAGCTGTGTGGGTGCCCCAAACTCGGCCCTCTGGTTCTTTAAGCCAGTAAGACTACAGGGCTTCTACACAAGTTTAGTTGCCTGTATGACACCAGCTGGCAAGTCTTCTAACTTAGCTGGTTCTGTTGGTAGTTCTCTCATGGTTAATCTTCACTGGCCAGCACATCCTCCAATGCGGCAGACACGTAAGGGTTGTGTCAGAGCGAGGTGCACTGTGGGCCGTTTGGATACCCCCACAGGCACTCCCCACAGTGTGGTGTCCAACAGTGACACCCTCACTGATCCTGTGACAGCTCCTGCTGACTGAGGTCCCCAGTGAAACATCCCACAGCCCCTTACTGCTGGGGTCTTCTAGAATAACAGGCTGCCTGCTTATGCCGGATCCCATCTGAAGCCCAGCCCCTTCCATGCATCCTCTTGGCCGGCAGGAAGCTCACACATGTCCCACCAAACAGTACATGTACAGCCCCCATCCCTTGGATCTTCTCTCCACCTTGCCCTGGGCTCAGAATCCTCCAGGAGGAAGCAGACACCAGTCTCTTTATTCACGGAGGTCCCCAACTCAGGGGACACAAGTCAAGCACCGGCAAGAACACTGTCACCAGGCTCCATTCCAGGACCCTGGGGGGAGGGCAGTGGGCTTCTGGGGCCCAGTGTGCCTCCCCTGGAGAATGAGAGGGTCTCATCTCCGACAGACAGGCTTCATCCCTATTGGCAGTTCTCCTGGGGTCCCCCTCACTACCCCCCATCACTTATAGGGAGTAGAAATGGGCCACAGATCCGTCTGCTCCCCTGAAGTCCCTTCCAGGAATCACATTCCAAATTTCTCATCGTCCCTTACGCAGGCTGGAGGTGGCATGGTAGCTGGACTCGTCCTGCCATTTTTTTAGCAAATTCTACAAGAATGTTGGATGTTAGCATCCATTTGTCCATGGCTTTGGGGTCTTAGCCACATTCTGAGACCAAGAGAAATGCCCTATTCCACACCTGTCACACATTCGACATATACTTGTTAAGTACATGTGCCCTGGCCTGAGGGCTGGGGATGCGGAGATGAAGACGACATGTCGTGTGTCCTCGAGGAGCTGGCCCTCTCGCTGGGGACACGGGAGGACCAGGAAACCCACAAAAACAGCATGTGCGTCTTAGTATGTTCAGTCCAGTGGGGGCACCAAGAAGGGGTGGTCTTAATGCCCTCCTGGGGTGTGCACCAGGCAGAGGGAAAGGGTGAACAGGTCACCTTTGAAACGACCTGAAGGGTCTGGGATTCTCAGTGGTTTGTCACACTGGGTCGTGGAGTTCAGATTCGATCCTAGTGGAAGTGGGAAAAGTTTTCAGCAGCAGAGGACCATGGTCATATCTGACTTCCAGAATGATCTTCCTGCCAGTCACATGGCAGGTGGGGGTAGGAGGCCGGGCAGGGGCTGCTACAGGGTCCAGATAGAGGGAGTGAGGAATGGCCCAGGGAACGGGAGCGAGTCAGGAGGCGAGGGGGTGAGGGGTTCTCCCGTGAAGTCCCCCCTTTCCTCTCTGCGTTCAGGCAGGGAGAAATCGCTGCTTGTGCTAACTGTGCGCTTGGGGAGCAGAGCAGGCGGGTCATGCCGAGGGCGCACCTCCCGCCCCCTCCCCACGGGCCAGGGCAGAGAGGGCCGAGGCAGCACAAGGGGCGGGGGTGTTGAGGGTAGAGACCGAAAGGGAGGACCAAGGGCCGGGCCCAGTCCTGGAGGTGAGGTGGGCGGGAGGGCTGAGGGGCACGCCAGGGGTGGGACCCCCCAGAGGGGCAGAAGGAGCCCAGGCGCCCCTGTCTCCTCTCCTCCCCGGCCCCAGCCTGCCCTCCCAGTGGTCTGTGTCTTTCAGGGACGAGATTTACTGCCAGATCTGCAAGCAGCTCTCGGAGAACTTCAGAACGAGCAGCCTGGCCCGGGGCTGGATCCTGCTCAGCCTCTGCCTGGGCTGCTTCCCGCCCTCGGAGAGGTTCACGAAGGTGGGGCCCGGGGCAGGGGCAGCTCACAGCCGGTGAGGAAAAGGAGCCTGCAAAGGCAGGTGTCTGGTAGTGGGCCTCCCGGAGATGGGCCACGGTGCCTCTTCCCAGCCCTTAGGACTGGAGACGGAGGAGGATCAGCGGGTGCTTCTGAGTGCCACAGGCCCCAGGCTTCACTGCCGCAACGTGTCATGCCTTTGGGTTCTGGTTATAAAGGTCATGTGTGGGGATGCAAAAAGTCTAAAACGAAAATTAAAGTCCTCCCCACACCCAGAGGTCACTTCTGTTTAATATTTTTTTGTGACATTATAGTGTCATACTTGTAGTCACACAGAAAACACTTCCTCACGTGTCCCCTTGGGGACAGCAGGAACCACAGTCACCTAGCCGTCTCCCCAGGCACTCAGGCAACTACCAACGCCAGTAAACCCTCAGGCTCTATCCCCCACCCCAAGGCAGGAAGGAACAAAATCCCTCTGTGAGTCAAAGATCGTCAACACATTTTGTCAAGCATGTTTTTGACATTGACTTGTCTGCATGTTTCACTTACTTTCATGATGTTTTCTCATGGTATGAACCTCCCAGATGCCAGCTGTGATGCCTGGCTGCCCCGCAGGGTGCTGGACTGGTGGGTGGACGTGCAGGGTCCATCTTGCAGCTGCTTGTCACCATGGATACCACTGTCATTATGTATATATATGTGTGTGTGTGTGTGTGTGTGTCTATCCACCTTTAGGATAGGTTTGAATTATTGGGCCAAAGAGCATCTGTGCTCTGAAACTATGCACTCTTTACAACACACTGCCAAACTGCTCCTCAGGCCTGTACTGATCTGTACTTCTCCTGGCAAGGTGTGTGCGCTTGTCTCAGGGCATCTTTACAAACTGAGTGTTATTATGGTTTTTAAAATCTGAGTGGGCGGTAAGTACTGGACTTCATCCTGAGCATCTTCCCCTCTCCTTCCTCGCCCACCAGTATCTCCTGAACTTCATTGGTCGGGGACCAGCGGGTTACGGGCCCTTCTGTGCCGAGCGCCTGAGACGCACCTATGCCAACGGGGTGCGCACGGAGCCCCCCAGCTGGCTGGAGCTGCAGGTAGGGGCCGGCAGGGGTGGGAAACGGGTGGTGAGGGGCAGTGCCGGCAGCAGGCTTCCCCAGTACAGCTTGTGGGGCGTCTTCTCCCAGGAGAGGACCTTTGTCCTCCGAGCTCCTCTGTCTCCTCTGCGTTACTTCCCAGGCTAATGGTCCCTGGGAGCCCCTGCTTCACGGGGCTCAGTCTCCCCAGGTATGGCCCAGGCTTCAGAGGTGCCTCCACCTTTTGGCTCCCGTTCTTTTAGGGCCCTACTAGCTGAAGGGGAAGATCCATGTGACCCACTCATCAGCATTGTGCTGTGCTAATTGCTTCAAATGTCACCTCTCTGAGGGCATTTGACTTTGGGAAGAAGGCAGTGGTCATGCTAAGGTTATTGTCCTTGGTGGGGCCGCTGTTGGGAGCACATGCCACCTCACCTGCTTTGGCAGTTATGTCACCTGTGAGTTCTCATGATGTCCTCAGGAAGGGTCACTAAGAACAGCCAGGGTGGAAGGGTCCCTGCACCCTGCTCAACCCGCAGCTCTGCTCCAGCCCCAACCTGGAAGGTGCTCATCCCTGTGACACCATGATACCCTATCCTGGGAGCTGCAGGTCACCTCTTCGAGTCTAAGTCACTTAACCTTACCAAGCTCAGGTTTCTCATCAACAAGTGGGGCCGTGACGGCCTGCAGGCTGCACCCCCCAGGGTTGCTGAGGTGGACCTGGAAAAGCACCCAAATCACTGGACGCATGTGGCTAACGCTGCTCTTGCCCTGATGGCCATCCTCCCCGCGGCAAGCTCCTGTTGGCCTGAATTTTGTTCTCCATGCTGAGCCATGGCCGACGTGGGAGCCCTCGGGATCCCCCGAAGATGGGAAAACAGGAGCAGTGGGTCTGGAGGAGAGGGGTGGTGGATGAAGGCCGGCCTCTTGTGTGTGGGTTCCAAGAGCTCGCAGGCAGGCAGCTGAGCCCAGGGGTCTGAGTCTCCGTCTGTCCCCAGGCTGTCAAGTCCAAGAAGCACATCCCAATCCAGGTCATCTTGGTAACTGGGGAAAGCTTGACCATCACCATTGACTCTGCCTCCACATCGCGCGAAATCTGCCTGCACATCGCCCGTAAGCAGGGCCTCAGCGACCACCTGGGCTTTGCCCTCCAAGTTGCCGTGTACGACAAGGTACTGACCAGGTATCGCCTGCCTCCCTCACGCACCCGGGCAGAGCACCCTGAAGCTCGAGCCTGCATACCTCGCCAGCCTGGCCACCGCCAGGCCTCCAAAGGCCAAACACACGCCGGTGCGCACAACGCACACACAGCAGGCAGCCTGTCCTCCTGCCCGCACCCTCACTTCATCAGCCCAGCAGTTGCACCTCAGACCCAACAGTGCCCCACGCTCACCTCATCACTCCCCCACCACCCAGCAGCCCACGCGCAGACACCAGGCACTCACACCACTGCCCTGCTCCACCCCCCCTCACACGCGGGAGCTGCAGATGCCCCTGCAGCAGGCACGGAGGGGTGCACCGGCACAGCCCACCCGAAGCCCCATCACCACCCGCCCAGACACCCAGTGGGGGTGTCCCCTCACACTCAGGCACACTCACACCCATCGGCCAGCCAAGGCACTGCAGCCCGACACATTGGCCAGCACCGATCTCTGCCTCCTGAGGGAAGGGGCCTCAGGGAGGAGCGAGGGGGAATGCAGGCCAGGCCAGGCCCGTGTGGAGAAGCCCTCAGGTGTCCAAGTAGAATCCACGCTGGGCCCTGGGTCCCAGTCTCTGTCCTTCATGTGCGTGTGCTGAGGGTGGGCATCCCTGTGGGTGGGGTGCACAGCAGCCACTAACCCTGCTGCCCCTGACTGTGGCCTCAGTTCTGGTCCCTGGGCAGCGGGCGTGACCACGTGATGGACGCCATCGCCCAGTGTGAGCAGCTGGCCCAGGAGAGGGGCGAAAGCCAGCGCCAGTCACCCTGGTGCATCTACTTCCGGAAGGAGTTCTTCACCCCCTGGCACGACTCCCGGGAAGACCCCATCAGCACCGAGCTGATTTACCGCCAAGTCCTCCATGGAGTCTGGTCCGGCGAGTACAGCTTCGAGAAGGTGAGGGGGCCTGAGAAAGAGCCACATTCTAGGTCCAGCCCCGCAGAGGCAGGACCCAACTGGCGTCAGAGGCTGTGTAGAATGTGGAGGGCAGCAGGCAGAGGGGCAGAGGAACAGGGGCAGGGAGGGGGTCATGGGGTGCAGGGGTGCCGTCCCTTCCAGCCCCAGCCTCCACATCCTCTTCCCTTGGGCCACAGGTTTGCCCAAGCCTCTGGGGCCCATGGTACCAGCAGCAGGCAGGGAAGGCCTCCTGGTGGCCCAGACCTACCTGGCCTCTCTGTGGCAGCCCTGTTGATGGGGCAGCAAGGGCTGGTGATCAGAAGTGTGGCCTTGGAGCCCTGGCGCCTGAGTTCAAGTCCTCCACCTCCTCCTGGCAGTGTGACCTTGGGAAGTTCCATCACCTCTGTGAGCCTCAGGCCCTCACCTGGAATGTGCAGGGAGGACCGAGAGCTCTTGCAGGGTGGTTGTGAGAACTGAGGGTGGCTGCGCACCTGCAGCTCTGGGAGAAGCAGCTGCAAACCTCCTTGTGCCCAGTCAGGAGGGTGCTGCTGTGGGGCCCGCCTGGAATGGGCACAGGCAGGGAGTCACAGGGGCACCAGGCCCTGTGAGGCTTTGGTATCCCAGAGGGAATGGGCTGCTTGGGTCCCTGCCAGTGCTGCACCATGCTGGGGCCTTACACATGCTCCTGCACAGCTGAGCCCCTGCAGAAGCCCCACAGGGCAGCTGCTGGTCTCCCTTGGCAAGTGAGGCCTGGAGGCCAGATGGGTAAAGGCCTTGCCCACCTTCACCCCTCCCACAGCAGCAACGTCCAGGTTCCACCCAGGAACTCAGAGAGGAGCACCCCTTGTCCTCAGGCCAAGGCTGCTGAGATTCCCAACCTGCCAATGGGAGTGGGCCTGTGTTGGGTCCCAGGCAGGGCGTATGGTGATTCTGCTGGGGAAGGGGCAGGTCCTGCTTAGTGGAGGAGGCAGGACAGGGTGGCTGCCCACACTCCCAGGTCCTGCCTGAGCTGCTGGCCAGCTCCACCATGCTGGGGCAAGAGCTGGGCCACGGGGTGAGGGCGTCCTGGGGAAGGGTGGGCGCTCACCTGTCTCCCCTCCCCCGGCCGTGCAGGAGGAAGGGCTGGTGGAGCTGCTGGCCCAGCACTGCTACGTGCAGCTTGGCACCCTGGCGGGGGACAAGGCTGTCCAGGAGCTGCTGCCCAGCTTCATCCCCCCCAAGCTGTACAGGACCAAGCCCCCCGAGAAGTGGGCTAGCCTCGTCATTGCCGCCCATGCCAAGGTCAGCCTGCGTGCAGCCTAGGCACTCCAGCCCTGAGCTCCCCTTAGGGGCCGTGGGGGACCCTAGGTGTGCAGAGGGATGGATTCCCTCCCCACAAGCCCCACCCATTGGGGAACAGGAAGCTTAACCTTGACAGTTAAGTATAGCCCTGTCTTTTCAGGTTCAAACAGTCCCACTCAGTTCAAATCCTTATCACAGGCTTATGCCACCTTCTTCCTTCCAAGTTGGCACTTTGGGTGGGTCCCTGTGCTGGTCTGTGCTGCAGCGTCCAGCCAGGCTCTGGCCTCTTGGCATGAAAGGTCATCCACAGCTGCTGACCGCTGACTGTGCCGTAGCCTCAGCATCAGTCCTGCCCTCGGGGGCTGCCCCTTCTTGCCCCCGGGCCTCTTGTTGTCCCCTCCCTGGGCGCATGGGAACTCCCGGGTCAGAGTGTACGGATGTTCTAAATATTTGATGCATGTTGTGTATTGCCAAATCTCCCTTTGGATTCAATGCATCAATTTACATTCCCAAAGCCAGTGTATGAATATTACTCAGGCACTTTTAGAAGTTGGAACAAGAGAAATAACATTTTGTTCAACAAACAGTGAAAAGCAAGTTCAGTTGGGTGTTACAGGCAGTTATGGACACAGCACAGCGGAGGGGAGAGGGGAGAGGGAAGGTGGGGAAGAGTCCAGAAAGGAGGAGGAAGGAAACCCGCAGACGGGGAACTGGAGGGAAAGTTGAGGTGGAGGTCCGGGAGAGAAGCCCCAGTGTGCAGGACTCCAGGGAAGAAAGGCAGAGAGACGTACCAAGGACACAGAGACACAGCAAGGTGGTCCTCTTGCACGGAGCAAGACACAGACCCATAGGCAGGTATTGGCAAGAGTGAGCCCAAGTGCACGTGCCTGTGAGGTGCAGCCCCACCCTGCAGCCGTGGCACCCTGATGAAGAAGAGGGCAAGGCCTTCCTCCCTCCCCAAAACCACCTCCTAAAAGGGCACCCAGGGTTCAGCAGGGCTGCACTAGTCCCCGGGAAGTCCCTCCCCAGGCACCAGCGTCACTTCAGGTAGAAGCATCACAGAATGATGCACCAGCTCATCACCCTGAGTGCCGGGTGGGGGATTAGCTAGGGGAGACAGGGCAACTGAGGTGACGCCTGGGGTCCCCCACAGGCCCCGTACACCCAGACACAAGCCACACCGCGAGCCGTGCAGGAGCAGGTGGTGGATGCCGCCCGTTTGCAGTGGCCCCTGCTCTTCTCCCGGCTCTTTGAGGTCACCGCGGTCTCTGGTAACGGCACCTGATGGGGTGGGGCGGGTGTGGCTGGGCACCCCGGGGGCCGGCGTGACCTTCATGCTGCTGTCTCCCCCGGCTAGGCTCCCGCCTGCCCAAGACCCAGCTCATCTTGGCTGTTAACTGGAAGGGGCTATACTTGCTGGACCAGCAGGAGAAGATGCTGCTGGAACTCTCTTTCCCAGAGGTCATGGGTCTGGCCACCAACAGGTGGGGGCTCTGAGAGAAGATGTCTTCTCACAAAATGAGCTCTTGGAATTGGTGCATCTGGGGGTTCGGGGAGAGACAGGAAGAGGGGGTAGTATGTTGTCCCTGGAGCCAGGCTGGGGTGGAGGGACAGGGGTCAACATGTGCAGTGGCCACTGGACTTGGGAGTCCCTCCTGTGCCAGGCTGCACTGCCCGTTAAGCGCTTTGTCTGTGCAATGTAGAGGCCCTGGCCACTCCTCTTTGGAGCCCAGGCCCACCTGGAAAGGGCGTGAGGCATGCAGTCTCTCTGGCACGCATTCATTCAGCAGGCGCTTCCCTCCTCAGGGATGAGAGCTGGGGGGCTCCTCCAGGCCCCTCAGGAAGTCCTACTCATGCTCTGCCAGACCCCCCTTGGTAAAGCATACCCCAGTGTGGCATGACCACGGGCTGTGCCGAGATCACACTGGCCCTTGAGGCTGACCATGCTGGGTACTTTTGTGTGTGCCATGAAGTCTTCACAGCACCACTCATTCTGCAGATGAGTAAACTGAGGCACACAGAGGTTGGGAGGTTGGCGAGGGTCTCAGAGTTAGCACATGGCACAGCCAGCAGCTCATCTCAGCTCTAATGTTCTTTGCCATGTCCCTGGTGTCCGTGTGGTATCCCTGCACACCAGCCACCTCATTACCTACCCAGAGCCAACCCTGCACTCTGGGGCTTGGCGCCACCCAGTGCCTCCAAGGCCCAAGGGGCCCTGCGCTCTGGCTGTCATCTGCCCACCAGCCACAGTGGGGCCCACCCTGGGCAAGCCTCTCTGGTTCCTTGTCTGTAAGCCGGGGGGGGGGCCAAAGTGGTGGGGGTGGAGGAGGCCCCTGGTCACACCACCGTCCTCCCTAGGGAGGCCCAAGGCGGGCAGAGGCTGTTGCTGTCCACGCTGCATGAGGACTACGAGTTCCTGTCCCCCAGCAGTGTGGCCGTCGCCGAGCTTGTGGCCCTGTTCCTGGAGGGCCTGAAGGAAAGGACCTTGTTCGCCATGGCCCTGCAGGACAGGAAGGCCACAGGTGCCCGGCGGGGCGGGGTGGGACTCAGGGACGTGAGTGCAGGGAGGGAGGGAGAGTCATGGAGCTCCGTGGGGGGCAGCTTTGGGTAAGGCCCTGCCTGTCTCAGCCACCACTGTTTGGTCTTCTACAAAGCGAGGGGGTTGAAGGAGGTGGTCTCAAGGCCCCCAAGGCCAGCCTCACTCAGGACGCACTGCCGCAGAAACACCACAGCCATGCGTTAAGCCATTGTACAGACGTGGCGCCAAGGCTCAGAGAGGGAAGTAGCTGGCCCAGGGTCGTACAGCTCAGGGAGTGGGGGCCTAGTTCTCGGCCATAGCTCCCCTCCAGCGAGAGCTGGGCCGTGGGCTGTGGGCAGTGGGGTCGCGTGACAAGGCCCGAGGACCTCCACTGGCTTAGGCTGCTGGCTGGCAGGCATGGGCAGTGGTCCGGTGCCATCAGTGCAGGGGCTTTAGGAGGGAGGGGCTTTTTGGGACACAGAGGAGGGGTTGTGCATGGGGCCTCAGAGCTGTGAGAAACGTCAGCACAGGATGTGCTACCCTGTCACCTACTCCGTCCTCGCCACCTTCCCAGGAGGGAGGGACTGTTGCTATCTCCATTTTACAGATGAGGAAGTGGGCTAGAGAGCACACCCCCTAGGGCTGGGGCTATGGGAGGGGCCCCTGAACCCCTGCCCTCTCTGGGCTCTGCACCTGGGCAGGTGCAGGAGGTGGCAGCCCTCTGGGGCCCCGAGGTTCCAACCCCACCACCACTCACACTTACAGTGGCCTTATGCCTGTGGCTCTGTGCCTCAGTTTCCTCATCTGTCAAAGGAGACAACCCATGAAATAGCAGCACAGCCTCTGGCCCCTGCAGAGCCCTCAGCAAATGGTGGCTTTTCTGTCCCTGTGCCCTGGCCTTGCAGATGATCCTACCCTCTTGCCATTCAAGAAGGGGGACTTGTTGGTCTTGACAAAGAAGCAGGGACTGCTGGCCTCTGAGAACTGGACCCTGGGCCATAATGACAGGACAGGCAAGACGGGTCTGGTGCCCACGGCCTGCCTTTATGCCATCCCCACGGTGGCCAAGCCCTCGATGCAGCTGCTGGTAACTCGCAGGCATGGGGGGCAGCCCCGGGACGCCCAGCTGTGGGCCCAGCTCAGGGGCCTGCAGCCCACCTAGCAGAGGGTTGGGAGGGCCACCTGGGTATGAGGTCAGCCCTGGAGGTGATCGTGACGCTGGCATAGTATGTGTACAGCACCTGGCCCAGAGCTTGGCAGTTAGTAGGTGCTCGATAAATGGTGCTCTCCCCCACCATGGGTGTATCCTGGAAACACCCAGCCTTTCCCAGCCTTTGCCTCATTTGCACCCTGACCCAAGGGGACCCAAGTGTCCCCCACCCCGAGAGCCATCCACCCAGCCCCCAAGCCAGCCTCACAGGGAGGTGGGGAGCAGGTAAAGGGGGGGGCGGGGTTTTGCCCTGCCTGGGAAGACATCTCTGAGGAGTGATGTGTGTGCCCAGGCCTGAGCTGGGGGAGAGGCAGACAGAGCCGGGGGAGAGGTGGGCCTGAGGAGAAGCCCTTAGGGAAGGGGACCTGGGGTTTGAGGAACCTAGAATGGCCATGGCCCCTGGTGCAGGTGGTCTGGGGTCCATAGCCATTGGCACTAACCGTCCTAAGGGAAAGCAAATAGGCACCAGGAGGTTGGGTAGCAGTCCTGGGTCACACAGTGGGTGACGTGGGAGTGGGTAGGCCTAGGCCTGTCCAGCACTGGGTCTGATGTCTCCCACGTCATTGAGGCTGCCAGGCCAGGAAGAGCCTACGGGAAGGGCCTGGTGGGCAGTGGCTCCCGGGCACCCACAGGCCTGTGCTGCCCCTTCAGAACTTGCTGGCCATGTCTCCAGAGAAGCGCAGGGTGGCAGCCCAGGGGGGGCAGCCTGCAGAGCCCTTGCCCGAGGAGCAGCCCAGGGAGAAGCTGCACACCCTGGAGGAGTTCTCCTACGAGTTCTTCAGGTGCTCGCCCGCCCTCTATGCCCCCTTGAGGGCTGCAGGGAGTCCTCCCCAGGGCGAGGGGGGTCCAGGAGGGCTCTTGGCAGGAAGAGGCCTCTCTGACCCTCCCATAGCCACCATGGGAGATTGGACAGAGGACAGAGAAGTATGGGGCAGAGAAGGCCTCTCGGCGGGCCCTCACGCTGGCCTCCATCCTTGACAGGGCCCCAGACAAGGGGACGGTGAGCAGAGCCGTGCTGCCACTGGCCCGCACCCAGGGCCACCTGTGGGCCTATTCCCCTGAGCCACTGCGGCAGCCTCTGCTCAAGCGTGTCCATGCCAACGTTGACCTCCGGGACATCGCCTGCCAGATCTTCATGGATATCCTTTCCCAGCCAGCCTGCCCCGGCTCCACACCAGCCCCCAACACAGGCACCCAAGCCCCCTGCAGGCCCCACAGCTGTTCCATGAGGGGGCCAGGCCTCACCTCACAGAGCGCCAGGCAGAGCCCATATGCCACTCACAGCAGGGCTAGAGTCGGGGTCAGTGTGGAGCTAGGGTCAGGGTCAGTGTCTAGGCCTGGTCAGGGGTCAGCTTGGGGCCACCACCAGCGCCATTCTCCTTGACAGCCACACCCATCCTCAGATACATGGGTGACTACCCCTCCCGGCAGGCCTGGCCCACCCTGGAGCTCACCGACCAGATCTTCTCATTGGCCCTGCAGGACTCATCCCTACAGGACGAGGTCTACTGCCAGATCCTGAAGCAGCTGACCCACAACTCCAACAGGTCTGCTGGGGACGGCGGGGCGGAGGGTGCTGGGCTCCTCAGTCCTCGTCCCAGCCCCCGAGGCTGGGGCCACTGCTCAGACGGGAAGCTCATAGTGGCTGAACCCCTGCCCAGGCACCTGTGGCAGCAGTGGGACGGGCTGGGCCCCGGTCTGCTCTGCTGATATTCTGGGGGTGGTCAGAGCAGGAGGGAACGGCCCTGCCCTGGGCCCTTCCCTCCTCCACCCTCTCTGTGTGACCTGAGCGGGCTGTGGCCTCTCTGAGCTTGGCGTCCTGGGCACAAATGGGCAAAACGGGCACAATGGCGCCGCTCCCCATCTCAAGGGTAGGAAAGCCCTGTGGCGTCTGGCATCTGGACGTGGGCTGGCATGCTGCAGCCTTGCTGGTGCCCACCTGCGTCCTCCTCCTTGGGCCCCCCAGGCCTCGTGTCCCTGCTCCCAGTGGTGTCTGCCTGGCCTGGGCCCCCCGAGGGAGCCCTTCCCTGCTAATGGGCACCACCCTCCAGGCACAGCGAGGACCGGGGCTGGCAGCTGCTGTGGCTCTGCACAGGCCTCTTCCCGCCCAGCAAGGCACTGCTGCCCCATGCCCAGAAGTTCATAGACACCCGGAGGGGGAAGCTGCTGGCCCCTGACTGCAGCCGCCGCGTCCAGAGGGTCCTGAGGTGAGCAGCCGCCTCCATGCCCCCGAGTATCAGCCCTAGGCCAGTGGAGCCAGCCCAGCCATCTGGGGGCTCAAGGTCCAAGGGACACCCGCCAACAGGGTGGACACGGCATCCTCTCCAGAGGCTGGTGTCAGTTTGGGGAGGCAGGACCAGGCCTGAGCCCCTGAGGGGAGGGTGGAGGGTGAGGCACGGGAGGGTGGTTGGGAGGCCTGGGTGGTCAGCGGGGGCTCCTGGCAGGCTCAGGCATAGCCATCTGCCCCCTGCCCACCGCTGCCTGCCCACACACAGAGGAACTGCCTGGAGGCCAGAGGCTGACCTGGAGGCCCCAGCCCAGCCCCGAGTGGCCGAGTTCAGAGGCCCATCCCCCCTCCCGTGTGCGTCTCCCTCATCCCTCCCACATCAGGAAGTTCTTCCTCGGCTGTCTTCATTCTCCCCCACCCCTCCCGCCTCCTCTGCTTGGCCTCCTGTGGCTGTCGGGAGGGTGGGCTGACCACAGGAGTGGCCTTGATTTCCACGGCAGCTGTAGTTGGGGAGGGAGGTAGATGCTCTCAGAGAGGCCCTGCCCAGCGCCCCTACCGTATGAGAACGACAACACAATCTGGCCTCCCCCCACCCCGCCCCGGTGCCTTGCCCAAAGCCCCTGGCCTGGGCTCTCCCCAGTGTGTCATCTGGGGGGTAAGGCCAGGCCCACCTCCTCCATGGCCTCTTCTGGGGCTACATGCCAACCCACCAGGCAGGGACAAGCCAGGGGAGTGTGAGGGGCTGGGACCATCCCAGCAGTGGTCATGGGGTTATTTTTTCTCTTGTCTCTGGCACATTGTTTAGGGCCAGAGTGGAGGCTGGGGCTGAGGGTGGGTTGGGTATGGGGTGGCCTCTGCAGCATGCGCTGTCCTGCTCAGGACGGGGCCCCGGAAGCAGCCCCCACACCAGGTGGAGGTGGAGGCCGCTGAGCAGAATGTCTCCCGCATCTGCCACAAAGTCTACTTCCCCAACAACACCAGCGAGGTAAGTGCCCTGCCCTGGTCCCCACAGCAAGTCTCTGGCTGAGGGAGGCTACACGTGCCCGTCTCCCCCCACCCC
Organism: Daubentonia madagascariensis; assembly: GCA_023783475.1. Taxonomy (NCBI): domain Eukaryota; kingdom Metazoa; phylum Chordata; class Mammalia; order Primates; family Daubentoniidae; genus Daubentonia; species Daubentonia madagascariensis. The sequence continues at coordinate 892,708 of JAKFHU010001747.1, read as the reverse complement.
CAGCGTGCTCTTTGGTCACCGAGGAGAACCACGTGCAGGGTTTCTAGTGGCCTGTCTCACCTTTGCCACTCTCCCACCCTCCTCCCCCAGGGTGCAGGCCCCACCTGTCCTCAGGTGCTTGGGAAGTAGGGACTGTCCCAAGGGGAGAGTTGGGGATTGCAGGCCGAGGACACAGGAGGGAAGCCAAAAGCGTGGGCAGCAAGGTTGAGTCCCAGGGCTTGGGGGCCCCTAGGAGCTTCTGACCAACCCAGGGCACAGTGAGCAGGTGCCACTGTCAGATGTGGCTTGTGCACAGAGCCTGCATGGCTGCTGCGGAGGGGACAGGTGGGAGGGGGAGACCACCAGGACCCAGCTGTGACACAGAAGCCTCAGCAAGGGTGGCAAAGGCCTGCGGGCGAAGGGGGCTGAGGTGAGCAAGGCCACCTCATATCCTCCCCAACGGCAGGTTGGCCTTTATGGCCTTGGGGACGGCCGAGTCCCTGTAACAGGAAGTTCCCACAGTCTGGCGGCCAGGCTCTCGAGGCAAGTTCAGAAGGCCAGGCCTCCTGGGCCCCCAGGACAGCAGTGCTGGGACTAAGCAGTGTGAACCTCTGGTGGGGGTTCTGGAAAAAAGGCTTGTGCCTCTCAGCACAGAGCACGTCCAGCCCAAGTTTCGTGAAGGAACAAAAGCGCCAGGCTATGAAGGGTCCTCCAGGGCTGCACCTTGTCCCCAGATTGCCACTCTGGGAGCACTCTGGCCCCAGGCCAGGCTCTGGGCCTCACTGGCTGCCTCTCTGCCCAGATGCTGGAGGTGGGCAGCAACACGCGGGTGCGGGACGTGTGTGATGGCATCACCGCCAGGCTGCAGCTAGCCTCCTGGGAGGGCTGCAGCCTCTTCATCAAGATAGCAGACAAGGTACGCCTGGGCCGTGGGGAGATGGCAGGCGGGGCTCTCTGCAGGAGACCTCAGCCTGCCTGGCGCACCTCACGGGCCCAGGACCCTCGCCACATGGCTGGGGCTGTCAGGTGAAGGCAGGTGGGGTCTCAGGGCCAGAGCCTGTGCCCCACCCCCGGTGGCCCCCATGCAGCCTGACTCCAGCTGGACCTGGAGCGAGGGCTGCCCGGGCCTGCCAGGCTGTAGGCAGCTGCTGGACCCGAGCCCCTCAGCACCCTCCCAGGGGATAGTCCCCTGGAAGCCCCTCCACCTTCCTGCCTCCCTGTACCTTCCCCTACCCCAGGTCATCAGCCAGAGGGAGGGAGACTTCTTTTTTGACTCCTTGAGGCAGGTGTCTGACTGGGTGAAGAAGAACAAGCCCCAGAAGGAAGGTGAGGGGGTCCCTGTGGAGCTGGAGGGAAGGCATGGCTGGATGGAGGGGGCGGGCTGGGGCTGTCTGCCTCCCTGGGCAGGGTCACCTCCTGTATGGCCCATTCATCCATTCATTCCCTGGTGTGTGGTGTCCCCTAGGCTGGGGTACACCAGACCCTGGGGCCAGGCAGTGAGGGCCTCCCAGCTTGAGCAAGGTGTGGGGACAGGCCTGGGGCATGTGACTGCACTGCAAGGTGATAAAGCTGCACAGGGCTGAGGGAGATTGACCCCTACTTGGGGTCCAAGGAAGAAGGGGGTGCTTTCTAGGTGGGAGGTGGGGGGAGCAGGGAGGAGGCCAGGCATGGCCAGCCATGTCTGCCGGGACAGGCTTGGTGCTCACTGCCGCCCCTGCCCAGGGGCCCCCGTGACGCTCCCCTACCAGGTGTACTTCATGCGGAAACTGTGGCTTAACGTGGCCCCAGGGAAGGACGTGAACGCAGACACCATACTCCATTACCACCAGGTAGTGGGCAGGCTAACCTCCTGGTGGGCTTTGGGGGACACCCCCTTCCCTCCCACACCTGCCCTGAGACCAGAGGAGCTGGCAGGCAGGGGTAGGAACTGCCTCGCCCTGGGCACCAGCCCACGCCCAGCTCCAACCTTGGGTCCAGGCCACACCCCTGAGGGTTCTGGAGCCAGGAGCAGAGGTCAGCAGCATTCGGGGATAGTGACTGCACTGGCACCTGCAGCACAATTGTGGGGAAGGGGAGGGACAGAGGACTCCCCAGCCCCCGGAGCAGTGGCTGTGCCCTGAGGGGCCAGCTACACATAGATGGAGCAGGCCACCAACTCCACGCAGGATGCCTGGGGCCCTGCCCGAAATTCCACTCTGACGGCTTAGCTTGCAGCTGGCTCAGTCTGTCCTGGATGGGTGGGCTGAGCAGGGAGGGGCTGGGGTCGGTGGGCCGCAGCCTGAGGCCAGCGTGTCCGCTACCCAGGAGCTGCCCAAGTACCTGCGTGGGTTCCACAAGTGCTCGCGGGAGGATGCCGTCTACCTGGCAGGCCTCATCTACAAGGCCCGATTTGATAATGACCGGTCCCAGCTGGCCGGTGTCCCCAAGATCCTGAAGGACCTGGTGCCCGAGAACCTCACACGCCTGATGTCCTCAGAGGAATGGAAAAAGGTCCCTGACAGCGCTGGGGAGGAGTCCTCGGGCCGCTGCCCCTCCCAGAGACCCTGCGCAGATGGCGTGCCCTGCGCGGGTGGAGGGCGGCTGGGACTGTGCACACCACGCCTTCGCCATGCCGGCCCTCAGGGAGACTGGCACTGCCCGCCCCGCCCTCACCAGCCCTCCCCTCCCCCAGAACATCCTCCTGGCCTATGACAAGCACAGAGACAAGACGGTGGAGGAAGCCAAGGTGGCCTTCCTGAGGTGGATCTGCCGGTGGCCCACCTTCGGGTCCGCCTTCTTCGAGGTGAAGGTAGGCCTCGCCCAGGCCCGGCCTCCCACCCAAGCAGGCCCCACCCAGCTCTGCCTGCAGCCCCAGCTTCTCCCCAGCACACTCCTCGGGCTGGGCGGCCACCGGGTTGGAGAGAGTGCGTGTGTGTGCGTGTGTGTGTGTGTGTGCGCGCGCGCGCATGCGCGCGCGCCCCGGGTGAGCTCCGAGGAGGGGCTGCCTGGCCTCCGCTGGACTGTGACCTCTGTGCCCCTCCCTCCCAGCAAACCTCGGAGCCCTCCCACCCTGACGTCATCCTCATCGCCATCAACCGACACGGGGTCCTGCTCATCCACCCCAAGACCAAGGTAGCTGCCTCAGGTGCTCAGGGCCTCTGGCGGGGCCGTGGGCCACGAGGTCTGGGGAGCCGGTGCAGGTGGGGCTGTGGTCTCCTGCTCCAGCATGCCTGCCTCCTGCCCCCAGCACAGACACACACAGCCCACAGGCTGGGGAGGCCCCTGCCCACCTGCCCCTCTGCCCCCAGGACCTGCTCGCCACCCACCCCTTCACCAAGATCTCCAGCTGGAGCAGTGGCAGCACCTACTTCCACATGGTGCTGGGGAGCCTGGGCCGAGGCACCCGCCTGCTGTGTGAGACCTCCCTGGTGAGACCAGGTCCCTTCTCCCAGCCCAGACACACGGACCAGGAGGCGCTGGGGCTGGGTTTCTACTGCCTCCGGGCCGGGCTAGGCCAGCAGACCAGGAGGGAGGCTGGGTACACCCCCAGGGCCCATTCTGAGGTGGGAGAGAGACCGGGCACAGCAGTGCAGGCAGAAGCAGTGGCCCCAGCGGCAGGAGCCCACCTTCCCTCTTCCCGTGCCTGCCCTGCCCAGGTGGTGGCCGGGGCAGAGAAGCTGGATGCCTCCAAGTCCCCAAGTCCAGGACCCCCACCCACCCTCCCTGCACCCACAGCCTCTGACTCCACCCTGTCCCCTGTCCAGGGCTACAAGATGGACGACCTGTTGACTTCTTACGTGCAGCACCTCCTGAGCACCATGGACAAACAGCGGGGCTCCCGGGCCCCAGCCGTGGCCAGCCCCTAGTCTGCCCATTCAGTCGCCCTTCCTGACCAGGGACCTGGCGGCACTTCCACAGGGTTCCCCCACAGCTCAGGGCCTGCCCTGCTGCCCTCTCCCTGACACACAGCTCCCTCAGCACCCCAGGTGACCCTCTCTCCTGGGTGCTGACCATGGAGGCCAAAGGAGAGGCCCACCCCGGCAGAATGTTCAATAAAAATCCTCGGAGCAGTGGAAGTGTGTCTGTGAGGGAGCAGGGGCTGGCACCAGGTGAGCGGGAGGCCTGGGAGGCAGTGGCCTGCAGAGGGTCTCCAGAAAAAGCGGAAAGCATTGTGACCTCTCCAGGGACACTTGGATGATAACTGCATTCTCCAGGAATGACTTCACGCCTTCCTTCTTTCCTCCCTCCCTCTCTTCCTGTTTCTCAGACTGGGGAGAGGACCTCACTGGGAGAGTGCTCCCTCCAGTCCCTTCTGCACACCTGTTCCCCTCCCCACAGGGCACTGGGTTGAGTGGGCTGCTCTCAGGGGCCAGGGAGGAGGTGCTGGCTTCATGCTAAGGCCAGCCTGTGCTGGGCAGCAGGCAGAGCTGGATGCAGGGCCTTGGAGGCCTGAGTTGCCCCCATCACTGGCAGGCCTGTCCCAGCCTACCCCCAACTCTGCCCACTGGGCCAGCCCACCTGGGCTTAGCCACCCAGGCCTGAGGGTTCCCAGCTGGCCCCGATGGCAGCCTGGCCGGGGACAGGGGCTGGGGCTGCCTGAATGCTCTGCCTGTCTGATGTCTATCTCTCTGTGTTCACCAAGCACAGCAGTGGTGTGTCCACAGGAGCTACTGCTCACCCCTCCACCCCTCCCTCCACAAACCACACAGACCACTGTGGTGTGAACAGCCTTCATTGTGCAAGCGTGAGCACCAACGCCAGGTGTGCACTGGCTGAGGAGGAAGTGTCCTCCCTGGAGGTGGGAAGGAGCCACCCTGGCCTCTGGCCCCCAGCTCCACCCACGGGCTCAATGCAGGCCCTGGGGTGGGGAAGGGGGCACTGAGCCGGGTGGCCAAAGGGGGAATTTCAGGAAGGCCTCCTGAGTGACAGGTGGGGGTCCTGGCTCTCCAGGTGGCTCGCAGGTGGGCACAAGAGCACTACCTGGTTGAGTAGTGTTGAGGAGCTGAAGGGTGCCCCCGAGAGGCCCCGTCTGCATGGCCTGGCCCTGCGGCTCAGGCGGGCTGCCCTGGCTGTGGTACCCCAGGTGGCAACGTACACGCAGCAGGGCCACTCTGGGGCGGAGGCTCCCACAGAAGAATATGTGCCACCAGGACCCCTGCGGGGAGGGACAGGTCAGGACAGGCTGGCTGGGAGCTGCCATGACACCCATTTGCTCCTGTCCCTGGAGGTTCGTGGCTGCCAGGCATGGGCCCAGGCTTGTCACAGGCTCCCCCCCAGCCCCTGCCTCTGCACAGAAAGGAAGGGAAGGGACAGAGGGAAGGCAGAGAGGAGGAGAGAGAAGGGGAGGGAAGGTGGTGAGGGCGCAGATAAACCGAGGTGAGGAGTCCAGGAGCAGACGACGGAAGCGGAAGCGGGGTGGCCCGGAGAAGGCAGCAGGCAGGGGCAGGAGCGGGGGTCCTGGGCGAGGCGGCCAGCAGGGCCTTCAGGCCGAGTTGAGGTTCGCAGACTTGGGCTGGGCCTTGCGGGAGGTCAGCTCCGACAGCTGCTTCAGCCGCTTCTTCAGCTCCAGCGGGAACTTCTCATAGCACCTCTTGCACACGGGCTTCATGTCGAACTCCACAAACTTGTTCCTCGGGACAAAGCTCGGCAGTCAGCAGAGCCCCACACCCCACTGACTCTGACCCCACACGGTGACTGGAGGGAGAGGAGTGGGCTTCCCTCAGCCCCCACCCCCCAGCCTCTCCCAGCCAGCGGGACAGGCCCCAGGGTGACCTGGCCAGAGGGCATTGGTGGATGAGGACATGGGCCTCAAGGCCTCCCTTCCCTCCTATTGGCTTCACTGGGGTTCTGACCCAGAACCCTCTATGGCTCCCCGCTGCCCTAAGAAACCTGGGCCCCATCTCTCCTGTCCTGGCTCCAGCCGTTCCACACCCCACCAGGCTTCCTGGACAAGCCAGCTGTCTGCTCCATTGCCTCTGCGTATGCTGTTCTCTGGCTGGAATGCCCTTCCCTCCCCAGGGTCCAGGGTCCTTGCTGGTGTACTGGAGGCTCACATGTTTCTCCTCCTCTCACTGTGCCCTGGGGTCCCTGACCCGCCCCCATCTCCCTGGGCTGTGTGGGACCTGGGCTGCCCCAAACCCTACTGCACCACCAGGGCCCGGGCAAGGCAGATGGGAGGAGGGACCGGCAGAAGTCCCCTCCACCCTGCACTCATCACACACTCCACAGGGGAGGTGGCCTGACTTACTTGAGGGTGAGCTTGCTGTTGCAGGTGGAGCAGGAGAAGCAGCTCACACACCAGGCCTTGTTGAGGGCTGACACCACTGTGGAGGCAGACATGTGGCTTAGCAGGCCTGGCCAGGACGCCACAGGCCCAGGGTCAGCTGGGCCTACAGCTGCAGGACCCATGCCCCAGGAGAACAGGCAGGCAGGGCAGGGGAAGGAGGGGTTCAGGGACACAGGGGCCTCACCATCACCCTCGATCACATGGCTGCAGTTGTAGCAGACATCCCCAAAGAGCTGTGGACCAAGCAGGTTGTCAGTGTGGCTACAGGCAGTCCCAGCCCAGCCCTGCCCAGGACCGGAGTGCAGCCCGGCCTGGCCTCTCCCCACATGCCTGCTCTCAGGAGTCCCCCTGGGTCCTTCCTGCTGGGCACAGGGCACCCCTGGCCCATCAGATTCACCCCCTGGGAAGCACAGCAGGCTGAGGCATTGCTCCCTGAAAGGCCCCTTTGCTCCCACTGGTGTCCTGAGAAAGGGGGGCCTAGATGGTGACCCTGTCCCATCAGCCTTCCCTGCCTTCTGCCCCAGAGTAGTGGAAGGGAGCGGCTGCTGGCACTGTCACCCCCACATGCCCAGGACCTCAAGCCGCCATCTTGTTTGGTCCTCACAACAGGCCTGGGCACAAGGGCACGTTTTTCAAATGAAAACACTGAGGCTGAGAGAGCTGCCTTAAGACCCCAAGCCAGGAGCCAGGACTGAGGGGACAGGCCTGGGCTCGGCACCCTGGCGGGGCTTCTGAGGGGTCTGCCTGAAGCCTCTCCTGCTCCCCCAGCACTGGCCCCACCGGCCCTCCAGCCCCGCGGCCCTGCAGGCCCTGGCCTCACCTGGTTGTAGTGGGTCTCACAGTAGGCCAGCCCCTTCTTCTCATAGTGCCGGTGCCCCAGGAATGGCTTCTCACACTTGGCACAGACAAAGTGCTGGGAGGACAGAGTGCAGGCCAGGTGACATCAGGGCTGGAGCGGTGACCCCAGGGGACAGTGGTGACCCGAGGAGACAGGAAGTAGAGACCAGGCAGGTGGAGGCTTTGCAGGGCTCACACTGGGCAGAGGGGCTGACACCTCCGTGGATGCTCTGGGGTCAGCAGACCCTGCTCTTCTTCCCATGTACCCATGGTGACACTGCAGGTCACCGTCCTCTCCCAGCCTGGTCTCGCCCTCGGCAACCTCAGCCGGAGGCATCAGGTGCCAGCAAGGTGCCACAGCATGGTGGGCCCTCCCAGGCGGGAGCCCTGCCTATCAGTGTGGTGCCTCCTGGGCCTCCCCCACACACCAGCAGTCACTAGGAAGCATCTTCCTGTTCCTTCAGAACTCCACACATGAGGATGCACCCTCCCCTGGGGGGATGGGATCAGGGCCTGCACGGAAGACTTTCTCTAACAGGCCACCCAAGGCATAGCTTCAGGACACAAGACTGGCCAGGCCATTGGGACACAAAAACTTCCTTTCTGAGTGTCTGTAAGAACACGAGAGCCCACAGTCCAGGGGGCAAGTGCTCAGGTGACCCGGGTCACACACCTGAGGAGCTCACCAGCTCTGTGTCTACACAGGCTGTACACATAGCCAGTTCTGTCAACCACAACCCCACAGGGTGCCCTGGGCAGACTGTCCCCAGGATCTTCTCCTGACTTTGGAATCTCCTAGAATGCCAGGAGGGGAAGAGGAAAGGTGAGCGGGGCTGCCCAAGCATGGCCTGTGGGCTCAGGTCTCCTGGCTCCTGTGGGCAGGCTGGGTCCCTGGCCCAGTACAGGAGGGTCAGCCCCCAGGAGGAAGGCCCTTGCTGGGAGCCAGCCACACGGCCTGGCAAGGGGTGCAGGGGGGCTACGGGGCCAGGCTCTGACCATGACCGTGAACCGGGGCACCCCACAACCTAGGCCATGCATCCGCCAGCCTGGCTCACCTCCACGTGCCACTGCTTGCCCAGCGCGTTGACCACGCGGCCCTCAATGGGCCGGCGGCAGGCCCCGCAGATGGGGACGCCCATCTTGTCGTGGCAAGGCAGGCAGTAGAGCTCACCCTTTAGCTCACGGGCCTCGGCAGTCAGCTCCTTCCTGGAAGACAGTGCAGAACCCCCGAGGTGCCATCCCTGCCTTTCTGCAGGGTCACACCAGCCCCTCTAGCCCGGGGCCAGCTCCCTGAGAGGCCCCATTCTGTCCCAGCAGAGCGCTGAGTCAGGCGGCTCCCTGTGATCTCTGGGCCCTTTGAAGACTTCCTGTACCCCAGACAGGCCCTGGAGCACAGACTTCCGGTGCAGGCCTGGCAGAAGGGCGCCTGTGTTCTGCACCGGCCGGCCTCTGAGAAGCAGGTCTGTTTTCGGGCCCCTCTTCCTCCAAACCAGACTGGGTGTCTGGACAGGCACAGAGGGGACGGGAGGGGACCAGGCCATGGCTCTGCAGCCTCTCTCCCCCACCCCAAAGCCAGCACAGCCCGCCTCCAGGAGCTGCTATGCTGCCCCTCTGACCCCGTCCTCTCTCCATGTCAACCACCAGCCAGCAGTCCAGGGGCCTGGGCCACCATCCCTGAGTCTCAAGTACCCCCAAACAGAGCCCTGGAGAGAGGCACTTCCTGTTCCACCCCTGCCCTGCAGGCCTGTGCCCCACTTTCCAGACCCTCCCCCATGACTACCCGGCTCACCTCTCCTGCCTCACCAGGCCCTGCCCTTGCTCTGGGACAGCCCCAGCTCTCTGCCTGCTCCTGTCACAGAGCGGGCTGCGCACCTACCCGCAGTGGGTACAGCTGAAGTGGTCGGGGTGGTAGGCGTCGTTCCTGAACATGAGGGGCTGCTCATCGATGACCAGGTGGCACCGCTGACAGATGTACTTGCCCAGGCCCTTGGCCTTCTCGCGGTTGTGGCAAGGCCGGCAGAGGTGCCTGTGGGAGGCGAGGGCGGGCATTAGGGGCGGAGCCCTCTGCCCACCCACTGACCCCCTGCAGCTCTGCTGAGTGCCTGGGGCCTCAAAGGGGCTCAGCCCAGGGCCACAGAAAAGTACCTGGCCCAGTCATGCCGCCTGGAAGGCACAGGTGAGCCCTGGAAGAGGAACCTATGCTCAGGAGAAGACTAGAAGCAAAGACGCCAGAAGGGTTGTGCCCACTGTCTCTACATGGTGGCTTTCTCCTTTCAGCTCTTTCTGAGCCTAGGACATTGTGTGGAATACAGTAGGCATTTATTTGACATTTGCTGAAAAACTAGTTTTGTTTGTCAAATGTCTCTAACATGCACAAGTTCTAGTGAATGTTTGTGTGCCCAGGAGAGCAGCAGTGAGTGCCAGGCTGTGGGACCCACTCGCCCCCTTCCTTTGGGGTCCACCGGATGAAGAGGGGTCCAAACACGCACAGGCGCTTTCTGTCTCCAAAGACAAGCACGGCTATGTCAGACGAAAGCCCCCAAACCCAGGAACTGCCATGACAGAGTCTTTTTTGTGAAGACCCTTCTGATGCTGCTCCCTGTGTTGGGCAACAGCTGTGGTCTCAACGGAGAGAGAAATCAACATGGTTTCTGTTTCCTCAGCCTCAAAGATGGTAGGAATTTAGATCCAGGGTCCCCAGGCAAACACACAAAGGTCCTTACCCAACACCCCTCGCTGCCGGTTCCCCACCTGCCACCTGAATCTATAACGTGCTCCTGGTGCATCTGGGTCCCTCTCCCAGGCCCCCAAGCCACAGGGGAGCTTCTCCACCCTGCACGGCCTCCACAGCAGCCTGACACCCAGCACTGGCACCTTTTACATGCTGGTCAGGGAGTCTACTTAAGAGATTAAATTTCAGACTCAAGATCCCCCAACCAGATTACAGTGGGCAGATCCCAGATGTGGGGGCAGCCAACTCAGCATCCCTGCCCCAAACCCCAATACCTGCTACCTGGACTCCATCCTGCATGGCGCCACGCTCTGTTTGCCCTGGGGTGTCTGGCCTTCCCAGCTGGTATGTGGGGCAAGGGCCCAAGTGAGGTGCCCAGCAGCCACTTGCTAAGCTGCTGACTGGCACTCAGCTGTGCCCCCACTGGACCCCATATGTCCAGCATGGGGCAGTGGCTCAGCGTCGGTTTGTTAAATGTGTGAGTGAATGAATGATTGTGCCAGAGAGGGTGTGTCGACAGGCATCATCTCGCAGTGACAGTGTGGCCAGGCCAAGACTGGGAGCCCTGGCTTTCTTGACCCCCGCTGTGGGTGGCAGGTGTGGCCTACGGCTGCGTTCTTCATCACCATGAGCCCTGGAGCCCACTCCCTCCAGACACCTGTGCTCCACCGCCACCCCAAGCCACCTCCATGGTGGCCAGCTCACCCCGCTGCTGGTCTCTGTCACAGACAAGGCATTTGCTCCCCATGACCCCTCTCCCAGCTGTGGTGACTCCTCCTTGGCATTGGGACAATATTCAACCCACACAGAGTAGGTTCTGTTTCAAAGCTATAGAAACTAGCTCGACTCCCCAAGACTACTGCAGTGGTCAATGCCCTTGAGGCCACTGTCAGCGATTACCCCAATAACAGAAGGTCTGTGAGCCCAGAAATGCCCTGTTCAGGGCAGCCAGTTTCAAACAGCCACATTTGCAACCATTGTGAGCCACTCAAGGGGCACGACCAGAAAGGGAACCCCGCCCCGGCTCAGACACCTGCACACGCCTCTGGCTCCCAGGTAGGATGAACTGCGAAGCCCGTCTCTCCTGAAGGAACCCCAGATGGGAAACGCCTTCTCGACAGACCCCATGGCAGCACCAGATCTAAAGGCGACCTTCAGAATTTTTTTCCATGTAAAATTAAGATGGAACCTAAGAATTCTAGATTCAAAATGCAACAGAAAAACAAACAAGCAAACACACACACAAAGCTTAAGTTCTAGAGTGACGCACACTTGGGTTCAAACCCTGGCTCTGCCTCTTCCTGGCGTTTGCCACTGGGTGAGTTTCTCCGCCTCTCTGAGTCTCAGTCTCCTCATCTATAAAATGGGGCAATCATCCCAGCTGCACAGGGTTATGTGGAGAGACAAATTAAAGATCGTGCACGAGGTAGGTACTCCCTAAATGCCAGCCACATACAGTTTTCAATGTTTTAACTAAAAAATTTTAAGGTTTTTAACACTGGGAACAGTGATTTCGTTCCCCATGTTACTGGATTGATCATTTTGGGGAAGATAAGGAGAAACGAGCTTTGTTCACAGTCTCAGGAGCGACCACTGGTGAGACCCAAATGCACCCCAGCCACCCGGAGGGGAGTCTTGGGGGCCGGCGGGCAGCAGGGCCTCTCCACGGCCCCCTGTCCTGAGGCTGAGCTGTGTCCCTGCAGGCGAGACAGCACCCCATTATGAGGCTCCGCAGCTGTGCCTTGCTCCAGAGAAAGCCTGTGATTTATTCCAAACACCCAAGCGGGGCCTAATTATACGGGGCAGGACACAAGGCCCCTACAGCAAGTGTCCTGAAAGAGTTCCCTCTCACTCGGCCCAAACAAGAGTGCTCAGCCTCCCACCCTCCCGTCCGCCCCACATAGGCTTGGGAGCACTAGCCCGTTGCCATGGCAGCCAGCCCCTCCCGGCCCCCCATTAGTAGGAAGTCATCCCCTTCTGAAACGTCCTCTTGTGTCTGTCAGTTCCAGCCCGAGCCCCCACCCAGCCCTCGCCCACTCCGAGGCTCCGAAGACAGCCACACACTCAGCTTCTGTGACGCTCACTGGCCAAGCTGGGGGGGACAGGCTGGGGACACACTGGAATATTCACAGCCCTGGTGGCAGCAGCAGCAGCCAGAGGAGCAGCCCACCACACAAGGCACCCCTCAGGAATGAAGTGGCCTTTCAGGGCCGGAGGGGCTAAGGCCTCCCTTCCTCCCCTTAAATAGCCAGCCTTACCACCCTCAGCTGCACGGAGCCCACCGCCAGTGCCGCCACCCACGGGCACAGCTCCCCTGCTGCCCTGAAGACTCCTGCCCCTTCCTCCTGGACCTGGCTCGAGGTAAGGGACGGGCTAGGTGGGGCAGGCAGGGAGCCCAGGGTCCAAGCAGAGGCTCCAGCACAGAAGCACAGCAAGGGAGCCCTGCAGGGTGGAGACAGGGTGTTTCTTGCCCCCATCTCTTTGATAATGGTATGACCTATGTATTGAGGGCTTAGCACAGTCTGAACTCACAGTGGCCCACAAAGCAGTGTTTTTGTCCCTCTGTCAGGGGCCTGTAGGGGGCAAGTGGCTTGCCCAGTCCCACACTGCAATGACAGCCAGGACCCAGCACCCCCGCCGCTAACCACTGGGCAGCCTTGACACAAGCCAAGCCAGATGAAGGAGCCTCCTGGGAGCAGGGCTTAGGCCAGGGAGGGACAGGTGCTCAACGCAGAGGAAACTGCCACCACCACGGCACTGCCACCAGAGGCTCCTCCCATGGCCACGCCTGTCCAGCTCCCCTCCACAGAGGTCCCAGACCTGTCCCACTGCCCAGGCTCTGGCCACACCCCACACCCCTCCCCTAGGGACACCTGCTCGGTGGCAGTCTGAGCAGTGAGCCTCGAGGAAACCGCGAATCCAGACCAAGGTCTGTGTTTCCAAGGGACAAGGGAGAGTGCAGCAGGGGCCTGTCTCAGATCACACTGCAAAAACTGGTGTCAGAACTCCTAAAACAGAGAAAGTCAGCAAACCAGAAAGCTTTTAAAATCAAATCTCAGTCCCAGAGACAGCGAGGTGCATGCAGCCTTCAGCACGGTGGGAGGCCGAGGGCAGCACCAACCATCCAGGCCACTGGGCAGGGGCCCCAGGGTATGTGACCCCTGCAGTCCCACAGGGCCCCAACTCGGTTTAATGCTCTGCTGGCACCATCTTGAAATTCGTATTTTCAAGGGGCTGCACATATTCATTCACACTGGGCCCCCTAAATTAGGCAGCAGTCCAGCAGCTAGGCCCTGACAGCTCCAGTGCAAGCTCTGGGACCAAGCCACACTCCCAGCTCTGGCCCTGGGGCCCTCCCTGGAAGCCCCCAGAGGCAAGGCAGTATCCTGGGCTCTCCTGGGTCTGACTCCCAGCTCCCTGGACAAGACACTTCAGGCAAGTTAGCACATGCTGAGCCTTGATTTTCTAATCTATAAAATGGGGCTATTGATGCCTGCCTCTTAGGGCTGGTATGAGTGAGCACAGGCAGGCCCTCGCCACACCAGGTAGTGTGGGTGGTCGTACCTGTAAGATACCCTCAGGAGGGGCTGGGGATGACTGCACTGTGGGGCGGAGTCCACCCACCTCAGCCCCTTCCTAGCCCCAGGTTCCAACAAGGGCGCCTCACCTCTTCTAGCCTCTGGGGCTGCCCCAGCCCCACCTTCCTTCTCTCCTGTGTGCCTGTAATCAGCACACCTGTCTGCCCTCCGCCCCCCCCCCCCCCCCCGGTCCCCCTGCTCTGGGCTGTCCTCCTTCCTTTCCCCACGCACATGCTCTGGAGCCCCTCTCACCTGGTCTCTGGTCTCCTCTCCTTGCCCCAGCACAGCCACAGGCACACCCCACCAGCACCTGCTCCCTCTCCTCCCTGCCCTGCAGGCCCACCCCACTCAGGGCTGTGTCCCTCCCTCCCCTCCCACATCCAGCCTCCTCAGAGGCCCTCACAGCCCGTCCCCGTCCCCATCCCCGGGGCTCCACTCAAGTCTGTCTCCAGGTACTCACCTGAGCTCCCAAAAGTCACTCACCCTACATTTTGCATCCCTCAGCTCTCCATGCCCCTCACCCTGGTTTTAACAGTCCTGGAAGTGTCACCTGAGACCATATCAAGTCAGAGGACTATGGCAGCTGGATTCCCACGGGGGAATCAGCACTCAACTACAACCTAAGAACAGACCCCATTCCTGGGAGCAGCAGAAAATAGTTCATCCCAAAACGCTCTGGAGCTGGGGGCAATCTTTGTGGGTGTGGGGAGCTTCCCTGGATCCCTCATACAGTCAAAAGGTGATATTACAGGCAAATGCCCTCCCCTTTGCTTGAGGACATCAACTGGCCAGGTGCTCAGGCCAGCCAGCCCTCGCCTCCGCAGGGGCCCCTGGCACAGCACACAGGGTCTGGACCACCAGCCCTGCTCACCACTGCAGGGGGTGCCAGGCCCTCCCCACAGCCTTCCCCAGCCCACCTCCATGCCTGTTTCTCTTCCATGCCAGGACAGCACCCAGCCTCCTCAAGGGGCCGCTACAGCAACACTGTCGCCAGGCCCACTGTGCCCTGCACCACCAGCGCCCTGAGGCAGCCCTGCAGGAGGTATTATCAGGGTCATTAAGAGGAGAGGAAACCTCCGCTGGGAGAAGTGCACAAAAAGAACTTGCTCCAGGCAGGTCCCAGGCTGCTCTTGCAGAGCCAGGGCCCACGATGAGGACCCTGCCCGGGCTACGGCCTGAGCCCTGCCTGCCGTGGGCGTGTGGGATGCCGGCTTCTCTCCTGCCCACACCCCCCATTCCCAGGCCTGGGTGGGGGAGGCAGGGTGTTTGGGACATTCCCTCTCCTTATATCTCTTGAGTTGACTAAAATCCCAACAGGAGTCAGTTTCTCTGTCTGCTGGGGAGGGTGGGGAGCGCCCTTCCCAGATGCAGGGTTCACAGATATAAACCATTTGTTACCCAGGCCGCGGGGCTCTGGCGGGGCCCCAGCGGTGGGCAAGCTGGGCGGCCTCCGGGGCCTCTCTCGGGCTACAGATCTGAACTAGAAACCCCTGGCCAGTGTCCTACCTCTGGGTAACACAGCTCTTCCCCTCCTGGAAAAGGCTCCACCTCCTGGTTGCAGCACTACTCCAGGAGGGAAAATACTCCGCTGGCCAGGGGCCCAAGCACAGGCTTTTCCTAAATACAGGTCTCCACCCGTCACGGAGTTGGTGGACTGTGTCCAGAAAGCCCCCAAGAGAGACCTTGGGACTCTCAGGAGGGGTGGACAGAGCAGGCCTCTGACCTCCCAGGACACGGTCCTCTTGGCATTCCTGGGGGAGCCACAGGAGGTAAGCAGAATAAACGGCAACACACTAGTCACTACACTCATAGGAAGCTCCTTGAGGCCCAGGCAGGTGGGTCAGAGAGGCGTGTACAGGGTTCACCCACCAAGGCCGAGGCCAAAGAAGAGCTGGCAGGGCTCAGGAATACATCACCCACCCACACATCAGGAGAGGGGGCTTGAGGACCCCAAGTGCCATCCCCACCACTCACTCAGACAGGATACCTTGGGGTTGGAGCAAAATACAGAGTCTCCCCTGCACCATCCCACCACCCAGAGCCTCGAACCAATGGGCTCTCATTCCACTCCCCAATGTTATGCTGACCCCATCCTCCCAGCCCTGAGGGAGTGGATGAGGTGCAGCGTGGTAAGGGGTGTCAGTTTTCTGGGTTACCTGGTGCCAGGCCCAGGCCTTGGCCCTGGCCTGCCCGGCAGGGATGCAGTTGCAGCAGTGGGGAGCTCCAAGCCCTGGTTTTGCTTTTGCCTTTTGCTGGAGTTCAGAATGCCTCTGACAGTCACCCGCCCCCAAATGGACAAGGAGGTCCCTCAGCAGTCCCAGAGGCAGTGTTCCTGAGTTAGGGGTGGGGAGCTTCTGCAGGCATCAGAGGCCTTACTCCTGGAAGTCTGGAGAGCGTGAGGCTTCTGTGCTCTCAGGCTCTCCGTGACCCATTTGCTTGTTCCCTCCAGGCTTGTCCCTGAGCTCTGCCTCCAGCCAAAGCATGAATGGCCCCGAGGTGGCCTCCCCAGCTCTGATGGCCAACTCCTCCCTGGCCACCACAGAGCAATGTGGCCAGGAGACACCGCTGGAGAACATGCTGTTCGCCTCCTTCTACCTCCTGGATTTCATCCTGGCTTTTATTGGCAACGCCCTGGCCCTGTGGCTTTTCATCCGGGACCACAAGTCAGGCACCCCGGCCAACGTGTTCCTGATGCACCTGGCTGTGGCTGACCTGTCCTGTGTGCTGGTCCTGCCCACCCGCCTGGTCTACCACTTTTCTGGGAACCATTGGCCATTCGGGGAAATCCCATGCCGGCTCACTGGCTTCCTCTTCTACCTCAACATGTACGCCAGCATCTACTTCCTTACCTGCATCAGCGCTGACCGCTTCCTGGCTATCGTGCACCCGGTCAAGTCCCTCAAGCTCCGCAGGCCCCTCTACGCCCACCTGGCCTGTGCCTTCCTGTGGGTGGTGGTGGCCGTGGCCATGGCCCCACTGCTGGTGAGCCCACAGACCGTGCAGACCAACCACACAGTTGTCTGCCTGCAGCTGTACCGGGAGAAGGCCTCCCACCATGCCCTGGTGTCCCTGGCTGTGGCTTTCACCTTCCCATTTGTCACCACAGTCACTTGCTACCTGCTCATCATCCGCAGCCTGCGGCAGGGCCCCCGCGTGGAGAAGCGCCTCAAGAACAAGGCAGTGCGCATGATTGCCATCGTGCTGGCCATCTTCCTGGTTTGCTTCGTGCCCTACCACATCAACCGCTCCGTCTATGTGCTGCACTACCGCAGCGGTGGTACCTCCTGTGCAGTGCAGCGCGCCCTGGCCCTGGGAAACCGCATCACCTCCTGCCTCACCAGCCTCAACGGGGCCCTCGACCCTGTCATGTACTTCTTCGTGGCTGAGAAGTTCCGCCACACCCTGTGCAACTTGCTCTGTGGAAAAAGGCTCACAGGCCCACCCCCCAGCTTTGAAGGGAAAACCAATGAGAGCTCACTGAGTGCCAGGTCAGAGCTGTGAGCCCCAGCGCCACCCCAGGCAAGCCACAGACCATCTCCGAAGGATGGATCCCCGAGGCCACGCACCACCCAGTCTCAACAAGAGAAGTCCACCGTCTCCCCGGCCACCTCCTGAGCAAACAGCCTGAAACCTCAGCAGTTCCCTACCTGTCCCTCCAAAGCCTGAACCCCCAGGTCGCCCAGCTGTGCTCAGTCTTAACACCTAAAAAGGGAGAACCAACAACAGGGATCACCTGCAGGGACAGCCTTGGCTTACTGCTTACTACGGCTCCTAGATGCTCAGTGACTTCACCCGTGGTCGGGCAGGGGGGAAGGGGGCCAGAGGAACAATTCCTGAACAATGAGGGTCTTTCTTTCCCTGCTAGGCTCCCAGCCTCCTTCCCACTACAGAAATGCACAGCGGTGGAGCCAGCGGAAGACCCTGAAAGACAGGCCACAGTGACCCAGGAGAACAGGGCCCTGGAACCCTGGTGGAGGGGTGGGCAGGGTGTCTCGATATTTCCTTTGAAGTACAAGGTGCTTTGTGTTCCCTTTGTGGCGCCTTTTCCAGATGACCCTGAGTTTAAGGGACATGGACTAGAAATTATAGCCAAACGTCCTAAGTACATTTCAGGCTGCTTGCCAGGTGACATCACAAACGTCCACACACAATGCTCCAGCGCACGTCAACAGCTCTGGAACCCTGATCCCTCCTGCTGCAAACACACACAGACCTGCGTGTGGCCTGACAATCCCCAGAGCTCCTCAGCAGGTGCCCAGTCCCTCTCATGTCCTGGACAAGCATGTGGCACGGGGGAACAGTCACAGGGAGCCAACTGTGGGCAGGGAGCCAGGGTGTGGACCTGCCTCCTATCAACCCAGACCCAGCAGGGGCGGCCTTAGCCCCATTCCCTCCCTGCAGGCCTCTGCCAGCCTCACTGGCCAAGCTTTGAGCTGTTTCCTTGCTAGCGTGCACGTGTCGCCCTCACATGGCCTTTTTTGTACTTGTTTGTACGGATTGTAAACATGACTGTAGCTTTAGGACTACGAAAGTTATCGTGTTTGGTCAACATGAACCTCTTCCCAGAACAACTCCTCCCTTCAACCCAAGAATAGCAAAGCAGTGGCACAGGAGGCAGCGCTGGAGGCATCATGGGCTCTCACCGTTCACTCCAGCTGCTGCCTTGCCTGTCTTACGGAAACACTTTACTTGTGTGTCACCTTTTACTTTCCAACGCACTCCCAGCCTCTTCCAGACTTCCCCAACCAGCCTGAGGGACGGTGGCCCTGTGCAAGCCTTGGCTCAGGAAGGAGACAGGACTCGCTCCTGGCATACACGCGGTCAGTGACCCCGCTGGTCAGCACAGTCCCTGGAGCTGCCCCTCGGCCCCTGCGCTGCACCACCTGCCTCCACAACCCCCATTTATATGCGGGGCCACATGCCTCTCTCCGGAGCAGCACACACACAGGCAGTGTGGGGAAGGAACCAAGGAGAGCTACAGGAGGGAATGGAG
Organism: Daubentonia madagascariensis; assembly: GCA_023783475.1. NCBI lineage: Eukaryota > Metazoa > Chordata > Mammalia > Primates > Daubentoniidae > Daubentonia > Daubentonia madagascariensis. Next base: position 874,325 of record JAKFHU010001747.1, on the reverse strand, counting down.
TGCCCAGACAGGGGAGGGTGTGCCAGGGCACACGGCCAAGGGTCTCTGGAGGGGGAGATGCACATGGGGGAGCGGACGTAGTCCTCAGTGGAGAAGAAATTTGCAGCTCATTGTGGGATGCCGGTGTACACCAAGTGGAGATGGCACGTGGGCAGCTGAGGACAGCAAGGCAGGTCTCAGGTTGTCCAGACATACATGCCATGAGGGCTCTGGACTCTGTCTGCAAGGGCAGCCATGAGGGCCGAGCACAGAGCCCCAGACACTCACCACGGAGAGACGGGGAGGAGCATGGGCTGGAAGAGGAGAGTGAGTGGGTGCAGCCGCCCCACTCACTCTCGAGGAAACCACGAGAACTCAGGGTCCTGGGTGCCAGGGAAGGAAGGAAGCATTTCTGCACCTCCGCAGCTGCGGTGAGAGCTGCTGAGAGGTCGAGGGGAGGTCTGAGTCCCCAGGCAGACCGGGCTCGGGGGCTGGGAGGGAGGCCCGAGGGTGCTGTGAGCTGGGGCTCCTCAGCCAGCCCTTTAGGAAGGGAGGAAGAACGGAGAGGAGAAGGGAGCCCTGGAGGCGGCATGGGCTGGGCAGGCCACACTCTATAGACAAAGGCAGGGCTGTACGTGCTGGGCCAGGGTCCCCAGAGCTTGTGCCCTGGGGTGGGGAACGAGGCCATCCACTGTGGGGGAGGTCACAGAGGGCAGTGGCGGGGAGGGCCAAGACCACAAGGCTTCTGGGAAGGAGGAAACTCCCTGAGCACCATGAAGTCTGTGGCCCTGAGTTTGGAGTAAATTCTGGCAACCTGGTTGAGTGATTCCCTCCAGGATACTCGGCCTGTGGGTGCAGGCAGGGGAGGTGGCCAGGAGGGGTCAGCAGAGGGCGTGGTTGGGGGATTTCTAATGGCTCCCGTGAGGCTGTCAGCAAGGAGCACTGGAGCCTGGGGGCCCTCACTGAGCACGCTCCAGCTCAGTCCTCACCCATAATCTGGGGGCTGCACTGTCACCCTGTAGGGAGTGGCCGGCCAGCGGCCACATCAGTACAGGCAGGAGAGCCTGGAATGTGCCTGGCCCTCCGCAAGCAGCGCCTGCAGCAGGGGGCCGTCCTCCCTGCCCAGGACGCAGCCACCTCACCTGCCTGCGTTCCTCACAAAGCCCAGGTCAGCCAGCTCCACGTCGCACAGCTCGCAGCGGAAGCAGCCGGGGTGCCAGTTGTTGTTCATGGCCTTGATGACGCGGCCGATGATGAACTCGCCTGGAAGAGGAGAGGTCCCTGCCACTGGGCTGGCACGGGCGCCTCCCACCTCGGGCCCCCCAAGAGAGGTCCACACTGGCGCTCCGCCTGCCCTCAGCCTGGCCTGGGGCGCCCCAGTGTGGGGAGGCAGTACCTGCGGGGCCTGCAGGCTGATACTCAGAGAAGGGGTGGCTGGTCAGGGAAGAGCCCCACTTCCCAGGCAGCGCAGGGGTGTGTTGTCGCCGCCCTTACCGCAGGATCCACAGCACGGAGCAAACAGCATGTGGAAGTCGTGTTCACAGTACTTCCGGCCTTCAAACTGCAGATGGGGCCACAGAGAGGACAAGCAAACCACCCATCATTCCCACGAGCCGCCCTGGCCCTCGTCTGCGAGAGGAGGGCATTCCAGGATGAGGCTGGGGCAGCGGGTCCCCGGCCTGGCCAGCAGAGGGGACTGGCCCACTGGGGATGGTGGGGTGCAAAGGGAGGGGTCTCCGTTAAAGCTGGAGAGGTGGGCAAGGCCAGCGGGGAGAGAGCAGGCCAGGGTGGGACTGGTAGCGGAAGCCCGGGAGGTCGCAGATCAAGTTTAAAGTATGTGCGCTGCTTGGCCCCACTTCCCATGTCTTCTCTGGGTAAGAAGTCCAACCCCCCAGAGGCCGCAAAGACCCAGGGAAGGGACAGAAGGAAGGGGACACTGGAAGGGCCTAGACGGAGGGCCACAGGAGGACACAGACTCCTGGGCCAGCACACCAGTGCTGCTGCCAGTGAGGCCGCTGCACTGGCCTCACGTGTGGCCACAGCCTGCCTCTGCCTTCTTCTCCCATAACAATTTTATTTTCTTTGTTTAAGTTTGGTTGTTCCCTGCTCTCTAAAATGAGTGTCTTATTAGGGTACAACTGGATATAGCCTACCTGGTGACCTGTAGAGGCAGCAAAAGTTTAAACTCATTCAGCAACTAATATCTCCTGGACACCCACTGTGTGCCAGGCTTTGTTCTAGGGACAGAGCCACCCCTCCCTGAGCTATGCCCACCTGTCCACTGACTCCACAGTCGGCCTGCTTTGCCAGGAGGCTGGAGGCACCACAAGGAATGGCCGCTCCACCTCTACCAAGCAGATCGCACACCCCACAACCAGCCACCAGCCACTCCCATCAGCTCTACCTCAAAATATTATGTCTAGCATCTGACCCCTGGTCACCACCACCACTGCACACTGTGGTGTGCTGGCAAATGTTTAACTAGCTTTCCGTTGGGGGTGGGGGAGCACTAATGTGTAGTGTTTGTCATTTCCCACCACGGCCAATTTCAAGCTGCCAACATGACGTCAACGTGCAGCTGAGAGGTGAGCCATAGCCACCACAACAGTACGATGGACAGGAATAATCCAAGAAGCGTAGATGGTAGTAAAATGTAACAAAATAATTAGAAAATGGCATGTTATGAGTATTCATTACCTTTGTTTTTAATATAATTTTATCTCATTGTATGTTTATATCATTTAATTTTTAATAATAGCTGTGTTTCACAACCAGCTTGCAAGATTGTCAAAGGTCTAAAGACCTGCTCCCGTGAGCCGGTGGGGCCAGCCTAGGCCCCTTCCCTTCCACGGGGAGGACTGCAGTAACCCAGCTCCCGGGCCCCCCTGGGCTCCCTGCCTCTGTGCCTGCCCCCCTCACAGTCTCCCCTCAGCACGGTGCCCAGAGGAGTCCTGCTCAAAGGGCAGGCAGGTGGTGTGACTCCTGCTCCACACGCTGGGGTGGCTCCTGTCTCTCACAGAGCAGAAGCCCGAGGCCCCGCAGAGGCCCACAGGGCCCAACGGGACCCACCTCCTCTCTCTCATCTCCCGCCCCTCCTTCTCCTTCCTGGGCCTCCATCATGCCAGCCCCCCGCCACGCCCCAAATGTCCCCATGTGCATGTGCTGTGCCCCTTGCTGAGTGCCCTTCCTGCAGAGACGTGCATGGCCGCCTCCCCTCAGGTCTGCCCAAACGCTACCTGCCCTGAGCTCCCACCTCCCACCCTGAGATCTCTTATTACCAGAGCGTCAGCACTGTCTGACAGACCGAGTAGTCGCTGGGTTTCCTATCTGATCCCAACAAAGGGCCTGCCCAGCAACTGCCCGGAGGAGGCTGGGTGAAGGGCAACTCTCCTTTAGCACCCATGGCAACCAGGGGCATGGTTCACATTTTACAGGTGAGGGATGGGCCCACGCAGGAGTGGCAAGTATGGCTCTGTGCTGGCTCAAGGCCTGGCCCGGTCACTGGCCTCTCCCGCCAGCACCCAGAAGGCAGAATCTGAGCTGGGTCTGCAACGGTGCTCACTGCCCCCTGCCCCAGGAGCATGCTCACCTCATAGAAGAGCCCCTCGGGGAACGGCCGGAAGCACTGGGCGCACACGAAGCAGTGCTCGTGGTACAGCTCCCCACTGCTGTGGACGATGCGCTCAGCAGGGGCGAAGCGGGCCTGGCAGCGCTGGCACACCGCGTTGGCCAAGGCGTCCGACATGTTGCTGGAGGGAGGGGAGAAGGAGGACAGGAGGTCAGGACGGGGTGGGAGCAAGGCAGAGCAGCTTGGAGGGCTGTGCCCAGTGGACATGCCTCCCTCTTAAAAAGTTAAAATGCTTCATAGGATATGGAAGACCACTCTGACTCTGTCCCCAGGCTTCCCAGTCTTCATGGTGCTGGGCCATCTCTTGGGGTGTCAGTGGTCACCTCAGTTCCCACTCAGGCCTCCTACTGCCCCTTCCTCAGGGCCCAGAGAATCTCTCAGGTGTAGAACATCACCCAGGCACAGGTGAGCAGGTCTGTATTCACAGCCTTATTTAATCCCGGAGGTAACCCTGTAGCTACTATTGTTACCGCTGTCTTCCAGATGAGGCACCTAAGCCTCAAAGAGTTTAAGTATTAATAACTTGCCCAAGCTCACACAGCAGGTGGCAGAGGCCAGACTTGAACCCAGACTGGTCAGACTTCAGTGGTTCCTTTCTCTGCACCATGAGCTAGTTTCAAATCGACTGCCCCCAAAATACATGTAACAACCCAACCATGGAGAAGGCAAGAGTGTGAATCTCGGGTGGGGACAGGATGGGGGGAGTAAATCTCTTCATCCACGCTGGGCAACTGCCTGTCCCCAGGGTAGGCAGTGGGCTTTCTTCTGGGAGGAGTGGGGCCCAAACTGAACCACAGGAACCCATAGCCGGGCCCACACTCACTCCAGCCCAGGGGCCCCAAGACATGGCCAGGAGGGGCCCTTTTGGACTCAAAAGTGTGGTTAGGATGTAGCCCCAAATACCCTGACTGCCTCTTCAACCTCTGGAGACCCGAACACCCACGCCTTTTGCTAGAAGAACAGCACATAGGTACTGTCTCAAGCATCCAGTGAATCAGGGGTGGCTGCATGGAAGGCAGGGCAGAGAGGGGTGGTCGGGCTCATCGAACAGTGATGCAATCGGTTGGTAATGTCTGCCCTGGGTGTAGCCAGAGAGCAGCACTCAAGCTCAGTGCCTTTGAGAATATCTTTTCAGCCTGTGCTGCCCCCCCCCCGCCCCGGGGACTGAATCCCATCTGTCACTTGCCCACTGCTGCGCATCTATGAGCAGAATGCTCTTGCAAGTGAGGCTGTGGGAGGGCCAGCCTGAATGGTGGCAACCACAGGGAAGAGGGGTCCTCAGACAGGAAGAGTCCAGGTGGTGGAGGAGAGAGCTGCCTCTCAGGGTCTAAGGGGTGGGGGGTTTGGGCAGTGGTTCTCACAGGGGGTGCTGCCACAGGGAGACAGACTGGAAACTGGGAAGGGTACCCAGGTAGAATGCCCTCTCTTCTCTGCTTGGGGACCCACGTGGCAGGGGCAGGGCTGGAAGGCCATTCAGCAAGCCTCACTAGGCATCCTGGACTTCTGCATGTCTCAGCCTGCCCTCAGGTGTGCTCTGGGGACCAAAGCCACCTCCTGTGTCCACATTTAGGCCAGAGGGGCGAGGAGGCAGGGATGGTGGCAACAGGAGCTGGGAAGAGCCCTATATGAAAGGCAGCCTCAGTGCCCAGGGCTGCTCCCCAGTCCTCCCCAGTTCCCTGCTGGTCTCCAGCAGGCAGGCCGGGCGGGCCATCAGCGATGGAGGACTGGCCACCCTGAGCCACCCAAGAGGGCTGGGCTGGATTTTGTCAGGACAGGCTTGGTTTCCTTCCCAGAGGACATTGTAAGCCTTCTCTTCAGAAGCACACACTCAAGGTGGCAGGGAGGATGTTCCGGCACCTGACTATGAACAAGACCTTGTGAGTCTTGGAGAGGTCAGAAATCAACAGGAAATCCTGTGGCTCTGGGCCTGGAATTCCTTACTCCAAGGACCCAGAAAATGAAGCCAAACTAAGAATTTCAGTCCAGCCCCAGCCTTTCGAATTGCATCTTCAACTCAGACCTCTGGACCCTAACCAAGTGAGCGCACAGCATGGTTCATCTTCCGTTCACCCCTCCATTCCCCCTCCAGACCCCTGTTCTCTGCCCAAGCGGAGAGAACCCCTCAGCTTCTGGCTTCCAGTTGGGCTGACTCAACTCCCACCAGCCATTTGCTGCTGGATGCTGGACCCTCCATTCTAGTTACCATCACTTCCAGCATTGCTAGCCCAGGTACTGCACCATTCTGTGTCCTCTCCCACCTTCCTAAATAGACCCTCTGTTACACTCACCTCCGTCACTCCATTTGACTGTGATGTGTGCTTCCCACCAGGAGCCTAAGAGCAGCCCAGCCACAGCCCTCACTCCTTCCCCCTTCCCACCCACCTTCCAGTTGGCACCCCAGCAGCTGGCCCCTACCCAGAGGGCTGGCCCAAAACTGGTCTGTCTAGTTCCCTGGCTGGGTTCCCAGGGACTACAGGTGGAGGATATTGCAGCCTGTGCCCCACATGCCTTACATAAGCCCCGGCACAGGCAGGTGGGATGTGGGGGTGACCACCTACCTCCTGTGCCCACTGGCTGCCCCAGCCCAAGTCTCGGGCAGCAGAACCCCCAGGGGCAGCTCCATGAGAGGCTCTGTAGCTGCATCCCCATGACACCCTGCTGGGAAACACAGAGAACATTCCAACCCACTGGCAAAGACAGGGATGGATGGCATCCGAAGGTGCCCAGACAGCTGAACCTCAACACCATCGGAGAAAATGCCAGCTGTCTCCTGGGAGGAACAGAGCAGCAAGGCCTGAGAGACGAGCAGAGACTCTGGGCTCACCCTGCCCAGCTCTAATCCTCACAGCCCCGGCCCGGCCACCACTGCGGGACCTCACTTCCTCTTCTTGAAGAGTGCCCCAGAGTAACAGTAACTGCCTGGAGGAGCTGAGGCGGAGAATGAAGGGCCAAAGCGTGCCCAGCCTGGATAAAGAGAGCCATTTAGCAACGCTAGGAGCTCCAGAGTCCCTCCGCCGCAGCCAGTCCAGGGGAAGGCCTGCGGGCTGCCTGAGTGCCCTGCGGGAGGGCAAAGGGTCAGAGACATGGACATTCTATGACCTCCTTTGCACATTCCAGCCAAGAACGGGGAGCACAAAGTCTGCCCAGTTACCCCTCCAGGAGACATCACTGCCCTGCCGCCAGCACAACCACATAGGACACACTGCCCAGGACATGGCAGCCTGGGAGCCAAGCCCCAGAGCCGGGGCAGTCCACACCATCTCGAACCTCTTCCCCCAACCCTCCCCAGCATCCAAAAATGATCTCAATTTTGACAGCCAACACAAGCCAATTTGCTGCAAGATGTCCCTGAGCTTACAATGATTGTTAGCCTGGGGTGGGCTCGAGGGAGCCATCTCTGTGCCAGGTCCCTGTAAGGGGAGGCTGTTGGTTCCAGATAAGGAAATTAAAGCACAGAGAGGGTCAGTAACCTGCTGAAGGTCACACAGGATTGGACTCATGCTCCCTCCTGTCCCCTCAGCTCCTGTGGCATCCCACAGGCACAGCCATTCAAGACTCTGTGTTTCTTCAACAAACCCAGACCTTCCTCCGTCCCAGCCTCCCACCCACTCGAGCCTAGGAAGACAGTGTGAGGGCCTGGGAAGAAGCAGGGGCCAGCCACAGGGGGTCTGTCACACATGAGATGAGCCAGTGTTACTGAGGCCACGTCAACCTGGGCAGCAGACCAAGGGTGTGTGACAGCCAGGCAGACCAGCTCCCAAGCTGTGTGACCTGCCACAGAGCGCTCTCTGCCCCGCAGCTTCCTCATCTGTAAAATGGGCCACCAACAGCTACCTGCAGGGGCTATTAGGAGAGTTAAGTGAGCTAACACCTGCAAGCACAGCCCATGCTTCCCCCCTTCATCCAACACAACTTCACTGAGCACCCATGCTGTGCCAGGCACCATTCCAGGTATGGGGGCAGGAACCCCACTGCAGCACGGCCCAGAGCAAGCAGCTTCAGTCCCAGCACTGCCTGGGCCTCTTCCCCAGCCCCTCCATGAGGCCAGTCAGAAGCCAGCATCAGGGGTCACCTGGCTGCACACAGACGACAGGAATTTACACGAAGCCAGCCCCACACCCCGCCACGGGGACACTAGAAAATTAACACACTGATTGGGCTGCTGTATATACAATACATTGACTCCATCAGAAACTTACCCCAAATCCATATGAAACCTGTCTCAAATAGAGCTTTTTCTGAAGCCCTAGCCATACGTACCTCTTGGCTCTAGCAGCTTCATTTACTTTAAGCAGGTACACTTTAAACGTGTCAAACCGACAACGGAGAACCGGTAAAGGGCATGAACCAGAAGCTCAAAGAACAGCAAAATCAAGCACCGTATAAACACATGCCTGCTGCACGGGACCGTCCTGAAGCCTGATTTTCGTCATGCTGCCCATGTCCCTTTTGCATCCTGGCCATGTACTTGTGTTACATCCATACTGTGAAAATCGCTCTCCAGCAAGGCCTCTGGACCGTCAGTGCCCTGCCGCCCACAGCCTGGGACCACCATTACGTCCCAGATGTCCAGGGTCGTCCAGAGGCCAACAAGTGAGGACACCCGTTCCAGCTCTGCCATGTTCAAGTGAGCTGGTCTCCTAATCCTTGGGTTCCCCACCTGAACAATGGGCTCATCCGGTTCCTGTCCTGACCTGTACTGGGCCTGTGATGCCAGTGCCGGCAGGAGGCCAGCACACGGCAGGTACTGCACAGACGGCAGCCCTGAAGCCTGCAGTTCCCACTCCCCACCCGATACCCTCCCTCTTCCTCTGTTCTTAGCCGAAGACATCTTTGATGGCTCAGTATCTAATTCTCCTCTGGCAGCCTTCCCTGACCGCAGGTATACAAGGAGTTTGGAGCAGGGGGTATTTTCACTGGGTAGCATTAGACCCTGCCTTCCTTTCCTCCCTGGGCGCCCAGGTTCTCCTCCTACCTCTGTGCTGCTGCTCCCAGGCTCCCTCCCTGGCCCCTGGCCCCTGGCCCCTGGCCCCTGGCCCCTGGCCCCGGCCCCTCCTCCAGCCTCCTCTCCCACAGTTCCTCTTCTACCTCCTCTTCCGGGGACCCATCTGCCACTTTGATGCCAACCACCCCAAGCCCACAGCCCCAGTGCTCTCTCTTCCCAGTTTCTACTGGACGTTTCCACCCAGATGGCCCCTGGGGCACTACACACTCAACGTGTCCAGGAGCCCCGACCCCCACCCCTGGAAGCTACACCACCATCCAGGCTCCCCTTCCAACCTCCCCGCCCTGGTTAACTCAGCCTCTGAAATGCCCGTCTATCCCCACCCTGCTGGCTTCACCTCCCAGCCGAAAAGGAGACTGTCTACACGGCCAGTTCTCCATGGAATGAAGGTCAGGCTTTGGAGTCAAGTCCAACCTGGGTTCAAATCAAAGCTTAGCCCTTTTTTGGTTGGGTGATGTCCAGCAGGTTCCTTGACCCCTTTGAGGCTGTCTGCTCATCCACAGAGTGCAACGAAATTACCCCAGGCTGAGAGCAGTGATGGGCTCACCCTCAGCGCTCAACCCTCAGCGCGCCCTGCCCAAGAAAGCTGATCACAGATGACACCAAACCCAACTAGATTATGTCGCGCCGCCTGCCCGTCGCCAACCCAGGCGTGTCCCCGCGCCCTGGGCCCCGAGCCACGGCCGTCGGAAGGCCCAGGCGGGGTTTCCCAGGGAAGGCTGCAGCCGCAGCTTTCCGGCCATTGTCCCCGCGCCCGCGCCCCGCCTCTCGCCACCTACCCGGGCGCGGCGGGCGGCGGGCTCTGCCGGTGCTGGCGCCGCCGGTACAGCCCCGACGCGGCGAGCGCGCCCAGCCGGGCCGCCATGGCGCGGGCCGCCGCCTCGTGGTCGCGGTCGCGGTCGCGTCGTGTCGCGGGCGGCCTGGCGGAGGGGCCGTCGGACCACCCAGCCGCGGACAGGAGACGCGGCGGGCGCGGCCACCTCGCGCCAGAGGCCGCGACGAGACGGGCGTGCGGGCGCCTCCCCCGCTGGTCAGGAGCTCACGTTACTCGCTGGGATCTCTCCAAAGGGCAGCGGAGTCAACTCCAGATAGAAAGGATATTGTTCGCGCCGCGGGGGCAGCTCAGTGAAAGCTGAGGCTGGCAGGGCTGAGTCCGGCTGGAGAGGGGACTGGGCTGCGAAGCTCCCAAACTGAAGCACTGAGGTGAGGTCCACAGGGACAGGGCAGGATGCCCAGGAGGAAACTCTAAGCCCCTATGCTGATGAGGGCAGAGTCAGCCCAGGAGGGCAGTATGGGACTGCCCAGTTTAGAAATCCTGCCAACAGTTAAGAAACTGGTGAGGGAGCCCACACATGCCCACATTATGCCTTGTTCCCTTCACGGAGAGGCTATGCCATGAACACCACCTTAGGACACCCAGACCAGGGCAGCCCCTGTCCCCTGGGATCTGGACAACAAATAGCCAAGCACCCCAAAAGAGGTCCATGTTGTCAAAACTTAGAGAAAATGTAATCCCCCAGCCTGCCAGGAAGAGCAGACACAGAGGGACCGCAGGGAAGACCACCAGGAAGGCACCATTTCACATGCATTTTGACCTAAAGAGATTGGCAGGGTCCGTGTGAGCCAAGCGCAAACACGCAAGGTCGGCATCCAAACTGTGGCCACTGCTGGCCAAGCAGTCGCCGTGGTCAGCAATAAAATAAGGACCCAGAGCACTCACGGAAATCTTTAACCTTTTTAGTAAGGTCAGAAAGCTTCAGTAGTATCTTCTTCTGCCTTCCCAAAGAAAGAGACAGCAGCCATCATTCCAGACCCACAGCACCGGTCCTCCTAAACTGGGGTGGGAGGCAGCCTTGGAGGGGATCTGCTGGCACTCGGATGCCAGGCCCACACTGAGAAACACACACCACCTAGCAAGTCCAAACAGGGGACGTACTCATTGAGCCCTCTGGGGGTCAGGTGACTATAAGCATTGAATACAACATAATGTGTAAATGTAGCCCAATTCCAGAATTACCCAACACTGATCAATTCAACAAATATTTTTTTAAAGGTGGCCTCAGGGCCTAAAGGGCACTGAGCCTGGAGGAGCCAAAATGGACAAGGAACATATCCCATCCTCTGATGTAGACAGCTGATTGCTTAAGAAAACTTGGCCCCTCTTACCAGCCCAACTCAGCCCCTCCCATGTGGAAATCCTGAACACTAGAACCCACAGCTCTCATCCAGAGCCACAGTTTTATGTAAGGAGGGAACATTTATTTAGGGCTCCTAGGATCACACATAGACCTGCGATGGAGGCTATAGCCACAAATGTTTTGTACAACATAATTTGTAAATGAAGTTTAAGTACAAAGTTACCAAGTACTAATCAATTCAACAAATATTTACTGTAAAGGGGGGCAGCAGAAGCTTTTAAAAATTGAGAGTGGTTTACAGTCTGATTGAGCCCAAATCCCAAATCTCTGCACAGCCTTGCCACCCATTCTGCAGCTTGTCCTACTTCAGGGGTAGGGGTGGGGGGTCCACTGGGCTCCCCAGCCAGCACTCTGGCTCTAGAGGACATAGTTGCAAAAACACAGTAAGAGTGATGTCAGCAAAAAAATGGCAGAGTAAGGACCTCCAGAAGTTTGCCTCTCCATAAAAGCAATGAAAAAACTCGCAGAAATAGTCAGAATCTCCTTTTTCATAACTATGCAAATTCACCAAAGGCTTGCGGTAACCCTGGGAGCATTTGGTCAAGAAAAACGGATGAATCTTGGTAATAACAGTGAACTTGGTGGTATTTTAACTTATCCTAGTCCCTTATCCCTGCTCTCTAACTCCATGCCTGCCTTGAAAAACAATAGCCCACATTCCCAATAAGGAGGGAGCAGAACAGAATATTATAGACAATTGTATGCCAATAAATTAAACAACCTAGCCGAAATGGAGAAATTCCTAGAAGGGCACAAACTACTAAAACTGACTCCAGAAGAAACAGGAACTCCAAATAGAACAGGAATAAGTAAAGACACTGAGTTATTAACCAAAAAACTTCCCACAAAGACAATCTCAGAACCACATGGTTTCACTGGTGAATTCTACCAAATGTTTAAGTAGAATTAATGCCAATCCTTCACAGAATGGTCCAAAAAAAGAGAAAAAATAGACCAGGAGAGAACACTTCCCAACTCATTCTATGAGGTCAGAATTACCTTGATACCAAAACCAGACACAGACATCATAAGAAAACTACAGACCAATATCCCTTATGAATATAGATGCAAACATCCTCAACACAATACTACAAGCAAATCTAGCAGTCTATAAAAAGTATTATACACCATGACCACATGGAATTTATCCCAGGAATATAGGGTTGGTTTAATATTCAAAAATCAATGTAATATACCATAGAATACAAGGAAAACACTACATGATCATCTTTATAGATGCAGAAAACACATCTGACAAAATACAACACCCTTTCATGATAAAAAACACTCAACAAACTTCTTCAATCTGATAAAGGGCATCTACAAAAAACCAACAGCTAACATCATACAGTGAGAAAATGAATACTTTCTCCCTAAGGTCAAGAACAGGACAAGGATGTCCAATCTTGCCACTTGTTTTCAAAATTGCACTGGAGGTTCTGATAAGGACAAAAGGAGAAAAAGAAAAGACATCTATATTGGAAAGGAAGATGTAAAACTATTTATTTGCATATCATATACTCTTATATATAGAAAACTCTAAAGAATCTCCCCCCCCCAAAAAAAACACCCTATTACAGCTAATAAACAAGTTCAGCAGATCTGCAGGATATAAGATCAATGTGCAAAAATCACTAGCAATGAGAAATCTGATATGAAATTAATTTTAAAATCCTATTTATGACAACATCAAAAAGAACAAAACACTTAGGAATAAGTTTAACAAAAGAAGTGCAAGACTTATTCACTGAAAACTAGAAAGCATTATCAAAAGAAATTAAAGAAGATCTAAATAAATGGAAAGATATCTCGTCCATGGATTGGAAAATTTAATATTGTTAAGATGGCAATACCACACTGCACCAAACTGACCTATAATTTCAATGCAATCCCTATCAAAATTCTAACTGCCTATTTTTTTACAGAAATAGGACAAGCTGATCCTAAAATTGATATGAAAATTTAAGGGTCCCAGAATAACCAAGCAACTTGAAAAAGAACAAAGTCTGAGGACTCACACCTCCCAATTTCAAAACTTACTATACAGTTACAATAATCAAGACAGTGTGGCACTGGCATAAGGATACACATATACATCAACAGAACAGGAGTAAGAGTACAGAAATAATCCTGTACATCTGTGGTCAAGTGATTTTCAACAAGAATGCCAAGACCATTCAATGGGGAAAGAATTGTCTTATCAACACCTGAATAGGTATATGCAAAAGAATTTTTACTTTACCCTTACTTCATGCCATATATAAAAATTGATTCACAATGGATCAAAAACCTAAATGTTAGAGCTAAAAGTATAAAACTCCTAGAAGAAAACATAGATATTTTCATCTCACCTAGGATTAGGCTATAGTTTCCTAGATATGACAACAAAAACTGAAGCAACTAAAGAATAAGTAAGAAAGATGGACTTCATCAAAATTTAAAACTTGTGCATCAAAGGACACGACACTATCAAGAAAGTGAAAAAATCCACAGAAAAGGAGAAAATATTTACAACTCATATATCTGATAAGTGTCTAGTATCCAAATATATAAAGAATTCTTAGAGTTCAACTATAAAAAGAAAGCCCAACTAAAAAATGGGCTAAGGATTTGAACAGCTATTTCTCCAAAGAAGATATACAAGTGGCCGACAGGCACATAAAAAGATGCTGAACATCATTAGTCACTGGGGAAAGGAAAATCAAAACCACAATATGACACCACTTCACACCCCCTAACCCAGACAATAACAAGTGTCAGTAAGGATGTTGAAAGATTGGAACCTTCATACATTCCCATGGAATATACACCAGTGATAGAATATATACCAGGAATAAACATAAATGTAAAATTGTTCAATTATTTGGAAAACAACTTGGCATTTCCTCAAAAAGTCTAATGTAGAGTTACCATATGATCCAGCAATTCCAGTCCTAGGTATATGCTCAAGGAAGGAGAAAGTATATGTTCACACAAAAACCTGTATAGGAATGTTCATAGCAGCACGATTCATAACAGCCAAAAGTGGAAACAATTCAAATGTCCACCACGAATGAATGGATCAACAAAACATGGTGCGTCCACACAATGGAATACTATTTAGCCCAAAGAAAGAATGGGCTGGTCCGAGTGCTGTGGTGCTCACAGCGACTTGATCACAGCCAGTCACAGATCTCTTTGTTCCTCCTCCGTCGTTCCCGTTGCTTCGCTTAGTGACCAGCCAGAAGAAAGGAAAGGACTGAGTGCTGACCCCTGCTGCACCGTGGCTGAAACTCGGCGATGTTATGCGAAATGGAAGAAGCCAGCACCAAGGCCACGTGACATATGGCTCCATTTACAAGAAATGTCCAGAACAGGCAAAGGTGTAGACACAGAAAGCAGATCAGTGGTTTCCAGGGGCTGGGGACTGACTGCAAATGGGCACAGGGTTTCTTTTAGGAATGATAAAAACGTTCTGGAATTAATGGTGACAGTTGCACAGTCTTGTGAATGTACTAAAAACCACTGAACTGTATACTCTAAAAAGTTGAATTTTATAATATGTGAATTGTTTCTCAAATTTAAAAAAACGCACAAATAATGAAGAATGCAATTACATAGCTTCCTCGAGGCAGGGACCGAGGCCAGGACAGCCACCAGCCAGCCGCAGGCGGGGCTGCCACCCTGCGGCCCTGGGGTGCATGCCATCAACCCACCGGGCAAAGGCAGAGACACCGCAGCAGGCTGTCCTCCAGCGCCAGCTCTGCCACCTGACTCCTCTCTGGGAGGCGGAGCACAGCTCCGTAAGGTCCCTTGGTGTGCCTCTGATGAATGACATACTCCCACCCCACAGGAAATTTTATTTTGAACGATTTTACTTTTTTAGTTTAAAACTCAAACATGGTTACCGTAAAAATACGGTCATAAAAAAAAAAAATACTTACACATGGGTAAGGATATATGCCTGGTTTTACTTACCTACATTCAGTCACCCCATCTCAGCAAGATGCCTGAATTCATCTCATGGAAGTAGCTCACTAAGGCATCCATTAAGTAAGTCACCTCAAGTAAACATTCACTTCAGCAATTTAAAAGTTATGCCTGAACAGAATGAGGACAGTTGTGTGCCTCCTTTTGCCCCTCCCCCACCTGGAAAGGAAGACCTAAGGAAGGGTCCAGGATGGATCAGCACAGAGTCACAGACAGGTCAGCATAGACAGAAGCAGGACAGCCACTGAGCGCAGGAAGCCCGGGGCCCCCTCTGCAGTGGAGCCTGGGCCATCCTGGTGGCTCACAGGTGCTGATTGTTAAATTTCCAGGAATTCTGCAAACTGTGAATGCCATGTTGCTAGCCTGAAACAAGCCAAGGTTGGGGTATTTATACCACGGGACTGGACGCCCACTACAGATCAGGCCCTCCATGCCCCCTTGTACACCACTGGCCAGTTAGAGGTGAGTCAGCTCTAGAAACAGAAGGAAAGGAGGGGCCTTGGGCGGGGCCCACCTGGCCCATCTGGGGCTCAGGGCTCAGCTATGCCACACCTTCATAAGCCACATCACTTGTCACTCACTTCACACTTTACTATGTGCTGTGCTGAGAGCTCTGGCTGCCCCGGGCATACTCCTTACCCAGTGGGGAGGGGCAAGACTGGTGGATGTGAGGGCCGGGATCTAGCAGCCCACTCTACACCGTACCAAGAGCAGGCTCAGTGCACAGTACAGCATATGACAGCCTCAGTGCATGACAGTCATGTGGCAGGTGGGACTCAACTCTAAGGCAAGCCAAGCCACTGAGCTCATGCTGCTGTGGGCACCAACACCCAGGCTCCATTTCCAGGAGTGCCAGGGACGGCTGAGTCCTTAGGTAGGTGGCCTTAATATCCTCCCTGTAGAACAAAGGTGATGCCAAATGTCCCTTTAGCTGTGACAGTCAAAGATCCTGGGGTTTGAAGTTCCAAAGTCCCTGGGTTGCAGGCTGGGACTGAGCCCCTCTCTTCCCAGGGTACGCCGGGTCCATCCCTTGCAGCCACACCACGCTCTAGGCCACATCCACTCTTCTGCCCAGCTCAGCCCTCTCCTGCGCTTCAGCCCCTCACATCCAGCTGCCTCCCAGGGCATCCCCTTAGACTTGCCACAGATCTCCAAGCGCTTCACACCCAAACTGAGTGTGCCGTCCACTCCCAGGGCTGCCACCAAGATCAGGGCTTCCTCTATACTCTGCTGCTTGCTACCCACCCACAGGCAGTCAACCCTGAGTCTGCCTCCTCTTCTCCCCACCTCAGCAGCCCTTTTCCCTACACAGCACCCGCGGGTGCATCTGCAAAGTACATGACCATGCATGCCACTCCAGGTCACTTTGGTGGCTCCCACTGCCCTCCCTCTGCTCTCGCCTGCTGGGGTCCTGGGGAGAGTGAGCAAGGAGAGCCCCTAAAGGTGTGCAAGCAGAAGGGGTGTTCCCCAAGAGCAGCCTGGTTCTAGGCAGTATGGGGGTGGCAGGGATGTGGGGAGAGCCAGGAGCCAGGCATGAGGAGCTGCCTGGCATCATGTGGGAACAGTGGACATGGAGCAGACACCCTGGCATGAAACAGTGAAAATGAAACTCCATAGCTTCCGGGACAGGAAAAACCTCACCCGCTCCAAAGGCAGGGTCAGCTGCCTGTTCCTCGCCACCGACCTGGCCTGGCTTCTGTGCGGAGGGGAGGGGAGGGGCACAGGCACGTGCGCAGCTGGGCACACTTCAAGGGAGGCTGTAAACTCCGCTCCCAGACTACTCGCAGCCACATCAAACACACACACCGAGAGAGAACCGCAGAAGGCCACCAAAATGTTCATAAAGGGTAGCTCTGAGCAGTGAAACTGTGGGGTTTTTCTTTCCTTTTTATGTTTCTCTTTATGTTTCTGGGTTTTTCCTAATTCTCTAAGATGAGCGGCATTACTCTGACTAAGAAAACTCCGACACGGTGTTTTCCAAAGGCTAACTGTCGTCCCTGTGTGGTCTGGTGACCAGCATTTCACAGACCTGTGCAGCAGTGAGGGCAGGCTGGCCCCTGCTCCCCCACCCCTACCTTCCCTGGCTCTCTTGCTGGGCTCACCTGACCTCCATCACCAAGGTCGGCCCAAGGCACTCAGGGTGAGAAGACCCTGCCGGGGGAACAAAGGTGCTTCCGGGACTCCCTCCCCGCCTCACGTCCAGCTGAGGTGGCTCTGCCTTACCTAGGACCTTCCCTGTGCCTGAAGCAACCTCCTCTCACGAACCTACCCCCACCTCAACACTGCTTCTGTGGCTGCTCCTGACTCTGTCCCTATTTCTTTCTCTCCTTTCTTTTCCTAGAAAATTGAGGGTGGGGACCCGGGCAGCTGGCAGGGGAGCCCTGTGGGGAATGGGAGGCAGGGCCCCCCGAGCACACTGGGGGTGACCACAGGCAGTCTGTGGGTCCACAGCTGCCACTCTCCGGGTGAGCGGGTCCCTCCATCTCACTGTACAGAGGGACCCTGCCAAGGTTTGGGGGTGTCTCCAAGGTGGGGGAGCCAGCCTTGGGAAGGGGGGATTAGGGAGCAGGAATGGAAGCGCATCTGAAGGGCAGGACTCACTAGGTGACACTTCACATGCTATCACAGGTTCCCAGGGCTGCCCGGAGACCTGGAGCACAGTCTTAATGGCACTCAGGCAGTGACCCAGCAGGCCTGAAACCGCCCTGCACCTCCGTGGGATTTCGGGCCTCCACACTGCACTCCTGGGCACTGCCCTCCACTCCCAAGCCCCTTTCCCAGCAAAGCCAAGGGCCTGGGGCTCCCTCCTTTCCCAGGAGCCCTAAGTCACAGCAACTTCCTGCCAGGACTTGGCTGGAAGGGCCCTGGGCCTCTGAGAGCAGCCCCTCCCGGTCAGCCCTGAGTCATGCGCTTGTACCCAGCCATATTCCAGAGAGGACTGCAGAGGCCAACACTGGGTGGACACTGGTGGACATGTGACCGGCCTCCTGAGTCACTCAGCCTCCGTGGCCTCTGGTTATCTCATCTGCGAAATGGCAACAAGAGGCCTGAGAGAGGAGGGCAGCCAGGCCCAGGGGAGTTCTCTGTCCCCCACCCACCCCTGCGCAGCTGGCACTCGCGCAGTTCTAGCCAAGACCCCACACACCCTTTACCATTTTTAACATTTTTACCACCCCAGGTTTACGGAGGAGGAAAGAGAACGCTCCACACACCCCTGGCTCACCCAGGATCACACAGCCGTAGCTGGGGAACTTGGTGGAAGCCGAAGAGAACGGTTTTAACGCTTCGCCCTTTAGTTGCTGTGTGACCTTGGGCCAGCGCCCTGCCTCCCGGGGCCCGGGTTTTCCATCCCGAGGGGATGAGTGTCCCATCTTGGCAGGGTTAGGGGTGGGCTGGGCAGGAGCTCCACATACTGCTGCCCGCACCCACCCCAAGGAAGCGCTGCGGGGGGCTGGGGGGGACCCTGCCCGACGGGCGCGGCCGCCCAGGGGGCCGCGGGGGTCACACGCCCGAGGTCGAGCGGCCCCGGGGAGGCGGGGTCAGGTGGAGTCGCGGGGCAGAGCAGGGGAGCGGCCACTCGGGCCGGGGTCCCGCAGTCCGTCCCCCGGCCCGGGGACGCGGGTGGGGGCGTTACCTTCCCGTCATGGTGGCTGCGCACGGTGGGCCGGGGTCGCCTCGGGACTCCCTCCGTGGCCGCCGCCAGCCGGTCGGGGCGCGGAGGAGGGAGACGCCTAAAAAGGCCAAGAGCGGCTCCGCCCGCCCGCCCCGCCCGCGAGATGGGGGCGAGGGCTGGACTGGGGGGCGGACGGGCGGGGCGGGCCGCGGGGGAAGGGGCGGGGGAGGGGGACAGCCCCCCCCCCCCCCCCCCCCCCCCCCCGCACCGGCTCCGGCTCCGGGGACACCTGGGCGCGGCCAGCGGCGGCGTGGGTCACGTCCTCCCCACCCGGGCTCCCCTCGCCACCTCCCGGATTCCGGGCATAGTTTTCCTTTTAAAGGGAGTGAAGTTAGAATAAACGCGAACAAGCACCCCCTCCACGCCGCGCCGGGACGCCCCGCCCGGCGCCCCCCCCCGCCCCCCGCGCCGTCCCTGGGCCGCGGCCTGGAACCGTGGCGGGGGTGCGGGGCGTGGGGACGACGCTGAGACCACCTCCCCGCCGGCTCCCACCACGGCCGGGCCAGGACGGCCTTTCTTTTTTCCTCGGTGCGCCGACTCCCTCCCGGGGCACCGAGGACCCGCAGTCCACGCAGTCCCTCCCCAGGGAGGCCAAGGACGCCGTGGCATACTCAGGTGCCCGGCCAGCGCCCTCCCCGGGAAATACCCATTTCGTCTGAGTGTGGGCGATCCCCTAACCAGCAAAAGGTACCTTTAAAATGACAAAACCAATGCTGATGCTGCAGAAGAGAACCAGGGACTCCTGTCTATAATGAAGCGAAATTGACAAGCCACAATAAGAGGCGTTAAAATAACCTGGTGATATAAAACCATTTAGGGATCTGTTCTGAGAAAATCAAACAAACAAAACAAAACATCCTCAAGCAGGTACCTCCAGCTGGGCAGTGGAGTGTAGCTCCTCACCGAAGCAGCCCGAATACCACACTGTGGGGCAGCCTGATGTGTTAACATGATATTTCCTCTAGTCTTGGCAACCGAAAAAGACTATCTAGAAACGGCCGTGCGAAGTGGAAACCCACAAATAAACTAACAGTGGAATTCAGAAAGATGAGCTGATAGTAAAGTGCAGTTCCGTCTGCAGAAATAAGCTGGGAAAAGACACCTGTTCCAAAGTAGCTGTTATCTTGAAATGAGTGCGGTTTGCAGTTGTTACTTCTTTTTGCAATTGTGTCTTAGCTGATTCTGTTTAACTGTAACGTGACGGTCGATTAAGCATAAATGTGGATGATTTCTTGGTTCATCTGCCCTAGAGGGAGAAATGCTTTCCACGATTACTGACGCAGAGGCACAGGCTTGTTGGGGCCATGCAACAGAAATCAACTGCCAGATGGTTTATCGAGTATTGGGGTCCTGTGGGCACCAGAGGTTGAGAAGAAGGCAAAACACCAAAGGCCCCACTATCTCTCTCCAGGGGACCCCATTCCTGCCTTGTAGCCTGAAAGCCTCCCTTCCTATGATTGCTGAGCACACACGGATCTGCCTGTGGCCAAACCAGGACCCTCCGCTGCTCACCCACCCACCCAGCATGCCTCATCCCCAGTGGGGGCAAACTCAGTGAGAGCTGGTGGGGGTTGTGGGCGCTGCTCAGAGCGAGATGGAGGCTGCCAGGAGCCATGGCCAGCCTCTTACAGTGCAGCCAGAGGTGAGAGTTGCAGGAAAGAGCTGGCAGTTGCCGGGCAGTGGGTCATTCATACATTCCTGTACTCACCCATTCATTCAAGAGTATTTTATGCTATGCCGGGACTGGAGATGCAGTGGGGAGCAAGAAGACACGGACCAGGCTCTCACGGAGTTCAGCAGGGGGTAAGGGATGGACAATAAACGAACAAATAAATACCCAAACTTGATTTTAGACAGGGATCAGTGCTGCAAAGAAAAGGACAACAGGGAGGGGGAGAGAGGCAGGGAAGGCTTCTAAGCAGGTGTCCTTTGAGCTAAAACCTGGATGGGGAAAAGAGCCGGCCCTACAACCACCTACAGGAAAAGCATCCGGCAGAGGGAGTGGCAAGAGCAGCAGCCCTGAATGGGAATGAGCTTGGGGTACTCAAGGTCCATAAGAAGGGCAGCACGTCTGGAAAACAGGAGGTAGGGCGTGGGAAATAAGGCAGGGGGGCAGCAGGGCCACCTCGGAGATTGGACCCCACCCTTAGAAGGGTGGGGGAGATCTGAGCAAGTACGAACACAACACTCTGGCAGCAACATGAGTGAATCCCCAAACATCACTCTGAATGAAAAAGCAGCACCTGCTCCACCTATAGCAAATTCTAGAATAGGTTAAATTAGTCAATGGTGGAAAAATTCAGAATGGGGGCTGCCTCGGGGTGGGGTGGGGACAGGGATTGACTGGGAAGCGGCATGAGGGAGCTTCCTGGGGCAGTGGTCCGTGTCTTAATGGGCTTTGGGTTACATAAGTGTTTATGTGTTTGTCAAAACTCACGAAATATATGGTTAAGATTTGTGCATATCATTGCATGTACATTTTACCTCAAAAGAAAATAAACTGTAAACAATATTGAATTCTGGTTAATGATGTGCATGCTGAAGTGTTTAGATGGAAAGGTGCTGATATCTGTAACTTACTTTGAAATACATTTTTGAAATCAAGATGAGCTGGGCACCGTGGCATGCGCCTGTAGTCCCAGCTACTCGGGAGGCTGAGGCAGGAGGATCACTTGAGCCCAGGAGTTGGAGACTGCAGTGAGCTATGATGACGCCACTGCACTCCAGCCTGGGTGACAGAGCAAGACTCTATCTCAAAAAAAAAACAAAAAACAAACTCAAGATGGGTGGATGGATGGGCAGAGGGATGGCTAGATGAGGAGAGCGGTGGTAAAGTGAGTCTACTATGATATTAATGGGAACATCTCAGTCATGGGTATCTTGAGTGTTCAACTTTGATGAGTGCTTGAAATTTTTCATAACAAAATGTCACTGGGAAAGTTTCGCTGGCTGTTGTGTGTGGCTACTATGTGAGGACTAGAGTGGATGCGGGGACAGTCTGATTAGAGGCTACTGTGAGCATGCAGGAGGGCCTGGCCATGTGGCAGTAAGGATGGTAAGAAGGGGTCAGATACAGGGTCTATTTTGTAACCAACAGGATTTGCTGAGGATTTGGATGTGTGGGCAAGGCTGGCACTGGTGTGGCTGTTGTGTGGCAGGTGTGTGTGTGACAGGTGTGAGTGTGGTGGACAGGGGCGTGGCAGGCATGGGAGTCGAGATGACTCACAGGTGCCCTTGCTTTCCTGGATGTTGGCAGTGGTGGGGCAGCCTGGGCAGGTTGGCGAGAGGTGACGTTGCATTTAGGCCCCTGTGGCAGAGAGGCCTGTGGGCATCCCAGGGGAGATGGCAGGCGGCCACTGTGAACCTGGAGCTCAGAGGAAAGCCATTCTCTGGCACAGCTGTGGAAGGTTTGATGCAGAGGGAATTTCAACCCTGGGGCTTGATGTGGCTCGCAAGGTGTCTGTGCCAGCCGGGAGCCCTCCAAGGGTGAGAGGTTGGGGGAGCACAGGGAGACTGAGCAGGGCCACCGGGCAGAGAGGAAGAGGGCAGGAGCACGGCAGGTGCCACAGAAGCCCAGAGGGAAAGAGCTCTGAGGAGGAGTGACTGCCCTGTGAAGACGCTGCGTGCAGAGGACAGGGAGGGATCTGGGTTTGGCTCAAGAGCAAGGCCCTGGGGTGTGAGGGGCCTGCATTCACCTGGAGAGGGGCAGGCAGGGCCCCTGCATTGTCCCACCCTCAGGAGCACACCTCACTGTGGTCTTTGAGGAGAGTGCTCCCCGGAGTGGGGACAGTGCTCCCCGGAGTGGGGTGCACAGCGCCCAAAGGGGAGAATGGAGGCGGCAGAGAATATTATAACTGCTCCGAAGGGAGGCAGAGAATGGGCAACAGTTGGAGGTGGGGAGGGGAAGGAGGGAAGAGGACATTCAATGCAGTGATTCCAAACGGGACAGATGGGGCTCTGAGATGGCCGAGGCCGAGGCTGGGCCCCAAAGAGCTGTCCTAGAAGGTGATGGACGTGTAGGGTCTCTGGGGCTCAAGGTGGGTGAGCACCCCCTCCACAGACAGGTGCCCCAGTTTCTCCACACTGCCCCGCTCTCCCTTACTCTGGCCGACAGCCGCCTGGGCCAGCCCAGTGTCCAGGGCGCATGGGGCCTAGGGGGAGATGGGCGTCCGTTGGCCAGCATGGCCCTTCAGTGGCATGAAGATGGGGGTGACCTGGAGGCCTCAGGTGGCCCCTCCGGTGTCTGGAGCCAAAGCCCTGCCCCCATGTGGTGGCAGGGAAGGGAGAAGGCCTCACAGCCCTGAGGAGGCCTCAGGGTCTCCACCACAGCCTAGGTCCTGGGGCATGAGCCAAGGTGCCTTCCCAGGAGGTGGGACAGGTGTCATGCCCATTTAAAGATGGCCCCTATGTGATGTGAGGTCAGCCTGACAGTCCAAAGGGCCTCTGCCCCAAATCTAGTTTAGGCATCTCCTTCTCGGGGCACAGGGGACGGGGAAAACCCTGAGTCACTGTCTGGTATTAACACGCAGTTCAAATTAGCCAGCCAGCTCCTTCAAGGCCAAAGTTTATTCGGGAAGTGGCCTGTGTGAGGCCCCAGGCCCAGTCCGGCTGGAGCCCCTTCCCTCCCTGGCGGGGCCCCTGGCCAGAGGAAGAAGAGGAGCAGCACACCGCCTCTGGAACCCACAGATGTCAGGACACCTGCTGTTTTGAAAAGTAAATGTTTCTCTTTTAAAATATGAGCGCACCCTCAGAACTGCTACAGACACACCATCTGACCAGCATGAAATGACCTTACCTCTCTCTGGACCGCATGACAGCTCAGTGACAGAAGTTAGCAGAAAGATGAGCCACTACTTCTTTCAACAGTTTTAGAACAAATGACTAGAGACCCAGAGATTCCTGTGGGGCGAACACAGAACCCTTCTTGGGAGTCTGATTTCCTTAGAGGCGGAGCTGGGCCACGGGCTTCCCAGCATTGCAAAGACAGCCTGGCCTTGGGCTTTGAGGGGAAAATGCCATCTCACCCTTGCCTTAGCCATGGGACAGACTTCATTCAACCCACAGGCTTGGACAAGAGTAGCTGAGAACAGCCCCCAACAGACATTCAAGAATGCCACATTTTTGTACCTCAAGCCATTGTGACCTTGGGTATCCCACAAAAAACCACTTGGGCACAGTGACCACAGAGTTCTTCACCTGCAGGGGCCCCAGCTGCCTCTGAGAATATTTCATCCACATACTGAGGTTCATTTCGCTTCTTCTTTCCCATAATGACCTTCCCATCGGAGCTTTTCCAACCTCTGCCCAGAGTAAAGGTCAGCTGTCCACTCCCAGGCCCGACCTGTCCAGATGTGGCCTCACGGCAGAAGGCTAGCAGACAGCCAAGGTGAGCTAGGCCTCTACCTTCCTACTGCCACTTAACTGACAATGTGGGAGGCCAAACCAGGGGCAGGCCACTCCAGGGCTGTTCCCTGACCCCAACATTAGCGACATTAGTGTGACCAGTCAGAGGAAGGAGGGAATGGTGGGGACGGGCAGAGGGGCAGAGATCAGCATGTGGAAGAGACCTCCCGCGGCCCCGTGCCCACCACAGTGTCTCTACCTCAGTGGCCGAGACGCCGCTCTGGCTCCTCAGTGCTTCCGTCCCTGTGCGCTGCCAGCAGCTTCTCTGAGGGAAATAGCAGCTGCCCAGCCAGCTTGGCACAGCCTCGTGGAGAGGGACTGAGCAGCAGCCTGGAGTGTCCAGCCACCATGCGGGACCCAGGCACGTCAGCCTCGCCTATCCCTGGGCGGGAGGCCTGGCCAGAGGTCCAGAGCTGGAGGCGGAGGCCGGAGGCATCTTGGGGTCAGGAGAGGACAAGGAAGCCGGGAAGGAAAGGCCAGCCTCCCTGGGGAGGTGCTGCTGCTCTGGACCCCGAGCCAGGCCCACAGAACAAAAGAAGTGACAGCTGCCCCCTCAATTCAGAGGGGCCAGCAAAGGGGCAGCCACTGAAACGAGCGTTTCCTGGAGCCCTGTGTTCATAGCACGCACGTGGGCCAAAACGGAGCCCCACAGCACCCGGGGAACAGAAACCCTGAGACTACTACTTGAATAACCCGAGAATAGCGACTAAGGTGACTTCTTGCCAATTTTCGTTTTCCCTGAAAAGAGGAAAATCTCAGGATTATTTGTATTATTTTAAATGAAAATTATTTTATTAATATAATCTTCTGCTATAAAACCTTCATTCTATTGGAAAATGCCTAGAAGTAGATAGAAGAAAAATCACCTTGCATTTCACCCCTAAAGGTGGTACTGACCACACTTTGGTTCAGTCTTATCTGTGCATATTTATTTTTTTGACCTGGTCCTGATCATTTTGTGTTTGCAACTTTGTATCAGTTTCTTCATACATAAATGGCAGCTGTCTGCCATCATATCAGGGCTGCCCTGGGCTCACAGCTGAGGAGCACCATTTGCACCGTGCTGCACAAAGCTGGTGCCCCCGGACGTCCCTTGTCATGTGCTGTTTGAGGAGAAGGGGTTCCAGGATTGATGCACACTACGTACATGGCTGTATATCCAACTTTTGTGAGCATAACTGGTTTGTGTTTTTCAGCCAAATTTTACACCCCTTGAGGGTGGGACTTTGTTTACTTTTACACAACACAGTGCACAACAGAGGGCTAGCTAGATATACAGCAGGCACTCTATTGTTGGTTGGAACCAGTGATGTTATACTGTACTGCCACGTTGTTTAAAATAAACTTCCTACTCTTTGTAAATAATACACTATACACCCAAATGTAAACTTTCCAAGAACAGAGAGTTTCTCTTGCCTTCTTCCCTGCTCTACCCCCTGGACCAAGGACAGGGCTCTACTTAGAGTAGTTGCTCAATAAATATTTGCTAAAGGCATGTTGTTTTAAACATTCTTGGTAAGTTTTATACTGAGATGAGGAGCTGCCTAAATGTAGAGTGCGTATCATCTTCCTGTTGCCCAAAGAATCTCAATGTCATTTTACTCAACGCGCCTATTCCTGACCTGGATTTGTATAAATATAAAACAGTTTACACTCACGGAATCTGTTCATTGAAGAGAACTTGACGGAAAGTATTCTTTTAAAAACAGAATCTGTTTGAAAAGCCAATTCACACTCAAACTCATTTTTTGTATTGCGGACTTTCAAAGCTGTATGCTAGCCCGAGATTTGCCCCAGGAGAGGCAGTCTGGGGAACCAAGGCACAGTAACTTGGATAGGTGCTGATGTTGTTCCACTGATGTGCACGTGCAGAGGGCTGACCAGCTACGAGGAGGCCCAACACCTCCAACAGTCACCCCCAAGAGAAGGTGCAATTCCCCCTGCACATCTGTCCGTCAGGATCCAGCCTGCCGGTGTGAGGCCCACAGGTGAGGGCACAGCAGAGATCAAGCACACATCTTCTCCCTGGGGCCACCCAAAGGTGGCCATGTGAAGGCACCTGGAGCCCAAAGATCTGCTGGGCACGAAGAGGGTGCAGGCACCTGGGAGAACAGGGGCTGGACCTGTATCTATTGGTTTCCCTGTGAAGCTTAGAAGTGTTGTAACAAGCTGAAAAACCCATGCTATTAGAGCCAGTGTGGCATGTAGATTCAAGAACACAACAGACTCTATGGAGTCAGGCTATGTGGATTCAAGTACTGTCTCAAACTTACTAACTGTATGATATTGGATAACTGCTTCACCTCTCTGGGCCTCAGTCTCCTCGTCTGTACAATAGGGTTCATAACAACAGTACCTGCCTCAGTCTCATAAGGATAAGGGTAAAGAAACTCATATACGGAAGTGCTTCCAAACTGTTTAGACTCAGGACCCCTGTCTAATACTCTTAAAAAGTATTGAGGGCCAGGCGTGGTGGCTCACGCCTGTAATCCTTGCACTCTGGGAGGCCGAGGCAGGAAGATTGCTTGAGCTCAGGAATTCCAGACTGGCCTGAGCAAGAGTGAGACCCCATCTCTATAAAAAATAGAATAAATTAGCCGGGCATGGTGGAATGCGCCTATAGTCCCAGCCACTCGGGAGGCTGAGGGAGGAGGATGGCTTGAGCCCAGGAGTTTGAGGTTGCAGTGAGCTGTGATGACACCACTGTACTCTAGCCGGGGGGACAGAACAGGACTCTGTCTCGAAAAAAAAGCTAATGAGGATACTAAAGAGCTTTTATTTATATGGGCTACATCTATCACACTTACCATATTATAAATTAAAATGTTGTATTTCAAAATATTTAGTTAATTTACAAACCAATAAGAAAACTATTACATATTAACACAATGACATGTCTTACATGTCTTTATAAAAACTAACTATATTTTCCAAAGCAAAAATAATTGCTAAGACTTCTGTATCCAGCCAAGGTGTAATAGCAGGAACTGGACAAAATATAATCAAACAATCATTTTCAAGATACTGAACATCAGGCAGGAAAGGACAGTGATCCTTAAAAATGGGAAACAAACAGGGGCACCCAGGCTCACCGGACCGGCCTGCTGCTTTGATCGTGCTTCTGTGGCTTCGCCCAGGGAGGGGAATCTGGGCAGAGCGAGCAGACTCCCTGGGTGACGGAGCTGAGTCTGGGGAGATCAGGGCAGCTGGACACCATGGGACCAGTTCCTGAGAGGAGAGGGCTGCACGGAAAGGCAAAGATCTCTAGAGCCCCCCAGTATTCAGCCAAGTGCTGATTAGCCTGTGTGTGTGAGGAAACTATCCCAGGCCAGGAGAGAAATATTTAAGAAAACTCTAAGTGGGGGAGGGAAAAGGATTAACTGTAATGGTTAATTTTATGCACCAACTTGACTGGCCACGGATTGCCCAGGTTAAATGTTGTTTCTGGGGGTGTGTGCAACTGTGATTCTGGACGAGACTAGCATTTGAATTGGTGGACTCAGAAATGTAGATTTTCTCCCCCATGTGGTTGGGCCTCCTCCAGTCCACTGAGGGCCTGAGCAGAACAAAAGGCAGCCAGAGGAAGAAATCCCCCCTTTTTCCTTCCTGCCTGCTTGCTGGGCCACCTCCCCTCATCTCTTGCCCTCAGACTGGGATTTACACCGTCAGCTGTCCTGGCTCCCAGGCCTTCGGGCTCGGACTGAATTATACACCAGCTTTCTTGGGGGTTCCCCTTGCCGACAGCAGATCGGGGGACTTCTTGGCCTCCATAGTCACATGAGCCAATTCCTCATAATAAATTTCCTTTTTTATACATATATTATAAAAATATATATATTTACACATCTTATTCATTCTATTTCCCTGGAACACCCTGACTAATACAGGGACTTAAAGGGAGGTAAGATTTCCACACTTTGCTTGAACTGGTAAAATGCTGACACCAGTAGACTATGCGTAAGTTGGGTATGTATGACTTTTTAGAACAACCAGAAAAATCAATACAAAGAGGTATACCCATAAACACTACAGATGATAAATAAAAATGGAATTTTAAAAAATGTTCATGGGTCACATAGGGAGGCAGGATGAGATACACACGACCTGGCTCTATTTCAAGGTCGTTCTGCTGAGAGAACAAAGCAGGCTCGGAAGATCTCGCGCTGTATCACTCCATTCACGTGGTATCCTGGAAATGACAGCGTCATGGAGATGGAAAACAGATTAGTGGCTGCCTGGGATTGGGAATGGTTGGGACAGGGGAGTGAGTGTGACTATAAAGGAGTTTTCTGATCCATTAACAGAATGTCTTCCCATTCATTTAGATTTTCCTTAATTTAACTGAACGTTGTCTTGTGGTTTTCAGTGTACAAGTCTTGCACTCCTTTAGATAATTTTTTAAGTATTTTTTATTTTTGATGTGATTGTAAATGGAATTGTTTTCTTAATTTCCTTTTCAGATTGTTCGTTGCTAGTGTATAGAAACACAATTACATTTCGTATATTGATCTTGTATCCTACAATCCTCCTGAATTTGTTAATTCTAATGGTTTCTTAGAAATTCCTCAGACTAATATACATACAAGATCACATCATCTGAAAATAGAGATAGTTTTGCTTCTTTCTATCCAGTTTTGAAGCCTTTTCTTTTTCTTGCCTATTTTCCCCGGCTAGAACCTCCGGTACACTGTCGAATAGAAGTGGAAAAAGCAGACACCCTCGTCTCGTTCCTGATCTTAGGCTGAATATAGTCTTTCACCACTAAACAAGACTTTAGTTATAGGTTTTTCATAGATCCCTTTATCGTGTTGAGGAAGTTCTCTTCTATTCTTGGTAGAAGTTCCCTTCTATTCTTGCTTTTATTTGTTTGCTTTATCAAGAAAGGGTGTTGGATTTTGTCAAATGTTTTTCCTATGTCTTTTGAAAGGATCATGTGAGTTTTGTCCTTTATTCTACTAGTGTGGTCTATTACAGTGACTGATGTTAATGCATTATACCAACCTTCCATTCCTGGGATAAATCCCACTTGGCCGTGGTGTATAATCATTTGTACATGTTGCTGAATTTGGTTTGCTAGTAATTAGTTGAGAATTTTTGTGTATATTCATAAGAGATGTTGATCTGTAGTTTTCTTGTGACGTCTTTGGTTTTGGTATCGGGTCACTGGTCTCATAGTATGAGTTGGGAAGTGTTCCCTTTTCTATTTTCCGAAGTTGGTAAAGGATTGGTGTTAATTCTTTAAATATTCTTTAAATATTTAAACCCAGTGAAGCCTCTGGTCCTGGGTTTTTCTTTGTGAATAGTGTTTTAAATTACTAAATCTCTTTATTTGTTATAGGTCCATTCAGATTTTCTATTTCTTCTTGAGTCAGTTTTGGTAGTTTGTGTCTTTCTGTGAATCTGTCCGTTTTCTCTAGATTATCTAGTTTTCTGGTATTCAATTGTTCAAATTATTCTCCTCTAATCCTTTTTATTTCTGTACGGTCAGCGGCAATGACCCTTCTTTCATTTCTGATTGTAGTCGGTGGAGTGTTATCTTTTTTTTTTTTGGTCCATCTAGCCAAAGGTCTGTCGGTTTTGTTGATCTTTTCAAAGACCCAAATTTTGGTTTCATTTTTTTTCCTACTCTCCATTTAATTTATTTGCATTCCAATCTTTATTGTTTCCTTCCTTCTGCTTGCTTTGGGCTTAATTTGTTCATCTGTTTATAGTTTCTTATGGTAAAAAAGTAAGTTATTGATGTGAGATCTTTCTTCTTTTTTGTTTTTGGCCTTTTGCCTTTTTTATGACTCAAAAAGTTTCATTTTTAAATTTAGCTTTCTGATTCGGTGCTTGTCTCTTCAACACTTTCACAACGATTTTCTGTTCCCTGGTAAGGAAAGCACGCTTGATCCTGCCGTGGACACATTTAGCACACATGGAACCACCATAGGCCCTGCTGACATTTTTTGTTTGTTTGTTTCTTTCAGACAAAAACCTCATAAAAACTTTAGGTCTCACAGCACGAACCCCTCAGAGTCTGTCTGGGCCCATGCCACATGCATATTATGGTGCTTTCTTGCTATAAAGGTAAGCAATTCTATTACCAGGGGCTCAGGATGGCCTAGTTTTATTAGAGGCTGTGTTTCAGGAAAGCCTAAGACAGTGGGTCAAATGCTGGGCATTCTGGGTGCCTCTGGACAGCATCCCCAGAAGAGCATCTTTCTTTTTTTTTCATGTTGATATTCACAGGTATAAATTTCCCTCTAAGTGCTGCTTTAGCTGCATCTCATAAATTTTTGTATGTTGTTTCTTCGTTTTCATTCATCTCAAAGAATTTTCTAATTTCTTTTGTGACTTATTCTTTGACTTATTCATTCTTAAGGAGTATGTTACTTAATTTCCACATATTTATAAATTTCCTGCTGTTATTGATTTATAATTTCATTCCATTTTGGTTAGAGAACTTACTGTATGTGATTTTAATATTCTTAAATTTATTGAGGTGTGTTTTAATGGCCTATCATATGGTTTATACTGAAGAATATCTCATGTGCAGGTGAGAAGAATGTATATATAGTTGTTGGGTGGAACGCTCTATAGATGTTTCCTCCCCTTTTCTGTGCTATTATGCTATACATATTAAATCAGCATATGTTATAAATGCAATAATACATTGTTATAATTATTGCTTTATGTAATTTTATGTATTTTTAAAGAATCTTGAGAAGAAAGTGGAGCAATTATACATTTATAGAGTTTGTTGTATTAACTTCTGATTCTCTTCATTCCTTCTTGTGGATTTGAATTACCCTCTGGTATCATTTCCTTACTCCAAAACAGCTTTGTTCCCACCCATCTCCTTTGTGCTATTATTGTCAAATAACATTTTGACAAAATGTTGACACATGTTACATTTTTATATGTGAAAAGTCCAACAATAAAATTCCATACATATTTTCTAATGTAATTACTTTTTCTTTTTAGAGATGAGGTCTTACTCTGCTGCCCAGGCTGGAGTGCATAGCTC
The DNA here is from genome assembly GCA_023783475.1 of Daubentonia madagascariensis. Taxonomy (NCBI): domain Eukaryota; kingdom Metazoa; phylum Chordata; class Mammalia; order Primates; family Daubentoniidae; genus Daubentonia; species Daubentonia madagascariensis. The sequence goes on along the minus strand of JAKFHU010001747.1, from coordinate 843,461 downwards.
ACTACACCTCAAACTCCTGAGCTCAGGAGCTCCTCCTGCCTCAGCCTCCTGAGTAGCTGGGACTACAGGAACCTGCCACCATGCCCAGCTAATTTTTAAATTTTTTGTAGAGATGGGGGTCTCTTTCTCTTGCTCAGGCTGGTCTTAAACTCCTGGCCTCAAGTGATCCTCCTGCCTTGGCCTCCCAAAGTTCTGGGATTATAGGCATGAGCCACTGTGCCCAGCTGTAATTACTTTGGAAATCAGTTAAGAGAAGAAAGAAGAAATATGCAATTATACTGTCTTTTGTAATTACCTACTTTTACTGACACATTTGTTTTTCCTATGGATTCAAAATCTGGTGTCACTTGCTTTCTGTCTAAAGAACTTTCTTTAGTATTTCTTGTCAGGCCTGCTAGCAATAAATTCTCTCATAGGTGGCTGAGGCAGGAAGATTGCTTAAGGCCAGGAATTCGAGACTAGCCTGAGCAACATAGCAAGACCCCATCACTACAAAAAAATTAAAAAATTAGCTGGGTGTGGTGACATGTGCCCATAGTCCCAGCTACTCAGGAGGCTGAGGCAGGAGGATTGCTTGAGCCCAGGAGTTTGAGGCTGCAGTGAGCTATGATCATACCACTGCACTCCCACCTGGGCAACAGAGCAAGACCCTGTTTTTAATAAAAATAATAATAAAATAAATTCTCTCAGATTTTCTTTATTTTGGAGTGTCTTTATTTTACCATTATTGTTGAAAGATAATTTTGCTGGGTATAGAATTTTTGATTCATGGGGTTTTTTGTTGTGTTGTTGTTTGTTTTTTTGTTACTTTAAGCACTTTCAATATGTCATACCACTGCTTTCTGGCCTCCGTTGTTTCCTATGAGACATCATCTGTCAATTTTATTGTACTTTCCTGGTACGTGATGAGTTGTTTTCCTCTTACTGCTTTTAAGATTTTCTCTTTATCTTTGGCTTTCAAATTTTGACTAGTTTCTCTGGCTGTGGATCTTTTTGTGTTTATCCTATTTGAAGTTCATTGTTTCTTGGATGTTTAATGTTTTTCATCAAATATGGGGAAATTTTCAGGCATCACTTGTAATAATTTTTATGTTCCTTTCTCTCACCCCTCTCCATTCTGCATATGTTGGTGCACTTAACGGTGTCTCACGTTTATTGGAGGCTCTGATCATTTTTCTTCATTTTTTCCCTGTTTTTCAGATTGCTTTATTGCTATTAATCTGTCCTCAAGTTCACTGATTCTTTTTTCTGCCAACTCAAACCTAGTATTTAACTTCTATGGTGAATTTTTCATTTTTGTTATTGTACTTTTCATCTCCAGAATTTTTATTTGGTTTATTTTTATAATTTCTATTTCTTTATTGATATTCTCTATCTGATGAGATAATGTCATTAAGCTTTCTTTTAATTCTTGAAACATGGTTTCCTTTAGTTCTTTGAGAATATTTATAATGCCTATTTTAAGGTATTTGTCTACTAAGTCCAACATCTGGGCCTCTTCAAAAGTAGTTTGTATTGACTGCTTTTTTTCCTGTGTATTGGTCACACATTCCTGTTTCTTTGCATGTCTTAGATCTTTTTGTTGAAAGCAGGATGTTTTAGATACTATATTGTAGCAACTCTGAATACTGATTCCCTCCTGTAGGGGTTGATGTTGTTTTTGTTGTTTCCTTGGTCATTAATTTATTTGTTTAGGACTTGCTGGACTAACTTTGTGGAGTCTATTTCCCCTGCAACATGCAGCTTCTCATGTACATGCTCAGATTTCGTCTTGCCTTACCTTTTAGCCTGGCTACTTAGGGGTCACCCAGGGTCTGCTTAAGCCACTTATTGGTCAAAAGCTGTGCTTAAGCCCCTTGGACAGTTTGGTTTTTTACCCTTTACCATTAATGGGTGTGTGGCTTGAATGTTACTATCACAGTTCAGAGAGTTTCCCTTTTTTTGTGTGTGTGTCTTATGTTCAACCAGAGACTAATAACTTGGATTCCCCCAATCTGATTACTCCTAAGAATGTTGTCTTGGGCATGCACACAGTCTTCCAGACTGCCAGGGATGTATGTGATTTTATTTTTTAAAAATTTTTTCATAATAAATGTTAATTTTTAATTACTATAATCACAATACAAGTGGTTTTTTTCCTAACACCATTACACTCATGCTAAGGATAACAATACTTCCTCTATTATAAATGCTACTTGATCTTTTTAAAACACAATATTTACTATGCTTAGAATAACTGGGCATGCTTAATAATTATAAAACATTCCGGTTTTTTTACTAAACAAAATACCTAATTTTATAGAATTTACACACAACTTTTAATGTTAGTAATAAAAACAATGAAATTATTTTACTTCTTGATACTTAACAAAACTTTAACTTCCCAAAACATACACTACAACCATATAGTAGATATTGCCATCAAAATGATGGTCTTGGCATCTTATATATTATGCTCCCACTTTAAATTAAGTCCTACTTATTAAAATAAAAACAACCAAAGATGATGAAGAGGCAGCCCATAAAAAAGGAATACAAACAACAAATAACAGCACTGATGGGATATATTAACCTCATTTGTAATGAAAAAAGTACAAATTTTTTAATGGCCGGGTGTGGTGGTGGTTCACATCTGTAATCCTAGCATTCTGGGAGGACGAGGCAGGAGGATTGCTTGAGCTCAGGAGTTCAAGAAATAACAAATTTTTTAAATGACATACCATCTTTCAGTTATACTGGCAAAGTTAAATATATACAAAAAGATAATTCTGACAATTGACCAGGGAATATGTAGGTAGGAGGGTGGTCACACGTACAGTACTAAATGGAAGAGTAAATTGTACAGCATTTTTGGAGAGCAATATGGTAATATTTATCAAAGCTCTAAAAGTGTTTAAGCTCTTTGAACCAGTCATTCCACTTCTGGAAACTTTCTTAAGGACCTAATTCAGCATGTACATCAAAATGTGTAAGGACATTCACTACACCACTGCTCAATAAACTGCAGACAATCAAAATGTCTAACAGAAAAAGAAGGAGTAAATTGTGGCACACCTTTCTCATGGCAGGCAGCGCGCTTCGCCCCAATTCCCTTCTCCCATACCCACCCTAGCTATTTCCTTTTCAACAGAGTCTACTTCTAAGAGGGTAAAAATGTCAGACATTGCCTTTCTCTGCGATCTGATCTGACTCAATGGAAACTGAGGAAAAACCTTCTGGGGGCTTTTGGCAGAGGAGAAATGGCCTGTCCTGTCTTCTAGACTGAGGCCAAGGCTAAAAAAAAAGTGTCTTTAATGACGCCTCTGAACCACGTGTTATGCAAGATAACAAATGTCCTTGGTTACTTAAGCCAATTATATTTGGACATTGTTACCTCTAGTCAAAATCATCCTCCTGATATTAGCTATAAAATAGAGTACGTTAGAACCACTAAAAGTTATGTCACAGAGGTGTACTTATGGACAGTCGATGGGCAGTTAAAAGAAATTATAGGCTGACTGCAGTGGCACACACCTATAGTCCCAGCTACTTGAGAGGCTGAGACAGGAGGGTCGCTTGAGCCCGGGAATTCAAGGTTGCAATGAGCTGGGATCATGCCATTGCACTCCAGCTTGGGTGACAGAGCAAGACCATGTCTCTAAAAAGAAAAGAAAAGATATATATATATATATGTATAAAAACAGTATGTTCCCATTTTAAAAAAATATGTTAATATGGATTCATTTGCCAAGAAAAAGTTCTGGAAAGATATTCCGGTTTTAAGGATAGTTCTCTGAAAGATAAGATCTAAATGTTTCCTTTTTGCATATATGCAGTTTCTATTTTTTTCTACAGTGAGCATGTGTCACTTTAAGATTGATTCTGCCATCCTTTCTATTTCTACTAATTCAATGCAATTTTGGAGAGGAAGAGGTAAACATGCACTCTAGTGAGTGATTTTGAACTGGAAGTCTATGTTTTTAATAGGAAAAGTTTACATTTTTTAAAAAACCATTTTGTGAAATAAAATTTGACACTATCAGGCATTTATTTTTCAGTGAATATGGAAGATTACAAACAGTTTTCACTTCCCTTTGTTACTCAGGAAATCATCATGACTTTGTACCATATCATACTGGAATTTCTTCTGTGAAGCAAAAACACTCCCAAAATGAAAGATCTTCAGGTGTCATGGGAACAGCAGATGCTATTAAATCATAAAAGGTGAGAATAGTAAATTGCCTCTGGGTTTGTTTAGAATCATCTTGAGATGGAACATACTGATGTCTAGATCTATCGGGTTTCCTAAGAGCTACTGCAACAAATGATACTCATTCTATTTTGCTTTCCTCAAATGCCCATTCTTTTTCTTCCTCCCCATCCAAGAACAATCATGTTTCTATATAAACTTGGCCTATATCCAAGTTTAATGGCAATTTATCAAATTCAAGCCATTGCAATTCAAACCCTAGTCCAACACCAATGGCTTTTACGAAGCTTTCTTTCAATGCCCAATTCCTATAAAACATATCCAGCTGCGTCCATTGGTCCATAAAGCTTCTGATTATTTCCCATTCTTTGTTGGTAAACTTTCTTTTCATAATGTGAAAGAATTCTTGAATTGGACCACAACCTGGAAAACTAGTCTTCATTATATCAGTTCCACCTTGCAGCTCAGGTTCAGCAGCAAGCACCGCATAGTCCCCTTGATGAGAGAATATAGTTTTGAAGTTGGGGTAAGGATTCAATGAGTCCTTTGGAAGAACTGGTTTTCCTTTTGTAGTTCTCTGCAAACAGATATTATTCCAAGGGATATTCAATTTCTCTGCAACTAATTTCCTTATCATCAGACGACCAGCCATGGCTGCCTTAGCATCCTGGGGAAAGATGAACTGGCCAATGCGCTCCTTCTCGGGCCAGATGGATCACACTGCCAGCAGCTGTTCAGCTCAACTCGGCAGCCAAGTGGTGCAGGAAAAGGCCCAGTGCATGCCTTCCATGGGTTGCACCAAGCAGAACCGCTTGGCTAGGAAAAACCATACCCTTGATTTTATTTTAAAGCCTGGCTTCCTAAGAGTTGCCCTGCATCAAAGTAGCTTCTTATTCAGTCAGTATTTGATCAGAGGTTGTGCTTAAGCCCCTTGTGCCAGTGGGGCTTCTGCCCTGTGTTTACGGGTCTTTGTGCAGCCTGGGGAACGTTTCCAGGTCTGCCCACATGTTGCTGTGATTGCTCCTGACTGGGGGAAGCCTAATGCTTGTACACAGACTTTCTGCCACCCAGGGTTGACTGTGATCCCAGGACAGCTCTTTTAGGCTGTCTCTTTCTCCAGTTCTATTAGATTTCCGATTGCTCTGCCATTTTGTTTGTTGCCACTAGCAACATGGAGCTAGAGCACCCTCTTAACTGCTCTCAACCAAAATATTTATTGTTTTCAACAACACCCTCAGGCATGGAATTTTCCACCTCTGTTTCAAATAAAATAATTCCCCTCAGACAGAGCTAGGAGTTCTTCATCCTTATGGCCTGACTCTCCCCTGGGCAGAATCTCTGCGTCACTGCTGACTGAACAGACCTCCTCTTGGCCAAGAGGACCCCAGAAAAACTTTAAAACTGAGTTCCTGGCCATGAAGGGGAGGTCAGACATGCCTCATAATACCCCCTCCCTTTTGGAGTTTAGACACTACAATTGACCAGCATTAACGCTAAAACAGAGATCATAAGACTGACAAAACAGACTCTTTTTGACAATAAGATGATACAGAATTATTAGTAGCACCTAAGGCCATGCAGGGCAAAGGTTAAATCACCTGCAGGCCAACAATGTGTTTAACAGATCACTTGAGTCTGTATATTATGGCTTGTCTCTGATCAACAGACTTCCTTATCATAACTTAAAACGTTCCAAGCCTTTAGACAAAGCTTCATCTCTTTAACCAATTACAAATCAACATATCTCTGAACCTACCTGTAACCTGAACCACCACCACCGCTTTCAGATGTCCCTGCCTTTTTGGGCCAAACCAATGTACACCTTCCATGTATTGATTTATGACTTTACCTTCAATTCTTGTCTCCCTAAAATGTATAAAACCAAACTGTAACCAACCAAGGTGGGACCACTTACTCAAGACTTCCTGGGTGGTGCTCCCTGGGCCTCAGTAACACACACTGGCTCAGAATAAACCTTTTTCAATTATTTTACAGAATTTGGGGTTTTTTCCATTAACATTCTAAAAGCAGTAAGAAACAAATTTTGTCTTTTACATTATTTAAATTATTTAAATCGTTCAATTCCTTTAAGTTCTGAATTATTGGTCTTAAGGTGATATTGCAACTTAACTGCCACACTATTATTTGAAAATGTTCTGTTGCATTAAAAAAAACAAACTAAATTATTAACATGTGGAAGACAGAATGCATTGGACAATTATGGAGGTGATTTTATTCAGTCTATTGCAATAGGGAGAAGGTTTGTTAATGAGGGACGTCTCAAAGAAGAGGAAGGGGACTTTGGCTTTATAGAGGGAGGTGAACAAGGGACTCGTAATAAAGGGCGGAGGTGGGTCCCATCTGCAAACACAGGGTGGTCCTATGCAGTTAGCAGTATCCCAGAACAGAAAGGGATAGGGAATTTCTCAACCATCATTGCTTTCCAGGAGTACAGGGCTCAAATAAAATTGAACATGCTATTCCACAATTATCAGTTGTCACTGGACAACTCAGAGGCAGTCATAAACCTCCTGAGTGGGTGACACAGGGTCTAGGAAATTGTCTTGCAGAAATTCTTGTCGGTGTTGTGCCTGTACAAACAGTTGAACCATCTGTTGGAAATGAAAACCCTCTGCCTAAGATGAAAAGGGGGAAATATTAATATAAAAGCCTGTGTCAAAGTAAAGAGCTAGAAGTTGACCTTTAAAGTGTCTTGTCTGGTGAATCCCAAGAGGTTAGTGAGGAAGGTCTTTCAATGATTCGGCAGCACGGCTCACTGAGCTTCTTAAAGCTCCCAAGCTCAGATGCCAGTGTGCTCGGTCGTGTTGGCATAGTCTTGGTTGCCTCTCAGATAAGGGCACGTGTGACCCAAGCCTTTTGCCTGCTTGTCCAGGGAGAAACCCAGCCCATGAAGGATCTGCTGCAGTGGCAAGTCCTTCAGTGCTAGTCCTGGGGCAGCAGTTTGCAGGGCTTCTCCAGACCTGGGGGAAAGGGCCAGATCACCTAGAGTCCCCATAAGCATCTGGGCAGTCAGGCTTTAGTTCTTGGTGACCGGGATGCCAAGTCAGGCAAGAAGGAAATGTTTGTTTCGATAGTTATAATCAATATTTATGTAAACTGGGAAAATTAAAAGTTTGGTAATTGACAATATGGGCAAGGTAGCAGTTTGCAGGTAGGTGCCAAAACTTAGTCTTCTACTTGGGGTGGGGGGAGTCAATTAAATCTCTACCAAACAAGACGGAGTTTGTATCCATCAGTTACCTTCAATTTACAAGAGGTGCAAAGTAGCCCAAGGAAGTGAACAGGGCTACAATCTGGTAACCTAGAATGTGCTGTGAAGTATGCATAGTTTTCCATTGAAACACAATTATTTTTCTTCAGTCTCCCCCATTTTGATAAAAAATAAAAAATAATCTCAAAAAAGGTTATTCTTGACCACACACACACACACACACACACAAGCTGGTCTAATTAGATTTGACCCGGTCATTTTCATAGGTACAGCAAGAATGGCCCTTTACAATAGGACTTCTAAGTTTGCTTTGCTGGAAGTTTTCACAAGCAATGTCAGGCTGGACTTTTTAAAACCTCTTGAGGCCAGGACGCCAAGCTGAGAACTCCCCACCAGATCTCACCTGCAGTACCCTATAGATTTGGGCAAATTTCTCTGTTCTCTAGGTTCCCAAAATATCCTAAGTTTCCTGGGCCTGCCAGGAAGTGACCTTCCTGACTCACATGTAATTCTGGGAACCCTGTAAACCAGATACCAGGTGGGTTTTCCCAAGAGGGCTTTGTAAGCAGCAGCTCCATAAAATCAACTTTAGCTCCTTAAAAGTGTCTGACGTATCTGATTAAATGAGCATCATGCTCAAATATGACATCCCAGGCAAGGCCTTGGTTGCATAACCAATGTTTCCAATTATTTCCCATTAACAAAGAAGGACAGATTCTTACTGAATTTATGACAATAACTTATATTGGCACAAAAATAAGAATAGTAAGAGTTTTTAAATCTGGAGGGGTCAGGCAGGAAGAAATCATCGTCTCCGGGGTCTCTGGCCCTGGTGCCAACGGCCTCCTGTGCGCTCAGGACCGGTTCTCTCTCTCTCTCTCTCTCTCTCTCTCTCTCTCTCACACACACACACACACACACACACACACACACACAACCGGCCTGCAGCCAGAGGCAGCCGAGGGGCAGATGGCGGAGCAGCGGGCAGATGCGTGCTGGCTGGTCGCGGCCGTCGTCCCGGGAGAGACCTCCTGGCGCGGCGCCCACGCGAGGCAGCCGAGGGTGCCCAAGGGCGCGCCCAGAGAGCGGGAGGGGACGTCCCAGTTCGGCAAGGCCGCCACCATGAAGCCTCACCGAGCAGCGAGAAACCCGGGGAGGGGCCGTCGGTTAGGCGCCCGGGACGCTCCCGTGGGAGGCCGTCCGTTTCCTCAGTTTCCCCAGGAAGCTTCAGGAAACAACCCCGGGGGAGGGCCCGCGGAGCCGCTGACCACCGGGATCCCGACCGCTCGCCGGCGCCTTTGCGGGAACAAGCGCATTCCCAACCCCAGCTCCCGCCAGTGCGCCAGACTCTGCCACCCAGTCACCAAATGCCAGGAGCGCCCCCTGGGTATGGTGACAATCCAAAATGACCCCCATATTTCCAACACGCTCCAGAGCTGCACTGGCCATACAGTAGCCACCAGCCACATGTGGCCTTTATAAATATAATTATATAAAAATTATAAGATATTAGATATGTTATACATAGCATGTATGCATCATAATAATGTTTTAAATATAATTCAGTATAAATAATGAATTAACTAACATTAAAAATTCACTTCCCCAGCTGCACCAGTCATCTTCCAGGTGCTCAAGGCCACATGTGGCTCGTGGCTACCGAATTGGCCAGGGCTGGCCTGGAGCCTGCTGTCGGTGCAGAAGTTGTGTGGGCCAGCACCGATCTAGAGCCTCTGCCACCCCGACGTGGAGAGAGGATCATTTCCTTGGCAAGTCCTTTGCCACCCTGCCTGAGGAGGGTCGCCAGGGCCCTCGGCCCTGGGCAGGAACTGAGAGGTGGAGGCAGCCAGGCGCCCAGTGCGCAGTGCTAAGCCCTTTCGCTTGTCACACAGCCTGAGCTTGACCAACTCAAGGTTGCCAGAAAAGCCAAGGCAACTAAGACAGCGATGAGGCTGGGAAGCAGGGGTGCAAAGAAATGAGACTTGAGATCACAAACATGCAGGCAGTAGGTATTTTTTTTAAAATAAAAGAGGAAGCTCCCTGAGGGATTGGCGATGTCACCAGTCAGTACATGAGGGACCGCACAGAGGCTGCATGTGAGTTGGTGGTGGCTGGGGGTGGATGGGGGTCAGCTGGGCAGATAGCCTGGCATCTGCAAGGCCTCAGAAGAGGGGGTCTGGGCTGCTGGGCCCAGAGGGACCCCGCAGAGCGGCAGTGAGAGCCACAGGAGCCTAAGGGGCCTAGGATGCCAGGGTGGCAGGTCGGGGATTTGGAATTGAATCTTTAGGAGTGGGAAGCCACTGGAGGAAGTTAGGCAGAAGAGTACAAGACTAGATTTCGGTTTTATAAAGATAAGGTGGGGGCCAGCAGACCCACCACACTGAAGGAAGAGAGAACTGGGAAATTCAGGTCGAGGCCAGGCCAGGGGAGAGAAAGCCCAGCTGAGCAGGGCAGACAGGGAAGGAAGGAAGCTGCCACTTTGAAAACCTCTCAAAAGAAGCATGGATAACACTTACTGGGCTCTGGGGCAAAATAAAGTCTCCGGGGAGTGGGGAGAGGACCTGGTGAATAGGGCACTGCTTCCATAGGTCAAGCTGCAAAAAGGCCTGCTCTGGCCCCTGCCCCTGTGGGAGGTGGGAGCTGGGATCTGCTGACGTTGTGCCAAGATCCAACTACGGTGGGAGGAGGATGCGGACATCAGTGGAGCTGTGGAGATATTTGGAAGGGAGGAATGTTCTAGGTGGACAAAGGCACTGAAGTGGGAACATGTTTGAGGGATCCAGAGACAACGCAGTGCCACCACGTGCAGACCAGACTGCAGGGAGCGGCCACAGGGAGGAGGCGGTGGGTCCCAGGGCTGCCTCTGTGCGACACGCAGGGCATCGGAGGGAGCAACACGACCTGACTTACATGGAAAAGGGTCTTCGGGTGATGTGTGAACAGCTGTGAGGAAGGCACAGGCCACAGCAGGGGCACCGTGGCAGCTGTGGCGGGGCTGGGAGGTGGGGCTGGCCATGGAGGATCTTTCCAAGGTGGAGCTGGTGCAGTTTACTGAAGTCAAGAAGGAAGGGGGGTGGTTACAGGTTTTGGGAGGTGCAGAGGAGAAATCAGGAACGCAGTGTGAGGTTCTACACGTCCTTTTCCAGGGCCCTATTAGATGCCCAGTGGAGAGGTGAGTGAGGGGCTGCAGGAGGGGCTGCATGCAGAGGGTTTCTGGCGACATGGGCTGGGTGAGGGGGTGAGGAAATAGGTGACAAGAGAGAAAAGAGGAGATGCCCTGGAGCACTACACGCTTAGGGCGCAGGAGGAGGAAGCGCCAACAAGGAAGATCTCAGCGCTGCGCCGGGAGGCGAGAGCTGGTTTTAAGGGCACAGCGACTGTGCCCAGCCGTGTGAGCTTCGGGAGCTGAGGACTGACCTCGCTGGACTCAGCAACACACAGGCGTTTGGTGGCTCTGTCACCAACGGTTTTGCTGGCGTGGCGGAATGAAGGCCTGGTTGACAGGCTTTCAGGGAGCAAAGGAGGAAAGTGGAGACAGAATGAATCGCGCGGCAGTGCTGGAGGCGAAGGCGCTCAAGGGAGGGTTTTATTGTAACCTCCCGTCAGCACAGCAACCAAGCCAGAGCAGATTCCTGGACAGCAACCACGTTTCCTACAGTGCTATTCCCAGGGAAGGCCTTTCTGCAAATGGGACACTCACAAGGTTGGCAACCAGAAACCACGACCTCTAGCCCTGCCTTATTGCCAATTTCCTTGGTGACCTTGGGCAGGTTACTTAACTTCTCAGTATTTTGCTTTCCCTCACCTATAAAATGAGCAGGACAATCCCTGCCTTTTCTATCATCTCATAGGTGCATAAATGATTAGGTAACATCACTTATGTACCCATTCCGCTGTCTCTATGAGTTTGACTATTCTAGGTATCTCATATAAATGGAATCATACAGTACTTGTCTTTTTTGTGACTGGCTTATTTCACTTAGCACAATGTCCTCAAGGTTCATCCATCTTGTAACATGTCAAAATTTTCTTCCTTTTTAAGGCTACTATTCCATTGTATATATAAATAACATTTGGTTTATTTATCTGTTGGTAGATACTTGGGTTGCTTCCACCTTTTGGCTATTGTGAATAATGCTGCTATGACCATGGGTGTACAAATATCTCGAGACCCTGCTCTCAGTTCTTTCGGGTACATACGCAGGGTGGAGTTGCTGGATGGTAATTCTATTTTTCATTTTTTGAGGAACTGCCATACTGTTTTCCACAGTGGCTGCACCAGTTTACATTCCCACCAACAGTGTACAAGGGTTCCATTTCTCCACATCCTTGCCAGCCCTTGTTGTTTTCTGTTTCGTTTTTTGTTTTTGTTTTTTTTTTGATACCAGTCACGCTAATGGTTCAGCCCATGGTAAGTGATCAGGATGGTCACTATGATTATCAAGTGAGGTAACAAATCAGAATGTATTTTGAAAAAGAATTGCATCTGTCAGGATCCAACCAGGAAAACAGAAAGCATTAAAAGGAATTTAATGAGAGAAATTGGTTTTACAGATAAGGGAAAGGCTGAAAAGCTAAACAACAGAAAGTCATTAACACTACATGTACCTAGGGTAGAGGACAAAGGAGTGCTACCAGACCATTGGCTGGAGTCGCCCCCGGGGAAGCTGAGGTGGTGAGGGGAGCTATGGAGGCAGACAGGAAAAATAGCCTGGCTTCTCCCACCAGGGCCTCCCACTGACCAAACCTAGCTAGAAGCCAAGTGACAGACGATTATGGCAACAGCCTGTAGAGGTCAGTACAGAGGTCAAGACAGCTCCCCACCTCTCCCAATACAGGGAGAGCAGGGAAGGAAGTCTTCTGGGGCAAAGAAGCCAAAGATCTGTACAACAATAAACTGCTGTGTAATTTATCTGTATTGCACTTCAAAAGACACAAAAGACCTCCATGCCATCACATCTTAAATTCACAATAGCCATTTCTAACGTCTAGCAAAACAGGTTGGGTTTTTCAATCAATGGCTTCAGAAAGCATCTATTAATACAAAGGCTTTCAGGCACCTTTACTGCATCGAAATTGACAGCTGTGCCCATTCAGTCAACATAGGTTTGTTGTCGTATCTACAGCATGCTTGCAAGGTCCTATGGAAAGAGAGGTAAGAGACCCTGTCCTTAAGGAGCAGCTGGCACAGTCTTAACAAGTTAACAACCAGGAAAAAGTGAGAACTCAGAGAAAGTGCACCTAAGTGAGTAGCAGAGGGAGGAAGCTAGAGGGAGAAGCCCTGGAGGGGTGTGACCTGAGAGGAACCACAGGCAGACGCCCTCCAGGAGGCTCTAGGACAGTAGGACATGTGGGAGTCCCCTGAGAAGAGATCAGGATTGACTGGAATAAGGGCGAACTTGTCAGACATCTGACGATGAGTCAGCGGACCTGGGCTCAGAGATGTCTGGAGAGGCGAACCGAAGACACATGACCAGGAGCACCACCACCAAGCCTTGCACGTGGGGCGTGAAGGAGTCAAGAATATTGTCAAGCCCCTGGCCAAAACAGGGAACAGGACAGACAAGTAGGTTGATGGCGGTGGGGGCTAACCCTTCCTTTATCAACTCCACGGTAAGTGATCAGGATGGTCACTTAATATCAAGTGCGACAACAAATCGGGATGCAACCTCCCCAAAGAAAGCACCTGAGTCCTGCAGGTCTGAACGTTTTATTAAAAAAAGATTAAATTTTCAGATAATTGTAGATTTGCATGTAGGTGTAAGAAACAATAGAGCCCATGTACCCTTCACCCCGATTCCTCCACCTTGCAAACTACAGCAACAGTATCACAGCCGGGGGAGACACGGTCAGGACCCTGAACATTTCCACCAACAAAGGGGTCCCCTGGAGCCCTGGTATAGCCACACCCACTCCATCCCCCGCCAACTAACTTTGAATGCTGACAGGATTTATCCAGGCCGTAAGGGCGCCTACTCCGAACAAAGAACAGCGTCAGGCGCCGGTAGGGTGACTGCAGAGGGACGCCAGGGCAGAGCCTCCCGGCGCGCGACCCGGGAACACCACTGACGTCCACCCAGGGGTTGCCCCGCCCCTTCCACGCGCGTCGCAGGTCCCGCCCCTTCCGCCGCGGCAGGCCAACCGCCGCCCGAGGGCCGAGCCAAGCCGGAAGTGGGCGGCAGCCTTGCCCCGCCGCCGCCCTGTCCGAGATGGCGGACCTCCACCGCCAGCTACAGGAGTACCTGGCGCAGGGGAAAGCGGGCGGGCCGGCCGCCGCGGAGCCGCTGCTGGCCGCGGGGGAAGCGGAGGGGCCCGCGGCCGGGGACAGGCCGGCGGGGGCGTGGCTGGGCCGCGCGGGCCTGCGTTGGACGTGGGCGGGGGGCCCCGCGGAGCCGCCGGCGGGGGTCCGGGCGTGCGTGCCAAGCGTGACGCGCGGGCAGCGGCTGGCGGCGGGCGGCGCGTGCCTGCTGCTGGCGGCTCTCTGCTTCGGCCTGGCCGCGCTCTACGCGCCCGTGCTGCTGCTGCGCGCGCGCAAGTTCGCGCTGCTCTGGTCGCTGGGCTCGGCGCTGGCGCTGGCGGGCGGCGCGCTGCTGCGGGGCGGCGCGGCGTGCGGGCCCCTGCTGCGCGGCGAGGAGGCGCCGTCGCGGCCCGCGCTGCTCTACGCGGCCGCGCTGGGCGCCACGCTGTACGCGGCGCTGGGTCTGCGCAGCACGCTGCTCACGGTGCTGGGTGCCTGCGCGCAGGTGGCCGCGCTGCTGGCCGCGCTGCTCGGGCTGCTGCCCTGGGGCGGCGGCGCCGCGCTGCGCCTCGCGCTCGGCCGCCTGGGCCGCGGCGCCGGCCTGGCGAAGGCCCTGCCGGTGTGAGAGCCCGGGGCCCGCGTCGTCGGGAAAGAACGAGGAGCCAGCCGCGGCCGGCACCGTCGGGGACCAGCCAGCCGAGCCAAGGACTGGACCCGCCGGTTCCTGGACCGCCCGCCGCGACACGCCCCGCTGACACAGGCCTCCCTTGACTCTGCGTGCTGGTCTGGACCCTGAGCGACTGTTACGAACTGAGACACGAACAGTTTCAGAAGCTCCTCGATTTCAGTGTTTTGTGCTATAGTCGGTAGCATGTGCTCTGAAAACGAGATTTTGTCTTTGCATTGGTGATAGTATGCTGTGAGACGGCAATTAGAAGTTGCTTTAGCATTAAGTGTGGTCTTAAGATTGAGCTGAGAAAAAATAGCTCTTTGAATTAGCTGCTTTTGTGATTTTTCTCAGGCTTTTACTTTCTTGTCATTTAAAAAATCCAGGGGTAGATGTTTAGCTATAAAAATTTTTTTGTTTTGGCTGTGCGTAAGACTTGGAAATTATTCTCTTCAGTATGAATCCAGAAGGGTAATCAGATTAAACATTGAATTTAGCCATTGGCTTTTTTAAAGTACTTATTTTAGTTGAGACGGTTTATCTTCGGTATTTTCTTCAAAGCAGTTGCAAATATGGTGCCTTATAACATGAGAGGAAAATTAGTTCTTTATTAGACACAAAAGCATTGGACCAAAAGAAATTTTCTACCCCCAAGAAAATGATATCCAGTAAGGTGCATGTAAAGGCAATAGAGGTCTCTATGCAGAACTGGGCTTGGAAATCCTGGCAGATAGGAAGATAATTATACATCCAGAATTCCCGTATTTGGTGGAAACCATAAATTTTCTACGAGCTCTAATTATCACTCCTAATTTTATGGTTTGCTTTTTAAACTGTAGATGACAATATACTGGCAGATCTTAAGATGCTTTTTCATATCTTTGCTAAATTTCCTTCATTTTAGGTCCAGCGCTTACTTTTACCCATCTTAATTTATTGCCAGAAAGTATGGGCCCAATATTGTGATGGGTTCTGAAAAACTACATGTTTTGTCAATAGCTATAAACCAGGAAGCAAAATATTTAGAATTTTGAAATTCTGTGCCAGTGGTTCTCATGCTTGATTGCAATCAGAATTACTTGAAGAGCCCCACTCAGATCAATTCAGTCTGCATCTCCGGGAGGTAGTACCCTGGCATCAATATTTTTTTTAAAGCTCCCCATGTCTAGTCAAGGTTGAGAACCACTTACGTGCATTGGCTTGCACAATTTGAAAGTAATTGTTTTCGGAGCTGGATTCCTGTGTTGCCTTAATACAGTATGTCGTGCAGCAACAGAGCACTGTTTCTTCCTCCAACCCCAAAACTTTATGTTCCTAGGTCAGTGCCCTAACTTCTGCCCCAAGAAATGACACTGAAGTGGCCAACATCCACACTGTAGACTTAGTATTTGCTAAGAATACTGCCTTGTTGCCCCATCAGTAAATAGGGTTACCTACCTCAAGAGGGTGCTTGTGAGAGCAAATGCAGTATTTTCAGGGAGTTATTTTTTTTTTAATCGGAAAGACTTGTGCCATTGGTTGCTCTTGCTAGTCCCCTAGTTAAATTTGTTGTAACTCTAAATTTTTCTAGAATTTGCATGGCTGAAAATTCTACAATGTTTAACACATTTTTATGTTGATGCTATTATATTTCTTAAGTAAAATTTTAAAACTTCTGCTTCAGCCAGTTGCCATGGCAGGCACCTGTAGTCCCAGCTACTGGGCAGGCTGAGGCGGAAGGATCGCTTAGCCCAGGAGTACTGGGCTGTAGTGTACTATGCTGATCCAGTGTCTGCACTAAGTTTGGCATTAATATGGTGACCTTCCGGGAGTAGGGGACCAGCAGGTTGCCTAAGGAGGGGTGAACTGGCCCAGGTTGGAGATGGGGCAGGTCAAAACTCCTGTGCTGATCATTAGTGGGATCACGCCTGTGAGTTGCCACTGCACTCCAGCCTGTACAACATAGCCAGACTCTCTTTTTTAAAAAAATGCTTCTAACGTCTTCTCAAGAATTCAAATATTGTTTGAAAACCTTGTTTTTATAAAGTTCAAAGCACAATATCTAGCATGTATTTTGACAGTTATATTTTAAAACTGAGTATTTAATTGAAACTGAGTTATGTCTAAATACTGAGTATTTAATAAATGCATAATGTAGAGACTTCTGTTTTCTCTAAATGAATTCTAAAAATGTGATCTGATGATATGCTTACTGGGGTACTGCGTTTTTAAAGTTAAAGCCTAAAATGTTAATAAAATTCTTTCCACGTGAATCTCAGAAAAAGGAGCCTAATCTTGATATGGATTTGGTCTCTGGATCCCTTTTTAGCTTTCTGGAATATGATTATAGTGTTTCTGTCTTTATAAGTTACACCAGTGGAGGGCAAGTAAAGAATATCCACAAACCTAAAGCAATCTTGAGCCTCCTAATAGCATGTTTATGGCGAGGTATTGATAAAATGTTTTTAATATCAAAGTAAAAAAAAATGACTCACTAGGAGTCTCTAGGTTGAGTGTGTGTGGTCAGCATTTCCTTACTTCACATAAATAACTTAGCTTTTACTGTTTTTTTATATTCATAGAGAACCAATTAAGAGATTTTTATATACTATCAAACTGTCAGTATCCCTTCTCTAAGCAATCACTGAGACTTCCTTCACCACTAAATATGCCAAGTAAACTTGACTCTGATGCCAAACTTAAGCTGGCAATGTAATGAAATGTTAGGGTGGACATAGAAATGCCCTTTTAATAATAAAAACTTTCTTATATTGGTATAGAAAGTATCATGGCGTATCTCAAACTGAATTTTTGGTTTCTAAACTGAACCAAATGTTACATTTATTTAAAACAAGGAATTTGCCATGAACAAGGTATTTCTGGCTTACTATGAGAACTATCCTCTGCCTTAAGCACTGGTATTTCCACATAGCTAGTACAGAAGAGGAAGAGATTATTTAAAAGTTTTGCAAAACTTTTAGGAGATATCTTGATCCATTCTTCTTCAACTTAATGTGTGAAATGACTGATTTAAAGTTATCAAAGGGGTATGTGTAGTTAACCTGGCTTACATCAAGTTCCTCTCAGCAAAACAAAGCAATTCAAATCTAAAGTGTGATTATTAGGAGATGCAACCAAGAGATAGCCCCTGATTGGACAGCCAGAAGGTTTAAGTAAGTTTTTCTTCAGGGTATAATTTTCCATCTGCTAGAGCGTGTTGATTAAGGCTTTGAACCTACTTCACACTACCTTAGAGTAGTTTTCAAGTATTCCTCACTATAACAAAAATAGTGTGACAGAATGGCTAGATGAGAATTCGTTGAAAAACACAAGTTCACAGGTGAAATTAATTAGATGACCTAGGTATTCACATCGAGTATGTGCATAAATGTCAGCAACAATTGTCTATCCCTCAGCAGATCAGATGCAATGGAAACCAAGAGTTTCCTTAAGGCAAGCACTCTACAACTAGTTGTTTTCTGTTAATTCTTGCTTAAATCACATTCTGTATTCATACAAAAACAACTTAATGTTTTTTCTCTGACAAACTGTACATATAGAAACAAATTTCCAATTGGACATGAACTTAAATTTGTGGAGGTGCTCCATGTGTCGTGACACTAAAAAAAAAAAAAAAAAAAGATTCCAGCTTTTATCTTCACAAAACAACATGGGATTTAGAGCGATGAGGGTGGACAGGACAAAACAAGGCCAGCTACTCTGGGTAGCCGGCAGCAGTCTCTTCATCTTGAAGACTTCATTAGGGGTTCCTGGGATTCAGCTGCCCCAGAAAGGAGTTCAGGGCTACAATGGTGCAGGCTTCCTTTTGTTTTGCTTGGTTAAGTCCACAAGTTCTTAAATACTGTCCAGAGCGGCCTCAGGGTGCTCAGCCCCAACTTCTACCGACCCCTTCCACCCCCCCTTGACGCACCTCGCCTTGGCGGGCCAGAGTTCATGTTACTCCCTCTACCCCAGTTACTGCCACTGCGGCCCCCTCGAGAAGGGGTACCACTGCCTGGGGGGCCCCCAAAAGGTTCATCTCTGTGGTATCCATCGTGGTGATCTCCATCCAAGGAGCTGGAACGCCCAGATTTTGGCACTCTCTGGGAAGGTCCTGGGCCCCCCCGGCCTGAAACAAAACACAGATTTCACTTGTGACTTTTGGTATTAGCAATCGTTTGTCAATAACTCCTGGTACAAACGTTTACTCTCTGTTGACAGCAGACCACTTCTGGGAGGTTCTGGGAAGACTGGCAGTGGCATTCCGAACACTAAAAGGTGTACCTCTGCCCCTTCCTAACCACCACCTCGTTCCCATCCTGACTCGGGGCCGTGGTCCTCAGCATCAAGAAGATCCATGTTCCCCGGGGCTGTGTGACACATGACGGAAAGCCAAGAGGTAAGCACGGAGCACCTTCAAGGAGACCTGCACCACACTGGGCAGTGTCCCCAGACTATAGGAAGGTATATCTTCACCCTCCTATGCCAACAGGGTATTCTGAGGGAAGGTTTGAAAAGCACTGACTTAACTTTGGAAGTAACTGCTGCTGTTAATGACAAGTGCTCCAACTAGGATAAGTGTTTACTGTGATTGTCCCATGACATATGGCACTTTTGGCTTCCTTTTACATAGTGAAATAAAATACTTCTTGAAAAATAAAAGCACAAAAAAACCTAACAAAACACTAGCTTTCACATTATTTCTCCCAGGGGCAGCTTAACTTGTTTCAGATTTGCACACACAAATGTTTATTAAAATTAAGTATTATTAAAATTCCATCTTTCAAAATTTTCTCATGAAATAGATAGGATTTGGTCGTATCTCCCATATGCACTCTCAGAAGACTTGCCAAATTTATTTTGTCTTAAATTTTTGAATGGAATTTAAATCTGGCAGAGATGAGAAAGCTAGGAGAGTTAGCCAAAGGAACAACATTGGCTTCTTTTCTTACAAAGCGCCACTTAGGCCCACCTGAGGGTGCCTGGACAGAGAAGTTGTCGGCTACTGTGTCACTTCCACACTAGCCACATGTCCTTGGCCAGGAGACCTACCATGGTGTCCCGAGTGCCCATAAAAGTCATCTAAAATTATAGCACACCAACTAGTAATAAAATGTGTTTTGGGGCAGGGAGATCCATTGGTGATACCTGAGGTAATTTCTGAGAGTTTTGCTCTGAGAAAAATCAAACAACTATCAAGAACAAAAGGCAGAACTTTGTAATGTAGGGACTGTAAACGCAAAGCAGGTCAACGTGGGGAGCAGAGCACAAGCTGGGGCACATGGGCCGTAGTCTCTCCAGCAGCCTCCAAGCCACACCACATGTGCAACTGCCCATCCTGCCCTGTGACCAGAGTTGTAGTTAGCCTTTGGTGGCTACTACTCCAGGCTAAAAGTTAATGCCGCCTGTAAAATAAAGATCCAGAACCTCAAGTTGTAGAGATAAGCTACGGCACCCTGGAAACACCCCTTGCAGACCATGTTCCCCAGAGTCTTTGTGATTTTGGGCATAAGCAGTGTTCCTCTGGGCTGAGGCTAAAAAAAGTACCATAGAACCTGGGAGAGGACAACTCTTCCCCTCCCACTGAGGACACCTCAAAGGCTCTGAGCAGCCATTAGTATAGGGCAGATTGCCAATTAGAGCAGAGGTCTCCAGAGAGCAAGCCCAGCACAGGGAGTGCTGGGGCATGTCAGCAGAGGGCTGGAGTGGAACTTTGAATGAGCAGAGATTCCTAGAAGCAACTGGGGTCATGTGCGGGGCTGAGCTTGCAGTCAGCGGGTGACAGCTCCAACAGCTCCAACACTCACGCATTTGGGAGCATGTGGCTCGGCACAGCTTAGGCCCCAAGGACACGTGCTACAGGCACAGGCGAGGCCTCCCTTGGCCCCTGCAGCTCCTGAAGCTGTAACCTCTGGCCTCCTACCTTTGCCTCCGCGGTCCTCAGAAGGGCCCCCTGGGGCCTCCATTTCTCTGTGCTCAGAAGTACCTGGCCCATCATGCCAAGGGCGCTTTCGGGGCGGTAGGGATGCCATGTCCATGCCTTGGAGAGAAGAGGAGCGTTCTCTGCTTGCAGGGGAATGACCGTCATGAGGGGGATGATCAGGGCGGGGAGCATCACGGAAATGTTCATGGCCAGGCCCTGAAATAAGCAGCAGAGTCTCCTCACAATAAAGGACAGTGCGACCAACAGCAGAGGGAAGTGACACTGCTGAGAACACGGAGCAGCTCAAGAACCACCACTCATTCATGCAAGAAACGCGTGCTGAATCCCCACCAGAGGCCGGGGCGCAAATCACCGTGCACATACAGGAAGGCCATGATTAGAAACCCACATACCTCCTAAAGTAAGAGGAGGCAGGTAGAGTCCAGAGAAATGGTTCGCAGACATTTTAGTATGAGGACGTCTTTACATTCTTAAAAATTACTGAGGACCCCAAAGAGATTTCACTAATGAGAGTTATATCTACTAATATTTACCATATTAGCAATTAAGACCCAGAAAACTTTAATTCATTTAACTTTATTTTTCAAAAACAAAAAAATACTTAGTGAAAAAAGTTGTATTGTTTTATATTTAGATAAATCCCTTTAATGTGTGACTTAATAGAAGGAAGCTGGGTTCTTCCATCTATTGACATAAAATGCTGCAGCTGAAGAACACGAAAGCAAGCCAGCCTCCCCCGGAGACGTAAGCTGGGAAAGACAGGACTCGGTGGGCCCCTGGGAGGCCTGCAGACCCTACTGGTCTAGAGTCACCACCAGCCACCCAGCAAGCCATTCTCTTTCCTCACCTGGCTCTCTGTTTCCATCCCAGGAGTCTGGCTTCCGTCCTCCTTCAAAGCGAGGGAACTCGTCAGGAGTGGGAAGTAAACCCTTTCTTCCTCCTACACAATGAAGCAAACAACAGTGCACTCAGACTGTTTCAGGTGTGTCACAACCACCTAACTCTGCCACCCTGTCCTTCCAGACCAGGTGTCCTCAGCACTCACTCACCTCGTGGGGTACCCCGACCTCGACCTCTGAGATCTCGTCCTCGGGCCGCTTCATCAGAAGCATCAAAATTCTCCTCTGGACCAAAGTCTTCAGGACCAGGAAAACCATCCCTTCCTCTGGGGGGAGCACGGCCCTCATGTCTCGGGGGAGCGCCTCTTCTGAAACTGTAAAGAGAAAAAGTAGAATGTCCACCTAGTGGAATACCTTGCTGCCCTAAGTTCATGTTTCAAAGAAGCATAATGATATGAGAAAATAAGATACAATGTTAATTGGGTGAAAAACAAAATAAAATGATATATTTTTAAAATTTTTATTATTATTATTTTTTAAACACAGGGTCTCACTCTGTTGCCCAGGCTGTAGGGCAATGGCATGATCGTAGCTCACAGCAGCCTCAAATTCCTGGGCTCAGGCGATCCTCCTGCCTCAGCCTCCCAAAGTGCTGGAATTATAAGCATGAATCACTGCACCCGGCCAAACTATATACATATATTTCTTTCTACGACCTTTTGTGAATCTGGAAAACTATATATTTTTTAAAGTATACATTGTATAATCCTAATATTAGAGGCAAAAACAGACAGGAAGGAAACATACCAGAATGTAAGGTTACTTTAACTTTCTTTTAGGCTTTTAGGAATAATAATAGTGGTGAACATTTTTTAAGTGCTTAAATCATAACAAGTGCTGTACATGCATTATTTCATTTCATTCCATTCCATTCTCCCAACCCCCATATGAAGCTGGTACTATTACTAACTCTAGCAGTGAGTACACTGAGGCCCAGATTGTTGACGTCATGTATTTAAGGACACACAATAAGTGCTGGTTGTGATTTGAACTCAGTCCAGCCTCTGTATCACTGCCTCCCAAATATTTGTCATCATCTACATTTTTATGATGAACATTTATTACATACATAATCAGAAAAAGGGGGTACAGATCGTGTCTTCCAACTATACTAGACTTGGGGGGTGGGGTATCTGCTCTGCCATTTGCCCCGGCCCACAGCCCTCACTCAGGGATATGCTGAAGTGGCCACAAGCTGACTGAGCTGTGCAGCTGACTGGCACACAACTTCCCTTCTCTTTCAAGAATTTTGGAACTGGGAGACTAAGTTGGCTGGGAGTCTTGCTGAAGCAGAGAGGTTACAAGAAGACTGCAGGGAAGAAGAGAAAGTGCCCTGCAAGCAGGAAGAGGTGCAAAAGCATGCTAACAGAGGCCACGACAGGGAGGAAGGGTGCGCAGGGAGCAGCCAGGGCCAGTGTGCATGGGTCAGCATGCCCGCGGCCCCCTCCCAGGGCAGTTTGCCTTCAGTTATCTTTCACACCAGTCTTCTACTTTGAAGACTTTCAAACTCACAGTAAAGCTGAAATAGTATAATGAATACCCACAGATCCTTCACCTAGTTCTTAATGTTTTTGCCACATGTGTTTTATCTTCTGTTTATTTACAAACGCATTTTCTAAACCATTTGAAAATCAGTTGCTCACAACATGATGCTTCACCCCTAAATATTTCAGTATGTTTCTTCTAAGAACAAGGACTTTCTCCTACATAACCACAATACCATTACAACGCCCAATAATGTGATATTAGTAGATAGCCCAATTCAAATTTCCCCAATTTTCCCCAAAATGTCCTTTACAGTTGATTGTTTTTACATATAGAATTCAATCATGACTGTATGTTGTTACTCAGTGGTCATGTCTCTTTGGTCTACTTTAATCTAGAATAGTCCCCTCCTGGATGTCTGTCTTTTATTACCTTGACATTTTCGGCAACCACTGCTTAGACTTTCTCACGATGCCAGTTTGTCTCGCTGTTGTTGGTGCAAGGGTGGTGTGGCAACCAGAATCTGTTGTTGCAAAGGCACATTTCCCCTCTGCAATTAATAAGCAATCTGTGGGGTGACACTGTGGCACCCTGAGAACATCCTTTTGCCCAGTGGCTTAGCATCCACAGATGATCCTTGCCTGCATCAGCCACAACACTGATTGCTTATAAAACAGGTGGTTTTCTAATTCTGTCACTCTTCCTACAGGTATTACATGGCATTCTGTTGTAAAAAAGAGCTTTCTCTTTGCCACTGCACCATTCTAGCTATCTTTGTAACACCCTTCTTGGTCCTCAGGTAACTTGACCAAATCATGCTTCCTGCTAGCAAAGAGGGTGTGCCGAGGACACTGGCTGAAATGACAAGCTATGTAAGAGTGGAACTGGCCAAGAGGAGGTAGAGAGGGGGGCCAGGAAGAGTCTCAGAGGGGAGCACTATTCCCCTGAAACAGCAGGACTCTTCTTTTGTGCAGGCATCTACTACACAACTGCCTTCTATTACAAAGGGATAGAGAGACTCTAATCTGCCCTAATTAGAAAATACCTCCTGTTATAGACTAAATGTTTGTGTTCCCCCAAATTCTTATGTTGAAACCCTAAACTCCAGTGTGATGGTACTAGGAATGAGACCTTCGGGAGGAGAGTAGGGTTGGATGAAGTCATGAGGGCAAAGCCCTGATGATGGGATTAGGGCCCTTATAAAAACAGACACCAGAGAGAGCTTGTGCTCCCACCCCCACCATGTGAGGACATAGTGAGAAGGTAGTCATTTGCAAGCTGGGAAGAGAGCCCACACCAGAAACCGACCCTGCCAGACCTCATCTAGGATTTCCAGCCTCCAGAACTGTGAAAAAATAAATTCCTGTTGTTTTAAGCCACCCAGTCTGTGGTATGCTATTATGACAGCCTGAGCTAAGACTCCTGCTAATGGACTGACCCCTCTCAAACACCTCTCCCCACTAAACAGATTCATTAATTCAACCCACAGTCACTGAGCACCTACAGCGTGCTGCCACTGCTGCTCTGCGTCCTGAGGGTATATACAGTGGTGAACAAACCAAGCCCCTGTCCTCAGGAAGGTGATGTGCTTACAGGAGATACAGGCAATAAAGAAATAAAGATATTACTTAACGTCAGGCACTGCTCAGTGCCATGGAGAAATACAAAGCAAGGTAAAGGAACTGGCTGTCACTGGAGTGAGGCACACAATCTGGGCATGTGTTCAGGCAGAGGCAGAGTGAGCACCAAGTCCCAGGCACAGAAGTGTGGGTGGCACATCTGAAGAACAGCAAAGCTGTGACAGCCCATGAGCCTAGCCTGTGCGTCTGTCACTGACAGATGAAATACAACACAAATCGAGACATAGTAAAATGTAAAATGTTGTACAAGATGCAGAGATTCAAGAAACCAATGAAAGTTATGTTGATGCCAAGCTCTTGTAGGCATAAAAAGCCACTTCAATAAGAATGCTTGGATATCATTAAGAGAGGCCTTTAGGAACACTGGGAGCCCTTACATCTTTTTTTTAAACCCACCCTAGCAGCTGCTGCCCATGGCCCCTGCTATGTCACCCTGCCTGGCCTGCCATGGGCCAGGCTTTTCTCACCACACCTGAGGGTAGGGATGGCCAACCCTAACTCAACCACCTACTGCCAACAGCTTCGAGAAGTGGGATGGAAAGACAAGGACGGATGGCCAAGGGGCAGTCAGCAGCTGCAGTAAAGGCAGAGTGCTGAACAGCAAGGACCTAAAGCGCAGCTCTGACACTCACTGCCTGCGAGACCTTGGAAAGCCAAGAAACCGCTCTGATTCCCAGTCTGGTCCCTCAACTGTAAGACGTGGAGGTGGCAGTCCCACCTATCTCACAAATTCCTTAAATTAAAATAGTCCTTAAATAAAATTCCTTAAATTAAATGAGGGAACTAATTCCCTAAATTAAATTAAAACAAATTCCTAAAATTAAATGAGGTGGTAACATCTGGCACAGAGTTAATAGTCAATTATCACCACCATTGATAATATTTTGAGTCTCACTTGAGATTTTACTAATTCCTGGGTTTTTTCTCCACGTTTATTCTATTCCTTTTATGCCTCAAGCAGGCTGAAAGTTCAAGCCTGATCTAAGTTTAATAGGAAGGTTATTTTTCAGTTTGATTTGACTTTTTAAGATCTTTAGGCAATTACACAAAAACTGCGTTTATTTCACAATCCCTTTATTTCCAATCTAGGTATCTGTTTCATATTCCATCATTCTAATCAATTCTAATCTCATAGTATACTGATCCTCCCATCTCTTTAAATGGACCAAAAAATGAGCAAAAACAAAGACTTCTAAACTGTAAAGATTTTTAAAAGACCCACATAAAGGTTAAAAAGCATAATTTTTTTTTTTAAAGTCTAAATGCAAAATCTGCAGAGTGTAGGGCTAGTAATGGATGTAGTAATCTCTCCCCAAGTCAAACAGGAGAGAGACCTTTGTTGAAAGAACGGATTAAAAGCTGCAGGGAAGATGGAATGGACCCACAAAGTATCTGTCCCACCTTTCTTCTCTGCGCCCTCGAAAACGTGGGTCCTCAGGATCCCGGGGGAACCGTTCGTCTCCGGGTCTGCGGCCTTCCCACGCCCCTGGAGGGCCTCGGGCTGCACCCCGGCCATCCCCCTCGCTGAATTCCCTGTGATCAGGAGGAAATGGAGGCCCGGGGCCCCCTCGCCTCCACTTCTCCTCTTGTGGTAAAGGTCCTCCTCGCCCCTCAAATTCACGTAACCGGTGGCCAAAGCGCTTGTCAGGGTGGAAGTCGTCTGGTCTGCTGAAGTCATCAGGGAAGTCGGGGTGAGGGCCACGCCTATCAGGGGGACCCCTGCAGTCCTGGCCACCCCGGAAAGGCCCCCTCTCAGGCCCATGCTCAGGGCCGCCGCTCTGCTCATGCCGCCTCTCTGACATCGGGCCCATGTGATGGTTTGGAGGGCCGCGGGAGTCACCTAAAGGAAACAAAGCTGACTTTTACCATGTCTTCCAGGAAACCTGCCAATACAGGTCTGATTTGCACCATCTTCATGTTTCAGAATGCATTTTTTTATTTAGAATGTTTTCCTTCCTTGGTTCTCAGCATACTTAGGAGACAAATGTCCCTGAGACATCATATAATGGAAAGAACATGGGCTTTGGGGTACAGATTTCAACTTCATCACTCACTAGGTTAAAGTAACTTGACCTAGGGGAAGTCACTAATCTCAATGAGATCAGTAATGTCTGTCTGCTTCCTAGTATATTCTAGAAAACATGAGTGCTTCCTGAGCATAAGAATGAGCTTCCCTTCCCTGCCCTATTCTTTCAATGATTTCATTAGGGCCAACTGCTGTATACCCAAGAAGGCCAAAATAGAGAAAATTAATACTGCAGGCCAGGAAGCTGCACCAAGAATTCACCTCTGCACTTGTGAGGGCAGGAAGGCCCATTGACAGAGCACCGTGCCTGCGCTACCGCGCCTACACTACCGCCACCCATGAGAACCCTCATTTAACCTGTTTAACTTGATTCCTTAACTCATGCTTAGAATCTCAACAAATTCCTCTGTAAGGTGTGAGGAACCACAGGCCTCTCTAAGAACTACCTGGTGACCAAGCAGCCCTGTCAGTTTCAGGGTTAAAACGAATACCTTTTCTGCCCTTTCTGCGAATGATGTCCCTTATATACAATATTATCACCATTCTTTGCAGACAGTGTTTGGAATCCCACTAAAGATTTTATAAAAATACTTGAATATATAAGATTATATTCAAAGTACTGAATAAAAATGGAAAGAGGCCAACTAAATCTGTGATGGCTTAGTTCACCTCCTGACTTTAAAGGGATTGGTTTCCCAGCCACTGAACTACTGCAGCTGTTGTAAATGTACATCTATTTTCTGTCAACATACAATTTAAACCAAACAATTTTAAAAAGTAGGTAGCAAAGGGACACTCTTTTTCTAAAGACAGTCTTGCTCTGTCACCCCAGGTAGAGTGCAGTGGTGTCATCACAGCTCACTGCAACCTCAAACTCCTGGGCTCAAGTGATCCTCCTGCCTCAGCCTCCCGAGTAGCTGGGACTACAGGCACGTGCCACAACATCCAGCTAATTTTTCTATTTTTAGTAGAGACGGGGTCTTGATCTTGCTCAGGTTGGTCTAAAATTCCTGGGCTCAAACGATCCTCCTGCCTCAGCCTCCCAAAGTGCTAGGATTACAGGTGTGAGCCATTGTGCCCGGCCAAAAGGACACTCTTAATTCTTAAAAAAAAAAAAGTTTTAAAAATGAAATTCTGGCTGGGTGCAGTGGCTCATGCCTGTAATCCTAGCACTCTCAGAGGCCGAGGCAGGAAGACTGCTTGAGCTCAGGAGTTCAAGACCAGCCTGAGCAAGAGCGAGACCCCATCTCTACTAAAAATAGAAAATCAGCTGGGTGTCATGGCACGTGCCTGTAGTCCCAGCTACTCGGGAGGCTAAGGCAGGAGGATCACTTGAGCCCAGGATTTGGAGGTTGCAGTGAGCTATGATGACACCACTACACTCTACCCAGGGCAACAGACTGAGACTCTGTCTCAATTAAAAAAAAAAAAAAAAAAAAAGGAAACTAAAAATGAAATTCTTCCACTGGCCCAGCTATGCCTTTTACTGCTTTTCCCTGGCAAAAAAGACAAATCCCCTCCTGTATCCCAGCCAGCCATAATTCTCCCCCTCCCAGCGGCCCTCCCCTTGCATTTTTGCAATCTCTCTTGGCCATTTCAACTTCTCCTCACCATTCAACATGTATGAAAAGCTTGGTAGTCTCAGTATACAAACGCACCATCAGAAGGAGTGCCCCTCCTCCTTGGCTCTCTGTCCCTCTGCCCCCTCTCTACCAGCCCTCTCCTCTGTCCAGGCAGTTTGCAAAGCCCCTGACTCCACTCCTCACCCACTTCTCAGTTGTTCCTGCTGCTAATGGCTTCTTCCCTGACTTGATGTTGTTTGAACTTAGTGTAACCTATGACACAGCAGACCTTTGACCTGAGGAAGCTGAACACATTCCATTTGGACTTACCTATGAACATTAATCCTCCCATGACCTCTATCTGGTTAAAAGTACCCTGCTCTTCCAAGGAAAGAAACCCACCACTACAAATTAGAAGGGATGTGGCCACCGGAGATGGGGCGGCAGCGGTGGTTAATCCAGTAGGGGATGGCAGGGCCACTTTCTCGGCTCTCCCTTCTCCCTTTGGTCCCTGGGAGGAGAAAGAGAGGAGGAAGAGAGAGAAGGGGGGTAAAGAGAAAAGGGCAAGAGCAAGGATGAGAGGAAAGGAGGTGGAGACAGACACAGGGCAGGGAGAGGGAGAGAGGCAGTGCTCAGTTTGCTGACGGAGGTACCTTGGGGGTAAAAGTCCCCAAATGTCAGGGTTGGCTTTCTCAGGCCTTTTCTTCTCTATTTCCCTGCGGGTCACCTTCCTTCTATATATCCTCTGCTACCACGTCCACACAACAGGATGGAAATAAACACTCTCTAGTTCCTTTCTCTCTCCCTTTCCTACTGCTAATATCAAACATAAATTCAAGACTAAGCTATAAATTCCCAAAGTTCTAGGGCTGTAAATGCTGACAAAGACTTTTCTTAATCTGATAAAACAGGGGCAAGAATCCTAACCTGTACCACACAGTGCTGTGGGCTTAGCCAATTAAAATAATAGTGGGTCTGTGAAGGGCAATCTCTGCAGTGCTCCTGATCATCTGAGTTGTGGTTTCTCCCCGCTATGAGAGCGCGTGCTGAACGGAACTCTCCCCTCCAGCCACACCCCCACGGAGTTCTCCTGCCCACTGTGCTTCTGCTCCGAGCTGGAGGGCTGGGCCCCAGCCATCGGCCTAACGAGGGATCACAGCCCTGCATGCTCTCCTTCAACTCTTGGGATTCACTCTTAACTTCCAAATAGCCCCACATCTAAATACCAACAATTCTCATCTCTTTGTTTTTCATACTATCAACAACCTGAGGAACCACACATCAGTACATTGTTTTCTTCTTTTCAAATGGTGCAGAATAATGTAACCAGCTAATAAATTCAATATATAACACAACTTGGGAGGACAAGGGAGTGTTGATAAAAACACTGTCAAAAAATTTAAGCAGAAGCAGTTCTCAACTGTTCGGGATGATAAAAACATGCGCTTGCATTCAATGAGCATGGGAACCACTTACATCGCCAACTCATGAACAAGGCCACCCTGCGGCACAGGATCTACTGCCAGGGCCTGGCCAGTGGCTTCACTGCCAGCTCTGGGAGTGAGGAGCTTAATTCTTCTGGCCAGCATTGTTGCCTAACTAAACAGATCTATGAAAACAACATAAAGCAAAGCTCTTACCTGAAATGACTGTGCCCTTACTTTGCCCAGAGGTTCAAGTGACCATTCTATCAATTACTTACCAACAAAACTCTTTAATGTTTACACAAAGGTGGTAGAATACAATCTCTTATTCAGCAAAGCAGATGTTTACCTTTGTTAGGGCCAGGTCCTTGTCCAGGGTTCAGAGGGGGGATGCGACCTTGTGCTCCCTGTTGCCCTAGGCCTGGTATCAGGGGTGGGGGGCCTGTGCTCTGTCCTTCCTGAAAAGATGTTTTTAAAGCAATGGTGTGAAATCACAGGCTTGTACTTCATGAATAGCAATACTGTATTATAATGTGACAAGATAAAAACATTAGGTTGCCTCAAAGTCTCCAGCAATAAATATTTAGCTAGCGACAGTACAGCAAAACTGTCCTTAAATTGGGGGAAAGTAGATACTTCTCTTACTAATTAGTTTTTTAAAAGCACTTGTAATGTTAAACCTGCTGACAGGTTTTATTTAAAGCTAGATCTTTACTTGTAATACAAAGTAAGAACTTCAGTGGAAAGTCAGAAATCGTAACACAGTAATACCACCATTGTGCACAGAGGAGGAATTTTTGGCAAAAGGAAAGGCCTGGCAATCTGCCAGGATAGGTGAACTCTGCCAGTGGTAGAAAGTAAGCAATCCTCTCTAAGCTTAGGGCCGGGCTTCAAAAGGGCAGAGCAGGCAGGATGAGAAAGGGGCTCCTGCTGAAGCAAGACATTCACACTGGGTTCCTTTCACACCCTCTTCTCTCTGCTCTCCAATGCCCCCTTTCCTAAGCACCCTCCTGCTCTCACCCAGGGAAGTCAGCCCCTCCATCCTGTTGGATTCATTAGGTTCCTGCAACTTCTGATACAAACCTGCTGCTCTGGTCCTCTTAATCTCATTGCTTAGGGACCCCAGAGCTCAACCCCAGCTTGTCCCTAGTCCTAAAGTTCTATATTTTTATCTAGCCATGTCTAAATTCTTATTCTCCACACTGTCCAGTGACCTTGGATCAGGTCTCTTGACAAACAAGTAAATAAATAAATATGTATCTAGTCATTCCTTCATATAAAAAATATGTTTAGTGACTGGACCTATTATGAGAATAGCACAATTTCAAAAACAACCACAGCAAAATTGCTTTCACATCCCAAACCAACCACACAACGGAGAAGGTATGGAGGTATGGACCAGTAGGTATAAATGGCCACCAGTGACTTCTAGACTGCTTTGTGGCCTGTCCCTTTGACCCTGGGACAGCTCTTATCAATGCCTGAAAGCAGTTCCACTAAATTAAACCAATTAAAACAACTGGTTTAAATAATTAGCCCGGTCAAAGTGAAGAAAGTTAGATTTCAGCATATAAGAAATACGAGCAAAGATTTTCATCAGGCAACTTTTAAGATTTGAAATGCAGTATACAGTATCAAATCTTCAGATTCATTCTACCAATATTGCTATAGGTCAATTAAAATTTTAGAATCATTATGTTTTTCATGTTAAAATCTTTTACTACATGGTAAAATAAAAACCCTCATTGAATTGTTTCAGAAACCCAAGCTTGTCCTTGTAAATCTGACATGTTCATAATTTCAGTTATAATATGGTAGCTAAAAAGTTCATTATTTTTTAATCTCTCAAAATGAAAACTGTTAATTCACTACCATACACACACACAAATGCACAATGAATTAATAAAATATATAGTACTTCAAGTTTTAGGGCAATTTTGGACGGCAATCCTAGATTTTATTCAACTCATCCTAAATTCTGAAAAGTGCCTAGTAAAAACCTGGAAATATGCTATCAGATTCTTTGTTGCTATGACATTTTTAAGTTCTGGAAGATCTACAGAAGAATATCACATAATTTACTTATTTAGGTAGTTACTTTAGTTCAGTAAACACAATGGTTATCTTTACATTACAGATTCTTGGTGGTGTTTGGGGAAAAAAAATAGACTGTGTTTTCTATATACAGCCTCTGTAGCAACCCCTCTCCCAAGTGACAACCCAGGGCGTCACCGTTAGCTCACACATTCACTTTTGGTCCACAACTGACTTAAGGGACAAAATCCAGTTGTTCATACCCAAATAATGCCTCCAGACTAAGAATTTCAGAAAAACATAAAACCACAGAGCCAAACAGTGCTAAATCCATTTGTGCTCGTGCAGTCTTTTTGTAATTCACCCCCAAGTAATGTGAACTCTCCTCATACCATCTCTCTAGCACAAGCTCAGAGTAATGAAATTTAGCTAACAGAGTCCTCAAAAAAGGGTCAAGGGAATTTCTACAGAAATACTCCCTCCTGCAATTACTTTTACATGTGAGCTGAAAACAATTTGAACAGAATTTCATTCAAAGGGTCACCATTTTAAAATGCTCAATTCTGGAATCACAGATCTCTAAAAGCATTCATTGAAATAAAAATAGTGAGGTACATAGTCCACAGTATACTCATGAATTAAATACCCCGTATTATTAATATCTTTAAAAGCAGAGCCAGCAGACAAGTTGGAGGTGGCTCGCTGGCTGGTAGGCCCATGGAATACCAGACTACAAAGAAAAGGGCCTGGAAAAGGGGGCATGACAGCCTCAGAGCTGCCCACCATGTAACATGCCTTCTCCTTGGACTCACAGCTCTCTTGGAGCCCTGAGACAATTACCAACTATATTCAGCTGAGACTTGATCTCTTCTGGAAGAACCTCTATTAAAAAAAACAAGGGGAAAAGTAAAGATTAATACTGAGATCTACTTAATGGGGGTATAAACTAACTCATCATCCTTGTTATTTCCTTCTTCAGCCAAAATGCTAGCATATTAAACCACCATCACTACTCAAGAAACATTAATACCCAATTGTGACTGTTTTTCACAATACTTAGCAATAACACTTCAGTACAGAGTGTATTTTCCCAATGTGTTAATGCCTATAAGTTGGAAATAAAATAATACCTGGTTGAAGGGGGCCCGGGGCCCATCACCTAGCAGAGGTGTTTTCTGCTGCTGGAATGGTATTGGCCCTTGAGATGGATGTGGCCCTCTTGCCGGGTTCTGCTGTCCTTGAGGTCCAGGGGGCCCTTGCATGCCACCCTGGGGTGGAGGTCCTAAAGAGCCCTGGGGTGGCCCCTGCTGACCTTGTGAACCTGGAGGTCCTCGCAATTCCTGGGGGGGGCCCAGCATTGATCCTTGAGGTGGAGGCCCCTGCATGCCCCGCATCTCCTGAGGACCTCTCATTTCTTGAGGGCCGTGTCCCAGTAGTCCACTTGGAGGGTGAGGTCCTCTCATCTCTTGAGGCGGGTGGCCCATCATCATCCCTTGGGGAGCAGGACCCTGATTCTCTCGGGGGCCTGGAGGCCCCTGCATTCCTCTTGGATTCAATCCCATCAGAGGTCCCTGAGACACAGGACCTTGGATCCCTTGAGACCCTGGCCCGCCTTGTATCCCATGAGGATGAGGAGGTCCTTGCATTCCTCTGGGACCAGGTGGTCCCTGCATACCTTGAGTACCAGGAGGCCCCTGTGGGCCCAAGTGACCCTGGGGACCAGGTGGACCCTGGGGGCCTATGTGACCCTGTGGGCCAGGTGGACCCTGAGGACCCATATGACCTTGAGGACCAGAACTACCTTGTGGTCCAGGTGGCCCTTGAGGTCCCAAAGGGCCATGAGGTCCAGGATGCCTCTGCATTCCTTGGGGCCCGTGCATGTCCTGAGGCCGTGGCAATCCCTGGGGTGGGCCTTGGGGTCCTTGTGGTCCCATGAATCCTTGCGGCCCCCCACCTCCTTGATGCAGTGGAGGACCTTGTGGTCCCATTTGTCCCTGGGGTCCAGGAGGCCTAAACTGTCCCTGTGGACCTGGAGGCCCCATTTGAGCCATGTTCATTGGCATCTGTTGAGATGGATGGGCCTGTTGAAAACCTTGAGGAATCTGAGACATTGGACCTTGTCCTGGAAAGGGCTGGGGTCCGAGGAGAGGGGTGCCGGATGAGGGAGGAGGCTGAATTTGCTCAGCCTGTTTCTGTGCAAGTCTTTCAATTTTAAGTTGCTGGAAGAAAAGAAAGAAAGAAAAGAGCATGCTGAATAAATAAGCCAGAGCCCTTGAAGATGACAACATTACTATCACATATTCTGCTACGAGAGCCTCAAAATAAACATAAAAACTGCTCAATCTCTTAATGCCCCAATGTAATGAGAGTCTATGTAACACTCAAACACTGTGAGGGCACTCACAACTTCATGGCACTAAGGCTCCAGACTCCCTTTAGACTGCTTCTTTTTTAGGTGCTGGGACATAGCAGTCAGGAATATTTATATCCATCTTGATCAGGGAAAGCCCTATAACTTACCAGTATTTTGTCATTCTTGGTAGCTATTGTAGGTGGAAAAAATAAGAACAAGCCACCTGCTCTATGAACTGACAGAAAAAGAAAAATTCTTTTACCTGTGAATAAACAGGTGCATTCAAATTAAAATTATGTTGGCTTTATCTTTTCTATTAAAAATGTATATTTAACTTAGGTCTACTCACTGCTCCATTGATCTGGTTTTAAAAGTCTTAAGAAACAGGACTCTTTTAGAAACTAGTCTCCTAACATAGCAAAAAGAAATGGAGGTACCCGTCAGACCCATCTGAGAGTTGTTTTCCTTTTCCTTAAGAGCATATCAATAAAAAATGTTATCACTACTTTCTTAGATCATCTTGAATCCCTCTAAAGAGCTTCACATACCTCCAGAAGTTGTGGATTAGTATACTGTAATGTGGCCATTTCTTGCTCAATTTCTGCTTGTGTTTTCTTCTTCTCTTCCAATTTAATGTCTTCTTTTCTGTCATTCAGCACCTCACTTGGAGCAGGAATTGGAACTTTATTTTGCATCCAAGCCTCGGGAAAGAAGACAGTATTAAAATATACCCTAAGTATAAAAATGACAACGATAGAATGAGAAAACCATTCTATAATGTCATCTGCTCAATCTAACCTGCTGAACTGTATTTATTTCTAATGCTTATTCGTACTGACATGAGAATGGAGTTCGGCAGGCAATTAATAGGTAAAAATGACTACGGTGATAAAAGCTGAAAGATATTGCATGTTATTAAGAATGCAAAGCTTGCCAGCCTCTCCAAAAGGGCACATGTACTTTGTGTTGAAA
Organism: Daubentonia madagascariensis; assembly: GCA_023783475.1. Lineage (NCBI taxonomy): Eukaryota > Metazoa > Chordata > Mammalia > Primates > Daubentoniidae > Daubentonia > Daubentonia madagascariensis. The sequence continues at coordinate 808,817 of JAKFHU010001747.1, read as the reverse complement.
GGACAATTAAAGCAGAAGATAGAGAGACAATGGAGAACAGAGTCAACACACTCTCTCTGCTCCATGCCTCTGTCTTCTCCTTCCTCTGACAGCCTGGATGATAATAAGTAGGTGAAGATAAAAGAAGATACATGACAAACTCAATATAACTGCAAGCAGTGGACGAGAACTATGTCTCAAAATGTATAAAATAGGTAAAGAATGCTCCATAAAATACAGAAATATCTTCAACAGATGAGATAATCCAAGAGAAATATCAATTAAACTATGCAACCATAATCACTCAGTGCCTAAATGAAGTGGAGTCACTTTTAGTTTACCTACCTGCTGGAACTGCGCAGGAATAGGTTTTGCATAAGGAACTTTCTTCTGAGGCACCTTTTTCTGATCCTTTTGCATCACCTCCTCCATTCCCCAATCTAAACCTGGAATTGTCATTTCGATTTCATTTGATTCGTCTTTCCCTGTAACCATAAAGAAAAGTAGTTTGCCTCTTAAATTAAAAAATGTTGGCCACTGGATCAATGAATCCATTTTTGGAACAATTGATTTTAGATATCACGCTGTTTATATCACTTTTGTCAACATTTCTGAACACAAATCATTATAGCATTTCAACATAATTTATCAGGAAGATAATAAACAGGTCTAGAAAAATGTTATGAAAGAAAAGTGTATATGTGTAATTTCTCTTACCCATCTGCTCTTGTTCCATAGCTAATTTTAGCTGTTCTGGTATTCCCATCCCTGGAATTACCGCCAAGCTATTAGGTTCAAGGTCGTCTATAAATAGTAACACATTCATTGTTAATGGAGATTTTATAAAAGTAGTGGCTAACAAAGTTAATGTTTTATCAAAATGAATCCTATCACTGGTGATTTATAAATCAATAAACTATAAGATAAAAATTAGTTTTGTATAATCTTCCCAACACCTAACACTTCTATAACAGAATATCAGATTTCAAAGGACAAATGCACAAGAGTCTCACCATATTCTACTCCATCTTCAGACATTCCAGGTAGAAGATTTAGATTATATCGATCTCGCATTTTATCCCCTGGTCGGTTTCGAGTCCAGAATTTGCTGTCAAAATAATGAGGGGAATAGGGGACCATGGTTTCAGTGTTTTTCTGGGCACTTAATAGAAGTAAGCAGCTATTCGGTAAACACCATAAATTTTTACAATGCCTTTCTCTAAAAATTTAAAATGTGAAAACGTTTTTTTTTTTTAATCAAAAGGTAAAACAAAATTCAAATAGCCAAAGTCATATTCAATATCCAATCTCCTTATTGCAATAAGTATTTGTAAACCACTAATGTGTCTAAGAATAAGTTTGAATACAAGTTAATATATCAATCAATAAATAAAAATAAATATATATGACACTTATTTCCTGCTGCTTCATGAGTACAGTAATTCTTTGCTATTTTCAATATAAAGCTTACCTAGTATGGTCATTTGAGCCTGAGCAGAGAATATGTCCAAGAGGATGCCAAGCCAGACTCCAGATCATTCCTTCATGGGCCATCTCCATTCCACCCACTTCCTTCTCTACCCTGCAACAGCACCAAAGAAAGGAGTCTTTTTCACAAAAGTTACAAAAACAAAAAAAAGGCATTTTCTTTTAGCCTTAAAACAAAGCTACCAAAGCCTGTTACTTTGAATATGGCCAATTCCACACGTTTCAGAAGGGTATTGGTTTGTCATCAGAAATTTATTCTTTTATCCAAGGAGCACTTCAGAGAGGAAGATGCTTCAAGCATTATTTTACCCATAAGAAACCAGGAAATCTATTTTATTCTCCCTTAATGACTTCCACATCCACAAATAGAGGTGCATTTTCTATCCCAAGCTGGATTTACAGAACTGAAAACTGCAGGCAGTCTCTGACACAGGACATAGGAACCATAAAAAAATACAAACTTCATCATGTTTGCACACATTCAGGTACTCTTCATAAAATATACTACTTCTTTACATAACAAATCTTACATACCCAACATGCCAGAACAACAAAGAACCATCAGACCCTCCACTGGCAAAAAGCCCTTCATGAACAGGATGCCAGGCCACAGCTATAAAACAAAAACATGGGAAAAGGCAAAATGATTAGGATCTGAGAATGCTACAGGCAACAGTCATCAGAGCAGGGAACACATCACAGCTGCTGACCTGTAGCTTCTTTCTTATGACCTCGGAAGACTTGAAGCTCCTCTTTCAGGTTTCGGATGTCAAAAAGTTTACAGAGGTGGTCACGTGATGCTGTGAGTAGCCAATTGCCATTGAGATTTAATTTCACCTCCATTACTGTGTTTTTATGGGCATGACTAGAAACAAAGCACCAAGAAAATAATTTTTCAGAATTCTAAGCAAGTACAAATCAATATAACAGCCATTTTGTTGGAAAGAACATGGATCAAGATGGCAAGAGGTTTGGCCTAGAAGTAATAAAGCGTGTAACATTACAGGACCACAGCTAGAAGTACACTTGAAAGAAATAGGTCATCGGCAGAAATAAATGTCTACTACCTAAACATAGCCCTCAGCAACTAGTTAAAAGAGCAGAGCTTCAATTGGACAGAAAAATTTATCTCTGAAGCAAGGGAACCACTTGAACACATAAATTAATATTCAATAAAGCTCACTGAATTTTAAAAATTCAATGAAATTCCTCTCATTAAGATAAAGCATAAAAATAAGCATTAGACAGGTTGAGGGTTAATTTGAACTAAAGACAGTGCAACAACCCAAAGCCTGCACGCTGCACATCTCCAAGGGACACCATTCACAAGGTGTTCTACATTGGTTGTGGCCATTGGGGTCATGCAAAAAGGCAGCCTTGCTCCAACCAATTCACTCTAAATACGGTTCACTTCCCAATCAAAAGGACCAGCATACAGCTGCTTGGTCAAAAAAGTTAACATATTCACATAACTGTGAATGTTTACAAATAATTCAAAGAGAAAACTATATTACGTAGCTGAATCCTAAGTAAGCACGTCAGACAAAAAATGAGAACTGGTCCAAAAATGGAGGGAAAACCTCTTTAACAAATAAATGTAGTGAGATGGAGACGGCTGAGCTGCATCTATTAATAGTAAGGGGCACACACATCAACTCCACACAGTGCCAAAAGGTATTCTGATGAGGAAAGACAGTAAAACTAGAACAGTAATAACTGCCTCCTCCTCATCTTCCTTCCCACCCCCTATGATAACCAAATTAAATTTAGGTCTATGTGGCAGAACAAAAATCAAGCCTTATTTCATTAGGAATTTAGAAATAAATCATATTTAACTAGTAAGTCTATAGAGCCATCTCCATCTGTTGTCTAAACTACTTTTCCAGGATAAGAAAAGAGAAAGCTAAAAGTTAAAGAATACAGATGGCTTTGTTCCCCTTTGTTCAAGGACCAAGGTGGGGTTCCTATCACTTACAGTGTTGCAAGACTCTGCCCAGTCTTGGGATCCCAGAACTTGATTGGCTGTTGACTATCTTTACTTCCTGAAACAACTAACCCTTTGGTTGGATGCCAGTCTACACATTTCACATCAGCACCATGCCCTGTCGGAAACAAGTTGGGATAAAAACCTAATCAGTCATATGCATTTAAAGCAATTTAAACCAAAGTAGAAAAACCTATTAAATGTTTTGATCTCAGTGCTCAGTCAAGTTAAACTTTTTAAGAAAGACTTTTTGGCCTCTGTGTCTGGAAGTCTTTGGGATATAGAATCCTCTCCTCCTATGCCAGGATGCACAGGAACCAGTCCTTTTCTCCTGGAACTAAGCGCATGTTCTTGCCTACTTGCTGGTAGGTCAGTCAAGGCTTTTTGGAAGCTGTACCTCTCAAGCCCGTGTATATAAAGCTTTTTAAACTTTTCATGCTCTTCCCAATTATCCTAATTAAGCACAATCCCTGGCATTCACTTTGGTTTTCCCACTTGATGGTAGTCCTTATAGTTCAAAAGTCCTAAATTCAGGTTTATACACCACCACTTTCTAGATATGATAGGAAAAGTATTCCAGCTTTCCACTCCTGTTTACTGAAATGCCAAAGGAGAAAATAATACATGCTTGATTCACACATGTTGTGATAAGCAGATGAGATCATAATAAAAGCTACCCTATTGAGTGCTTAGTATATGTTGGGCAGTGTACTGAGTACTTATAAGAATCACCTTTTTAAATCCTCACAAAACCCTGAGTAAAGTATTAGCATTATCTCATTTTACAAGTGAAGAAATAGAAGGACTGGAGGGGTTAAATAACACATCGTAGATTCCAAAGCTAGCCAACAACAAGAGCAGGGATCTGAACCTGGTCTGCAGGATTCCAGAGATGGTTAGTTCACTCAACCACTATGCTAAAGCATGAGGTCTCTTCACAAATGTAATACATTAACTATGAAAAATCACAAATATGAAAATCAGAACTTACAAAACTGAAAGAAATAGGTATGATTTTTGAAAAATTGGATGTTGTACAGATTCTCAAGAATAGAATATTTTATACAGCAAATGCACTAAGAAATAGGTGAGGAGGCAAAGCATTTGAAGCAGCTTCCTTCTCTAACCTGGATCAAATCCAGCTTCTGTGAAACTCTGAGGTGGAAAAAAGGATACAGAAGAACACAGACAAATAGAAGTATAGAAGGAAGAAATGGTGTAGAAACACTGGAAGTGATTTGTACCAGTTCAGAAGGGGAGAAATTTGCATCTCAAATAGGTATGGGTTTATCCTAACACAATACCCGCATGCTGGCAAGCATGTAGGGAGATAACAATTATCTAGAGAACAGTTAGGCAATATGTACTAAAAGCATGAAAAAGTGCATCTTCTATAACCCAATAATCTCATGTCCCAGATTTTATCATAAGGAAATAATGGATGTCCAAAAGGATTTGTCTACAAGGATGTTTACTGATGCAATTTATTTTTATTAAGGTCATTAAATATGAAATGTCCGATTTCGAATCAAAAGTTTATTTTATTATATCTCACACAAGAAGCAGTACAATTAATCAAAGTATGCACCTAAACTATCGACACAGTTTTACCATCTTAATGGTAGCTTGTTTATGCCAGCAGCAAAGAAGCCTGGCGAGCGAGTGGCCATGAAATCACAAAATGCATTTTCCACAGCTTGTTGAGAATTGGATATTTTTCCTCGCAAGAAGTGGTCCAAAGCCTGGAAGTGGTAGTCAGTTGGTGCAAGGTCTGGTGAGGATGGTGGATGACAGAGAGTTTCCAAGTCCAGCTTCTGCAGTTTGAGCAGCATTTGTGCAACATGTGGTTGAGCGTTGTCTTGCAAGAGGATTGGCCTGTCTCTGTTGACCAATCTTGGTTGCTTAATTGCAAGTATCCTCAATATTTCGTCCAATCAGTTGCAGTAGATATCCACTGTAATGGACTGACCAGATTTCATGAAGCTGTAGTGGATAATACCAGCACTGGAGCACCAAACAGACACCATTAGCTTTTTTTGATGACTATTTGGTTTTGGACTGTGTTTCAGCACTTCATCTTTATCCCACCATTGTGCTGAATGCTTGCAATTGTCAAAAAGAATCCATTTTTCATCACACACAACAATACGGTATAGAAGTGGTTCACCTTTATGTTGTGACAACAAAGAAAGGCAAGCTTCAAGATGATTTCTCTTCTGATGATCATTTAATTCATACAGTACCCATCTATCCAGCTTCTTTACCTTGCCCATTTGTTTGAAATGGTCCAATATTGTTGGAATAGTAACGTCAAACCTTGCTGCTAATTCACGCATAGGTTGAGATGGATTCGCTTCCACTACAGCTTTCAGCCCATCATTATCCACCTTAGTGTCAGGTCACCCACATGGCTCATTTTCAAGATTAAAATCACCAGAACAGAACTTCTCAAACCATCAATGTACTGTGCATTCACTAGCCACATCCTTCCCAAACACTCCATTGATATTTTGAGCTGTCTGCTCTGCATTGGTTCCACAACAGAACTCATATTAAGAAATAACATGAATGTTTGACTAATCCCTGGTTTCACAAAAATTGCTCTAAAAGAAAATTTGAAAGATAATCACAAGCCAAAATGTGCATTTGAAAGAATGACAATGTACTCTCACAACAAAACAAGAAGTGTCAAAATGAAATGTCAGAGATAGCAACTAACTTAGTACTTAAGGAAATCGGACATTTCATACTTAATACCTAATAAATGCCTTTGAATAGGACACAAATATATTACAAAACAAATTACAGTGCAGCATATGTACTCAAAGGAATCTGCTGCGCCTATTATAAATGATGCTATAAATGATTTAATGACATGATTAAAGTGCTCATGATACTAAGTTTATTTTTTAAAAAATACACCAGTGTGTACCATCACTGTAAAAGGCAAACAAATCAATAACATGAATGACTGTGTGAGCATATCTAAATACAGAAAAAAAAGAAGTCTAGATAACAAACTGTTAACAGAAATAATATTAAGCTGGGGGTGGTACTAAGGTGATTCTTCTTTCTCCATATTTTTCTATGTTTTTATATTTTCTATAATGAACATATTTTATAATTGGGATCTGAGGGTGGGAAAGGGGAAGAGAGGTTTTGCTGTTACTTTGTCTTTTATTAAGAAAAATAACTGAAGGCTGGGCACGGTGGCTCACGCCTGCAATCCTAGCACTCTGGGAAGCCGAGACAGGAGGATCCCTTAAGCTCAGGAGTTCAAGACCAGCCTGAGCAAAAGTGAGACTCCATCTCTATAAAAAATAGAAAGAATTAGCCGGGCGTGGTGGCACATGCCCGTCGTCCCAGCTACTTGGGAGGCTGAGGCAGGAGGATGGCTTGAGCCCAGGAGTTTGAGTTTGCAGTGAGCTGTGATGATGCCACTGCACTCTAGCCTGGGCAACAGAGCGAGACCCTGTGTCCAAAAAAAAGAAAAAGAACTGAAGATGGAACAAGTGAAATATAAATACATTTTAGTCCCTTTAGCCCCTTGCTTGCCTTAAGAAAGTTTGTTTAATGATTTGACCCTAAATAGATGTGGCCAAGGAATTTAAAAACTTTAGGCCACTGTCACCTAAAAATAAACTTATGTGTAGCTATGTATGAATTATAACCAATCAAATTTGAGTTTTTGGAAAATGCATAAGAAAGTAACTTTAAATTATAATGCACTATGCAAAAAAGTTCATATTCTTAGGAGCCATCTCTACCCTCAACTTCTCGGGGACACTTTTATTACATAGAGAAAGTATATCTGTTTAGTTTTAAAATATATTTGCTTATTTTAAAGAAGTATATGAAAAGCAAAAAACTACCAATCCATAAAAAGGACCAAAAAAATATACTCCAGCTGCTTTAATTCTGTTTTCTGAAGTTCTCTAAAATTTATTTAAGTAAAATTCAAGCAGTGAGGAATCCCATGAATTTACCCATATCCATAATATAAATCAAATATCACAAATAGAAATCAAACTGATCGGTACCAATTCTTGAATTTTATTTTATTGGTTACTATTTTCAATAAAAGTAATAATACTAGCAAACACATAAATATAGCACTATTCTAAGTATGTATACTGACTCATCATTTTACATATGAAAATCATAAAGCACAGACGGGTTAAAGAACTTGCTCAGGATCACACCGTTGCAGTGTGGCAGAACAGAGATCTGAATGCAGGGAGCTGGCCCCAGAGCCTCTGCTCTTAAGGACTATGCCTTCTTAGATATGAAAAGGTCAGTTTAAGAGTTACAAGAGGGGGAAAAACCAAGAATATATAACTTCCTATTTGCTTCTATATACATAAAGACTCACTGTAGGATGGTACCTAGCAGACAGAGAACTGGGACAGGAAGAGACACTTTTTAGGCTTTTCATTATTTTACTTTTGAGCCATGTACATGTATTATCTACATTTAAAAAATTAAATACAAATAAATGTTACCTAAGAAAATATGTTTAAAAAAAAGTATGTGTAGTATCTGACATATGTGGCTTGAAAAGGGACATATACACACACACGCACATTGCACACACATATATTTGCTCAAAAATGCATTAAATGTGCCTGACAGAATACATAAAAATCTGATAATATTAACTGCCTCCAAGAAGGGAAACTGGATAGCTGAAGGGACAAGGGCAAGAAGACTTTTCATTGTACATTGTTTGAAACACATGAATGACCTATTGAGAAAAAAATTCAATTTTTAAAAATTTACTAAATTTACTAAATAGCAGCTTTCCTCTGGAAAGTGGGTGTGAAAACTTTACAAGAAGAATTTGTCATTCTTATAAATTTTTTTAAAAAGTGAAAAGAAGAAAAATAAATAGATTAAGCTGGCACAGAAGAAAATTGATATGCAACTGCTTCCTTCCTTAGGGAGAAAAAGTTACTGAATTTCCACTGAGGTGACAAAAACAATTTCAAATTAAAAATTCTACCCTTTCCTGTCAATGTTTATACATTTAGATCCAGAAGAATGTGACTAGTAGAAACTTATTTTAAGAAAATAATTTAAGAGGATTTTCAAAAACATTCATACGTAAAAGACAGTATTTGAAGCCTTGTTCATAATAGCGAAAAACAGGAAACAAATTTTAGAAGTGGAATGACTGGATGAATTTTGTCATAGCCAGAAAGTAGAAGAATCATACAACTTTAAAATGAAAATTTTGGAAACAAAGAAAAAAGCTCATGAAATAATGCGCACTAAAAAGCAAACAAAATGACACACACACAAACTATACATAAGTTGTGAGAATGATTACAAAAAACATATGTGTATGGTTATGAAAATGTAGGTATGGATAAGCAGGAAATGAAAATTATATTGGGATAGTGGAAACAAAGATGAAGTTTTTCTGTTCACCTTTCCTCTAGTGTGATATTGTGGTTTTAAGAATAATATGGGTCAGATTTTGTGTGTGTGGACTTTTTTTTTTAGTATGCTTTAGAATACAAGAAAAAAATATCATTAAATGCAAACTACTTTCCTAGGTAATGTTTTACCTATCAAATTAGCAATTAAATTTGGTGATACCCAATGTTCATAAGGGAGAGAGAGTAAAAGGTACTCTCATCTATAATTGGTTGGAAGGTAAATGAGCACAACTTTTTGGGGAGGCCGTGTGATCATATCCATCACAATCTTAAAGGCACAAAGCCTTTGAGCCTGTAAATGCTCTGCTAGGACTCTTACAGAGATGATTGCAAAAGCATACCTAGATTTATGTACAAAGATATTTACTGCACCTTGTTTGAACTGCCAAGACTGGAAACAACCTAAATATGAATCAATGAGGTATTATTCAGGAAAATTAAGGTAAATCCATATAATTGAATACAATCCAGCTGTTAAAACTGAGGCAGAAAGAGGGACCTCTTTGGGGTGCTGGAAACGGTCTCTATCTTGGTTATAGTGTATATATTTGTCAAAATTTATGGAATTGTACACCTTAATAGCGTAAATGCAACTTTATGTAAATTACACCTTAATAAGCCAGCCTTTTAAAAAAACATAGGCAGTAAAGCAAGGTATAATATGGTTCCACTTGTATAAAAGGAAATTTAAGCTAGTAATTGCTTAGGAAGAAATGGTATGGGAATAAGAAGGCATTTATTGTTCTATACTCCTTGAAGTTTCTTAACATGTGTTTTATTACTGTATTTAATGGCAATTGCTTTTTGTTTCAACTCAAGGGAACAAGACGGCCTTCACTTTTCACTTGCCAATGCAGAACTAACCAGTGCTTGTGGTCCCCGGAAGATGTGCTTGAGTTCCTCAGCAGGGATGCAGCTTCTCACTGACAGCTCTCAGACACAGTACAGTTGAAGGTTTCAAGAATATTATGAGTTTTGTGAATTGGCAAGCTATATATAAAAACTTTATCTTATATAAATTACCATTTCATAGAAAAATGGTTAAGTACCAAACACACAACTTATTAATTTCCAACATTATCCCTAAAGAACACCTCTACACTAAATTTGATCATTTCATTTCTGAAGGTACAGAACTTCAGGATACAATTATTGAAGGCTCTTTGTGATTCTCAAACTTGGAAATTCCAAGAATGTAGTATCTGTAATGGGGAAACAGTTAATACACACTTAATGGAAAATTCACCCAGGGGGTAACAGTTTTTATAGCCTAGTGACCTAGATGTTGTCATACTAAAAACATATTGCTAACGGTTAAAGTTTTTAAGACTAAAATTGTCTTGCCAACAAAAGACTATTTTTTAACGTAGCAATTAATTATACTTCTCAGAATCAAGCCCCTAAAAAAATGAAGATAAATGTCTGGACAACATCAAACCTGCTCCAGACACTATAAAGCCTGTCACAGGCACAAAGTATGGCCCTACAGGGGACTGATAGGAGTCTATAGTTAGACTGTGGTGGACACACACAATCCTCAGTAAGATGGCAGAGCTTTAAACAAGCCAGTGATATAGGCACATGGTTAACAAGTAAAGAGTCCAGAATCACTGGGAAAGGTCATAGCACCTTATCCTACTTGACTGCAACAGGAAACACAGAATATACATGAAGGTATCAATAGTGAGACTTGGAGATGCAATTGCAAAATTCTAAAATTAAGAGACTCCAGTTGTAAATCACTATAAAGAGCAAGATTGTCATAGATCTATGTGTGGAATTCCCTTTGAATACAAATACTTAAGAATTTAAGCTGCACTATCCAATATGGTAGACATTAGCCACATGTGGCTACTTACATTTATTTTAATTAAAGTTAAAATTTTAGTTCCTCAGTCATATTAGCAACATTTAAAGTGCTCAATAGTCACATGTGAATAGTGGCTACCACATTGGACAGGACAGATATAGAACATTTCCATCACCACAAAAAGTCCTATTGGACAATAATTGGCCTTAAAAGTTTCTCTTTAAATTTCCATAATCATATTATTTTTACTATCTCAGTTGCACAATAAACAGCAACAACAAAAAAATTATCTTTAAATGATACTAGAACTAGGGAAGACTGCAAAATTATCCAGCCCTGCAATTTTTACAGATGAGAACACCGAGGCCTAAATGGTTTAAGCAATGGTGGGAGGTGGCCCAGACTTTATTCCTCCTGATCCAATCCAGTCTTCACCTCACTAAATATAATATCCAAATGAAGTGGCAGAATAGTTCCTTTTGTTTGGTTTCAATTATAAATTCACTTTCTCAACTAACTAAGGAGCTTGTATGTGACAACTTCTGTACTCCTTCCCACATCTCAGAACTATACAAGAAAATAATTTAGGGAAAAAAATCTAAAAATAAATACATAATTACTTCTAACTATCTAATAAGTAATCAGGTTGATTCTGAAGACCACAGTCTTGTTAAGAATAAAGGAATATGGCAACTTAATTCCACCAAAATAAATTCTAAATTAATCTATCCATATAGAGTTATTTTTAGAGGTTAAGCCCTGATGGCAATGAATTCTGAATCATTTCTTAGTTAGCTAAATTATCTCGCTAAATATTCCCTCAGGGTCCTAGCTAAATGAATAGTGACAGACTTAGCATCTCTTGGACACAGGTGACATTGCTTTGTGGATTAACTTGTGTTTAATATGCCAGAAATAATGTTCAACTTATTCATAATAATTATTTGCAAAAAGCAACCATTAATAATGCATTAAAATTTATACCAAACAGGAAGTAAACAATTTCACTTATTCCATTTGACCATTCTTCCACTCACTCATTACTCAGAATAAGTGTGCATGACACCAACATTTATTGGGCTCCTACAACGGGTGCTCAACCTCTGAAATGCGTGATCACCAAGCAACATAAAGACTAAGCATTGGGGGAGTATTTTTGGATTACATAGTGCTGGAACAATAACTTTTTAAGAAAATTAATACTTAGATTAAAAAAGTTTTTGAATCAAGATTGGAATTAAGCTAAAAAAAAAAAAAAAGAACCTAATGCAGTTTTAGAGACCTTTCTCCATAAAATAAAAACAGAAAAATCCCTCCCCCCTTTAATAATGTGCCACATAACCACGCCTGAAATAGCAAGGTGCAGAATGCAAACAAGGTAATTTTCCTAACTAATGAAAAAAATGTCCAATGTGTTAAAAAAGAAGACATTCTAGAAAAACAATGTAGAGATTCCTTAATAAACCCTAAAATTCTGAAAATAACATGATAAATGTTTTAGGCTTTACATATTTGGTGAAAAGATATTCTAGACTTAATTTTGTGGATAGTGGAGACTTTCCTGTTCATAATTTCCTATCCCAGAACCATACAGTGTAGTGCAGTGAAGGCCAGAAACCAGTAAGGGAAGAAGGTGTGTTTTTTGTTGTGAAGTTGGATGTAAACTTTGTGCTCCTGGGCATTTTTCTCAGGACCTTACCCCTCCTCCACCTGATCTGAAGACGGCCTCATAGGATCCTAAGGAACCTGTCATCCCACACAGGTACATAGCCCTGCCTTAAGGCAGTGCATAGGATCCCAAGGCTTGGTGAACAGTCTGAAAACCAATATATAATGAGTTTTATTAGAAGGTCAGAAATAGTGTCCATTTTCCCATTTTATTTTTCCTGGATCAGGCCATTTTATGAACAAATCTTAAGAAAAATTTCTTTTATACATGACTTACAAAAAGCACCAAGATTTTCTAATACAGGAAGAAAAAAGGCAAACAAAGAATTCAAGTACCATCTTGTACAATATTAACAGTAGAACTGTTAGGAAAATGTGTTAAACATTAACAACAAACTCAGGCTACTTCCAGCCACAAGAACATAAAATGTAACAGATCAATTTAAGACAAAGGGTATGAGAAGCCATGGTCCACAGCCAGACACTTTAGTAGATCAGAGGACTTAAGAATTTAAATAATTAAGAAGCATAAGTAACTTGTGCGCTGGTCAATGAATATGCAGTTTATTAGCATTTTACCCTCCTTTTATGCAAAATGATTTTCACCATGATCCAATAATCAACATCAACTGAGAATGATTACTATTAGCATCTTTGTCATCCAAATCTAGAAAGTTACATCAGTGAAAAATCACAGAATTAAATGGAAAGTTAATTCTGGGAAGGGTACACCTCTAGGCAGTGTTTTCACAACGTATGTTCCAAGCAACAGCATAGAATCGTGGGTAAAGGGGTTCCGTGGTCAAATAAATTGAGCAATGCTGAACTTGAAAAATGGACAAGTTTCTTTCCATGTCTGAAAGCCTTCAGTCCTTGTAATATATAACACATATTACAAATCTGTGGGGGGATTTGATCATGAGTCTTCTTTTCTCACAACACTTCCAAGTTCATCAGAAGACTGATTTAGGAAACTTGAAACACTAGCTAATTATGTTGTCTGGTAATGATGAACCTAACACCTCAGGAGGATGGAGTCCTCGGGGGAAGGAGAAGACTTTGGAGGGGCACGAAAAGGGCCTCCTAACCATATCTGTAATGTGTACTTTATTGAAAATTCAGAAATAAGTATGGCAAAATATAAGGATTTGATTAGGACCGAGTGGTAGCACAGAAGTGTTTTTTCAAGTTGTAACAAATTTTGAAATGTATGGTGTCAGAAGAGTAACCAGTACACAAACATAAAACCACAAATTCAAATGGGATAAGGAGTAAGGAGGTAGATGCACCATAAATTTGCCAATGTCTACTTAAGTCACACATTTAATTTGCATATGCAGGTAAAATGGTTTCTACTGATTTGTACCAACGATGTATTCACATGGAAGAACAAAGGCTGACCTCAAAGACACTGTCAAGTAGGTTAGAAATTAAAATTAAGCATACAACTCATAAGATTAATGCCATGTAATTAATTAAGTACTTCTGGCATCAAAGTGAACAAATCTTATGAATGTATGATGAAATATATAATTTTTTAGTCAAATAAAAACATATACAGGCATCAGTTTTGCTAAAACTTACATGTCAGACTGCTGTTAAACTTTTACGCAACAACGTGGGAGAAGGGTGTAAACAGGGAAGAGCACAATTGCCATTTGAGTCAAGTTTAAAGACTACAGTTAGAAAACCCTTGAGGATTATGAAATGGAGAAAATCAGGTGATTGATACAATTGGAAAATCTACAATATTTTTCCAAAACATTGCCTGAGGGTGTATAGAATGTGTGTCAATCCTCTGTATTCTTCAGTTATAATAACAAGAAGCAAGTTTGCAGTATGTTGTTTTGTGCCAACTGGCAAATTCTCCTCTGTGGGCTTTTTTAAAATTTAAATCTTTTTTTTTTTCTTAAAGGCTCTTTTGGAAGGTATTCATCAAAGATGCTTACAGGAATGCAACAACCAAATATTCTTCAACCTTACTGCTGCTGTACTCTTCCAATTCCTTGATGTTAACACCAATATCATAAAGCACTTCAGTCATTTGTCTGAGACGGGAGATACCGGTGTCCCACAAACATGCAGAAAGCAGCAGCAAAATCCTTCATAAGAAAGGGTGCACTGGTGTGTGTGCACATGTGTTTGAGCGCATATAATTCAAGAAAGGTTCTCTAGTAAACATTTCTGCAGACATTTATAATAACAATATACAGAGTCAAGAAAAGCAGCATATAGTCATCACTTGAAAAACCAGAAAAATGTAAAAAGAAAAAACATTTATCAGATTGATGAAAGTCTGGAAATACCAAGGCAGAAAGAATAATACCTACGCTACGTTAATAATAGAGTTATTAGTGCTAGCAGATAACCTGGTCCAAGAATGATGAGAAGCTATGACTGAAACACTAGCTTATTATGTTGTCTGTCAATTCAGGAGACTGGACACCTCTGGGAAAGGAGGAGACTGCGAAAAGGGCACAAAAAACAGCCTTTAACCATATTTGAAATACAAAGAAAAAGCAGAACCAAGAAGGAAAACAAAGGGTTCTAAATGATACTTCTGGAGCTCTTCTAGGATAAGCCTTCCTTTTGAAAGCAGGGTAAAAAGGTGAACTGGTTCACTTTCAGCTGGCTAGATTAAGGATTTTTTTTTAATTGAAAATTTAGAAACATAAAAGCAATGAATAATCTTGGTCAAAGTAGACATAATTAACCCCATGGTAATCACAGCCACTCACAGCATCAACTGTACTTGGAATCTGTGTTTTTCCAGAATCTTCTTGGGCATATGCACACATTTTTGGTAAATGTGGCTCCCTATAATCTCATCCACTGCTACTCACCTCTTGGAAGAACAGGAAGTAACGATGGCAGTGACGAAAATGTTCCTCTATCGGAACAGGGTTACATGAACCCCTAAATACTGCTGGGGGCGCCTGTCTATCACATAATCCCTAGGTGACTGTATAATTTCAAACTATTACTAAGATTATTTTCTATAAATGAGTAATCTGAGATGACATCCACCCCAATTGGATCTTGATAATTATCTCCATTTCCAATTATTTCAAAGCAAAAATATGATAACTGAGAAAATCTCAACTAGAAGCTGGTTATATTACTCAATTTCCATCATATTGAAAACATATTCCAGGGCTGAGCGTGGTGGCTCACCCCTGTAATCCTAGCACTCTGGGAGTCTGAGATGGGAGGACTGGTTGAGCTTCGGAGTTCGAGACCAGCCTGAGCAAGAACGAGACCCTGTCTCCACTAAAAATAGAAAATTAGCCGGGCATCGTGATGCACGCCTGTAGTTCCAGCTACTTGGGAGGCTGAGGCAGGAGGATCGCTTGAGCCCAGGAGTTCAAGGATGCAGTGAGCTACGCCGCTGACACTGCACTCTACCAGGGTGATAGAGAGAGACTATCTCCCAAAAAAAAAAAAAAAAAAAAACCAATAAAATAACTATCTATTTAGTCCATACTGCCCTAAACAAATAATTGAATAAATAGGTGGGGGAGAAGAGTCTAATCTCTCATGCACAAGAATTCCAAATACTCCACCTTGAAGGAGGTAGTATATTCTCTCCACCCCTTAAGTGTGGGGTGTGCATTATGACTTCATTCCAAAGAATGCAGTAAGGAATGGGGGAAAAAAGAACAGCCTTACACTGGCGAAATCTGACAAACACCACCTCAAGCAGAAGATCAAGGTCAACATCAAGTCATGTTGACAGCACACACCCTAGACACAATGTGAGGAAAATGGCACTTTACCTCTGTGATCTTCCTTCCCAAAACCCACAACCTCAAGTCTAATTGTGAGAAAGTCAGATAACTCCCAACTGAGGGACATTCCACAACATACCATAAAACTTCTCAACAACACCTGGCTGCAAGAAAATAGAGGAACAAAACCTTGGAAGCACTGAAATGGGAACAAAAATAAAATTTTGAATCTAGAATTCTCTACCTAGCCAAAGTCTTGTTATAAGTGTAAGCACAAAATAAAGACATATAAGAACTTTAAAATTTTTGCCCATAAATCTCAGAAAGAAAAAAAAAATCTTACCATTCCAGAAATGTGGAAACCAAGTAATGCTTACTAGGAAAATCCAAACCAGTTCAAATTAAACTTAACATAAACAATACCAGTATTTCCTTGTGGAAGTGTTTAAAATTTGCCATCTTCTTGTTCTTTATTGAATGAATAAATGAACAAATGATAGAAAGCCCAGAGAGCAAAAAATAGATCTATACACATTGTTTTAAAAACCAAAATGGGTCAGGTGTGATGGCTCCCATCTATAATCCCAGCACATTGGGAGGCTGAGGCAGGAGGATTGGTTGAGTCCAGGAGCTTGAGACCAGCCTACATTACATAGCAAGATTCCATCTCTACAAAAAACAAAATTTAAAAAAGCTGAGCATGGTGGCACACGCCTGTAGTCCTAGCTACTTAGGAGGCTGAGGCAGGAGGATTGCCTGAGCCCAGGAGTTAGAAGTTGCAGTGAGCTATGATTATGCCACTGCACTCCAGACTGGGTAACAGAGCACAACCCTGTCTCTATTTAAAAAAAGAAAAAAAAAAAAAAAAAGGATGAAATAATCAAGAGACAGAAATTGGCTTTGTCCAATAGGAGCATATGTGTAGTGCCAACTCAGTTGCATTTGGAATCAAGAAAAGGATATGTTAAATATAATTTAATTCAAATAGGTACTGTGTTCAATTGTTCATATGCTATGTAATAGCTAACAGTAACAAAATTTTGAATAAACCAGATCTAGTTAAAACTCAGATGTCACTTACTAGCTATGTCTTTATGTAATTTACTTAACCCTAGCTAAGCCTTAATATTTTCATGTGTAAAATGGAGATTATTACTCAATTATTGGGTTGTTTTACGAATTAAATACTTGCAGCACTTAGCATCATGCCTAGCATACATTTTGAACACTCAATGAATAAAAGCTTTCATTTTGATCCAATCTCTGCCCTGAAAAAGCTTACCATGGGGATAAATACTTTCATACAGACTTAGTTATCTAGCAAAAGCTGTTACTACCATGAACAGAAGATGGGCAAGCAGAAAATGGCTTCAGAGTACTTCCCCAAAGAGAAACTTTTGTAAGACTGCTAAATTTCAGTTTTCAAATGACCCCTGAAGAAAGAACACTGATTACCAACAAGCAACCCAAACACCAGACCTAATGTAGTATCATTTCTCTCAGAAATGGAAAACCTAGTGGGAGACCACCACCACCTTCATTGTAACTGTTCTAAGCAACTAAGACAGATAAGACTCCTGACATAACCACTGATTCCACTACACTAAAATGCATCTCAATACTGACAAAATGACACCAATCGCTTTTTATTTATGGTGCAAATGTCGGGTGAATCTCTCTGCATTTCCTCTATTTTTAAAGAATATTAACTCATTTCTAGGGGGAAAAAAACCTATAGGAAAAATGCTAGGTTTAGCTCAAGTGTCTTTCATTTATCTTGATCACTAACCTCTAAATCCCCCAATGCCATCGGTTACTTTAAGCTTCAAATATATGATTAAACATTTAAAATGTAAGATTTCTTAAGAAATAGAGAAATGATGGAAGTAGGGAGAATACCAGGAAGGGGTATGAGAAATTGTTTCAAGGTCACTAATGTGAGAAGGGAATTGTGCCTTGGAATAAAATCGTGATTTTAGTACTAAATGAAATGATGTATGCAAGCCCCATCCTAAATTACTTTCAAAAGTTTTCCGAGAATGCATTTATATCCCAAGGCAGATATAACTTGACCACAAATTTTAGGAAAATTTGAAAAAACTTCAACTGAAATGTGGGTATTCTCTAAAAATAGATGGGCACAGGCTGATGAATGAACCAGAGCAGAGAAAAATGAAACCAAAAATACACAGAAAAGGCTGTAGCTACCAGGCCTCTAAAAGACTCTAAGCTCACTGACAGCTAGTGACAAAAGCTGTGATAAAGTAATGAGGGCAAGAAAAGGGCAACCCATCCAGGTGGCCCCTTCTGACTTCCTGTTTATGTAGAACAGCTGCCCTCAGCTATAGCCAGACAACTGCTTCCTAAACAAAGCAAAATTAAGTCTGGGAAGAAACCCTAGAGTGGGGTTTGAGGCTGGAGAGTAAAGCAGCACAAAGCTTGTAGAAATGCCACATATGGGCACCTGAAGATGGACAGAAGGAAGAGGAGGAGAAAGAGAAAGGGGAAGGGAGGGAGAGAGGGGGTAAAGAAGGCAGTTCCACCCAAGAGTGGAATAAACTTAAGCACTCCACCTCAGAATACAGCCCACTTACTTTGGCAATTGTGGCAGTGGCCTGTTTACTCCAAGACTGTCCTTCACCCACCTCACTAAACACATATACAGACACACAGACAGACACACACAGAGTCCACAGTGAGGTCGGTCTCCCATCCAGGCGAGGACCCTTTTAGCTAAGTGGACTTAACTGCAAAAAAAGGAAAGGCAGCTATTTCTACTAACCAATACAAACCACTATTCAAATATTTGGCCAGCCAAGGATCACTGGACATTTGAGAAAAAGCAAATAGCAGGAAAGAGAAAGACCAGGAGAAAGAAACAGATTAAATGACATTAGGGAAAACAAACAGGAACAATAGATCAAAGCAAACAACACCCAAACACCTCAATTACTATGCTAAAAGTTTTAAGGGGTATTTCGTCAAAAACAAACAAAAAAACGAAACACTGTGAAACATAAAATATGAAACACAAAATAAGAAAGAAAAAAGTAATGCAAGATAGATAGCTCCAAATGGCCCAACATTCATCTACTAAGAATCCCATAAACCAAGCACAGATAATGGGAACAAGAATCAAAAATAGAAGGAAAATCCTTTGAATGGAATAAAGATGAGACTGCAGATTCAAGTGTGCAAAGAAAGATGAAGTTCAAAATATTTATACCTATACCCACAGTACAACAAACAAACAAACAAAAAAACAGTTCACAAAGAAAAGGAGATCACTTTTAAAACATCCAGAGAAGAAAACCAGGATACACACAAAATAATGAGAATCAGAATCACATCTTACTTCTCATCAGCAAAAACTGACAGAAGATAATGGAGCCCTTCAAAATTCTGAGGGAAAAGGATTTCGAACCAAGAATTAATAACCCAAACTAGGAATCAAGTTCGACGGCAAATTAAAGACCTTTCCAGACACAAAAGATTTTGAAATTTACCTCCCAAGCACTGTTTCTGAAAAAAATTTTTGAAAATGTATTCTCAACTGAAAAAAGTGAGTGGACTTAAAAGAATGCCTTCAAAATGAAAACAAAATCAATTTACTCAAACTGCAAAATTAAAAACCTAAAAATCTGCTATGATAAAGATTTTAGTGACATTAAGAAAAATTAGAAATTTCAAGAAAAACTAAACCAGACTAAACTCTGGTATTATTTTCAGCAGTTGATAGGACAATGGATGTAAGAAAACAGAATCTTACTTGATCTTGACATTCTTCAAGCAGAACAGCTTTTTTTTTTAACTACCACAAGATTATCATTCCTTCTCTTTAATTTTTTTTTTTTTTCTGAAGATAATAGAGAGGGTATCATTCCTTCTCTAAAGCCTGATTATACTACTTGGTTCTACGATCAACAGTAGAAATGTATCAATAGAAGAAATATCATTCATAGTAAAAATGCTATTTTTTGGTTTTCATTTCTTAGAATTTTAAAATAGAAGAGAACAGAGAGAGATAAAAGGCAGAGAAGTAAAAAAAAAAATGTTGAGGGGCATATATTTCCTTCTGTAACTTAGTGGTGAGCCAAGGAATACTGCCTAAAGTTGGTGGGCCCCCCAAAAATAAATGTTTAAGAACATTTAAAGCTGTTAAAAAACCCCATCAAAACAATTACAATTCATTATGACAAAAACCAGGAAGTAAAAGGCTGGCTGGTGGTGTTAAGTACACTAAATTCCTCACCTTTCATGACAGAAAGCAAAAAGACACTGTGTCAGGCAGATATACCAAGAAATATATTATTTAAAATTCTGATGGTAAATAAAAACAAATTAGTTTTAAGAAATTACCTATGGGGAGAGGTAAAGGATTGACAGATCTTTATATTTCAAATTCCACCACTCTATAGTGTTGGCAAAAAGATTTTACCATGTGTGCATATTATGATTTTTTAAAAATAAGGTTAAAATTTAAATGTTGGAGATTTCCTAAAATGTTAATCCTGTATTATCTCCAGAGTTTGGCTAGACCACAACAACTTCCTTAAACTCATTAATGACTTCCTGAACAGTGAGGACAATATCGTCCAAATGTTCATACCCTCTGATTCATCCAGTTTATTGTCAGGAGTCTATCCTAAAGAAAAATTTACATGAGTGGACACAAATATAAAGATACAAGGAAGCTTAGTGCAAAGCTCTGTCTTAGCAAAATCTTCTTGCAAATCCTAAATGCCTATTAATGAGGAATGGTTAAATAAATTATGGAATACACACGCAGTCAAAAAGACTGGGGTAGTGACGATACATAAAGATGAAGATGATATATTGTGTAGTGAGAAAAGCAAATAGCAAAAGAATATATGTAGTACAATCCCCTTCCATATAGTAATTTTTAAAAATATCTTTTTATTTATGTATAAAAATTCTAGAAAGATACACACCAAACTATTAATAGAATAGTGCTTACCTCTGGATGTGAGATTGGGAAAGGGGAGGGGAAGACATTGACTTTTTACTTCTCATTGCTTGAACTTTTTATGAATTTTTATTACCTTTGTAAAAGGTGGAAATTCTCAAGAAAAACAACTTCTACATTAATTCCACTCAAATCTTACCTTACCTTTCCACCCCTCCATTCCTCCCAACACTGCTGCACCCGACAGATTTCAGCCTTCCACATGGCACAATGAGAATGTATGAATCCACCTTACAACTGTCTCCAATTCTTACTTCTATGCCATACATAGAATATACCTGTCGCCATGCATGACTGATGAAAAAATGCATCTCAGTGTTGCATTTTGTCTTCGGCTTGGTTGGTTAGGGAATGGCGCTGAAAATGAAGCCAGGTTGCACGTGAGATCCCCATATAGGCCAGTAATTGTTATGCAGGCAGCCTGCCTTTGTATTCATCATCTGTCATCTTCCCCATCACAGGACAAGATATGAAAGGATCAAAGTAAAGCCATTTTAATGAGTGGGAATACTTCTTTAAAATACATACGGAGAGTGGGCTTCAGTTGGCATGGTTGTTGTATTCTGAAGAACACATTTGTGTATATGTATGACCAGAGTTTATACATTTCTTTTGCCAGTCAAGCACACAGAAAATCATTTAATGTGCTATTGATGATTCCCAGAGACAGAATGCTGGTTAACCAGGGATCTATAGCAGAACTGCCTCTCTGTGCTGTGGGATCAGTGTGATGTTGGGACGTGTGGGACCACAAAGTTCCCAGTTTCTGGTTGGTACTTCTCATCTTCTGCCAATGGACTAAACAGAAAATCAAAGCAATGTGGCAGAGTGAACAACCTTAACTATGCTTAAAGAATGATTTTTCTTTCAGTACTCATTTTTATAATCAGCAACAAATAAAATCAAAGACTGAAGAAAATTAGATTAAATGAGGCCTTACAATGCAACCAAAGGGCTGGTTATAGATTTTGATCCAACTTAAAATGGCTATTAAAAATGTCCAAATAAACAACTCACACCACAAAGATATATCATTTTTGGCCTTTATATTTTTTCAAGATATTGTGAACCTAGTAAAAAGTAGCAATGGAAAGAATATTCTGTTAAATCTATAGAATAACTCAGTATATCTTACACTCATCAAATATGAATTTATCTAACTAGAACTCCTAAACAGCAGCTGGTGGATTATCCTAAGTGGCGTATCCCAAGAATGGAAAAACAAACACCACATGTACTTGCTATTAAACTGGAACTAACTGATTAGCACACGTGTACACAGAAGAATGTAAAACTTAGTGGAAATCAAGCAGGAGGAGGGAGCAAGAGGGGAGGGGCAAAAACCTACCTAATGGGTACAATGACAATATTTGGGTGATGGGCACACTTACAGCTGTGACTCAAGCATTACAAAAATGATCCATGTAACCAAAAACATTTGTACCCCCTCAATATTTTTAAATTAAAAAAAAAAAAAAGCAGCTGGTGGTTCTCAGGAAAGATTCAAATATATTATTCATTCAAAAAACAAGCAAGTAAGCAAGCAAGCAAAGGCAAATAAGAGAACTTTGGGGCCGTGCATGGGGAATGCTGGGAGTGAAGGATTTCCCTCCCGTACTCCTGCGGTTCTGAGATGAGAGTGGAAGTAAAGTAGGAGACTTATGTAAATAAAACTTTAAAAAATAAGTCATAGTTCCATTTCAATATAATGTTATTTATTTAAGTGTGGCTTACAATACAATTAATTTTATCAATGACACTTCTAAACCTATGAGTAACTACTGAAAATAGGATAATCATCTCCCACCCCAACTCTTGATCCAATAATTTCCTCCCTTAAATAAACCCTTTAATACCTTTCCTAATCAATTCCAACCTCCTCTTAAATCAAATTAACTAAAATATGTATTTTCTTTACTCCCACCTTGCCTTTTAGCATCTTTCCTTGACATGTATGATTTAAGCAACAAACATTTGCTCCATCCTGCATTGTGGGGAGAGACTTCCCCTGTGCATGTCTGTGGCCCTCACAACAGCCCTGTGAGGTAGGTATCATTAGCCCACTTTACAGACAAGGAGCCGCAAGCCGAGGAAGACTGACTTTCGCAGTGGCGGAGCTGGAATTCAAAGATAGACCAGCTGACTCTCAGATGAGTAATATTTAAAGCACCCCAGAGGAAAAACAAAGATTGCCCCAAGTAGAAACTATGATAGTACCTAGAATTTTGAAGCTGCTAGAGAAGAGGTTCAACAATATAATAATTTCTTCTTCCTTGTCACTTAACCATTATAAACAGTAATTACACTATATTCTTCTATCATTACATTTTAAAGGTAACAACATACAGAAGTCTATCCCTCCTTTCTCATAGGAAAAAAAAGACTTATTACAAACAGAATTGCACTCATCATTGACTATGAAAAGACACAGTAAACTGGTACTATTCTACATCAATCCTTCTGGTAAGTGGAAAGTTAAAACAAGACATAAACATAAATGTGCTGATTATAGTAGATGATAGAATCAGCGAATTTTGTGGGGATCATGAAAGTGGGTTTCTGCCCAAACAGATTTAGTTTCAAAATACAAAATCTTACTATCTAGGCACTTTAACCAAGAGAATATACCACAAATCTATGTCGCTAAATTATATCAAGATGAATTCTGGTATCTACAAATAATTTAGACACAGACACAAAGGGTTATTTAATCATTTCCCTACCAATCCTGAAATCTGTGGTAACTCTGGAGTATCCTAATACCTTCTCCATGCAAAATTATGTACCGTATTCGGTAAATAAAAGCTAAATGATAGTTCATTATACAGTGTTTAAAACCTAAAATGAACAAATATTTCTGTGTGGAATAGTTTTTAGGAGAAAAATCTTATTCTGAAAAGTTTTCATCCCTAGTTTGGTCCACATCAAAAATATTTTAAGGCTACCACTGTACTCCTAAAAGAACCAAGATGTAAAAGCTTTTGCAATCTAAAACCTTTCTTAAAAGTTTTTGAGGTTCTTGTAAACATTTAAAGCAATCATAAAAGAAGGTATGAAGATTTCAATGACAAAACATGATGACATTATTTATTTCTATGGGAAAATTCTATACACCAATGGGCAGAACTAGTGGTACTACTTCAAGAGGTTGGTTCTACCTATAATGTGTCGTGCTAGTGTAATGGAGCTACACATGTTGAATTTGCTAATCATGTGACACTATCCAAATGGGCTCCAGACTTTTAATAAAAACTCATGGTTCAGTCTTAACTATTCATACAAACCTAACTTTTCTAGTTTTAAAACTAATTCAGTTTTTACCAAATTATAAAAGGATTCAGTGTTAAGAAGAATACCTTCAATTAATACTAGTCAAGGTGAATATACAACAGAAAAAGCCTATCTTGGAGTTTACCAGAAGACAAATTTTGCTCTGAAGACCTCCATGTTTTAAAGATGTCTCCAGACTTGCATGAGCTCAATAAATATCTGATTTTAAAAATAGCTACCACTTTTAAAGTCACAAAAACTACAAAAATTACCTCATTAATCACAGGAATATTCTTCTATGTACTATAATTTAATGATGCAGTGCTTAATTTTAAAATATGTTATGTGAAATTAAGATACTATTAAAAGTGATACTCTGGACCAGACAAGGTGGCTCACACCTGTAATCTTTGCAATCTGGGAGACCAAGGCGGGAGGATCACTTGAGGGCAGGAGTCCCAGAACAGCCTGAGCAAGAGCAATACCCCAGCTCTACTAAAAATAGAAAAAAATTAGCTGGGAGTGATGGCACATGCCAGAGTAGTCCCAGCTGCTCAGGAGGCTGAGGGAGGAGGATCTCTTGAGCCTAGGAGTTTGAGGTTTCGGTGAACTATGACAATGCCACTGCACTCTAGCTTGGGTGGCAGAGCAAGACAGACTCTGTCTCGCCAAAAAAAAAAAAAAAAAAAAAAAAAAGTGATACTCCAAAACCAAACATCTCCAGTAGTCACTGGCATTGCTCATGAAGACAGGAATGACAGGCCCCATCCCCTATACCCAGTGCCTCACCTGGCTCACAGGACACAGGAATTACCTAAATAAATGAATAAACACAAAGATCCTTTCAGTGATCTTTGATGCACATAAGTAAGCTGGAGAGTGGAGCTGTTAAAAATGTGGTTCTTTCTTTGCCTAAGGTCAATGATGTTACATAAGGAATTTTACAATTATTGTAGTTTGTTATATTTAATAGTTCATAAGTCTTTTTTTTTTTTCTTTTTCTTTTTTTTTTAATTTTCTTTTTTTTATGGAGACAGGGTCTCGCTCTTGCTCAGGCTGGTCTTGAACTCTTGAGCTTAAGCTATCCTCCCGTCTTCAAAATCTTTAAAACCTCTTTGATATTCACTGCTTTGTATTAACATAAACCACAAAGAAAATGAGCAGTTGACTCTTACCAGGAGTAAGAGTAAAGAAAGAACTGAAACACTAAAAACTAGACACTAAATTTAGTGGGGTAAACCCTAGGATTCCTAAGAGAGACTAATGCAGGAAAACTCACATATCTTATTTCTTCAAAAGAACATATTCATATTTCACCCACTACTCCGTATAGCCAGCTGAAAATGGCACACGCTGGTTAATATGCCACCAAATGCTTCCCAATTGCTTTGTTTTTATAAAAACTTAACTGTTTTTATGCAGCTGGTGTCAACTGCAGCTTGTTCCAACCTGTACCTGCATGTCACTGCTACTCAATCCTGACCTCTCTAAATAATAAAGGCTAGTTGGATTTGAATGCTTTGAGAAAGAAAAGAAAAGCAGCCACAGGTCTCCAAGAACTAATCTGATGTTCACAGCTAAGCTTCAATGTTATTACAAACTGACTTGACATTTATAGCTTAACCATTTTGTTCTCCTGTTGGACAATCTCATTGAACATCTACATCAAAAGTAGTCATTCTGAGACCAGGACGAAGTGAGACAAAAGGGGGTCACTGTACAACCCACAAAATATGAAACCTCTTTCTCTCACCAAATGAGTGAAGCTATTTCTTCACTCTAGTCTGCCCTCCCTGTAAGATTTACTGATACCCAATCATAACATTGCTTCCGCTTTCTGACAGCACCCAATCCAGAGCAAGCCCCCACTTCCTTAGACACTCTCCCAAATTATCCAAAATCCAAATTCTACAACAGATTCTAACACACTCTTCCTGAGACACCCCATGGCTCCCTATGTTCTTTGTGGCAATGAGTAATAAATCCAAGTTGTTCAACTATAGGTATATTCCTGGTGTCTTTGGCTGAAGGGTATTCACAATTGTGAAAACAGCAAAAGGAAAATAGACTAAATGTTCTAGGCTTACAAAATGATTCTAAAACATGGCTTATTAACATATATCTCAATTCACAGGGAGGGCAGCTTTGGATGACTTTGGTTTAAGATTTCTTCCATTTTGCTTTTAATGTCAAGACCATGCTAAAATGTTTTGAATGGGGTTCAGATAAAGTAAAAAGCATTACTGATGACCATAAACAAAACTGTTAAGGCATAGGAGAAGCCTATCTAGCTAAGTTGATTAACAGAATGAGCAGGAGTTATGAATTAGCAGGGTCATTCTAACTGGAGGCATGTCCAAGTATCTAGGATACACCCCGGTTTAGAGGTATTTTAAAACAAGGGCTCCAGAAAAATGCTCAGTAATAAAGCTAAAGCTACAAGGAGAAAGTGAAAGAGGATAACTTTCTTTTTGTAACAAAAGTGCTCACCTTAACTACTGGCAAATCTGGATAATAAGTTAGCTGTGAGAAGAAAATGAAGATTTTCATATGTGCTCTTTCACTGAAATATTTTTTTAAATGTGCAGAATCTCCCCCTTTGCAGTTGAATGTTATTTTTATTTCTATAAGTATTAATCACATCCAGAGGTACCAAAACCCAAAACGCAAACTTAGCACAAATAACAAGTTTCTTTAACACAAACAAATCTACCATAGACACTAAGTAAGCATTTTATAAAAATACAGATTTTAAAGCTGATCTATTCATAAGTATATGTTTAACATAAAAGTTAAAAACTAGAAGTCTTAGAGAACTTGAAGGGAATGATAATCAAAAAGAAGGTCCTCTCTGACCCCCTAAAAAGGGCAGAAAACACGTTTTTGTCAACTATAAAATCAGCTTTTTAAAAAGCCTATTAAAAAACCCCACCCATTTCCCATCTTCCAGATAAAACAGGAAGATTTTCATGTCTAGGGTGTGGGGGCATGGGGTAAGTACATGCCAGTTGTC
This sequence comes from Daubentonia madagascariensis, assembly GCA_023783475.1. Classification (NCBI taxonomy): domain Eukaryota; kingdom Metazoa; phylum Chordata; class Mammalia; order Primates; family Daubentoniidae; genus Daubentonia; species Daubentonia madagascariensis. The sequence continues at coordinate 781,449 of JAKFHU010001747.1, read as the reverse complement.
CAAGTTTCTGTGGTTTCCTTAGGGGCCCTTGAAGACGTTTGGAGCTTCAGTCTGCGACTGCAAACATAAAAGTCACTGCCTTCAAAAGGTACATCATTCCGTAGGAAACGTACACTGCATGGTAGTTCTGGTTGAGAGACAGAAACCACCTTCACCCTCACTGCCCACTGTCCATGTTGCAGAGCGCTGCGCACATTCCAATCCAATTTCTCTTGTTGGATAGGCTTCTGCTACTTACTTTTTATGGACCATGAAAACCTGGTTACTTAACAAGCAGAAGGAGCTATGATTTAAACTCATCTTTGGATGCCACCACACAGGTCAAAACCATGACTTCAATATAACAAGAAGCGATTTTTAAAAAAATGTTTAAAGTCTCATTCAAATAAAAGATATTTATAAAATGTAATGCCTGTGTAACACACAGTAGAAAAAAGAACATGGTCTCCCTAAGCCCATGTGGTAAATTAGGTGTTAACAAATATTTCAGGGAATAGGTTAAATATTCATAAGCTCCATTTAAAAATAGGTTATTAGCTTCCACCTGTATTTGTATTAGGGTATGAGAAGTAATCCAAGAGGAAGGCTGACCTGTGTACTAAATCAAAACTCCCCTGTGTATCTCTATAAAATTTTTTTTTTTAATTTTAGAAAGGTAGATTTATTGCCTAGTAAAGTTTAGCACATGTTTAACTCAAATGTGATTCTAAAATAATGATGAAGGAAACACCAGTGTTGACTACTTTCTCTTCAAAGACCAGACCTCAGTAACTGTGCCAAACCTTAACCTTTACAGTGACCATAGTCCTCAGCGTGCCTCCTGGTCAAGGACCGAAACTCCTCCACCATGTTAGGCCTTTCAAATACCTATCATTTCATGGGCTTTACTTTCTACTATTTGCTTCCTAAATCAAAAATGTATCAACTGGCCAGGTGCAGTGGCTGACACCTGTAGTTCTGGCACTTTGGGAGGCCGAGGCAGGAGGATTGCTTGAGGCCAGGAGTTCGAGCAGCCTGGGCAACATAGTGAGACTCCGTCTCTACAAAAAATAAAAAAACTTAGTGGCGTGTAGTGCAACACACCTACAGTCCTAACTACTCGGGAGGCCGAGGCAGGAAGATTGCTTGAACCCAAGACTTTAAGGCTGTAGTGAGCTTTGATCATGCCACTACACTCCAGCCGGGGTGACAGAGTGAGACCTTGTCTCTAGAAAAAACAAAAGTAAAAAAAATGATCACCTTATTTCTCACTGTGGGAAAAGAGACATTTAAAAAAAAAAAAAGTCAAAATATAAAGAAAAAAATTACATTTAGGGGCTGGGCACAGTGACTTATGCTTGTAATCCTAACACTTTGGGAGGCCGAGGAGGGAGGATTGCTTGAGGCCAGGAGTTCATGATCAGCCTCAGCAAAAGCGAGACCCCATCTCTACAAAAGATAAAAAAAAATTAGCTGGGCGGGGTGGCATGCCTGTAGTCGCAGCTCTAGGGAGGCCGAGCCAGAAGCATCGCTTGAGCCCAGGAGTTTGAGCTTGCAGTAAACTATGATGATGCCACTACACTCTAGCTGTGGTGACAGAGTGAGACTCTGTCTCAATCAGTCAATCAATCAATGCATTTAAAACAGTTATAATAATTTTAACAGTTAAGGTATTTTATTGTAACTGATTTAATGATTTCTCTGGAATGTAATAAACTGAATTAAATGCCTAGTAAATACTCTTAAAAAATTTATTTTAATAAACATTTTATTTTCTCCCGGAAGACCCTTAGGAATTTACATCTGCATGGCACATTAAAAAATTAAAACTGTAAAACTAAAAATATTCTCAAAAATAAAAGATATAAATGGAACAGTTTGCATAAATTTCTGGAAATTAAATGAAATGATCTGATTTGATCATTACAAAAACATTCAAAAATATTAATAACACCAAACTTGTGAAGTATTTAATATTCAGAGCCTAGAAAAAGAACATTAAAACCGACTTCAAGAAAGGAGCAGGATTTTAGTTCAGAAATCACTAAACTAAAAATGCTCTTTAATTCCAGATGTCACCTTCAATATCATCCTGTTTGCTCTTAGAATCACTTAATCTGTCAGGCCCATATCTGCTACATCCTAGGTGAGGATTTGGCTCCCACCCTGCAACAAACTACACCAAAGACTCTGGGGACAGACAGGCTATACTCCAGCTAGTCTGCCAAACTGACAAGTTTGAGGGGGTTGAGACAGATGATGATCAGGAGGGCCCAAACACAGGGCATTAGATTCCTGAGTTTAAATCTTGTCTACTGCAACAAAGAATATGAATAGTACATGTTCCCCTAGACTCCTAACTTACTGCTGATCATCTTATCTATCCACGGTGGCAAAAAAAAAAAAAAATGCCATTTTACCAGAGCTCATCTAACTTTCTTACGACTAAATAAAGTTAGGAATTAATTCCTGTGATTAGGTTGGTCGGCAAGACAAAAGCCTATTCTTCCCCCCTCCCTGAGGAAAACTAAATGCTGTCCTGATGAAATAGTCTGGACATCAATGGCCACAGCCTACTGCAATGTAATGAGCTGTGAAGACTGTTCATTGCCAATGTATACAGCAAGTCCTGTGTGGTACTTCATCAATTCAAGAAACACGTCTGAAGAAATAAGAGAACTAGGAAAATGCTGGACATGGTGCTGAAAGGAAGAGGCCATGTCTTCTAAATTTTTATCAGTAAAAGAACCATGCACAGCATGTTGGCCACAGTGGGTAATCATTAAATATTTTATGCATCTAACAATTAAGATAAATTTTTAAATGCTTCTATAAGACCTTACAAAGGCCAATTCTCACTTCATTATCTGTTGAATTTTTTACATCTAAAAACACTAGAAAAATCATGACAACACTGTTTAAGTAAGTGGTAATGTTTATGAACTACTTGTAAATAAAAACCTGTACCACTGTAATAACTAACAACAATAACTGAAAAACATTTAAGTAAGAAAAATAAAATACACTTCTGAAATAACCATTTTTATTCTTAAATAGGCCAGGGATATGGAAGCAGGCTCTGAAATTAGCTTTGGAAAGGACATAATAATAGCTAACATTGATTGAACACTCTTTATGTGAAGGCACTAGTTTTAATGCATTTAATTCTCAAAATAACTCATTATGGTCAGTACTATTTATTAATCCCCATTTTATAGATGAGGACACAGACACAGTATTGTAACTTGCCCCAGTGTCACACAGCTGCTAAAGGCTAAAACCTTGACTAACATCTAGGTTCTACAGCCTGTGATTATAATCACATGCAATACTGTCTCTTGATACACTAACTTTGAGCTGATTTTAGTAGCAGGAAACTAGCAGATGAAGCTACTCAGAACAAGTAATAAAACATCAGAGTATTTTCAAGAGAATTTAGAAGCAAATCAATGAAAGGTAACTAAGACAACTCTACACAACGGAAGGCGAAATAATAGAAACCACAAAATAAATTTCATTAACAGTACAGAAAAAGGAAAAATAATTTAATGAAAAATATTTTTCAAAGCCTAAACTACCTAATAAAATACCACGGTGGGAAATGGGCATGAAGGAATCTTCAGACTGCTGAAAATAGTCTTTATCTTATCTAGGGGAGGTTAGATGGGTGTATAAATGCGTAGAAATACATTGTACTATACACTTAAGCTCTGTGCACTTTACTGTAGATATCTGTATATACAATTAAAAAGCATAAATATATATTTTTAAATATTTTTTAAAAGATTAGTGGATTTTAAGGCTACATTCACTACTTCAAACAACAGGGTTAATAACATTATCCAATGATCAACAGAAGTTGGCAACATCTCCTTGTGGGATATACCCTATCCACTTAACCCTTTGTAATGAATGTGTCCACATGCTTGACTTTCAGATTTTTCAGACTTGAGTCTGCCCTAAAATACAAAACTATGGTTAACAGATAACTTAATTCAGGTTAAATATTATCAAATCCAACCATTCATATGAAAAGGAAATGTCTTTTATAATCTCCCTAGCAGGTGGTAAGCTAAATGTGGCAAAATTTCAGCAAAGGGAAGCCCAACAGCTCACACAACAGCCCATCCTCTTACCTTTCTATAGAAAGAAATTTCTATAATTAAATCCAAACATTATGTCCTATATCCTCCCCAGCCCTTACATTCCAGACCTATACAAAATAAATCCAATTTTATTTCCATACAAAATTCTTTAAATATTTGAAAATGACTATAACCCTCTCTTAAGTCCCTTTTAACCAAGCTGAATACTCAACTTCCCTTTACTGCTCCTCATGATTTCCAGACCCCTCTCCATTCTAATCAACTCCCCTTAAAAATGAAGCTCCACCATCCCAAATATCTATTTTATTAAATGGGGAAGGGGGGCATGACACCTCAAGAGTTCACACAAATCATCTAAACCCCAGGACTGTTTTTACATGAACTCTAATAAACCAGTCTAATAAACTCTGGAATTCAGGCTAGAAACTGAAGTATAGGACTTTCATTTATCTCTATTTAAAATTTTACATTTAAATTTCTATTCATTAAGATAAATTCATTAAGATAAATATGGTGATCTATTCATTAAGATAAATATCTTCTCGAATCCTGAAATCTAGAGAACTACTACTTGTAGTGTTGGCCATCTGTAAATTCACAAAGAAAGCCACTTAAATTAATAAAAAATGTTAAACAGGACAGGGGCCAAGACATGAATTTTCCAGCACTCTCTGCATACTTGCCTCACAGGTAACATCTAGTAAAAACTTACTTTGGGAATGACCTTTCAATCATGCAGCAAAAAGCCTCATTTCTCTACCATGACCCATAGATTAGTTCAAAAGATTGCCTATGGTCTGGCTACTATGTCCTTGACCCCTCCAGGAATCCCATAAAAATAGGATTGTTTTAGCCTGATTTATTCCAAACCACTAATTCTCAATGGAAGCAGTAATGTTCCTTAATGAGCATTTTGGAAAGATTTTTTTTTTCCTCAGAGCCTGCACATCCATGCATGTGTATGTGTGTTGGTGCCTTTTTAAAAAAGTAATATATGTGGCACCATCAAGGAAGTCCCTTTCAGAAGAGTACAGATTACAAATTATTTATTAGAAAAATCAGTCATTAGGACTGATAAGACTAAGAACTACTAATCTAACCTTTGATGACTCATAGCATCACAAATTACTTTTGTTTAATAATATATAAAAAATTTATTTTGGGGATAAAATATTGAGCTCCCTGATAAGGAGTTTCTAGGACCCACCTTTTTACTCCTTGATTCTGCACACATGTCAACTTCCCTCAGTATTTTCTAATTGTTTCAATGTGGTAGAATACTTATAATTTCCATTTTTGATGAAACAAACCTGGAAGCTGAGAGGACTCCACAGTCATTAATAGGCAAAGGGAGAACGCCATGCTAAAGAGGCTATCTATACTCAGTATTAACTCTGTTCTCTCAAAGAGAACTATATTAAATGTTAAAATATACATTCAGGGGGAAAAAACAGAAAGAGGCATTGGCAGATTGGTTTTGAGAGATTTAACGTGCATTTGGAGAAATTAAAGCTATTTTCTGAAGCAATCTTTAAAAAAAAATAAATGACCTAGAAACCCCCATTTCTTCCCTTAAATAGTTCTTATCCTGGTCTCTATAACTAAAGAGATCACAGCACTGTAGGTGTTTCTTAGAAATTGCTGAGATATGGTTTTCTGGTATATCATTAAAAGGTGAGTAAAGGAAAAAACGACTATGAAAAAAACAGTATTTGTTTTGGTACTTCCCTCACTGACAAAACTTATTATTTTATGATACCATACTTTAATCATAGACTTTATTAAAGGATCTGCCCACTATAATTAAAAGGCCAAAGCATATTATATATTTATCTAACTTTATCAACCTTTCCAAAGCTCAGAATTTTAACTTTAAAAACTATCAAAGACTTGATTAGCTGGGAAGCTCTGTAATATAACAAGATAACTAATTCATCAGCAAACAAAAATCTAAGCCTCACTCAAACTGAAGCAGACAACTACAGAATATTTAATAAATGCAAAGATGTAAAGCCTCTTTCTGAAAATCGACTGCCTAAATTATTAGTCATAGGGATTTGTTGCTGTTAAAAATTGGATTTTTTTTTTTTTTTAAAGAGACAAGGCCTCACCCTGTTGCCCAGGCTGGAGTGCAGTGTCGTGATGACAGCTCACTATAACCTGAAACTAAAAAACTGGAATCTTCATATACAAGAATGTCTGAAAATGGCTCTTGACTTTTAATTAAAACATTGAACACAACAGAAGCAGTGTACAGCTCCGCCAGCCCAAGAAAGCCACAGATTTATTTTCAACAAGTTTTTGCCATATTATGTACAATATTTTAAATAAGTATAGCAATGAAAAGAAAACCCAGTATGAAAATTTTAAAGTTCCTGTAAAAATAGAACACACCATATAAAATGAATATTTCAGGACTCTACTAATTTCTTTAAGTCATGTGCCTTAGATTATTATTTATGTAAGAGAACCTACCATGAGTTTATATAATCCAGTCTTTTCAGGATAGCTGAGAGAAAAGAGCCCTAAATAAATTCTTCCTCAAAATAAGAAACTACAGATAGAGGCAACTATATGGGTCCACGTGGTTGTTTGGATGATTAAATGAGATGTGCCTGAAATGCTTTTAATATTTAAACATGCTATGTCTGTGAAAGGAGTTATTCTACTATGCGGCTATTTTAAAGGAAGCTGGGTGTTTTTGTTTTTTGTCTTAGGGAGAATAGACAGAATTTGGGGGAATATTTTGTTAAAACCTTGTAGAAATAAATTACGTTATCATAAAATACATGGTTTGCCAATGTTACTTTAATAAATACAATTATTTCCAATAAAAAGCATCAGTTTTTTTTTTTTTTAACACTCAGACATTGTAAATATGTCTTCACACAGTTCAAAAACACACTGCTGAACCAAAAGATCTTTGAGGGGGAGGGGGTTATCTTATTTAGTAAAAACCATAGTCGAATGTAATCAGGAAGGGGCATACAGAGACTTATTAAAAGTATTAATAATAGTTTTCTTCTTATGCTATATGGTGAGTACTCAAGGATTCTATTTAATCTCCATAAATCCTATATTAGAAAACTAAAAGCAGATCTTACCTCCTTATGTAATACTTTTGTTGCTAAAAATATCATACATTCAAAACCTATAACCTACATGGGAAGTTTTAGCAAAGAATGTTAAAATGAACTTCAGTACCTAAATTAGTTCCCTCTACCTACACCCTTCTCCCCACCAAAATCTTTACTTCACAATTCTGTCATTACAGTTTAGGAAGATAGTATTAAATACATGCCGACATTTTTTTTTTTAAACAAAAAAAAAGGCAGTTTAATACAGCTTAAACTCTGAAGCCAAACAACATAGGTTCAAATCCTAGCCCCACCTCTTATAATACATGGGATATATATGACCTTTGACAGGTTTATTTAACTTTGGGTGCCTTGGTTTACTCATTTGTGAAATGGGGAACAACCAGTACTTATCTCATATGGTTACTGGGATGATTAAATGAAATACTTAGAATATGCTGATAAGTAAAATGTGTCAGCTATTATTATCATTAAAATCAAGAAGGTAAAACAAAATTAAAGCATGCTGTAACCTGTAAACTGGATTCTTTTTAAGAGTATAATGCCTCTCACTAAAATTTATTTCAGTATTCTTACTGATTCTGTATTTTCAACCTGACAGTAGTAAGTGATCCACTTCTACCTCTGTGAGATAAAACTATACTCCTAACACTCACATGACTCTCCCCCAATATTATCAAAAGGCTTTAAAGTTTGTGAAAATATCTTGCCTTCCCTACTAAACTTTAAAAAGCATGAGGATAGGGGTCATTCCTTTTAAAAAATTATCCCAGGTAATTTGGATATAGGATATGCTTATTATTTATTAAATGGACTTTAATGGCACTATTTCACTTGGAGTCAAATGCATAAACATAAATAACCTAACAGACTCATTTAGTCTCAGTGTTTAAAATGTTATTTTAGGCCAGGTGCAGTGGCTCACGCCTGTAATCTTAGCAATTTGGGAGGCTAAGGCGGGAGGATTGCTTGAGGCCAGGAGTTCAAGATCAGCCTAAGCAAGAGTGAGCAACAACCCATCTCCACAAGAAATAGAAAAATTAGCCAGGCGTGGTGATGCCTACCTATAGTCCCAGCCACTTGGGAGGCTGAGGCAGGAGGATCACTCAAGCCCAGGAGTTTGAGGTTGTAGTCAGCTATGATGATGCCACTGCACTCTAACCTGGGAGACAGAGCAAGACCCTGCCTCAATCAATCAATCATGGTATTTTAATACCAGTCCATAAACTGAGTGCCATTAATTCATACTAGAAAAAATGAATAAATGCATATAAACTATGGCGACTTACACATGCTTCTGTAATGGACTGACATATACACAGTGTTTCTCAATGCTGCAGTATAATCAATTTCATGTCTGTTTTTTTAACTTATGAACCAGCCAACAGAGCCTTTTGAGTAGCAAATCTCACAATAGAACTATGCTCACTAAAAACCTTAGAAAATACTGATCACTTTTATGTAACTTTGTCCTTCTCCAAGAAGCATAAGAACAATCTCAAAAACAACACTAAAAAGCAACTGTAAATTCTGCACTCCAAAGTACAGTATCATGGCTTCTGTTATACACAGGGACCCTGCATGCTTAAAGCTGAAAGACTGTACTGGTATAGTCTTTCTGATATCTGGTATAAGAGAAGAACTTTCCAAAAATTAGACTGTCTAAAACTGGAAAAGGGAATTATAGGAAGTAGTGAATACTGTACCACTGAAAATGTTTATAAGTACAAGACTGTTTTTTAACAATGTTGTAGAAAAGGTAAGCATTTCATAAAGAGCTGGACTATGATCACAAACTCCCCTTAATTAGAATATTCTTGGATTTTCTTAATACTTACCTCCCAAAGTTATGGCCTGATGCACAATACTAACAATGCCAAGGAGTATGCTTACCTGCCTGATAGTCACAGTCTATGTGAGCTATATAAACATCACCCTTAATATAGGGCAACTCACATTTTAGAGGTTGGAACATCCTGTCCCTATTTGTTTGACTTTGTGATCCAATTTTCTCTCTCCGAGTAGAGCCAAATTAAGTTCACTTCAAATTTCATTCAAAGAACTTCACATCATCCCTTGAAACAACTATAGATCTGCCATCCCCCTGACCCACCAAGTGGAGAAAAGGAAATCTCTTAGATACATAAAATTTAGAAAAGTGAGGAATGACAGAAAATAGATAATTGGAATCTAATAATTCTACTGTATCAGACTTGCTATCAGAACTACTGCCTGGGTGGAATAATTAACTGACTTTAGCATATTCATATTTGTCTCATATACTCATTGGGCTACTAAGAAAAAATTATGACTATAAAGAAAGTAGAATATTTTTTAAAAAGAATGAAAAGACATAAATAAACTAGACTGTAAATCCTAAAAGTACATGGAAGCTCCTCATCCTTTTGTGTATGTTTGAATTCAATGTCCATAAAACCTAAAATAGAGCCCTCATATAAAAAATGAAACTCAACTTTCATTTAATTAATATAGACATGATACTGGTGTGGTTTTTTTTTTTAAGCTACAAGAAGAAAAGGTAATGATTCCGCATCCACTTAACTTTACCTAAATTCACCTGGACTAAAATCTAAAGACATTTAACTGCAAATTAATATCTCCCATACTCTCTAAATTTCAGAGGAAAAGTTCTTAAGCACTATCCAGAAACAGTTTCATTACCAAAACTGAAAAATGCTTCATTGGAACATGGGATTGAAAAATGTTATCACATAGAAGATTTTGTTCTTTTTTAATCCAAGCTGCAGAGTGGTTTTATATCAGACTTTGGTTAGTATATAGTCCACTGTAAAATTAATTGTTCTGATACTTTAAAATTACTTTTACTAAATAAAATTATTTTGTTTCCTCTGTGTTCCTAAGGATTTTCAAAACCTAGAAAACATTTTGTAACTTATTTCTGTTTAACACCTAAGATGTCTACTAATAGTGAGGAAAGATACAACATTAGCATGGCATTAAGCTGGCAGTCAAGGGATAAGATTCTAGTCCTGGCTCTGAACCTATTTTACCTTGAACATGTCACTTAGTCTTCTGGGTCATGGTGGTCATACATAAATAGCTCAGACTAGATGATTTTAAAGACTCCATCTCATTATGAAGTTGTAAAGTATTATGACCTTCATAGTGAGGACAATTCCTCAATATGACAGGAACCCTGATCCTTATGCTAGCTATAGTGATATACTATGGATGAACCCAAACAAAATGTACAAAGTCAGGACTGTTTATACAAATGTGATCAAATATACTGGCTTGAAATATGGGTTAAATTATCTCAAGAGTCTTTCTTTTCTTGTCTAGAAAGCATCAACATTATATGCTGCAAATAAAGCTCTGAAAAGCTGTAAGAAACTTACAATTCAAGACAACTAACTCTGCTAACTCTTGAACATAAGGGAAAATCTGTGAATAATAATTTCTTGACATTCAATATCTACGACATCTATTTTTCCACCCTGCATTTATACGCCAGAGGAAGATGATACTTGTGTGACACACTGGAATGAAGGGTATGGGGTAGAATGTACTGTTGGTTAAACAGTATAGTCAACAGGTTCAAACAAAGCACTTGAGAATACTACCTTCCTAGTAAATAAGAATATACTACCTTCCTAGTAAATAATAATAAACTAACAGGGTTTAGTTAGAAGTATAAATGTTTTTGTTGTGATATTTGTATTGCCTATATATACCACATGGTTAATTCCTTAACTCTGACAGCACTGAATTCACACAAACAGCATTGATATACTATTAATATTTCAACAGCCCCACTTTATAAAGTCTAATAATCTGGTCCAACAATCTAAAATAATCCAAGTAAAAATATGGATTTCTTTTGTAGAATGAAGTAATTCATAGAGGTTTATTTATAATTATGACATCAATAATAGTAAACAAGCAATCCCTCCCAAACTTTTAGTAGCAAGGGAGCCATGTAGTACAAATGTGGTATACCGACAAACTAGTTGCTTTCAGAAATGGCAACACTGAGAAGTGCAGCTTTGAATCCTCTATGTTGTCAGTTAATTCATATTGTAAGGACTGCCAGGAGAATGTGAACTATTTAAATAAAATTACAGCGTCAATATTTTGGGGAAAGGTATCCTGGATGTAAGATAGGAAAAGGAACACAACCCTAAAAGACGTACACACATAAGCAACTAACGAGGGAGGGAGAGCTCTTGTATTTAACTCATAGCTGAAAAAATGCAAAGATAGTATTAGTTGTAAAAATCTACAAAATGATTGTAAACTAGAGAAAGAGTCTGAGTTTCTTTGAAGAGCCTGAGATGGTGTGTATACGTGAAAAAATTAATGGAGATGTAAGCCGGTATTGCAGTATTGTGATGATTTAACCACAAATGCCTTCCCTATTTAAATATTCCAATCAGTACTGTTAGCACACGTACCTCGGAGAATTCTTTCCTCATGGCAACGAAGAAAGTCCCAGATTCTAACAGTGCCGTCATCAGAGCATGTAGCAAATTTATTATCCGTGGGTGAGAAACTGTTACATGAAGACACACAGCAGGGGAAAGAAGTCAGCATTTAACAGATTATCTGTGCTTCTCAGACAGGGAAAAATAAAAACACTGTGCTGCATTATAAACAGGAGAGGGAAGTATCCAGTGAAGAAGCCCTTAAAGAGAATGTTGTCAGCTAACACACGCATCTCAAAAGAAGACTTCAACTGAGTAGTTGCTTCTTAGTTTTCAGTCATCAACATTCAGAGACCTTTACGAGTGTATTATCAGCACTAATGCCACCCACACTCCTCCTCTCAGTAGTAGTTTCTATCCTATCAGCAAATCACATATAAATTGATTTAAGTGTTGAAACTAAATGGATGTTGTTTTTGCAATATTTCTGCAGTCTTTTAAATCACACAGAAATACTGCTCAAAAAATTTAGCATCACCTTCTGCCTCAGACACTTTATGAAATGATAAGCTGAAAAACCATGGGCAGGCTATTAAAATACTGATTGCTAAATAGCCCTACATACAATGCTTCTCATTTATGCAAAAGGTCTATGGAAAACGTTCACACCTTCTTCTAGGGCAAGCTACTCCATGAATGTTGCACCTTTTGAAGAAAACTTTAAAATTGGGACATTCAGACTTGTGTTTAAAGCCAAAGAATCTGCTGCAAAAGAAGGAGCCAGTTTATCTTCTCAGTAGTGATAGACCATCAAGTTTCTCAAGTAACTCTAAGAACTCCCTTGAACTTTTGAATCCTATGACTAAGAGAGGACCAACTGTGAACAATCAGTGTACAGGTATGACACTAAGACAAAGTCTATAAAGTAGAAGCATGTTTATCCAACAATTTCTGTTAAGATTTTGAAAGTGGAAACCAATGACTACTGTGGATGATGTTTCTATAACGATGTCAACCTCCTCCCACACATGGGTGGCACAACCTTAAAGAATGCTGCTTAGCTTTATTCTGAGGCTGCAGCCATTCTTCAGGCTTGTATTTGAAACTTTTTTTTCCAGTTTACTATACATATCTCATTGATATGTACAAATGTACAACTCACTGAAAATATTTTAAACTCCACTTATCATACATTTACATAACTGATGTTATCAACAGCGAATCGGAAGAAAAGTCCTAGAGTCTTCTTGACAATGGTCTGCTTACAGCTGCAAAGCTTGAAGAACCCATCATTAATCCGTAAATGTTTGCCACATCCAGAGAGTTATCTGTGAGGGTTTTTAGTTCTATACTTTCCTTTTGAAGTCGTGGCATAACCAAGCCAACCAGGTCTTCACTTAAGCCTTTTTTTCTTGTATTTTGTGTGAACTCTGAAGATGTTTTCTGTAGGCTTTAGATTTTATTCAGTATATAATTAAAGACTGAATTCTTTATTTGGAATGAAATATTCTTGTCTTACACAGTAGATAATATAAAAAAGAATAGCGTATACACATCATTAACCATAAATAAAAAGAGAAAACCAGTGCAAAATGCGGCAGACAATACATCTCTAACATATTGCAAAGGCTGATACCGGGACAACACTACTTCAGAAAGGTGCCAGCAAAATGGTGAATGTGTGAAAACAAAGAAAAATATTGTGTTTATAGGGTGCAGAAAGTTTCCCAGAATCTGACAGAGCCCATGCATCTCTGCACCCAGAATACACTTAGAGAATAATTTAACCATGACAATAGGGACTACAGAAAATGGTATATTGTGTATAAACCTGGCCTCTCTAATCGCCTCCTTATGTGCCTGGAACATCTTGACGTTGTTCATGTTCGACTGCCAATATTTCACATATCCTCCGTGGTCTGCTGTCAACATCCACATGTCATTATGTGACCAAGTCATGGCCCTCACCGGGCTGTCGTGAGCCTGTGAAAACAGAAAACATTTGTAAGGTACTACTTCAAAGAATACATGACGGAAGGCTTACAGGAGCAAATATTAACTCACAGTAATGCTCTGTCCAATTATAAGTTTAACAATGCCAATGAAGTAACTGTATCTCAAGTTTTTACAGTACCACAGGATGATACTACCATCTGGTGATTACTGTTACCTGTAATATTGTCTCAAAATTGAAAGTGAGTCCATTCCACAAGGTGAACTCCCCACTAGAAGCTCCAGTGACCAAACGTCTTCCTTCTGGAGTCCACTGGGGGAGGAATAAAGACAGATTATACAAGTGCACAAATATTCCCATTTCACTAATTCTGAAAACATTTAGAAAGTTTTTATTTATAAAATAACCAATAATTGACATTAAGTAGATGAGATTAAGTACTGACTTTCACTTAAGTGCAGCTTAGCTTTATAAGCAAGTATTTGTCAGAAAAGAACTTATTATTAACAGTGCAAGGAAAGTTCTATCACTTTGGCTTATTAGCTAAATTAAAAATAAGTACATTACGAGTACACACACCTATGCACTCTATAGAGTATTTCAAAACAAAATATGTGAAGACCACACTTTCCTAGGCTACATGGTAGACTAACCTAAATAAGGTGGTCAGTAACCAGAAAAACTCAAAAGACTAAATGAAGGAATTAGTTTTACAACTACTAGTGGACAATTCAGACAAAAAAGTTACCAGTGTTTTATAAAACAACAACAACAAAAAAAACCCAGGCTAACAATAAATACCAATTTAAGGACATTGAGGTTATCAAACTTCTCCTGAAACTAAACATACTTTAAAAATTATTGTAAGCTCTCCTCCATTCAAAGTACCAAGGAGTGACAAGTTTTATATCTGTCTACTCTCAAAAAAAATACAATACAGCCATGACTAATTAACACTACACCAATTTTTTAAATTTAATTTTATTGATACATAATAGATATACCTATTCTCGGGCAATCACTACATGGATAATTTTATTTTGCACTTAAAACCCTATTTTTTGCATTTAAAATAATTTTTACATCAATATTTTAATGTCACAATTTGCATACAGAAAAAATCTGTGATATATGTGCTTGTCAATGCAAAACACTCACAACATATTTTTTCTTATTCTTTATTTTCAAGTTTCTATGATGGAACACACACTCATTTTCCTTAGAAGATGTAAATACACAAAATGCCAATACAACAATCCTACTTTCCAAAATAAAAACTCTGACAAAGTTGAAAAATACAAGTGTGCTTATAGGAATAGCAGGATGAGATATATAAAATGAAGACTATTGGTAAATTACATAAATATATGTGACAATTTGGCTTTTTATTGCTTACCTATAGGTCATGATTTTGATTGTTATGAATAAAAGCCTCCTACTTTCCTAGTTTCTGTTACTTGCTGTGGTTCCCAATGCAGTTAATAATGAAGGCAACTAAACCGTAGACATAGAATCCACAGTTTATTTCTTAATACCTTTTCATCTGGACTGTGCCTCTACTATGTGCAAATTTTTCCTAAGACCTTGTAACTTGATCCCCAAATGAGAAAATTTACCCACCTAATAAGATACAGGATGCTCAGATTTTACTCATTTCAGAAAGGTTTTCTGTGTTGTGCTAAGAGGACATTAAAATTAGCTGCACATCATATCCCTTTCCAAATTCCCTGATAAAGAAAATTACACCACACACTGGTTGGGTCTACTCACACGACAGTGCTTCTTTACTGATGTTTCTACTGCTTAAGGCCTCTGAGGCACATAGGAGGCCTAAGACTGACTACTATGATTTCTAAGGGCCCCAGGCTGGCATCTTTCTCTCCCAGCCCTTCTCAGTTCTCCGTTCTGTTTATCACACCCTTCTAATATCAGAATATCTCTTTATTTTGCTAATGTGCCACTAATGTTTGCCATGATTGCCTCTACTCTGTCCCCATTTTTTTTTTCAATTGTTACTTGCTCAACTTTTGACTATTAAACCATCCTACACCTCTGGATGCTATTAACCAACAAGTACATCATTAGGAAATGGAATAATAAAAACACAAAGAAAATGATTACACTATCATCTATGGGAATATTAACTGGATACCTAGGAGACAGAGAGGTGAGAAGATTTTTTTTTATCATAAATACCTTCCAATTTTAAATTTTTGAAACATGTGAATGTTCTATTTATTAAAAATTTTTATTTTAAAAATCTCAGTGAAAATGTATTGAATGCCTCCTATGTACCATCATGGAGCTGACAATTATGGTGCAACATAGTTCTTCAGCTCTCCTCAGGTATCTTCCTTCCTGGCAACACCTAAGAACTTTTCATTCACTTTGGGCTGATTTCTTTTTTTTTTGAGATGGGGCCTTGCTCCTAGAGTGCAGTGGCGTCATCATACTCCTGCAACCTCAAACTCCTGGGCTCAAGTAATCTTCCCACCCCGGCCTCCCACAGTGCTAGGATTACAGGCCTGAGCCACCACACCTGGCCGATGCTACTTTCTAAACAGTAATAAAAGCGTTCCTATTCAAGGCTAAGTCTGAGACCTGCTGCAATATGTATCTGTGATTCAGAAAAAATTCTATGGAGACTGCAACATTCAGAAAAACAATCCAAAAGTAATATCTTACTAAATGTATTAAATAAGATATTTAGTAGATAAATGGGTATTCCAAAATAAAATTACTAGCAATGACCTAATTATTATTGCAGATATACATTTAAAATAATGTTTAATTTTTCTTTATTCTGTCAAATACATTTGCAAACTAACTCAGGACTAATTTTCCCAAAAAATATCCAACGGAATACTTACCCTAACAACAAATACTGGACACTTTACTTTATTTGTTGATGTCCGAACAAATTTTGTTGTTACCGCATTCATAGGATTATTCAACATTCCTATAGGTGGGACCAACTATAAAAAAAGAAAATTGGGTTCTTACAGCACCTGATTACACACAGAGCAAAAACCTGGGACATGGCACGGTAATATCATTTCAACATTTAAAGGTAAATTTGGGACTATACAAGACTTTCAAAAAAAAAAAAAACTATTATAATGGATTACAATTAGTCTGTATTAATTAAATGAAGAAAAAGTGAAATACAGGAAAGTTAAATACCCATTATTACTAAACAAACAAAATCAAGTACCAGATTAAGCACCAGATTTCCCTAACTACTTCTCAAAGTCAATGTAATTAAACATGTTCACAATAAGCCAAATTTAAAACTAACTTTCCTATTACAAGACTTTAGGCAGTTTAACCATTTGTTGGACAATGCTTTAAGCACCAAAAGTTCATCCATCATTAGATTAAAAGAAAATTTAAATTCAAACAAAATATAACCCACAGTTTATACAGATATGTTACATTATCCCTTTAGGGATGTTTTAATTAAAAAAATATAAAAAGAAAAGATCGTTTTTAACTTGAGGTCACATATATTTAGGCTTACACATCCAAACAAAGAGGTTTTTATTAAACTAGTATGACACATCTTATACTTACATCATTATAATAACCTGCATCAGGCTGAATTGCCCGCATGTCTCTCTGATCTCTTTGCCATATTCTGTTCTGTTAAAAATGTAAATAAATAGATTAATAAACTGGTCTAATTACACTCAATTTGAAATTAAAGTAATTATTAACAAAACATAAACTATATTAAATGGAGAGAAAACAGGATTCAAAAAATGTTACTCCCTAAAACATAGATAATAGTGGGTATCTTAAAGAGATTTCCCCTCTTATCCTACTGACATTGCTTAGAATTTCCCTCCTCACTTTACTCACATTAGCCCCCACCCACTCAACCAAGAAGCTGTGAGCCCCAACACATGCTAACTGATGTTAACTTAACACAAGGAAACAGGCTAGGGGATAGATAGACACCCCCAATTCCTCCAAAGTCCTCAGCACAAAATAATTCCTCATATCTTGCTTGTGGCTTTTCTTTTTTGTTAAATTTAGAGACAGGGTCTCACTCTGTTGCCCAAGCTGGAGTGCAATGGCATGATCACAGCCCACTGTGACATCAAATTCCTAGGCTTAAGTGATACTCCCACCTCAGCCTCCTGAGTAGCGGGGACTAAAGGTGAGTGCTGCCGTGCCCAGCTAATTATGTTTTTTGTAGAGACGCAGGTCTCACTATGTTGCTCACTATGGGATTACAGGTGTGACCCACCACAACCAGCCTTGAGTTCTCTGTTTACTTGTTTTAACCTAGGAATTAGTCTCTGTGATTGGGTAATTTCCTAGGTTATCCCAGCACTTTGGGAGGCTGAGGCAGGAGGATCACCTGAGCCCAGAAGTTTGAGAATATAATGAACTGTAATCATGCCACTGCACTTCAGCCTGGGTGACAGAGCCAGATCCCATCAAGAGAGACAGAAGCTGGGCACAGTGGCTCACGCCTGTAATGCTCGCACGCTAGGATGCTGAGGCAGGAGGATCGCTTGAGGTCAGGAGTTCAAGACCAGCCTGAGCAAGAGTAAGACCCCCATCTCTACTAAAAATAGAAAAAATTAGCTGGGCATGGTGGCATGCACCTATAGTCCCAGATACTCCGGAGGCTGAGGCAAGAGGATCACCTGAGCCCAGGAGTTGGAGGTTGCGGTGAGCTATGATGACACCACAGCACTCTTGCCCAGGTGACAGAGGTAGACTCTGTCTAAAAAAATAAAATAAAATAGAGGAAGAAAGGAAAGAAAGAGGGGAAGGGGAAAGGGAAGGGAAGAAAAGAAAAAACGAACGAACTCAAAAGGGGAAGACTTGAGGCAGATCCCTACCCTGCCTTTACTTATTATCGCAGAGTTGCTTTCACCCTATGGGACTGTAGTTGGTGCTCAACCCTCAAGTAAGTACAGCCCTCTTCCTGATCACAAGCGCTACCTATCACCAGGGCTTGGAAGTGGGCAAATCCATGTTCCCCATGCCAGTGTCTCTGATACCTAAAGTTTTGGTTCTAACTGTATGTTCTCACAGAAACATTCCTATGTTGGTAGTCTCTTATTATTTCATATATACACTGTGGGTTTAACAAGTGTTTTAAGGTTGGCCTGGTGATTAAAGTACCCTCTTCTAATTTGCTGTGAACCTTTAGAACGAATACTATTTGTAAAATGGAGTGTTATTTTAATAACTTTTAAGAAGATGATTCATGCATGGGGTTAAAAAAAAAAAAGTACTCGTGGTTTAAGGTCCTCCCTAAATGGCCTCATTTGAAATTCCACTCCATCCCACTAATTCAAGCAACACAGGTATGCTTACTACCCCACATTTAGAAAACTTTCTTCTTTTTAAATAACCAAAGTTTGGTCATCTGAAGAACATTAATTGGACTTACCTCCAAATATTTAATTACAGATGGATTGTAGTCTATGGTTTTTCGGTTTACTGCTTTTCTCATTCGTTTTCCATCAAAGGTAAGCTGTTGCATTGCTTGCTGCTGTGCAAAATCAGGTCGCTTATAAAACAGTTGTCGAGGTGCCTGGTGTTGAAACCTTGGCATATGGAAAAAACGAGGAGGAGAACCAATTTCTGTAGCCATGGTGATGTTTTCCTTCTAGGACACTAGGATAAACAAAAAGTATTTTTATTACAAATATCAGCATTGCAGTATTGCCTGAAAACATTTTTAAATGAACACTTGTTATACTTCTCTTCCCTTTTCTAACATGTATCATTTCTAACTTTCAATCTATTTACTTACAAAATGAACTACCAGTCATGCCTTGCTTAATGACAGGGATACATTCTGAGAAATGATTGTTAAGCAATTCATTGTATAAACATCACAGAATGTACTTACAGAAAAACGTAGATGGTATAGTCTACTACACACCTACACTATATGGTGCAGCCCATTGTTCCTAGGCTACAAACTTGTACAGAGTGTTACTATACTGAATATTGAAGGTAACTGTAACACAATGGTAAGTATTTCTGTATCTAAACATAGAAAAGGCACGGTAAAAATATGATATTATAATCTTATAGGACCACCATCATATATATGGTCTGACATTGACAGAAATGTCATTTTGTGGCATATGACTATATGTATATAGATTAATGGCAGAAACCAGTTACACATCTGAAAAAGACTAATTTGCAGAATAAGTGCTAATAGGCATTTGTTGTAAGAGTCAGCCTGATGGAAGAAAAAAGAACGATTTATAACAGCTTGGATTGGGGGGTGTCAGTGGGTGGGTGGGTTATGTGTACATGTTTGGGGAAGAAAAGGTAGAGTCACTGAGAACTGTTCACATTTTTTAAATTAAAATTTCATTTAGATGGCTCAATAGTAAAACAAACTTTTAAGTGTATCTCAAGACCCCATTTTATACAAGATTCACTAAAATTTTTAAAACCTGACTTTCGTCCTTTTAAATTTCCTAGGAATAGTGCATAAACTGACATAAACTATCCTATTTCATATCTATAATGAACACAAAAAGTACATATATCTAATTTCGGGAGCAAAGTAACCAACACAAACTTATTGTATGTGTATTTATATATGTATAAAAGCATTAACATTAAGCTAATATCTGAACAGAAAAATGTTAAGACCTTAGGATTTTTCAACTTCAATGTTCTATGTTTAAACTTATGTGCCAATAACATAAATATGCATGATTTTAAAATAAATTTTAAGCATATTTTAAAAATCAGACCACTTAAAACACACAAAGGATAGAAGCTAGAAGCATTTCCACAATTACTTTTATTTCAAAAGAAGGAAAGATTATAATCTCCATTATTTTTCTGTATTCTTAAATTTGCCTTATCTCACTCTTAAGACACTAAATAAAGGGCCTGAAAAAATCTGTGATTTCCTTTGGTTGAAACTATTCTTAGTACTACTTCATTCATCCTTGTCAGTTTGGTCCCTTCTGAAACCATTAAATAATAATAATAATGTTATAATCATAACAAGAATGAGGAAGAGGAGGAGGAGGACAGGTGAGGGAAAAGAAATCCTGACTCACACACACCAAAAACAAATAATACACTAAAACATGCATTTAACATGTATTATTTCCACCACTCTGCAGCAATTCCAGAAAGTCCCTGACAAATGTTAATTTGTAATGAGATGAGAAACATTCTATCTCTTAGAATTGTGTGTGAATTAGAGTATACAAAAAGCACTAAGCAGTTGACTCAATGAAGCTGGTGGAGAAATCTGTTTAATCAGCTATCCCATGAATCCAATTAAGCTTCAGTATCCAGATTTCAATTAACAGCTTCAATTCAGATGTCTAGGCCGCTAATTCTAAAAGGACAGAGATTTCAAGAGAATAGTTTTAAATTATTATTTTTTTTACTTTAAAATCATCAAATTTATACTTTTATTAGAATAAAATTATTCTTTTTTTTTTTTTTTTTTTTTAGCAGCATGGTCGTGCTCTGTTACCCAGGCTGGAGTACAGTGGCTCAATCATAGCTCACTGCAGCCTTAACTCCTATTCTCCTGAGTAGCTGGGACTACAGGCTATAGTTTCTATTATTATTGATGTCAAATGAGAATAAAGATTTTTACACATCAAAAGGTGCTTAAATACTATTCAGCCCCCAAAAAGAATGAAGTATTGATACAAACTACAACATGGATGAATACCAAAAACATTATGCTAAGTGAAAGAAGTTAGCCTCAAAAAGTCACGTGTTGTATGATTCCACTTATATGAAAAATCCAGCATATGCTAATACATAGAGACAGAAAGCTAAGAGATTAGTTGCTGTGAGCGGCTGGGGAATGAAAGGAATGGAGAGTGAGTGCTTAATGGGATTGGGTTTTCCTTCTGGGATGATAAAAATGTTTTGGAACTAGAGGTCATGACTGTAAAACACTGCAAATGTACTAAATGCCACTGAATCGTACAGTTTAAAATGGTTAAAATAGTAAATTTTCTGTTATATGAATTTCATGTCAATTAAAAAATGAAACAGTATAATCCAATGGGAAAAAATTTTTAATGGGGTATTGCCCATTCCCCTCTTCCCCTCCCAGCCCCCTCAAAAAATTTTTTTTAATGGACGGCAGATGAAACAGAAAGTTGACAGTTGTTGAAGCTGGGTTACGGGTACATGGATACGAAGCACTAACCTACAGCCGTATCAAGGATCCACTGTACAAATATGAGGAAAATGACTGAAGTCAAATGCAAAACAATAAATACATTGTTACTACACTCTTTTGAATAATCTATATGTTAGAGATATAGAAAAGTATTAATCCTTCATTTAAGACCTTATAGAGGACAGGGAAAAAATATCTGTCCATTTACAGATCTGTTGAGTGAAGCTTGTTCTAAAAAAAAGGCCTTTATCTTTTACGTGAATGGTCGGTCAAGTACTACTTGCGTTCCAGATACAAAGGTCAAGCATGAAGAAAAGGAAAAATAAGTAAAATTATATTTCAGATCAACAAGCAGGCCTAAAACAAAAACAAACCTCCTCACAATACAGTGACCAGACTTCACATATACCTTTCAAACTTCAGATTCACATCCTGCAAACCACTAAATTACTTGGCCAAAGTCACAACAGAGCCCCTTGGTGGCAGTCATGGACTGAATTGTGTCCCCCCCACCAATTCCTATGTTGAAGTCCTAATCTCCAGTACCTCAGAATGTGACTGTATTTGGATTTAGGGCCCTAATTCAATCTGACTGGTACCCTTTTAAGAGGAGATTAGGACACAGACAATACAGACAGGGATGGCCACGTGGACACAGAAAGAAGGGAGCCATCCACAAGACAAGGAAAGCGGCCTTACCAGGATCCAGCCCTGTTCACAGCTTCATCGCAGACCCTTTGCCTCCAGAAATGTGACAAAATCCATTTCTATTGTGTACATTCCCCCGTCTGTGGAATTTTGTTATGGCAGCCCTGGACAACTAATAGAGTGGCAGAGTCAGGGCAAAATACCTGGACCTCCTAACTCTCCTTGAACATGGGTTGCCAAGAGATTTCAGCAATAATGACATAACAGCTTTCTCTGATAGCAGAAAGTTTGACCCGTGAGGTTGAAAAATCAGTGACCCAGGTAAAAAAAAAAAAAAAGCCATCCCTCAAAAGCCATTAAAACTATCCTTTGGGCTTCACTCAGGACTAATCTTCAAGGATCTAGATTTATAACCAAATGAAGAGAAAGAAATAAGAGTTTCATCCTTCATAACAATAATTACTGTAATTTGTACTCACTACAATATTTATTTGAAGTACATTAACAAAACACCACAACTTAAACTAGAGGTTAGGTTTGTCCCCAAAACATTTTTCTCATATCTGGAGTGGAGGGAGAGTGAGGGGGATAGTGGGGTTGGGAAGGGAGGGGGCAAGAGAGAGAAACAGGCCAGGGACGGTGGTTCATGCCAGTAATCCCAGCACGTTGGGAGGCCAAGGCGGGAGGATAGCTTGAGCCTAGGTGTTTGAGACCAACCTGGACAACATAGCGAGACCCTGTCTCTACCAAAAAAATTTTTTTTAATTAGCCAGGCACAGTGGCATGAACCTGTAGTCCCAGTTACTCTGGAGGCTGAGGCAGGAGGATCTCTTGAGCCTAGGAGGCTGCAGTGAACTATGATCGCACCACTGCACTCCAGCCTGGGCAACAAAGCAAGACCCTGTCTCTTTAAAAAAAAAAGAGAGAGACAGAGAGATAAACTAAGGTAGAAAGAGGACAAATAATTTGCCTATGGTTATTCAATACATACAATAGAACAAAAATCCATCTGAAATACTGAATTCACCATGCCTTTCTCCCACACAAACCTTCAATGTTTCAAACAAGCAGCACAATATTATCAAGTGCCTACTTTATATTATACACTGTGTCAAGTACAAAATATTGTTCTGATTCACCAAATATTCACTCCTAATTGCTTTTTTCTTTTTTTACTCTAATCCCGAAACAGATCCCACTACTAATTACATAGAACAGTAGTTTTCAGACTCTGTGGTGCCCGATCCCCATCTCTATTTTTAGCAAATATAAAGATTCCTGGGTACACAGAAGTTTACAGCATATCCTCAGCCTTCAAGCTTTCAACTACTCACCAAAATAAGGCAAGCCAGTCAACTTCTCTACGTGTTTTTTCAACCTGTAAAATGATGTTAATGTAGATAACCTCGAGGATTCTTTTTGCTCAAAGATAATATTTTGCATGAAATACAGATTCCAGACAATCTAGTGACCAGTCTATTGGAACAAAATTGAACATCCAGACTTAGTTCACCAATGTCTGTGTGGACAAGTACATACCAGCATCATAATGCTACTTCTTGTACCAACTGCTCACAAAATACCTTTTAAAATCTTAATTACATGATATTATTGTTGAAGACAAAAGTTAAAAGTGAATAGAAAAAAAAACATAAATGCCTTGCTTAAAGAAAGTCATTACAAATTTCACACTTTAGAACTGTGCTAAACAATAACTCATTTACAGAACCTACACCTCTAATTAAAGTAATAAAAACTATATGCAAGGGCTAACAAAACCTCAAAAACTGGGAACAATGACAGTAGAAGGAACAGAAAGGAATTCATGAAAGAGGTAATATTTAAAGTGAAAATTATATGGAAAGATTGACATAGGATACGAGCAGGTACCACCAAAATCACCAAGGCAATTATTAGTTACTAGCCATCAATACACACACACTTACGAATTGTCAAAACAGTTGAAAGAGCCGGGCATGGTGGCGCACACCTGTAGTCCCAGCTACTCGGGTGGCTGAGGCAGGAGGATCGCTTGAGCCCAGGAGTTCGAGGCTGTAGTGCGCTATGATATATGTAGTGCGCGCCTGTGAATAGCCACTGTACTCCAGCCTGGGCAACATAGCGAGACCCTGTCTCTAAAAAGAAAAAAAAAGTTGAAAAAGCCCTGTGGTGTGGGGAAATATAGTGAGAAACGCAATTTATTTCAAGAACTAATCAGTGAGCCCTGACTACTTGCCAGGCAATGAAGACAAACAGAAAGACAGACACACACAAACATGCACAAATTCTGTTCTCGAATCTGAGAATTTTTCAGTACAGAAGAGCTCGAAAAGAGGGCAATGTGAGAATCTACTGTGACATTGAGACCCTACTATGCTGTATGCCAGGCACTATTACAGGCAGTAAGGATACAACACAGGAAGCTTACAGCACAAATCAGCCTTAAGAAGCTTAAATTCAGGGTGGAGTGAGGAAGACACTTGAGGAAAATAAGTAAAGCTCTCTCTCATTCACTCAGCATACCATGGCCAACATAATGTTTTCCCCAACCAAACACAATCCAAAATAATCTTTTCCCCAACCAAATGATTCTGACGCCATCATTAGAAAAATCTTACCACAGTAGATCTCCAATTAAACACAGGAAAAAGGTATATTTGTTACAGGAAAATGACCTAGCTAAAACTCAACTAATTTCACAAATTCAATACAAAATTAATTTATTAAGTGCTTCATACACTTGAGTAAAAAGAGCTTTAAACTAAGATTCAGGAGGGTGGACCGAGGCTGTGGTATTTAAAAAACAAACAAAAAACCCTATGATGTTTAGGGCATCAAGAATGGCCCTGAAGTAGCGTTTTTTTTTTTTTTTTTTAAATCAGAATCACATCCTATTGGTGGTTCCTGAAATCAATGTGGCCGATAAGCGGCATAAAAAAAAATAGAACATGTAACTGAATCACACATTTGAAAGAACTGTTTTTGTGCAACTTCTGTTTCTGTTGTGTCTGTATGTGTGCATACTGGGTCACAATATTAAAAAAGTATTTTCTTCCTGGAAATTTGTCAAGTGAAAGCCAAGGGCTTAATGTTAACAAACCATGAGGTTTTTCCTTCCTGTGCATCTTCTGCTTATGATCACTTAATGTCTGTTGCCACTATATATCCATAGCCAAAGAAGGTCATACGTAGGATCTGTCCAGAATGGATATCATGCCTAGCCAGAGTAGCTATAGCACCAGAATTTGGTCCAATTACCAAATCCAACAATTCCTATCTTGTCAACCACTAATCAGAGCAGAGCTTCTAATCAGAGCAAGAGAACTTGTTTTCCCAAACTGAGATAACAGAATTCTAACCAAAAGCAAATTAATGATGCATTTACTAGCTAGGATAGCAGGTATAATTACTGTGGAGCTTTTTAAAATAATAAAATGTTTTAAGATTCCCACCTCCACTAACACTCCTGGACCCCAGAGTCAGAACCTCAGCCTGGAGACCTGTTTTAGATTACCTATCTCCAGTCCACTAGGTTCTGGTATGGACGATGTACCCTAAAAGAAATTTGATATCTAATCTGTCATGGAACTTTGAGGGGATCTACAAGAGTGGTAGACTGAGCCACTAACAAAATGATCAACATACTCTTTCTCTTCAGTGCCCAATCTTTAATTAACATGAATCCTAAACAAATCAGAAGAAATTACACGGGAGATCATTGTCTTTTAAAGAATAAAAAAGGAAGCTGTGTAAATAAGTTGTTTTTAAAGTTCACACGATTCTCTACCCTGACTGTGGTAATAGATACACATATCCAAAAGGTTACATATTGTATGCTTCCATTTATATGCCATTCTTGAGATGACAAAATGATAGAAATGGAGAACAGATTAGCAGCTGCCAGGAGTTAGGGATCGGGGAGGGGTGTGGTTATAAAAGAGGAATGCTTCTAATAATGAACTGTTAAGTATCTTGACTATGATGATGGATACAGGAAAATACACATATAATAAAATTGCAAAGAACTGTACATACACACACATACACACACACACACACACACACACACAAATATAAGTACAAGTAAAACTAGAGGAAATCTAAATAAGATCTGCAGATCATATCACTGTCAATACTCTGTTTGTAGGCCAGGGGCGGTGGCTCACACCTGTAATCCTAGCACTCTGGGAGGCCGAGGTGGGAGAATCGCTGGAGGTCAGGAGTTTGAGACCAGCCTGAGTAAGAGCGAGACCCCGTCTCTACTAAAAATAGAAAAACTAGCTGGGCGTGGTGGTGCACACCAGTAGTCCCAGCTACTTGGGAGGCTGAGGCAGGAAGACTGCCTGAGCCCAGGAGTTTGAGGTTGCAGTGAGCTATGATGATACCGCTGCACTCTAGCCCGGGCAACAGAGAAAGACCCTGTCTCAAAAACAAAACAAAACAAAACAAAAAAAAAACTCTGCTTGTGACATTGTACTACAGTTTTACAAGTTGATACCATGGGAGCAACTGGTTGGGTACAGACAATCTCTCTGTATTAAGCATCTCTCTGTGTTACTCTTTTTTTTTTTTTTTTGGACACAGGGTCTTGCCATGTTGCCCAGGCTGGTCTCAAACTCCTGGCCTCAAGTGATCCTCCTACCTCAGCCTCCTGTGTAGCTGGGATTAACAGGCATGAGCCACTGTGCCTGGCTTCTCTGTGTTATTTCTTAGAAATGCATGTCAATCTACAATTATTTCTATAAAAATTTCAATTAAAAAGTTAACACGAGCAATTTACTAGCTGGTTAAAAAAAAAAAAAACCATGCTGGGGACACACTTATGAAATACTCAACTTAAAGCCAATTGTTTTAAGACTGTTGCCATAAATTCGTTGATGACTAGACATTAAAGATTGATTTTCATTAACCCTCAATGTAGTAGTTTTCTAGCTTTCAATACAGCCTTAGCTGCATAATTTTTCATTACTTGGCAGAAGCAGCTTCTACCATTTACAGCAGAACCCGTATCCATGGGTTCCATATACATGGGATCAACCAACTGAGAAACGAAAACATTGGGGGATAAATGGATGGCTACATCTGTACTCAACATGTACAGACTTTTTTCCTTGTCTTTATTCCCTAAACAATACAGTATAACAACTATTTACATAGCATTTACATCATATTACTATAAGTAATCTAAAGATGATTTTGACTATATGGGAGGATATACACATATTATACGCAAATATTATACCATTTTATACAAAGGACTTGAACATCCATGGATTTTGGTATCCTTGGCGGTTCCTAGAACTAATCCCCCCCCCCCCCGAGGATATCGAGGTACAAGGGACAACTGTACTTAGCTATAAAGTTATTGAAACATTTTAGTGAATAGCACATTAGACCACAAATCGGCTATCTTCTTAATTAGAAGTAACAACTCAGAATTTTTTAAAAGTGTGATTCTGGGACAAAGAAACCTGCACCATCAACAGTTTCCAGTGGTGATTAAAGTCAGTGGTTATTGGGTGTGGTTTTTTCCCTTTCATTAGCATATAAATCAAGAAGGTTTTCCCATTTTTACATTGTTTTCCTTAATTGGATTACACATCAATTTATCAACTATTTTAACCAATAATATTTGGGCAAACTAATTCTCACTGGATTACTGAATTTACCTTTATAAAAGTAGATAAAAACTATGCCACATTTTCTAGATAAGGTAAGTAATCATAAAATGACCTCTAAAATTAGAAATAAGAAATTCAAAGATTTGAGTCTGAGTACAAGCCAGGAGTTTCCAAATTTTGCTGCACACTGGAATCAACTAGAAATCCTTAAAAAAAAAAAATGAACAAAAACACAAAGGCTGGCTCCCACCTTCATTTTGATCTAATGGTATGGGGTATGAACTGGGCAGCAGAGATTTTTAAATCTCCCTAGGTGATTCTAAAGTGAGGCAAAATTTGGGAAACACTGAATTGAGTAATTTGGACAGGTTACTTCTGAAACAGCTTCCTTATAGGAGCAAGTTCTTAATTTTTATTTTAGGACCCCTTTACTCTTAAAACATGAAGATTCCTCCAAATTTTTGTTAACTGCGCTACTTATAGATACTCACCATATTTGAAATTAAAACAAAGTTTAAAATATTTATCAATTCATTTAAAAATAATGACAAATCCATTATAATAACTATCTTCCCCTTTCCAAAAGCACTTAGTGAAAAGAGTGGCATTGTTTTTCACATTTCTGCAAATCTTTTTAATGTCTAGCTTAATTGAAAATGGCTGGATTCTCACATCTGCTTCTGAAATCTGAAAAATACGTGGATCTGCACATATATATCTGGAAAAGGGAAGAGAATTTTAAAAGCCTTCTTCAGATGATTATGAATATACCTTGATACTCCAACAAAACCCGGCAAGCGCTAGTTTGTTAAAGGTTAACTGCAATGAGTCATCTGAAATCGTATCAATAAGCTTTTTGTAGTGTTACACTCTTAAAATCCACTGTTTTGTCTTACAATTTGAATGAACTTTTACCCATGCATGATTTTACAACATCATGCATTGATCATCTGGAAAAAGCTGGCACCAGAGAATCATGCGTATCATCCAATTGTCACATTTCTTATAAAATAAAAAATCATTTTCCTTAAAATCACCATTGGTCTCATCATAAAATGTATTAACCACAACTTCACAATGGCAAATATGAGCTTTCCAAAACGCTAACCTTGAAAACTCAAATTTTTATCACTGGCAAAAAATACTGACAACTGTTTTCCTCAAAGCAACAGGCTCCATTCATTCATTCTCAAGAAAAATACTTGCCATATACTCAGGTTTGAATGCCACAGTTTGTCATTCTTTTCTTTTAAATATATCTTTGTAATTTTTTTTTTTTCCTTTTTGAGACAGGGTTTCGCTCTGTCCCCTGGGCTAGAATGCAGTGGTGTCATCATAGCTCACTGCACTCAAACTCCTGGGCTCAAGCGATCCTCCTGCCCCAGCCTCCAGAGTAGGTCGGACTACAGGCACACACCAGCACACCTGGCTAATTTTTCTTACCTTTTTAATATTTTTTATATAGACTTTATTTTTTAGAGCAGTTTAGGTTCACAGTAAAACTGAGTGGAAAGTACAGAGTTCCCATACACCCTCTATTCCCTCCCCCAATACACACAGCCCTCCCCACCTGCAACACCCAGCATCAGAGTGGTACACTTGTTACAATCAATGAGCCAACACTGATGCATTACTATCACCCAAAGTCCGTAACATACATTAAGGTTCGCTCCTGGTGTTGTGCATTCTCTGAGTTTTGACAAAGGTATAATGACATGTTTCCATAGTATTATACATAGTATCATACAGAACGGTTTTGCTGCCCTAAAAATCCACTGTACTTTACTTATTAATCCCTGCCTCCCTCAAACCCCTGACTACCTATCTTTTTAATGGCTCCATAGTTTTGCCCTTTCCAGAATGTCATACAGTTGGAACCATAAAGTATAGAGCCTGTTCAGACTGGCTTCTTTCACTTAGCAATATACATTTAAGGTTCCTCCATGTCTTTTCATGTCTCAATGACTCATTTATTTTTATCACTTTTTACTATTGTATGGCTGTACCACAATTTGTTTACCCATTCACCTACTGAAGGACATCTTGGTTGCTTCCAAGTTTTGGCAATTATGAATAAAGTTGCTGCAAACACTCATGTGCAAGTTTTTAGGTAGATGTTATTTTCAACTCATTTGGGTAAATACCAAGAAGCAAGATTGCTGAATCACACGGTAAGAATATACTTAGTTTGTTTTTTTTTTCCTCCTTCTTTTTTTTTTGTGGAGACAAGAGTTCCTCGCTCCCTCGCCCTGGGTAGAGTGCAGTGGCATCATCGCAGTTCACTGCAACCTCCAACTCCTGGGCTCCAGCGATCCTCTTGCCTCAGCCTCCCGGGTAGCTGGGACTACAGGTGCGCGCCACGGCACCCAGCTGTTTTGTGTTCTTTTTTTCCTTGAGACGAGGTCTCGCTCGAACCCCTGAGCTCAAGCAATCCACCCGCCTCGGCCTCCCAGAGAAGCTAGGATTACAAGCGTGAGCCACCGCGCCCGGCCAAGAATATACTTAGTTTTGTAAGAAACTGCCAAACTGCATTCCAAAGTTGCTGTACCGTTTTGCATACCCACCAGCAGTGAGTGAGAGTTTCTATTGCTCTGTATCTTTGACAGCATTTGGTGTGGCCACTGCTTTGGACTTTCACCATCCTAATCGGTGTGTAGTGGTATCTTTCGTTGTTTTCATCTTGCAATTTCCTAATAATGTTGGTTATCTTTTCCTATGCACATTTTGCCAGATTTATACCCAAGCTTGTTTTGTATTGTTTTGGGTTTTCTTGGTGCTATTTCAATGGTACTGTTTTTTTCTTATTTCCATATTCAGGCGTTCATTGCTAGTATATAGAAATACAATTTATTTTTTATATATTGTCTGTATATCCTACAACCTTGCTAAACTCACTTATTCTCTAAGCTTTCTTGTAGATTCCTTGGGATTTTCTACATAGGCAATCCTATCATCTGCAAATAGCAGCAATTTTATATCTTCCTTTCTGTTCTTTTGCTCATTTTCTTGCCTTACACCACTGTTCCAAATCCTAAGGGAGGAGGTATTCAGTCCTCCACTATTAAGTATGGCATTAACTATAGATTTTTGTAGATGCCCTCTATCAGACTGAAGAAAATCCCTTCTATTCCTAGTTTGTAAGAATTTTTATCACGAAATATGTCACATTTTATCAAATACTTATTCTCCAACTACAGAAATAATACATGGTTTTTTAAATTCTACTAATAGGGTAAATTACCCTGATTGGTTTTCAAATGTTGAACCAGCCTTGCATTCCCAGAATAAACCCCATTGGTTATGATGTGTTATCCTCTTTATATACTGCTGGATTTGAGTTACTAATATTTTATTGTAAATTTTAAATCTATATTCATGAGGGATACTGGTATGGCTTTCTTCTTGGTGATATCTTTACCTGGTTTTATATCAAGCCTCATAAAACGAGTTAAGAAGTATTCCTTCTTCTAATATTTCTTGAAAGAGATTATGTAGAATTGGTGTCATCCTTATATGTTTGGTAGAATTCACCACTGAAACTGGACCTCAAGTTTCCTTTGTTTGGAAGGTT
This sequence comes from Daubentonia madagascariensis, assembly GCA_023783475.1. Lineage (NCBI taxonomy): Eukaryota > Metazoa > Chordata > Mammalia > Primates > Daubentoniidae > Daubentonia > Daubentonia madagascariensis. The sequence continues at coordinate 749,911 of JAKFHU010001747.1, read as the reverse complement.
TTTGACTATGTTATTTCATTTCTTTAATAGCTGTGGGACTATTCAGGTTATGTATTTCTACTTGAGTTTTGGTAGTTTGTGCCTTTGAAAGACTTGATCAATTTCTCCTAAGTCACCAAATTTGGGGCATAGAATTGTTCATGGTATCCCCTTATTATCGTTCTAATGTCTGTGAGATCTGTAGCGATACTTCCCTCTTTCATTCCTGATATTGTTAACTTATATATAAAGCCACTCCCTTCTTACCTTCCCCCCACCTATCTCTCTCTCTTTGAACAGTCTGTTGTTAAGTCAAAATTGGGGTTCCATGAAAAAAGTGAATAGTATAATACATAAGTGCTTTCCCTCAAGAAAAATGCCATACTTCTATAGTAAAAGTGTTTTATTGACACTTCCCATTTCATCACACACTATGTATTAGTCTGCTCAGGGTACCACCGTAACAAAATACCACAGACTGGTGGCTCAAAAAACAGAAATTTAGTTTCTCACAGTTCTGAAGATTTGAAGTCCGAGATCAAGGTGCCACCACAGTCGAGTTCTGGTGAGGGCTCTCTTCCTGGCTTGATGGAGACAGAGCAATAGTAAGCTCTCTGGTGTCTCTTCTAATAAGGGCACTATTCCCATAAGGGGAGCCCCACCTTCATGATCTCATCTAAATCTAATTATCTCCCAGAGGCTCCATCTCCACATACCATCACACTAGAATTAGGGCTTCAGCATATGAACCGTACAGGGACACAACTCAGTCCATGGTACCCTATATTAGAAAACATGTTTGTGAATCATTCCCATGGGCTTTAAAAAAAAAAAAAAAGAAAAGGAAACATGTACTCAAGAGTTGACACTTAATAAAATTATTTTTACCAATTTATCAGTGACATTCCTAAGTGAAACTGGCTTTTTTCTTTTTACCTATCAGTGTGAGGTAAGAGTTAACATACACTACTAGTACAGTTTGGTAGCATGCCTTGAATCATGCTAAGGAGCCAGCAGTTTTATCCAGTACTGTTTTTATATCACAAGTGCAAATGTCAACAGATAAAAGACCTAATAATTTCTTAGTCTCTTAGTATTATTATGAAAATAGTTCTGACCTCACTTTGAGAATTCACCACGGCATTACAGAGTTAAGTTCAAATAACTAACACAGAAAAACAATTTTCTCAACAGATGTGTATTAGCAAGTTAAGGTATTGTTACAAATTAGTCACAAGAGATATAACCAATATTCAAATTGGATCCATTCCTAAACTTTCCAAATTCACTTATGAAAATGATCAAGCTATACCTTTCATTTAATGACTATATATCTTAAAGAAAATATAAAGTTACATGGGATCTAAATAATAATAATAGTAATAATTTTAAAACTACCTTGGTTGAGTACCTTGGCTAGGTATCTTGGTTGTGATGAAACAATCAAATAAACAAATAAATAAAGCAGGCCAGTGGTATGCTATATATAAACACACTCTTAGAAAGATACATCAGAAACATTACCAGTGATTGCCTCTGGGGAAAGAAATTAGATGAGGTAGGGTAAGAGGGAGAAGGAATTTAGTGTCTCCCTGTTGAATCTTATAACACGTGTTATCTATTACACTCCAAAATAAATGAAATTTGCTTCACAGATTTAGATTAGATTTCACAAAAATTAATGATTTGGTACATCAAAAACTCAATTTAAAACACTGAAAACTCAACTTGGGAAACAGAAGCCAGAAATTCAGTTTTAAGAAACTACATTTTCCATTCCAGTATATATAGCACATGTATGATTTTTCTAAAACAATAGGGATCCCAATGGATATTTTTTCATTACTAGAAAGTATATATTTATAAGTGACAAAAATTGGCCGGGCTCACGCCTGTAATCCTAGTACATTCAGAGGCCAAGGCGGGAGGACTGCTTGAGGTCAGGAGTTCAAAACCAGCCTGAGCAAGATCAAGACCCCATCTCTATTAAAAATAGAAAAATTAGCCGGGTGTCGTGGCATGTGCCTGTCGTCCCAGCTACTCGGGAGGCTGAGGCAGGAGGATGGCTTGAGCCCAGGAGTTTGAGGTTGCAGTGAGGTACGATGATGCCACTGCACTCTACCTGGGGCGACAGAGCAAAACTCTGTCTCAAAAAAATAAATTCAGCTGCTTATTCTATGTTGGAATAAGTTTTCAGCCGAAAATCTAGGATAGTTTTAGTTGGAAACTCTGTAAGACTAAAAAATGACACGTATGCCATGTGTAATTGGTCCTTCCAAGTGAAGAATTGAGCCCAATTCTAATATTTCTAGAGCACTAACTCATAATCAGCTTCACCCTAACATTATTTTTTAAAAATAAATAAAGCACATTTAATATCCTGAGTCTATTGGAGACACTTGCAACCAAAATTAATTTTAAATGAGAAATAGAACTGCCAAAAGGACAGCTGTACTTGTCACATGCGCTTAAGAAATACTTTCTCTTTCCAAACTGCATGACACTAATCTGGAGACTGATGGTCTCAGTACAAGGGGAGGAAGTTATTAATCATAACTTTTAATGTCAAAGGTCCTGATACCCTGATGAGTTCAATCTGCAGAACATGGCTCCATCTGTCAGACAGGCAGATTTAAATTTTTTAGTCCATAAAAATGAAACAATTTAGTTAGGTCCCTAGAACTATCCTCCAGTTTAAACAAAATATAGAGAAAATAAGTTAAAATCACAGCATACACAAACGTACAATATAAGACATTCTAAAACAGTGGTCCCCAATCTTTCTGGCACCAGGGACTGGTTTCATGGAAGAAAATTTTTCCAGGGATGGGGGTGGGGGGGAGGACCCAAGTTTTGGGATGATTCAAGCACAACTTCCTAAACGTTCCACTAACAGGTATTAATGTGATTTACTTTAATGTCTCTGTTGGACATCTGATGTGTTTTAAATAATATCCTACTAAAATTCAAACAGCATTGATCATACTTGTGCTTAAAGCTTTTTCTTCAGAATCATTTATTTCTATCACAAGAGGAACTACTGAAGTCAAAGAATCTTTGCTATTTTAATTAGGTCAAAAATCATTTCTTCTTTCCTGTTTCAATTTTAGTTTTCTTGATTATTAGTAAGGTTGAATGCTTACTTCTTTTCCATTTTATTAACCAGCTTTATTCCCACCCCTATGTACACTGTCTTCTCATGTCTTCGGTATATTGCTTTCAGGAATTAATCTATATTAATGTCTTTGTCATTTGTCTCCTGTAAGACCAGGTTCAGGAAAAAAACTTCAGTACACATTTCGGTTGTGGATTTTGAATTAAAAAGCATACTTTTTTTCTTAAACCAAGGTCTCGCTCTGTTGCCCAGGCTAGAGTACAGTGGTGCGATCATAGCTTACTGTAACCTCAAACTCCTGGGCTAAAGCGATCCTCCTTAAAAAGCCTAATTCTTACGCCCAAAATAGAGTTAACAACCCAAAATAGCTTAACAGGAAAAACTGTTTATTGTTTCCCTATGCTCAAACTACAGTTGATCCTCATTATTCCCAGATTCTACATTTGTGAATTTGCATACTTGCTAAAACTGACCTGTAGCCCCCCGCAAAATAATACCTGCAGCGCTTTGGCAGTCATTCCACCACACAAAACATGTGCATGTCCACAAATGATCGCCAAGGCGGTGAAAATTTTGAGATGCTCAGAGTACAAGTTTTCAGCTGAGGTTAAAGAAGCTGACACTCTACCTTCTTACTTTAGTTCTCCTACTGTAAACAAGTGTCCTTTTTGCAGTCCATTGAGTGTCCCATTTTTCGAATTTTTGTGCTTTTTGTTGGTGATCTCCTGTTTAAAACGGCCCCCCCAGATAGTGCTGAAGTGCAAGAAGGCAGTTATGTGCCTTATGGGGAAAAATACATGTTAGATAAACTTCGTTCAAGCAGGAGTTAAAAGTGCTGTTGGCCATGAGTTCAATTTTAATTGATCGACAATGTATATTAAATAAGGTATCTTTAAACAGAAACACATAAAACAAGGTTATTTATTGATCAGCCGACAAAAACGTTATCAGAGGCTTGTAGGACTCTAACCCTGTATTTCCCCTTGGAGCAACAGTCCAATGTTTGCTAATTCAGTTTTCATGGCAACCTTACAGAACATAACTACTGTGCTTAACAAAAATTAACTGGAGTTGGCAGTATTTACTATTAGCAAGGAAAAATAACAGAATTAGATGGAACAATCCAAGGATTTTCTCAATCTCTTCTTGAATTTACATCAGCAGAATCCCTTCTTCAAGTCACATCTTCAAAATACAGAACAAAGTTGTATCACTCTACTACTACTTACGGCTCCTCCACGGAACTCCTAAGCACTGGCGAGGAAGACAAAGTCTAAACATCACTGGAGTGCAAAGAACCACAACCTAGGGAATCTAGGACTCTATTTAAGGCTCTGATACTTCTATACCTTGGTGAAAATTTTGACAACTCTGGGTCTTTGTTTCCTCAATCTCTAAAATTAAGGAACAGGATTAAGAACCTTTAATATCACTCAATATTTAAAATTTGTAAAGCACAGAATGATTATAACTTATACTCTTTTACTTAACATTCAAGAAAACTTTTGCTATTTTTAAACCATGTTACAACTGGCTGTGATTCCCAGAAGTACCTTTACATATTTATAAATTTCAGAAAACCATCTGATGATTTAATAGAGATCCATGCAGGCAACCTAAAAAATTGTTTTGCAGCTGGTCCGAGTACAGTGGTGTTTACAACTAATCATAACCAGTTACAGATTTCTTTGTTCCTTCTCCACTCCCACTGCTTCACTTGACCAGCCTTAAAAAAATAAAATTGTTTTGCAAAAGGGTCCTTCAGTTCAGTTCACTGGTGCAAACAACTATAGGGAAATGACTAAATAACTTCTGCATATCTGTATCATGGTTTTACATAAGCATTAAAAATGTTTGAAAATTTGTAAACAAATGGCACATGACCTATATTAAGTGGAAAAATCAGAGTGTAAAATAATTGTAAGTATTTTAAAAGAAATGTGTACTTGTGTGCAAAAGCCAAAAAACGGCAAGGAATACATTTTTAAAAAGTTAACAGAACGTCAAACTATGGTAAAATCTTATTGTCTTCTTTCTACCTTGGGTTTTTCCAAGTTGCCCACAACAAATATGCATTATTTTTATAATGAGGTATGAGTGGTGTTTTTCTGTTGTTTAAAATGCTCCTCTGAAATCTCCTCACATATGCTCACTATCTTTGTTGGTATAGTCCTATATAACAGTGGTCTCAATTATTTTTGTAAACTTCGGCTTATGTATGAGCAGTTTTTGCAATCCCAAAGTATACTATGCATAATCCTAGAAAAGCATATATCACACTGGTAAAAACTACATGTCTATCTTTCTGTCTGAACTATAAATTCCTTGTAAGCAAGGACTGAATGTTTTTTTAATTTTATTTTTATCCTTTTTTGCTTGTTTTGTTTTGGAGTTTTTTTGGGTTTTTTTTAAATTTGTGAATGTTTTTAATCTCTTGCATAGAGCATGGCACATATGAAAACTAACAGAAAATCACCATTGGAATACCCAGTAATTGTTGCAAGCAGGCTCCACCAATTAATGCTAAAATTAGTGGGAAAAAGTTTGAGAGGAAACAGTATAGAGATGGTCCCCAACTTAGAAAGATATGAAAGCAATACGCATTCAGTAGAAACCGAAAATACCCATACAATCATTCTGTTTTTCACTTTCAGTACACTATTCAATAAATTACACGAGGTATTCAACATTTTGTAAAATAAGCTTTGTGTTAAATGATTTTGCCCAACATTGTAGGCTAATGTTCTGTGCACACTTAAGGTGGGCTAGGCTAAACTATGATTTTCAGTAGGTTGAGTATATTAAATGCATTTTCAACTTAGAACATTTTCAATTCAAGATGAGTTTATCACGATATAACCTCTTTGTAAGTAGAGTATCTGTATTTACAGTTTCAAAGTACCTCCTCCAGGATACTTACTAATTACAAAGGAAAGAAGAGTAATTATACCATGAAGAAGTCCAACAGACACAATATTTGCTGATAGAATAGAAATAATCTGTCTATTTCTGCATCATGGGGAATGAACTAAGAGTATGTTCACCAAATTGAAAGAGTATGTTTGAGATGGTCTAATTAAAATATAGTCCATTCTCCAGAACTAGAACAATTAATGTGACAGGCCTCTTTACTGTCCATCAAGAGACATGCCCTAATATTGTAAGACTCTTGAACAGAGAAAGAAAATGGTGGTTTCAACTAGTCCTATATCAGGTCTGAGGAGCACAGAATCTTGATTTGCAATTGAGATACTTTTCCTGTGGGCAAATCTGTAAAACGCCCCAAGGTGAAGAAAAGCAACAGGAATTCATTTATGTAAAGATAGTCCTAGGCTGGGCATGGTGGCTCACACCTGTAATCCCAGCACTCTGGGAGGCCGAGCGGGGGCGGGAGGATCGCTTGAGCTCAGGAGTTCAAGACCAGCCTGAGCAAGAGCGAGAACCCGTCTCTACTAAAAATAGAAAAATTTGCCAGGCATGCCAGCGCGCACCTGTACTCCCAGCTACTCAGAAGTTTGAGGCAGGAGGATCACTTGAGCCCAGGAGTTTGAGATTGCAGTGAGCTATGATGATGCCACTGCACTCTGAGGAGACAGAATGAGACTCTGTCTCTTTGAAGAAAAAAAAAAAAAAAAAGATAGTCCTAGCTGGGAGTCAGGCATCTGCCCATAGACCAGCTTCTCAGAGGCTGAAGCGGGAGGATCACTTTAGCCCAAGAATTTCAGTCTAGTCAGGGTAAAATAGCAAGAACCTATCAATCAATCAATCAATCAATAAAACTGGCTAGTTTTAAATAAATAATAAACTGAGCAGAAAAAGGAATAAACCATGGATCAACTTCTGAATCTAGATACACCAGCAAAATGAAAATTTGTAACTACAAAACTAAGGGGTGGATAAAATCATTAAAAAGAAAAACGGGAAATTCTTTCTTGCAACAACCTCAGTCCTTACAAGAGAATCACTCTATAAACACGTGTTCAATCACATAACTAGCACAGAAAAAACGGGTCTGTAGTAACAACAAAAGTGAAATTAGTGAATTACTTGTAGCAGATTGCCAGACTTACTATGGATAAAATGAACAGAGAAAGAAAAAACTTGTCTGCAGCAGTGCCTCTCAAACCAGTGCACTTAAGAATCACCTGAAGAGTTAGTTAAACCACTAAATCCTAGACCCCATTCCTAAACATTCTGATTTAGCAGGTATGGAGTAGAACCCAAAAAGATACATTTCTAAATGCTCCAAAGTAATGCTGATGTCTGTAGACTACATTTTGAGTAGCATTGTTATTGAGCCAGAATCCTAGAAATAGTGGAAGAACTAGAGAGTTTAAAAGTCTTTGATACTCTGGTTTCTCTTCAGATCAAATAAGTCTTTGGCCTTTATACTAAAAAGAGAAAAAAAAAAAAAAGTCTTTGACTCGACCTAGAAAGAAAAAAGCATAGCCCAGGCGTGGTGGCTCATGCCTATAATCCTAACACTTTGGGAGGCTGAAGCTGGAGGATCACTTGAGGCCAGGAGTTCAAGACCAGCCTAAGCAACATAACAAGACCCCATCTCTACAAAAAATAAAAAAAATTAGCTGGCGTGGTGGCACACATCTGTAGTCCCAGCCACTTGGGAGACTGAGGGGAGAAGATCGCTTGAGCCCCGAAGTGTGAAGTTGCAGTGAGCTATGATGATGCCACTGCACCCTAGACCAGCAAAAAAAGTGAGACAGTCTCAAAAAACAAAAAAGAAAAGAAAAGGAAAAGAAAAAAGCATAAAAGTTTTTATAGTTTCTCAAGGGAAAAAGAGAGTATTGTTTGAACAGCTCACCAAAGCTAGAAGGCGTTTAAAAAAAAGTGATAAGGGATTTTATTCTCCCAAATGTTATTCTATTTTGCCACTTTCTAAATAGATAAGAATGCAAAAATAAATAAAACTCCTTTTTTCTCAGATACATATCATCAATACCTACTAAATGAATGGTTACTGAAGAACGGGATAGTCACAGGATTCTAAGATATTATCCCTCAGATAATTTAGTAATGTCAAAAGTAAACGTTTACACTGGTGAGATCCGACTGTCACCACCTTGCCCAAGTTATCAAACTTAGTGTCACCAATAGTGGAACCACCTGATATTATGCACCTCCTGATGTGAAACAATACAAATTATACCTCACACCACTTATGAGGCTTGATGTGAATCTAAACAATTCTAGTCCTAACTTCACCTTAGAGGAAAAACAGAATAGAACAAGTTAAACAATACCATTAGTAAACAATCAAACCTATCTAAAATATGGAATATTATACAGGCCAAGTGGCTGGAACGCTTCATGAAAAGTGTATGTATGCAAAACAAAAAAGCAAGAAGACTGTTCTAGTTAATCAAGACCAAAAAGACAAAACCAAATGAAACATACAAACTGTGATTAGATCCTGGTTTGAAAAAACCAGCTACCAAAGACCCTTCGAATGTGGACCAGATACTAAATAATATTTAGGGAATTACTGCTAATTTTTTCACATTTGATACCCACATGTACCAGTCCTCAGTATATGTGGGTTTCACATCCCATGAATACTGTATTTTCAATCTGAGTTTGATAGAAAAAAATCTGCATATAAGTGGATCCGTACAGTTCAAACCCATGTTGTTCAAGGGTCAACTGTATTTTGTTGAGGATTTTTGCATCTATGTTCATAAGACATACTGATCTGTAGTTTTCCTCTCTCGTAATGTCTTTACCTATTAATATTTGCCTGTTATCATAGAATGAGTTAAGACGTATTCCCTCAGCTTCTATTCTCTGGAAAAAATTGTAGAGAAGTGGTATAATTTCTTCCTTAAATGTTTGACAGAATTCACCAGTGAACCCACCTGGATCTGGTGCTTTCTGTTCCGGAAAGTTATTAATTATTGATTCAATTTCTTTATCTCTCAAGCTTCCCTACCACTATGCCTTTGCTTAAAATCTTCAGACATACAAATATTTATAACAAGGCAAAGAGCAATAAACTTATGTACAAAATGCTACAGGATTCTGAGTTTACCCAAAGAATTGAAAGCAGCAACACAAACAGATATTTGTACATTTGTGTTCATAGGAGCACTATTCACAATAGCTAAAAGGCAGAAACAACACAAATGTCCTTCAACGAATGAATGGATACAGAAAATATGGTACATACATGCAGTGGAGTATCATACAGCCTTAAAAAGGAAGGAAATTTTGACATGTGCTACAACATGGATGAACCTTAAAGACCACAATGAGCCAACCACAAAATGATAAATATTCTATGACTCCAATTATTGAGGTTCCTAAAGTAGTCAAAGTCACAGAGACAAAAAGTAGAACGGTGATTGTCAGGGGCTAGGGGTTCACTGTTTCATTTATATAAAGTTTCAGTTTTGCAAAACGAAAGGAATTCTGGAAACTGCACAACAAAGTGAACGTACCTAGCACTAATGAACTGTACAGTTTAAAAAGTTAAGGCCAGTCAGGCACCTTGGCTCACGCCTGTAATCCTAGCACTTTGGGAGGCGAAGGTGAGAGGATCACTTGAGCCCAGGAGTTCAACGTTACAGTGAGCTAAAATCGTGCCACTGTGCTCCAACCTAGGGGACAGAGTGAGACTCTCTCTTAAAAAAAAAAAAAAAAAAAAAAAAAGCTATAGTAGAGAATACTATGAGAAAAAACAGGAGTCATAGGCCAGGGAGCACAGATGTAAAACAGAAAAGTTTCAGATGACCTAATATATGCAGTGATAACAGAAGCAGTACACCAGGTGGAGTAGGGAAAGAGGAGCGGAGGAAGCAGCAAGCATAAGGGAAATACTGAGCTTTTTAAAGCAGTTCATGGACAGAGTAGGGAGAAGAGGAAGCAGCAGAGGAAGAAGCTAGAAACCTAAGTTCATAGATTGGAGCAAGATCCTAAAATGCCTGGTATGCCAACCTCAACATGCTAAAGAGTTTGGTTATATTAAAGAAAGCAGGAAGTCCTAACCGGGGTCTATGGATACAAAGATGACCAAAGGAGCTGGGCCCGGTGGGACACACCTGTAGTCCCAGCTAGTCAGGAAGCTGACGTGGGAGGATCACTTGAGCCTAGGGGATGGAGTCCAGCTTGGGTAATAGTGAGACTCTGTACCTAAATAAATAAATATTAAATATTTTAAAAAGATAGCAAAAGGAGTTCAATGATACCCCCACCCCAAAGCTGCATGTAGAATTCTAGTATGGATATTTGTTCTTTTTCTGAGAGGTATACAGCTCTCATCAGATTCCCATGGGGTCCACAAAATATAAAAACCACTGTTGTAGGCAATGGTGGATCTTACCAGGAATGTGGTTAAAATTTGAATTTTGGAAAAATAAATTATTCTATGCACTGTAAGGAGGGATAAGAGGCAAGAAAACAATTACGTCACCAATTTATAAAGATTCATAAAAAACTTAGTGAAAGATTTTAGTTAAAACATTTGCCTACTACGTACAGTCCATGGACATGGCTGCTTTCAACAAAATCTAAAATCCATCCTGGATCATTGGACTTAAATAAAAGCTTCAAAGATTAAAAAAAAAATTGGCCCATCTTCCACCTAGATTTACAGGTAGAGTACTTACAGATTACTTACAACAATCCAGGTAGAAGATGAGCAAATTTTTTACAAATCTTTGTAAATTTTTTACTAAAACCTAACAAACAGGACTCTAAATGACTGCCTCTCAGGATCTACCTCACATAATATATGCGACAAGCTGCATAACATTTTACTACATAAAAACACCTAACATTAAAATTATCAAGGAGACAAATTAGTGATTTTAAATTCCCTTTGTCACTCATGCTGAAGAATGACTCCTCACCACTTACTTAGAGGCAATATCACTCAAAAAAGCAAAATACATAATAGAAGTGTTGATGAGATGTGAAAAAAGCAACCATCTTCATACATTGACAGTACACATCTGTTTGACCAAGCAAGTTCACTTCCACAAATTTATCCCTACAAACGTGCTCACACAACACGGGCAAACACATATGCATAAGGTTATTCAATGGAGTACTGTTTGTAATAGAAGAGGACCAGTTAAAGTAAATCATGAAATATCCACACAGTGTATGTTCAAATACTATAAAGGAGGTAGTTCTATTTAGCATCTCAAGTTATACCGTTAAACGAAAAAAAGCAAAATATAAAAGTGTACAGAATACTACTGTGTATATGAAAAGCAACAAAAAAGGGAAATATACACATCTACAGTAAACACATTTTCTATAGATAGCCCAAAATATCTCTGAAATTCACAACAAACTGATAACAATGTTAGCTACTGGATAAAGAGGACTGAAGATAGCTTCAGGACCTTTTACCTGTTTTTTAACATACACATATAATGCCTATTTAAATAAATGAATAAATGCATAAAAATAAATAACTTTTAAAAATTATGCCACTAACTATAGTGTTATGGATATGTTCAGACTCAGACATAAAACCAGAAATGTGTACTCTGGGCACAAAACTAATGTAAAAAATATAGTTGGAAGTGAGTATTGTGGGTAGAAAATATGAGGAAAACTCTCTAATATGAACTACAATTTGAGTACCTAACACATGTATGAGGGAGACACTGGGCTACACACTTGGTATATACATATACATCTATATATACACACACACACACACACACACACACACACACAAAATCTACCAAGAAAAATTCTGTCAAATCCCATGATTATCTGGCAGATTTAAAGGCTGAAAATCACTAGATTACTAAAATTAAAACACAATAAAGCCCTAGTTGGTAAAGCTAGATATGACAATTCCAAGACCACAAAATAATTAATGTAACCAGTTGACTCCTGATGGAAGATTTTCCTATTTTAGATTTGACTTTTTTTTTTTTAGAGACGGGGTCTCACTATGTTGCGCAGGCTGGTCTCAAACTCCTGGGCTCAAGTGATCATCCCACATTGGCCTCCCAAAATGCTAGGATTACAGGCATGAGCCACCGCACCTGGCCTATTTTAGACTTTTCTAGCTATACATTAATAATATAACCGATAAATTTCAGCTCTCTCCCAAAGCCAATAAACCAGAAGCCCTTCCAAGCTATACTATGAAATGTTCTGGGTTTTGGGGGTTTTTTTTGTAAAGATGGCAAAAAGAACACAAAACTGGTATTCAGGTGACCTGGGTTCTGCCACTATTGTGTGACTATGAACAAATTTATAATCTCCTCAGTCCTGTTTCCTTATCTTCAAATTAAAGGGTCTAGATCTGATGATCTCTAGAGGCAAAATAATTCTATAATTTTAGGATTACATAGGGAGCAGGTAACAATTTCCAAAAATTCTTTCAGCTTGTTTTTAAACCTGGCTTAACAACTAAACTGAATATAAAAGCATTTAGCAGAATAGAAAAGGGCAATCATTCCCACAGGGACAATCCTAAAGAGTTGGTTGGTCCTAAATATTTCAAATTATCCACAGCAAGATGAAATGATAAGCTTAAGCTTTTAAGAGCCTCTTGATTCTGGAACAGCAGTTCTCAGTTTCCAGTTCTATTGTCCACATTGACCTAAAAGCCTAACTAGTTCCTCAGTATATTTGGAATTTATGGTGCCTTTTAATTACCTTATGACACATACTATCTTAACAGTTTGATATTTCCCTCCAAACAAGTCAATCTGGGTCCTAAAAGAACAGTGGTTATTAGGGATACAATGAGCTGAAAGTTAATCAAGTATCTAAAACCAAAAAAAAGTTTTAAAAAACTCACCAATGAAGCATGTCCTTCATTATTTACTTGAACCTCCCTTTACAAAATATTTGGTAGTTATTGAAAACTGCTTTTATCAGAGACAAAACTAAAGTTTATAGCTAAACCACAAAGTCAAACTCACTAAAGCTGCTTTCTAGTCAAAAAGCCAAACTTATATTCATGAACAAATTTATAATTTTACATCCATGGAAACACTTCTGGCTGAGAAAAATCAACGAATTGCCATGACGAATTGCCAATTGCATTAAATACAGCAAATATATTCATGACCTTGGGTTAGGCAAATCTGCCTTAGATGACACCAAAAGCATAAACAAAAGAAAAAAATAGATAAATTGGACATCATCAAAATTAGAAACTTCCATGCTTCAATGACAACAACAAAAAAGTTAAAAAATAGTCCACAGAGTGGGAGAAAATTTCTGTAAATCATATATCTTTTTTTTTAAGACAGGGTCTGGCTCTGTCTCCCCGGCTGGAATACAGTGGCATGATCATAGCTCACTGCAGCCTCTAACTCCTGGGCTCAAGTAATCCTCCTGCCTCAGCCTTCCAAGTAGCTGGGACCACAGGTATGTACCACCACGCCTAGCTAACTTTTTTATTTTTCATAGAGATGGGGGTCTCACCACGGTACCCAAGCTGGTCTCAAACTCCTGGCCTCAAGGATCCTCCCACCTTAGCCTCCCAAAGTGCTGGGATTACAGGCATGAGCTACAATGCCTGGCCTGCAAATCATATATCTGATAAGTGATCTGCATCTATAATATATAATGAACTCAATAATAAAAAGACAATCCAATTTTTTAAAGGAGCAAAAGATCTGAATACTTATTTTTCCAAAGATATACAAATGGCAATAAGCACATAAAAAGATACTCAGCACCACTAGTCATTAGAAAAATGCAAATCAAAACCACAATGAGGCTGGGCTCCCGTGGCTCACACCTGTAATCCTAGCACTCTGGGAGGCCCAGGCAGGAGGACTACTTGAGGCCAGCAGTTCAAAGACCAGCCTAAGCAACAGCAAGACCCCCCTCTCTATAAAAAAACAGAAAAATTAGCTGGGTATGGTAGAGCATGCTACTTGGGAGGCTGAAAGGGGAGGATAGCTTGAGCCCAGGAGTTTAAGGCTGCAGTGCACTATGCGCTATGACCTTACCTGTGAATAGCCACTGCACTCTGACCCGGGCAACATAGCCAGATCATGTCTCAAAAATAAATAAACAGATGGATAGATAAATAAATAAACATCACAATGAGATAACACTTCTCATCCACTAGGATGGCTATAATCAAGAAGAGGGACAAGAACAAGTGCTAATGAGGATGTGGAGAAACAGGAACCCTCATATACTGTTGGTGGGAATATAAAATGGTGCAGCCCCTTGGGAAAACAGTCAGGAATTTCCTCAAATGTTAAACAGAGAATTACCATGTGACCTGCCAATTCTACTCTTCCCTCTCCTTGCCCCCCCCAACTGAAAGTATTATGTCCACACAAACACCTTATGGTATCATATGAAAATTACTGCTTCTAAGCCCAAATCATGTAAGCATATGACAAAAATGAAAATCTTTTTCCTTAAAAAACAAGGAACAAAAAATTCAAATGTCCCAGTGCCTTTAAGTTCAAGAATCACAGACTTCATAAAGCTTATTTTTGGAAACTGTACTTGGCCTAATGCAAAAATGTTTAATTCTATTGCTGTATGTGAAACTGAAATTTTGTTAAAGCTTTTTATAGGCCTCCTACTTAAGACAGAAATTTCCTTCCTACTACTGAAAAATAATTGTGACTCTGTACTGAATATTTCCACAATAAACTGGTTAAAGCTCTTTAGTAAAATCTTTATTACTCTAACTTTTGAAACTGAACGATATCTGTAGTGATGGAATATTACTATTATTGGGTTATAAAAGTAAAACTTGAAAAATATAGTACTCAATTTTTAAAAAATGAGTGGAGGGAGGCCAGGCATGCTGGCTCACCCCTGTAATCCTAGCACTCTGGGAGGCCCAGGCGGGAAGACTGCTTGAGGTCAGTAGTTTGAGTTGCAGTGAACTATGATCATGTCACTGCACTCTACCCAGGGCAACAGAGGGAGACTGTCTCAAAAAAAAAAAAGAGTGGAGGGAGTTTCTTATTACTAATAAGACAAAAATAACTGCAGTTATCAAAACAGAGTTTGGGACCCACCTAGAAAAAGCTCCATAAAAGAACATAAACCATGAAAAGAAACAAGGAAATCACAGACTTTAAATATCCGCAGTACTGAGAAAATTATTAGCCTTACCTAATGACTTTTTCCCTCTCACATCTGCATTTCTTAGCATGAGGAGCTATATCTTGTATAGCAGCAAAAGAACAACGATCAGAAGTTGCTGCACATGTGTTTTACCACAGTTAAAAAAAATTTTTTTTAAGTTGTTATACCAAAGAAGTAGAAAAATAATTTCTATTAATAGTAGACTGTATGTCTAAGTTTGCCCAGGAAACCCCCAGTTTATGCTCATTATCATAACAGTTCTCCTTTTCTCTCTCAAATATGTTCCATTTGAATTATAATAGGAACTGAGTGAACATACTACTATGGTACTATCCACACAATGGAGTGCTACAAAGCTAAAGCTGTTTTAACAAAAAAAAAAAAAAATAGGAGGGGGGAGCTCTGAACTGATAAGGAATGATTTCTTGGGTATACTTTAAGTTAAAAAAAAAAAAAACAAGGGACAGACAAATGGGACTACATCAAACGTAAAATTTTTGTGCATCACAGGACACAACCAAAACAGTGAAAAGACAATCCATGGAATGGGAGAAAATATTTTTAAATCATGTATCTGGTAAGAGGTTAATATGTAGAATATATAAAGAATTCCTACAACTCAATAACAAAAAAATCAAATAGCCCTATTGAAAAATGGGCAAAGGAGGCCAGGCATGGTGGTACACACCCACACCCATAGCCCAGCTACTCCAGATGATCGCTTCGAGACCAGCCTAGACAACATAGTGAGACCCTGTCTCTCAAAAAATTAAAAATGAGCAAAGGAGCGTGGTGGCTCACACCTCCAATGCTAGCACTTTGGGAGGCCAAGGCTGGAGGATCATTTGAGACCAACCTAGGCAACATAGCTAGACCCCCATCCCTACAAAAAAATTTTTAAAAATTAGCTAGGTGCGGTGGCACCCGCCTGCAGTCCCAGCTACTCGGGAGGCTGAGTCAGGAGGATGGCTTGCAGCCTCAAGCCACTGACTTGAGGTTGCAGTGAGCTGTGATGACACCACTGTACTCTACTGTGGGCAACAGAGCAAGAGCCTGCCTCCAAAAAAATAAATAAATAAGTATCAGAATTAGAAAACCTCCAATAAAATAAATGACTCAGCCAACAATCAATCATTACGTGTAACATTTTTTGATTAAAAGGGTATTCACAGGATGCCAAAATTATCACCCTACAGATCAAGTATAATTGCAAAGGAGACAGTATACCTTTACAGTGAAGAAATCCTGTGGACACCACACTAACCAAGTAAACTTAGCATTGTAAATAATGAGGCAAACTAACATCTGTCAGTCCCTACATCTTATTAAGGGATCATCACTAAAAGTTGGAAAACCAGACATTCTGTCCTCCCTGATACATACAATATAAATCACATATCATCACCTATTAAGTATTTTTGCCAAAAATATTGGCCCCAAATTTAATCAAACCTCTCTAGATCTAACTTCCAGTTTATAGAAATAAAAGGAATAAACAAGTTAAATGACATTTTAAGCACAGGATCAGAAAATTCCAAAATATGGGACATTCTTTAAAAAGATGATGCTATATATAGATATAATGATAACTGCCTTAGGCATGATAATGGTATTATGATTTTAAACTTTCTTAACTGGAGCCTGGTTTGAAATAAAAATGTATAAAAGTCTATGAAAAAAAGGCATTATTTCAAAAAGATGCATACTGAGGAATTAGGGGAGAAGGAGCACATCCATATTTTAATTTCAAATGGTTGGGGAAGGGAGGGTATATGGAAAGTTAAAGCAAAATGGCTAAATATTAGTAACGGTTAAGTCCAAACAGAAGGTATATGGGTGTCCACTGTATTATTATTTCACCTTTTCTGTATGTTTGCAATTTCTCATAACATAAAGTTGCAAAAAAGTTACCAGAATATCCCATGTACCAAAAAAGGAAAATTGCTCCTTAAAAGTATCCTACTAAGTGGAACAGCAACTAGAGTAGGGAGCAGGTGCCTATAATATGCAACAAACTCTGCCCAAAGCACAATTTTGCATTTATTATCCCACTCAAAGATCTGCTCAAAATGGTAAGGCAGACAGCCAGATACTACAGGACGCCAAGTAACAGAAGGCAGTCACACAGACCCTAAATTCACTAAGGAGACAAGTTATAAATAAATCAAAAGTCACTGAATACCTCATTAAAGGGATGAGATTTAGCTGGATTTTGAGGCATGAACAGGATGTGAATAGTCTGAAAGGAAGGAGAAGACAATCCAGGCAAAGAGGCCATAAGCAAAAGCCAAAGGTCAGAAATAAACCAAGTCTGTATGAAATACGGATCCCAGTAAAGTCATGAGGGAAATTTTTGCAGAAATGTATTCATTCCTCAATTTTTATAATGTCTAGGTCTTAGGAATACAAAAATATAAAGCACAACAGTATCTGTCTTCAAAGTGCTCACAAAGAAATTAAGAAGATACACAAAGTACATTAAGTAGAAATACACATAGAATGCTTTAATAATACAGAGCAAGTAGTTAATTTAACAGAGGATGAGATTGTCAGGTTTTCAACAAAGATATATGAATTAATGTTTAAAAATTGAAAATAATTTCACCAATTAAATTCCAGTCACAGGAAGAAAAAAATGTTAAAATTTACTGAATGCCTACCAAAGGCACATTTACCTTTGCGATAAGTTTTATAATTAACATTTTTATATGCAAGGAAATTGAAGCTCAGAGAGTTAAATTAACTGACCCAATATTAAAAAAAAAAAGCAGTTAGTAGTGAGCTTGGCATTCAAACCTAGGTCCATCTACTGTTTACATGCCCTTTCTAATACTACCCAACCCTGGGGATTTGTAAGCGCTCAAATCATGAATTTAAGGTACAACACAAACTTTATGAAGTGAGTCACTATCAGAAAACTACTAAAACGTTTAAGGGCCAGACAGGATGAGAGTAATGTAGGTCAGATTTTCCAACATACTGAAGAGCTTCTGTCTCTAGGACTAATGTAAATGGTTTGCAATGGGGAGAGAAACGTTACCAAAGAAAAATCATTTTCACGGGAAAAAATTCTGAACCTAAATCACTGCTAAAGACAAAAGACAAAATACTTTTTAAGTATTAAACCCATGGTCAGGCGACTTGCTTGTCACACAACATATTATAGCAACAGATAAACTTTCACCATTCAAACAAAACAGAATTAAAATCTCCTACTAGCAAGTTTCAACACAAATGAAATTCTTGGAATAATGTTTGGTAGACAATTAAGACTATCTGGAATCCACGGTTAAACAAAACTTACCAGTTTATGACAGTTAATTAAACATACTTTTATAATGAAGATTTCTAATCTGCAGGCTCCAATTAACACTTTACCTAAAAACACTTGTAAAATTCCAAATTTTTGATAAGCAACCTCAAAAAGATTGCATAAATACATTCATAAGTGAAAAACTTTCACTAATATCTCTGTTGTAGTTATAAAGCTTTACCTGTAACCTTACTTTCTTATTCTGAAATATAAAGCAGTTCAAACTGCAGCAATAATCAAATAACATTTTCCCCCAAAAGTAATGTGAAAAGTATATGGACTTCTTTTTACTTAGCAAAGAGAGCTCTGAATACGCACCTTAAATGGTTAGTAAAATTATAATTAAAGGCTTAGGTCAAGACAAAACTGTGATAGCAAAATCTTGTTTTAGTATTTTTCACCAACCAAAGAAAAGAATGCAAGTTAAGACATCAGCTTCATAGATAACGATTTATTTTTCCCTAAAGCACTGTGATGTAAGCCAACTTTCTACCAAAATTCTTCCCAGGAGTACAGGAAAGACAAGATAAAATTTCTCCCTAAGTTTCAATAGACTAAAAACGAACTTCAGGTCTCAGCACAAACTCGTATCTCCACAGTACGGTACCTTCTTGTGGTCAAGGAGACCAATTTTAAATAAAAGAAGAGTGTCAAATGCAATTAAGATTAGGACAAGAAAAATGCTACAGGGGACCAATTAACATGTTTCCTTTAACTAACAGTCACTAAAAGTTTTGTTTGAATTAAATACCTTTACCACTGCACCACGTTCACAGGCAAAAAACACTGCGTGCATTAGATCTCCAGAGTGTACTTAAAAGCCAACTCTATGCTCCCAAGACGTGTTCCTTTCAGCACAGGCTTTTTGTTCATACTCTAATGTCTTCCCAAGTTCCTGAACAGAAAACTTAATGTCATGTGTGTAGAAACTACTTTAAAACATTCTTGACAGGCTTTCTACAAGTAATCCGTACTTTTCAGATTGGATTTAAACCGATCCAATTAAGGACTCGCCTCCCCTTCCTTACTCCGGAAGGGCCACTAACCACAAGGGTTACAACCAAGTACCAACATTTATTTTCTTTTCTTTAAAAAAGTAATGCGTTCTAAGACCCTAAATATCCAGTTGCCCAAAGACAACTTAAAATTGGAAAAAGGAAGTTATTAATGGGACACTTGCAGGGGTATGATCGAAAGCAAACCAATAAGGAATATAACTATTCCAAAGGAGTAGGGCTTTGCCTGTCAAGCTGTAGCCTTATCCTTTTTACAAAGACTGATTTCAAACCACGATAACATCAAGGCTAAACAAACCTTCAGCTGTTTAACAGGTTTCACATTAACTTCCCGCGACCCCTTCAATCAACCACTCAAAGCTACACTCCCTTCAACTCTCGGCCCACCTCCTTCCACTCCTGCCCCAAATCTCAGTTTACTTAAATGCGCTTCGCCCCTCGAAACTTCACGTCTTATTCGTGGCCTGCCTTACTTAACGTCTTCTCGTAGCCACCGGTCCCAGTAAGGGCCTTAGTCCTACCATGCCCTCTTTCCCCGGTCGGCCTCAATCTTCCAGCCCCCAGTCCTAAGGCTGGAACCCGCCCCAACGAGCCCTCCCCATGTGGATCCTCCCAGCCTCTCCAGCGTGTCCCCAGGCGCCCCTCCAGGCCCCCAAAGCACGCAACG
Source organism: Daubentonia madagascariensis (assembly GCA_023783475.1). Lineage (NCBI taxonomy): Eukaryota > Metazoa > Chordata > Mammalia > Primates > Daubentoniidae > Daubentonia > Daubentonia madagascariensis. Next base: position 729,761 of record JAKFHU010001747.1, on the reverse strand, counting down.
GCCAAGCCTGAAAATGGCGGAGAGTGCCGCTGCCTGCTGTAGGAGAGCAGTCCGTTGTCGCCGCCGCACTCACCGTCTGGCGTTGAGCAGAGCTCCTAATGGCGAGCAAAGCGTGCGTTTTCACCGTCGACAATATCTCTCCTCCTGGCCCCCTCCCTCCGCCCCTCTCAATCCCTCTCCTCCAAAGGAGCAGCAGCCATCTTCCCCTGAGCCACCGAACGCACGGCCTTGCGTCATCACGCACCTGCGTGCGGTGCTACGTCACGCGCTCCGGGCCGCGGACCTCCGTAGGGCTCGATCCGCGCATGTGCACAGGTAGAGGGCCGGGCCTGGCCGCATCCCCACGCGGCCTGGCTGAGTGTTTCCTTTGTTCCGCGGCGAGAAGGTCGGCTCTGCCTCACGGGTAAAGAATGAGGCGAGGGCGTTTTGCAGTACTGGTTTTCTTCACATTGTGCCCTAAGCTGGATGCTCTGGGAAACAACCCTTTTTCCAAAATCCGATGAGATATTTGTACGGGGGCGGTGCGGCGGTTATAGCGGGCTATTTGACCAGGCCCACCCAGAGTCAAATTGTGGACAAGGCGCCTGACCTTGCTAAGTCTGTTCATCTGTGGGTTAACGAAAGCACCTAGCAGAGTCTGGCACGCAGTTAGGCTTCACCCCCTGCCGGTTGCCGGTTGTGCCTCTAGATTATTTCCTTTCATTACTTAGTCAAGACCGAATTCTAAAAGCCTTATAGTACAACCACTTTGGAAAACCGTTTTACAGTTTCTACTAAAACTAGGTGTATGCTTATCCTGCGACCCAGAAATTTCACTTCAAGAGAAATGAGTGCATACATCCACCAAAGGCATGCACAAGAATGTTCGTAGCACCTTTACTCATAACCAAAAAGTGGTAACCCAAATGTCCATCAGCTGAATGGATAGACTGTGCTATAGTCATGCAGTGGACTTCTACACAGCAATAGGAAATAACTACTGATAAATGCAACAACCTGGATGAATAAGGATGCTGTATGATTCCATTTATATGAAGTTCAGAATACAACAGCAAAACAAGTTGTTCTCCAATATGGATCAAGACTCTTAAAAATATTTATTAGTTTTCACTCCATAATCCTTTCCTAAATATCTATCCTAAGGATAGTCTCAGAAATGTGAAAAAGATTGTGCACGAACCATTCATTGAGGTTTTGATGATAGCAAAAAAATGGAAACAAATGTCCAACAGAGTATCTATACAAAGTTTTTATGGCATCAAAAATGCTTATATTGTTTATGTCCCTAGAAATATCTAAGGAAATATATTAAAATGATGGGATTAAGGACAACTATTTTCTTCAAGTACATGTTTTGCTTTTGTAATCACAGGGGAAATGGTGTGCGTTTTTTTAGTGCAGTAACAGGTTGCTGAGGTATGTTAAATTATGTTTGCTTTTTTGGGTTTTTTTGAGACAGGATCTTGCTCTGCTGCTGGGGCTAGACTGCAGTGGCATCATCATAGCTCACTGCAACCTCAGATTCCTGGGGTCAAGCGATGCTCCTGCCTCAGTCTCCTGAGTAGCTAGGACTACAGGCTTTCACCACCATGCCTAAATTTTTTGTATTTTTGTAGAGACAGGATCTATGTTGCTCAGGCTGTTCTCAAACTCCTGGCCTCAAGTGATCCTCCTGCCTTGGCCTCCGAAAGTGCTGGGATTACAGGCATGAGCCACCAGGCCCAAATTATTTGTTATTAAATGCATCTCTATTTGTGACAGGTTACAATATATTATGTCCTGTTGATTGTTAGCATCATATTACACATCACTTGGGGAATCTTTTTCTTTTCATTTTTCCATTTGTTTGGACTCGACTTGGAAGCTACTGGATTAATAAATAACAGAACCCCACACCACCCCAGGTGTCAAGAATTTAATTTTTACTTCCTTGATTCCAGGAAGGCAGGGATTATCATAAATTTGAAAGCAACCAACAAAGATTTAGGGAAGCAAGAATTTTACTCCAGGCTGGGCCTAGTGGTTCATGCCTGTAATCCTAGCACTCTGGGAGGCCAAGGCAGGAGGATTGCTTGAGCTCAGGAGTTTGAGACCAGCCTGAGCAAGAGCGAGACCCCATTTCTACTACAAATAGAAAAACTAGCTGGGCGTGGTGGTGCACACCAGTAGTCCCAGCTACTTGGGAGGCTGAGGCAGGAGGATCGCTTGAGCCCAGGAGTTTGAGGTTGCAGGGAGCTATGATGATGCCATTGCAGTCTAGCTGGGGCAACAGAGCAAGACTGTGTCTCAAAAAAAAAAAAACAAGGAAAAAAGAATTTTACACCAGGCTAGGATATGTGAGTGTGTATATCCCCTAAAAGAATACAGTGAGGGGAAAAAAAAAAAAGGATGGTGGGGGCGGGAGTAGGAGGAGCAGGGATGGGTGGTAAGGAACAACCCATAAGTCAGTCTACAAATCACTTATTCATGCAGCAAATAGTTACAGTACTGCATTTCTCTAATTTCTGGGAACAGAATAAACCAGACCTCAAGGAGGTCCCCACAGTAAAAACCAATTCTGGTTCCATGTGGTAAGTGTAAGATAGAATGACAGGAACCCTGAGAGCAAGGCAGGAAAGCCAGATTGAAAGGCAGGATTCTCACAGGCTGAAGGTGGGGAATGGGGTCAGGAAGGTAACCCCAAGGAGTCCACCCCTAAGCTTGGTTCTAAAGTTAAGGCAAAAATGAAAAGCAAGTGGTTGGTTGCTAGAAATTATAGCTACGAATGATGGAGGAGATGTTCGGCATATTAAAATGTCCTGATACTTGAAAATCCTTAAAATGAGGTGAATTGGAGGGGCAATCTAATGAAGGGCAAAAGCCATTTACACTTTTAATCTCATGGATCCCTGCCTGCAAAATTGTTTTTTAAATTGATTAGGAGATATAAGAACTTGTTAAATATACTACAAGGATGCAACAGCCATATTTTATAATTTACAGAATTTTATACAAGTGATTCACTTTCTTCCAAAACAAGTTATTTAAAAATGGAGACAAGAAACTATTATATTAACTGTTATAGATTAGAGAATTGAGAGACATATCAACCAAATGAAATGTATAGTCCCTGCTTGGACCCCAATTGAACAAACTGAAAAAAAAAAAGACATTTTTGAGAAAATGTGGACATTTGCACATGGACTGGGCAGATATTAGATGGCATTAAAGATTTTTAAAATTTGTTATATGAAACTGATATTTTGAATAAGTTTTAAAAATCTTTACCTGTTATATTCTGAAGTGTTTATGAGTTAAATAATCCGATGTCTGGTATCTGCTTTAAATAAATTTAGCCAAGGACATCAGCTGAAATGGTTGAGTGAGGACATCTGAAAATCCTTTCCTCCATAAAAGCAACAACAACAACAAAACCACTGGCAAAGTTTTGTCAAAATCAACTTTTTCAGTTTCTCAGAACTCTTTTAATTTACCAAACTTTCAACAATCTGAAGAATGTTTATTCAAGAAAAAAATGGCTTAATTTCCATAAAGTGAGAAGGGAGGAGGGAGGGACATAGACACAGGATCCACTAGGTGATAGGTAAATGAGAGTTCAAGAAGCTATTCTATCTTCATGTATATTCGACATTTCATTTTCTCTAATAAAAGATTGAACAATGGTCTCATTAGTTTGGGAGAAATAGTTAATACATGCAGATGGCACAAAATTCAAGTTACAAAAGTGAATACAGTGAAAAGACACTTGCTCTTTCACTCCCTCACCTCTCTGGAGGCCAGCACTCAACACCAGTTTCTTGTGTGACTTCACACATATAAGAAAATATTGCAGGCCAGGGCGCAGTGGCTCACACCTGTAATCCTAGCACTGTGGGAGGCCGAGGCAGGAGGATGGCTTGAGGTCGGGAGTTCAAAACCAGCGTGAGCAAGAGCGAGACCCCATCTCTACTAAAAACAGAAAAAATTAGCCGGGCGTGGTGGTGCACACCTGTAGTCCCAGCTACTCAGGAGGCTGAGGCAGGAGGATCGCTGGAGCCCAGGAGTTTGAGGCTGCAGTGAGCTAGGCTGACTTGAGGGTACTCTAGCCTGGGTGATAGAGTAAGACTCTGTCTCAAAAAAAAAGAAAAGAAAAAGAAAGAAAGAAAATATTGCACACATGTACTTTTTTCCTTAAACAGGATACCATACAAACTTTATCTTCTCTTTTGACAATATTTCTTGGTATTTTTCCTTTTCAGTTCATATATAGACATTACCTTTAGTCTTTTAAATAGCTTCTCAGTTTTCTGTTGTATGGTTGAACAGTAACTTATTTAACCAGTCTTCTGCTGATGATGGCACTTAGGTCACTTCCGTCCTTCACTAATACAGATAATGCTGCAGTCACCATCCTTTTTTTTCTTTTTTAGAGGCTGGGTCTTGCTATATTGCCCAGGCTAGACTTGAACTCCTGGGCGCAAGCAATCCTGCCTCAGTCTCCCAAGTAGCTGGGACTGCAGGTGTGCCATTGCGTCTGGTGTCTTCTGTGTCCTTTACACATATAAATACAGCTCCATATATCCCCTCCCTGTTGGGTTAACACAGACTATTTCTAAGCATCCTATTCCCATCATCTCTGGATAATGCAGCCTTCTCATCCCTTCCTAAAGGCAGAGTATCTTTAAATATACAGCTCAGATGCTTCAAAAAAACAAAGATGCTTGTTTGAATACTGCATATGCAACTACAGGTATGGCCTGCAAAGCATGCAGGGAGAGAAAAAGAACACTGAACCCCATGTCAGCAGGCTTAGGTCAGAGCCCTGGTTCTGCCACTGGTGAACTGATGTGGGCCTCCATTGACTCCACTGCAATGCCTCTTACAGAATTTTAGGAGCACTTGGCAAGTTCATTCTCCAGCCCAGGGTTTGCCCTTGGCTCTGGGAATATTTGAATGTCACTATTAAAGCCTCATCCCTGTGTGTCCTAAATACTTTTCTATCTCTAGGAATGCCATTAGTCAGATAGTCCTGGATTCAAATCTTTTCTGGAATTTTCATCTTACCTCTAATTTTCTGGCTGCATAATATTAATTTTTCTGAGTTTCATCTTCTTCCTCGGTAAAATGGAATCACAAGGCTCAGTCTTCAAACAAGTTGCAAATTGGACCACATCTCATTTCCACTGCTGTCATTCCAGTCCAGATACGACAGACTGTGCCTGCAGTCTAGTAAACAATGGCTTTTACATTTTTAAAGGGTTTTAAAAAAAAGACTAAGAATATGTGACAGAGACCATAAATAGCCCACAATGCCTGACATACTCTCTGACCCTTTACAGAAGGTGTGCTGCTCCGTGCCCCAGCCCAAGCCATTTTTGCCCAGCTGCTGCCATAGTCTCCTAACTGTCCTCCCTGCTTACCCTTTTCATCCGTTTCCCCTCCACCCAACTCCAATCCGTGTGCTGCATGGCAGCCAGAATGACTGTTTAAAACAAAAATCAGATCTTACCCTCCTTACTTAGAACCTCCAAATAGCTTCCCCATGTGCTGGGTATAAAATACAAACCCCTCACGCCATAATTTAGGTCTGTTTACATCTGAAACCTCAGCACCTGCCAATTTTTCCCTGACTCAGGAGGCTCCAGCCACTCCAGCTTGCTTTCTCTGCACCCCCCACTCCTACCCCATGCATACTTTCCCACTTAGTCTGTTCTCTCCTGGTCTGGAACTCTTTCCTCCTCCATTTTCCCATAACTGCATCCTTGGCAGCTCATATAGCATCTCCTTGAAGAGACCAGTCCCAAACACCGTATCTAATGTAGCACACTTCCCAGGCTAATCTAATTAGCAGCTTTTTTTTGTCTGTCTCTCCCCACTAAAACATAGGCTCTGGAGAGCTGGAACCTTGTCATCTTGTTCTCCTTTTTTATCCCTATCTATATGGTAGTTACTCAATAAACTTTGTTTAATTAATAAAATATCAAATAATGAGAAGGTATAGGAGCATTAGAGAGCATAGGAACATGAGGGCCTGTCCTTTTTAAAAATTTCCCAAGGATTGTGGTGAAGTTTCAATTAGACACATAAGACACGTAACAGTGCTTAACCACAAACACCTGGGCTCAAGGGCAGTCTGCCCCACTCCTCTATTTCGAATGCAAATAAACCTGAGAGTTACGGGGCCTCTGTGCTTGTGTGTGTGTGTGAGGGAGTGTGAGAGAGAGACACACACGTGTGAAAGAAATGCAGACATGTGTGGGTGCACGCGCATGCGCACACGCACTAGAGATTCAGCCAGGGAGTATCTCAGGGCTATACTGGTTTTTAAAATATTGGAATACTGCCATAAGTAAGTTCTGACTACCCTCATCTCCCCAGGATTAAATCCAGCAATTAGAAGGTTAATGCCTGACCACACTAAGGCCAGTGACCCCTAGGTTGTTAAATATTTTGGGTTTTTTTTTTTGGAGACAATGTCTCACTCTGTCACCCAGGTTGGAGTGCAGTGGCATCATCATAGCCCATTGCAACCTCAAGCTCCATGGCTAAAGCGATCCTCTTGCCTCAGCCTCCTGAGTAGCTGGGACTAGAGGCATGTGCTACTATGCCCAGCTAATTTTTCTTATTTTTTACAGAGACAAGGTCTTACTATATTGCCCCAAAGTGCTAGGGTTACACACGTGAGCCACTGTGCCCAGCCAGGTTGTTAAATATTTTGAAAACCACTCCTGCTTATTGAGAATTTGTTTACTGGCAGAAGCAAGTTTCTGAAAAGGTCAGTTTGGACTAGACCCTAAAGAATCTGTTTTGCCAAGAGCTGCTCTGTGCAATCTTATGCAGAGAGGCAAGCTATTATTATTAATATATTATTACTTAATCCAGCCCACTTTTTTTGAGGCGGAGTCTTACTATGTTGCCCAGACTGGAGTATAGTAGCTATTCACAGGCATGATCATAGTGCACTGCAGCCTTGAACTCCTGGGCTTGAGATTCTCTTGCCTCAGCCTCCCCTCCGAGTAGCTGGTACTACAGGCATGTGCCATTTTTATCCATCAAGAGCAGGACAAATAGATAACAGGTTAGTTTTCCCACTTTAGAGGTCTATACAACTGCCAGCCTCTTCATCTGATCCTGAAATGCAAATAGAGGTGATGTGAAAGCCACATTAGACTTGGGATGAGGAGGTGTGGGTTCCACCAGGACTGTGTGATTAGGAGGATCAACAGCGGTTGGCACCATAAGAGGAGATGTCAAGAGTATGCTGAAGCTTTCTTAGGAGTCCATCTATCCCGGGGAGCTCAGCCCTCGCAGGGGTCAGCAGGCCTGAGCACCCAGAGATGGTATGTCCGTAGGGGAAAAGGAAGCAGGCATTTGGCACTTTCCTATCCAAGCTGAAGTAATGTGACCTGGGTGAGAAGGCAATACAGTTCTCTAATGTCCCTTTAGGAGTGACAAATATTTTTCTCTTTTGTGTCCATTTGCTCAAGTATCTGATTTTTACTTGAGGCCAAATCAAAATAATGTGGTTGTGAACTATTTGACTCCTGGAAAAAGCTTACCTGTTTAATAGGTGAGTAATGTTCTATGATGTACTATGGCATCTCTCTATTATTGGAAAAAGAGAATCAGCTCTGGATGTAGAGCTTTTTCTGTATTCAAGATATTTGGCACACAGGATAATGACCAGAAATGGAATCACTAGGGAGCTGGGCCGAGGGGCTCATACCTGTAATCCTAGCACGTTGGCAGCCCGAGGTGGGAGGATTGCTTGAGGCCAGGGGTTCAAGACTAGCTTGAGCAAGAACAAGACCCTGTCTCTAAAAAAAAAAATAGAAAAGAAATCAGCTGGGCATGGTGGCTCACACCTGTAGTCCCAGCTCCTTGGGAGGCTAAGGCAGGAGGATCGCTTGAGCCCAGGAGTTTGAGGTTGCAGTGAGCTATGATGATTCCACTGCACTCTAGCCCGGGCGACAGAGCAAGACTCTTGTCTCAAAAAAAAAAAGTAAAATTATTAAAGAAGAAATAGAAACCAAAATAAAAGAATAATACACTGAAAAAAAGGAACAGACTGATTTGGAAAAGATCAAATGAACATCATAAAATAGAGAATAATAGTTTCTGAAATTAAAAACTCAGTGTACAGGGCTGTGGAGTGCAGGCATGGGAGGGGGCAAGAGAATAACTACTAATGGGTACAAAGTTGCTTTTTGAGGTGATGGAATGTTTTAAATTTAGATTGTTGTGATGGTTGCACAACTCTGTAAATATACTACAGATCATTAATTTGTAAAACTTAAACTTTGTGATATGTAAATTATATTTCAATAAAGCTGTTAACATAAACCCCTCAGTGGATACATTAAAGCGCAGATTAGGCATAGCTGAAGAGAGACTTAGTGATTGAAAAGACACACTCTGGGAAATCACGCAAAACATAGCACCAAGTGATAAAACAAATGCAAAATACGAGAGGCTGAGATATGGAGGAGAGAGTAAGAAAGCCAAATACAGTGTAGATCTAATAAAAGTCAAGGAGAAAAGAGAAAGAATGGGAAAAAAAGCTGCAATGAAAGTGGCAACGACTGAATTGTTCCAAACCACAAAAGACATGAATCCACAGATAGAGGCAGCACTGTAACTCTCAAATAGGATGAGCAAAAATGAATCCAGGCCTGGTGCGGTGGCTCACGCCTGTAATCCCAGCACTCTGGGAGGCCAAGGCAGGAGGATCACTTGAAGTTCAAGACCAGCCTGAGCAAGAGCAAATCACCTCCCCCCCACCCCGTCTCTACTAAAAATAGAAAAAAATTAGCTGGGCGTGGTGGCACACGCCTGTAGTCCCAGCTACTGTCCCCAGTGGGGGGAGGGGGAGAAGAATCCATACCTAGACACACCTTGTAGTGAAATTATAAAACACACAAAAAAAGTAGAAAGTCATAAAAGTAACAAGAAACAACAGATTATTCTACAAAGGAATAACATTAATACTGTCAGATTTCTTATCAGCAACAATAGAAAAGATGGAATAAAATTAAAATGTAATAATAGTATCTTCAAAGTGTTCTAGAAAATTAATGTCTACGTAGAATATGGAATTCTACAACTATCCAAAATGAGGGTGAAAGACATACTTGGTCAAAGAGACAGAGTGTTTACCCTCATGCTCTTATTCAAACAACGAACAAAGGAGGATGTTTGTGAAAAAGAAAAGTGAACCCAGGAGGAAGGCAAGGGATGCAGAGCAACAATGAGCAATAAATTGATAAATATGTGGGTAAATCTAAGTAGTGACTGTAAAACTCCAACTACCACATATGTGTGTGTATTGGGAGTAATTTAAAAACAGGGTCAAACTAAATAGCATGGACAAAAATACCATGAAAGATTGGCGGTGGAGGAAAGTGATTAGAATGAAAGCATTCTAGGGTTCTTATATTATTTAGGAGGGCAAAAACACTTTAAGAAAATCATGTGTGTTAAAAATTTAAGGGTAGCTGCTAAAAGAACATAGAAGGTATAACTTCCAAGATAGTACAAGGAAGACAAAGGCAGGGGAATAACACTTACTCCATTGGAAGGCTGGAAAAGGAAAGTAGTGAACACAGAAAAAGCATGGAAACAGGAAGTACATTTTCTTTTTTTATCTTGCTCCATTGAGGGTGTAGACCTCACAAGAGCTGGCATCCTATCTTGTTTCTGTATCCTCATGTGTATATGACAGCACCTCACATAAAGAAGTTGCTCAAAAATGGCATTCTTGGGTATTCCTTTTTAAGCAAAAAAATCACCTCATGCTAAATACCTTTTGAAACTAATTAGGTTGAACATTTCCCCATTAATGTGATAACTGGGGATAATGTCCATATCCTTTGCTCTTTTAAAAATCGGGGTCTTGATATTTTAGTATTTATTTTTAAAAGCTCTTTATGGACTGGGCGCGGTGGCTTGCGCCTGTAATCCTAGCACTCTGGGAGGCCAGGGCGAGAGGATTGCTTGAGGTCAGGAGTTCGAGACCAGCCTGAGCAAGAGCGAGACCCTGTCTCTACTAAAAATAGAAAAAAATTAGCTGTGCATGGTGGCGCGTGCCTGTAGTCCCAGGTACTTGCGAGGCTGAGGCAGGAGGATCACTTCAGCCCAGGAGTTCAAGGCTGCAGTGAGCTACGATGATGCCACTGCACTCTAGTCTGGGCAACAGAGTGAGACCCCGTCTCAAAAAAAAAAAAAAAAGCTCTTTACAAAATAAACATCTTCACCCTTGCTTGTCGTCTCTGCATAAATCTTATCAGTATGTTGGCAGCCTTTTTAAAAGCTAATGATTTTAAAGTTTAAAATTTTTACAATCTTTCCATCTTTTATTTCTATCACTGCTAAGTTTAAAAGTATTTTTTCAAATACCTTGTAACTTCCAGTTGCCTTTGAATATGGACAAGTGTTAAACTCTGTATTTTGTTTTAACAAGGGAAAATAGACTTATTGCTTTCAACTGAAAGAACACAAAACCATTATGCATGAAACGACAGCATCCTGGCTGTGGCTCAAAACCACTGGGGCAATGAGTAGCCCCTTTTCTTCATTACTACACTGTTTTTGTGGGCCTGATACCCAGCTATGGCACAGCCAAGAAAGGGAACTCTGGGTCTGCTGCTCTTGCGGATCTATAGACCTTGAAATGGATAGTTCCAACAAATGTCTTAGTTTCAGCTAATTTCATGGGTTTTGCGCAACTGGAAGTTAGACATTCAAAATGGCTTGGTCATGCCACTTGGTCACCCAAGGATGAGGTGGTAACATCAGTAATTGCTGGACTTTAGGCAGCATAACAAGTTTGGGGTTAGCAGCTGTCAGTCTCAAGCGTGAATGTGATGTTGCATCAGCGTCACGTGAAGGCATAGATAAAGAGATGTGCAGGGCAAGGTACGGAGGAAGGCGTGTGGAGCTTCTGTGCCCTCCTTAAACCTGCTACCCTTCAGGAACCTCCACGTGTTCAGCAATCCAGAAGCTACTAAACTTTGTATTAACAAGGAGAATGCATTTAGGATATTAGTGGCCACAGGCTGGTGTTTATATGGCTCAGGAGACAGAAGTTGGTCTGAGTTTATAAGGGTATTAGTCCATGAATCTGGAAGTATTTCTGTGCCTGGCCCATATTTATTAGTAGTATTACAAAATATGAATATTGGGAGCCTTAAAGGTGAATGAAACATCTTGGGTTTGTTTTTGTTCTTGTTTTTTTTTTTTTTTGAGACAGAGTCTCACTCTGTTACCCAGGCTGGAGTACAGTGGTGTGATCATAGCTCACTGTAACCTCGAACTCTGTACCAAATTGGAACAATACAGAGATGATCAGCATTGTCCCTGAACAAGGATGACATGCAAATTTGTGAAGCATTAATAATTAATTCTGCAGCTGTTTTAAAAATTTATTTTGTCACTCCCCCCCCATAGATGTTCTGGTGTTTCAATTCTGCAGATTTAGGAGTAAGCAATTTGGTTTGTTTTCATAGTCTGATACCAGTATCAGTTGGTATGCTACCAAATTCTTGCACTAATTCCCATGAAGCAAAATGACTTACCATCTATCTATACTTGCTCATCTGCCTGAGATGTTAATAATAGCGAACATTTATTGGGACATACTATGTGTCAAATACCTCCAGGCTCTTTATAATAATTTCCTCATTCAATCTTCTCAAAATATCTATGGGATAGATACTACTATTATCCATATTTTACAACTGAGAAAACTGGAGAGGCTCAAAGAAGTGACATTGCCCAAGGATATAAAGATTATTTCTTCCCAACATCAATCAAGAATATTTGTTATTTTTACATCTATAAGATGGGACACAGAAAACAATGAATACTTGTTATTTAGAAACCATGTTATTTTGGAAATTGAAAGAATTTATAATAAGAATTTTTTAGTTTTGCTTTGGCCAGTAGCAGCATAAAACTACCTTGACTTTTGAAGCCAACTTTGTTCTCCAGTTTTTTCCTTGGATCACATATTCATATACAGTAAACAAGTGCCCCAAAGAAGATCCCCTAAATTGTGAAGAAAACAGGCATATTTCCCTTCAGAAAAATCAAAGCCAGAATGTTTAGCTACTAAGGGTTTCCCCACCTAGCCTCAGATCAAGTGACTTCACTGTAGTGGCTCAGTAAAGGGCAGACTCCCTCTTTCCAAATTACCCCCACCATAGAAAACCTGTTGCAGAGTAGCAAACCAGAGGTTTAGACGGCATGCCCCACAAGAGGACCCTTCAAAGTGTTCAGACCTTCAAGCATGGCTTATGAAGGAAACATCTTAATTTGAAGGTGACATAATGAGTGCTACAGGACCACTTACTCCAAATCCACATTCTACAAGACAGCCCAAGAAAAAAGGCAAAATAGCTGTCTACCTCAAGGCTGTGGGTCCCACAAAATTAGCACAGTTGTTTCCAGGTCTAACTGCCTCCCCCCTGCCTCTTGGGTTAGGCACAATGATGCCAAGGCTCTCTCAGTCACAAACAACATCTCTCACCCTTTAAGAACTTCAAACAATGACACTGGTTTAATTCTTCCTTTGGCATCTAGGTAAGATTGTTCTTTCCCTATATAAGTTTACTAAGTTCTGGTCTAGTTTCAAAAAGTATAAACACATTGAAATTAAAACATCAAGTATTAAGAATAAAAAATGATGTGGGGGCCAAAAACCACGAGATGAGGCAGTGAACAGTGGGACTTATGCACCCCAGCCCTTTACCCTTCCCAGAGGCACGTTCAGGAAGTCACAGGCAGCCACTGCAAGGCTGCTCCAAGATTACGTGTCATCATGGCCTAACAGTCATTTGAAACAGCAATGTAACCCAACGCCATGCTGGGCTGTTCTCTCCAAAGAAGCCCAGCTGTCTTCTGCAATAGAATTTCTGTGCAAGTCAGCCCCAGGCCCTGGGAAGGTGGTGCTGTGCTCGGGACATGGTCCTCCCAAGCAGCAGAGTGATGTTTGGAGACTAATACTGAAAGCTGCGCTTTGTCTGGATATCATCAAGAATCTGCTGCAGCTCCTCGTCTTCAAACCGTCCCTCCAGGCTGTAAGAAGAAAACCACAAAAAAAAAAAAAAAAAAAGAATGACTTAGCGATTGGCAATTCCCCCACACTCCTTTGTGAGGCATGGTCATCTCTTACCCACATCTTCAACATCTTCTGTATTTCTTTTCTGCTTTTCCTTATAAAAACATTACAAAATATTTCAAACACACAAAAGGTGTAAAAAATAGCCTTAACAGCCCTACTTGATTTAGACTTCCTTAATAAACATAACAGGAATAACTGATGGCTCTGTGTATGCTGCCCCAGCCCAATACCTTACCCTTCTTACGCAGAAATAATTACTATCCTAAATTTGGTATTTATCATTCCCATACATATTTTTATACTTCCTATACATACATGTATCCATAAGTAACATGTAGCACTGTTTTTAAACTTTAGGTAAGAAATGGCATCATACAGGTCTGCAACTTTTTTCCTCAAAACTCATTTTGGCATGTGTTGATATTATTCCATGTTGTTCTCATTAATTTTTTTCACTGCTGTACAATAAACATTGTATGGCCATACAATGATTCATTTATCCATTCCCTTGTAGACCTACACATTGTTGTCAAATTTCTGCTGTCACTAACAATGCAGCAATGAACACTGCAATACAAGTCTTCTTGTAAACCTGTGTGAGTTGCCTTTAAGACATGTACCTAGGAATGGATTTTTGGCTTATGGGGTATATTCACCTTTTTACTTTATTAGACATAGCCAAATTGCTCTCCAGAATGACTGTACTAATTTGCACTGCTACCATCAGTGTGAGTTCCGGCTGTTCCATAGTCCGGCTGTCACCTGGTGTGGTATAAAACCATCATTCTCATACACTTTGAAAAGGCACTCTCATTCAATACTGGCAGTTACCTACTCAAACTTTAAACATATACACCTTTCTGACACAGCAATTGTATTTGTAGGTATTTATCCAACATACATAGAACTTATCACAACTGGTACCAACCTTGGGATCAGAGCTTTGGACTCCTCAGCAGTCTCTGGGCAAAGGTTGGCCAAACAGGCCAACTCAAACTTATGAAGCTTTTTCTGGAGCAGTAAGCTGATCATAGGGAGAAAAATCAAAACAAACAAACAAAAAAAGTCAAAGAATCATCAATAGGAAAAAGGGGATCAAAGTAGCGTTTCAAAATACCTCAAAGGGAGGACTTAAAGTGTTCCCAACACACAGAAATGATAAATACTCAAGGTGATAGATGCCCTTAATACCTTCAGTTGATCACTACACATTCTAAGCATGTAACAAAATATCACCTGTACCTCATAAATATGTACAAATATTATGTATCAAGTTAAAAAATGTCACTAGAGCATAATGCAATCTTTTGATAATGGTTATATTGGCCACAGAATCCCACTTTCAAATCACTTCCTGTTCCTACCCCTAAAGAACAGGCAGCTCCAGCAAAAGCAAGCACAGACAGTGACAGTGAAGAGAGCGCACCAGGGTGAACCATCTGCCATCCCAACTTGTGAAAAACCACTACATACCTCACCCAGGCTGTGAAACGACTATACAACCTTTCATGCAGGAATTTATTTTGTTGCCCTCTGCTCTTCCTACTACTCTTCTTTGCTTCCTTCATTAATTACATGTCAAACACATGATGTTAGACATCCCCAATCTATTAGGTCTTTTGAAATGGAAGTAATTCTCTTTTAAATTTATCTAAAAATAAATAAATACAGTACACCCTTTGTGCAAATCTATGTGTAAGCTGCATCTTATTGTAAATGTACTAAAAATGTTCAAATCCTATTAAAAAACACTATCAATACAAATACTATCTTGGGTTTTTATGCACCTACCCCTTAAAATAGAGCTCATCTATGGTAAATTTGGTTTCAGAGATGACCAATTTTCTGTTAATAACAAAACATTTACTGTGCTTCTTATCATTCTATTATAAGCACAATAGCAGTCACTGTAAAAATTTAGAATACATAGGAAGACAGAAAAATAAGTTACCCACATAACTAAACAAAATCAACATTACCATTCTATGTTTTTGAATATAAACTCACACATTCTGTAACTTTTTGTCACTTAATAAAGCTATTTTCATTTTGTAATTAAAAAAACCCTATAGACTTAGTTACATGGAAAGAGTTTCATAATGTAGTATATGCATGTATGTGGGGGGATTTGCTGTAAAATGAACACACACTCGTTTACAAATAATACCAAAATGGTGAAAATAACCTGAAATTTCCCCAAGAAATAACCAAATAACCAGTGTCAACACTTCCATGGAGACCCTCTCCTTCCTTTTGTATATATATTTTTAAACAAAAGGAATCATAACAAATGTTATTATGTAACTGTTCTTTTTTTCATTCAATAATACAGTAGCTGATTTCCATGGTTGAACACATCTAACTCTACTGTGGACATAGCAGTCCATTACTGTTGTACCATAATTTATGCATCACATTTCCTGCTGCTAAACATTTGTTTCCAATTATGCACTTTTTCAAATAATGCTTTTTGAACACTGTGATTCTTTCCCCCAGTGCCTGACACAGAGCTCCTAAAACCCTTATAGATAGGGGCACGAGGAAAATCTTTTGTTCTATTACAATATTTGGTCTCTGACCCTAGTTCCTAACTCAGAGCTCCTAAATACCCTGAAATTTCCTGAGTGATAGAGCATCTTTTGTTCTAATGAGGTGACTCTTGGTGGGCTCCTGGATAATTGGGGGTTGGGGGCTGGTTGCAAGAACCATCTATGTCATTAGAGAGTAGGAACTTTCAGTCCCTGGCCCCTTAGGGACGGGAGAGAGTTTGAAGGTTGAGTTGATTGCCAATGCCAAATGGTTGTAATCAATCATGCCTATGTAATGAAGCCACCATAAAAACCCAGAAGGACAGAGTTTGGAGTTTCTGGTTGGTGAAGAACATACACAAGTGCTGGGAGGTATCACACCCCAACTCCATCTTGCCCTATGTATCTCTTTATCTGGCTGTTCATTTGTATCCTTTAAAAACATCCTTTGCAATAAACAGGTAAACATATACAAAGTGATTCCTTGAGTTCTCTGAGGCACTCTAGCAAATTCATCTAACTCAAGGAGGGAGTCACAGAAACCCCCAATTTATAGCCAATTGGTCACAAGTACAGGTCACAACCTGTGATTTGCAATTGGCATGTGAAGTGGGCGGGGGGGAACTTCTGTGCAATTGAGTGCCTAATGTGGGAATTACAGGACACTCAGCTCGTGTCACTGGAGAACCGGTGTGTGGAGAAATCCCCCCCACATCTGGTGTCAGAAGTGTTCTAATGTTCTATTATCACTGCAGCATGACTCTAGTTAACAATAATATATAGTCTCAAATAACTGGAAGGAGGATATTGAACGTTCCCAACACAAAGAAATGATAAATATTTGAGATGATGGATATGCTAATTACACTAATCTGATAAGTATACATGGTAAGTGTCAAAACATCACTATGTACTCTGCAAATATGTACAATTATATATCAATTAAAAAATTTTAAAAAGCATTCTGTCCCATGACTGTGTAAAAGAGTAGAAAAAAATGTTTTCTCCTTAGATACATCATTGTAAATACACATTTCTTCATGTACTTTTGATTGATTACTGTGTTTTAAAAGATAAATTCCTCGAAGTATAATAGAATTATTCAGTCAAAAGATATGCCTGCCTCGAAGGCTTTGGAAATCCAGTGCCAGACTGTTCTCTAAAAGGGCTTTTTACCAAAATACATTTCCACCAACAATGAATGAAAGTGTCTGTCTCCCCCACTCGTTACACTAGGTTTCCCATTCTTTTTAATTTTTTTAAATCTACCCGAGGTATTTTAACATTTCTTTGATTTTCTTGAGGATGAACATTACTTCATGAGAATTAGCTTGTCATTTGACGTTCTGATGTGAATGGAGCCATTAGAGACTAGTTCATTTTGTAAACTTTAGACTCTTAATATTAAGGCTGTATCAATCCTTTCTGAGTTTATCCATACTTAAAATTTACATATGGCATTTTATTTGATATAAGGAAATTCAAAGATATTTATGCAAATTCATTTACTTATTCAACAAATACTTATTTAGTGCCTAAAATGACATCAACGTAGTGCTTGCTCATGCAGGGAGGCCTGGGGAAAAAAAACCCCAAAAAACAAAAAAACCACAATGCTGAATATGACTGTTCCTGCCCTCACAAAGCTTACATTCAACATTCGTCAATTTTCCCCATATTTAACGTCTTGCTAACCATAGCCAAGACAATACACACATTCATCACTCGTCACTACATACATGTTTTTGCATTATAGTTTACAATTAAATCTTTAATTCTTAAGTAACTTATTTTGGCATAAGGTAAGGACTTCAAACTTTGTTTTAAAAAACTTCCCCACTTACAGTGCCTTCGAGATCACATACCAAAGTCATATAAAACATGGTAGATGCATATTTGAATTTGTTTCTGAACTTCCTATTCATATATCTATTCTCATGCCAAAGCACCACTATTTTAATTACTGCCAATTTTTTTCTTTTTCTGAGATAGAGTCTCGCTCTGTTGCCCTGGCTAGAGTGTAGTAGCATCATCATAGCTCACTCCAACCTCAAACTCCTGGGCTCAAGCGATCCTCCTGCCTCAGCCTCCCAAGTAGCTGGGACTACAGTTGCACACCACAACAAGCTAAATTTTCTGTGTTTAGTAGAGATGGGGGTCTTGCTCTTGCTCAGGCTGGTCTCGAACTCCTGAGCTCAAGCAATCTTTTCACCTTGGCCTCCCAGAGTGCTAGGATTACAGGCATGGACCACTGTGCCTGGCCCAATTTTTTTTTTTTTCATAGAGACAAAGTGTTGCTGTCACCCAAGCCGGAGTAAAGTGTCATGATCACAGCTCACTGCAGCCTCAAACTCCTAGGCTCAAGTAATCCCCGTCTCAGCCTCCAGAGTAGCTTGCACTACGGGCACGCACCATCATGTCTGGCTAATATTTATTTTTTTATTTTTTGTAGAGACAGGGTCTCACTATGCCCTGGCTGGTCTTAACTCCTGGCCTCAAGCAATCCTCCTGCCTCGAGCTCCTAAAGTGCTAGGATTACAGGTGTGAGCCATAGTGCCCAGCCTCTGTCAATTTTTAATGTATTTTAATATCTTGCAGGGCAAATTCCCCTTCATTATTCTTTTAAAAAAAATTTATTGCCAATTCTAACCAATTTAACATAATTTTATTAATCCCCATTCCCATCCCTTGAGGATTTAGAATGGCACTGAATGTATTTAAGACCTCTTATTCATGAACATGCAAGTCTACCTTCATTTAGTCAAGTCATCTTTGAGGCCCACCAGTCTAGTTTTACAAGGAAGCTCATCACAGTGAATCTTTCTATGTTTTCTCCATAATCACACCCACACTTTTAAAAACAGATTATACTTTATATATAGTTTTATCAGCTTCATTTTCTACACACTCAACATATGTGAACATCTTTTAATTTAATTTTCTACTGCAATTGTTAATGATAAGACAGTAGCCCATCAGATGGATTTATTTATTTTATTATTACTGAATGTTTAGGCTATTTTTATCTTTGGCTATTACGGATAGTTCTCTGAAGAATATCTGTGTATAAACATCTTTTTGTCCATCTAACTTTTTCTTAGGACAGTACTCCTCAAACATTTTTACCAAAGTAGAGCAAATAACTACCCCCAGGGGACCTGGAAGCATAGACACAAATGACTTTCTGAAACTTCAAGGTTTTAAGCCTCAAGAACATTCATACACATTTTTTACTTTACTCCACAATATGCTGGGATTTGTTTGCTTTAATGTAAAAATGTTTTAAATCACCCATCAGCAAGTGAAACTGAGACTTGAGGAAGATGTGCTATTTTTCCTGTGGCCTCCTATGTGCCCTAGCACATCACTGTGTCTCCCAGGGTGCATCCAATCCAATTTGAGAAGTAATGCCTTAGGAAAACATGCTAAAAGTTGGTCACTGTTTGGAAAAGTAAGGCAAAGATCCAGGAAGAACGTTCTTGATGTATATTTATATACATCATACATATGTATACATATAATAACCTCTAAGTCATTTAAGGTGAAAACTAAGTAAGCCTACTTTATTAAAAAAAAGAAAAAGAAAGACTCCACAAAATAATGCTGTTTTGTTTGTTTTTTTTTAAATGAGACAGGGTCTTGTTGCTCTGTCTCCCAGGCTAGAGTGCAGTGGCATCATCACAGCTCACTGCAACCTCAAACTCCTGGGCTCAAGCAATCTTCCTGCCTCAGCCTCCCAAGTAGCTGGGACTACAGGCACACGCCACCATGCCCCACTAATTTTTCTATTTTTTTGTAGAGACAGGGTTTCGCTTTTATTCAGGCTGGTCTCAAACTCCTGGCCTCAAGTGATCCTCCCACCTCAGCCTCCCAAAGTGCTACAATTACAGGCATAAGCCATGCACCCAGCCCTGCTATGTGTTTTTTACAGTTATGTGTGTGTGTATGTGTGTGTGTGAGAGATACACACATACTTAGAGTAGTTACTTTGTGGGAGGATAACAGATTTGGGGTATAAAAGGGAGCTAAAGGAAATTTTGGCCTCATAAGCAATTTTAAAATTTTTAACAAAGACATTATATTACTTACATTAAACTCACAGATGATGCCTGGGGAAAGGGCATGAGGGGAGACAGTGTTCTCCATACAGTTGTTGTCCCATAGTTTAAATTAAAAACTTCTTTTAGCACTCACCTCCGAACACTGGCAATGGTCTCTCTGTTTTTGAAACGACTGAAACGGGATGTGTAGTTTAATGTTTTCATGAAGACCTCCGAGAGTTCCTGTTCATCCTCTGCGCTCTCATTCTGTTGCTTTCGATGCTCCAGAAGCATATGAACTTCGGAATTCAGAAGTGTTTCAGCTGTTTCAAACTCTATTTGTGAGAAGCATAAATGTCAGCTGAAAATATTCCTTCAAAAGTCTGCTTCTAAGTGTTCATTTTGCATTTGAACATTTCTCTGCCCCTGCAGAAATCCAGGGGCTTCCTACTCCACACCTTTACTTTCATCCACACTTGTGTATCACAAGGCATAGTGGAATTCATGAGATACTAAAAGTTAGCTCATTTGGGCTAGACAGATTCTGACACCAAAGAACCTGACATGCTATTAAATAATGACACATCATTATCCTAATTAGGCCAGTTACTGATTTCAAAAGGGGCACGTCGACAATTACTTCCCTCTAGCCTGCATGAGCTCATGATCTTTATATTCCCATAATGCTAATATCATACTCTCAATTTTAATAATGATTACAAGTCACACAGGGTAAAGTCTCTGGAATACACATTAATAATGTACTCCAAATCCTATTTTTGTACCTGCACAAATCTACTATAAGCAATCTTTTAAAAATTTGGGTTGCAAGAGAAAAGTAAACTATGGCTCCTTTCTATAATATATAGCAACCTTTTCCTGTATTTTCAGCATAACATTGTTAAAAATGCAATTATTCCCTTGGGAAAATCATTTCTCCCTTATGCTCCTATAGTATCATATGTTCCTAATACTTATCTCAAAGTATTAGAGCTGGTTTTATCTGCTTATTCCTTACCGGTGAGTTCCCCTAGAGCAGCAACTATTTGTAAACATGAATTCCTGTTTATAATTCCACACTGAAGAAGCAGCAATAGTGAAGAAAAGCCAAAATGACTTGTAATTTCACATTTCCATGTGCTATGGGTCTGCTTACTACTAATAAAATCATTAACACCTCCATCAGAATAATGCCTTCCCATTTCTCCAGCCAGGTGACAAGAACTTCACTGTCCTTTCACAATGTGGACAGTCTACATGGTGGGTCAGGAGGTAACAGTATTTTTATTTGAAAAGTACTACTGAATATAATAGGCAACCAAAAGCTATTTTCTACTAGAGGGCAGTAGAGTTTGAACAAGAACCACCTCAGAGCACCCACATTCCTTTCTAGCCCATTAGCCTGTAACAGGGATATACCACATTGAGTACCTATTGTATACCAAGAACTTCTTTTCATCTTTAACCCTCTGAGGCGGTATAAGTATAGATGAAGAAACTATTGCTTCCCAGCAATGAGCGGAGAAGGCAGCATTAAATATCAGGACTGACACCAAAGCTCTGAAGTGATAGTAACAAGTGACATAAGGCCATAAAAAGAAAAAACAGAGGAAAAGCATCTAATTAGCTGGCCGGTCTCAGCTTCTGAGGCTGCAGCATTAACACAGCTTCAGAAAATGGAAATTAAGAGTCTGAACAGCCAGGCATGGTGGCTCATGCCTGTAATCCCAGAGCTTTGGGAGTCCGAGCTGGGAGGATCACTTGAGGCCAGGAGTTCAAGACCAGCCTGGGTAACATAATGAGACCTCATCTCTACAAAAATTAAAAACTTAGCCAGGCATGGTGGTGTATGCCTATAGTCCCACCTACTCAGGAGCGTGAGGCCAGAGGATCAACCTGAGCCCAGGAGTTTGAGGCTGGAGTGAGCTATGATGGTGCCACTGCACTTCAGCCTCAGTGACAGAGCAAAATCCTGACTCTAAAAAAAAAAAAAAAGCTAAACATGTGTCACTAATAAGAATCACCATTAAGTTTGTTACAGCTGTTGATGCTCTTAAGGAAACTAGTCACCTGTCCCTATTGCTCATTAATAGCAATGCCCAAGTACTACTTACATATTACCCTCACCTCCTTTCAGCCAAGGAAAGGTCAAGGCAGCCAAACTGATTCAGAGGACCTAGGAAAGTGGTGCCTGAGACCTACCACAGAGCCTTTGGGAGGCATTTCCAGGATTCAACATCAACACAAGGGTGGTTGGTGGGTGGATGGGAGGTTCAGACACTTTTGTATAACTATGGAGAGGAGGGACCCAAGACCTCTTCCCATGGCTAATCCCAACAAACATTTTCTAGGTGAAATCACACACACACACACACACACACACACACACAGTTTACTTGGACTCGAAAGGAAACAGATCAGGGGACCTGCATGTTATTCTCCCTCGTACAGATATTTTAAGAACAATTGCCACAATTTATTAATCCCTGTCCCTAAGAAGGAAAAATAATTCCTTGGCCAGTACCCCACCTGGGAATTTTCTTGAGGATCCTTCATCACAACCATTAATAAGTGTTTTATGAGAAGAGTGGTATTTTTGGATCGTCTTCTTTTTCTTTTTTTAAGAGATCTTGCTCTGTCACCCAGGCTGGAATGCAGTGGTGAGATCACAGCTGACCATAGCCTCGAACTCCTAGGCGCAGCAGTCGGTCAACATGGGGATCTGGAGGGCCACATGTGGCCTTGAGGCCGCAGGTTCCCCACCCCTGTGTGGCTTTGCTTTACACAATAAACATTTTATATGCCTATATCAGCAGAGAAGTTAAAGACAGATATTCAGGCCAGGCAAGATGGCTCATGCCTGTAATCCTAGCACTCTGGGAGGCTGAGCCACAAGGATCGCTTCAGCCCAGGAGTCTGAGGTTGCAGTGAGCTATGATGACACCATTGCACTCTAGCCTGGGCAACAGAGCAAGACCATGTTTCAAAAAAAAAAAAAAAGATATTCAGAGGTCTGACACTGTTACTTGAGAGGACTAAGATCTAATTACAGTCTTCACGTGGTGTACTGGGGAATTCGTTCCAGGACTGCTGCCTATACCAAAAGGCTGAGCATACCCAAGACCCACAGTCAGCCCTGTGGAACCCATGTATGAAAAATCGGCCCTCCATATACTCAGGTTCTGCATGCTGACTTGAGTTTGATTCAGTAACAAAACAAAACCAAAAAACCCCCAACCCAGTATAAGTGGACCTGCCCAGTTCAAACCTGTGCTGTTGAAGGGTCAAACGTATACCAGATTCAATAAAATTTTCATGTGTATCAGATGGTACCTGATTTTATTAAATATTTTCAGAGTATAAAAAAGCCCACTAAATAAAAAGTAGCTGGACAAAACCCAAGTACAAAAAATTGACTTAACTTATCATGAAATTAAGAAAACTACCTCCTTTTTAGTTATTATATCTCAAAAAAAAGAAACATATTTCCATTATGCCAAAAACTTCCATAAATCTGTCCTATATAAACATTTGACCCTCACTCTATGAAATAAAAAAATGGAAGCAGGCTAGGTGCCACCAGGCCCAGACACTAGGGAGGCTGAGGCAGGAGGATCACCTGAACCCAGGATTTGAGGCTGCAGTGAGCTATGATGATGCCACTGCACTCCAGCCTAGCTGACAGAGCAAGACACTGTCTCTTGAAAATGAATAAATAGTGGTATACAATTATAGTCAAATTTTTTAAATGCTGTAAGATTTCTACAGCATAATCCCATTTTTTGGGTAAAATGTATGTGTATACACACATATTTCTAAATAAGCATAGGATTAGTTTGGAAGGATAAGCATTAAACTGTTTACAGTAGTTTCCTCTGGGTGAAAAGGGTGTGTGGAGTTTCACTTTTTACAGTGCCTCTAATAATTTTTAAAACAGGAGGGTATTGTTAAGATTTCCCCTGTTTACTTTGTATTTTTCAGTAGCTGTATGACATAGTATTTTAAAATCTTTTTTTTTTTTTTGAGACAGGGTCTTGCTCTGTTGCCCAGGCTAGAGTGCAGTGGTGTCATCATAGCTCACTGCAATCTCTAACTCCTGGGTTCAAGTGATCCTCCTGCCTCAGAATCCCCAGTAGCTGGGACTACAGGCGTGTACCACCATGCCCACTGATTTTTTTAAATTTTTGGGTAGAGTCAGGGTCTCACTATATTGCTTAGGCTGGTCTCAAACTTCCGGCCTCAAGCCACACTCCCGCCTCGGCCTCCCAAAGTGTTAGGATTACAAGGGTAAACCACTGTGTAAACCACCGCGCGCAGCAGTATTTTAAAATCTTAAGCATCCTGCTTATTTGGGGTCTCTAACTTACAAATGAAACACGTTCCACTACAGAGAAAAAGTACCCTGACCGTGAAGTGTGCCTTACTTGCTACCATCTGATAAAGATTCTCTCCTTGACCAAACTCTAGCCAGGCTCTTACGAGCCCACTTCTAGACTAAGCCTCACCTTGGTCCATAAAGACTCGAACATACACTAACATGGTTTCTAAAACTCAAGATCTCATCCCTAGGAAGACCTTCCACGCCCCACTTAAAGGCTGTGCCTGAGAAAACTCAAGGCTGCCGAAATAATTTACTGTTTGTTTCAGCCTACACGTTAAGATAACGCCCCTTCTCTCAAACTGTGTGGGAGAGTAAGAGTCTAACTTCGATAGGCGCGCCGGTCAACAAACCAACGTGGGTTTCACATGGACCGACCCCCCTCCCCCCGCTTCCCGCTTTTTGTAATTTCTCACTTTCCTGACTGTTCTGAGCCCTGGCTCAAACCCCTCACCCCCACTCCCTCAGTTTTCCTTTAAAACGCAGAGAGGTTCTGTACAAATCGAAGTTGAGTTCAGTTCACGCTGAACTCTCCCCTAGGGCAACAGCATATTACTGATAAAAATCTGTCCTTACCACTTTAATTAGTGTACGGCTTTGTTTTATCTTTGACACATCCCTGCAACTTCGCAATTTGTTATCACATAAATTACTTAAAAGACGTAGCAAGAGGTCGTCCAGGAGGCAGGGTGGAGCTGGGCGCCGAGATTTCCAGAGACGGGGGCGTGGAATCAAGTCGGCCCTCTCTCCGAGGCACAGAGCAAGCGACGCCAGGATCTGCCGATGCCCAGCCGGGCCGCTCCCAGGTCCGCGTCCCCGCTCTTCCTGCCCCAAGCTGCTCGCTGCGGCCAGACCTTGGGCGAGGCGCGGATAAGGCCAGACCTGCGGCAACCACGAGAGGAGGCGGGGGGAGTCTGGCAGCCCCGGACCCACCTTTGGGAAAGATGAGCTGTGAGGCGTCCTCCTCTACGTCGCCCGCCCGCGGATCGCTGCCACCCGCCGCCATCGCTGCGCCGCGCTCCGCCGTTGCTGCTGCCGGAAGCGGAAGCGTGCAGCCGGCGGCGTCGGAAGGGGCGTGGCCTGGCTAGGGGCACTGCAGAGGATGCGGCGGAGAGAGACCGCGGGGTTGGCGGCGCAACTGCCGGGTCAGGGCGGCAGGGTGCCGCCGCTTCCCTGGCCGTCGCGGGATGTCCTGCGCGGCCTTGCGTCGGGAGAAACCGTGCTCCTTCTCGTCTCCAGCACGCCCTTGCCCCGCGCCCTGGCACAGGTCGCTAGGCCTTTCTGGGCGGAGGAGAGCGTTGGATGAGAAGCAGGAACGCGCTGCGACTGACGCAGGGATTGCCTTTGATGGAGAGCTGGGTAGGCGACTCCGAAAGCACCCGGTAGAATTTCATTCAATAACATTTTTAAAAATTTACTGATTTGTAGTGGATTATCTAATACTTCTGAGCTCGTGGACAATATTGAGAGGCCTTTACCACATCTATTGGCAATTTTCTACAATACATAGAAAATTAAGCAAATGAAAATGATGTTGGTTTCAACTCTAGAGAAAACGAAAGGTTGTACAGTAAAGGAAATAATCATAGCACACTGCTTGGCTCATTAGTGAACAATATTTAGGTGGTCATAATGTAAACTAATTTAATCAAAAATGACCCGGGCGCGGTGGCGCACCTGTAGTCTCAGGTACTAGGGAGGCTGAGGCAGGAGGATCGCTTAAGGCCAGGAGTTCGAGGCTACAGTGAGCTGTGGTGGCACCATTGCATTCCAGCCTGGGCGACAGAGCAAGACTCTGTCTCTAAAAAAGGAAAAGAAAAATTGAAATATTACCAGATAATAATATGTATTTCTTTGGTTTATAAATATAATAATTTTTACAAAAGTAAATTCTCTGTATCTGTATTCCCAGTAGAAATGTATTGGGTAAAATAATAATAGAAATATATAGTATTGGCAGAGTTTTTTACTATTTCAAAGTGTTTTCTTGCACCACAGTTCATCAGAGTTGCAGGAGAGATTTTTTTTTTTTTTTTGAGACAGTCTTGCTCTGTTGCCCCAGCTAAAGTGTGGTGGCGTCATCATAGCTCACTTTAACCTCCAACTCCTGTGCTCAAGCAATCCTCCTGCCTCAGCCTCTGGAGTACCTGGACTACAGGTGCCCACCACCATGCCCAGCTAATTTTGTCTATTTTTAGTAGAGACTGGGTCTTGCTCTTGCTCCTGCTGGTCTCCAACTCCTGGCCTCAAGCAATCCTCCCGCCTTGGCCTCCCAGAGTGCTAGGATTACAGGATTGAGCCACAGCTCCCAGGCAGGACACATGTCTTGAGAAGGAGTCTGTCGTCCTCTATCAGCTGGATGGTGTAAGTGGGCCTGGAACTCAGTGTTGGACTCTTTCTTCCATCTGTTCATCCCACAGGCCTTTACAGGGCACCTACGATTTGCTGGACCTTACAATGTGCTGGCGCAGCGACTAGCTGTATAACCAGCACTTTGTGTCTTCTGTACACACATGGCAAGAGAGAAGTCAACAGATGAAGATAGAAGAAAGGAGAATAACAAATAATGCATACAGTGATATTTCACAGGTTGATGTGTCCACAACATTTTCATTCAGGAAGTCATTATAAACACTTAAATGTGCAAGGTCCTGGGGTTAAAAAAATGAATCAGGTATGGATCTATCCCCAGAAGGAGTTCACCAAGAGTAGTTGTTGCAAGACCTGGCAAGTGGTATGAAAGAGTCAAGAAACTCAAACAAAGTACTATGAAAAGATACAGAGGAAGAGGTTACTTGTAGTTGGGGTGGGTGTGAGCCTCAAGAGGGCCTGGGGAGAAACTGCACTGGCATTGCTCCTTAACATTTAGTCATATGGAAAGAAAACATCGAACATATAAGAGGAATATTTACTCTTAAAGGTAAATTCATATTTCATTGTCCTTAAATGTCATTTTCATTCTTGGGAAGTAAAAGTATAGTAGTTTTACAGATCTTATGTAAACATGGAACAGTATTTGCCAAGATTCATTTTTTATTAATACTACTATATAATTTTTTCAATCAAAAGAAAAATTTTCACCTTTTATAACTTATTTAGAGTGCTTCTCAAATAACTTCTTGCAGGCTTAACCACTGATGTGTTCTACCTAGACATAGGTGTTCTGCTTCTAAAATAGAATGTGACATGTTTCCCTGTACTCTATATACTCAAAGTTAATAAACAGAATCTCACAATTTAAGGTATTCTCCCACAAATTAAAAACATTTTTTAGCCAGGCATGGTGGTGCTGGCCTGTAGTCCCAGCTACTTGGGAGGCTCTGGCTGGAAGATCTCTTGAGCCCAGGAGTTCAAGGCTGCGGTGAGCACTCCAGCCTGGTTGACAGAGCAAGACCCTGTCTCTAAAAAAAAAAAAAAATGCACTTGCTGCTTGATGTCTGGTGGTAAATACTACGAAGGAAGCCAAAGAAATAAACGTAATAAGTGATTGTGTACCACTCACATGTAACCCTCTCCCTTTTGCAATCTCTAGAGATACAAAGGGATGGAGTCTCTGAGGGTTTTGTGTGATTCTGCAACAAGCCCTTGACTTGCAGGTATGGAAACCTCCAGAAGGCTGTCTTGAGAGTCCTGGACTTTAAGGCCTGTCTAGCCTGTGACAGTGTTACCTCCTGAGAGGGCTTATCTGCTTCTACCTGAGAAGCCCTCACTCCTCAAGGTCATGCCCTGCTTGCTTCAGTACCCACCTCTTTCAGGAAGCTTGTCCTGACTTGAAGGGCTGAGTGCTGCCTCCTTTCACATGCCAGTGAAGCTCAAGAGTTATTTCTTTGGTTGGGAGCCAGTGTGCAAAGAATGGCCATAGTAGGGGTGGGGGGCAGGGTCTCTGATTGGCAGCAGGGACTTGAGTGATTGACAGGTGAATTTGAGACCTTTCTCCTGCTGTGTCTCCCCAAGAGTTTTGAAATTGGAGGGGTCACTTGTTTTTCAATTTGCCGTGGCATACAGAATGTGTATGAGTAGCAACGGAGCGAGTAAGCAGCAGGAAGGAACCCTAGAATCCTTGCCTGAGCTTCATTTTACAGTGAGGAAAACAGACTCAGCAGGGATAGGACTTGCATTACATTCCTCACAGTGCAGCTATGGTTCTTTGTACAGTACTGGTGCAGAGTCAAGTCCTTTAACCAGCCCATTGAATAGTATTTCAAGTTCAGTTATTCAAGCCAGGGTTAGACCCTGGAAGAGTGATCTAGATTGATCTGGAAGCAGCTTTAGAGCACCTATTCCACCCCCACCCCCACTCGAATTAGCACCACTGATCTAAACAGATGGCTCATTTCACATTTCAGAAGTTAATAGGGATGGCTAAAATGGCAAATATTGTTGTATGTTTATCACCCACTCCCCCCCAAAAAAAACAGCACTAAGGAATTCCATGCTGTTTACAGGCACTATTACAGATAGTATGGAATGTAATCTCTAGAACATGAATTCCTCTTGAAGAAACAAAAAATTCCTCTACACACATCAGTTATTACTGAAGTCTGTAAATGTTTAACCAGCTGCTGATAGTCTATTTTCAAAACTACCTAATCCTGACATGTTTGTTTATCTATAGCCATGTGTTTATGAGTTTTGCCAAGTGTAAGGGCCTCAGAACTGGGTATCTTAAACAAAATAAAAATCTACCTCACTGCAAATGAGACTATAAACTGAAGACTGAGAATCCCAGTATATGATTGTAATTTTGAAAAATGACTGTTATTTTCTCCAAACACATCTCATCCTTTCTGGGCCATCCAAAAACAGTAACGTTTCTGGTTAGGCCACACCACACCTGTATGTCCCAGGGTCTTTGCTTGAATTAACATCACCAAATGATACCCTAAATTTGAGGGTTTTTTTTTTCCCCCAAGAGTCTTTTAGCTTTTGTGGCAAGGTCAGTTTCATTTCAAAATCTAATGCAAACTACCTTTCTGAAAAAACACAAATCTTAAAGGTTCATGAATGACCGTGCAGGAAACCTGGCTCTAAAAACCAGCAGCAGTGCTGCCAGCCACAAAAAAATACACAAGTGCAAGGTTATTTGGGGTCATGAGCACCACTGTACGCTGACTGAATACTATCTTGTTGGCTAGCTCCAAAAATGGAACTGTTACCACTCTTTCACATAATTCAAGTCACATGGTCAAAGAAGAAGAGTCAGGGCAAAGAACAATTTTTATCCATTATGATTTATTCTCTACAATACTTCATTAAAGAGTTCAATGATTTGCACTCAGAAGTTATATAGCCAAGAGGCAACCAAGTGTAATACAAAGAATTGGTCTGAAGTCTTTGCACTGAAGGCCATATAGTCTCTTGCTTCAGGGAAATAAGAATAAAAATAAACAAAAAGAACACATAGCTCCCTAGGCTCCAGAATCTCAATAGAAAATAACATCAACAGTTAGTGAAATTGTAGATGTTAACACATCATGGAAAACAGATCTTGTGCAAAATATTAAAATTAACACCCAGTACTTTTGTATAGATGATTTTTATTATAAACAATAAAGTATATGTAATGTCTTAACTACAAACCTTTCATGTTGAAAGGGTCTCTAACATGAGTTATTTTAATATTATGAAGCAAAAAAGTTTAAGAATCTCACAGTGGAAACAATCCAACACCGACAAACTCTAGTGATCAGAGACATTCTCTTTTAATGTAAAACAAGGACAATTCATAATTACAGAGAGAGAATGTCCTAGCTGTGGGTATTATGAGACAAGCCAACTTTCCAGACCAAAAGGCACTCACAGCTAGGGATGAAACGAACTCCGAACCAAGCCAGCAAAGTTGGGCTGGTTCCTTGAAAACAGTGGTTACCTAGTGTCCAGCTTAAGCAGCCCAAGGACAAAGGAAACAATCAGCAGAAAACATTCCCTTCTCTTTAAACCTACCACTCACACATGTACTGGCCACCCTCATCACTGCTTTGGTCAAGCGTGCAGAAGGCAGTTCAGTTCCAGTTTGGAGCTGTCATCTCCCTATGCAAAGCTGCCACATAGATGATCCAGACTTGGTATTTTTCCTGAGAGCCACCTGCCACACATTTCCATGAGGTGACCATGACCGTACACTTCCATACTGCTTCCTGACTAGGCCCCATTCAGGACGGATACTGACAGTGCCCATTCCTTACGGGGACAAATAGTTTCCCTTGGTCGATTCCTGAGTCCCCTTGACAAAGCAAGAGGAACTAGAGCATTTCCACTGCTGGACTTGTGTGGGAGCATGAGGGAATGTGCAGGGAGTAAGGCTTCTTCACTCCAAAACCACTGAGCCCACTTCAGTGTGATGCTGGGCTTAACCAGCCTGATTCTTGTGCACTGATTTTTTTCCCCATTTCCTGGGTTTTTAAATTTTCTATTCATTTTCTTAAATGGCAGGTATACTACCCCACCCTCAATAAAATAAAAAAACATACTATACATTGGGGAAGACAAATAGGGCAACGTTTCTACAAGAAAAAATAGGCTTGAGGAGCATGGCACTGTAAATGCTTGCATGACCAGTCTCACTGAGCGTGCTCAGGGGTGAAAGTTTAGCACCAATTTTTTTGCGTTTTTTAATCTTTAGAAATTAAACACAACTTTTAACATAGAACACTTGGAACAGTAATGAGTGTAGCCCTATGTATCAATACTGTTGTACAAATTGGAGGTGGGTGGCTTAGTCCAGAGCTGACCACCCTGACATCAATCCATGGCACCTAAGAGTAACCGCTGTCACATGTGTTTGTAACAAGATATTTATTATTCTCAGCAGCAGGAAATCATGAAATGACCCCTTCATCTTCATTTCCATCACCAAGGGAAACGTGGCAGGCTGCGGGAACCCAGCACGGCAATGAGGGGGCCGCGAACTGGGCACCTCGATGTCACCCACGTTTCCCTTGCACTTCCCAGGTCCTTGTGAGCAGCAGAGGATGGTACTGAGCAAACCCACTCACCCTCACCCATTCCTTCCCACAAATTTGCCGGGGATGCCTAGACTAGCACACGTCCTTTCTCAGATTGTGCCCCCACTCCTCCCCCATCCCTGGCAGATGAAAACTCAAAGGATCTTTTGACTTGAATATTTGCCCATTTCAGAAAGCCACACAATCACCACATAAACTTTTAAAAATAAATTAAATCAAAACATTGTGTTCACTGGGTTGACACACAACCCACTTCAAGAGTTCTCTAAGCATGTTGTTGAAAACCAGTGTAATGTCCTCAGGATCCTTTCTTCCAACTGGCCACTCTTCCTGTGAATCATTTTAGCAGTGCCTTTGTGACAGTGTTTTCAAAGCATCTTCCAAGTCCCCTAAGCTCTATGAACTTTGCCAACCAAATGAGTGAAGAATAGGCAAGAGGGAGGAAAAACTTGCTGATAGCTATTTGGAAATCAGCAACGATGGGACACGGAAATATGTCACATGAAAGTTTGAAAGACCTAGAATAAAATGAGCTATTTGGAAATTTGCCCTGGTGGGGTGAAAATTCCAAGCATGTTAGGCAAGATAAAGATTCACCTTGTGTAGTTACACAGCTTTGTTCTAAAGTCCTGTAAAGGACTGAAACATCAACAGTCTTCCCACTTCTATAGGCAAACTAGAAAAAGGAACTCCCCTGCTTAAAGGTCCCTCACAGGACATTTGCCTGAAAAGAAACCAGCATGGAGACCCCAGATTCTCTCCTATGACAACATATCCTCCTCAAGCCCAACCCAACCGCTTGTTTGCACATCTATGTTTCTGAGAGCCTGGCTCCGGCGATAGGCACTGCTACCAGCAGAGGAGTGAGGTAGCCGGGTGGTAAGGAAGAGGCCTCTCCTTTCACACCTGACTGCAGCGATGACATCGGGCCTCCTGTGGGCATCTCCACTCTGTTCCTCAGCAGGCCACACCACAGAGTTCTGTTCAATACTGGGAGACACAATGCAGGAAGAGTGCCAGAAATCCAACTGAGAGCGGGATGAGAATTGAAACCTTCACGGCTTAGTGAGCAATGAGAGCTGCAACGCCATCCGAAGGGCTTCCGATCTTGATGTGGGTCTCTGTCCAGGAGCCCTGAAGGACTCATGGTGCCCACGTCCAACCCTAATGTGGCGTCCACTTATGAAGCATGGAGGTTGTAATCAACTCTTGGTATGCAATAAACTGGAAGTTTAAAAAAAGGAATTTAAAACAACCTAAAAATGTTGGTCTCCGTTGCCCAGACTGCCAGGGGAATACACCTACTTGATCTGGGGAGGCTCTAGGGGTGCGTGTGGGTTAAGCCTTCATGGACCATCAACTCCAGCTTCCAGCGTGTGGCCAACACACATGCGGCCAATCACCAGACAAGGGGCTTCTGAACCCACGCAGTAATTCTCACTAGTCATGGAGGAGCCCCAATCCAACGGAACCCCATATTGAGGAAAGGCTGAGATAAGGCTTGGGCCCCTCAAGTTCTGTTTCATTCAATGTAACCCGCCCCCCCCTCAGTCAGCAGGAGGCAGACTTGGCAACGGAAGCTAGCATCATAAAATGGTGCAGTAATAGAAGTAACTGGACCAGGAAGAGGAGGCATCTGCTCCAATGATGTCATAGCCATTGGCGGCCACAGGGGGGTGGGACTGGTCATGCAGCCGTGTGTCAGGAGTAATGATTGTAGAGGGGCGGGGCATGAAGAGTGCCGTTCTGGAAACAGTGCTGTCGAGAAGCAATATACTCTGCATAGCTGATTGTCACCTTCTCACTTCGGTACCTGTGTAAGGAAACAGGAAAGGGTATTAGGAACCACAAACACTTCATTGTGTAAAGTCACTCAGCAGAGAAAACCAAAAGCTTATTCCACATTTTGAAAGAATAAAATGGAAGACCAAGAGCAATCTTACTTACAGAAAATGAAAGACAGCACAAGAAAACAATGTCGTTATTACAAATGAACGAGATGAAAAGCACAATCACAATTCACCCCTGAGAATGTATTTCAGCACATCCCACCTTCACACACTACATATGCTTAGGCTGCTCGTAAGCAATCCGCTACTGGGGTCTGGATGAAGAATTTCAAGGTCAAATTACACGGGTGGCAGATTGGAAGATGGCTGCACCAAAACCCAGTGTAAACTGTGTATCTACTTTCAGGTTAAAATGTGATAAATTTGACAGAAATGAAACCTCAATTTGCAGAAGAGCAACAAACAAGTCATTATAACTAAAAGGGACACAGATACCTAATTCTGAGTCAAATTCTGATGAAGCAGGTTAAAGGATCCTTGGGGCTATATAGGACAGGTCTCAATCCCCAGATGAATAGGCCATATCGCAGGGTCATCAGAACAGAATTCATAGCACTTTGGCTTTGCTCTGGAAAGAGCCATGAGTCAGGATGCGAAGCATGGGGTGTTACAAACCTATGGAGCCTACTACAGACCACAGGAGCTGGGTGTGACAATCCTTACCCAGAGCCATCTCTTTCCCACTGTAATCACTCCTCCACTGCAAGGTGATTATTCCTGAATTTTGACAGGGAAATGGCTGTTCAAATAAATTATAATAATAATAATAATAATAATGCTTTGTATTTGAAGAGTGTTTTTTGTTGTTTTTAAAATTTTTGGAATCCAAAGCATTTAAAAAACACTGGGTTATCTTCCAACAGACCTGTGAGATTAGTATCTGATTATTCAGCATTTTACAGAAGAGGGGCCCAACAGAGGCCCACAGAAGCTAAACCTCTCAAGTGTTTCCGATTTCAATAGGGATGAAAAGAGAACTGATATCTACTGGTCACCTACAATGTTGCCTGGCCCTGGGCTAGAAATTCTCCTTACATTACCCTACCATATCCTAAAACAACCCTAAGGTATCATTCACATCTTACAGACAGGAAACAGGCTCAGAGAGGTGGAATAACTGGCCCAGGTCACACAGCTGGTCAAGCTGGCATTCAGATCCCAAGTCCACGTGCATTCTGCTACACTACGCAGCCTCCTCCTAGAAGTATTCCCCTCAAACGGGGGAAGTGTTTCCATTTAACTTTTTGTAAAAAGCATTTTCTGACTCTCCTGCATCTCCTGCCACCTGACTGCACGTGTGGACAGGAAGTAGCACCTCCACTGACCGTGGACTTCCACAGAGAACTTTCTTTCCTAATTTCAATCTCCTCCCTCAGCCTCCCAACCAGGTGATTCTGGCAAAGCATCCACAACTTGCTTAGTAGGCCTACACCCTGCCAACCCTGCAATCAGCTTAGCTGTGGAGACGCACAAGGTGCCGGGGGAGAGTCTGCCTCTGCTGCTGTTGCTTCCTCAAAGCTTAAACCTCCCCCATGTTTCTTTTGAGTAGGGACATTAGCAGAGAAAACTTTATTCTTCCCCTTCCCATCCTAAGTATCCTTCACCCAACCCCAACTTAATTAAAATGACAAGGAAAACGAGACCATGGCTTACCTGGTGAGTTTGATCGTTTTTCTGAATTCACTGGTAATTGGAGCCTTAAAGCCACCTTTCCTGAGCAAGGAGTCTATTGTCTGGATCTGATCCCAGTCTGAGGAGAAGAGAGGCCACGCTGAGGTGCGCACACAGTCATGCCAGGGTGGGAGGACATGCTCTCGTGTGCCAGTGCAGGAGGAGAAATGGGAGTCAAGCAGCAGCTGAACCTGCTAAGGGCAGAGGAAGCCCTGGGCACTGGCCCCACATACCTGGCGCCCCGTGTGCCTCACTGACAGTCCAGTGGAGACTCTGAGACATGAGATGATAGCCCGACACATGCCACATTGGCTGTCCCCAGGCTCCCTGCTCCTGCGTGCTTCCTGTCAGCTGTTACCCCAGTATAATTATCTAGGAACAAACATGGTCCCAACTTAGACTGGCCTGTTGGCCTAGTGCTGGTACCCAAGGCTGCTCTGTGGGAAGAGAGGAATTTAAATTCTGCAGCTTGTATTCCTTTGTGCGGCCTTCCTTCACTTTGATGATTTTTAGGAGTCCTGTTTTCTTTGATAAAGAATTAATAGCAGAAAGGAAGCTGTTAAAGTACTGTACTAGGTGCCCCAAATTTTTAATTTTTCAAACCAACTTCCAAATGACAGAAGTAATTTGATTATTTACCTAAGTTATCATTCACATCTCACCATTACAGAACACTTATGGTGCACCTCCTTATACAGAATTATGTTAGACTTACGACATCAAAGAGGTGGCTAAAGGTTTCCTTTTTATGCCATATCCACACTGTTTTTAAAAAGTTTAAACACAAAAATGGAAACCAATAGGCAATCGCTTTCCACATAATTAGTTCACTGACATATACTTAACTGAATATTTTTCTCTATTCCAGCGTCACACTCAGCAAATACTGTGTTTCACATATTATTTTCAAAAACAGACTAATTCCAAGAGAGAAGGAAAGCTGGGTTACATATCACAGAATGCACAAGCAACATGTAAAGGTATTCTTCTAGATATTCTTCTAAAGACAAAACCTGCCCAACCCATGTTCTACCTTTAATGTCCCCATTATAAGAATTTATTAACTACTGAGTTCTTTAAAAACAGTAGGGATGTTTTACCCTTTGTCATGTATAACACCATTTAATGATTCATGATCAGAAGTTCAATATCTACTGATATAGGCCACTTCCTTTTATAATGAATTCTATAACATGGTCAAGTTGATTGCTGGAATTTTGCTACACTTACCACTGTAGTTTAAGGGGCCAAGAAACAAAACTATTCACTGGTAAGAAGTGTTTGAAACAAGCAGACGAGTAAGGGAAGTATTTACCCCTTTTCTTCTCCCAGTTCCTAGATCTTTCTGGGAGTGTACCCTTGTTCTATAAGAATTTGATAGTTACTAAGGAAAGGCACTCATTCTTAGTTGCAGTTGGGCTGAAAGATGACACACTTCTCTTTCCTGCCCTTTAATTGGCACCACTGTGAAGGGTATTGTTCATTAAAATCCCACTGATTCAACTCACCTTGTTCCTTAGCAACCTCAGGTAAATATGTGGCTGTACGTTTGACACCTTTTTCATTGATGAATTCAATTCGAATCCCATGGACCCCTACCTACAGAGAAAACACAACCAAGTAAATGGCATTTACTTATTCTAATGAAACATCAGTCCCCCACATATAAATTAATACTGTCCCCTGACCAGCTTGACCCAGGTCTGGAAATAAGGAAAGCTTGCTTTTTATGACTAACTTTCTCTCTCAGGCATAGAGGACAAAGAAAGTTCAGCTTTAGGGAAGGGCTGAGTGTATGTACAGCCACCTCCCTGAGAATATGACAGTTGTAGAAATAAATTCTTCAAGTAGCTCATCCAATAATTTAAAGTATTTTACCCTCACCCTATTCCATTAAATGAACATGCCACAAGGTTTTTATCTGGGTTCATGATTCTTCACATCTGATCCCCAATAACTTCTACTCCAGGGCCTGCCAACAGGGATCTGGAATATTTTCTCTTATCCCATTATTTCTTATTAGATACGGGAGAAGGATGTGCAAGAGACTGGACCAGGAAGAAATGGGAGAAGACAGCCCTCACATTTACATCTCTCACTACTCCTAATACAGCAGACCTCTTCCGTCACCTATGCTGCCCACAGTTGGTTCCAAACTCAACTTTCACATTTTTATACCCTTTCTTAACGAAGGAGATACATTACCATGTACTAACCCGAACCCAAATGCAACGAGAGATGCAGAGTTCCAAATGCGGCTGTTCTCACCTCCCAGTCCAGGTAATCACTGGCATCCTCAAAGTTAGTAAGGAGGGAGACAGAGCAGAAAAGTTTAGGCAGCTCCTCTCGGGTCAGGGGGGGAAATCGGCTGTCCTTAAGTGCACTGGAGGGGGACAGAAAACATAGGTAAGGCTGCTCTGGAGTTGGGAACCAGCATCACGTGCCACAGAGCCCACGTATTTACGAATCCTGAGATATGCGGAGAATATCTATTACTCATCAACACTAACATGTTAAAAACAACTCGATGCTATTAACTGTCTGTACTTGAACTGATAAGTGACTCACCAGATTAAGGCCCTTACATTTCCTGATTACTGAAAAGAGAATGCTCAAAATGTATCCCTCAGAAGAAATAAAGTCAGGCAGTTGTTTCTGATTCTAGCCAATTTATCTACAGTTCTTAGTGTCTGGTGTCATTACCTGGTTAACGTGTATTCCCTGAGTCCTGAATGAAGATTCATGGCTGAGAAGGTCCCAATGCAGCCACGAAGCCGCTTGTCCCGCCCTGTCTTCCATGTCACAAAGAGCGGACTAAAAAAAGCAAAACACAAAACATTCTCCAGCCCCAAATTAATCATGGATAAGAAAAAAATCTTTTGCTTTGTCCCTGTTCATTTCTGTTATTGCCCAAAGGGATTGTTTTCTGAATTGCCAGCTACCTGGAAGACTCTCTGCCTTTCTGGAAGTGGCACAGCCCCTGGCTGGAAACAGAGAGGAAACCTACCAGATGACATGAAGAAAGGCTCTCTGTGTAGCCTTTCCTATGTTCCATGCTGACAGCTTCAATTCACTTTGATACCATATTTATGTGCTATTTTTTTCCTCTTCCTCTGCCCAGGACTCAACTTTTCCTTCTTCTAATTCTCCACGTTGTCCTCTTCTTTATTTTTATGGGTACTCATGTTCCCCAGCTCCATCTTTCATGACGACACACCTCGCCTGTACAGCCCCCCTTACCTGCAGGCATTCTCTGCAAACCCATGTTGTTCCCATAATTATGTCTGCCCCTGGCAACTACAAATATTTCCTGCCCATATATTTTCAGGAAAAAAAAATGTCTCCTCTAGAAAGCTTTTTATTAGCGGAAGTTGCCATTTTCTGTTTCTAGGCCAAAGTCACACTATTAGGCTCTATCAGATTGACAGTGACAGATTTTTTGGGAAGCACTTACAGAGATGCCCCCTTTTCCTGAGATCCCTCCACACTCCTAATGCCCTTATCTCTTAGAATCTTGAGCTAATCACTTCTAAAAGGCAACTGAGGTTTTCAAAGTTGTCTACTTCTTTGATTATTGTTACAAAGCTCCTAGCAGATCTCCCATCTACCCATCTTTCCCCTCCAATAAAGCACCCGGACATCACCCAAGTTACTGCCCTCAAACCTACTCAAAAACCCCTAAGACAAGACTTCTACTGCCTGCAGGACAGAAACGCAAAGCCCTGAATACAACAGCTTAAACCTTCCCTACACACCGAAGTCACCACCTATTCTTCCAAACCACGTCCCTCTCTTGCACAGGACACCTGGATCTCACCCAGGCTCGGGCTCTCCACCTGCTCAGTTGGGAGTTTTCTGACCACGGTACCACAGGGCAATACTTCCCTAAAAACTCAGCACACTCTCCTCCACATTTCCATTCCTTCTAACATACACAGTGAGTACTTCCCTGTACTACTATTTAGCTTTGTGTGTGTGTGTGTGTGTGTGTGTGTGTGTGTGTGTGTGTGTGTGAGATTTGCCAACTCAACAGTAAGTCTCCCAAGGGCAGGCCCCTTTTCTTCAAAGCCCCTCCCACGCCCTGCCCGGGGCTCTGCACAGCATCAGTATGGCAACCAACAGATGAGGAATGAATGATCTCTGGTCAACAAATGCTCCAAAAGCATCCCTTAAAAACAAAAATCAGAAAGCAGCAGTGCTCTTCAAAGCCAGCTCAGAGCTGCTTCCAATTCTGAGGAAGATAAAAATGCCAGCATGAGTTTCTTTGCTTTTCTTTATGCTTTATACATATTGCTCATCCAAGTCATTGACACCGTTGAGGGCTTGCAACAAGCAACAGGGTCATGAACTAAACATAGTAAAGCAGGACTCCTACAGGATTGCCAAGGGACTGCTGATAAAGAGTGAGGCGACTCCTGCTAAAGAGCATCACAGTTCCCAACGAATGAGAGCTCCTGTCTCCAGCCTGGCCCTCAGATACCTCCAATTCACTTGGACTTCAACACTATTGGGGTCCCTATTGGTGTGTGACTTCTCCATTTGAGAGGTTAAATGACCTACCTACTGCCATGTAAATTAACAGAAGAGCCAAGAACAAAACCCCTCTGATTTCCAGAATATGACTTTAACAAGTCTACAACCTCCTCCAGACACAACCCAGCCCCCCTTCCATTAATGAAGCCATTGAATGTTCTAAATATCATCCGGACATTTCTCCTCATTCTCTTCCCATTACACTTTACTCAAATGAGGCTAAAGCTTTATAAGCAGCAAAGCTTCTCAAGAGAATGACCCTAGGATGATGCCATCATGCCCTCCTCGCTGCCCCCAGCACCTGATTTACTCACTAGGGGTCATTGGTGAATCTAGGAAGTCGTGGCTGTGGGAAGCCATAGAGGTGACAGTAGAGTACGTCAAAGCAGTAGCAGCACATCTCTGCAGTCACCACCAGATTCTTGGTGGTGTTGGCAGTTCCATTGGGCCGGGGGAGAGGGCTCAGTGCTCCCGATGCGGGATTCATTCGTGTGATGGGAGAGTTTCCAGGTCCCAGAGTTAAGTCTGACACATTCTCCCGCCCACTGCTGCTGTCCACATGCTGGTGGTTTTGAAGAGGTCCTGAACTGGAGCCGGGGACAGTTGCGGACTGGTTCCCGTGACTGTGCGTTCCACTTCCAGATAATTTGGGCTTCTTGACCCCACAGCAGCCTGCTGCCAACTTGGGCTCCAGTGGAGGAACACAACGTCTTTTTCCCATCCTGATTCGGTGCTCGAGGTCTGGAATGCTGCAGAACCCTAACCAAAATGAGAACAGTTAAGCACTAATTTGAATGGTTAGTTAAAAGGAGAGAAAAAAATCAAGAGAGAGAGTCTGCATTGACAGAGTAAAGGCTGTCAAATTCTTTTCCCCACCCAAACCTCCAAGTCACATGGTCACAAAGGGTCACGAGAAGAAGAGACCCCCAACTTTTCCCTAAAGGGGAACTATTTTTTATTTTTCATAAATTTCCCATATGACCATGATGGATGGAGGCAGGCAACAAGCAGCTACCTCTTCCCCAGTACTCCCAGGGCAGAAGGGTGGGGTGGCAGCCGGCTTGTGAAGCTGGATGCGGACATTTCCAGACCGATGGAAAGACTGCAAGTGGCTGTCAAGACTCGCCATCAAGTTGCATTCTCTACCTTTTTTAGAGGCTCCAAATTGAACCATCCTATTTTTAAAGAACTCCAGAGGAACTCTCGTGCTTTTCCTTGTTAACCACATCCTTCAGCATTTTCCTCAACACTAACTTAGATCTGCCTTCGTGCTTTCAAGCCCCAGCTGCAGTGAGGATGAAAAGCAGCCAGCGTCCCTCTGAAGAGGGCGCGCTTCTAGCACAAGGCTCCCGCCTCCCCGCCTTCACAGCCCTCCCCGCCCAGCCCCTCACTCATTCTCTTTGGCTCCCCTCTGAACTCACTCCCATTTCTATGTATCTCCCTATCTGTTTAAGACCCCATTCAGAAACACTGCAACCTAGCAGAAACCTTCATGTACACAAATGACCCAAGCTTCACAGTCCTTTTGTGAGGTAGCCATTTCTGCCCTGTCATAGCCAGGCAGACAGAGGCAAAGCCACCCAGTTCAACAAAATGTGGCATCACATGGGCCAAGGAGCCACGGCATCCCAGTGGATGATGCAAAGGGAGGAAGGGATTATTTTTTAAATAATTTTTTTTCCCTAAAAAGCCCAAGGTAAAAATGTATAGCCCAAACATGACCAAGGTCCTCTCTGTTGTCTGAAAAGTGTCAACCCTCAACAGAATCAGGAAAACAGATCCTAGTTATTTCAATGTTGATAATACCAAAGTTTGTAAAATTTGGCTGACTTGAGAAAATTACACTTAGTTTTTTCCTCAAGTCATTATATGTCTTATTCTTTTGGCCACTTAAAAAGAAAAAGAAAAAAAAAAAGGAGAGAAAGAGAAAGAGATATTTGCACTGTCCTACCTAAATTTTTCCCTGTGATTTGGACATGTAGCACAGAATTTTCTTTTTACGCATTGTTCTACAACATAATATTTCAGTTGTAAATTCTACAACCTTTTAAATCAAACTAAATATTTACATACCCATTTGCAATGCCACTATTTCTACACAAATAACTTGTCACTTTAGGTTGAATGAGATAAAAAATTTTACAAATATTATTTATGTTCTTCAAATATGGTGATCTATAACAAAATATACATCTAGGGCAATTCTGAGTGAGATGAAAGTTGTCTGTAGTAGAGAAATAATAGCTTGCACATTTCAATGTCTGGCTTGAAACAGGAGCTTCTTTTTGAGAAAACCTTATATACTGGACACAATAAAACCTTCAATGTTTCTGAGCATGGATGTCACTGCCTTACTTAGACTGTTAAGAGAGGGAGCAGAGTGTCTTGGTTAAAAATGCTACCTCCAGAGCCAGATGGCCTGGCTTCAAATCCTGGTTCCTTCAAGATTAACCTCTCTCTGACTCAGTTTCCTCAAGACCGGAATAACCATAATACTTGCCTCCTGAGGTTGTTATGTGAATTAAGTGAGTTTAATATATGTTAAAAGGCTTAAAACTGGCATGTGGTAAGCATCGATACTTCTAGCTGCTCTTATCATCTGGGTTCTTGTTAACCGTTCCCATCAGGAGGGCAACTGGGGGAGGGGTTGGGAGGCAGGACTTGGCTGTGCATTCAGGGCTTAAAGCAGAGCTTGCACG
The DNA here is from genome assembly GCA_023783475.1 of Daubentonia madagascariensis. Classification (NCBI taxonomy): domain Eukaryota; kingdom Metazoa; phylum Chordata; class Mammalia; order Primates; family Daubentoniidae; genus Daubentonia; species Daubentonia madagascariensis. Next base: position 687,998 of record JAKFHU010001747.1, on the reverse strand, counting down.
GAGCAGGTGCTATTCAAACACGATTTCACTGAATCTTCTACATCAGGTAGTCCCCAACCTTTTTGGCACCAGGGATCAGTTTCATGGAAGACAATTCGTCCACAGAGGGGGGCGGAGGGGAGGCGGAGCTCAGGCAATGATGCGAGCGATGGGGAGCAGCTATAAATACAGATGAAGCTTCGCTCAGCTCACCCGCCGCTCACCTCCTGCTGTGCCTCCTGGTCCACAGCCCAGGGTTTAGGGACCGCAGCTCTAAACCACTTGGCAAGGCAATGTTACCATCATTTTACAGAGGAGGAACCTCAGGATTAATGGGCAAGAGAACTGCCCAAAGCCACACTGCCACTAAATGGCTAAGCTAGGAATTGGACCACAATCTGCCAGACTTCATAGCCTGGGTCTTTTTGCCAAGCCACAAGGAAGAATGAGACCTGCTGATAATATCCATTGGATCTGGTCCCTTTCCTAGGGGGGCATGATTTAAAAAAAAAAAAATTTAACCAAGACACTCTGCTCCCTCTCTTAACAGTCTAAGTAAGGCAGTGACGTCCATGCTCAGAAACATTGAAGGTTTTATTGTGTCCAGTATATAAGGTTTTCTCAAAAAGAAGCTCCTGTTTCAAGCCAGACATTGAAATGTGCAAGCTATTATTTCTCGACTACAAACATTCTAGGGTATACTAAGAACTAATCTAATAGCTTATAGACTCTTGCCCACAAAAATGGAGGAGGAAAAAAACATACAGAAAACCAAGCCCAAGGCTGGGCATGGTGGCTAACATGCACTTTGGGAGGCCAAAGCAGGAGGATTAGTTGAGGCCAGGAGTTTGAGACCAGCCAGGGAAATACAGTGAGACTCCATCTCTACAAAAAATAAAAAATTAGCTGGGCATAGTGGTTTGCACCTGTAATCCCAGCTACTCGGAGGCTGAGGCAGGAGGATTGCTTCAGGCCAGGAGTTCGAGGCTGCAGTGAGCTATGAAGCTATGATCGTGCCAGGGCGAAAGAGTAAAACTCCATCTTAAAAAAAAAAAAAAAAGAAAGAAAAACCAAGTCCAACATCTCAGCCATCACCCGGAAAATTATCATCCCCTGTCACTGAGTCCAAACGTACAAGGTAAAGTCAAGGTTGAGTCCAAATGCACAAGGTAGAGTCAATTAAATGGCCTGAATTCTCACTTGAGGCACGCCTTAAGAGCTCCAGATTTCAAAGAATCAAAGAGAAGGGATGGAAAACAAAGGTTAAAAAAATTCTTTTCTCATTCTTATCACACCAAACCACACATGAAGGAAAAGCTAAATGTCTTGAGATGGTGGCAACAACTCCAAATGTTCCTCAACAGGTAATATCAGCTACCTGACTAGTGGAACACCCCCTCCCCCAGCAGAGCAATAGAAGGAATTTTCAAACCATACCAATGCAGATGAGCAAGTCTAGAAGACTGCCTACATACCACATACAATCACTGATCTGCAAGGAGCATACCACAACTGATACCTACTGTTATCATGTAACAACTCCCCGACACCCTTCCAAACAATGACTTGAAATGAACAGAACCAACCAAATCTTACGGCTCTTTAGGCCCAAGAATTCATCTGGAGGCCACTAAGCAACTAATTCAACTGATAGTCTCAATTAGTGACCAAAAGCAGAGCTAGAGACTTTCTGCATCAAAAATATATTAGAAGACATTTCTTTAAAAACTTAATGCATAAATTTACATCTATAGAAAATTTAACACATGAACAAAGTGGAGAAAATAGTACAATGAGTCCAATACCTAGCTTTAACAGTTTTCAACACATGGCCATCTATACTTAATACACATCACCTAGTCTCTCCACCTCCCATCCTTCTACTAAATATTTCGAAAGCACATTTTTAAGGGGGCAAATATTTATCTGTCAACATAAAGCAAATATTATTAATAACTCAACTACAGGTAAAGAATGTGAAGTTAACCAGGGTGCTAGTAGTAAACAAAGGCTTCTTAAACAACATCAACCACTGTAAACCAATTTCATCAAAATCTTCTCTTTAGGTTTGAGACTCTTCAAACTCTACTCCAACGAAGTAGGCACCTCATCACAACTCAGCCATTCCAGACGCAGCTCTCACTACAGTGGTCAAGATACGCCTGGTGCTCTAGGAGCTTGGCTTTTGTGAGTACAGGGTAAGATAATTCAGAATAATAGCATTTTAGATCAGACTAACCATCTGTCTGACCACCTAAAAACAAATACTCTACCTAATGACATATTCTACCTCTTTTAACACACTGACTACCACACTAGAAAAAAAAATTTTCCTTGGGGACACAGTGTTTTATTATGAAAATAGAATAAAAACTTTGAAAACAAAATGATCCTTTCTAATTTAATGAAAAATTTGTTATTTTTTATTGTTTTCTGTATGTGAGTTACATGCAATTAAACTGTCAATATTAATTGTAACAATAAGAACATCAACAAGATTTTTAGGAACCAACTGCAGTTACATATGGTTCACGAGGCCCCAGGCTCAAAACTAGCGTGAGTTAAATACAACTCACATGGCAGTTAATGTGTTAAAACTGCACGTGAATTTGTTCTCACCCTTCCCCAAACCTCGTAAGAACTACCAAGGATGACACTTTTGACAGTACGAGGTACTGTGAAGTTGGTTCATCTGAAGTAAGTGGAATCAGGTGTAAAAACCCTTGCTTTATAAAACCACCAAGACCCTTCCAGGCCTATAGCTGGTTACTCTTGCAAAGCTAAGCTCAAGGGCCACGTTCAGAGTCAGCAGTAGCAATCTCCTTTTCCTACGTTCATCCACTTCAGAACAATCAATGAGAATGAACTAGTTAAAACTGGATTTTTCACCAGACGGAGACAATATCCATACTTCAACAAAAAGCTAGGGGAAGTAACAGAAACCACGTTTTACCTCTTCAATACCCCCTAAACTTGCAAGTGTCAAATAAAGTACGCCCTCAGTGTTGGGAGTCACCACCCCTTCCTCAGTTATGCTGCTAAGTCCTCATCTTCCCTGTACTTGCAGAACAATCTCCCCTTCACCTCATATACAACACTCAAGGGAGTCCTGAACTTCACTGGGGTCCACAGCAAAGGCCACTTGGTAACTATTCCTCCTCCTCTGCGGGGAAACTGAGCAGTGCTCTGCTGCCCTGGGCAGCTTACAATGCCACTTAAAAATTCCAGCCAGCACTGAACTCAGCATCACTGAGCCTGAGAGGCCAAGTCACATCTGTGTTTTATCTTTCACAACACCTAACACGGTGCCCTACATACAGTACGCACACACACAAAACCTGCCGATTGTCATCCACGATCTTATTTATAGATCTCCTAGTAATTTTGTTTGCCTTTTTTTTTTTATAAGCACAACCTGATCTTTAGTTTCTTGGTTCCCCTGTGAGGTGCTGGCTGTCTCCAAACTTAAGGGTAACTGAATTACAAGTACCTGTTTTTTTTGGTTTTGTTTTGTTTTTTTAAGAGACTTGCCCAAGCTGGAGCAAAATGGCACAATCATAGCTCACTGCAGCCTCCAATTCCTGGCCTCAAGTGATCCTCCTGCCTCGGCCTCTCAAAGTGCTAGGATTAAAGGCATGAGCCACAGTGCCCGGCCACAAGTACCTATTATCAACAATGTCAAGTCTATTCAGCCCAAACCAAGGGATGGTTTAATAATTATTCATGGCAAAACGGATAGCCAATGTGGATAATTCATTCTAAAAATTAGGTCAACTATCACCTAAATCCACTTCTTGGTCCAATTTATGCTGGTAGCTGTCATCTTTGCTAAAACACATCAGTAACTCGTCAGTTCTGGACCTGGCCTCAGGTGCCACTTAACATTAGGTGGCTCAAGGCTTTCCTTTGACATATACAATCTAAACTGCAATTGAGAAGAATTATTTTTTCCTTTGTGAATGATGGGGCACTTTAAGAGCTACCCACTGGAGAGTTCATTTGCTTGGGTGGCAATAAGCGATTTCAGAGATTAATAGAAACTATTTCTCATACATTGCTAAGTTTACAAACAAGGTATCAAGAACAGTACCGAGAAGAGGACGTGAGGACGCCCCCTGACTCATGTGGCTGGCTGGGGAGAAGGGCCTTCCTCTGTTGTTATCGGTCCCTTCCAAGGCTCCTAAGTCCACTTAAAACACCCATCTTCAGAGGACAGAGCGTCGGCCTCGGGGTTGCAGTCTAAGCTCAGATCCCAACTCTGACTTGCCACGTACCAGTTTTGCAAACTCAGGCAAGTTGTCACATCTCTGTGGACTCAGGCCCTGGCTACCACAGAGGGTTATTTGTGAGCATTCAGTGAGTAAGACATGAAAAGCACTTGGTAGTTTTTTCTGAACATAACTGCTATTTTTTTTAAGATTAGTCAAGTGCAATACTGAGAAGTGGGGAAAAGAGTAGAACAAAGAGTTCGATCTGTAACTGACTAAACAATCAATTGAGATAACTCAACATAACTACTACTTATAAAGTGTCTGCTCTTACTAATACTACCACTACTTCTACTAATAAAAATAGGGTTGGTTATAAAAATAACATAGCTCTGAGTTCTTACTATTTCTAGAGAAACAAATGCCCTCATAATATAATTCTATTAAGAACCACTTTGTACTCCAAAAGATCATATTATTAACATGGCATTATTACTCTAATGACCTTGATGTTCTTCCACTTCGGAAAGCAATGGCTTCTAATAAATCACCCACTGTTTATTTCCATTCTGAGATACTGAAAACAAAGAATACTGGGCTGAGAGTTGTACAGAATTCTACTCTACTAGGGTCCTCCTGTAAGCTTACAAACATAAAAAAGAGACTAAACTTGCTAAATATGCTATTATTGGAGAACTCTTGACACATATTGAATATTAATGGAACCACATTGTCAAAGTAGTTAGATTTCAAATAATAACCAGATTAAAATATCTACAAAAGCCTAGAGGTGGAAAAAGAAACCTAGATTTACCCTTTGAAGATGAGCCTCAAAACAGCTTATTGGAGGGCATGACCTCATAAAGATTTGGGAGGTGGGAAATAAGGAAAGAAAATGGGGTCTCTGCATTGTCTTCTGTTATCATTTAGTGTCTAGATGTCTGCTCAAATCAAGCCTTCCACAAAAGGGAACAGGCTGTTGTTTCCTTTGTGACACAGAGTTGAGATGAAATTCAATTTAATAATTATATTATGAGTACTGAAATGCCACCTGAGCTATAATTCTGTCCTACTTATAGAACTATTCCAGGAAATAGATGAAAAACCCACAAACATTCTGGTAACCATTCCAAATAATTATTTCTATATTTTTGAAACTCTGTCACACATACACACACCCAAAACACTTGGTGTGTGAAAATTCCCCCACAAAATACAAGCAGATCTACCTATATAATTGCTTTTCTCTTTAGAGATGGGGTCTGGCTATGTTGCCCATGCTGGAGTGCAGCTGCTATTCACCAGTGCAATCATAGCTCACTGCAGCCTTGAACTCCTGGGCTCAAACAATCCTCCCACCTCAGCATCCCTAGACGAGACTACATGCCCATGCCACTGCACCCAGCAACAACTGCTTTTAAAATTTACAGATTTTTAAAAGCATGTAGAAATATACATTTTTGCTTCAACTTAGCTTAAAGAAAAATATGTATGTACAAGTAAAAACTTTTGTTTCTCATCGCCCCTTCCTTTTCTGTGTGACTCATAGCAAGGAGTCAGACCTTTCTGGACCTCAGTTCTTTCATTTGTAAAGTGAAAACACTTTGTTCCCTTCCTCCCTCACAGAGGGGTTGGGAGGCACAGAGGAGATGCAAAAGCACTCTGAAAAACTCTCTTACAAGTGTTAGCATATTACCATTAAAAAACTCAATGGGATGCAGCAGTAATAAAATTTTTTTCAGAACTTTGTTTAAAGTTTACATGTAGAATTTTAACTATTTTAAAATCTGTGATGGAATTTTTAAGAAAACATCATCACCGTATCAAGCTTAGGGCAAAATGTTCCAAAAACCTCTGAAGACTAAAATCATGTAAAAGAGAATCAATTGACCTTGATCAGGAACTGCATTGACCTCTGAGTTAATTACCTAAGAGTTAAGACAATCTCTTTGGCTGTCTTGAAAAAGTGAGTGATTTCAGAAGGGTGGGAAGCCAGACCTTCCGCACTAGAAATATAAAGGAAGTGTAATGCTATATACCACCATCTGGATCACTCTGATGGGACTATGAAAAATAACTTGTCTTTGCATATTTAAATTATTTCAAAAGAGAGCAAGTGGAAGAACTTCATCAACATTAGGACTTCCTCATGGAATTAGAAAAATACAAATGAACAAAATACACCTACATCCTAAAATCCTAACACAGGCCTAAACCAAAAATAGCAATAAATTTCTACTCTAAATATGTCCAAGATAATACTCACTGAAAGCAGAAAATTGGTATTGCCAGAGGAATAGCTACAACAGAGGAGGGGAGCTATTTTGTCTCTGGAATAAATCTTCTTCCTTCCAATTCCATTCCTTCTTCCTGTACCTAAGATGGAAACGCAAGTGCAGTGAACAAACAAAATCAAGGTAGTGCAGAAGTAAGATGCAGTTTTTGAAAAACTACAACTCAACAGAGCAACTTCTGGAGGGGAAAAAAGCTACAGAACGGGCTCTTCTTCCTTCAGAGTCTTACTCCAGACTCTAAATATGAAGCAGCAGCGGCAGTCCCATGCCCTAAACCACTTCACCCCTGGCATCATCACCCAGAAGGGAAGACACTGAGGATCTAAGGTTTTATTGAACCTGAGCATCAGACACATATTAAAACTTCCCCCATCACCAATTTAGATCAAAAGTTGCTCTTAGGCCAGGATATACCATTTCGAGGCTCTCCACTGGTTTCAGAATACAAACATATTCCCAAATCCTCTGCAAAGACGGTGGTGAAGAATTACTGGACAGCATGCCAGGGCCAGGGCCCTGAGGACAGGCCATCCTGTGATGCCAGGAGAGGATGACAACTGCTGGTAAAAGTCTTCCATCCTTACTCTTAGTCTCGCACAAATCTCTACATAATCTCTTCAACTCTCCCCACTCTCCAGTACTAGAGAACTGAGCTATTCCCAAAGACGTAAACAGAAGACTTCAGGCCCCACCCACTCTCTCCTAGGAGAGGTCAATGAAAGAGGATAAGGCCCAGAGGGATAAGGGTGAGAGAGCGTGGCAAAGAGGAGTTCAGATCAGGGCAGGGAATGGAGGAGGGCAAGGAGTGAAGGGCAAAACCCACAGCCTGGGGAGGAGAGAGGCATAAAACCCGGAGTGTAAAGTGGAGGGATAATGGAAATGGGGGCCGGGGTGCTTAAGGAAGGAGGACCTAAGGGCGGGGGTGGGAAAAAAGAAAAGAGGAAGAGGAGAAAGCGCGCGTGTGAAAAGAGAGTTAAGCAAGAAAAGGACAAGACAGAGTGGGGAGAGGAGAGGCCGGAGCGGGGAGGGGCAAAGCGGGCAGAGGGAAAAGGTGAAAGGTGAGAAAGAAGGGTGTGAGGAAGGAGAGCACGGAGAGCTGGGGGAGTTAGGGAGACGACAGAGCGACGGGTAGAGCAGCTTGGGCCGAGCCGCGGGGGTGGAATCCAGACGCCGGGCGGGGGAGGGGGCGGCGGGACGGTGGGTGGGGGCCACCAGGCGGCGCCGGAGACCACCAAACTTTACACAGACCCGCGACTGTTTCCTGGAGGGAGTGCAGAAAAGGAGCAGGAGCTGGAGTCTCGCTTCGCGGCCCGGGGCAAGCGCAGCCGCCCACCCACTCCCAGCAAAGCCTCTCGATCCCCCTGCCCTCCGCGGGGACCCAGGCCCCCGGCCCCGCCCGCCTCCTTCCACCGCCGCCCGGGAGCCCCTCCCCCACGCTGCCCCGGGACCCTGGCCCCAGAACCCCGGGGATTCACTCCCGGCCCCCCGGCCCGCCCCGGGGCGAGCAGGCCCGGCTGGCACGGCGGCGGCGGCGGCCCGAGGGAGGCCCGGCCCGACGGCTGGGGAGGACGAGGGCGCGGCGCAGCCCGAGTTTCCCACCTTTTCTCCTGGCCCAGACGCGGCTGGGGCGGACGGGACCTCTCGCGCTCTGCCTCCTCCTCCTGCTTCATGGAGCCATGCGCCTGGGTGGGGGCTCCCGAGAGAAGCGGGCCCGCGGGGGGGCCGGACGCGCGGCGCGGACGGGGCGGGGCGAAGGAGGCGGGCTGGCGAAAGAGGAAGCGGCGGGGCGGCGGCGGTGGCCGGAAAGAATTAGAGGTATTCCCCGGGCGGCTGGAGGACTGAGTCGAGCTGGGACCCGAGTCCTCCGGTATCCCAGCAGCCACCGGAGGCAGTGAGGTAATGGAAGAAGAATGTAGGGAGTCCTCCAGTGGACCACACGCCCTCTAGCGAGCCGCGAAAACCACAGAGCTCAAGGAACCGTCGGAGCACCGCCCCACTGCTATCACGTGGCCTTAATCCAGGCACTTTATTGGCTGGCGGTGGCTGTAGGGTTGAATTTTGGAGGCTGCTTTCCATTCGTGGGGCCGAGTCCCAAGCAGTCAGAATAAAGAGGGGCACACGGAAAGACCGAGAGGAGGCCGGCGTGCGTTGCCGGGCGCAGAGCGGGCCAGGCAGGCGCGGAGCTGTCAGGCCGGCCGGCGCAGTGCACGCCGGGCCGCCCCGGCCTCTGGGAGCGGGCGCAGAGCACGCCGGGAGTCGTAGTCCGGGCTTGGCGGGCGGCGTTGTCCTCGACGCGGCCGCGGTGCTGGCTGGAGTCGGCGGCTGCGGTACTGCGTCCTCGCTGCCGGACCCTCTCCCACGTTAGCGACCCAACACTGAGCCGCCGAGGGCGATTCTCCCCGGACGCCTCGCTCACATCGCCTCGCCTGACCCGGCCGCAGCCTTCGAAAGCAGCGTGGAAGGGGTAGCTCAGACCAGCTTTAAATCACGCCGACGACGGCCGTGGCCAGGCCCGCGGGGAGGTGTGCCAGGCTCGGTGCCAGCCGCTCGCACCTGACCCAGCCAGCCTTTTGGTGCAGGGGGGAAGGGCAGATTCACCCAGCCAGGGCGGCCCCAACTCATGTCAGGGGTCCGTTTCTGTCATTCATCCCTGAACTCCCAACTAGATACGACTTCAGTGGAATACCCGCTGTGCAGGATTATTCAGTAGGCCAGCTAAGCACATTCTTCAGCACTAGCAGAGCAAGGCCCCGTAAAAGAACAGCATCTTTAAAAGAAATTTGGGAGTGAATAATTTTAATTTCAAATACTTGTTATTTTTGACAAGATTTAGACTTATGGCAGCATTTTTATTTTCAATTATAGATGAAGTTGCACAAAAAGTCTTATTTCTGCCTGTTTTAAAGTAATGTCTGTCTTCTTTAAAAAAAAAAGACTCAAGCCCACAGACAGACTGTTTTGTGTTTTGTTTTTCTATTGATGCACAAAGGAATCCTTAACATGTTTGTCTTCAAGAACCAAAGAAAAGTATATAGTAAAAAATGCAAATCATATCTAACGGTGAAGCTTTCCAGCAAAAACCTTCTGCTCTAGAATGCATAATGTATGCAAGCATAATAAGATCTACTACTGCAGACTTTTATCATAATTACCTGTAGGCAACAAAACCCAAGGCAACTGAGTGTCTGGTGCCTCTTGGACCTGGAGTTCTCCAAGAGAACAGGCAAGGACAACAGAGGAAGGGAGGTATCTTTTGTGGAACAGGGGGTGACTTAAAAAAAAAGCAATTTCTGTAACAGTCTTCATAATTCCTGTCACTCACTTGACATGCTTATCTGCTGTTGAGGCCACATTTGCCACTTTCTAACCTTCTCTGTCTGCCTGAGAAACTACAAATTAGATGATCATATGGCCTGGAGCCAGAAGTGTCGGAGGCAGAGAGCCAGAGGCCAATTTTTTTGTTTCTGAATAAGAAAGCCAAATCCTGACTTAAAATAATCAAAATAAATTTTACATAGTGAAGGTCTTTCCAGCTTAAAGTCTTAAAACACAGCATCTGGAAAAAGGCCTTAGTCTATTGCTCTCAGGGTGGTACTATATAGTCATTAAACAGCCCACAGATAAGGGAATTATTGCTCTCTGGTTATCAAGCTGCCGGGAGGTAAATGATGGAACAAAGTTGGACTTGAAACATTCACAAATTAAAACAAAAACCTTTCTTTGAGCTGTTGAAAAGGCATTTTATTGAGAAATAGGATCCAGATGCTACTATTTTTAACTGATTCTGAAAGGCAAAGGGTCAGGACTTAGAAAAAGTCACTTTGAGGTCTCTTCACATCAGCAGGCAATGATCTAAACTGATGGAAAGAGAAACAGTGAAATTATGAACAGGAAGAAGAAACTGAGGGAAGTATTTGCCATAAATATGGAAGAGGCTGTCTTATTATCTTCTCATCTCCTGTGCATAATACAGAAACCTGGTGCATAGTGGGCACACGATTATTGTCTGCAGCTTGACTGAATACACGAAGAAAGATGCCCACAAGCAGCAGGCAGATAATGTGGTCGGGAAAGGGGAACTGCAGAAAAGCCGGGTGGCTCAGCCCTCTGCATGGTCCTGAACTGTCACCCTGATTTGCTGTGATATAGCTGTACTACCCGTTATCAGAACACCCCAGAACAAATCTTCTGCCTCCCTGATGTGCAGCTTTCTATCATTTCTTACCTTGAATGGCTAAGGATATATGGTAGTGGTTACGAGAGTCCACTCTGGTATCAGTCTGCATGGATTCACATTCCAGCCCTGACGCTGAATGCCTGTGAACAAGTTACTACGTTAGTGACTCAGGCCTATCATCTGTAAAATGGGGGATGTAGCAGTACTTACCTCATAGGGCTGTTACAAGATTTAAATACCTGTAAATCTATACGTCATAAAGCTAGGATTAGCATAGCAAAAATGCTTAATATCTGAGCTTCATGAGTATTCAAATGTTCAAATTAACATGAAGTTAGTCTGTATACCAGTTATACACATTCTTTTGGATTTGCACCTTATATGACCAATACATTGATGAGCTAAAGGTATTTGCTTACCAGTAGTAATGAAATAAGGTTTCACAGGCAATCTTGATGGGTAATGTAGATTTTCTCACTTTTCAGGTTGAATTGAGTCTGGCTTTGGTTGGCATCTGTGCTCTGCCCTCCACAAAAGGCAGGCCCAGAGAGATGACTGTTTCCTCCAGAGACAGTGCCTGTCTCCTGTCTGTCCTCTACAACTGTGTCCACATGAGCACTTTAAGGGGATGATCAATATTTACCTGATTAAAAGAAATCTTTGTACATACAGATGTGTACATGGTTTGAATATTTCAGAAATATGAAGTAGTTTAAATGAACTGATAAGACGCGCAGTGTTTTGTTTGTTAAGCCATATTACTCTGAGAAGATGTGTTTTTAAACTTGGTATGTCTCTTGGGTACAGTTTGATATCAAAAAGTCTCTAAACTTCTAGTATTACCAGCGAAGTAAATGAAACAAAATTGGAGAGCTCAAGTCACATGTTCATTTATTCCATAAATACTCTCTGAATGGCAACTCTGTACTGAGCATTTTGTATTGCTTTTTTATTGAGATATAACATACACATGTAGAATTCACAATCTTAAGTGTACAGCTTAACTAGTTCTTACATTAGTATCCATCCATGTAACCACCATCCAATTTAAGATATATAATATTTCCAGCAGTTCAGAAGGCTCCCTTGTGCCCCTTCCAGTTAGTAATCCCCCACAAAAGACAACAATTATTCTGACTTCCATCACTGTGGAATAGTTTTGCCTGCTTTTGAATGCCATGGACAATCAAATGGACTCATACAGTACGTACTCTTTTGTGTCTGGTTTCTTTTGTTCAACATTATGGCAAGAAATTAATCCCTTTGGTTGTGTCAGCTATAGTTCATTCTTTTTCTTTGCTACATAGAATACTGTGCCATTCAATACACATTGAATTATTACTATTCAATACATACTGAATGAATATGCCACAATTTGTTTTTTCAGTATTATTTTTAAGCAATCTTGTTCTCTGAGTCTAGAGATTGAAAATTTTCTTTACAAGATCTCATGTTGTTTTGCAACCTTAGTGAGGGGATAGAGATAGAAGGTAGGACATATATGGTTCCATCATACACACTAAATATAGTTCACTCTCAAATTGCCATGGTTAAAGATACCTGTTGTATCTGTCAGGGTCCAGTCCAGAAGGAGGTATTTCAGAGAGCAATCAAGGCACTTGTGTGTGTCTAACTTCAGGACTATGTCCTACACCCTTCTCTCTGTCCTAATCTTACCTGAAGAGAATTTAATCCTCCTGATGTGCTACAGAACATCACCTTGATCTATTACATCGGTGACCTCTTGCTGAATGGACCCGATGAGCAGGAAGTGGCATGTACCTTAGCTGCATTAGAAAATCACATGTGTTCCAGAAGGTGGGAAATAAACCCTAGTTCTGATACCAAGGACTGTACCAGTTAGGTTCCAGAAAAAAGAAACCACACTAGGTATTTCAAACAAAAGGGGCTTAATTCTAGGAATTGGTCACACAAATGTTAAAAGTCTAAAAGGACAAAGTAGATGTTGAGGTAACCCAAAAATTGAGCAACTGCAGGAAGCAGCTACCACCTCTAGGGCTGGGAGAACAAAAGGGAAGAGTTGACATCAGCAGAACCTGGGAAGTTGAAGGACAGGCCACATGGGGTTGGGGCTGGGACCTCTGCGGGTGCCCCTGGGCCAGTGCTTGGGGAGTCCGAGAGGTGGGAAGTGGGAGCTGTCTGCACTTACTGGGTGGGTGCCGTCATTGCTGAACATCACTGTTTCTCTCTTCCCACCTTCCGGTCTTCCCCCAGCGCCTCCCATTGGCAGAAACTAAAAGCAACCCAGGTGGCCAGAGTGTTTGGTAAATGCAATTGCAGACTCCTGGGCCCAGCCTCACAGAGCTGAACTGAAAAGTGTGGGCTTGGCCTGAGCAAGAATAGATAAACAAGGCACAGCCATCACTCAAGGTATACCCGAAGTGAGGACATTGCCTCTGGTTCCTCTGAGACTATGCCAGGAGCAGCTCCTTCTGGTCTTGGTTGAAAGCTTAGAAGTTCTGGGCCTTCTCCCAATAATGCTGAAAGCTGTCACCATCCCTGGACTGTCTGGCAGCTTAGGGCTTGCTGTGCTCCTGGACTTGTAGTTCCTAAAGCTGCAGCAACTGGGTACACAGCAGGGGAAGGAAAGAGCCCTCCCTGAGGTCAGTGGGACACATTCCAAGAGTTAATGCCTTACAAATGTTGCAAGGACTCTCTTAATATAGTGAGTTGAAGTTTCTCAGAGATGGAAACAAGCGAGAACAAAAGGCTACTTTTCCCCCCCAGGAGGGTGTTCTGTTAGGAGACTTCGATGTGCAGACATGACGGGGCAATGACGAGACAGAATAAACAATTGACATCTGACCACAAAAGGAAAGTCAGGACCTGGGGACCCAGAAAGAAGAAGCTCCGAGAAGCACAGCCGCAAGCACAGACACTGATGCAGAGAAAGGAGGGTTACAGTCGGCTTTGGGGCTTCTCAGAGACAACAGAAAGTTACCACTTGGGTGGAAATCACTGAACAGACACAGAGCAATAGAACCCATAAAATCCCTGAGGCTGACACCAAGACAAAGGAAAAGAAACTGAGCTTGCCTGACAGTCTCAGGCCCCCCGGCTCACTGGCCCCCTGTCTCCGCCTTGCCCACCGGAGTTCATGAGGGCGTCCCCGCTGTGCAGCTGGCCTGGTGAACATGGCACGGTGTGAGATCCACGGAGCAACAGCACTGGGCACAAAGGTGTTTGACCTTGAGTGAATAAATGGGTGAATTCCAAGGGCTGAACATGTCATGAATATTTTCTTACTTCTCAGGGCAGGGATCTTAACTTCTGAAGAAATGGAGTTCCTAAGCCCAGCATCCCTACCTCTTCTAACCTACACCAAGCTGGGGAAGGAGGGCCCAGGAGGGTGCGGGAAGAGCATCTCTGCCCAGAGCCGGCGGCAGAACACAGACACTTGCGCGTGTCCACACAGCACCGGGCCCACTGGCCTTCTTTGGGCAGGGAATGAATTTAGTTCTTTGAGCCTCTAGGCACAGAGGTATTTTTGACTCGGTATCGTGAAGGGACGACAATAGCTCAGCTTCTGCCAGCTGCCCAATTTAGACACAAGACCTTCCTTACATATTTCTGTCTCATGCCCACTCAGAGAGAGGACTTGGCTTAAAAATCCCCCAAGCCGGAACTGAGTCTTCCTCTATTGCTTTTTCAAAATTACACCACTTGCAGAACCCCAGTCAAATGAGACATTTGGGTTTCCAGGGCCACATGCTGCTTGTGCAGAAGAGCTGCTCCCAGTGGAGGTGGCAGGAATGTTAGGGCCACTCCCCAGGCCCCCACCAATCTCTCCCCACCCCGTCCCCAGCCCACTGGGAGGAGGGGCAGAGGGAACTCGGGCTGCTTTGAGTGGTCATTGTGCCTGTACCTACACCCTGTGCTCACCTCCTTGGGTGAAGATTCCTCCCAGGAGGGCTATTATTTGTTTCCTTGTCTGTTTCTCCCTCTGGAATAAGAGCTGTTCCAAATGAATTGCAGATCATTCACCTCCATCCCACTAGTTCTCAGCATAGAGATGTGCACATAGTCCATGCTCAGTAAATGTTTAGATAAATTTTATTTATTTATTTTTATTTTTTATTTTGCTAAAGACAGGGTCTCACTCTGTCTTGCAGGCTGGAGTGCAGTGATGTGATCAAAGCTCACTGCAGCCTTGAATTCCTGGGCTCAAGAGATTCTCCTGCCTCAACCTCCCAAGTAGCTGGGACTACAGGCACACACCACCACACCTGGCTAATTTTTAAATTTTTTGTTTTTGGTAGAAACAGGGTCTTGCTATGTTGCTCAGGCTGGTCTCAAACTCCTGGACTCAAGTGATCCTCCTGCCTCAGCCTCCCAAAGTGCTGGATTATAAGCGTGAGCCACGACGCCCAGCCTCATTCTGAGTTTGTAAAATATAAAACCTGTTTTTTTTTTAAAATGCTCTTTCCTCAGTTATTTGCAACGCAGTCCAAATCAGATGAAAAAGTCCTCATGCAAGTCGTGTAGAGATGGCAGGCAGAGGGAGGGCAGACAAGTGGCAGGAAGGGGAGAAAGACAAACGGCTGAAAGACGGGCCACTGCAGGTTCTGGTGTTTCCAGCTGCGGCGGTGAGTCTCGCTGAGGGGATGGGCGCCAAGACAGAGTGCTCCACGCCCGAGCGCCACCCATCAGTGTCCCCTGGACGGCATGTGGAACCCCAATCCACACAATCTCCAGGGGATTCTAAATCCACCGAAGTTTGAGAAGCATTGGCTGCCACTACGGACTGAATTTTGTCCCCCTCAAATTCTTATGTTGAAGCCCTAACCCCCAATGTGACCGTATCTGGAGACAGGATTTTTAGGAGGTAATTAAGGTTAAATGAGGTCATAAGGGTGGGGACAGAGCTGTGGCCTCATAAGAAGAGGAAGAGAGAAATCTCTCTCTCTTTCTCATCCCTTCGCCCACTTGCCCCGGAAGGATGCAGGGAGAAGTCCCCACCCGCAAGTGGGGAACAGGGCCCTCACCAGAAACTGAATGGCCAGCACCTTGACCTTGGAGTTCCAGCCTCCAGGACTATGAGAAATAAACGTCTGTAATTGAAGCCGCCCAGCCTGTGGTATTTCGTTACAGCAGCGTGAGACGGCTAAGACGTCTTCGGAGATGAAAAATGACCAGGCAGGCCATTGTTAGCTACAGAGAAGAGACCTTCTTGCTAGACCTGTGCCTCCTGAATTCTACACTCCTGTTTAATTCTCCCAGTGCTGTGTTTCAGAGCATATCTTCAGGGTACAACGATGCCGGCCACTCTCTGGAAGCCTCGCTTCCGCAATTCCTGGGACTTGCAGCTCCAGCACAGGGAGAGCCGCTGCGTGTCAGGAGGCTTGAATCCGTGTCCTGGCTCTGCTGCTTTGCCTTTGAATAAGACTCTTCCAGGCTCTGGTCTCAGTCTCCTCTTTTGGAGAATAAAGGAACTGGACTGAATTTGAGGTTTTTTAACTTCTGAGCAGCAAAACCCTCTTTTCAAAGAAAATCTTCTGTGGATTCCCAATATGAACACGTAAAAATCAAGCTTCCTTGGTAGAAAAGGAAGGCAGGCTGAAGCTTTTTGCTCTCTTGTGCATAGTGGCTCCTGAAAAACGGCACAGATGTCCCGTGGCCAGGGCAGGCTTGCGTCATACCTGGTGTCCTGGAATAATGAGTCATCACACACACATCGCTCCTAAAGCACCCTGGTTTGGACCCTGCCTGTGAAAGCAGAGGACGCCACCAGGTGTGTGCCAGGCTCTGCCTGGGGGCCACTTCCTAAGTTGACTTGGGAACCCCTGTAACACACCCAAAATACGCTCCCAAGCTCAAGAAAAAAACTATGTGGCTGAGCTTCCCCTTAACAGAACAGGAGTAAGTTTTTTTTAAAAAAAGAGGAAAAAACCCCAAAGCAAAACATCTCAAGGATATCACAAGTGTTCCCTCCTTCACATTATGCAGCCACCAAAAATTCTGCTTGGAAAGACTCTTCTATGATATGGAAAACTGTGTTTGTGATGTAAGGTTAAGTCAAGAAAGAATAAAAAATTTATATGCAGCCTGATCACCACTATGAAAAAGAGCATATATACACATTTTAAAGAGACAGAAGGAAACAGAGCCATGGCTAGGAACAAGGGCTTTGTGAGACCTCACATCAAAGTCCTAGCTCTGCAGTTTTATTGACCGTGTGACTTAGGGCAAGTCAATTCCACTAAGTCTCAGTGTTCTCCCCTGAGAAATGGGTTATAGGTAATCATGAACATCAAACATCAGAACAGTGCTGGCCACACATACAATTAATGGCAGCTATATTGCCATGACTGGTGCTAAAATGTTACCAGTGTTTGTCCCTAAATGAGGTTTTAAGAGACTTAGCTTATCCTTTCCTAATGTCTATAATGTACATATATTTATAATGAGACAAAAGAAAGAAAGAAGTTAAAAGAATTGCTCTAAGAAAAAATGCTGTGCTCACATGAGAACAGCCTGCAGACCTGTCTTTCTGCCAGCGGCGAAGGGCCCAGAGCCTGCAGGGCTTCCAGAAGGACGACCACGGCCGGAGCTCTGGATTCTGGAGCTCAGGGCTAAACTGGAGGCAAGGATGGAAGAGTGTATGCATAAGGCAAGGGCAGGTGACAGCAACAACTCCTTGGCTCGCTCCCTTCACTTAAAAACAAATTCTGCGGGACTCAAACTAACTAGGGGGAGTAGCCATCCAAAGACAATGAAAAAAAAGAAAGAAGAAAAAATCCAGTGAAAGGGGAGGTAAAAGACCAGGGCAGTGGCTCACACCCTGGAATCCCAGCACTTTGGAAGGCCAAGGTGGGAGGATCACTTGAGGCCAGGAGTTCAAGACCAGCCTGAGCAACACAATGAGACCTGTCTCTACAACTCTACAAAAAAAAATTAGCCAGGCATAGTGGTACATGTGCCTGTAGTCCCAGCTACTTGGGGGGCCGAGACAAGAGGATTGTTGGAACCCAGGAAATTGAGGCTGCAGTGAGCTATGATGTTGCCACTGCACTCTAGCCTAGGTGACAGAGCGAGACCCTGTCTCAAAAAAAAATAAGGAACGTGGAGGAACATGAGAACAGAGGAACATGAGAAATGTGTTCCAACTGTGGCCCTGTGGAAAGGCAGAGCTCTTGGAACAATGCTGAGCTGGTATTCATGGTCACTCAGTGCTGGGCCCACAGCATCCAATAAATACCAGGCAAGCTGCACAGGAAAATGATGATATTTTAAAAACAAGTGTATTAGTTTGCTATTGGTGGTTTAACCAAGAGAAATTAATTTTCTCACCATCTGGAAGCTAGAAGTAAAAGAACAAGGTGCCAGCAGTTTGGTTTCTTCTGAGGCTTCTGTCCTTGGCTTTCAGATGGCTGCCTTCTTGCTGTGTCCTCACACAGTCACCCTGTAACCAGCTCTATGAACAAATTTCAATGACCCCTGTATGTTTTTTTATAATATCTTCCCTTAACTAACTACCTGAACTTTTGAGTTGTTTCCCAGAAATGGCAGAATTTTTACAAGACAAAGGAATTGAGACTCCAGAGACCCCTGAGCTAGATTCCTGATGCAAAGAATCACCATCCCCCCGACCTGCCCCAATGCATGTGACCTGCCCCAATGCATGTGGCCCCTCCTCAAAAACCCCATAACCTCTGTTGGTCTGGGAGATGCATTTGAGACTATTTCTCCTGTTCTCCAGACAGGTGTCTTGTGCATTAGAATTCCTTTCTTCCTTGGCAGTCCTCATTGTCTCAATAATTGGATCTTTCTGTGGCAAGGAACTGGATCTAGGTCAAAACTCCCTTGTGTTTTCAAAAACAACCTTGGTGATATACCAAGGTCACATCCTTATCTGTGCCCTAATCCCCTCTTCTTATAAGGACACCAGACATATCGGATTAGGGCCCATTCATATGACCCCATTTTTACCTTAATTATCTCTTTAAAGACCCTATCTCCAAATATAATCAAATTGTGAGATATTAACCTTGGGAATTCAACATATGAATTTGGGTGGGGACACAATTCAGCACATAACAAGAAGCATAACCACAAACCCTTGAATGAGATTCAAGCACTTCTGTTAGAAAAAAATGACACCAGGATGGTCCCAGGATGGGACAAACCCTATGAGAGGCAATATTGTATAAGCAAAAATCTGACTGTCCCTTGTCCTTGGTTCCTGTGAGGGAGTCTCTGAATCTAAAGAATTTCCTCAGTAACAGGAGTGTCTTTGCTATTCATGGGCCCCTTTGATCCCACCTGAGTTTATGTTAATGAGGTGAGATGACTCAGGATGGGAGCTGGTCACCAGAAAGTCTAACCATGTGATTGGAGGGTTGGTGTTTGAGCCAGCCAGACCTCCATGTAGGGGAAGGAGCTGGACACTGTGTGCAATCAAGATCAAGTGGCCAATGTTCAATCAATCATGCCCGCATGCTGAAACACCAATAAAAACTCTGGACACTGAAGCTTGGTAGAGCTTCCAGGTTGGTGAACACATGGATGTACCAGGAAGGTGATGCATCCTGACTCCACAGGGAGAGGGCACAGAAGCTCTGCATTCCAGACCTGCCCAAGGCTTGCCCATGCGTCTCTTTATTTGGCTGTTCTCATTGTATCCTTGATAATAAAACTGTAATTGTATGTATGGTGCTTTCCTGAGTTCTGTGAGTCATTCTTGTGAATTACCAAACCTGATGTGCGGCATGGGCATCTCCTAGATTTGTAGCCAATCAGTGAGAAGTGCAGGTGTCCTGGGGTCCCTGCTTGTGGGTGGTGTCTGAAGTGGGGCAGTCTTGTTGGGGCCTATGTCCTTAAACCTGTGGAGTCAGACATTAGCCACTTTGGGTGGTCAGTGCCAGAACTGAATTGCAGTACAACAATTGGTGTCAGAATAGGTGGTAATGTTGAAGGCTGTCAACTCCACAAAAGCCCAACAGGGCACATACCCAAAGAGGCGATTTACCTGTTGGAATCCAGAGGCTTGAAATAATTGATGGAGTCGACATATAACATCTAGAATTAGTTTAACAGAGAATCCTACTCTCCTTTCCACCTGATCTGAGTACCTGAGGGACGAAGAGAGTTTTAGCTCTATGCACTTTCTTGATTCATCTGAGAAGTAGTGGCAGGTGTTGTGGTATGATGTAAAGAGCTGGATTTGAATCTAGTTACCCTGGTTCCTTGGCCAAACTGCTCGATCTTTTTGGGTGTCATGTTTCTTCTGCTGTAACATCAGGATAAATGCCTACCTCCTACAACAAAATTCCCACCAACAGTGGAATGGATAGATCATTTGTGGCATATTCCCATCAGGACGGAAAAAAGCAATGACAATGCACAATCTAAAACAACATGCACAATATGGATGAATCTCACATAATGTTGAACAAAAGAAGTAGACACACTGTACCTTTATATAAAGTTCAAAAACCAGGCACATCAAATCTATGGTGCTAAGAGCTGGTAAGTGGCTATCCCTGGAGTGGCAGCTGGGATTAGTGGCCGGGGGCAGGGCACAGGGGAGCTTCTGGAATGTTGGTAATGACCTATGTCTGATCTAGGTGTGACTACACAGGTATACTTAGGATTTGTGCTCTTCTCTGTATGTACTTACTACTTAAAAAATAAACCATATTCAAATTAAAAGTTCAGAGGTGATTACCTCTCAGAACTGTGAAGATTAGGCGATCACATATGTGAGGCACCTGACAGGTTTTAGCACACAGTACACTCATTAGAGTCACTTGCCAAGTCTCCTCTGCCTGTTACAAGAAAGGACAAATATGCAAATGAGCAAGTTGGGTAGGGCAAGAATCATGGGTGTATGGTGGGGAGTAGAGTGGTGCAGAGAAAAGTGCATGGAGTGGGGTTTTATCTTTAGGTTCCTCTACCCACTGAGCAAGTCCCTTAGCCTCTCTGGACCCCAGCTTTCTCATCTGATTAATAACCATGCAATAAGCGGGTCATCTAGATTCAATGTGAAGCCCACGTGGCACCCGAGCTGTGCACACATGGTAGACCTCAGCAAGTGGCCAGTGCCCTGATGACCATGTGGGGAGCCCCATGCCCTCGCAGTCAGAAGCCTTGTCCACTCCACCCATTCGTGGCTCCGACTGTGATGGCCAAGATGACAGGTAGGATCAGGCAGGCACAGGTTCCCCATGGCTATTAACCCTTAAGCGTTTGTTGGCTGAAGCTTTCAGTGTTGCTCTAGAAAGCTAACTTTCCAAGAAACGCTGTTCCCAATTTACCTTCAAGGAAATCATCTGCAGTTCCCGGCCTCACATTAAGCTTATTGCTGGTAACAACTGCGCCAAGACAGTAGTGCCAAATATTGCCTTCCTGAGTGACCTTAAAAAAAATTAAGCTAATGGCAATTTTATGTCTTATGGAAGCTGTTCCTATCTACTAACTGCCAACAAGAGCCGATCCCAGCCCCTTCAACCTACATCTCCGCCTGGACATTTCAGGAAACTCAGCAGGAAGTTATATATATGCAGATTAAGATGCCTTAGTTGTACTGTTACTTTTAGGAGGTAAAGTCAACTAAGTACCTGTCCAAACCCAACTTTAAGTATGCATTAACGTGCACAGTAATAACAGCCATCATTTATTCAGGCCCTGCTATAAGGCAGACCTGATGGCAGGCAGTTTCCACGTTACTTCAACAACAACAATTTCCAGTGTTTACTTAGCCACCAGAGGCGAAGAGGAGCATCCTCTCTGTTAGCTCCTGTCCCTTCCATGTCACGTTGGCCCTGCAAGGGCTAAGCAGCCACACATCATAGTTAGCTAGGTTTATAAAGCCCATGTGATACACTCACAGAATACATACATCAGTGACCAAGAATGAGTAAAAGTGTCTAAGGCTGTGAGCCAGACAACTGTGCTGTGGAGGAAGTGCCATTTAAGTGTAACACAGACCAAATGCCTGCATTCTGTCCTTGCAGACACATTCTTTGAAAAGAGGAGGGCCCGTGGACAGGTGGCGCAAAGCAACCTGTGCTTCTAAGCAGAAAGGGGGAAAGAAAGGCACTTGGAAACAGTGGCATTCTGCTGTTGTGCAGGTAGGTTCAGGATAAATAGTTCTGAATTGACGGGTGAAGAAAACTCCTTCGGTTAACTTCAAGCCCTGCTAACTTGCATGAATCTTTCATATCCAGACATAAAAGAAGCTAGTGCTTAAAAATGAGGGTAAATTAGGAGTTTAGTTTTTGGTGTGTTTTTTCTTGAAATGAGATACCATCAAGGAGGCTTTAGTCAGTTTGCCCATGTGATGGTGAGCGAAAGGGAAGTAGCAAAATTGTTGGGAGAACTAAGCCAAACAGAAGTTTCACACTGGGAAAAGTATTTGCAACATTTTTTAACAGTCAAAAGGTTAATATCCAGAGTGATTATAGATTATTGATTGCAAGTCAATAAGACAAACCCCCACCTCCCCCAAATTGGCCATAACATGAGTATAGAGGCAATGCGTAGCGTATGTAATGCCAGTGGCTACCAAACATACACTAAAATGATCGATGCTCCTGGCAATCAGGAAGGTGTAAATCAGAATATTTTTCCAACATTAGACTGGTACAATTTAAAACCGTTGACGCTTTCCAGTGTAAGGGCAGTGAGAAGTGGGGAGTGGTGGTGTAGCCTTTTTGGAAGGTGACCTGGCAGCACCTACTCAAATCCAACCTCGGACTTGCTTTCAGTAGTGTGCATGCACGGTGGTGTATTCCCAGATACGCATGCACGTATATGTTTCCCTGTCGTTTATCTTTCTGCACATCATAGCCCGGAAAAAAGACTGGAAGTGCACAGCAACGGTTAACAGCAGTGGCTGTTGGAGAGATGTCACAACTCCATTTCTGGGCCTCATGCACATGTGCACAGAAATACTAATACTAGGTGCAGCATTATTCATGATGCAAAAATGAATTTTTGCCACCTAATTTTATCTTTAAGGGAGAACGTCCATCATTAGGGAAAATGAGTCCTGAATCCATGATGAGGCATTCACATAAGGAAAACCACGCAGCTGGGAAAAGGAGCCCGGCAGAGCTCTACACCTTGACAAACAGACTGTGAGGTGAAAAAGACAGCTGCACAACAACCGACTCAGTTTCATTCATTAGTGTAAAGTCACTGCTATATCTGTCTGTGCAGGCATACCTTGGAGATACTGCAGATTCAGTTCCACACTGCTGCAGTAAAGCAAATACCGCAATAAAGTAAGTCGCAGAAAGTTTTTGGTTTCCCAGTGCATATAAAAGTTATGTTTACACTACACTGTAGTCTATTAAGTGTACAATAGCCTTATGTCTAAAAAATGTACATGCCTTAACTAAAAAAATACATTATTGTTAAAAATGCTAATGATCATGTGAGCCTTCAGTGAGTCGTAATCTTTTTGCTGGCGGAGGGTCTCGCCTCGATGTTGATGGCTGCGGACTGATCAGGGTGGTGATTGCTAAAGGTTGGGGTGGCTGTGGCAATTTAACTTTTACATTAAAAATTTTTAATTAAAAAAATTTCATTTGTCTATTGTCTTGTCTGACAGTAATTTCTTAAAATAAGACAACGATAAAGTTTGCCACATTTCTCTGTAGCATGTGACGCCGTTTGCTAGCATTTCACCCACAGTAGAACTCCTTTCAAAATTGGAGTCAGTCCTCTCAAACGCTGCCACTGCTTTATCTACCAAACTTAGGTAATATTCTCAGTCCTTTGTTATTTCAACAATGTTTACAGCATCTTCACCAGGAGTAGACTCCATCTCAAGAAGCCACTTTTTTTTCTCATCCATAACAAGCCATCATCTGTTCAAGTTATATTATTTGGTTGCAGCAATTCAGTCACAGCTTCAGGCTCTACTTCTAATTCTAGTTCTCTTGCTCTTTCCACCAGATCTGCAGTGACTTCCTTCACGGAACTCTTGAGCCCCTCAAAGTCATCCATGAGGTCTGGAATCAATTTCTTCCAAACTCCTGTTAATGTTGATGTTTTGATCTCCTCTCGTGAATCACAGATATTCTTAATGGCATCTAAAATGGTAAATCCTTTCCAAAAGGTTTTCAGTTGATTTTGCCAAGATCAATCAGAGGAATCACTCCTTATGGCAGCTGTAGCCTTACAAAATGTATTTCTTAAATAATAAGACTTGAAAGTCAAAGTGACTCCTTGACCCATGGGCTGCAGAATGGATGTTGTGTTAGCAGGCATGAAAACAACATTAATCTCCTTGTATATCTCCATCAGAGCTCCTGGGTAACCAAGCACATTGTCAATGAGCAGTAATATTTTGAAAAGAATCTCTTTTATGGAGCAGTAGATCTCAACAGTGGGCTTAAAATAACATAATAGCATAGTAAACTATGCTGTAAACAGATTGCTATCATGCAGGCTTTGTTGTTCCACAGGAAAAGTAGATTTAGCATAATTCTTAAGGGCCCGAAGATTTTTGGAATGGTAAATGAACATTGGCTTCAACTTAAAGTCACCAGCTGCATTAGCCCCTAACAAGAGAGTCCTTTGAAGCTTTGAAGCTTTGAAGCTTTGAAGCCAGGCATTGACTTCTCCTCTCTAGCTATGAAGGTCCTAGATGGCATCTACCTCCAAGATAAGGCTGTTTTTTCTACATCAAAAAATCTGTTGTTTTCTCACTTGAAACTTAAAAAAAAAAAATCTGTTGCTTGGTATAGCCACCCTCATCAACGATCTTAGCTAGATCTTCTGGATAACTTGCTGCAGCTTTTCCATCAGCACTTGTTGCTTCACCTTGTACTTTTACGTTAACAGAGAGGGCTTAAACCTTATGGAATCAACCTCTGCTAACTTCAAACTTCTCTTTTGCACCTTCGTCCCCTCTCTCAGTCTTTATAGAATTGAAGAGAGTTAGGGCCTTTCTATGGATTAGGCTTTGTCTTAAGGGAGTGTTGTGGCTGGTTTGATCTTCTATCCAGACCACTAAAACTTTCTCCATGTCAGCAATAAGGCTGTTTTGCTTTCTTATCATTCATGTGCTCACTGGAGGAGCACTTGCTATTTCCTTCAAGAACTTTTCCTTTGCATTCACAACTTGACTAACTGTTTGGTGCAAGAGGTCTGGCTTTTGGCCTGTCTTAGCTTTCAACACACCTTCCTCACTAACCTTAATCATTTCTAGCTTTTGATTTAAAGTGAGAGACGTTAGACTCTTCCTTTCACTTGAACACTTAGAGGGCATTATAGGGTTATCGATTGGCCTAATTTAAATATTGCTGTGTCTCAGGAAATAGGGAGGCCCAAGGAGAGGGAGACAGACAAGAGAATGGGTGGTTGGTGGAGCAGTCAGAACATACACACATATCTATTAAGTTTGCCATCTTATATGAGTGTGATTGGTGGCACCCTAAAACAATCATAACAGTAACATCAAAGATCATTGATCACAGATCACCATAACAGATACTAATGAAAAACTTTCAAATAGTGGGAGAATTACCAAAATGTGACACAGAGACATGAAGCTATCTCATGCTGTTGGAAAAACGGTGCTGATATATACGTGCTCAATGCAGGGTTGCCACAAACCTTCAAATTGTAAAAAACTTAGTATCTGTGAAGCACAATAATGTGAAGCACAATGAAGCAAGGTATGTCTGTATATGTCTGTCTATATGCATGTCTTTCCATGGAAAAGAAGATGGCAAGGGTGCACACAACTGCTAATAGTAGTTTTTTCTGGAGACCAAAAGACACACACGGAGGGCAGAGGAGAGGAGAAGAGGCTCTTGTTTTCCTTCCCTTCCTGTGACTTACCTGGATTCCTCACTGCAGGGGTGGTGGACTCATTGTATGTGAATTAGCCAATGCATCTTTGAAAGTTTTTACCCCTTTAATAAGAATAAAATTAAATATTACTAATATTTAATAACATTAATAATCAATATTAGTAATATAATACTATTATTAACATATAATATTAATAAGTAACTATTAAATAAAATACCCAGAATTGTATTTTTATTAAAATAAAGAAATAGAAATATTTATAAAAGGACAGAAAAACCCCCAATGTTTGAATATCAGTCTTATTTGCCATAATCACACATCTATTATAGAGAGAAAATGTAACCCCAGAGTTAGAAATTATCCAGTCCAAAATGTCCATTGTACAGATAAGGAAAGTGAACCCCAGAAGGTAGAATGACCCAGCCATGCCACGAAAGCAGGGCAACTCCACCAGGAGCACTGTCCAGGCCTCAGGCACCAGGCCAGCACTTATTCCAATGTTTTAGAAGCTGCCTGTCCTAAAAAGCAGCCTTCCATCCAAATATTTACCATCCTGACCTTGAACTTTTGTGATCAGAGATTTGTTACATTAAAGAGGCATTGGGCTGGGCACTGTGGCTCACTCCTGTAATCCTAGCACTCTGGGAGGCTGAAGCGGGAGGACTGCTTGAGCTCAGGAGTTCGAGACCAGCCTGAGCAAGAGCAAGACCCCATCTCTACCAAAAATAGAAACATTAGCCAGGCACGGTGGTGCTCACCTGTAGTCCCGGCTACTTGGGAGGCTGAGGCAGGAGGATCACTTGAATCCAGGAGTTAGAGGTTGCGGTGAGCTATGATTACGCCACTGCACTCTACCTAGGGTGACAGAGAGAGACTCTGTCTTCAAAAAACAAAAAAGTTTTGTAGCCGTAACTCAGATACCACAAAATTTACCCTTTTAAGTTGTACAATTCAGTGGTTATTAGTATGTTCAGAGTCGTGCATCTATCACCACAATCGGTTTTAGAACATTTTCATCTCCCTAAAAAGAAACCCCACACCCTTCAACAGTACTTCTCATCCTTCCTTCCGCAGGCCCTGGTAACCACCATCTCCTTTCTATGGGTTTGCCTCTTCTAGACAGTTCCTGTGCATGGAATCATATAGCATGTGGTCTTTGTGACTGGCTTCTTTCACTTAATGTTTTCAAGGTTTGTTGATATTGGAGCTTGTGTCAAAACTTCATTCTTTTTTATGGCCAAATAATAATCCATTATATGGATATACTGCATTAAATTTATCCATTCAACATTTGATAGACATTTGAGTTGTTTCCACATTTTGGCTATGAATAATGCTGCTATGAACATTTGTGTGCAGGTATCTTTGTGGACATGTGTTTTCATTTCTGTAGCTAGGGGCAGAATGCCTGGGTCATGTGGTAACTCTAGGTTTAACATTTTGAAGAACTGCCAGACTCTTTTCCAGAGTGCCTGCACCAGTTTACATTCCTACCAGCGGTGCATGAGGGTTCCAATTATTCCACATCCTAGACAACATGTATTGTCCATCTTTTTTGTTATTATAGCCATCTTCCTGGGCATAAAGTGGTATCTCATTGTGGATTTGATTTGCATTTCCCTAATATCTTTTAATGTGCCATTTGCCTATCTTCTTTGGAGAAATGTCTATTCAAGGTCTTTTAAGTGGGTTATTTGTCTTTTTATTATTGGGTTATAAGTACTCTATATATTCTGGATACAAGTCAGATATATGATTTGCAAATACTTTCTACCATTCTTTGGATTGTATATATTTTGTTTTGTAGCTGGAAAGGGCTTAGCATCTTACTTCCCTTTGCAAATTGGTTTGGCAGTTAGCTGCAGTTTAGTACTTGAGGAATTATTCCTAGCTCTCACCCTGAAGTGCTGGTAGAGCTCCAGGTAGCTTTCAATTACTGATGAAAAAAGTCCTAAGTGCTCAATTTTGAGAAGGAAATGGGGATGTATGTGTGTCTTTGCAGAGTTGATAGGATGCATTATTACTTTTGTTATTGTTCTTAAAGGAAATAAAGGTCTCAAAAGCTAAACTAACTGTGGCCCCATTTGGGGACTGGGAGTAAAATCTTTTACGCTCAACCCGCAAATTCGACTTTTCTATCCTGAAGTCTTATCCTTACACACAGAAGTGGCAAATGAGAGCGAGTAGTTTTTCCCGTCGTCTGATGGTCCTAACTGCTGTGTGCATAGCAGTTCCCTCTCAGTAAGGGTTCTCAACTACAAACGGCAAAAATCCCCTTTGGCTGCTTTGAGATGAAGAATTTATGGAAGGACACAGACTTCTTTGGAGAGCTGGTGAAGCAGGTTGGTCCAAGGCTGTGCAGGGAGAACCACAGCCAAAATTGCACCTTACCACAGGTCCTTCGAGGACAGCATGGCTGCCGTTGATGAACACAAGACCCCAGAGCTCACCCTGTGGACATGATGCTTCTGGCTTTAGTGTTGCAGGAAACTGGAAATTTCTTCACCACCACGAGAGGCATAAAACTCTACCATTCCTGACCTTTTGCATTTTAGTGATATACTTCAAATCCCGGAAGATAGAGCCAACTAGCTTGATCCAAGTCACTTGCTGTGGTAGATCCCCTAGAACTCACCCATATACAGTTTTCTCTTTCTGCTAGGGATGTAGAAGAGTATACTTTCTTGCCCCCTTGCAGTTAAACAGGTCAATGGACTGTAAGTCAAAGTGACAATTCTCACTCATGGGCTAAAGCATTTGATTGCCAGTGCGAGCCCCTCCAACAATCTATGCCCCTGGGCTGTTGACAGGGAGGGCCAGGTATTCCCAGGGTGGTAGCTGCAAGACGGTTCCACCTCTGTCAGTCTGGGTCCCAAGGTGACTGGAGCACAGCCCTGGGACAACCAGTGTTAGGTACGTAACACGAGCAAGGGGTATGAGCCACTGAGGGTTGCTTGTTCCTGGAGAACAGTGTAGTGGAGAGTCCATACTAACAACACAAACAAATATAAACAACAAAAGCAATAGGCAGAGGGAGGGCAAGAGGAAGGACGTCGAACATCACTTTTCTCCTTGTCTCCAAAATAAGGAAGGCAGCAGGACGGTGGCCGTGGAAGCTGGAACCTGCCAAGGAGTGCGTAACAACTCCCCGCCAGAAAACGAACAAACAAACAAAAACAAAAGGAAAACAAGGGAGTGAATTATCTTCCTTTGTTTGTAATAATTATATCTGTTTCAAACTGTCTCTCTCCTATTTAATCTTGGTTCTGCGTTTAAATTGATTCGATTTTCACCTGTAGTCCTTTTGCCTTGACTTCCCCATCGCTGAGTCCTTTCTTCTGAATCTTTCTTGTTCGGCTGGATGTCACCCCTGAGTAGCTTTTTCAGTGGTCTGTGTGTTGCTTCTGTATTTGAATAGATGTTGGTTATCAGGTGAGAAGTGATTTTAAAAAAGAGAAAAAAACTAGACATCTGGACTGTGCATAAAATTCTTGGGTCAGCCTTCCCCTTAGAATTTTGCAGACATTGTTCTATAGTCTCTGTCACTGAATTTGGCATGAAGAAGTCTTAGGCAAGTCTGATTTTTGACCTGTTGAAGAAACTTTTTTAAAAAAATAGCTTATTGAGATATAATTCCCATACCATAAAATTCCCATTTAAAGTTTACAATCTGATGGATTTCAGTATATTTACAGAGCTTTGCAACTATCACCATAATCTAATTTTTCAAAATTTAATATTTTCATCACTCCAAAGAGAAACCTCCTACCCATCAGCAGTCACCTCCCACCGTCTCCTCCCCCCATCCCCTTGCAACAACTGATCTATAGATTTGCCTATGTTGGGAATTTCATATAAATGGAATCATATGTTCTGTCTTTTGTGATTGGCTTCTTTCACTTAGCATAGTGTTTTCAAGGTACGTCTCTGTTGTACCACGTATCAGTACTTCATCCCTTTTTATGGGCAAATAGTATTCCACTGTATGAATGGATACATCATTCTGTTCATCAGCTGATGGCTGTTGGGTTGTTTCCACTCTTAGGATATTACGAATAATGTTGCTATAAACATTCATGTACAAGTTTTTGCATGGACGTATGTTTTCAATTCTCTTGGTATATACTTAGCAGTCCAATTGCTGGATCATATTGAAACTGTATGTTTAAATTTTGGTAAATTGCCAGACTGTTTTCTAGAGTAGCTGCCCCATTTTAGATTACCACCTGCAATGTATGAGGGTTCCAATTTCTCCAGATTGAGGACAACACTTGTTGCCATGATTTTTATTAGAGTCATCCTAATGGGTGTGAATTATTATCTTATTCTGATAAGAAGTGATCACTAGTGATTTTCATAACTAATGATATTGAATATCTTTTCATATGCTCTCTGGCTATTCATATATATTCTTTGAATAAATGTTTATTCAAATCCTTTGTCCATTCAACAAATGGGTTGCCTTATCACTTAGTTTAAGAGTTCTTTAATATCTTCCTCTTTGTGCTGAAGAAAAAAAAAAATTAAAAAATAAAAAAAATAAAAAAAAAAAGAGTTCTTTAAATACTCTGGATACAAGTTCCTTGGCAGACATAAGATTTACACATATATTCTTCTAGTGTGTGGATTGTCTTTTCACTCTCAGAATGGTATTGTTTGAAGCACAAAAGTTTTAAATTTTGATAAAGTCTAATTTATCAATTTTTTTATCACTTGTACAGTTGGTGTGTTGTATCTAAGAAGTTATTGCTATTATCCAGGTGTAGTAGCACACACCTGTAGTGACAACTACTCAGGAGGCTGAGGTGGGAGGATGGTTTAAACTCAGGAGTTCGAGGCTACAGTGAACTATGATCATGCCACCCTACTCCAGCCTGGGCAACAGAGTGAGACCCCATGTCTTTAAAAAAAAATTATTGCCTAACTCAACATACTATGTTTTTTTCTAGTAGTTCTATAATTTTAGCTCTCACATATAGGTTTTTGACTCATTTTGATCCAATTTTTGCATAAAGTATGAGGTAAAGATCCAAATCATTCTTTTGTATGTGGACATCCAGTTGCCCCACTATCATTTGTTGAAAAGACTATTCTTGCCCCACTGAATTGTCTTGGTGCACAGGCTTGCTCTTTATGCCTGTATGTCTGAAGAACTCTTTATCGTTCAAGTTCAGAAACTTAAACAGGAAGGGCCTGGTTCCGTATCACTTTTTCCTTGCACATGTCCCTTTTGTTATTTTTATTTTTCTAGAGATGGGGGTCTCTCTCTGTTATCCAGAGTTGGAGTGCAGTGGCATGATCATAGCTTACTGCAACCTTGAACTTCTGGGCTCAAGTGATCCTCCTGCCTCAGCCTCCTGAGTAGCTGGGACTGCAGCCATGCTCCACCATGTCTGGCTAATTTAAAAAAAAATTTTTGTAGAAATGGGGTCTCGCTATGTTGCTCAGGCTGGTCTTGGACTCTTAGCTTCAAGTAATCCTCCTGCCTTGGCCTCCCAAAGTGCTGGGATTACAGGTGTGAGCCACCACACCCAGCCTCTAATCTACCAATTTTTTAATTTGCCCACATTCTCTTGGTTCAGAGTTTGTCTCTCCCACCAGACTATGCATCCCTGGAAGGCAGCAACGATCTGATCCATCTTTCTGCCCCACAGCACCCTGCAGGGTTCAATAAATATTTGTTCAATTCAATTTCAGATTCAGTTCAGCTGCCCCTGCCACAAACTTTTCTCTGGCGCTCCTACTGTCGGTCATCATTGCCTTCTCTAAATCCTGAAAGCACTTCCATTTTATACCTGATTTACCACTTAGTACACGCTACTGTTTATTGCTACCTTTCTTTTTTATGCACGTAGTGTATAATGAAATAGCCAGAAAAGTACAAATCACGTTTTGCTCTATCCGTCCTCAAACATAGCCCAAGGCCTTATATCAGAAACTCAAGACATGATGATGATGTCAGTAAAGAAAGCAACAAGTTTTCCAAAATGCAATTATTTAGCACACTTTAAAAAAACCAAACAAACCCCTCTTCAATCCACTTGTGGTAGGCAGAAGTCTGGGATGGCCCCCAAAGCACACAATCTTTATAATGTCTTCCCCTTGAGTGTGGGTAAGGCTTGTGAATATGACGGGATTTCACTTCCATGACTAGGTTTCATTACATGGCAAAACTGAAGGGATTTTTCAGGTGTAATTAAGGTCCCAAATCAGTTGACTTTAATTTAATTAAAAGGAGGATCATCCTGGGTGGTGCAGACCCAGGTGAGCTGTTTAAGAGGCTCCCTGAGAGGGAAGCTGTGGAGCCAGAAAGACCCGTCCCGTGGCCTTGAGGAGGAAGGCCACTGTGCGTTCCACAGAAGTGAACTCTGTGCAGACCCTGAGAGCCCAGATGACGATGCCTAGCCTCGGGTGAGACCCCAGCTCTGGCCGAAGACCATGACTGCAGCCTGGTGAGACCCTGATCGGGAACCAGCTGATCCATGCAAGGCTCCCGAAGCATGGATACCGTAAAAGAATAAATGTGTGTTGTTTTAATCTGCTAAATTTGTGGTAATTTGTTACTCAGCATAGAAAACTAACTGTGGGAATCTGGACATTCATCAGGAAGAAGAAAAGCAGGTATGACTCACACCTTGAATACAAGAGTTGCAGCAATCTGCTGCCCACGAATCCCAGAGATTGCTTCAGAAATACCAATCACATATTAAAATGGGATAAATCAATTTATAAGTGAGACTTTTAAAACACTCCTGTGTTAATCTGAATGAAAAAAATATATATGTCTCAGTCCATTTGTGTTGCTGTAAAGGAACACCTGAGCCTCTGTAATTTATAAAGAAAAAAGATTTATATGGCTCTGGTTCTGCAGGCTGTACAAGAAGCATCATGCCAGCATTGGCTCCTGCTGGGGACCTCAGGCTGCTTCCACTCATGGCAGAAGGGGAAGAGGGGCCGGTATGTAGCGATCACATAGCCAGAGAAAAAGTAGGAGAGAGGGGAAGGAGGTACCAGACTCTTTAAAACAACCAGGTCTTATGCAAACAAACAGAGTGAGAGCTCACTCTTGACCTCAAGGAAGGCATTAGCCATTCATGAGGGATCCACCGCCAGGACCCAAACACTTCCCATTAGGCCCCACCAGCAATACTGCTGATCAGATTTCAACATGCAATTTGGAGGGGGTCAAACAAACCAAACTACAGCAATATACACATGCTTTCTTAACAAGGTTTCCATTTCCTTTAGGTTAAATGAAAAGGTAAACCATATGTGAATCAAGAATTTCATTAAAGTTAGTCAAACTGACCTCAAGTATAATTGGTGTTACTGATATAATGTGAGGGAAAAGTGGAAATTCACTAAAACCCTTTTACCCTGAAACGGACAAGCTATAGCCCTGTGTATGTTAATTGCTCATCTGCTTCTGTGAGACTGCTTGTCGCCTTGTGAAACCGACTAACGCCTGCAGCTCATGCTCCCCTAAACAGCTCCCCTTGCAGCAGGTACCTTGTAAGTTACAGTGACTTCCGTATGTGTGCACTTCCTGGTATAAGCCGCTCTTGAAGTATAAGAGCTCCTTGCTCTTGAAGTATAAAAGACAAGTCCCCCTGACCCGGGGTGCTCAGAATTTGGCGGAGGATCCCCTCTGAGCCCGCCAGCGTTAATAAACCTGATCTCTCTGCATCCTCGTGTACCTCTCGGTGTTTCCTTCGGCAACGACTGTGGCTTTTGCCATTACAATATAAGAACTCAAGAAATATTGTATCTCTGAGCCCTTCTTGAGGAACCTACTAGAGAACAAGTTCCAGACAATCAAAATGACTAAAGAGACATTGCCATAGGACTGGTAGTGAGCATTAAATATATAGTTATTTCTAGAATTAATACTGAGGGCTAAAAGGGAGAGAAAGTATATAACGGCAATATGCTCTATCACTGTAGGTATAC
Source organism: Daubentonia madagascariensis (assembly GCA_023783475.1). Lineage (NCBI taxonomy): Eukaryota > Metazoa > Chordata > Mammalia > Primates > Daubentoniidae > Daubentonia > Daubentonia madagascariensis. The sequence goes on along the minus strand of JAKFHU010001747.1, from coordinate 654,600 downwards.
CACAACTACTTAAAAATTGGGGGAGATCCCTCAAGGCAAGGGAGCTTAATTCCCCACCCCTTATATGTGGGCTGTACTTAGTGGTTTGCTTCCAACGAATAGATAGATTATGGAAAGGGGGGAGGGGAAGTAATTTACACTGGACAAACCTGGCAAACACTACCTAAATGTATGTTTGTGTTTGTGTATATATATATTTAAAGACAAGGTCTCCCTCTGTCGCCTGAGCTAGAGTGCAGTGGTATCATCATAGCTCACTGCAGCCTCAACCTCCGGGGCTCAAGTGATCGATCCTTCTGCCTCAGCCTCCCGAGTAGCTGGGACTACAGGCGTGTACCACCACACCTGGCTAATTTTTTTTTTTTGGTAAAGATGAGGCACTATGTTGCTTAGGCTGGTCTCGAACTGCTGGCCTCAAGTGATCCTCTTGCCTCAGCCTCCCAAAGTGCTGGGATTATAGGTGTGAGCCACTGTGCCCGGCCGTGTTTGTATATTTGTCCACTAAAAAACCCTAGAAACAATTCCAAACCCAATGGCAATGAGCATACCCTACTGCCTTCCAAGGCTGTAGTGTTAAATCACCACTTCTCAGGAAGTGAAACCAGGATTCTTGAAGAAATGACTGAATCCAGGAGCAAGAAATATATAAGACATGTCTGGGATATCTTGCCATACCAGACAGCAGGATCACATCAACTGGAATCAAGAGCCAACCTAAAGATGCTCCTCCTGGCCAAAGACGAGGCAACAGGAGCCTGGGGACAGGTAATGATTACAACTGATGGAATCACATAGCATATGTCTAAATCCATAAATTCATAATAATACTAAAAAGAAAAACCTAACTGGTCATCTTTGTAGGATTATAGAGAACTCATTATTGTGAAAACTGGTAAAGAAAGGGTTGGAGTCAAGCACTTATCTTGCCTTTTCTATATGAACTGTACCAGTATTGTAACCAATACTAGTAGAGGGGAAATGCCTCTTTATAAAAGTATTCCACCTAATAAACAAAAAAAGACACAAAAGATTTAACTAATTAACAGTTAGGCACTGAGCAAAATGGCTGCTAACATCTCAAAAAGAGATAATCAGACATTATATTATCCTGATGAAAGAACACAGTATCACGTGTAGTCCTACCGGGGGAAAAAAAAATCAAACCTGAATCTGACCAAGCCTCTGGGATCCAGAGGACAGAGAAACATGCTAAACTATGCCATTAAGGACAATAAGCAAAAAATAGACTGTGGGAAATTACAAGTTAAATGATTGAGTTCCTTAACAAGTAAATTGTGCTAGAGGATTGCAGGGGGCCAGCAGGAGTTGCAGGATGCAGTGAGCTGTGATGACACCACTGCACTCTAGCCTGGTGACAGAGCACGACCTTGCCTCTAAAACAACAACAAAACCCAAAAACAAACAAATAAACAAAACTCTCCAAAAAGCAAATAAATTGTTAAGGAAAAAAAAAAAGGAACAGAAGGGTCACTGTTTTAGTCTGATCTAAACTGTTCAAGCTGCTATAACAAAATACCATAGACTAGGTGGCTTATAAACAACAGAAATTCATTTCTCACAGTTTTGGTGGCCAGAAGTTTAAGATCAAGATACCAGCAGATTCAGTGTCTAGTGAGGACCCACTTCCTGGTTTATAGACGGCTGCCTTCTCATTGTGCCCTCACATGGTAGAGGGGCAAAGGATCTCTCTGGGGCCTCTTTTATAAGGGTACTAATCACACGTATAAAGGTTCTGCTCCTATGACCTAATCACCTCCCAAAGGCCCCACTTCCTAATACTATCACATTAGGGGTTAGCATTTTAACATATGAATTTTGGGAGGGGGTATAAACATTCAGTCTATAGCAGTCAACTATAGGTTAAAGATTTATTGGAAACCTACTAGAAATGAAAACAAACATATATAAAAAGATTTAAAGGCATATCAAAAACAAGAAAACAGGCAAGATTAACATTTAGAGATACATACTTAGCTGTTAAAACCATAAAGAAATGCAGAAATATGATAACTATAAAGTTAAGATCGAGAGGTCCAGTAATGGCAGAGTAGATTTAATAAGACAGATCACATCGTGAGCCATATTACACACCTTAACAAATTTAAAAGACTAGAAATCATACAAAGTATGTTGTGAGACCACAGTGGAATTAAACTAGAAGTCAGTAAGAGAAAGCTAGAAAATTCCAAAATATTTGGAGATTAAACAACACACTTCTAATTAACACATGGTGAAAGAAGTCTCAAGAGAACGTAAATATTTTGAATTAAGGAAAATGAAAACACAAGTTTCAAAATTTGTGGGACATAATGAAAGCAGTGTTTAGAAGGAATTTTGTAGCCCTAAATACATATAGTAGAAATGAAGAAAGATTTAAAATGAATAATCTAAGCTTCCACATTAGGAAATTAGAGAAAGAAGAGCAATTTGAGCCTAAAGAACGAAGTTACAGGCCGGGCGCAGTGGCTCACGCCTGTAGTCCTAGCACCCTGGGAGGCTGAGGCCGGAGGATCGCTTGAGGTCAGGAGTTTGAGGTTGCAGTGAGCTATGACGACGCCACGACACTCTAACCTGGGCAACAAAGCGAGACTCTGTCTCAAAAAAAAAGAAAAAAAAAAAAAATCACAGCAGAAATCAACAAAACTGACAAAAGGAAATCAATAAAAAATCAACAAAACCAACAGTTGGTTCGTAAAAAGATCAATGAAATTGTTAAATTTCTAGCCAGCCTAAGCAAGGAAAAAGTAGAACTCATAAAGTATTATTATAAGACATAAAAGAGGGGATATCACTACTGACCTTACAAAAATAAAAATTATCAGAGAATACTAAAAACAACTGTATGCCAACAATTGAGATAACTTAGATGAAATGAACAAGTTCTTAGACTCAAACTACCAACACTGACTCAAGAAGAAACAGAAAATCTGAAAAGATGTATAATAAGTAAATAGACTGAATAAGTAATTAAGAAAAAACTCCCACAAAGAAAATCCCAGGACCAGATGGCTTCACTGGTGAATTCTAACAAATGTTTAAAGAATATAAATCTTTTAGAAATGCTTCCAATAATTAGAAGAGCAGGGAACACTTAGCAATTTATTCTATGAGATTAGCATTACCCTGATATTACAACAGACAAAAACATCACACACACACAAAACAGCACAGATCGATATACTCAAATAGACCAATAGACTAAAACATCCTCAACAAATACTAGCAAATTGAATCCACTAATAGATAAAAAGAAGTATACATCATGACCAAATGGCATCTATCCCAGGAATGCAAGCCTGTTTAACATCTGAAAATCAATTAATGTAATATATCACATCAATAGAATAAAGGACAAAAACCACATGATCATCTCAATAGGTGCAGAAAACGTATCTGACAAAGTCCAACACCCTTTCATGATAAAAACACTCAACAAAATAGGAATAAAAGGGAACATACTCATCCTCATAAAGGGCATCTATAACAAACCCACATCTAACACGATACTTAATGATGAAAGACTAAATGCTTTTCCTCTAAGATCAGGAACAAGACAAGGATGTCCTCTCCCACCACTTCTATTCAACATTGTTCTAGCTAGAACACTTACACAAGAAAATGAAATAAAAGATGTATATACTGGAAACAGTTCTAAAATACTAAACACTTCAATACTCCACTGTCAGTAATGGATAGAAAAAATGGATAGAAGATCAACAAGGAGATCAGTGAATTAAACAATACTACAAACTAATTTCACCTAACACACATATATAGAATACTCAGCTACACAGCAGAATATACATTCTTCTCAAGTTCATATGGAACATCCTCCAGGATAAACCACGTGAAATAAGTCTCAATAAATTTTAAAAGACTGAAATCCTACACATATCTTTTCCACCCAAAATAGAATAAAACTAGAAATGAATAACACAAGGAAAACTAGAAAATTCACAAATATGTGAAAATTAAAGTCTTAAACAACCAGTAGGTCAAAGAAGAAATCACAATGGAAATTAAAAAGTACCTTGAAGCCAGGTGCAGTGGCTCACACCTGTAATCCTAGCACTTTTGGGAGGCTGAGGCAGGAGACTCACTTGAGCCCAGGAGTTGGAGGTTGCAGTGAGCTATGATGATGCCACTGCACTCTAGCCTGGGAGCCAGAGCAAAACCCTGTGTCAAAAAAAAAAAAAAAAAAAATTGAGGTTAATGAAAACAAAAACACAACATAGCAGTGCTAAGAGGGAAAATTATAGTTGTAAATATGTATGTTGAAAAAGAAGGAATATCTCAAATCAACAAACTGTTTCTACACTTAAGGAACTAGTAAGAAGAGCAGACTAAACCTAAAGCTAGCAGACGGAAGGCCATAATATCGTAGAGCAGAGACAAATAAAATAGAGAACCAAAAAACAGCAGAGAAAATCAACAAAACTAAAGTTGATTCTTTAAAAAGATCAACATAATTGACAAATCTTTAGACTAAGAAAAAAAGATAGAATACTTAAATTACTAAAATCTGAAAATGAAAGTGGGGGAGATACTAGTACCAATTTTACAGAAATGAAAATGATTATGAAAGATTACTATGAGTTGATGTATACCCACAAATTAAATAACCTAAACTACCAACAACTTAGAAAACTTACTTGAATGAAATGAACAGATTATTAGAAACACACAATCTACTAAAACTGACTCGAGAAACAAAGGTGGGCAGGGGCGGCCGTGGGAGGCAAGTCGGTAGTGTCGAGGGCTGTGGGGGTGAAGGCACCTTATACAATACTTCTGTGGCCAGCCCCAGACGTGCATGTCCTTGTAAAGTGAAAACTTCAGTGGGAGTCTTCTGTAAAGATTCTGGTAGTCTGAACACACACCAAAATCAGTTCTCATTTCACAGAACCCAGCATGTGTGTCGCGGTATGAGAACTTAGAACAGCTTTGGATGAAAGCAGCCTTCCAACCAGTGATCTCTTTGGACCTATTACCCTGCATTTGCAATCAGATTGGATTACCTTCCATGATGAGGCTTCTGATGACTCTGAACAATTTTCAGTGATCCTCACAAAAGGACAAATGTCGCAGAGAAATGTAGTATTTATATATAGTCCACTGGTATTGATTGGATCCCTAGGGAACACCAGAATTATCAGTGTAGAATACATTAAAAGACTTACGGGCTACTATAAAGCATTATTCTATGGCTTGACAGTAAAACTCCCAGAATTAGTTCCTATTTTGCAACAAGATGTTCTTTTAGAGGCAACGATAATGCACAAAACCTACAAACTCATGCAGGGCATGTTCTGAAGTTTTTAAAAAGAGGAAACCTGAAGACGCATGCTCCATTGCAGGGATAACAATAATTGATCTTTACCCAAGAGACACGTGGAATTTTGTATTTGGACAGGCTTCTTTGACAGATGGTGTGGGGATATCCAGCTTTGCCAGGTGTGGCAGTGATTTTTACAGCTTATGACGTGAAAGCAAAGTGAAGAGGCTGCAGAAAACATCTTCAAGTGGCTATTTAGTGTTGGATAACTATTACATTCCTGGAGTGACTAGTATTTTGCTGCTTCAATCAGCAGTAAAGACAGACTTTAACTCATGTGATTGAACACGTATTTGGACTGCAACACCATCAGGGGTTCACATGCCTAGTGCAAGGCTCCAACGTCTTGGAAGAAGCTGTCTCCCCCTAAACATCTGCCCATCTATTTACACAAGTTGCAGTGTGCTATGGCTTCAACACTATAGAAAGGTACAAAGTGCTGGTGAGGTGGATTGATGAAGAATCTGCAGACATACCTGGAATCACGCAGAAACATAGTTGTGAGGAAAATGTGAATTTGTCAAAACCTGTGGAAACCTTTAAGGAATCAAATGAGTGGATAATAAAATGCAGTGCAGCCCTCCAAAATTGAGGATCTTTAGGTAGGAGTGATTAAGATGAAATACTTGCACATAGAAGAAAAAAGAAGTAGAAAATCTGAATACGGTCGTGCACTGCATAACAACATTTCGGTCAAGACGGACCACATAAAAGACTATGATCCCATGACATTATAATGGAACTGAAAAATTCCAATCCCTGAGTAATGTCTTAGCTGTTGTATAGCAACGTGTTACATGTTTGTGGTGACGATGGTGTAAACAACCTACTGTGCTGCCAGTCATATAAAAGTAAAGCACACACAATTATGTATAGTACATCATATATGATAATGATGATAAACTACTGTGTTATTGGCTTATGTATTTACTATACTACACTTTTGTTATTTTAGAGTATACTCCTACTACTTATTAAAAAATGTTAACTGCAAAACAGCCTTACGCAGGTCCTTCAGGAGGTACTCCAGAAGGCAGCATTATTGTCATAGGACATGACAGCTCCATGAGTGTTACAACCCCTGAAGACCTTCCAGGGGGACAAGGTGTGGAGGTGGAAGACAGTGATAGTGATGATCCTGACACTGTGTAGGTCTAGGATAATGTGTGTGTTTGTATCTTAGTTTTAATAAGAAAGTTTAAAAAGTAAAAAAAAAAAATTTTTTTAAAAAAAAAGCTTATAGAATAAGGATACAAAGAAATGTATTTTTGTACAACGTATGTGTGTTTTAAGCTAAGTGTTATTACACTCAAAGAGTTTAAAAAATTAAAAAGTTTACAGCCAGGCATGGTGGCTCACACCTGTAATCCCAGCACGTTGGGAGGCTGAGATGGGAAGGTCACTTGAGGCCAGGAGTTTCAGACCAGCCTGGGCAATACTGAGATCCCATCTCTACAATATATAAAAAAAAAATTAGCCAGGCATTGTGGTGCACATGTGTAGTCCTAACTACTTGGGAAGCTGAGCCAGGAGGATAGCTTGAGCCCAGGAGTTTGAGGTTACAGTGAGCTATGATCACGCCACTGTACTCCAGCCTGGGCAACATAATGAGACGCTGTCTCTAAAATAAAAAGAAAATTTAAAAGTTTATAAAGTAAAAAAGTTATAGTAAGCTAAGGTTAATTTATTATTGAAGAAAGATTTTTAATGAAGTCAGTGTAGCCTAAGTGTACAGTGTTTATAAAATCTACAGTAGTGTGCAGTAATGTCCTAGGCCTTCACATTCACTCACCACTTACTGACTCACCCAGAGCAGCTTCCAGTTCTGCAAGCTCCATTCATGGTTAAATGCCCTATACAGGTATACTGTTTTTTATCTTTTATGCCATATTTTTACTATACTTTTTCTATGTTTATGTATGTTTAGATACAAAAATACTTACCATTGTGTTACAATTGCCTACAGTATTCAGTACAGTAACATGCTGTACAGGTTTGTAGCCCAGGAGCTGTAGGCCATACCATATAGCCTACGTGTGTAGTAGGCTAAGTTTGAGTAAGTACACTCTGATGTTTGCACAACGAAATTGTCTAACAACACATTTCTCAGAATGTATCCCTGTCATTAAGGGATGCATGACTGTAGATCTATGACTAGTAAGGAGCTTGAATCAGTAATGACAAACCTCTTAATAAACAAAAGCCCAGAATCAGATTGCTACTCTGGGGAATTGTACCAAACATTGCCAGAAAAATCAAGCCTGGTGTAGTGGCTCATGCCTGTAATCCCAATACTTTGGGAAGCTGAGGCAGGAGGATTTCTTGAGCCCAGGAGTTCGCAACCAGCTTGGGTAACATAGCCAGACCCTGTCTCTACAAAAAATTTAAAAAGTAGCCAGGTGTGGTGGCAGGTGCCTGTCGTCCCAGCTACTGGGGAGGCTGAGGTGCAAAGATCACTTGAGCCCAGGAGTTGGAGGTTGGAGGCTGCAGTGAGCTCTGATCACACACCACTGTACTCCAGCCTGGGTGACAGAGCAAGATCTCGTCTCTATTAAAAAAAAAAAAAAAAAAAAGAAAGAAAGAAAGAAAAAAGAATTAAAACCAATTATTCACAAACTCTTCCAAGAAATTGAATAACAGGGAACACTTCCTGTATCACTCTATAAGGCCAGCATTACCCTGATACCCCAATTATACGAAAGTACAAGAAAACTATAGACCAATATCCTTTATAAGTATAGATGCAAAAACTCAACAAAGTACTAGCAAACTAAATTCAGTGGCATTTAAAAAGGATTATTATATACCATGACTAAGTGAGATTTATTCTTGCAATGCAAGGATGGCTCAATATACTAAAATTAATGTAACAGATCATGTTAATCTAAAACTATATGATCATCTGAACTGATGCAGAAAAAACATCTGACAGAACTCAACATCCTTTCATTATAAAAATACTCAATAAACTAGGAATAGTAGGAAATTTACTAAAAATGATAAAGGCCATATATGAAAAACCTACAATACCAGGATCAGGATAAAAGCAATAGTGACCACTTTCACCACTTCTATTCAACATAGTAGTGGGAGTTCTTAGAAAAATAATTAGGCAAGAAAAAGAAAATGCATCCAAATTGGAAAAGAAGAAGTTATTTCTGTATGCACACGATAGAATCTTTTTTTATTTTTAAAAAATCTTATATGTAGAAAAACCTAACAAGCCCACAAAAACTATTGGAGATAATAAATAAATTCACCAAATCCAGAGGATACAAATTAACACCCCCAAACTCAGTTGTATTTTTATACTTTCGCAATGAATAATCTGAAAGCAAATTTAAAAAAATTCCATTTACAAGAGCATGAAAAAGAATACTTAATGTGAAATGGTACCACTACTATGGACAATAGTTTTGTGGCTAAACATAAAATAACTATATGATCCAACAATTCCATTCCTAAATATATATCCAAAGGAATGGAAATCAGGCCCTTGAACAGATACTTGTATGCCAATGTTCATTGCAGTACTACTTATGATAGCAAAAAGGTGGAAATAACTCAAGTGTCCCTCAACAGATAAATGAATACAAAAGCCATATATACTGTCTGTCTTTTTTGTTTGTTTGTTTTAGAGAAAAGGTCTCACTCTGCTGCCCAGGCTGGAGTGCAGAGGTGCAGTCATAGCTATCATAGCTCACTGCAGCCTCAAACTTCTGAGCTCAAGTGACCTCTCACCTCAGCCTCACAAATAGCTAGGACTACAGGAGTGCACCACTACTCAAGGCTAATTTTAAAATATTTTTGTAGAGACGTGGCCTTGCTATGTTGCCCAGGCTGAAAAAGTGATACATATTTACAATGGAATATTATCCAGATCTAATAAGGAATGAAGTTCTGATGCACGCTACAACATGGATGATCCTTGAAAACCTTATGCTATGTGAAAGAAGCCAGACACAAAAGAACAGATATTGTACAATTTCACTTACATGAGGTACCTCATACAGGCAAATCCATACAAACTAAGTAGATCAGAGATTACCAGGGACTTAATGGTTACAAAGGGGTAATGAAAAAGTTTTGTGATAGCGGTGATGGTTGCACAACATTGAATTTGCCATTTTAACAATTTTAAATGTACAATTCAGCGGCAATTATATAATTATATTATATTATTATTTTTATTATATTTAATATAATAAAAATTTATATTTTTATTTTTACTATTTTATTATTACTGCAATTTAATATAATTTAATATATTAATAATATATTATTATTAAATTATATTATATTATAAAAAATTATATAATTGCCGCTGAATTGTACATTTAAAATTGTTAAAATGGCAAATTTTATGTTTTTATGTGTATATATATTTTTTATTTTTTGAGACAGAGTTGCTCTGTCACCCGGACTAGAGTGCTGTGGCGTCAGTCTAGCTCACTGCAACCTCAAACTCCTGGGCTCAAGCGATCCTCCTGCCTCAGCTTTCTGAGCAGCTGGGACTACAGGTGTGCACCACCACACCTGGCTAATTTTTTCTATTTTTGGTAGAGATAGGGTCTCGCTCTTGCTCAGGCTGGTCTCATACTCCTGAGCTCAAGCAATCCTCCCACCTCGACCTCCCAGAGTGCTAAGATTACAGGCGTGAGCCACCACACCCGGCCTATTTTTAATAAAATTTAAAAGATTAATAATTTAATATATCAAAAACCTTTTAATTGTATACTTTAAGTGAATAAATTATATGGTATGTGAATTATATCTCAATAAAGCTGTTTAAAAACTTTTAAAAAATCCTCATTAGTATAGAGGTGAGTAAAAATAAGTCAAGTATGAAAAAAAATTTTTAAAAATAATAGATATTAAAAAATCAGTTGTATTTCCATACAGTAACAGTGAGCAATCCAAACATGAAATTAAGAAAACAATTCCATTTATAATAGCATCAAAAATAATAATGTGCTTAGGAATGAATTTAGCAGATGAACTGAAAAACTTATATTCTAAATATTACAAAACATTGTTTATTCAAAGAAATTATATTAGTACTAAGTAAATGGAAAGACATCTCAAGTCCATGAATCAGAAGACTTAAGATGGCAAAATTTCCAAAATTTATCTATACATTCATCATAAACCATATCACAATCCCAGATAAGTTATTTACACAAATTGATAGGCTGACCCTAAAACTCACATGGAACTTCAAAGAACCTAGAATAGGCAAGTCACTCTTAAAAAAAGAGTAACAAAATGGAGATCTCACACTTCCCAATTTCGAAACTTACTATAAAGTTATAATAAACAAAACAGTGTGGTAGTAACCTAAGGATATCCATATAGACCTGTGGAATAGAATTGAGAGTCTAGAAATAAATCTTTACCTATACAACTAATTGATCTTAGACAAATTGCCAAGAAAATTCAATGCGTAAACAATAGTTTTTTCAGCGGGGCACTGTGGCTCACGCCTGTAATCCCAGCACTTTGGGAGGCTGAGGTGGGAGGATCACTGGAGGCCAGGAGTTCAAAACACCCTGGGCAATAGTGAGACTCCATCTCTACAAGAAATAGAAAAATTAGCCGGGTGTAGTGGCGCATGCTGGTAGTCCCAGCTATTCAGGAGGCTGAGGCAGGAGGATCACTTGAACCAAGCAGTTTGAGGTTGCAGTGAGCTATAACATTGCTGCACTCCAGCCTGGTCAACAGAACGAGACCCTGTCTCAAAAAAAAAAAAATAATTTTTTCAACAAATGGTGTTGGAACAACTGGCTAGCCACATGCAGAAAAATGAAGTTGGACCCCCTCTACCTTACACCGTATGCAAAAATTAACTCAAAATGGATTAGACAACAAAATGGGGGTAAGAGTTACATGGTGGATGGTTGGTTTGGGGGACAATAAAAATGTTCTCAAACTAATTGTGGTGATAGATGCACAACTCTGTGAATATAGCTAAAGCCATTGAATTATATACTTCAAGTAGATGAACTGTTTATATGTGAATTATAATATCTCAATAAATCATTTAAAAAATGAAATGAAAAAGGGTTATCACTACTGATCCCATGGACATCATAAGGATGATAAAGGAATACTATGAACAACTCTATGCCCCAAAATTTCATAACTTAGATGAAATGATCCAATTTGAAAGACAGAAATTAGCAAAACGTATACAAGGAGAAATAGACAATCTGAATAGGCCTATATCTATTTTAAAAACTGAATTAACAATTAATTTTCCAAAAAAGAAAGTACCAGGTCCAAATATTTTCATAGCTGAATTTTACCAAATATATAAGGAAGCTATATAATTCTCTATAATCCCCTCCAGGAAACAGAAGCAGAGAGAACACTTCCCAACTCACCCTATGAGGCCAAAACCATATAAAGATACCAAAACCACATAAAGATAGCACGAAAAAGAAAATCACAAACTACTATCTCTTGTGAACATAAATGCAACAAAATATTGGCAAATTGAATCTAACAATGTATAAAAGGAATTATATACCACAACCAAGTGGGATTTACTCCAGGTATGCTGGTTTGACAGGCTGTTTCAACAATAAAAACTCGATTAATATAATCTACTGTGTCAACAGGCTAAAGAAGAAAATTCATATGATTGTATCAGTTGACACAGAAAAGCATTTGCCAAAATCCACCATCCAGTGACTGAAAACTCTCAGCAAAGTGGGAATAGAAAGGCACTTCCTCAACTTGATAAAGAACATCTACAAAAAAACCTACAGCTAATGCCATACTTAATGGGGAGAAAGTAGACACTTTAACCCTAAGATTGGGAAGAAGGCAAGAATATCCCTTCTCTCCATTCCTATTCAACATCTTGCTGGAAGTCCTATCTAATGAATTAAGACAGGAGAAGGAAATAGAAGGTACACAAATTGGGAAAGAAGAAATGAAACTATTAGTTCATTGATGAATTGTTTCTATAGAAAATCCCCAGGAATTGAAAAACAATCTTTTGCAAATATAGCAACATTGTAGCGCTCAAGGTCAATAATACAGAAACGTCAATTGCTTTCCCATGTACCATCAATGAACAACTGGAATTTGAAATTAAAAACATAGTGCCATTTACAATAGTACCAAAACACACAAATACTTAGGTACAAATCTAATGAAATATGCATAGGATGTATATGAGGAAAACTATAAAACCCTGATGAAAGCAATCAAAGATCTAAATAAATGGGGGCTAATCCATGTTTGTGGTTTAGAACCCTCAACATTCAGATGTGAACTCTTCCCAACTTGATCTATACAGTTCATGCAATCCTAATCAAAGTCCCAGCAAAATATTTTGTAGATATTGACAGTCTATAATTTATATGAAAAGACAAAAGACCCAGAATAGCCAACGCAATAGTGAACTTCAAGACTTACTATAAAACTATAGTGATCAAAACTGAGTGGCATTTGTGGAAGAATAAACAAGTAGATCAATGGAACAGGATAGTGAGTTCCACAAATATAGTCAACTGATCTTTGACATGGAAAAAATGCCATTCAGTGGAGAAAGGATAATCTTTTCAACAAATGGTGCTGGAACACAACTGGATGCCATAGGACCCCCCAAAAAATCTTGACAGACTCTCACAAAAATTAACTCAAAATGGATCATAAACCTAAATGTAAAACATAACATTATAAAATTCATAGAACAAAACTGGAGAAAGTCTAGGTGACCTTGGATTTGGCAATGTCTTTTTTCCCCTGTATTTATTTATTTATTTGTCGGCAATAAGTCCTTTGATATAACGCCCAAAGCATGATTCATGAATGAAAAAGTTAAGTTGACATTTATTAAAATTAAAAACATCTGCTCTCCAAAAGGCGCTATTAAGAGAATGCAAAGAAAAGCCACAGACGGTGAGACGTGAGAAAAGAGCTGCAAAACACGTATCTGATAAAGGACTTGTACCCAAAGCATACAAAACTCTCAAAACTCAGTAAGGAACCAGCCTAATTAACATACGAGGAAAACCTGAACAGACACCACCGCACCAAAGATACTAAGATGGCAATGAACGTAAGGAAATGCTCAACACCACGTCATCAGGGAACTGCAGATGAAAACAATGCGACACCACCTTCTAAAATGGCTGCAACCCAAAACACTGACAATACCCAACGCCGGAGAGGACGTGGAGCAACAGCAACTCTCACGTTGGTGGGGACGCAAGGTGGCAGCCACAGTGGAATGCAGCTCGGCAGTTTCTTACACATCTAAACACAGTCTTACCTCACGATCCAGCGATCACACTCCAAGGTTTTTACCTGATTTGACCAGTTATTTATACATAAAAACCTGTGCACAAATGTTTACAGCAGCTTTATTCATAATAGCCATAAACTGAAAGCAATCAATATGCCCTTCAATAGCGAAATGGATAAAAAACCTTGCATATTCACACAGTAGAGTAAGACTCAGCAAGAAAAAGAAACAACTCACTGAAACATACAACAAATGGATCTCAAATTATGTTGCGCAAAAGAAGCCAGACACAAATAAATATGTACTGTATGCATCTATAAAAGTTAAAGAAGAGACAAATTTAATCTGTGCTAACCGATTGCCATCAGTGTTTACCTTTTGTGGGGGTGGGGCAGAGGTGTACACTCCTTCTGGGGTCACAGAAAAGTCATGTATCTTTATTCTGGGGTTGGTGATGGGTGTATATATTTGTCAAAACACACGAGATTTTGACAAATCTTAAAATTTGGTCATTTTACTTCGTACTTACACAATAAAAATGGTTGTTTGAAAAAAAAAAACCAGTTAAGACAATGGCTATTTTAGGGGGAAGCAGAAGGTTGTGACTCGAATGCAGCAGTTTCAGGGCTTGAGGTGACTGACAAAAGTTCTATTTCTACCCTAGGTGGTTATTTGAAAGTTTTTCTTCCTTTAAGAATTTGTCAGAGAACAAACCTGTGATTTAAAAAACAAAACAGAACAAAAACAGAGAACAAGCCTGTGATTAAAAAAAATAATTGACGAAGCCATACGTTTGCTTCATGTAGTTGTTTTCTGGTTCTGCATGGTATTTTACAATTTAAAAAGAAAAAACCACATCCTTTCTAGGGTATTCATTTCATCCCAGCTCGGGTTAGACTATATAATCTGCAAATAACTTTTCAACCCTAAAATAGTGACTTTATATTATTACTATGATAAAATCACCAGAAATATACATAAGGTGTTTTCTAATTAATGATCTTTTGAAATATCCATGTTTTAAAAAATAGTATGAAAGATTTTCTAGACCAGCCAGATGGGCTAAAACATTTTTTCCAGATCTCTGTTTCTCTGATTTTCCACTGTAAAGAACAGAAGCCAAATCTAAGTCTTACTTCAAATATATTTTCAATTCTTTCTAATCTTAAAGTATATGAACGATACTTTTCTGGAGTAAGAGTCACTTAGTCTCTGGACTTCTCAGCACTATCTCCTGGTCATAAATCCCTGGTAAGCACAACTTAATGTAGAATCACTAATTAAAAAGTTGTAGCCTGGCGTGGTGGCTCACACCTCTAATGCCAACACTTTGGGAGGCTGAGGCAGGAGGATTCCATAAGCCCAGGAGTTCAAGACCAGCCTGGGCAAAACAGCAAGACCCTGTCTCTATAAAAAATTTAAGAAATCAGCCGGGTATGGTGGCGCACGCCTGTATTCCTGGCTACACGGGAGCTTGAGGCAGGATTACGTGAGCCCTGGAGTTCGAGGCTGCAGTGAGCTATGATCACGCCACTGCATTCCAGCCTGGGCAGTAGAGTGAGACCCTGCGTCAAAAACAAACAAACAAACAAATAATGAAATAGAAAAATAAAAAAAAGTTGTACATAAGCATATGCCCATACAAAGCACACAAGTGTACAAAAATTTCATCTGTAATATTCAAAACCTGCTACCAAATGTCTTTATACAGGTGAATAAACTGTGGAATATCCATACAACAGCTGCTCAGCAATAAAAAGCAACGAACTACTGAAATGAGCAACATGAATAAATCTCAGCATCAATTCCCACTATGCTGAGTAAGAGGCCAGACTCCCTCCCCCCAAAAAGTACATACTGTACAATTTCATTCACTTAAAATTCTAGAAAATCCATACTAAACTGGAGTGACAGAAAGCAGATTAGCATCTGCCTGGCATGGGCAGGAGGCAATAAATCAGAGGCACAAGGAAACATTTGGGCTGGTAGACATGTCCACTATCTTGATTGTGGTGATGGTTTCATGGGTGTACGTGTCAAAGCTTATCAAATTGTATAAAATGTTTATTTATATCAACCATTCCTCTTTAATAAAGCTGTTTTCAAAACCATTGTGTCTGCAGACAAGATTCTTCCCCTCTGCCTCTCCTAACTTCTGATGATACTGTCCTCATAAGGCAAAGGGATAGCGAAAACACTATTGTTCTAACCTGCACTGACTTCAAGGCTTGTACTGACAAACTTCCTTTGAAAAGGGTTATCTAAGTTTTGTTTAAATGGTGACAATACTTTCAGAGAACACGTCTGTAACACAGGATCCCAAACTCCTGAATCCTGTCCTACACAAGCCAGCAGACCACATGTGACCACTGGGGCAATGTGCACAGATGAGGAACTTGGGCAAAAGATCTTAAGTTGGCTCCATATCCTAACGAGGATATGAAGCAGCCTCAATTGAGGTGAAGCAGCCTCAATTGCTCCTGGGATGTCTTTAGGCTATGCAGGCCTATGTGGCCTAACGTCGGCTTTGCTTCTTCCTACCCCGATCTCACAGCAGAAGACAGCTTACCATTCGAATACGAGGAGGGCTATCTCAGGAGAGCCAGAGCCTTGGTCCCAAAGGCGCAGTTTTGCGCAGTTGCAAAACTGTTCAGATCAGGGCAAAGAGAAGAGCTCCAACCTTAACCTGGTAGCTGGAAACACGTGTCCTAAGGAAGGAGGGTGGTTCGGGCTTGTTCCCAGAGGCAGCAGCCTCTGAGACAATCTTTCCCGGCCTGTCACATGGAGGCCGCACGGAAGGGAGAAAGACTGCTGGTCTTGTGCGCAAAGGAAACAAGCCTGAGTTCCCTCCCCACTCAGGTTAGTTCAGAGGAAGGAAGAGCAACTTAGTGAAGAGAATCCGCCCACCTGAAAGCTCCACCTCCACCACTGCAGCCGTAACACATTAACTGCCAAGTGAGCTGTATTTAACTCATGCTGGTTTTGAGCCCGGGGCCTTGTGAAGCATATGTAACTCACACGTCTCTTTACCTTGCTACGTGAGCTACGTGAACTATTTTTCAAGTTGCATATAACTCATGTGCAGAAAACAAGAAAAAATAACAAATTTTTCATTAAATTAGAAAGGATTGTTTTGTTTTCTGTTTTTATTCTATTTTCATAATAAAACACCATGGTCCCAAGGAAAATTTTTTTTTCTAACGTGGTAGTCAATGTGTTAATAGTCCTATAATTTGACCAATTTATATCTGCACTGGGCCACAATACAGGCTAGTATTTAAGATAACCGTGGTCCAACAGACTTCACCACTGTAACATCTTCAAAGTACCGGGGTAAGTGGCACTTTACGTGGACTAACAAAACTTCAACAAAGCAGACTCTCAACATTGTGTGAGAAATTGCAGTAGGGTAAACACTTCAGTGAAGTTCAGAGTATAGCACTGATTCACTTTACAAAAAGATGCAAACTGCTCATGTACAAAAACCTCTTTGATTCCTTTATTAATGTTTGGAGATGTGTGGTACATACAATTAACAGCATCACACCAGCTATAGAAGTACAGATAACCAAGAATGTACTTCAGAACACGGATCTGAGAGCAACTTACAATGTTGCCTGCTCTGAACCTCCACAAAAACCCAACTCTGACACACGCAGGACAGACAATATAACAATTTCACTTGGAAATGGTTCTTTTAAAAAATGACAAGAACTCCATTAGAGTGTGACATGTGGCAGCTTGTTTGATGCTGTGGCACTGCTGTAAAAGGCCAATTTGGGCATTTGTAGGTCAGGCAGAAGAACCAAATGGGGTAAGTGGAAGGGGTTTTATTTTCAGTGTAGAGAGATAACAGATGGTCCGAGTGGATACTTTCAGTCCAGGCTCAGTACGGGGCCTGCAGGAATCCACCAGATAAATAGTCTATGAACTGACGGCTGAAGAACACCATCCATCCATCCTTGTCACTGCTTCCAACTGGTGGACACTGATGCATCAGGAGTCAATTGTGACACAGGGCAGGCTCAACAGGGAGATGTCTGAACAAAAGAAGGGGGCCCATTGTGTCTGGTCAGCTCAGATCCTTTCATGTCATTGGATGCCATGGGTCCCTCTGCTTTCATATGTGAATTAAGGAATACTTCCTTTATTTCAATGTTCCGCTTTGGAAATAACCAAAACCCTCCCCCCACCCCCACCAACATTCTTCACAAATTCTGTTTCCAAACTCCTGATTCTTCTGGGTCTAGACTTTTTCCTTTCGCTTCAATTTTGACACTTTCTTGACAGTTCCATTCTTGTTTAGAAGCTTCAGGACACGATCTTTATGATCTAAAACCTTAAGCATGGAGTCTCTGGCCTCACTGATTTGATCCATCACAAGTTTACACCTCTGCATATTTCCCTGAAACAGAAGACATCACATCATCAACCAGTGACCATGAAGATGATGGCTTTTAAAGAGCTAGCTGCTCACATTTGGGCAGAGGCCATCTTGAGGCTTTCATATCTAGAAAATGTCTTAGTGTTTCTCAGTAATGAAAGCTGAAGCAAACAATAGGTTTTAACTAAAGATATTAGTGGGTGTGGGAGGGAGAAGTAGGACTTTATAGTAAGCAACTTTATGAAGTGGGTGATCAGAAGGGAAAAGGCTCATTCAAACCTGTATGAGTTCATTTATTCGGTGTAGATCATCATCAGTTGCAGCTTTTTTCTTTGGGATAATCCCTTCCTGCAGGTTGGTAAGTCTTTCATAGACATCATGTTCTAGATTTGTCTGCAACACACAAGAGGGAGGACATCATGACCTCAGAGATACTTTCCTAAGTCAACCTCGGGCAGACGAACCCACTTGGAATCACTTCTCTAAACTGGTGTGAGAGCTGTTGGAGTGATTAAGTCCTTTCTCCCAAGGACTAAGGTACTAAGCTTAACAAACAGTAAAGAAAACCGATCAACAAAGACTTACATTATAATTTGCCACAGTTCAGAGTCTACCTTCAAAGATAAATTTTAAATACTGCCCTGAATTCACAATTCCTCTGAAAAACACGTCTACAAGTTTCACAGAAATGGTTTTTTGCTAGGTAAAAACTACCCAAGGCACTACATTTTTTAGATACTGACAATAAGACAATTTTCTTCAGATCAGTGCTACTCGAAAGAAGGGAAAAGTTTATGATGTTATTGTCTCTTCACCCAGTTAGTGAAGGAGGTATTCTTGTCCTAGGATTATGGAAATAGCTGAGCACGTAAGATCCAACATCGCACAGATGAGACTGACAGCAGTTTATGAGTCACATATACAGTCATACGTCTCTTAACAATGGGGATACATCTGAGATATGTGCCGTAGGCAATTTCATTGTGTATATTTACACAAACCTAGATGGCATAGCCTGCTACACACCTAGGCTATATGGTATGGCC
Organism: Daubentonia madagascariensis; assembly: GCA_023783475.1. Lineage (NCBI taxonomy): Eukaryota > Metazoa > Chordata > Mammalia > Primates > Daubentoniidae > Daubentonia > Daubentonia madagascariensis. Next base: position 635,557 of record JAKFHU010001747.1, on the reverse strand, counting down.
TATTGCTCCTGGGCTACAAACCTATATAGCTTGTTACTGTACTGAATACTGTAGGCAATTGTAACACAATGGTAAGTATTTTTGTATCTAAATATTAAACATAGAAAATGTACAGTAAAAATACAGTATAAGAGATAAAAAAATACTCATATATAGGGCACTTACCATGGATGGAGCTTGCAGGACTGGAAGTTGCTCTGGGTGAGTCAGTGAGTGAGTGGTGAATATGAAAGCCTAGGACATTACTGTACACTTCTGTAGACTTTATAAACACTGTACGCTTAGGCTACACTATATTTATAAAACCAATTTTTCCTTCTTCAATAATAAATTAACCTTAGCTTACTGTAACTTTTTTACTTTATAAACCTTTTAATGTTTTAAACTGTTTGGCTCTTTTGTAGTAACATTTAGCTTAAAACACAAATACATTGTATAACTCTACAAAAATATTTTCTTTCTTTACATCCTTATTCTATAAGCTTTTTTCTATTTAAAAAATTTTTTTAAACTTTTAAAACTTGATTGTTAAAAACTAAGACACAAACACACACATTAGCCTAGACCTACACAGGGTCAGGATCATCAATATCACTGTATTCCACCTCCACATCTTGTCCCACTGAAAAGTCTTCAGGGGCAATAACACTCATGGAGCTGTCATGTCCTATGATAACAAGGCCTTCTGGAATACCTCCTGAAGGACCTGCCTGAGGCTGTTTTACAGTTAACTTTTTTTCCTAAGTAGAAGGAGTTTACTCTAAATAATGATAAAAAGTATAGTGTAGTAAATACTAGGAAATGGGAATTTTTCAGCTCCATTATAATCTTATAGGACCACTGTCATATATGCAGTCTGTTGATGACCGAAACATCATCATAGGGTACGTGACTGTACTCACAGCTTGGGGAAGAGGACCTGGCACACCATGCAGGGCCACATAGGGGTTGCACTCAGGAACAGAGTGAACAAGAAGGGGCTGTAGGAGGCAGACTTGTAGTATCAAGAGGGAGAGGTACCCTGGGTCTCTCAGTGAGAATGTGATTAGCTTATTTGAGTAATATTGGAAGCTGGCAGCAAAGGAAGTAAAGCCCACCACTCAGTGAGAAGCATGAACTGTGCCTGGTCCCCGTGATAAGAAGGTTGTTTGGCTAGGAGACCTTATCTGAGGGAGCAGAGTGGGGAGGAAGGGCTTACAGTTAGACCATTTGAGGCTCCCCCATTTCAGATGTCATGACAACACATGATACTGAATCTTAATTTCATGTGCTTCACCACAGTTGCTCCATATATTTTGGATCTGGGTACCAGAACTCAGATATATTTCAACTACAATCCCATGTAATTGGTATAGTGATTGTAATATCATATAGCACATATAAAAATTCTAGCCAGACCCACGTTAGTTGGAACTGAATGTTCTATGAGCTTGGACATCTCCAGCGTCGTCTTTAGCATGATGTAACAACTGCTGGAATCCACCTACCAGCTGTAGCAACTGGGCAGCGCAGAGGTGGACCTTCCAGCCTTGGGCACGACAGGATACTCCTTTCTGATTAGCTATTTCCTGCAGCATAGCTTTCTTCTCCTCTGGAACCATATAAAAATAAAAATAAGCATATTTCAACTTTTAAAAAGCTAAATCATTTGTGTTCAATCAGCCTAAGTACCAATATTTTACCAAGAATTTCTTTACTTGAGGCAGTGCCACAGTAGGAGAGGCCAGCCAAGAGGACCCTGGGCTGCTCGCTCCCCTCCACTGAGAGCTGACCCCCTACAGCAGGGCTGTCACTTAGACCTAAAGGTGCTCCTAAGAGCAGTGAAGGTAGTGGCACAGGGAACTGGGAGATTTGTACATCTAATGAAGATCCAGCCTAGACTGTGTGCAGGCTAGTTTGCAGGAGACAGCAAAGAATAAGATAGAATAAAACAGCTGGAGGAACACTCCTGAGGGCAGAACAAATATGAAACACTGAACTTAGAAACTATTCTGCCCAAGAAACTACAATTTGACTGGATTAGTTTTATCGAGGAATTTGTGCTCCAGGGGCACTGCTGAAAAAAGCAGAGAAAATAGCCAGCAATCAGCGGCTCTATTAGTTGGGTTAGGTCAGGGAAAGAGTGAGAGAGCCCTTACAAAGCCACTGTCACCTCACGGTGACTGTGGGCATGCCCCAAGATAGGCCTCCCGGAGGGGAAACACCAGAGGCAGAACACTTGTGGGGGTGGGAGGGAAGTGGTTAGATGTTACTAAATTAATGCAGCTAGTCACTAAACAAGCCAGTAACAATAACAAGCCCAAGAGTGGGAAGACCAGTTTGAGTTGCTTCAACACATTATCTAAACAGTCCAGTTTCCAACAAAAAATTACGAGGCATGCAAAGAATAGGAAAGTGTGGCCCATACTTCTGAAAAGAACGCAGGCAACACAAAGTGCCTGTGAGAACGTTCAGGTGTCAAATGTAACAGAAAAAGATTTCAAATACCCATAACAAACATGTTCACAGCACTAAAAGAAAGCAAGAATGAAACAGTAAGGGAAGCTAGGATGACTATGACACATGAAACAGACAATAGGGAAACAGAAATTATAAAAAAGAACCGAATCAAAACTCTGGGGTTGAAAAGTATAACAACTGAAATTTAAAAAATTCATTAGAGGGGCTCAACCGATCTGAATTGGTACAAGAAAGAATCAGCTAACTTGAATAGAGAAAGATCTACAGAGATCATGCAATCCAGAACAGAGAAAAGAATGAGAAAAAGTGAACAGGGCCCCGGAGAAATGTGGGCAACAGACATGTGCTAGGCATACCAGAAGGAGACAGAGAAAAAGGAAAATAAATATTCAAAGAAAAAAATGGCTGAAAACTTCCCAAATTTATTGAAAAATAACCTACACACCAAGGAAGCTGAAGGAACTAGAAGTATGACAAATGCAAAGAGACCTACAAATGGACACCTCATGGTAAAATGCCAAAAACCCAAGACAATGAGGAAATCTTCAAAGCAGAGAGAAGAGAAAATGACACTCGATTTACAAGGGAACCCCAACATAGTTAACAGCTGACTTCTCACAGAAACAAAGGAGGCTGGAAGGAAGTGAATGACAAGCTCAGAGTGCTCAAAGCAATGCACGAGATCTAGTTTCTGCACATCTTGACCAGCATTTACTTCATCATCTTTTTATTTTTTAGAGACAGGGGTCTCACTATGTTGCCCAGGCTATAGTGCAGTGGCTATTCATAGGCGTGATAATTGTGCACTACAGCCTCAAACTCCTGGGCTCAAGCGATCCTCCTGCCTCAACCTTTCAATTAGCTGGGCGCGCCACTGTGCCTGGATTTCTTGTTGTTGTTTTTTATTTTACTGTTTTGAGAAGTTCCTTATAATTTAGATTTGAGTCTGTTATCAGATATGTGGTGTGCTAATATTTTCTCCCAGTCTGTAACTTGTCTGCTCATCTTACTAACATAGAGTCTTTCACAGAGAAAAAGGTTTTATGAAATATATTGATTTTTTCTTTTATAGATGATGCTTTTGGTGTTACATGTAAGAACTGTTCACCAAATCCTAGGTCCTGAAGATTTTCTCCTAAGATTTCTTTAAAGTTTTACAGTTCTACGTTTAACATCTACTAGCTTACATCTCTAGGGTTAAGATGTTCAATCAATCAATCAATCTATTAGTCATTGTGAGGTAATTTTTGTATAAGGTGTGATTAGGTTGAAGCTCTTTTTTTTGATCACAGATGTACAGCACCATTTGTTAAAAAGACTCTCCTTCCTCCATTAAACTGCTTTTGCACCTTTGTCAAAAAACAGTTGAGCATATTTGTCTGAGTCTATTTCTGCATTTTCTATTTTGTACTATTGATCTATATACCTGTCCCCCACCAGTACCACACTGTCTTGACTAGTATAGCTAAATCATAGTCCTTAATGTTGGAAAGAATGATTTCGCTTGATTTTTGAGATTATTTTAGCTATTCTAGGTCCTGTGCCTTTCCATATGAAGTTTAGAACAAGCATCTCTATGTCAAAAAAAAACCCAACTGCAATTTTGGTAGGAACTGTATTAAACGTATAGATCGGTCTGGAAAGAACCGACATCTTTAATACGTGTTTTCTAATCCTTCAATATCATATGTCTCTCCACTTCTTTAGACCTTCTCTCGTCAGCATTTTATAGTTTTCAGGAAACCAATCTTGTGCATCTCTTGCTAGATTTATACCTAAGTATATCATTTTTAGGGGAGAAACTATAAATGGTATTATGTTTTTAATATCAGTTTCCACAAGTATATTCCAAGTATCTAAAAACAAAATTGATTTTTGTGTTGATATTGTATCCTGTGACCTTACTGAATTCATTTACCAGTTCCAGGAGGGTTTTTTGTAGAATCCTAGATATTTTCTTTCTGGACAATGAGGTCAGCTGCAAATAGGGACAATTTCATTTATTTCTTTCTAATTTGTGTGGCTTTTACCTCCTTTTCTTGCCTTACTAGACCTTCCAATACTCTGCTGAGTCAAAGTGCTGAGAGGACATCCTTGCTTTTTGCCAATTTCAGGAGGAAATCATTCAGTCTTCCACTATTAAGTATAATGCCAGCTATAGGTTTTCTGTAGATTTTATCAAATAAAGGAAAACCCCTTCTCCTTCTATTTTTGAAAGTTTTTATCATGAAAAGGTGTTGAATTTTGCAAAATAATTTTTCTGCATCTATTGATACGATCATGTGATTTTTCTTTGTTAGCTTTTGCTGTGAATTGAATTGTGCCCCCCGCTGCCAAAGGTACGTTGAAGTCCCTTGGTACCTGTGAATTCCATTCACAGGTACCAAGGAACTTTGGAATTAAAATGTAATGTAATTAAAATTATTATTTTACATTACATTTAATTACAATGTAATTAAAAATGTACATATGTACTTAAAATGTACATATGTACATTAAATTGTACATATTTAATTACATTGTAATTAAAAGGTAATGGAAATTATTTGGAATTAAAATATAATGTAATTGGATAAGGAGAAGTCATATTGGATTAAGGTGAGTTGTAAATCCAATGGTGTCCTTCCAAAGGAGGGAGGGAAGGAAAGAGGGAGAGACAGAGGGTGAGAGAAGGAGGGAAGGAGGGGGAGAAAGGGAAAAAGAGAGAAAGGAAGGTGCAGGAGGCAGACAGACACAGGAAAGAATGCCATCTGAAAACGGAGGGAGAGACTGGAGTGATGCAGCTGCAAGCCAAGGATTGCTGTCTATCACCAGAAACTAGAGGCAAGGATTTTCCTTAATGCTTTCACAGAGAGCATGATTGTGTCACACCTTGATTTTGAACTTCTAGCCTCCAGAACCATGAGAGAATACATTTCTACTTTTTTTTTTTGAGACAGAGTTTTGTTCTGTCACCCAGGGTAGAGTGCAGTGGTTTCATCACAGCCCACTGCAGCCTCAAACTCCTGGGCTCAAGTGATCCTCCTGCCTCAGCCTCTGGAGTAGCTGGGACTACAGGTGCATGCCACCACACCCTGCTAATTTTTTCTATTTTTAGTAGAGATGGGGTCTTGCTCTTGCTCAGGCTTCTCTCTAACTCCTGAGCTCAAGCGATCCTCCCACCTCAGCCTCCCAGAGTGCTGGGATGACAGGCGTGAGCCACTGCACCTGGCCAATTCCTACTATTTTAAGCCACCCGCTTTGTGGTATTTTGTTATGGCAGCTCTAGGAAATTAATACACTCTGTTAATATGACGAATTACACTGATTTTCAAATGTTGAACCAGACTTACACAACTAAAATAAATTCCACTTGGTCAAGGTATATATTGCTGGATTTGATTTGCTAATATTTTGTTAATGAATTTTTATATTCATGAGGAATATTGATCTGTACTTTTCTATATTTGTACTCTGTCTGGTTTTGATTTCATGAAAATATTGGCTTCATAATTTAGAAGTGTCCCTTCCTATATTTTAGAAGAGACTGTAGAGAATTGGTATTAATTTCCATTAAAATATTTGGGAGAATTCTCCAGTAAAAGTATGTGGGCCTAGGATTTCTTCTTGGAAGATTTTAAGTTATGGATTTAATTTATTTAATGGTTATAGAACTATTCAGACTATTTGTTTCTGGTAGTTGGTGGTTTTCAAGGAATTGGTTCACTTCACTTACATCACTGAATTTAAGAGGATAAAACTGTTCATAGTATTTCCTTATTATACTTTTAATAGCTGCATAATCTGTAGTAATATCCTGTGTCTTTTCATAAGAAAAAATAAAAATAAAATATCCTGTGTCATTCCTGATATTCATGATTTGTGTCTTCTCTCTTTTCATCTTTTTCAGTCTTGCTAGAGATTATTAATTTTATTGATTTTTTTCAAAGAACTAGCTGCTTCTTTCATTTATTTTCTCTATTGTTTTCCTGTTGGTAATTTCACCCATTTCTGCTCTTATCTCTACTATTTACATGCTTGTACTTGATTTGAGTTTACTTTGCTCCTTTTTTCTAGGTTCTTGAGGTAGGAACTTTGGTTATTTCCTATTTTCTGATGTAAGCATTTAGTGCTATAAATTTCCCTATTTGCATTGCTTTAGTACACATTTTATTATGTTATTACTTTATTTTCATTTTCATTCAGTTTTATGTATTTTTAAAAATTTCCCTGAGACTTCCTCTTTGACCCACGGACTATTTAGACATGTGCTATTTAATTTTCATGGTTTGGAGCATTTTGGGTTATCTCTCTCTTAATTGGTTTCTAGGTTGATTCTATTATTGTCAATGAAGATACTCTCTATGATTTCAATTCTTTTAAATTAGCTGAGCTTTGTTTTATGATCCAGGATATGGTCTATCTTTGTATGTTCCATAGCACCAGAACGAATGTGTATTCCACTGCTGTTGGAGTGTTCTATCAATGTCTGTTAGATACTGTTGGTTCATGGTGTTCTTCTACAGTCTTGCTAATCTTCTGACAAGAAGTTCTATCAAGTGCCAAGAGTGGGGTATTAAAGTTCTAACTATAACTGTTCATTTTTATATTTCTACCTTTTAACTGCGTTTTTCCCTCATGTATTCTGAAGCTCTTGGTTTCTGTTGCCTATACATTTAGGATCGTTTCCTGGTCAACTGATTTTCTTATCACTATGTATGTCTGCCTTTTTCTCTAGCAATATTCTTTCCTCTGAAGTTTACTTTACCTGATATTAAGAGCTATTCCTGATTTTACATAATTTAATTTTCGTATATATTTTTCTATCCCTTTCCTGTCAATCTACCTATGCCGTTGTATTCAAAGTGAGTTTCTTGTAGACAGCACACAGTGTGTGTTTTTTCATCCACTCTGCAATCTGTTTTTAATTGGTATATTTAGACTACATTTAAGGCAATTACTGATATGTTAAGGCTTAAGTCTGTCATGTTATTATTTGTTTTCTGTTTGTCTCCTGTGCTTCTTTTTCCTGTTTCCCCTTTCTTTCCTTCCTGTGAGGTTTTTATAGTATTACATTTTGATGTATTTATATAAAAGTTGCATGTATTTCAAAGCTTAGGCAAAGCAGTCCAACTAAAGTTTAATAGTCAAGAGCTTGATGAAAAGGTGGTGATTAGTATGGACATACTGAAATAGAAGATTTAGGGATCACAAACCTTTCAGCTGTCAAGTTTTCTCAATATAGTTTTTGAAGAACAAGTCCCCATATGCAATAGTTTTAGTATGGCTTAAATGCTACCAGGCAAATCCCTAAATATTTTACTACTATGAAATTCTTGTGGCATGAAGAGATGTTTAGTGGCCAATATCTTGCTTCCACTAAGCTCAGCACTCTCTGACCTCTGGAAATCTCACCTTCTTTTCAAACCTCAAAGTATACTTGTGAGGAAGAACACCTGGGCAGTTCCACCACCTCTGTACTTCTAGAGAATGAACTGTCAGCATCTTCACCCCTGTTCTCAGACACTCGTCGGTACCCCACACAAACTGGACTCATCTTGAGTCTTCAAGAAAACCCTCAGAAGTTTCCAAGTGGAATTTATGTAAGAGAATGGGAAATGTGACCAATTCTCTGGAAACTCACCGTTCTCTGTGCATTTATTACATATGAGATTAACAACACATAAAGTCCATCAACAGAAATATTTGCAGAGTATTTGCAAAGTACTATCAGCCATTTTCATTATATGTGGACTTATTAAAATGTTATTCTCAGGTTCAACAATAACAAAGCACTTACTGAGGGCTTGCCCTAGACCACTCCAAGAGCTTCATATATATGTTAAACCAAAGGTCTTTTGAAAAAATGCTTATGATGCACATACATTTTAGCATTCTAGAACCCCTACAGATTACGGACTATGTTAAACAGCAATGCAGCACAGCTCTCCCACAACTACTCTGCAGGCTGAGGAGATCATCCTATCAGTACTGGGGGAGCTGTTAACACAATGTATTTTACTAAAACCAAGGCTGTCATTTAACCATTACATTGGAATTTCAATAAGTGCATACAGCTCTGGCAAAGGATAATTTTCTAAGTTTAATATTCAACTGGATATTTCACTTGTTAAACACTAAAGTCTCAAGATTTTATAACAAAAATTTATGTTTTTTGGAAACTAGAAAATTGTGACTCATTTTTCTTCTGTTGTGATTACAATATAGCTAAGTGTTATACCAATTCCATGTATTAATACTGGACGTTTCTGGGGAAACTAACCTTTGACCCGGACGTCACTGTACCTCTGAAAGTGGTGGTAAGCAGCTTTCCAGGGGTTCCGATAGTGACGGAGCAAAGTAATGGGAGGTCTGGGACGCACAGGGACATATCTCACACCTTCCTCATCTATACAAAAGGGAAGAAAAGAAGACATTAAATAACTTCTTAATATATTTTCAACAATCCTCAAAGTTCAATTACACTAAGTGAGCTGTAAGTGAAACTGACTATGTAAACAGCCTCTGGGATGGACTTCTGACTTAGGTGGGAAACATCAGGAGACAACAGTTGGCTTAAGTGACCATTACCAATATACTCCTTGGGAGGAGACTTGCGCTTCTCAGCCTTCACCAGGAGACTCTTGGCAGCGGACTTCTCATCATCTGTGCTGTTCGTCTCCATCATATCACCTTCTTCTGTTGAGATCACGTGCTGTTGCTTTCGAGGCTTTTTCCTTGGGGAGGCACCAGGTGGTAGGTCACTTGTAGGCATAGACAGGTTGTTTGCCAGCAATGAGAGAGATGGCGACACAGTGTTGGTAGCCAGTGGAGGAACTGCTGTCATAGGAAAAGGAGCACACACATCTGTAAGAACCCAAGCATAATGGAAAGCTTCCCTTGAGTTCCAGCAATGACAGTGACTGAGAAGACGGCACAGATAGCTAACATTTATCGAGTCTTCCTGCGTGCCTGGCACTGCGCTAAGCATTCTAATTGTGGCAGAGGCGCCAACTGCCCCCAATACCCCATATCTTTATCTTCTTTAGTTCCAGGACCTTCATCTTGACATGGCACTCAGCTCAAAGAATGTATTTCCTAGCCTCTGTTATAGGTATGGTCAGATAAGATGAAAAGTGAAAGTGTTCTGTAGCACTTTTAGGAAGCGTCCTTAAAAGAAGGTGTAAAGAAGGAAGAAAGAAAGAAAGAAGGTGTGACTTTGTTCTCCTTGTCTTCCTTCTGTTATCCTGTTACCCTGGAACGCAGATGTGATGACTAGAGCTCTAGCAGCTATCTGGAATCAAGAGCATGGGGGTACAATCCTGGGGTGGTGAAGAGGCGGAAAGAGCCTGGATCCTCCATGACTTGATGGAGTACACAGATCATCCCCGCACTGTATGCCTTGCTCCAAAGAAGATAATAAAATCTTATATGTTTAAGCCACTATTTAGGCCTTTAAACATAAATTCCTAGCAGGTAACCAATTAACTCATAACCCATAATCTTAAAACTAATCTGAATTAGTAGGCATTATTCTTCTCCAATTCACAGACGAGAAAATGTGGCACAAGTCACACAAGGACAAAGGGGCAGAGCTGGGAGTGGACAGAGGCAGTCTAGCTTCGGAGCTTGCACTCGTAACCACGGTACCCTGCCTCCAGATAAAATGCATTCACAGTGAGGAAGTAAACACTTGTTTGAGCTTGTATGAATCACACATCTAGGGACTTAAAAATCATGTTCAACGTTTACCTTAACTCTTATTTCCACTCTGCCACATAGTTGCCCTGTCCTTCTCCTCCACCCGACCTCAGCTACCCACCCCAAGAGTCATACCCCAAACTGTGTCATCACTGGTAGCTGCAAACCATCTCAAACCCCGCCTCGATTCCTGGTGTCCCACGCTCCAGGCAAGCCCAGCTCTTTTCCCAGGTCCCTCTCCTTCATACCAGCTTCCAGCACTCTTCAGATCCATGAGCAACTACCATCCACTCACCTGACCCCGATCCTGCCATCACTTGTCCCTCTCGTGTCTGTCCTCCTCTATTCCTGGTTGAATTTCTACAATGACTTTATTCATTTTCTTCCTTCATTGTCCCTTTTCTTGCTTCACTGTACTCACTTACCCAAAGCACAAGAGGTTAAATCCAACTCTCCAACCAGTCTGTACCCACGCAGCCGAATGCAGCTAGAGACACACAGGAACGCTGACTGGCCACAGTCGGACAATCCCACCATATCTGCCTAGTCCAGTCTCTTTCCAGATGATTACTTCACACCTTCTCCTCCCTCAAACCTTCAATACCTCCTCCACCATCTGCATTGTCAGCGGATGACACTGCCGTCTACTGTACGGAAAAGATAGGCGCAATCACAAGAAAATGTCCAAGTCCTACCACCCATCCCCCACATGCACTGTGACCCTGTATTTTCCTTCTCTCTGTGTCTGCAGCAAAGGCCAACCCCTTCAGGTACACACCAGACCCCCACCCTTACCTCCTCAGACAATGCTCCAGGAATTCACATTGCTTTCTCCGGCATCACTGATTCTTCCCACTCTATTGGATCACTCCCATTAACACACAAAACTATTTGTCCCATCTTAAAAAAAAAACTTCCTCTTGACACCGTCTTGACATCATTTTCCTTCAGATACTACCTTCTTTTGTCTATCCCTAGAACAAACTCCTCCAAAGTGTTGTTTATATACAATGTCTCTATTTCTCTCCCAGCTTTCTCTTGAACTCCCTCCTAATCACGCTTTTACCCCATTATTACATGAAAACTGTCCTCCAGATCTCTGTGACCTCTGTGTTGCCAAATCCGTGGGTCACTGCTCAGTCTTTATGTTCCTTGATCTTTCAACAGCATGTGATCCAGCTGATCCCCCCCACCCCCAAATAGTTCTGTCCTTGCCTTCCAGGACAGCACACACTCCAAGTTGTATTCCTACCACTCTGGCCCCGGGTTCAGTCTCCTTTGCTAGACTCCACCTCTTCTCCCACCTCACAACGGCCCAGTGTCCCAGGGCTAGGTCAGGGACTGCTTCTGTTTTTAAACAGCATTCATTCCCCAGGTGGTCTCATCCACTCATCCAGGCTCATGGCTTTAGACATAATTTATACATACACTGACAACTCCCAAATTTACACCTGCAACTTCATCTTCTATTCCAAAAGCCAGCCTCACAGATCCAACTAACTATGTGAGGTCTGTATTCGGACGTCCAACAGACACCTCAAGCTTACCGTACCAAAAACTAAACTCCTAATCTCTCCCTACGAAACGTGTGACACAGCCAGTGCTAACTCCATAGCTTCCAGATGCCAAGGCCAAAAACCCTAGAGTAGCCCCAGACACTCTTGACTTACACTCAACGTCCTATCTTTACAGCAATCCTTCTAGTGCTACCTTAAAAACTACACATAGGATTCCACCATCTCACACCGCTCCCACTGCTCCCACCCTGGCTGCACGGGACGCAAAGGCTGCCTGGCACGTCTCCTTGGTTCCGTCCTTGCTCCCACAGTCTGCTCTCTACCCAGCAGCCGGAGCGTTCTGCTCCCATCCTAAGTGAGTTCAGGGCACTCTGCTGAATCCCTCCAACAGCTCCCCGCCAACCCCAGCAAAGCCACAGTCCTGACGACCCACAGCCCTGCTCAGCCACGCCCCCGCTTCTCCAACCTTGCTGCCTACCACGCCTTCGCTTGCTAAGCTCTGATGACCTCCGGCTCTTTGCTGTATTTTCAGCCCATCGGGCAGGCTCCTATCTCAAGACTTTGGGATTTACTGCTCTCGTGGCCTGGAATACTCTACTCCTAGATATCCTCGTGGCCAGCACTCATCTCTTTAATGTCTCTACTGAAGGGCACTTCCTCAGTGAGGCTTTCTCTTAAACCCCTCTTTACAATTTCGGCCTCAGCCCCAACTTTCCCTTATATTTTGTCCCTGCTTTATTTTTCTCCATAGCACTTATCCCCTAAACATATATAATTTATTTATCTTTTTATTGTCTGTCTCCCTCACTAGAATGTGAGATCTAAGAGGATGAAAATGCACTCATTTTGTACAGGGTTGTACCATCAGTGGCCAGAACAATTCCTGGCGCAGACCCCTACAAGTTGAGGCAGGATTACTGTCAGCTTCCTAGCACAGAGAGGTAAGGAGAACTATCCAAAAAGAGAGCAGATGAGTAGCAACATTGAGAGTATTTAATTTCTCTTCCTGGGTTATCCACTGTATCTTTCAAAAAAAGTGTCAAGGCTAAGTATACCCATGGAAGGATATTTCATGGCATAATAAACAGATAAGTAAATAAATAGCAGGTTTAAAAAACTATAAACAGCACAAAACCACACCTCTTATTGAATAAGCAACATGGGAAATACAGGCCTTCATGCTGAAATGGTAGGTAATTCCATTGGGTAACTGGAGCACAAAATAACTTGCTTTCCACTTCAGATCTGTCTATATTTCATAAATTTCACACACTGAATATGCTACTTTCGTTATCAGGAAAAACAAGATTCCTTAATGAATTATTAGAAAAAACAAAGCCAAAACAAAACAACAAAAAAAGAAAACCTACAGAATGACTTGACTTTCACAAACTGGAAGTTTAGAGTTAAGATGAAGAGGGAAAAGGGGTAACAAATAGTTTTATGATTTTACTATAAGTTTATCAGCAATATTCATCTTTACTGCACAAGGTAACAAGAATTGGCAGGGAGTAAACTGTAAATAAACTGTACTTGGCTATGACCATATTGTGACCCAGTTTACACGGTAGTATTTTCTTAATGAAGGCAAGGAAGCTATAGTGAAGGATATCCATGGAGAAATATTCATCTTTTTCATGATTTTGGTCAGAAATTAAACTTCATTACAAAAGGGCAGCAAAATGGTTTTAGTTTTCACAAGCAGTTTAATGCTTTCTTCCATTTATTAAAAATTACTGAAATGCAACATCTAAAACGGGCATCAGGGAGTCTGGCTTCTTGGCGGAGGTTGTATAAGAGCCAGGAAGGAGGACTCCAGAGCAGAGTTAGGAAAAGGGAAGCAGTGTCTGGCAATGCAGAGTGTTCTGTGAACAAACCTACCAGAAACTGGCCTCATGATGTCCATTGGTTCTACTTCTTCTTTTACTTTAATCTCAGGTACAGGAGGACCCAAGACAGAGGAGAGACTGCCACCCACAGTGGCTGATGGTGGTGGTGCAGCTGCAATTGTGGTGACCGGTGGAGCGATGGGGACTGCTCCAGGAATGGCTGAGAGGGTGACGGCCGGCTGTGACGGGGGACTGGCTGCTGCCATCATGGTTGGAATGGTTGGTGGAGGCTGCTGGGCAGTTGGAGGGACAGCAATGGTAGGCTGATCGTTATTTTGATTGGATACGGTCTCCATGGACATAGTGACTGGAGAGGCCATAGACACGTGGATTTCAGACTTGGGTTTGGCACTGAAACACAAAAGCAAAGCACTTGTAACAAATGAGAGAAAACTGCCTTAACCTGCAACATCTCAGAGGAAGAATATCTTTGCCCAATTATTTTTGTACAACACACAGCACAACTGACACTCTATTCCTTGACCCTAAAAGTTCAACATTAAGGTAACTTTTAAAGGAAATTCAGGTTTCAAAAATATTTTGTATGCTCTACCCCCACCGACTTTTTATAAACAGTAATAAAATTAACTCAGAAAACAACATTTTAAAGAGATCACTCAGTCACATCATCGTAGGACAACTAATTTTCATTACATTAATGTATTTTTTCTCTTAGAATTCCTTAATACATATGTTACCTTTGGAGTTGTTGTTGTTGGTTTTTAACCACAGTTGCAGTTGAGAGGAGAGAGGGGCTGAAAGTTGAGGTGATCACCAGTGGCCAGTGAGTTAATCCTGTGGTCCACAACCCATGGGCCACGGTCTGTGGCCTGTTAGGAACTGGGCCACACAGCAGGCAGTGAGCGGCAGGCAAGCGAGCGAAGCTTCATCTGTATTTACAGCTGCTCCCCATTGCTCACATCACCGCCTGAGCTCCACCTCCTGTCAGATCAGTGAGGGCATTAGATTCTCATAGGAGCGTGAACGCTACTGTAAACTGTGCACACAAGGGATCTAGGTTGCGCTCTCCTTACGAGAATCTAATGCCTGATGATCAGAGCTGGAGCTGAGGCGGTGATGCTAGCACTGGGGAGCAGCTGCAAATACAGATTATCATTAGCAGAGAGGTTTGACTGCACAATAAATGTAATGAGCCTGAATCATCCCCAAACCATCCCCCACCGAGCCCCCAGTCTGTGCAAAATTGTCTTCCAAGAAACTGGTCCCTGGTGCCAAAATGGCTGGGGGCCACTGATTTAATCAATCATGCCTACGTGATGAGGCTTCCATAAAAACTCAAAATGATTGGGTTCAGGAGCTTCCAGATAGCTGAACACATGAAGGTTCCTAGAGGGTGCCATGCCCAGAGGGGGCATGGAAGCTCAGTGCCCATTCCCCTATACCTTGCCCTATGCATCTCTTCATCTGTAGCCTTTGTAATATCCTTTACAATAAACCAGTAAATCCTTTATGTTTCCCTGAGCTCTGTGAGCTGCTCTAGCAAATTAGTCCAACTCAAGGCAGGGGTCAAGGGAATCCAGATTTACAGCCAGTCAGTCAGAAGCACAGGAAAAACAACCTGGGGCTTGTGATTGGCATCAGATGTGGGGGGCAGTCTTGTGGGAACAAGCCCTTAATCCATGAGATTTGACACTATCTCCAAGTAGATAGTGTCAGAATTGAAGGAGAGGATACCCAGCAGGTGTCTGCTGCAGAACTGATTGGTTGGGTGCTGGTCGGGAGAATTCCTCACAAAATTCTTGGTGACCAGAGGTCACAGAAGTTTCTTTGTTGTTGAGTAAGAGCACAGAAAAACACTTTGGTTTTTACTCCTAGTCTCAGAGCAGCAATTGCGCACTTGGGATTTTTATCCTAGAAAGATAAAAACATATGTCTACCAAGAATGCTGTACACAAATATCCACAGCGACTGTATCTACAATAGCCCCAAACTAGAAACAAGCCCAGTGTACATCAATAAACAAATAGATAAATTCTGGCACATCCATAGTAACCACCCAGAAAAGAAATTATTGATACACACTACATCTTGGATGGATCTCAAAAGCACTAAGTTGAGTTAAAATAAGTCAGTATCATTAGATTATTATATATCAAATATATCCATTTATATATAACTATTTATGTATATGATTCCATTTATATCAAACTCAAAATGACAAAATTATAGTGATGGAGAACAGCTAAGTGGAAAAGGGTTATGTTGGGGGATCTTGTTATTTATTCTGATTATGGTAATAGTTACACCAATCTATACATGTGATAAAATTTCAAAATATTATCATCCTTGTCCATCTCAAAAAGGAAGTACATACAAAAATCAGTGACATCTAATAAGGCCTGTAGTTAAGTAAGTACTATTGAACCAATGTCAATTTTTTTCATTTTGAAAATGTACTAGAATTATACAAGATGTAATCACTGGGCAAAGTTAGGGTACATGGAAATTCTTTGTATTATTTTTGTAACTTCTTGTGAGTCTTAAATTATTTCAAAATAAATATTAAAAAAATAGTGGTCAGTGGGGTAAGGATTCTTCTGGAATTAAAGAAAAAATAAACAGAGACATTAAGGCTGGGCGCAGTGGCTCACACCTGTAATCCTAGCACTCTGGGAGGCTGAGGCAGGAGAATTCCCTTGAGCTCAGGAGCTCAAGACTGGCCTGAGCAAAACTGAGACCCCGTCTCTACTAAAAATAGAAAAAGTAGCCGGGTATTGTGGCTTGCACCTGTAGTCCCAGCTACTTGGGAGTCTGAAGCAGGAGAATCACTTGAGCCCAGGAGTCTGAGGTTGCAGTGAGCAACGATGACGCCATGGCACTCTACCTGGGGCGACAGAGTGAGACTCTGTCTCAAAAAAAAAAAACCCCAAACAAACAAACAAACAAAATCAACAGAGACATCAGCAAAAATGTGGGAGTAAGAGTCTCTGAAAATTCTCTCCTCCAAAAGAGCAACAACACTACAAAACTGGCCAAAAAAAAAGGCAGAATCAACTTCTTCAGAACTCCAGAAATTAACCCAAGGCTTTCCGTAATCTGGCAAAATTATTCAAGAAAACTGGCTGAATCTAGGTAAGATCAGCAAATTTCATGGCGTTTTAATTTGCCCTATTTCTATTCCTCTAGTTCGGCAGTAGGCTTGCAATCCACCAGTCCACATTCACAGTGCAAACCAGCAGCCTAAGCTACCAGAGGGAACAGAACCCCTTCAAACCCTCATTCCTCATGTAACCGTCGTTACATGACTTGTCCGATTGTACCCTGGAAGAACCCACAGGCAAGATTGTCTTTATTTGCCCTAACTCGGAGTGTATCCAGTATAAACACCTTTTTCCCAAAGGGTATTTGTTGGAAAAAATTAGAGGTAATCGATAAACTTAACAGTTGACTGGGGAGACTGTAGCAGTTGGGGCAAACAACAGGCTTCCCAAAAAACTTCAAAGCAAAGCAGAGGAAGGAAATATTCATAGGGGCTTTGAAAACTCTGACACATTTCTGGCAATCTAGGAAACAATGTAGGACTATGCCCAGGGCTGTGTACATAGCTAGGAAAGAACCAAGGCCCTAAGCTCTGACCTCTAGTTGACCTTGAGGCTCTGCATAAGTAGAACGTGAAGGATAAGGCAGAGTTGTGAACCGCCTGCCAGAGCACTGAAGAGGTACCCCAAGATACACACAGAGCCCTGTGGCGAACGCAGGGAGATTTATTGGCTCTAGACATTAGTTGACCACTAAGTTTTGTTTTGTTTTTTTTTTAAGCAAGGAAGACTTTATTCAGGGCTGTTGTAATTGGGGAGTGAGAAGGAATTTAACTCCACTGAAACAAAAGGTGGAATGATTTTTAAACACGGGATGAGTTAATAAAAAAAGTACTGGAGTATTTTAAGGGGAAGGTTATTATTCTGTGTGCGTAGGCCATCCGTGTTTGCTAACTGTCCCTCACTGAAGTTAGGTTCCTACCCTCCCACAGAGACCAAGAGATAGGTGCCCTTTTTTTTTTTCCATTTCTTATTTAAATATTTTATTTTTCTATTTATTTTTAATTTTTTTTTTAAATTTCAGAATATTATGGGGAGTTGACCATTAAGTTAACCCAAAAAAGGTTTCAATTGCCACATAAGACAAAGATACAGATTGGACAGAATTAGTTCATAAAATTCACTCAAGTAACAACTACAAGTAACAGTAAGAGCAAACCCTGGAGAGGGGTGGGAATGGGTGGAGAACCTATGGCCTTTTGATTTCAAGATTGGTCTTTTTTAAGCACCAAAGGAGGCAAGAAAAACTTCATCTTTCTCTGCTGAACCCCTTTAATAAAAGGATTTGTTCTGTAAAATTTGGATTCAGTCAAAAGGCCACACTCAAGGACCCAGAAGGCCACATGTGGCCCCAAGGTTGCGGGTTCCCCACCCCTTACACAAAAAATTTAAGTTACCTTTTCTTTTGGGTACAGACAGGGGTCTCACTATGTTGCCCAGGCTGGTCTTGAACTCCTGGCCTCAAGCAGTCTTCCCGCCTCAGCCTCCCAAAGTGTTGGGACTGCAGGCATGAGCACAGTGCCTGGCCTAAGTCAGCTATTTTAGATATGTTCAAAGAACTACAGGAGACCAAGCATGAAAATTCTCAATGAATTGACAACATCAATTAAAAGACAGAAATTATAAAAAGAGCCAAACAAATTTTGGAGTTCAAAAGTATAAATGCTAAAAGGAAAAAAATCACTAGAGAGTCTCAACTGCATATTTGAGCAGGCATAACCAAGAATCAGTGACCACGAAGATGGGTCAATGGAGATGATCCTGTCTTGGAAACAGAAACAAAATTGTGAGGAAAAATAAACAGAGCCTCAGAGATAGATAGGATACCATTAAGCATACCAATATTCACCTAACTGGAATTCCAGAAGGAAAGGATAGAGAGAAACGGGCAGGAAGAATATTAGTAGAAACAATGGCAAAAATGCCTCCAATTTGATGAAAAACATTAACCCATATATCCAAAAGTTTAATGAACTCCCTGTAGGCTAACTAAAAGAAATCCACACTTAGACACAACATAATTAAATTGCCAAAATGTAGATGAGTATTTAAAAGTGAAATTCTGTGATTTAATAGTGTCAAAAAGATAAAATAAGGCAAAATATTAAAAGAGTTAAATCTATTTGATTAGTATCATTTTCTCTAATTCCCCTTACATTTACAGATTTTCATATTAAGAAGTTAAAAAGAGAAGACTTTAAGATAAAACTGAAGATATCACCCAGAAGCAAAAAAAGATGGGACAAGGAAATGGTATATGGGAGAGAAAAGATTAAAAAAATTAGAAGTCATCCAAAAGTTATCTGACAAACTGGATGCCCCCCCCCAAGGGGATGGAAATTGCATGTGGGAACAAATTTCAAAAGAAATACCATATCAAGACTTACCTGTACTGACCAGGAGTTTTTATATTGAAAAGGCCACTGAGTATCCAGCACATTAAAAAAAAGATCAACCCAAATTTTACTGTGAAATTTCTGAACATTGGGAACAAAGATTGTCAAAGCTTTCAGAAAGAAACAAACATGTTAGAAATCAGGATTCAAAATGATATCAGGCTTTTCAAGAGCAACAACAAAATGTAGAAGACAACAGAGTAATGCCTTAACATTTCTAAGGAACAATGATTTCCAACCAAAAATTCTCCTGCCATTGTATCATTTATTTATTTATTTTATTGTTATTTTTTAAAGAGACAAGGTCTCACTCTGTTGCCTAGGCTGAGTGCAGTGGCAGGATCATAGCAAACTGCAGCCTCAAACTCCTGGGCTCAAGCGATCTTCCTGACTCAGACCCTAGGTAGCTGGGACTACAGGTGCTCACCACCACACCTGGCTAATTTTTAAACTTTTTGTAGAGATGGGGGGTCTCATGTTGCTCAGGCTGGTCTCGAACTCCTAGGTTCAAGCAATTCTCCTGCCTACGCCTCCCAAAGTGTTGGGATTACAGGCATGACCCATGGCACTCAGCCTTACTTGTGCTTTTTTACTGTTGATCTTGATTGGGTGCTAATCTATTTTCTAAATCATTAATTTTTGCTTTTATATTTATTAATTACTTCTGTTTATTCCTTTATTTTACTTTTTTCTCTTTTTTAGCTTGGCAAGTAATTTTCAATATTTTTTAATTGACATAAAAATATTTAAGGCTATGAATTTTCTTCTGAATACTGCTTTAGTTGCAGTGCATTGATATGACATACAATGATTTCATTATGGCATTTTTTAGGTATACTGCAACTTTCATTCATACTTTCTTTTTGACTGTTGTTTCAGAGCATTTACAAATTCGTAAAAAGGGCTTTCCGTTTTCTGCTTTCATTACTATTCCTAGTTTGACTGCATTGAGATCAGAAATTATTTTCTGGAATTTGTTTAGATTTTCCTCGTGTGTAACAAAGACATTACCTGTTACATTTCCCCGGGCACCAGAAAAGGTGTAATTAACACATCAAATTTAATAATATCAATTCTACCTTATTATTATTTCGGTTTATTATATCCTTACTTACTTGTTGTCTGTTTTAACTGATGTGGCCTGAAACTCAATTAAAGCTGTTTTGCTCCTAATCTGTTCTTTTAAACCCTCCTTATACTTCTTGTAAATTCCGCTTTCTGAATCTTGATGCTAGATTATCGGGTACACAGATATTCTTAACTGTTAAATCTTCATTGGAAATGAGATTCTTCAGCATTATAAAGTACCATCTGTGTTTTGTTTTTAAGCTGAGTTCTACCTTTTCTGATAGTTACAATTTCAATTTGTTTGTCTTTGCTTCGTATATCTTTTGGAAAAATATTTGCATAAGTAATTTAAGTTCACAGATGACATTATCCTCTTTCAGTGGTGTTTTTTTATTGGTTACCATGGGATTACAATTAACATCTTAAATTTATTTCAATCTAGTTTAAATTGATACCAAATTAGCTTCAACAACATACAAAAAATGAAAGGATGAAAAAAATATGCAAACAGTACCAAAAGAAAGTCAGGGGAGGGGCCTATACCTTCACATCAGGTGAAATAGACTTTAAATAAAAAACTGTTACAAGACAAAAGACATTATATACTGATAAAAGATTCATCAAAAAGATAATGGGGGATGGAGAAATGGAAAGTTACTAATCACAGTGTATAAAGTTTCTTTTAAGCAAGATGAAGAAGTGCTAGAGATTTGCTATACAATGTTGTACCTATAATAAACAATACTGTAATGTACACTGAAATTTCTTTTTAAGAAGGTAGATCTCACATTAAGTGTTCTCACCACAATAAAGAAAAAAAAATACAGGAATTGTAAACCTTTACACATCAAGGAACAGAGCTCCAGAATATATGAAACAAACACTGAAAGAATTAAAAAAATAGATAGTCCTACAAGAACAGTAAGAGACTTCAATACCCTAATTTCAATAATGGATAGTACATCCAGACAGAAGGTCCGTAAGGAAAGTGAGGACTTGAACACTAAACCAACTAGACCTAACAGACATATATATAAAAACTCTACCCAACAATAGCAGAATGCACATTCTTCTCAAGTGCACATGGATCATTCTCTAGGGTAGACCAAATGTTTAGTCAAAATTCAAATTTCAATAAATTTAGAAATACTGAAATCACACAAAGTATCTTCTCCAACCACAATGGATTGGAGCTAAAAATCAATAAAAGAAGGAAAACTGGAAAATTCACAATGACATGTGAGACTTCATCCCTGAGTCAGATAATGGTTTTTGAATACGTGAAGAATACTGCCTTAAACTTTTGGCTTCTTCACAATTTAACACCTACAGACAAGACATATTTTTAAGTTTAACTGTATGATTAACATTTTCTTCATCATTTTCTTAAATCTAGACCAGGGGCTGACAAACTATATCCCAGCCCAACATCTGTTTTGCAAACAGTTTTTTTGGAACATAGCTACACCCACTTGTGTACGTGTTGTCTACGGTTGCTTTCCTGGTAAAACAGCAGAGTTGGTACTCATGACAGAGACTGTGTGACCCACAAAACCTAAAATAATTTACTATTTGGACCTTTACTGAAAAAGTTTTCCAACCACTGCTTAGATGATGAGTAAAACAGTTAATGAAGCACCAATGATAATTCCTGTGGAATAAATACTCTGACCAAGACCACTTTCAAGCTGCCAATGCTAAATCAATGAGTGTAGAGTTGGGAAGAGACACGAAGTAGCAAATCATTACATGTTATTTCCACCATAATAATAAAACATACCAGAATAACTAGGAAATGACTTTTAAGTATTAACTGCATTTGTTTTAATATAATTTATTTAATTACGAGTTTATAGACAGTAATATAATTTTTTTAAATGGCTGTATTTAATGACTGGTTCATACAATTCCTGATAATTTAACAATCTACTCTTGTGAGTCAGTACAAGTCAGGTTTAGCATACCACACTACCATTACCTCATACAGGCGGTCCCTGGGTTACAGATGAGATATGTTCCTGACAACATCTTTAGGTTGGATTTATATGTAATTGGATCCCCAATGAACAGCACATATATGGTAATAATAGTAATAATAACAATACTATAATGGCTCATATGTGGTAATAGTAATACAGTATAATACTGTAATAATAATAATTCTCCCATACTGTAATAATAAGTTACTATTGTACTCTTTCTTTTAATTCAAACAAGCAGAACATAAAAACAAACCCATACAAAAAGTGTATAAAGGAGATAGGAGAAATTTCCAAAAAATGTTAAAGGTCAACACCTAATACTGCATCAATGTCTTGCTTACTGGAAGGGGCATTTTGAGGCAAGAAGGTAGCTGACATTAACCAGAAGATGATGATGGAGACCGTGCTGGAGAGGATGGAGTGGGCGCTGGAGAATCAGGGTTTGATTCTGTTCCTGGAGGAGGGGAGCTTACCCTTGAAGTCGGTTTCTTGAAAAAGGTGTCTAGGGTTGTTTGCACAACCTTTTTCTTTTTTTCATCATAAGGGCCTTGTAGCACCTGATGGTCTCACTAACTGCATGGTAAACCTTTACAAACCACTCAATGTTAGGATCTTGCTCCTCAAGCTTAGCAAATCCTGCTTTGATGCGATGAAAGGCTTCAGCTCATTCTTTTGTCATAAACTTTGTTGGCTCTGAATCTTCTGATTCTTTGTGTTCTTGTGTTTTTATCAGCTGCTTCTTAACCATGAGCTAGCATAAAGATGCTGCGCCAGCAAACCACTTACCCCATGTGGGTTTGTTTACATGCGTGGACTAGTTCCTGAATTATTAATTTAATTATTTAATTATAAATTATCCTTATGGGGAGCCTTGGGAGCCCATTCGAAAGTACAGAATGCTGTTGTCCACAACCTGGGGACTGACTGTATTTCATTTCAAATTTCCTGAATTACTTTGTTTTAGGTATGCCTCTGTACACAATGAAGAGTTGGGTTTTGCTTTGTAATTCAATCTGGAAAAAGGTTTATTTCAACAGGTGAGTTAAGACCTGTATTAGTTTGCTAGGGCTGGCATAACAAAGTATCACAAACTATGTGGCTTAAAAGCAGAAGTGTATCATCTCACGGTTCTGGAGGCTAGCACTCTGAGATCAAGGTGTCAGCAAGGCTGATTCTTTCTGAGGGTGGTGAGGAAGAGACTATTCCATACCTCTCCCAGCTTCTGGCGGTGTGCTGGCAATCTTTGGTGTTCCTTCATACCACCCCCCAATCTCTGCCTTCATGCTCACATAGCATTGTATGTGTCTGTGTCCTAATTTCCCCTTTTTATAAGAATACCAATCATACTGAATTGAGGGCCCACCCTACTCCAGTATGACCTCATCTTAACTATATCTGCAGTGACCCCAATTCCAAGTAAGGTCACATCCTGAGGTACTGGGAATTAGACATCAACATACGAATTTGGGAGAAACACCATTCAACCCATAACAAAGCCATTTACATGTTGTGATATAACACATTTCATCTTACTTCTATGATAGTATGTCCTGTATGGTTTTTTATCTTTGTTTCTCTTTTTATTTTGTTTACTTTTTCATTTCTATCCTCTATGACCTATACTGTTTTCTGCAGTTTTAATTTTGCTTTAGTTCTATGGTATCTTCTAGGTTACTAAGTTCTGTCAACTCATGTGCCATCTCTTTATGTTTTACCATTTACTCTGGGAGTCTTTGCATTTCATCTTCGTGTTTTCCTTCATAAAGGTGGTTATTTTGTTAAGATACTTAAATTCGTGGTGGAATGTTTTGTTATAAATTTCATCTGTCCCCTGTCAACATTTTTCTGGTCAGTGTTCTTAGTGAACAAGTTAGTATATTTTGTTGCTCTTTTCCTACGTTTTAATTTTAAGTATCTTTATATCAATCCTTTTATTATTACTTATCAGTAAATGGAGTTGGGCTATTCCTAAAAATGCCATTTACCTGAGATTCCTTTTACTTGGGTGTGGGAGTGTGGGGAGCCTGCTCTTCCAGCTAGTTATTTTCTCACAATCCAAATGCTCTTTTCTTTCAGGTGCCACAAAAACAGGCTGACTATGCAAATAAGGCTAGTCTGGGTGCCTGTGTGGGGCCCTACTTCCCCAATGTCTCTGAATCATACTAAATCCAAGAAGGATTCTACAAACAGCCACTGCTCACTTCAGTTTCTGCACCTGCTTTTGCTCACAGGGATAGACTTTTGTACTTCATGGTGTGCTCTTCACCTTCAGGACTAATGCTTTAAAACCAAGTCCATGTTACTTTGTTTTGCAAAAAGAAAAAACACATTTTAAACAATGAAAAAGAATGCATTAAATTTTAAAAACTAAATATCTAGTGTCGGCCAAGAATGTGGAGAAAATGGTAACCCATATTTCATGGGGATGTAAGTGGGTACAGTGATTGGAAACCAGAATTTAAACTGGACATGTACTTTGATCCAGTAATACTACTTCCAGAAACACATCCTAAAGAAATGCCCGCAAAGGGGCTCAATGATGTAGGAATGAAGAGAGTTATTGCAGTTTTATTACAGTGATAAATGAAAATAACCTAAGTGCTCATTAGCAGAGGACTAATTACACGGTACCAACATACCTAGGAACATCATATAGTACAGGAAAAGAGTGTCCAATTTTTTGTGTTTTTTTTCCTTTTGTTTTGTTTTTACTATATTCTGCCCCCTTTTTATTGTAATATTTTATCTACACAAAAATTAATCAATTACTTTTACTACGTAATTTTGAAATATCAACTCTATTGCCTCCAATAGAAAATCAATAATTACTTTTATAACATTAAGGTAATTAAAGTCATTTGTATAGACAGTATTAATTGAGACTTTTTTGCACTAACAACTAATCCATTATAAATACTTGCCAATCGTAAAAACACAAT
This sequence comes from Daubentonia madagascariensis, assembly GCA_023783475.1. NCBI lineage: Eukaryota > Metazoa > Chordata > Mammalia > Primates > Daubentoniidae > Daubentonia > Daubentonia madagascariensis. Next base: position 610,567 of record JAKFHU010001747.1, on the reverse strand, counting down.
TCCAGTAAAAGTGCAGTCACACCAAGTACAGATAAGAAGTACAAGGAGCTCACTGGCTTTGCTATACCAAATGGATAAAAAGCAAAATTAATTTTATACTGTAGGTCTATACAAATAAATAAATAAAATCCTATCCTTTTTTTCTGTATTTTTTCTTAGATTTCTTTCTACAAGTAACAATGCTTCATTTTATTCACTTCAATAGAATAAATTCCTTACAGAAAGACTGACCTCCCAAATTTTATGCAGATATTTTTCTACTTCTATCAATTTCCTGACATATCTAACATAAGCAGGAAAATCTTTTCAGTAAATTGAGCACTTGAGTCTACAAATGTCTTGAAGAACTCTGACAAGTTACGTATATCCCATGTTGCTTTTGGTTTCCCATCTCTTCTTTGCTTCAAACTCCCATGCGAGTGTCTCCTTTTTTCGAGCAAGCTGTGAATTTTCAGCCTCCTTTTTGGCTTTTGCACAGTTGTGGCAGGCAACTGCTGTGGCCATTTTTACACCAAGCTCTCGAGTAGCGAGCTGGTCGCCGAGCTGCTCAGCCTTCTCAGTACTCCACTCCCCCACAGCCTGGTCTACCCTCTGTTCAAGGCCTGACTTGTCAACTTTTCTCTTTTTAACAGGGGGTCAAATCTATCACTGACTCCAAAATACTCCAACAGTTCCTTCCACTGGGTTTCATTTGAGGGTTGTTCACTATGAGACTCCTTTTCACTCTTCAATTTATCTTTTCTGGAGCATTTTCTTTTTTTCCTTCTGAATCTTGAAGTTGAGCTATTCTGTTCAGAATGTTTTTCATGCAATTCTTGAAATTTATTCCACATATTTCAGGGAATTCCAGAAGGGCATTTTTCATATGCATTTACATTTGCCTTTGTTTCAGTATTTGATCCATCTGTTGGGAAATCTGAGATTTCTGCTTTTCTAATGGTTCCATCCTCTTTATCTTCCTGTAAGTTAAGTCCAGAGTCCTCTAATGTGGCTTCACCTTCAGAATTCGACTCAGCATCACTTTCATTTAGGCCAAGAGGTAGCAGCCCACTCCACATCTTTTCTTCAGTCAAGCAGCAAACACCCAGCAACCATCTTACAACCCTGTCAACCTGTTTTTTGGTTTTTCATTTTCTTGATCTCTAAAGATGCTAAATCCTAAGGCATGGTACTTGCACCACTTCTGTTCTCTGTTCATACTCCCTTCCATTTGCATGGCTTTAAAGAACATATAACTTGGAAGCCACTTTTGAGCCCCACCGAGGCTTTGTAAAGCCTTTCAGGCTCCCACAACCTAGCTACAAACTGCCTTGTTCCTTCCCCTACATCAGTGGTGGTGAGATCAAGAAACCTCCTAAAGGTTGGGGCACTGAAGTACTCCACCTAGGGAACCACAGTCTACCAAGACACAAAAGAACATCTCAGCAACTGGCTCTACCAACCAATGACAGGGAGAACAACCATATAGCTCATCATAGCGTCTTCCAACTCAAGCAAACAGGGTGTGGCTGAGTCACACTCACAAATACCACCTACCACCACTGAGAGTAAGCTGGGGAACCTAACTCACTACACACTGTTAGGAAGAGGTGAAGACAGCAGGTCAGAGGTAACCTGAGAGGTACAAGTAACCTGCTAGAACACCCCATAGGCAACTCAGGACCAGGACTCCTCTCCTTGGCATGCTCAGGGATCAATCTTTGGGGACCCAGAGACAGGCCCATAAGCCAGGCCTACCACACCCAGATCTTGACTGAGAGGCCAGGTGAGAAGGAATCAGCAAAAGAACTCCAGAAACATGAAAAATGAGAGCAAAAGAACACCCCCAAAAGAAAACAACTTTTTGCCAATGGAGACCAACCAAATGAAAAGACTGAAATGACAGATGAAGAATTCTGAATATGGATTATAAGGCAGCTCAATGAAGTACAAGAGAAAATAGAACCCCAACACAAAGAAACCATAAAAACAATGCAGGAAATGAATGAAAAATTTACTAAGGAAATTGAATTATTAAAAAAAAATTAAACAATACTTCTGGAAATGAAAAATTCATTCAAGGAAATACAAAACACAATGGAAAGCCTTAAGAATAAGCTAGATCAGGCAGAAGAAAGAATCTCAGACCTTGAAAACAACACCTTTGAGTTAAACAAGTTAGTCAGAGAGAAAGAACTGAGAAACAAGAGGAATGAGCAAAGCCTACAAGAAATATGGGGATTATGTAAACAGGCCTAACATACAAACCATAGGCATCCCTGAGGGTGAAGAAGAAAATACACAAAGGTTGGAAAACCTATTTGAGGGAATAATTGAGGAAAATTTCCCTGGCCTTGCTAGAATCTAGCTATCCAGGTACAAGAAGCTCAAAGGACCCCCGGAAGATTCACCATGAAGAGGAAATCACCGTGACACATAGTAATCAGACTGGCCACAGTAAACATAAAAAAGGTACTCCTATGAGCCATAAGGCAAACACAGCAGGTAACTTAGAAAGGAAAACCCATCAGACTAACTGCAGACCTCTCAACTGAGACCTTACAAAACAGAAGGGACTGGGACCCCATTCTCAGTCTTCTCAAACAGAATAATGACCACCATAGGAATTTTGTATCCTGCAAAACTAAGTTTCGTATATGAGGGAGAAATACTTTCTCAGACCAGCAAACCCTGAGGGAATTTGTTAAGACCAGACCCGCCCTGCAGGAAGTAATCAGAACTACATTATACACAGATCAGCACAATAGACACCCACCAGTGTAAAATCACTCAAAACCTAAAGATCACAGCCTGGATACCACAATGGCTCAAGAGGTAAAACAATGCAATAAAGTTCTACTCAACAGGATGAACAGAAATCCACTCCACTTATCAATTCTTTCAATACATGTGAATGGCTTGAACTTCCCACTCAAGAGACATAGGCTGGCTGAACGGATTAAGAAGATACAAGCCAACTATCTGCTGTCTCCGGGAAACACATCTAACCCACAAGGACTCATTCAGACTCAAGGTGAAAGGATGGAAAACAATATTCCATGCAAATGGAAACCAAAAGAAAGCTGGTGTAGCCATTTTCATATCACATAACATAGACTTCAAAACAGCAAAAGTAAAGAAAGACAAAGATGGTCATTATATAACACTGAAGGGAACAATTCAACAAGAAGACATAATAATCCTAAATATTTATGTACCTAACACAGGTGTGCCCAGATTCATACAGCAAACCCTATTTGATCTAAACAAAATGATAAAAAGCAACATTGTAAAAGCCAGGGACTTCAACACCCCACTGACAGAAGGGGACAGATCCTCCAAGCAGAAAATAAGCAAAGAAATGATGGACTTAAATGGAACACTCGAACAAATGAGCCCAACAGACATTTACAGAACATTCTACCCCAAAACCACTGACCATGTGTTCTTCTCATCACCTCATGGAACATTCTCGAAGATTGATCATATCCTAGGCCACAAAACATGTCTCAACAAATTTAAAAAAATAGAAATTATACCATGTATCTTCTCAGACCACAGTGCAATAAAATTAGAAATCAATTCCAACAGAAACACTCAACTCTACATAAAGTCATGGAAATTAAACAATCTCCTGCTGAACAATTATTGGGTCAAGGAGGAAATTAAGATGAAAATCAAAAGATTCTTCAGACTAAATGACAAAGGGGACACGAGTTATCAAAATCTGTGGGATTCAGCAAAAGCAGTCATAAGAGAAAAATTCATAGCCATAAATGCCTACACCCAAAAGACAGAAAGATCACAAATCAAAAATCTAATGAATCATCTCAAGGAATTGGAAAAGGAAGAGCAAACCAATCCCAAACCTAGCAGAAGAAAAGAAATAACTAAGGTCAGGGCAGAACTAAATGAAATCAATAACAAAAGAATTATGCAGAAGATTAATGAAACAAAAAGTTGGTTCTTTGAAAAGGTGAACAAAATTGACAGGCCTCTCACTAGGTTAACCAGAACAGAAAAGAAAGGACCTTAATAAGCTCAATCAGAAATTAAAAAGGAGATATTACAACTGATACCATGGAAATACAAAATATTATCTCTGAATACTATAAAAATCTCTATCCACATAAATTTGAAAACATTGAGGAAATGGACGAATTCTTGGCAACACACAACCTCCCTAGGCTCAATCAGGAAGAAACAGAACTCCTGAACAGAGCAGTATCAAGTAACGAAATTCAAGCAGCAACAAAAAATCTCACAACCAAAAAAAGTCCTGGACCAGATGGTTTCACAGCCAAATTTTACCAGACCTACAAAGAACAACCAGCACCTATAGTGCAGAAATTATTTCATAACATCGAGAAGGAAGGAATCCTTCCCAACTCGTTCTACAAAGCCAATATCACCTTTATACCAAAGCCAGGAAAGGACACAACAAATACAGAAAACTACAGACCAATATCCCATATGAATACAGATGCAAAAATTCTCAATAAAATCCTAGCAAACCAAGTTCAGCTGCACATCAAAAAAAAAATCCACCATGATCACGTGGTCTTCATCCCAGAGATGCAAGGATGGTTCAACATATGTAAATCTAGAAATACGATTCACCACATAAATAGAAGCAAAAACAAAAACCATATGATCCTCTCGATAGACGCAGAAAAAGCATTTGACAAAATTCAGCAACGTTTTATGATAAGAACTCTTAACAAAATAGGCATAGATGGAACATACCTCAGTATTATAAAAGCTATATACGACAAACCCACAGCCAACATCAGACCGAATGGGGAAAAAATGAAAGCATTCCTCCTTAGAACTGGAACCAGACAAGGTTGCCTACTGTCACCACTTCTGTTCAACATAGTGCTAGAAAGTCCTAGCCAGAACAATCAGGCAAGAGAAGGAAATCAAGGGTATCCAAATAGGGAAAGAAGTCAAACTACTGCTCTTTGCTGATGATATGATCTGATATCTGGAAAACCCCAAAGATTCTGCCAAGAGACTCCTGGAATTGATAAATAAATTCATCAAAGTCTCAGGTTACAAAATCAAGGTACACAAATCAGTAGCATTCCTATACACCAACAACAGTCAAGCTGAGAATCAAATCAAAGACTCAATACCTTTAACAATAGCAACAAAGAAAATAAAATACCTAGGAATATATTTAACCAAGGAGGGGAAAGACCTCTACAGGGAGAACTACGAATCACCGAGGAAGGAAATCCCGGAGGATGTAAACAAATGGAAAAGCATATCATGCTCATGGATTGGCAGAATCAATATTGTTAAAATGTCTACACTACCCAAAGTGATTTACAGATACTATGCAATTCCCATTAAAATACCAACATCATTTTTTGCAGATCTAGAAAAAATACTTCTATGCTTCGTATGGAACCACAAAAGACCCCGAATAGCCAGAGCAACCTTAAGCAAAAAGAACAAATCAGGAGGCATCACTTTACCAGACTTCAAGCTATACTACAAGGCTATAGTAACCAAAACAGCATAGTACTGGCACAAGGACAGAGCCATAGACCAATGGAACAGGACTGAGAACCCAGATATAAAACCATCCTCATATTGCCATCTGACCTTTGACAAAGTAGACAAAAACATACACTGGAGAAAAGAATCCCTATTCAATAAATGGTGCTGGGAAAATTGGATAGCCACACGTAGAAGACTGAAACAGGATATGCACCTCTCACCACTCACAAAAATTAGTTCACAATGGATAACAGACTTAAACCCAAGGCATGAAACCGTAAGAATTGTAGAAGAAAAGGCTGGAAAAACTCTTATAGACACTGGCCTAGGCAAAGAATTTATGAAGAAGACCCTAAAGGCAATCACAGCAACAAAAATAAATAAATGGGACCTGATTAAATTAAAAAGCTCTGCACAGCCAAAGAAACAATAGAGTGAACAGACAACCTACAGAATGGGAGAAAATATTCACATGCTATACATCTGATAAAGGGCTAATAACCAGAATCTACAAAAAACTCAAGCAAATCAGCAAGAAAACACCAAACCACCCCATTAAAAAGTGGGCAAAAGACATGAACAGAAGCTTTCCAAAAGAAGATAGACTAATGGCCAATAATCACATAAAAAAGTGCTCAACATCTCTAATCATCAGGGAAATCCAAATCAAAACCACAATGAGATATCACCTAACTCCAGTGAGAATGGCTTTTATGAAAAAGTCCCCAAACAACAGATGCTGGTGTGGATGTGGAGAGAAAAGAACACTTATACACTGTTGGTGGGACTGCAAACTAGTTCAACCTCTATGGAAAGTAGTATGGAGATACCTCAAAGAACTAAAAGTAGACCTACCATTTGATCCAGCAATCCCACTACTGGGTACTTACCCAAAGGAAAAAAAGACATCTTATAAAAAAGACAGTTACACTCAAATGTTTACAGCAGCACAATTCACAATTGCAAACATGTGGAAACAACCCAAGTGCCCATCAATACATGAGTAGATTAATAAAATGTGGTGTATGTACACCATGGAGTATTACTCGGCCATAAAAAAAATGGTGAACTAATTAATAACTTTTGTAACAACCTGGATGGAATGGGAGACAATCCTTTTAAGTGAAGTATCGCAAGAATGGAAAAACAAACACCACATGTACTCGCTATTAAATTGGAACTAACTGATCAACACTCATATGCACATATGGTAGTAAAATTCAACGGAAATCAAGCAGGTGGGAGTAGGGAGAAGGGGTTGGATAAATTCACACCTAACAGGTACAATACACACTATCTGGGTGATGGACACACTCCTAACTTTGACTTGAACTGTACTAAAGTAATTCAAGTAACCAAAACGTTTATACCCCTGTAATATTCTGGGGGAAAAAAAAAGAACATATAACTGCTACAATTTCCAAATCTATAACACAGCATGGACCTCTATCTTCAATTCTAGAATTCCATTACTTCAGAATTTTATATGCAGCTGTCTACTTGACATCTCCACTTAAGCGTACAACCACTTGGATATCACAAAATTAAAATGTTTAAAATTAACCTGCTGATTTTTTTCCTGCTATTCCCATAGGTTTCCTCATTTTAGAAAGGATAATTCCTTATCTCTAGTTCCTCATACAAAATCTAGGAGCTATCCTTGACCCCTCTCTTTCTCTCTACTCCACCAAAAAATTCTGTCAGCTGTACCTTCAAAACATATCCAGAATCCAAACATCTGTTAAGACTTAAAACATTTCCATGCTGGTCCAAGCCACTACATCGTCGAAGGCTGTATTATCTCTTACTTGGTCTCTGTGCTCTCACCCTAGCCCTCTTGCACTTTATCCTCAGCACAGTAGCCACAGTGATCCTTTTAAAAATAAGCTGAATCGGCCGGGCGCGGTGGCTCACGCCTGTAATCCTAGCACTCTGGGAGGCCGAGGCGGGAGGATCGCTTAAGCTCAAGAGTTCAAGACCAGCCTGAGCAAGAGCGAGACCCCGTCTCTTTTATAAAAAAAAATTAAAAAAAAAATAAAATAAAATAAGCTGAATCATGTCACTTCTATCCCTTAACCTCCAATGGCTCTCTGTCTCACCCAGAATAAAATCCAAAGGCTTTTGAATAGCCCACAAGGCCCTAAATGATCGAACTCTCAATTATATCTCTAAACTATCTTTTATAACTCTCCCCTGTGTTCTAGGCTGTTCCGGTATATTCCTAATATACAGGCAGCCCTCACTGAGCACGATGCTGTCATGTATGAATTTCACATACAGTCGTGCACTGAGTAAGGATGTTTCAGTAAACAATGGACCCCATATACAACAGTGGTCCCGTAAGATATTATCATATTTTTACTATACCTTTTCTATGTTTAGATACACAAATACTTACTATTGTGTTACAACTGCCTACAGTATTCAGTATAGTGACATGCTTTACAGGTTTGTAGCCTACAAGCTACAACACAAATGTTTACATATAACATATGACATATGATAAGCTGTATCATATAGTCTACGTGTGTAGTAGGCTATGCCATCTAGGCTTGTGTAAGTACCCCCTAGGATGTTTGCACAATGATGAAATTACCTAATGATGCATTTCTCAGAATGTATCTCCATCGTTATCTGATGCATGACTGTATGTTAGCTATATTACAGCAGTCCCCCAATAACACTGTTCAAATTTCAGTAACCAGTGTATACTAACTGTGAGTATAAAGTACAATCTTTCCTTCTAGCTCTACAGTCCCTAAATCGTTACGTAACTGACAGATGTTCAGCATGATCCAAGTGACTAATCACCACTTCTTTTGAAGTCTGGTGGTGATCAGTTACTGCATATCTGAATAACCGCTCACAAAGACAGGAAAGCATGTGGTTGTGTTGTTCTGGTTTCCCACTGATAAACCAATGTGAAATTTTACAAAAATGGAAGGTTAAAAGAGAGCTGGCCAATAAAGATGAAAATGCAGCAAAAACACAAAAAGTGATAATGCTAGAAATGAAACTGTATGTGATTAGATTTGAAAATGGCCCAGCAAAGAGAAGAAAAGATGAAACCTAGGCTTATACAAAGCTGTGGTATGAACCATATTGGAAAAAATCCAATAAATATAAAAAAGAAGGTAGAGTCACTTTAATATCATCTTTTAGTTTAAATTGCACTAGGAACAGAAAGCCATTTATGGCAGAAATGGAGTGTTTACTTCTACTTTGGATTGAAGATTGATTGAATAAAAAAATCATAATTGCCAATATCTTGGCATAAATGCCAAGAGCACTGAAATTGGTTGCCACACTAAAAGAAAATGATAATTAGGAAAAGGAAGAAAAATCTTTTACTGCCAGTAAAGGCTGGTTTCATCATTTCAGAAGTGAGCACGAATATGACTGTTGTTAAGCAAACTGGTAAAGCTGCCAGCACAGAGAAAAATGTTGCTATGAAATTTGCACCCAGAGTCCAAGCGGTAGTGAAAGCAAGTGGTTTTGACTAAAAGGTCAAAGAGGTCCCCAGAAGTGATCCTGGCAAAAAACTTCACATTAAAGGAACTCTTGCACATATTTCACAACATCTGAAATGCAGAGGGTAAGACGTTGGAAATGGATCCAAACTTAGAAAGGAGTATGACAATTTGCCAATGCTTACAAGGATTTCTGTGCTGTTCTAAGCTAGACAATGAGATGGAGGCAAGCATCATTCCAAACACTCTTGTGTTTCTAAAGCTTTAAATTATACTGTACTAAGTAAATATTAGTTTCATTATTTTTTCATTTCCCTATATATTAAAACAGACAGTAAGACAGGATTTAGTATTTTCACAAAGTTTTTAAAGGTCACAGAATAATTGTAATTTTTCCCATTGAATAAAATCACTTTGCAATTTCAGCTTGCATGGCTATTTTTATGTTCCTGCACTAATGTGCAAAGTGACAACTACAAGTACCCCTATATCAACGTCTTGGGCCCTGTTCTTTCCTCCACCTGACACATCCCCCACTGGGGAACACGTGACTTATTCCTTCATACTCTGCTCAAAGGAGCCTTTCTGTAAATCATCACCCCCTTCCTCCCATCACTTTTTTTTTTTTAATCCCAAAGCATTTATTGTCATTTTGAAATAACATAAGAGTAATCAAAACAATATGAACAAATGTTTTAGAACTATACTCCCAACAAAGGTGTAAAAAAACTGTACTGCCTTCTCAACAATTTCTCACTTCATTGATCATTTCTAGTTGGAGACACTTTGTAGCAAGGTAATATTATCTCCTTTTAGCATGATCTGACCCAGTTGTCTTCTTGACTTTGTTTTAGAATGAATCTCTTCTGCATCATCTAATACAAGGTTCATATACTCATCAAAACCAATGATACAGCCCTCTATTCGCATATTCACTTGCTCATAGAGCCACACGTGAATCCAGGATCTATTTTGTAAGTACCTGAAGATGAGGTTGATGGGCTGCACCATCACCTTCTGCACTTTCTGGCCCTGGCCACAGTACGCCATGGCAGAATCTCACCTCTCCCATCACTTTTTATTCCCTTTATAGTTTCTTTGTCCTCATATGTATCTATTATTCTCTACACTAATTAGAAAGTAAGCTTAAAGGGAATGGAAACTTTGCATCTATTTAAATCATTGTTATATATCCCCAGATACAAAAACAACACCTGGCACAAACAAGGCATTCATAACTTTTTTTCTTGAAAGCAGTTTCATGAAGAAGTAGATCTAAACATACTAATGTGGTAAGCTATTACTGATATAAGCAAAAAGTATAAGGTGTAAAACAATCTAATCAGCAAGCCCTCATTTTTAAGAATCTATCAATCTATTAATATCTACTGTGTATGTAGAAAAAGATGTGGAAAGATACTTGTCAAAAGTGTTACCAATCAATATCATTCTGGGAAGTAGGACTGGCAAGGTAGGTGGGAAATAAGACAATGACTTTCACTTTATACTTTAAATATTTTTATATTCTGTACTTTTTCCAATACAACATTACCTTTGAAATTAAGAAGATAACAAAGAAAAAGCAAGCATTAACTACTGTTGTGAAGCTATTTTTGACAGCTGTAACAACTGGGTGTTTGCTATAAGGCAGGCTCTGTTCTAAGTCCTTTAAACACATTATTTCATTTAAATACACAAGAAGCCTATGAAGTAGATGTTAGAAGTGTGCCCACTTCATCAATGATGCAAATAGGGATCAGAGAGGTTGAGAAATGCGTCCAGGTTTTGCAGGTAAGAAACTGCATTAAAAAGACACACATTTATTAGACTCTTCCCTCTGCCATGATGTGTAATTAAAAGCAAGAGTGGTAAGAACACTTATGTGCTCACCCTGCAGGCCTAGGTGACCCAGATGTACTCCGCATAGAGCTCTCCACTCGAGGACTAGCCACATCAGGAGGCTGAGGAGGAATGAGGGTTTTCCGAACTGCCATTCTGAAAGAGACAAGAGATAAACCCGGAAAATAGCAGTCCAAGGGCATTAAAGGATAAGAAATTCAAGATACACATTTGCCAGGCATACTTATGGCAAAATAAAAGCAGTACATAGGCCATATTTTTTAACTGATTTTTATTTTATCACATAACATGGACACATTTTGAAAAAACCAAATAGTACTAAAAGGCTTTTAATAAAATCAGCAGGTCCCTTTCCCATCCCTGCCTGCTTCCTGCCAGTCTCTCTCCAGGCAGCAACCATCGTGACTCTTTTAAGCTGCTGCTTATAGCATGCCATATCTCCTTTCTACTTAATGTTATTAAAACTGAAATCCTTATTAAGTATTTATATAATTATTATTATGCCTGTGTTTTGTTTTTTTTCTTGGAGACAGTCTCGCTCTGTCGCACAGGCTGGAGTGCAGTGGCCTTGCATAGCTCACTGCAGCCTCAAACTCCTGGGCTCAAGTGATCCTCCTGCCTCAGCCTCCCGAGTAGCTGGTACTACAGGCACACGCCACCACACCCAGCTAATTTTTTCTATTTTTTAGTAGAGACGGCATCTTGCTCTCGCTCAGGCTGGTCTCGAACTCCTGAGCTCAAGCGATCCTCCCACCTCGGCCTCCCAGAGCGCTAGGATTACAGGCATGAGCCACCCCCCAGGCTTTATGCCTGTTTATTTATATAGACCTGAGCAAGTTCCTAGAAGCCAAGTGAAGAAGTTTAGGAAGGAAGAACTAGAGATCAACTGTGCCAGGCAACAGAGAGGCACATAAGGCCCTGCCTGGGAATCACCCGCTGGGCTAATAACGTGGAAGTCAGTCTCGGCATGTTTAATTTTGGTAGAGTGCTGGGAACAAATGCCAGATGATGGTGGGTTTGAGAGAAAATGGCTAGAACCAGAACATACCAGTTTACAAAAACTAATCATTAATGGATCCAGGTATTGACTCATTACAGCTGCTAACATATCAAAAAGGGTGCCATCAGGCATCATCTATCTCTTGGTAAAAGACTAAATCACCAATCTTGCCACAAGAAGCAAAAAAAAAGAAGAAAAGAAAAAATCTGATGAAATCTTTAGTTGAATTGAGTTCCTTAAAAAGGTATGTCTAAGTCCTAATCTTTGGTAACTGTGAACATGACCTTATTTGAAAAAAGGGTCTTTGCAAATCCAATTAAGTTAAGGATCTAAAGATCTTTCTGGATGTAGGGTAGTCCCTAAATCCACTGATTAGTATCCTCAGGGAGATCTGAAACACACACACAAGGGCCAGATGACTATGAAGGCAGAGACTGGAGTGCTGCATCTGTAAGCCAAGACACAAAGGACTGCCAACGGCCACCAGCAATTAGGAAGAGGCATGAATGGATTCTCTGTGAGAGCCTTCAGAAGGAACCAACCCTGTCAACACCTTGATTTCAGACTATTAGCCACTAAAACTATAAGAATAAATTTCTGTTATTTTAAGCCACCAAGTTTGTGGCAATTCGTTACAGCAGCCCTAGGAAACTAATACAATGGGGATCCCATTGACAAAATCCAGAAAGAGAAACTCTATAGGATAAGAGATCAAGTCTTTTCAACAAATAAACTGCAAGAGAAAGAGATGGAGGAAACTTACATACTAAAATGATCTTACAAGTCATATTGATGAATCACAATGTGTGCACCTTATAAGAATACTGATTCAAATAAATAATACAAAACAAAATTTGTGACATTTGAGACCATTGGAAATTTAAACAATGATTGCATATTTGATGATATTAAGGGGTTATTGTTTTTCTAAAGTATGCATCTCTCAAAGGACACATGGCAACGTTCAGGATTTGCTTCAAAATAATATGGCAGAAGGGGGTGGGCAGGCATACAGATGAAACAAAATTGGCCATGAACTAAAAAGCTAATGATTGAAGTTCGGTGACAGGTATATATCCATATGTTCAAAATTGTATTATGTTTAAACTTTTCCATAATGAAAAGTAACGAAAAAACAAAAAAGCAAGACCAACCTCTCTACTACCCCCCGCCAACTAGCAAAAAAACAACACAACCAAAAAAGACCAAAAAACAAAAAAACCCTGATGAGATACATCACTACAAACTCACAGAATCCAAACTTACGGAGTGCCAGTAACAAGCGTTGTTAAGGATGAAGCAATGATCCTCACTGTTGGTGAGGATGGTATTAACCACCCGGAAAACCACTGGCATTATCTACTAGAGTCGAACATAAGTACAACCTGTGACCTAGCAAATCCCTCCTCGGCATGTAACAGAAATACACTCATGTATGAATCAAAAGTTATGCACAACAATGTTTAGGATAACATAGGCAAAACTTGGAAACAACCCAAATATCCATGGATAAACTACGGTATTGTTATACAATGATATTTTATACAGCAATGCAAAAATTACAATCACATGCAATAATGTGAGTTATAGAAAATCAAATGACAGAAGTCACACTTACACATAAAATACATAATTATGATTCCATCTATGGGGTTAAAACTTAGAAAAACTGGTTACTTTTGGGGAAAGGTGGGGGAATGTTCTGTTTCATGACCTATATAGTAGTTGGACATGTTTACTTTGTGCTAACTCATTAGGCTGTATTTCATATCTTTGCCATTTTCTAAATTTTGATGGAAATGTTGAAAGAGACTGGCAGAAGAACTGGAGATAGCAAACACAGACAAATTCTTTTTGCTAGGAGGAGCAGAAAAAGTGGGGTGGTAGACAGTAGAGCAAAGTGAGCTCAATAGAAGGTTTTTTTTTAAGACAGAAGACATGACAGCACGTTTATACTTTTCATGTGAATGACCCACCAGCCAGATAAAAAATGATGATGTAGGAGGGAGAGGGATCAGAGCTACAGCATCGTGCTTGAGTAAGCAAGAGAGAAGGAGATGGAGCACTTTGGAGAGGAGCCCAGAGAGCTCATCAAGAGGAACAGACAGGAGGAGAGACATGGGGTACTGACACTGTAAGTAGACGTGATAGCTGTAGTCTGTGAAAGTTCTTTTAATCATTTCCATCTTCTCAAAAATATAAGAAGCAAGTTTATCAGCTAACAGTGAAGACGGGAGAGGAGGTCTAGAAATTTTGAGAGGAGAAAACATAAAATATTTAATAGTTGTCTAGAAGAGTGGTGTAGGAGAATACACTCTGTTGGCCCACTCTAAGATCCCAGTGAGATCTGTGAGGCTAAGCAACACCATTTGGTGGGGTGGCTTTCCCTGCCACAATCTGCTGCACACATGCCAGCATAAATTAAGCAGAAAGCTGGATTTAACTTTTGTTTTGACCAAGCAAAGAGTGGGGCAAGGAGGTTGAGGCTGTATGCAAGAAAACAACCGGAAGTGACCAGACTCCGGATTAGGGAGAGCAGAGAAGAGGCCAAGGGAGGCAGTGAGGAACGTGAGATGGTGGGACTGAAGGGGGTCCTGCTGGAGATGAAGTACCGCTAGGAGGGAGGCAGAAAGAGAGAAGGTGGGCTATGGAACACGGAGCGCAAAGACGAGGTCAGGGAAGGCACATGCTGCTGGGGAGGGTGGTGGTGGGAGAAGCATTCAAGCACCTGAGGGGCCAGAGAGCTGGAAAACCACTCCTGTTTATCACAGGTAAAGACAGGAGTGCTACCATCACAAAAGAGTGCCAGACAGTACTTCCAAAGGGCATACAAACATACCTACAAAATAGAACTTGAACCTCATCGAGCCCCTAGATCTGCTCTGTCCAAAAAGGTGGCCCTATGGCGCTACCGAGCACATGAAATGTGGCAAGTGCAACTGATGATTTTAATTTAAAAACACTTACAGGTTTCAGTTATTGAAAAACTTCTCGTTGTGCCTGGAATAACTTGGCTGTGTGAAACTACTTTCTCAACGGCAAATTTTAAGAATTCTAATTACAGATCAAGTGCTTCTGAGGAGAAATGGCCTGGAAATGGCAGCAGGGCACAAGGACAGCCACCCCACCTCGGGCTGAGTGACAGGAGGGAGGTGGACCAGAGGCAGCACCACCCTGGAGAGCTGCGGGGGAGGGCGTGTCCTGAGGAAGAGCCAGGGTTAAAGCAATGGGGGTGGATAAAGAAGTAAGGGTGCAGGGGTCCCACGAGAGACTAAATTACAGAAGGTACATGCAAGGGCCTTTGCGAGGTGACCAAGTATGGGAGAAGCAGGCATGTCTTTGTCTCTGGTGTTGTGAAATTTCACAATACTGGCGTGGGCTTACTGCAGCCATTGCATCTACTGTGCCGAGCACTTCTTTAAATCGGGAAACTCCTGTCCTCCAGTTTGAGTAATTCCTGTCAATTACTTTATAAACAATCCCTCCCCCTTTTCTCTGATGTCTCTTGCTGAAACCCCATTATTTGGAGGCTGCTCTCTGGAACCGGTTCTTTTTCTTGTCTTTTCCAATTCTCTTGTCTTTTTCTCCAATTCTCTTTTTTCTCTACTTTTGAGATTTCTTCAGCTTTATCTTCCGGCTCTTCTAGTGAGCTTTCAATTCCTGCTATCATATTTTAAATTTCTAGAGAAGTTCTTTCATCCTCTGAGTGTTCCTTTCGTATAGCGTTTCTATTTCACGGATGCAGCTTTTTCTTTTGTCTTTCTGAAGACATCATGGATACTTTTTGTTTGTCTTTGTTCATTTGTTTTTAGTTTTAGTCTCCCTGCCTAGACTGTTTACCTTCCAAGATGCCTCTGGGGTGTGTTCATTGTGGTTTCTATCTTCTGTGTTAGAGGGCCACTCAGATATCTAGCTATCCTTGCTTGTATATTTGTGATGCGGAGTAGGGGCACTGAACCGCTGGCTGGGAGCTCTGAGCTTTGGAAGTGCCATCTACCATGAGGTTCACTATAGGGTGATCTAACCCTGCCCAAAGGAAACCCCTAGTGTCAGTATCTTTAGAGTTTCCCCTTGGACTGGATAGACTCCCAGAAAGTAAGCAGATCTTCTCACTTTCTATCTAGACAGTCAAGTTCACCTGCCAGGGTTCTGTCGCTAAAAGGGCGGAGTGGACTGGGAGGTTTCAGCACTGCATACGTGGTTGGTCACTTAATCTCCTCTGGTAAAATACTCATGGCCTCCATAGTGGTGGTTGATCCAAGTCGACCATTTGCAGAGTTTGAACTTCCAGGTTCCTGCTGGGGTTGAGAAGGGGCAGTACACCCCAGAATGTGGGTAAAGAATGGGATTCTGGGCTCTAACCACTTCTCAAACAGATTATAGCCTATCCTCCTTAAAAGAGCGGGCCCCCTCCTTCACCCCTGGTCCTTTCTCTTCTTGGTCCTTTTGAACATTCTCCAATTTAAATGAGGATGGTTCTCAACTTTCCCCTATGCAAGCTTCACACTTAGCTTTCTGACAGTCAAGGGAGCAATCACTTGCCCATCTGCTTCCCAGCTTCAAAGTTCTGTTGCTATTCTGTCCTCTCCTGCTCTCCCCATGCTTGTGTGTTTATAATTTTAAAAAATTTTTCATTTTCTTTATTAAAGTTCTGTAGGGTTTTGAGAGGGAGAGAAATTAGATGTGTGATCAATCTGCCATCCTTTTTTCTTTTAATTTTTTAAATTGCGAAATATTAAGGGGGTACAAATGTTTTTATTACATGGATACCTCATACAAGGCTTAAGTCGGGGTTTGTAGTGTGCCCATCACCACAATACTGTTCATTGTACCTGATAGGTAAGTTTTTACCCCTCCCCCCCTTCTTGATTTCCACTGTCCTTTACATCTCTTTGTGCCCATGTGTGCCCATTGTTTAGCTCCCAATTATTAGAGAGTACATGTAGTGTTTGTTTTCCCATTGCTGGGCTACTTCACTTAGGATAGTGGTTTCTGGTTCCACCTAAGTAGCTGTAAA
This sequence comes from Daubentonia madagascariensis, assembly GCA_023783475.1. Classification (NCBI taxonomy): domain Eukaryota; kingdom Metazoa; phylum Chordata; class Mammalia; order Primates; family Daubentoniidae; genus Daubentonia; species Daubentonia madagascariensis. The sequence goes on along the minus strand of JAKFHU010001747.1, from coordinate 593,733 downwards.
AGACATTATTTCATTGTTTTTATAGCTGAGTAGTACTGCATGGTATATATACATCACATTTGCTTTATCCACTCATGAATTGATAGGCACTTAAGTTGACTCCACATCTTTGTAATTATGAATTATGCTGCGATGAACATTTGAGTGCAAGTGTCTTTTTGATAAAATGACTTATTTTCCTTTGGGTAGATACCCAGCAGAGGTATTGCTGGATCAAATGGTAAGTCTACATTTATTTCCTTAGGAATCTCCATACCGTTTTCCATAGAGGCTGAACTAACCTGCAATCCCACCAACAGTGTATAAAGCACTCCTATCTCTCTGCATCCATGCCAGCATCTATTGTATTTTGACTTTTTAGTAATGACCATCCTGACAGGGGTAAAGTGGTATCTCACTGTGGTTTCAATTTGCATTTCCCTGACGATTAATGATGTTGAGCATTTTTTCATGTTTATTGGCCATCTGTCTATCTTCTTTTGAAAACTTCTGTTCATGTCTTTTGCCCGCTTTTAATGGGGTTGTTTTCTTCTTGCTGATTTGTTTGAGTTTTTGTAGATTCTGGGTATTAGCCCTTTATCAGATGTATAATTTGCAAATATTTCTCTCATTCTGCAGGTTGTTTATTAACTCTGTTGATTATTTCCTTTGCTGTGCAGAAGCCTTTTCATTTAATTAAGTCTCATGTATTTATTTGTGTTGTTGCTGTATTTGCCTTTGAGGTCTTAGTCAAAAATTCTCTGCCTAGGCCAAAGTCTAGAAGAGTTTTCCCGACATTTTCCTCTAGAATTTTTATGGTTCTGTGCCTTACATTTAAGTCTTTTATCCATCCTGAGTTAATTTTTGTATATGGTGAGAAATAAGGGTCCTGTTTCATTCTTTCGCATGTGGCTATCCCATTTTCCCAGCACCATTTATTAAGTAGGGCTTCCTTTCCCCAGTGTATGTTGTCGTCTGCTTTGTCAAAGATAAGTTGGTTGTACGTAGATGATTTTATTTCTGGGTTCTCTGTTCTGTTCCATTGGTCTATGTCTCTACTTTCATACCACTACTATGCTGTTTTAGTTACTACACACAGCCCTGTAGTATAAATTGAAGTCAAGTAATGTGATACCTCCAGATTTGTTCTTTTTGCTTAAGATTGCTTTGACTATTTGGGTTCTTTTTCAGTTCCAAATGAAGCTTAGGATTAGTTTTTCTAGATCTGTGAAATATGATGTTGATATTTTGATGGGGATTGCGCTGAATCTGTAAACAAATTTGGGCAGTATGGATATTTTAACAATGTTGATTCTACCAATCCATAAGCATGGAATGTTTTCCCGTTTGTGTTACGTACGATTTCTTTCATCAATGTTTTGTAGTGCTCCTGGTAGAGATCTTTCACCTCCTTGGTTAAGTACGTTTCTAGGTATTTTGTTTTCTTTGTAGCCATCATAAATGGTATTGAGTCCTTGATTTGACTCTTAGCTTGAATATTGTTAGTATACAGAAATGCTACTGATTTTTGAACATTGATATCATAACCATAACCTGAGACTTCGCTGAATTCATTTATCAATTCTAGGAGTCTTTTAGTGGAGTATTTAGGGTTTTCTAGATACACGATCATACTGTCAGCAAATAGGGATAGTTTGACCTCCTCTTTCCCAATTTGGATACCCTTTATTTCTTCCTCTTGCCTGATCGGTCTGGCTAGGACTTGCAGTACTATGTTGAGTAGAGGTGGTAATAACGGGCAACCCTGTCTTGTTCCAGTTCTTAGGGGGAATGCTATCAACTTTTCCCCATTCAGTATCATGTTGGCTATGGGTTTGTCATAAATGGCTTTTATAATTTCAAGGTATGTTCCTTTTATGACTAGTTTGTTCAGGGTTTTTATCATGAAAGGGTGCTGGATTTTATTGAATGATCTTTCTGCATCTATTGAGATGATTATATGGTCTTGGTTTTTACTTCTGTTTATGTGGTGAATCACGTTTATTGATTTGCATGTGTTAAACCAACCTTGCATCCTTGGGAGGAAACCCACTTGATCTTAGTGAATTATCTTTTTGATAATTTGCTAGTATTTTAGTAATTTCCCAGAATTTTGTTGAAGACTTTTGGTGGATCTATGTTCATAAGGGATACTGGTCTGTAGTTTCTTTTTTGTTGTATCCTTTCCTGGCTTTGGTATCAAGATGATACTGGCTTCATAGTATGAGTTAGGCAGGATTCCCTCCTTCTCGATGCTATGGAATAATTTCTGTAGTATAGGTACCAGTTCTTCCTTGCAGGTCTGGTAGAATTTGGCTGTGAATCCATCTGGTCCACGGCTTTTTGTTGTTGGGAGATTTTTTTATTGCTGCTTCAATCTTACTACTTGTTATTGGTCTGTTCAGGATGTCTATTTCTTCCTGATTCAGGGTTGGGAGGTTGTATGTTTCCAGGAATTCATCCATTTCCTCTACGTTTTCTAGTTTGTGCATGTAGACGTTTTGGTAGTATTCATGGATGGTATTTCATATTTCCGTGCTATCAGTAGTAAAGTCTCCTTTTCCATTTCTGATTGAGCTTACTTGAGTCCTTTCTTCTTCTGTTTCTGGTTAATCTGGCTAGCGGTCTATTGATTTTGTTTCTCTTCTCAGAGAATCAACTTTTTGTTTTGTTGATCCTTTGTATTGTTTTTTTGGTTTCCATTTCATTTAGTTTTGCTTTGAGCTTTGTTATGTCTCTTTTGCTGGCTTTTGGTTCGATTTGCTCTTCTCTTTCTACTTCCTTGAGATGTTACATCAGGTTGTTAATTTGTGATCTTTGTCTTTTTGCTGAAGGCATTTAAGGCTATGAATTTTCTCCTTACGACTGCTTTTACTGTATCCCATAGATTTTGAAAGCTTGTGTTTCCTTCATCATTTAGTTGGAGGAATCTTTTGATTTCCATTTTAATTTCATCACTGCCACAAGGATCATTCAGCAACAAGTTGTTGAATTTCCATGACTTTGTGTAGATTTGAGGGTTTCTCCTGGAATTGATTTCTAGTTTTATTCTACTGTGGTCTGAGAAAGTACATGGCATGATTTTGATTTTTTAAAATTTACTGAGAATTGTTTTGTGGCCTAAGATACAATCAATCTTGGAAAATGTCCCATGTGCTGATAAGAATAATGTATACTCAGTAGTTTTGGGGTAGAGTGTTCTATAAATGTCTGTTAGGTTCATTTGTTCTAGAGTCCTGTTTAAGTCTAGTGTTTGTTTATTTGTTTTCTGCTTTGATGATGCGTCCAGTTCTGTCAGTGGGGTGTTGAAGTACTTGGCAATGATGATGCTACTGTTTATTTCTTTGCTTAGTTCTAGTATAATTTGTTTTATGAGTCTGGGAGCTCCTGTGTTAGGTACATATGTATTTAGGATTACTATGTCTTCTTGTTAAATTGCTCCCTTTACCATTATAAAATAACCATCTTTGTCTTTCTTTACTATAGTTGATTTAAAGTCTATTTTATCTGATACAAGAATGGCTACACCTGCTCATTTTTGGTTTCCATTTGTGTGGAATATTTTTTTCCATCCCTTTACCTTGAGTCTGTGTGAGTCATTGGGAGTTAGATGCATTTTCTTGGAAACAGCATATACTTGGGGTATGTTCTTTCATCCATTTAGCCAGTCTATGTCTTTGAAGTGGGGCATTCAAATCATTCACGTCGAGTGTTAGCATTGATATGTGGAATATAGTTCTGTTCACCTTGTTGTTTTGTTTATTAAAGCTATGAGCTTTAAATTTCAGGTGTTCATTGTGCTGGGTATCTATTGTGGGGTTCCATGTATAATGCAGTTTTGGGTATTTACTGCAGTGCAGGACTAGTAGTGACAAATTCCCTTAATGTTTGCTTATCTTGAAAAGTCTTTTTTTCTCTATTAATTGTGAAACTTCGTTTTGTAGGATATAAAATTCTTGGCAGAAAATTCTTGTTCTGCCTAAAAAGACTAAAAATTAGGCCCCAATTCCTTCTGGCTTATAATGTCTTGGCTGGGAAGTCTCCCGACAGCCTGATGGGTTTTCCTTTGTAGGTTAGTTGTTGCTTTCGTCAACTTGTTGTTACAAGTTGCTGCTTGTAGAATTTTCTCCTTCATTTGACTTTGGCCAGGTTGATGACTATGCGTCTTGGAGATGTCCTATTTGCTGTGAATCTTCCCAGTGTTTGATGATCATCTTGTATCTGGCTAATTCAATCTCTGGCAACACCAGGGACGTTTTCCTCAATAATTCCCTCAAATAGATTTTCCATGCTTTTTACTTTTTTCCCTTCTCCCTCCAGGATATCTATAATTTGGATACTGACTCGTTTTATATAGTCCCATACTTCTCTGAATGATTGCTCATTCTTCTGTATTCTTTTTTTCTGCATCCTTGACTGGGTTAGTTTGAAAATCTTGACTTCAAGCTCTGAAATTCTTCTTCTTGGTCTAGCCTGTTGTTGAAGCTTTCTGCAGTATTTTGAAATTCCCTAAATGATGTTCTTGTTTCTTTAAGTTCTGTTACATGTTTACTTACATTGTCTCTATCTCTTTAGTGAGTTTTTCATTTTTTTGCATTCATGTCCTGAAACATTTTTTGGCTTCTTTGTGTTGGTTTTCAACTTTTTCTTCAGTCCCATTCATCTTATTTGTCATCCATATTCTGAATTCTATCTCTGACATTTCAACAATTTCCTGTTGGTTAGGGTCCATTACTGGAAACCTATTGTGATCCTTTAGGGGTGTTGAAACAGCTTTTTTCTTTCATGTTGCTAGAGTTCTTATTCTGGTTCTTTCTCATCTGAAATCTCTTCTCTCAGCTCAAGACAGATAAGCTTGTTGTGCACCTATTCTCCTCTGCTGGGAACTCTCCTACTTAGTGCAAAGAAGGAGTGGTCCCTGGATGGCACATTTGTGTCCTACTCTGGAGGTCTGACCCAGCCCGAGACGGGTGGATGTACTGTGAGCATTTAATACTGGTGCTCTCCTGCATCTCCTGCCTCACCACTCCCCTGTGGTTGTCACTGGAGGTCCTGGCTTTGCAGAGTGAGTGAATGCCCCACCTAGTTCTGTCAGCAGTGGCAACTGTCAGCCCAAACCAGCTTGAGAGCTGCTCTACTCAGACCTGTGGCATTTGTCAGTCTGCATCACCACCCACTCGTGCCTGTGGGTGGTGGCAAATTGTCTGCCCATGCTGGCTTGGGAGCTGCCCCACACAGATCCACGAGTGGTGGTGTTTGTTGCCCTGTGTGGTCTGAGCGTAGTTCCACTCACGTTCTCTAGCAGCGGCAACTGATGGCCTGCAGAACTAAAGCAGGCTTACATGGCAACACAAAACACTATCTACTAATAATGTGTCAGTTGTGCACTGGCCTACAGGCAGTGGTGATTGTCAGCTCGTGCCAGCTTGAGAGTTGTCCGGGTTAGACCTGCAGACAATGGCGTTTGTTGGCCCTTTTGTCCTGAGCATAGCTCCACCCACGTCTATGGGCGGCGGCATTTCTCAGCCCGCTACAGCTTGAGAGCTGCTCCATTCGGATCCTCTGGCTGCGGTGGCATTTGTCTGCTGGGCTCCAGATTGAGTGCAACTCTGCCGAAGCTCTCAGGCAGTGGTGACTATCAGCCCACTCAGCTTGAGAGCTGCCCCATTTGGATCCTCTGGCTGCAGTATTTGTTGGCTGGGTGCCTGCTTGAGCCCCACCCCATCCATGTTGACAGGCTGCAGTGATTGTTGGATGGCCAGGTCCCTGTGCTGCAGTGGGGTTGTGTGGCACCTGCCCACGGGATTCACAAGAATGCCCAACCTCCCCATTCCCACCCCCTACCCTGGACTGGCAGGGGCAATGGGGAGGCAGCAGCAACGGATCTGATCCCTGGGTAGAGGCAGTGCTCTGGGTCTAGGGTTTTAAAATGGCACCAGCCATAGTGCCCAAGGTTTGTGAGCCAGTGGGTCACTGCTGTACACTCTCCCTCTGGAGCAATGGCTGTGCACAGGCTCCAGACAGCTCCCTATGTCAGTCCTTCGGCCTTGTGCAGTGGAGGATCCCTCCTGCAGACTGGATACCAATGATTGTGGGGGGAGTGTGGAGCTCCAGGATTCTCCCCTCTGTGCCTTTCCCACACGTGCACTTGTCTTTCCTGTGTGCCTCCAAATAGCAGAGCAGGTTGCCTCTCTTCCTTTCCTTCACTTTGAGCACCTCCTGTCACCTCTGTCTTGATTCATAATGCTTTCTCTTAGACGAGTGATCTGAAGGTCGATATCTACTCGCCACCTGCAATCCTCTGCATCAGAGTGGTGTGTGCAGGCTGCTTCTAGTCCACCATCTTGGCCCCCTTCATTCCAAACTGCCATCTTAACCACAAGTTTTGCCTTGTGTTTTTATTAAAGAGGTTACTTTGCCATGGCCTGACTTTATCCTTTAAAGAAGGCCTCATTTACAAAGTATTCATAATAACCAAAGATAGAAACTCCGGTCTGTGCAAAGCCCTGCATGGACCCTAGTGCAACTTAAGTCTGCACTACGTTTTAATCTTGTGATGCTGATGCTATCAGCTGAGCTGAGCCACAGAAACTGCTCTCTGAAATGTGATTGCTCATCTCCCACCTTCAGAACATTTAAGTTAAACAGCATAGCACATACATTCCTGCCTATGGTCCACTGACTAAGAAGCTTACATGGCAACACAAAACACTATTAATAAATGTGAGTCTTAATACACTTTGGAAATTGCCCTTAGCAATGATTCATGCTGAATAATGAGGAAACAAAAATGGTATCAGTTCATGTAAGTTACCTAGACAAGCCTGAAGAGTTAATTATAAGCTACCTCAAGGGTTCTAAGACTGAACTTCCCAAACTGGAGAGAACTAAAGCAGTATGCAACAGATGCTCAGAAACTGACACCCCACTGACTCAAGGATTCCTAACATCCCATAGTCTGACCTGGGCACGGCTCTACTGAATGCCTTGTGGTCAAGTTGTTTTGGAAGAAATTAAAAAATGCCACAGAAAATGAGAGATTAGTTTGCTACCAGCATTGGACATGAGTTCCTATTGTCTATACCAGTTATACCCAGAACCGGGTGTCATCTGGCAGTACCGAGTCTACTCACCCATCTGTGGCAGGTTTCTTCCTCAGTATGCTTGGCCGGGGCGATGAGCCCTGTGCGGGAGCGTTGGTGCTAGCACTCTGGCTGTGGGTCTGCACCACGGTTGTTGCTGCTGGAGCAGCACTGAATGGACTGCTAATAGGGTTGGCTACGATTGTGGCTCCATCTGCCAACACCACTGCTGGAGGCAAGAGAAGCGACAGGAAAGAACAACAAAGAGGGAAACAGAATAAACAGAATGTCTCATAAGCCATAAATAAAAATAATGAGACCACCGGCATTAGGTATCCATGTTTTGCTTGTCCAACTTCAAGAATATAAGGGACAGGAGTACAACGTTTACCTGCCTAAAAGCAGATGGCAAAGTGGGAGAAGTTTCTGAGTCTACTGATGCGTGATCAGTACCATTGTTTTTTCTTTGCTGTGTAGCAACAGTGACTAGTAAGTGAATAAGACACACAACGTACACGGAGCAGCTCATGTAGCATCTCACTACTACTCACTGTACGTTTTTTCTCATATAATTCTTACTATCAGTATTATACCCATTTTAAAGATGAGAGAACTGAGAGTCAGGAAAGTCTAATAAAAGGAAGAGCCATAAATAGAAAACATGATTTACTAGCTTGATAGCATGCTCAAAAGTACACTTCAAAAAATGTGCTCATACAGTTTTTATAAAATACCAATCTCCCTGAAGCCCTAATAATAGCACCATCCCTGGTCTATCTTTAGGAAGACACTCAACCAATGGATAGTATTTCTTTAACTACATCAGACAAACAGCTAATTAATAATCCAAGCACAGTGACTTATTCCATTTTTCAAAATGCCTACTCCATTAGGTAGTATTTCTTTTTAAGAACTGATATAAGCTAACATTAGTGTAAGATTTTATAGCTTTACATACACCTCTGAAGAAAATCTTAAAATGATGAGAATACTCTTATAAGGTGAATTTACTCCCTCAACTAAGAGCTTTTTATAAAAAGAAAAAGCTCTCACCATGTGCAAACGCTTATTAGGCTGTTTATGAAAATTATTTCTTATATTTACAATGACCCCTGAAAGGTAAGTTCTAAGCAATTCATATTACAAAGAGGAACGTAAGGCCTAGAGAAATTATCTGAGACCACAAAGCCAGTGGCAAAGCCAGGATTTAAACCCAGATGTATCTCTTTTCCCCATACCCCCTTCCATGCAAAAAGTTAAAATTACCTGAAGTCTTTCCTTCAGGCTGTGGCTGCTGAGTACCCATTGGTGCAGGCTGAAGCCCTTGTGTGTTGATTGGGGTTGCTGAGTGAATTCCCTGTGTGCCAATTGGTGCGGGCTGTATCCCTGGTGTCCCAATGGGGGCCGGCTGGATGCCCTGTGTACTGATGGGTGCTGGCTGGATCCCTTGGATATGTCGAGCATGCGATGCATCTACTGTCATCAGCTGCATGGGGTTTAGGTGGACTGTAGATGCTACCCCAACACCAGTCTGGGCTGTGATGGCAGAGTTTGGAGCCTGAGCTGAAACTAAAAATAACGCAAAAGGTGACTACAAGAAGGTTAGCTCTCGTTAGACACAGTCCACAAAAGCAGAAAAACACTAAAATGAAAACAAATTTTCCACTGTACAAGATCTAAATCCCCAGTTTAAAAAAAAAAACAAAAAACACTGCTACTTGAAACTCTATATATTAGGGATTGTTTTTTCCTTTCACTTCCTAGCAGTATGATGTGATCTTTCTGCAGATTACCAAAGATACGATTAAAACAAGAAAAAAGCAATCATCTATTAAATTCCAAATATCAGCCAGGCAACTGTGCTAAATAAATAATACAGTAGTTATGAATTTCAAATGGCATATATCCACTGTATGAGAGAAGAAGCAAGTGTCCTTTATCCTACAAAGCAAATACCCCATCTACTATATGTATTAAAAACAAACAAAGCAAACAAAAAGAATGAAAACAAGAATATTCACAAAATGCAACAATAAAGAAGGGATTCCTCACTACTTGTGGAAAGAAAACAAACACAAGAGACTTTTTTCCCATTCAGTCATCAAAACAATCCAGAGACGGAGGAACCTGTTTCCAAACCTATTTTTAAATATCTTATAATGCTTGAAATTTTAGACCATCACTGTCCAATGGAATACAAAATCACACACGCAGCTTTAAATTTTCCAGTTGTCACATTAAAAAGCAAAAACAGGTCAAATTATTTTTGATAATATATTTTATTTAATCCAATATATCCAAAATATTATTTCAATATGTAATCACTACAAAAATTATTAATAAGATATTTTACATTCTCTTTTCTATACTGTATCTTCAAAATCTAGGGTGTATTTTACTCTTAAAGTATATCTCAATTCAAATACTTAATTTTTATCACAAATACTTAATCTATATTTTGATTCCATAAAGCATACAATTGAAAAAGTAGTTTTAAATCTCTAAGTTGTTCCAAACATATTTGAAATTTCTCGAATTTAATTAAACAAAATAAAAAATTCAGCTTTTCATTTGTACCTAGCCCCCTTCCAGGGCTCAACGGCCATGTGTGGCTCTGGCTGCTGTACTGCACCACACGGCAGGAGAGAAATGTCCACAATCTGGGCAATAAGGCTTTTTGATGCCCAGAGTGACCAAAGGGACCCCCAGGAAAAGAATACACAAAGTATGAGATTTGAGGATTGTTTTTCCTGGATTAGCAAAAGGAACACTGTTTACAAGTCAGGATAGCGACAGGTGAGCCCAATTGGATTAAAATAACAATGGAAGCCATGTAAGAGTACAGCTTTATTCACTGTAACAACTATTGTTTCAAGAGGTAACAAAAATTGTTAACATAATCATCCTTAAGGCAGGGATAGAACTATGCAAATATCACTATTAAGTAACCACTTTTTACAGATCACAAAGATGGTGATTAGAGACCTTAAAGCTTCACATTTTTAGCCTTAGCTGAATCTGAAGCTGGAGTAATCAAATCCAATTTTTATCTCATTGCTGGCAAAAATTAAAATGTGAAAAGTCATCTTAAAAGCAGGACTCATACCTGGATACTGTCGAATAGTGGACACGGAACTGGTGATTGGGGTGTAGGTATGTGCCGCCAGTGGGTATGCAGAAGGGGGGTAAGTTGGCAAAAAGTATTGGAACTGAACAGGAACAGACGGTCTAGAGATGGAACACAGATGACAGCGAACAAAGTGGTTATTTTCTTCTTTACCTTGAAACGATCCTATCCCCTGGATCCTCTTCATACCTTTCATAATTGCCAAACCAGCTTCTCCCCAACTGTGCCCCCAAAAAACTACTAGATTACAGGACACAGACTGAGAAAGTACAAAATTAAAAAAAAATAAGCAGATACTATACCTATATCAATAAATGTAAAAACACAGATAATATTTTATAGGTGATTTTTTTTTTTTTCTGTAGAGACAAAGTCTTGCTCTGTTGCCCAGACAGGAAGGAGTACAGTGGTCCTCAAATTCCTGGGATCAAGCAATCCTCCCTCCTCCTGCCTCAGCCTCCCAAGTAGCTGGGACTACAGGCATGTGCCACCACACCCAGCAAATTTTTCACTTTTTGTAGAGACAGGGTCTTGCTATGTTGCCTAGGCTTGGTCTTAAACTCTTGGCCTCAAGTGATCCTCCTGCCTTGGCCTCCCAAAGTGCTGGGATACAGGCATAAACCACAGTGCCTGGCTTATGGGTGACTTTTGAGAATAACAATTACCAAAGACGACTGCCAAAAACTCAATAATCAAAAGTCTTTCCCACTAAATCCCACTTGAAATACACTAAACTCAGATTGCTTTTACTGGCCAATTTTATCAAACATACATAGAACAGATAATCCCAACCTCATACAAACTGATTCAGAGACAAGAAAAAGAAATAAGATCCACCTCTGTTTAATTTTTAGTTTTTTTGGAGACATTGTTTTGCTATGTTGCCCAGGCTGGAGTGCAGCTGCTAATCATAGACGCAATCATGGCACACTACAGCCTCAAACTCCTGGGCTCAAGCGATCCTCCCACTTCAGCCTCCTGAATACCTGGGACTATAGGCGTGTGCTGCTGCACCTGGCTCCCAACTTACTTTTTGAGCTTGATATAGCCTTGGTACTAAAATTGAACAGGGAGAGTATGAGAAAAGATTATAAACAAACCTCACTCTCCACAATGACAAAAAATTCCTAAATAAAATTGAATTAATTACCATATAAAATTAAATATCACAGGAAGATAGGAATGATTCAACATCAGAATTTCTATTCATGTTTTTAGATCATCTTAAAAAAATCAAAAGAGAACAATCATTTGAAATTTCAAAAAAGATAAAAAATATTTGATATAGCATTCAACACTTATTCATGACATAAATGCCTAAGAAGATAGAAAGAAACTTTGTTCCTCAAACTGAAAATGGTATCTACCAAAATCTATAATGAAATTTCTTAATTCCCATTCAGGTGAGGAATAAGACAAGAAGGCTCAGTATCTCTGCTCTACTAACATTGTATTGGAAGCCTTAGCCAACATAAGACAAGACAAAAAAACAGGTATAAAAAAACGGAAATGTAAAGACCCTCTTGTCCCCCCTCAAGACTGTCTTTATTCATAGGTGAAATAAATATCTACATAGGAAATCCAAGAAAATCTATAAACATTTAGAGTTAATAGGAGTATTCAACAAAGTGGATGGACAAAAGATCAATATATTAAAATCTGTAAGCATTCTTATACACACTAAAGATCAAATGAGAACATTTAATCATCTAATTTTGAAATTACTGTGTATACACTGTACAGGTTCTCACTGTGGCAGAGGCAGATACAAATATGGAATGGGGGAAGTAAGGGGTTGAACTAGAGAATCAGCATGTACTTAAATGTTTAATAATTGTCATGTAGCTCCTACCTCCACCTGCTGAAAGGGCCTACAATGACAATCCGTAGCAACAAGCACAGCAAATGTCTAGATCTTGGTTTCTGAACAATGAAAAGGCTCCTTGGAGAAACAGCAGATTCCAGGGCTCAAACAGATAAAGTTCAAGAGGAACCTGGAGTATCTTGTTGTGGAAAATAAGGAAGGGCTAGAATGGAAAGAACACGGCAAAACCCACCGAAGCAGTCTGAAAGGGCCTCAAGGACCAAACAACAACTTGAGCACCAGAAGAGACGACAGTAATAAATTATGATAAAGAATAAAAGCCAATCCAAAAGCCCAGGCTGATTTTTAACAATATTCAACAAAATAAAGAAAAGGGGGTGGAGAGAGAAAGTCTCTCCACATCAGAATGCCAACTAATAAACGTGGAAGAAATGATAGAAAAAGTCACTATTTTGAAACTATCTTAATAATTGATTCAGCCAAGAATTATCAACAGATGCTAAAACAAATGCTTATTAGGGAACAGGATATTTATAGTCTCAAAGTATTTCCATATAGATTACTTGTTTACAAAGGAGAAAAACATGACTTTACAGTACAAAAAACTGGCAAACATCACCTTCACTAAGTAATTAACGTTACCATAACCAACAATGGGACAACAAGCATGAGCTCTCTGATGTAACAGTAAGAAGAACACAACACTTAAGTGTTAGTGCCTCTAAAAATGTATAACCTGAATCTAACCACGAGGAAACAGTGTGACAAAACCAAATTTTTCCAAATATTTTGGATGTTTTCCAAAACAACTGGCCTATCTATACTCTTTGAAAGGCCACTGTATGAAAGAAAATGGAAAGCTAAAGAATCATTTCAGATACCTTACTGTAAAGTAAGGGAATGTCTTTGTTCTTAGGAGTTACAAATGGAGGTACTTATGGATAAAGGGTCACAATGCTGCAACCCTTACTCTCAAAATGGCCCCCCCAAATAATTAAACACACAAAATGAAAAAATGGATAGTAGGAGAACATTCATCAAAAGGAGAGTGGCGTAATAAAAATATATTCTCATAACAATAAAAAAGAAATTACACAATGTGTTATTTTCAGTAGGAAAATCTGAAAATATGAATAATAAATATATGCCATATTTGTGGGACATTTGTTTTACTGAAAAATCAAAACAATCAATGACACAATGGAGCAGAGTAACCAGCACATTGCCTCCTACCTGTTATCACTTCGGGTTTCCATGGCCACAGGATTTGGAGAGGCCCGATGTCCTGAAATGGGAATCAGGCTACTCCGCTCTGCAGGATAATCAGGCTGGATCCGAGGAGAAGTGTGTGTGATTTGCTGAGGCACCACCTTAGCTACAAACAGTAAAATCCAATTACATTAGCACTCATATACTTTTACCACCATGCCAGAACATTCTTGGCTAGCAGCAATCTTATGAATGCAAATAGTTAAAATAAGCCTGGAATTTTAGTTCTAATCAAAATAAAAAATGGAACATGAGTATATAAGGTTCAACTGAATTATTTCAATCCAATCATCCAGATTTTCAAATTCAATCTGAGGCTCAAAGTTTGCACCCCATAACAACATGACATCAAATTTTGTTTAGAAGGTATCACTGAACTGGAACATACTTTACTGTTCTTTATAGACCTATCAACTCTATGCCTGGGAATCTGGAGAGAAAAACTGGCACCTATATCAGAAATAAAGAGGGATAGTTTCCATCTGTGGGAAGACCCAAGTTACACCAGTGACAGGCACATAAACCTAGAGACTAGGATGATGCCAACATAAGACCCACTGTGATGCCCAGCCAGCTCCTGCAGGAGGCTGCTGGAGACATGTCTGCAGGATGATGGCCAAGATGCCCACCTGACCACTGATGGTGGCATCTATTGGCTAACAGAGAAGCTGGCATGATAGGTCTTACATCGAGAGGGTAAGCAGAGGGGATGTTGAGTGAGAAACAACTAAGCCTTGTTTTTAACTGAGCCCCATAAAAGGTAGGAGAAAATGATGCTTCCAATAGGAATGAAGCTGTCATTTGTCAGAATAGCTAACCAGAAGCTGGTAAGCAGACACAACCCATGACGCACCTATGAATTTAAATCTTTACTTTTCTTCTAAAAAGCCACACAGTCTTAAGTATTTTTAAAAAGAGGAAATATATAATGCAGAAATCAAAAGTCTGCCATAATGCTATCTCAATAGATAATCCCTATTTTCTGAATGTGATCATCTATAATTCTTTTATTTTTATTTTTTTGGAAACAGGGTGCCGCTCTGTTGTCTGGACTAGAATGCAGAGCCATCATCATAGCTCACTACACCCTGCAACTCCTGGGGTCAAGTGATCCTCCTGCCTTGGCCTCCCGAGAAGCTGGGACTGCAAGTGCACACCACCACCTCCAGCCTGATTTTTCTATTTTTTGTAGAGACAGGATCTTGCTATGTTGCTCAGGCTGGTCTCAAACTCCTGGCCTCAAGAGATCCTCTCACCTCAGCCTCCCAAAGTGCTAGGATCACAGGTGTGAGCCACTACGCCCAGCCTGGTTTCTATAATTCTGAGAACACCATCATGTGTGGGCCAGATCATGGAGAGAATAAGGATGGTACTCTATTGGAAATGAATATTCATTAGAGGCAAAAACCTTATGCTTGTGATTAATTGGGCTTTTTTCCCCTGACCCAACATATTCCTATTAATGACACTGGCTGAATTCAACATTTAATCTCCCCTTGAGAAATCAAGCATAACTTAGGTACATAAGCACCTTAGCATAAAGCCACTTAAGTGAATTTAATGTATCTCCTACACCCCAACTTGAAAATCAATGCTCTAGGGTTGTATCAGGTTTCTCCTCTTAACTAAGGCACCTTTTTAGAGGGATCCTGTTAGGATGCAACAAAGAAATATTTGGGTTAACATATAAGAGACAAACAAAACCAGAGCATAAACATGACGGAACTGAGGAATGAATGTATTTACGTCTCCGGGTATGTTTAGTGATGTCTTAGGAAGACAGAGGAACATTAATAAGAACCAACCTCTAGCAAAGGTTGAGTAGAGTCAAGAGGAAACAAGATAGTCCCTCTAGGGCACAATGCCCCCTCATTATTGCTCTGATTTTCATCAAAGAGGCCCTAGTGAAGTTCTTGACTATTAAAAGGCAAGCGAATGGGCTTGGCTCTATTGTGACAGCACTGAAGACAGCTGACAACACTGCTGGATACAGCCAGAAAATGGTGTGAAATGACAATATGAACAGTTCACCATCTTTCCCAACAAATGTGAATTAATGTTAAAACAATACACATACAAACAAAACAAACTTCTTTTCAAAAAAGTGAATTAAATTCAGTAGGATATGACAGAAGTCTGGTCTTTCCAATGGCAAGTAACAGTGAACAGTAACACGAAAAAGACCCAGCAGCAGCACCCTCTCTGCTAAAAGCCTTCTGTGGGGCTGACCACCTATTTAAGGGCTGGTGTGGCCTGGTCAGCTAAAAGAGTAGGGACTTCCTGGGTCCTACCATTATTCCAGAAAAGTGTCCCCAAAGATAGCTGAGTGGGCTGGGAGCCTGCAGCCTGTCTCACGTGTGTCAGAAGGGAAGAAGGGACCCAGCAGGTAGGGAAGCCACACCTCTATGTCTGGTCACCAGATTTCTGAAAGTTCAGTTTGTCAGTATGTCCTCTTCACAAAAAGTAGTCTTACTTCTAAAAGTACACTATGTGAAAAATATGGCAACTGTCTCACATCTTTGGGAGTGGAGAAAGTGAGATGACATGTTCATCATTATAGAACTAAGGCAGAGGCAACACTAGAAACTAAAACCTGTGGCTGGTGGGTCAGAGAGAACAGTGTCCTGCCTCACAGGGCACAGCCTCTGCTTTGGGAGCTGTGGCAGTGAGATATCAGTCCCTCACACAGGTGTTGGCAACCTACAGCCTACAGGCCAAACCAACCTGCTGCGTGTTTCTGTGTGGCCCATGAGCTAAGAATGGGTTTACACTTTTAAATGGTTGGGGGGAAGAAATTCAAAAGAAGACTATTTCGTGACCTGTGAAAATGATATGAAATTTAAATTTCTCTGCCCATAAGTCAAGCCTCATTGGCACATAGTCATACTCATTTATTTACATACTGTCCATGGCTCCTTTCAAAATAAAAAAGCAGAGCTGTATAGTTGTGACACAGACCTATGTGGCCTGCAAAGCCTAAAATGTTTATTATCTGGCCTTATAGAAAAAGTTTGCCAATCCCTGCTCTTGATGACTCAAGTCTGTATTCAAAACATACACACTTAAAAAGAGAATAAACAAAGCCTAGAAGAAATGATAAAATGGCCATGAAGTACCACAGGGTAGCACTCAGATGAGAACCTGGGGGCCAACCTGAGCTTCAGTGTTCTTCTGATTGTTGCGTCACCCAGAGATTTTCCCTGAACAATCTATTAAAATGTATTAAGTTTACCTCATTCGAGACCTTTGCTTTTCTTGTTGTCCTTGTCTAACTATGTCAGTAATGTTAACTTATTTCCATAAAGGGTACACATAGAAAAGGTAAAGTCTGATGAGTAAGGAAGCCAAAACTAGAGCTAAAGTTTACTCTTTACTCAAAGATTGTTGTCCTCTTTTATTCCCTATCGTCAATGCCAAATCTGTATGACAAATAACATTGAAAGTCACATTTAGTGTTGCTTTGAAAATCAACAACAACAACAAAAAATCAGTACTAGTTGTCAACACAAAGTCCTGGTCAGAGTGGCTAAAAAATTCCTTGTGAACTTCTGTCTGAAGGCTGCACAACACTTACCGACGGGGATGTTTGAGGTGGTCACAGCAGTGGCGTGGGATGAATGGGAGGGCACTGTCATGGTAACAATTGTGCTCGTGGGAGCTTGTGTGTGTGACACAGATCCTGAAACAGGGAAAAAAGGAAATTCTTTAACAATGGCTTCTCTGCATACATTACAGATTCTCAAAAACCTGGGAAAAACTCTTAGGAATAGTTAAAAGAATTTTTCTAGCCTATTTGTTTTTCTCTGACTGAAGGTGAAAAATGAAAAATCAATTCACCTCTCATCTCTCATTTTTCTGCAGCAGGAAGAGGAGCAAGGTTACAGACTTACCAGCTGTGGTTGCTGAAGGAATGGTGTTGGTTGCCAAAATAGGTGCTACTGTTGCTGCAGCCACTGGTGTACCAGTACTGAAGATAGTTTTCTGTGGGCGGAAAACCCCACAACACGGAGTTATAAAGAACATTTCCCACTCCATCCAGTCTAAAAGCAATCACTGCCTTCAATATTGCCACATCCTTAGCAACATTTGCACAATTCTGGTTTTACCCCACAAAGCACACAGGTGGTTTTTCACCTCTCATTTTACCTGAGCCATCGTATGAAGCTGCTGTTTTGGCGTCCCTAGTGCAGGGTGAGATGGTAGTGTGATTCTTGTTGTTACATCCCGTGACTGGGCAGGACGCTGAATACTAATTGCTGCAGATGGTGGATGCTGGATAGACAAAGTTGGCCTACTGAAAAAATAACAAAGACATTATGATTTATAACTTGTCCATAGACACAATGCAGGCAGTCAAGGACATTTACTATCTCGTGCTAGATTATAGTCATGCAAGCTGTATTTTTTCATAGGTCTGTGCAGTCACAGTTAAACCAATACTTGGTCTTTAATCACACCAATGAAGTAAATGGCCCATTGAGTTTCTCTCCTGAAAGTGCCTAAAGTCTCATTTTATAAGGTATCAATTTGTACCACAAACTGAATAAATTAATCCTTAGTTATTCTCAGTATCTTTGACATAGTGAACACTCCATAACAATGCTGTGTAGGCATTATTATAACAGTTGCACTTTACTCTGTGGAAAAATCTGAAGATATACAGTAAGGTTCTCACATCATAATTTTCACAAATTTCTTGAGGGAAGATTACAGATTGCTTAACAGCAGCTTCACCTGTGACCCCTGAAGCACTGACTTCCCCCTCAATGTTATATCATTCCTTACCAGATGTAAGAACGCTCTCCAAATGATAAAAAGTTACAGTTATGACTCCTAATGATTCACAGGGATATCAATACAGGACATCAAATTATTTGGTAGCAAGTTACTGAAATTGCAATAATGGCAAGAAAACTTGACAATATAACAAATTTCCTTCTCAAATCAGAGGCAGGAAAATAAATATTTAATAAAGGTAATTGTGAAGACGATGAACCATCTGGAAAAAATAAGATTGGATCCATACTGCACACATCAGATAAATACTAAAGTGATCAAAGATTTAAAGGCAAGTAAAACGTGCATGAAGAAAAGATGGGAAAATTCTTTTACAACCTTGGAGTGGGAGAGAGCTTTTTATCAAAAGCTTTTAAAATCCAAAAGCTATAAAAGATTGATAAATTTTACTACATGGACAAATAAACCTCCTACACAGCAAAACAAACTATAAGTAAATTCAAAAGACTCAAAGCCAAAAGTATAATCTTCCTATTTTACTAAGAACGCCTAGATATTGAGAAAAGTAACAGCCCAATAAAAAGCAGGCAAAGGAAATGAAAACACAAAAGGTCCCTTAACAAAAAAAAGAATCCGGGTGCTCACTTTGGCAGCACGTCACCAAAACTGAAACGACACAGAGAAGACTGGCACGCCCCTATGTGAGGAGGACACATGAATTCACGGAGCGTTCTATATTTTTATTAAAAACAAAAGAACAAGATGCTCGCTCTCATTGGTTTTTTTTGTTTAAATGTCAGGAAGAGCTCGCTCTCATTCTTAAGAAGAGAAATGCAATTTAAAACACACTGGGATATTGTTCACCTATCAGATTGAAAAGAACCTGGAGGGAGTGTAAACTGGTATAAACCCTAAGTAAGGCAATTAGATGGTAGGTATCAAAATTACAATTGCACATACCCTTTGATCACTATGGGGAATTTACCCTTCACATATTCTTGAACACACGCATAACGACATACATATTAATATAAGGTTATTCACTGTGATATTCTCTATAATAGTAAGGACTAGGAATAACTTCAAGTCTATTCATACAACAGATTGCTATACTGCCACTAAAAGAGCAATGGAACTATGTGCTGAAATGGAGGGCTTTCAATATACATTGCTATATTTTAAAAAAGCAAAGAGAAATATATAAACCAAATATTCTTTTGGGTAAAAAGGATAAGAGAACTGCATCTGAATTTGACTGTATTTACATAAAGAAATGCTAGAAGTATACTCAAAAAGCTATTAGCAGGTTACCTTTGAAAGGCAATGTGACCTTGTAAATGGGGCACAGAGAAGAGAGTGGTACTCCCTATTGTATACATTCTCATGCTTTTATATTTTGGAACCATGCAGATATAAATTAGGAAGAAGAAAATGTGGTAAGTTGAGCTATAAGGTGACCTGATTGGGACAGTATGTCGCCAGTTGAGCAATGTTTCATTATAAGTATCCTCTCTTTCAAAGAGCTTTAACAAAACAGACCTGGTGGGATATCAATGAAAAAAGTTTACAATCCGATTAGAGGATGGTTTTCTCCCCACAGAAAAAGAACTAAATAGCTTACCATTCGAGTTCACAGGAAAGCTGCAAGTATGGCCATAGAGGTAGCAATGGAATTTGGTGGAACTCACTGAGGAGAAAGCTGACTATTATAGACTGGATTTTTTAATATTTGTTGAAATAGGTCACCAGGTGCGCTACCATAAAAGCCACCCTCTCACAGCATTTACAAATTAAAAACATTCAGAAAGATACACGTATACATAATTAAATTAATGACAAATTTCAGGATGGGTGAACCTAATACAAAAACAATTCTGAAGATCCTCGTAACAAAGAATGCCCACAGAATCACCTGGAAAGTATCTCCTCAATTCAAACTTAAATGCACTCATATCTTAAGAGGTCCAGTGCATACAAAAATATACCTCCTCAAAAAATTCATATTAAGTATTACTTAGTTTTTAAGTGTTTTTAAAAGCATAGGCTATAGTAGTTGTTGATTTTCATTTACTCTAATGAAAACTAACAAATGTTAGTATTTATATAATGCACATTACATGCCAAGCATGTTTTAAGTGCTTTACATATATTAATGTAGTTACTTCTCATAATGATCTCTGAGGTAGGCATTATGATGGCCACTTTCTGGATGAGGAAATTGAGGCATTTACTCTCTGACCCAGCACTCACACACCCACAAATATACCTCGAGGATATACCATCACAAATATGCAACAGCATATGTCAAAATATAGTACATGCAAACACTGGGGTATAATGCAGCCCAAACAAAAGAATGAATAAGAGCTCTATGTACTAATTTGGATTCATATCCAGAATATACTGTTGAGCGAAAAATGCAAGGGACAAAACAGTATATATAAATATAACACGTTATATTTTTGGTAGCAAAGGAGCAGAAACAATAAAAATATGTGTTTATAAATGTTTATGTATACTTACTTTTGCAAAAAGGAACTCTGAGAAGGCACACCAGAGAATAATGAAATGGTGACCTACCAAGAGCAGATGGCAAAACAGTGGGGACAGGGAGACTCACAAGACCATCTTTCCTTGACTTTTGAACCAAATACATTTTACATGTTTTAAAAAGTTAAAATGAAAAAAGCAAATCCTAAAGTTAAAAAAAAAACCAGACAAATAATCCTAACCATATATTAAATTATAATAAATACTGAATGGATAACCGAAAAGGTAATAGCAGGTTACCTTAGAATGCAAAAGGAAGGAGCATGGAAAGTTAGTATCTGTGAGACAGTGATAGTCCTCATTGTATACCTTTTTATATGTTTATATTTTAGAAACATGTGAACAAAAATTAGGAAAAGAAAAGAATCACTTCAAGTAACTTTTGAACACATTCTCAATCTGGTTAGCAGGATCTAACCAGACGACAAAAAGCTGTGAAGTCAGTTCACTCATTAGTTTTATTATTAACAGTAATCTACAGAATGTAAAGGGTTAATTAATGACAAGTAGACTTATATGACTTTAAATTGTTACTTTCAAAGTATAAAAAACGAAGATTAAAAAAACCAGGTAGTTATATTAGTGTCTTTAGAAAATAAAGTTTCCAGTGTAAGAAAAAAGATACACAAATACACTCATGTACTGCATAATGATGCCACAGTCAATGACAGACGCATATAAAATGGTGGTCCCACAGATTGTAATGGAGCTGAGAAATTCCTATCACCTAGAAAAGTCATAGCATTATTACTTTATTTTAAAAATAAATTTAGTGTAGCCTAAGTGTATAATGTTTAGAAAGTCTACAGAAGTGTACAGTAGTGTCCTAGGCTTTCACATTCACTTACCACTCACTCACTGACTCACCCAGAGCAATTTCCAGTCCTGCACGCTCAATTCATGGTAAGTGCCCTATACACGTATACCATTTTTTAATGTTTTATACCATATTTTTACTCTACCTTTTCTATGTTTAGATATGTTTAGATACACAAATACATACCATTGTGTTACAACTGCCCACAGCATTCAGTACAGTAACATGATGCACAGGTTTGTAGCCTAGCAGCAACAGGCTACACACCATATAGCTTAGGTGTGTAGTAGGCTACACCATCTAGGTTTGTGCAAGTACACTCTATGCACAATGTCAAAATCGCCTAATTATGCATTTCTCAGAACATATCCTCATCATTAAGCGACGCACAACTGTATAAAATCTTAGAAAGCAAGGAAAAAACATGTAATGTTGAATTTCATTCGGAAATACCAGTATGAAGACATGACTATCTTTACCATATTGAATATCTTTGTCCACAGAAAGGGCTCAAAAACAATGATACCTCAGAACCAGTGAGCACCTCTAACACCTAGATCTTTGGTTCTAAATACTATTCTCCACTAAAAGGAAACAAGGAGAAATGGCTGATCTCAAAATTAGAGAAGAAGGAAACAGCCCAAGACACTGTGTATCAGAAAGAATAAAGTACTCAAAGGCTAATACTTTTGTCATCAAAAGGACACTCGAGCCAGCTCAAAGGGATTCTTACTAGCCAAATTCAGGGAAACTGGGAGAGAAAGAAAGGGACTTTGATTAAAACACATCGAATATATAACATCCATGAATCCACTATGACAACCCTCCTACCAAAAAAAGGCCAGAGAGATTAAGTAAGGTCACTCAGACAGTGCTCCCTAATCTGTTGTCTTCATCACTACCTTACACATTGAGTATCCCTTATCCAGTAGTGCTTTGCCTCTTGGATTTGGGAATATTTGCATTATATACTCACTGGCTCAGCATCCCTAATGCAAAAATCAGAAATGCTCCAATGACCACTGCCCACTGCCTTTGAGTATCATGTCAGTGCTCAAAAAGTTTTGGATTTTGAAGCATTTTGGAATTCAGATTTTTGGATTAGGAATACCCAACCTGTATTTCTCCCAGTGATCCACATTTCTTTTTTAGAACAGCCTGAAAGGCAACTCTAAGGATAGAGACCCATTTAGTGACTTGACATCTACAGAAAATAAGGGGGTTAATTTACAGTAAGGGGACTTGTGATCATCCTCCAGGGTTCAGATGGGTCCTGGTTTGGCTTCTTTGGAGGGAAGACAAGAGTACTGCAGGCAGAGACTGCCAATTTGATATTTTCTCCTTCTCCTCTCAGAGAACAATAACAAGCAAAACAAAAAAAGAGAAACTCAGTCTCTACCTTTGGCAAAACTAGGAGACACCTGAAATCTCAAAAAAAAAAACAGAACTGCCAAAGGCCGGGATAACCAAACAGGGACTCGGGAGCCAATGGAGAGGATTTCTGAGGCTATAATTTCAGGGACAAAATCCCATAAAGTATAATTCTCCAAAGTGAGGAGCACACTCTGACACAGGAAACCAAAATCTTTTGTTTGTAACAGTGGAAATGGAGATGGCAGGGAAGGAGGATCTGTACCAGTTCCAAGGGTTAAGAAGCAAAGGACGCAGGGCTGAACTAGGAGTCATACAGATGGGATGAGCCTCATCTGTGGGGAACAGTGTGTAGGGAGATCCAGGGAAGAGAGAGGCTTTGTCATTCTGGGAGGTCCATCTTAACTGGCAGGAGAGAAGGAATGGCCAAGAGAACTCAGGATATGCAGTCATTCGGAAAATTTCTCCTAACCCACTACGTAGCCCAGGTTACAACAAGAACCAATTACAAATAGCTGGTCCAGAATAAACTCAACCCAAAGATCAGTACTCAGAAAGGAACTAACACAGAACCCTCCAGCCTCTCCAGTGGGAGCCGTTTTCTTTCTCATAACCCCCTTCCCCATCCACACTGTCTCTCTAGATTGTCTCCTCCGGATCTCTTGTCTGGACTCCAGACTCATTCATCAACCTATCTCCCACCTCTACTTAGGTGCTCAGAAGTCATCACAACCTTAAAATGCCCAAAACCCAAATCTGGAATTCCTCTCCACAACCTCCCACTGTTCTCTGCCCTGCTACCCACACAAGCCAAGCACCATTGGCATAATCCTGACCCCCCTCCTTTGCTTGCACCCCCAGATGACAACCATGTCTTTCCACCTCCACCCTCATCTCCCCACATGCTGGCTACCCCCCTACACAACCTCTCTGCTTCCAACTTTGCCTCCCCAAGGCCTGTGCTATCTAGAGACCAGGCTGATCCAACCAGAACTTCCAATCACAGCACTGTCCTACTCAAAACTCTGCTGAGGCTTCCCATCACCTCCTGGCAAAGCCCAGATCCTTAGAGTGGTTCCTAAGAGCCTACGTGATCTGGAGACCCTGTTACCTCCTAAGCTAATTTCTTGCCACTTTCCTACCATTGGTCTCCTTGCTGCTCCTTACAGGTAGCAAACACACTGCCACACAGCCATAGCACTTACTCTCTCCACAGCCTAGAACGCTCTCCTCCCAGATAACCACACGGTTCACCCACTTCATCTTTCACTCTTCTACTCCAATGTATTCTTATCAATAAAGCCACCCCACCGCATTATATGAAATAGTAAGCCCCTGTGCCACCCACCACCGCTCCCAATCCTTCACCCTAATTTTTCTCCAAAGCACTTTTCACCATCTAAAAAGCTACACAGCCAGGCGTGGAGGCTCGCACCAGTAACCCCAGTACTGTGGGAGGCCGACATGGGAGGATCACTTGAGTCCAGGAGTTCAAGACCAACCTGGACAACACAGCAAGACCCTGTCTCTATGAAGAATTAGCCAGGCATGGTGGTGGTAGCCTGTAGTTCCAGCTACTCAGGTGGCTGAGGCAGGAGGATCGCCTGAGCCCAGGAGTTTGAGGTTGTAGTGAGCTATGATGACACCACTGCTCTGTAGCCTGGGCAACAGAGTGAGACCCTGCCTCAATCAATCAATCAATCAATCAATCAACAAAATCAATCAACAGCTATATATTTACATATTGTGTCTCTAACCCCTAAAAACAGAAGCTCTATGGGGGTGAGAATTTCTTTTCACTGGTTTAGCCCCAGTATCCACAACACTACATAGCTCATTAAAAAGCACCCAACGAACACTGAGTTAAAGGAAGGAATGAAAGAAGGAAAGGAAAAAGGGAGGGGAGGAGGGTGGCAGGATGGCTCAATCTTCATACCCCCAAGTATACCTAAGTGCTGAATCAGTAGCATGTGCTGCTGTGGTAGTGATGACTGGAGACTGAGCTCTGGTGGCTGAGACAGTTGCTACCACAGCAGGAGGGATGGCATTGGAGGTGGTCACAGGTGGACGAGACTACAAAAAGAAGAGAAAAAATATTTCACTTAAACAAGAAGCAAAATAAAATATAGTTAGCCAACACTAATAGTATAATTTGAACCTTAGGCCTCTAGGTATGTTTCTGCCCAAATTAAAGTAAATTCTCACCATTCTGATTAAGGAATTCTCTTTTCAGGTAGGATGTTTTAAGACCAAGAGTCAGATTATCAAAAAAGCCTATTTTGGTAGGACGGTATATGAGTCCTTCGTTTGCAAATATCATTGGAGTCAAAATTCTAACCTTCTATTAGTACAAACTGGGATCTAACCCTTCAGATCTAGAGTTCCTATGGATCTGCTGTCGGTCCTGGTGCAAACATTTACACTACAACACAAGCCAGTGCCTTCCACAGAGGGCCTACTCAGCTACTGGACAGAGCTGCTGGCTCTCAGGCCACCTAAGTTAGCGTGGAAAAGGCAAACACACACAGGGTACCAGCCTTCTTTCCCGGCTAAGGTGTCAGGGTGCCCAGATGCTTTCTGGATGTTTGCACGTGGACAGAGGGCACTTATCACCACATCTGTGTGTGGAATCTTCACCTGACAAATGAGCCTCATCCACTTGTCCAATCACCAGAGTTCTTCTGATTCTTCCTGATAGATGCAGTTAGCTCACCAAGCTCTGCCCATTCTTCATCCTTACTCTCCGCCTGCAGCCCTCTTACCTGCAGTCCCCACTGTGCACGGCCGCGTGACTCACATTAGGACTACCACACCATCTTCCTCACTAGGGAGTTGCTGTCTCTCTCTAATCCTTCATGCACACTTCTTGGGGCCTAATCACCTTCCAATTGTGTGCTGTTGGCCAGTAAGGTCTTTATTTTGTTCTAACTTAAAAGCTATGGGCCAGACATGTACTACCCAGTGTTCTAATCAAGATTCTTCTTTATTATCTTCAACCCAGCTGTTTCACACATTACCTGTCTGACGTCTTTTTTTTTCTTCTTTGTGTACTTACGCTTTGTATACTGAAAACCTGTCTGACCTCTGAAGGCATGTGAATTTCCACCTCCTGCATGTAATTCAGCTAGATTAATCTTATCTTTCAAAGACATTTCTTCAATCATACACAAAACCATTGTGTTAATAAAAACAAAACAAAAAAACCCCAAAAAACCTCAGCAGCTCTCTACTATCAACAAAATCAAGTTTACAATCTATATCTTAGAGTTCCAGTTTGCAGATACCACAGTATTTCCTACTAATACTTCAGTAGTCCTGAGGCCATAGACTTCCTTCAACTAAAGTTGAAAGGCATGGACCACCTTCCTGGAAAAGCATACATATATGCATAAAAATGTGCATAAAACTTTTAGGGGTTCATAGACCCCCCCATCCAAATTAAACTCCTTCTCAGTCCTAGCTAGCCTTTATTCAACACTGTCTACAACCATCCCTCTCTTCCTCGCCATTGTTCATTTCCCCTTCACGTCCTCATCATCACACCCATCCTGACACAAAGCTTTCCCTCCCTACTTCTCCACGTTCCTACAGCTTGCCATACAGCATCGTGTATCTTTCAAACTGCCCTATGTCTTGGCAACTACAGTGCAAGTCCCTAAGGTCAAGGACTCTCCTAGTGCCTGGCAGAGTGAATAACTCCAATTAGGCCCTTCATACTTCTTGGCTGAGTACCCCAACCTTGACGTGCCTGAATAGGTTGGTGAATGATGTGCTGTACTGCTGGTTGAGCTGTAGCCGCATTTGGCAGCTGCGAAGTTGGCCTCAGGACCGTGGTTACTTTAGAACTGGACATCACAGCAGCAGCAGCTGCACCTGAAAAACAGTGTTTTTATTAGCATGGCTTATGGGCTCACAATTATATTCCCTAGGAAAATAATCCCTAAAATTCAGATAGTATGTCGGTATTCAGCTGAAATATGTTATGTATACTTCCCATTTCGTCACACATAAAATTAAGAAAACATGTACTTAAGAGATTTAGTAATATTAATAATTTGTATTGACTCTTCAAAGATAGTCTTAAACGAAACTAGCTGTTGTTTTGTTCTTGTTTTTTTAATTGCAAGCGCATGTTGGTGAAGCACACAATGAACGGCACACTGTGGTGCCACTGCCTCAATTCTGGTGAGGGCTCAAGCACTTTACCCACCACTGTCTCTCCACCATCAGTGCAGAGGTTAACACTGTGACAAGGGCAAATAGTGTCTTAATGTTTGCATGAAAATAATTTTAATCCTGCAGACCCCCTAAAAGGGTCTGTGAACCACACTTTGGGAACCACTGAGTTATGCTATGACCAAGGAAATCAGGTTTTGTTTGTTAACCTGATTTTGCCAACAACCTCCAATTGTTGTATGCTCTCTAGTAAAAATCTCTGGTCAAAGCTCATGAAATTACCTTACAACCTATTAGAACTTAACTAAAAATAAATTAATCTTAGCTGGGTGCAGTGGTACACACCTGTAATTTCAACTACTCAGGAGGCTGAGGCGAGAGGATCACTTGAGCCCAGGAGTTTGAGTCCAGCCTGGGCAACATAGTGAGTCTGTCTCAAAAAATAAAAAATCTTATTGCTATGTAAATAAAAAAAATTGAGTAACTATTATCACTAAACTTTAAAAGTATTCAGTATTAATGTTTGTGAATTATTTATGAAAAATGAAAACCATGTTTAGACTATCAAAGCTTTAAGGAATTCCTCCATATAAACGATAATTTTTAGACCATACTAAGAATCTGAATTGCTTTAAGTTTACACAAACACTTGTTGTAATGCAACTATAATAAGCACATATTAGGCCATGCTAAAAATGTGTATTGTTCTAAGTTTACTTCTACTGTCCTGCAACTTTTTTTTTTTTTAAAGAAAGGTTTATTTGGCTCATAGATCTGAAGGCTGTTGTTCTGGAACTTTAATAAGCTAATTCTGGATACATTCTGTTTTACCATATCTTCTCCCAAATGTGTATCTCCCATCACATTTCAAGAGTTTGAACAAAATGGGCAGTCTTTACCTCGAGGTAAATGAGATGCTCCAATGTGAAGAGGGGGCCCAGGAGCATTGCTGCGGATGATAGACATCTGCACATTTGTAGTCATGATGTGATGCAGGTTACTGGGATGCCCCTGAAAAAAACAGGATATAATGTTATTTCCATGTGCTTGGTCTTAGCCATTGCCTCTAGGAAAGCAGTTGACTCAAAATGTGGGTCAGGCTGTTCCTTTTAGATAATGAGTACCCCAAGGGAAAAGGCTAAGAACATTTAGCTTTAGTTTTTTTACATATCATACTGTATAATGACCCGTGCCAAGAGGCATGTGAGCAGTGACTGCTTCAGGCCCAGCTAGCCGCTAGATCCCAGTAAGACATGACATTTTTGACTGCCTACTTTTAGAAACTCTCCTCTGCAATATTAGCTGTTCACACTTTTCTCTGTCCTGGCTAAATGCTTACTTTTTCCCATTCTCACGCCACTACACCCATCTCTCCTATAAGCTATATGGGATTTCTAAGTAAATGTCAGTTAGATTCCCCCAGGTTCTCCCCTATTAGCTCTTCAGCTCACCCCTGAAACGTCCCTTCCTCACGCTATCCCAGCCCTCTGAGTCAGTGCTCCTCAGGTGGGGGTCCCCACACTTCTGGGAGTACTTAGCAGTATGACAAAAACAAAAAAACACAGTGCATCTTTTTGGAATATCAAATTTTCTTGAAAACATGAAGGGAAAGTTTTTTTCATAGGTAAGGAACATAAAATATTTCATAAATCAAATACATATCGTGGTGTAGGACTGCAAAATTTAAAAAAAAACCCCAGGAGACTTCAAAATAAATGTTCACAACTAGATAGTTGCTTGAGGGAACCCACCAGTATCCCACGAGGTACACATCTGCTCTCCTCAGAGAAAAACATAGAGAAGCACTGCCCACCACTACCGCTGGGAGGTTATTCTCAACCCATCAGAGTTGTCTACCTAAAACCAAAGACAAACTGGACTCAGACTCCTCAAGGGCATGAACTGTTCTATCTAGATTCATATCTCACCCTGAGGGTAGTGCCTTGCATATAGCAGTTGCTCAATACATTCTGGCTTAAATGACCACTGTGCATACTGGCTTCTACTCCCATCAGCTATCCTTCTCTCTCAAACCTACGATCTTCCCCTTGCAGATACCAGTGACAGTTTAATTTTTTAGTACAGTTCTACTGTACTAAATGTACTACTGGCATTCAATAAATAACAATCACTAGTTTGGCATCTGTTTGAACATCAGCAAATTAAGAGGGAAAAAAACCTGTTGTCCACTGATTGTTGCCACAGGAATGGCTGAAGCTTGAGGGATGCTACTCTCCATGGTAACGGTAACCTGCCCTGGAACCTTGGGGGGAAGTGACAGGGTAGAAGGTGGAGCAGGAGCGATGGGACGGCTCGGCATGGTGGGCTTCGGGGGTGGCTGCAAACAGAAAACCACATGAGACACATCAATAGCCTTGTACTGGTGATGCATTTCACTCTACAGTTAAGAGTATACAAATCAAACCTGGTGAGTGCCAGGGAAGATGCCACAAGCCTTACACATTTTACCTACTAGCATAATAACTTTTCCACCGAAGTACTAGCATTTCCACTTCACAGATGAGGAAATGTTCAAAGCAAGGCTAAGTGACTTGCTCAAAGCCACACACATAGCAGAAAGCATAACTAGGAATAAAGCCCAGAGCTGTATGGATCACAGCCTATGTCCTTTCTTCTAAATGATGCTTCCCTCCCAAGTTTGGGCAAAAGTAAACAAAACTCCCAGTAACTGAAACATAACCCCAATGTAATACACAGACGATATTCTCAGATACCCCCAAATTAGCCAGCTATTAAAACAAACATTGGAGACGAGTGCTACTTCAAGATAGAAACTAACTTAGCATCTCTGTAAGTTGAATAATTATTAATGTCAAAATGGGTACCTGAAAATATCCTATGATGCCAACTGTCCAGCAGCACAAGACTAGGCACTGCAGAACAACAGAGCTCTAGCTATAAAGAGGAGCTAAACTCATAGGTCAAAAAAAAAAAATGAAGTATGGTTCTAGGATATAGCCTAAGATTTTGTGAAAATTGTTACAAATATTGGCTAGCTGTGGTTCAGTGTAAAACTTTAAACCTCTCCATTACCTTCATAAGTCCCTCTGAAAATGAAAGTGGCACTGCTGGCGTCAGGTGTGCTGGCGGGGCTGTCACTGCAACAGGTGTGGCTGATGCGACAGCATGGTGCGTAGACAACATCTGTACCTGTGGATAGGGCCTTACCACAACAGGCTCTTGCTTCTCCTCCCGGGACTGGAGGGAGCTGCTGGAGCCCATGTGCTCCCTGGCACTGACTTCAGAATCTCGACCAGATTCATCATTAACTAGGAAAGACATTAAGGGTGAGACGGTACGTCACAGTCTCCCATGTAAATATAGCAGCACAGACAAGAGTGGCACCTGAAGTTAACTTTCAGGATTGACAAACTGACAAGGAGAATTTGGGCACTGGATTCTCCTGATGGACCTCAGACCTAAGAGTCACCGTTAATTGTGGAACACAGGATTTATTCTGGATATTGTGGCTTTCCCATCCTTATGAGCAAAGGGCCTGACAACTATCTAAAACAAGCTGAAATAGTTGAAAGTACCATATCCTTATATCCTATAAGACAATTTTATTTAAAATATTTTCCAAAAAAGTTATAAAAATCTGATATTAAAAAGATATTTTGGCCTGGTGCAGTGGCTCATGCCTATAATCCTAGCACTTTGGGAGGCTGAGGTGGGAGGACTGCTTGAGGCCAGGAGTTCAAGACCAGCCTGAACAGCACAGTGAGACCCCATCTCTAAAAAAAAAAAAAAAAAATAGACAAATTAGCTGGGTGTGGTAGTGCACACCTACCTAGTCCCAGCTGCTCTGGGAGGCTGAGGCAGGAGGATCCTTTGAGCCCAGCAGTTTGAGGTTGCCGTGAGCTATGATGGTGTCACTGCACTCTAGCCCCAGGCAACAGAGCGAGACATGTCTCAAAAAAAATCCAAAAAACAAAAAAAAGATATTTCAAGTACAATCCCTAACTCCAAGACATATAATTTTTCAAAACTGAGGGAGACAGATAGGAGATATTTTTCACTGTATGTTTTTTTTTCTTTTGCAAGTCTGAACTACCAGAACACACAACCTATTTAAAAATTAAGTTAAAAAAAAAAAAAGAACAAATACTAATAGTTTGTGAAAATATTAACTTGTGCTCGTCCATCATTTTTCCAAAATGATATTAACATTCTTAGTTTTCTGAACATAAAGATAACATTTACTAATGTATGGAATTTAAGTTATTTGGAAAATTATAAAGAAAGTAAAGTTGCCCCAAAATCTATCCCCCAAAAGCACCAACAGTTAATATTCTGGTGAAACTTTCAGATACTTCTTACCTCTTTTAAATTTGGGGTAGGATTTTATTCATTTAATTTTTCCCATTAAAGTATAACCTTCATAAAGATAGGTGCACAAATGTTAACTGTGCAGCTCAGTGGACTTTCACAAACCAGCACCCAGCTCAAGAAACAAAACATTTCTGGTCCCCCAGATACTCTCCCCTCCCCAGGAAGCCCAGTATCCTAACTTGTAACACTACAGATTAGTGCTGCCCATTTTTGTACTTCATATAAACAGACTCATAACAAATACTTGTCTGTTGTGTTTTGCTTCTTTCACTTACAGATATGAGAGTCACCATATTACTGCACATAGCTGCAGAGCTTTCATTTTCAATGCTACATACGGTGACATTGTGTGAATAAAGTACAAACTATCCATTTTACTGTTAAGAGGCACTTTAAATAGTTTTCAGTTTTTTGCTATTTTGAATAGTGCTAGTAATATTTCTGTACGTGTCTTTTAGTGAACATATGTACCACTTCTATTGGATATATTCCTAGGAGTGGCACTACTGAGTAATATGAAATACTGTGTCACTTTTTAAAGGCTAAATCAGATTCTACCACATAGATGTACTACAGCTTTTTTTAACCACTATATTATTGATGGGCTTTTCGGTTATTTCCAATTTTTTGCCATTATCAACAATCTTGTCCAGTGATCTCTTCAGGAAAAAAATTCTCAAAGGACAAATGCTAGGTGAAAAGACTGATGTATATTTTCTTTTTTGCTACCTATTGACTTTTCTCCCAGGTCATTCAGAATTTTTAAAATCCTGATTTATAAAACCACTTTACTAAAGTATAATTTACATATTTTACATGGCTATTCTAAGAGTAGAAAGTTCAATGATTTTTTTTTTTTTTTTTTACAAACATCCTCAGTAACACCAAAGAGCTCAATGGTTGGGTCAAATGGCAAGTACCTGTTTAACTTTGCTAAAGTACTTTCCAAAATTCCCACTAGCAGTGTATGACAGCTTTAGTTGCTCCTGGCCCTCACCACTGTTTGATATACAGCCATTCTAGTGGGTGTGTAGTGTGCACATCACTGTGGTTTTAATTAGCATTTCCATGACTAGTAATGTTGAACATCTTTTTATGTGATCATAGGCCATTCATATATATCTTCTTTTGTGAAGTGTACGTTCATCTTTTGTCCATTTTTTAATTAACTTAACTGAGGTACAATTAACATATATAATTCACTAATTGTCTGTGTAAAGTTAGATACATTTTTACAAAAGTATACACTTTCATTTATCTTGAATAAACACTTAAGGAATAAGATTGCTTAGTTGTGTGGTAAGTGTATATTTAATTTTATAAGATATTGCCAAACTGCTTCTTGAAGTGGCTAGACCATTCTGTATTCCTACCAATAATGTATGAGTTCTATTTGCTGAACAATCATACCAAAACTTGGTATTGCCAGTCTTTGTAATTTTAGTCTTTCTAGTGGATATGTAGTAGTTTCTCACAGTGGTTTTAATTTACAATGTCCTGAGGATTAACAATGTTGAACATTTTTTCATGTGCTTATTTGGCATTCACACAGCTTTTTTGGTGAAGTGTCCATTCAAATATTTTGCCCATTCAAAAACAACCAAGTTATCTTTTTACTACTGAGTTACACAGGAGTTCTTTATACATTCAGAATATAAGTCCTTTTTATTTATTTATATTTATTGTAAATGTTTCTGAATCTATGGCTTGCCCTTCTATTTTAATGGTGTCTTTTGAAGAGCAATCATATTAAATTTTGATTAAGCACATTGTATCAATTGCTTCTTTTATGATTAGTGTATTTTGTGAACTAAGCAATTTTACTCCAAAGTTGCAAATAATTTCTTGTTTTCTTTTAGAAATTTAAAATTTTAGAGTTTAGGTCTATGGTACATTTTGAGTTAATCTTTGTGTATAGAAAAGGTAAAGTTCAATGTTCATTTTTTTCCCCCATGTGGATATGCTGCTGTTCCAGCAACATTTTACTAAAAAGATTACCATTTCCCAATTACTTATGCACTTTTGTTAAAAACCAATTGACTATATATGTCTGGATCTATTTCTGGATCCTCCACCTGAACTGTTGTGGAAGACAGAGTCAGCAAAGACGTCCCAGAGAAAATAACATTTAAAATGAAACCTCAAGGAAGAACAAGAATTAGCCAGCTAAGTGTGGAAAGGAAGAAGGAAAATTGTGGCAAAAGGAAAAGAATGTGCAAAATCCCAAGGCCATGAAAATTGAGAACTTTTCATCATTCATTCAGAAAATATGTGTAGGAGGCATTAAGTAGCTTAAAGTAACTTTAAGTCTAAAGAGAGTTAAAACAAATCTGTAACAAAAACTAAATTAGTGGGAAGGAGACAAAGCAGTAAGAAATGAGGGTGAAATATTAGACAAGGGCCACAGCTCACAGTAAGAGACAAAGACAGCAACAAAGATGCCTCAGCCACTAGTTTGAGCAATGATTAGACAGTGGTGCCATTTACCAGAAGGAACACAAGAATTGGGGGGTGAAGAAAAAGGAGTTTATTTCACTTTGCAACGCCATTTTTTTATTTAATACCCAGAGAAAAAGAGAGTATTTGACGGAACTCCTCAACTTCACTGTTGACTGAACACTTTAGTGTAAGGGGGTTCCTCATGACTTGTAGGATGTTTAGCAGCATCCCCAGCCTCTACCTATCAAATGCTAATAGTACTCTCTAGTTGTGATAACCAAAGGTGTCTCCAGACATTGCCAAATATTCTCATCCCCCACTGAGAACCACTGATTTACAGCACTCAAAAGGTGTAAGACTAAAAACCAAGTTGCATATACAGTTGACCCTCCGTATCCATGGGTTCTGCATCCATGGATTCAACCAACCGTGGATGGAAAATATTTGGGGGAAAAAAGACAGCTGCCTCTGTACTGAACACATACAGACTTTTGTCCTTGTCATTATTCCTTTAGCAATACAGTATAATGACAACTTTTCCTAGCATTTACATTGTATTAGGTATTACAAGTCACCTGAAGATGATTTAAAGTATACCAGAGAATGTGCATAGGTTATATGCAAATACTGCATAATTTTATATAAGGCACTTGAGCATCTGTGGATTTTGGTATCCAATGAGGATCCTGGAACCAATCCCCTATGAATACCAAGGGACAACTGGCATGTACTTTTAAACCTCTTTTCCTAGATAGTAAATTCCTGACAGGCAAGACCTATTCCTTACACACCTTTGGGCTCTCACATAACATTATACTATACCCCCGGGCATTAATCAAACAAGAACACATTAACGCATTTCAAAAATACTTCTTATAGGCATGCTCTACTGTAAGTTGCATGTGTAATCTAATACATGTGAATGAAGTGGTTAAAACAGGAAGAAAAAAGCCTTGCTTAAATTAGAATAGTAATTCAATTTCTATCCAATGAATTAATATTTACTAAAATCCTAGAAAGAATTTGCTAATTTTTTAAGTCAGAAAACTGGCTATATTCTTCAAGCTGAAGGAAACATAGAAGAATATTACAATCTCACCTGTAGCAGCTGGGTTTATCAATCCTGCAGAACCACTGTTTGCAATCTGAGAAGGGGCCTGGCTCAACCCGGTGGAAGGAGTTCCTAATCGAGGAAACTGTTGAGAACTCATTTCCACCTGCAGTACACACAGTCACATAGTTATTACTCGATTCTGAGATTAGAACCAATATTAAGAAATTAAAGCATCTTTAGTACCTACGACCTGTTCCTTTGGAAAAGCAAATGCAGCATCATTTATCTAAACAACTCGTGATCAATGTAAGTGCAGACATTATCTAAACTATGTAAATTTTTTATGTACATCAGTTCAATGAATAATAACATCGTTTATATGGTGCTAGAGGATACTACGACCCTCCATAAATACTTGTGGATTGCTATGCTAAAAAATCAACATTGAATCCTGTTCAACAGCCACATGATAGATATTACCACAATGTGTATGTTATTTGTCTGTGTAAAGTTTTATAGAAAATGGCATGTCTCTTTGAAAGACTCAAACCTCACACCAAAGTGAACAGAACTGTGATTAGTATGTCACAGGAACATTCGGAGGGGAGATGCCCAGCCCTAAGAAAGGATTAGAAACCTTACATCAAGACCTGATGCAAAAAGAATCTCAAATGCTTTTCTGCAGAGTCCTCCATTTACGGATTTCCTCTTCTTCCTTTCTTTCACAGACCCCCACGGAGCCAGAGGGACCCAAAACCTCCATCTTCTCTAAAATCGTCCCAGACTTTTCCCTCAGTGGCCAAGCTCTGCCATCTCCCCCGAATCGCCCGTAACCCCACCCCACCCCACCCCGAACTCCCCGCTGACATCGGAGGACACAGGTTTCCAGGCACTTCGGTGTCTGAGACTCCGTCTCGGGGGTGGGGGGAAGCGTTCCGGGGAGCCCCACGACAAGACAGAGACACTGTGCCTCTTTACCTGTGGCCGCCGCCCGCCGCCCGCCGCCCGCACCTCCCGCTTCCACCTCGCCAGCCTGGGGGTGCCGCGGAGGGCCCATCTCGCTGGCAGTGCTGGGCTCCGGGAGCGCGGAGAAGAATCGTGCTGGACGGCGCCCGGGGCCCGCCGCTGTCCAGCCCCGCTTGCCCCACTCACCCCAGCCGCCGCTGGGCTCCCACTCCTCTTCCCCCGAACCTGCCCCTGCCTCCCCCGCCCGCCCATTGGCCCCACGCCCGGCGCGTCACTGGAGGCCCAGGACCAATCCACAGCGATCTGCACGCTCTGGGCCCGCCCCACCCTCCCGCCGATCGCCAGCCAATCAGGCGCGAGCCTCGCCGGGGCAGCCCAAACCCCTCGAGGCTGAGCCAATGGCAGAGGAAGACAGGCGCTCCCGGTGAGGGGGGCGGGGAGCTGGGAGGCCCCGCCTTGGTCGGGGTCTGAAAGCGGCGGGCGCAGGGCCCGGATGTGGAGAGTCACTTTAAACTGCTCCAGGAGCCAAGCTCCTTGGGCCGCCCGCCCGCCCGCGCTCCCCCAGCCGCTCCGCTTCCCCGCCAAGGCCCACGTCCGCCACGCCCCCTCGCCCCGTCCCCCCCCTCCGGGCGGCTGTCCGCCCATTACCGGTGCTCGCCGATGCCGCCGCCCGCCTCGAGCTCGTTCCCTGCCGCTGGCCGCCTGCGGCGACGTCCTCGGGTCCGGCGCGCGACGCCGCCGCGGCCTAACACCTGCTGCCCCCCACCCTCGCTCCGGACCGCGCGCCCCGGCCTACACTCGCCCCCCTATCACGGCTCTCCCGCCACTTGTACGGGGCAGCCCCCTGCCTGTGGAAGCCAGCCGCCTCGGTGAAGAGAAGCGGACGGGCCCGCGCCAGGGCCGCGGACGCCCTCTGGAATGTAGTCCGGGGCCGGGGGGGGCCGCGAAGGAGGGGAAAGGCCGGGCGGGCGAGCCCCGGGCAAGCCGGGCTGGGGCAACCACGCCCCTTGCGGTCCAACAGTCCGCTTTGCCTCTTTCTCTCTGCGCATTGAGAAGATAGTGGAGCCCACCCTTTGCCTCAGCCTGAGGGAACTGGGTTTCATTTTCCCGAGGCGAGGAGCAGCGGTGCGGCGCGGGAAAGAGTAATGGAGGCAAGCTGCGGCGGGCCGGAGGGGCCGCAGGCGGGGCCGACCGTGTCCTGGCTGCGCCCGCTTCCCCGCGCCGCGTGTGGGACTTGATGTCACCACCCAAGGCCACGGTCGGCCGAGCCTCAGCACGGTGAGGGGTCCGGCGCGCTGCACTAGCGGGTTTGTGCCAGGCCTGGCCCGGAGCCCAGCACCCGCCTGTTAAAGCAGGCCGGCTCGGAAAGGGGCTCCGGACACGCGACTCGGGCGCGCAGCTGTGCACACCTGCTCAAGTTTTCCGGATTATAAAGAAGCAAAGGGGGGTAGTTTTGTTTTGTCGTTTTGTTTGGGGTTGAGGGTTGGAGTTTATACACCTGTAGAAGTCTTAGCCAAATCTGCTCAGGCAAAATTTGGGTTTGATAAGGGATTACGTTCCCCTCTTCCCTTCCCAGATGGTAATTTAGGCCTGGAATTTTGTGATTAGTTAAGAAATAAATGGAAGCTGAAAAAACACCTGTGTAAGACAACTGCGTGGTTAAGAGTGCAGCTCCTGGCTACAAGGATAAGTCTCAAATATTCCTCCTCCCCTCCTTCAAGCCACTTTCTCACCTTCTTCCCTTCATTCTCAAACTTTTAGAAGTAACTGACATAGTATACTTTAGCCTCCTCTCCGCCTAGACAGTCTCCACCCCTTGTTGGATTCTGCTCTTGCCACTTTTCTCAACCTGCTCCCCCAAAGTTGCCAGTGCCTACTCAACTTGAAACCCGGTGGTCATTGCTTAGGTCTCATCTTGTTTAGCTTACTGACCTGTAGTATTATAATTCCTCCTTAAAACGCTGTCTTCTGGTTCTACTCCTATTATACCTCCTCTTTCTCGTAAATACAGCATTCTCAAAGGCCCCGGTGCTCTTCTAATGCTATACTACCTTCCTAAATGGTTTAATGTACTCCCACAGTTTCAAATATCATCCCTGAAAAAAATGTTACCTAGGCCGGGCGTGGTGGCTCATGCCTGTAGTCCTAGCACTTTGGGAGGCCGAGGCGGGAGGATCACTTGAGCTCAGGAGTTCGAGACCAGCCTGAGCAATAGTGAGACCCCCGTCTCAAAAAAAAAAAATGTTACCTATGTGCTGACCTCTGAGTTGTACACCTATAGTTCTAGTTCCACCTGCTGGACCAATCCTCATAGATGTCTTACAAGCCCTTCAAACTTACCACTGAACACCTTTATTGATTTGCCTCACCTATGCACTCCTCTTGATTCATGGGTTTGGTTGGTGGTTTCACCATCCTTTCTGCCTTCAGCTTCCTACTTGTTTCACAGTCTTCCATCGCCCAAAGTCACCATATTGCATTGATACGTACCTCTGTACCTGCCTTCCAATCACTTCCATAGCTGTGGCTCAAGCCTTCATTATTTCTTGCCTGGATTAGAGTAATGCTGCCCCCACTCAAATCTCTTCTTACCCCCAATCTGTCCTCCACAGAGTTCTTTTTCTAAATCACTAATCTAAGCCTGCCCTTCCCATCTACAATGATCCAATAACTTCAGAATATATTCCAAACCCCTAAGCCCCGTATTCAAAGGCCTTAATAATTTAGTCCCTTCCACCTCTTTAAAAACTGGATACTCTCTCAACAACAGTTTCTACCAGTTCTCTGCCCAGTTTTGGCTTCTAGGGTTTTGCTCTGGCCTGACGTTCCCTCTATGGGCCTTGATCGTCAGCAATCAGCTAATAGATTTCTGCCAATTCTATAATGCCTAACTGGAAAGAACATCATTTCTCTTCTCCAAGAAGTCTTCCTCGAATTCCTCTCCTTCCCCAACCTTCTAGTATACTTCCATGGAACTTCCTCCTACCTCTATTATAGCACTGATCTGTGTCTACCTGTATTCCTCCTGGAGTAAGTGGAGAGAAAAATTACTCATCTTTATATCTCCTTTCAATAGGGTTTTATATTCAGGAAGCATTCAATAAATGTTTGCTGAATATAATCACAAATACATCCACAGTGCATGAGTGAAGGCTGAGTTTTCCTTAGTTACTAGAGACAGTCACTGCTGCTTTATTCATCCATGTCTCAATCCCTTACATAGTGGACACTTAAAGGAAAGCAGACGCTTTACTCTTCTTTGTATTGCTAGGGCTTAGAATTTCCATCCACTGAGCTTGGTGTGCTGAAGACACACCTGGTGCCCCCGCTAGGCTGAACGTTCCACACTCCTCAAGTATTCAAGCCCTTATTAGTAGGGAGCTTATTAGTATTCTGGGTTCTTGAAAATGATGTTATCCACCCAAGATACTTTAAATGCATTAAGCAAAGATACGAACAGGCACCATATCTGCTGAGTGATTTTCTAGACCAGAGCAAATAATGCTTTTCCCCTAAGCAGGCTGAGGTGATCTGTGAAAATGGTTGGCTATTCACTTAACCCAGAAACCCCCACAAAATTATGCAAATCAAGAGGTTCAAATTTTCTTTTTTTAATTTAAAATATTTTTTTCCAGACTTTGCCATTATACAATAAGGAGGTTCAAATTTTCATGCTCACTTTAAGAACACCTGTGAAACTACCCAGTCCATCAGAGGAATGCATATATGAAAAGCCACCAAGTATCTGAACGATGTCACTTTAAAGAAACAATGTGTACCATTCCAATGTTACAATGGTGGAGATGGTAGGTGTGTCCAAGCCAAACAGTGGGGCTGGGCACAGGGTCAGTGGCCAAAAAGAGTGCTGAGTTTTTGCTGCATATGCTTAAAAATGGAGAGAGTAATGCTGAACTTAAGAGTTTAGATGTAGATTCTCTGGTCATTGAGCATATCCAGGTGAAGAAAGCAGTGCCAGACTTACAGAGCTCATGGTTGGATTAACCCATACATGAGCTCTCCCTGCAACATCGAGATGATCCTTACTGAAAAGGAACAAATTGTTCCTAAACCAAAGAGGAGGTTGTGCAGAAGACAAAGATAACCCAAAAGAAACTGAAGAAGCAAAAACCTAAGGCACGGGAATAAATTCAGCATAAAATATATGCAAATAAAAGCTTTTCAAAAAAGCAAATAACTACCACTCTCTGCCAACAAAGAGGACAGGTGCTCCATGAAAGTGTCCTGTGGAGGTCAGTCAAATATCAGCGAGTGGTCCACAAGAGTTGGTGAAGCTTTAGTGGACCTCTCTGCCACTGAACCCAGATGGTTCTCACTCTTTCACAGCCTGGGCAGTCTCATGATACTGACTCTGCCATTTCTCTCCATCCAAATACTCCTCCGTTTGGCCCAACCTCCAGTCAGGGCACAGTTTAAACACTTAAATAAATGTCTTTGTAAACCATTGCATGGCCTGGTCCCACGGCATTTTCCTCTTTTTAGGGCCCCAGAATTCAATGTAAAAGTGGAGTCCTTGATTTTTAAAGATCTAGATGCTCTGCTTTCCAACTTCACCTGCTATTAACATATTAAAATTATTAGGCCCTAAAAACTACGAATGCTTTTTTGGCCTTGTTCCCTAGTGAGCTCCACCCTGAGCTCAATGGTCAAGTTTAAAAAACAGAGAATAATTTAAAAGCTACCTATCTAAATAAAATTGGTCTCCTTATAAAATCCTATGGTGTATGGCGGGGTGTGGTAGCTCACACCTGTAATCCCAGCACTTTGGGAGGCTGAGGCCAGAAGTTTGAGACCAGCATGGGTAACATTGCAAGAACCTGTATCTACAAAAGATTAAAAAAAAAAAATAGCCGGGTGTAGTGGCGTGCGCCTGTAGTTCCAGCTACTTGGTAGTCTGAGGCAGGAGGATCCCTTGAGCCCAGGAGTTCAAGGCTGCAGTGAGCTATGATCATGCCACTGCACTCCAGCCTAGGCAGCAGAGCAAGATGCTGTCTCTAAAAAAATAAAAACATTAAACAAATTCTATGGTAAATTTCCATGATTTTGTGTTACCTTGGCACCAATTTTTAATCTTCCTCCAACACACTTTAAAATTCCTTTAAAAAAGTTTAAATTCTCTCTCTGTGCTTTGAGATGTAAACTTGCTACCCTCTAAAACTCAGTGAGGGCTTTGGCCATATGAGACAGATAAGCTTTAAACTTTTCCATTTAGAAAGGCATGGTTTGAATTCAACCACCCTTTTAAACTAGTGAGTTTTACCAGTCTCATAGCTAAAATTTTAAGAACAAAACTATTAAGTATTTGTGTCTGTCTGTATTTTCATGTATACATGTATACATGTCTATGTTTATATATTGTCTACATGACATCAGATTGACTTATAAATACATGACTACTCACAAATTAAGTAAATAAGCCACATACTTTTTGAGTTCATGTCATTTGGGTAATATTTGATAAACAAATATAGTTTTAATATTGTTGGTAAAATAAAATAGAAATGTGTGCAGAATTTAATTTAGACATTTTTGCCTAGGTCTATTGGTCTGATAGATTTATACTGTCTCTGTAAGATATTTTAGGCCATAAAACTATTTCTTCTATGGTGTATATATATATATATATTTTTTTTTTTTTGAGACAGGGTCTTGCTCTGTTGTTCTGTCTGGAGTGCAATGACACGATCATAGCTTACTGCAGCCTCGAACTCCTAGGCTCAAGCAATCCTCCTGCCTCAGCTTCCCAAGTGGCTGGGACTACAGGCACATGCCACCACACCTGGCTAATTTTTAAACTGTTTTTAGAGATGGGGGTCTGGCTATGTTGCCCAGGCTGGTTTCAAACTGCTGACATCAAGCAATTCTCCTGCCTCAGCCTCCCAAAGTGCTGGGATTGCAGGTGTGAGCCACTGAGCCCAGACTTCTGTGATATTTTTGATGCTTGGTTAATTTGCCTGTGAGTTTATGTCTTCGCATTTGAGCCTTTAAATTTTGAGGTACAGATAAGTGGCCATGGTGAGGCTGGGGACAGCACCTGGGCATCCCCCCACTCTCCAGCTCAGCTGTGTCTTATTAGATCCTCCAAGCATTGTCTTCACAGCTCTGTCCTTTGTGCTGGTCTCTGCATCTGGCACATAATTAAGACTGCTTACTTCCTAGGTTTTTCACTAAAAATTAGGATTACTAAGAGTTAACATTGTAATTAATATATATAATTAAAACTACTAGATATGAGAGAAAGAATTCTGTATACAAAGTGTATAAGGAAAGTAGGATGTGATTTTATTTAAAAAAGGTTATAAGAAGGCATAAAAATGTGGGTTTTATTAAAGGGGAAGTAATTTTGTCTAGCTTAGAGGTTTTTAAAAGTTGTTTAAACTTGGTTGTTTTCAAAAGTGTTTAGTTCGTTGACAAAACTAAATGGATAGGCTGGGTGTGGTGGCTCACGCCTGTAATCCTACACTTTGGAAGCAGGAGGATCCCTTGAGCCCAGGAGTTGGAGACCAACCTGGGCGATATTGAGACCCTGTCTCTACAAAGCATAAAAAAATTTAGCCAAGTGTGGTGGCACGCACCTGTAGTCCCAGCTACTCGGGAGTCTGAGGCAGGAGGATCACTTGAGCCCAGGAGTTTGAGGTTGCAGTGGGCTATGATGACGCCACTGCACTGTACCCGGGGCGAAGGAATGAGACTCTGTCTCAAAAAAAACCCAAAAAAACCCTAAATGAATATAGAAAGTTGAGGAAAGAAAGAGTGGGAAAATTGTAAGAGGTATAAAAAGTTTATGGAAATCTTACTTTGTGTGGTCAAAACTGAGATTAGATAGATTTGTTTTTAAAGTTTTATTAAAATTAGCTTTAGCATTAATAATACACTGATACAAACGTAGAATTTGGTTTTCTCATTTGAACAAGATTTTCACGTGATATTAATAAGAGATAGTAAAAGATTTTTGTTTACCTTTTAAAAGCACCACCACACCCGGCTAATTTTTTCTATTTTTATAGTAGAGATGATCTCGCTCTTGCTCAGGCTGGTCTCTAACTCCTGAGCTCAAGCGATTCTCCCTGCTTCGGCCTCCCAGAGTGCTAGGATTACCAGGCGTGGGCCACCGTGCCTGGCTGCCTCATATTGTCTTTATTAAGTCTTTTGATTGTTTGGAAAACGGCATCTCCTCTCCAACAAAGAGTAAAGTTTTTGCTTTTTGAAATCTTTGAATTGTCAAATTCAAAGTTAAATAAATAACTATGATTTTACAGTGGTTAAATGTGGTTAAATAAATAACTTTAACTGTAAAATAAATTTACAGTGGTTAAATGTGGTTAAATAAATAACTATGATTTTACAGTGACCTGTGGTCCTATTTTAATATCAAGTGTTAAACCTTTGATATTTGACAAACTTCCCAAAATCAAATTTCAAATTCCAAAATTAAGTCTCTTTGCGCTCAACTAACTTTTGGCCTTTGGTATGTAAAAATCATACAAGAATCATTGTCCAATAGGAAATGGTGTTTAACTTTCTTTGAGTTAGATATGTATAAATGTGTTATTAATATGTGTTCCCAGGTTGTATGAGATTCTCAAAATTCTGATATGTCTTGCTGTATGTTATCAGTAATAATTATGATTATTTGTAAAGTTGTATGCCTCAAAAATAACCGATTTCTTTTTTGTCAATTGTAGCCTTATTCCTGGTTTTTCCTCGTTAGTAAAGTGGTGAAGAAAAAAGTCACAGATATTCTAAGTCCATTTCCATCCACAGACAATTATTATTTTACTTTGATTATTCTTAAAAAGTGGCTTACAATTGGCTACAGTACGAAATTTGCTTCTTCTTCAAGGAAATTCATGGAAAGGATGCTGACAAGTACTCTTGAATATGGGTTTCTGATAACTTTGGAGATGATACCATTGGACTGGGGGAAAACTTCCAGGGCTAATTAAAAGGCTGATGCCTTCTTTAGGATTGATAAGCCCACATTAAGCAGAACAAGACTTAATTAAATGGAACTAAACTGATAGAGGACCAAAATGGTTGATCTTTTTTTTTTTAATGAAGATTCAAAAAATGGTTGGTCTTTTTAATGATTTTTTTTGTTTGAAACATTTGCTGAATCTTTTTATCTTTTGTTTCCCAGAGTTAAGAAAACTTTCTGTTTTCTTGTGAGCTATTTTTAGCTTTTCACAATTGAGTAAATGTGGAGGCTAAAGTCATTACATCTTGGATGCTAATCTGCCATGTTAACTTTTGATTAACTCCAATCTTGGGAATGCCTCCAAGATTTCTACTTTATTTGCTGGTCTCTGTGTAAGCTAAGACAATCTTGATGTTATCATAAACACTTACTTATCATAAATCCTGCCCTTAGCCAAATTATAGGCTATGATGCCCATAGTGCCTTTCCCTGAATGGTCGACTTTAATTGTCTTGCACATTTCTTCTGGAGCACATATACCTTTCTCTGTGGTATATAAGCCCCTGGGCTGGGGGCTAGTGGTGCAGAGATCTACCTGTCTTGCTGCTGCCCAAGACCACGCTTCTATCTGTTAATTCCCCAATAAATTACCTTTTACTGACAAATTGGATTTGTCTGCCTCATTCTTTGGTTTCTCAGCTTCTTCTGCTTTTGGGGGTTGCTTTGCCTATACAGCCCTTTCATGAAACAATTGGAGATCCAACCATGAGGAGTCCAGGAACCCAAGTATGGGCAAGGGGAAGGAATCATAGGCAAGAGAAATCTCAGGGTGGCCCTCCTCATCTAGGTGGGGTGTTGCCCATTTGCTAGATGCCCGTGGAACACCACTTGAGTACTGGGCCATGCCAAATATGCCAGAGGGCCTAAAATGCTTGTTAGTAGAAAAGCATGACCCACTGGGGTAGGGAAGGCTGCTGGGCAGGGACAACAGTGGGTTGGCTACTATTATGGGCTGCAC
This sequence comes from Daubentonia madagascariensis, assembly GCA_023783475.1. Classification (NCBI taxonomy): domain Eukaryota; kingdom Metazoa; phylum Chordata; class Mammalia; order Primates; family Daubentoniidae; genus Daubentonia; species Daubentonia madagascariensis. The sequence continues at coordinate 549,034 of JAKFHU010001747.1, read as the reverse complement.
GAGAGGTCACGGAAACGCGGTTAGCGGCTGACGTGAGGGTGTGACAGCTAGAGTTATAAAGGGATGTGAGGACCTTCATGCCCATATTGGCATCTGGGTTGGCAGATAAGCTGGAAACTCAGGCGGCACGATTGGAAACTCTAGCCTGACACTTTGTGTGGCTGGGACAGTGAGAACTGCACTGGCTGAATGTGCGAGCTGTCCTTGCTAAACTGGACTAGGACGATAAGACCTGGAACCCTTGGGAACTGACTAGTGAGTCAGATGAAGACATGGAGGTTATCTTGGAGGAGGAGGATTATCCTCTCTTTTGAGAGCAAGACCACTCATACAGTGGAAAGCAAAAGCTCAAAAAATGCAGCCAGGCAATAACAGACAGCCTTTTCAGGACAGCTTAACTGTCTGACAGTCTACCTCGGCAGAATTATTGGACATAGTAAAAGTTTTTAAACAGCTGTGGAGAGAAAGCTTAGCCACATGGATGGTGTGACTATGAAACACAGGTGGAAATGGCATCTCCCTAGCAGGGAGTGAAGCTGGAAAAATGAGCAATATAACCATTCATCCTGCTTTGAGATAGCGTTTGTGTGATGCTAGGACTGTCCACGGCAATCATAGTCTTATGCACTGGATGATCATGGCCATGAGCGAGGCCTGGCCAAACAAAGGCAACTTCCCTGGTCAGACCCCAGAATGGTGATCTCTGGAGGAAGCCCAGAGCAATTTAAGGGAGTCGGACATGGGACAGGCCATATATGCCCAACAATTTGTAGGACCAGACAAGGCTGTGCTTGCTGCAAGCATGAAAAATAAGTTGTTACAAACTGCCCCCTGGCATTGGCTTGGCCCTCTCACATCCCTCTTGAGCCCTCTTGTGGGACAAGATGTGTATGAAGCGGGGGAAGCCACAGCTGATCCTGGAGAAACTGAAAAGGGAAAGATAAGGTCTGGCTGGTTACCAAGGGAAAAGGAGAAAAGAAGATGCCAAGTCTGTCACACTAAAAAAGGGAGGTCTAAACAGCCCAGTTAGGGTTACAGGAAACAAACGTGTTATGATTTGATCTCAGCTGGATAGACAAAGAAAAGCTAGATCGGCAACTCCGTGCCGTGTTAGTGGCCTTTGGAAAGACCTGACTCCTGCTCAGCAGTTTAGGCCCCTTCCCAGCACCTCCAGAAGAGGAGGAAGGGGAGAGGAAACTCCTCATAAAAGAACTCCAATCTCTGTGTTCCAGGGCTGGATTCCTCCCCAGCTTAGAGACTGGGGTGGGGCCAAGGTTGTCTCTACCTACGAGCAATGGGGGGGGAGGGCGGTGACTGGAGGCCCCAGGTGGAGCTCATAATTTATTGTAATCCAAGAAACAAGGAGAGGACCTTAGCGTTAGTGGACACAGGTGCTGAATGCACCCTAATTCATGGAAGCCCAGAAAGACATCCCCGTAAGTGGGCAGCTATAGATGGTTACGGGGGATGAACAAGCAAGTCAAACAAACTTCTCTCCTTGGTATTGAGTGGAGTCTCCCACTTACTACACAGTGTTTATCTCACCTATTCCAGAAAACATCTTGGTTATGGACTTCCTTTTAGGACACACTTTACAAACCTCTGTGGGAGAATTCGGCCTATGGATTTGGGCAGTAAAAGTTATTTTAAGAGGGGAAGCAAAATGGCAATCTGTGTACACCTCCCTCCCCCACAGCATGTTATTAATGTGAAACAATATTGTCTTCCTGGTGGAACGGAAGAAATTACAGCTACCATACAGCTAGCCCAGAGTCCCTTCAGCAGTCCTGTATGACTGGTAAGGAAATTTGGTGGCACCTGGCATGTGACGGTAGACTACAGGGAATTAAATCAGGTGGTTCCCAATATACACGCTGCTGTGCCTAATATAACTCAAGTGATAGAACAACTAATACATACAAACTATAGGCACTTATCCCATTGTGTTAGAGTTAGCCAATGCCTTCTTCAGTATCACTTTACATCCTGACTCACAGAATCAATTTGCCTTTACTTGGAATGGCCAACAGTGGACTTCCCAAATGTTGCCCCAGGGTTAGCTACATAGCCACACTATTTGTCATGGAGTGATTGCTAGAGATTTAACTCTATGTCCACTGCCACCCACCGTTAAACAGTTTCATTACATTGATGATGTTATGCTAATTTCTGAAGACTTGTCATTGCTGCAGCAACACCTCCATGCCTTGTGAACCCTTCTGCAATCCAGAGGATGAGCCATCAATCTGCAAAAGATACAAGGCACAGGACCAGCTGTAAAATTCTCAGGGGTCAGTTGGTTGGGTAAGACTCGCCTTATCCCAGGTGCAGTCATTGACAAAATACAACAATTTCCCCACGCCTAAAACAGTTAAACAGTTACAAAGTGTCCCAGGTCTTTTGGGATATTGATGGGCTTTTATCCCATATTTAGCTCAAAGTTTGCAGTATGACTAGGAAAGAAGGGATCTAGTCGGTGCTGGAATAAATAACAAGAGGAAGCATTTGTGAAAGTTAAAATACTAGTGGCTCAGGCACGAGCCTTAGGTTCTGCCCTTCCTGGGGTACCAACATCCTTAGATGAGACTGTAAGCACAGAGGGACCAGCTGGGCCCTCTGGCAAGTCCAGCATGGAAGAGCAGTTCCCCTGGGATTCCAGTCACAACTATGGAAGGGTGCTGAAACCTGCTATTCCCCTATCAAACAACAGATCCTGGGAGTATGTAAGAACTTGCAGCAAGTTGAACCAGTAACTGCTGCTTTGCTGGTACCAGTAAGGACAGGTCTCCCTATTAAAGATCAGATAGGAGGGTTGTTTTCCAGGCTTGTATCAGCTATTGCTCAAGCCCCCACTTTACAAAAGTGGCATGCACACCTGCAACGAGGTAGTGCCCTCTCCACTAGCCCCTTGGGGAATGAACTGCATGCTATCCTAGGGCCAGTCCACTATGAGACCAGTGCCTCCCCTATTGCAGAGCCTCCACAGGAGATGCCTCCAATGGTCCATGAAGACACGGCCCCCATTCCTGAAAATTCTTGGTACTCAGATGGGTTGAGTCGCAGTAACCCCTGTGTACGGACAGTAGTAGTTGTACAAGCTCAGATAGTGTCTGGTTGAGGTGGGAATGCAGCAAAGCCATCAACGAGCAGAACTCTGGGCAGCACAGTTAGTTTGTACTCATGAACCATGGCCTATAATTCTCTGTACAGATAGTTGGGTAGTATTGAAGGACCTTCCAACTTGGCCTGCCCAATGGGCCTGAGGTGACTGGTATGAGCTTAAGAAACCCCTATGGGGAGGTGACAGGTGGAGAAACATTTGGGAGCAGCTACAGGAACCCACTGTGAGCTTAATAGTGTATCATGTGTCAGCACACCGGTCAGATTTACCCCTCGGTAATATGGAGGCAGATACCTTAGCAAAAATTAGAACACTGGCTACCTTGCAGTCATCTGAGCTAGCTGGTTGGGTACATAAACATAATGGGTATTGCAGTGCATGAGTGGACTGGCAGATAGCAAAGGGCGCAGGATTGCCCTCCGCTATACGGATTTAGTGGTGGTAGTAACAGACTGGTTGGTGCACTCCAGCCTGCACTCCCGCTGTATGTGACATATACCGAGACACATACGTAAGACAGCCACCCCTGAGACAGTAGACCACATTGGTATCTGGTATCTGGCAGGTAGACCACATTGGATCTCTGACATAAGCTTGGGACAAAAGTATGCACTAACATGGATACTGCCATGGGATTGTTGCAGGCCTTCCCTTGCAAAATGACAAACCAAACAGCCACCACTGAGGGCTTGGAACAACTCAGTGTCATGTATGGATATCCTTAAAGCATCGATAATGACTGAGGCACACATTTCACAGGACATCATGTCCAAGATTAGGCACATGAAAGTGACATAGACTGGACATTTCACTTACCATATAATCCTCAAGTGGCAAGACTGCCCGAAAGGACAAATGGAGGCTGGGCGCAGTGGCCTATGCCCGTAATCCCAGTACTGTGGGAAGCCCAGGTGGGACAATTGCTTGAAGCCAGGAGTTTGAGACCAGCCTGAGCAACACAGTGAGACCCCATCTCTGAAAAAAAAAATAGAAAAATTAGCTGGGCATGGTAGTGCACACCAGTAGTCCCAGCTACTTGGGAGGCTGAGGCAGGAGGATCGCTTAAGCCCAGGAGTTTGAGGCTGCAGTGAACTATGATCACACCACTGCACTCCAGCCTGGGTGACAGAGGGAGGTCCTTAAAAAAAAAAAAACAGAAAAAAAAGAAAAACAAATGGTATTTTAAAGGCACAACTGAGAGCACTCTTGCAACCCAAAACCTTGCATCTTGCATGGGTGGGTGAAGGTTTTGCCTCAAGCCATTAGAAATATTAATTCAATTGAAGCAAATATGGGATTGGCACCATACCAATGGCTCAGGACCACCACAGAGGAGGGTCCATTAACCATAGTTGTAAAGAAAAGTTCAACCACATGCATTTATACCAGAGCTTATAAAAGGCCAACAGCAAATGTTATTTAGGACTTTCCAGGACCTCAGCCCAGGGGAGGGGACACTTGGATGGGGGTTGAACTGGCAACTTCCCCCAGGTTGGAAAGGGTACTTCTTGCCAGAGAGTGAGGAATTCCTGGGCCAACTAAAGTGGCCTCCATTTTTCCTGTTGGAGTCTGGGCAAAGATGCTTCACATACTAATACATTGGAACATGGCTTCTTTTAAGGGGCACTCTGGTGGGCCATTTGACATGGTTCTTTTCCACCCCTGTAACCTTACAGATATTGCCAGCACCTTCACCCCTCAGGCAACACATTCGGTGTGCACCCTCAGCCCATAATCCTCAGGCTGCCTCCATCTTAACTAACAGACAAAGCTACCAGAGACTTTTTGCTCGATGGGGACCACCAAGCACCTACTAAACACTTGTATTTCCACCAATAATCTTCTGTTCCTGCTGCTGCTGTGCTCTATGAAAGGAGAAGTAAACATCTTTCTACAGTGGGCTCAACATTATGTCAATGGCTTACAAAAGAATATCTGCTGGGTTTACGGTTCGTAACCCTTTTCCAGCACCCGTGGTCACCTTGATGCGTATCACCTATGCAGGGAAATGACTGGCAGAACTTACAAATAGTATTTAAAGCTCTTCAACAGTGAGTGTAGCTTTGGAATGTGATGTGACAAGAGAAGACGACATGCAAGAAATACTCTTACATCATGCATAGACAACAAGCATTTGATTTTTGATAAGTCAAATAATAAATTTTAAAATACCTTTAAATGACAACCTAATTAACAAACATTGAAAGGAAAGCTTATAGAATTTGCAATCCAACTTGATAAGAGTAATGATGGTGCAAGTTCTGCAACCCTTTAAATTCAAGTCTGATATGTAATGCAAGACTATCATATGGAATATTTGTTCATTTATTTATCACATATTTATTTAGTACCTAGTATGGGCCCAACATTATTCCAGGTGTTGGGACTATAACAAAACCAACCTCTACTCATGGCACTTATAGACAACAGTCTAACATTAACTTCCAATACAAATAGACATCTATAGAATTGGAAAAGTACAATGTGAACAATATAAATTTTTTATTGTTTATTAGCCTACAACATCCAGTAGTCCCATGAGGTCTCCCATCCAAGTACTAACCAGGCCTGACCTTGCTTAGCTCCTGAGATCCCACCAGATCAGAGGCATTCAGGGTGGTATGGCTGCAGACAATAAATTAAACCTAAATGGTAATAAAAGAATTAGAAGTGACAGAGTAGTAAACATGACCAGAAGTCATAGCACAGATCATTAATATCTATACTGCTAATAGCAGTGCTGATTGGAATCACTATTTTGTACATCTTAAAAACTTTGGTGGCCAAGGAAATTTTGCCAAATTTCATAGATGTGCTGACAAATTTAGTGAGAGTTGTTAACTTTATGTAGGTAAAAGTAAGTTTGCTGAACAGCCAAATTTTAGACATGTTCTGCTCAGAGGCTACGGCACACCAGCCCCACATGTTAGACCCTACGCGTGTCCTCGCTAGGAACAGTACCGAGCGGGGTGTGAGTGCAATGATGAGACTCACATTTCTCTCCCATTACAGAAGCTGTAGCTTAACAATAAAATAAAATAAAATAATTAAATTAAAAAGTCACCTTTTTCTACTCGGAAAGCAATCTCATTTGGCAAATATTTTAAAGATTATATTTGGGCAACAAAATTGGCCTGTTTAAATAATTTTTTGGCATTCTTAATAAACTAAATTTGCAACCATAGGGAAAGCATGATTTCAACACAGGATATACAAGAACTCAAAATACAATATTGCTGTATAAAATTAAAAAAAAAGATGATTGCCCTAGCTAGAGTATGAAGAAAATATTATAATTAAGATAGTTGAATAAACACAATTAGAGATAGTATTACATCTCACATTATCTGTCTTAAACTTTTGCTCATAACTTTTTTTTGCCTCTCCCTCCCTCATCCTCCTTCTTCTCCCCCAATCCACCTGTTCATGACTTTCCACAAGAAAAATTTGAAACATTAAAGTATAAAGTATCCATATGTTGATAGTTGAATTAAACATGGAGCCTGAAGAACGAGCTGATTTCTTATTTGCATTGAAGGATGATTACAAGACATAACAGTGAAAAAATGTCAACTGCCAAATAGAAAGATTGTACCGTTATTATTATCACTGTTTCCAGTGACTTAAGAGTATCAAATACAATTTCAACTCTCAAGTGATTAAAGTCAAAAGCAAGGCCTGACTGCTGTGAATACTGTACTGTCCCATGTGTTTCAGGCTGTGGTAAATTTATTAAAAAGCAAGCACAACCACTGCAATATATATAAAACATCTTTCCTAATTTGGGGAGGCAAGGTGGATTTATTTACTTATTTGTTGCACACTGACTGCTTATGTCTCTCCACTCCCAAATTCCTACATGGAAGCCTAAATCCCCAATGTGATGGCATTTGGAGGGGGGGCCTTTGAGAGACGGTTAGGGCATGAGGGTGGAGCCCTCGTGAATGCGATCAATGCTCTTATAAGAGAGACATGAGAGAGATGATCCGTCTTTCTTTGTCAGCTGGGTGTGGTGCCAGGAGCCTGTAGTCCCAGCTACTAGAAAGACTGAGGCAGGTGGGTCGCTTGATCCCAGGCTGTAGTGCCCTGTCATGTCTGTGAATAGCCACTGCACTCCATCTTGGGCAGCTAGTGAGACCCTGCCTCTAAAAAAAAAGTCTGTTGTTTAAGCCACCCAGTCTATGGTATTTTGTTATAGCAGCTGGAACAGACTAAGACACTGTTGTACTTAAATATTGGTAACTAATATTTTATATAAATATAGTTTTTACTTTACTATATATTATGGGCTGGATTGTGTTCTCCCTATATTCATATGTTAAGTCCTAACCCCAGTACCTCAGAATGTGTCTGTATTTGGAAGTAGGGCCTTTAAAGAGGTAAGTAAGTTAAAATGAGGCCATTAGGATGGGCCCTAATCCAATCTGACTGGAGTCTTCATATGGAGAGGAAATTTGGACACATAGAGAGACTCCAGGGGGATGTACTTGCACAGGAAGGACCACGTGAGCACACAGTGTGAAGGTGGCCATCCGCAAGCTGAGGAGAGAGGACGCAGAAGAAACCAACCCTGCTTACACCTTGATCTTGGACTTTCAGCCTTCAGAATTGTGACAAAATAATTTTCTGTTGTTTTAGCCACCCAGTCTATGGTATTTTGCTATGACCCTAGCAAATTAATATACTATATGGAATGTGATATTATTTTATAAAATTGCAGTTTCAGTTGTGTGTTTATATACTGGGTCTCAATGCAAGATGCATTTCTTATTATGCAATGTAGGTCAAAATGTTTCAAAAACACCAAGCTAGAAGAAATGAAAGATTTTGCCTCTTGCTCTGAAATAAGCCAGTTGAAGTAGAACCTTCCACAGAGCAAACCTAGAGAAATATTGGCCCTACATTTCCCAGCAGAGGGACTAAGAAAAAGAAATGGCCTCTATGGCTTTGGGTTCTGTATGAAAAAGACTCTAGAGCACTGTTCTAAAGTAGAGTCTGGGGATAGAATTTAGGGGGGTTGTGAACTTGGATGGGAAAAAGGTACATATTTATTTTTACTAATGTCTCCCTGAAAATTGTCATTTTCTTCAATAATAAATGCAGGCAACAGATTTCAGTAATATTAGCAGTGCTTACAACTTTGTCACTAATAGAAATTACATATATTTTCAAATCACATTACACAAACTGTACCTCAAAATACAAATTGCAACCATTACAATACTGAAGGCATTTGGTTATTAGATTTACTGATAGAGGTTGCTATTTTAGTGCATTAATAAAGAAGCACATGTATTACTATGCACAGATTCATCTTTCATATATTTTGATAATAACCATGTGTGTATATAATTCGTTCCCTTTGGAATCCTATGTATTTTATCTTATACACTTAAGAGCATTTTTCTGAGAAGGGTCCATAGGCTGTCTGAGACTGTCAAGGGGGGGTCCGTGGCAGATAAAGACTAAGAACATCTTCTCTACAGCTATTTTCTTATAGACTCAGGTCCTGCCTCCTCTGCACTTCACCCTGAGTTTTTTCTTATCTGTTTCTTCCAGCTTCCATCCTTTTGGCTACTACCAAGACTTTCTTTCTGATCAGTCTCTTTTAACTGAGTCTCTTTGGTGCTAACTTTGACTTGACATTTTCCTAAGACTGCCTAATTTACCACCTCTGCTCTGGCAGTGCAGCCAAGGGGGTGGCCCTGCTCTGGGACTGGGCCCAGGAAATGACCCACAGAGCTGTGACTTCAGGACTGCTGAGGACCAGCCAGAAGGAGGTGTGTTAGCCACGTAGCTGACCGCCCTTAGAAAAACAGCTAATATCATCTGCAGTACAGAATGGGACCCCTTCAGTTCCAGAGCCCATACTTCTACCTACTGAGGGTGTTGGCCTTACTTTGTGGCTTTCCTGACCACATCATTTCATATTTAGACCCCCAGCTCACGGGGGTAGCACCATACAAGGCCCTCCAGACCAAAGATGTCCACACTTCCATTGACCACTTTGCCCGTCAGTGGCCATATGGAGTATATTGTCCTCCCATAGTGCATTCCTACACACCGTCTGCCAGTTCACAATAATTAGGTTTGTCACTCCCTTGGTTTCCCACAGCACTTCCATTCTGGCACCAGGCCAACATGTGGAGGCATTCCACTCTCCCACAAGAATGGAATGATACCTTTGGGAGGTTATCAAGGACCATTCCTAAATCTCTTCTAACTAACCCCACTTGTAGGAGAGGTCACCTCAAAGAGAACCCTGTGCAGCTCAGTTCCTGTACTCCCCGTGTGTCAGTGGCACACTCTGGCCTCTAGAGGGATCCCCGGGAACAAGGAAGAGGAGGAGCAGGAGCTCTGCGCTGTCAGAATTGGGTCCAGAAGCTTGAATCACCAGCTGTCCTGGAGAATGGGGCTCATCTCTTCGCTACATACCTTAAAGGCACTGATGTCCTCCTTTGGTGTCCTTTGGGTAAGAACACCCTACTTGATTTACCCTGTGGGGTCTGTTTTCCCACCGGTCTCCGCCCACTACCAACATTTAACTATATGGCAGACAGGGTCTCACTCTTTTGCTCAGGCTACAGTGCAGTGGCGTCATCACAGCTCACAGCAACCTCAGATTCCTGAGCTGAAGTGATCCTCCTGCCTCAGCCTCCCAAGTAGCTGGGACTACAGGCATGTGCCACAACACCTGGCTAATTTTCCTATTTTTTGTAGAGACGGGGGTCTCACTCTTGCTCAGGCTGGTCTTGAACTCCTGGTCTCAAGCGATCCTCCCGCCTCGGCCTCCCAGAGTGTTAGGATTACAGGCGCGAGCCCCCACGTCCGGCTCTCTTTCTTCTTTCTTTTCGTCCTTCTTTCTTTTTCCTCTTCCTCTTCTTTTTTTTTTTTTTTTTTTAAAAGACCGGGTCTGTCTATGTTGCCCAGGCTGGTCTCAAGCTCCTGGCCTTAAATGACCCTCCCACCTCAGCCTCCCGAGTAGGCGAGATTACAGATAAGAGCCACTGCACCTGGTGCAGATAGATTCCTGACTGCTCAGGCGGAGCCTGGCTGCCCTCACCATCCTTACCAAGCACTCTCTTAATGGAGACTCCAGATTTTGGCAAACAGGCACAGTGGGTGTATCTAGAAAGCAACCAGTCTGGGGCAAATTTATATCTCCAATCTCATCTAGGCTTCTATCTAGGATCAAACAGTGCTCTGTGTTGCTTTTATTTTTTCCTTTAAGCTGACTGCTATAGAAGCAATTCAAAATATTATTTTTCCTTTCCCAACTTATTTTGAAATATTTCAGGCCTATCACGATGGCTCACGCTTGTAATACCAGCACTTTGGGAGGCCAAGGTGGGAGGATCGCTTGAGGCCAGGAGTTCAAGACCAGCCTGAGCAACATAGCAAGACCCCATCTCTACAAAAATACAAAAAACTTAGCTGGGCATGGTGGCGCAAGCCTGTAGCCCCAGCTACACAAGAAGCTGAGGCAAGAGGATCACTTGAACCCAGGAGTTTGAGGTTGCAGTGAGCTAGGATGATGCCGCTGCACTCCAGCCTGGGTGACAGAATGAGACTTTGTCACAAAAAAAAACAAAACAAAACAGGAAAAGAAAAGAAATTCAACACAATTCCTATCAAAATCTCCCCAGGATTTTTGCAGAAAGTGACAAACTAAAATTCATAATTCATATGGAAATACAAAGGACCCAGCATAGCCAAAAAAATCTTAAAAAGAACAAAGTTGGAGGATTCATATTTCCCAACTTCAAAACTTACTACAAAGCTGCAATAATCAAAACAGTGTGATACTGACATAAGAATAGACATATAGATCAGTGGAATGGAATTGAGAGTCTAAAAATAAACCCTGACACTTACGGTTAATTGATTTTCAAAAAGAGTGTCAAGACAATTCAGTGGGGGAAAGAACAGTCTTTTCAAGAAATGGTGCTGGGACACTGGACATCCATATGCCAGAGAATAAGATTGGACCCTCTGCTTAAACCATACACAAAAATTAACACCAAATAGATCATAAACCTAAATCTAAAAGCTAAAACCCTTAGAAGAAGGAGTGTTAGAAGAATAGGAAGTAAATCTTCATGACCTTGGGTTAAGGCAGTCTTCTCAGATACACACCAAAAGCACAAGCAACAAAAGAATAAATAGATAAATTGAACTTCATCAAAATTGAAACTTTGTCCTTGAAAAGACACCAACAAAAAAGTAAAAAGACAATCCACACAATGAGAGAAAATATTTTCAAATCATGTACCTTATAAGGGACTTATATCCATTTCATATATATATATATTTATAATTTATTATATATTTCTTACAGACAGAGTCTCCTCTGTTGCCCAGGCTGGAGTGCAGTGGCATGATCATAGCTCACTGCAGCCTTGAACTCCTGTGCTCAAGCAATTCTCCTGCTTCAGCCTCCCAAGTAGCTGGGACTACAGGTGCACGCCACCATGCCCAGCTAATTTTTTTTATTTTTTCTAGAGACAAGGTCTGGCTGTGTTGCCCAGGCTGGTCTCCAATTCCTGGCCTCAAGTGATCCTCCCACCTTGGCCTCCCAAAGTGCTGGGATTATAGGCACGAGCCACCATGCCCAGCCTGTATCCATAACATATAAAAAACTCTTACAACTCAATGATAAGTAGACAAATAACCTAACGAAAACATAGTCAAAGGATATGGACAGACAATTCTCCAAAGAAGATATATAAATGGCCAATAAGAATGTGAAAAGATACTCAACATTATTAGTCATTAGGAAAATACAAATCAAAACCACAGTGAGATACCAATTCACACCTACTGGGATTGCTGTAGTAAAAGGGACGATAACAGTGCCGGTGAGGATGTGCGGTGACTGGAACCCTCATATGTTGCTGTTGGGAATGGGAAATGGTGCAGCCACTTTGGAAAAAGTTTATCAGTTCCTGAAACATAGAGTTATCACATGGACAGAAATTCTACTCTTGGGTATATACTGATAAGAAGTGAAAATATATGCCCAAACAAACTCTCGCACGTGAATGTTCATTGCAGTATTATTCATAATAGTCAGAAAATGGAAACAATCCAAATGTCCATCAGCTGATAAATGGGTAAATCAAATATGGTGTATCCATACAAAAGAATATTATTGGCAATAAGAAGGAATGAAGTACTGATATATACTACAAATGGGTGAACCTCAAAAACATTATTCTAAGTGAAAGAAGTCAGTCACAAAAGACCACATGTATGATTCTATTTATACAAAGTGTCCCAAAGAGGCAAATACATAGAGAGAGAAAACAGATTAGTGGTTGCTGATGCCTGGGGAAGGGGTTTTGGTGGGAAATGGGGGAGTGACAGCTAATGAGTGTGGGGTTTCTTTGGGGTGATAAAAATGTTCTAAAATTGATTGTGAGTAATGGCTGTACTAAAAATTATTGAACTGTACACTCTAAGTGGCAAATTGTGTGTTATGTGAGTTGTATCACAATAAAGCTATCTTAAAAGTGTGTAACTTTCTCTTATAAAACTGGTCAAGAGAAAAAATGAGTGTGTAACTTACTTATCTTGGATGTATTTAAAAAATATTCACACCAGAGTGCACCAAGGCTGGGTACGGTGGCTTATGCCTGTAATCCCAGAACTTTGGGAGGCTGAGGTGGTTGGATTGCTTGAGACCATGGGTTCAAAGCCAGTCTGTGCAATATTGCGAGACTCCCATCTCTACAAAATATTTAAAAAATTAGCAGGGCATGGTGGTGTATGCCTTGATTCAGCTACTGCACTCCAGCCTGGGCAACAGAGCAAGACCCTATCTCTAAAAAAAAAAAATTTGTTTTAAATAAATACATAAATAAAAGACAAGTTGGCTGGGCAAGGTGGCTCATGCCTGTAATCCTAGCAGTTTGGGAGGCTGAAGTGGGAGGATCGCTTGAGCCCATCAGTTGAAGACCACCCTGGGCAATAGCAAGACCTCATCTCTACAAAAAATAAAAAATTAGCCGGCATGGTGGTACATGCCTGTAGTCCCAGCTACTCGGGAGGCTGAGGCAGAAGGATCACTTGAGCCCAGGAGTTAGAGGCTGCAGTGAGCTATGATGACACCACCACATTCTACCCCGGGCAACAGAGTGAGACCCTGTCCCAAAAACAACAACAACAAAAAAAGACAAGTTGATAACTAAAATTAAAAAAGGAAAAAAACAACAAAGTACACCAAATTCCCATTGCTTGATGTAAAGGATGCTTCAAATTTGAGGTAGTCCTTAAGCTTCCATATTAATTAGGTTTTGCATTATGTTTTATGACATCATAGGTTAATTATTACATGCAGCATACTTTTTATTTATTTTTTAAATTCCTAATTATTATGGGTACATAATAGTTGTGTATCTTTATAGGGTACATGTGATGTTTTGATACAGGCATACAATGTGAATTAATCAAATCAGGGTAATGGGGTATCTATCACCCCAGGCATTCAACATTTCTTTTTGTTAGGAACAGTCCAATCCATTCTTTTAGCTATTTCAAAGTATACCCTAACTTATCGTTGATTATAGTCACTGTGTTATGCTATCAAATATTGTTCATTCTATCTATCTATTAATAACTATATTTTTGTACCCATTAACCATCCCCGCTTTATCCTCCACTCCCTGATACTCTTCCCAACCTCTAGTTACCATCATTTTACTCTTTGTCTCCATGAGATCAATTGTTTTTAATATTTAGCTCCCACATATGAGTGAGAATATGTGAGATTTGTCTTTCTGTGCTTGGCTTACTTCACTTAACATAATGTTCTCCAGTTCCATCCATATTGTTGCAAATGGCAGGATTTCATTCCTTTTTGTGGCTATATAATATTCCATTGTATGTACCACAATTTCTTCATCTATTCATCCATCAATGGACACTTAGGTTGATTTCGTATCTTGGCTATTGTTAATAGTGCTGCAATAAACGTGGGAGTGCAGATATCTTTTCAATATACTGAATTCCCCTCCTTTGGATAGATACCCAGCAGTGGGATTGCAGGGTCATATGGCAGTTCTATTTTCACTTTTTTGAGGGAACTCTGTACAGTTCTCCATAGTGGTCGCACTAATTCACATTCCCACCAACACTGCACGAAGGTTCCCCTTTCTCCACATCCTTGCCAGCACTCATTCATGACTGTCTTTTTGATAAAAAGCCATTTTAACTGGGGTGAGATGATATCTCATTGTAGTTTTGATTTACATTTCTCTGATGACTAATGATGTTGAGCATTTTTTCATATACTTGTTGGCCATTTGTATGTCTTCTTTTGGGAAATGTCTATTCAGATCCTTTGCCTATTTTTTAATTGGCTTATTTGATTTTTTCCTATTAAGTTGTTGGAGCTCTTTATATATTCAAGTTACTGATCCCTTGTCAGATGGGTACTTTGCAAATATTTTCTCCCATTCTGTAGGTTGTCTCTTCACTTTGTTGATTGTTTCCTTTGCTGTGCAGAAGCTCTTTAGCTCGATGTGATCTCATTTGTCCAATTTTGCTTTGGTTGCCTGTGCTTTGGGGGTATTACTCAAGAGTCTTTGCCCAGACCAATGTCCTGAAGTATTTCCCCAATGTTTTCTTTTAGTAGTTTCATAGTTTCATGTCTTAGATTTAAGTGTTTAATCCATTTTGATGATTTTTGTATATGGTGACAGCAAAGGGTCTACTTTCATTCTTCTGCATGTGGATATCCAGTTTTCCCAGCAAAATTTATTGAAGAGAATGTCATTTCCCCACAGTGTGTTCTTGGCACCTTCGTCAAAGATAAGTACTACAGATGTGTGGATTTATTTCTGGGTTATCTATTCTGTCCCATTGGTCTATGTATCTGCTGTTATGCCAGTACCAAGCTGTTTTGGTTACTACAGCTCTGTAGTATAATTTGAAGTCAGGTAATGTGATTCCCTCAAGTTTCGTTCTTTTTGGTCAGGATGGCTTTGGCTATTCTGAGTCTTTTGTGGTTCTATATAAATTTTAGGATCATTTTTTCTATTTCTGTGAAGAATGTCATTGGTATTTTGATGGGGATTGCATTGAATCTGTAGATTGCTTTGGGTAGTGTGGACATTTTAACAATATTGATTCTTCCAATCTATGAGCATGGAATATCTTTCTATTTTTTGTGTCTTTTTCAACTTTTTTCATCAATGTTTTATAGTTTTCATTATAGAGAGCTTTCACTTCTTTGGTTAAGTTTATTCCTAGGTATTTTACTTTATTTGTAGCTATTGTAAATGGGATTAATTTACTGGTTTCTTTTTAAGATTGTTTACTGTTGGCATATAGAAATGCTACTGGTTTTTGTATGTTGGTTTTGTATCCTGCAACTTTACTGAATTTGTTTATCAGTTCTAATAGTTTTGGGGTGGAGTCTTTAGGTTTCTCTAGATATAAGATCATTTCGTTTGCAAACTAGGATAATTTGACTTCTTCCTTTCCAATTTGGATGCCCTTTGTTTCTTTCTCTTGTCTGATTGCTCTAGCTAAAACTTCCAGTACTATGTTGAATAACAGTACTATGTTGAATAACAATGAAAGTGGGCATCCTTGTCTTGTTCCAGATCTTAGAAGAAAGGCTTTCAGTTTTTCCCCATTCATTATGACACTAGCTGTGGGTCTATCATATATGGCACTTATCATGTTGAGGTAAGTTCCTTCTATATCCAATGTTTTGAGAGTTTTTATCATGATGGGATATTAAATTTTATTGAATGCTTTTTTGGCATCAACTGAAATGATCATATGGTTTTTGTCCTTTGTTCTATTGATATGATGTATCACACTGATTGATTTGTGTATGTTGAACCATCCTTGCATTCCTGTGATGAATCCCACTTGATCATGATAAATAATCTCTTTAATGTGCTGTTGAATTCAGTTTGCTAGTATTTTGTTGAGGATTTTTGCATCTATGTTCATCAGAGATATTAGTCTATAGTTTTCTTTTTTTGTTGTATCTTTGGTTTTGGTATCAGGGTGATATAGGCCTCATAGGATAAATTTGGGAGAATTCCTTCCTTTTTGATTGTTTGGAACAGTTTAAGTAGGATTGGTATTACTTCTTCTTTGAATGCTTTGTAGAATTCAGCAGTGAAGCCATCGGGTCCTGGGGTTTTTTTGATGGGAGACTTTTTATTACTGCTTCTATCTTGTTACTTGTTATTGGTTTATTCAGGTTTTAGATTTCTTCCTGGTTCAATCTTGATGGGTTATAGGTGTCTAGAAATTTATCCATTTCTTCTAGGTTTTCCAATTTATTGGCATATAGTTACTCATAGTAGTCTCTAATGATCCTTTGGATTTCTGCAGTGTCAGTCGTAATGTCTCCTTTTTCATCTCCGATTTTATTTATTTGGGTCTTCTCTCTTTTTTTTCTTAGTCTGCTAAAGGTGTGTCTATTTTGTTTATCTTTTCAAAAAACAAACCTTTTGTTTCGTTGATCTTTTGTATTTTCTTTTTTGGTTTCAATTTCATTTATTTCTGCTCTGATCTTTATTATATCTTTTCTTCTACTAATTTTGGGTTTGGTTTGCTCTTGTTTTTCTAGTTCTTTGAAATGCATTGTTAGGTTGTTTATTTGAAGCTTTTCTATTTTTTTGATGTAGGCACTTATTGCTATAAACTTTCCTCTTATTACTGATTTTGCTGTACCCCATAGTTTTTGATATGTTGTGTTTTCATTTTCATTTGGAGAAATTTTAAAATTTCCTTCTTAATCTCTTCATTGACCCACTGATCATTCAGGAGCACATTGTTTAATTTCCATGTGTTTGTATATTGTCCAATGTTCCTCTTGTTACCAACTTCTAGTTTTATTCCATTGTGGTCAGAGAAAATACTTGGTATGATTTCAATTTTTTGAAATTTTTTTGAGACTTGTTTTGTGGCCTAACATATGGTCTATCCTTGAGAATGATCCATGAGCTGAGAAGAAGAATGTGAATTCTGCAGCTGTTGGATGACACTTTCTCTAAATATCTATTAGGTCCATTTGGTTTACAGTGCAGATTAACTCCAGTGTTTCATTGTTGATTTTCTGTCTGGATGATCTGCAGCATACTTTTTAACTTGATAATGCTGAAGTAATGAAAATAAAAATAATAGTTGCCTGAAAAAAGTTATTCCTGGTAGCCATTTAGTTTAATGAGGATAAATTGAATCTCCTAGAGCTTGGTTTCTGCCTAGTTCAAATCCCTTAGCTTTAAATCAGAGTCAATAAAACATAGAGACCATTTCCTAAGTCCCAGTCTTCACTTACAGTGTTGTGGAAGATACTCTCCCTGGGTCATCACTGGCTTGGAATTTTTTTCCTCCTTTGTCTGTCTTAATTGTATTATTTACTCTGTTATGGCTTTCCATATTAAATGTAAAACAACCATTTAAAACATCTTTGGAGGAGGAAATTCTGGAGAAAGAAAGTCTAAGACAGGAATATTGGCTATTAGAATGTCCTTGGCTTTCTCTACATTTGCTGTATACTTCTTCCAGGAAACTTGATATAACCTCTTTAAATTTGTGATTTGATTGCCTGATCTTCTTTCATTGTTTATTTTTCAGTTTTCCTTCAACGTGTGGTGTTGCTGCTCATTCTTTTTATGAAGTAAATATAATGCTAAGTCTAAGTCCCCTTCCAAGACCCTGAGATTTTCTGGCAGGTATTTACCTGTGAAAGCACTGTGCTGTTGAGTGAGATGGCTGAAGACCAGTTGTGGTGCCCTTAACCATATTCTTTTGGGCTTTCTTCCTGTGTTCTCACATCCCTTTTCCACCTTGGTCATTCTGGGATTTGATTTTACCCTCCCTACAGGCTAATATGCTAGCCTGTTACTGTTTCATGAATTCTGGCAGAAGTTAGGAGACTCCTGGATTAGAGGCAAAGGACTTCATAACACACACCCCAGCAAGCAGCATAAGCATCATGTTTATGTCTTTTTTTTTTTTTGGCCCAGCTGACCTAAGCCCAATGGGGGTAATGCTGGATGGACTAGACCAGGGGTGGTGAACCTTTTCATGTTGGAAGGCCACATTAATTTAGCTGTAATCAAATAAGGCTGCATTCAAGAAACTTCAAGTAGATATACTTTAAAATGTACATTATTTTGTAAAAATCTAACTACTTTATACTTAATAATTTCACAAAATGAAAACTATTTGTTAATTTTAAAGTTAACTAACCTTTTAATGACTTTGTTGTGTATGCTTTTTGTTGGAAAGCATTTGAATATCTGGTTGCAACATGGAAGGTCCACAGTTTCAGTTGATCCTGCAGATAGGTATCAGTCATTTGTGACCTAAAGGGCACCTTGATTTGGGTTAGATAGGAGAATGTAGATTTGCAGCCATAAGGGGTTGAAAAGCAAGACAGCATTTTTTGGGCATGTTGCTGAAGGCGTGGGTATTCTACTGCATTTTTCCACATTTCCATTGGATCTTTGCTAGCATCAAACAATGACTTTAAAATGTCATCTACTGAGATTCAATCAGTTCCATCTGTAGTTCTTTAGGTGCCTTGATGATATCAACTAGGTGAGGCTGAAATGCTAATTTGGGTGTGATGTCATGGTTCTCAAAGTCAGTCAACTTTTCACTGTATTCTCCAATTAATAGGTCTGCAACAGCTGCATATTCTTGAAATGATTGCCATATATCATCCTGCTCATCAGTGACCTTTGCTAACTGGGGAAAATGTTCATCCGAAATTTCCTTTTGCAGAAGTGTTTTGAAAAGATAGCTTTTTTTGAAATGCTTGGATTTTTTGCCACATGTCATATATAGACTTAGTTTTGCCTTGCAAAGAAATATTCAAGTCATTTTGATTTGACATGATATCACACAGAAATGCTGCATTCCTATAGAAATCTTCTTTCAATAATTCACATTGCTAATTCTGTTCTTCATAAAATTTAACTGTTTGTTCTTGCGGAGATAAAATTTTAGCTAACACCTGTCCCTGTGGTAACCAACACACTTTAGAATGATATGGCAAATCCACACTGAATACTTCATTGTTCAACTTTAGCATGTTACGAAACCAACCATGCTGTGTTGCATTTGCATGAATATAGTTAACAATACTTATAACTTGTTGCAAAGTGTCACTTAAAATAGTAGCTTTGGCACAGAGATTTTGCTGATGCAAGATACAATGAAAAGAAATAAGAGCATCTGGATCTGTTAATACTTTCTTTTAATCTGTGCAATAAACCCTTCATGTTTTCCTGTCACAGAAGGTACACCATCTGTACATCTCACTAAATTTACCAAATTCAGTCCAACTTCATGACATTTATCTTGAAAGTTGTTGAAGATATCTATTCCCCATGTTCTGTCTGCAAGAGTGCCCAAGGCAAGTAACTCTTCAAAGCAAATAAAATCTTCTGTTATGACCTGAATGAAATATATAACCTGTGCCGAGTCAGTAGTATCAGTTGATTCATCCAAAGCATTTGAATAATATATATTTTCCTTTTGAAGTATTGCATGAAGTTGTTCTGTTAAGTTGAAGGCTAATTCATGCTGCTGATCAGTTATGCTTCTCCTTGAAAGAGGCAGTTGTTTGTACTTTGAAATGTTATCGGTGTCTAAGCATCCTACAACTTCGACAATGCATCCTTTCACAATTTCTACATCACTGAACGGGTTCCCTTCTTTCCAGAATATATAAACTACTTTATAAGTTCCTTCAGTGGCATATTTCCAGGTCTTATTGCTGCTTGAAAGAATTGTCTTTGCTTTTGCTTTTCATCTTTTAATTTCTGCAATACAACATTTCACACCTCTCCCTCTAATTTAAAATATTTACGGTCCTTATGAGTGTTATGATGCTGATGAGCATGGAATTTCTTTAATGTTGATATCGCAGTATCACAAAGCAAGCAAATCATCTTATCTTTAGCAGAAACAAGTTAATATTGCAATTCCCAATCCTCATTAAAAAATCTGTTTTCTTCCTTCATCGTTCTTTGACATGATGGGCTGTTAAGTAGACAGAATTAAAAAAATACTGTCGAGCTGTGCAACTATTCACAAATTCGACTTCAAACAGAAACACAGTGGATTGTTGTCAAAAGCTGATAACAGACTGGAATACTTGACCCCCATAAACTCTCACCAACCAGCCTCGTGCAGTAGTGGCACCAGTCAGGTGGGGGAAGTTAGAACTAAATCATGAGTGTAGCAGCCATCAATTTAGCCCTATGGCTTATATATGTTCTAAATGTGCCAGTCAATCTGGGAGGATTATTTTATTGAAACTTATTTTATTCTTTGGTATTTTAAATACACTAATTTTAAAAATAAAACAACAACATAAAAGATGAAAAACATATTAATAAAAATATTAAAAGGATTTGTTCTGTAAAATTTGGATTCAGTCAAAAGGCTGCACTTAAGGACCTAGAAGGCCACATGTGGCCTTAAGGCTACAGGTTCCCCACCCCTGGTCTAGATAGTTTCTGTGCACACAGTGAGTTTGCATTGTAGCTGAGAAACACTGAGCTTGGGAAACCTTCTATTTTACAGAAAGCAGTATTCAAGCTTGCTCTTTGTCCTCGAGGGAAATTACCTCATTCCTCAAGGCTGCCTGTTGCAAACACAATCCTGAGAAATGGCCCGGTAAAGGTGGTCAGGGACCTGCATTGTTGGCATACCCAGCAAGACGTGTAGAAGCATGAGAGACCCATGGAAGATTGTCTCTCCCAATACACCTCTCCGATATCACACTTGCGTGTAGCCACCCTAGCGAGACTTCCCCAAAAGGCTCCCCCAGGTGATCCACCATCTAGGAATTTACTGGATGGCTGTGCTAATGGCACAACTAACATCAAGCATAATCGTTCAAAGTTTACTAATACTCATACCACTGAGAAATCTCAGAGGACAAGGGGCTTCAGCAGCTGGAGGTTGGTGGTGACAGGGTAACGGGACAAGCGGCAAGATAACAGAAGCAAGAGGATTTATGCATCAGTTAGGGATGGGCTATGTTTCATATGGGTTGTTACCTGACTGATTGAATTTAAACCTTAATCAACTCTTGTAGGTGTCACCAAAAAGGGAACTTGTTAACACACGTGGAGTATCTGGGGTGTCAGTTAAGGAGTGAGGGAACTGGGGAGAAGCAGACAGGAGGGCGTTGGTGGGCATCCCTGCGTCAACTGGGAGCTATGTCAAGCAGGTGCCATTCAGACGTCACAAACTAATGGGTCTTACTAATTATAACTCGGCAAGTGGAAAATGGAACATAGGTATTCTAAGGCCTCAGTCTACCAATAAATCAGTCTGAACAGTCTGCTTCAGTCTCATGCCTTTGAAATGATTTATTGACGAGAAGTGGCCTCTGCCAATTTCCCTGCAGCTCACGATTGGTCTCCTCTCCTGCTTTGTTGATAGAAGTAGGCGAACAAGGTGCTTCTGTCATTTTCAGAGAACTTAGGTGGTGTTGCCTACGGTTTTCACGTGCCACAGGCATAAAGACATGAGGACACTTTCTTAGAGTTATCACCGTCTAATTTCCAAGATTTTCCAGCTCCACAGATTGTCTATGTTGTGCTGAATCAGGCATTTGGTTTATATCCTAGTTCTGTTTGTAATTTTGTCCAAGCCTGCCTGTCCATCACTGTAGTAGGCACAGTCAGAAATTCCTTTTCTGGGAATAAAGTAGCCCAATGAATACTTACTATATAAGTAGGATTAAAGGCAGTGAGGGAGCAGTGTGTGTTTCTCCACCGCATTCAGTTTGCTGAGAACACTGCCTTTGGAAATGGCTCTCAGAGGAACCAGGTGGGCATGGGAAGTGGTGTGTCTTACGCTACACCGCTTCATAGTTGACCAGGTGAGAGAAACCTCACCCAAGCCTGGATAGGCATTTGTGGGCCGGCAGGGCTCAATCACATACCACCCAGGATCGCTGGCTCAATAGAAAGACCAAAACAGCTCTCCAGAGGGCTCAGGTGCTTTGCTTCTGCCGTGGACAGGCTGCATGGCTTGCGGCCACTCCACTTCTCACAACTCTCTGTGCTCGCAAACCAGAAACACTTTTTTTTCCTTTTTTTTAGTGGCAACTGTGATTTGCCCTGCTGCTAGTTAGTTTCCAGCGTGGCGGACACCAAGTACTGTTAGAAACAAGGCTATTGGTATTGCAGTGGACAGCAAGCATGGATGGAACATCAATCAGAATGGCTCAAGACATTCTTGCTGATGGCTTACTGATCATGACATCCCCAGGAATAAAATATATGGGAACTCCACTAAAGCCTCACTCGATAGTAATAAGCGAATGTGTCCTAGTTGTGGTGTCCATAGACCCGATTTCAGCCACCACATTGTATGGTCATCATCCCTCACTGTTTTCTCAAATCTAAGCCAGTTTATAGGCTTAGAGCCTCTTGAATGAAGCGGAGGAAAAACCCTTGGAGGAAACACTGCAGCGTGGCCACACATTTGAACTGCTGCTCTTCTTCCTTGCCTTCCTATGGGGGATCTGTGGCCATGCACCAGCCTTACTGTGTATTGTGGTAAGGAAAATACCCAGAATTGTCAAGTTTTACTGGATGCATTTTCCCAAGGACCCTTTGTGTGGGGGCTGAATAATGGCCCCCACGGTGGTCCACTTCCTCATCTCTGGAATGGAACCTGTGAATATGCGACTCTGTAGATGTCATTAAGCTAAGGATCTTGAGATGGGGAGATTATCCTGAATTATCTACGTGGAGCCAACATAATCATAAAGGTCCTCATCAGAGGGTGTCAGGAGGGTCAGAGAGACAGGAGATGTGAAGACCAAAGCAGAGTTTGGAGCGTGTGGAGTCGTGGTCTCAGCCATGTAGGCAGCCTCTGGAGGCTGGAAAAGGTGAGGAAACTGATTCTCTCCTTGAGCCTCCAGAAGACACACAGCCCTGGTGACCCATTGTAAACTTCTGACCTCCAAAACTGTAAGACTTTGCATTCTAGTCAAAGTGGTAACTTTAGGAGGCAGATGATAAATACAGTTTTTGTCCAGGTCCACCTCACAGTAAGTCTGGTGGTCTGTGAACCCACTCTGTACTTGTTCTCCATCCTCAGTCACTGATAAAAGCCCCACGCTGGATCTCCGACCCATGGGATGGGGGCTGCTATTAAGGCAGGAAGTGCTAAGTGGAAACCCTGGAACTGCTCCCACACCCCCTCAAAAGCAGTATACATCCCTCGGGAAATTTCAGAGATTAATGCCACCATTAAAAAACACAGAGATGCAGGGTAGTGACTCCCCACTTAATTTGCCCACTAGTTTTGCACAAAAGAATGATTTTGGAGGAGGACAATGGATTATTATAAATTTGAATTCCAATTGCATCCAATTTTCTAATATTGTCTTTTTACTGGAACAAATTAACATATTCCCTGGTACCTAGTTCACAGCAATTGATCTGACAAGTTCTTTTTTCTAACTACCAATTAAGAAACACTACCAGATGTTATTTGTTTTCACCTAGAAATAGGAGCGTACCTTTACCATCTTTCCTCAGGCCTATGTTAAAACTTTGGCTCTATGTCATAGTCTGCAAGAAACGTAATCTTCCTTAAAGTCATCATTCTAGTCTACTAAATTGAGTACATGATATCATTGGGCCTGATAATTAAGAAACTTCCAATACCTACCCTAGATGTCTTTGTAAGACACATGCATGACTGAGGATGGGAGATAAACCCCATAAAAATCCAGAATGTTACCACAATATTGAAGTTTCTAGAGGTTCTGTGGTTGGTGGTATGTTGAGATATCCCCTTTCAAATGAAAGACGAGTTACTGCCTCTTGCATCCCTACCACTAATAAAGAGGCACAGAATTTGGATTCTGGAGGCAACATATTAAATTGAGTGTGTTTCCTGACCCATTTACTAACTCATAATGTTTCGGTTTTGAGTAAAAACCAGAGCAAGAGAAGGTGCTGCAGCTGCCTCAAGCTTTATTGCCAACTGCTCTGCCACTGGGGCCTCATGACCCAGGAGATTTAACTGTTCCCACAGTGTCTCTGGCAGATGTGATAGAGCCTCTGGAAAACCCCAAAAGAGAATTTCAGCTCAGACTTCTAGGGTTTTGGAGTAAAATCATGCCATCTTGTGAAGACAGTGATCTTCTTTTTGAGAAACAGCTTTTGATTTGTTCCCAAGCCCTGATAGAGATAAAAGGAAACTAAATTATCATCTGACCTCAGTTGCTTATCATAATCTGAGTGTTATTGGATCCGTGAATCCATAAAGTTGATCATACATACCAGTAATTCAACATCAAGTGAAAATAGTATATATGAGATCTTGGCTGAACAAGTCCTGAAGGCGTAAGTGAGTTGCGTAAGCAAATGGCTTAGATTCCCATGGCAGCTACTCCTGCTGTGTTGATGCCTCTCTTTCAACCCACATTATGGCTTCATGGGAAATTCCCTATGATCAATTGGTTGAGAAAGACTGGCTTCTTTCTCAGGCCTGGTTTATAGATAGTTGTACATGCTATGCTAGTACTGACCTTAAGGTGTATTTGTTGATGCTAACATTATAATTTAGTCTTTAGATGACTGTATATCAAAAGTGGACTGTAATTGAGCTAGAAAAGAAATGACCATCACCTAGAGAGATAAATAGTGATTTATAAGACTAAGGGTCTCCCCTTTTTAGGGAGAGCATGGAAGCATCTCTGATGGTATGAGGGCTAAGTAGCAGGTCCTGGCAGATGAGATTGTTGTTGTTTGTTGGCATTTTAAATATGAGCACAAGAGTATGTATATACGCTGAGCTTCCAAAGGGCTGGAATATGTTAGGTGGTCTGTTGTCAACTTGTCATCACTGCCGCCCCCTTCGACGGGACTCCTACCTCACAGAGGAAGAGCCTGGAATTATATGACCCAAAATCCCTCTCCCCGTATTGTTCCAGGTTATAGTCTGCCAATGGGAAGCACTTATGAAAAACTGCTTTTAAAAAATTTTATTTTGACACTGTGGGAGGCCGAGGTGGGAGGATCAATTAAGCCTGGGAGTTCGATACCAACCTGAGCAAGAGCGAGACCCCATCCCCACTAAAAATACAAAAATTACCTGGGCATCGTGGCATGCACCAATAGTCCCAGCTACTCGGGAGGCTGAGGCAGGAGGATGGCTTGAGTCCAGGAGTTTGAGGCTGTACTGAGTTACGATGATGCCACTGCACCCTACCAGGGTGACAGAGCGAGACTCTGTCTAAAAAAAAAAAAAAATTTATTTTGAAAAAGTTTGGACTTACAGAAATTTGTGAAAATAGTCTAGAGTTCACATATACTCTTCACCTAACTCCCCCAATATTAACAACTTATATAGCTATTAAATAATTATCAAAATCAGGAAGCTAACAATGATACAAAACTATTAATTAAACCACAGACCTTAACATTTCACCAGTTTCCCCCTAATGTCCTTTTAATGTTCCAAGATCTAACCTAGAATCCCACATTGCATTTTTGTATACCCTTATTCTTCTCCATTTTGTGTTTTCTTATTCTACTAATTTATTTCCCTGTCTTTCATGACCTTGACAGTTTTGATGATGGTCAGGCATTGTGTAGAATATCTCTCACTCTGGGACTGTCTGGAGTTCTTTCACGATTAGATGGAAGTTGTCCATGTGAGGTTGTGTCCTTTTCAGCGCATCCCGTGAGATCAAGCTTTTCTTTCTTTTTTTAAAGGAGAACCTTTTTATTTTCAATAGTATAAACAAAACTTTATTTATAACCTAATAAACATACTTTTAATCAATTTCTTCACAGTCCAAAGAATAAGATCTCTAAATTAAAATTTACATTTTGCCTTAAATATTCCAAAACCCATTCATGTTAACTACGGAATTTTAATCTTGCTTGATACTGTGGTATTTCTCTTAAGGGTAAACCTTGATCAGTGGCCAAATCCCTAATTTTTGGTGTTCAACGATTTTTCCTGATCTTACTCTCTGATTCTATACATTCCAGACTGCTCGATGGATTAGTAATAAACTTCTAAAATGAAGGGAAATTTCTTGCCCATTGGTTGCCTGAAATTGTGGCTTGTGTTCATCTTATTAACACCTCCCCCCCCCCAAAAAAAAGCTAAAAAAATGCTCACAAATTCAGCTTCTAAAATTCCTTTAAAAGTCTTCTTTGCCAGTGGTTCCATAGTGCAGGCCATTATGGAGCACATGCACATGGGGCTGCAGGAGGTACATCTCGAACATTTGCTTAAGGTGGTATCAGCTGGGTGTCTCCATTGTATAATCACTATTTTTCCTCTTTGTAAATTAATAACTATCTTAGAGGAGACACTTTAAGATTATGTTAATATCCTGTTTTGCCCACTGATTGATTGTAGCCTTCCTTGGTGAATCTTGCCTGGGACAATTATTATTATAGTATTTGCCTGATGGTTATTTTACTTTTCTTTTATTTCTTCTATATACATATTATAATTGGTATTCTCTCATAAGGCAGGACTATTCCTTCTCTCCATTAACCTATTTATTCAACTATTTATTTATATCATCATGGAATTGTGGATATTTATTTTAATATGAGTTATTATCCACTACCATTATCAATTAGTTTATTTCTCAGATTGTTCTAGCTGTGGCCATTGAGAACTCTGGTTGGCTCTGTGTCCTATTGACATTATCCCATAGTTATTCAAGTACTTTTTTATTTTATGGCATCACAAGGTATTCCTGATTCATCCTTTATTTTCCCTTACATAAGGCTTTGAAGACAGAAGAGAATCTATGGTGGCAATTTCAGCAGATGCAAGGCAGGTGATGAGTTCTTAAGTACTTTGGGGCTTTAGGTAGCTAAGATAATAAGAAACAGCCTCCTGGACATTCACTCTTTGAGCCTTCCAATAGTTGTTATCTTCATTATCTATTAGTGCATAATAAATTACTACAAACCTATAGCTTAAATAAGCCACATTTAGTCGTTTCTTTGGGTCAGGAATCTGGTCATGTCTTAGCTGGATACTTTGTTTAAGGGTCTCTCTCAAGGCTACAACCAAGTTGTTGGTCAGGATTGAGGTTTCATCTGAAGCCTTGATTGGGGAAGAACCCATTTTCAGTCTCAAGTGATTACTGGCAAAATTCAGTTACTTGTGGTCTGTTGGGGCAAGCCCCAGTCCTCAGCTGGCTGCTGGCTGGAGGCCACCCTCAGCTCCATGCCACGTAGACCTTGCCAACATGGCTACCTGCTTCATCAACACATGCAAACAGAGAAGGCAAGAGAGGGAGTCAGCTAGCAAGAAGGAACTCACAATCTCTACTAACCTCATCACCAAGGTGTCATCCTTTGATGTCATTAGAATATGACATGCCTTTGCTATATTCTGTTGGTTAGAAGCATGTTGTCAGGGAGTTCACATTTGTGGAAAGGGGATTGCACGCAGGTGAACCCCCAGAGAGGGGGATCACTGGGACCATCGTAGAGTCTGCCCAGCACAGTTGGTCTCTAATTTTTTCTTAGACTGTATAGAGTGGCCTCTGTTTTCCTGATGGCATCCCAATTGAGCCAGCCATCCTGCCAGATTACATCTGTATCCCTTCTGTGATAGGAGACTGCTTTCTGGCCTATCAAAGCCATGGAGATCATAAAACCTGTGGTTTCCATCTCCATGTACTCACATAGCCTTCCACAACAGGCCAGTTTGGACCCAAGCCTGCACCGCACACCCCCAATCCCGATATTTCTCAAGTGCAAGTGGGTTTAGAGGATTTGTCCCAGGCTTTCCCTGAGGCCAGTTTCAATACCTGATAGCATGAGCAGAGTACAGATCAGAGGAACTCTTGTCCTAAAACTTCTCATATAAGGATTTGTGGGAGACTGCTGTCTTCCAAAGGAGGCTGGATGTTATCTTCAACGCTCCACTCCCAGCATATTTCCTGACAACAGTAAAAGCCACAGGTGAGAGGAAGGCATGACACCTAATCTGAAAATTTAAAAAAGACACGGTGACTGCGAAGGAAGGGACAAAGGTGGGGGTTTTTTTCCTGGAGAAACCTGCAAGTGTTCTTCATGAGATCTTGGGGTTGTGGAGCTGTGAGAAGTCAGCAGACAGCTGGAGTTGAATAATAACTAATGCAGCTGTGGTGTGGGACCAGAGGGACAAAAGGAAGAGTGCCAGCAGAGCACCCTGAGGGCCTGGTGACACTGCTATGGGGATACTCCCACAGCTTCGGCCTTTTGCTCTGGAAGAAGAGCAGTAGAGAGATGGGATGCTCAGAGGCATGGTCTGACAACCTTACAAAACTGCCACTGAATTAAAAGTCAATAGTATGTAATGGTAATGAAAATTCTTAATATTAAAAATACCCAGGAGGACAGGGCACAGTGGCTCACGCCTATAATTCCAGCACTCTGGGAGGCCAAGGTAGTCGGACTGCTTGAGGCCAGGAGTTTGAGACCAGCCTGAGCAACATAGCAAGACCCTGTCTCTATGAAAAAACATTTTAAATTAGCTAGGTGTAGTGGCATGCATCTGTAGTCCCAGCTACTCATGAGGCTAAAGCAGGAAGATCGCTTGATCACAGGAGTTTAAGGTTGCAGTGAGTTATGATCATGTCACTGCACTCCAGCCTGGGCAACAGAATGAGACCCCACCTCTAAAAAAGTAAAAAATAAATAAAAATAAAAATGCCCAGGAGTATGTCTACTGCCTTCTATTGGGCAATTCTAGGGAAACCCGGGCTAGGCTTGAGAGTCTTTTTTTTTTTTTTAATGTTTGAAAATAAAAATTTAGGCCAGGCATGGTGGCTCAGAGCAAGACTTTGTCTCAAAAAAATTTTAATAGAAAATGATTCTTATTACATTGAAATACAATAAAATATACCAAGACCTTAAGACACTCCAGAAGAAAGGAAAATAAAAGTCAGGGAAATTCAGTTGAGCTAAAAAACCACCACTACCATGAACAGCAAAAGACAAAGGTTCAATTGGCAAATTAATCTGATAAGAAATGACAGAGGCAGAAAAAGACTAAATCAATGAAGACATTATATTTATCAAATTGGAGAGAAAGAAAAATGAGGACTCCTAAAACAAATACTAGAGGCACGTAAACAACCATATCAAAGCTTTCTAGTGATGTGCATTTAAGCTGGTTTATTCACTCAACAAATACTTTATTGTATTTACTTCAGGTCAAACAGTGTTCTAGGGACAGGAAATACAGCTATATTCCTGTACAAAGGAAACAAAGCAAGCAAGGGAGTTTGCAGGGAGTGTAAATCTTGGAGAGAGTGGGTGGAGACGGAAGAGAAACAAAACAATTCACACGTATAGTGCAGTAGTCTCTCCAGTCTGCAGGGGGATATGTTCCAAGACCTCCAGTGGACGCCTGAAACCCCGGATAGTACTGAACCCTATGTACACTATGTTTTCTCATATACACACACACACACACGCACACACACACATATGATAAAGTTTAATTTATAAGTTAGGCACAGTAAGAGATTAACAACAGGTCCAGTGCCATGGCTCATGCCTGTGGTCCTAGAACTTTGAGAGGCTGAGGTGGGTGGATCACTTGAGGCCAGGAGTTTGAGACCAGCCTGAGCAAGAGTGAGACCCCATCTCTCAAAAAATAGAAAAAATAGCCAGGCATGATGGCACACGCCTGTAGTCCCAGCTACTCGGGAGGCTTAGGCAGGAGGATTGCTCAAGCCCAGGAGTTTGAGGTTGCAGTGGGCTATGATGACGCCACTGCACTCCAGCCTGGGAGACAGAGCAAGACCCTGTCTCAAAAAACAAAACACAAAACAAAAACAACTAAAAAGAGATTAATAAAAATAACTAATGATAAAATAGAGCAATTATGACAATATGCTGTAACACAAGTTATGTGTATGTGGTCTCTTTCTCTCTCTCTCTCTCAAAATATCTTATTGTACTGTAGTCACCTATTTTCAGACCATGGTTAACCATGGGTAACTGAAACCACAGAAAGCAAAACCACAGATAAGGGAGTCTACTGTGTGTTAGATGGTGAAAGGAAAAAACTAAGGCAAGAAAGGGGAATTGCTTTGTTAACTTCATTCTTCTGTGGTTGAAGATACTTTCTATGATATCTATCTTTTAAAATGTATTGAGGCTTGGTATGTGTTGTAATTTATGTTCTGTCCTGGAGAATGTATCATGTGCACTTGAGAAGAATATGTATGCTGTTGCTTTTGGGTAGAGTGTTCTGCACATGTCTGTTAGTTGGTTTATTGTGTTCAAATCCCCTATTTCCTTACTTATCATTTGTCTGCTTGTTCTATCAATTCTTGAAAGTGGGGTATTGAAGTCTCCAACTATTATTGAAGAACTCTCTATTTCTGTCTTCATTTCTGTTGATTTTTGCTTCATGTTTTTTGAGGGTCTGTTATGAGATGTGTAAACATTTATAATTGTTGTTATCTTCTTGCTGTATTGAACCTTTTATTAATACATAAAGTCTTTGCCTCTTATAACATTTTTTCATTTTGTCTGAAATTAATATGCTCACCTCAGCTCTCTTTTGGTTACTATTTGCATGGCATATCTTTTCCATCCTTTCTTTCACTTTCAACTTATCTGTGTCTTTGGATCTAATTTGCATATCTTGTAGGCAGCATACTGTTGGACCCTGTGTTTCTTTTCTTTTCTTTTTTTTTTAAGAGACAGGGTCTCTTAGGTCCAATTTAATGGTGGAAAAAAAAAAGAAAAATATTAAAAAAAAAAAGAGATGGGGTCTCACCATATCACCCAGGCTGGTCTTGAACTCCTGGCCTCAAGGGATCCTCCTGCCTCAGCTGCCCAAGTAGCTGGGATTATAGTCTCAAGCCACCACATCTGGCTTCTGTTTATTTTTAAAATTAATTCTGCCTATATCTGTCTTTTGATTGGAGAGTTTAATCCATTTGTAGTTAAAGTAATTACTGATAAAGAGGAACCTACTTCTGCCATTTTGCTATTTGTTTTCTATACGCCTTATAGCTTCTCCCTTCTCCCCCTCATTTCATACATTACTGTCTTCTCTTGTGTTTAGCTGATTTTTTTCTAGTGAAATGTTTTCATTCTCTTCTCATTTCCTTTTGTGTGTATTTTATAGCCATTTTCTTTGTAGCTACCATGGGGATTACATATGACATCCCAAAGTTATTATATAACACTCTAATTTGTATTTATACCAGCTTAACTTCAATAGTATATAAAAACTCTGCTTCTATACAGCTCCATCCCTAACCCTCTCAGTTATTGATGTTACAAATTACATCTTTATACATTGTGTACCCCAAAACATAGACTAATAATTGTTTTTATTCACTTGTCTTTTAAATCGTGGAAAATAAAAAGTGGAGTTATAAATCAAAATTATAATACTACCAGCTTTATAATTGCCCATGTATTTAACTTACTGGAGATCTTTATTTCTTTATAAAGATTCACATTATTTTCTAGGATCCATTCATTTCAACCTGAAAGACTATCTTTAGCATGTCTTGCAGGGGCAGATCTAGTAGTAATGAACTCCCTCAGCTTTTGTTTATCCTGGAATGTCTTAATTTCTCTCTCATTTTTTCCCCTTTTAAACCTTCTAATAGGCTCATCTCTCTCATTTTTGGAATTCTCAGTTGACAATTTTTTTTTTCTCTTAGAATACTGAATACATCATCCTACTGCCTCTGGCCTCCAAAGTTTTTGATGTGATATCTGCTGATAATCTTATCGAGGATAACTTGTATGTTGTAAATTGCTTCTCTCTTGCTGCTTTCATGATTCTTCGTCTTTGTCTTTCAACAGTTTGATTATAATGTGTCTTGGTGTGGACCTCTTTGAGTTGTTGATCTTCTTGGATTTATAGATTCACATTTTCATCAAATTTGGGAAGCTTTCATCCATAATTTCTTCAAATATTCTCTCTGCCCCTTTCTCTTTCTCTTTCCCTTTTGGGATTCTGCAATGCATATATTGGTCTGCTTGATGGTGTCCTACAGGTCCCTTAGGCTCTGTTCATTTTCCATCAATATTTGTTTCTGTTTCTCTTAATTGATCATTTCAATTGTTTCAAGTTCACTGATACTTATTTCAGCCTGCTCAAATCAGCTTTTGAATTCTTTTAGTGAATATTTCATTTTATTAACAATTATTGTACTTTTCAACTCCAGAGTTTCTGTTTGATTCCTTTTTTTATGTTTTCTATCTCTTTATCAGTATTTCCATTTTTTCCATATATCATTTTTCTGACTTTGTTCACATCTTTCTCTAGCTTTTTGAGCATCTTTAGGACAGATGTTTTAAAATCTTTGTCTAGTAAGTCTGTCATCTGGTCTTCCTCAGGGATGGTTTCTGATGTTTAATTATTTTCCCTTTGAATGTGCCATACTTTCTTCTTTCTTTATGCCTTGTGATTTTTTTTGTTGTTTAAAAACTTTATAATTGCATTTTATAAAGTGGTAACTCTGGAAATCAGGTTATCTTCTTTCCCCAGGGTTTTCTGTCTTTTAAAATTATTGTAGGGCATCTCTGTGTTAGAGATTAGCCTGAGGTATACACTTAAGGTCTTCTTAGGTGTTTTCTGATCCTGTGTCTTTCCCTGGGCATGTATGGTAACTTTCTAAATTCCCCCATATATGTGGTGACTTTTGAATATTTCAGTCCTTAAATGTCCATTGCCCAAAAAGGGAAAAGGGGGAATATGAGGGGGAAAAAAAGGCACTATTTTGTTAAATCTCCTAGAAACCACTTTAGCCAGTGGGGTTGCAATAATGGCAGGCTGCCTTGTGTCTGCACACCTGCAATCTAAAATAGTATCTGCAATCAGAACACAGACCCCAATATTTGGAGGACAAAGTCCTTAGTGCCCATTCTGACTCTTGCAAGCTGCTCTAGGAATGCAGGGGGCTGCATAGCCACTATCATGCCAATGGCTGAAATTGACCAGAATTAACTGCAATTTACCAGCTAAGCCTTCCCCTGGAAGCTGTAACAATTCAAATAGACTCCAGAGTTCCAAAATAGCTACATCAGAGAAATTCTGCCAGTACAATTGTTGTTCAGATGGAGACATAGATTCCTGGAACTTTCTACTCCACCATCTTCCCTGATGTCACTCTCTTATAAATGTAACTTTAAATAGGGTTGTTGGGGATGGCCTTAATAAGAAAGTAGCACTTGAGTAAAAACCTGTAGGTGGTGAAGAAGCAAGCTAAGCACATAGGCCAAGGAAACAGCAAGTGCAAAGAACCTGAGGTGGTCATTGCTTGTCATGTTGGAGAAACAGCAAGGAGGTCGGGATGGCTGAACCAGACTCAGTGAGGGGAAGAATGGTAAGAGATACAGAGAGGTGATAGGACACATCCATTGTACAGGCCATTGCTGTGCACTCTGAGTCTGACGGGAACACTTTGGAAATTTTTGAGTCAAGGAATAATATGATCTGACTTTTTTTTAAATTGAGATAGGGTCTCGCTCTGTTGCCAGGGCTAGGGTGAAGTGGTGTCATCATAGCTCACTGCAACCTCAAACTCCTGGGCTTAAGTGATCCTCCTGCCTCAGCCTCCTGGGTAGCCAGGACTGCACGTGTGCACCACAACACCTAGCTAATTTTTAAATTTTTTTTGTAGGAACATGGTCTCACTATGTTGCCCAGGTTGGACTTGAACTCCTGGCCTCAAGTGATCCTCCCACCTTGGCCCCTCAAAGAGCTGGGATTACAGGCGTGAGCCACCACATCCAGCCTCTGACTTTTTTCAAGATAAAATTCATATAACATAAAAGTAACCATTTTAAAGTGAAAAATTCATTGCATTTAGTACATTCACAATGGTGTGTAACACCTCCTCTATCTAGTTGCAAAATATTTTCCGTATCCCCCAAATAAATTACCACCAAATTACTTAACCCAAAACAATTACCACCAACCTGCTTTCTGTCTCTACGGATTTATCTATTCTGGATATGTCATATACATGGAATCATACAATACATGACCTATTTTGTTTAGCATAACATTTTCGAGGTTTATCAACATCGTAGCATGTATCAGTTCTTTTTTTTTTTTGAGACAGGGTCTTGCTCTGTTGCCCAGGCTGGAGTGCAGTGGTGTCATCATAGCTCACTGCAGCCTCAAACTCCTGGGCTCAAGTGATCCTCCCACCTTAGCCTCCCGAGTAGCTGGGACTACAGGCACAGGCCGCTACACCCAGCTTTTTAAAAAAATTTTTTGTGGAGACAGGGTTTAGGCTGGTCTTGAACTCCTGACTTTAAGTGATCCTGCTGCCTTGTCCTTCCAAAGTGCTAGGATTACAGGCATGAGCCACCACGCCCAGCCTGTATCAGTTCTTTATTTCTTTTTATAATAGAACAATATCCCCTTGTATGGATGCACCACATTTTGTTTACCCATTCATCAGCTGATGAACATCTGCACTGTTTCTACCTTTGGGCTGCTGTGAATAGTGCTGCTGTGTACAAATATTTGTTTTCATTGGCTTTTATATGTTTTTGCTTTTATCCCTGGAACTGGGTTTCTTCAACTCTCCTAAGAGGCAACCTGGAAATCTAGTTTTATCTAGAGTCTAGCTTCTGAGAATTTCCTCTGGCTTCTTGCTGGGGTCAGGCCAAGTGGTTTAGACCCAGTGATGGAGCCTAGACTAGGGAGAGACATTAGAAATAAAAATGAAAAGGACATGGAAAGTCCTCTATTGAGAGATGAATTTTGTGGAAAGAAGGGTAATATAAAATAATTTTAAAAGCATTCATAGCAGTAGCCCTGACAGAACACATTAAAGGAGTTGTGATCAAGTGTAGCGGATGCTGTGGGATGCCACTGAGATCACCCTTCAGCACAGAGGCTCTCATTTTCTCAGCCGCTGGGAGTGTTAGCGGTTAACAACTCTCACCGAGTCTTTCTCCAGAAATTGCCTTCATCCAAGGAGACACTCTTCCTTGAGACCCTCTCCCTTAGGGCAGCCTGCCTCTAATGACTGAAGCACGCTAACTATGAATGACTGGCCCCCTTGCCTCAAGGTGCGATCGTTCTGCAGGGCATCCTCATTCCAGAGCACTCTGTGAGATTCACCTGCAAGCAATGACTTCCAGCCAGTCACTTCAAGACCTTCGTGTGAAGAGACTAGCAGGCAAGGGAAGGAGCCACTGTCCTGGCAGAAGTGATGACTCTGATAATCAGGAGATAGGGCTGTCGTCACATTATGGGGGCAGAGAAGACTATATTTGGCACTCAGGTCATCTACTGTGTTTCTCTCGGTACTCTCTGCCCAATTTAATGGTAAACGGATGACTCCAACAGCCATCTCTGAGAAGGGCATGGTGACAGGGGCTCAGACGCCTTCCAGATGGGGCTCTGGGTCATCCATAAGGTAGGGCACCTAGATCAGCAGAGATGGTAGCTCAGGTTGGGGACCTCCAGAGTGGGCAGCAAAGCAGGGAAACATGAATATCACTTAGGACCTTGAGACCAGGTGTAATGGTGGGGGCTGTACTTTGTCCTAGTAGCCTTCCTCTTGACAGTTTCTCCTAGAAGAGAGACCCATCAGAACCCTGAAGGAACTGATTCCAAAACTTATTATATGAAAGAGTGGATCTAAGTGGAATAAGAGGTGCACTCGTGGGTGTTAATATTATCCTCCTTATATCTCCCCCTTAGGTCTGAGGCACTCACTTCTCTGGCTGTTGGGAATATTGGATGCTAAAAGCTCTCCATGGAGATGCTGTCTGAATATTGCCCTCAACTAGAGAGAACCATTTCATTCGATGCCTCCCCAGAGGCAGTCAGTATCCAACTACTGGTGGGTGCAGCATTATAAAAGCCTGGAACCCCATCTCAAGGTGGGGCAACTCTGAAGATCCATCCTAGCTCCGTAGCTCCTTGTGAGATAGCCTGAGCGCCCTGTTGCAACTGCACTACGGGTCAACTTTTCCCTCTTCCCAAACCTACTTATATCATTTCCCCCAAGTGCTGATCCCAGGGGAACTTTCTCAAAACCTTTCATCTCTAGAGTCTGTTTTCTAGGGAGTAGGATCTAAGACATCAAGTCATTACACCATCTATCGATTCAGACCTTTTTATGGAATAAGAGCCATGCATTACTGCATTTGAATCATAAGTTATAATAAATATATTATAAGAATATAGTCTATGTGGACATAATTGTGAATTCAGAAAGTACTGAGCCATTTTTACAAAGCTGTCCAAAACTGCAAAACATTTAGCTGAGTAGATAGCTACTAATTACCTACTAAGTGCATAAATAACCCTGTGGTAGCTGTTTCAGAGAATGCAAATAAATTTATCCTTATCCTTGCTTGTATTATCTGGTGAGAAAAAAACTAACATAAATATGGGGAGGCAAATAGCATTATGACAGTAAATAGAAAATATCTTAAAAGTGCTATAAATCACTAGAAAAATCAGAAAATATTTCAGTGAAATGATAGCCAACACAATATATAAAATTTTGTGATATGCAATTAAACAGTGCTTTGAGTGAAATTTGTAGGTCAAGAAGAAAGGCTTAAAATCAGTGATCTAAGCTAATATCTTAAGATTAGAGAGGCGAGGTGCGATGGTTCATGCCTGTAATCCTAGCACTTTGGGAGGCTGAAGTGGGAGGATGGCTTGAAGCCAGGGGTTCGAGACCAGTTTGAGCAAGAATGAGACCCCGCCTCTACAAAAATACAAAATACTCAGCAGGGTGTGGTGGCGTGCGCCTGTGGTCCCAGCTACTCGGGAGGCTGAGGCGGGAGGCTGAGGCAGGAGGATGGCTTGAGCCCAGGAGCTTGAGGCTGCAGCGAGCTGTGATGAGGTCACTGCACTCCAGCCCGGGTGACAGAGGGAGACTCTGTCTCAAAAAAAAGAGGTCGAGGGAAAGAAAACAGCAAAATGAGTACGAGAGAGCTAATCATAACATGAGTGGAGAGCAGTGAAATCTGCACTCAGCAACGCAGACGATCAAATCTCAAAGTTGTTCTTATCTTAAAAGATTAATAAATTCATAAATCTCGACCAAGGCTCATCAAGAACAACACAGGGAAATGAAGTAAATTTTCAACAAATGGTGCTGAAATAAATAGGGATCTGCATGGAAGCATAAGCCTTTATCCCTACTCACACCAGTTGTGAAAACTAATTTAAAATGGTACATACAGCTAAATATGAAAAATAATTCTATAAATCTTCCAGGAGAAAAGGTAGGACAATAATTTCACAAATTTAGCATAAGGCTAAGAGTCATTACATAGAACATAAAAAGTACTAATCATAAAATTAAAAAACTGATAAATTGAACTTCATCAAAATTTAAAACTTCTAATAATCAAAAGACATCAAGAAAGTGAAAGTGGATTTTTGGCTAGCCTAGTACAGTTGTGACTGCCCAACTCTGAATCTCCTTAAATATTCACAAAAACAGTAAAGCTATCAATGAGCTATCGCTAATGTTTCTACCACAGCTTTTGCAGAGAGATGCTTTATGTAAGAGAGAATAAAGGTATTAGTGAGCTTACGATTTATCCATAATAACCACCGGAATGAGAACATCCACTTTTAGTGTGAAAATATTGAAAGAGCTGGGTATGGTGGCTCACTCCTGTAATCCAGGCACTTTAGGAGGCTGAGGCAGGAGGATCACTTGAGCCAGGAGTTTGAAGCTGCAGTGAGCTGTGACTGGGCCACTGCACTCCAGCCTGGGCAACAGAGCTAGCGAGACCCTCAATTAAAAAAGAAAAAAATTGAAAAAGACTCCTAATTGATCAGAACACTGAATAAAAATGGGACTTTGTGTTGGCAGTCTTCAAAAGGTACCATTTTAGGAGTGGAAGGGACAAGGTAAAAAAAAAAAAGAAGAAGGAATTAGCATTGGAGACTGGGTGGTGAGGAGAAAAAACTAAAGATAAAATTTCAGGATAATGTAAGACAAAAGAGAACTAAAGAATTCAGAGAAAACACCAAAAAAAGATATCCATTAAAAAAAATTGTACAGTACCAAATTCACAGGAATCTTGTAAACCACCCTAAATCAATAAATCAATAAAAACAAACTAAATCTGTACTTAGCTATTGTAAAAAAAAAAAAAAAAACAGAAAACAAGAATGGAAATACCTCAGCTGATAAAAGGCCTCTCCCAGTAAGCAATGGCGTGGGTAAAACACGTTGGGGCCGCGGGATAATTTCCCCATTGCCCTCTGAAGTTTCACTGAAAAATCAACTCACAAAAGGCAGATTAATTGGAAAAAAGGGAAACTAATTTATTTAATGTGTACACATGGCAGCCTTCAGATTTAAGACCAAAAGACACACGGGAAACTGTCCATTTTTAAGCTTAAGTTCAACAAAGTACGGACAGCCATGTGGAGATGCGACTGGACAGAATGGGCACGGTCCGGTACTAACAGACGCGTGTGGAGGCCTGTTGGCAAGGCCTGTCTAGAGTTTTCTTGCCCTCTGTACACAGCATCTCTTTCTTTTGGGTGTGGGGCAGGGCTCCCACTGGAAGACTCCCACTGGAATGGGAATCTTATGACCTACAGTCAAGTAAGATAGGTCAGTAATTTCAATATGGCCAGTTTTTATTTTATTTTATTTTTATTTATTTATTTTTTTAGGGAAAAAGCTCTAATTTACTACTTAACTCTGTGAGTTTAGTACAGTAGTCCAAGATGGTCCTCTGGGATCCCAGAAGCCAAGTTTACCTTGTGGGCTTCCCTCTCCACGGGACGATGCTTCATGCTCTGAGGGACAGGAGGAAGGGGAGCCCCAGGCAGTGGGAATGACCTTTGCTGGGGTGGGATTCAGGAGGAGGGGTTTATGCAGTCAGGGGGAGGATGGCTGGAGTTGAAATTGCAAGAAAGTGGGTCTGCATGCAGGCCAGTGAGGCTCAAAGGCTGGGTGAGATGTCTGTACCTGGTTTGTAAAGACTCATGACATTATTGCTGTCTCCTAGTAAAACTATAGAAGTTGAGCTCAAACTGATCTCTCTGAAGTGGGCACGATGCAGAAAATAGAATGAGTAAGACAGGAGGGGGGACATGAGCAGCTGGTTTAAGAGGCCTGGGGAAGGGGGTGCGGGGAGACAGGGAGTGAGTCAAGGATTTGAAACAAGGGAGTGAAATCCTACTTGAGTCTTACCTTGTTTCTGGGTAGAGATCAGAAAATGTCCACCTGCACCCACACCCATCCCCTTTTTCCATTGAAATGGCACGCAGCACAAACTCTAGGGCAGACCTCTCTATCTGAGCTAGCATTCGACCTTGGCTAGAGGTGACTAAGACAACGAGCAGCTCGGACGGGCAGGGCCTGTTTTTCTCACCCACCCAGAACATCAGGAGTAGCGGTCTGGGGTGGGTGGCTCCTCCCAGGCCGGGTGTGCCTCAGCGTGCCCAGTTGGCTGTAAACCCCAGGCCTCAGTCTGACTTCCAGGAGGAGAAAGAGGGTGCAGGGGAACGATTTTCTTCAAAAAGAGGCTTGGCGTTTTTATTTCCCTGGAGATGCCCTCCCTGGGGACCTGTGTCTAATGGGGCAGAGCTGTGTCCTGTGGTCAGGAAATGGAGCTGTTTCAGCTGAGTGTGTTGAAACTGGACAAAATCAGGGCCGGTTAGTAAGAGAGCAGTGGTCACTGGATCCCCTGCAGACGCTGCAAGATGAGTCTGGACCTGAGAGAGAGTCAAGCTGACCTGTGACCGACTGTAACTCAAAAAATAATAATAATTATTGCTTTACATCAGAGGTGAACAGGCTGAGCTGACCGGAGGCCAGCTTGATGTCAGCAGCTGAGGACAGAGATAAACTGAGGGACGGGGGGACGAATGGCTACCAGCGGCCAGGTCATTACCGGATCAGGTGCCACCGCTTGTACGTGCGTCTCGGCGGCAGTGAGATCAGGGGAGGCTTGGACTTAAGGGACTTAGGACAGTGAAACATTATGACTGGAGGAAAGTTCCATGTCAGGACGGTGGCCCCAAACATCACAGAATGTCTTGTTTCAGGAGATTCTCTCCTTCCAGCACTAGCGAGAGAATTTTCTAGATGGCTGCAGTCTCGCCGGGTCTCCCAAGGCCATTAGAGGAGACACACGTCCCCTGTTCTCGAGGGCCTCAGAGTCAGCGACGTCACGCACTGCGTCCCCCAGTGGTGCAGTACAAGCCACTCGAGCGGGAGCCTCAGGCCTTGCCTGTGCCGGCACGCAGCGCCCAGGCCCTGCTTCCCCGCCGGTGGTTCCGGCCCCTGGGGCACTTCCCCTCTTCTCACTGCTTAATAAGAATCCCGTGCCTGGCGCGCAGCATGGGCCCCTCCCCGTGGCCAGGATCTGAATGGGGCCATTCCTCCCGCCACGCGCATGAAATGGTTAAAAAAAAAGAACCTCACAACCAGGACACACAAAACCAAAAACTTCCTAAAGCCGCGGCTGTAACACAGCAACAAGCACACACCCAAAAAAAAAAAAAAAAACCTAAACCCCAAAAAGCTTTTTTTTAGACACGAGAAAGCCAGGGAAGAGCGCGAACGCAGTCCCCCACTACCACAAATTATGCATTCGAGTTTCCCACATTTGGGGAAATCGCAGGGGTCAGCACACCCGGAGTGCAATGAGTAAGCCTCGCCCTGGAAAAAACCACCTTCGTGATCATGGTATCTCCCCTGCCAGGTAAGTATGAACCTTCAGGCCGCCCTCGCCACACACCCTCGCGCCCGCCCCACTCTCACACACGGTCACCTCCCCCCCCCCCCCCCCCCCCCCCCCGGCTCCAGCACCCTCCGTCCGCCAGACGCCCTCGCTCCAGCCGCGCCGCTCAGGAATACGCCCCGCACCGCTCGGATTTTGCCCACGCGGGGTGCCCAGGCCCAGGGTGGGAGGGACCGGCAGCCTCTGCGCGCGTGCTCATCTATATACGCCACGCCCCGTGGTGAACACCGCGGACGCTCGGGTCTCTCCCCGACCCCGACGCCGGACTCGCTCCCTGGGCCGGGACCGGCCCGCGGGTGTCCAGGGGGCGGGGTGGGCGCGCGGCCATGGGACTGGGACCTGCAAGGGAGACCCGAGAAGACGACACCTCGCGGTCCCGCCGCCCAGCCCCTGAGGGACCCCCCGGCGGGGGCGGGTCGGGGCTCGGGTTTGGTCTCACCTTCCTTTCAGCGAAAAGCGAGAAAAGCGACTTTCGTCCCGCTCTGTTGTCGCGGGGTCGGACTCTCCAAATGATGCAGCGCTCGGGAGAGGCCCTCTTGCGGGCTGACGTTAAGTGGTGTCTTCCGGAGGCGAAGTGACGCGAACCGCTGGAGAAGGTGTAGCGGGCCAATCTCCTAACGCTGGGAGGAAAACGCAGGAGTCTAAGTCTGAGGAAAGAACACAGGACGCGGCGCTCCCCGGCGCCCGCCGCGTGCCGCTGCCGCCTGGTCCTCCCCACGTGGACTCAAGTCCCCGGCTTCGTGCTGGAACAAGAGAAGCCTGCGCCGCGCAGCGCTGTCTGGCTCCTGCGACATCCCCGCTCCTCGGTGACGGCGCCGAGCGTCCGCGCGTCCCGCCGCCGGGTGCGGTCGCGCGGCCTGCGCTGGGCGCGCGCGGGCGGCGGGAGACCCGCTGCCGCTGGCGAGAAGTGGCGCTCGGTGCTGCGTGCCGGGCAGGGCTCGAGGCGCGGGCGGGATCAGGCGCTGCGGCGGCGAGCGGCGGGCGGCTGTTGAATCGGGCGGTCCGGAGGCCGCCGTGAGAAGGCCCGAAGGAGCCGGGAGAGGTGGTCGCCGACACCCCGGCGCGGGCCCGGCTGCCGCGTCGGGGCACAGCGAGGACGCCCTGTGTCGGGAGCCAGGTGGAAGAGAGCGGTGTGAAACGCAAGTCGGACAGGTCAGACCGTGAGCGTCTTGTGGCCACTGTAAGGCTTTAAATCTGGGTGAACCAGATTTTGAGCAGAGAGTGGCTTGATCTGACCAAGAAAACTAAAATTAATAAAGTAAGCAAAATCACTCCGGCTGTAAGTGTGGCAAGGGAGACCAGTTAGGAGACTTGCATAATCCAGGCCAGATGATGTTGGTGTAGGAAAGAAAACATAACTTCGTTTCTTTCCCTTTTTGGGTTCTTAGTTGAGATGCTCTGCTGAAAATAAAAGTCAATTTAACAAAAGAAAAACAAGCAGAAGTTTATTAACTCGTGCTCTACCCGTCTGGCAGGAGAGGCCTCAGTTGGAAAGTATTTCTCTGTCAAGGCAGTGGCTTAGGGGCCTTGCTTGAATGGTATTTTAACAACGAGCCATAAATCCTACATAGCGGCAAGATGAAGGAGAGAGCAGGTCCAGGCTTTCAAAAGGCGGGGAAAGGTGGGAAGGTAGTACAATCTGTTTCCAGATCCCTCCAGTGCCCGCTGGGCCGCGTGTAAGCAAGTGTAGTGCTTGGATTTGTGCCCTGCCATGTGGCAATGGAGGCCGAGGCAGAGTGTTCCCCCGCATTTTCTGTGTCTTTAACTTAACAATCCTCAATATTTTGGGGAGAAATATCTTGGTTTCCTTCATTGGCTTAAACCAGGTTCAAGCAGTGGATAAACAGAAGGGGCAGGACTGTGAGGAAAATAAGGTGCTTACTGCTTACCCTTGGCTTGCCTTTCCCTGATGCCTGTGTTATGATCACACTCTCCTCAAGTGAGAAGGGGCTGAAGGAGGCTGGCTTGGAGGTCGGTGGTGTGGACTAGTGGATCTTCCCCCTCGGCTCACGGGCTATATTTGTAGCTCTCACCCAGGAGCTCAAGCAAATGGTATTAAGAGAAATGACTTGATGAAGCTGAACAGGGAGCGTGTCCAACTCCATGATTGCTCTGTAGGGAGGACACGGTATTAATCTCGCTTGGGCCCTGAGCCAGAACCTGAGAACCTTCTTGTCAGTAAATTAATCCAACAAATATAGTAAAGACCTATTATTCTAGCCAACTGTGGATGGAGCAGTCAACAAAATAGACATGAATCCCTGACCTCGTGGAGCTTACAGTCTAATGGGTAAAGTTAGATAGAAAATTCTCTAAGACATATAGTATGTTGTTACGATCAGTGCTTCTCAAACTTTAACGTGCATAGGATTTGGATTCTGACCCAGTAGATCTTGCAAAGGTGGGGCCTGAGATTCTGCATTCCTAAATGCACTCTGAGGTGCCAGGTGATGTCAAAGATGCTTGGTCAAGAACCACACTAATAAGGTTCTTCAGTCTGCTCTGAGAAATTAAAAAAAAAAAAAAAGACCCACACTAAGCAGCAGGATGATAAGTACTGTAGGAAAAAAAGGAGAAAGGCTCAGGTAGGAGGAAGGATGGGCCTTACAGTGTGGTGTGGCCAGGAAGGAGACTCAAAACATCAGTCAGGTTTCTCTGGCCTTGCAACCAAAGAAGAAATCCCTTAAACCACCATTTTTCCCATACTGCTGGAAACATCAGGAGCCAGCCAGGAAGTGCTTCGCTGAAAACAAAAGCATATGGTTATTGGACGAGACCAAGACTCAGGCCCATGTCTCGCTGGAAGATGCTGGAATCTGACATTTTGAAACAGTGGATACCAGGGGAGAGGGTGAATGCAGTCCCTCAGTATGCAGTCGAGTTTCCCACATTTGGGGAACTCTCAGGGGTTGGCACATCCGGAGTGCAATGGGTTTATTTTATTTTTATTATTTTTTATTTTAATTTTTTTTTAGAGACAGGGTCTCACTTTGTCACCCAGGCTGGAGTGCAGTGGCACAATCATAGCTCACTGCAGCCTTGAACTCCTGGGCTGAAGCAATCCTCCTGCCTCAGCCTCCCGAGTAGCTGGGAGTACAGGTGTACACCACTGTGCCTGGCTAATTTTGAAAAAACTTTTAGTAGAGATGGGATATCACTATGTTGTATGGTTAGTTTTTACACAGAAAGATGAGGGAAAGTTACAATAATATATTTAAGTTTTATGACCCACCCTGGGGAAAAGGGATTCTAGTTTCTATGGCTAGCCTTGGGAGAGAATGGGCCTGGAGACAGGAGGGCAGGAGGTGGTCAGAGAAAAACTTTTACTTCTGAGG
The DNA here is from genome assembly GCA_023783475.1 of Daubentonia madagascariensis. Taxonomy (NCBI): domain Eukaryota; kingdom Metazoa; phylum Chordata; class Mammalia; order Primates; family Daubentoniidae; genus Daubentonia; species Daubentonia madagascariensis. The sequence continues at coordinate 504,851 of JAKFHU010001747.1, read as the reverse complement.
CCTTCTTTTTGGGGTCTTGTTTTCTGAATACCAATAATCACAACATTTCAAATTGTATTAAATATCCTCAAACCAATATCCAAAGGACTTCCTTGAATCATAAAAGAGGAAGAAATTTAAAATGATTTGATTGACCTCAGGAAAGAAATAGAAGAAAAAGAAAAACTTATCTTAGAAATGAAGACTAATTGACAAGGTGGCCAAGGAAGAATGGATTCAAATGACAATGTATTAATATAATGATTACTGAAGAAAGGCAGGAAAACAATGAAGAAAATCAAAATGAGATAAAGAAAGAAACAAAAAAGGCCAGAGAGAAAGTGTTAAAAGCGAAGGCAGGCAAAGAGGAAATAGCATACATGTAATTGGAGTACCTAAGAAAGAAAAGCAAAACCACAGAACAGAATCTTTCTGAAGTCAAAGAAAGTCTGAATCAGAAAGGTATCATTGAGTAGCTGAAAAAATTAATCTGGACTGATACATTCTGCCACATATGCTAGTAAAATTATTAGAATTTAAATACAGAGATTAACAGCTTTAAGTTTAAATTAAATAAATATAGAGAAAAATTCTTAAGATTTCTAAGCAAAAATATCAATTAACTTGCAGGGAAAGTGAATTAGATTGTCTTCTGTCTTTTCAAAAACAACATACAAAGCATGGGAAAAGAAGCAACATTTTATTTTATTGTATTTTTTGAGACAGGGTCTTGCTCTATTGCCTGGGCTAGAGTGCAGTGGTGTCATCACAGCTCACTGCAGCCTCAAACTCCTGGGCTCGAGTGATCCTCCTGCCTCGGACTCCTGAGTAGCTGGGACTACAGGCCCGTGCTCCCACACCCAGCTAATTTTTCTATTTTTTGTAGAGACGGGGTCTCCCTTAGGCTGGCCTTGAACTCCTCTCTGGAGCAGTCCTCCCACATCGGCCTTCCTAAGTGCTAGGATTACAGGCATGAGCCACTGTGCCCAGCCCAGAAGCAACATTTTAAAAAACTTAAGAAGAATAAGTGTGGATCGATGATTTAATTTCCATTCAAACAGATTTTCTGCATCAGGGCTTGTAAAATAATATTAAAAATCCAAGAACGAAGGGAATACTGAACCCATACAACTTTTGAGACATCTACCTCAATAGCACTCTCCTGACAACTGAAAAGAAGCCAAACTCTGTAAAATAATTTAAAGAGGCTTATTCTGAGCCAAATTTGAGGAGGGTTACAGTTTAGTTTTATACATTTTAGGGAGATAGGGGTTACAGGTAAAGTCATAAATCAATACATGGAAGGCAGACATTGCATTGGTTTGGCCTGAAAAGGTGGGCCATCTGGAAGCGGGGTAATACAGGTTATAGGTAGGTTTAAAGACCCTTTGACTTGTAATTGGTTAAAAACATGAAGCTTTTGTCTAAAGGCTTGGAATGTTTTTAGATAAGGAAGAGACAAGACATATGTTTGTTGTGTAAATTGAGGACCTGCAGGTCTGTCTTGCATAGCCTTAGGCCTGTTGATGAGATGCAAAGGATATCGCTAAGAAGGGAGGGGCATGGTGAGGCCTGTCTGACCTCCTCCTCGTGGCAGGCGATTCAGTTTTAGGATATCCCCTTGGCCAGGAGGGGGTCCAGTCAGTCAGCTGGTGGAGGGGGGAGCCTTAAGATTTTATTTTAGTTCACAGTCCAATAGAACTTTCTGAAATGGTGCAAATGTTCCATAGTTGTGCTACTTAGAGGGAAATTTAGAGTATTAAGAAGAAAGGCCTCGAATCAATGATCTATGTTTTTTCCTTAAGAAACTAGTAAGAAATACAGAGGAAACCCAAAGCATGCAGAAAGAAGAAAATAAAGATAAGAGCAAATGTCAATGAAAATGAAAACAGAAAATCAATAGCAAAAGCCAATGAAGGCAAAAACTGGTACTTTGAGAAGAGCAATAAAAATTGATACATTTATAGCTAGACTGATAAGGAAAAAGAGAGAATACACAAGCTACCAATATCAGAAATGAGAAAGGTAACATCTTTACAGCTTCTACAGGCATGACGAAAGAGGAATATTAGGAACTTTTTGCCAAAAAATTTGACAACTTAGAACAAGGGTCAACATACTATGGCCCATAGGCAAAATGAGCCCATGACTTAAGAATGGTTTTTACATTAAAAAAAAAAAAAAAAGCTGTGTGTCTTGCAAAGCCTAAAATTATTTGCTGTCTGGTCTTTTATAGAAAAAGTTTCCTGACACCTGAGTTACATGAAATAGACAAATTCTTTGAAAGACTCAAATTATCAGTGCTCATACAAGAAGAGATAGATGAACTGAATAGTCCTACATGTTTTAGAGACAGGACTGGGCTAGGTGAGGTGAGGGTGCCAAATTTAAGGAAGCACTTATTCTCAGGATCTCCCTAATTAAAGAAAGTGAGTGCTTCTTAAATTTTGTGTCATTCTGAAAAACAGTCTGTTAATTCCTTATGAAGTTAAATATATATTTACAATGTTATCCATAAATGGTACTCCTATGTATTCATCCCAGATAAATGAGAACAAATGCTCATACCAAATGTATATATGTTTTTAGTAGCTCTATTCATAATCACCAAAACAACACAAATGCTCCAAAACTGGTGAATGGATAAACAAATTGTGATACATACATTCAATGGAGTACCTTCAGTAAATAAAAAGGAATGAACTCCTGTTTCATGTAACATGTATGCATCCCACATACATTTTGCTAAATGAAAGAAGCCAGAATGAAAAGGCTACATACTGCAAGATTTCATTTCTATGAAATTGTGGGAAAGGCAAAACTACAGAGATCAAAACAGATCTGTAGTTGCCAGGGGCTGGGAATAGCAGGAGAGGTTGACCACAAAAGGGTATGGAAGCTGGGCATGGTAGTGCCTGCCTATGATCCCAATTACTTAGGAGGCTGAGGCAGGAAGATCACTTGAGCCCAAGAGTTTGAGAGTAGCCCGGGCAACATGGAGAGACCTCTACTCAAAAAAAAAAAAAAAAAAAAAAAAAAGGCATGGGAATACTTTGGGGGAGTGACGGAATTGTTATACATCTTAATTGTAATTGTCATTACACAACTGAATGTGTTTGTCAAAATACACAGAACTGTTCATCAAAAAGAGTGAATTATAGTATATTTAAATTATATGTTAATAAAAGGAAAAAAGAGTGAGGAAATTCTTCACAAACATGTAGAGAATTTCCAGGATTTCTTTTTTATTTTGAGACAGGGTCTCCCTCTGTCACTTGGGCTATGTGAGTATAGTGGCATCATCATAGCTCACTGCAACCTCAAACTCCTGGGCTCTAGTAATCCTCCTGCCTCAGCCTCCCCAGTAGCTGGGAAACTAGGATGACAGGCATGTGCCACGACGCCTGGATAATTTATCTATTTCTGATAGAGATGGGGTCTTGCTCTTGCTCAGGCTGGTCTCGAACTCCTGGCCTCAAGCAATTTTCCCAACTTGGCCTCCCAAAGTGCTAGGATTACAGGCATGAGCCACTGAGCCTGGTTTAGGTTATGTTTTTCAAGTGAAAAAAAAAAAAGCAATGTATAAAAATTTATCTAAAATATGCTACCTTTTGGGTAATAAAGAAAGGAAAATAAGACAGAAAACGAATACAGATGACTTGAATAACACTATTGACACAAATTGACTCAATTGACATTTTATAGCATTCCATTCGACATAAGCAGAATATACATTCCTTTCAAGTGTATATGGAACATTCACCATGATAGACCACACTTTTATCTATGAAACAGGCTGCAAAGGAAAAATAAAATCTCAGGACACCCAAAACTCATGCCAAAAGGAAGACCAAGCCTGAGAATGGAATCCATTCTCTCCCCAAATGAATAGCTGTGATTTCAAGACCCTGTGTCATGACCTTATGCATAAGCCCAGTTCCCATAACAACAAAGGTCCTTTGCCTAGCAAGATGATTTTCCCCACAGATTGCTTATAGGGAATTGCCTTGTTTGCCCTAAAAGCTTTCAGCATATGTGATCCCTATAAAACAAGCATGTGCCAGTTGTAACCTTAGAGGTACAACCTAAATAAATCCTTGATCGTGAGTTCCATTAAGTTTCACACTGATGATTAGCTTATCTCCACAGATGCAAACCAAGGACAGATGACACCAGCCATTCCTCTGCCTGCTCTGAGAAGACCACGTAGTTAATTGTTTTTCTTTCTGTAATGGCAAAAACTGGAGTCACGTTGCCGAAGGATACACTGAGAGGTACACGAGGATGCAGAGAGATCAGGTTTATTAACCCCGGCGGGCTCAGAGGGGACCTTCCACCAAAATCTGAGCACCCCCGTCAGGTCTTCTATACTTCAAGAGCAAGGGGGGTACAGAGCGGCTTATCCCAGGAAGTGCACACATAAGGAAGTTACTGTAACTTACAAGGTAGCTGCTGCAAGGGGAGCTGTTTATGGGAGCATGAGCTGCAGGCGTTAGTCAATTTCAATTTCTTTCTTTATAACATCAGCTTCACAGACATTCCTGTGGGTGTGGGGACAAGCAGTCTTACAGAAGCAGATTGAGCAATTAACATACGTGGGGTTACAGCTTGTCAGTTTCAGGCTAAAAGGTTTTTAGTGGATTTCTATTTTTCCCTCACACTTCTACTCTTTGAATGTTCACATTGTCTTATGTAAATTGTAGATTTACTGAGCACTCGTTGGAATCTCACAAGAATGTAACCGTTTGCCTCACTGCCTACCCTTCCCCATTTCTTTTCTCTTTTCTGCAAGCCCCTCCACTTTCAATACCCTGTTTCCAAATCCCTCGATGGAGAGCCCAGGCCACAGATAATGTTTTTGTGGCCTGTGCTCATCCCAGGTAAGTCCTTACACTTTGGCTTAATAAACCTCATTTGAGTGTGAATCTCAGTTTCTGTCACTGATTATTTAAGTTATCAACATCACAATAAATTTAAAATTTTGAAATTATAGAAAGCATGTTCTCTGATCACAAGAGAATTAAGTTAGAAATCAATGGCATCTTTCTTGAAGAACCAGGGGAAAGAAAGAAATCAATAACAAAGATATGTGAAAAATCCCCAAATATTTGTAAATTAAATAAATTAGTCAAGAAATTTGGGTGAAGTAGTGATATCAAATGCATTTCCAAATCTATGTAATAGTTATCGGCTAAATTTTTAAGGCTTATCAAATGGGGTTTGCATGTAAAAGTTTATATGTTAAAATCTCCAAAATCAAAAAATCTATGCATGGAAAAAAGAATAGAAGATATCTGGGGGGATTGGTTCTGTTCTTGAAACCGCAAGGGGGTTTCAGCCTAGGTCTCATTGCTCATTGCACAAAGATCCAATTGAGACAAGGAGGATTGTGAAGGAAGAAAGGAATTTTTTAAATATGAAAGACATCTTGTTGGAAAAATGGGAGAAGCTGCCTCAAATCGGTCTCCCCAGCTAGTGAGATCATGGGCTTTTTAAGAGGGGGCCACGTGCACTGGGGCAGGTCATAGGGGATGGTGAATTTTGGTGTCAGGCAGTCTGCCCAGAGGCCTTCAGCACCCCAACTCCTTTGTTTTGCAGAAAATCCACCATTTCTGGGAAACAACTCAAAAGGCCAAATAGTTAGTTAAGGAAGAGGATCATGAAAACATATAGGGGTCATTGAAGTTTGTTCACGGAGCTAGGTGCAGTTCCAGGGCTGCTGATACCAAAGTTGATCCATACAACCTGTGCACATCCTCTTGTATGCTTTAAATCATCTCTAGGTTACTTATAATTCCTGATACCATGTCAATGCTTTGTAAATAGTTGTTATACTGTATTATTGTATTATTTTTTATTGTTGTTAATTTATATTGTTCTTTTTTTCTTGAATATTTTTCCTCCATGGTTGGTTTGATCTGCAGATGCAAAACCCAAGGATGCTGAGGGTCAACTAGCTACTGAAATTTTAAGATGAAGATCTATTTGGATAATGGAGATAAGGGTAAATTTTTCTACATTTGCGTTTTCCAAATTTTCTTTAACAAGTTGGTTTTCTTTTTAAAATTTTTTCAATAATGAAAAGCATTGCCATAGAAAAGAGAGGTATACAGAGAACTTCTTAGTAGTGCTCAGCCCAGGCATTCCTTGCTTCTGGTAGTCCTCCCTGCCTCTCCTCGCTGGCTTGGGGCCCTTCCTCTGCAAGTCACCATAGCCTAAGGTGGCCTATATCCTGGTCTTTCACCTGTTTTATAATCGTCTGTGTCTCTGTCTCTCTCCCCATAGCCTGGCCTCATTGAAGGCAAGGATTGTTCCTGGCACAGAGTAAGCATGCATTAATTAAATGAATGAAATAGTGTTAACTAGATATACCCTCTCATATCAAGAAACAGGGAGTGTGTGAGTGACTCTGTGGGGACAGGGCTTTGGGACAGGAGGTGTGGCTGCTGGACACCAGTGGTGGTCACAGAGGTCAGGGGCCAAAGCCAAGCCTGACCTGCCCCATCACAGCTGGCCAGTGATCTCAAAACAAGGGATGGGGGCTTGGGCCAGACCCTAGAAAGTCTTTAGAAGGTTTCTGTAAAGCTGATACAAGATGGCCTGGGGCACACAGGAAGATTCTTTAGGAACTAGATGATAAAGAACTGACACTCCCATTTAGGAGGCCAGGACCCTAAGTGTGCCTGGACAGCAGCAGAGGGGAAGTTCAGCCCAGGCTGGTGCCGTAGGTACAACCTCAGTCTGTACCCAGAAAGATTTATAATTAGAGTTCTGGAGTGGAAGAGCTGGCCTGGAATGGAAAAGAACTCAACTGGCAGGAAGCCCTTCCACGGCTCTCTGGCCAAAGTACTGCTGCATTATTTTAGTTCTGTGTGACCACAACTTTATTCTGTCACATAGTAGTTGTCTGTTCTCGGTTCTTGGTGTGCTCTTGACTGAAGAATGACCAGACACACCAAAAGCAAGGCAACTGTGAAACAAAGTTTGTTGAGGAAGGGCAAGGTAAGTTTACAGAGCAAGAGCAAGATACATTCACCACGGACAATGAACAGACCCGTTGTCATAACAAGAGACTCAGGTTATGGTCTGGGGCCTTATGTTATACTGTCTGGATTGGGCCCTGCTTGTGGTTCAGACGTCACCACTGAACCACTTTGATGGATAGTTAATGACATGATAATTAGCCTTAGGTTACGCTAGGTCACTTTCCAAATCCTATTGTGCCTGGGCTACCTGGGCCAGGGGGTTCCCTGCATTCTTCTGCAGATTAGCAGGGGTTCCTCCTTCCCCCAGGCTTGGCAGGATTAAGGTGGGTGGCAGCAAGATAGGGGCACCTTTGTCCTTCTCCAAGTGGGGCAATTGCTTGAGGCAGCACCAAGGTGAGGCACCCACTTTTGTCCCTAGGAGAGTTGGAGGTCCCTTTTGTCTACCTAACAATTCTATCACAAAAGACCCACAAACCGCACATCATCAGCATAGCACAGAGTGCAGCCACAGTTACCAGGGGGAAACTGCACTGCACATGGACTGACAACCACAGTGTTCCTGCCTGCCATTCTCAGGTTTTCCTTTTTAACAGCTAACAAACTACAAGTAAAAGATTAATTAAAAGTAAAGGCTAGGATTTGTCTCCTTTTTATCTTCGGTATTCTTCTGAGTTTACACCTAAGCATGAGTCCTGTGTGCTGTTGTGTGTACCCAGATTTATGTATCAATGTTCAGACACCATCTGGAAAAGCAAATGACTCTGAAGTCTACGGAGAAAGTATCAGATGGAGGTTTATAAGGCTCTTGTTCCCATCTTGCATCTAAAACCTCCTCAAGTATGATAAAGAAACAATTCACTCAGTAATCCTGGTCATCTTTATCAATGAGAGGATCTACATATGTGAGCCTACATCTATGTGGCAGTGTGGCACACAGAGCATGGTCCCTAAGTTGTCCATGCTCTGATCCTCAGAACTTGTGAATGTTGCCTTCCATGGCAAAAGTGACTTTGCAGATATGCTTAAGGGTGTGGAGCCTGAGATGGGGAGATTATCCTAGTGGGCATAATCACATGAGTCCTTGAAAGTGGATGACCTTTCTAGGTTGCAGTGGGAGAGAGGCAACAACAGAAGAAGAGTCCGAGAGATCATAGTGTTGGGGCCATAGAGTGATACCCCAAAGACTGGGCTTGGACATGTTGAGAGGCCTTAGAAGCTGCCTCAGAGTGAAGGTCCCTCTAACTTAGTCTTGTTTCCACCCCTTCCCCAGGCACAGGGTGGGACTGTCTCTGGGATTTCCTTATCTGACCAAGAAAGCTTCTTTCCAAAAGAAATGCAATTGTCTTAAGCCTCCTCCCTAGGGATCTCACCAATGAAAAGAAACTTTTTATCTGAGGAATGCAAGCCCCCTTTAAATTATCAGGCCTGGAGAGGCATTGAAATGAGAACTCAGTCACTTCCTACCCCCAAACCCTGTAATCATTATGAAGCTGCCTGCTATATGGACTCTAGACTGAGCATCACAAGTAGCTATAAGTTATCCTAACAATGCCCCACCCTAAACACTGTGAACTAAAATAAAATTGTAAGCCTGCCCTCACTGAACAGACACCCTCTTGGCCAAAGGCACCACAGAAAAACCTTAAAATTGAGTTCCCTGGCCATGAGGAGAAGGGAGATTGGACATGCCTTGTTATGCCCCCTCCCTTTTGGAGTTACTCTTTGTGACAATAAGATACTAAATTATTAACAGAACCTAAGGCCTCAGACAAAAGTTAAACCACACCTGCATGCCATCAATTTACTTAACAGATCACTTGAGTGTGGTATTATGCCCAGTGGTTTGTCTCAGATTAACAGATTTCCTTATTTTAAAACCTTTAAAATAAGGTTTTGTTATTTTGTTATTTTCTTTCTTATAAGAAATGAAGCTTTGTCCAAGCCTTTAGATAAAGCTTCATTTCTTTAACCAATTACAAATCAAAGAATCTCTGAACCTACCTATAACCTGAAAGCCCCCACCCCTTCGAGATTGCCTTTTTGGGCCAAACCAATGTACACCTTCCATGTATTGATTTATGATTTTGTGTAATTCCTGTCTCCATGAATGCATAAAGCCAAACTGTAACCTGTCCATCTCAGGCATATTTTCTCAGGACCTCTTGAGGTCATTTGCTTCGGGCTCAGAATAAACCTCTTTAAATGATTTTACAGAGTTTGGGTTTTTTTTCTGTTAACAACACCATAACTCATATCCTATAGTTCAACAATGCATAGCCAATTACTAATCAATGCAATTTCTGTAAACTAATGAGTGTTGGGCTTGCTCAGGGTGGGAATTCGAAAAATGTATGGAAGGAATGGGGTAGATAAGGAACTCAGATAAGGGCCACATAGAGGGTGAAACAATAGCCACTGGGGTCTGGAGAGTCCAAAGGTTGTAAAGATAAGCCGCTGTTTCAGAAAGCACTCCCCCTCCCCAATCTTTCATCCAAATCCTCTATAAAACCCGCCACTCTCCCCTCCTCGGTGTGGATGCTTTTTTTGGCCTCCACCCACCTGCACCCAGGTGCCCAAAATAAGTGGGGTTTAGCTATATCTCAGGCTTGAGTGTCTTCCTTTCAGCTGTGACCTAACATTTGGTGCCAAAACCCAGGAGGGGCATACTGGGTGGACCTGACCTCTGGGACTGTAGCAGGCGAGGCTTGCAACTTGGGAAGCAGCAGGAAGCGGCAGCTTATCCTGGGCTTACTCCCGAATCCTGCCTTCCTCTAAGTCCCTGGGTCATCGGTAAGGTATCCATGGATATTTGACTGACTTGAGAGAGACCAGTCTCCTCGGTTGATCAAGAGTCCCCTGGAGCTATTAAACCTCCCTTATCTCTGATGAGGTGGCTGGGAGAAGTCCTGAGCTGTGCAGGGGTCTCTCTCTCTCTAACTTTTCTCTGATCCTGGAGTGCAGGCAGAGTGCTCTAGCTCAGCCGAGGTAAGGTATTGTCCACCCGGACCCTTCCGAACCAAGCAAGAGGCAGACACCGGACTGGGACTCGGATCCTCCTTGGCAATGTCCAAAATTCAGTCCCTGAGATATCCTGTTCCTGGTAAGTGAGAGTTCACAAGCTCGATCTCGTTTCCCGATCCCTCTCACTTGTCGACTTGTCTCAACTCTAAAGTGACACCGGTAAGCTGGAGGACACTCAGCCTTTGGGGACCCCGTTGGACACAGGGACACCTGTGCCAACTAATCGCTCGTCACTCGCTTGTCACTCTGGTGCCATTCCCTCATTCTAGGGATGCCTAGAATTGAGTAGACTTGGTCCCGTGTGGACCCTACTCTTTCCAGGAACATGGGGAACTCTTAGTCCACTCCTCTTAAAACTGCCCCTTGGGATGCCTTCTTGGAAATCTCAAAACATTGAGTCTCACTGATGAAGTCCGGCCCAAATGGCTTTTCTTTTACTGTAATACGGCTTGGCCACGATATAAATTAGATAATAACTCCCAGTGGCCCTAAAATGGAAACTGCTTTACCCAGAACTTTGATCCACAGGCCTAATTAAGTTACCTATCAGGGCAACTAAAGTTTGCCATGTGAACAAGCTCCAGTTTTGTCAGAAGAAATTTGGATCCAGCTGTCTTTTACAGACTGGTGAGTTGTGTTACCATCTCATGGCCAGAGTTCTAGGGTAAAATCTATTAGAACTTTGTGTCTGTGTGCATGTGAGTGTATATGTTTAGATATGTTTTGTGTATGTCCATGTACTACATGTTTGTGCTTACATGGTTCTGGACTGGCTTACAAATAAGGAAGTGCTCATAAATTAATTAAACAAACACAAATGGTTCATGTGAATTTAGTAATCTTTGGCAAATAAGCTGGGTTATTATTTTAAAAAAGGTATTATTGGTAAAGTAATAGCAAAAATGTTTTGAAATTGTCAACACACATTTGTTTTGCCTGGGTTTTAATGCACATTTTTATGTTCTTAAGGTGTCAGGGTTTGACATAAAGGTTATAAAACTATAAACTCAGCCAAAGACATAATGATCTGTGTTTATATGATTTTTGATAAGTAAGGTAAATTTAATATTTGGTCTCATGATAATAGCTAAGTCTCCTAAGTTATCAACAAAAATACCTATGTGTTTAACTTTAAGGTTCTTAATAAGGCAAAGATGTAGACATGCCTAAATAAAAGGTGTCAGCAAATTAGAATAAATAAAACACAAAATAGAGCACAAAACCAGAAACTTATGGTCAAAGGTTTATGAAGACATTTTGGTTTGGTCTTTTAATTCTAGCTGCAGATACAGATTTCTCCACTGATTTCAATGCCTGTGGGAGATACAAATAAAACGTGTTTTTAACTCTTTGTATCATCTGATGTTAACAGTACTGTTAGGGATTCAAAGCTGTCCTAGAAGTTGTAGTTACAAGAGCTTAAATTGGAAGCTTTGGTTTTCCCTTGATCTTGTCCATTTTTGATTTGCTAGCTCGTTATGTGTGCATGATTTTGCTATAACAAAGTTTTGCCTAGGAAAAAAATTCCTAAACTGTTAATTTTTGTATACTAATCTATTTTAAGATAAAAAGTGAATGATTGTTAAACCCAAAGAAAATCTCAAAACAGTCTTACTCTTTAGAAATATTACATGTACTCAAGCTTACACCCAAGTTGAAAAATGTTTTGAGACTATTTAGGTTGTTCTTAAAACAACTTAATCTTGATCCTCATATAAAAAATGTGTTGCAACTTTGTGTTGTTGTTTGAGGTGTTAAAGGTTGGTAAGAAAGGTTAAACAGAAAGGAGATTAATAATGTAAAGAAAGGACCTTGTCTGAAATTTTTTGTCCTAAAATGACTGGTTATTTAGGAAATGGGAAAGTTAGGACAAAACAGAAAGTTTTTAGGCATGTTTTATAGGTGGTCTGTGCAGGTTGGGATAAAGTTTAAAAAGGGAATTTATGAAGGAACTTTGTATATGATCCAGTTGCTATAATTAAAGAGATAAATTTTAGTTCAAAGTTTTCTTGAGATATTAATTTGCTCTTAATGAAATTACATAATGTACTCATTTGGATTCTATAACCTGTTTCTTAGGTTTTGACTAACTAAAAAAACTAAACTTTAAGCATTAAGGTATTTCTATATCTTCCCTTTATTGCCTTTAGACTCTTTTGATGACTATCTCCCTTGGTCAAATTAATGACCCATTATTTTATAGTGGCTTGTGATTCTATTTGAACAAATGTTTCAAGCCTTTGATATTTGAGAAACTTTCCAAAACCCAAATTCTAAATCCAGCCTTTTGACCTCAAACTAACTCTTTATATATTAGGGGCACTGAAAGTCTAAGACAGACATATTTAGGCTTATTTGGCATGTTAAAACTGTATAGGAAGCATTATCAAATATGAAATGTGTTTAATAATTATAGTTATTACGTTAAATTGCCATATGCCACAAAAATAACCAACTTTGCTTGTCAAATTGTCTCTTTAACTAGTCCAGGATTTTTTATTTTACTTTGATTCATCTCAGACAGTGTTTTTTTTTAAAAAAAAAAACTGGCTGCGTCCAAAGTTTACTTCTTCAAGGAAAGTAATAGAAAGGACTAAGTTTTCTTGAATACAGGTTTCTGGTAACTTTGGAGATTATATACCTCACTGGACTAAAACAAAACAAACTTCCAGGACTTTAATTAGAAAACTGACATGTCCATGAATATGCTAACTGAACCTCATGAGACCAACCTAAATTTTTATGACTTTTTATTTAAAATGTTACTGATTCTCTTGCCTTGTTTTCCAGAGTCATGACAAGTTTTAAGGAAATAACAAGTTTACCTGATATCTCCAGGATTTAAAAGTATTGAATCCTGCCTGGCCCAACCTGTTATTCACTGCCAATGCCCTGTTACTGCAAGCATCCTCCATCTAGGCCCAGGGACTTATCACAGAAGAGGGGGCGTGTGAGATTGTAAGGGCCAATTAGGAGGGATGGGATTAGTTTAGACCCTCCAGATCAAGGAGGGGCACACAGAAGCCTAGGGAAATACTAACTGAAAAACTTTGTCTTTTCAGCCCACGTGGTACAGATATCCATCCCAATCATAAAGAAATTTTCCTGCTCTCCATAGACTTAAAAATTCCTAAGTATGATTGTTCTTAGTTATGGGTTTATGCAAAAGGAGATATGACAAGTGGCTAATTTATCAGCCACCATAGGTCAAACTACTAAAGAAACTAAAATATTGTGACACAACAAAAGTCTCTAAATTCCTTAGCTTGAATGGTTAACAATGCTTATGTTTGCTACAAGTCTGCAACTAAACCCAAGAATATAATAGCTTAACACTTATAGATGAATTGATTTTGTAGCCTTGCCTTTGACATTTTGGTTTTTATTCTTATGTTGCCTAGAAGGTTTTAAAAGTGTTGATAAGTGCCTGTCTACCTCCAATCCTGTCTGGCCTAAAACACTTATTGCTGCATTATCATTATATATTTCTTGTAAATGCTATACCAGATACAGGAAAAGGAAAAAACCTGATCAAAGACCCAGATCATGATGGTTCAAAGAATAAAAAAAAGAACAGATCTGGTCCAGGATGTTTTTTTTCAGACCGAACCCTAGGCCTGACTCTCTCTGGCCCCTTAAACAATTGCCTATCAAATCAGGTCAAGTCACGTCCTTCCCTAGGATGCAACATTGCCAATATTAAAACAATCTTCACGGACACTGGATGACCAAATAGACAACTCTAGGAATGAGCCTTCCTCGTGCTGTGGGACTTCCTGCTGGTTGGTGGCCTACACATGCATTCCATGGAATGATCTTTGGCCAACAGGGGAAACTGAGGACTAAACTCTGATCTTTTTCTTTTGCCCAAATTCATTTCTAAGGTGGCCTAGTGAGTCACACCTGCAAATGATAAAATCTCAGTAAACAGGTTCTTATGATGAGGTTTACTTCCCGACCTGCTTCCGGTATAGCATCACATGAAAGAAGACCCTTATCTTAACTCAAACATTCCTTTCCACTGATTCCTGGTCTTTGGAGAAAGCCTAACTCTTTCAGCCAAAGAATCTTTAAATCCACCTATACCTTGTAAGCCCCCGCTTCGAGATGGCCCACCTTTTCAGGCCAAACCAATGTATGCCTTCCATGTACGCCCAACTTCCCAATTTTTCTAATTTTTCCTTTTTACCTTTTCCCATACCCTACCCTTTCTTTCCTACATGTATTTGAGAAAAAGGGTGGAATGTTGGGGTTGCTCAGGGTTGGAACTCGAAAAACGTTTGGAACGGAATGGGGTAGATAAAGAACTCAGATAGGCCGGGTGTGGTGGCTCACGCCTGTAATCCTAGCACTCTGGGAGGCTGAGGCAGGAGGATCGCTTGAGTTCAGGAGTTCAAGACCAGCCGCCGCAAGAGCGAGACCCCATCTCTATAAAAAATAAATAAATAAAGAACTCAGATAAGGACCACATGGCGGGTGAAACAATAGCCACAGGGGTCTGGAGAGTCCAAAGTTTGTAAGGATAAGCGGCTGTTCCAGAGAGAACTCCCTCTCCCCAAAACCTCTATAAAACCCGCCACTCTCCCCTCTTCGGTGTGGATGCTCTTTTTGGCCTCCACCCACCTGCACCCAGGTGCCCAAAATAAATGGTGTTTTGCTATATCTCAGGCTTGATTGTCTTCCTCTTGGCTCTGACCTAACAATGAGAATTTCTGAAAAACAACTTTTGTAATTGCCCCCTCTCCTGACTCATCCTTTTTTCTTTAAAAACTTGGGTCTCCTTTGTTCTCCAGAGCGCTTCCCAGTGTTTCCAGGGCTGCAGTCCTCAAGCTTGGCCCAAATAAACTCTCTAGCTGTATTCATTAAAGAAAGTTTCTTTCTTTAGGTCAACATCAAATAACAAGGAAAGATCAACCAGTGGAGAGAAGAGCCTGGGAATCATAACCGTGCCGGCTTTTCCTCCATTCTTCAGCTCAGGGAGATTACCTGGGGGCTTTATCTTCCTAATAAGACAAGTGTTGTTCCTGTGCAGCTCCGCCCCTCACTCTCTGGCGGTGGCTGCCTCTCGCCTCCCAGGTGCATTCACTCTCCCCAATGACTTACTGCCCCTCAAAAGCATTGCCTACATTCCCCATCTCCTCCTCCCCCGCCCATGAAAAAGGGCATGTAAGCTTCTGTATAGCACTGGGTTATTGGGTAATCACTCTCCTGAGATTTCCCTGTGCTATGCACGTTAACATAAATTTTGTCTGTCTTTTCTTATATCAATCTCCCTTTTGTCAGTTGATTTTCAGCAAACTTTCAGAGGGCAAAGGGGAAGTTTCTCCTTGGCCCCTTCGGTAGCACTCAGCGCTTGTTCCTGGCTCTGAGCAGTAGGAGGCTGTGTGCAGGGGCCAGAGAGAGGCCTCTTGAAAGGGGCGGCCTTGCAAAAATAACAGGAAAATGCCTAATCCCACCCTTCCCCAGTACAGTTACAGATCCAGCCTCTGAGTCCTCTCACTAACAGGCCCCTGCAGGAGTTCTGTCTTGCACAACTTCTGAAAAGAGCTGAAAGGACGGAAAAGAGATGTAAATCTCTCTCTTTCAAAATTGGTTTTTGAGAAACTGCTTTTACAGAGTTCCTGAGTAAACAGCAGAACAAGCTCCAAGCCTCAATCATATCTCAGGACAGAGTCGCATCTCCTGTGACAATAATGCCTTCTCCAAGGAAGGGCAGGAAACCGACTCTCGGACTTTGACATCCTTGCAGTTTTGTTGTCTGCCTGCTGCCGCTTCTGTTATCAACTGACAGCCAGTGCTGTTTTTTTCTCACTTTGTCCCCCTTAAAATCAGAGAGCCACTTGCCCTTGCTGCTGGCACCCCTTCTCTTTCTTTGGGATGCCACACCGTCCCCCTGCTCTCCCCACTGCCCCCCCCATTCTCCATGTTCTTCTAAAGGATAAAATAAACTTTCTAACTTTTATATCTTAATTTCTGCATGAGAAATCTTTCTCCACCCGCACCGTGAGCACCTACTAGGCTTTCCACCCTAACACCTCTAGGAGTTCAGGGAAGGCTGAGATGATAGCCAGCAAGGACCACACAAGAGTGTGAACACCAGGAGGCAAAAATCTTTGGAGACCATTGTGAAGGCCACTGTCATAGGCAGCAGTATGGAGACACCCATGCAGCTAATGGGCGTTTAACCTGTAGAGAGTATGGAGGAAGGCTAAGGGTTCAGCCCAAAGTGTGAACTGGCCCAGTTCTCTCTCCCATGGGCTGACCCATTTTGCTTCCTTTGTCCACAGCTGGCCCTTGTTAAATGCACATATCACTCCCCCTTACAGGCTCCTTCTGCCAATACCCTGCTTGGCTAGTTTTGTTACTGCTGGGTCAGAGGGTAAGCTAGTAGGTAGGCAGAGCTGAGAGGATCACCCTTCTCTCTGGCTTTGTGTGTATGTGTGTATATGTGTTTGTGTAAATTATAATATATCATGACAGAAAAATGGAAAGACATATATAGCAGACATTGATGTGCCTAACACCTAGATCTGATAAGCTCTAATAAATACTAGTTTCTAGGCTACTATAAGCCTTTTATATACTGTTAAGATACAGGGTGGCTGAGTTACCACCCAACTGGGTCCCTTGTCTGCTGATAGAGGCCAATACACTGAGACGGCAGGAGTTGCAGCAGAAAAAGAGTTTAATATCACAAGGCACCGAGTGAGGAGACGGGAGAAATTTCTCAAATCCCTCTCCCTGAGAATTTTGCAGCTAAGATTTTTAAAGGTGATTTGGTGAACAAAGGGCTAGGGATTTGGGACAGCTGATTGGCTGGGGATGGACTTACAGGGCTGGGAAGCAGAAATTGTTTTCTTGGTTGAGACAGTTCCTGGGTAGAGGGTCATCCAGGACCTGTTGGGTCTGTTCCCCTGCATGGCCACTGGTCTGCTTGATATCAGTTGGTTCCTTCGAATGCAGAATCTGGAAGATATCTCAAAGACCACTCTTAGGTTTTACAATAGTGATGCCATCTATAGAAGTGATTGGGGAACTCACAAATCTTGCACCTGCCAAGGATACGTGACACTTAAGCAGTAAGCAGTTACAGGAAGGCAAGTCAGGAAACAATGGCTGGTTAACTTTTAGCTATGTCTATACTTCTGTAGAAATCAGAATTTATCACAGTTCCTGCTCATGGCCTTACATTATTTTAATATATGTGATTTCAGTTGTTTTATGCCCAACTCCACACCTCTAAACCTCCCCACAACTTCCTAAAGCAATCTGGTATATAGGATAGATATAAATTATAGTCACCAAGAGGTGATAATTTGAGTTCTGGAAGAACGTAATTGAAATCAGCCCAGGAATAGGATGCCTGATTACAGAACCCATATTGTAAGAACAGTAAGAAGTCATTACGACTTGGACACCTTATTAAAGAATTTTAGGATATAGAAGTATCCTAAGACTTGGAAACCAACCTTCCCATTCTAAATTTTAAAGTTTTGGAGGGTGATAGTTGGGAATTATGTGTCCAGTTACCATCTAAAAAAAGCATCAGGTGAAGGCCCTACTTCCTGTGACAGATGACCTCTGAGTTTGACTGCTGTGCATGTGTCCAGATGATAGAGGTGGTCCAGCCAAGATGGACTGAGGGCAAGTGATGACTCCAGGGAACTGTGTATTCGTATCTTCTCAGTTTGGGTCGGGTTCAATGGGGCCTCTCCCAAGACAGCTGGGGAAAGAATGGTAACAAGGAGTGTCAGGTCTGTGCCTGGAGAGTTTGCTTACTCAGAAGCATGAGCAGGAAGTGCATCCTAATGAGCCAGTGAGCACTGAGGCTGACCCTTGAGTTCTGAGAGATGGTATAGCCAGCCCACCCCAGAGCCATGATTACCCTAAAGGTCAGGCTTTATCACAAGCCCTAAGGAGGCCATAGCTAGTCAGACTGTGGGATCGGGGCTCCTTGTGTAGGGGAGAAAGCTGGTACATGTGGAACTCACTGCTCAACGCTGGGTGCAGACCAGTCAAGCCAGTGCTCCAGTCTCAGGTGGGACAGGTTATAGGTGTTGCCTTCTCTTTCCCTGTGACCTCTATCTGCATATTCTTTCTGCCTCTTCTCATGTCTTTCTAAGTTATTTGGCCACATGTTTCAAATATGTTTTGAAAATAAGTTCATTTCCTTTTTTTAGACAGGTGATATTGAGGCAGATAGCATCAGAATTGAATTGGATTGGAGGACACGCAGTTGGTGTCTACTGCAGAATTGATTGCTTGCAGGAAGAAATCCCCACACGTTTGGTCACAGAAGTCTTCTTTTTTCTTTAAGAGATGGGGTCTTGCTATGTTGCCCAGGCTGACTTCAAACTCCTGGGCTCAAGTGATCCTCCCACCTCAGCCTCCTGAGTAGCTGCAAGTACAGGCACACGCCATGGTGCTCAGTGGTCACAGAAGTCTTGTGTATTGATTGTTGTGGTGTGAGGGCAGAGGAAAACAGTTTGAGTTTTTTCCACTCACAAAAGCTTATTTACCTCAGTTTTTTTGTTTTTTGTTTTTTGGTTTTTTTTAGCTTTTTTTGGAGACAGGGTCTCACTCTGTTGCCCAGGCTAGAGTGCAGTGGCGTCATCATAGCTCACTGCAACCTCAAACTCCTAGATTCAAGGGTCCTCCTGCCTCAGTCTCCTGAGTAGCTGGGACTACAGGTATGTGTCACCACACCCAGCTAATTTTTCTATTTTTTTGTAGAGATGGGGTCTTGCTGTATTGCCCAGGCTAGTCTCCAACTCCTGGCCTCACGCGATAGTCCTGCCTCAGCCTCCCAAAGTGCTGGGTCTACAAGGGTGAGCCACCGTGCCTGGCCTACCTCAGTTTCTTTTACCCAATACATCATGTCCAGCTTTCAACAACAAATTACAGGCATGCTAAAAGGCAAGAAAAAGCACCAACTAAAGAGACAAAGCAAGCATCAGAACCAGACTCAGATATAGCAAAGATTTTAGAATTATCAGACTAAAAGTTTAAAATAACTTTAATTAACAAGCTAAGGGCTCTGGTGGAAAAAGTGGACAACATGCAGGAATATATAGGTAATATAAGCACAGAGATAGAATCTCTAAGAAAAAAATCAAAAGGAAATGCTAGAAATAAAAACCACTGGGATACTCACTTTTCTTTCCTGTGATGCTCCCATGCACATAATAAATTTGTATGCCTTTTCTCCTGTAAAACAAAACAACAAAAAACAAAAACACTAATTGAAATGGGCTGGGCACTGCGGCTCATGCCTGTAATCCCAACACTTGGGAGGCTGAGGCAGGAGGATTGCTTGAGACCAGCCTAGACAACATAGCAAGACCCTGTCTCTACAAAAAATAAAATAAAATAAATAGCTGGGCATGTTAGCACGTGCCTGTATTCCTAGCTACTTGGGAGACTGAGATGGGAGAATCACCTGAGTCCAAGGGTTCGAGGTTGCAGTGAGCTGTGATCACGCCACTGCACTCCAGGTTAGGTGACAGAGCTAGACTCTGTCTCTACCACAAACAAACACTAACATAAATGAAGAATAACTTTGATGGGCCCATCAGTAGAGTAGACACAGCTGAGGAAAGAATCAGTATTCTTGAAGATATTGTCGCCTAGCAATGGGCTCACTGTCCCGTGTGCGTATAAGCCAATACTATGGCACCTTTCTTGAGAAAAGAAAGGCTTTATCGCAAGGTCAACCAGCAAGAAGACAGGAGGCAATGCTCAAATCTGTCTCTCTGACCTGGGGTCTTGGGGCAGGTTTTATAGGAAGAGTGTAACTATGAGGGAGACAGGAAAACGCAATGGGGCATGATATGATTGGGCTATGCACAGAGGCAGTGCCAGGTCCTGGGCTCTTAATTTTATACTGCAACAAAACAGGGCTCCCCTCACTTCTTAATTTGGTCTGCACTCCTTAGTCTGGGTACTTATGTTCTGTATGTGGTTGACTTTTTTGTTTCAGCCGGCTCCAGGGTCACTAATAAGGCATGCCTGGTTCATCTGCACATGTTTGTGACTTGCCACCTGAGGGTTCGCTGGAACTGAAAAACAACTCATTTTGTTATTGACAAAGTTGAACAAGTTGGGACTAGTTCCATGTTACAATACGTCCATAGAAATTTCCCAAACTGAAATGCAAAGAGAGCAAAGAATGATAAAACCAAAGGAGAATATCCAAGAACTGCGAGACAATTACAAAAGATGTAACACATACATAATGGGAATACCACAAGCACAAGAGAGAAAGAAGCAGAAGATATATTTGAAGTAATCATTAAGAATTTTCCAAATTTAATTACAGAAACCAAACAACAAATCCAGGAAGCTCAGAGAACACTGCATAGGATAAAAAACAAAATATCTATACCTAGATGTATCATATTCAAACTGCACCAACTGGAGACAAAGAGAAAGTTTTGAAAAGAAGCCAGAAGAAGAAAACTCATAACAATAAAAAGGAACAAACTATTGACACAAACAACTTGGATGACTCTGAAGGGTGAAAAAAAGCCCAAATCAAAAGGCCACATACTACATGATTCTATTAATGTAACATTCTAGAATTAAAAAATTTTAGATTTAGCAATCAAATTGATGGTTGCTATGGGCTAGGGGTTGGAGGCAGGAGAGCAGTTCTAACTGTATAGAAGGGTAGCAAAAGGGAGATCTTTGGGTGATATTGAGTTTGGTGGTGGTTACACAAATCTACACGTGATAAGATGACAGAAGTACATACACACGTGTCCTACCAAGTCAATTTCTGGTTTGATATTGTACTACAGATACTTGAAATGTAATCACTGGGGGAATGGCCTGAAGGGTACATGGGATCTGTCTGTACTATCTTTGCAACTTCTTGTGAAATTGTAATTATTTCAAGAAAGAAAGTTAAAAAAATTTAAAAATCTGTTTTTATTCAAAGAAGCTAGGATCATTCAGAGAAAAGTTAAAAAAAAAAAGAGAAATCCAAATCCCCTAGAAGCTCTGCACTATCACCTAGCTGTATGTTAAAACTAAGCAAACTTTGGTTTTGTTCGTGTATCACATAGCAGCTGACCAAGTAAAAAAAGAAAAGTAAACGACTTTGTAATGTGGTGAAAATAAATACTTAAACTCCCTTTTATGGGAGCATTACCTGAAGTGATTTAAAGAGGGGTATAAACCACACTATGGAAAGCTACTAACACAAAAGCTCCCTCAAGAAATGAATTTTAAAATAGTCATGTCCATTCCTTAAAATTATCCTTACTCCTTTTGTTCTAGCAGGGAACAGAAAACCCAACAGTTAGCTGTAGAAGTTCTTAAGTACAGTACAGACATACAGATACAAAGGGCTTTTAGTCCTTCTTCTGGCATTTTCAGGGAAATGGCTGTTTGTGTCCTACAATTAAAAGTCAGTGAAAATCTTACACTTCTTAAGTACTTTTAAATGTATTTTTGGCTTTTAGTTCTCTTTGACATAATAGTTAAAAATATACCCTCTAAAGAGGTATTCATTTTTGGGTGGGTAAAATCATCTGCCTAGGGTCAAATATTCTAAAACAATTTTAAACAGTGATATGTATTCGTAAAAAAAAAAAATTCACCCACTGCTTCACCTGACAGCAAAAAACAAAACAAAACAAAACAAACAAAAAAAGCAAAAAAAAAAAAAAAAATTCAAAGGACAAAGTAATCCCTGTAGACTAAGCTGCCACTGCTCGAATATAAGCTAAACCGGCTCGTAACACTTAAGAAGTCTTCCTTGTACCATGTCCCCTGGAACGGAAGCTATCAAATTTTAGGGTTCAGGATAAAGCCTAAAATGCTCAGAAACATTAAGACAATTTCTCCTTTACTGTGCAAGAGCGCTTTTAACAGAAGGGCGTAAGGGAGTTAAGGCTCAGATTCCAAATCAGAAAAAGAAAAGGTGGAGTCCCCCACCCGGCTTCACCCCCCGGCGGCCCTAAGGACGCCGCCCCAGACGTTGAGGACTTGGCGGGCGCCCCCGCTGCAGGGCGGGCGTGAGGAGAGAGGCGGGGCCTCTTCGGAGATAAGATGGCGACTGCGTGACGCTCTGGGCTGCCCGGCCGCGACTCGGTAGCCGGAAGTCCCCCGGCCTTTGCCTTTAGGAAGCGGAAGTATTAGGGCGGCCGGCAGCTGGGCTACTGCTCTGCAAGCCAGGCTAGCCAGCCGAGCCGCGGGAAAGGCGCGTGTCGGCTTTTCACTGGCGCAGCCTGTACGGACGCTGCCGCCCCGTCCCGTCCTGGCGTTGTCGCAGGCGCTGTAGCGGACGAAGAGCGGCCTTGGCATGGGCAGCAACGGGGATGCGAGCGGCGCGTGTGCCGCGGCTGCGCGGCCGGTGACAGGTACCCAGGGGTGGCGTGTGAAGGCCTCGTGAACAGGGAGAGGGTTTGGGGCTCGAGGCAACCCTGTGTCCCTGTCACCTTGAGCTTCCGCCGCTACCCTGCCTCAGTTTCCCGTCCGGTGTCCCAGCCCTCCCCTTGTTTGCAAGCGTCTCGTGTCGCCCTCAGAGGTCTTCCCGGCAAGGTATTGCTTCCGCGGGGGTGGCGGCGGGCTGTCTTCGGGAGTCCTGAGCCTTTTTTGAAGAACTTTGAGACCCATGTGCCCAAGTGCAGAAAGAAGTAGGGGAAGTGCCCTAATGTGAATTTAGACCAAGTCTGACCCTAAGTTTGTTGAGAACCAGCACTTTGTAGGACTCTGATTGGAGAACAACTTGCTCTTTTTATAGATATCTGTTTTTCCTAAAATGAGTTCTAGTGATGCATGTTGGTTGCTGTTTTCATTTAATACTGTACTGTTTGCTGGAAATTGGGTGATCCGGTTTCACTTTTAGTGTGGGACTTGTCAGAATTGGATCTGGATACCTCGCCAATACGTTATGTATGTGAACTGTTCTTGTTCCTTGGCCAGAATCTCTAGCTTGTTTTGCGTTTCTGCCGGATTTGAGAAGGAGCATATTTGGGGTATTTTACCTTACTGTGCTACACTAACTGTTTTGGAAACATTCGTTTGGAAAACATTCATGTTTTGGAAACATTCATGTGCTTGCCAGCCAATTTTAGTATAAAGTGCCCGCTTTCCTTGAAATATCTTGCACACTTGCAAGTGTTTGTAGACATTTTAAGTAGCTGTTTAACAACACCACAAAACTTGGGATGATTGTAGACTTTCTATTTCACTTGCTTTTGATAAACTTAGCTGAAACTTATTAAAGGAAGGAAGCATAATACTTTGTACAGTAGCATGGCATCTTTATAATGCACTTTTAACTTGAGGGGAATACATTAAACTATGGAGAAATTTCTTTTGGAACTTTTCTGCAGTTCTGTGATCATTTTCATATCAGATGTGTAGTATCATAATTACTTTTAGCTGAAATTAGATTTATGTGATTTACAGCAAATAGTTTTGCTAATAGGTATATAGTAAATGTATATTAAGTTTAATTATTTGAGAAGTTAATTTATTTCTCAAAAAGGGATGCTTTCTAATATTTTTCCTTGCTACTATCATATATGTTAAAACTCAGAGGGCTATCTATTAATTTTTATTAATATTCCCTATATGTTATTGCAGATAAATGAGCAAGAGATAGGGTCTTAATTTAAACATACTAGGCTCTTATGGATGGCTGATGATGTAGTTGGGCCTAGAACTTGTTGAAGACTGTTTTCTATTTATCCATCATGCCACAAACATAATGCCTGTGATCATGCAATGCACATTACACATTCTGACAACTGTTTTCTCTCAAACTATTTGTCTTCATAAGCAACATTCAAGGACCCCTTGGTCCTTAACCCTAGGGTTAGAGTGATAGAGATAGGGATCTTACAAAACGAAGGCATCCTCAAAAAAAAAAGACCACTTCAGTGACGTTTTTACCTCTGCTTCTCTGGACAACCTTTTCCTCTGGAATTACCTGTGGAATCAAGCATGTGAGGTCAGGGTGGCAAAGCGCTTCATTAATGTATAGCTTTCCTCCCTTTCTCATCTCTGATAGTGCTATATCTGTCCCCAAGACCACACATAGTCTCTCCCTTTTTAAAACAGTCCAAAGGGATATCTGGGTAAGTCACAGGTTCGTAGGAATCTATGAACAAATGAATCCCTTAGCGAATGAAGACTGTGTTTATTTAATTTTGAGAGCCTCCTATGTTCCAAGCATTATGCTAGGCATGATGACTGTGACAGACAAAACTCCCTGCTCTTGAGGCACTCACATTCAGTCCTTAAAGCCAGCCTAACTGTGGATCTGTAAGGCAGGTTGGTCGGTTTACTTTGGTCCTGGCTTCAGGCCTGCTCCCTTGGTTTCAGGTTGAAACTGTTCCTCTCTTAGCCACTTGTATCCCTAGGACTTGGGGCACAGAAAATCCTTGGGCTTGCCTTGGTTCTCACAATACAACACTTTGCTTAGTCTGAGTCTGTACAGTATGACTTCTTACCTCTTCTAACACCAGACAACAAAGGGAGACAGCATAGTATTGTAGAACTTTAAAAGAAGGCAGCTATTGGTTCCAAGCATTGCTGTTTATTAGTTGGTCAAGGTACTTAAGCCTCTCCGAGCTTTCATTTTTCTTGTTTTTAAAGTGAAGATGATACTGTTTCATCCATTCATGCAGCCTATTTATGGAATGTCTATTGTGTGCCAGGCACAGGCACCTGCTGTTCTGCTTTTAGCAATAGTGAACAAAGTAGATGTGGTTGCTACCCTCAAGGAACTTCAGTTCCCTGGGTTGTATGTAAAGATTAGATAAAATGGTGTATGTAAAACACCTAACACAAGACGTAGCCCAGAGTCATTACTCAGTAAATGCTAAGGTTTCCTCAGGGGCCTTTTGTCATACCCCCAGTTCCCTCACTACTCTGCATGCTGTCTGCCTAGAGTCACCGTGCGGTGATGTCCAAATTGTCATCAGGACTCACCCCCTTCTGGGGATTACACATCTAGGTCCCTTCAGGACAAATTGTAAACATAGTCAGTAGCATAATACTGCTTGAACACAGTTCACGTGCTGCCTCCAATTTAGAAATTCAGTGATTTTTGAGGAGGATTTTTTTTCCTCCTAGCCACAGAGGATAAATTTCCAAGGCATATTTTTGAGGCCATGTAATAACGATGATGTGCCATTTTTTAATTTAGAAGATAGTTTTTTTTCTTATGATAAAATGTTTTACTATAACAATTCTAATATATTACTTGGCACTAAACAAGGTGATTTTCATATTGCCTTTTCATTCTCACAGTGACTGTGGGCATCAGATAATGTTTTTCCTACTTTATGGTCTGAAGACTAAGGGCCAAGAAAATTAGGTAACATGTTCTTGGTTAAATTGTTAGTAAGTAGCAAACCCAGTAATTGATCACAGCTTCCCAGAGCAAAAAGCTTTTCTCTTTTTAGAAACCACGTTTGTTCTGTCATGCAGAGTAGGTTTCTGAGGCTGCAGTCCACAGACGTGTGGGGAAGGGTGTCTATGGACAGTTCTTGAGTGGTCTGAAGTTGTAGGTAAAAGTCTGGGTCTTTGCTTGCTCCTCTTTGGGAAACATCAGTAACTTTACTAGATTCCAAAAGGGGCCTACATCCTCTTCCCTCCCCCGGCCAGGAATCACTGCTAGCAGGTTTCGTAGTCAAAGGGCTAGGTTGGTTAGCTCTATTTTCAGTAGATTTTATTTTTGTGTGTGTATTCTTTTGTTTCC
This sequence comes from Daubentonia madagascariensis, assembly GCA_023783475.1. Classification (NCBI taxonomy): domain Eukaryota; kingdom Metazoa; phylum Chordata; class Mammalia; order Primates; family Daubentoniidae; genus Daubentonia; species Daubentonia madagascariensis. Next base: position 479,147 of record JAKFHU010001747.1, on the reverse strand, counting down.
GCAGAGCTTCTATAGCAGGCTTTACAAATGTTGATTTTTTTAATACTTCAAAATATCTTTATTTATAAATGGGATATTCATATTAATTTTTTTGTTTTCTTTTTCTTTTTTTTGAGACAGAGTCTTGCTCTGTTGCCCGGGCTAGTGTGCTGTGGCATCAGCCTAGCTCACAGCAACCTCAAACTCCTGGGCTCAAATGATCCTCGTGCCTCAGCCTCCTGAGTAGCTGGGACTACAGGCATGTGCCACCACGCCTGGCTAATTTTTCTAATTTTTCTATTTTTAGTAGAGATGGGGTCTTGCTCTTGCTCAGGCTGGTCTCGAACTCCTGACCTCAAGCGATCCTCCCGCCTTGGCCTCCCAGAGTACTATAATTACAGGCATGAGCCACCATGCCTGGCCAATTTTTTTGTTTTCGAAGAAGCTGGCAGTGCCTGAACTTAAAACTCTTCTAAAAGCCACTTTTCTATTTGGTATAATTTATTTTGCTTTTTACTATTGTTCTTCAGAGATATTGTGTGTTACGTGAAGCAGGATGCTAGCACCAATGATAGTGATTTTTGTAAAAAGAAGCTACTGACTGGTCCCCACGCTCCCAACATTAGATTTTATAACCAGTATTGAGGAGCTGGGATGAGATTGGAGTGAGCCTTATCAGAGCTACCTGTCATTCAGAAACACAAGGATCATTTAGTGCTTCCCACATATTGAAGCCTCCTTTTAGTTCCTATTCAAATGGATGGAGCTTGGATGCTGACTTTTTATAGGGCTCAGGGGGAAGTCTGATTAGGGTTCTGCTAGGCACACTTTTGGGATAAAAACTCAGATCAGAGAATGCCACTGTAGACCTTTTTCTGAAATGGTCTGGTTGCTGTCTTTGATGATCTCGGCAAGGTTGGGTAGGCTGCTGATGGAGTCAGGAGGCCTGCATTCTGTGGCCATGCCACTTTACTAGTGACCCCAGCGTCCTCATTTTATAGATGAGGATAGTTGGCCTGGGAACCCACTGAATTCTTAAATTTTCTCATTTCAGAACCTATCTTTGAGTTTACATTTGGGACCCATTATATTAATATATTAATAGTTTACTAGGCCTGCCATAACAAAGTACCACAAACTCAGTGGCTTAGAACAAAATAAATTTGCGTCTCACAGTTCTAAAGGCTGGAAGTCCTAAATCAAAATGTCGTAGGACCATGTTCTCTCTGAAGTCTATAGGGGAGGACCTTTCCTTCCCTCTTCCAGCTTCTGGGAGCTCCAGGCATTCCTTGGCTTATAGTATAATTTCAATGTCTGTCCATGTCTTCACCTGGCAGTCTCCCTGTGTCTCTTCATGTAGTTGTTCCTCTGTGTGTGTCTGTCACTGTGTCTAGATTTCCCCTTTTTATAACACCAGTCATATTGGATTAGGGCCTACTCTAATGACCTTGTTTTAACTTGGTGACCTCTGTAAAAACCCTATTTACAAATAACTTCACATTCTGAGGTACTAGGGGTTAGGACTTCAACGTAACTTTTTGGGGGATGCATTTCAGCTCCTACCCATCATTTGTGTTTTCATCTATCTCAGCTTTATTTATTCTCATGTTTTATAAAGTATGGTTGTGTGCAACCTGACGTGCCACCAACTGACTCTTATTTTTTACTTTTTAAATTTTAATTTCATTTTATTTTTAAGACAGGGTCTTGCTTGGTTGCCCAGGCTAGAGTACAGTGGTGTGATCATAGCTCACTGCAACCTCCAACTCCTGGGCTCATGCGATCCTCCTGCCTCAGCCTCCCGAGTAGCTGGACTACAGGCATGGGCAACCCAGCTAATTTTTCTATTTTTTTGTAGAGATGGGCACTCACTATGTTGCTCAGGCTGGACTCAAACTCCTGGCCTCAAGTGATCCTCCTGCCACGGCTTCTCAAAGTGCTGGGATTACAGGCGTGAGCCACTGCACCCAGCTCCAACTGCCTTTTATAACTCTGTATGGTACAGACTCCCCAGGAAATAAAGCAGTTCATTACATTTTTTAATAGGAAAAAATGTAATGAACTACATGCTTTTAGTTATGTGTCAGTCACTCAGCAAATATCTACTGGACTATCTAGATATTAAGTGCTATTATATTTCAGAAGCATTTCTATTTCTGTGACTTTAATGTTATTTTGTGTCTCTGAATATTAAGATTGTTATTTTGCATCTCCAAGTATTAAGGTTTAAACATTACCTTGTAGCCAAACTTTTTTTCTTTTTTTCCCTTTTTAGGAGTTTGCTGTAAAATGGAACTTCTGATTGTACTCACTGGACTGTGGCTATTCTCCTCAGTAAGGGCAGATTCAAAAGCTATTACAACCTCTCTCACAACAAAATGGTTTTCTACCCCATTGTTGTTAGAAGCCAGGTAAGAAGACGTTTTTTTCCCTTTCACATATTTGAGTAGTCTCTGCCAGTGAACATTCAGGAGCTTTTTAGGAGTGAGATTATCATCAAATGCATTTATTAAGAGCCTCATTCAGTGTGCACTGTGTTATGTGCTGTATTAAGGCTGTTAGGACACAGAATCTGTCTTTTAGTAGGACAAAGGCTGTATGGATTCATAGAGATAGTTGGGAACTTCTGTAGACTAATATACTGAATTGGTTAAATTATTATGTTATCTTCCAGGAAAAGTGTAAGTATGGTAATAAGGGAAGAGAGTTATGCTTACATTTTCTCCTGTTTGAAGAAAGTTTTAAGGGGTGATTAATTAAAGGAAGAGAAGAGAGGTTGGCAAGGTGGGGGAGAGGACATGCTCCTCCTAAGAACTTGGAGGAAGGCCCCAAGATCAGAGAATACAGGGGGAATCTGAGGAAATGACCAGGTTTTTTCTGTTCTAAGATGTACGTGTTCTAACATCTCCAAAATCAGGATGGATTTTTACTAAAATCAAGAAGTTATCTTACAATTACAATGGGTAGCGTTTTTCATAAAATAATGGTATGTCTTAAAATCGATAAAACACAATATAGTCAATGACTTGGGAAATTTTGTATTCCAAGTGTGCTTTTTAGCTAATATTTATAATATAAATATAATGAGATACCTCTCTTTATAGCCAGATTTTATATGTTTATGGATGGCTAACTTATTTTTATTGTATCTCAAGTAATGTGTAGTTAGGACTTATAGATACTCTTTCCCAAGGGTAAATGTAGGTAGATTGAACAGCAAGCACTTGGTAAGTATCAGTGTTTGATAGTGCTAGAAATTTGAACTGTCACGTGACTTAGTTAACTTTGTGGTCTACCATCATCATCTTCAATTAAAAATTTTGTCTTCTAACATTTTCCCCTTAGTCCCTAGAAAAATTGAATGAAGAGTTTTGTTATGTTGATTGTGTGTACGAATGATTGCACCTCCTAAGGAAAAAGCCTCCTTTGGTGTTGCCAAGAGGACCAGTAGGAAAGCGGGACATGTAGGAGCTGGTCTTGACCTGCTCAAGAGCCTGATGGACTTTCTGCTCAACAGGCTTTCTTCATCACTCCTCTTTGCCTCCCTTTTCTCAGCAATGAAGTGGCAAAACAAAACCAAAACCCCCAAACAGAACCCAAAACCCACTGTATCTATTTCATAGCGATGTTGCAGTAATTAATTTGGTAGATGGATTGAGCTCTTCAAACGTCAGAACTTTATTAGATACAGAATAGTTGTAAAAGTGAAGTGACTGAAGGTCTGTGGAGATGCTGACTGACGGCTGAGCCAGAACTCACATAACTGAACTTTTTTTTTCTTTTTGCGAATCTAATTTTGGATGATTTGTCTGGTATAAATCCAAGTCATTGAGATTTACTGTCACTTTCTGAATAATTTTGTCCAGTTAACTATAACAGATGTTTTGTGATATTCTGCTTAACATTCTTAACTGAATTATATTTCATTACTTTTGCTTTTATTTACGTTAATTTCTTGGTATTTGTACATTGTCCTAGAAGATGCCTATGGTATATACCTATGGACTTTTGAGAAAGAATGCTAAATTGTTAGACTTAATTGCCCAATTTTTTTCAGTTGTTTTGATCACTATGAAGTGGGTCGGATATAATGTTTCCTTCACTAACTTCTCCATCACAAACATCTCCGGCTTTCATGATAGCCCTGGTCATTTGCCATTTTGGTTCACTGTTTTTAGGCCTCTTCTCCTGTGACTATTTGCATACAGTTTGCCAAAGTACTGGGACATGTAGGCAACTCAGACATAAGCTCTGCTTATTTGAATCCACTCTGTATTCACCTCCAGAGCTAGCTGAGGCCACCATTCTTCCCTCCTGTGTCTGTGGCAGACTCTATGATGGATTGTGGCACTCTGTCCATCTGGATGAGGGGGAAGGGTCAGAATCTTTTTCTATACTTCAAGGCATGCAGCTACTGCAGACCTTTTGCCTTCCTTGCATCCTAGCCTTTAGGGACTAAAAATATTCCTGTGTATATTTTTAGATTGGACCTGATGTCTATGAAGTGGTTATAGCTTTGTAGTTGTCCATGAGGTGACATTTATATTTAATTCAAGTAAAATCCTGGATGTTCTCAGCAGCTATAGTTGCTAACAGAAATATTATGTAAATAGGTATTATTATTAAAATCAAAACCAACAATCATTTGTTGAGTGAAGGCCAACCAATCATTTGTTGGCCTAAGAATGCAGCTTGGTAGAGGTATCAACCAACTGGACTTGAATTTACATTCCAGCTTTTTCATTTACTAACCCTGTACTCTTAAGCAAATTAATAATGTGTTTGAATATTCCTCTCCTATTCTAGTCCTGTGTAGAAGGAAGACTAATTCTGCTCTCCCAATAACTTGGAAATCTGAGAAAACGAGTTTATCACCAGATTTGTGCTATCTAGTGGACATTGATTCAGGCTGTTTTGTAGTGTGTTTGGTCATATGTTAAAATCTTGTAGATTTTGACATTTCAAAACGTTTATAAATGGAGAGAATGGTATTATGTGCTTTCTCTGTGCCCATCACCCAGTTTATTTATTTATTTTTTTAAAGAGATGGGGTCTTGCTCTGTTGCCCAGGCTGGAGTACAGTGGCATGGTCATAACTCATTGCAGCCTCAAACTCCAGGGCACAAGTGATCCTCCCGCCTCAGCCTCCTGAGTAGCTGGGATTACAAGGGTGAGCCGTTGTGCCAGGCTTCCATCACCTAGTTTTAACCATTATCAATTCAAATCAAATAACCACCACCACCATCCTCTCCCCTCCTCCACTGGAATATTTTAAAGCAAATCCTAGACATCATATAATTTCAGCTGTAAAATCATAGACTTTCACTCAATGGAATAGGTATAAGAAGCTAAAAAAATAACACAAAACAAACTTAAATAATATAAAAAATGTCAGCATTCCTTTGATAATATCTTGTATTGTTCTCCTCTCCCCTGGATTATTTAAGTGGATCTGGTAATTAATTTTCTTAAGACTGTTTCAAACTTCAACCTTGTGAGACTTATTTATGCAGTAGAATGAAATAGAATGTGTGTTTCAATGAGTTTTCCTGTAATTATGTGAAAAGCATGTATTTTTTTGTATATGGCCTTTACCAGGAAGATCTTAGCTTGATTGGATCCTTGTTCTCACTACAACTGATGAGTGTGTCATCTGGTCCCTTTCTGCTAGCTTATCTGAGAATGCAGCTTTAATTAATAAATTTAGAATTTATTTGCATATCATAATGGATCTGTCTTAGTATCTGTTTTCTTAGGCTGTAAGCTATTCTAAGGTTGGTATGGTGTCAATGTTACTTACTAGAAAGCCTAGAAAAATACTACTTTCAAGGAGGCATTAAGTGATTTAATATATTATGGTATGGGTATTTTCAGAAACCTATTTTTAGAGAAGCTGTGCATTACCAGGAAATGTTTCTTATTTTTCCCATATTTCTGTGTCTAGCTGTGGAGTAGAGTGAGAGTTGTACACCCCAGTGTTGACAAGTAATGGGAAAGTCTTCCTTTGGCTAGGTAAGCTGAGATCCAGATCTGTAGTTTGCTTTAAGACAGTGAAAGATCACCACTACATTAGTATTATGGCTCAGGGGAGAAGATAACCAACTGATACGAATCATCCAATTACTCCATGTATTTCCTTTTAGGGGTCTTAGAAGGGAAATATAGATTGCCCATTATTTTAGGTTAGTAGTATAAAGTCAGAAAAAAATTAAGATGGCATTAAGTTCTTAGACCTGATTGTGTTAGATCAGTGCTAATTTTATTTTTTATTTTTTAATATTTTGTATAGACAGGGTCTTGCTCTGTTGCCCAGGCTGGTGTGGAGTAGTGTGATCATAGCTCAGTGTAACCTCAAACTCCTGGACTTAAGTGATCCTCCTACCTCAGCCTCTTGTATAGGTGGGACTACAGGTGTGCACCACCATGCCCGGCTGATTTTTAAATTTTTTGTAGGGACAGGGTCTTGCTGTGTTGCCCAGGCTGGTCTCGAACTTCTGGCCTCAGGCGATCCTCCTGCCTTGGCCTCTCAAAGTGCTGGGATTACAGACGTGAGCCACTGTGCCCAGCCAGATTAGTGCTAATGTTAAACTAACATTTGGTGATCTTGAAAATTTGGATTTATGGATGTTAAAAGATTACAACATGCTGCGTTTAGTCTCCCGGAGATTTTTCTAGGGTTAATGTTTTACTGTGGGAGAACCTCGGGCAAAACAAAATTTTTGTTCTTTGTAAGGCCTTTCAGAAAAAAAGTGAGAGCAGAACTAGTACTAGGATTGTCAATTCCTAATTCTGCTTCCACTACTGACAGCATTTTTGTTGATGGGGTTTTATAAGCTTTCTTTATATTGGGATTTCCCTGTTGTTAACATTTTTGTTATTCCAGGTTTCTTAAGAAATAGCTATTAAGCTATTAAATGACTAAGTTAATAAGCTAATAATTTATTACTAGCTAATAAGCTAGTAAGACTTGCTTACCATTAAAAAATATATGTTATACCTAAAGAAGTATAATATATATTATAGATTAAAAGCCAAACTATGGACATTTGGAAACTTTAAAATCTATTTTTACTCTTTTTAGTAATACAGTTTATATTAGAAAATTTTATTAAGTTGTTTTATTTCTGACATTTCCCCCTTTTCTCCCAGTGAGTTTTTAGCAGAAGACAGTCAAGAGAAATTTTGGAATTTTGTAGAAGCCAGTCAAAATACTGGATCATCAGATCATCACGGTAAAATTGATGCAAATGCTTCTTTGACTTTGGTGTCTGGAAAAATATTAGGAAAAAATGGTCTATTTTTTAGTATGTGTGGCATGGCAGTTAATGGAAAACATTTTTGCCTTTAATGACTAGAGTTGTGATGATAGTCAGGAAGAGCCGACCATTATTTTTGAAGCAGTTATAACTTTGGCTATATGCAGTACCTTTTTTTTAACCCACCTTGTTTTTGTTCTATCATGATTTTTTATTAAAGCGCTATGTGGCTATTTTGTGTAAATACCTTTCATTTTAAATCATCTAGTATTGACTTAATAACTGTCTGATTTGATTCACTCTTTCTTTTGTTATGAACTATTTATACAAGTGATCTATTAGTATTACCTGTTAAGTTTGTTATCACTAAGTTAGTACCATCCAGAATGTTTTCTATTATGCCTGCCAACCACTTACAACTTGAGTGTCAAGATATCAAATTCATGATGTAGCCTGTGTCACTCATTTATAGTTTTTATGAAGTGCTTTCACAAACATTTTCTAACTTGATATAAGCTATATAGGGTATAAACATTAATAGTAAAAGATGCTGATATATGAGTAGTTAAAACCTTGAATATTACATTGACAGGTATAAGTCCTTGTTGAAGAGGAAATGTTTGAAAATTGTGTGACTGCTGTTGTTTAACAGAATTGATTTTTTAACTTTTAAATTTTTATTTAAATAGTACATATTTTCAAAGTTGTCTGAATCCTTTTTTTGCGATATGGATACATAAAGGTTTTGAATGAGCATCTCTATTAATTTACAGTCAACTGGAATTAAGTTATCAAAAAATCATTTAAAAATTTCGTAGAACAAATTTATCAAAATGGGTTTATAATGAAATTTGTACTCTGACGTTTAAAATGAAAGTTGTTCAATATAAGTGATACATATTCTTGGTTAAAATTATGGGAGTACGAATTCTTGGAAGTGATCATAAAAGGATGTTAAACATTTTATTTATTTGAAATAGTATTCGTATATTTACCACCCAAAGATTGACACTGTTAACATTCTGGCAACAATTTGAGGTATTTCTGGTCTCTTTTTCCATGTAGAAGATGCTAATGCAGTATAGAACCTTTTATATTTTGCTTTTTAAAATGTTAATACTGTTTTTTTTAAAATGGGAAATTTTAGTTTTTTGAGTGGATATTATGTGATTCAGAAGTCAAAGTTATATAAAAGGCTGTATACAGAAAGATCTTGTTCCTTCTGTTTCTCACCTGCTTTTTATAATTATTTTAAATTAATTTGTTTAGCCTTCAGTGTCTTTTACAACAAATATATACATATATATTCTTATTTCTCATTCTTTCTTTCTGCAAAAAAGATAGCTTGCTATGTACATTGCTTTGTACCTTTGGTTTTCATTTATCCTGGGGACTTTTGTCATACTGGTACACAGATTTTTTTTCCCTTTCAAATAATTTTGTCCAACTTTTTGTTTAAATGTTTCCCCCCCACTTTACAATTTCATTAATATCCTTTAATACTGTGTCCTTCCTCATTGCATTGCTCAGTTTGGTTTAGTTATTTGAGTGGATAACATGTGCTAGTCACTGTGGATACAGAGGTAAATTAGTCATAGCCTTTGCCTTTGGGGGCCCAAAGCCTGATTAGGGGAGTAGGTAAGACAATGAATAAATAATTTAGTAAATGATGTGATAAGTGAAGAGGTGAGCAAAGAAGTATTCTGGGATCAAAGAAGAGATGTAAATAGTCCGTTGAAGCTTGGGATAGGTATAGGGCAACTTCCTGGAGTAGGTGATTTCATAGTTGAATTCTTCCTGAGGAAGTAGGTAGGAGTAAGTCATCTGGGTGAGAGGGAAAATAGTCTAGGAGAGGGAGTAGTTCGAATGAAGGGAAGAAGAGAGGAAGAGCCCGGCTGCATTGTGTACTCCGGGGAACTTTAAGGATTTGACAACAGTTCAAGACAGTATACTGGTAAAATTTTGCTATCACATACCTTTGTAACATACAGCTTTACACTTTGTGAAGTATCTTATTTGGGTATCTCGAGTCATATACAATTATTTTGGTTAATGTTCTTCCTTGACAGGTACAGATTATTCCTATTATCATGTAATATTGGAAGCTGCATTTCAGTTTCTATCACCTCTACAGCAGAATTTGTTGAAATTTTGTCTGTCTCTTCGTTCCTATTCAGCAACGATTCAAGCCTTCCAGCAGGTGAGTCCAGTGAGTCCAGAGAACAGTATTCTGTAGGGTGCATGGCATGGTGATTACAGTTGACCTGGAATTGAATTACAGAGCTATCACTTTTTTGCCTGAAATTTTCTAGGATTTATTATTTGTTTTAAAATAGTAAGCAAAATCACAGAATAAAAAAATAATTTATACTTATTTTCATATAAGAAAGAAAAAGAATATCTACACAGAAAAGAGACAACCAGACTTTACATTTATGCAGCACAGCCTGGAAGGTGTAATCTTGCTAAACCAATGAGCCAGAATCTGATCGCAGCCTGTAGGTCTAATAGCAGTTCACAGGAGATACAGGAGACAGGAAATGTTTAGCAACACCTCGGAGATGCAGTCAGGAAAATCCAGAATGCAGGAAACTTTGTAGTAAAATGATCTGGTTTCTTCAATAAATAAAATATAAGGGAAAAGGAAAAAGGGCCAGAGGAACCTCAAAGGAAGAGAGACTTAAAAAATTTGTCAGCTTAATGCAGCATGGGGATCTTGTTTGGATCTTGAGTTCAACAAACTCTCATTGTAAAGAAAAAGAGAAACAGAAGAGACAATCAAAGATGTGTTCACCAACTGGATATTTGATATAAAAGAAATGTTAATTTTAAAACTATTATTATAAAATAAAACATACAGAAAATCACTCACAACAAATATATAGTATAATGAATTATTATAAGGTGAGCACCTGTGTAACTTTCACCCAGGTCAAGAAATAGGACTTGGCCAGGCACCCCCAGAGCCCTCCAGGTAAGCTGTCCTCATCACAACCACCTTTTGCCCTCCAAAAGAAACCACTCTCTCAATGTCTGTTGGAATGACTTGCTGTGTTTCTTTATTGTTTTATTGCCCAAGAGTACATCTCCACACAGTAGAGTTTAGTCTTGCAAAGTTGTAAAAAATTTGATAATTTGGGGAGGGGTCTCTTAATTTACAGGTTTTCCTTCCATCCCTTTTTTTTCCTGTTGTATAACTTGGACTGTTTGCTCTTTAGATTTTTTCATGGTCCATATTTTGTTGATCACATACTCATGAGGCAGTTCAGTTTATTCCTCTGTCCTCTGTTTCCTGCACATTGGTGGCTGGATCCTGAGGCTTGATTAGAATTGGATTTCCTCCCTTTGGCAAGTCTATAGGTGGTGTTCTAGTCTTCCATTAGAAGGCAGCTAATGTCTGGTTTCTTTTCTTTTTTTGATTTAGCAGCCATTAGTGCTGTATGCTTAATCCATTAATTCTTTGGGGATTGTAAAGTGGTGACTCATTATGTCATTTTTTTTCATTTGTTTCTGGAACATGGATATAAATCAAAGGTGCATAACCCCGTCTGGCACTGTTTGGTGATATCGTTCACATAGGAAAGGCAGCACATGCAGTTGGTATTTTGCTTTTGTTTACCAGGTTTCTGAATGAGTTCGATTCACTAACATGCTTTTATTTTGACTATCAACTTTTTTTTATTGTGGTAAAATACAACAAACAATTTAATATTTTAACCATTTTTAAGTGTATAGTTCAGTGATATTAGGTGCATTCATATTGTTGTATAACCATCACCACCATTCATCTTCAGAACTTTTTTCATCTGGCAAAACTGAAACTCTATAGCCATAAACTAATAACTCCCCATTTCCCCTCCTCATCCTCCTAGCCCCTGGCAACCATCATTCTACTTTCTAACTCTATGAATTTAGGTACCATTGTAGGTGCCCATGTAAGTGGACTCTTACAACGTTTCTCCTTTTGTGTTTGGCTTATTTCACATGGTATAATAATTTTTAAGGTTCACCCATGTGTAGCATATATCAAAATTTCAGTCCTTTTTATGGCTGAATAATATTTCATTGTATGTATATACCACATTTTGTTTATTCATTCCTGGATGGACATTTGGATTGTTTCCACCTTTTGGCTATTATGAATAATGCTGCTATGGAACATCGGTGTATGAGTATCTGCTTTCAGTTCTTTTGAGTATGAACATAGGACTGTAATTCCTGGATCATATGGTAATTCTATGTTTAACATTTTGAGGAACTGTCAAACTATTTTCCATAGTGGCTGCACCGTTTTATGTTCCCACTAGTAATGCATGAGGGTTCTAATTTCTCCACCTCCTCCCTAACACTTGTTATTTTCTGATTTTTAAATAGAGGCCATCCTGGTGGGTATGAAGGGGTATCTCATTGTGGTTTTGATTTGCATTTTCCTAATGAATGACTAATGAGTGTTTTTTCATGTGCTTAGTGGCCATCTGTTATGTCTTTGGAGAAGTATCTATTCAAGTCTTTTGCCCATATTTGATTGGTTGTTTGGTTTTTATTGTTGAGTTATAGTTCTTTATACATTCTGGATATTAGTCCCTTACAGATAAATGATTTGCAAATATTTTCTCCCATTCCATGGGTTGCCTTTTTACTCTGTTGATAGTGTCCATTGAGGCACAAAGGTTTTAAATTTTGAAGTCTAGTTTATTTTTTCTTTAGTTGCCATACTTTTGGTGTCATAGCCAAGAAATCATTGCCAAACCCAACATTGTGAAGTTTTCTTATGTATTCTAAGAGTTCTATAATTTTTTATTTACCCAACACACATATGACTGCAAAGTTCTATAGTTTTTTATAGTTTTAGTTTTCAATCTTAACTTTAGTTCTTTGGTCAATTTTGAATTAATTTTTTTATATGGTGTAAGGTAAGGGTCTTTTTGCAAAATGTCTCTAGTCAGTTGCCTTTTCTGATGCTGCTTCCTGGTAGATTGCTCACGAAGGGCTTGTGGGAACAGTATTTTCTCAGTTTTTGCATGTTTATGTGAAGTTTCTGTGTGCCCTTTGTACTTGAAAGTCTGGATGTAAAACCTTGGTTTGTATTTTCTTTCCTTGATTATCTTAAACATATTCCATTTTGTTTCAGCATCGAGTCCTCCTGCAGACAGTGTGATGACAGTCTCGTTGTCCTTCCTTTCGAAGTCTCTTGCTCTCTTCGTTTACAGGCCCAAAGGATTTTTTTCTTTAAAGTCATAATTTCTAGAATATAGCTTAGTGCTGATTGTTCTGAGTCAGTATTCTCAGGTATATAGTATGTCCTTTTAATATACAGTTTCAAATCATTTTATTTCAGGAAAATTTTCTTCCATCATAGTTTATTTTTCCTTGTTTTGTTTATCTTCTCCTGTGATTCATGTCACCTATATGTTGAATTTTCTTTGCCTGTTTTCATTATTTGTCATTTTCTCTTGAATATCTTTTCTTAATTTCTTTTTGATTTAAAATTTTTTCCTCCTTTTCACCTTTTATTTCTCACAAGTCATTACTTGTTAGTTTATTTTTGTGCTTCTCCTGGTTTTAGTCTTTATTTTTCAAGTGGTTTGTCTTTTACTCCTAATTCTTTCTTGAGTTTTGTCACTTCATTTCTGACTTTTTCTAATTCTCACTTAGGTTATTTTTTATGTATTATATTATCTTCTTAGTGCATTTTAACTTGTTTGAAATAGTAGGTTACATTTGTGATCTGTCTTCTGGCTATATATTTCTGACATGGTATCATTGACTTTAGCTATACTGTCCGATATGGTAGCCACTAACCAGGTGTGTCTATTTAAATACAAATCAATTAAAATTAAATGAAATAGAAAATTTACCTCTCCACTTGCACTAGCCACATTTCAAGTGTTCAGAAGCCACATGTGGCAAGTGGCTACCTTTTTGGACAGTTCAGATATAAAAGATTTCTGTCACTGCAGTAATTTCTATCATATAGTACTGTTCTATGTTATTCTTTTCCTTTTTTGTCCTTACAGTAGCTATGGGGATTTGACATAGAGACTTTTCTGCTCATTTTTATGTGAAATTAGTTTTCCTTAACTTTTAGAAGTTGGCATGGTTCCCCCTTCTGTTGATTTTATGTAATGTTAAGAAAATACCGTGGCTTGCTTTTTGAAATTTTCTGACTCTGTTCCTCTCCTGTACTTTTATTTGGACTTTCTCTTCCATTGTCTTTATGTCTCTGTCCAACTCAAGTTTTATTCTACTCTTAGCAGTTTCTTCATAGAGCGGGGCCCTGTCCTGGGGGAGAGTCCTGGCTTGGGAGTTTTGAGAGTTCAGAGAGGTTAAATTGCCCCACCCCCTTTGGACTTTACCACAGATCCCTTGTGCCCATCTGATGCTGGATTGAACAGAATCCATTGGCCTGCCATGCTTTCCAGTGAAAACCTGTAGACTCTTTGGGGGTTTTCTTGTTCTCAGGATCATCGCATCCCCTGTGGCTTCCCTCTCCTTGCCTCTACATGGCCTCTGCATATCTGCATGTCTTTTTCTTGTTAGTGTTTTGTGTTGTGGGGATCCCTTTCCACTGGGTTTTGTTGTCGATGGGGTCTGTCGATTTTTGGTTTTGCCATCTGGTTGCTCTGCTTTATGGTGGAACTTGGGAAAATGGAAAAACTACGCTGCCAATTGCCATTTTTGCAGAATTCTATTGATTTTCTAAAAAGTGTGATAATGTCGCCGGGTGCTCATGCCTGTAATCCTAGCACTTTGGCAGGCTGAAATGGGAGGATCGCTTGAGGCTAGGAGTTCAAGACCTGCCTGGGCAATAGCAAGACCTCATCTCTACAAAAAATAAAAAACTTAGCCAGGTATGGTGGCGCACGTCTGTAGTCCGAGCTATTTGGGAGGCTGAGGCAGGAGGATTGTTTGAGTCCAGGAGTTGAGGTTGCAGTGAGCTATGATTGTGCCACTGAACTACATACAGCCTGGGCAACAGAATAAGACCTTGTCTCAAAAAAAAAAAAAGTGATAATGGTATGTTTTTTAAGAATCTCTTTTAATGATACATGCTAAAGCGTTACAAATGAAATAAGTTATTTGGGATTTGTGTCAAAATGATCCAAATCATTGGAAAGGAAGATGAAATAAGATTGGCCATGAGTTGATAGTTATTGAATTTGGGTGATGGGAACATGGGTGTTTATTATACTATTCTTCTTCTTCTTTTAATTTTTAAGAAATAGGGTCTGGTGATACTGCCCAGCGGGCCTCAAGCGATCTTCCTGCCTCAGCCTCCTGAGTAGCTGGGACTACAAGTGTGCAACACTGTGCCCAGCCTATTCTTCTTTTTTTATGTTTGTACTTTTTTATAATAATTTACCAAAGAATATGAAGAACGTAATGAAAACTTTTAATATCATCAATTTTTCGTAGTAAGTTTTCCATTTCTCCCCATTTAAAAAAATTATTTTCATTACATTTACAGAAAAGGACATCTTAATATTGATTTGTTACCTAAATGATATCAATGCATACACCAGTGCTTGTCATTATATCCTTTCCTTTTCCCATCTCATTATACTTGCTTCTCTCAAAGTGCCTCTTGTTAAAGTTGCAGATGAACTTGTCTCGTTATCCCTTGGTGTTAGTGCATTTCACTCTACACGTAAACTCACATCTCGTTCAAGCTTTCCCTGCGGTAACTTACTGTGCATCTTATATAATTTTACCTTTCCATCTCTACTTTTTTTTGTTAGGGCCAGTTTTTTTAGGTTCTATATAATTCTTCCTATTTCAGTGAGGGGCTTCACGTTAATTTGCATGTTATACTTAATTAGGGACAGCATAGTTACACTTTGCCACTTGAAATTGATATTTGTAAGCTTAGTTTTCTATAAGGTACATCCCATATTCCCTGGATATCTTTTGATATCTTCTGAAGTAGAATTTTAACATTCTGCTTGGGGAATCATAGTAGCACCTACCTCCTGGGGCCACATGGGAGGACCCAAGTGAAATAATGCGAGGAAAGCACTGGCACGGGAAGCTCTTACTTGAAGCTCTTACTTGCCTGGTGCAGAGTGGGTGTTCAGTAGATGTTAGTTTGTGCTTTTATTGATGTTGTTTGATTATATTTTAATCCCCTATTTAGAATATACATGTCTTTATCTTGTCTTTGGTTAGCATTTTAAGAAATTATATATTGTGTCTTACATGACAGATAGCAGCTGATGAGCCTCCACCAGAAGGATGTAATTCATTTTTTTCAGTGCATGGAAAGAAGACTTGTGATTTTGATACTCTTGAGACTCTTCTACTAACAGCGTCTGAAAGGTAGATTGTTGTTTGTTTAAATGTCATGCATTTCCTTGCACTTCTTCTATATTAAGTCTACTTCCTGATTTTTATCTGTCTTGTAGTCTATAGGTGTAATGGTTTAGAGTATGGATTCTGGAACCAGACTGACTAGATTTGAATGTGAGCTCCATCACTTAAAATAGTTTTGTGAAACAGGGCAAATTCCTCATCTCATTTCAAAATGGAGATTATAAGAGTAATAATAACTGTATCTGAGAGATGACACAGGCTTTGTTGTTAGCTGAGTAGGGAAAATACTGTGTATATTAAACCCAGTGTGCCTGAAGTAGTGATGTTAATGATAATCTCTCAGGATATTAATAATAGTATTTCAGACAAAGAATATTTAAAAGATAATTGCAAGCTTGATTTGAATATTAAGTTGGTAATTAATGTGCTAGATTTTTTCTTAAAGGTAGGTTTCCTGTGTTGGACAATTGTACTAAGTACCTATTTTGTTGTCTGGCTAGGCAGCAAGCCTGCTGTACCTCCTCTAATGCTGTAGTAAATACAATGGCAGTGATCTCTGCGTGGTGTTGGCTTGCTCTGTCAGTAACGCTAATGGCGTTTTAGGCAGTGTAGGTCTTCTTCAGTAAGATTGTCTGCCCAGCACCTGTCCCCTGCCCACCAAATCGCATTAGTGCTTCTTACTCACAGTGACAACCAGAAAACACAGTGTGTTGGCTGGGCGTGGTGGAATGTGCCTATAATCTCAGCTACTCGGGAGGTTGAGGCAAAAGGATCACGTGAGCCCAGAAGTTTGAGACCAGCCTGGGTAACGTAGGGAGACCTCGTCTCAAAAAAAAAAAAAAATCAAACTCAAGCCAAAACAAAAGCTAAAAAACAACCAAAAAAAGGCATTGTGTGTTGCAGTTATTTCAGGATCAAGGTATGGACATTTGAAAATGGCTGCATGGTAATGAAGTGGTGCTCTCATAGGGGAAACAAAATTGATGGCTTTGTAATTCTTTAAAAAACTTCGTTTAATTTGTTTGCAACAATAATGCAGACTTTTATAAAGAAAAGGACGACAGTATCTCCTCTTCTGAGAGGCGGTAACTACTTTTAATGGTTTGGCATATATACTTTTAGACTTTTTTCTGTGGTTTTAAATTTATACACGTAGGTAGGTTTATTTTTATAAGAGGCATCTTCATTTGGTACATGTAGGTGTACCTTGTTATTTTTAACACATGCATGATAACCTATGTAAGATTGTCCTGTACTTTGCTTCTTACTGATGGTTTTTAATTTGTTTCCATTTTCTTTTTTTTGCTATTACAATAAGGCTGTAGTGAATATCCTTATTCATATGTCTTTATCTGCTGTTGAATTATATAGTTTATTATAATAGGGATTGGTAGGTTGTTAAATCTATGCATTAAGATCTATTAATATCTTGATGCCATCCTTAGAGAAGTTTTTATTTTTTTGAGAAGTTTTAAAATTTTTAAGGAAAACTGAAATAAGTCATTAGTAGGAAGATCACGATAGTAAAAATGGTAGATGAAGGAGACTTACTGTAATTGGCAAGTAACATGCTTGATGTCATCCTCTGCTTCTTGCATTATTTGTACATCTGTTTTCAGATAAAAGGATAATCATGTTCTGTTTATATGATAGAAAAAAATAAGCAGTTTCAAGCCAGGTGTGGTGGCACGTGCCTGTAGTCCCAGCTACTCAGGAGGCTGAGGCAAGAGGCTTGCTTGAGCCCAGGAGTTTGAATCTAGCCTGGGCAACATAGTGAGGCCCCTTCTCAAAAAAAAAAAAAAAAAAAATACACACACACATACTTTCTCTCTCTCTCTCTCTCTCTCTCTCTCTCTCAAGTTTTAGTACTCTGAGATTTGAATATGTGTTCTTTTTCTCTTGTTTTCCCCTTTTTAGGACTGAGTAGCAATTATTAATCAAAGTCTGCATATTATAGTTAGTATTTTTTATAATGTACCTTTATTTAATCATGAATAAATAAGACCCATATGTGACAGTATTCTTACTAAGTGAAAACTATTTAAGACTGTGCTACCCTTTATATTAAGATGCTTATAATCTTTAAGTTATCATAGCCATACTTTACATTTTGTACTGTTTATAGTATTTAAAAACTTTTTAAGTTTAAAGTTTTAAGCTTTTAATATTTATTTTCAGACCTAAACCTTTATTG
The DNA here is from genome assembly GCA_023783475.1 of Daubentonia madagascariensis. NCBI lineage: Eukaryota > Metazoa > Chordata > Mammalia > Primates > Daubentoniidae > Daubentonia > Daubentonia madagascariensis. Next base: position 461,408 of record JAKFHU010001747.1, on the reverse strand, counting down.
TTTAAAGGAGATCACAGATATCCCTCATCTAATCCTGAAAGCCCAGTGGTGATTTTCTACTCTGAGATTGGCTATGAGGAATTTTATAATTTCCACCGCCAACTTGTATCAAAAAGCAATGCAGGCAACATAAATTATGTATTCAGACATTATATATCTGTAAGTATTGACTTACTTTACAGCTGTTTTTAATATTAATGTGCCTAGGATGATCTTTGAGCATAAGCTAGTAATTTCTCTATTTGTAAAATAATTTAGTTATTTGAGCTACTTTTTTGAGAAATCCAATACTTTCATCAAATCTATTACTTGCATATAGGAGGTGCTTTGCTTGCCTTTCTGAAGAAATGTAAAATAATTATGCTAAAAATGGCTTAATAAAATTTACATTTTATTTCAAAGTGATTCATGTAAATAATATTTTCTAAATTTAATATGGTTGCCCAGCATGGTGGTACAGCACCTATAGTGGTGGGAAGATCACTTGAGTCCAGGAGTTCTGGGCTGGAGTGCACTATGCCAATTGGATGTCTGCACTAAGTTTGGCATCAATATGGTGACTTCCTGGGAGTGGGGGACCTAAAGGCGTTGCTTGAGGAGGGGTGAGCCAGCTCAGGCTGGAAATGGAGCCGGCCAAAACTCCCTTGCTGCTCAGTAGCGTGATTGGTCTGTGAACAGCCACTGTACTCCAGCCTGTCAACATAGTGAGACCCCATCTGTGAAAGAATGAATGAATGAATGTCATCATTCTATAGACCTGTAACCTTTTTTCTTTTTGGCACCTTTTTATTTGGTGGAAGGGGGATGATTTCTTAAGAGGTGAGATCAGGCAAAATTGATTTAAGTTTAAACTTTTAAGACCTTGTGTAATATTTAGCATTTAAAATATTTATATGGAAAGACTGTTAGCCTTTAAAGTTTTTATGTCATAATAAGCTCAGTAAATATTGGGTGCTAAACCCATGCAAATAAAATAAAAATTTTAAATGAAAATTTGTACATGCAGAACCAGATTGATCAAAGTCCAGTTTTTGACAATTTGTCTCCTGCCTTCCCCCCATCCCCTCACCTCTATTGCTGGTATTTAAGATTAAAATGTCTAAATGGCCATCACCACTCAGGATGGTGGTGAGCCTGTGACGTTTGGTTAGTCCAAGCCCTGCCTGAAGGCATTTAAATTCAATAAAAAACGTATATGTATACCCTTGGTCCCAACAAAGCATTTCTGGGATTGAGACCTCACCAGTTTTCAACCCTGTTCAGTAGTTTCTGGAACTTCTTTTTCTCTTTCTCCATTTTTTCACATGGTTTGGAACCTTTGCCATTTTAACTGTCTGTTCATCTGGTTTTGCTTCTACCTTGGAATTCCCATTCCTACAGTTGTGGCAGGATACAAAATGTAAAGGAGGCTAGGATTTTATAGGGAGAGAAATGTAAACTCTTAATTAATTTTTAAAAAATAGAATCAATATTTTAATGATAGGTAAGTGCTTTTGTTACTGTTGGTATTTTGGTAGGTTTTGGACTAAAAAAATTCATTCAGTGAGCTCTCGTGGCCACATAGTTAATTTCTTTAGCAAACAAATTTAAAGATATTTTTGAGTGCATAATGGCTAGTAGATGCAACATTATATGCTTGTGTCATGTACAGAGCTAGGTGGTAGTGGTGGAATACTTGCTCTACTTGCAGAACCCCAGGAAGGAGCCCGTTTATCTGTCTGGCTATGGAGTGGAACTGGCTATTAAGAGCACTGAGTACAAGGCCAAGGATGATACTCAGGTGAAAGGTGAATTTGTAAAAATAAGGCCAATGGTTTTCTTTTTTCTTTAAATATTTAAAGGGGAATTTGTTTCCATGATGAAAAAGAATAGATTTAGGAGTATGCTGAACCTGTGTTTGAATCTTGGTTATGTTACATCTGAGTGAGTGACCTTAAGCAAATTCTCTAGGTTTCAGTTTTTTCCTGTATAAAATGCAGGTAGTGATAATGTCTCTTCAAATATTTGAGAGGAGTAAATAAGATGTATAAGTAAAGAATTTGGCACAGTTTTTTGCACAAAAACATTCAATAAGTAGTAGCTATTGTTGTTATGTGGTTTACAAATAACCATTAATTTGTGACTCCAGTGTGAAATCTTAAACTATCCTAAGTTTAATGAACACTTATGTTCTTTATTATTTTCTGTACTTGGATCAGTTTACTGTGGACACTTCCTGTTCAAGCAGGGGTGGGGAACCTGTCTGGATCCTTGAGTGTGACCTTTTGACTGCATCCAAATTTTACACAAGAAATCCTTGTAATAAAGGGATTTGTTCTGTGAAGTTTGGCTTTGGTCGAGGGGCTGCACTGGGGGATCTGGGGGGTGACATGTGGCCTTGAGGCTGCAGGTTCCCCACCCCGTGAGGGTTTTGAATTTATTATTTCAACCACTAGTTTTATATGTTGTCCTTTTATTTCTTCCTTTTAAGCCCATTTTAAAGATAAAAAATGGTCAGTTTGGGTAATAAAGCAAATGGAAAATAACCTAGTTCCTCATCATACTGTTTTCCTCAGTAATTATTCTATTTAGGATTAAGTTGCCTAATTGCAAATTCTTCAGAAATTTAACATTAAAAAACTCTTTGTTCATAATATTTAAAGCTACTAATCTTGAAATTTTTAGCATATAAAATTTTGCATAGTTAAAGGGCAGAATACATTTTTTTAATCCAGGAACACAGGATATAGTAAAATACATTTATCCCATTTGTTTGTTTAAAGAACCATTGCAAAAGGTTAATTGGGGTATTCGACATTTTAAATGGTATAATTTCAGGTGTTTCTGATTTTTATTTTACATTATTCAAATTTTATGAAGTTTATGAGGTTAATAACATTTTTGTTTCTAATCTGAGTAATTACACATGTATTTTCTATGCTTTTATAGGAACTGAGGTAAACACCACAGTGATTGGGGAAAACGATCCTATTGATGAAATTCAAGGATTCCTTTTTGGAAAATTAAGGTATATATATTCTGTGTATTTTGGGAAATGCCCTTATTTTCTTTAAACCTCCAGGCTTTCTTGCATTCTAAACATTATCTTTCTCATTACTATCTGAGTTACAGCTCTCCTAACAGTGCTTTATGTCTATAAGATCTAAAATGGAAAAAACAAAACAACTTAGTTTAGAGTATAGTTTGTAATTTCCAGTTATTCCGAAGCGCATTATTCTTAGATGATACTATGGTTGCCGGACTGTGGTTTAAATTGATTTCCTTTTCCCAGCCTCTCACTTGATGGCATTAAGTTACATACCAGTTTTTGTTTGACATAATAGGAGAAATTAAATTGTTTCAATTAACTTTTTCCCAGGAAAAAAATGTATTTTAAGTTGGAGCAGTCATAGTTATTTGCTTATGGCAAACATAGTCTGAAGAAAATTCAAAATATAGTGGATTTTATATGTGCTCAATTGAAATATGTTTTATTACAATTTGCTTTTTATGAAAGGGGATAGAAAATGTTTTTAATTATAGAATTTGAAAAATTCCATAATTCCATCACTATTTTGTGAAAGCATGATGGTATTTTATTGCTGAAAAGTCTTCTTAGCTGTTATTTTTAATTTTGCAATTATATCTCTTGTGGCTTAATAATTGTGCAGAACCCTAAATTTTGCTTTATCTGGAAATTTATAATTAGGACATCTACAATGTGCTTTTTTTTGGGATAGAAAACGATCATACAGAAATAGTTTATGCTAGACTCAGTTTCATATACTTCAGCTCTGCTATTTGGCCACATGAAATGACTTAATCAGAGTAACAGTTTAGCAGAGATGTCTTAGTTCAAGTTGAATTACTGTTGACATTCAGGTTGAATTACTGACTTCATCCTATGCATATGTACATTTCTTCTTGTTTAATATCAATTTTGGCCTCATTAATATGTAATCAGGTTTCATTTTTATTTGATCCAGGCTTCTGGAATCCTTCTTCATATTCATATTTTTTAATGTTTGTTTTTTCGATAGCATTATGATTTTATGTGTTCATTGCACAAAGGTATTACATAGAACATTGAAGCTATTTTATCTTTTGGACATTCAGAATAGTTATTTAGCTATCCAAAGTAATTGGACCAGTTCTGATATTTTTATCATGAATAAGTATTTGTACAGGATGAGTATCCCTTTTCAGCAATACTTGAAACTAGAAGGGTTTTGGACTTCAGATTTTGGAATATTTGCATTATATTTACTAGTTGGGCATCCCAAATGTGAAAAACCAAACACCAAAATGCTTCAGTGAGCATTTCCTTTGAGCATCATGTAGGTGCTCAAAAAGTTTTGGATTTTGGAGCATTTCATATTTTGGATTTTTGGATTTAAAATGCTCAACCTGTAGTAACTGACTGGAAATGCGTTGGTTGGAAGGTGAAGGGTCTGAGTGAATATTTTAATTTCTGCATGTTGCATTTAAGAAATTTTGAGCCAGGAGTGGTGGCTCATGCTTGTAATCTGAACACTTTGGGATACTGAAGTGGGAGGTTCCCGAGCCCAGGAGTTCGAGACCAGCCTGGGCAACATAGTGAGACCCTGTCTCTACAAAAAACAAAAAAATTAGCCTGGTATGATGGCGCGTGCCTGTAGTCCCAGCTACGTGGGAGGCTGAGGCAAGAAGATCACTTGAGCCCACGACTTCAGGGCTGCAGTGAGCTATGGTCACACCATCATACTCCAGCCTGGGTGACAGAGCAAGACCTCATCTCTTATTTTAGCATTTAAAAGAACAGAATTAATCTACTAAATCTTTCCATCTGATCTAGATGTTATATCTCTGCCTCTGATAACCTCTACTTTGCTAGCTTTAAATGTAATGTACCCATATTTTGAGATAAAACAAAACTCAATAGCCGTGGTTAGCCTGAATTGTACTTAAATGACTAAAAGATTTATGAGCATGTTGTAGGCTGAAAAAAATTCATTTTGGGACTGACAACAATTTTTTCCTCTATTTTATTTTGTAAAATTAAAAAGGTTCAGAATAGTATGAAGAATAATATATGCCAACATACTCACTACCCAGAATTGATTGTTGCTGTCGTACTTACTTTTCTATTGCAAAGAACTATTTAAGTTTTCTTTTTTTCCTAGCATAAGCCTTCTCTTACTTTAAAAACAAAAGAAAACAAAAAACCAGGTCAGTCAAACACTACAGGTGAAGTTATAGCCCCCTTTGTTACCCACTCTCAGCCTTATTACCTTCCTCCATAGGAATTCACTATTGTAGCGATTTTCCTTTTAATCTGCAAGTTTTATGGTTTTTTAACTAACTTATAATTTTCTATATTAACTTCTTTATTTAATATAAATATATATATATATATATTTTTTTTTTTTTTGAGACAGGGTCTTGTTCTGTCACCCAGGCTAGAGTACAGTGGTGTCATCATAGCTCACTGCAACCTCAAACTCCTGGGCTCAAGTGATCATTCTACCTCAGCCTCCTGAGTAGCTGGGACTATAGGTGCGTGCCTATTAGGCCTGGCTAATTTAAAATTTTTTTTTGTAGAGACGGAGTTCACTATGTTGCTCAGGCTGGTCTGGAACTCCAGGCCTCAAGGAATCCTCCCTCCTCAGCCTCCCAAAGTTTTGGGATTACAGATGTGAGCCACTGCACCCAGCCTATTTTTTTTTTTAATTTATTTTTATAGATTTAGGGGGCGGCATACAAGTGCAGTTTTGTTATGTGGATATATTGTGTAGTGTTGAAGTCTGGGCTTTTAGTGTAGCCATGAAGCAAATAGTGTATATTGTACCCATTACGTAATTTCTCATCTCTCACCCTCCTCCCACCCCCCCACCCTTCTAAAGTAAGTATCAGTGTCTATTATTCCACTGTCTATGTCCATGTGTACATATTATTTAGCTTCTGCTTATAAGTGGGAACATGTGGTATTTGACTTTCTGTTTCTGAGTTATTTCATTTAAGAGAATGGCCTCCAGTTTTGTCCATGTTGCTGCACAAAACATGATTCCATTCTTGTTTATGGCTGAGTAGTATCCATGGTGTTTTCCTAGGGTTGGGAGTGGAAAATCGTGAAGGTAAAGTTGAAGCCAACTTCTAAGTGTGCTTTGAGAAAGAAAGAACAATGAAATGGACTGATTTTATGTTTCTTTCAGAGACCTGCACCCTGACCTGAAGGGACAGCTGAAGGAACTCAGAAAGCATCTTGTGGAGAGCACCAATGAAATGGCTCCTTTGAAAGTTTGGCAGTTGCAAGGTAATGAAAATGTGGAGAGGTTATTAACCTAATTTTTGGCTAAATTTTGTGGCATTAAAAAATGTAAAATTTGAATTTAATTGTATATAATTATATTCTGCAGGTGCCACAGATTTTAAAGATAAAAGTGAATTAGTTATGATTAATTGGAGAAGAAAGGATGAAAGTCCTTTTGTAGACACATAACACTAGGTATAAGTTTTATGTATATATAAATGAGTGCCAAATCTTTTACTATGACCAGAGAAAGATCTATAAGCTTGTAACACTAGAAACGTGTCATAGTCTCTAAGTTCCTGTATGTACACATTTCTTAAACTGTATATCTAGAATGATAAAAGCATGTCAGTGTGGTAGGATGTTTTTATACTTCTCTGTTTCAAACAACTATTTAACAAGGTTTTTTCCCAACATAATTTCCTAAAAGCCCCAATGCTGTATTTTGTGATGTATTTATTGTAAATTCAGAAGAGGGAAAAGGATCTGGGCTTGATTTAGCCTCTGGTAAATGCTCCCTAGTGTTTTATGCAGGTTTATCATGAACAGGTCATTACAGTCTGGTCATCTATGAAGTGAATAAAACCTGAAATTAAACCATAGGCATTCTCTGGAGTGGCTGCATTCTAAGACATTCTTAATTACCAAGAAAATAATGGGGAGTAGATGTGGTTTTTTTCCTGCTTCTCTTTGCATTAGATTAATACACTTTAAATTATATTTGACATTGTTGCAGATCTAAGTTTTCAGACGGCTGCTCGAATCTTGTCTGCTCCTGTTGAGTTGGCTTTGGTGGTTATGAAGGATCTTAGTCAAAATTTTCCTACTAAAGCCAGGTAATATAGAGTAAGGCTTTGATATGTTCTTCTCCTTAACACAATACCCAATTATCTTCATGTTTACATGTTGAATTAGGTAATTAAAATATGAAAATGCTTAGAAAATTAAAATTCTCTATTGCTACTACAATCACTACTATTGTGAATGGTACGGTGCGAGAGCATGCATTGTGTGGTTGAAGAGACAGATCTAGGTAATGTTCTTGGCGTGGCCACTTACTAGCTGTGTGACCCTTACAAATAAACAATCTCTCTTTACCTCACTTTCCTCAATAGTGAAATGGAAATAAAAATACCTGCCTTTCAGGATTGGATGAGTCACAAAATATAACATATATTGATGTAACTAATCTAGAGTCTAACACAGACCATAGATGGACAGATATATCATCTTATTGAATTGTCATGAAGAAACTGAGTCATAGAAGCTTGGTGACTTGTTCATCGTGTCAGAATAAGATTTTGAATGTGGGTTTTCTGACATTGCTTTCAATTCTGTAATGGTGCTCCACATCTCATAAATGCAAGGCAAAATTGTTTCAAAAGCCACTGTTTTAGAAACTGCTGACTTAAACGGTTGTCAGTCTTTTTCTTGAGTCACTGAATGAAGTGTTTTGACTTCGGGTGTGAGATGTTTTGTAAATAAATTTGATTATTTGGTTATTATTATATGATTTATAGGTCCTGTAGGACTTACAGTAAATTCTCATTTAGTTCAGCATGTTACTTGAAGATATACGTGGAGGATTCCACCTCCACCGTAAGTGCTTAAATAGGATGAGCAATCTGCTGCCTTAGTTTATTTAACATTATCCTTTAGTCTATGAGAGGTAGAGATCATATACAGAAATTGGGTTGCATATATTCAACTAAAAACTTGGAAACAACTGCACTTGCTTTAAAATGCTGCTATTACTGCTACTTTTCTTTTGTGTTATATCGTAATATTAATGAAGACTATGCACATCTGAGAGAGGAGAAATATATTTATAAGTTGTAAAGGTTTAAGGTTTTTTCCATTTTTTTTTGTAATTTATTGAGTAATGTGTTTCATATTTAAAAATATGGAAATTGGAGACATTTATATCAAATGTTAAACCAAGTGCTGATCATGTTTTTATTTCCTCAGAGCAATAACAAAAACAGCTGTGAGTTCAGAACTTAGAACTGAAGTGGAAGAGAATCAGAAGGTATTCACCAGTGCAAAATACTGACCTTTCCGTTTTGTATTGTACCTTTAACACATTGCCACACTAGAAAAAAAATTTTTTTCCTTGGGGCCATGGTATTTTATTACAAAAATAGAATAAAAACATCAAAACCAAAACAATCCTTTCTAATTTAATGACAAATTTGTTATTTTTTGTTACTTTCTGTGCATGAGTTATATGCAACTTGAAAAATAGTTTACGCAGGTCCCAAGGTAAAGAGACATGTGAGTTACATATCCTTCATGAGGCCCCGGGCTCAAAACTAGTGTGAGTTAAATACAACTCACACATGGCAGTTTAATGTGTTAAAGATGAGGAAATCTGAGTTTAATCCATAGAATTTAATAGTGTTGCTCTCCTTTTATCAAAGATGGTGATATTTTGTTCATTTCTGTAATCATTGTATTTTTAGTTTTTAATCAGAGTTGAATATGAATATAATTGAGAGCATCAAATAATATTACCATGTTGTTTAGAAAAGCAGCACCCCTAACATGTCTCACTCCTGTTGTGTCCCTTCCCAGAGACACCCACTTTCAACTCTTAGCTGATTCTTCTGATATTTCTTTCCAGACCTCTAGCATGCTTTACTTGGTATTTTATTTTTCAGTTTGAGACCTTATATACTGGCCTCCTATTTTGAGGATAAGGTTTAACTTTCTTTCACTGCCTCCCTAAGATGAGGCTTTTTGACCGTAGGGTGTTCTGGTGTAGCCATTTCTTAGGGAAACTCAAAGAGTAAAATAATGTATCATGGGGTAGGTAGAAACATGTTTTTTAAAAATTAAATATAGATAATATTTGTTTAATTTTTATTTTATTTACTTTTTTGGAAAGTGACCTTCAGCTCTTGACTTATTCTGCCCCCCCCCCCAGTATAGGAAACAGTTGTATTAATCAACATCTGAATGAGGGAGGGAGGGAGGAAGGAGGGAGGAAAGGGAGGAGGAGTCTCATAGACCCAAAGTTTCAATCAGTATAGTAACTGCTAAGAAGGGTCTGTGGGAGTATATAGAAGAAAATCTTAACCCTGCCATAGGATGTCAAGTTTTATATGAGTAATAAAGTCCAGAAACACTGAAATTTTTGTTAAACATTCTTTCACTGCTCCCTAATAATTTTTAAAATTTTTTAGTATTTCAAGGGAACTTTAGGATTACAGCCTGGAGATTCAGCTCTCTTCATTAATGGACTTCACATTGATTTAGATACACAGGATATATTCAGGTATGGATAATGTTTTTTATTCTCTGCATAGTTTTTATAATGTGTAGCTCCTTCTGATGTGTGCATATTGTCATTGCTACTTGATGTGGCATGATGCAAAGCCTGAGAGCTTCTCAGGCCCACTGTGTGGATGTAGGTAGGCCCATGCTATGCCTGGTGAACACTGTGAATGTTGCCATCTTGTATCACAGTGGACAATCAGCCTAAGTGTTTCCAAGGATACCCTTTTAGAGCTATAGTTTTCCAGTTCACCATAGAAACGTAGAAAAGAGCAGGTTCTTTGGCTTTTGGAACAGTGTGAAGTAGGTTTATTCAAACTACTGTCTCAGTGTCACAGAAGGGGTCCTGTCTACATGTATTATTTGAATACCTAACTTTTTGTTGTTAAAATGTGGTTCAGGATTAAATTGCTCTAAATTATCTTCATGATTTAAGTGGGGGAGGGGTTGTGGACAGTAAGGTAGAATTCAGATTTTATTCTTAGAATTAAAGTTGACACAGTTGACACTATAGCTTCATGATAGTAAAAACAAAAGCTAATGCTAACACTTCAGAAGAAGCAGTTCCCACAGTAAGAGCTTTTTCACATTAATTATTTTAATTATGCTTTTATGTCTATATATTGCATTAGAGGGCTAGTGATAAATTAGTAAAATAGATATGGATACTTAAAAGATTGCCCATCCAGTCGATATAGGGTTCATTTAATTAAAAAAAAAAGATTGCCCATATGTATTTTTGTTGTGATTTATTTAAAAAGTACATATACATCTAACTTTTTAGGGTATTACAAACTAAGTACTTGCTTATGTATATATAACTTTAAGTAATACAGAGATAAAGGAACTAAAAGTAAAGCTTTTGTCCTGTCTTCTTATTTCATCTGCCTCCCCATCTTTTCTTCCTCCCCCAGCAAACCTCTAGGGTGTGAATTCTTTTCTGTAGTCGTGTGTGTGCCTGTGTAAATTGATATTAATATTGAAACTTATATTAAACATACATAATGTAGTATCTCTTTTTTGTGATGTGTGTTTTTTAAACTTTATTTTGAGATAATTGTAGATTCATATGCAGTTGTAAGAAATAATAAAGAGAGATTAATGTACGTTTTAAAAAACATGCAGTGTAAAGTATAGATTTAGGGTTATTTCATCCTCAAATTGTGCATTTATACCTTGGGACAACTTATGCATACATTGATAAATATAAATAAATATGAGCAAAGAAGCAAGTCTTACCTACTTTCTTGTGCATACTTTGACAAGATGAAACGGGGAAGAGCTCCTGGTTTTTGATTTCTCAAATTAGTTTGATTTGGCATTGAGGTTGAACTGATAAATTATTTTCATGGTGAGGATTTTTTTTTAAGTTTTTTTCCTACTAAATATCTATTTTTTTCAGTCTGTTTGATGTGTTGAGGAATGAAGCTCGGGTAATGGAGGGTCTGCATAGATTGGGAATAAAAGGCCTTTCTCTGCATAATGTTTTGAAGCTGAACATCCAGCCCTCTGAGGCCGACTATGCAGTAGACATCAGGAGTCCTGCTATTTCAGTGAGTATTTTTTTAGGGTGATCAAAGGACATTCTGGCCAGGATATCTTTATTATGGTTTTCTAATTTGTCTTTTATGAAAGTTAAGTTATTCCCACGAATTATTTTGTGATGTCAGTGATTTACAACTGCTTATGTGGGACTTTGTGTATATAATAAAGTAGGCTCTTAAATGCTGCAAAAAGTTGAGTTATTGTGGCTAATGTGGTTAAGACAGTGATTTTTCTACTTTAGTATACCCCTAGGATTCATCTGAGCATATCTTGGGAAAGAATGTTTTAGTAAAGTTTGTATTTTCCCAGTTGAGTATAGATCTTGTGTGATTTTGTGATAATATGTGTAAATTAGAACAACTATTAAAAATAATCACTTTTTAGTTAATAACACTTTATATATAGTAGGACTTTGAGATTCGAGATTTGAAGGATTTATATGGATTTTTGCCTGCTGTGTGATCTCTCTGAGGCTTTGTCTCATCATCTGTCAAGCAGAACGTGGGGAGTGGTGCCATCTTGGGTGGGCATGGTGAAGATGAGATTGAGGGTAGAGCTGATGTGCCCAAAACACCTGGGCATGCCAGTATTTTTTTTTCTTGGTTTCTGTACTACATTTATTTTAGAGAAATTTTACTGAAAGAGAAATAATGTAGAGTGTAGGTGATCATTACTTGAGTTCTCCTTTGGTGATATAATGTTATTTTGATGACTGCTTTGTTAACGTCACTTGTTTTTCTGTTTATGTTTTTGATTTTAAAGAGTAAAGAGAATAACATAAACATGTTTCTTGGGGGAAAAAAGTTTCAGTTGAAGGCCTCTTTAAATCCCTTCCTAGCCACCCCTCCCCTTCCTGCCGGTCATTCCTTTCCTGAAATTGATGTACATTCCTCTTGTCCCTTATTTTATCCTTTTATTTCTTATTGAATATTTAAAAAATTTGGATAATCCAGTGCCCTGTAAGTATCCTTCTTCAGCTTCCTTTTTTAGTCAACAGTTTTTTCAAGACTTTTGCAAGTTGATACATATAGTTTATCATATGTTATAACTTCCATATTTTAAAAAATCATACTTTCATAGCTTAAAATGTAAGATGCAGTATATACCTTTATAGTGTAAAGTTCATTTTTTCTCTGCAGAGGCAATAAGCATTATCCGTTACTTGTGTATTCTTCCAGAAACACACTCTGCATACACGAGCAAGGAAATATACATAGACCTTCCCACCTTTCCCTTGAGGACGCACTGTTTGTTTATCCATCGCTCTCTTTATGGACATTAAGTTGTTTCTAATTTTTTCCTGTTGTAAGCAGTGCTGTAATGGCTCTTTTTTGCGTCTCTCCTTGTGTATACTTGTGAGAATTTATTTGGGTTAGATACCTAGGACTAGAGTACTTAGTGGTAGGGTACTAATGAAGTCTTCAACTTTAGTAGGTCCAGTTCTCTAAATTGATTGTTCCACACGTCAGCATTGGGTGAGAATTCCCATTGCTCTGTATCTCTGCCTATTCTTGGATATTAACAAACTTTAAATTTTTCTTCTTCTTTTTTTTTCTTGGTCTAATTTTTTTTTCTTTATTGTTGTTGAACCTTATAGCTCTCCTGGATAACTTTAAATTTCTTTTTAGTCTGTTGACTGTGAAATTTCATTGAGGTTTTTAGTTCAGAGTTCCCAGATTATAGCTGAGGGTGTGTGTCTTCCTCGTACGTATTACTCATTTGCATTTCCTCTGTAAATTTCTTATTCCCATTCTTGACCCATTTCCATTTCCTATACCCATTTCCTATGGGTTGCTTGCCTTTTTTATTGATGTTAGATTTTATCCGTATTCGTGGGTCAACAACCTGGAGGTTGACAGCAGATATAATTCGTGGCCTTCTAGTCTACAGGAGTTGCTTCGACCCACCTTTCCTGGCGTTATCCGGCAGATCAGGAAAAACTTACATAACATGGTAAGAAACCACTTTTTTCCTTCCCAGTCAAAATTTCAGTCTCTTTCTCTCTTATCATATGTATGAACTTTATTTAATGAGAGAATGTGTGTAAATTGCTTAGCACATGGTGAGTGCTTGTGTGCTTTTCTCATAGCTATTACTGTGGTCTAAGAATTGAATTCTAAGTGAATTGTTAATTTAGAGACCCTTAGAAATGAATACACAAAAAGGCAATCTCCATTTTCTAAGGTGTGAAAGTTGCTATAACTTGTTTTTTGTTTGTTGTAGTAGAATAGGTGTCAGTAATCTGGAATATAGTTCCCATGTTTTCAGCATAAGTCCATGAGAAAATCACCTAGCCCTTCAGTACCACATTCTTTGAACATAGAGGAAGGTGACTGTTACTTGTATAATTCTTCTTTTATGTGGTTAAAGAGTAGCTGGAAAAAGGTTGGCTTCATGTACAAAGACTAACAGCATTTCTCTTGACCCAGGGACGTTTGAATAAATATCATTTCGTGTGTTTGTTCCCTTTCCCCCACAGGTTTTCATAGTTGATCCTGCACATGAGACCACAGCAGAGTTGATTAACACAGCTGAGATGTTCCTCAGCAATCATATACCACTAAGGTAACACTGGTATTGATTTGATGATATATCTAATTTAGCTTAGGTTTTGTTTGTCATTCTAAAATGCAAGTCTGGTGCTACTGAATTGTAGGATAATTAATAGTGGGGATTGTTAATGGCAGTTTTAACTTCTGGTCAGTATGAAGCCAGTATCTTTTGGGACTGAGAATTTGATTCTCAATGAATAGAAACTTACCACCATTGAATTATTAATAAATAGCTGATGTAAAAATAGGATGTGGTCTCAGCCTGCTTCTTAGTGGAAGAGAATTTTCCTAGGTTTGTGTCTGCATCACACCACCTGTTTCCAATTTCAGGAGAGATACAGAGCTTTGCCAATAACTTTTGTTAGACTGTCAAGAACTAAATGTTTACACACTCTTTTGTAGATGCAAACAGACACATTTATTTCACTAGTGTGAAATCTAACAACAGGGTATTGAGTGGCTGGGTTTCCACTGTTCCTTTTTTTAAGGTTTTACATGTAAGTGCTAAGATATTTTCACTTACATTCTGAATAATTCTGGTAATTTTACATGTTGATGAAAATTGAATTCTTAGAAAACGTGAAAATAAAGGAGAACTCTTTAGTCAATAAATATTACTGTGTATTCCATGCCCAGTACTGAGCTAAATGCTGTGGATGATATATAAGCCATATTTTTACCTTCTTAGAAAAAATCCTTTGCATGCTTTCAAACACTAAAAGAAGATACTTGACCAAGTGCTAGGTTATGTCCTACTAGTTATAAGTGCTTTAGAATTTCAGAGAAACAAAAAATCGTTGACAGTGATATTTGGGAAGCACAACGGTTTCATGGAGAAGGTGGGTTTCAGATAGGCTTTGAGGAAAATAGAGGGTTTTGATAGCTGGAAAAGCAGAGCTTTTTAGTTCAATGAAACTTTTCTTACAAAACACAAATACATCTGGTTAGATGGAAGAATACATTACACAAGTATAACCAGAGCTATGTTTTGATTAAAAGAGAACTACAAGAGCATAGAAGAAGTCAAGTCATGGTACACATTTGGCACTAATTAAATATTTATTGAATTGTATTGAGGGACAAGAAGAGGGCATGTGGTCTTCACATTGCAAAGGTAGGTGACAAGAAGGCACTTGACCTCCTAGGCAACAGAGAAATATGTTGACAGTAGTTGGTGGAGGACCTAGGCAGACAGGCTGTTGTTTTATTCTCTGTATGAGCTGATGTGGTCCTGCATTAAAGTGCTGACAGGGGCTGTGGAGAGGAGGGCACACATCTGAGGGACTCCCTCATGGTACTTAATGAGGGACTGGGCCCAGGAGAAATAAAAGTCTGAAGTTTCTGCCTTAGCTAATAGAAAAACTCTGATGCTCTTTTTAGAAATTAGAATTTTGGGAAGGGGAATTAGTTTGTGAGGAGATAAGGTTCTGATGATCTAATTAGATTTTAGCTCTTATGTTTGTTTGCATAAGAATATTTAGGTCCTTTCTACCCACAGCCTATCATATGATTTCTGTCATAAGTGGGATTTTAAAAAACATGGACAATTTTTATCTAAAAATGAACCTTCTACCCACCTCCATCCACATATACACACACTCTACACACACCTCCCCAGAGCTAGCTGATATTAACAGTTTGATGTTTGATACATATCTATTTATATTTTCGTCTATTTTTAGGCTATAACTTCTCTTTATTTTTATTTTTATATATTTTTTAGAGACAGGGTCTTGTTTTGTCACCCAGGCTGGAGTGTGGTGGCCTGATTATGGCTCACTGTAACCTTGAACTCCTGGGCTCAAGCGATCCTCCCACCTCAACCTTCCAATTAGCTAGGACTATAGGCGTGCGCCACTATGCATGGTTAATTTTTAAAAAACTTTTTGGAGAGATGGGGTCTCGCAATGTTGCCCAGGCTGGTCTAGAACTCCTGGCCTCAACCAATCCTCCTGCTTTGGCCTCCCAAAGTACTAGGATTATAGGCGTGAACTACCGTGCCTGGCCCCTTCTTTTTTTTTTTAAACTAACAGACTACAGTTTTTTAGAGCCATGTTGATACATTATTGTTAACTAAATTCCATAGTTTACATTAACATTCACTGTTTTGCACATGCTGTGGGCTTTTACAGATGTTAAATATTCACATTATAATACAGTTTAATACAGATTAGTTTCACTATCCTAAAGATCTATGCTGTACCTATTTGTCTCTTCCTCCATTCTCCTAAATCTTTGGCAACCACTGATCTTTTTACTACCTTCATGGTTTTGTCTTTTCCATAATGTTATGTAGTTGTAATCCTCTGGTATGTAGCCTTTCAGATTGGCTTCTTTCACTTAGCAATGTGCATTTAAGGTTCCTCTGTGTCTTTTTGTGGCTTGATAGCTCATTTCCTTTTATCACTTAATAAGATTCCATTACATGGATGTACCACCTTTTATTTATCCATCCACTTGTGGAAGGACATTTTGGTTGCCTCCAAGTTTTGGCACTTATGAATAAAGCTGCTGTAAACATCCAGGTGCAGGTTTTTGTGTGGACATAAATCCTTTAGCTCCTTTGGGTAAATACCAAGGAGCACAATTGCTGCATTATGTGGTAAGAGTATGCTTAGTTTTGTATGAAACTGCCAAACTGTCTTCCAAAGTGGCTGCACCATTTTGCATTCCCACGAGCGATGAGTGAGAGCTCCTGTTGCTCCACGTCCTCAGCAGCACTTGGTGTTGTCAGTTTTTGGATTTTGGCCATTCTAATATGTGTGCAGTGAGTGGTATGCCATTTGTATTTTAATTTGCAGTTCACTAATGACATGATGTTTAGCATCTACTTATTTACCATCTGTATGTCTTGTTTGGTGAAGTGTCTGTTCAGATCTTTTGCCCATTTTTTAATTTGGTTGTTTATTTTCTTATTGTTGAGTTTTAAGAGTTCATTTTATATTTTGGATTTTCTGTCAGTCTGTGGCTTATCCATTCATTTTCTTAATAGTGTCCTTTACAGGGCAGAAGTTTTTAATTTTAATGAAGTCCAACTTCCCGATTTTGTGTTTCATGGATCATGCTTTCGGATCTAATATGTCATTGCCAAACCCAACATAACCTAAATTTTCTTCTCTGTTTTTTTCTAGGAATTTTAGTTTTGTGTTTTACATTTAGGTCTATGGTCCACTTTGAGTTAATTTTTTTGAAGGGTATAAGGTCTGTATCTAGATTCATTATTTTGTGTGTGGATGTCCAGCTATTCCAGCACCATTTATTGATAAGACTATTCTTTGTCCATTGAATTGCTTTTGCAAGACTTTTTTGCCAACCAGTCTGTAGATGTGTAATGGTATCTCTTTGTGGTTTATTCTTTTATTTTAAATTTTAAAAGTTAATAAACTTTATCCATGTTTGTAGCTTTTTGCTGTAGGACCATTATAGATTTTTTTTTTTGCTTTCCTTTTACCTATAATTCTCATATTGCCTGTGTTAAATCTCAAAATCCCCCCTTTTCTGTTTACTTTTACAGTCTGAAAAGTTTTAGTTCTCCTAATTTTTATTTAAAAACAGAACAAAATCTTCTCCTAAAACTATAGCAACACTCTTGTGAGTAAAGTAATCTTTTCATGATGTAGAAATGGCTTGCTTTAACAGTAGAAAAGTCTAAGCCAGGTTTGAGAACCTGCTTTTTTATTTTGTGATGTATGTATACGTTGGTCAACAACCATGTTAGAGTAGGATGTGAACTGTGCTTTTCACTTAAGGATAGTTTTCCTCTATTAGCTACAATATATGGGGCAGGTATAAGGATACCATTCCTTTTAACTGGTTGCATTCTTTTGAGATTTTTTTTTTTTTTCTCCTTCCTCTCCTCCTCCAGAATTGGTTTTATCTTTGTGGTTAATGACTCTGAAGATGTTGATGGGATGCAAGATGCTGGAGTGGCTGTTCTTAGAGCATATAATTATGTTGCCCAAGAAGTGGATGATTATCATGCCTTCCAAACTCTGACACATGTATGTTTGTGTTCAAAATGGCAAATAATTTCTTTAATCTAACTTACTCTAGAAAACAATACATGTTAAGAGGATTCTATATTTCTGTAAAAAGAAAAAGTAAGTAAATTATTTGTGCAAACTCTATGCGTATTGTATTTTAGGGTTTGCCTTTACTTTATTGATTCACTAATGTTAATAACAGATTGCTGCAATTTCTGCTAAGATTCCTTAGGAGGACTAGTGTATCTTAATCTTCTGCCTTTTGGTGATTTGAAATCACTAGTTAATGCCTTTTGGCAAAAGTGATGTTCTCTACTTGTTTAAAAAAAAAGTCTAATTTTTTTCTTTTGAGACTGTCATGATTTTTTGATTAGGATTTAGTTTAATATTCTGACCATAAAATTCTTACTAACCAGTCTGGCTTTTCCATTTTTACTGGAAACCTTGAAATGCCCTGCCTTGGTGTGTATATTTAAAGCATTTACTTGCTCAAGTTCAAAGAATTCTCCTTGTTGTCTCTTTTCTTTCTATTTTTGAGTATAAACAGCTTTATAAGTGACAGTTTACAGATTAATGGCAACTATTAAAAAAATCATGTTTAAAGTAATTGATTTTAACCACTTTTATCCCTAAACATGATGTTATTCTTCTGTTTATTATGTATGTTATATTTATTGTTCATTTTATTTATTGAGCATTTTTTGTTAGTTAGAATGTTCATTTATTTATTTGGCTAACATTTACTGAAGGCCTGCCATGTGCCAGGCCTGGTGCTAGCATTGTGTGTTGGGGGAAGGCCACAAAGAATAGTAAGCCTCATCCCTGTCCACAAAAACCTTACAACCTAGTGGGGGCACATGCTCAAACAGATGATGTCATAGAGTGTGGAGGGCACAATTATCTGTGGCTGCACAAGGACCTCACCCCTCCAGGGGATGGTCATGGGCATTTTTGTGGAATGGAAAGTTGTCCCACCTGGATCTAGGCAGAAGCATGGGAGTCAGTGGAACACGGCTGCAAATCAGAGGTAGTGATTCCAGGTTGTTAGTGTGGCTTGAGCAGAGTATTGTGAGAGCAGGGTGGGAGTGGGGGAACCGTGTCCTTGAGGCCATCGTAAGCTAGGCAGCTGGGGTATCCAGAGCTCACGTATTGGTCTTGCATTTAAAAATCATTCTGCTGCAGTGTGTGGAGATGGATCTGAGGAAGGGCAAAGAAAGTGGCAGGGATACTAGTTGATGAGCTGTTGCTGTGATCTTCTTGAGAAATGATGGGAAAGGTAGTTATCAACAGGGCTATGGAGAAATGAAATAGGTTCAAAAGAAGTCACTCAGAATAGTAAGTATTTTAAAGCCTACTTTTTAAAGTTTTTTCCCCCTTATAGATATGTGTATGAAGGAAAGGATAATATGGGTTTTCGTTTCTTTTTATTTATTTTTCATTGCAAAAGTAATACATTCTCACTATTAAAAAATTCAAATAATATTAATGTCAATTCAGAATTGCTCTGTCTCACGCTGTCTCTTCCCTAATCCTCCTTAAAGGTAGGCACCATGAAAAGGTTGCATTGTGTCCTTCCAGGTGTTTATTTTTTTTGTTTTTTTACGTGGGTACAGGAACCAACCTTCTAGGTGTTTAACTGTACGTATACAGATGTAGTTTTATTTGTTTTTGGTCTGTTTTTAAAAAGCAGATTATGTCATACATATTTTGTAACTCCCCCCGCCAAAACATCATAGACATGAGTTTTTATTTCGAGGATTACTTATAAGTATTCAGATTTTTCTTAACATATTTTTGTATTTGGGACTTAACATGACTATGAACTGAATGAGTTTTTTTAAGAATATTTAGTTCTTAGCCTAAGAAATCATCTTAATAAGGTATATGGAAAAGAGAGAATTGCTGACATGTCCCAGTTCAACCTTTTAAGAAAAATAGTCTTATTTTCCTCTACATTCAGAAATATATTGTAATGAACACTTTGAAATTTGAACTTAAAAGTATAGCTGGTTACATGGTTTTTCTTTCTTCAGATCTATAACAAGGTGAGAACTGGAGAAAAAGTGAAAGTTGAACATGTGGTCAGTGTCCTGGAGAAGAAATACCCGTATGTAGAAGTGAATAGCATTTTGGGGATTGATTCTGCTTATGATCAAAATCGGAAGGTAAACAATTCTTTGGCACTTCTCATTTGCCCGCAGCACCGTACTGTCCTTTCCTCCCCTTCTTTGGAGCTTTTGTTAATAATGGTGGTGGTGGTAGTTAAAGAGTTGCACTACTTAGCATTTAAAAATTTAGAAACCAGATCACTTTTCAGTGTTTGAAAAAGTTTTTATTTCAGTTTTGTGAAGATATCACCAATTTTTAACTTGCATATTAACTATTAAATTGAAAACAATTTCTTTTTCACAATGCAATGGTAATAGTTGTTTGAAGTTTGTTCTAGATCAACTCTATTAGAAGTATAGAGCCAGGATATGATGTACAGCTTAATATATATCATATTGGCTTTATTTAGTTATTTAGGCTAAGGATGGAAATAAATAGATGTAATGAACAGAGTGGCAAAGTATAGTAATAAGGATATAATGAGAGAAAATTTCAAATTTTTAATTTAAAGATAGTGGGGTTTCTTTTGTGAGATGTAAAATACAGCACAGGACCTTTACCTATTGCAAACAGGAAGAAGTTGGTTTTTTAAAAAATGTGTGTTAAGGCAAGGAATGAAAATATATTTCTGAAACATTTTGATTTAAAACATATAAAAGCGTGTTTATTTATTAACTTTTAAAAAAAATTTCAAATGAAGAATAAGGCCTTTGGTTCCTCTCTTTGGAGTTCTTAGCTATCATTCCTTTATAGACCATACTCAGAAAATCGTTTGTAAGTTCTCTTTCATCTGAATACAGAATCCTTCCAGATTTTTATAATCTCCCTCCCAAGTCTTGTGTAGTTGTTTGACCCATACCCAATTCATCATCAGTTGGTTTTAGCCTCTCACCTTTTTGAGTTTTCTAGTCATTCAATTTGTCTTTGTGGGAAGAACAACTTTTTCTTTTTATACTCATATTTTATTGGTTTACATAATATTAAATTATGTTATTTCACTAACAAAAGTAGTTGGTTTGGTAACAGACAGCTGATCCTTGGCAAGCATATAGCTTAACTGAGGAGAGCAAAAATATGTGGGCATTCTAGAGAGAGCTCATCAGTGTAAGTGTTCAGCATACTTTAATAAGCTGGTATTTATTAATTGGGTAAATTAGTTAATTGAGATTGGTTAAGAGATCTGCTACTGTAAGTTGATCCAGGTTTTAGAGGGACTAACAAAATACTACTTAGTAAGACAAAAACACAATTTAACAACTAGGGAAATTTCTGAACTACTTTGGAATAAGGAATAAAGTTTTAAAGTACTTACAAAAGTGTTGGGTAACTGTACCAGCCTTGATACTAAAAGTTGAACAAGATGTGTTGCCTACACTCAGGTGGCTCACACAGCTTCACTGGTGGAGACAGACAAATGCAAGCAGCATGGTGGGGGTGAGGGTAGGGTTGCAGGCTCAGTGCAGGGATGGCAGCTCTGGCAGTTTGGAACAAGGCGACTGTAGAAGGCTTCCTGGGTGCAGTAACACCTGCCTACCCTGTGAATTCAAGTTCATAGAGGGACAAATTTATTAAAATACAGGCTCTATGCTAACACTTTTGGAAAGGTAAATTCATATAAGGAGGTAGCAGATCTGAGAGGATGCAGGCTGCCCCCCTTCATTCTCTTTCCTGTTTTTGAATGTGTACTTTAGTGTCAGATCTGTTTGTTTTAAGTTGTACCAACTCAGGCTTGGAATTGAAGCTGGTAATGAGATCTACTGAGTGTAGCCTGTGCATGATTCCATTGTTGTGTTGTAGCCTTCTGTTTAGTCACTTACCTTTTCTAGATTTTTAAACAAACTAATATTGATGTGGGTGCTCAGTGATTTTTTTTTTTTTCAGCTTGGCATAAGCAGCAAGAATAGCGCTCTGTAGAAAATAAGTGAAATAAAGGAAAAGGAGGCCACTTTGAGAATACTAATGATTTGAGGAAATTCATGGAATTTTTTCATATTTCACATTTGGGAAATATTTAATTTTCTCTTATCCTA
This sequence comes from Daubentonia madagascariensis, assembly GCA_023783475.1. NCBI lineage: Eukaryota > Metazoa > Chordata > Mammalia > Primates > Daubentoniidae > Daubentonia > Daubentonia madagascariensis. The sequence continues at coordinate 439,645 of JAKFHU010001747.1, read as the reverse complement.
TTGAAGAAAAAGTACATGTAGCCTTTTATAATGGATGATTGCTATATCAAATATAGGTATTTCCTTGAAAAATATTGAGTAGAGTGGACAAGTTGGGGAAAAGGGTATTTTTTACATGTTTACATGTGTTGAAATCTTGATTCTGCTGAAGAATTGAATGGGAGTATAGCTTAGGGAGTATCATCAAAGGGAGCTCCATAGTAGTTTCCTAGACATGGCCATTTTCCTCATCTGTACTGATTAGAGGCCCTTCCTTATACAGACAGATCATATTACTTATATTTAAGCCACTTAATTACCTAGCTATTTGAGTAGAACTACTCTCAAGGCAAGGATGTTGAGAGGATCCCAGAAGTCCTAAGAATCTAATGACTAATAAGATTTTTTTTTTTGGAGGCAGGGTCTTGCTCTTTCTCCCAGGCTGGAGTATAGTGGCGTGATCATAGCTCATTGCAGCCTCAAACTCCTGGGCTCAAGTGATCCTCCTGCCTCAGCTTCCCAAGTAGCCAGGACTATAGGCACATACCACCACACCTGGCAAATTTTTTGTAGAGACTGGGTCTCAATACATTGCCCAGGCTGGTCTCGAACTCCTGGCCTCAAGCTGTCCTCCCACCTCGGCCTCCCAGAGTGCTGGGATTACAGGACCCATTGGGCCTGGCCTGCACGTGTGACTTTTAAGTTTTGTTCTTTGATGATTGGGCTGCATTGTGTTATTTGGTCTTGTAAACTATTTACAAGTGGCAAAAAAAGAAGGCTATATAGTCAAAACACCTCCAACTCCCTCCTGACTTTCACTCAGTTGCCATTTCCAGAAAACTAATGTTACTTATTTCTTATTGTCACTTAAAGATATAAAATGTGAGTTGTTTGGTTTTGTTTTAAGCAGTTAATGGAGGTGATTTTCAAAGCTCAAGTTAGATTAAAATTGAGTTTTTATGGACATCTATGAAATTGTTGAGATCTCAAGAACAGAATTAAAAAGTAAGAGTTTTAGAAGTGTATAATTTTAGGCCAGGTGGGGTGGCTCATGCCTGTAATACTAGCACTCTGAGAGGCTGAGGCAGGAGGATCACTTGAGGCCAGGAGTTCGACACCAGTCTGAGCAAGAGTGAGACCTGTCTCTACTAAAAATAGAAAAAATTAGCTGGGCGTGGTGGTGCGTATCTACTCGGGCGTCTGAGGCAGGAGGATCGCTTGAGCCCAGGAGTTTGAAGTTGCTGTGAGCTAGGCTGACACCATGGCGCTCTAGATACCAGGTGATAGAGCAAGACTCTGTCTCAAAAAAAAAAAAAAGTGTATAATTTTAAAATTTAAACAATAATATAGAGAAATGGTTGCAACCAACTAGAAGGCCTTTTTGGCTGTGCCATCTTATAGTCCATCAGTTAAGTGTGTACCATCATTTATTACTGTGGCTAGATCTGATTAGAAACTGTTAACAGTCTTTTACTGATGACTGGTATTAGTTACCCAATTGAAGTGCTTTTCTACTTGTGCTAACAAAAAAAAGATTATAAATAATTAAATTCTGCCATTTTCAGAAAATACCAGTTACAGAGTGTTTAATAAGAATTTTTAAAGTAACCCTCTGTGTACCTTGGGTAGTAGTATGGTTTTTACTCTATAAAGTTAGTCTGAGGGAACAGTACCTGTGTTGACTGAAAGTGTCCATCTCAGATATATTAATATTTGCCATTTTGTTGCTCTGGCATTTCCCTGCCAATGAACTTCTTTTGTCTGGGAGAAGGGAAAAGATTGGGCTAAGTATATCTTAGAGCAATTTTTGAGCACCGTTTTCCTATAAACCTTGTTTTCTATAGGTACAATTTCTTTGTTAGTGATATGAATGCTTATTTAGAATTGGGTGGAAATATTTTATCTCAGGCTTTCTGCCGAAGAGCACTATTAATTTATGGTAGTCTATAGCTGTGTAGTCCATTATGGCAGCCCTAGCCGCATGTGGGTTTTTTAATGAAATTTAATTAAAATTAAAGATTTAGTGAGTCACAGTAGCTAGATTTCAAGTGCTCAAATAGCCGCATGTGGTTAGTGGCTGCTGTATTGGACAGCACTGATAGAATATTTCCATCACTGCAGAAAGTTCTATTGAACAGTGCACACATACACACAAGCCATTTCCTAATTTGCAATGTTTTGTGGTTTTATGGAAACTCAGTAATTCAGTCTCAAATTTACTTAATAGGATATTAACTAGGATGTCACTTTTTTTTTTTTTTAATTTCAGAGTATTACGGGGGTACAAACGCTTTGGTTACATAAATTGCCTTTGCACCACCCGACAAACTTGCCCATCCCCTAGACAGTGCACACTGCATCTGTTAGGTGTGGATTTACCCATCCCCTCCTCCCCACTCCCACCTGCCCAACACCCTATGAATGTTACTTCCCATATGTGCACATTGGTGTTGATTGATTAGTACCAATTTGATGGTGAGTACATGTGGTGTTTGTTTTTCCATTCTTGTTATACTTCACTTAGAGGAATGGGCTCCAGCTCCATCCAAGATAATACAAGAGGTAGTTCATCAGTCTTTTCTTTTTTTTTTAAGAGTCATGGTCTTCCTGTGTTGCCCAGGCTTGAATGCAGTGGCTATTCATAGGCATAATCATAGTGCACTGCAGCCTTGAACTCCTGGAGTCAAGTGATCCTCCTATCTCAGCCCCCAGAGCAGCTGGGACTACAGGCACACGCCACCTCATCTGGCTTCCATTAAAAAAAAAATCTTTAGTTATTTCTTCTTTACAATATTTCTATTGATTTTTTTTTTTTCTTGTTAGAACAGGCATGTAAGGAAAATATGCTTTGTTCCATTTGTCACGTGAAGGGCAAAAATATGTTGTTTTTGTGGTCCCTTGTGTTTTAGGAAGCAAGAGGCTACTATGAGCAGACTGGAGTCGGTCCCTTGCCTGTCGTTCTGTTCAATGGAATGCCCTTTGAAAAGGAACAGCTAGATCCTGATGAGTTGGAAACCATCACAATGCACAAGATCCTGGAGACCACAACCTTCTTCCAAAGAGCGGTGTACTTGGTGAGTAGCATTTCAAGGCTGATTTTGAAAGAAAACAGTGTGCTTACACTTTACATTACTATTTTCTATGTGCTGCTAGTAATTTGTTTGCTGGCTCCTAGCAAGTTCTGCTATAATGAAAATATTCATAAAACTTCTGTATATTGCAATTGAAATAGCTAAATTTTATTGCTTTCAGGATTAAATGTTTATTTTAAAACTTATAAGCAGTTCTAAGAAACATTTATTCTATTTTTAAGGAATTTTCACTTTGAAAGACTCAAATATTTTTCATTTATATATAAATATTTATATATGTAGTTATTGAGATATAATTCATACACCATAAAACTCAACCTTTTAAATTGTATGATTCAGTGGTTTTTACTATATACAAAGAGTTATATAACTACCGCCTCTAATTTCAGAATATTATCATCACCCCCAAAGAAACCCCATATTCAATAACAGTTACTCCCCATTTTGTCCATTTTGCCCTACCACCAGCAACTGGCAACCACAAACCTACTTTCTTTCTCTATGAATTTGCCTGTTCTGGACATTTCATATAAATAGAATTTCAGGCGGTCAAGCTGATATCAGACTGACACCATGTTGCTCAGAACCCCAACCCTCTAATCATGTGGTTGGTCTTTCTGGTGTGTCTGGCCCCATCCTGCGTCATCTCATTAGCCTAAACTATCTAGTGGCCCAACATACATCACCTTGTAGTATAAACTATCAGGTGTGATCTCGGGCTCACCATAAATATCAAAGACACTCCTGTCAGTGGATTTAGAGGTTACCTCCCAGGAACCAGGGGAAAAGACCAGCCAATTTATCACATACTGTCCCTTTCTCTCTCTCCTCTCCCACTGGAGATATGCACATACTGATACTCTATTGTGTCCCACAAGTCTCTTTATTTATGTTCCTCACACTGGATAATCGCAATTGATCTGTCTTCAAGTTCACAGATTCATTCTTTTGTTAACTAATTTGACCCCTGTAGTGAACGTTTGATTTCAGTTATTATATTTTTTAACTCCAGATTTTTTATTTGGTTCTTTTCCCTGATTTCTTTGACTTTATTGATGTTGTTTGGTGAAACATAGGTCTCAAACTTTCCTTTAGTTTGGTAGACACAGTTTCTTTTAGTTTTTTTTAATATACTGAAAATAGCTTCATTAAATTCTTTGTGTAGTAAGTCCAATGTTCAGTCTTTCTCAGGAACAGTACGTATTGGCTGCTTCTTTTCCTGAGTAGGCACAATTCTTTTTTATTTCTGCATGTTTTATAATTGTTTTTGATAACTGGATGTTTTAAATAATAAATGACATCTCTAAAAATTAAATTCTTCACTGTACCAGAGTTTGGTTTTTTTGCTGTTTTTTGTTGTTGCAGCTGTTACTTGTTTAGTGATTTTCCTGAACAAATTTTTAAAAATTTGTATTCTTTGTCATGTGCGGCCTCTGAAGTCTCTGCTTGTTTAGCTTGTTGGTCAGCTAATGAACAAACAGAGATTTTCTTAAATGCATGAATCCAAAAAGTCTCCTCTTTTTTCCAAGGGTCTCGGTGTTGTGTCGTGGTTTGCCTTGAGCACTCAGCCAGGTAGTTGACAACTCCACCTTAGCCTTCGATTCTTGATTGCACAGAGCCTCAAGGCCAGCCAGAGGTGGTAGTTCAGGGCCTTCCAGGATTTTTCCGGGTTAGCATGTGCCCCTGAGCGCCAGGCGCGTGGTGTTTTAGGTCACAAGGGATAAAGGCCCTTATGGGTATCTCGCTCCCCGGCCTTTTCCTTTATGTTTCGACCAGCCTCGCGTAGCCCATCTGCTAAAGCCACCTTGGTCATCCGACACGTTAAAAAATTGGCCCTGATTATTTTTGGCAAACACCTTTTTGGAAAAGGCTGTTGACACTAGTGAAATCTGATTCAGCTCAAATAAAGAGAACTTCTGGGAACTCTACTCTCGCAGTTTTTACCTTTATTGTGGGGCTTCAAGGCTTCTTTGCAGCTGGGGAGAGGTAGATAGTAACATGCCAAGTTAAAATATCAAAAAGGTCACTTTCCTACTGAGATGCAGACTCTTTCTTGACTATAATTCTCTTGGAATTTTGAAATCCAAAAATTTTGGTTTTTTGGTTGCTTTCCAGAGTTTTGGATAAATTGATTTTGACCATTTTTTTCTAGTGTTCTTTAATGTTTTGTTGGAAGAGAGAATTTTCAGAGATCTTTACTCTGTCATTTCTGCTGAATGTCCCTCTCAAATATTATTTTAAATACTAAATAACCTTGATATAATAGTAACCCTAAGCAGAAATACATATATTTTAAAAATTTTATTGTAGTAAAATATACAAAACATAAAATTTATTATTTTACCCATTTTAAGTGTATAATTCAGTGGTATTTAGTACTTTCAAAGTCTTGGGCAGCCACCAGCACTATCCATCTCCAGAACTTTTTCATCATTCCAAGCAAACTGCCTACCCATTGAACAGTAATTCCCCATTGCCACTGATAAGCAGCATTGTAATTTCTGTCTTTGGGAATTTGCCTACTTCTCATATAAGTGCAATCATATAATATTTGTCCTTTTGTGTCTAGTTTATTTCAGGGTTAATCCACATTATAGCATGTATCACAATTTCATAAAAAAGGCTGAAAAATAATACATTTATATATACCACATTTACTTTATCCATTCGTCTGTCAGTGGGTATTTGGGTTGTTTCGATCTATTGGCTATTTTAAATAATGCTGCTATGAACATTGGTGTACAAATATCTATTCAAGTCTTGCTTTTAATTCTTTTGGTTTGGTCATGTACCTAGAAGTGGAATTTTCTTGATATTATGGTCATTCTGTGTTTAATATTTTGGGGAACTGCCAAACTATTATCTACAGCAGTTTTACCATTTTACATTCCCACCAGTAATGTACAAGCATCCAGTTCTCCATATCCTTGCCAGTACAGGTTGTGCATCCCTAATCTGAAAATCTGAAATCTAAAATGCTTTGAATTTCAATACTTTTTGAGCACCGGCGTGATGCCACAAGTGGAAAATTCCACACTGGACTTCATGTGATGGGTGACATCACATATATTATTAAAAATATTATATAAAATTATCTACAGGCTATGTGTATGAGGTATATATGAAACATAAATGGATTTCATGTTTAGACTTGGGTCCCCACCCCAAAATATTTCATTATGTATATGGAAATATTCCAAAACACTTCTGGTCCCCAGGATTTTGGATAAGAAATACTCATATTTGTACTTGTTATGCTGTTTTTTTTGTTAATAGTAGTCCTAATGGGTGTGAAGTGGAATCTCGTTGTGGTTTTGATTTGCATTTTCCTAATGACTAGTGATGCGGAGCATCTTTTCATGTGTTTATTGGCCATTTGTATATATTTGGAGAAATGTCTATTCAAGTCCTTTGTCCATGTTTTTGAACTGGTTTTTGTGTTGTTGTTGAGTTATAGTTCTTTATTTATTTTGGATATTAATTCCTTATCAGATATATGGTTTACAAATATTTTCCCCATTCTGTGGGTTGCCTTTTCACCTTGATAATGTCCTTTGATGTACAAGTTTTCAATTTTGATGAATTCCCATGTATTTGTTTTTTCTTTTGTTCTCTGTGCTTTTTGTGTCTCATCCAGAGAATCATTGCTGAATCAGTTGTCTGAAGTTTTCCCCAATGTTTTCTTCTAAGAGCTTTATACTTTTAGCTCTTAGATTTATGTCTGTGATCTATTTTGAGTTAATTTTTGTATATGGTGTAAAGTAAGGGTCCAGCTTCATTCTTTTTGCATGTCAGTATATAGTTTTCCCAGCATCATTTCTTTTAAAAATCAGAAATAAATTTTTAAAAGAAGTGAATTATTGGGCTGAGTGTTAATGCATTCATACCAAAAAAGTCCTTAGTCAAATTCCATTGCATGTTCCCTCATGTATAAGTATAGATCTTAGTAGTTGTTTTAAGGAATTTGTTCTTCATGGAGCTCCCAGTATGAAAACAAGAAAACAAAGGTTTCATTTGAATGAGTTTGGCTTGGTTTTTTCAAGTTAAGAAATCTAGGGGGAATGCTGGTTAGTCTATTTCTTTATTTAAGTGATATAAATGAACACAGCAGTCCCCAACCTTTCTGGCACCAGGGACTGGTTTCATGGAAGATAGTTTTTCCGTGGACACAAAGGGTAGGGGGGGCGGGGAGGCAGAGCTCAGGCAGTGATGTGAGCAACGGGGAGCCACTGTAAATATAGATGAAGCTTCATTGCTGGTTTGCCACTCACCTCCTGCTGTGCGCCCCCCACCCCCTTTCCTAAATTTCATGGAAGATAATTTTTCCATGGATGGGGTGTTGGGGGTGGAGTTCTGTGGCCCAGTCCAACAGGTCATGGACCGATACTGGTCCTTGGCCGGGGGGTTGGGGACAGCAGAATGAACAGACAAAATGCTTTCCAGCCTCCTTTTTAAAATTTAAAAAAAATTTCTTCTTCAACAATGTTAGATATAAAAATTCAGAAGACCTTCCCCCCCTGGTTTTCAGATGCTAACATATCAGTTTATAAGAGTAACTATTTTAAAATATTATTTCCCCTGTGGATGCTAGTTTTCCTCTGCTTCTACTTGTATGGGCCCTGAGAAGCTTGGTTTGGACTAAATAAGAAAAGTTTTATTTTAAATATTATGACAAAAGTAATATGTGCTCATATACATATTTAGACAGTACTAAATTTAGGAAAATATTAAAGTATATAAAGTAAGTAGTGGAAGTTCTTTCCTTTCTTTCAATCCCTATTGAAGTATGTCCATGTATCTACATGTATATTGAAATATATATACTTAAATGTGTGTTGTTTTTGCTTGCCATTCTGATTGAATACATTTTGGCTTTGCATTTCTGAACATACAACTCTATCTCCATACTTTTAAACTGATTCGTAATATTCTATTTTTGTATAGTATAATCTATTTTATGATTGTTTAAAGTACAATTATTTATTTTATCCCCTAATGTTGGACACTGCTTTTAGATTTTCAGTTATAAACAGTGTTATAGTGAATATTTTAATGTGTATATCTTTGCATACTAAGAATTGGAATCGTTGTGTTAAAGGGTAATGCACATTTTAAATTTTGAACTAAATTCAATATAGAAAGATATGTTATGCAGGTGGTATGAAATTCAAATGTTTAAGGAGCTATAAATGAAGAGAAACTTTTACCTACTTAGTTCTCTTCCCTGCCATCTGTGTGTGTGTGTGTGCGTGCGCACGTGTGCATATGCGTGTGTGTATAGAAGAGCTGGATCAGAAGGTATGTACTTTAAAATTTTGATAGATGTTGCCAAATTGCCTTCTCTGAGCTACATAGGCTTCTAATTGGAATCAATTCAGATTTATAATAGTGACCCAAGTTGTATACATGGGCCCAAATGTACAGTGAGTCATCTAGTACCTTTGTAAGTCTTTTGAGTTGTGTTGTTGGTTCATATGCTCTTTAACCACAAACAATGTCTAATTGGAATCATTTAGACTTGAATGTGTATATTTGATTCACATCTGTTTTTTGTTTTGTTTTGTTTTTGAGACAGGGTCTTGCTCTGTTGCCTAGGGTAGAGTGTGGTGGTGTGATCATAGGTCACTGTAGCCTCAAACTCCTGGGCTTAGGCAATCCTCCTGCCTCAGCCTCCAAGTAGCTAGGACTGCAGGCGTATGCCACCATGCCTGGCTAACTTTTTAAAATATATGTTTTCTAGAGACAGGGTCTTGTCCTGTTACCCAGGCTGGTCTCAAACTCGTGGCCTCAAGTGATCATCCTTTCTCGGCCTCCTAGAGTGCTGGGATTACAGGTGTGAGCCACCACAGCTGGCCTATTTGATTCACGTCTGTCTTTCTCTTGAAATGACTTTAAAATATACTTTTATATTAAATATTTTAAGTATGATAAATTTCAGATTTCTACAGTTATGGGACTTGGCTGTGAGATCACCTTCAAGAAGTATAACTATAATATGAGATGTACAAAAGGGATGATAAATGATAAATGATTTTTCCTTCTCCCAGGGTAATTCTGATTCTGGAGATGTAGGGTCATTTGGATGCCTGAGATTGAAAAAAGTTGGGAGTGATTTTTATTACAAAGTATATTAACTGCTTGAGAGAAGATCTTTGGCATTCTCCTTTAGAAAGAAGCTAAGTATGAGTAGATCTCAGGATGGATTTCTGCTTCTGTTAACTCTTAACTAATTTGTGGAGTTTACTTATTTCGAGGGAAACATCATGGCCTGTGAAGAGACCAAATAAACACAGATTTGTATTTCTTGTTCACTTCACATTAGCTCTGTGACTTTGAGTAAGTTATTTCAACTTTCTGTGCCTCACTTTTCCTCATCTTTAAAATGAATGTCAATAACATCTGCCTCACATTGTTGATAGAGTTAGAGATACTGTACATAAAACAACCAGCCATGCTTGGCAATGACAGGGACCTGTAACATGGTAACTTCTGTCTTTAGCTGTTATCAGCACATAAGAAGCTATTATAGTTAATAATTTTTAAATTCCTAATGAGTCATTATTGATCAAATTCACTTACTGCTGCCCCGCCCTTCTTTTTTCCCGTAGGGTGAACTGTCGCATGATCAAGATGTGGTAGAGTATATCATGAACCAGCCAAATGTTGTTCCACGAATCAATTCCAGAATTTTGACAGCTGAGCGAGAGTACCTGGATTTAACAGCAAGTAGTAAGGACCATTTCAGGAACAACTTTGTGCTGTTTTTGATTTGTGCTTCAGAATCTTTGCATTTATTGGATTGTAATGTTCAGAAGATAAGCCAAGATTGTGGCACAATTTTAGGTTTAAACTTGTTATACATTGAGTTCATAATATGAGCTTCTCAATGCACAAGAGTTTGCTCCTAAAGAAAAGAAAGTCTTCCTTGGTAAAACCTTGAAACTTTAAAAAATATTCCATGTTACTGAAATGCTCCCTAAACAGGCAGTGGATGATAAGAACGGACCTGCATTGTTGGCTTCCTTGTAGTCGTAACGCAGTCGTCTTTTCTTCATCCTCTGGACTCAGTCAGCAATAATGTCAACATATCTCAGTTAATTCCACTCTGAGAACCTAAGAATGCCTTCTTTAAAAATTTCAGCTTCATCAAGTCGTAATGTATATACAATAAGATCCAACCTTTTAAAGTGTACAATGCAGTGGTTTTGGTGTATTCGCAAAGTTGTGCTGTCATCCCTCGCCACTGTCTAATTTTAGAGCGTTATCATCACCACAGAAAGACCCCGTGTACTGTTGGTAGTCACTCTCCATTTCTCCCTTCTCCTATCTCCTGGCAACCACTAATCTACTTTCTGTTTTTATGGATTTGCCTATTCTAGACATTGCATATAATGAGAAACCTTTTGTGCCTGGCTTCTTTAATGTAACATGTTGTAAAGATTCATCTTTGTTGTGTATATCAGTGTTTCATTCCTTTTTGAAGCCCATTGTAGGGACGGTACACATGTACGTGTTCCTCAGTTGTTGGACATTTGGGTGTTCCCCACTAGATTACCTTTGAAGAGCTAGAGCTAGATGTGTTAAGCCGAGGTGCAATTTGTTCCTTGTGCTTTCTATTGAGACTCTGAAGGCCACGTCAGCAAATACCTGGAAATAAGGTGGAGCTGCCATCATTTGCCTTCAAATCTCACTGGAGGTGGAAAGATATGTGTAATGGTAGAGTTGTAACCGATTGTATTTGTTGTTATAGTTGAGTATAATGAACATATAGGTCTATTTATGGTTGTTACTTTATGGTACTATCTCTAATATACCTGAAACTGAATTTTTTTTAGGCAGAGGAAAATGCTTATATAAGAGGAATGTCTAAATATAGGCTTATATTTAAAAAAGAAACTACTCAGAAAGTGGGCTAAGTTGTTTCTTCACAGCTAGGTTTTAGCTTCTTACCAGAAGTTTCAGTAGAACAAGGCAAGCAGTATTATGACTCTTTATCCTACGTTTTTGTTGTTTCCATCATTTTAAATTAAACTTGAAGGCTTGTTCTTTGGAGTACACATGAATAAGGAGCATAATAGTGGTTCTGTTCTTGGATTTCCTTCTCCACCGAGGGTTGTAGCAGTGACCTATGAAGCAGTGCTAGTCCACAGTGTCAAAGATGCCGTCTGTCAGCTGAACCCAGTGCAGGTATCAACAAGGAGGAGCTGGCATCTGCCTGACCTACTGGTGATAGCACCGTCACTCAGGTTTCTTTGGCCTTGGCTATCATGGGGCCTTTTTTAAGAAGGATACTCATTTTTTCAGCCATGGTGCTCTCTCTTCTTCCCCACATGATGTCATGGACTGTGTCTGACTGATTTACCATTGCTTTCTTTTCTGTGGAATATTGGGGCGGGGGAGTTAGTCAGCATTCAGCGTACGTTGTTGAGTGAAAGGCTAGGTGGGCCAGTGGGCACACAGATGAATAGATGGGTGTGTGGGCAACAGCTGTGCTTGGCAGTGATGAGCAGAGTAAAATTTATATTGGGGTGGACTAATGCTTAAGATTGGGGAGATTGCTAGAGTTAGAGGTTTTATGATACTTACACTGGAGACCATTTTGTAGCTAGGAAGAAAGTAATGGGTAGTTCAGAGCAAGAGAATGACTTTGTGAACCTGGCATTTTAGGAAGAGTAATCTGAGGGGAAATGATTACTAAGAGCATTGTCCTTGGGCACTAATTAGAGAAGATCCATATCTAAAAAAAGTGAATATGGCCTTTTGTTTCTGTTATGTTTTATAAAAGTTATTTTGTTAGACTTGAAAAATAAAAATCAGAGTTTTCTCGTATTTTTTCTCCCTTTCACCCCACTTCCCCCAAATAGGATAGGAAAGAGCTTACTCTAGTAGATGGACTAGGGAAGGGAGAGATAAGTTAAGGGCATCTCTTTAAGAGATTGTTCTCCCATTGTGAAGTGACAGGAATGGGAATAGGATGAATTTCAACCATTAAAGTGACATGTACACATGTGATAGCTGTGTGAGAGATATATGTTATTCATTAACTTTGTGTCTTTAAAGTGAGATTAGTGGGGTGGAACCATGTTATGAATGTGTTCAATAAGCATTATACTTAATATACTTCACTCATGCGTTTTTATAAATCTTATATTATGGTCAAATCAGGTTATCAATTGAATATTAACATTAGATTGAACTGAAGCATTTTAAATATAAGTATATTTCAATTTTTTCCTCCTAGATAACTTCTTTGTGGATGATTATGCTAGATTTACTGTCTTGGATTCCCAAGGCAAGACTGCTGCTATAGCCAATAGTATGAACTATCTGACAAAGAAAGGTAATGCATTTGAGGCTTTTCTTGGATTCAACATTTTTTAAATTATTTCTTACAATGTTTTGAGTCTATAAAATACCTGTTTAAAATTTAATTCTTTATATAAAAGTTCAAGTGGTGTTTTTATACATTTTATATTAGGTATTAAAGTCAAAAGGAAAAATCTTTAATGGTTCAAAATGGTAAAACATTTATGATAAAAAAATGGGTTCATGGATCGAAAATTGGTTTGATTTGCCTCTTCATTGGCAATATAGGGCTAATTTTATTTTAGGGTTTATAAGATAAACTTGGTTCTGGAAAGCCTTGTGTAATTTTTAAAGCTGATTTTTATTTAGAGTTATTTAGTTAGGCTAAGATTGTGTAAAAGGATGCCCTTTCAATGGCAGAAGGATTCTTTTCTCCTCTAGTGACACTTGTTACCCTTTCTAAAAAGCACTGGCTGTCACTTAAGGCAGGTAATTTTACCCTGCTGTGGTCTTCTCCCAGAGAGGACTTCTGGTTTCCCAGATAGATGTGAGTACAGGTAATTACTCCTTTTGGTTCCTCGAAGAAATTGTTTCTGAGGGGTACTGGGACAGCGCTGTAACACTGATGGGACTAAGCAGCAGAAAGAAGTGTAGATCATGTTAGCCATTGTTTAACTTTTAACTCTTATAGTTGGCATTACTTATAGAAATGACATTTTCTTTTCTTCTACTCTTTTCCCTTTACTGTCCAGGAATGTCCTCCAAGGAAATCTATGGTAACTTAAAACTTCAGAATGTTCTATTCCTTTTCTTAATTCTCTTATGTGGTTTCAGAGATCATTGTAATTCAGAATGTATTTACACTTTATTGTGATGTTTCTGGAACCTGTGGGTAACAGTAGGTTGGCTATATCAATGCAGATAAATTTTGTATAAATGTTTGTAAAGAATTATATTTCAGAAAGTCACAAATTCATATGATTAAAGACTGTAATACGTTACCCACATGTTCAAAGGCTCTTTTTCATTTCGTCATGCTAATAGATGCACAGACTAGAATTAATCAGTGCATGTTCCTAGTTTGTAATTAATTTACATGGAAGGTTCCCCTGCTTTCATTTTGGTAGAGAAGTTGCACTACTTTTGCTTTGTATGTTTATTAAATTTGTCATTTTCTTACTTTATGCACGGTTTTCAGAAATTTCTTGGTTTAATAACAGTGTTGGAACAAGAATGTGCTTTTTTTCCTTCAACTCAATTTGTTATTTTTGTTTTTCTATAGATGATTCTTTTATTAGGCCAGTAACTTTTTGGATTGTTGGTGATTTTGATAGCCCTTCTGGACGGCAATTATTGTATGATGCTATTAAACATCAGGCAAGTATCTGTGACTTCATTCTGTATTTTTGCTTGTTGTCCTCATGGGCATCTCTGTGCTGATGTGATGGTTTAGTGGGAGTTGGGAGTCCTACTTTCTTAGTGCTTGAGGGAAAGGAGCATCATATCTTCAAAGAACCACCAGCTTGTAAGAAAGGAAATCAAAGCCTACAATATTCTGGCTTTATTTAAGAGAATAGACATTTTTAGAGAAAATAATACTGGGACCCTCATCATAGGCCAGTTTTTATTGCGTGACCATTCACGTTCTTGCTGCAGAGGTACTGCAACAATCATGCTGTGTGTGGTACAGGAGAGACAGGGTCCTCATACTGAGAGAGGTCCGGATGTGGGGGCAGTAGCACGCAGGAACAGGAGTGTGCATGTAATAGAAGTAGATCCAGGTATGCACAGGAAGACACATGTAGATGGTCTGAAAGATATGCTGCACGTGAATAGTAGGAATTAAGTGAGTAGCAACGGTGAGTGATTGAGAAGAAATTGATTCTTCTAGAGTGTCATTGTCAGAGGATGAGATGTCAAATTCTTTTTCCTGAACTGTTTCAATTTGCAGCTTCATCCAAACTTCACAACCCTCTTTTTGTCCCCTTTCCGCCTTGTGCCCGGGAAGGCTTACTGAAATAAGGAAATATCCAAGTGATTTCAATTTCACTAATATGCCGAGTGCCTTTATTGTCCAAGTGAGTGGATGATATGCTATGGTGAATTCAAAGTTAGATCAGGGCAGTTCTAGTGAAGGGTGAAAGCTATATGTGAAAGGCACTCTAATGCCACCAGATAAGGACTCAGAGGGTAGTAGGGTGGGAGAACAGGGAAGGAGAGTTGAATTTTTAAAATAATATTTTAACTGAAGTACAATATAGGTTCACAAGAAGTGCACAAATCATAGGGACACCCAGTGTAACAAAGTGAACACACATGTGACCAGTATCCAGGTCAAAAAATAGAGAATTATCAAATTCCAGAAAGCGCTCCCTGAATTGTGCCCAGTCACTACCCCCTCCCTCTTCCCTCTTCTCACATCATAGAATGGGTTTGCCTCTCTTTTACGTTATTTAAATGAGATCTTATAATGTGTATTCATTTATGTTTGGTGTTTTTATGCTCGATTTCTTGTGAGATTTATCCATGATGTTACAATTAGTGGTATTTAATTCTTTTTCATTGTATAGCGTTGTATCATATGACTGTACCACAAAGTTTAGTTTGTTTAATCTATTTGAAGGATAATTGGGTTGTTTTAATTTGGGGCTATTATGAAGAATGCTGCTATGAATATTCTTATATATTTCTTTTGATACACACAGGATAAATTTCTGCTGCTTGTGTTCTTGATACAAACCCTTTTTTTGCTTTATGGGTCCCAGACGTATGCTTCCACATGGATTCTTGTCTGTTCACCCAGGGAGAGATTGGTTTTTACTAGGAATCTGGAAAGGCCATGTGAATAAAGAAGGGTTTGAGCAGAGCCCTGAAGAATGGTTGGAACTTAAGGAAGTAAAGATGGAATGTGGTTGGGGTTAGCATGCCAATGTGAGGCATGACGTGTTTTAGAAGAATATAAAGGGTTCTGGGGAAAGATAGAATTCTGGTGGTCTATAATATATGTTATATTTACGGGGGTGATAGATACGAAGGAGGAAAGGTAGGCCAGGGCTCAGTTCATGTAGGGGTCTGAATGCTTGACCATAGTATTTGAATTTTATTCTGAACGCAGAGGAGAACTACTGAAGACTTTTAAGAGAGATTATTTTGCTACTTACGGAACATGACTGATTTTTATTTTTTGAAGTGGGGGAGGAAGTGAGGTTCAATTTCCTTTTTTTTTTTGAGACAGAGTCTCACTCTGTCACCCTGGGTAGAGTGCAGTAGTGTCATCACAGCACACAGTAACCTCAAACTCCTGGGCTCAAGCAATCCTCCTGCCTCAGCCTCTCAAGTAGCTGGGACTACAGGCACACGCCATGACGGGACCGGCTAATTTTTCTATTTTTAGTAGAGACAGGGTCTCACTCTTGCTTAGGCTGGTCTTGAACTCCTGACCTCAAGTGATCCTCCCGCCTTGGCCTCCCAGAGTGCTGGGATTACAGGCGTGAGCCACTGCGCCGGCCACATGACTGATGTTAATGCTGCTTTTTAAATTCAAAACATCTACCATCTAACTCTTATTTCCTGTTTTGTGAATAGAAATCCAGTAACAATGTTAGAATAAGCATGATCAATAATCCTAGTGCAGAGATAAGCTATGGAAGCACTCAGATCTCCAGAGCAATCTGGGCAGCTCTCCAAACGCAGACCTCCAACTCCGCTAAGAACTTCATCACCAAAATGGCCAAGGAGGAGGCTGCAGAGGCCCTGGCCGCAGGAGCTGACATCGCAGAGTTCTCTGTTGGGGTAAGGCTCTGTGTGTTTCGTGAGGCTGCCTCGTTATGTCACTTGCCACAGAAGTCCAATTCCTCATGCCAACATGTCCTGTTTGTGGTCAGGATTAGTCATTTTAGTTCCGAGTCTCACAGGACTTTTTTTTGTTTTTTAATTTGGAAGAATCTTTCCGAGAAATAATTCTGTCACATTCCTTAAACTTGCCTAGGTTTCAAGATGTGCATAACTTCATGTGTGTTTTAAGTACAAAGCCATTTGTTTTGTACAGTTTTTTAAAGACAGATAATATTTGATTTGTTTATAGAGCAAAAAACTGAAATTTGAGCCACTTTTGAGTTAGAGGCTTATGTGTTTTTGATGTATTTCCAAAATAAGGCCATGTTTATTCATTTATATAATGTTACTTATTTTTTGATAGAGTTTCATAGTTTAAAATTTCTTATAAAATGATGAGTGTATAGTACTTGAAGTTTCAGTTAGAAAACAAGGCGGTCACTGGAAATTAGCGAGATTTAAAAATGCAGAATGAGAGTATCATGAATAGTCTGCCAATTCTACAAATCACTTGAAAAAATAGGAAAAGGAAATAGCAGTAACTTTGTAAGTGGAGAGGGGGAGATGGGGGTAGAATGGAGACTCAAGACATCATAATGTTAATTATGAAAATTAGTTATTACCTTCCATTAAAAGAGCATTTTATGGTTTATTACTATGATTATTCATTTATATGATTTGCTTAATAATAATCACTTTTCCTTAATAATGATTACTTTCCCAGGGCATGGATTTCAGTCTTTTTAAAGAGGTCTTTGAGTCTTCCAAAATGGATTTCATTTTGTCTCATGCCGTGTACTGCAGGGATGTTCTGAAGCTGAAGAAGGGACAGAGGGCTGTGATCAGCAATGGAAGGGTGAGGATTTGTGAGCTTGACTTCACATTAGGTCAGTGAGCAGTCTTTGCAGCATTGTCCTCTGAAGCTGCTGAACACTTTAGTCAGAGCCACTCTGTTTTCAAAGGTGATTAGGGCTTACAAAGCGCCAATGGTGTTTCTGCCACTTTATTTCCAAGGAAGTGTGCTTGTTGACATGAATGTTCCTATGTGGAGCCCTCCTGCTGTCTGTTTGTGTCCTGCCATTGTGGGAGGGGTTCAGAGTGTGGTGGCTTTCAGAACATAGGTTAGTATGGCCTGTGACACATCAAGTAGTCTGTGTTATTTTTATTCAGTGAGAATTAATGAACGCTACCTTGCTATTTGATTTTACTTCAGAGTTTGCTACTGTAAATAAGGCGAAGTGTACAAGTCCACGCTCTGTGTCCCTGAGGAATTAATAAGTAAACAAATAACTGTGAATTGTTTAGGGCTTCACATTTTATTTTTATACTAATTTTATTTAGAGCGTATCTGTGCCTGGTCTGTGAGGTAACTGGGTGTGTAAGACAGCCTGACCATGGGGTGCTCCTTCACAGCTTGCTGCCTGCGGGCGGCTCTCCAGCTCTGACGACCTGCGCTGCTCTTCCACAGGTGATTGGGCCACTGGAGGATGGTGAGCTCTTTAATCAAGACGATTTCCACCTCCTAGAAAACATCATCTTAAAAACTTCAGGACAGAAAATAAAATCTCATATTCAACAGCTTCGGGTAGAAGAAGATGTGTAAGTTTTACCATAGAAGAAATTAATTAGCTCATGCCACAGGGGTTGTAGTAATTGGATTTTCTGCATTGGTCAAAGTTAGGATTATATATTGTCACTTACGCTACCTATTCCAAGGTGTTTTATTTCCAGCTTTAAAATAAAATAATGCTCTTTTAATTTATGTTTCTGTTGAAGCAAGCTAATTTATTTCATAGGCTGATATTTAAAGAACTGAATTAGTTTTCTCTGTTTTTCTTTTTACTTTTGATTCTGGAAAATTTCAAACATATACATAAGTAGAGAGGCTAGTTTATTTATTACCTGGAATACTTAGGTAAAGAGATACTTTCCCTCATTATCTATTTGGTTATCATTAAGTTTTATTCAGGAAAGGAAAGGCAGATTAAATGTGTCTTTTCCTTTATTTCCCGGCGCAGAATACTGAGTTGTTTCTCTTGCATCCTCAGTGATGAGTTGGTTATTATTGGTTTTTAATTTTAATTCTTTCAGTGTTAGGAGCTAATGCGTATTAGTGTGTTATATCCCTTAATGGAAGTAAATAAATTGTTTGCATGGACCATATACCTGCTGAATAACTGAAGCCTTTTGTCATATTTACCTAGTTTTTGCATTAAATATCAAATGAATGTATAGTTGGAGGATATATTTCTATGTTTAATTTTTTGAGGAACTGCTATACCTTTTTCCACAGTGGCTGTACCATTTTACATTCCCAATAGTGCACAAGGGTTCTCATTTTTCTGCATCCCTGTCAACACTTGTTATTTTCTGTTTTTTTGATAATAGCCATCCTCATCAGTGTGAAGTGGTTTCTCTTTGTGGCTTGGTTTGCATTTCTCTAATGGTTAGCAATGGTGAGCATCTTTTCATGTGCAGATTGGCCATTTGTATGTCTTTGGGACAATGTCTGTTCAAGTCCTTTGCCTGTTTTTAATTGGGTTGCTTGGTGTTTTTTGTTGTTGAGTTATAGGAGTTTTTTTTTTTTTTTAATATGTTCTGGTTATCAATTCTTTATCAGATATATGGCTTACAAATATTTTCTGCCATTCCATAGAGAAGTGTACTTTGATGTATAGTTGGAGGATATAAAATTTTAAAGTTCCCTGTTTTTTTCCCTTCATCTTTTTTATACACCATCATGGTGCAGAGTTCAAGATGCATGTTTTAGTGAAGTGTTGACTTTAGTAGCTGTCAAAGTAGTCCCTTTCCTAAGTCTTGTGCATCATGGGAAGAAATCTTTTTTTTTTTCTTTTTCTTTTCTTTCTTTCTTTTTTTTGTTTTAAAGCAGGTCTTGTTCTGTTGCCCAGGCTGGAGATCAGTGGCGTAATCATGGCTCACTGTAACCTTGAACTCCCGGGCTCAAGTGATCTTCCTACCTCAGCCTCCCGAGTAGCTACAGGCGCATGCCACCATGCCTGGCTAATTTCTTTTTTTTTTTTTAGAGATGGAGTCTTGCTATGTTGCCCAGGCTGGTCTTGAACTCTTGACCTCAAGCAATTCTCCCACCACAGCCTAGAAATCTCTTTTCATTTCGGCCGATACCAGGGCTACAGATGAGGCGGCTCCTCCTACCTCAGTGGCTCTTGAGTGTCCTTTGTCCTGGCCTAGGAAATGCTTCCCTGATAAAGGCCAGGAGGGACTTCATGACTTGAAGCAATCGTGTCACAGGCATAGGCTTGGTGTGCATCTCTTTGGGCCACTCCCTCTCTGTGTGGAGGCTTTGTGGGCTATATAATTGTCAAACAATGCCTACAAGACTTGCCTTGTGCCAACCAGAGATGGCTCTGGGTCCA
Source organism: Daubentonia madagascariensis (assembly GCA_023783475.1). Classification (NCBI taxonomy): domain Eukaryota; kingdom Metazoa; phylum Chordata; class Mammalia; order Primates; family Daubentoniidae; genus Daubentonia; species Daubentonia madagascariensis. Next base: position 420,039 of record JAKFHU010001747.1, on the reverse strand, counting down.
TCCTGGGTGAATTTAGGGAAATAAGGTAGTCCTGGGGCTGCCAAAAGACCCATGCTAAAACTCTTAGGGTTCCAGAATTGCCTTACGTGCCTTGGGTTTCCATTAGTGCCAGAGCTGCTCTGTCTGGGACTGGCCCCTCTGTCACAGCCACAGCTTTCATTTGTGGCCCAACATGTAGTCACAAGGCTGTCCTCAGCTTTCTGACGCCTGGTGCTGTGCTCTTTGATTGTGGTACTTCAGGGGCCTTTAGGGAATTTCATGTTGGCCTGGTCACCCCAGTCCACATAACCAGGTGTCCCTTAGTGTGTTTTGTGACCATGTTGACACATCATAGGATGCAAATGGCCTGTATTATATGTATTTGTAGTTAGTATTGAGAAGTTGAACCAAAAGAGATAATTTGATACAGTTTTTTGGTTCAAAGAGAAAATATATAGGCTTGAAGTGCTCTTTTAAAATTCTTATTTAGGATTTAGTCTTCAGTTCAACAAATTAGAGCATGTTTTTCAGGTTCATGATTAAGTTCAAGATCTTCCTTGGCTAGAAATCAATTTTAGAAGGGACGGGAGTAATAGAAATGCTTTTCTAAGTTGTTTACTGCAGTGTTGATTATAATAGTGAAGTTGGAAACAATATAGATGTTCCAATATAGCTGGTTGGTTTAATAGAGTATGATGTAGCTGTAAATATAATATTATGCAGTCATTAAAAATGTTGATGTACCCCTGTATTTTTTAAAAAAAAGATTTTCGTAATGTATTTTTAAGTGAAAAAGTTGACTAAATAGTATAATCCTACTTTTGTTTATATATATTTAAAAATATGGAAGAATTATGAACCAAAATATCATAGCTTATTTCTTGATTATGATATTATGTATAATTTCAGTTTTCTCCTTTATATTTATTTTCCTGATTATTTTTCTAGCGAATTATTACTCTAATAGCCATAAAAAGTAATAGTTATTTAAGAGGGTGAGGGAGAACGTAAATAGTACTGATGGTCCTGTTAAGAGCCATGCCCTGTACTAGGTGCTTGATAAGTTTAATCAGCGCAATATTTATAAGAGTCATGCAAAATAGGTGCTGTCTCCATTTCATGTATGGAGAAGTGACTAACTTCCCCAAGGTTATACAACTAATTACTTACAAAATCAGTACTTTTTCTCATGCCTGTCAAAGCAGAGTTCTTGCCTTCTTCAAACCATTTGTCAGCATTCAGTATTTGGGGCTGATGTGTTTGGCAGTAGTTAGAAAACCTGTGGTTAAAGAGATGCTGAGATTTCACTAACCCTATCTTTCAGGGCAAGTGACTTGGTAATGAAGGTGGATGCTCTGCTGTCAGCTCAACCAAAAGGAGATGCAAGAATTGAGTACCAGTTTTTTGAAGACAGACACAGGTATAGAATTAATGTTGAATTTGTTTATATTCTTGAACATTAAACTCTTAAGTTTGCCATTACCTCAGCTCTTTAATTTTTCCATATAATATTTATATATTGGTTCTTATAGAAATGGAACACGTGTTTGGTGTACAGTTTTCTCATATATATAGATATAGATATATTTGTATTCATATGTAAAATTCATATGTAGGTCTTAGTTGCATGAAAATTGACATTTATTTCTAAATAAATCTGAAATAATTCTGAGTGCATCCTTTTAGTAGAAAACAGATAGCATTTAATGAAGCAGACCAGTTGTAATTTTCTTATATTGAAGAATAAACAGAGATTATTAAAGCACTTATCTTATTCATTTTTTATTAAAAACTTTTGGTTTTGATAAAACAAAAATAAGTTTAGCATTATGAGGAAGTCCTTGCCTTTTTGTTCTTCAGTTTTTTATTTTGAAAAGTAAAGGTAATTGAAAGACTATTACAATGAACACTCAGATGTCTTTCACCTGTGTCAATTGTTGTGGTGCCATATTTGCTTTATCTCTGTCATCCGTGTGTATGTGTAGTAATTATAATGTTTATATGTTTGCACACACACATGCACTCATTTTTTTCTGCACCATTTGAAGGTATGTTGAAAACGTCGTGACGTAACATGCCTAAAGTCTTCAACATGTGTCTCCTGAGTATTAGGACATCCTCCATAGTACTGTGAGCATACCTCAGAAATTTAACCTTGACACGGTAATAGTAATATGTAGTCCCTGTGCACATTTCTCCAATGCCTCAGTAATGACCTTTTACAACTGTCTTTCATGTTTGTTTTGGTTCAGATCACACATTGTGGTTAGTTGTGTGTCTTTAGTCTCCTTTAATCTCCTGCCCTTTTTGAGGGGGGCAGGGTTGTCTTTCGTATTTTATGACATTGACCTTTTTCAAGAGTCCAGGCTAGTTGTCTTGTGGAACGTCCCACAGTCTGGGTCGTTTCCTCATGATTAAACTCAGATTAAATCGTTACCAGAACCCTGCACAGTTAATGTGTGTAGTCCTTGCCTTACCCGGCAAGTGTATGTATTGATTGCACCTCAGAGTTCCCAAGGACGAGTGGAATACGGATGCCTGTGCCTTACTTCTGCGATTCTGACCTGGCATGGATTGGACTTTGTTTTAGTGGACCTGTGTTTTTTTTACAGCCAGTCCATACAGGGGTCAGATTTATGCAATCAGACTGTTTAACGATTGCAGGCTGGAAGGCAGACCCTCTCTGTTTGCACTGGCTATGTCTCCTAATTTCCTGTGTTGCCATTTGGGGGAGATTCCTGTGCTTCCTGGCTAATCCGTGTTGAATTTTGCCATCAGCAGCCAGATTGCACCCATCTTCTCAACACTCTGTGTACTTTCGGGAAATAACTCATCTAGTTACTAGCGCAGGAAATATTTCCCAATTGACCTGCCATCTTGTTTGCCTTTCATGTCCAAGATAGTGAGTCCTGAGCAAAGACCTCTTCTCTTTTTAGAACATCTTTTCCTCCATGAGTCTCCATGAAATTTTATATCATTAAAATGCCCTAATTACAAATTCTATTATGATACAAATTATAGTTAGAGAAATTCTTATTGGGATTATGTTAGTTAAATGAGTGTTTCTTATATTTAAATCAGAAGTTTCTTGTTTATGCTAGAAAGAAAAAGGTCTGAACTGTCACTAATGTACACCCTTGCCCTCAAAGTGTAGTTCATGGGCAAGCAGCAGGGCATCGCCTGAGGGCTTGTTGGAAATGCAGGCTTTGGGCCCACACCAGACCTGCGGAATCAGCATCTACAGCTTAAAAAGTTCCCCAGGTGATTCCTGTGTACATTAACTTTGGTGAAGCACAGTATTCTTTGACATTTGCTCTGCTCATCCTAGGCAAGCATGTATAAGCTCCAAATCTGTACCTGTCTCTGTCACTTTTGGCTTTGTTCTGTTCTTTTCTCTGACCAATACAGCAAGTATATTTAAACATGATAATTCAGTTAATATTGTTCCTGTTTCCACCTAATATTCCTCTTTTAGTTTTTGTCTTGCCCTCTTTTTGCTATAGAAATGTGGTAGTGAGTAAAGGACCTCACAGAGTCAGTTTCTGGGTAGGACTGGTCTACCTAGAACACTGTGCTGGCTCAGAACATGAACATTTGCCCAAACCTGGCTTGGGCAGGCCCAATTAGATGTTACACTCCAGTGTAGAGCCTTGTTTGAGACCCTTCTTCTTGTTCCCTTTGTGAGTGTTTGTGTAACGCTATTCTCTAATGAGCTTTTCCTTCTAGACTTCTAGAGTAGCAGAGAGGTGCAGGTTATTTTAGGGCAGTGGCTCTCAAATTTTGGCTTTTTAAAATGCTGATTGCTGGACCTGTCCCCAGAGTTTCTGATTCAGTAAGTCTGTGTTGGAGCCTGACAGATTGCTTCTAACAAATGCCCAGGTCAAGCTGATGCTGCTGGTCTAGAGCCACACTTTGAGAACAGTTGTATTGGAGTAAAAAGTTTTGTTGTGTTGGAATAATCATTGGCAGCTGATTGAATCAGGAATTGTTAATATTTCAGAGATTGAAAACATCTGCTCTAACACAGCCAGAAAGCTATTTCGATGAGTATTTCCAAAGCAGTTAAGATTTGACATAATCTTCATCAGTGTCTAAACTATAGTCACCCAGTTTTATTGGTTACATTCTGTTTTATGTTGTACTTTTGTATTCATCCCATTGGATAAATGTTCTTGCATAGCGGAACGTAGTGGAGTAGCGGTTAGTAACAAAACCATACTAAAGTATTATTCAGAGCAAACAAAGTATTGATTTAAACAGTTAATGATTTTGGAAAATGAGGTATAGTTTTAAATCCTTTCAAGTTGATTCCTTATTAAAGTGCATCAGAGGCCCCTGTTTGACTTAAGTCCTCCAAGTCAGTGTGCCTTCAGAGGGAGGCCATCCAACAGGAGCTACATTTGGGTAAACAAGAGTTCTCCCCAGAAACCCTAGAGGTACAAATTGGAACCTAATTAGCTCTCACTGTTTATTTATTGAGAACCGACAAAATATGTATAACTTAATGCTGATGAGTCTGTGATGAAATTAATTTTTTTGTGTTATAAATTGGTTTAGTTCTTCAGGAAATGTGGTTGACAGTACATATTAGCCACAAAAATATTTGTATCCTATGACTCCATAATCTCATGTCTAGCACTTCTTTGACTGTAGAGAAATTTCCAAATATGGAGAAAGTTGGAAGTACAAATTGTTTAGAAATCAAAAGCCATCTTAATGTCCAGCAATAAAAAATATCTTACGTAAACTATGGCAGGTTCACTTAGCAAATAAAATATCATTTCTTATTCAGGATGCTTGTTGCTGTAACAATGTATGCAAATCTTAATGCTAAAATGGTGGGGAAAGGAAGGAAATTGTTTTAAAATTGCTAATATTCTGTAGTTATTTCAACTAATTTGTATATAAGCATCTAAAAAGGATTACATAGAGATGAACCTAAGTGATTGGGCTGGGATAGTGAGATTTTGTGGTTATATTTTTCCTTTTTCTCTGTTTTGCAGTTTTTCTGGAATGTTCTTAAGTTTCTTTTATTATTTTAAAAAAATTGATTTATTCCTTCTCTCATGTTCTTCTTGCCATGAAATAAAAATTGGTGTAATACTCAGTAACCATCAGAAGCTAACATGAGTAGCTTTTAGCAGTTTTTGGTTAAATAGTTTCAAGCTGGTTTTCCTCTTTTACAGAAATCTTACAATCCATTTCAAGTGAGCCTGAATTATTAGGGTTTTGCAGTCTTTGGGGTGGACATAATCACATAGTTGGCCACCATTGTAGCCTCATTGTTCTAGATCTAAAGTTTTTTGAAATGCTAGGAAGGCCGATAGGTTATGTTGGACCAAAAAAGCTACAGCTTAACTTTGTTTCCTGTTTCCTCCATGTTAATGTTTTGTCCTTTTGATCTTTGTAGCGCAGTTAAACTGAGGCCAAAGGAAGGGGAGACGTACTTTGACGTGGTGGCTGTCGTTGACCCTGTCACCAGAGAAGCACAGAGGCTTGCCCCATTACTTTTGGTAAGACAGCTGCAGAGGCAGTTCACAGCACATTTATGTGAAGGAGTCGCATCTCTGTGATTCGCTGAGAACTTCACTTCCCCTTGGTCATCTTCCAGGGGCTGTGGACAGTGTTGCAGGGCATCCTGGGCAGAGCAGTCTTCATAAAGGTTGATGATGGCTCTAATAACAGCATCATAACCTTAGGAAGTTGGTGTCAGTTTGGTTGGCTCCCTCATGTAATTAAAAAAATGATTAACATCCTTATTTAGAGCAAAACATCTTTTTTTTTTTTTAAAAGAGACGGAGTCCCACTTCATCACCTAGGCTGGAGTGCAGTGGTGTGATCGTAGCCCACTGCAACCTCAAACACCTGGGCTCAAGTGATCCTCCTGCCTCAGCCTCCTACAGTGCTAGGATTATAGGCAGGAGCAACCACGCCCCAGCCTAGAGCAAAACATCTTTGAATTAAGTTGATCTATGCTATATTTTAATTTATAATGGCAAAGAGGTAGAAGAATTCTTTTTCATTTTCCTTTTTTTATAACTACCATGAATTTTGGTCATGGCATGTCTTTTAAATATGTATAATTTGTTAACAATTTTAAGGATATTCAAAAGCTCTGACAACACCATTGCCCTAATGTTCCTTCTAGTTGTATTTTTTTAAGGTAATATTTTATTGCTATATAATCAATCACCTAACCTTTTTTGTGAGTGTTTATATGTGTGTTTTTCTCATCCTTTCATGTGAGCTGTGATGATGAGTCCTTATGTTTTCCTTCTGTAAACACGTATCTGTTATCTTGCTGCTGCTTCTCCACAGCTGTGTGTTGAGTTTCTCGGTGTGAGGAGCAGTGGTCTGCAGTGCTCACTTCCCATTATTTTTGGCCAAGTCACATGTATGTATGATTTAGATTCTGCACTAGTGTGATTTCCAGAAATTTCTCCACTGTAGACTTTATGGCAGTATTATCCTTATATCTTTTCTTGAGATATTCAGAAATGTTCTCTCTTAAAAGAGCATACTTTGAGTGTTTAATTTATTACTTACTCAGTGTCAAGTAATAAATTTCTGAATAATAAATTTAAATATTTTGTCATCTGGTTTGCTCCTTTAGGTTTTGACTCGGCTGATAAACATGAATCTGAGAGTATTTATGAACTGCCAGTCTAAGCTTTCTGACATGCCTTTAAAAAGGTAAAACACAATATTTAAGAAAACAATTGAAAAAATGGTACCAAATCTGCTGGTATTGAATGCTAAAGGGTCAGACAGGTTTACAGGTGAATGTCATTTTTGAAAAGATCATTTACTAAATGTTCGGTTTTGCCAAATATTTGCTGTGATAGGAAGTTCTAAGAAGATAGTGTGGGTGCGGGCACATGTAGGCGGCATCAACCCCGGCCACTTGCACTTGTGCTTTTCGTCATAAAAGAAGAGCAGTCATTTGAAGTTGGAGTATGTACGTTAGAGGAAGCTTGCTTAGGCTCCTTTGCACTTCTCCTGAAAAAGAGGACAGGCTTAGCTATATACTGTCAAGAGCTTTAGAATGGTCATTTATGAAAGCAGTAATGCAAAAAGCAACAAATAGTATAGCATATATTGTGACCATGGGGAATTCTTACCTTGCAAATATGCTGTGTTCTGCAGTTTAGATTCTAAGTGTATTGAAACAGGGTTTGCAAGTGACCAAAGGGTTCTCAGCTTCCATCACCATCCTTGTATAGGATAAATGTTTAAATTATTACAGTGTTTTCAGAGCTAGTCTGAGAACCCAATCGGCATTTACATCTGGGCTTTTAAGAGAAAAATGAATTCTCCCCAAAGGGAGGAAAGTACTTATGACCCTGAAGCAGCCATCCTCGTGAAGGAACGGCCTCCCCCTCAGTCCTGTCCCTCTTTGCCTTTTCTTGCATCTGCAGCAGCCACAGCAGACATCATTAGGTCAAAAGATGGCTTTGGAAATACTTTTGCCAATTTGGAAGGATACCCCTCTCCAAATCTAGTTTGTTTAAAGCCAGGTGTTTACCTGTGTAAATTCAGCGACTGTGGTCACGTAGAAAAAAATCTAACACTTTTCTTTTTAATTTCAGCTTTTACCGTTATGTCTTAGAACCAGAGATTTCTTTCACTTCAGACAATAGCTTTGCTAAGGGTCCAATAGCAAAATTTTTGGATATGCCTCAGTCTCCACTATTTACTCTGAATTTGAATACACCTGAGAGTTGGATGGTAGAATCTGTCAGAACGCCATATGATCTTGATAATATTTATTTAGAAGAGGTAAGAATATCATTGGTTTCAAATATCTAATTATGTATAAAAACTATTTATGATGTAGTGGTAGTAGACTTTGAACAAATTGAATCACAGTCTAAGTGGGCCTCTGGGACATCAGTGTTGAGATTTGATATTTTTAAAAATAACAGCTTTATTCATATATAATTCATATACCATAAAATTTCCTCCTTTAAAGTATACAGTTCAGAGGTTTTATTTAATCACAGAGTTGTGCAGCCATCACCACTATCTAATTTTAGAATGTTTTCATCATCCCCAGAAGAAGCTCCATACCTGGTGGAAGTTACTCCCCATTCCCTCTAGCCCATGGCAACTACTGATCTCCTTTCTCTCTATATAGATTTGCCTATTTTGAATTTTGTCTAAATAGAATCATGCAATATGTGGTCTTTTGTGACTGGCTTCTTTCACTTAAATTGTTTTCAAGATTCATCCATGTTGTAGCATGTATCAGTACTTCATTTTTTTTAATTGCCGGATCATATTCCATTGTATGGATATACCACATGTAATTTATCCATTCATGAATGGACATTTGGGTTGTTTCTGCTTTTTGGCTATTATGAATAATGGTGCTGTGAACATTGGGTAAATGTTTTTGTGCTGATCCATGAATATGGGATATCTTTCCATTTAGTTCTTAATTTCTTTCAACAGCATTTAAAGTCTTGTCCTCTCATCTGTATTTTTGGAATGACGGCCTCATTATTTTTTCTTCTTTCTCTTTCCAACCCAGTTTTTATAATTGTATGCAGTCGTTAACCACCACCACAGTCAAGATACAAAACATTTCCATCGCCCCCAAAAAGTTCTTTTGTACCCCTCTGCAGGCAATCCCTTTTCCTCACCCCTGGTCTCAGGCAATGAATGATCTGTTTTCTGGTCATTATAGTTTTGCCTTTTCTCAAAGTTCTTAAAATATGATCATCTAATATGTAAGTCCTTTTTGTCTACTTCATTCACTTTGCAAAATACATTTCAGATTTATTCATGTTGTTGCTGAGTAGTCTTCAAAAGACTTAATATTGATATTGCAGGTGGACAGCATAGTGGCTGCCGAGTATGAGCTGGAGTACCTGTTACTAGAAGGTCATTGCTATGACATCACCACAGGCCAACCCCCACGAGGATTACAGTTTACCTTAGGAAGTTCAGCCAACCCAGTCATCGTGGATACCATTGTTATGGCCAATCTGGTAAACAATTAGTTCTTCAGAGACTGATGTTGTAGTTGTATTAATTTGGGCACTACAGTTTATGATGGAGCAATCTTAACCATAGAGTGAGATTAAAATTCATAATTGATTGAATTTGGTCTATATAAAAGTCATTAGTTTAGCTAACTTTATAGATTAGAATTACATGTCAACTGAAAGGAAAAAACATGGTGGAATACTCTGCTCTAACCAGATTGGTTCCTGAAAGTGGATTGGTCATGAGCTCACAGCCTTTTCTTTTCTTTGGACGTTCACTGCTTATTCACACATCACACATTGATAAAAGGTAGACTTCTTGGCTTGACTGGCCTGCATTTTGCTAGAGTTTCTAATGTGTAGGGTTTTTTTGTGTTTATTTGTTTTTTAGAGAGTTGCACTGATTTGTTTACTATCTTATCTACATTGTAAGTGACTGATATTTCAGAAAAAGAAGTAACTATCCCTCAGAAACATCATTTTGATGTTTTGAAGAGAACTAAAATTTGGCATTTCTTCTTGTTTTAGGGCTACTTTCAGCTAAAAGCCAACCCAGGAGCTTGGATTCTCAGACTTAGGAAGGGACGCTCTGAAGATATTTATAGAATCTACAGGTAGGATTAAGTGATGCAGGTACATTTTTCAAGAACATTTTGAAATGAGAACCAGCTCTAATTGACTACTACCCTGGCAGTTAACTAGGTATCATGAATTTCATTTACAGTTGTATATGTGATGAAACAAGGCTTTTCTAGGAAATTAAATATCAAGAATTGTTAAGGTAGAATTAGATAATAAGAGATATAAATACTAATAAGTGTAGTCAGGCTTTAGTCTTCAATTATTCCTTTGTGCTTGTAGTATCTCAGAATCGATTATTCTATCACTGTGATACAGACCATAGGCAGGTGAGATATTTAATCATTTGAATAAAGGAAAAATGAAATAAAGAACAAACTTTTCTGCCCAGAGAGTATAGGTGTTGACTCTGAGTGATTTGCAAATACACAGCATATGTCAGTTTTGGCCTTTAAGCCTTGCTGTTAGCACTGGTTTTCCTTGGTCTGTGGTTGTATAGAAGTACTCCTAAAACATTCCATTAGTAGCCAGGTTTTTGCCTTAAGGTTTACTGCATGTATTTATTTGTTTAAAAAAAAGTTACGGTGCCTTTAAAAAGGTTTGGTATAAATTCTGCTTAACACAATTGAAATTAGTTTTAAAGTGTGTGAAAAGACTTCCTGTCAATTTCTTTAGGGGATGATTTCCGTTAGAGTTCATTTGAAACACCCCCTTGTGTGTCCTTGCCTTAGTGTCATAGTATCTTACCCGACACTTATGAAGCAATGTTGATTAGTATTTCCTAATTTTGTATTATAATAACATCTTCGTTGTAAATAGTAGAAGGTTTTTCTCCAAATAATATCTTCTCCATATACAGTTTTACAAAATTTTAGTTGTACTTCCAAACTCCGCCTCTTCTGTGTACCTTGGCCCTGGCCATTCTTCCTCCTTCCCAGGAGTGTGGTGCCCCCTCACCCCCTCTTCCTAGCTATCTAGGGCTCTCATCCTCCTGTGTTTCCCAGATGGACATTCCCAGTCTCTTGAGTGTTTCATGATTCAGATTTCTCCCCTGTCAGAATTGTACTTTGCCTTAGAACCCTGCTCTCTGCTAGGTGACAGCAAATACAGTGAATTCCTGTTGTTATTGTGACTTTCTACACCTTGAAATTTGGTGACTGAAAATTTTAGGCATTCCTGTTGGTTAGTAGAGAAACATTATTTTTAATTTTTCCTCCTCTGCTCCTGTGTGCCTGCCAATAGAGCTTGTTATAGCTCTTCCTATAGAGTAAAGGCACTGGGTTGAGTACAGGGCCTTCACTGGACTGATTGTGTGGCTCCAGGCAGAGGAGAGAGTAGTAGATTCCTTTACAACACTGTTCCAATTAAAGAGTAGAAGTGGTGGGGTTCCAGTGATGGTTCAGGGTGGCCCATCCCCCCTGAGCTCCTTTATTGAAGGTGCTGTGCTTGGCTCAGACCTTGTGAACACAATGGTTGTTAGCACTCACCACATGCTTACCATGCCTCTCACTGGTGATAGATAATTTGAAGGAGGACTTATGAAGGAAGTTTGGGCATGCATGGTGTATAAAGGTAAAGATTTCAACAGGTGCTTCTTTGTAGTGTGAAGGGGCTTCCTTCAGGTTGTGAGAAAGTGATGTGTTCTCCCAGCTTAGGCAACGTAGCAAGACCTCATCTGTAAAAAACTAACTAAATAGATAAATTAGCTGGGCGTGGTGACGTGCACCTGTAGTCCCAGCTACTTGGAAGGGTGAGGTGGGAGAATCGCTTGAGCCCAGGAGTTTAAGACCAGCCTGGGTGATACAGTGAGATGTCGTCTCTTAAAAAAAAAACCCCAAAAAGAAAAAGAAAGTGATTTGTTCTGAAAAACTTCTTTATGAGAAAGATGATGGACAAATACGGCAGATTGCTATGGACCATTTACTGCATTTTGAGAGTTGTGATTTGTAATATCTCTCTTGCTTATCTCTCTAAGCCATGACGGTACAGATTCTCCTCCTGATGCTGACGAGGTTGTTATTGTCCTCAACAACTTCAAAAGCAAAATTATTAAAGTGAAGGTGAGTTTGTGATGCTTAAGCACCCACTCTTTTATAGTTGGTGAAAGTAGCAGTATTCTATTATTTGGTAGCTGCCGTGTAAAAACATATATCTGGAAACCAGCCCAAGACTCCCTTTGGAATTAACTGTAGCAATTGTAGGAATGCTGCTTTAAGGCAAAATGTCTTCGTATTAATAAATGTGAGTTTGTGGTTTTCTTCAACTGAGAGATTGCACCTTTTGTGTAATCTCAGTGAGCAAGGCAAGTTCCATTTTATATAAAATGTTATTGTAGATGCTGTGTTGCTTTATATATCCACAATTCATAGAATTATTGATGATTCTATCTCAGAATATTGGGGGAAATGCCAGTGAAAATTTCAACAACAATAAAATAGTACTTTAATTTCTTCTCACTTGTACTTAGTGTTCCCAGAATTTTGAAGTTCTTAGTGCCTTAAATTAACATAAAAGATATTATGAAATAAATAATCATTACCTAGAGTGAAATCTAAAGTAGGCCATGTATGATTGAACAGAAAAATGGTCACTATGCTGCCGAGAAGTCTCAGCCTGCTTGTGCTAGAGAGTTGTGAAAAGGCTGTGACATGAAATACTTCCTTCCTGACAGCTAGAGCCCTGGCAGACTGCACTTTTCCCTAGAACTACCTGTCAGCTCGGTGAATCCTGCTTTTGGTTCCACTCAGATTGTGTTTCCCATGCAGTTGAGTTTAAGGTTCTTTGCCCATTTTGCAAGCTGAAAACGGTTATTGTCTAATAAAAGAGATTGCTGTCTTCTCACTTGTTTGTGGTGTAAAGCATCCTGAAGAAGATAATTCTATTGCAGTGGTCCCCAACCTTTTAGTCACTAGGGACCAGTTTCATGGAAGACAATTTTTCCACGGACAGTGGGGGGTGGGGGTGGGGGTGCGAGGGAGGCAGAGCTCAGGCGGTGATACAAGTGATGGGGAGCAGCTGTAAATACAGATGAAACTTTGCTTGGCCGCCCGCCGCTCACCCGTTCCTAAGTTTCATAAAAGACAATTTTTCTATGGACAGATGGGGTGGGGAGTGGTGGTGGAGCTCTGCAGCCCAGTCCCTAACAGGCCACGGACAGTGCCGACCCACAGCCTGGGGGATGGGGACCGCAGCTATGTTGAATACTTTGATGGGTGGGGTTGTGCCTGCTTGTGGGAGAATTGATTGATAATTCCCTGCCGTTGACAGTACTCACAGTGTACATCCAGTGAAAAGCAATTTTGTGCTTATTAGACCTACTAGGAGGAGTAAGATTTAGCACATATTTTTGCAGGTGCAGAAGAAGGCAGACATGGTGAATGAAGACTTGCTGAGTGATGGAACAAACGAGAATGAGTCTGGATTTTGGGACTCCTTCAAATGGTAAATTGACATCATGAAAAGAGTGCTTTTAGGAAAAAACTGAGATATAAGCTCCATCCATCCCTCCTTTTTGAGTCTTAAAATTCTGTCTGAGCCTTTTACATTTTGCTTTGTGTAGCCAAATCTTGTACTCATATTTGGAGTAGATGAGTATTTTCCACATGATTAGCTAAGAGAGGGTGATGTCTCCTCCTGGTGACATTACTTCTGTTCCGTATTTGAGTCTCATTGGGTTGTGTGCTCTTTGGAGGGCTGACTGGTAATTGCTCAGTTTACTTCCCATTGTACAAATTACATTCTGTGGTACAGCCCGTGTTCAATCTGTTCCTAAGGCAACACAGTGTCTTGGAGTGAGCATCCTCCTTGTTGTCCTGTGGGGTGGTTTTGCCGGCCTTGTGCTCTTTCCCAGGGTGCGAGGGGTGCGAGGGACTGCGCCGGCTGGGGGAGGGAACGGGGGTGGGAAAGCACCATCTCTCTCCTCTCTCCTTAAAGGCCTGTGTGTCTGTATCAACACTTCAAGTGGTCTTGTTTTTACCTTTATTGCTACAGGGGCTTTACAGGAGGACAGAAGACTGAGGAAGTGAAACCAGATAAAGATGACATAATTAATATTTTCTCTGTTGCATCTGGTCATCTCTATGAAAGATTTCTTCGGTTAGTCTTGTTGATTATTTTGGTATATGTGAATGAATTTGTCACAGTATTCTTATTTAGGGAGAAAAAGTTCTGTTGGGTTTTGCCCATTATTACTTCTGTGTATTTGAAGCACTCTGAGGATTGTGAATATCTTGCCATAAGTGATTGTATTTGTTTTGATCTGGGCAACTCCATGAAGTTTAGCTATGTGGTGAATTCCTCTGTGTGGATGTTACAAGGCTGTAGACCTTTAGTATCACTGTGCACACGTTATAGACAGTGGTATTTACTTGGCCACCAAGCATTGCCTACACCAGAAATTAGGAGGTTGACATAGAGCATAGAAGGGGAACAGAATCATGGAACACTTCACTGCCGTCTAAAGATTCATAGGGTTTTAGAACCAGGAGAGATCTTAGTTCTTATGTGAGGTCCCACAGCCAGAGCCAAGAGGGGTCACAGGCTGTGGCCAGTTGATGTGATGGCCAGAGGAAAGGCACTCAGGAGCCTGGTCACAGCTCCTGAGGAAGGCTTGGCTCTGATGGCACACCTTTGCCTGAAGGTCACTTTCCTAATTGCCAGGGTTCTTTTCACTTTTAATTTTTCACAATCTAGTGTATAAAATAATCTAAATGTCATTTTACTCATTTTTAGCCCTCCTGTTTTCAAGAAATAATATCTGACCTAAAATAGTAATGATAGTAACAATTGAATTTAATTGAATTCTTTGACTTGAAATTTGTTTGTGTTTGTTTTCAAAGTAGGGAATCCTGAGCCCGTAACCCTGTGCCCCACGCGCGCCTGCCTCTCCCTGCTCCCCTCCCTAGCGGGCTGTGCAGGCTGCAGGAGGCCATGCGCTTATCTGCTCCTCCCTCAGTGCCACATGCTGTTGTCACTGGACAGGGGTTTCTGGAGAGTGACGTAGTCAGTTACTACAACCTCCAGTATTCATTTGAACCATAATTAATATATCAGTTCATGAAGCAGTTTATTTAAAGGTGTAACAGAATTAAAACATTTGCCTATGTCAGTTAAGTATATTTTTATTGGTGAGAAATGCCCCTTCTCTCCCGTTAATGATAACTTTATAAGTAGGAATAAGTGCAATATCCCATCACTAAGTCTCTTGCTTTGCCTAATTGAGCCTTCAGTTAGCTCTCCTGTGAAGAACATTTAGCTGTCTTGTGATTGACACTACTTAATGTTGTTGCAGTTAAAAACATTGGAAAATTATTATTTGCTTTTGTTTGGCAGCATAATGATGCTATCAGTGCTGAAGAATACCAAGACTCCTGTGAAATTCTGGTTCTTGAAAAATTATTTGTCCCCCACATTTAAGGTTTGTTTCACAAGGAAAAGGAAAACATTCTTATTAAGGAGATGTTTACAGTATTTTTTTTTTTTTTACTACTTTTGTTTTATCTGTATACTTTGAATAATTTTCCTTTTATTAGGATCCCCTAATTTAGTTGCATAGGTCTATGTTGATTATTCTTCCCAGTTGGTCTGTTTGAGAGGAACACTTTTTATAAAACAAAACACAAAATTATGACCTCTTTGAAGCTTGGATAATATAGAAGAAGAGTCTGTCTCTTTTGTTAGAAGCAATATTTTGATGAAATAACATTCCCTTCCTCTGAAGTGTGCGTGTTTTACTTCTAGAAAGCACAGTATTGGTTTACATTGAAGAGAATGATTAATTTTATCATGAACCACTACCAGATAATATATGGAAATAATGCTTCATCTGTGCAAAACAAACAACACACTTGGAAAGTTTTCTGCTTTATTTATATCAGCCACTATTTGTCATCTAGATTGATTTATTTGTGTCTTTTTTTTCCATAAAATTTACTAAACAACTTTTAATATATTCAGCAACATCTCCCCTAGATAAGTAATTCAGTTCTGGTCTTCTGAAGGTACTTGTATTTAGAATCTGAAAGACTGACTTACTCATTAATGGCAACAAATTTGTCCAGAGTTTTTATTTTGCCACATTATTTCCTGGGTTAGAACTAGTCTTGAGAAAGATTTATAATCAAGCTCAATATATGTTTTACTGAAATTAAGTTTGGACAAATGGACTTAAAGTTCATGTGCCTTAAACACACACATACACACACACACACAAATCTAAGAGCCTTTACTGAAAGATTTCTGTCATTTCATCTGGTGACTAGAAGTCATAAAGAAATGGGGATTTGACAAATTTATATGTATTCTTTTATGTAGTCAGAATGGTTTTGGGCCACGTTCTTTGTTAGACCACTGTTTTGGTAAATGTGTTTTATTTGTGCCACATTCACGGTGGTTATCTTACATTATTAATGCAGTTTTCTTAATCAGAGGAAATTATTGTTTGTTATTCCTTGTGTCTAAAAATAGGAGTTTATACCTTACATGGCAAAGGAATACAATTTCCAGTATGAGCTTGTTCAGTACAAATGGCCCCGGTGGCTTCATCAGCAAACTGAAAAACAGCGCATCATCTGGGGTTACAAGATCCTTTTCCTGGATGTCCTTTTTCCACTAGTTGTTGACAAATTCCTGTTTGTGGATGCTGATCAGGTAAGCTCTTAAAGTTCAGATTTTTTTTTTTTTTTGAGACAAAGTCTTGCTCTGTTGCCCTGGATGGCATGCAGGGGTGTCATCATAGCTCACTGTGACCTCAAACTCCTGGGCTCAAGCAATCCTCCTGCCTCAGCCTCAGCCTCCCCAGTAGCTGGGACCACAGGCACACACTGCTATGCCCGGCTAATTTTTTCTGTTTTTGGTAGAGACAGGGTCTTGCTCTTGCTCAGGCTGAAGGCCAGATTTTAACAGTTTATATTAAAGGCAACAGACCTCTTTTTCTTTTTTAAGTGATATTTTCCCAGTTATGGGAAAGTACATGCTTATTTTACACTTACAAAATATGTAAAAGTGTCACTGAGATGTAATCACTTTAAATTTGCATTTGATATAACTCCTTTTCTGTGTCTTTTTAACATAGTTGTGGTAACATCATGTATGCAGTTTTTTATCTTACTTAATTCATTTAACATAAAAACTAAAAAAATTAAGGTTTAACAGTGCTTGCCATCATCTCCAATTATCTGCCCAAAGCTATTGGCATGGGTGATAGGTGAAGCTCAAGTGGATGCTTGGCCTTGGTGATAGGGAATGATGCAGATACTCTTCCAGCTGTCAGGATTTGACATAATTAAAGGGAACATATTGTCATTTTAAGAGCATACATACTCAAATAGCATAAATGTACTTCTGCCTACAGCCTTCTGCCTCACCCTGAGCTAGCTGAAACCTGAGTCAGTTACCTGAACGGAATTGATGTAATGTGTGCAAAAGTCATTTGGACAAAGGCTTTTCCCACCTCTTTGGAATTCACATCAGCTGGCTCAGCCTGAAATATGCTTTCCTGATTCTAACATAGCCACATTTAATCCTTGTTGAGCACTCATGATGGGCAAGGCATTGTTCCACACCTATCTGTGTGTTAACATAACGTAAGCTTCCCAACAACCTTGTGAGATAGGTACTGTCATCTCCATTTTGCAGGTGAGGAAGCTAAGGTACAGAGAGGCTAAGCAATTTAAATTTGTTTTATTTCTACTCCCTTTGAATACTTGGAATACTGTGTGCCACGTACTAGGCTAAGGGTCTTACGTGCTAGTGATGGCAACCAGCTAGTAAGTGGAGTAATACAGGCTCACAGTGTGTCTACTGCTAGCTCCTGTGCTGCTGACCACTAAGCTGCCCTCCATGCTGCTTCAGCAAGGCACTCTGTATTTTAGGGAAACTGCATTAGAGCTGTGTGCATGGTTGTTTAACAAATGGCTTTTGATATTTTTTTCTCCAGATTGTGCGAACAGATCTGAAAGAGTTAAGAGATTTCAGTTTGGATGGTGCCCCTTATGGTTATACTCCTTTCTGTGACAGCCGAAGGGAGATGGATGGCTACAGGTTCTGGAAGTCAGGGTACTGGGCCAGCCATTTAGCTGGGCGAAAGTATCATATCAGGTACTGAAAAGGGAGTGCTCCTGATGCTGTTGTGTGGTTTTCTTTTCTTTAAAATTGATTTACAGAAAGTTAATTAAATTAATCTAAATTAAATTAAGTTAAAAATTGTGAATAGGTGACACATTAATATGGCTTAAAAATAAAAATTAGGAAAAATATACAATAAAAAAACTTCGTAATCCTCTCTCCTACCTAGTTCTCACCCCCACAACAGATAACCTCCTCTATCTATTTATTGTCTGTACTTCAGAGTTTCTTACAGTTGTGAATGTATATTCTTTTTTACACAAAATATATTATGTATTTACACCGTTTTGTAAGTCGCTTTTTTTACTTAATGTCTTATCAATTTTGTCATATCAATATATAGAGAGGGACTTTATTCCTTTTTACAGCTGCATATTATTCCAGTGTAGGAATGTTATTTATAGTCTTTTCCTATGACATACATTGCAATGAATAATTACCAGATACCTTATTTTGCATATTTCAGGTGTGTTTACAGGGTAAATCCCTAGAAGTAGACCTCTTAGGTCAAACAGTATATGCATTGATTGCATTTCTAGCGAACACTCCATTATCTTCTCCAGGAGAGGCGTGATGTGGAAGATTTGGAGGATAGGGGCCTGTAGAAAGTAGCACATACAAAGATAAATGGTGCCTGTGGTGCTTTCAGTTTTATACTATATGTTCCTTGTCCAAGAGAACTCAACACTGGGGTTTTCCCCCTTCTAACATTTAAGGCATCAGGATATCCTTGACTAACAGCTATTTATCAGTTACTATAGCCTTTTATTACTGACTCTGCTGCATTTGCTAGAAATCTTTTGTCAGAGATTATTTCCTTTGGAAGGCAATTAAATAAAGAACGGTGACAAAAGTGAGCTAGTGGTGACAGAATAGGGACTTTGCAGTGACTTTCTTAGACATCGTTGAAGTAGCACATACTGACCACTAACTCTCCGGTAGGGCTGCAGCTTACCTTTTCAAAGAGAAGCCAGGATGTTTGGCTAGTGACTTGTTCCATTATTCAGTGAGTTTAGTTTTTTTGGTCATAATCCATGGTTGGTTGTAACAAATGGGTCTTTTCTATTCAGTGCACTGTATGTCGTGGATCTGAAGAAGTTTAGGAAAATAGCTGCTGGTGACAGACTCAGGGGACAGTACCAAGGTCTGAGTCAGGATCCTAACAGCCTTTCAAATCTTGATCAAGTAAGTGTCCATTTCTGATGGTTAACGCTTTCCTCCGTGACAGGCATATGATGTTCTGTCAGAAAATGAAGTGTTATTTGTGTCTCAGTTCTCTCCTCTCTCAGAAGTGTCTTGTTTCTTCATGGAAAGGGGTATGTGTGCCTATGTGTGTGTGAGAGACATTTTTATCTGATCTCACAAGAAGGCAGGTGTATCAGTAGTGAAAAATGTTGTAGACCTGATGTTGGTTGGGGAGAAAAATGGAGGGGGACACTGCTTCTCTGAATAATTACCGTATCTTTGCATATTATACTTAAGCTAATCTGATGAATTTGTTTCTCTGCCTGCTAGAGTCAATTTGTTTTTCTGCTGTAAGAACTAAATAGCACAGGATTCACAATATAGAATATAGTATCACAATTTCCCTTTTTTTTAATGTCAGAATCCATGGTGTGTTTCAGGAAGGTGAGCTGAATCACCATTTTTTAATGCACTAAGCATTTTTCAGAGATGAGATTGTAGTTTGTTTTAGATACATGGCTTCATATACTTTAGGCATTTTGTTTTGCTTAAGTCTACCTTAAAGTTTTTTTAAAGTTTTATTGTGATATATAGTGTCCATGAATAAAAGTGCACAAAATCAAAAATATACAAATACATACATATTCATATACGTTATCACGAAGCAGCTACCCCAATATCACAACCCAGTTCACGAAGTAGAACATGACTACCATCCCAGAAGCCACCCTTCATCCTTAACAAAAGTATCTAGCTTCCTGACTTTATTGTAATCACTCCATTTGCTTTTCTTTATAGATTTACTATTTAAGCATGTATTCTTAAACACTGTAGTTTAGTTTGCCTATTTTTTTCTTCTCTATCTCAGTGGAACCATAAAAAATTGTACTCTTTTGAGTGTAACTTCTTTTGCTCAGCATTATGTTGTATGATTCATCTATGTTGTGTGTAGTGGTACATTTTTTTAATCCATTCTACATTTCGGTTGTTTTTAGTTTTTTACTTCTGTGGATAATGCTACTGTGAACATTCTTGCATATGTACACATATTTCAGTTGTGTATACATCTACACAAGTGAAACTGTTGGGGCATCAGAGATGTTTGTCTTTACTTTTACTAGATAATTTCAAGCAGTTTTTCAAAGTAGTTCTAATTTATACTCCCGTCAGCAGTATTAAGAGTTCTGTTGCTCCATGTTTTGATCACTAATTATTGTCAATCTGTTAATTTGGTAGGTGTGAGCTGGCATCCCATTGTGGCTTTTAATTGGGGAGTTTAAACCATTTATATTTAATATAATTATTAATGAGGCATAATTTGCATCTGCCATTTCCTATTTGTTTTCTGTATTATATCTTTTGTATTCCCCAGTTCCTACATTATTGCATTTTTTTGTGTTAAATAGATATTTTGTAGCATATCATTGTAATTCCCTTACTGTTTCTTTTACTATATATTCTTGAGTTATTTTCTTTGTGTTTGTCCTGATGATTACCATTAATACCTTAATTTATGACAATCTAGTTTGAATTAATACCAACTAAATTTCAATAGTATATAAAAACTAGCTCCATTCTCCCCTCCTTTATACTGATATCCTACAATTTACATCTTTATATATCATATGCCTACATGCCTACATCACATGCCTATAAATCAACACAGATTTATAATTACTGCTGTTTGAAGTTGTCTTTGAAACCAGGGAACAAAAAGAGTTCCAAACAAAAAACACATTGATACTGTCTTTTATGTTTACCTATGTACTTTCACTGGTGCTCTTTATCTTTTCATGTGGATTCGAGTTATTCTCTAGTGTCCTTTAATTTCAGCCTAAAGGACCCCCTTTAGTATTTTTGGCAGAGTGGCTATGCTAATTACAAGCTCTCAGAGAATGTATAAATTTCTCTTTCATTTTTGATGAATATTTTACTGAATATAGAATCTTGCTTGACAGGTTTTTTTTCTTTCAGCACCTTAAATATCTTGTCCCATAGCCTTCTGGCCACCATGGTTTCTGATGAGAGATTAGCTGTTAATCTTATTTAGGACCCCTTGTACATGACAAGTTGCATCTCATGCAGGTTTTAAGACTCTCTCTTTCTCTTTTGACAGTTTGAATATGGTGTGTTTAGGTGTGTGTCTCTTTGAAAGTTTCTTCTCCTTGGAGTTTATTGAGTTTCTTGGATGTGTGTAGATTAATATTTTCATTAAATTTGGGAAGTTTTTATTATTTCTTAATATTCTTTCTACCCCTGTCTCTCTGCTCCCCATTCCTCTGGCCTTCCCTCTTCTTGGGACTCCCATTATTTGTATGCTGATATACTTGGTGGAGCCCCACAGGTCTCTGAGGCTCTGCTTATTTTTGTTTTTTCTTTTTACTTTCTGCTCCTCAGGATGGATAATCTCAGTTGACCTGCCTTCAAGCTTGCTGATTCTTTTTCCTGCCTCCTCAAATCTGTGGTTGAAATACTTTAGTGAATTATTCATTTCAGTTATTGTATTTTTCAACTCCAAATTTTCTGTTTGGTTCCTTTTTATAATTTCTCTCTTTATTAATATCACTCCCCATTGTAGTTTTATTTTGCATTTTTATAATTAATAACAAGGTTGAGTACCATTTTGTATGTTTATGGCCATTTAAATATTCTCTTTTATGAAGTGCTTGTTTAAGTATTTGGATTGTTTGGTTTTTCCCTCTTGATTTATAGACGTTCTTTATATGTACTGGTAATGCAGCCTTTGTTACTTATATATGTTGCAAAATTTCCCACTTTGACTCTGTTAATAGTATCTTTTATAGTCCATTTGGTCAGTATTCTCCTTTATGGTTAATGCTTTTTGAGACCCATGAAGGTCATAAAGATGCTCTTTTATATGAGTTTTATTGCTTTGCCTTTCACATTCAGATCTGTATTCCATTAGGAATTTGTTTTATGTATGTTGTGAGATAGAGTTCAACTTTCATTTTTGTATGTGCATATATAGTTATTTCACCATGATTTTTTTTTAAACAGAACATACTGCTCTGCAGTGCCATATTTGTCAGAAATGAAGTACTCATATGTGCATGGGTCTGTTTCTAGGCCTTCTATTTTATTCCATTGGTCTACTTGTCTATCTTCATGCCCATACTACAGTATCTAAATTACTGTAGCTTTATAATAAATCTTGATACCCAGTAAATCAAGTCCTCCCACCTCATTCTTCTTCAAGAGTGTCTTAGTGTATTCTTTGTCTTTTGTTTTCTCATATATATTTTAGAATTAGCTTGTCAAGTTCAGGAGGGAAAAAATTGCTAGGATTTTATGTTTGGATCATGTTTAATTTCTTTCAATAATATAGTTTTCTTCATAGAGACCTGGTACATCTTTGTTATTTTTAATACTTTTGTTTTTGTTGCTTGTATGTAAAATTGCAATTGATTTTTGTTCACTGTATTCAACCACCTTGCTGATAAACTCATTAATCATGAGTTTATCATGATTAGTATATATTTATAATATTAATTATTATATATTTCTCAATTATAATTAGTATATATTTGTCAATTGTCTGTATATACAGTCATACCATCTAAGACAATTAATGATTTGGCAAAGCAACAGAGGGTAAAAAAATAATGACAGGTTTACTTTTTTCTTTACAGTCTTATACTTTAAACAACTTATTTTTCTTGCTTTCTATATTTGCTAGGACTTTCTATATTATTGAATAGAAATGTTGATAGTGGACATCATGGACTCACAGGGAGTTTCAGTATTTTGCCACTAATTATGACGTTTGCTGCAGACATTTTGGAGATACCTGTCATTTGGATTAAGAAAGTTCTTTTTATTCCTAGTGTATTCCTTTTTACAAATCTATTGTGTTGAATTTTTTTTTTTTTTTAAGAGAAAGGGGCTTGCTCTGCTGCCCAGGCTGAGTGCAGTGATGTAGTCATAGCTCACCGCAGCATCGAACTCTTGGGCTCAGGTGATCCTCCTGAATAAATAGGACTATAGGTGTGCACCACCACACCCAACTAAGTTTTTTATTTCTTGAGAAACAGGGTCTCACTGTGTTGCCCAAGCTGGTATTGAACTTCTGGCCTCAGGTGATCCTCCCATCTTGGCCTCCCAAAGTGTTGGGATTACAGGTGTGAGCCACCACGCCTGGCGATAATTTCTTCTTTGACTGACTTGTGAATTATTTAGAAGTGATTCAAAATACATGAAGATTTTGAAGTTGTATTTTTCTTATAGCTTAGTTGCTCTGTGGTCAGAGGTCATACTTTTTTCTCACAGTATGATTTCAGACATTTAAAGTTTGTTGAGATTTGCTTTATGACCCAGACATAATCAGTTTGGTAAATGTTTCATCTATTTTTATATTCAGCCAATATTAGTTATATTATTTTTCTCTGTGTATCCATTAATTGAAGTTTAACAACATGCTATTATGTGTGTTTTGTCTTTTTTTTGTTTTCTATTTAGTTACTGAGAGGATTGTGTTAAAAATCTTTTTCTGTATTGTGAAATTTGTTTCTGTCAAATTTTGCCATATTTTGAGACTATATCATTAATGCCTACAAATTTGAGAGTCAGTTTATTTTTCATCTAGTGTGACAGTCATTTAATTTGAGCATTTAGTTCACTCATAGTTGATACAATCACCAGTTAAATTTGTTTTTTTACAGTGCTTCTACTTATTCCACTTGTTCTGTTAATATATTTCTTTATTCCTCTTTGACAGTTTCTTTCACATAGAGAATTTTTAATAATTCCATTTTTCCTCTATTAGCTTAATTCGTATACTTCTTTACAATTCTTTTAATGATAATCCTAGAGGTGGCAATGTGTATTTCTGACTTTGCAAAATCTAATAATAATTAGTATATTTTACCTACCTAGCAGATAATGCAAAAACATCAGAACAGTGCTTCTCAAATTTTAGCGTACGTACAAGAATCACCTGGGGAACTTATTAAGCATGAATTCCTGGGCCCCACACCAACAGATTCTGACTCAGTAGGTATGGTAGGCCTAAGAATCTGCATTAGCAAGCTCCCTGCTGCACGTTGCAGACCACATCTAACCCGTCAGAGCTGCTTAACTCCATTTATCCTCATCCCAACCTAGATGCCTTGTTGACATGTATTTTAGGTCTTTTTATGTTTTAAACCTTGGTAGATGTTATTCTTGTTTAGTACAGTCCATATCTATTTAGATTTAGATTTACTCATATGTTTACCGTTTTGTTACTTTGCATTCTTCCCTGCATTTCCAGGCTTCCATATAGGATCATTTTCCTTCTGCCTGAAGACTATCCTTTAATTTTCCTTAGTGTAAGTTCAACTAATAACAGATTTTTTTCCTGTTTTTCTTGTCTGAAAGTGTCTTTATTTTGTGCTTATTATTTTTTATTGTGTTAAAATATGTATAACATAAACTTAACTATCTAATATTTTGGATATTTGTCCCCTCCAAACCTCATGTTGAAATTTGATCATGAAGGTTGGAGGTGGGGCCTAGAGGGAGATGTTTGAGTCATGGGGGCAGATCCCTCATGGATGGCCTGGTTCCATCCTCATGGTAATGAGTGAGTTCTCACTCTGTTAGTTCCCATGAGAGCTGATTGTTAAAAGAGCCTGGCATGTCCCTTTCCTCTCTCTTGCTTCCTTCTTCTCTCCTTGTGATACCTGCTCCCCTTCACTTTCCACCATGAGTGGAAGCTTCCTGAGGTCCTCACCAGAAGCAGATGCTGGCACTATACTTCTTGTATAGTCTGCAGAACTGTAAGCCAAATAAACCTCTTTTCTTTATAAATTACCCAGCCTCAGGTATTCCTTTGTAGCAACATAAATGGATTAAGACACCATCTTAACCATTTTTAGATGTATACTTTGGTGGCATTAGGTACATTAACAATGTTACATAACCATCAGCATCATCCATCTCCAGAACTTTCTTCTTCCCCAACTGAAATTTTATACCCATTAAATAATAAATAATAACTCCCCCTTTTTTCCTTCTCACAGCCCTGGTACCCTCTATTCTACTTTCTGTCTCTATGAATTTGCCTATTCTAGGTACCTCATCTAAATGGTGGAATTATACAATATTTGTCCTTTTGTGTCTGGCTTATTTTACTTAGCATAATGTTTTCAAAGTTAATCTGTGTTGTATCATATGTCACAATTTCCTTATAGTTAAGACTGAATAGTATTCCATTGCATGTATATAGCACATTTTGTTTTTCCATTCGTCTGTTGATGGGCATTTGGCTTATTTCCAGTTTTTGACTATTGTGTATGATGCTTCTGTGAACATTGGTGTACAAGTATCTGAGTCCCTACTTTCACTTCCTTTTGGGTATACGCTGAGAAGTGGAATTGCTGAATCATGTGGTAGTTCTATGTTTAACTTTTTAAGAATCCGCCAAATTGTTTTCCACAGCAGGTGCACCATTATATATTCCTACACGAATACTCAGGGATTCCGTTTTCATCATATCCTTGCCAGCACTTGCTTACCTCTCCTCTCTTTTCCTTTCTCTTTTCTTTTCTTCTTCCTTTCCTCCCTTTCCTCTACTTCCTTCTTTTCTTTTCTTCTTTCTTTTTGATAATAGCCATCTAATGGGTATAAATTGGAATCTCATTGTGGTTTTGATTTTTATTTCCCTTGTGACAAATGGTGTTGAACATCTCTTTATGTGCTTAGTGACCATTTGTGTATCATCTTTGGAGAAATGTCTATTCAAGTGTGTTGCCCTTTTTTGAATTGATTTTTGTTTTTGTTTTTGTGTTGTTGGAGTTCTTTATATATTATGAATTTAATCCTTTATCGAATATATGATTTGCAAATATATTCTCCCGTTCTGTTTTTTCTTTTGTTGCCTATGTGTTTGGTGACATCCAATAAGTTGTTGCCAAATCCAATGTCATGAAGATTTTCCCCATATGTTTTCTTCTCAGAGTTTAATAGTTTTAGGTCTTTGATCCATTTTGAGTTATTTTTGTATATGGTACAAGGTAAGGGTTCAACTTCATTCTTTTGCATTTACATTTATTCTTGAAGGATATTTTCACTGAATTTAAAATAGCATCTGGATAGATACTTTCTTGCAGTTCTTTGAATAAAATTTATCTTTCCATTATCTTTTGATTTCCAGTGTTTCAGTTGAGAAGTTACCTGTCATTCTTATTATTTTTCCTTTGAGGATTGTCTGTTTCTTCTGGCTATGTTTAAGATTTGTATTGACTTTCAGCAGATTTCTGTATAACATGCCTTGGTTTTTGTTTTGGTTTTTCTTGTTTGGTCTTAGTAAGATTTCTTAAATATGTGGCTTCGTTGGATTTGGAAAATTCCCTGTGATTATTCTTGAAATAATAATTTTGCTGTATTCTCTCTCTTCTTCTAGCACCCCAGTTATAAATACGTTAAACCTTTTTATTGAACTCTGTATTTCTCTAACTTTCTTTTCTGTATTTCCTTATTTTAGTTTCTTTGTGCTTTGTTCTGGTTATTTCCTGTCTAATTTGTTAAGCTTTCCATTTGTTCTTTATTTTGGTTATAATATTTTGTTTTTGTGTTTCCACTTGGCATTTTTTATTTGTTTCCAGTTCTGTGCTGAAATTCTCATTTTTTTTTTTTTTTTAATCTTGTATATAGTGAGTATATTTACTTTAAAGTCTGTGTATGATACCCGGTATCTCTAATTTATGGAGCTACTATGGATCTGATTCTGTTGTGTTATTTGTTGTCTTTTTGTTCCTGTTGTCTCTCACATATCTGTCTATTTTCTATAGTGTATAAGGCATTGTTTTTACAGAATTAATTTTGGAGATAATTTGAGGTCAAGAATAATGGTATCATCCAACAGAATTTATGGTTCTCTTTGTCAGGAGCTTAGGGGCACTGGCTATCCAGGATTATTGTAATTCAGTTTTGATTTTGATGATTTGAAGTTGGGCTGCATTCTTTGCCAGGCCTGTTTCTGGCCCACTGTAGATCATAAGGTGCATCCCTTTGGTACTCCAACCCAAGGCAACGAGGCTTCACGAGCACGCCCTCAACCACTACAGGTCTTATGTGCGGCTCTTTGTTACCTCCCACGTGAGTGGCTGTTGAAAGCCTCAGGAAACCTCACGGAGCAGCATACCGACTCTGAGGGAAAACCCCGAGATTTCAGGGATATCTTTGTGAGCCTCTGTTCTCCAGTGGCCCAATAATCTTTACTGTCTTATTGGCTTTCTGGTGCCTTCAGAAGGCATGTGCTTTTCATAATTTATTCAGCTTTTCTAGTTGTCCTCAGGAGACATCTTTGTCTCATTTACCTCGTCCGCCAATACTAAAGTAGAGTTCTGCTCCTTTTCAAGCAGAATTACGGAGTTGTAACTGATACTGTGTTCTGTGTTCTCGATTCAGTGTTCTACAGCAGTGTACCAAGTTCAACAGTTTGTAAATCTTTAAGTGAATATAAGATAAATCGAGATGAGTATTTGGTATCTTAACCTAGCTACTTTTAAATTTTAGTTTGTTGAAAGGACTTCATAAAGAGAACCATCACCTGTTTATTTTTATACCATCATGGAGCATTCTTTACAAGTATCACAGTTGATCATTTCTGTACCTTTTATTCCATCAGTGTTTTGTTCCATGTAAGTCTTAGGACAGTGGAGCATTTTATTGTGTCAAACTCAGAAGCTCTGCTGAAACAAAAGCTTTAAAGCATAGAGTAGAGTTGGCTAGAAAAAAATATGGGTCTCATCTATTTGGGAACAAGTCTCAGTAGACAAGGTAAATTTAGAGCTTCTTTGAGAGAAGACTATAGGATGTATGAATCACCACTCTATTTAGTTGACTTTCAAAAGTCAACAGAGAGTATTTTTCCTAGAATTGCCCTCATGGAGGGAAATTGAGGTGTAGGCTATTTGTGATTTTTAAGCTAAACCTTTTCAGTTGCTTATTATGAGTAGATGTTTTATGGATCCTCTAAATGTTGAGGTTTTGAAAAACACCATCAGTGAATCCTTTAACTTCTGTAAGGCATTTGGTAAGGACCTTTCAGTTGTAAACATTTGTGATTGATTGGCATGAGATACGTAATGAACAGCTAACATCACTGATTTACTATGTATTTATTTAAATTCTCCCAGAAATTTAGATTCATGTGTTTTACTTTCTTTACCAAACAGGATTTACCCAATAACATGATTCATCAGGTGCCAATTAAATCCCTCCCTCAGGAATGGCTTTGGTGTGAAACGTGGTGTGATGACGCTTCTAAGAAAAGGGCAAAAACCATCGATTTGGTGAGCTGTCCGTGGTGCCCGTCTGCATCTTAATCCACTCGGGGAGTATGACTGAATAGTGATTCGTACTAGATTCTTATTTAGTGTTTCTCTGTAACTGCACAGTTTAGGGGCTGTGGGATATCTTATAGTAATTTCAGCAGTTGTCTTTTCTGCTTGCAACATGAAGCCAAATCCCCTACTGCCTGATGGGCCTGTTTCCACTACTTAGAATCTGCTGAGTCACTACTTAGCTTCCAGTTTATCTCTCTGCCTTATAATTTTTCCGAATGGACTTTTCCTTTTCCTGCCTTCCAATAGGCCCCCAAGCTTCTTTGTAGAAGAAGGAGTTGCAGCTTTATATAGCCCACTACCATATTGCCTCAGCTGCTGTATCATTTGGTTCCTCAGTATTGTTCTTTTTGTCCAGTTAGGACTTGTAACCCAAAAACAGAAACACCTTTGAATTCTATATAATGTACCTTTCTTCAGCTCAGCTAAAGTGTTTTCTGTTGGTTTTCACAGTGTAATAATCCAATGACCAAAGAGCCCAAGCTGGAAGCAGCTGTGCGAATTGTCCCCGAGTGGCAGGACTATGACCAGGAGATCAAACAGCTGCAGACCCGCTTCCAGCAGGAGAAAGAAGCAGGAGCAGTCCCAAGGGAGCAGACAGAAGCGCCCGGCCGAGGAGGTAAGCGCAAAGCCTTTGGCATTAAGTCAGTACTACTTTGTGCTTCTGATTTTTGTTTGTTGTAAAAACAACCGAATAATGAATAAAAGGAAAATCAAAATCTCCCATTAATCCTTCCATCCTAACATCAACTAGTATATATTTTTCATTTTCCTTTTTTTTTGGCCTTCTAAACAGTATTTATTAATATAGTTGCTACCCCTTTTTGTCTCATTTTGATGGGGAGATAAGGGGTACTTTAATTGTTATTAATGTTACTTAGGTTCATGAGTCTTGTGATACATAAGTCAGACCTGACATTTTGGGGAGCTCTTGTCAGAGTCCTTGTTTTTTTCCTATTAAATCTATCAAGGCACTAGTGAATAAACAAATTTAGATCAAGACAAAGTATATATTGATTTGAAAAAAGCATTCTTTAAAACAAACATAATGGGCTGGGGATGGAGTATTTGTGTTTAATTTTATCTAAGAATAGGAAGGACTTAAGTTTTTAATGTTTTTCTTACTATGTGTAGATCTTGAGTGGTAGCCACTTGAAATCATTAGAATACAAAAATAACTTTTTAAAAACTATTAACAAGCTGGGCTCTGGGTTTTTAAAAAGTATTAATTTATTTTTTAATTGCCGCGTAATAATTGTACATATTTGTGGAGTGCATAGGGATGTTTTGATACATTCATGGGCTGTGGATTTTAAGATTTATTCTGCTTTAACTAATCCTAAAAAAGCAATTGCAGAACATGGATCTTGAGTGATTCACCTATACTTCCTGAAGACTACATTAAATATCACAGCTAGAAGGTTGTATAGTCACTATAAAAATAATTCATTCAAATTCATTAGTAAAACCTCAAGGATTTCCTTAGATAAATGAGCGAAGGATGTGGACACACTGTTCAAATAAGAGGAAAACACAAATAATAAATGAATTTGAGGAATAGAAATCAAATTAAAGCAGTCTGTCATTAATATCTGCTACATGGAAAAAAATAGACATATTAATAATGCTATTTACTGGGGAGATGGTGATGAAACTGTTCTGGGTATACCTTGCTGAAGCTTTGTGTTTTAGAACAACTCTTGTTAAAAAGCCGAGTGTGTCTGTCATCAGGAGCCTTTAAAATGTTTATACCCTCAATAATTCCTCTCTTGAGAATTTATCTTAAAGAAATAATTCAACAGAAGAAAAACGTTATATACAAGAAGAAATTTATTTTACTATTACTTGTAAGCCAAAAGCATTAAAAACAGTTTAAACATCTAAGAATGAGCTACACTGATATATATAAAAATGTTTATATGCTATTTAGTGAAAAAAGAAGAATCCTGACCCAAAATGCATGCAAGCACATACAGTACTTGTAAAAGCAACTCAGGTGGAGTGGAGTTTACACGTAGTTTCAATGTTGTTTTTTTTTAAGTCTCCTTTATGTTTTTCTTTCACAATATAAGACAAAAACACCAAACCAAAGCTCCTAAAAATATAATATGAGAGAGAAAATGGAGGTGGAGGTACAAATAGTAGGTTACAGTGGCGGAAAATGCCCACTCTGTATTTTCATAACTTTGAGGACAGTCTGTTTTATTTTCTGTTGTTCTCCTTTTCCACAGGACCTCAGAAACGTGAAGAATTATGATCTCTGGAGGAGGATAGGAAATTACACCATTTGAAAAACAATTTTTATACTAAATGCTAGTTTTTTCTTATCTGTCTATACAACTGCTGATAAACTGGCTGGGCAGGTGTGCCACACCTTTTGATTCTGAGATTTGATCTTGACTTCTGCACGTCGGTTGGCGCTGGATCTTTGGGGTTAAGGCTCTATTGGATTTGTACCTCAGAGGAAGACAAGTGGCTGATCTTTTGGGACTCTGTAAAGAGCAGTCTTCTAGCCAGAGTGGGAAATGGCAGCAGCACCTGGAAGAAAATGAGTCTTTGGTGCCCACACCCAAGAGCACACATGCTGCACTGTGACGGAAAGCAAGCCAGCCAGAGCCGCCATGTTCTTCCTTACCTCAGTTTACCTGCAGCCCGCGCTGCACTGCATATGCCCACCCTGCACTGGGCCAGGCTGGCAGAAGCTTTGTCCAAGGTCCATACCCCTCAAGGTTTACGCCAGCGTGCTCCCTGCGCCTCCCTGCCTTCTCTTCATAAGTGTTAGGTGCATTGTTTAATAGAAACCCAACCAATTGGGTGTCTTCAGGGCTGGCTTGGTGCAGTGGCGAAGCAAATTAATTTGGGGCCAGGATGGGGGTGGGTTGGGATGAGGGTAGGGAAAATATCAGGAGTAGGGGGGCCCTGAGGTGTTGGGGGAAGGGAGGAAGACCAGAAATTGGCATTCTCTTTTATAAACCATTAGTACCATCGTGGCTATTTGAGAAGAAAACATTATTGCCCACTTAACCGCAGTGAACTTTCTGGGTAATTGTTGTGTAAACAATTTTTGTATTTGTCAAAGTCTTTGCTTTTCTTCCCACTTTCTAAAAAATATCTGTTATCGATTTCCTTACTTGATACAGCCATACTAAGCCCCTCTAGTGATCATCTCAGAGGGCTCAGGGCTCCCTCAGGACGATCACTACACTGTGTGTCCTCTCCTGCATAGGATTTTCTCTCAGATCCAGGGGACCGATGGGTTGGACTTTTCTCTACAGAATGTTCCCAGATCTAAGACCAGGAAAGATTCTGATCGTGGAACTTGTGATTTTCTATACACTGTCCTATATTCCTTTTTTTTCTGGCCGTGTGGGTTGCTTTTAGCACCCATACTGGTTGCCCTTGAGTCCTTGTTTTGTGTGTCTTCACTTTGACAGCCCAGTAATTGTCCCTTGGAAAGCAGCATTTGCCAATAATGAATGGGCTGTAGAGGCTTTGGGTGTGGTGTTGGCCTGAGCGGGCGTGAGGCACCAGTGTCCTGGCCCCATCTCTGCCGAGGCACCAGGGCACAGGAGCACGAGCTCTGATGGGCATGCACCTGCCTTCCAAGGCACACAGGCCTTTTCTTTCATATTTTGCCTGCTTTTAAAAAATATGAGGACAGGGTGCAGATGGATGGCTAAGCCCTCACCCTTCTAAGCCAGGTAATATATTGATGTTCAGTCTTTTAAAAAAAATCATATTCTTATCACAAATACCAAGTAATTTATTTTTCCTATCTTCAGATGCAAAAGTTAGCTTAGGAAATGCAAACGTTAGCCAGCCATTCTGAAGGATATTTTGACTTTGCTTTCATAATTCCATTAATAATTGGGGAGGGGAGAGCTTAAAAGAGAGTTAGATAAACTGAACTGGGACTGAATGTCCCTCAGAACGGCTGCTGTCGACAAAGGCCGTAGCATGGTTTCCGTCCACCCTGCCTCTCACCTGGTCAGAGCAGCTGAAGAGTTAGGATCAGTGAGGTTAAAAAACATTTGTTCAAGCTTCATCTTCAGATTTAATTAAGCCTTCAGAGAGGCTGCTGGTGCTGTCTATAGCATGGGCAGAAATGTGCATTTCGCCAGTTTATTGTCTGGGAAATTGAACAGGAAACACTCAAGTCACTAGGATATGCTTTTTTGAATTCTGGTTCCTGTGGGACGTGGAACTGGCCACCTTTCTCTGTGTCTTCTTACCAGTCTCTTACGTATTCACAAGGAAGGTGCAGAGTACACTGTGTTCTTTGTGTGGTGTGTATGCTCTGGTGTCACTAGTTGCCCCTTATCCATCACCACTCTGACATAAGTCAGATTCATAGTTGACTCTGAATAAGGCAAGACCCAGCTTGCTTCTGAAATGGTCTAGGACCCGCCTTTTGCCAGTTTCTTTTTTTGGTTCATGTGGCATAATCACCTTTCAAAATTAACCGAATGCCCTAGGAAATGATGTTACCATTAAAACGTGGTCTGGTCAGCTGTCTCTGTTGTCTCTGCTCTGAGAAGGCATACTGTGACTGAAAAGATAGGCAAGAGAGATTGTTCTCCAAGAAGCAAGAATTGATTATGGTGAGTATTCAAGCTTCTGGAAACTGTTCACAGTGTGTTGTTCTTAGCCATCATTTTTATATAATGGATTTTTTTGCTCTTAATCATGCCATAGTGGAAAATTTTCTTTCTGAATAAGTGGCGGAGTAATATGGAAAGTGTGCTCTGTCAGAATGACATGCAGCAACAGGAGCCTGTTTCAGCGTTCACTGAACAGTGACATTTGATTGACATCAAAGCCTGTCACAGCCTGCTTGCTGGGGCTGTGGGGCATGCCGTGGCCAGTGTACTGAATGCTCACCACATGGAGAGTGATGGCATGTTGGTTTTCCATAAGAGTGATAAAGTTGTGAGTCTGTCAAAATACTGCATTTCAAATGGAACATACAGATGTTTGCATGTCTACTAAGTGCACAAGCATCATGGTGAACTCGACTCTTGGGAAAGCATAGATTACATATATTATCTGTATTAAGAAACAGTTTCCATAAATGGAGCTTAATTTACTCTGCTGTCCTGAAGCCCTCATGGTCAGAACCTTGTCACGGCTCTGCCTGAATGAACAGCTTTAATCTGGTTGTGGGGACTGAGTCTCTGCGTGGAGGGCTGGGAGCTAGGGGTGGTAGTGCAGGTTTTGGAAGAAACTGGCCCAGGTGAGAGGGAGGAAAGATATTCCATAGTTTCCTTCAGCCAGGAACCATAGTTTATTGACCTCATAATTTGGAACAGGTCAGGCACAGCCCTCATAGCGATGAGTTTAAAATGACTCCGTTTCTCCCTACCTCCCCCCATGAGTAAATTTAGATACTTGAAAGCAATCCTTTTCTAAAACTGCCATGCCCAATTTGGCCTGAATGATTAAAAGAAATAATTCAACTCAAGAGTTAACATGGACAAAAAAAGTTACAAGGGAATTCTAATCTATTTTTCTGAATAGAATGTTAGTATTATGGTATCAAATTTCATGGACATGGAAATGTATTGGTAAAGCCACCTGATGGAAACTTTCTCTTGGTAACAAAAATGGAGAGTGAATAAAAAAAGGAGGGTGAATTACGTGCAAAGTTGTTTAAATATATATTCCATTGTGTAATTTTAATAATTAGTTTTTTAAGTACTTGATATTATGGGGACACTTTCTGTGGGATGATTAGAGTTAATCAATTTAAATAGAGCTTGTCATGTGTCTAGTTTGGTGGGGTAACATTTTTTTATTCAATTCATGCTTTCTCTGCCTTGACTTAATCAAGACCTTGGTAATTACCTGATTGAATTCAAGCAAATTAAACATCATTAACTCAGGTGGTTACTGATATTTCAGAGCATCTGGAGGATACAAATTTCTCATTCATTATTTGGTCTTTAATTTCTCTATATAATACAGAAGCAACACTCCTGGTGGCAGTAGTGGCAGTGAGTTAGCAAGTTGAGTGGAGGCTCTTGCTCCCTCAGGGTGTTGAGTACTGACAATTTATGAAAACAAACCATAAAATCAGCTTCTAGAGGCTGCATGCTCCCTGGAAGTAGTCCATAAAGTCTAAACTCCATGGTAATGATTTTGCAAGCAAGAGGTCCTTTCCTGAGTCTTTCCCTATATGCAGCAGCGCAGAGGCCAAGTGAGGAAGGTTTGGTGGCATGGAGTTACTGTCTGGAGTGAGTCCCCCATCCCACCTGTATTGTATGCCTTGCCTTACTTGTCACCATGTAGGTTTCCAGAGAAATGGGCATGATGCCTCTTAACAACAAAAACCAAAATATGTTAAACTGAGGTTGACAATTTGAGAACAAAAGGTTATCAAGCACCATGTTTTCCAACCAGTTATCCATGGAAATAACAAGGTAAACATGGAAAAATGGAGACAATGTTAGAATTTTTAAAGAAACTGTACTTTAAAAAATCTTCATTATGAATATCCAATTTTACTGTAATCCGGTTCCATTAAATGCAGCATAGTGTTCAGGTGCTGCCCCTTGCTTGGGAGCAGCACTGGGGTCTCTGCGTCTGGAGGGAATTCAGAGTGAATTTCCTGGTACCGCAATGAAGATAAGGTCTGCTCAACACAATAAACTTTTCCTCTCTTCTTTAAAACTGTCTGGTCAGTCATTCAGCTTTTATGTTTGGGAAAGGCAGATTGATAGAGTGCAAGGTTCAACCCCTTCGTCTGGCAGCAGCTGCAACCCAGACAGAGCAAGGAAGGCTTTGTCTAAGTCTTGTCTGGCACTGGCGCTTGGCCTGGTTGTAGCCATTTCTTTGGATTCTCAGGATGACACTCAGGTCTCCTCTCAGGTGCCCAACCTCTGGGCGCTGCCCCAGGCAGAATCTGGTGGGCGGGCAGCCCCAGCCATGAGGTGGGGTGCAGAGGGGGTGCCTCGAGGCCAGAAGGCATCGTAAGACAGCTGGGCCTAACCTTGTCACTGCGCTCCAGAGGAGGGTGGCATGGGTGTCGTTCATTTGGCCAGTTCTCTGAGCTCCTCCTCCAGGGCTTCCTGTTGTTCAGTGCTCTCTGGACAGTGCAGGTGTGATGGATGCTTGCACTTGCTGAGGCGGAGGTCGGGGAGGGGGACCTGGTGTCCACAAGGGCAAAAAGAGGGCACCTAAGATGCAGGAGGAGAGACTTGGTGGTCAGGAAAAGCTGCTACAAGGAGACGAGGCTTCAGTTGAGGCCTGAGGAATAAGTAGGAGCTATCCATGTGGGCTGAGGGAGGTGGGGAGGGCAGGAGGCTAGTGTGTATCTCACTGAGGGAGCTGCAAGTGCACCTGGGTGGCCAGGGTCATGGCCAGGAGAGAGATTCAGGAGAGGGAGCCTGGGTTTGATCCTGGGGGTACAAGAAAGACCCTGAGGGGTTTAAACTGGGTGCTGGCACAAAATGGTTTTTTTCTTGTAATAAGCTTTTTATTGAAGTACATACAGAAAAGTATACAAACACACACCTGGATAGATTTTCACAAAGTGAAAGCACTTGTGGAACCATCACCTGGATAAAGAAAGAAAAGGAAATTGGAGTTTATTTTATTTTAAATAACACTTAAGCATCTCATTACAGTCTGGCTTCCAATAATGGCAGAGCAGCTTGTATCAGACTAATCTACTGCTGGTAATTATATATTTCAATAGAAACGCAATGGAACGTGACCAGAGACTGGCAAAAAGTGGAAGGGACTCAACCATCAAAAGAAGAGAAACATAGGCCGGTGCAGGGGCTCACGCCTATAATCCCAGCACATTGGGAGGCCAAGGCGGGAGGATCGCTTGAGGCCAGGAATTCGAGACCAGCCTGAGCAAGAGTGAGACCCCATCTCTACTAAAAATAGAAAAATTAGCCAGGTGTGGTGGTGTATGCCTGTAGTCCCAGCTACTCGGGAGGCTGAGGCAGGAGGATCCCTTGAGCCCAGGAGTTTGAGGCTGCAGTGAGCTATGATGAGGCCACTGCACTCCAGCCTGAGCAATAGAGTGAGACCCTGTCTCTTAAAAAGAAAAGAAAAAAAGAGAAGCACACTGGGTAAGATCTACGCTTAAGTCAGTGTTCCTCATGTGGCCCGCAGGGAATAAAACAAGAAGTGGTAGTCTTATGAGGCTGAGGAGCCAATGCAGTTCAGGGCTGTCTGAGCAGCTACGAATTGAAGGGGATAATCCCAAGAAGGGAGGAAGACAGAGCCCCCAAATTTCCCTTACACCGTCCCTTCCCATCCTTGGCTGACTCCCATATTGTGCATAAACAGGACAGATTCCAGGAGGCACAGTGGAAAGCAGCGCTTGGAAGGCTGAGCAGGGACCTCAGCAGATGCTTGCTGGGGGAGGAAAAGCTTGGAATTTATGTCCCATCAAGTTAGAAGGGTGTGGTAAATGTTTCAGATCTTCCTCAAAAACCCAGAGGGTTATGCCTTAGGATTAGGACCATGTTTCAGGACTCAATTCTAGGCTCTAGGACTGAAGGCAAAATTAAAATAGACCTACCCTAATAAAGCCTAAAATCAAGACTTCAAAGAATCAAGGTAGTAACTTAATTATCTACTAAAATTAGTTACACTAGTAACTATCTACTAAAACAAAACAGTTTTTCTGGAAAAAAACTGAATCCAGAGTCTCTACAGTATATTATTCAGAATGTCCAGTATATAATCACAAATCAGCAGACATGAGAAGAAGGAGGAATATATAATATACAATCAAGAAACAAAGTCACCCGTAGACAACTAAGATGTTGAAATTACTATATAAGATTTAAAAATTATTATAAATGTTATCCTTAGACTTAAATGGATGGTTTTTTATTGCCTTTACTTTTGATATGTCCTGCATTTGTCTATATATATTTTTTATTTTCAAATACTTAATTGACAAAGATTGTATGTATTCAAGGTATACAATGTGATGATTTGATATACATATGTATTGTGATGATTATCACAATCAAATTAATTAACACATCCATTACCATCCATGCTGTACATTATTAGATCCCCAGAACTCATTCGTCTTAAAAACTTAAAGCTTGTACCCTTTGATCAATCTCTCCCCATTTTGCCTACCTGCGCCCCCCGCCCCCTGCAACCACTGTTCTGTTCTGTTTCTGTGAGTTTGACTTTTTTAGATTCCACATACAAGTGAGGTCATGCAGTATTTGTCTCTCTCTGGTTATTTTTCTTAGCACAGCGTCCTCCAGGTATAGAATCTACGGGAAAGGATAGATACGAGGAACGAAGAGATGGGGAATTTTAGGAGAGATGAAATTTTTGAAAAGAACTAATTTCATGGGTGGGCTTAAAAGAAGATTAAACAGTGCAGAAGAAAAGATCAGTGAACGTGAAGAGAGGCTAGTGGAAATTATCCAAATTGAAGAACAAAGAGAAAAAAAGACTGAAAAGCAAACGAGCAGCCCCAGTAAGCTTGAGGCAGGGCAGCAGGTGCCGCTCGAGCCTCAGCAGGGCAGAAAACATGGCAGGAAAAAATATTTGGAGAACGATTGGCCACAGTTTTTTAAAGATTTAAAATATCAACTCATGAATTCAAGAACATCAGTGACCCCCTCTAATACAGTTTTTGAAAAAATGCTGTTTTGACCCAGTTTGGAGGCTCTGGCTAGAGGCCAATCAGCCCTCGGGAGCAGCTGATTAATTTTACAGCCTCAACCACTTCCCTTCTTGGCTCTCACACTCTGGGCCACCACCCTAGTCTCCCCAGGGCCAGGTACCAGACAACGAGGGACAGCCCCTGTGCCTCAGAGCCTGCTGAAGTTATTCTAATCAGACACTCCTCAGCCTGCTAACCCTGCCTCACCTGCTCCCTCCTGGGAAACCACAATAAAGGATTTTGCCGACATTTTCCCCTGCTCCTGCCTCCTAACCAGCCCCATGGCTTCCCGGGTGGCCCTGCAGGGTGTGCTGCTTCTCCCCAGGGAACTGAGCACAACTGACTATCAAACTCTTGGATCTTGTTTCTTGATCTTCATCTGGCCTCACCATACATCACCACCCCTTCCTCTTAAAAGTATGATAAATGTAAAGAAGGATAAATACAAAGAAGGCCAAACCTGGGCACATCATAGTCAAATGCTGAAAACTAAAGCTAAAGAAAAGCTTTGAAAAATAGTAGCAGGAAAGCAAAAAAGACACCTGGTACCAAGGGGAGCAACAGTAAAAATGATAGCTGACTTTTCATCAGGGAAAAATGGATGGCAGTGGGATGACATCATAAAATTCTGAAAGGAGAAAAAGTTAACATGCTATAGGCAGGGAAAGTACTCTTCACAGATGGAGATGGAATAAAGCATTTGGGGGCAACTGCTGCTAAACGAATTCATTGCAGGAGACAAGCACTACAAGAAAACGCTGAAAGTTCTTTTGGCTAAAAGAAATATGATGCCAAATATAAATTCAGAGCTATAGGAAGGAGTGAAGAACACTGGAAATAGTAAATATGTGGCTAAATATACTATTTTTTTCTTTGCTTAAGTTCTTTAAGAGACCATTGATTGCTTAAAGGAAAAATAACATCTGTGTATTGTGGGGTTTATAACATGTAGAAGTAAAATATAAATATATGAAATTGCACAAAGGATCTTAAGGTCTTAAATCATATGTGAATTGTTATGATAATGCAAGGTAAACTGATAAGCTAAGGCAGCATATTGTTTTCTCTAGGGCAACCCTTTTAAAAAATGCAAAGCATTATAGACAAAAAGCAGAAAGGAAGAGTGGAATGCTCAAAAATAATTTTAAACCAAAAAAACCCAAAACATAAAACTTGATCAGCCCAATAGAAGGCAGGAAAGGACACACAAAAGAACAATTATAGAGGAGACAAATAGAAAACAAATGGCTAAATAGTAGCCATTAAAGTGAAAACTAAAAAATATCAATAATTACTTTATCTGTTAATGGTCCTAAGCCCTCTAAATAAAAGGCTAAGGTTTTCAAATTGGATTTTAAAAAGCAATTTACCAGAGATGCACATTAAATGAAAATAAATAGGTTGAAATTAAGAAATAATGACACAAACATTAATAAGAAAGCTGGTGTGGCTATGTTAATATCAGACAGAGTGCACTTCAAGACAATGACTATTACCAGAGGAAAAGAAGGATATTCTATGATGATACAAGTCCATTAATCAAGAAGACATTACAATCCTAAATATTTCTGCACCTAATGACATAAAAATGCATGGAACAGCAGTGATGAGTTGCAAAATGCCAGAGTAAAAAGATCTAGAGGGTGGGCACTGCACTAAGTCATGATGGATCTGGCAAGATCAATTGGAATCAACTCTTCTGGAATTCTGGAACCTGTTCAGACACTTACAACAACCAGGGAGAGACTTCGGCCTTTGGTGAGGGAGCAGCGCGTGTGAACAAACCACTACCCCGTTCCTCAGCGCTGCCTCAGCTGTGGGTAGCAGCCTGCTTTCTTGGAGCATCTGGCTGGTGTCAGGCGGGGTAGTGGTGATCTTCTCTTCCAAAAATTTGGGTTTGTACATTTTGGCTGGTCTGCTGGTACCCTGAGAAACCAGCACAGGCACTTACTTTGGTTCTGGCCCACTTGGCAGTGGCAGTGGCAGCTTACCCTGGTGTCGCCTATCAGAAGATTTAAAGAGGTGGGGCCCTTTTTTTTTTAATGTTGGAGCCAGACATTTAGGGAATTTGTTCTCAAGTTGCTAATTGACTTCAGAAAAATGGAACAGAAACTTTAGTGACCACACACAAACAAGGAATACATAATTTGTGAAAGGAATTTGGGAAAACCACAGACATTTCATCCCACCCTTAATAAACAAGAAGGACGGGGAGAATCAGATTTCCAGAGTTAACATAGTACCAAGAATGTCCATTTCTCAATGAAAAATTACAAAACATACCAGGAAACAAAACAGTGTGGTCTGGTTACAGTAAACAGAAAAAAAGACAGAAATTGACAGAAATCATGCCTGAGGAAGCCCAGACACGGGAATTATTAAACAAGGACTTTAAATCAACAGCATTAAATATGCTCAATGAACTAAAGGAAAGAACTAACAGAAATCAGAAAAATGAGGTATAAGCAAAATGGGAATATCAAAATAGAGATGGAAATTATTTTTAAAAACCAAATTCTGGAGCTGAAAAATGCTACTGGCATAAAACATTTACTAGACGGGCTCAACAGCGTATGTGAGCAGGCGGGAAAATATAATCAGAGAACTTGAAGATAAGACAATTGGAATCATCCAGTTGAAGAGCAGAAAGTAGGAATAATGAAAGAAAATGAGCAGAGCCCGAGGGGCCTGCGGGGCATCGTCAAGTGTCCCAATTGTACATCACAGGGGCCCTAGAAGGGGAAGAGAGACAGACGGGCAGAAAAAGTATTTGAAGAAATAACGGCTGCAATCCACTGAAGGCCATGAATCGACACAGCCAAGGCATTTAATGAACTGGAAGCAGCATAAATGCAAAGAGATCCACACCAAGACACAAGTCAAATTGTTAAAACTCAAAGACAGAATTTTGAAAGCAGCAGGAGAGAAGCGGCTCATCACATACAAGGGATTCTCGTATGATCAACAACTGAACTCCCGCCAGAAACCATGGAGGCCAGAAGGCAGGAAGATGACATATTAATGTCCTGAAAAAACAACAACAGCCTCTCAACCAGGAATTCTGTATCTGGCAAAACTATCTGGAAGAATAAAGGAGAAATTAAGACAGTTCCAGATAAACAAAAGCTAAGGGAGTTTGTTACCAGTAGACCTTCCCCACCATAAATGCTCAAGGGAGTCTTTCAGAGTAAAATGAAAAGACACTAGACAGTAATCCAAATCCATGAGAAGAAACACTGATAAAGGTAACTACATAGGTAAATATAAAAGCAAATATTATTTACTTTTGGTTTATAACTCCTATTTTTTCCTATATGATTTAAAGCCAAATACATAAAACAATAATTATAAATTCATGTTAATGAGCACAAACTGTACAAAGATATAATTTGTGACAAAAACAATTTAAGGGAGAGGGATGGAAATGTACAGGAGCAAAGTGTATACTATTGAAACTAAGTTGATATTATTTAAACTAGGATGTCATAAGTTTAAGGTGTTAATTGTAATTGTCAAGATAAATGCTAGGAAAATAATATTAAAATATACAGAAAAGGAAAGAAGAAGGGAATCAAAATGGTACACTTCAGTAATTCAACTAAACCCAAAAAAGTAATGGAGAAAAAAATATGTGATATACAGAAAACAAATAACTAAATGGCAGAAGTAAATCCTTCCTTATTGGTTATTACTTGAAGTGTAAATAGGTTAAGCTCTTCTATTAAGAGGCAGAGATTGGCAGATTGGATTTTGAAAAAATATCTATATGTTGTATACAAGAGACTAACTTCACATACAAAGACACAAAGAGTTAGAAAGTAAAAGGATAGAAAAAGATATTCCATGCATAAGAGAGCTGGGGTAGCTGTATTATCTCATCAAGTAGACTTTAAGTATAAAAAGTTTACAAGAGACAAAGAAGAGCATTATATACTGATAAAAGCCCAATTCAGCAAGAAGATACAGCGATCATAAACATGTACACACACACACAAAAAAAAACCCACAGCCCTAAAATATATGAAGCAAAAATGGACAGAAATGAAGGGAGAAATAGTTCTACAATAATAGTTGGATACTTAAATACCCCATTTTCAAAAACGCATAGAACAGCCAGACAGAAGATTGATAAGGGAACAGAGGACTTGAACAACAGTATAAGCCAATTCTAAGAGACACATACAGAACACTCTATGCGATGGTAAAATGTGTAATCTTTTTAAATCCATGTGGAACATTCTCCAGGATACACCATATGTATCTAAAACAAGTCTTAATGAATTTTAAAGGATTGAAATCATGCAAAATATCTTTCAATCACAATGGAATGAAAGTGGAACTCAATAACAGAAAACTAGAAATTTCACAAAAATGTGAAAATTAACACACTCTTAAACAACCAAAGGGTCAAGGAAGAAATCACAAGGAAATTAAAAAATGTCTTGATATAGATAAAAATGAAAACACAACACACCAAAACTTATGGGTTGCAGTGCTAAGAGGGAAATTTACAGCTGTAAATGCCTACATTAAAAATGAAGAAAGATCCCAAATTAATAATCTAACTGCATTTCAAAGAACTATAAAAGGAAGAGTACATTAAACTCAAACTAGCAGAGGGAAGAAAATAATAAATATTAGGGCAGAGATAAAGGAAACGGAGAATAGAAAAACAATAGGGAACATCAGTGAAACCAAAAGTTGGTTCTTGGAAGACATCAACAAAATCGAGAAACTCTTAGGTAGATTGCCGGGGGTGGGGGGCAGTGACTCAAATAATCAAAATCAGAAATGGAAGTGGAAACATTACCACCTATTTTATAGACATAAAATAGATTATAAGAGAATATTATGAAAAATTGTACACCAACAGTTGGATAACCTAGATTAAAAGAACAAATTTCTATAAACACATAAACTACCGAAACTGGCACAAGAAGAAATAGAAAATCAGACTAGACCTGAAGCAAGTAAGGAGATCGAACTGATAATCAAAATCCCCCTGACAAAGGAAAGCCCAGGACCCGAGGACTTGACTGTGAACTCTATTGAACATTTCAAGATTAATTAACTCCAGTCTTTCTGAAACTCTTTCAAAAAGTTGAAGAGGAGTAAACACTTCCTAACTCACTCTATGAGGCCAGCATTACCTTGATACCAAAGCCAAAGATCCTACCAGAAAACTGGAGGCCAATATCCCTTATGAAGATGCAAAAATTCTCAACAAAACACTACCAAACCAGATGCTAAATTGATTATACACCATGAGCAAGTGGGTTTGATCCCCAGAGTGAAGGTAACACAGCATATGAAAATCATTCATTATAATATACCACATTGACAGAATGAAAGAAAAATACTCCATGATCATCTCAATTGAAAGAAACGTTTGATAAAATTCAACATCTTTTAATGATATAAACACTCAATAAACTAGCAATAGAAAGGAATATTCTCTACGTGACAAAGACCATATGTGAAAAATCCACAACTAACATCATACTCAATGGTGAAAGAATTTTTATGTTAAGATTTCAGCTTCCCTTCTAAAATCAGGAACAAGATAAGGATGCCACTTTTGCCACCTCTATTCAACATAACACTGAAGTTTCTGGCCAGAGAAATTAGGCAAGAAAAAGAAATAAAAGTTCTCCTAATTGGAAAAGAAGAAGTTATCTCTGTTCACAGATGATGTGATCTTACATGTAGAAAATCCTAAGGAATCCACACACAAAAAAGTTAACCCTAAATAATGAATTCAGCAATGTTGTAGGATACAAAATCAACACACAAATATCAGTTGTATTTCTACACACTAGCAATAAACAATCCAAACAGGAATTCCATTTATATAGCATCAAAAAGAAAAAAGTGCTTTGCAGTAAACTTAACCAAGGATGAGAAAGACTGTACACTAAACTACAAAACATTGCTGAAAGAAATTAAAGAACTAAATAAATGGAAAGATACTGTGTTCATGAACTGGAAGACTTACTATTGTTAAAATGACAATACTCTGTAAATTGGTCTACAGATTCAATGGATTCCTGTCAAAATCCCACTAGTATTTTCTGCAAAAATAGAAAGAATCATTCTAAAATTCAAATGGAATTTCAAGGGACCCTTAATATCCAAGGCAATCTTGATAAAGTAGAGCAAAGTTGGAGGACATATATTTCCCAATTTCAAAACTTACTGCAAAGCTACAGTAATAAAAACAGTGTGATATTGGCATAAAGATAGACATATATTGATTTTTGTTAGGGTGCCAAAACAATTCAATGAGGTAAGG
Organism: Daubentonia madagascariensis; assembly: GCA_023783475.1. NCBI lineage: Eukaryota > Metazoa > Chordata > Mammalia > Primates > Daubentoniidae > Daubentonia > Daubentonia madagascariensis. The sequence goes on along the minus strand of JAKFHU010001747.1, from coordinate 375,891 downwards.
ACAGTCGAAAAGACAGTTTGAAAGGACAGTTTGAAAAAAAAAAAAAGGGTACTGGGACAACTGGATAGCCACCTGCAAGAGAATGAAGTTCTACTCTACCAAGTTGGCAATGACTTCTGAATTATGCCACCAAAAGCACGGTAACGAAAGAGAAAAAAATAAGTTGGACATCATTAAAATAAAAAAAATTTGTGCATCAAAGGACATTATCATGAGAGTGAAAAGACACCCCAGAGAATGGGAAAAATACTTTTAAGTCCAGATTATATAGAGAACTCCTACAACTAAGCATAACAAAAGAAACAAAAAGCAAACAAAAACCCCACCCAAATAAAAAAATGGACAAAGGACTTGAATAGACATTTCCCCAAAGAAGATATACAAATGGCCAGTAAGTACAGGAAAAGATGCTCAACATCACTAGTCATTAGGAAAATGCAAATCAAAATCTCGATTAAAAAACTCCAATTATAATTACGTAAGTAACATATTTCCCCTTTTAGCTCTGTCAATTATTGCTCCATGTATTTCTTTTTAGAGATTGGATCTTGCTGTGTTGCCCAGCCTGGTCTTGAGCTCCTGGCCTCAAGCTCTCCTTCTGCCCTGGCCTCCCAAAGTGCTGGGATTACAGGCGTGAGATACTGTGCCTGGCTCCATGTATTTTTTGTTGCATTTTTTATTGCAGTAAAATATATATTACATAAAATTTGCCATTTTAACCTTCTTTAGGCGTATAGTTCAGTGGTATTAAGTACATTCACAATGTTGTGCAACCTTCACCACTATCCATCTCCAGCACTTTTCCAGGATTTCATACAGAAACTCTGTACCCATTAAATAGTAACTCCTCCTTCTCTCCTCTTCCCAGCTCGTAGTAACATTTATTCTATTTTCTGTGTCTATGAATTTGCCTATTCTAGGTACCTCATATAAATGGAATCATATAATGTTTGTCCTTTTGTGTCTGGCTTAATTTCACTTAGCATAATGTCCTCAAAGTCTTAGTCAGGTTGGGCTACCATAACAAAGTGCCATAGACTGAGTGGCTTAAACATAAATTTATTTCTCGTAGTAAAAAAGCTAAAGTCTGAGATCAGGGTGCCAGCATGATTGAGTTCTGGTGAGGGTTCTCTTTTTTGGCTTGCAGACAGCCACCTTCTTGCTGTGTCCTCACATGGCAGAGAAAGTGAGCTCTGGTGTCTCCTTCTCTTCTCATGAGGGCAGAATCCCATCGTGAGGTCCCCCACACTCATGATCTCACCTAAACCTAATTTTCTTCCAAAGGCCAATCTCCAGATACCATCATATTGGGGGTTAGGGCTTCAACACATGAATTTGGGAGGGGACACGATTCAATCCATAGCATAGCAGGTATCAGAATTTAATTCCTTTTAAGGCTGAATAATATTCTATTGTATGCATATACCACATTTTTGCTCATCCATTCGTATGTGTTGTTTATCTTTTGGATTGTTTCTGCCTTTTGGCTATTGTGAATAATACTGCTATGAACATTGGTGTACAGGTATCTGGTCAAGTCTCTGCTTTCCATTATTTTGGGTAAATACCTAGGAATGGAATTTATGGATCATATAGTAATTCTATGTTTAACTTTTTAAGGAACCACCATACTGTTTTCTACAGCAGCTGTACCATTTTACATTCCAACCAGCAATGCGTGAGGGTTCCAGTTCCTCCAGTTTCACCAACAGTTGTCTTCTTCCTTTCTTTCTTTGATAATAGCCATTCTAATGGATGTGAAGTGGGATCTCACTGTGGTTCTGATTTGTATCAGAACCTAATGATGAATGATGTTGAGTAGCTTTTCCCATCTTATTTACCATCTTATTTGTACATCTTCCTTGGAAAAATATCTGTTCAGATCCTTGCCCATTTAAAAAATTATTGAGTTGAAAGAGTTCTTTCTAAATTCTAGATACAAGGCTCTTATAAGATAAGTGATTTGCAAATATTTTTTCCTATTCTGTGGGTTGTCCTTTTGCTCTTGGTATTGTCTTTTGAGGTACAAGTTTAAAAATTTTGATGAAGTCAACTTTATCTGTTTTTTCTTTTGTTGCTCACTCATTTTGTCATATCTAAGAATCCATTGCCAAATTCAAGGGCATGAAGATTCTTCTATGAAGATTTTTCATGTTTACTTCTATATTTTTTCTAGGAGTTTAATGGTTTTAGCTCTTACATTTGGGTCTTTAATCCATTTTGAGTTAATTTTTGTATATGGTGTGATGTAAGGGTTCAACTTCATTCTTTTGCATGTGCCTATTCAGTTGTCCCAGCACTGTTTTGAAAAGACTATTCTTTTCTCCATGGAGTAGTATTGACACCTTTGTCAAAGATCAGCTGATCATAGACACAGGGTTTTATTTTTGTAATGTCAGTTTTATTCCATTGATTTATATCCATATCCTAGTACCACATTTTCATGATTACTGTTGTTTTGTAGTAAGTTTTGAAATTGTTATTTTTGACTTTATTATTTTTCAAGGTCATTTTGGATATTCTGCATTGCATGAAATGCCATATGAATTTTAGAGTTAGCTTGTAAATTTCTGCAAAAAGACAACTGGAATTCTGATAAGGAATGTGTTGAACCCATAGATCAATTTGGCGGATATTGCCATTTTAAAAATATTAGTTCTTTCAATCCATGAACATGGAATGTCTTTCTATTTATTTATTTATTTAGATCTTTAATTTCTATTAAGAATGTTTTGTAGGTTTCAAGTTTAAGTTTTGCACTTTGTTAAACTTATTCCTAAATACTTTATTCTTTTGGATGCTATTATAAATGAAATTGTTTTCTTAATTCTGTGCTCAGATTGTTCATCACAAATGTCTAGAAATACAAATGATTTTTGTATGTTGAGCGTGTAACCTGCAACTTTGCTGTACTCATGTATTAGTTTAGTGTTTTTTAGTCGATTCCTTTTGGATATTGTATGTACAAGATCATGTCATCTGTGAATAAATATAGTTTTACTTGTTCCTTTCCAATCAGAATGCCTTTTATTTATTTTTCTTGCCTAATTTTCTGGCTAGAACTTCCAGTACCATTTTGAATAGAAGTAGTAAGAGCAGACTTCCTTGCTTTGTTTCTGACCTTAGTGGGAAAACATTCTACCTTTCACCAGTAAGAATGATGTTAGTTGTTGGTTTTCCATAAATGCCATTTGTCAAGTTGAGGAAGTTCCCTCATATTCTTAGTTTGTTGAATGTTTTTATCATGAAAGCTGTTGGATTTTGTCAAATGCTTTTCCTATGTTTATTGAGACGATCATGTGGTTTTTGTTTTTTATGTTGATATGGTGCAGTACAATAATTTTTTGGATGTTAAACCCACCTTGAGATAAATACCCCTTGGTAATGGTGTATAATTTTTTCATATGTTTCTGGATTTGGTTTGCTTCTAGTATTTTGTTGAGGATTTTTCCATCTCTATGCACAAGAGATATTGCTCTGTAGTTTTGTCTTGTTTGGTTTTAACCTCATATTTATTGGGAGTTAGCAGTATTTATTTTGAGTAACTAAATCCACATATATAATGCCATTACCAAATAATATGAAATATATTTTTAATAAAACTTAAAACAAAAAGATTGACAATCCAGAAAGGGAAGAATGTGATAAAATTATCTGAATCTAATCACATGAGTAATACTTATTATGTAGAAAACTTGATGAATACAGAACAGTAAAGAAAAAATTCTACTACCAGAAATTACTATTAACATTTTTACATATTTGTATATACATCCACCTATACATATATATTAAGAGCAGGACCATATTGTATCTACTATTTTTTAAAATGCAGTTTTACTTTTAGTAATTTTATACATGAGTGAAGTTGTATCTCGTAGAATGCTTTAAGCTGCATGTATGAGGAAAACCTTCTCAGGCTGGCATACCTAATAAAACATTATGACGCTTACACATCAGAAGCCAGAGCTAGGACGGTCTTCTGAATGAATGATTCAGGTGTTCAAAAATGTCATTAAGTTCCCAGGTTCTTCCTGTCTCTCTGCTCTGCCATCCATAGCATCAGCTTTGTACTAAGGTGGCTGCCCACAGCATCTGGTGCTACAAGCTTCCTTGTCTGTATGGTGGGGGACTTGGCTTCCCACTGTGACCACCCCATATTTAGTGTCAGGAGAGACCTTTCCAGAAGACTGAGCAAGCCCCCCCTGTTCCAGAGCCAGTCACTGGGTACCAGTCAAGCCTGTCCTTGGAGCTGAGGTTAATCCCCCCAGCCTCACTGCTGCCATTTCAGGTGGGCCAGGCGATGGGAGAGTGGCTTTCAGCATGTGCATCACACTGTCCACCATGAAATCAAATAGTGCTTAAAAATATAGAGGAAAAATTAGCCGGGCATGGTGGTGTGCACCTGTAGTCCCAGACACTTGGGAGGCTGAGGCAGGGGGATAGCTTGAGCCCAGGAGTCTGAGGTTACAGTGAGCTATGATAATGCCACTGCACTCTAGCTCGGGCAACAGAGCAAGACCCTATCTCAAAAAAAAAAAAAAAAAAAAAAAAAAGATGAAAACCAACAAGTTGCTTCCCATTCTGCTTCATCCAGAGGCAAATTTTTTTTAACTCTTTATGCTATTTTTTCCAGTATTCCCCTTCAAATTTCTCAAGAATATACTCCTGTATTACCGTTTCTTGATATCTAGTATGGTAATTGAGGAGTTAGCTACATCAACATCTAGTTAGCTACAGCAACATCTCCTCCCTCCCCACTTCCCCTACTCCTCAAGTATAGGGGCTACTATGGACTAGAATTGTGTTTCCCCCAAATATGCCAAAGCCCTACCCTCCAGAGTGACTGTATGCTGAGATAGGGCCTTTAAAGAGGTAATTAAGGTTAAATGAGGTCATAAGGGTGGGGCCGTAATCCAATAGCAAGAGGAAGCGATAGCGCGGATGCACACACATGGAGGAAGGACCATGAGAACACACAGGGAGAAGGCGGCCGTCTGTGAGCCCAGGGAAGAGGCCTCAGGAGAAACCAACCCTGCCAGGACCCTGGTCTTGGACTTACAGCCTCCAGAACTGTGAGAAAATAAATTTCAGCTGTTTAAGCCACCCAGTCTGTGGTATTTTGTTATGTCAGTCCCAGTAGACTAATACAGTAATAGTAATTAGTAATTAGTAGGCAAATACAGTAATAATTTGCTTAAATCAATAGTGATTTAATCATTGTGATTATGTAAATGTTATTTGCTGTGGAAACAAGCTGTGTACTGTAACTTTTTTCCTTTCTGGAATAACTTACTTTGTTTTAACTAGAGGGTTAACGCTCTCTGTCTCTGTCTGTTTCTCTCTTTGATTTGTTTAGTTTTGTATACATCAATTTTTTACCCCCAAGTGTCCAACAGAAATGTGTTTCTATCGCCTTCCTGTCTCCACACCTGCAGTCATCTGGACACGTGCCGTCGCCTCTGCGGCCCTCCATCCTCGAGTGGGCTCACCCTGGCTGGGCGGGTGCAAGGCCAGGGCTCTCTGGCCAGTCCCATCACACGCCCTGCGCTCTGCCTAGCTCCTAGTGGAGACCGTGTTCTGGCCTCCTCTCTCAGATTCCTACCTGGCTTTGCCAAAGGACATCTTTCCTAAGCAAGCGTGCCTGGAGGCATCTTCGAATCCGTACATGCCCGAAGATGTCTTAACTCCACTTGACACTTTATGACATTTGGCTGAAAATGGAATTTGAGGCTGGGAATAATTTTCTTACGTTACTGTTGAACATTTTTTATTGTTTTTACTTTTTCATATTATAAATACTGCATTGAGTGCTAATTTTTTTTGAATCAGCTAAACCATTTCTCTAGGATAAATTTCTAAAATAGGTAAAAAGATTGGCACATATTTTAAGTTTTGAAAACAATATATGTTGCAAAAGGCCTCCCAGAACCAGCAGTATGAGTGCCGTGTGTGTGTGTGTGTGTGTGTGTGTGTGTTCATCAGCCCTGGATATCAACTCTTTTGAAAATAGTTTGCTAGTTTGATAAGGGAAATGATGTCTGGCTCTGGTGGCAGTGGTAACAGGGAGGAGGTGCTGGGAGGTGTGAGGCTGGACTCTGGGTCTTCTTCTGCCTTCTTTGCCAGCAGTGGGAGCCACTTAGAGCGCTGCCTCTAATGGCTGGAGTTGCTGGGCAGGGTTTTGGGAGCCTTGTCCAGGCCAAGAGGGTGGACCCGTGGGTGCACAACTCTGCCGCTCCCAGGCTCGCCTGGAGGAGGGAGGAGGGCCAGTGCCTGGAGGCTCTCTCCCAAAGGCCTGACCCCAGCCCCATTCTGCTTCCTGTGCACACCGCTTTGTGCAGCTATAAATACCTACATGAATATGGGGATAAAACTAAGCTCTAAACATGACTTAAAAGGGAATTCTGGTGTTTGAATTTACTGCCACCCCTCTCTGATGTGGAACCCTGGATAAGTCATCTTGGTAGCTGGTTATTACACATAAAGCTGCTATGAACGTTCGCCTGCAAGCCTTTGTGTGGACATAGGTTTTCATCTCTCTTGGGTACATAGTTAGGAATGGAAAGTTGGGATTATATGAAAGGAGTATGTTTAACTTTTTAAGAGACTGCTACACTGGTTTCCAAAATAATTTTACCATTTTTCATTTCCATCAGCAGGGTATAAGGCTGCCAGTTTCACTGCATCCTTGCCAGCACCTGCTATGGTCAGTCTTAAAATGTTAGTGGGTGTGTAGTGGTTTCTCATTGAGGTTTTAATCTGTATTTCCCTAATAGTAGTGGCAGCAAATATTTTTTTCTTGTGCTTATTTGCCATCTGTATATCATCTTTGGTGAAGTGTCTATTCAAATATTTTGTCCTTTTTTAAAAAAAAATTGGGGTGTTTTTCTTATTATGTTATAAGAGTTATGTGTGTATTCTAGATTCAAGTCCTTTGTTGAATATATGTTCTGGAAATATTTTCTCACCTTTTGTGGCTTGCTTTTTCATTTCTGTGACTTTTTTTTTTTTTGCTTTTTAAAAACTTATTTTAAAATAATGATAGTCACACATGAAGTTGCAAAATCAGCACCCAGACCCACACTTACTCTTCACTCATCTTCCCCCATGTGACACCTTAAGTAACTGCAGAGCAATAGTGAAATCAGGACACCGACATGGTACAGTACTGGCAATTAGACTGCAGACCTCATTCGGCTTTCATCAGTTTTGACAGGCACTCGTGTGTGTGTGTGCGTGTGTGTAGCTCTGTGCAGTTTAATCTCATCTACAGATTTATGTAGCCACCACCACAATCAAGACACAAAAGTGTCCTATTGCCATGAAGAAATTCCCTTGTGCTATCCTTCATAGTTGCTCTCACTCGAGCACCTGTCTCTTAGCAACCATTGATCTGTACTTCATTTCTATGGTTTAGTCATTTTCAAAATGTTATCATACAGTATCAAATAGAAAATGGAATTAAACAGTACGTAACCTTTTGATATTGACTTTTTCCCACTAAGCATGATTCCCTTGAAGATCCATCTAAGTTCTTAGGTGTATCAATAATTTGTTACTTTTTATTGCTGAGTAGTATTCCATTGTATGGATGTACCAGAGATTTTTAAATCATTCATCCATTGAAAGAAATTTTGGTTGTTTTCAGTTTTTGAATATTATAAATAAAGTTGGATGAACATTTGTGTACATCCAGGTGTCTGTGTGAACATAAGTTTTCATTTCTTTGGGATAAATGTCCAAGACTGTGATTGCTGGGTTGTTTTATAAGAACATGTTTAGGTTTATAAGAAACAATCGAACTAGTTTACAGACTGGATGTACCATTTTCCATTCCCATCAGAAACGTATGACAGATCCAGTTTCTTTGCTTCCTTGCTAGCATTTGGTGTTGTCACTATTTTTATTTTAGACCTGATCGCCTCTTAAAGGCCCACCTCTCAATGCTGCCGCATGGGGTTAGGTCTCAGCGTGAGTTTTGGAGGGTGCTCAAGCCCAGCACTCCCCCCAGCGCAATGCCAGCTCAATGTCGCTTGCACATTTGCTAAGTGTGTGGTTTGTGGGTTTTGTTGTTGGTATTTGTTATCTACTGTTGAACTTTGAGAGTTATTTATATCCAGATATAAGTCCCTTTTACGATATGTGGTTTGCAAATGTTTTCTCCCCGTCTGTAGTTTGTCTTTTTATCCTCTTAATAGTTTCCTTCATGGAGCAAAGTTTTCATTTTGAGGAGGTTCAATTTATCCAGTTTTACATTGTACTTTTAGTGTCATGTCAAAGAACTCTTTGCTTAGCTCTAGGTCCTGAAGATTGTCTCCTATTTTTTTCTAAAATCTTTTATAGTTTTACATTTTATATTTAAATACGTGGTCCATTTTGAATTAATTTTTTTATAAGGTGTGAGAATTATAAGGTTGAGTTTCTTTTTTTTTTTTTTTTTGCCGATGGACGCCTCATTGCTCCAGCACCGTCTTTCCCCACTAGATTGCTTTTCTACCTCTGTCAAGAATCACTTGGGCATATTTGTGTGAGTCTATTTCCGAGTTCTCTATGTTGCCCCATTGCTTTATGTGTCTGTCTCTCTCCCAGTACCACATGGGCTTGATTACAGTAGCTGTATGGTTAGTGTAACATGGGATAGAGTAATTCCTCCTTCTTTATTCTTCTTTTTCAAAGTGTTTTTTTTAACTATTTGAGTTCCTTTGCCTTTCCATATAGATTTTAGAATAACCTTCCTACAAAAAATCTTTCTGAAATTTTGACAGAATTGAATTAATCTTGTATATCAATTTGGGGAGAAATGACATTTTTACTACACGAGTCTTCCAATCCATGAAGATGGAATTTGTCTTCATTTATGTAAAGTTTCTTTGACTTCCGTTGTTAACATTTTGTTATTTTCAGCATACAAGTCCTGTACATGTTTTGTTCCATTTATACCTAATTATTTAATTTTTTGAAGGTATTGTAAACAGTTTTGTGTTTCTAACTTTGGTTTTCACTTGTTTGTTGCTAGTGTATAGAAATACAATTGATTTATCTATGTTCATTTTGTATCCTGCAATCTTGCTGAATTCACTTATTAGTTTCAGGAATTTTTTCTATGAATGCCTTGGGATTTTCTATGTAGATAATCATGTCTGAAAATTGGTACAGTTTTATTTATTCCTTTCCAACATGTATGTCTTTTATTTCCTTTCTTGCTTTAATGTTCCGGCTAGGACTTCCAACACTATGTCGAATAAGAGTTGGGAGAGTACATATCACTGTCTTGTTCCTGACCTTAAGGGGAAAGCATTCTGTCTTTTATCATTAAATGTGATGTGAGCTGTAGGGCTTTTTTTAATAGGTATTTTTTTATCAAGCTGAGAAAATTTTCCTTTATTTTTAGTTTTCTGAAAGTTTTTATCATGAATGGGTGTTGAGTTTTGTAAAATTCTGTTTCTGCATCAATTAATAGGATCATATGAGTTTTCTTTTTTAACCTATTAATGTGGTGGATTATATTGATTAATTTTAAAGTAGTGAACCAGCCTTGCATCCCTGGAATAAATATCACTTGGTCATGGTGCATAATTATTTTATTTTATTCTTATTTATTAGAGATGGAGTCTCACCATGTTGCCCAGGCTGGAGTGCAGTGGCTATTCACAGGTGCAATCAAAGCACACTGCAGCCTTGAACTCCTGGGCTCAAACCATCCTTCTGCCTCAGCCTCCCAAGTAGTTGAGATTACGGGTACATGCTACTGTGCCTGGCTTAACATAATTATTTTAAAATATTGTCCAATTAAATTTGCTAATATTTTATAGAGGGATTTTGTGTCTGAGGTTATAGGAGATATTGGTCTATAATTTAATTTTTTTAGTACTGCCTTTATCTGGTTTTGATTTCAGGGCTTCATAAAATGGGTTGGGAAGTGTTCCCTATCTTTTGTTTTCTGGAAGAGATTGCAGTAAATTGGTGTTCATTCTTTAAATGTTTGGAAGAACTCTCTAATGCAACTATCTGGGCATGGAGACTTCTTTTATTGACGTTTTAAAATTATAGATTCACTTTATTCAATCACTACAGGATTTATTCAGGTCATCACTTTCATCTTGAGTATGTTTTGATAGTTTGTGGCTTTTTTGGAGTTGGTGTAGTTCATCTAAGTTGCTGAATTTATGTGCATGGAGTTTTTCATAGTATTCCCTTTTCATCCTTCTAATGGCTGTAGGATATGTACTAATACCTTTCCTGATATTGGTAAATTGTGTCTTTTCTTGTTTTCTCTTTGTCATTTTTGTTTAAGATTTATCAATTCTATTGATCATTTCAAGAACCAGCTTTTTGATTCACTGATTTTTTTTCTATTGTTTACTATTTTCAATTTTATTCAATCTAATCTTAGTTTTATTTCCTTCTTCCTTATTTCCTAAGAGCTTTAGGTTTATTTTGCTCTTCTTTTCCTTGTTTCTTCCTGGATTATTTAAAAGTGTGTTGCTTAGTTCCCAAGTGTTTGGAGATTTTTCCTGTAGTCTTTCTGTTATGGATTTCTAGTTTAATTCTATTATAGTCAGGGAATATACTTTATATATACTTTATATAAAGTATATATTATATCTAAAGTATAATATATACTTTATATTTAATTCTTTTAAATTTGTTAAGGTTTGCTTTATGACTCAAGATATGGTCTCTCTTAATGAATACTCTACGGCACTTGAAAAGAATGTGTATTCTGCTGTTTTTAGCTAGGGTGTTTTATAAATGTCAATTAAATCCTGTTTGTTAGTGTAGCTCAGTTCTTCCATGTCCTTACTGATTTTCTATGTAGTTCTTCTATCAGTTGCTGAGAAAGGAATGCTAAAGTCCACAACTATGATTGTGGATTTGTCAACGTCTCCTTTCAGCTCAGTTTTGCTTCATATTGTCCAAGGCTCTGTCGTTTGGTGCATACATATTTAGGATTGTTATGTTTTCCTGGTGGATTTATTCTTTTATCATTATGTAATATTTCTCTTTGTCTCTAGCAAGGTTTTTTTCTCTGAAGTCTACTTTATGTGATATTAATATAGTCACTTCTGATTTTTAAAAAATTAATCTTTGCATGATGCTATGGCTTGAATATCCCCTCCAAAATTCATGTTGAAACTTAATCCCCGATGTGGAAGAATTGAGAGGAGGGGCCTTTAAGAGGTGCCTATATCTGAAGGCTCTGCCTTCACAGATGGATTAATCCATTTGTGGATTAATGGGCTAACGGATTAATGGGTTATCATGGGAGGAGAACTGGTGGCTTCATAAGAAGAGGAAGAGAGACCTGAGCTAGCGCATTAGCGCATTCACTCCTGTCACCATGTGATACCCTGTGCCACCTTTGGACTCTTCAGAGAGTTCCCAGTAGCAAGAAGGCCCTCATCAGATGTGACTCCTTTACCTTGGTCTTCCCAAGCCTCCAGAGCTGTAAGAAATAAATTTTATTTCTTGTAAATTACCCAGTTCCAGGAATTCTCTTAATAAGCAACAGAAAACAAACTTAAGATACACGATATATCTTTTTCCAGCCTTTAACCTTTTTTGTTTTTTGAGACAGAGTCTTGCTCTGTCACCCAGGTTAAAATGCAGTGGCATCATCATAGCTCACTGCAACCTCAAACTCCTAAGCTCAAGTGATCCTCCTGCCTCAGCCTCCTGAGTAGCTGGGACTACAGGCATGTCCCACCATGCCTGGCTAATTTTTCTATTTTTTGTGGACACAGGTCTCGTACTTGCTCGGCCTGGTCTCAAACTCCTGGCCTCAAGCAATCCTCCCACCTCAGCCTCCCAGAGTGCTAGGATTGTGGGCCTGAGCCACCATGGTGGGCTCATCCTTTAACTTTTAATCTACCTATGTTGTTATGCTTGAAGTGAGTGTCTTGTAGATAGCATATAGTGGGGTTGTGTTTTTAATAACCCACTTTGTCAATCTCTGTCTTAATTTGTGTATTTAAATTATTTACATTTAAAGTAATTACTGACGTTAGCTGTATTATTCGTTTTGTGTTTGTTTCCTGTGTTTCTCACTCCTCCGTTTCTCTTTTCTTGCCTTCTTGTGGGTAACCTGAACATTTTTTAGAATTTCATTTTGATTTATTTATATTAACATAGTTTTACAGCTTAGGTAAAGCAGTACAGCTAAAGTTTAGTGGTCAAGAGGCTCGGCTCAAAAGAAGTGATTATTATGTACATATCCCAATAAGAGAGGGAGGGGTCATCGATATTTCCTTCCTTCCTCCCTCCCTCCTTCCCTTCCTTCTTTCTTTTGACAGTATCTCACTGTATGGTCCAGGCTGGTCGCAAACCCCTAGGCTTAAGCGATCCTTGCGCCTCAGCCTCCCAGTGGCTGGGACGACAGGCATGTGCCGCTGCACCACATTCGTTCTTTCTGTTTCTTGTTCCTCTGTTCCTTTTTACTTGCTCTCCTCGGGGTTACTGAGATATTTTGGGGAAGGGGTCTACGTTATGATTTAAAAAACTTTTTTTAAGTATGTCTGTATCTATACTTTTTGTGTGTGTGTTTGCTCCAGGTATCGCAATATACGTGTAAAACTTACCGCAGCCTGCTGGTGCTGACATTTTACTACTGCAAGTAAAATGCAGAAAGCTCACTCCCATTTATGTCCTTTTATCCTCCCCAGTTTTAAAACATAATTTTTCTAAGTACAGTCATGCTCTGCATAATGACATTTTGGTCAGCAATGAACCACATATACAATGTGGTCCCATAAGGTTATAATGCAGTATTTTTACTCTATCTTTACACAAATACTTACCATCGTGTTAAACTGCCTACAGTATTCAGCACAGGAACGTGCCGTGCAGGTTTGTAGCCAGGAGCAACAGGCGGTGCCTTGTAGCCTGGGTGTGTAGCGCCTGCGCCATCTCGCTTCATGCGAGAGCCGTGTGGCGCACACGGTGGTGAGGTGGCCTAACCATGCCTGTCTCAGAGTGTGTCCCCATCATTAGGGGTGCATGACTGTATTTCCTCTACATATATTGAGCATCACATCAGATCATTTTATGATTTTTGCTTCAACCATCAAACATGATTTAAAAACTATGAGAGGGACGACTTGTTATATTTACCCCCATTTTTACCCATTCATTGTGTTTTCTTTTTTTTAATTTTCTTTTTCATATTCCAGGATTCCTTCTGTTATCATTTCCTCTCTGTTCAGAGAATGTCCCTTAGGCACTCTCGAGAAGCAGGTCAGCTGGTGACGGCTTTTCCTACTGCTCCTGTCTGTGCCTGAGAATGACTTCATTTCTCCTGTTTCTAAAGGACATTTTTATTCACTCTAGAGTTTGGCCTTGACAGCTCTTTCCTTTCAGCACTTGAAAAGTGTCACGCCACTTCCTTCTTGCCTCCATGTTTTCAGCTAAGAAATCTGCTGTTATTTGAATTGTTCTTTTATAGGGAATGCATTATTTTTCTCTATCTACTTTCAGGATTTTTTCTTTGTCTTTAGTTTTCAGGATTTTGATGATGATGTGTCTTGGGATGATTTCTTTAGGTTTACCCTGTTTGAGAGTCACTCAACTTCTTGAATGAATATGCCTTTCACCAAATTTTGGAAATTTTCTTTTTTTTAATTTATTTATTTATTTATTTTTTTAAAGAGACGGGGTCTCGCTCTTGCTCAGGCTGGTCTTGAACTCTTGAGCTTAAGCGATCCTCCCACCTCGACCTCCCAGAGTGCTAGGATTACAGGTGTGAGCCACCGTGCCCGGCCCAAATTTTGGAAATTTTCAGCCACTATTTCTTCAAATATTTTTTTCTGTCCCGCAATTTATCCTCTCTTTTTGGGACTTCAATGGCAGAAATGTTAGATCTTCTGTTATTGTCTCAAAGGTTTCTGAGGCTCTATTCCTTTCTTTCCCGTGTATTTTCTTTTTGGTGGTCAGATTGGGTAAATTCTATTGATCTGTCTTCAGTATTTTTTCATATCTCCTCTCTAACCTATTATTGAGCTCATCCAATGAGTTTTTTTATTTTAATCATTTAATATTTAAAATTTATAATTTCCATTGATTCTTTTTATATCTTCTATTTTTTTACTGAGATTTTCTATTTTCTCTTCATTTGTTTCAAGAGTATTGATAATTGCTCATGGAAGCATTTTTATGATGACTGCTTAGAAATCCTTGTTAGATGGTTCCAACATCTGCGACATCTCAGTGAGGCATCTGTGGATTGTCTTTTCTCCTTCCAGGTGTGGTCTTCTTGGTATCCTGGACATTGTGGATATTCTGCCATGAGACTCTGGGTCCTTTTTAAATATTCTATTTCAGCAAGCAGTTGTCCTGTTTAGGTTAGTATACTGGTCCTGGCCTACTTTTGTGGGCTGTGGTTCTAATGATAATTTGGTTTCTGAGTACTTGTGCTATTCTGGTCTGCTTTGTGTGCTATCTAAAGGCTGCTCTGAAAACCTGGGTCTTAAACCTTTTGGTGTATTCGTTGTGATCCATTTCTTGCATGGATTGGTCAGCTGCCTGCCCAGAATATCCTAAGCAGGTTTAGAGAATTCCTTTCTCAAATTCTCTTTTCTCCAAAAATCCTCCTGCCATTCCCTAGTCTGGAGGGTGAGGAGCATTTCCTGTCATTGCTGGGTGGGGAGTAGAAGTCCAGTCTTCCCACTGATGTTCCTCATGGGGGAGGAAGGCACTACCTGGGGTGCTCTACCGCTGCTGGATGGTGGGTAGAGGTGCAGACTCCCCAGTTGGCTAACACAGCTGGCAGTGGGTGTGGGAGAGAGTGCCCCCTGCATCATCACAGCTGTTGCTGTGCTGCCATAGTCTGTCTGCTACCACCGGGTAGGGGGCTGAAGTTCTGGGTCCCCACTTGTGCTCTGCCGACACCATGCCTGTGAGAGAGGAAAGTGTTCCAGCCTGGGCCACTTGCTTCTACTGGGTGGGGGGAGGTCTCCCTGGTCATTCTCCACTGCTGGCATGTTGCCAGGGCAGGAAAGTGCCTTCTCTGGGTTGCCGTGGGCTATCTGCTGTCGTTGAGTGGCCAGTCTGCCTTCCTCTTTCCATCTTTCAGAGCCCTCCTGTGATTGTCAGCTGTGTTATGTCCAGGGTTTTAATTGTACTTTCTGGAAGGGACAGAGAGAAATGGTATCTGCATCATCCATCTTGTCCAGAACTCTGTTGCTTCTTCTATCAAAGAATGAAAGTTTTTGATTTTGATGAGATCCGATTTGTAGATTTTTTCTTTCATAGTTTATGCTGTTTGTGTCATGGTTAAGTCTTTTTGTAAAGCTCAAGGTCACTGAATTAGTTATCTACTGCTGTGTGATAAATTATCCCCCCAAATTAGCAGCTTAAAACAACAAACTTTTTTTTTCACAGTTTGCATGGGTCAGGAATTTGGGGGCAGCTTAACTGGAAAGTTCTGGCTCAGAGTCCCTCAGGAGGCTGCAGTCAGCTGTCAGTGGTTGGTGGGAGCTGCAGCCGTCTTCAGGCTGGGAGAAATGAGTGCCCACTCCAGGTTCACTCATGTGATTGACAGCGGGCCTTCTGCTCCTCACGAGGGCCTCTTCTCACACGTGGCAGCTTCACGGTAGGGTAGCTGGCTTAGCCCAAAGTGAATAATGAGAGCCAGCTAGAGAGAGAAAGAGAGAGAGAGAGAGAGAGAGAGAGAGAGAGAGAGAGAGAGAATGCCCGAGACGGAAGCTGCAGTCTTTTTATAGACTAATCCTGGAAGCGACATCCCATCTCTTCTGCTGTGTTCTTGTTGTGAGTCACTGTCTGTCCCACAGTCAAGGGGAGTGGAATTAAGCTCCACCTCTTGAAGGGAGGACTATCAAAGAATTTGTGAATATGTCTTTAAAACCACCACAGTCACTAAGTTTCCTCCTATGTTTTCTTCCAGAAATTTTATAATTTTACACTTACATCTATGATTCATGTCAAGTTAATTTTTGTGTATGGAGTAAGGTAAAGGTCTAGGTTCATTTTGTTGCATCTGGCTATTTGTTGAAAAGATTTTCCTTTCTCTATTGAATTGCTTTGGCATCTTTGTTGATGATTATTAATAGTTGACCATATATGTTTGGGTCTATTTTGTTCCACTTACCTATATGTCTATCTTTATATCCATATCACACTGTCTTGATTTCTGAAATCAGGTAGTGCAAGTCCTTTCTCAGAGTTATTTTGGCTATTTTAGGTTCTTTGCATTTCCATGTAAATTTAAAAACCAACTTGTCAATCTGGATAAGAAAGCTTGCTGGGACTTTGATTAAGACTATATGAGTCTTCACATCAACTTGGGTAGAAGTGACCTCTGAATGATACCAAGTCTTCCCATTGATGAACACAGTTGCTCTCTCCATTCATTTAGGTCTTCTTTTACCTATCTCAGCAATATTTTGTAGCTTCAGTGTATGGGTCTTGCATATCTTTTGTCACATAGTGGGGACTGGAGGCACAGAAGAGCCAGGGCCAGCCAGCCAGTCAGGCCCCTTGAGGATGGAGATTTGGGCCATGAAGATTCTCCCCTTCTCTGGTCCAGCCCAGGCACAGCAACAGTCATGAGGGAGGTGCCACATGGTTGAAAGAATGAAGGAATGAACAAATGAATGTATTTCTGGGGCCAAAGTTCACAACTTTGTTCCTGATGATCAGGAACCTCCGAGTGGCTTCTGATACATCTACATAGTGATTGCCAGTTAGGAGGGGATGAGGGGCCCCAGCGGCTGAGCTTGGATCAGATCACAGGCTTCCCCTTGTCTGACTTCCTGGGTGTGGGGTCTGAGGAGTGCCCAGAGAAGTCATCTTCCTAGGGCCCTACCCCAGCTCCATATGGCAGGCATGGTGCTAGATACCACACCAGTGTTAATTCATTTAGTCTTCACGACAACCCTCCAAGGTAAGTGCTATTTTTGGTCCCCATTTTTGAGAGATGGGGAAACTGAGGCACAGAGATTAAGGAGCTTGCTTGTGCTTAAACAACTGGTAGGTGGCAGGTGTTTAGCAAATGTTTGTTGTGCCTGAATATGAATAAAAATAGACCAACCACATAGAAAATGTGTCATAGCACACATCTGTGTTGTGTTTCGTACTACATTCTTCTTAAATTTAAAATTTTGGAATATATCTTATACAAAGAAGAGGGTCTAAAACGTGTCTGCCCAGTTTAAAGATTCATAATAAAACAATACACCCCGCCTAGGTGGAGGAGAACACAGGTCCTTTGGAAGCACCTCCCCCAGCCTGGGTCCCCTCCCTATCACAGCCCTCCCCTCCCTTTGTTTGTATCATTCCTTACCTTACTTTTCTGTACAGTTTTCCCTCTCACATATGTAATTTTAAGCAGTGTATTAGGTTGAATTATATGAAATTGAATATAGACAATTTCAGATGGTTTACCCGAGCATTTTCAACTGGGGCAATATTGTCCCCAGGGGAGTGAAAATTGGCTTATGGTTGGGGGGAGGCAAAAAACCTTAGATACTACAGTGGCTTGTGGTGCTTCAAAGAGCTGCAATATATGAACAGATATAAGGTATGTTGATACATCTGTGGTAGCAAAATTCGCAGGAGGTTGGCAACTAGAAAACAAATGCCTAAATAGGCTCCTCTGGAAGTGATCATGAAAAAAAAGGTTGGGCAATATTGGTTTAACTTAGGATTACTTAGTTTTACCTGGTTTTGAATGTTATATAAGTGGAATCATACCCATGTGTAAGGGTCTGTAGTTTCGGGGTTCATGCATGCCTGTGCACTTCCTGCCTTTTCCCTGCTCTCCGCATGCCAGTTTGCGTGCCTACTCTCTCTCCAGTAAGTAGCCGTTTGGGTTGTTCGCAGGTTTTTGCTTTTACAAACAATGCTCCTGCAATCATTCTTCTGCGTGGGAGCTGGTGCACGCGCTCTGGCCTTTCCCCTGTGTGCACAGCAGTGGGATTGCCGGGCCGCTGGAGGCGCCTTCCTTGGTCGTCCCCCTTTACTGGGTCACAGCAAGCCGCGTTCCAAAGTGGTCGCACCAATTTACATTTCCACCAGCTGGGTGTGCAAGTTCTTTCTTCTCTAAGTCTTTCCCAACACTGTAGGTTGACAGAGATTTTAAATTTTGTGATTTAGCGGGCATAGAATGGCATGTCACTGCTTTAATTTACATTTCCTTGGTAACAAATGAGGTTGACATCTTCTCACATTTGATGGGCCTCCCGGTTCCTCTCCAGGAAGACCTGTTCCGGGTTTTAATCCGTTGAGTTGTCTGTTTCTTCTTAGTTAATTGACTTAAAAAAATACATATATTCTGGGCCTGCATCCTTTGTCAGGTGTATGTATTCCAAATAATCTCTTTTCTCCAGTTTGTTGCTTGCTTTTCATTCTCTTTATGGTGTCTTTTAAAGAAGAGAACTTAATTTTGATGCAGGCAATTTCAAAACACCAATCTTTTCCTTTTTGGCTTATGCTCTTTCTGTCTTGTGAAGAACTCTTTCCGTGTCCCGACCCAAGCCGAGCTTCTCCCCTTCTGCCCTTTGAGGTGTCCTTGGTGCCCCTTCCATGCTGATGCCTGCAGATTTGTACCCACTCCCGCCCAGGCCCAGTGACGGGGGCAGCCGGCTTCGCTGTGCAGGTGACACGAGGTGGGGGCGGGGCGCAGCGCCCTCAGTCACGCGCGCGCGTCCGCGGCATGGCGTAGGGAGGCGCGACCGCGCGGGCCGGGGCGGGGTGTGGCCGGCAGGTGGCACCCGCGCCCCGCGCCCCAGCACGGTCCCCCCACCCGCCCCAACGCAGGCGCCGCCGCTGCTCCTGGCCGAGCCACCCTGGACCCTGCCCCGCCGGTTCCGTCTTCAGACTGGGCCCTGCCCCGGGCTCGGGTGCTGAGTGAGACTGTCCCGGCGCAGGTGGGACCGGGGGCGCCCCCTGTCCCCGCGCGTCCAGCCCGTGCTCAGCTCGGCTCGCGGGTGCGACTCCCCTCGGCCCCGGCCCTGGCCCTGTCGTGAGGGAACGCGGCCTTTGCTTTGAGAAGGTTTTCTAGTGATGCCTACATAGCTTAGACAATCTAAAAGGTGCAGAAAAACAGCTTATATTCCCACTTCAGAAATACATGGTGTGAGAACTGTGTATTTTCCGTGTCTTCTTTCTGCGTAGTTTTTTCTTGTAAGCGCATCTCCCGTGTCCCCCAGCTGCGTGCGGGGCCGTCCCTGGCCCTGCGGCCCGGGCGCGTGGGGGCCGCAGACGGACGGCGCCTGGCTCGTCGCCGGCGCGAGTCTGGTGCTGGCTTCCGTGTCAAGCGGCTCAGGACGCGGCTTCCCGCTGTCCCCGCGGCCCGTCGGGGTCCGCTCCCGCGGCGGCCCCCGGCCAGCGCGTCCCGCCCGGGCGCTGCGCCCCCGCCGCCCGCACTGCTGCCGCCCACGCTGTCCCGTCCGGGGACAGTCCCACGCGTGATGGGGTCCCTGCAGCACGGACTCCGGCGCCCGTGCTCTCCGCTGGGGGCGGCCGCACAGCCGGGCTGCAGCCTCGGTTCGGGACCCGCTCGGCTTGCAGCCTCGACTTCCGCTCTTTCCTGACTCCTTCGGCCTGGAGGGCTCGGGTGACAGGGCCCGGGACGGCGGCGGCGAGAGAGGCCGGGCTGCCTGCCGTCGCGGCGGGAGGAGCAGCGGGCGCCCCCCGGCCCGCGGGGCTCTCTTCCGAGGGGAGCAGGGAGCCCCTGCTGGACGCGGCGGGGACTGCGGCTCCCTGCGGGCTCCGGACCGGGAACGCCGCGGCCCTTTCGGTGTCCTCCCGCCTGTGCCGAGCAGGCAAACAAGGGCGGGCGGGTTTGGAAAGTAGCGCGCGCCCAGCGGGCTTCAATCCTGTTAGTAAATAACTGCAAGTATTTAAGAGCGGAATAAGGTTGGGCGCGGTGGCTCACGCCTGTAATCCTAGCACTTTGGGAGGACGAGGCCGGAGAATCCCTTGAGCCAGGAATTCAAGACCAGTCTGGGCAACATAGCAAGACCCTGACTATAAAAAATAAAAAAAACTAGGCGGGAGTGGTGGCGCGCGCCTGTAGTCTCTCCTACTCAGGAGGCCTGAGCCCAGGAGTTTGAGGTTGCAGTGAGCTATTGTAGCACCACCACATTCCAGCCTGGGCAACAAAGCAAGACCCTGTCTCAAAAAAACAAAACTAGTGTTCTTTTCTTTTTTTCTCCCACCCACTAAGATAGTTACAGTAGTTTTCTTTTGGTTTTTGTGTATTACTTTTTCAAACACCTACTAAGTTATTAGCACATACATGCTTGTTAGGAGGTTTGGACATAAGTACTTAATAAATGGACAAGCCAGGTGTTTCCTTTGATGCCCTGAAAATTTTCCAAAACACCGAAGGCTCCATGAACTGAGAGTCTGGGAATCTTTGGTACCAAAATTTAAAAAAAAAAAAAAATCTTCCTTGGAGGGGCACAGGAGTGTGTTGATTTGGTAGTCCCCTTGGACAGGCAGGACACCAGAGGGGCCTGATGTCATGCAGGAATGGACAGGGGCTGGACACCCAAGCTGCCCAGTCTCCTGCTGGGCCACTGATGGGCGGCGTTTCTTCTCTGAAAGCAAAACTCAAAAGGGGAATTCAGGTGTGATTTTTATCTACACCCGAACAGTGTTGAAGTTTAGTTGGGCCTGAGAAAAGCTGGAGAAACAACAGGACATGGATTTGCCGAAGGCTTTGCACTGAGCTGTGTTGAACGTGTGGGGACCTACAGCACGCTGGAGCCCATGCAGCTGGTGACAGCCCTGCACAGCCTGGAGGCCCTGTGTCCACAGCAAGAAGCAGCTCTGGTCTTCCCAGAACTTGACATCACGCCACCTGAAAGGTGGTTGGGCAGCATCTGTTAAAATTTAACGTGCCTCAGGCCCAGCAGCCCCCTCTGGGCACAAGACATAGAAATAAAGCACACGTAGGTCAGGCCGTGTGTGCAGGGATGTTACCATGGGCCCCAACCTGGTAACAAAGGGACTGCCCATCACCAAGGGCTAGACGAGTAAATTATGGTCATCCACACCATGGAATATTATGCAGTCACGGAAAAGACCCAGCTAGAGCTTGAGCGGTTGATTTCCCAGGGATTTCTACAAGGCATCACTGAGTGAGAAAATCAAGATGCAGAAAAGTATGTGAAACAAGATCCCCCTTTGTCAGCTAACAACTACCGAATACCTCTATCTGTGCACATCTGTAGATGTACATGTGTATCAATGCCATATATATGCTTGATTATTATTACATATGAGTATGAAGGAAAAATATGGAGAATGGGTAGAATACAAGTTAGGTTATGATATAGGATATGTGGGCGGTAAGACTTTGATGGGAGAGGAAGAGGAAGTGTGGAGCCAAGCAAAGAAGGAAAAGAAAAAGAAAGTAAGTTAAAACAAAGTCCACACTTATGCATTCCTATAAGGTGTTACATATATATATTATACACACACATAGGTACACAGATGGCTTTATGGTAGAACGAGATTACACGCAGTTCTATTGTACAACGTGCTGCATGGAGCAACAGGATACGCATTATGCCTGTGGAGTCTGTGGCTCAGGCACTTGGGAAAGGCGCGGCTGGGCATTTTCTGCTTGGTGTCAGATGCCATCTGCAGGCTCGCCTGGTCTGGGGGACCCCTGTTGCAAGGTGGAGCATGCATGTGGCTGGCAGCATAGTGCCACCACCTGTTGGCCTCTCTGTGGGGCTACTTGATATTTCATGGCAACATCTGGGGAAGTCCCAGATGAACCGTTGTAGCATGCAAGTGGCCACGGATGATAGTAAACAAATGTATGTGGCTGTGCTCCAATAAAACATATTTCCACAAACAGGCTGTGGGCTGTAGTTTGCCAGCCCCTGACATATGGCCTTGGAAGCCATGGTTATGGCTTTGGCTTTTCTTCTGAGAGCCATGGAGAGCCACTGGAGGGCTTGAGCAAAGTAACCTGCATGGCTCAGTCCTCACAGGGCCACTCTGGCTGCTGTTGGGAGGACGCACAGAAGGTGCAGAGGGGAAGCTGGAAGGCAGGGAGGAGGATCTTGCTGTGATCTAGGGGACCAGGGTGGTGAGGGTGGGGGTGAGAAGGGGCTGGTTCCTGGATGTGCTTTGAAGCTGGACACGAACTGCTTGACTGATTAATTGACTTAGAAAGAAATGCAAATCGAGATGCCCTGTTACCACTTAGGCCTGTGTGGCCATCCTGAGCTCAGGGCTGATGGCCAAGAAGCTCGGGGGGTGAGTGATGAGTTGGCCACCCTTGAGTGTGACGGGGCAGCTGTGGCTGGAGGCAGAGTGGAGATGAAGCGAGATGAAGCAATTCTAGCCAAGAGGGAGGCCGGGCATGTGCAGGGAGAAGGCCCAGGGCCAGGCAGCCCATGTGCTGGGGGTTGGCTGGCCAGGTGTGTACGGACTTATGTAGGGGTCCGCGGAGCGAGGAAGCCACTCTGGCAAGGGCTGGCCATCTGTGGCCCCCTGGGAGCAAAGTGGCAGGGTTGTCTAGCTTGGACCAGCCACAGATGGCTGACCCTTGACTCTCAGGCATTGCTGTGTAAAAAGAAGTATGTAAATACATAATTAAAAATGAAGTTGTGGGTTTTGCAATTCAAGTTGGTGATTCACGTTCTGCAGCTGCTAGTCAGTGTTGTGTTTATATAAAACTGTAGGTCCAGCATTTCCCCACAACTTTTTATTCCGAAATTTTCTTACGTGTATAAAAGTTGAAAACATAGTTCAACTAACACTCATACACCCATTACCTGGATCTGACACTTAACTTTTGCCATATATGATTCATCTATATTTTTGACACAATCCCAGATATCATGAGGAAGGTGAGCAGGAATGTTGCTCAACAAATGTCAGCTTTCCTCCAGGCATCTAGTAAAAAAGTGACTGGTGAAAATCAGATGCAATATAGTTAGTTTAGGATTTTGCTTGTGGTATTTATGTAAAATTCTGAGGCCTTGCTTTGAATCTTTGTGGTGAAAGATTAACTGATATACAAACGAACAATGGCCAAAGCGTAGATAAAAATACAACTCTGACCCGCAATCTGCAGCAACCAGCCCAGGAAGCCAGACTAGGGTCGTGAGTCAGACCCATGAGAAGTCAGGCCACCATCTCAAGCAACCAGCCCAGGAAGCAAAATGACAGCCCCAGTAACCATTAGCCCCAACGGCCAGGACCTGATGAATGACGCCAGCTCCCATAATTTTCGTACCCACTTCTGACTTAGTGCCCACCAGAGAAAGCCAAGTATTTTCCCCTAACCGATCCCACAGAATGCAGCCGCCGCCAGCCTCCCAGGCCAGCAGCCTCCGACAGGGCACCCTGGAACCTCCCCCTTTTCCATATGATAAAACTTCCCACTCCTCTGCCTGCCTTTGTGTCTCTGCCACACACAGGTGACAATGGCTGACTCCCTCGCTGTATAGAAAGCTTTGAAGACACTGCCTTTGCATTTCTTGTGTGTTTGGTCTTCGTTTGTTTCTGCAAGGGGATTCTAATTTCCTTCTGAAACTTACTAAGTCTACCTTTTAAAACCAGGGAAAAAATGGTGGTCTTCCAATTGGATCCAAAGGCCTGGAAGCTAAGCAGATGTTGTGGGCAGGGTGGGCTGGAAGGGAGCTTGATTTGGGGCTGGGGGCTCCAAGCCGGGGGCAGAGGGTTGGCCTGGCTGACAGGAGCGTGGAGCTGAGAGCTGTGGGGCGAGGCTGGGCCCTGCGAATGCCACGCGCCTGCATTCTAGCCCAGCCCCGCCGTCCAGCATGAACCTCGGGCTGCATGGGCACTTTCGTAGTCTGCTTGGGCGGCCAAAACCAATACTACAGACTGGGCAGCTTCAACAGCAGGAATTTATTTCCTTAAAGTTCTGGAGGCTGGGAGTCCAAGATCAAGGTGTCTGCAGGGTTGGTTTCTCCCGAGGCCTCTCTCCTTGGCTTGCAGACGGTTGCCTTCTCGTTGTGTCCTCACACGGCCTTTCCTCTGTGCATGCCTGTCCTGCTGTCTTTCACCTTGTAAGGACATCAGTCCTATTGAATTAGGGTCCTACACTTATGACCTTATATAACCTTCACTACCTCTTTAAAGGCCCTATCTCCAAATACAGTTACATTCTAAAATATTGGGGGATAAGGTTTCACCATAAAATTTTTTTGGGGAAACAGTTCAGTTCATAACAGATAGTCAGGATGTCTGCCCCAAGGTGTCCATGAGTGATCCCAGTTCTGAGAACCTGCCTCTCGTTGCTTTATTCTCTGCCACCCCTAGTTAGCAAGTTGTCCCACTGCCTGGAGTGGCTGCTCTCTTTCTGGTCCTTGTAGAGGGGACATACTGTAGAACAGGTGTCCTCACTCCAGGTTCATGGTGGGCTTCCTAGCTATAATGAACCCAAGGTTGTGGCATATTTTGTGGGTAAGTGTGTCTGTTTCTTTTGCGTTTTCCAGGAAGAAGATCAACAACTTTCACTTGGTTCTCCAAGGGAAAGTCGAAAACGACTGTTGTTCCAGGTGGCTGGGAGCCTGGGTCTTGTCCGGGTGACTCTACATGAAACCCTGATGGGGTCTCGCTATGTTGCCCAGGTTGGTCTGAAACTCCTGGCCTCAAGTGATCTTCCCGCCTTGGCCTCCCAAAGTGCTGGGATTTTAGGCATGAGCCATCATACCTGGTCCAATTCTCAATCTCTGCAGCCCATGCAGAGTCCCTTGGGGAGACTTTGAAAACTAGGATGCCTGGGCCTCCCACTCAGGCCCAACCTGAATCATGGGCATTTCCACTTTTTATAAACTCACTAGGTGACTCTGATGGACAATGAGAATTAAGACCCACTGAAAGTTTTGAAACTGAAGTGAAAACAGAAAGGTAATTAGTGAGTTTGCTAATTGATCTTTATAGATCTGTTATGATTATGTTCAGCTGTGAGGAAAGTGAAAGTCCTGAATAATATAGGTTTATACAAGATAGAAGTTTATATCTGTCCCATATAAAAGAAATCTGGAAGCTGACAGTTTCAGGGCCAGTATAGTGTCTTCATGATGTTTCAGGGTCCTTCAGTCTTGTGGCTGCCACTCCCAAGATCACCTCATTGTGTACGAAGGGTGCTAGCGCTCCAACAACCATCACATGTGTGCTCCAGGTAGCAGGATAGAGGAAAGAACGATGAGGGTGTCCTTTTTTTAAATTTTTTTAGAGACAAGCTCTTATTCTGTCAACCCAGGCTAGGGTGCAGTGGTACAATCATAAATCACTGCTGCCTCAAACCCCAGGGCTTGAGCGAGCCTTCTGCCTCAGACTCCGGAGTAGCTGGGACTACAGGCATGCACCACCACACCCAGCTAATTTTTTTTTTTTTTTGGTAGAGACGGGGTCTCACTATGTTGCCCATGCTGGTCTTGAACTCCTGACCTCAGGCAATCCTCCCAACTCAGCCTCCCAAAGCACTGAGATTACAGGGTGAGCCACTGCACTTGGCCTGTCCTGTTTTTTTTTTAAGGAGCCTTCCTGGAAATATTATATAACATTTAAGCTTACATTTCTTTGGCCAAAAATACACAAAAAGCACTGACTGTAAAACAAACAATTTAATAATTTAGACTTTATTAAAATTGGAAACAACTCTTCATCAAGAGTTCATGAAGAGAGGAAACAGTCAAGCCAAAGACTGGGAGAAGATACATCTGGCAAAGTATTCTTAACAAGAATATTTAAAGAAGAACTACAAATTAACAAGAAAAAGACAACCCAATTTCTAAAAATGAGCAAAAGAGGAGATGGGGACTTCTAGTTTCTGGCTCCATAGCTAAGGAGTTTCCAAGTTGCCATTCCACCCTGACAAGTGAAAACTTGAACAGACTGAAGAATCAACAACTCTTCTTGGATCCGTAAGAGAGTGAGGACACAGGGCACACTGTTGCCCCCGATGCTGGAGAGACTGGCAGGCACATGCAGGGAGTGCCAGCTTCTCACTGGAGCAGGGACCGGGGGAGAAACCACCGCGGGCCGAGTGCGGACTCGGTGCGGGCAAAGCCTGAGCTGTCCTTGACAAATAGGTGGAGGCTAATGTGGAGTCTGAGAGTTAAAAACTCCAGGGCAGTACAAAGACAATATATGTAACCTAAGCGTTTGTATCCCCATAATATTCTGAAATAAAAACAAACAAGCAAACAAACAAAAACTCCAGGGTACCCAGGCGTGGGGTGGGGCCCAGTACTGTGAGATTTACTTCCAGGAGCTCGAGCAGGTTCCCACAGTGAACATCGGAGAAGAATCCCCTTGTGCTCCCGGCACCGGGAGTGGAAAAGGAACCATTCTGAAAGAAGCCGTAGTAGTCTGTTCTTGACAAGACCCGGCCTCAGGGGGAACTGCTTAACCAGAGCCCAGCACGCCGGGGATTGTAAGCCCCTGACTGACCTCCAGCCACTGTGCCCCTCCCGTCCCACCTGAGGGGTGTCACGCTCAGCTATCAAGAAAAACACACAAGGCATACCAAAAGGCAAAAATCACGATTTAAAGAGACAGAGAAAGTATGAGAAGCAGACGTGGCAGGAATGTTGGAATGATCAGACCAGGAATTTAAAACAACTATGATGAATATGCTAAGGGCTCTGATGGATAAAGCAGATAGCAGGCAAAAACAGACGCGCAGTACAAGCCGAGAAGTGCAGATCCTAAGAAAGAACCAACAAGAAATGCTAGAGACCAGAAATGCTGTCGCAGAAACGAAGGATGAAGCTCATCAGTAGGCTGGACACAGCTGAGGAAAGAATCTCTGAGCTTAAGGACGTGTCCATAGAAACCTCAGAAACTGAAAAGCAAAGGGAACAAGGTCTGAAAAACAACACAGAACAGGATATCCAAGGGCTGTGTGTCAACTAGAACAGGTGTAACATCTGTGTAATGGGAATACCAGAAAGAGAAGAAAGAAGAAATATTTGAAACAATAATGACAGAATTTCCCCCAAATTAATGTCAGACATCAAACCGCAGATCCAGGAAACTCAGAGAACACCAAGCAGGCTAAATGCCCCCAGCCCTGCATCCTCACACCTGGGCATATCATTTTCAAACTACAGAGAATCAAAGAGAAAAGTTCCTGAAAGAATCCTGAGGTAACAAACGCCTTTCCTGTGCAGAACAGAGGTAACAATTACATCTGACTTCTCAGAAACCGTGCGAGCAAGAAGAGAGTAGAGTGAAACATTTACTGTGTTGAAAGGAAAAACCACCAACCTAGGATTCTATATCCTGTGAAATTATCCTTCAGAAATGAAAGAGAAATAAAGACGTCTCAGATAAACAGAAATTGAGGGAATACGATGCCTGTAGAACTGCCTGTCAGAAATGTTAAAAGAAGTCTTCAGACAGAAGGAAAATGATATGGGTTAGAAACTCAGATCTGCATAATTGATCTAACAGATAACAGATAACAGCTACGTACCTGGTAATTACACACAGTGTGATGAACGTCAGGCAGGGGAGGTGGTGTTACGTGTATTTTGCTGTAAGGTGCTCACATGTTATTTGAAGGTGGACTTGGATTAGGTGTAAATGTATATTGCAAACTCTGGGGCAACCACTAAGAAAAGTTTAAAAAGGATATAATTGATATGCTAACAAAAGAGAGAAAATAGAATCATATATTAATAAAATCCTGGTTAAAACCAAAAAGTACAGAAAAAGAGTCGAAGACCAAAATAGGAACAAAGAACAAGGGCGACTAATAGACAACAGTAACAAATATGGTAAATATTAGTTCAACTATACCAATATCCACTTTGAATGTCATGGTTTCAATACAGCAATTAAAAGATACAGATTATCAGAGTGGATCAAAAAACAAGATCCAGATATATGTTGTCTAGAAGAAACCTACTTAAAATATAAAGACACATATATATTAAGAGTAAATGGTATAGGCCAGGTGTGGTGGCTCACGCCTGTAATCCCAGCACATTAGGAGGCTGAGGTGGGAGGAATATGTAAGACCAGCATTCAAGATCAGCCTGGGGAACATAACAAGTCCCCATCTCTAAAAAATAAATTAGTGGGGTGTGGTGGTGCACACCTGTAGCCTCAGCTACTTGGGAGGCTGAGGCGGGAGGATTCCTTGAGCCCAAGAGTTCGAGGCTGCAGTGAGCTATGATCATGCCACTGTGCTCCAGCCTGGGTGACAGAGTGAGAGACCCTGTCTCTAAAAAGCAAATGAAAAAACTAAATGGATGTAGAGAAATACACCATGCTAACACTAATCAAAAGAGATTGGGAGTAGCTCTGTTAATTTCAGACAGAGCAGACTTCAAAGCAAAGAAAGTTATCAGGGATGAAGAGGGCATTACACAATGATAGAGGGGTCAATTCTCCAATCCTTTACACGTATGCACCTAACAACAGAGCAAAAACATGAGGCAGAAACTTAGAGGACTGCAAGGAAAACTGATGAATCCACTAACACAATTGAAGACTTTAACAACCTTTTATTGGAAGTGTACAGATCCAGTGGCAGCAAATCAGTAAAGATACAGTTGAACTCAACAACACCATCAATCACTCATATAATTAACATTTATAAATGGCTTCATTGAACAATAGCAAAATACACATTCTTCTGAACCTTACATGGAACATTCACCAAGGTAGCCCACATTCTGGGCCATAAAACACTCCTTAACAAATTTAAAAGAATGTAAATCATACAATATCTTCTCTCAGACCACAATAGAATTAAACTACAAATCAACAACAGAAAGATAACTGGAGAATCCCAAAATATGTAGAGATTAAACAACATCCTTTTAAATAACATATGGATTAAGGAGGAAATCTCAAGAGAAATTAAAAAATATTTTGAACTAAATAAAAATGAACATAACATTTGTCTTAATCTGTGTAGGCTTCTATAACAGAATACCACAGACTGGGCAACAGAAATTCATTTGGCTCATGGTTCTGGAGGCTGGGAAGTCCAAGAGCATGGTGCCAGTGTCTGGGGGGAACTTTGTGCTGTGTCATCCCATGGCAGAAGGCAGAAGGGCAAGAGAGAGCAAGAGCAAGAGAGTGAGAGAGTAAGAGGGAACCAAACTTGCTTTTATGACAAACCCATCCTCTTGATAACTAACCCACTCCCACAGAAGCAGCATTAATCCATTAATGAGACTTCATGACCTAATCATCCCTCCTTAGGCACCAACTCCCAACACAGTCGCATTGGACATTAAGTTTCCAACACATGGACTTTGAAGGACACATTCAAATCATAGTACAACTTATCAAAGATTGTGGGATGCAGTAAAAGCAGTACTTAAAGAGAAATTTATAGCATTGAATGTATATATTAGAAAAGAAGAAAGATCTAAAATCAGTAATCTAAATTCCCATTGTAGGAAACTAGAGAAAGAAGAACAAATTAAATCCAAAGTAATCAGAAGAAAAGAAATAATAATTAGAACAGAAAGCAATGAAACTAAAAACAGGAAATCAGTAGAGAAAATCAATGAAGGCAAAAGCCAGTTCTTTGAAAAGATTAATAAAATTGATAAGTCTATAGCCAGGCTAACTAAGAAAAAAAGAGAGGATGCAGATTACTGATATCAGAAATTGAAGACCTTATGGACATTAAAAGGATAATAAAGGAATGCTATGAACAACTCTATGCCCAGAAATTTGATAACCTGGATGAAATAGACCAATTCCTTGAAAGATACAATCTGCCGAAACTCACACAAGAATAGACAATCTGAACAGTCCTGTATCTATTAAAGTAATTGAATCAATAATTAATAACCTTCCAAAAAAGAAAGCACTATGTCCAGATAGATAGGCTTTCTGGTAAATTCAGTGATCCAAACATTTAAGAAAGAAATTATACTAATTCTCTACAATCCCTTTAAGAGGATAGAAGCAGAGGGAGTACTTCCTAACTCATTCTACGAGGCCAGCAACACCCTAACACCAAAAGCAGACAAAGACATTGCAGGGAAAGAAAACTAAAGACCAGTATCACTCATTAACAAGGAGGCAAAAATCCTCAACAAAATATTAGCAAATTGAATCCATAAAAAGAATTATGCACCAAGACCAAGTGGAATTTATCTTAGGTATGCAAACCTAGTTCAACATTTGAAAATCAGTTAATGTAATCCATCACACCAACAAGCTAAGAAAGAAAAAAATCACATGATCATATCAATAGATGCAGAAAAAACATTTGACAAAACGCTGTTTATAGGAGCTTTATCCATAATTGCCAAAACTTGAAAGCAACCAAGATGTCCTTCAGTACAATGGAAACTCTCATCTACTGCCTAACAGGGTAAATTAGTTCAAACACTTTGGAAAATTGGAAGTTTGTTATAAAGTTAAAATGCACTTTTATATGGCCCAGAAATTCCACTCTTTCTTATTTACCCAGGAGGAATGAAAACATAGGTCTACATGAAGAATTTAATAGCAACTTTATTTATAAATAGGTAAAAACTCAAAACAACCCAATGCCCAACAACAGAAGAATGGATAAACAAATTATGGTACATTTAAATAATACAGATTTAAAAAAGAACAAAGGTCCCTTGCTGCTGGCCATGCCCTGGCCAGGCCCAGCTGGAAGCACAGGTGGCCCCTCCCTTAAAGGGCTCTGGGCCTGGCCTGGGGTCTTGTAGCAGCACCTTGGCAGGCAGAGTTGGGTCCAGAGGAGCTCAGAGTTAAAGATGGTGCAGCCGGCTGCAGACAGTGGCACCTCTTCCAGGGAGACTGGACTCAGCTGACCAATGTCTGTGAGGAGTCACATGTAACACACATAGCATATAACATGCATGGCATGCAACATAGATAGCATGTAATATACACTGCACACAACACATGAAACATGTAACATGTCATGTCTGCATGTTTAACATGTAACACACATAACATACATGTATAGCATGTAACAAAAATAACATATATAGCACATAACATACGTAGTGTATAATATATATAGAATGTAGCACATGTACTAAGTAACATTATGTAGTATATGTAACATACAACCTGCATAATATGTAACAGACCTAGCATGTGTACATGTATAGCATGCAGCATGCACAGCACATAACATTTATAGCATAATGCATGACAAATAACAGATATATGTATGTAAGCATGTAACACACAAGCATATAATATGTACAGCAAGTAACATACCTAGTGCATAATATGTATAGCACGTAACATATAACATGCACTGCACATAGCACATAACTTGTACAGCATGTAACAGTATAGCACGTATACACGTACAGCACACACTATGAATAGCACGAAACCTCTGCCTGTGGTTTGCCCTTCCACGAGGCATGTCCTCTCCCCTGGCCGGACTGGCCTAAGGGTGGGAATAGCTCTTCCTAGCAGGCATAACTAAGTTTGTTTCACCCCACCCCACACCCTTTACCCTTTATTTCCTTCTTGGGACCTGGCCTGAAGAAGCTGGGATGAAGAAGGGGCCTTTTGTAATGCGGCTGTGAGTGGAGAAAAGCCCAGGAGGCTCTTTTCTGTACTGGCCCCGGAGTCACGCGAAGCTGTCACACTTGGCAGCACCCACCAGCCCCCTGTGGCCGGGCCCCCACGCTGCGTGTGTGAGGGGAGCTTGCTTCCCTCCCCACAGCCAGCCGTGGCTCCGACCAGGGAGCAGCAGCATGGACAGAGGGCTCCTGGCAGCTGCCCTGAAATCAGGGTGTCTCGGTTTATGATTATAGAAGCAGACTCTGAGCAAGGATTCGCCTGCAAGTAGCTTATTCAGGCCACCCCTGGGCGTGTGAATGGGGAAGTGAAGGGCACAAAGCCGGCATCTTATCAATCCTCCTGGGGACCTGGGACACTTGTCCTCCTCTGTCCTGGAGCCATTTACTCTCCAGCCACAGACTTGGCCACACAAGGAGGTCCAGGCAGCCATGACTTGCCAGCTCAGATCTACTGTGATCCTGCATTTTACAGTAGAAATGTGTGCTTAGGGAGAGTAAGTGTCCCACCCACAAAGCTGGTAGTGGGAGGCTGGGGTGGAGTTTCCATACCACTTCTTGGGCTGGCGAGTGCAGGGCCAGAGCGATGGCCAAGTGCGAGTGTGGAGGGCTGCAGGTGAGGGCTGGACTCAGAGCAGTGGGCGCATCCAGGACAGCCCCTTCCTTCCTGATCAGTTAGAAAGTGGCCAGAGACGAGGCTGAGGCAGGAGCCCATGGTGCCCCCCTCTTGCTCAGCTCCCCTCCTGGAAAAGGCTCCCACCCCAACCTGACCCCATGTGACAAGGCCCTGCAGAGGGTCAGCCCTGAAGAGAGACCAGGCCCCCATGCAGGATAGGCCAGCGCTTATAGCTCAGGGCGGCCTTCCAAGGAAGGGGTCCCCTAGACGAGCTGAAAAAAGAAGCAAGAAGGTTATTGTAGAGGGAAGATGGTGGTGGTCTGGCCTCTCGCCTAGGCCCTCAAACGGATAGTGCATTTCCCCTCCTGGAGAAAATCAGAAATCGTCAGCATGGTCTGCCCAAGCCAGAGGTTGCGGTGCTCCAGTCAACACCTGCTGCGGGCGCTGTCCTGAGTGGGGGCTCGTTGGCTGAAGGTGGGAGCAACAAGGACTTGACACGGCCAGTGCTGATGGCCTCACGTCCACTTCCTCAGCCTCCATGTCTCAGGGGCCTTCTGAATGGAGCCTCCCTAAGTTGACTGAAGGAAATGTGGACACCTATCCTAGGTTAGTAATAGTCCTGTCCCAAAGGCAGCTTGGTTAAAATAAAAACCTTCTAGACAGGAAACTTCTGTTTCTGGGAATATGGAGTAGACATATGTTTCCCTGGATATTATATGTATTCTGAAAGGTGGAGAGAAGCCAGACCAGCTAGGGAACTTGAGACCCGAGGAATGACATAGTGGTGAGTTCCTGCATTTTCTTTTTTGCCTCATGTGTCCCAGACTTGGAACAGAAGCAGCAAGCAACCCAGACATGCCTGTGGGCGTAGACAAAAAGGCACAGACAAGAAAGCCTGCTCTCTTAGTCAAAGGACCAGGAAAGGCATAACCTGGCAGGACAGAAAACTCTTAGGCAATACCCACTCTACTCCAGTCAAACACCCCAGAAACATCTGTGGCCCTACCACCACCAGCAAAGGCCAAGTGGGGTTCCTAGACTATAACCAGGAACCCCAACACCCCTGCTAGGATGGGGTCAGGGAAGGCCGAGTAGGGGGCTGAGACTTTTATCCCTGCTACCTGACTGTAAGCCCCCTCCCAGGTTTTAGTAACAAGGAACCCCCACGCCTCAGGCGTCAAGAGAGGCCAAGTGGGGAACCTGCATTTCTACCTCTACCTGGAAGTAATGAGGTAGCACCTCCCCTATTTCCCTGCCAGAGCAGTGTCAGGGAAAATAAGCTAAAACAGAAGGTTTAAGTAAGATCCAGAGTCATGTAACGTAATACGAAATGTCCAGATTTCAATAGGAAATCCCATCATATCAAGAACCAGAAAAATCTGAAGCTGAACGGAAACAGACGACCACTAGATGCCCACACCAAGATGACAGAGATGTTGGAATTATTTAACAAGTTATTTGACAATGATTTTTAAAGCAACCATGATAAAAATGCTTCAGAGTATGAACACTCTTGAAACACTTAACAGCAAAAAAGAATGTCTCAGCAAAGAAATAGAAGCTATAAAGAAGAACCAAATGGAAACTTTAGACTTGAAAACAATACCTGAAATAAAAAGGTCAGTGGATGGGCTCAGTAGCAGAATGGGGGGGACAGAGGGAAGAATCAGTGAACTGGAAGACAGAACAATAGAAATTACCCAATCTGAACACAGGTAGAAAAAGCTGATTTTAAAAAATTATCAGAGCCACCCGGGACTATAAAATATCTTACATTAATGTCATCGGAGTCCTGGAAGGAGAAAAGAACTAGGGTGAGCTGGCCAAGTATATGAAGAAACAATGGCTGAAAACTTCTCTAATTTGTCAAGAGACATAAACCTACAAAGCCAAGAAGATGAGTGAATGCCCGACAGGATAAGAACAAAGAAATCCATTCCAAGAGACCTCATAATTAAACTTCTGAAAACTACAGACAAAGGAAAATATCTTAATAGCAGGCAGAGAAAAACAACACATTACCTATAGAGGAAAAAAAATTCAAGTGACAGAGTATTTCTCATGAGAAACCATGGAGGTCAGAAGGAAGTGGCATAATATTTTTCAAGTACTGAAAGAAAAGAACTTTCAACCCAGAATCCTATAAAATCCAACAAAAATATCTTTCAAGAATGAATCAAGACATTCTCCGATGAAGGAAAGAGAATTTGTTACCAGCACACCTACCTTAAAAGAATAGCTAGGCTGGGCACAGTGGCTCACCCCTGTAATTCCAGCACTTTGGGAGACCAAGGCAGGAGGATCACTGGAGGCCAGGAATTTGAGCCCAGCCTGGGCAACACAGTGAGACCCCATCTCTAAAAAAAAAAATTAGCCAGGTGTGGTAGCGCATACCTGTAGTCCCAGCTACTCGGGAGGCTGAGGCAGGAGGATCACTTGAGCCCGGGAGTGTGAGGTTGCAGTGAGCTAGGCTGATGCCACTGAACTCCAGCGTGGGTAACAGAGCGAGACCTTGTCTCTAAAAAAAAAAAAAAATTAAATTTTATAAATAAAAGAGTTGCTGAGGGGAAGTCTCTAAACAGAAAGGAAACAATAAGAGAAAGAACCTGAAACACCAGGAAGGAGGGCAAAAATACGGGTGACTACAATAGGCTTCCTTCTATTCCTGAGTTTTCTAGATTATATCTGATCATTGAAGCAAAAATTATAACATCGATGTGGTTCTAGGTGTATGTAGAAGAAATATTTATTAAAACAGTTATATTATAAATGGGGGAGGAAAAGGACATAAAGGGAGGTAAAGTTTCTATACTTTACTCAAACTGGGAAAATGATAACACTTGCAGACTGTAATAAAGCATGTATATATAATGTAATACTAGAGCAACCATTAAAAAAGCTATACATAGAGATATACCCCAAAACACTACAGATAAATAAAAGTGGAATTCTAAAACAATGTTCAACCAATCCACGGCAAGGCAAGAAAAAGAAAACAGAGAAAATAGAAAGTAAAATGTCAGACTTAGCCCTACTTAACATACCAATAATTGTATTAAATGTAAATAGTATGAATACACCAATTAAAAGACAAGGATTTGCATGTTGAAAACATGCCCCAATTCTATGCTGCCTATAGGAAACTCACTTCAAATAAAACAATATAGACAAGTTGAAAATAAAAGGATGAAAAAGGTATATAATGCACACATTAAAAGAAAGCAGGAGTGGCTATCAGAAAGTAGACTATTACCAGAGACAGTGAGAGACAGTATATAATATTAAAAGGGTCAAAATCCACCAGGAAGGCATTGCAATCTTAAATGTGTATGCACCAGACAAGATAGTTTTAAAATATGTGAAATAAAACATGTTAGGTCAGAGCCCAGAGGAAGACACGCAAGCCTGGGGGCATGGTAAAATGCCGTTTATTTTGAGCACCTGGGTGCAGGTGGGTGGAGGCTGAAAAAGGCGTCCACCCAGAGGAGAGGAAGGTGGTGAGTTTTATAGAAAGTTTGGGAGGGGGGAGTTCTGCCAGTTTCTGCCTTGGGGGGGGTTCTTTTCTGACTGATCTACCGCATGCATTCCAGGGCAGACCCAACAAAACTGAGAAAAGAGAAACAGACAAATCCACAATTATGGTTGGAGACTTCAATGCCCCTCTCTCAACAATCAATAGAACAACTAGACAGAAATTGGCAAAGATGTACACTTTCTTTTCAAGTGCCCATGGCACATGTATCAAGATAGACCATATAGGCTAGGCAATAAAACAAATCACAACAAATTTAAAAGAAATTGAAATCATACAGAATGTGTTCTCTGATCACAATGGAATAAAACTAGAAACCAGTAAGGAAAACAGAAAGATAACAGTAAAATCTCCAAACATTTTGGAACTAAATACCCTTCTAAGTAATCCATGAGTCAAAGAGGAAGTCTCAAATAAAATGAAAAAATAAAGTGAACCAAATGAAAATAAAAATGCAACGTTAGAACTTACGCAGCTAGAGGCACGCGGTTGAGGAAGTGTTGACAGGGAGGTCTACGGCATGAAGTGCTCCCATCAGGGAAAAGCATATGTCTCAAATCAGTAATCTCAGCTCCCACCTCAATCATCTCAACAAAAGAAGAGTAAAATATACCCAAAGCAAACAGAAGGAAGGAAATCGTGTAGGTCAGAGCAGAAATCAATTTAACTGAAAGCAGGAAAACACCGCAGCACCCCAGGTCGGGTTTCTGTGACTTTGTTGGTGTGGCTCTGAGGGAGCCCGGGAGGGCTTCCAGTTGCAGAGAGAATAGGTAGAGACTGATCCTGGAATTCAGCCTGTTGAAATGACTTTCTGCAAAGGGGTGTTGGAGAGAATTCCAGTCCTTTGGCTTCTGAGTTCTTTCCTCCTGAGGAAGGGTTCTTGATAGGGGCAGAATGACAAATCCTGTGATGTCTCTACGGCCCTGGCAGGCAGGTTGAGACTTTGGAGGCCTCCTCCCTTTGCCTTGAGGCCCTGCACCAGACACATTGCCAGTGGCAGAACTCCAGAGCCAAGCAGCTTACGCACAACAGTGACATGTGGCCAGACAGAAGGAAGGTGGGGAGGCACAGGCCTCAGGGACACCTGGATCTAGGGCCTCCAGCACCATTAGGATGGCGCCATTACTCTCCTGACTCCATCTCCAAAAGCCAGGTGACATGGCTCTAAAGGGCTCTTGTGCACTGCCTTGGAGCTTGCGACAGAGGAGGAAGGGCCCCTTGCTCACAGTTTCTATAAGAAAATCCTGGGGCAGGGATCTGATTGGTTCTGCTTGGGTCATGTGACCACATGAAGGCAGGAACTGTCCCACCAAGGTGCTGGGCAGACACACACAGTAGCCTGTCCGGCCCCACCTCAGCACGTGGTCTGCCAGTGGAAATCCCCTCACCCAGGCAGCACTGTGCACAGTAGGGCTGTGCCACCAGTCTTGGCAACTGAGGAGAAGCCTCTCAGGAGGGCTCTGGTGAAGGGGACAAACAGATGTGTGGGGAAGGCTGGGCCCACCCTGGGGAAAAAGAACTGGTGTCACTATTGCCCTGTGATTAATCTACCAAAATGATTTCGGACAGGTGCTCAAAGCCCCTTGTTCCTTAGCCTGCCCTGCCCTCACGGCTCATGGCCATGAGAACTGAGGAGTTCCCATCCAGCCTGGGTCCTCTGTCCACATCCTGGGAGTTCTCGGACCTGGCTGTCGGTGTTGGGGTCCCTTGCATTTCAGGAGCTTGAAGCTTGAGTTTTAGCCTTAGCTTCTGCACTTGCCTCAGAGGCAGGCTTTTTCAAATTATAATTTTATTTTGAGACACATAAAACCATACAGAAAAGGCCAGGCGCAGTGGCTCACGCCTGTAATCCTAGCACTTTGGGAGGCTGAGGCAGGAGGATCGCTTGAGCACAGGAGTTTGAGGCTGCAGTGAGCAATGATGATGCCACTGCATTCTACCCAGGGCAACAGAGCGAGACTCTGTCAAAAAAAAACCCCACAAAAAGCCAGAAAAGAATAAAGAATAATGCATACTTTTATTATTTATTTATGATTTATTATATTTATATTGTTTATATATTATTAATGTGTTAGATAATATTTATATAAAAATATTTGTATATAACTTTTCTTTTTTCAAGTCCACTGCCTTGGCATGTATATAACTTTTAAATACGTATAAATATTAATTAACACATTGACTGCCACACTAGAAAAAGAAAATGTTTTCCTTGGGGCCACAGTGTTTTATTACGAAAATAGAATAAAAACTTTGAAAACAAAATGATCCTTTCTAATTTAATGAAACATTTGTTATTTTTTATTGTCTTCTGTGCATGAGTTATACGCAACTTGAAAAATAGTTCTCGAGGCTCCCAAAGTAGAGACGTGTGAGTTACATATGTTTCATGAGGCCCTGGGCTCAAAACTAGCGTGAGTTAAATACAACTCACATGGCAGTTAATGTGTTAATATATTTATACATTTATATTTATATATAAATATATATACATACCTATTACCTATTACCCAGACATGATGATTGTTCTCTTATTTGTCTTATTTTCTAATTAAAACATGTAAAATATTACAGGTAAAGTTGATGCTCCCTTATTCCTCCAGCCTGAGTCCCATCCTATCCCTGTTCTGCGATTTTGGGAAATCACTGTCATGAATTTAGTGTTCATCTTCCATTTTGCTTTTGTTTTTATTTCCAGCTACTTATGTTTTGAATACGTTTCAAAATTCAAAAGGTTCAAAAGGAAAGAGCTCTTCTCTCACTCTGTGCATTTTAATGCTTCCACATAAATGAGGCCAGGAGCAGCAGGTGGGTAGTCTTTGAGCAGCACATCTCAAGCAGTTGGTGAGATGGAAGTGTTGTTACTTGGGCTGCAGCCCCCAGCTGTGTTTTCTTCACAGCAATTTGATCTTTAGTGGCCAGGCCCCCTGGTCCACCATTGTTAGCATTAGGTTTAGTTGAGAGTGATGGAAACCCCAAGCAATAGTGGCTTTAACAAGGTACATACTTACTTCTCTCTTACTTGGATAAAGTCTTAAGGTAGGCAGCCCAGAGCTGGTAGGGTGGCTCCACAGTCATCAAGGACCTATCTTGTTACTCTACCGTCCTCAACACGTGGTTCTACTTCATGGTCCAAAATGGCTGCTTGAACTCCGGCCATCACATCCTTATTCTAGCCATTAGGTAGGAGAAAGGGAGGAAGGACCTGTTGCATCTCTTTTAGGATCATTTCCCAAAGCTACAAGTGACATTTCCTCTTGTACCCTGTTGGCTAGAGGGTGGTAGTGAAGCCACATCTCATTGTAAGGGGGGTTGGGAGGGAAGTGTAGTCTTGATCCTGGCTGGCTGTGTTCCCACTGGTATATGGAGATTCTACTACTAAGGAAGGAGAGGAGAACAACTATCAAGGGACAACTAGCAGGCTCTGCTGTGATGCCCGAGTG
Source organism: Daubentonia madagascariensis (assembly GCA_023783475.1). Classification (NCBI taxonomy): domain Eukaryota; kingdom Metazoa; phylum Chordata; class Mammalia; order Primates; family Daubentoniidae; genus Daubentonia; species Daubentonia madagascariensis. The sequence goes on along the minus strand of JAKFHU010001747.1, from coordinate 336,813 downwards.
TCAACTCCTTTGAAGTGGAAAAATCGCTTCCCGTGTGGAGTGCCAGCTGAAAACGGGCAGGCTTCAGGCCACTTTCCATGCAGCACCTCTCAACATACTCCAGAAGCCAAGGACAGACGTGCTTTAAACCACTTCCTAAAGAATCATGTGCGAGTGACACAAGCAGGCCTTTGTTACCTGGAAGCTCAATGTCCCTGGAAGCCCTTCTTGCGTGAGGCTTTGTCACACCATGGCCACTCCCTGGAGAGGATGCTGGAAAAGCGCTGAGCTCCTCGTGAACAACATTGCCTGAAGCTCCCTGGGTTGGAATCCAGGCCATTGGCCATCGTGGCTTTTGGGGCAGGGCAGGCACCATGGGGAACAAAGAAGCATTGCTGAGCTGCAGCCATGGGCTCCCAGCCGGATCCCTGGAGTCTTGGGGAGGCTTGTCTTGAATGCTTAGCTTTTTGTTTGAGAAAGAAAAGTGTTTTCCAAAGTCCCCAGGCTTCCTCTCACATTAGAAATCACGGAGTTTGGAGGAGCCACAGGGTAGGGCAGGAGGATAGTGAGGACGTCCCGTCACAGGGGACAGCGAGAAGGTGCAAGGGGCCAGGGGTGCAGGGAACTCTGGGGGTGCAGGTGAAAGGGAAGACGCTGGTCTCAGCGCTCCATGACCATGGCCTTTGCCAGGGCTGGGCACTGGAAGAGATGGGCCATGGCGGCCTCTGCTTGGACCCCTGGTGCAGGGTGTCTGCAGTGGAGGAGACAGCAGTGTGGCGAGTTCAGGGAGTGGGCCTCCCACGCTGGGGTGCGAGGGGAACCTGCTGACTGGCCTTGGGGTTAGGAATCTGGTGCTGAGGTGGGGATTCAGAGCAGAGCATCAGAGGGACAGACTGGGCCCCTAGGAGGGGCCTCTGTGCCTCACCCGAGCCAAGAGGAGACCCTAAGTTCCAGCTGCCCTGAACATCCCTGTAGTGGGGCTAGTGAAGACAGAGGCTGGTGGTCCTGGCTGAGGCCAATGGCCTTCTTGATGAGGCAGCAGGGGCCACGTGTGAGCGCCCTGATGCCACCCAGGGAAAGCAGAGGAGGATGGGGTCCCCTAACAGACTGGTTCAAACAAGGAGGGACAATTGACTCAAATGGACGAGTTTAAAAAAATGTAAACCACACTTCAGAGGGGATGGGAGCTTAAAGTCAGAATGTGGTTGTTTCTTGAAAAAGGGTACGTTCTGGGCAAGTCTGGGCAGTGCTGTGTAAACTCAGCCCTTCCTCTGGGTCTGCTCTGGGAGCCCAGGTGCCCTGAAGCGCGAGGCCAGGGCTGTGAAGACGGGCTGAGCGGGAAGCGGGCACAGGAGCCGCGTGGGAGGTGGCAGGCGGCTGGGCCAGGTGGGGAGAAGGCAGATGGTTCCCCGTACACCAGGGAACGAGGTGGCACTGGCCAGGTGGGGATGGAAGGAAAACTGTCATGGCCCTTTGGGGGGCAGCCCCTAGGTGTGCCCACAGGAGGGGCAGTGGCCAAGGCAGGGCCAGGACCCTGCTCTCAGAGGGCCCTCTGGGGCCAGGGCTGGAGACTCTGCCTCTGCGGGCAGGGGTGGGGTCCAGCTCCTCCCCCTTCCCGGTTTATAGAGGAGGAAACAGGGGCACAAGAGCCAAGGACAGCCAGTGGTCCAGGGGGAATGCAAAGCCCGACCCGAGAGCAGAGCTCCTCCTGAGAGGTTTCTATGTTGCTGTGGCATATGTGGTGGGGACCAGGCTCCCTCCTCCGCAGGGTCTCCTTGGACCTGAGCTGAGGCCCTCCTGGTAAGAGGTGACCCCATGTGACGGATGTGTTGTGTCTCCCCAGAGGCCTCCTAGCCTTGGAGGTCCCCAAGACCAAGCACATGCTCCCAGGAGGGGACTTGGGGTACCCATCCATGTGAGGACGGCGCCTTGCTGTACCACCATGAGGGAACCAGGGCCCATGCCAGAGACCTGCGAGACCACACCCAGGTAGGTGAGTGGGGGCCCAGCTTCCCTGAGGAGGAGAGGTGGTGCTGTGCGGGCAGAGGCACCCCCACCAGAACAGGGTGTGAGGACCAGCACTGGCCCGATGGCTTGAGGGCGAGGACCGAGGGGAACAGTGGGGAGCAGGCCCAGCAGGCCCATCTGAGGACTGCACAGTGGCTGGTCACAGCTGGAGTGTTGGGGGTGAAGAGGGGACAGCAGTGGTGTGAGGGACAGGGCTGGTGGCCGCTGGCCATGAGGTGGGGTGGTGGGGGTGGGGAGGCTGCCAAGCCAGGTGTGGGCTCCCCAGGGGACAGGAGGGGCAGGGGAGCATGGAGGACGGGGGCCTGACCCTCACAGGGATGGGCAGGTGAGGGCTGGTAGGGCAGACCAGAGCCCCTTGGTCTTTGGCTGAGATGGACTTTAGAGTGGCCTTCAACTGTAAACAAAAGGAGGAAGATGAAAACCCCCAATTTTGGGGAAGGCATTTTCAGGACTAATTCCACCTTTGTCTGATCATGACACTGGCCCTGCAGAGCGGAACGGAGCTACCAGAAAGCGGTGGACGCATCTATCGTGGCTTCCCCGAGGGAGAAGCCAGGCTTAACCCCCAAAATGAAGGGTTGGGGAAGGCCAAAGCCAACGGGGCCGCGTGGGGCGCTCCACAGCGCAGCTCCTCTGGGGCTCTGGTCCCTGCACCCCGCTCGCACAGACTCACACGGTCGCAGGTGGATTCCCAGATGGAGTCTGAGGTGGGAGTTTTAGGGGCAGTTACGTCCTGCCTCCTGCCCTGTCCTGACCCTTCCAGGAAACCTTCACCTCTGCCCCTGGATGGCCATGGGTACTAGCCAGCAGGTGCCACCCCTGTGCTGGGCTCCTGCTGGGGCTGGGCAGGCTCCTTCTCCCAAGGCAGTGGGGAGGAGGCAGGGCTCTCCCACCCAGGGACAGGGCGCCACAGCCCACCGGGTTGCGCCGAGAGAACCACCTCACCTGTGGCCATTTGTGCCCGAGATGTTTAACCGACTCTGATCGCTAGGAAACAGACACGTGCGGACCTTGTAAGAGACAACTGGCCCGTATTAGTCAAAAATGTCAATGCTAAGAAAGAAGAAAAGGGGGCGTGGGGCCTCCTTGGTTGAAGGTGATAGGGGATGCCTAACGAAGCGCCTTCATCCTGGGGACACACAAACGTCCCGAAGACAGCGCCGGGGCGACTGGACGATGCAGATGCGGGCGCGGGCTGTGACAATGTTTGCAGTAGGATGGCATCCTAGGAGACACAAGCTGGCCCTCTGGAGGAGTGCACTATTCTGATGACAACCTACTTTCAAATGTTCCAAAAAAGCATGAGTGTTGTGTGTGTGAGCAGGGGTGTGCGTGTGTAGAGACAGGAAGTGTGAGCACAGGATAAAAGGTGACAAAACAATGCCTTACTTAATGTTACTCTCTCCCGGGGCCACCTGCACCTGCGGGCACACTGTGGTAGAAGTGTCCTGAGCTCAGGACACAGGTTCGGGCCCCCACAAACCACAGTACACCAGCAGCTCCTTTTCAGGGTTTATTTCATCTCGACCTAGACAAAAACAAGTAGATGATTATGACTGGCTTTTCCATCATCGTTTTCTGTATGAATAACCAAAAAATTTTCTTCCCAACACTTTTTTTCTTAAGAAGAAGCTGTAAATAAATAAAGCTTTAAACGCTCCTGGGTTCAAGTTAAACAGTCCCAGTTCCCAAAAAGTTCACAGAGTTGTTGCCTGGAAGATTCTGCTGTCCCTGGCTTCCCCTCCAGGAAGGACGTCTGCAGGTCTGGAGGTTCTGGTGACCGAGCTGTCAGCTCGTGGCATGTCTGCTTCTGTCTTCTCAGCCCTGGCGGGGGCCCCTGTGTGGGCAGAATCCCCAGAGTCTAGATGCTGCAGGCACAAGGAGCCTCTGCCCCAAAGCAGGTGGCCTGAGTGGGAAGTGCTGGGCTGCACACTCGGCGGGCCGAGGGCGCTGCCAGCCGCTGCCATCTCTGGGCACCTCAGCCTGGCGCTGGCCTGAGAAGAGACTGCTTTTAAATGCAGCAAAGAGACCGAGAAGAGACCCGTGCTTCCGTGCGAGCTGGGACGGCAGGGCATAAGTTAAAACATATTCCAATATGTACAAAACAGATCCTATGCTCGGGCCGGCACACACAGGAAGCCCATGGCGAGAAGGGCCGTCTGGAGCCAGGCCCCGGCTGCATGCCCACATCCTGATGGGAGGCCACGGCACCTCATGTGGCTTGTGGAAGACCCAGGCTCCCCTGAACATGTCCCACCCTCCTCCCAGGAGTGCACCCACCCCAAATGACAAGTGTCAGAAAAGAGCCCCCCATGTCGACCCTGACCTCCCTTTAAAGAGCCACACCACTAAATCACCTCAGCCTGTGCCTCCTTAGTGTGACACACCCACCTGGGAGGTGGCCCTGGGCTGGGCTGGCACAGTGCCCATCCCGGCCTGTTGAATGCCCTGCCCTTGGATCCCAAGGAGAAATGGCCAGTGTAGAAAGTCGGGGGGGGGGGCCCCCTCATCCCAGGCAAGCCAAGATTAAAGTGGCTTCCTCCTGAGTAGCCACCTCACCCCATCACACCTCAGTTCTTCCTGTGCGGGATCTGTCCCCTGAAGCTACAGCCCTTACCCCTTGGCCACATGGCCTGCAGCCCCTGGGCACACGCACCTGCTCTCTGGAGAGCCTGCGGCACTTGACGCCTGGGTGTGGGCCCTCAGCGAAGACACCAGCCCCGCCTCCTAAGGCGCGTGGGGGATGGGGAACCGACTAAATGCTTACAATGGATATGTGACATGGCTTCTGGTAGGGCCACCGCCAGCCTGCGGGGCTTCTGAGGACAGAGCTGGCCAGCCTTGGGTGGGAATGCAGGGACAGCTGGGTGAGGAGGGTTGAGTACCTGGGTACCAGGGAGGCCAGTCACAGCCGCTTCTACCAGCCCCAGCTAAGAATCTGAAGGCCGGAGCCCCTTTCCTCACCACCACGGCCCGGGCATGGCTCGCTGACGGCAGCTGTGATCCCGTGTTCTGGAGGACGGGAGCTGGATTGCACTTTCACACACGAGGCCGTGGGAGCAGCGGGATCCGAGCCCTTGAACAACATCCCAGTGATGGGGTTGGGGGCTGGGAGCCTGCTCACAAGCCCCCGAGGGTTGGAAAGGAGAAGGGGGCAAGTGGAGCTCTTTGTTCCCACCCCTTCCTGCCTGAGCCTGGCCTGCCTGGGTGGTCACCCCCAAAGGCCAGCCGGGGGCTTGGGCATAGGTGGCAGCATCCCTGGCCACACCCTCCCGGTGCGTAGGCCACCACTCTGGACATGGATGGGGGCAGTGCAGCGTGGAGCCTGCCCCATTCTGAGGACTGTGGGGCCCTGGAGGTCTGCTTTGGCCCCTGACCTGAAGCATGAAGCTGGACTGCAGGTTCTGAGCGTGGGCCAGAGAGGGGAGTAGGCTTCCTGGGGGCTGGGCTCGAGTCTTTTCTGCCTCAGACAAGGTGGGCCCTGACCTTGAAGCAGCTACAGATGGGTGAGCTGGGAGCTCCCCAGGCCCCAGGCCAGTTGCCGGGAGCTGGTGTCTCACCCTCCTGGCAGGACAGAGGGGCCGAGAGCGAGCGCTGTGTGCATAGTTGGTGAAGGACATGCTCCTGGCCTGGCAGGCCCACTCTCCACTGTCTCTCTTCTTCAAACCTTTAGCTGTTGTGCCAGTGACTGGGGGCCAGGAGAGCAGGAACACCTCTGGCTCAGAGGCCCACCTTGCATAGGGCTTCCTTCAAGCTCACTTTCCTCTGACCCACTGGGCTGCGTAGGCCGACTCCTCAGGCCCCTGGCCTGGGAGAAACAATAAGAACCCCCCAGCCCCACCCCGCCCCCACTCCATTTTTTCAGGATGTATCCACCTCCTATGGAGCAGGTCTGGGATGCTTTCCCCTGCCAGTCTCGGGTGGGCCCCATCTGTTGGTCTCCTGTCCCATTTCACCCCCCACCCCAGAGGCCTCCGCACGGCAGTGACCGCCACTACCACTTCTCGATGATGTGGCTCATGTAGTCCTCGGTGGGCACGCGGCCCGGCTCCTCAGCTTCCTCCCGAGGCAGCGCCTCCTTGGCGCGGTGCAGCAGGCGCTCCTCGCGGCTCCTGAGACGCTGCTCCCTGCGCTCCAGCTGCCGCTTGTACTGGTAGCGCTGCTGGAAGAGGTCCTTGGCGTAGTCGTAGAGCTGCATGTCCAGGTCATTGAGCTCCTCGATGCGCCGGATGGTGTCCTCGTCCACCTCCACGCCGCCCGCCCGCGTGCTGTTGTACTGCATGAAGGGCCGGATGAACTTGAGGTTGAACGTCCGCTCGAACAGGTACTGCGTCTTGCGCTGGAACTCGGTCAGGCCGAAGAAGGCCATGCCGCGGAGGTTCTTCTTGGCACTCTCCAGCAGCAGCTGGGCCCGCTTGCCCTCGGGGATGAAGGACAGGTTGTAGCAGCCCACCAGGCTCAGGTCGGCCAGCATGCGCACCTGGCGGTTGTTGGCCAGGTTGTAGGGGCAGTCCATGAACTCCTGCAGCGTGCAGCCTGACCAGTCCGTGCCCTCGTAGCAGGGCGGCAGCTCTTCGGGCGTGGGCGTGCGCCCATCGCACATGTGCAGCGACGTCTTCCAGGTGGCGCCCCGCTGCACGTGCCGCCACTCGCTCAGGTAGCGGGACACAGGGTCTCGCAGCAGGGTGATATAGTAGAACTTCCTGCAATGAGATGGGAGAGGAGGTTAGGTGGGCTCCAGCCTGCACGAGCCTCAGCTTCACCCCATATCGATTGACCGACCTACGCTTAGCTCTCAAAAAGGCCATTTCACAACCTGGTATCAGGAATGCCAAGGAATCTGCCAACAGCACACAGCCACCAAGGGTGACCACCACAGTGCCCTGCAGTGCTCGGCCTGGCTCCCTCCTGCCTGCTAGCTCCTCGGGAGGGACAATCTGACTTTCCCCTGCTTTGGAAGTGGAGCCACCAAGCACCTCCTACCCAGGGTAGTCCCAGAGCCATGGCTGCCTGGGACCAGCAGTTCTCACTGGCTATTCACAGCACAGGCACAGTGCCGCCCAAGGAGCTGTTCAGCAGGTGCAGAAGGTGGGCAGGGGCCAGTGAGGGTCACCCCCAGTCCTAGGTGGCAGGCATTCTCCCTACACAGGGTCCTGCCAGGGACCCCAGGGGAAGCCATGACTCATCACCTGTATCATCTCCAACCATGCTTGGTTGGCAAGATGCCCAGGATGACCCAAGTCCCTGCCAGGCTTGCTATGGTGACTGACTTGGGGTGTCAAGACACCTTGGACAGGTGGGTAAAATACAGTGGCAGCTGCCAGATGTGCCTGAGATGGCCCACTGTGTGTAGGGTCAGCCCCAGAGGGATCTGTAGCATTATTCTTGGAGGGCCCCTCCATGTGGCTCCTGTGTGGTGGGGCAGGTGGGCCTCAGGCCAAGGAGAACCAGGGCCGGGGCAAGAACCTCCTTAGGCCCCTCTCGGCTCTCCTGAGGGGAAAAGCTCCAGGAGGGGCCTCCCCCACGCCTGGTACTCCCAGGACGGTGACATGGATGTGCACCCACGCTGTTCTCTTCCTCATTAAGGCCCAAGAAGAGCACCCAACTCATCTGCTCCCCTCACATGGCATGGGGCAGAGCTGCAGGGAGCACACAGCTCCTTGTGGCGTCCGCTGGCAGCTGCCCTGATCTGACTGCACCTCTCCCAGGGGGTAGGGAGGCCCTGGGGTTGGGCACGGCACCTGGCAAGATGGTGCGGTACCACTGCAGGCCACCACAGCCTATGGGGACACATCCAGGAAACCCCAGAGGCTGGCGCTCTGAAGCAGGAGGGGTGGCTGGCTGAGGCAGACAGCAAGGCCAGTCCTACTATGAGCAGAGACTGCCAAGGAAGAGAGAGGCAGCCGTCGTCCACCCGATATCCCCTGCGACCCCCACACGCTGGCAGGCCGAGGCGCTACCCTTGAGGTGCTCCCAGCAGACGGTGTGGACATGCTGTGGGCAGCAGGGAGGAGTGCGCACAGGCTCCTGCCGAGGCACACCCAGCCTCTCTCCATACCTGCACCCACCGCCTGCCTGGTACTGGCCATCCGTGCTGATGGTGGCAGCTCCTGGGCACGGAGGGCTCCAAGGGCCAGGCGGTGGGACTGTCGCTCTCAGGCCTGCACACAGCAGGGGCGTAACATACTTCGTCTAACCGCAGAGGAACAGGACCAGGAAGTGAGGGCGGGGCTGAGAGTCCTCCACCCCCACCACTCGGGCTCACAGCGCCCCAAGAGGGGCCGCCCCTGGGAGAGGTGGGGACACCACCTGCAACAGTCCCGGGCCCTGGTGATGGCAGGACAAGGGTCCCGGTGGAGTCCAGAGCAGCTTTCTTCCTCCACTGTGTGTCTCGGCTGCCACGTTGGTACCAAGTGTACAGGGGTGGGTGGGGGTGGGGGCCGGCAAACAGGACGGATGCGGGGGCCGAGGGGATCCTGCCTCTCCCAGGAGGATGCGCTGAAGGGCCCCTGGCACTTGTACCCAAGGGGGAAGGGCTGGGACACGCTTCCACCAACCCCATACCCAGGGCCCAAGGGGTCCTGACGGTCCCTGACAGTCCTCTGCTGTCCTGAGGGCGGGAGCCTGGGCTCGAGGGCTGCATGGGCCGCAGCCCCAGGCTCCCTGCACAGCCCCTTTACCTTTCGGAGCGCCAGCCTGCCCACCCCTACGGGGCCTCCACATCCACCTGCTGCCCTCCGGGACTTGGCCTGGCCCGACCCTTTCCCGCCCCCACCCTCTCCCAGCACCACTGCGGCCTGCAGGCGGAGGGCGCCTTCGTCTGGAATGCAGCATGAGTGATCGCCTTGCCAGGCCTTGCCCTGTCCAGGCTGTGAACACCCACGGGCACATGTGCACAGGGGGCCAGCTCTGGTGGTGGCAGATGGCACACGACCTCCAGGCTGTGACAGCGGGTGGGAGGTCGGCTCAGTTACTACATGTCCCAGCACGCGCACAGCCAGCCAAGGGGAATGAAGGCCCCTCTGCCCGTGTCCCCAGGGGTGGCGTCCTGGGGAGGAGAGGGCTCGATTTTCAGGTACAGCCACTGGGATGACTTGACTTTTTTCTTCATGTGTGTGAACCACTTAAAGAATCCATGAACAACTCACCCTTAGGTTTCTGAAAAAACTGGGGGTGGAGGGTGCGGCGAGCTGCTTGCGACGGACCGCTCACTTTGAAAGCCATCTAAGCCTGGCCCCTCAAAGCATCAGGGGCCCGTTTCCTCCTTCATGTCCCCAGGCCCTGGCTGTTCTCCCCTGCCGAGGCCTTCTCTGCACAGGACACCCAGTGCACACCACCAGGCAGGTGATTGGTGCCTATGCCCCCGGGGCACCATCTGCCCACAGGGGACTGAGCCAGGCCACCCATCGAAGTGCCCAGTCACGGCCCTGCAGCTTCTCCTGCCCTTTCTGCACTCCATCTTCCTGGGCCCACAGCCCAAACCACCCTTTGGACCAGGGCCTCCCGCCTCAGGGATGACTGCCAGGGACCCAGGACAGCAGGTGTGTGCGGAAACAGATGAGTTCTTGTTAGCAGTGTTGGTCTAGGTGTGCTGTATTTTATAACAAAATGGTAAAATGAAAACCGCATCTGTCACACACAGACATGTAGACTTGGCACAATGTCTTCTCTCTGGGGGAGCCCAAGGAGCTGACCAAAGCCCCCTCAGTCCCTGGGGCCCACGTGACCCCCATAGCCCCTGTGTACCACCTGGTGCTCAGCGGGGTGGCCTCGCTCCTGGCCGTGTCTTTGGCTGCTGGCTCGGGCCAGACCGCAGCAGTACTCTCCAGGGCTGCAGGGTGCCCACATGGGGGTTAAGATGGGGGTGCTGCACCTTCTCTGCTCAGGACACTGTCAAGCCCTGAGGCCCCCAATCCTGCCCCCCAGACAAGGCCTGTGGTGGAGATGAAGGGCCAGGCAGATGCTGGAACCTGCTTGTGGGCCAGCAGCCAAATGTGCACGTTCCTGCCCCTTTCTGCAGGTGTGACTGAGCCACAGACGGGGTGACCTGCCCCAGGCCACAGCCCAGTCCTACCTGTTCCTGCCTGGAGGGCGCTGGATCCCGTCTGGTGTGCACACCCATAGCCGGTGGGCCTCTCGGGAGCCAGAGGCATCTGCTTACACACCTGCGGCTCAGAGGCCTCCTCCATCCCCCACTCCACTGCCTGGTCCTCTTGCCTCACTCTGCCAAACACAGCAGGCACCGCTGGCCACAGGCTTGTGCCTGGCCATCCTCTGCCCAGATGCCCCCAGCTCCGTCTCTCCCACATCCCATGTCCCTTGCTTTGTCCTTTTGTCCATTACACACGCCAGACATATCCGCTGTTAATGCTCTGGTTTGTTGTTTACTGAAAGGTGGGACAGGGCATCAAACAGAAGTGGGCAGAGGGGGTTGTGGTGAGGCATGGAGACCCCCAGATGACCCACCCCCCACCTCCATGCAGCTCTCTGATGTGTGTTCTCTAGAGATGCTGCAAGGGGGTGGCTCGTGGCTCAGGGGTACGAGGAACAGTCTGCACACTCCAAGGTGGTTCCCATCCCCTGCCCTCAAGTGCCCAGACACCTGCCACTGGGACTAACTAATCCCTGTCCCTGCACCCCTACTGGAAGCTGGAGGGTCCCTGCCCCAGAGCAGAGTCCTCCCTGCACCTGACACCTGGGGACCCCGCAAAGCAGGGGGCTTTCTGTCCATCACTCTCCAACAGGGTCTATCCATCCAGGTGCTCCAAGTGAGAGCCAACAAGGCTTCCAGAGAGTGAAGAGAGAGGGAACAGAGGAGGAGACAATGCGGAATGACCAGAATTGGAGTACGTAATTCACTGAGACTGAAGAGGCGCACCAAACACCCAGTTAGTGAGCGTGGGGACGGGACCCAGGATTAAAAAGCACCTGGACAGAAAGAACCATAAATAACAGGATGCTTCCCCATCGTAATGCCAGATGTTAGAAATCAATGGAGCAATGTCTTTAAAAGACAAAGGGAAAATGGTCAACTTGATCTCATACCCTGCCAAACTATCAATCAACTATGGGGCGGAGGAGAGATGTCTTCAGACACACAAAGGCTTAGGAAATTTATCTTCTGTGAATTCTGTTTTAGGAAGACACTGGACTATGTATCTCATTTAGTAAACAAAGAAAAGAAAAAAAGACACTTGGGAACCGGGAGCTCCAACCCAGGGAGATCCAGGATGTCAACAGTACATCGGGCTGGGCCTGTCAGGAGCAGAGGGGCAGGGGCTCTAGGAAAAAAGGGGCATGGACAGACCGAGCATTTGGTGGGAAAAAAATGAATGGTAAGTGTGTGGCAGATTTGGGAATCATTTAGAAAAAATCAGTCTATGAATATAGAAAACAAAGCAAGTAAAAAGACAAGGCAATCATTAATTCCAAGAAAAACAAAAAGTTACATAAAAAAAGAAAATGAAGTATACTACTAACTTCAGAAGTAAACAATGGTTTTGGAAGCATCATGATGTAAAGAGTGATTACTGATTTAATAAAAACGTGAGCTTTAATTCTACTTGGGGGATAAGTGGGGTAAGGAGAAGTATGTGTGAGGGCATAGAAATGCTTAATCTTCATCTATCAAAACACAAAGTAAACAGTGTTTATTTATTTACTTCTAGAGACAGGGTCTCGCTCTGTTGCCTAGGCTGGAGTGCAATGGTGCAATCACAGCTCACTGCGGCCTCAAACACCTGGGCTTAAGCGATCCTCCTGCCTTAGCCTCCTGAGTAGCTGGGACTACAGGTGCACACCACCATGCCTGGCTAATTTTTAAAAAAATTTTTTTTAGAGATGGGGTCTTGCTATATTGCCCAGGCTGGTCTCGAACTTCTGGCCTCTCTAATTGTATATATTCAAATAGCCTGTCTTCAAGCTAATTCTTTCTTCTGCTTGGTCAATTCTGCTGTTGAGAGATTCTGATGCATTTCTCAGTTTGTCAATTGAATTCTTAAGCTCTAGAATTTCTGCTTGATTTTTTTTTTTTGTTAATTTCAATCTGTTTGTTAAATTTCTCTGCTAGGCTTCTGAATTCCTTCTCTGTGTTGTCTTGGAGTTCAATGAGCTTCTTCAGGGCAGCTATTTTGAATTCTTTGTCTGAAAGGTCACCTATCTCCATCGCTCTGGGATTGCTCACTGGTACCTTATGTAGTTCGTTTGGTGAGGTCATGTCTTCCTGGATGTTTTTGATGCTGTGGATGTTCACTGTGTCTCGGCATTGAAGAGTGAGGTATTTGTTTTAATCTTCACAGTCTGGGCTTGTTTGAACCTGTCCTTCTTGAGAAGGCTTTACAGACACTCAAAGGGAATTGAGTGCTGTGGTCTGAGTATCAGCACTGGGGGGCCCGAAGCCTGGCCTCAAGCGATCCTCCCACCTTGGCCCGCCGAAGTGCCGGGATTACAGGCCTGAGCCACTGCGCCTGGGCCAGGTAATGTTTAAATCAATAAATGTAGAGACAACACTGTAAGTTATTTAGCAATATGGAGGCAGATACCTGAAGAATACTGAGAAGAGCTGCAGGTGGTTCTTTGGGGAGGCTGGAAAGGAAAAGCAGATCTGTTGGTTTCCGTCATAGGCTGATTAGAACTATTTGTTTTCCAAGTGTGTGTATAAATTAACCAAAACAATTAAAAGTAAAAGAAAACAATGAGGAAACCGGCCAAAAACCATACAGAAAGACGCTCCGCTGCGTCAGTCACTAGAGCGGTGGGAAGGCCGAGTCTGGCAGCTGTGAGAGCGGGCACAGATGCAGGGCGACATTCTTGTCACCTGCTTACAGGACGTGAACAGGGACAGTTGGTGTGGAGTGTCTTCACTGGGAAGCCGAGGGTGCACATAACCTGAGACGCGGAGCGTCCTCTCCTAGGTGCACATCCCAGAGAAACCTTGTCACGCGTCAGGAGGTGTGGACAAGACCGTGGCCGCGCTGCCGGCGCCCCCAAATGTCCACCATGGCGGCGCACACCAGCGGTGGTGTATCTTACCCGGCAATAACAATGGACACATGACAGCTACTCACAACACCATGGGAAAATGTGACCGGGAAGAAGCGAATCAAGACGACCTGACTGAGTATCAGGACGTGTGCTACGTCAAGCCCTCAAAAATAAACAAAACCCAAGAAAACACCTTTCAGTGGTACGTACTGTGTTGAAATGATAACAAGAAGTGATAAAATACTACCCCGCTGGGGCGGCGGGGTGGCGCCAGGCTGCTCACAGGGGCTTATGAGGCACTGACCATGTCCTCATCCCAAGGCGGGAGCGGGGCATGATTGATTTCCTATGCACATTATGCAAATTCTTTTGTACGTCCCAAATACTTCATGATAAAGAAAATAGTTTAAAGAAGGGAAGAAAGACAGACAAAACTGAGACCTTCAGGGGCAGCCTGAGAGGCCTGGCTAGGCTTCTAGGCGAACCAGCCTTCTCGGCCAGCCAGGAGCCCCAGAGCTCCCCGGCCCCCTCTCTGCTTTTGCTCCCCCTGCTTCCCCTGCTGCCAACTCCCTTCCACCCCTGGGGCCCAGCCAACACCAGGCCTCTCCCCTCCCCTCCTACGAGCTAAGGACGCTGCAGTGAGCAAGGGGGAGCTCCACAGGAGGGGAGGACCCCTGTGGGCATCAGGGAAGGAGGACCACAACCCTTTGGAGATGCTGAGAGTGGTCAGTTTCCAGGTGGGTCAGGGCTGCCCTGTGGTTTGTTAACTAACTGTGCATTAATGAGCCCGACTGCTCTGTGGCCACTCCAGGAAGGAAACACAGGTCCTGCCAAGCCCAAGCACCCAGCTGGTAGTTGGCTTTGCCATCCAGGAGGACTCTGGGGATGCTACAAACAGGGCCGGCTCCACCCCCAGGGGCTCCCCTTCACTGCTGCCAACCCAGATGCAAAGCCAGGGACCCTGCTCAGTGACTTGGCTGGCAAATTATGCTATTTCAGGCTGGCAAGTCTCTGGTACCTTCTGTGAGCATGGCCCTAAGCTGTGGTCCTGGCCTAAGTGGTGCCAGCAGCACGCTGACCCCCAAGGCAGGTCTCTGTGGCACCTACTGCATGGGTGCACTGGGACAGACCCAGGGCTCACAGCACTTGCCCCTGAATGGGGACACACTGGTCACCTGACAGTGATGAGGAGCCCTGGCTGCACCACTCGCTGTCACCACCACCATCCACTCACAGGTAGCAGCACGTATAACATGTGGCTTTCCCCGAGGCTCCACCTCTGCAGCTGTGGGCACGTGTGTCTGCGCAGCCACCATGCCTGTCCCTGGCCTGTGTCCCCCCCCCTCGCCCATCTATGTGCTCCAGCGCCCAGATGTAGCCAGAGGGTGGCTAACCACGGCCGCAGTGCAGGAGAGACCTCCCACCCTCCTGGGAGTGACCAGGAGCAGCGGGTGGTGGGAAATGCTGTGCTCTGAGTTCTTCTGACTCCAACACCGAAGCTGGCCACAAATTTGGATGGCCAGGCAGCTCACTGGTGTCACCTGGGAACTGGGTCAGTGGGGCCGGATCTACCACGGGAATAACGGAGTTCAGGCGGGAGGGGACGGGGTGAAGAGGAAGGGGAGGCACTCAGAAGGCTCCAAGCTGTTGCACGAACGCTCAGCAAAGGACGTGAACTGACAACGTGGCCACAGTTACTTGGGCTGCCTCCAGCCGGGCTCAGCCTTCTCTCCCGTTTCACAGAGGGGGCATCCCGGACCGTTTCCAAGTGCTCTGGGCTGGGTGGGGTGGGACCAACAAGAACAGGGAGGTGACAAGTGGTGGGATCAGTCCCAGGGCAGGGGGAGCAGGGAGGACCCTCAGAGGACGGTGGTGGCATAGCCAGTTGAGGCTCGAGGCACAGGTTCCAAAGATAAAGCATGAACCTTCCAAAAAACTTCTGTGCTGTGAAATAATAATTCTAGTCTGCACGAACTATAGCTCCTCTTGATAGCCCACAGGATTTATTGCCTGGACCACGCCTCTGGCATTTAATTACACTTGGTTTAATGCCTTCTGTGACCTTAAGCTGTTGTGACACTTTTGTGAGCACTGGTTTAGCGGCTCCACAATCATGTAAGACTCATGGGCAAGGAAGGTGTTTTCTTCTTGGGTCCAAGCGCTGCTGTCAGGGAGTGGCTGGCCCCAAACTTTTTAAGAGTTTAGATTCTTAAGGGACAAATTTAGGACTGGCCTGGGAGCCCCACTCCACTGCAGACAAACACACAGAAAGCCTCTGGGAAAATTCTGCAGGTGAAGTGGAAGAGCTCAGAGCTTTTTTCCCAGGAGGGTGGGGCAGCTGGGGGCCCAGGCGGGGGCTGGGGGCGGCCCTTCCTGTTCTGTCCTCACGTGCCACCTTCCTGTGGGGATCAGGCAAGCTGGGGCCCATAGTCCTGACGTGGGAGACTCTAGCACACTCACACTTTATAAGTGATGGGGAAACCGGGCTCGGAGAGGCCAGGCAGCTGCAAGGCCAGACCTGGCACCGGCACTGTTTTACTGGACACTGTTGCCCATGGCACCCGTCCCTCGGCTCTCCTGTGGCTGGAGGTGGCTTTGTTTTGCCTTCTCTGCCTGAGAGCGTTGTCCTGACCCAAACTCATGCCCACATCTGCCCACTCCTGACTCTCCCTTTTGGAAGCCCAGCACTCCAACCAGAAAAAAGGTTTTAAGCCTGACTCAGGACATGTGGGAAGACCAGGGGCACAGGATGCTGGGGCTTGCTGAGGGGCTGGTGCAGTAATTCCACCTGCAGGAAAGCGTTTTCTCTCAGAGCATGCTCGCTGTGGTGTTATCTACCACAGGGAGACATGGATGAACAGGTAGAGGCGACGGCATGCACACAGCAGGCAGTGCCGCAGCCCACAGCAGGGACACCAAGACCTGAAGACGGGGAGAAACACCTGTGACAACCTGTGCAGGAACCACTGCGCTCTGCGATCACAATGTTGTGAAAAATACATATGCTCAGAAAAAACACCACCCTGGATGGGAATGGATTGTTATTCAATGGCTGTCTCAGCACAGGGAGATAGATTATGGGTTTTTCCCAGCAATTTATTACAAAAATGTTCAGAATTAAAGAACAGTTGAAAGTTCAGTGAAAACCCATAAGCTCAAATGGGTGACTGTAACATTTTCTTTATGTATTTCTGTACTGTCTGCAATTGCACATTATATAAACAACTGAAAAACACAATGACGATTACAAAAACCTCCCTGCTGCCTGGGATGGGATGTGAGTGCAAGCCCTGCCTCCGCCTGTCCTCCCCGAGGCCCAGGGCCTGCTGCATCAGGCTGCTCCTAGGCTGCCGTCCCCTCCCCGGAGCTGAGCAGGGGTGTTTCACGAACAAGGGCCTAACCCACAAGTTTCTAAACTCAGACCCTGAAACAAAGTGGATTTTTCTACCAGTGCCAACAGAGTTGTAGCTCCCTAATTGTGCCTTCATTTGGAGTCAGAACCACGGAGCCTTTTGTTTTTTTTTAAAGAAATACTGTTGCATTACTTCCGACTCAGTCACAGGAAGAAAATGAATGGTTTTCCGCGGTTCACAAGAAGAGTCCTTGGGGGGTTTACTTCACTGCAGCAACAAGAATGTGCTGCCAGTTCTGTCTCCAAGGATGAGGACAGGCTTGGGAGGGTCACAGAGTGGTGGGGGAAGCGCTGTGAGGGGCTCCACAAGACCCCTCCACTCCAACTGCGTATTTTGGCTTTTCAGGGCCCAGGGGTCCCTTCATGAGGACAAAGGCCATACCATAAAGGTTGCATCCAGACAATTAGTTTTAACACCATATTCCAAGGGTTATCAGAAATTCAGAGGGGTCACGTGGGAGGACACTCACCCAAGGGACGCTCAGGTACTCAGAAGCACTCAACGATGGTGCCTGTTCTATTGCTGTCCCTACCCGGGGCTCAGGAATGGCTCTCTGTGGGAAGTGACCAGGCCTCACCAGGGCCTGGATCCTCATCACGGGAAGAAGACACAACCGGCAGGCGGCTGCCAAAGCCAGGAGCCCACGGCATGAAGTGCTGCAGTCACCCTCACCAGTACTGTACGCTGCCAACCCCGGTGAGGGCCAGCTGCCTTCACACACCCTGGTGCCCCCAAGGACCAGGCCCCTGCAGAGCCCAACAGCTCTGTTCCTGCCTAGTTTCTTAGAAAAAATGGAAGTCTGATTTTGGCTTCAAGTCCCCCTGTGAGGTGGAAGTGCTCAGCACCCCACATGGGGCTGTCCACCTCCTCCTTCCTGTGGCAGGAAGGGGCCCTTGGGTGCAGTTCCCCAGGGCCGCACAGCCAGCTGGCTGTCAGCTGGGTCACCTTCTCTCTCAGAGGGAGCAGCTGCAGGCTGGGGGTGGGGGAGAGGACAGCCTGCAAGAGACAACCACATCTCAGGTGGCACAAGACAGTGAACCACCACCTGAGCCAGTCACCAGCGTCCCTATGGCTTCTGGCCTGATACCACCTCTCGCCTCCCTGCACCTGACCCCGTGCTGTGGGAGGACTGGCTAAGCTCAACTGCAGGCAGCCCCTCCCTGGGGCCTGCGGAAAAACCCAGATCATCAAGTTCTGAGCCAGCATCAGCAGGCTAGGGAGCCCCTTCTCCAAATGCAGCACAGAAAATGCCAGTCTAAGGCTGTCCCTTCTTGGTAATGTCCATAGAACAGTAGCGGCTATTTATTTTATGAATTGAATCTGCTTCCAAAAATAAAACACCTGGGTCTGGAGAGAGGCCCCACAACATCAGTGGTCAGGTGTGCCTCCTGGGAAGGCTGCCCTGCCGCTGACGGAACCCTTGACAGAACCCCAGAATGGATGCTCCAGGGTAGGAGAGGCTGAGTGAGCCCCAGGGCAGCCCCTCACCAGTGGCCTGGGAGGCCCGGGTGATCGTCCCAGCTGGAGTGACGGGGAGGCCAACACCCAGAGAAGTGAATGGCCCAAGGTCCCCTGGTCCCCTGAAGGCCGGCTGAGGTCCAGCTCCCTGCCCACCAACCCCGCCAGCAGGAAGGAACTGCCCCCACCCCCTCCAGCAGACAGGCGGCACCTGGATTCTGGGGCACGACTGGCTAGCTGGTGCCCAGATTCCCCACCCACCTCCAGCAAAGCAGGGAGGGCCTCCCTGGATCACCCAGGTGAGCTGAGTTCTTACAGATGGGTGAGAAGGGAGTCCAAGTGGTACAGGAAGCTGTGCTCATGTGAGCCCCCAGGAGACAGGCTTAGGAAACTGCACGGATGCCCCTGAGGAGGAAGCAGACCAGAAGACGTGCAGCCAGGTATGGCTGTGACTAAGTCTGGCCGTTAGGATGTCCTCAGAGACACCCTTCTTTCCCGTTTTCCTCCTTCTGGCTGGAATGTGGATGTGACTGCTGAGCGTCAGCAGTCATCTTGGACCATGAGGAACAAGCTCTACTTTCTAGAGTGAGGAGAAAGGGCCTAGGTTCCTGGTGTTTCTTGTGCCTGCACCACCAGCCTGGCCAGCGTGTGCTGGGCTCCTTTTTAAAGGGAGGGAAATAAACTGCCACCCTGTTTTGGTCTCTGAACCTAATTCATCTATTTAGGGCAACGCACTAAGGACCTGGGCGTGATGAGAGGGTGGGCTCATGGGGTGGGGCTGGCGGGGCCTGGCAGCATCAAGGGCTCAGACATAACCAAATTAATTAATTTACTGAACCCTTGGTTCTCTACCTGGTCATCCTGGACACTCACAGACACCCTGCAAGTGTGCATTATTCCCATTTTGTAGATGAGGAAACTGAAGCCCACAGAGGTTCAATAGCCAGCTGAGGCTACAGAGCTGGTCAGGGTGGGGCTGCGGTTGGAGCCCAGGCCCCTCAGACCCAAGCTGTGACCAATGAGGACTGCATGCCCGCTAAGCCACACCCCCAGGCTGGGACAGAGCAGGCTGACAGCCCCAGGGCCAGTAAACGCGTAGGTGTGGCAATGCTGGCCATGGGACACCCTGCTGACCACTGTCCAAGCCATGGCCAGGGGTGGTGGTGTTTTCTAACTCAACTATGAACAAGTCCCAACCCATTTCCTTTAAAGTACAGTAAATTAGCCAAGAGTCCAGGTGGTCCACATAAAGAAAAAACCACATCCAGGCCTGCAGTGAAGACACACCAACACGGGCTGAACTACTTTAAACAGAAACTGCAAACTGTCCTGGGGTGTCATGGGGACGGAGTGCTGGACTTTGGTCTGACCCAGGCAGCACCTCACCATGGGACGCCAGGTGGGCCTCCCCTTGCCTGGACAGGCTCCCTCTGGTCCCACACTGCCCTGCCCCACCCCCATCGGCCCATGGCAGATGGCTGATGACGCTGCCACGCAGAGCTGCGGCCCAGATGACAGCTCGGCCAGAGTCCTAACAGTTCTGTCCCCTGCTGGGAAGCCAGATGGGTGGAGACCCTGAGGCAGGAGAGTGTGTGGGGGCTGTGTCCCCTCAAAGATAGGGAGGGGGAAGGGCAGAGCTGCCTGAGCCCCCACCTTAGTGCCTTGGTGACTCTGCCCCAGCCCCTTCCCACAGTCCAGTGCCCAGGCCGGGGGCCAGGACTCCAGGGGAGATGCCTGTGCCTCCCAGGAGCTCCTACCTGGAGGGAGGTTCAGCCTTGTGGAGGAGCACAGGGCCTGGCTCAGAACCCCGAGCGTGCCCAGGGTGCACCACACCGCCCAGCCCAGCCCAGCCCACTGGGCCACGCACGCCACAGCCCTGGACGCAGGACTTGCTGACCGCACCACACCCATGGTCCTGCACTGGCACCAGGCACTCTGTCCACTGTGAATCAGTCAGCATACCTCCAAGGTCACTTTTCCAGCAAATCAAAACAGCTATCCTCGGACCCAGAGCTCCTGGCTCCAACCTGCAGCTGTGTGTCCTGGGCTAGCCACCCCTCTGAGCCCACTTTCCTGTGGGTGAAATGCGGACAGGGCTCTCCACCTCCCTCCCGCACAGCAATGGAGTGGGGAGAAGGCGAGTGCCTCTCGGTGACTTTGCTCAGGGGCCACTTCGTCCAACGCTCCAGGCCGTGGCAGGAGTGGCCCCGGCGGCCTCGGACCATGGCACTCAGCAGCACTCACACCTCTGCCTCCCCACTGGCTGGGATCTTGCCGGGGCAGCAGGCACCCCTGATGAGGGAGGCAATCCCAGAGACGCTCTGGCGAGGGGCCCCGAGCCCCCGGAGTTCCTGTGCAGCCATGCCACACGAGGCATGCTCTACACGCGAGTGGCCAGGGAGGCCTACCTGGAGAAGGTGACCCCTGGGCCAGGTCTCCAAGGCGAGGTGGTGGCTTCCACTTGCATGCACCTAACTATGTGAGAGTTTGAGGGTGTTGGGCCCCGGGTCCTGGCTGCCAGCCCTCCCATGGCCTCATCTCCTCCTGTTAGCAGGCAGCAGGGTGGGCTCTGGCTGGGCTGTGGCAGTGATGCTCTGACCCCGTGAGTGTAAGGCCTGCTGGACTGCTCCAGTTCAGGAGCATCTTCGGCCTCTGCAGAAACCTCTCTCCCACTGGAAGCCTGGGTGCAAGTTCAAACGCAACCAACTCCTGGTACCATGGAAGATTTGGTTACCAAAATGGCAAAAATGGACTCCACAGGCATAAGTTCCACATTCTAAGTCCCATCTGCTGAGGGACCTGGGACTGGACTGTGCTGGAGATGGGGCAGGACTCAGCCCAAGGGGCAGCCCCGCACCCTCCCCCACCGCAGCTCCCCAAAGCAGCCACTCTCTCACCTGCGCCTGCTCAGCACAAGCGCTTCCTGCCGGGGGTGGGCTTCCTGGCTGGACCCTGCTCCCAGGCTTCTGCGGCTGGGTGCTCAGAGGGTGGGGGGGCCCTAGGCATCTCCGAGTGACCCTCCCTCGGCCCCTGTGCCTAGGGCCACCAACACAGGCCCTGGTCCCCCCAGCCCCAGGGCCTTCTCACTGCCCTCCCATCTGTCTGCCATCTGCCCTGCCTTGCACGCGCCTATGGATACACGCCAGCCTCTGCCCCACGCACCCCCTGTCCTGCCCTGGGTGCCGCGAACATGCCAGCACCTACTGCACTGAGGAGGTGCGACTGCCTCTCCCTTAACAGCTGAGCCGAATGAGCCTCTGAGAGGCTGTGCCTTTCCCAGGGCCACACAGCCAGAACGGGAACGCACCCACATGGCTGGAGCATCATCCGTGCCCCTTGGTCTGGGCCTGAAGTGAATACAGCTTTCCTGGACCTCGGCAATACTCCGGCCAGGTGCTCCTCCCCGCTGGTCTCCAGGACGCCCCAGGTTAGAAACAATCTCTGGTGTCCAGGAGACACGAGCAGCACACCAAAGAATGTACACTGACGGGACACCTACTGTGTGCTCCAGTTAATCTACTCATGAGCCTCCAGACCTGGGACTGCTATCTCAGGGGGAGCTGGGATTTGAACTTGGGTCCCACAGCCGTGGAATGTGGATGTAGGCTGCAGGCTCGGGATGGCTACAGATGAGCACAGGGTGGGTGGTACTAAAGGCCACACTGGGTGTGCACAGGCGGGGCAGAGGGCGGAGGCCAGGGCCCAAGTGCAGCGGCTCCTCCTACCTGGGGAGCTGCTATGCTTTCTCAAGCACATCATTCTTTGCTAGGCCAGCAGGAAGCCTTGACTGTTGGAGAGCCTGCTGTGAACTTGGCCAGATTCTGGGATGAGGACTGTCTTGTTTCCCAGAGCCAGGGCAATGTGTGTCCCAAGCTGTCTGGGCTGTCCTTCCTCCTGTGGCCAGCTAGGATGTTTGGTAGAAGCCTGTCCCTCTGTCCCTGCCCTTGAACATGGTATGGAGGGTGCCCCCAGCCCCCAACCCACATATGGCCCTCTCCGGCCTGCCTTGGATGCTGGGTCCACAGACCCCACTGGGGCCCAAGAATGCTTGGCTGGTGTGGACGAGAGGGCGCTGGGCCTGCCTCATCTGCACCCGGGTACCTCCTAACCCAGAGTCCCCCCAGGGCCTTGGCCCACCTCATGGGCAAGCTGCTCACCTGGACAGCCGCTGCCCAGGGCCAGGCTCCACGCCCCCGTGGGCCATAGCCACACAGTGCAGGGAAGGCTTCCAGGACCAGGGGAGGTCTTGGGGGATAGGCAGAGTGTGCAGGGAAGGGGTGGTGTGGCCCCAGCACGCAGCGTGCCCCTGCCCCACTGTGGGGCTGGTCCCTCTGTTGACCAGAGGCTGGACCCTTGCTGTGGGGAGGGGCTTGTCAGGACGAGAGAATGTGTCAGCAGGCCCTACGAGGGAGCTGAGGCCAGGGCGGGGGCTGTCTGACTGGATGCCCGGCCAGCAAGGCTCCTGACAGCAGAAGCCTTTCCCATGGCACCCCTGCCTCTGCCTGCCTGGAGGTCCCTGCCTGCCAGGGACTGCCTGGTGCTGGCTCAGGCAAATGTACCCCTGTGGGCCTGGGCCTTTCTGCATAGGGGGTGGTGCTGGGAGTTGACAGCCTCTATCCTTACCCCTCCCTGGGCCAGATGGGCACCGTCTGCCCCAAAATAGCTCTGTTTGGGTGTGGAGGCTGAGGACGTAAATGATTCACTGCAGCGTCAGACTGACAGACCGGCGGGATTCCCCCTCTGCCAGTTGTCCCCCGTGAGGCCTGGGGACAGTCACCTGGCTCCTCTGAGCCGAAGTCACTGCCTCCATAAAACAGGCTGACAGAAAACACCTGCTTCCTAGGCTCGACAGGCTCTCGTGACCAGCATGCAAAGGAGCGTTGCAGCCAGGACAATCCGGAGGTGAGGCGCTTCTTCATCCCTCAGAGGCAGCACCTGGTCAGAGTGAGGGCAGGTGCAGATGGCGTGAGCGCACCTCGGCCTCAGGGCTCAACTCCCTGACCATCCTACCTGCCCTTCGTCCTTCACAGGAGGATTTAAGAGGCACCCGCTGTGTGCCCACTGGGGTGCAGCCAGGCCCTCCTGTGGCCGATAAACACCCAGACCAGCAAGTGCCACGGAGGAGGAGATTAGCGCCTTGTGCAGATTCCAGGTGGGCCCCTGAGGATGCGACTCTGCCTGAGACCTGGAGGATGAGGAGGAGCCCTGGCAAGGGGTGGGCATGTTCCAGACAAAGCTGCAGGGGAGCAGAGCATGCAGGGGAGGGGAGGGGCGGAAACGGGGACGGGGGCGAGGCAGGCAGGGGCCTTTGCAAGCTCACAACCCATGGCCAGACTGCTGATCACCCAAGTGCATGGGTCAGAGGAGGAAATGAGTTCATGGCTTCAAGGACAGGACATTGTTATTAAATGGTGGGAACAATGAAATTATCTGACCTTGTTTCAAAATACCGAGTTGTTAAAAAAAAATACAAAAAGTAAAAAGTCTTATTAGTGTAGGCTTAGGAAATACCTCCACAAGCCCCTCCCTCCCAACAACATCTGTAGTTACAGTAGGCGGGTGGAAATCTGTGTGCCTTACAAACAAGGTCAGCAAAGTTTTAGGAAAGCAGAGCAGGCTGCTGGGCCACAAGATGCCTTGCCCCCCTGCAAAGTTGTGCCCACCCAGATGGAGAAACTGAGGCACTGCCTGAGCAGGAGTGGTGCCCCTGGTTGCCTGGGGATGGCACAGGGGTCCCCAAGGCAGGCAGCCCCTCTGGATGCATCCTGGGAGCCTGAAACTCCACATTTTCCCTCCAGGGTGGGGGTAGGGGGAAGTGACCGGTAAGAAGGGGCCCCACACTTGGGGGGAAGCCTGAAGCTTTCTCTTCAAAGCCCCCTGCCTGCGTGATCTACTCAGATGCTGACAAGGCCCCTGGAGACCCCTGGGCAAGGGGTGACAACCATCAGGCGGACATGCCCACCACACCCCTGTACAGGCACAGATGGGGGGAAGCTCCCAACCCAGGGCTGAGGTGCACTCCTGGCCGCAGCTTGCGTGCTAGTCACTCTCCACTCCCAACTGGTGGTGCCCCTTCGAGAGCACATCTTCGGACACACCAGGACCTGTGTGCTCCCCCCATGACAACTGGCCCGTGCTCAGCCAAGGGTGAATGAGACCCACAGCAGGCCCCACGATGGGCTGTTTTTCTGATGGCACTGATGCTGAAGTGGGCAGGAAACTGGGCAGAGGGCTGGGACACCAAGCCCCACGACTGCACCCACCTGGCAGGTGTGTGTTAAGGCCGAGGCTGCTGGAGGCTCTGGAAGCCCCACCTAGGGTGGGGGCCACAGCAGGAGGTACTGGCAATGTCCTCCCAGCAGGGCCAGCTACCAAGGCTGGCCTCGGGGGAGCTCTTCACCAACCCTCTTCAATGAGGAGAGGATGGGCTGATGGCTTTCTGGGAGCTTGCCTGCTGTGCCCGAACCCAGCATGGCTGTGGGCAGCCCAAGCTTGGACTCTGCTGACTGGGCTTCAGAAGTGGTGCTGTGCCCAGGGGCCTCCTGAGAGCAGGTGGGGTGAGGCTGCCTCCCCAGCCCTCCCGACTCTCCGGAGCTCCTGCCGCTGCTCCTGGGCAGTGCTACAGCCAGGCCCAGAGGGCCCCACGGGGCTGCCCGTTCATATTTCATGCCTGCTCGCCCGGCACTTTCTGGCTTCTGACACCAGCAGGCAAGATGTCATTTCCACCTGAATGCACACACTCACACCTCAGGGTCAAGGGAAGGTGACGGTGCCCTGCTACTTTGCTGGGTGTGGAGTTGGGTGCAGGGTGGCTGGGCCATGTGCTGGCTGACTTGGCCTGAGACCTGCCTGCAGAGCCTCGGTCTCCCCTTGTCCTGGCCAGGAGCTCTGGGGTTCACTCTTTCTGCCCCCAAGCCTTTGTAGAGGCTGTTGCCCGGGACTCAAATTGCACTTCCCGTGTCCTCACAGTCCGTAACCGCAGCTCCGTGGTGGCTTCCTGGGCCCGAGGGCGACGTGGAGGCCTGTGGGGAAGGCGGAGGCAGTGCCGGCCCTGCCAGGTGTGCAGTACGCGTGCCCGGCTAGGAAATGGTGCCTGCCAGGTGAGGAAGTGCTCTGGGCCTAACACGAGGGGTCAGGGCACACGGCCTGATACCTGTGCCCAGAGACTCCATGGCAACAGGGAAGCACAGCCCTTCTGGGGACTCTGCAATGACACAGGGACCCTATTCTGTGTGCACAGTGAACAAAATTGTCACGTCAAAGCTTGTGGATACAACCTGATGCCAATTCTGGGAAATACAACCAGGAGAGATGGAGCAGAAACACAGGAAGTGTGAAGACAGCTTGTCCCCAGGCAAGTTTTTGTTTTTCTTTCACTTTTTCTGTATTTTTCCGATTTTATATAACTAAGCATATATTACAAAACAAATAAACAAACAAAAAGATAATACACATGACCTAGTCTGATTTTCTCATAGGAGGGGTGAGAGCCAGGCAGGCCTGAGAGGCTCAGGGCCTCCCCAGCCACCTCTTAATATGTCTCCAAAGCCACAGAGCTACAAGCTGTCAGCTCGCCTAGGGGTCAGGAGGCCCAGGGCTGATCTGAGAACCACCAGGGGTGTTCCTGGGACCCCCTCCAGGCTCAACCTGCTGACCCTACAGCTGGTGGTGGCTCTGTGCCTCACAACGACCCCTCCTCCCAGGATCCGAGGCAAAATCCTCCTGGTTCTCTCTGTGGCCCACGAGCCTCTCCCCAGAGAGCAGGGGCTGACACCTGGCCCGCTGAGTACACGCATCCTTCTGCACAAGCACAGGGGAGGCTGGGGAGAGGCAGCCCTGCATGCTCTTGAACATACAGTATTTCCTACCAGAGAAATTAATTCAGAGTCTAAATAGCACACTCCAGAAAGAAGCCCAAATGAACAGCAACACCCCACCTCCTACTGTCCTGTGGCCCCGCAGACCTGGCTCTGCTCACAGGAAGGGCGACTACCTCTGGCTGATGCGCTAGGAAAGTGTCACCTGAACAGTGACCCTTGGTCCTGAGGACTGTGGAATATTGACCCTTCCAGAACCCGCCCCCCCCCCCCCCCCCGCCACTTCAGGGCCCCCCATCAAGCACTTCTGAGTTCGGCACTTCCAAAGGGGGGTGGGGCTTGGCAGGCATTTGCTCAATTTATTTCTACAATCCCTGGTATGGTCACCACTGTTAGACCCTCTCTGCAGCAGGGCAAACAGAGGCTCAGGAGGTCCTCTGCAGCCAAAGCCTCCTGGACATCAGCGGTGTCTGACTTCACAGGCCACATGCCTGGTGTGTGTCTGCTGCTGTCTGATCCCTCAGGTGCAGGGCCCCCAGAGCCAGCGCAGGGCACCCACAGGAACTGAGCGTGCCACCATCAATACCAAGAAACAGGTCTCCAACTTGCCAAGGGCTCTACCACTAAGCAGCTGTGCAGCCATGACAAGTTCCCCCAGGAACGCCTCTGCCATCTGTTTCCTCCTTGCACAAGATGGACTCCATGCCACCTGGAGTCCACAGCACAACGCCAGGTATGAGGAGGGGCCTAGCCCAGCCCAGCCAGAAGGGAAAGAGGAAACTGCTGGAACAGATTTACCTGTTCTCGCCAACCACAAGTCAGGGGCACCAAGAGAACATGCAAGAGACAGAGAGAGAGAGAGAAGAGCTGTCAGTTAAATAATTTATATAAAATGTCCAAATAAAAAAATCACAAGTAGCCCTATAACCTCAAAAATAAAAAATTGAAGTGGTAATTAAAAATCTTCCTACAAGTACTGAGGAATGCCTGTAGCTTACTTTCAAATGTTTTTGCTAAAAAGCAAAAACATGCACATATGTAAGTATATATATGTGTACACATAAGTACATGTATATCTATAGATACACACATATGTAAACAGCGAGTGAGAGCACACAGGCACGAGAATGTGCACAGATATGGCAAAATGTTAACAAGCAACAAATCTAGGCTAAAGGTATAAGGTTCATTTTACTACTATTTCAACTACTTTGTAAGTTTGACATTTTTCAAAATAAAAAGTTAGGGGGAAATTTCCTATAAAGACAATGCCAGGCTACTTCTACCAAATTTTAAAAGAACAGATTATCCAATTTTATGCAAACCCTTCTAGATGACAGTAAAAGAGTAAACACTCTTCAGCTCATTCTATGAAGCCAACATAACCCCAACACCCAAATCAGACAAACAGAAGAAGAGAGGAAACTCACAGCCTGGCTGGTGCACCTGCTGAGCTCACCCAGTTCACAATATGGATATAAAAAGTCCCAAACAAAAATCTTAGCAATCAAATCCAATAGAGCATATAAAAGACATTAATTACACCATGATGATGTCAGGTTATATCAGGTATACAAGGATGGTTTGAGATGAGAAAATTCACAAATGTGACTCATCTCATCAACAGATTATACGTCTCAATAGATGTACAAGTGCTGAAATTAAACATCTATTGTAATAAAAACTCCCCGTGAAGTAGGAATAGAGAGAACTTCCTTAATTTGATAAAGTATTCCAAACACCTAGGGCAACCATGGTCTTCGTGGGGAGGAGTGAATGCACTCCCTCTAAGATCAGAACAGGACAAGGACACCCACTCTCCCTGTGGCAATTCTCCACACGCCGGTGCTCTCAGCTGATGAGGTAAAACAAGGAGGAACCAGGGGCATCACTGTGCAGCAGAGTCCCCCTGTCCATCCTTCTCGTCTTTACTGAGCACCTCTGTGCAGGCATTACTAGGCTGGGGACTGTGCACACAACCTCTTGGTCAACTGAGCCCCAGGCACGGTGGGTGGGGTGGGGTGGGGGGTGCTACTTCTCCCACCCACTGCCCTTGCCTGGGTCCCAGAGCGCGTGACTGTTAAGGCTGTGGGTTTGCTCCCAGAGGGGTGGGAGGTTTGGGGCAGCAGGAAGAAGCAGCGGTGTCCTTGGCTGTATCCTGCCAGTGCCTCCTGGGGCCAGGCCTCTAGCAGGGAGGGCCCCTGGCACTGGGTGAGCTCAGCAGGTGCGTCAGCCAGAGCACCAGCTTCTGAGGGAGCTCACTGGCCCAAGGGAAAGCCCCTGGCTGCATGACCTGGGGTCTCCAGAGGCCGATGACTTGCCCGGAGTAGGCAGGGCGTTCCAAGGGCATGCCCAAAGGTGGGGTGTGGGGCAGGGCCTCCCCAGGCTCGGGCTCCTTGTTGCTGGCACCAGTTCTGCTGCCTTCCATCACCTGGCCCCTTCTTCTTCCATGGGGGGGGCCCTGGACAGACTTCAGGGAGGCAACCCAATGAGGATGTGTGCCAACAGCTCTGCCCGGGGCCCTGGCCCTGTAGCCTGCTGGATGTCCATGCACAGGCTCCTTCGCCTGAGCACACACTTCCCTATAAGTGGTTCTCGCCCTGCTTTCCTTCTGTCCAACTCCCTCCTCGCTTAGGGCCGGCAGGGTCCTCAGAATGCCCACTCTTCATGAACCCCCACCAAGCGCCTCCATCCCAGGGTGGCTGCATCAGGGTCTGGCCCAGGATGCCGGAAGAAGAGCCTGGGCTTTCCCAGAGGTGGGGGGAGCCAGCGGGGGAGGCTGCACAGGACAGTGGGTAGACTGGAGTGGGGTGGGGGAGGGGGGTTGGCACCGGGAGTGGATGCCAGTGGGCAGGGTGCCCGTGGGGTTCCTGGCTCTGCCTAGCTCCAGGCCCATTGGTGCCACAGGGACCACCAGGGGAAGGTGGGGGAGGGGGACCTGAGGGCCCATCCCAGGCTTCCCAAGCCTGGCAGGACACTGGCTTGGATGAGCACTGGGGCCGTCTGGCCTTGACCTGCTCTGTCTGAGGCTGGGCTCCTGGTCTGGCTATCCACCGAACACTTCCTCATACCAGCCTGGAGACAAACACAACCTGGGGCTCAAACCTTGCCTGTGCTGGAGAAGAGCAAGTGTTCCTCCCCCAGGAGCGCCGGGACCCTGCTTCACAGGAAAAGCAGGCGGGGAGCACACACCAGCCAGGCATTCCAGCTCCCTGCCTTGGGGAGACTGTGGCAGGCGGTGTGTGAGTAGGCAGTGGCTGCCCAGCGGGCTGGAGAGTCAGAGGATGGGGAGAGTGGTGCCTTGCCACAGAAGGAGCTGTGCCCCAGGCAGCAAGCCCGGCCCCAGACTCGGGGTGCTTGGTGGGCTGCAGGCCAAGGCACATGGCATGGTGCAGGGGGACAGTGACTCACTGGGCCGTGCGGGGCGGGCAGAAGAGCGAGGGCAGAGGAAGAGCAGGTGGGGGTGCTGTCAGCTGACAGGCTCCTGCTGGAAAGGACGGCTTGACTCACACAGGAGGGCGCCAGGAACACGAGGCTCCAGGGAGGATGGCTTCCGGGTGGGGGCTGCAGCCCAGCCTCTACCTGTCCACACAGAGCCCCTGATTACCCAGCTCCTCCTCTGTGATGGGGACATACCCACCAGGGTGCCTGCCCTGCCTTCCTGTTGGGGAAACAACAGCACATGTGAGCATGGGGAGGGGAACCGCCCTCCCTCCTCAGAGGGAGGGTGTGTGCATGCCAATGCACGGGAGCCGCAAGGCCAGGGAGAAGAGAATGCAGTGGCGGGTGGGTCTCTGACCCATGTGCCTGGCAGAGCTGCTCCCGGCTCAGCTCCCCTCCACGCTGGGTCCCCACTAGCCACCCTGGGGCCTGGGCAGAGCGATGACTCAGAACGGCTTAGAATGAAGCTGACCAGCCAACAATCATGATAGTTGCTCCATAAAACCACACGCAAGACAAGTTAGTGGTGGTAACTGCGGTGGCCATCACCACCCAATGGGTACTTCCTTGCACAAACACTGGGGTGACTCCAGATTTCCCAGAAAGCATGGTTCCTTCCACTGGGAGGGGAGGGGGCCTCTGGGGCTGAAGGAAGAGCAGCAGCAGTTTGTGTCCCCAAGGGACTCTGGAGGGACCCTCCCTGCTTCCTGAGGCCACAGCCTTGGGGCGCATGTAGCTGCCTGCTAAGCAGGGTGGGACGGGGTGTGGATGGC
The DNA here is from genome assembly GCA_023783475.1 of Daubentonia madagascariensis. NCBI lineage: Eukaryota > Metazoa > Chordata > Mammalia > Primates > Daubentoniidae > Daubentonia > Daubentonia madagascariensis. The sequence continues at coordinate 306,921 of JAKFHU010001747.1, read as the reverse complement.
GCTGGGGTGGAGGGGGCACCTAGGGGACCCGGAAGGAGAAGGCGCCACAAGATGGGGCTGAGACAAGGCACCATGAGGGTAGCTGACGGCCCACCACCTTCCCTCCTGGTAGGCATTTTCTCTGCACCCCACGACCAATCCCAGCCCAGGGCTCCCAGGTACCCAACAGAAGGAGGAACACATGTTTCCAAAGCTTCTTAAGACAGGGAACAAAAAACGTGGCCCAAACTGAGTCTGGACGGTTTGTCAAAGGACTGTGGCCTCTAGCCCTCTGGGGGCTGCATGGCCCTTTCTTTCAGCAGAGGCTCCACCTGCAAGACCTGGCCCCGGGGCCCTGACAGTGCCAGCCGACAGAGGAGGCAAAGGCCTCCACACTGCCCCTGCCCCTCGGAAGCAGGAAGACACAGGACTGTGGAGACCGCAGGCCCGTCAGTGGCTGCCTGCTGGGCCACAGACACCCCACATGCCGTCCAGGACAGGAGCACTAAGTCTACTACAGCCAAAGACCCAGGAGCCTCCCGAGCTGCGGCTTACCCTGCACGTCCAGGGTCCCGAGGCTTGGAGAGTGGGGTATGTGTCCTCGGCATGCACTCCCAGCCTCCACAGGACTGATGTAAAGGGAAGATGAGTCACACTTACATCTGAGCACCTGTTTCTGGGCTGCCTGCGGGGCTGAGAGAGGGTGGTTAACGACCAGCCTGGGAGGCAGAACGCTGAGGGGAGGACCCAGGCGAGTGCTATGTGAGCAGGGTCTGCGGCCACACGGGGTCCAGTCAGTCCCATGGTCAGCCCCCACCCACTGAATGGCCATGTCGAGCTGGGCAGAAGCTGAACCAGCCCTGCTGGACCTCCTGAGGGTGTGGCCTGGCCACAGGTTGGGGGTCCATGCTGAGACCACTGTAGGGACACAAGTGCACCATGACACACCACTCCTGGGCCCCGAAGCCAGTGGGCTTGAGCTCCACGCCTCCTTGTGGGCAGGGGCCCTGTCCTCTCCTTCCTTCAGGGACATTTGCACTGATTCACCACGGACACAGCCCTGGCTTCCCCAGTGGGCTCCAGGAGGCACGAGGAAAACACAGAGGGGGGTTGCCATAATACCCGGCTCCAGGACTCACAGACTATGACCCACCCAGCCCACTTCCCCCACCCTGGTTTTCCTCTGTGGCGACGCAGGAATGCAGGGGTCTGAAGTCAGAGGGGTCTGGGTGTGCCCAGCAAGGCACCAGCCCCTCAATCCCTTCAGGCAGATGCAGTCCCCTCTGAGCCCCGGGTCCCTCCTCTGCAGGACAGATGGGGCTGCTGAGAATACCGTGTGATGACACTGGCTGACAGCACAGCCAGCATCCCTGGTGCCTCCCTGTGCTGAACACACTCATACCTACGGGCTTGTTTGGTCCTCACCCCACCCCAGGGTAGGGGGTACCATTCCTTTCCATGTACAGTTCAGGAGACAGGCACAGCCGGGTGGAGGCCTTCTTGTGCCCACAAGGCCAGGCAGCTGCCTGGGTGTCCACAGCCTTGACTGTGAGGCCCTGTGGCCAGGCTCCCAGAACATACCCAGGACTCAAGAAAGGCTCTCCCAGAACTAACACTAATCCTTCCCAAACTCTTCCAAAAACTGACACAGAGAGAATACTTCCTAACCCAGCATTAACCTGTTACCAAAGCCAGACAAAGATACTACAAGAAGACTACATACCAATATCCCTATGAATATTGATGCGAATATGCTCAACAAAATACTTGAAAACTGAATTGAACAGCATATTAAAAGGACTATATACCATGATCAGGTGGGATTTATCCCTGGGATGCAGGGATGGGTCGCTGTATGAAGTTAATGTAATATACCACCCTAACAGAATGAAGGGAAAAAACTCATGATCATCTCAACTGATGCAGAAAAATCACTTGAGAAAATTCAAAATGCTTTCATGATAAAAACATTCAACATCTCAGGAAACCTTAAAAAAAACCAAAACATTCAACAAATAGGAACAGAAGGAAACCACCTCAACATAACAAAGGGCATTGCTATGGACTGAATGTGTGCGTCCCCTCAAGCCTCGTATGTTGAAGCCCTGGTCCCCAATGCGATAGTATTTGGAGGTGAGGCCTTTGGGAAGTAATTGGGTCACAAGGGCCGTACCCTCACAAATGGGACTAGTGCCCTCCTAAGAAGAGACATGAGAGAAACCATCTCTTTCTCTCAGCCATGCGAGGAAATGTACAGGGTACATGCCAGGCAACAGTGAAACGTCACAAGACACCCAATCTGCTGGCCCTTTTATCTTGGACTTCCTAGTCTTGAGATCTGTGAGAAATAAATGTTTGTTGTTTAAGCCACCAATTTATGATATTTATTACAGCAGGTGAGCTAAGACAGCCCTATATGAAAAACCCATAGTTAACATCATACTCAATGGCGAAACACAGGAAGATTCTCCTTGTGACGTAAGGAATGAGGCAAAGATGTCCACTTTTGCCACTGCTATTCAACACAGTATTGGAAGTTCTGAGCAATTAGGCAATAGAAAGAAATAAAAGGTATCCGAATTGGAAAGGAAAAGGGAAAATTATTTCTCTTCACATGATCTTATATGTAGAAAATGCTAAAGAATCTACTACAAAACTGTTAGAGCTAATAAAGTAACTTTTAGCAATGATATAAAATCAAAACCAAAAAAAAAAAATCAGTTGCATTTCTATACACTAACAATAACCAATCCAAAAAGGAAATTAACAAAACAATTCCATTTACAATAGCATCAAGAAATATAAAATACTTATGAGGAGACTTAACCAAGGAGGTAAAAGACTTGTATACCGAAAACTACAATACAGTGATGAAAGAAATTAAAGACAACACCAATAAATGGAAAACCATCCCATGTTCATGGATTGAAATACCTAATATATCATTAAGATGTAAATACTACCCTAACGCAATCTACAGATCCAATGTAATCTCTATCACAACCCCAACAGCATTTTCTGCATAAACACAAAAACTTACCCTGAAATTCACATGGATTTTCAAGGCACCTCAAATAGCCAAAGCACTTGATAAAGAAAAACAAAGTTGGAGGACTCATATTTTCTGATTTTAAAACTTACTACAAAGCTACAGTAATCAAAATAGTGTGGTACTGCCATAAAGACAGACATACAGACCAATGGAATGGAAGGGAGAGCCCAGAAATAAACCCTCACATATGTGGCCAAATGGTGCCAAGACCATGTGATGGGGAAAGGACAGTCTTTTCAACAAATGGTGTTGGGAAAAATGGATTTCCACATGTAAAAGAATGAAATTGGACCCGTACCTGACACTATACACAAAAATTAACTCAAAATGGATCAACGATCTAACTTGAAGAGCTAGAACTGTAAAACTCTTAGAACACAGGAGAAAAGCTTTATGACACCGGATTTCGTATGGAGGGGGATGGGAAGTTCGTGTCATTAGCCAGGGCCCCCTTCTCCCAGGAGGGCAGAAGACAGGAAGGGGAGCCCTGAGCACACGCTGGTGAGTGTGGTGCTTGGACACCCTAGTGACAGCCTCCTGAGTGGTCCACAGACCCTAGCCTGCTCAACCTGTGTGTGGGCCAGGGGTCCCAGGGGCTGTATGGCTCCAGACCACCCCTCTCTGTAGGGCAGGGGTCCCCAGAGGCCTTATAGCTCCAGACCACCCCTCTGTGTGGGGCAGGGCTCCCAGGGGCTATATGACTCGGACCACCCCTTTGTGTGGGGCAGGGGTCCCAGGGACTATGTGACTTGGACCACCCCTTTGTGTGGGGCAGGGGGTCCCAGGGGCCACACGGCTCTAGGCTGCCCTTCCTTTTCTGCAACGACAGCAGATCTTCTGTGGAAACACATTTCCTCTGATATCCTAGGCCCATTCTGAGGGCTTCTGAGGGCTTGGGATGGAGGAGTAGCCAGTCACCGAGTGGAAAATTGCTCAGCTCTTAAAGGGGACTAGTGTGAAGGAATTTCAAATGGGAGAAAATATCCCAAAGTGCCAACCACTTGTAAGGAAAAAAGGAGTTCTTGTTCCAGAATGTTTCTGAGTCACTGCCTCTGGGAGCCTGTGAGTGAGCACAAGTGGGTGTGTGTGTGAGAGCAGGGGTGCCCTGTGCAGCCCCTGGCCAGCCCGGGAGCTCCCACCCTCAGGGGCATGTGTGTGTAGGTTTGAGGACTATGGCTGACCCTGCCTGCCAGAGCCCTCCCCTACAGGGTCCCCGGGCACTTGTAGCAACCATGGCCTCGTGCGTCCTCGGGGCTCCACTGGTCCACTCCTCCACCAGCCCATGCGGGCAGCAGAGCTGACGAGCAGTGGAGACGCCACACTGGCCTGTATCTCCCCTGTGAAGCAGCTTCCAGAGGCCCCAGCTTGGCTTGAGGGTAGGGAAGGCAGAGGGCTGGGCCCTCCACAGTCCCTACGTGGTGCTCCCTCAGGATAAAGTCCCCCAATCAGAAGACACTCCTGCCCAAACCATGAAGCCAGTTCTGCCCCTCTGTCCCAGGCCCCAGGACTCACGGCCGGCGCTGACCGCATAGTTCTCTGGTCCCTGATGGACTGCACCCTGGGACCCCGTCCCACACACGTCCAACCCGCCGCCTACCTGAGAGGAACCGCCAGGCTCTCACAGGGCCTGGGACTGGACCCCACCCAACGGTCAAGGACAGGACACAGCTGCAGGGAGTCCAGGCAGTGCTGCCAGGACACCTCCACACTCCTGATGCTCTCCTGAAGGGATGCCCCCAAATACAGACCAAACACAGTCCGAGAGGCGCTGTGGACAGAAAAGGTCACTGGGGACAGAAAAGGTGTCTTTGGGCAGGACCAGGCAGGGGCTTGAAGAAGTGCCCAGAGCCTCGGGCCACGAGGACAAGCTGGGAGCAGGTCGTGCCGACCCCAAAACAGCACGAGAGGAAAAAAAAAATCACATGCCACCGTGCTGTCCTGAGGGCAGGCAGCTCCACGTGGTGCTTCTGTGCTTGAGAACAAGTTCTAAAATCAGCACACAGTACTGTTACAGTAAGAAGAAAATGGAAGGTAAACAACTGACAAATAGTTTCCAGGTCTAGCACTAAATTGTGCATAGCCCTGCGCTCTCCTTCTTACCTGCAGGGAAGGCCCAGGCTGCTTGCCCGAGGGCAGGGACTCTACACACGGCTCTGGGGGTGCCCACACAGCAGCCTCCCTCCCAGGGCCTCTGTACCCACCACACCTCGGCCTCCGTGGCACCCCAACCTCACCCCCAGCTTGCTTCCAGATTGCTCAGTCCTGCTGTCACTCTGTGGGGCCCCTCCCAGCCCAGCCCAGCCCACCAGAGAGCCATGGGGGTGAGTGTCTGGGATTCTCCACAACCATGGCTGGAGGGATGGAGCAGGGGTCCTCAGTGACACTGGGGAGTGGGCTGGCTGGAAAGCAGGCCCTCAGAATCCAGGAATCCGGGGGGTCCTCTCCACTCTGTCAAAGGGCTTGGGGTCCCCGGTGGAATGTCCTGGTGAGCACCTGCCACAGGGCCCCAGGAGACAGGCGGACACAGTACTAACCTCCACCCCTCTGTGTGACCTGGACAGCTACCTGCCATGAGTGCCCTCCTGTGGGTGGGCTGGGTGGGAGCTGTTACCCTCCCACAGCAGCAATCCAATGTCACAGAGAGGGCTGCTCCACGCACAGCAGACACCAAGCCCCATCATGACCACGTAAGAACCAAGGCAGGGGGTGGGTGGCAGGCCGTGCAGGGCTCATGCAGGCCACCTCGCTGTGAGGGCTGCTGCTCTGGGAGCCACCTCCCATCTGTGAAGCGGGTGAAGAGCGGGGCCAACCTTGCCGGCCTTCTGGAAGATTAGACGAGACACTCCCCAGTCTCAGCATCCCCAGAAGCAGGGCCAGTCTAGATGAGGAGGGAGGCAGGAGCCCCGGGGGGAAGAGGTCATGGGTGACACCAGTCCCAGTGGGGTGGGCTCTGCTGGGCCTGGCCATCTGTGCCACTCTGCCACCTCCAGCCACCTCGCCACCCAGAGCAAGTGGGAAGACCCTGAAGGTGACCCACACAGACTCCCCTGGCCACCAAATCCACCCTGCACATGCTCCCATCGGGGCCTGGGTGCTCCTGCACATGTGGTGGAGGGGAAACCGGGCCAGCCAGCCCTGCCAGGGGGTGTTCGCCACCTGCTGACCGCCTTGCCATGTCTTCCTGCTCTGTGACGCCTGGCCTGCCTGCTAGAGGGAGCACTGAGCAGGTGTCTAAAAATAATGACAAAGGCTCCCTTTCTTCTGCTACGCTGCTCGAGCTGCCAGCCCGGGTGCTTGTCACTGCTCAAACTCAGGTCCTAGCTCAGAGGGCCATGGTGGTGGCTAATTTTAGGTGGCAACTTGACTGGGTTAAGGGATGCCCAGATAGCTGGTAAAACACTGTTTCTGGGTGTGGCTGTGAGGTGTTCCTGGAAGAGACTGGCACCTGAACCAGGGGACGCAGAGGTGAAGAATTCCACCCTCACCAATGTGAGCAGCACCATCCAACCAGCCAGGCCTGGAGAGGACAAAAAGGCAGAGGGAAGGTGAATTCACGCTCTCCTCTGGAGCTGGGACACCCTTCTCCTCCTGCCCTCGTACATCAGACCTCCAGATGCTTGGGCTTTGGACTTTGGGACTTACACTGGCAGCTGCCCAGGTTCTCAGGCCTTTGGCCTCGGACTGAGCTACATCACAGGCTTCCCTGGCCCTCCAGCTCACAGATGGCAGGTCGTGGGAAGTCTCAGCGTCCATAATCGCATGAGCCAATTCCTCTAATAAATCCTCTCTCATCTGTCTATATATAGCCTGTAGGTTCTGTCTCTCTGGAGAACCCTAATACAGACACCCCTGGGAACACTGCTGGGCACTATTGCCCTCTTGAAGTGCGTCTTAGCCTTTAGGAACAGAGGTGGTGTATGGGACAGGCCTGGTAAGAGGAGGGCCATGAGCCCCTCAGGACAGGGACCACCGCTGCCCCAAGTGTGTGTGTGTCGAGCACTGAACAGAGCCGAGGTGTTCACCTTTGGCTAAGGGGCAGGAGGAGGAAACAAGTGCCGCCACACACTGCAAAGCCTCGGGGGCTGCCTTGCTAACGGATGTGAGCACAGGACTCTAGAAAGACCCCTGGGCAGGCCAGTGCAAACCCTGGCTCTGCCATCTTGCTGGTGACCTCCACCCAGCAAGTCCCCTCACAGGAGAGGCAGCAATGCACACTGTTGCTGAATTAAGATGCGGTCAGCCTGAATCCCACTCTGGAAGACACGGAGGCACCTATGTGCCAGAGGACTGCTATAGGGATGCTGTGTCCTGACAGGGCACTCGCAGCAGTGTCGCATGGCAGTCACTCTGTGCTGGTCTGTTAGAGGAACCCACCCTGCAGCACCCTGGCATAGCCCAACACCCAGAAATGGTCACCTGCTCCCTCTCCTGCAGCTGGGATGGCTTCAGGCCTCTGTGCCATCTGACCATGTGGCACCAGTGGGGCATAGTGCTGGGGTGAGCTAGGGTAGGCAGGTGACCAGGCACCCACACACACCTGCAGACCATCGCCCCCTGGCTTTGTGGCAACCTACTGACCCAGACTCCAGGGCGTGCCTGATGACAGGGTTAGCAGTGTACAGGAGGCCAGGTGCACGCTGTGAGGGCAGAGCCAATCCTGTCTGTGGGCCAGGGCTGCCCCTTCATGCCCAGCATCTCTTCAGGCCACTTTTGGCCTGGTCAAGGGATGCAGTGACCAGTGATGGCAGGGCTTGGAGGGGTCTGTTTGGCCAGCCACAGTTTAGTGCTGTACCAAGTAAGACCCATCTTCCCAGCCATGCAGGGTTCCCTGGTCTGGGTGCCCCTGCGAGGGGAGGCCCATGGCCACTTGGATAGAGCCACGTAGGAAGCGCTGGCTCTCCAGATACGTGCTGGAGTGTGGGAGAGAGCCCATGGCACCAGCCACACAGCCTCTGCCTTACAAGTCTTCTATGCTACTGACAGGGAAAGTGAGGGGTCCACGGGGGAGAGGGGGCCCCATGCTGTAGACTGAGCCTGAAGAAAGATGCTACAGGCTGCTGGGACCTACTAAGCTCTCCTGTTCTGGGATTCTCCATTCTCTACTGGCCTGACTGAGCCATTGCCTGCCTGGGTCCCCTTTCAACCCATTTGCTTGAGAACCAGGGTTTGCTCCTGTCCTGGAGCAGCCCCCACCAATTCCACTACCTGCCTTTTACCCACTTGGCTGAAACCCTACCGCCCTCTATTTTACACAAATGATGTTCTCCATTGGGCGTGTTGCCAGCCCAGCTTCCAGGAAAGCAAAGGAACAAACCTCTCCTTACAGGACTTGGCTTCCCAACAGGCCTGCACTGGATGGTTTTAAAGCATGGCTTGGGAGGCCCTGCACCTTTGGAGGTTCAGGAGCGGGGCCAGCAAGCAGCCCTCTGTCTGGACTTGTGAAAGCAAAGCCAACTGCCCAGACCTGCTTGCCTGCCTTCCTGCAGGCCAGGAGGGAACAGAGGCAGGAGCAGGGGCTGAGCCCCTCCAAGCCAGAGCCTGGGGGCTGTAGCAGGCTGGGTAGGAAGGAAGGGGGCTGTGGCAAGGGTTTGGGCCTGGTTGCCAAGGCCTTTGTTCTCCAGGCAGGGCCGGAACTGCTCTCACTCTGCAGCCCACCCTCTCCCAGGCCTCATGCTTGGGCAAGGCCTCTCCTTACAGGTGACCTTAGACCCCTCCAGACTTCCCCAGGAGACTATCTGCTCTTCCTCCCTGATCCACCTGCCCCGATCCTCTCAGAGGAGCTGACAGGTCAGACCCAGTCACTTGGCTGTTCTGGCCAGGCGTCCATTCATTCGGCTGGACTTTGAGGAGTATGGGCCGGTGGTCACTCGGGACCACCCCCAGGATCCTCACACTGTCCTGGGCTTCCTGGCAAGTCTGCCCATACAGCAGCCATGTTGCCCTCCACCACTGGCAGGCAGTGGGGTGGGCATGAGTCCCACGCCCTGGCTGGCTCCTGGCTCCCCTCCTAGGCAGGGACTTGCCTGCCCCTTGTCACTGGGGAGGGGATGGAGGAAACCCTGGAGCCACAGGCCTGCATGTGAATCCCAGCTCTGTCACTGGTGACCTCAGGTGGCAAGTTATTTAGGCCCTCTGAGCCTCAGTTCACTCATCTGCAAAACAAGGCCCCGATGGTGAGGTTGGAATGAGGGTGCTTAGCACAGAGTGAGGGTCAGCCCTCACAGTCAGTCACAGCCCCTCTCTGCTCCCAGACCGCTACCTTGGCTCCCCAGCAGTGCCCCTATTCGGCAGCGCCACCCCACGCGGTCACGCCTTCCCCACACCCTCCCTCCACGGGCTGTGGTCTGGCTGGAGGACTTGGTTGGGCCGTTGCAAAGCTTTCCTTGCTGAGGAATGTAAGCCAGGATTCCAGAGAAAATGCAGGCCCGTGCCCCCCTCCCCCAGCTCACAGCTCCAGAGGACCCTCCCCAAGCCTCCTCTTGCCATGGTGACGCAAACACAAAACCTCAATCCTTGCAGGTCCCTATTTCCCAAGGACGCCAACCTCCAGAGAGGTAAATATTTACATGTGAGCCTCTAAAGCTATAACTCAGAGGGGAGATGCTGCCCCTGATGCTCATGGGCTGCAAACACGCCCCACGTTTGCCCCTGCAAGCCCTGCCGTGGCAAGAGCTTTCTCATTCTCAGGAGGACAGTGATTTGTGGCCATTCCGTTCCATGCTAGTGGGGGTGGAGCAGCTGGGATAGTCTTGGAGCAAACGCTGTAAATATGGGGCTGGGGCCAAGTGGGGGGATACATTCCAAGGCTGGGATCATGAAGGTGCTGCACACCCCCCCTCCCTGTGCTCCTCTCCTGGGGGTGCTGGAAGCTGTGACCACAGGGCAGTGCCCTGCAGGAGCGGCCCTGGGGTGTGGCTGCAGCAGATGGTGCCAAGGGGGGCATGGGGACTGAGGGCAGGGCCGGACACCAGCCTGGAGGCACAGACAAGCAGTTCCATCACTGTCACGGGGGAGAGACTGAGGCAAAGGTTGTGGACATCCAGCTCCTTGGCCAGGCTGGGGGGTGACACGGGCAGGCCTCACTGTGGGAAAGGCCCACTCATACTTCCATCGGGAGGGAAGGGGGTCCCATCACTTCAGAGTGGTGGGTTCCAGACTCTGGATCTAGCTGCAGGATCCTTCCTTTCCAACCCAATCTCACAGGGACCCCAGTGAATGGGGCTGATGGCTGTTAGATAGCTCTGGCAGCATGACCTGCCTACTTGTCTGGCCTCCCTGGGCTCGACTTGTGCAGCTGCCACGCTGGGCACTGCTGAGGACGCCTGAGCAAGCCCTGGGGGTGTCCATGCTGCAGGGAGGATGGCAGGTCACCCAGTCTTCCAGGCCCCTGGCTAAGCCCTCACCACCAGCAGGGCCCCATGGGGGTCAGAGGTCAGTAGGCACACCCCTTTCCTGTATATGCACATGGCGCCGTCAGCAAGAGGATGGGGTGTGCCTGGGCCAGCCTGGCCCCCACCTGGTGCAGGTGCTGGGAAACCACAGGCTCAGCCCCACAGCACAGTGGAAGGACGGGCGGGAGGAGAGACGTGCTGAGCATGTCACCCATACAACGTGGCACCAGGACCCATAAAGAACCCTTATAAACCTATACGAGAAGAACAAACAACTCTTTAGGGGAAGACACAGGCTGAGGACATGAACAGGTAACCAGCGGAGGAGACCTCGGTGTCCAATAAACACATGATAAGATGCCCATCTCGCCATCAGGGGAATTGTGCGCTAGGACTAGCGGGGTCTCATTTCCTGGCTGCTCGCCTGGCAAAAGTGACAAAGTGTGCAGGGCCAAACAATGGAGAACCGCAGGCACGGAATGGGGGTCGCCACTCTGGATTGAGGCTAGACCACCCTCTGACCCTCTCCTACGGACACACAAGGACTGTGTGCAAACACCACTGCCACCTCCGGATTGTGACAGCCACAGCGAAACACCCCTCACAGCTGCATGAGAGCAAAGGAGGGGGAAGAAGAGACATGTCTAGACAACCTTGATGTAAAGTCCAGCAGTCAACGAATTAAATATGCATGTCAGGGACCAACAGGGATAAATCTCAAAAACAAGGCTGAGTGAAGACAGCAAGTTGCAGAAGGTTAAGTACAGTTTGATTCAGGTTCTACAAAGTTTGTAACATTAAAACAACACTGTATCTTAAGGAATACACAGGCCTGCAGCGAGAGTATAAAAGGAAGTACAAAAACACATGAAATGCAGGCCTGTGGCTATGGGGGGTGGCAGAGGGGAGGTGGGGGTGGGGGCTTTGCCTGCACCAAGCTCTGAGCCTGCAGTGGGGACAGAGGTGAAAACCCCACGAGGCTCCCAGGTCATGTGGGGGTGACTGCAGCCCAGCTGGAGGGTCAGGGAGGGACAAAGCCTCAGGCACAGCCAGGTGGGGCCTCTGTGCAGGGCCAGTGTCACGAGGCACTCACCCCTCCTCCCTTGACCTGGAGCTCCTCTTGGCTGGGTGTTGAGGTTCTCAGGTGGACAGATGCATCAGATGGACCAGGACTGATGCACACTGTCTCCACATCTGGCTGCTGGCCAGAGAGGGCGGGGGCTTTCTGGAGATCCTGGGAGCAACACCCTTTTGTCGAGTGGCCACAAACAGGAAGGCTGTGGGAGGTCCCAAGGCCACAGCCCAGGGTGAGCAGGAGACCCCTGCAGCCGAAGCATGGTGTGTGCCAGGTTGTCACCTTGCAAGGCCAGTGATGATGCTGTGGATGTCCAAGATAAGGTGGCCTGGGCTGCCCAGACTCTAGCTGCTTTGAGGGAGGCTCCCACTTGGGCAGGCCAGTTCAGGGAGTGAGAACAAGAGCCAGGGGCTCTGGAGGCCCCTTCCCCATGCCCAGAAGAGACAGGACATATTGCAGCCTCTTGTAGAAAAGAGACCGCAGTAGAACTGTAGGTACAACTCCAAGTGCCCACCTATGGGGCAGGCACTGTCAGCGTGCCCTTTGTACAGATGGGGACTCTGCAGCGCAGAAGTTGCAGAGCTTGTGAGAGGCCGAGCCTAGACTCGACCCAACTGGTCCGGCTCCAAGCCTGGGCCACTTCCCTTGCTCCAGGACAGGCCCTGGCCGCACCCCCGCCTCCCCTTCCCCCCACCAGCCCCTGCTCTCCCATCTGCTTTGGGCCGTTTTCTCCCTGGCTGGCCTCCTTGTGCCAGGTTGCCCATGGAAACTTCTGTCCCTGCTTGCTGTGGAGCACGGAGTGGGCCTTACTGAGCTGGCTCCTGCTGGGCTCTGGCCTCCCACCACTCCACAAGGCAGGGAAAGAAAACGAGGCTCAAAGTGTTCCCAACCTATCCAGGCAGGAGCGGGGCCAGAGTTGGAACCCACACTGGGCTGACTCCAGAGCTCTGATGTTCAAACATCTGCCTGATATTTCTTCTGAGGAGTGACCAGGGCTGACTGGTGCAGAGCCCCTCCTAGGGACAGCATGGATGCTGAAGGACTAGGACAGGGCCTGCCCCCTTACCAGGAGGCCCGTCACGGGGAGAAACTGGCCCCACCTCCTGCCCATGACCAACGGGGTGGGGTCACCCATGACCACTGACCTCCGTGGACTCTACAGCTTTGAAAACAATTAACTCCAGAGTTTTAATTTCTCCAGTTACTGTCTTTCCAGACAATTACTGACTTGCTCTGATGTCCCCCCATTGGGCCTTTTAATGATCCCCATGTAAACAATCTAAAGCAGCTGCGCTGGTCACATGGGTGCCGCAAAGACAGGCCAGGTGCAGCCATAGGAGCCGCCTCTCGCTGAAGCCCCGTGTGAAGCCACCACGGCCAGCCTCACAGCACTGACCACAGCTGCTGACAGCCCGCTGTGCAGAGGAGGAACCAGGCCCCACTGGATCGTGGAATTATAAGGGGTTACGAGTGGCCATGGCTCCCATATACACAGACACAATCTGGGGCCTGAGGAACCACGGCAGGGGGGGGTCATGGGTAATAGGTCATCGGTTCCTGTACAGAACCCAATGGCAGACTGACACCTCTATTTTAGAAATGGGGAAACTGAGGCTCAGACAGATGTTCACTTGGGCCCATGAGCCACAGGTACAAGAGGCTGCTCAGGGGACTCCTTTCTCCTCCTTGGATTCCCAGCTGGGCTTTCCAGAAGAAACCCCTCCCAACACACGCCTGAGGCCTGAGCAGGCAGGTGAGTCCCTGTGCCCTGCCCTTCTCTGGAGCCTAAGAGGCCTGTCTGCACAGTGGACCCAAGAGCTCCTGAGGGGATCCCTGTGGAACGTGAGGTGTGTGACTCCCTGCAAGCAGCCCCTGGAGAGCTGGGGCCCAGACCCAGGGTTCACGGCCAAGTGAATGAATGAATGGACCAACAGCCAGGGCTAGGGTGGGGCCTCCAAACAGTCCAGCCACCCTGGAGGGAGTCTTGGGCAGAGGTACAAGCTGGTGACGCTGCAGGAAAAGGCCACCGGCTGGCTGGGGTTGGAGGGGGGTGCATCCTCAGCAAAGCTCCCAGTAGCACCAGAGCTGGCCGGGAGGGGCCTCCACAAGGGCAGCTGGTGGCTGTGGGGGACAAGAGTTGGTTTCTACTCCCTCATCAAGGAAAACAGGCCCAGCCATACAGCAAGGCTTGGGGAGGATGTGTGGTCTCCAGTGGCTGCCTCCTCCCTTGGCCCCTGCAGCTGGCCCTGAGTGTCCTCCAACAGGGTCTCCCCTGGGTCGGGTGGTCTGGGATTCTGCGTGTGGGTATGTGTACACCATGCCATGTTTGTCCAAAACAACAGTCCCTGTAAGCTAGAACTTAGAACAATGCCATACCAGGAAGAAGGAACAGAACTCGGACCACAAATCCCATAGCCAGAAAGTGACAGGCCTACGTTCAGGGACAGCCGGGACATCCACGCCTGGTCCTCTGCCTGCCCCTCCACTCACGCTGTCTGTACCCACTGCCCCCTCCTGCTTCCGTTCGTCCCTGTGACCGGCTGTGGGTCCAGAGTGTTGCTTCCTGTCTATACTCCTATTCATCCTGCAAACCCTGTGTGTGTGGGAGGCTTCTCCACCCCTCAGGTGCTGCAAGCTATACCTCTTGCTGCCACCATGCACACACGGGCCTATACCCGTGGCCGGGGCAGCACCTCACCCTGGGGCTTCAGACCTTTTCCTTCAGCATAACATACCCACCCCTCCCCCAAGAAAAAACAAAGCAGACAACAAAATCTTAACAAAAAGAGACAGAGCCAACTAAGTTCCCAAAAAGGCAAGAACAAGAGTCTTAACAGATAAAAACCGTTTTGCAAACACACGTCACCTCGCCCACAAGTGCTGGCAAGTGGGGCCAAGGTATGGCCCTGAAGGAAAGGGAGAGCAGACTGCCAACGAGCGTCTGGGTGGTTAGGGAGAAGTGCTCAGAAACTGTCTCGGCAGAAGCTCCCTGCCGTTTTTCCTGGCCTGAATTACACAACCCTGCCAGTATGGGGCCCCTCTAATGCCCAACACACTCCACTCCGTAACTGTTCCCCAAGGCGGAGCTTCTCGTGCTATTCCATCTTCAAACCCAAACGAATCACTGCATGACACCACCAGGTGAGGGTCGAGCCCAGCCCGGGGAGCCCTCAGAGTTGCCTCTGTGGTGGTTGAGGTCTGACCTGGAAACACCCCGCAGTCTTTCATGGGGTGCAGGGAATTGAGTCCCACAAGACACCCAGTGGGACAGTGAGGGCACTCAGAGAGGGAGCGAGGGGGTGGGGAGACCCCCCCCCCCGGCTTCCCACCTCTTAGCCCTCCATCACTCCCTGAGGCAGAGAATGGATACAAGAGCAGAGAGATGGAGACAGGACCCACCCGCACCCCCCCACACTCATAGCACTGCCTCCGCACGGCCCATCCTTCCCAGGCAGGTGGTGGCATTTGTGGCTCCAGGCCCTGAGGACCACAAGAACAACCCAATCATGGGGAGAGGTGGCGGAAGGTGCTGGCCATGCTTTGCTAGGAGCACCTCTCAGCAAACCTTGGCTGCACTACCTTTCCACAGCCAAGAGCATACGTCCTGATTCTTGTCCTGCTGCTCTTGGGCAAAGGCTGCCAAATGTTTCCAGTAAACCCAACGTCACAGGTCCACATGTGAAATTTCCCCTATCTGTCCAGATCCTGGAAGCCCGAGAGTTCTAAATCCACTGGTCTGACCCAGTGGCGATCCTTCTCACCCGTGGACAGTCTTCCCAACTGGGTGGGTGTGGGTGTGGCACAGAAGGCTGGGCGAGAGGTACATAGCCCTCAGGACAGACGGACGTCCAAATGCTAGCTCCTGGCTGTCCAGGCTGAGGGACTCTGACAAGTTCTCCAACTTCTCTGGGCCATGACGTCCTTGTGTGGAAAACGGGGCTGATCTATATACATCTGCCCTGTGGGGGTGCTGAGGGCCAATCAAGATAAGCCAGTCCAGGTATCCACTGAGTGCTCGGGGACAACAGTCTCCCTGTTTGCCCCTCCCCTCTCTTGCTGGGACCCCAGGACCCTGGGAGCTGCACCCCTCTCTCAGCAGTGGTGGAATGAACCATCTGTGAGCAGGTGGGAAGCATTTGGGGTGACTGGGACATGGCCACTCCCAACCCCACTAAATGATGGGTCATCCCAAGGGCACACTAGTTGGCCAAGACTTTGCAATAAAAGCCACCAGACTGGCAATTTTTGCTGATTTAAGAAAGTCAACTTCTTTTAAACCCACAGTAAGATCCAAAACCAAGGAGGGTGCCGCAGAGATGGGCACTCAAATACCACAGGTGGGAACACATAAGGTGTAGGCGTTCTGAAAAGTAATTTAACATTTATTTTGAGAGCATTAAAACATTCAGACTGTTCAACTCAGAAATTCCACTCCTAAGAATTTCCTAGGAAATGAGAGCCATGCAAAATATTTACATACAAGGCTGTGCACTGCAGCATTCCTTACAGGAGACAAAGTGGAAGCCTGCACGCTCAGCCACCAGGGCCAGGGATGGTGCACCCAGGGTAGGGAGCATCTGCAGCCACTAAAACATTAAGTTTCTAACGACATGAAACAACATTTACGGTGTAATTTATACTATGACTTTAATTATAGTGGAAAACTATGCATGGGGAATGGGGTGATTTTTCTTTTTTCCCTGGGCCTCATACCTTCCACCTCCTTATCTACCAAACAATCATTATAACAACAACAGAAGGGGGATGTGAAAGGAAAAGACTCGTTCCTGTGGCAATGATAAAGCCAGGCCCCTTTTCTTCCCTCTGTGTTGGACACTGGAGGACTCCACTGCAATGTGGCCACTGCCTGCCAGTCACCCCAAGTATGGCAGCCAAACCTCGCACTGAAGAAAGCTGGACTGATTCCAGGGAGGACAGGGCTTCACTGGCCCCGGGGCCCAGGGTGGGCACTGTGCCCCCAGGGAAAGGGCTCTCTGACCCAGAAGAAGACAAGGCCCCAGGGCAGAGCTGGCTCACCACAGCACAGTGGCACAGTATGGCTCTGCACGGCCCAGGTTTTACATATAAAGTGCCTAGGTCAGGAAGCCGTGACCTGGTGAGTCCTCTGCTGCTTAAACACAACTTGAGCGGCATAGCAGAGGTGATCTCACAAGGCAGAGAACCATCCAAAATGATTCTCTTAGTAAACCATTCATGAGTTTGCCTTCTTGTCTGTCTGCTTAAAAAGAAGGGTTTTTTTTTTTTTGGGTTTTGTTTTTAGTGAAAACCTAATTTGGAACAACTTGACCTCAGTTTCCCTTCTTGTCTCCACCAAAGGCCTCTCTAGGCAATGCGGACTGTGGTACACCCCTGCCAGGTCCTCAGGTCTTGTTCACTGGCCCCAGTCACACGCTCTGGGTAACATCTGTCCCCATCTCAGCGGATGTGGGTTTTGTCCCTTGATCTCAAAGAAGACAGTGATTATGAAGGCAAGTTGGAAATTGTCATGTGCCACAGAAACAGCTGTCTCAGAAATGCCCTGATCTAAGCCTGCCTGCCCCCTGATGCAGCCCACCGGCGAGCCTGACCTTCTCAGGGAATAGCACAGCACGTGAGGCTGACTCTGTGAACCTGACACACAGGGATAGGGACAGATCCTGGGCAAGCCGCGGGACCAGGAGGAAAACATGACAGTGCAGCGCCCACTCGGCATCGTGCCACAGCCAGTGTCAATGCACTGTGCGGGTGCCAGGCTGGCAGACAGGAGAACAGTTAGGGGCACCTAAGGCAACAGGGAAGCCTAGGAACAGAAGCCAGGGAAGGCTTCCTGGAAGAGGGGGTTCTGAGTGGAGACTGAAGTGAAAGGAAGAGCTGGCAGGACAGTGGGTGATGGGGGAGGGCTGCTGGGCAGAGGGGCAGCCTGCGTTCAGCACCAGGCAGGTTTCTGGAGCCTGAGACTTCAGGATCACAGAGGAAGAGGAAGGCACACAGTCAAAGATGAGGCTGCAGGCACCGAGAGGGCATGCCATTGACGCCAGGGCTCCGGGGTTCCCTCCCTCCTGCAAGGAAGCACAATCTTTGCAGGGCAACATCCCAGAGGCTGGGAGTCCACCAGAGGGACCCTGCTGCAGGGAGAACAAGGGCTGAGCCCAGGACCCCAGGCAAAGTGGCCCAGAAGCCACACTTGGGTCCCAAATGCTCTCTGTGGCCCCAAATGAAGTTCATATGATTTCAGGGCACCCAGGTAAGACCTTGACTGTGTCTCCTCTTGTGTTGCCAATAGGAAAAGGAAGGAGGGATGTTCTGGCTCCAGGAGCACCATCTGGACTCTTGGAGGTGACACTGGCGTGTGCGGTGCTGAGACACTCCAATTGGAGTGACCCTTGGTAACGGTGGGCTACTCGGTTGCTGCCTGCAGGCAGTCACACCTCTCCAAGGCCAGCCAGTGAGCCGTCCTTCCTGGGCAGTCTTACAAGTACCCAGCTGATGGCAGCAGATGAAGCAGGCCCCGTAGCAGACACAGGACCAAACAGGGACCTGCCAATACTTTGCTCACACACCTGTTCCTCTCTACCAAGTCAGGAAGCATTAACAGCTGCCAGAAGTTCCAAACCATATTCTGGGAAGACGCTGAAAACCCATCTCTATTTGTCACCAGAACGTATGCCCAGCTGAGAGCAGCCCAGGCTGACGCCGTGCAGTGGTGAGCACTTCCCCACTCCACAGGCCCCCACCTCTCCTAGGCCCCCAAATACCACAGACACTGGCACAAGGAGCTGGGAGGGGCATGGTAAAGAGATTAGGGGCCTTGGGGCAGGAAAGCAGGACAGAGAGAGGAGGAGGAGAGAGTTCCAGCCCCCAGAGGGCCTCAGGGCCCCACGCAGAGCCAGGCCCACTCCCTCCTCAGCTCACAAGCCAGGTGGTCCCTCCGACACCCACAGGGCCCTGGGGAGGGTGGGACAGAGGGCAGTGAAGACACCACAAGACAGACAGGGTGACATCTGAGTCTCGTGACACCAGGCATCCCACCGGGTGAGCCCAAGCCTGGGGGCGGGGAGAGTGCAGGGGGGGTTGAGGTGGGGTGGGGGGGTTGCTGGGAGTGGGGGATGGGGTGGGGGTGGGCAGTCCTCAGCAGGTGGACCTCCGTGTAGCTGGGCTGTAAACACACAAAGCCAAGATTACCCTGGCCTCCCAGGAAGCTCATTAAAAAAGCAATCTACCTAGAGCCTGGGACAGAAATGAGGGGAGGGGAAGAAGAGTGACTTGGAGGGTGGGATGCTGTCACCTGCCTGGTGGCACAGCCGACTCCCAGGGGGCAGAGGAGGGCCTCCTGAGGGCCCTGGAAGCCCCTCCCCTACACAGTGCGCTCGCTGCTGAGCTAGCAGTTTCCAGGCTGAGGGGCTGGCAGCCCACCGCAGCAAGAGGTATTTGCATTTTCCATTCTCGCCCCACACACGCTCTGTGGGCAGGGGATGCCAGGGCCTCCCTTGTTCAGCACCTGTGACCCGTCTGCCTCACCTGGTCCTTCCATTCCTGGCTATAAGGGTGGCCGGGGCTCTTGCTCTGGTGGACAAACTCTGGAGAAGGGAGGCCAGGGACTCTTCACCCCAGGGACCCACAGGGAGGCAGGGCTGCAAGGAAAGCATCTTGGTTGCAGTCTGGGCTGAGGTTGTCTCTGCTATGCAAGCTCGCTTCAAAGGCTGAGGCCTCCTGGCAGCCCAAAGGTTCCGCATGCTCCCTCCTGGGGCTCCTGAACTAATCCCCTCTGGCAGACAGCCCACTTCCTGCAGGCAGGGAGGCGCCCTCCTGGGCCTGTTGGGATCAGTCAGTGCCCACCTCTGGCCCTTGTTGGCAGAAGGGTGGGTGGAAGTGTGGCTTTGGTCCCTAGGCCCAAGTCAGTCTAGCACAGAGCTGCTGGACCATTGGCGGGAGTGGGGGTCCCGCAGCAGGAATGTTCATCTGTGCAAAGTAGACCGAGCGCTGGGCTGGAAGCAATGCTTCAAGGGCTCTAGACAGGCAGCTCTGTGACTGCCAAGTGTGGAGCGTGGCCTAAAAGGGACCCAGAACATCACCTCCCAGGCTGGGAGCTGCTGTGCCTGTGTGGGAGGGGGGCACAGACAAAGGAAAGTGGGAAGATCCCCCCAACTGTTGGACTCCAATTTCCTGACAGCTGGAGAAAGACCATGGGACAAGGACTAAGGGCTGTGCAGGGAGCAGTGCCATGGGCTCAGCTCAGCTCCAGGCTGGCTGGACCACTGAGGCTCCCCCAACACAACTGACAGCCCGCGCCTTCCTGACCTAAGAGTGCCAGCCAACACACCCACCTCAGCCCAGACTCGCCCGCCCCCAGTCTGTCTGCAAGTTCAGTCCTGAGGCAAACGTGGAAGGAAAACAAAAGGCAAGCAAGAGGACCTGCTCCTGGCCCTTCTCAGCCCAGACTTCCGGGGAGAAGGCCCTGCAGGGGCATCACTGCAGGACGAGAAGGCACCAACAGGAACAGGAGAATAATCTCAACTTTAACTGCTGGAAATGCAGCAATGCCCCAGGCTCTGCTACAAACTGTTTCCCAGGACAGCTGCCCTGGCACCCCTCCCATGCCAGCATCCATACACAGGGTAGCTCTGTGCTCCTCAACCCCCGCAGACTTGGAGGGTATGGGGAACCCCCAGGGAAGGTGGCTGGCTGCACAAGTGTCCTCCACCAGCTCAACTACCCCCACCTGCCCGATGGGTTCCTGGGGAAGGCAGCCCCCAATTGGCCGGCTTTTGTTCCTCTTTCGAGGCAAGCATGTACCTGGAAGGATTCTCTGCTGGGCCCACAGGGAAAGACAAGCAGCACTGCCTCCTCCCCACCCCCGCCCCAGGTCACCCAGGGCCTTTGTTCTACCTGCGCACACCGCAGAGCCAAGCCCCTTCCCTGGCAGCTCCTCCCCCTGCCCCCAAGGCAGGCTGGCAGGCACCCTAGGGCTAGGGCATCTCACTACTGTAGCTTCCACTTTTAGTAGTGGAGCGCCGCGGGGACGCACACACTCCAGGTGGGCTACCTACACACCCAGGGACTCGCTTCCCTGCTGGCAGACCCATGGGGCGGCTCGGGGCCAGTCCGGACCCAGAGCCCCTGCGGGCCAGATGTCACGGCGCACCGCAAATGAGGCGGCCCAGCGGGCAGTGACCCTGGAGGAAACCCGGGCACTGCGCAGCCAGGCTGGTGGTGGGGCAGAGAAGCAACGAGAAGGTGCGAGCGAGGTCAGAGAGCAGTGGTGACAGCCGGCCAGAAGAGACGAGTCAGGAGCCTTGGGCGCACAGCAGGTCTGTAGGGGCTGTAGTAATTGGGAGCCCCAAGAGAGCAGGAGAGGAGGGCGGAGGGGGGGTGGGGGGCGGGTAGGCAGAGCCGGCCCAACACAGCCCGGGCTCGGGGGCGCAGTAGCGCGCGAGGACCCCGCCACCCCGACCCCGACGGCGCTTCCCCGCGGCGGGCGCTCACCTGGGGGTGCGCAGCGCGGCGGGGTCTCGGCGGTCCAGCACGCCAGGCACGCAGTTGGTGAGCTCGGTCCAGTCGGCGTGCAGCCCGCAGCTCCAGCCGGTGGAGAAGCGGGAGAAGAGCCAGGTCTCGCGGCGATTGGGCCGGTAGCAGGTGCACTTCTTCTGGCCCGGCCGGCAGTCGCAGGGCACCTCGAGGCGCACGTTCTGCACGAGGTGGCGGCCGAAGGTGGTGCCGCCCGTCTTCTGGATGTGCAGGAAGACGATCACGTCGTCGCCCTTCATGTCGAAGCGCAGCGAGCGCTCCAGCTCGCGCACCGGGAAGTAGTACTTTTTCTCGTAGTGCGGGTCGGGCGTGGGGAAGAGGTCCAGGTCGTCGGGCGGCGCGCGGCCGCCGGGCGCGCCCAGGCTCAGCCCCGGGCCCGCGTACTGGTACAGGATGAGCATGAAGCACACCGAGCCCGCCACCACCAGCACGAACTTGCTGGCGTGCTCAACCATGGTCCTGCCGCCGGCGCGCCGCCGCCGCATGTGTCACCATCGCCGGGTCCCGGGCGCGGGGCGCGGGGCCTGGGAGGGCGGGGGGCGCGGGCGCAGCTGCCTCCGCCGCCCGCGCTCCGGCCCGGCCCGGCTACTCGGCGCCCAGGCCGCCCGCAGCGGCGCGGGCCCCGGCCCTCCGCGGCGCCATCGCTGCTCCCCGCCCGGCCCCGGCTCCCCGGGCTCGACGCCCGGCTCGGCTCCTGCTCGGCCCGGCTCCCGGCCCCGGCCCCGGCCCGCACCCCGCGCCCCACGCCCCGCGCCCCCGGCACCGGCCCGCTCCGCTCCGCTCCGCGCCGAGAACGCTCTGCGCCGCCCCGCGCACCGCCGCGTCTCCGCAGTCCGCCGCCGCCCCGCCCCGGCCCGCCCCCGGCCGCCCCCGCGGCGCCTCTTGCCGTCGCCGCCCGCGCCGATCCTTGGCCCCGCCCCCGAGTGCTGGGGGCCGCTGGCCGGCGCCGGGCGCTGGGTCGCGGGTCTCCGGCCGCGGCGACGCCGCTCGGAGGCGGGCGGCGGCCGACTGGGAATTGATTCTCGCCCTCAGAGGCGTGGGGGGCGATTGGGGATCGTGGAGCCCGGGCGTGGGCGGCACTCCTGGGGCCGGGGACCGCGCAGCGGCCGGCGCTTCTGGGGCCTGGGTCCCTCCTCCTCCCCAAGTCCCCCTCGCCGGCGCCCCGCGGGAGGACAGGCCTTGACCTTGCACGCTGGGCGCTCTGAAGTTCCAAACCAGAGCGGGCGGGGATGCACTTGTAAGCGGGCGGCATGGGGGGCGGAAGGGAGACATGGGGGCGCGGAGCCTGGGCCTGGTCGGACCCCCTCCCCCGCCCCCGGTTTTGGGACAATGACTCGCAACCCCGATGCTGAAGTGTCTGCAGAGACCTGGGAACTGGCTTTATGGGCCCTTCCTTGTTTGAAAGGAATCGCAGCTAAGGGGCATTCTTTTCTTCTCCATGTTTATTATACTTCAGTGACAAAGTTATAAAAAATTGAGTGAATATTTAAATATTGTGAGAGAAAGCTCACAAAAGATTCTGACTTCTGGCTTTTTTGGCTCGGTGGGAGGGTCTTGCGGCCCGGGTCTGTCCGTGCCCACGCGAGGCTGCAGACCCTCGGAGCAGCAGGAGATGCTGGGATGCGAAATGACCTGCCCAGAATCTCCCAGGGGCAGGGACAGCTGGGGTAGGCCCTCGTGTTTTGAAACAGGCCGTTGTGGCCTCTGGGAGGAAGTCTAGCTGCAAGGCCTGTGTCTGCATCAAGCCCTGACAGGGGGATGCCCTGGTTTCCATTCTGTTAGGAGCTTGAAAGCAACTATTGTGTGTCACCTGTGCCTCAATAAAGCTCTTAAAAATATATAAAATCACACCAGAAAGCCCTTTCGGAAACAAACCCACCGACACCCCAAAACCCAACTAGGAGGGGAGTGTGCGATTTTCAAAAGGGACTGAAGGACTGTCCACTGTGAACAGACAGATGCAGCACCCTGAACACAGTACAGAGTAACCTGGAGCCTGTGGGGTGCAGGGTGGTGGCCCTCAGTGAGACCTAGGGCCCCAAAGACCCCACTCAGCTTGTAGGCCACCTTAAAACTGTCTCCAGCCAGGGAGGCTTGGGGGCAGCTTGGTCAGGCTTCCCCTGAAATGATTCATTCTTGTTAGGAGTGGGGGCACGGTCCCCATGGGACACAGGTGGGGCTGGCACAGCAGTGTGCCTGGCACTGCCTGCAGTTGCTCGACCCTGTTTGTGACTAAGGCTGGTAGAATCTTCCTGCATGGGCCTGGAAGCAGCAGCCCAGACCTGGGGGGCAGACCCGCTCTGGGACTACCCACCAGGTGTCCATATCCAGATGATAATTCTCTACCAAATGGTAAGTCATAATGAAAGTTGCTATTTATGGAGAACTACTGGGTGCCAGGCAATGTAGATGTGTCCTATCCAAAGCCATCAGTGGGCCTGCGGAGTAGGCTATAATACCCATTTTATGGAAGAGAAAACTGAGGTTCAAAGACCTCAGCTCCAGGGCCAAGCAAGCTCCTCTCGCTCTGTGAGAGTGAGCAGAGCTGGGATCCTGACCCCTGGCTGTCTGGCTCCAGAGCCCTGCCCTGCCCCACCCCTGCACTCATCTCCTCTCCCTGGGGCCAGGGGTGGGGGCAGTGAGGGTCTAGAAGGGCCAGTCCTCAGCTCCTGACAACGGTCACTGCTGCCGAGAGGGAATGTGGGCCCAGAGTGTTCAAGAGAAAGCTGGAGCATTTTCAAGAAACCAACTAAACATCTGTGCTTGGTCTGTGACGATCTCACTGTCCCAATGGGGAAACTGAGGCCCAGAGAGGGAAGAAGGGCCTGTTACAGAGTACCAGCAGGTGGCTGCCCCTCTGATGGGAGCCAGGGCAGCTACATCTCCCCCAGAGAAGCTGTTTATCAAACTTCCCACCTGCCAGAACGGCTGATCAGGAAGCCCCTAATTAGCCACAATCCCTTTATTTCCAGAATTCTCTTAGGAGGAAGAAAATCTTCCTAGTTGGCGACAGGATTTTACTGCATCTTGCATCCGGATTTAAGCTCTGCACCTGCACCTGCACCTGGGACTCCACGGTGAGTTTCTAGGATCTCAAAAGACAGTCAGATGAGCCACTATCAGTGGGCCCTCGCGAGCAGGGTGGAAGGCAGCGCCAGCCCCGCTGGCTGGACAGCTTTCACCGTGCTGCTCCCCGCCACTCCCGGTCATGGGTGCTCAGTTCAGCCCCTGAAAAAACTGTCAGAAACGCACACTACAGCGCTGTTGTGGATTCCAGAGAGGTCACGGGCACAGCCAGCGCCTGGTCTGCAGGAGGTGCGTTCTGCTGCTGCCCCTGCAGCCCTACCCTCACGCCCACAGCCGCCTCCTCCAGGGAGCCTTCCGTCCTGCTCCTCCCCGCGGCAGAGCTCCGCCCCCGGCACGGAGGCCCCGAGGGACGAGGCACTGGCCCTGGCCGCTGCCCTGGGGGAGACGCACGGCCGTCTTGTGGGTCAAAGGCCTCGGACTTGAGGAGGCCGCCAGGGCCACCGGGGCGCCCGCGTGCTCTGCCCCGCGGCCCAGGCTCCGCAGCGCGGACACCGCACGTGAACGCGGGGAGCGCTGGGCGCCTGCTGCAGGCAGCGCCCCGCCCTGGGCGTTTTCAGAGTTCAGGGAAAAGCAATCACAGCTCCCCTGCTGCGTGGCTATCTTTGTCCCCTGAAGATCCACTTCACTAATTCTTTAACGTGTGCTCTCTGGCTTAATGTCGAAGGAAAAGAAGCGAGAAGAACACGGCTAGTGGCAGGCTGTATGACCCGCTAAAAACGAGTCACTGCCCTGCTCTGGGCAAGTGCGAGCCGCAGGAACGTCTCGGCTTTAGGGGTGAAACGAAATTCCCTCCCCACCGCGCGTCCTCAGAGTCTGAGAACCAGGAGATCAACCGCGGCGCCCCGCCCCCGGGCCTGCACTTCCGCAGGCGGACGCGCGGGGGCAGCACCGCAGCCGCCGGCAGGTCGGACGCCCAGGAGTTGACATTGCAAAAGTGGGGGGTTTCCCGCACCTGCCTCCCCGGTTGTGTTTCGGCCGGCCGGCGCCCATCGTGGTTTCCCGCGGGTGGGGGGGGCGGCCGCGTCGGTCCTCGCAGCCTCCTCTGGGCCGGCCCCTCCACGCACCGCGGGGCGGAGAGAGGGGTTTTGTCCGGGGACAAACTTTTAACGGGGATCCTGGCTCGCGGCGGAATTGGCGTCGCCTGCGCTCAGACCTGCCGGGTCCGAGGGCGGACCCTGACCCCAGGGGCTGCGAGGGTGGGGACGCCAGGGCCCGGCCGCTCTCCTTTAACCCGTGCGTCCTCCCCCCGTGGTTGCCCACCTCTCCTGGGGGTCCGCCAGCCCCAAGGCCGCCTGCCTTTGCCCCCACGGCCCTCTGCTGCTTCCAGTCTCCGGGAGCCCTACCCTCACGGGCACAGCTGCCTCCTCCAGGGAGCCTTCCGTCCTGCTCCGCCCCCCGCACGGAGGCCGGCCAGGGTCTTCCCAGGCCCCGAGGGAGGAGGGACTGGCCCTGGCCGCTCCCCTGGGGGAGACGCACAGCTGTCTTGTGGGTCAAAGGCCTCAGACTTGAAGAGGCCACCAGGGCCACCGGGACGCCCGCTGCCCCACCTCTCCCAAGCTTTTGAATGGTCTGCCGCCTGCCAGCACGAGGAGGGCAGCGTCCTGGCGCTAAGCGGCCACGCCGCGCACCTGCTGCCCTCTGTGCTGCCTCCGTCCATCTCCTGGCACTTTGCGTTCTTTCCTGCTGGATTTTAAGGCCTCCTTAAGTCCTTAGGGGAAGCGGGTGGGAGTATAGATAGATAAATGGGAAGGTGAGCAACGCAGGTTAGACAACAGGGCCTCCCTGGTCTTGCACCTGCCCCAGGAGCTGGTGTATGAATCATTGTGGCCTGTGGGGGAACTGGTGTGGCCCTTCCATGGCCCTCTCCTGCGGGGTCTGGGAGACCTGCTGGCTCTCAGCCTCACGCCCTCCCACTGGAAAGGTGTTCTGAGCCGGCCTCCCCACCTGACCGGCAGGGGCAGTGGTGCCGCCTTCCTCCCCACATGTCCCTGGGTGGGGCTGGTTCTGCCAGCTTGGTGGGGCCTGGGTGGAGTGGTGTTGCCCCAAGGGCATCCTCCTGGTTCTTCCACTCGGAACTTCTGAAGGGACACTCCTTCGGATATTCAGGGCAGAGTCGGGCTCACAGAGCCTGTGCACGGGGAAGGAGGGAGGCGATGTGCCGGTGTCCAGTGCAGCCTCTCCCCAGTTGGTATCATAGTTTTCTCTGCCTAGCAGGGGCCCCAGGGTGTGGTGAGGCACCAGGGAGGGTAGTGGGCAGCTTGGAAGGACACCCCGGTGGGAATATTCCCTGGGAGTGCTGGAGGGGTGGTTGATGGTGGCTCTTTTGAGGGTGAAATGGTGTAGACTGAGAGAAACCACCAGGGCTGTGGTGTGCTTGCTGCCCCCACCCCCACCTCCCACCTCCCTCGAGCCATCTGGGGCCAGGGCACAGGTGGGGTACTGGACAGGGGTGGCAGTGGTCAGCATCCTCCTGGCAGCCGCCAGTCCCTTGGGGTTGTGACCATGTGGCCAGCTCCCCTCTTCTGCTTCCTGTGCAGCTGGGCTGGCCAGTGCCCCCTCTGTCTGTGGCACTCACCTGGTGCCTTTGCCCCTGGCAGCAGCTGCCCTTCCTGGAAGACGACAGGTGCCCCCCCACCTGGCCCCGAGCTTAACTTGACTCATCGCCACTGTTATTAACACGCCAGATCGGTATGCTGAGCCCTCGTCAGGCAGCGTCTCGTGTAATCCCAACAGCAGTGCTGCCAGTAGGTTCGGCTGCCAGCCCCCTTTACATTTGGGGAAGTGGAGCCCCAGGAAGGTGAGGTCACTCACCAAGGTCACAGGCCAGCTGGTGGAGAGGCCTGTGCTCCAGAGCTTAGCTGAGCCTGTGAGGCTGGAAGAGGCCGTCCCTCAGGTGGGGGCTGGGGAAGGGGTCTGCACAGGCTCGGCACCGAGGCGTCCATGTCTGCACTGTCTCTGTGTCTCCGACCAGCGTGGGGCTAGGCAAGGGCCTCCTTCCTGGTGGGTGTTTGGCCCCTGACTTTGGCTTTTGGGTGACCGGGGCCTCATTCCACCCTCGTGCTGGTCCCAGGTGGCCCACCTGGGCTGGGGGCCCAAGGAGGAGGTTCTCAGCCTCAGCTGTGTGAAAACAAAGTCAGCGGCACTGTTAGGAGCAAGGGTGCTGCCCTCGCACCCCTGCTTTGTCTAACCAGCTGTGTGAAGCTCAGCAAGTTACTTAACCTCTCTGAGCCTTGGTTTCCTCACCTGTAAAGTGAGGGTAATAATAGGACCTTCATAGGGTCATTGGGTCATTGTAAGGAGTAAGTGAGCCACATATGTGAGGGCTGCAGACACTGCTGATCTGTGGTACCCCCATTAACACCAGCGTGTTAAGTAACCACCAACCAGCTTCTCCTGCACGCCAGGCCTCCCACTCACACTACTTTATTCAGTGCTTTCAGCTGCCCTATGGGCATGGTCCCCCCATTGCATGGGTTGGGGGCTGAGGCTGAGCAGGGGGAAGTGACTTGGCCCCTGTCTGGGAGAGCCTGGTTGAGGGTCTGCTCCACCTTCCCACTTCCTGGCTGCTGGCCCCCGGGGAGCCCAGCCCCTGCTGTCCCTGGGCTCGCCTGACTCTCCGTGCCTGGCAGGGCTTGGGTTGGGACTTCCGTGGTCTCACCCTAGAACCCTTCTGGTGTGCTCTCCAGCCTCCAGGGCCCTTGTTCCCCTTGCAGCCTTCCTCTCCTTTTTATGGGAATAACACTGTTTGAAATATGTTAATACATGGTCTCATGGCATTTCCTGGGCCTGGCATCTGTTTGCCTTGGGCGGTCTGGGCTCTCACAGGTGAGAGCTTCAGAATTCCAAAATCAGGCTTTCTGAGTTGTCACCTGGCCAATGGGCTTGAATGGCAGACTTTGTTGAGAGATGAGGATTTTCTAAATCTTTTCTCTTAATGTTTCAAGATGGAAGTAGCTGTTCTTGAATGCAAGTCGCCTTGGGGGCTTCTGGGCGTAGCTGCCCTGCAGGGTGGCCCAGCAGGATAGAGATGAGTTTGTCCTGCCAAGCAGCCCTGGGTTTCTCTGAGGCAGAGATGGGAGTCCAGAGGCTCTTTATGTCCCAAATGGGGATGCAGAACATGACTGAGATCTGGGCAGGCACAGAGTGGCCCCCCATGGGTCATGGGGGCCAGTCTCTTCCCAGGATAGCTGGGTCTAGGGACTGCAGCAAGGCCCAGAGTCCTCCCAACTGCAGGTCTGGTGTCTGTCTGTGGCACACTGGGCAGGCTGCTCCACTGGCCTCCCCATGCGGGACAGTGGCCGGCTGATGGCCAGGGACCAGCTGCTTCCCGTGAATCATGCCCTTCCCTCTTGTTCTGGGGTCCTCTGGGACTTCCAAAGAATTCAGAATTCTGAAAGACCACACATGCCTTAATTGTGCAAGTACAGACCAAGCTGTCCAAAGAGAGGGTGTGAGGGTCACTCTCAGAGATGCAGAGTGAAGCCCTCGGGAGGAAAGGTTGTGCTGCCTGGGACTGGCTTTCTGTGCCCCAGCCGGGACGGGGTGAAAGCTGATGGGCCCGGGCTGCTGGCCGTCGGCTCACTGTGCTGCCTTCTCTACTTTTGTGTGAACTGAAACTTTTCATAAACAAAAGTTAAGAAACATTAATAAAATAAAGCCTTAACAATTATTAGATCAGCCTGGGATTACTGGATGGGACTAAGTCAGGTTTTCTCTGCTACGCAGTGGGATGGGGCTCTCAAGATGAGTGGAGCAGATGGAAAAATAAAAAGCGGTGGTCGAGTTCTGGTCCCGACGAGGTGGCACAGGCCCATTTCTCCCTGTTCCTCCCTGCTACGTACAGCTGCGAGCCCTGGAAATGGCGCCAGAGACGGTCGAAGGAGGATGCCGGCAGGTGGAGGAGGAACAGCACAGCCGCAGGGCATCTCACAACGCCGCCCCGCGGGAGAAGTGGGCCAGGTGGGCTGGCTCCTTGCCCAGGTGGACCAGCAGTGCTGCTGAAGACCCCAGGTGAGCCCAACAGCCCTGGTAAGAAGGATCGACTGGGGGCACTGACGATAAATGACCTTGACTGGGGAAAGCACTTTCCTTCCCCACTGAGCCGAGACTCCCTTCCTGCACCTTGGGGGCTGGCAGGGCAGCTCCAGCGAGGGGGACCCCACCACAGTAAGAGGCTCAGCCTGAAAGCCTCTTCATCCCCATGGTCTGGAGAACTCCTCAACCTTCCTGGAGGCACCAGGTGGCTGGGCCTTGGGGAACTCTGTCCCCTCAGGCACCAACAGATACTGGTGGGAGTCCCAGCAGAACCAGATAAACCAAGCAGACCAAAGTAGTGCCATAAAGTCTCCAAAAATTAGATCCTTATTGGAATCGTAGACCACAAAAGTGAGCAGGACCTGTATGCTCAACTTACACAGGTGACTGACTGCTGAAATAAAATATTTAATAGCGCACACAGTTTCCCAACATTAAAAAAAAAATGCCAAGGATACACTAAAAAATCACCCATCATACCAAGAATCAGGAAAATCACAACTTGAATTTGAAAAGAAAATCACTGATGCCAGCACAGAGATGAATCAGATGGTGGAATTCGCTGGCCAGGATTTTAAAGTAGCCATTATAAAAATGCTTCCACAAGCAATCACAAATGCTCTTGAAACAAATTTAAAAAATAGAAAATCTCAGCCAAGAAATAAAAGTTATCAAAACTATACCTGAAAAAATACAGTAACAGAAATTTTTGAAAAGGCAATAGTAGAGTGGAGATGCAGAGGGTAGAATCAGCAAACTTGAGGACAGGACAATAGAACTCCCTTGATCTGAATAGAAGAGAAAATGGACTTAAAAAACAATGAACAGAGCCTCAGGGTCTGGTGGGACAGTAACAACACATCCAACATCCGTATTGCTGGAGTCCAGTTGGAGAAGGAGAGTGGGCCTGAAAGAATATTTGGAGAAATAATGGCTGAAAACATACCATGTTTGGTAAAGACATAAAACTACAGATTCAAGAAGTTGAACAAACTTCAAATATGATAAACCCAAAGAAATCCATGTCAAGATACATCACAATTAAACTGAAAACTAAAGACAAAGAAAAAAATCTTGATAGCAATTAGAGAGCAACACAAATTAGCTACAGGGACAGCAACGCAAATGACTGTGAGTTTCTCATCTGACACCATGGGGCTCAGAAGTTTGATAAATCATATTGATGATTGGAACAAAAGTTATAGCACCACCTGATACCTGAGACAATATTTAAAAGTAGGGAGGATAACGAGATCTAAATGGAAGTAAGTTTTCCACACTTCACTGGAAGTGGTAAAGTGTTGACAGCGGTAGACTGTGTTGAGTCTATATGTACACTGCAACACCCAGAGCAACTACTACAACAACTACAGTGATATGCTAAAAACCACTATAAATAGATAAAGTTCAAATCTTAAAAGATGTTCAATTAACCCACAGGAAGGCAAGAAGACAGAAATGGGGGAACAAGAAACAGAGGAAACAAACCCCAAATAATAAAATGGTAGACATGCGCATTATATCCCCAAACTGGAAACAGCCCAGATGTCCTTCGACAGGGGAACAGTTAAACAAACTTTGGTATGTCCATACACTGGAATCTTACTCAGCAATGAAAAGGAACTATGGATATACAACAACTTGGAAAAATCTTAAGGAAATCATGCTAAGGGAAAAAAGCCATCCCAAAGTTTACATACTGTGTCATTCCATTTATATAACGTTCTTGAAATGGAGAAATTACAAGAATGGAGAACAGATTCGAGGTTGCCAGGGATGAAGGATTTGTCGTTATAAAAGGTCAACAGGGAGGTCCTTGTGCTGATGGGACTGTTCTGTATCTTGGCTGTGGTGGTGGATACACAAACCTACTCCTGATAAAATGTACAGAACTAAAAACAAAACCGGGGAAATCTGAATAAGACTCTTGGTTGTCTCAATGTTGCAATCCTGCTTCTGATACTGCACTATCTTTCGGCAAGATATGACCCACATTGCCGTTGAGGAAAGCTGGTGAAGGAAATCAATTGTGTGTGAATCTACAGTTATCTCAAAATAAACAGTTTAACTTTAAAGACAAGCACATCTGTCACTCACGCACGGAGCGAGTGAGCATGATGGTGCCCGTCTCCAGACCTGTGAGGCCCTACTGGGGCTCAGCCCTGCTGCCCTGTGGGTCCTGCCCACCCCACTGTCTGGTCAGTGCTCCTGGAAGGGACGTGAGTGAGTTGGTGAGCAGTCCTGTCCTGGCGCCTTCTCTGTGTGCCTGAGACTCCCTGTGACCACACACAGCAAGGGCCTGCACCTTCAGGCCTTTGCCTGTGGGAGGCCCCTCTGGCTGGCTGCCAGTGACGCTGGGCTGGCGTGCTTCAGGCTCAGGCAGGTGCACAGGCCGAGTCCAAGCCCCCTCGGACCAAGCCTCTTTTACCAGATTTTACTTCCCCAGTGGGTCTTGGCCCTGGGCAAACAGAATCATATCTACAACTTCCAAATGCTGGCTCCAGGGCCCGGCCCCACAGCAACAACAGCAAGATCTTGTAGGGGACCGGGCATCAGATTTCAAGTGCTTGTTAGGTGACTATGACATGCAGTCTGGGCTGAGAACACCTGCCCACCTGCCCTGGAACAGGTGTGGCAGTTTGGGCCTGGTTGTGCTCGGGGCTGGGGCTCCTTCCATTTAGTCTGTAGGACCCGGCAGCTGAGCCTTCTCCCGGAAGCTGGGCTCAGGGGAAGAGAGCGGCCTTTTTATTCCTGCCCTGCAAGCTCTGCACCCACCTCCCTCGGGTACACCCACTTCCAACAGCAGTACCTGGGCCTGGGCTGGGGCAGGGCAGGGGAGTGAACTGAATGAAGCATATTCGACTTCTGAGATTTTTAATGGGTATCTTTTTTTAATTTGGTAATTATTTTGTCAACTCTGGAAAAAGCTTAAAATACAGGAAAGTACAAAACTGTTGTAAAGAAAAAATGACAATCACCTATAATTTAATTAACTAGAATTAACCAGTAGTGATGTTTTTATTTCATTTTGGTCTTTTACATGTTAATGTAGCAGTGTAGAGCATACCATATGTATGGTGTTAAGTCCTACTTCTCTTAATATTTTATCCCAAGCATTTTTGCAAATTATTAAGAAATATTTCATAAATGTAATATTTGACTACTTAATATTTCCAATTTTGGCTGTACCATAATTTATAGTTTCCTTAGTGTTGGAACTTTGGGCTCTTTTGGTATTTCTTTTTTTTTTATGAGTGCTCATTTTTTTCTCATTTAAAATAATGCTGTGATGAACGTTCCTATGCAAAAATTATTGTCTGCGTTTCAGGCTATTAGGGTAGTTTATTAAAGGGGCATTTGCTGGACCAAGTTGGGGGTGAGGGGAGGAACTGTTTTAAGAGTCTTATGCATAGTACCAAATTCTTTCCAGAACAGTGGTACTAGTTTGGCCTCCCATATGCAGTATGTGACAATGCTGCCTAACCCCTCTTATAGCACTGAATATTATCATTTCTTAAAATCCTTTTGAATTTGAAAAGAGTAAAAAATTTCAAAATTTCTAGAAGGTTTTCCTGTTGTAGAATTTATTTCATCGGAATCTTAGTCATGGCATTTACAACCATTAATGTTTGTGCCAGAATAAAGGGATCCTACGGCATGAGGCTTGTAATAAGCTGTTTCTCCTCCGACCCCCACCATGGGGCCTGCAAAAAGGGAAATGACAAAAAGCAATGGATTATACTTCTAACTCTTTTCTTATGACTAAAAAAATTATCAACTGGCTAATGTCCATTAATGACCAGATTAGAAGATTATGCCCCTGTAGCTCAATCTTTCTTTTTAAATGATAAAAATATTAAAGGTTATGAATTTACCTTTGAGTGCGGCTTTGGTTTCACCAAGAAGTTTTGTTAAGTGCCTTCCTGTCATATCATATACTTTTCTTCTTGCTTTCTTCTCTGTTTCTTTGCATTTCTTTAAGACTCATCTGTTAAAAATATTTCCCCTATCATTTAAGTATGTCTCTTATTAGCAGTAGATCAATGGACTTTGAAAACAACATTTCTAGATTATATAAAAAAATAACATGGTGACTGCAAGAAAATTAAGCACATAATTCATTAAAAAGATAAAAATTACTACAATCTTACAACCCAGCAGACACTACCATTAATATTTTGATATTTGTATTTCCAGACTTTTTTCATCTATACAAATGCATGTGAATAAACATTTTAGCAAAAATGGAATCATAGTACACATATTCTATAATCTACTTTTAAATTTTATAATGTGAATATCTGTGCAAGTATATTGTTGTTCTTAATGGCTACATAGAATTCCATTTTATAAATATACCACAAT
Organism: Daubentonia madagascariensis; assembly: GCA_023783475.1. NCBI lineage: Eukaryota > Metazoa > Chordata > Mammalia > Primates > Daubentoniidae > Daubentonia > Daubentonia madagascariensis. The sequence goes on along the minus strand of JAKFHU010001747.1, from coordinate 273,413 downwards.
TTAAATAGTCATAGATGTTGAAAATTTGGGTTGTTTCCAATTGTAAATACTGTTGTAATGAACATCCTTGTATGTACATCTTTGTTTTCTCATCTAATTATTGAATCAGAATAAATTCAGAAAATCCTTTGGAGTCAAAGGATATGTGTGGTTTAGGCTTTTGATAAATATTGTCATACTGTCCTTCAAAAAGGGTTGCTAATGAATACTTCCACCAGCAGTGTGTGAGAGTACTAGTTTTCAGGAATAAAAGATCCCTGACTCCATCGTATGTGCCTCACTCAGTTTCAGTCAGGATGTCTTCCCTGCTGTTTCCCAAGTGTGTCCAGTATGTTCTCACCTCAGGGGCAGTTCCTCTTGCTGATGTCTCCGCCTGAAATTTTTCTCCCCAGATATCCAAATGGCCACACCCTCAATTTCTTCAGGTGTCTGCCCAAATACCATTTTATTAGAATTACCATTCCTATTCAACTTATATAAAAGAGCAACACCTTTTCTCCAACGCTCCCTAATCCTCTTACTTTTCCTTATCTTTCTCCCTAACACTTAGCACCTTGTCTCTCCCCACACCATAAGGTAAGGGCCTCAGGGCAGACATTGTCCCTCCACTTTTGGATTCCAGCTCCTAGATGTGCAGATGGATCCTCCAGGTAGAAGGCTGTCAACAAATACTTGCTGAATAAATGAAAGATGATTCTTCTTCTCAAACTTTATTAGGTCATAAGTGGAAAATGGCGGTTTTCCATTTTCACTCACTGTGGTTTTGATTTACATTAATTTAATTACTAATTAAAATGAATTGTGTTCATTATTTTTGGCCATTTATTTTTCTCCTTTTGCAAATGACTCATTCATTTCCTTAGTCCATCTTTCTATTGAGGTATTTTTCTTTTTATTTTTAATAGTTCTTTAAATATTAATGGTATTAACCCCATCTGTCATAAAGTTTAGAAATAATTTCTCACTGATTTTCATCTGCCTTTTAATTCATATTTTTTTGCCATATACACGTTCTAGTTTTCTGTTTAGTCAAATCCATCAATTTGCTTTATGTTTTCTTATCTTGGTGTCATGTTTAGGCTATTTCTTAAGACTACATGAAGGCCATCTTTATATTCTTTTAGTACCTTTATTGTATTTTTAAAAATATTTAAAATCTAAATCCATTTGAAATTTATTTTGCTATAATATATGAGATAGAGATAACTTTTTAAAAAATTATGAGTCATTTTTCTCAGTAATGTTTATTAATTCACCCTAACAGTGAGAACAAGTGGATAAGCTACACAAATCATAGTTTTAAAGAACTTATCAAAGAGCTGAGGTTATAAAGAAAATTAAAAGTAGTAAATTCCAAAAATATAGAATAAGCCCATGACTGCTTTTATCCCTGGTAGATTGGGGAGGGAAGGAGAAATATGCTATAGGGGAAGAAGGAAACAACCAACATTTTAATGAACATTTAGTGGCCACACGTGGGCTGGCAGAACAGATTACTATCCTGAGAAGCCCAATCACAAAGTGAGTCTGTACCCACCTACCAACTAAAACTGCACTAAAGCCCAAACCCAGCTCATCTCTGCACAGTAGTGGCTTGAAGGACGAAAGGGAAAGTCCTTTACTAGGTCTATCATTAACTTCAGTCTCAAATATTATTTTACAGACAAAGTCTGGTATACAAAGGAAAAAAAAGTGGCAAGGCATACAAAAACCTAGTGAAATGTGACCCATGGTCAAGAGAGGAAGTAATCAATAGAAGCAGAACCAGAGATGCCCAAGACGTTGAAATTATCAGCGATTTTAATATAGATATAATACATATGTTAAAGAATCCACCAGAAAAGCTACACAACATGTGTAAGTATATGGGAGCATTTCAACAGAGATATGGAAACTATAACAAAGAACCAAATGCAAATTTTAGAAAGGAAAAATACTTTATCAGAAATGCAAAGTTTATTTGCTGAGCTCATCAGCAGCATGGAAACAACATAGGGAACAATCAGTGAACTTCAAAACAGGTTAAGAGAAATTATCCAAATTGAAACACAAAGACAAAAGGATAAAACAGAAGGAGTATCCAAGATCTCTGGGATCATATCAAATGGTCTAATATATATGTAGGTGGAGCACTAGAAGGAGAGGAGAGAGGATGGGGAAGAATAAATATTTAGCAGAGATAATAGTAGAGAATTTAACAAGATTGGTGAAAGAAACCCCCAGGTCAAAGTATCTCAGTGAACCTGAAGTAGAGTAAACACAAAACCATACCTAGGCACATCATATTCAAATTGCTGAAACCCAAGAATAAGGATAAACTCTTAAAAGCAGCCAGAGAGAAAAAGACACATTATACACAGAGGAACACTGGTAAGAATGTGGGCCAACTTTTCCTTAGAATCAATGAGGGCAAATGACAGTGGAACAATATTAAATTTTGAATGAAAAAACAAAAACAAAAATCTTTTCCACCAGGAAACCTACATCTGGAAAAGTTATCTTTAAAATTGAGGGCAAATAGAAAATTTCAGACAAAGACTGAGAGAATTAATCTCAAGCAGATCTTCAAGAAATTCTAAAAGAAGGTCTTCATGCTGAAGAGAAATGGTGCCAGATAAAAATCCCAGATCTGCAGGAAGGCATGAAGAGCATTAGAAAGGACAGGACCATTTCTCTCTCTCTCTCTATACCTGTGAATATTGACTAAAGCAAAAATAATGACAAGGAATTGTGGGATTTATAGAATATATAGAAGTAAAATATATGAAAACAAGAGCACAAAAGACAGGAGGGGGGTAAATGAAATATGCCACTCAAAGTGTCTTATAAAAATGCACATTGTAATCTTTAGGGTATTCACAGCAAGTCCTCACTTAATGTTGTTGATAGGTTCTTGGATACTGTGAGTTTAAGTGAAATGACGTATAACAAAACCAATTTTTTTTTCTCATCAGTGTTATAATGAAACAATGTTGAACAAAACAATATTATTTGAGGACCTGCTGTACATCATTTTGCCTAAAGTTACAGTTTCCAAGAACCTATCAATGATGCTAAGTGAGAACTTATATACTGAAAATGTGAAGTTATATCTAAAAATTCAATAGAAGACATTAAAACACTAAAAAATACTTGATTAATCCCCCCCGCAAGGTCAAGAAAAGAGGACCAGAGGAACAAAACAAAACAAATGTGACAAACAGAAAACATACTAAGATGGTAGACTCAAACCAAACCATAACAGTAACTAATTTAAGTATAAATAGAGTAAACTCTCCAATTAAAAGGCAGAGATTGCCAGACTGACTGGAAGTAAAATTTAACTATATGTTGTTTACAAGAGACAACTTTAAATATAAATACAGACAGGTTGAAAGTAAAAGAGTGGAAAATGATATGCAAAACACTAAGTGTAAGGAAGCTAGTGTGGTTATATCAATGTCAGAAGAAGTAGCTTTCAAGATGAAGATATAAAAGCCAAAAGAGACATTTCATACATATAAAAGGGCAATTCATCAAGAAGACACAATAATCCTAAATGTGTACACACCTAATAACAGACCCTCAAAATACACGAAGTAAGAGCTGACAGAACTAAAGGGGAAAATAGACAACTCCTTTATCATAGTTAGAGATTTTAATACCACTCTCTAAGTAACTGATAAAATGAGCAGACAAAACCAGTAAGGTTACAGAATATTTGAATGACATTATCAAACAAGTTGACTTTAATTGACATTTTTGTATACTACAGCCAACAATAGTAGAATACTTGCTCTTTTTAAGTGTACATGCAACATTTATTGAGAGACCCTGCTACCATATGTTTCAATAAATTTAAAAGGATTGAATTTATATAGAGTATGTGCTCTGACTACAATATTATTAAAACAGAAATCAATGACAAAAAGCTATCTAGAAAAATCCATAAATATTTGGAAATTAAACAATACACTTTTAAATAACCCATGGGTCAATAAGAAATCATAAGATAGTTTAGAAACTATTTTCACCTGAATAATGATGAAAAGACAGTATATCAAAATTTGTGAGACGCAGCTAAAGCAGTGTTTAAAGGGAATGTTATAGCTTTAGACACATATTAGAAAAAAGAAATTTCAAATTCACTGATCTAAGATTCTACATTAAGAAGCTAGAAAAAGAAGAGTAAATTAAACCCAAAGTAGAAAAAAGGGAGTGAAAAGTAACGAACTGGAAAACAAGATAGAAAATCTATGAAACCAATAGCTGATTCTTTGACAATATTAATAAAATGCCCTAGAAAAACTAATAAAAATAGAGAAAAAATATAAATTATTATCAATATCAGGAATTAAAGAGGTGCCATCACCTCAGACCACAAAGACATTAAAGTGACAATGAGGGGATGTTATGGATGACTTTTTGCCAATAAATTCAACAACTTTGACGAAGTTTACAAATTCTTTGAAAATTGCAAAATAACAAAACTCACGCAAGAATAGAAAGTCTAAATAACCCTTTGTCTATTAAAGATGTTAAACTTGTAATAAAAAAAACCTTCCTACAAAGAAAACTTCAGTCCCATTAAATGGCTTCCCCAGAAAATTCTATCAAACATTGAAGGAAGAAATAATACCAATCCTACAAAACTCTGGAGGAAATAGAGGAGGAGATAACACTTCTCAACTCATTTTATGAGGCCAGGATAATCCTGATATGAAAACCCGACAAGAAAATTATAGACTAATTATAGACTAATACATGCCTTAAGCATACGTGCAAAAATTCTTTACAAAATATTAGCAAATTGAATCTAGCAATACAGAGAAAGAATAATATATAATGACCAAGTGGGATTTATTCCAAGGATGAAAAGTTCATTTAAAATTCCAAAATAAATCAATGTAATTCACTAGTATAAAGTGGTGACTAAAGGAAACTAAAGAACTAAAGGAGAAAAGCCATATCATTATCTCAGTAAATACAGAAAAAGCATTAGATAGAATTCAAACACATTCATCACACAAAAAACCTTTTAGCTAACTAAAAATAGAAGAAAACTTCTTCAATCTGGTAAAGGAGGTATATAAAAACCTACAAAAGTGAGATTAAAAATACTTTAAAAGTAGCATTAAAACCCACCAAATACCTAGGAACATATCTGATGAAAGCTGCACAAGACCTCCATACTGAAAATTGCACAAACATTGAGCCAAAATGAAATAATACCTGAGTTAGTGGGGAAATACACCATGTTCATAGGTTAGAGTTCTTGATATTGAGAAGATGTCAGTTTTCTCCAGATTGGTTTGTAGATTCAACACAATCTCAAACAAAATTTCAGCAGTCAAGGAAAGCCAATTCCAAAATTTTAAAAGTTGAGGACTTATACTGACTGCTTTTTAGACTTCCTATAAAGATATGGTAACCCAAGATGGTATAGTACTGACGTGAGGATAGACAAGTAGATCCATGGACCAGAGTAGAGTTGGGAAATAAACCTACACAACGTAGCCAATTGATTTTTGATCAAGGAACCAAGTTAATTCAAAGCAGAAAGGAAAACCTTTTTAAAAAATGGTGCCAAAACAAACTGGATATCTCTATGAAAAATAAACTTAACCCCCCACAAAAAAATTCAAGATAGATCATTTACCTAAATGTAAACTTAGAACCATAAATCTTTGAGAAGAAAATATAGCAGAATATTTGCAAATTTGAGGAATACAAAGACACCAACCAAATTTACACAAAAAACACTAACCATAAATCAAAATATAATAATTAGACATCCAGATCAATATTTTTACTCATCAAAACATACAACTAAGAAAATGAACAAGCAAGCCAAAGATGAGAAAAAAATACAATGATAAAGAATCCATATTCATAACTTGTAAAGAATTACTACCAATAACAAATATAGCAATGGGGCAGACAACCCAGTTAAAAATGTGCTTAGGACTCATAGACACTTCACAAAAGAAGATGTCTAAATGGCCAATAAGCACATGAAAAGATGCTCAACATCTTTGGCATCAGGTAAAATCAAATTAAAATCATAGTAAACTACAATTATACATTTATTAGAATCCCTAAAATTAAAGCAACTGACAATATCAGATATTGGTGAGAGTGTAGAGCAACTGGAACTCTCATACATTGTTGGTGGGCACGTAAAAAGGGACAACAACTTTGGAGAACCGTCTGGCAGTTCCTTATAAAGCTAAACATACACCTATCCCATGAACCAGCAATTCAACTTGTAGGTAGTGGCCCCAGAATCCTTAAAAAGACTTGCTCATGAATGTGCACTGCAACTTTATTCAAATAACCGTACACTGGAAACATCCCAAATCCATCAATAGGTGAACGAATTAAACAATTTTGATATAGTCAAACAATGGCATACTACTTAGCAATAAAACAGAATCAACTATTGGTACACACAGCTACATGGTTGAATCATAAAAACACTATGTTGTGCGAAGGAAACCAGACAAAAAAGAGTTCAAACAGTATGTTTCCATTTATATGAATTTCTAGGACGAGCAGAACTAATCTCTGGTGACAGAAATCAGAACAGGGGTTTATTCTGTATGTGTGCAGGGCTTCAATGGGAAAACAGCATAACTTTCTGGGGTGATGGAAACATTCTAGAGCTTGATTTGGGTGTTTGCAACTGTCAAAATTCGTTGAACTGAGCAGTAAAGATGTGTGCATTTTGTTGTATGTAAATTATACGTCAAATTATACATAGAAATTAAAAAGAACAGTACTATGGAGGGAAATTTATGTATAGATGCTTATTTTTTATTGCTGTTATAAATATAATACTTTTTTCTATTGTATTTTCTCACTGGTCCAAGCAATTTTATAGTCAAAGTCTATCAAACTTTTAATGAGTAATTCCCATTGAATTTCCTTGATGTCAAAACTTGATAAATCAGCACATACACAAAACTATAGACCAAGTTCATTTTTGAATATAAATGTAAAAACACTAAATAGTAGAAAATTAAATCCGATAACACCATACAATGACAAAATAGGATTTAGTCCAGGAATAGCAGGAGGGAAAGCACATGATTATCTGAAAACATGCAAGAAAAGCTTTGGAAAAGGGCATGACATAGGACAGGAAGAAGACTTGCTGAACATCTTGAGGCTGAGTGCCCCTCACTGCCCGGGATGTCAGCCCCACAGGGAAGAGCCTCTCTGTTCGCCCGGTGTGTAGTAGATGTACCATAAGCACTGGTGGGGCAGAGGAATGACGTCCACCATCGACGTCTTATGGCAGCCACCAGTCATGTGGGACCTCTGCAGCTAGTCCTCCCACAAACTCCTCTACACAGCCATGCCCACCCTCCCTCATTCCTTTCTTTGTAAAAACTCTTTTAGTAGTTTTTGAATTCAATGTTCGAATTCTTGCACCGGGCCAGGTACTGCTGCCAGGGTTTTGTGTGGTTCAGCTCATGAAATCCACAGAGCCACCTGCCAAGTGGGCACCGTTCCTGTAGCCCCCTCCTGACTGGCCGTGGGGGGCAATGTTTCTCTGGTGGGGGATATTGTGGCCACTCACCCAGACATTTGTTTTTTACTGGCCGGAGGCATTGGGTGATTTGGTGGCCACCTCGCCCCCGCTGAGTGGGAATCCCTGGGAAAGCCACGCCTGGAGCAGCACTGGGGAAGTGTGCCTCAGCAGTTTACATGGAGGGAGAGGGGAGAAGATGAGAAGGGCATTTACTGAGCCCTAGTCTGGGCAGGCACTGTGTTTGGCACCCTTAGGCACATTTGCTCATGTTGTCCTCACAACAGCCCAATAAGATGGAGCTTCTGTTGTTTCCAGTTCACAGAGGCCCACGGAGTGAGGGTCCCATGCATAGCTGGTCACAGGTGTTGGCCTGGGACCATCCTGGCCTGTGGTAGGTGCAAGGATGTGGGCTGTGGACAGTTGAAGACGTTGGTGTGAAGGGAGCTGGGGAGTCACTGGGAAGCAGGTGTCTGCCATCTGGCCTTGCCTGGGGCCCTCTGCCAGCCCCAGAGCCTGGCTGCAGGAGAGCGCCAGGATTCAGGTGTCAGGGTGCATGGACCACAGCTCACCGGGGCCTCCTGTGTGTCTCTCTGCATCCCCTGCCAGGATGGAGCCTGGAGGTAGCAGTGACACAAGGCTTCCAAGGCCCATGGGGGTCCCACGTGTGCTCCTGCCACGGGGGAAGCAGCCACCTGGTTTGACTGCTGGCTCCACCCCTTCCTAGCCATGTGGCCTTGGATAAATCACTTAACCTCTATCTGCCTCAATTTCCTCCTTGGCAATCGGGGATAACAGTAATAATACTAGCTAACACTTTTTGCACTTTATATGCACCAGGTGCTGTTCTAAGTGTGCCCCACAAATACACTATGCGGTAAGGAACATTACTGGCACCATTTTACAGATAAGGAAACTCAGAGAAGCTCAGGAAGCCCAGAGAAGCCAGGTGCCCTGCCAAGGTCACCCACCCAAACTGTGCCAGGACTGTCTGTGCTGGTTCTCCTGCATCAGTGTCTGAGAGCCCCTCCTGCAGGGTAGGGGGACAGGTGAGTCTCCTCCATGGAGAGAAAGGCAGGCTGCCCAGGGAATGAGGGCTGGGCCTTTCATGTGCATCTGAGGGTGACACCTAAGGCCCACTCCATCCCGGGGAACACCAGCACCCCATGTCTGCCCACACTGGGTCCCTTTGTCCTTGCTGCCTCTGTCTCCTTCTGTCTGCTTCTCTCTGGCATCGCTACCCCTCTCCCACCCTCTCCCAGGGGCTGCCTCTGCATCTTTTGCTTCACCCACAGGGGGAAGGGCCCTGTTGTGCCCACAGCCCTGGCACCACCGCAAGAGGGGAAAATCCCTAGCCTTCGAGTTCCCCAGGCATCCAGACTTGCAGGTGTGGCCATAAGCAACTGGCTTTAATTGCTCTCAGTTGTTGGAAGTAAATTCAACTCATCACCAGCAGGAATATCATGAAATTTTATATTAAAAGATGGAAATAGTAAGGATTTGGAATGTTAGTGCATTTAAACATACAAATCTGGAAATTGTAATGTCTTTCTTAACACGGACTTTTAGCATTTTCAGCAAGTGAGTTTTTCTCCTTGAACTTCATTTGCTCTGAGCTGCCTTTGATAAGAGTTTGTTCTGCGCTTAAAAAAAAATCAAACTGCTGTTTAATGACCCAAGAGTTCACTGCTTGATTCCAGGCAGGCTTTGTGCTCCCACATACCTTGAAATAGCCTTGGATTTTATAGTCAAATTACACCACGGGCTGTGGCCTGGACACTGGTTAGCATGGACAGCTGTGCCTACCACCAGGGACACTTGCAGGCCAGCTTCTGGAACTTTCTCTTGGTGGTTTTCAATATCATCCCCAGAATCATCAAAACCTTGATTTTGACCTGATTCTGCTGGAACATGTGACAAGTTTTTAAAATAATGAAATCTTATTACTTTCAAAGAAGGACAACTTTATAAGCCGATAGCTGACAGTGGACTTCTGGCCAGAAATTTTATTAAGGTAAAATTTATTAAGATTTCATTTCTATAATAATTGAATAAATATCACATATGGTTGGTGCTTTAATGGTGATTGTGAACATGATGGAAGAGTGTGCTTTCTTGGGTTGGTTAAACGTTACCTCCTGCTGTTTCACTTTTAATTTCTTTAGCAAGCCCCTTCATTCACTTATAATCAAGAAACTTCCTGCCAAACCCCTGTTGCCACACTGGAATCTTCCAGAAAGAAATGTCCTCGAGGGAAGGAGAAGGGTAACTGAGTCAGAGAGGGAGTGAAGTGTGTAGGGGAGTTTATGCAGGATGGTATGGGTGGCCAGGAGAACTGGACCTTAGCCTCCTGTGCCAGTTGTCATGGGTGCATGGCTCCTAACTTCATACCAGCCCTAGTACATTTGCGCAGTACCACACATTCACTAGCTCAACATGCAGGCTAAAGGGCTCAGAGGACACACCCCAGGGGTCACTGTGGCAGCTAAGTCTTTTGCAGGGATGATAGTGATGGTGGTGGTGGAGGTGATGGTGGTGATGGTGATGGTGATGGTGATGGTGATGGTGGTGGAGGTGATGGTGGTGATGGTGATGGTGATGGTGATGGTGGTGGTGGTGGAGGTAGTGGTGGTGATGGTGATGGTGGTGATGGTGGAGGTGTCCTCCTAGGAGATGAGAAATGCCTGGTGGCTTCACACACAGCTATCAGTGTTTCATCTGATCACCACTCCTCTCTTTTTACATGATACTCTGTTCTTTCTTTATGATTTCCATTTCTTTATTCACATATTTAATAATTTTAAATGTTTTATAGTACTTACCAGATAATCCCATTAGATGAAAAATTTGGAGGCCTACTTCTCTATCTGTTGTTTCTTTGACTCTTGCTCCTGGTGGCTCACTTCCTTGACTGTTTTGTAGTTTTTGAGTTTTTGTTTGTTTGTTTGGGTTTTTTTTGTTTTGTCATCTTGACGAGTAAGCTCATGTGTGCTGGGGCTTTATCTGGGAGACTTCCTTGTGGACTGTGTTGACAGGATGACATTTACTTCTGCCAGGTGTCCATGGGGTGTTACCAGCCCAGGAATATTTCTCCTGTTAATTGCTTGGTTTGTGTGGTACCTAGGCCATGAATTTGAACCCTAAACCTTAAACCTTAAATGATGTAGGCATTGTTTACAGAGTTTACACATTCTCAGAGACCATTTTTCTTTTCCTTCAGAGCTCAGGTTAAAAGAGACAAGCTTCCGTGTTCTCTCTTTTTGGTAGGTACTCTCTCCTCAAATATGGAGCTCCTTGAAGATGCCGCCTTCTGCAGGGACCTCAGTCATAGCTCCCCACCCTGGGCCAGCCCATGACCTCGTCTCCTGGACAAATATGGCTAACAACCCAAGCCCCAGGGTGCATAAGCCCCATCTCCCTCCCACCCCCACCAGGCATCTGAAACACTAGCACCCACTAAGCCCACTGCTTTCCATGTTTCTCTCCATTTGGGGCTCCGGACATTTACCCTCATCTCTTTTTGAACTCAGCTATGCACTTAAGTGGACATTTATTATATTTTGTCTAACATCTGGCACAATCACAAGTCAGGCAGGTTGGGCACAAAGAGGTAGCTCTAAAGATGTTCTCTGCATCACTATTTAAAACAGCCCTTATCCCTCTCCCCAGGACAAGAACCTGAGTACTCCTAGGAGACAATGAAAGATTAGCTCCCATGGGCGGGACTGGCCTGACATTTCACCAGTTACCACAGCATGGCACATAGTGAATGCCCAGTAATTTTCTGGTTGAATTAGGAATTGGTAGCTTAATTGTTGCACATTCATATGTGCCTTACTAAGCTGCATTAAAATTATGTTGTATAAAAATATTTAATAAAGTGAGAAAATGTTCTCGACATATTTTTAGTTAAAAAAAAAAAACAAGAAAGGCAACGTAGCTTGCCTGACAGCTATGTGCAGTACAAGCCATATTCGGAAAAGTAAAATGGTGCAAGGAAAATATATAAGAAGGATATATGCAAAAAATATTAAAAGAGGTTATCTTTGGAGTGGTATTATAGATACCTTTTGTTTTTTCTTTATGCTTTTATATGTTTTCTAAGTTTTTTTTGGATAGAGAATATACATGACTTCTGTAATAGAACTTGTTTTAAAGAAGGCAGATAGCCAACTGCCATCAAAGAGAGCCTGTGCTGGGACCAGGTCACCCCTAGAACTGACTGCCCCCCAGGAAGATCTGGCCTCACCTTTGCCCTCCACACAGTTAGTCCCATCAGGAAAGTCCCAACACCTTCCTTTACACAAGTCTGGGCTGGGCCTGCTCAGGAATTGGGGCTTATGGTGGAGACGATTAAAAAAGAAATAACAGCAAGAAGAACAACATTAATAACAATAGTTAGCATATATGTAGCACACTATATGTCAGGCACATATAGACTCATTTGTACATATCCATTTAATCCTCATGACATATTATCCCCATTTTAGAGATGACAAGAGTGAGGCAAATACATGTTATAAAAAAGCATTTGTCTTGTATACTGTTTTAAAATATGTTATTGTATAAGTTAGGATAGGCTAGAGTTTGCTGCTGTAACAACCATTGCCCAAATCTCTGCAGCTAAAAGCAACACATTTCCCCCTTATATCACATGGCCACAGTGGGTCATCTGGGGCTGATCTTCCTGACTTATGGACAACCCAGGCTCCATCTCTTTGTCTTTATGGCATGACAAAAGAGACCACGGGACTATTGTGAACTGGCTCTTAAGACTTTCTCCTGGAAGTGGCACAAGTCACTTCTGCTCACTGGCCAAAGTATCATGTGACCACACCCGACTCCAAGAGGCCAGGGCATGGCCTCTTACCACATGCCTGGAAAGGGGAACCAGGCTGTTTGGGGAGCAGCACAGATGACTACCACAGGTATATAACTGACCCTTGTAAAATTCGATATTCTTATCTCATTTTAGATTAGAATGGTTAGGGGACTTCCTGAGGGGACTCAGCCAGAGAACAGGGTGGAGTATGGTGCCACCTCCCAGAGTTCCCAGGCCACAGAGTTCTAGACTGTCCCAGTGTGTGAGCCACCATGAGACAGGCCCCTGCCCTCTTGTTCCTTCATTCTTGTCACTACAGTTTATTCATTCCAAGAAGGAGGTCCTTACTGCTCCTATCAAGGGGCCAAAACTTCCCCCAGTGAAGGAGCAGTGATGTTTCACAGCCCAAGGGAATGAAAAAGCTTAGTAACAAGATAAACCAAACCATGGCACTGCTCTGTTCTCCAGCTGTGTGAGCTGGGCAAACACCCAACCCTCAGAGCCTCACTTTCCTTACCTGTAAAATGGGCCATCGCTCCTGCTCCCACTTCTAAGGGTTCCTGTGAGGATAAAATTAGACGAGATAACAAGTGCGTGGGGCATGTGGTCACTCACAGAGTTTCAGCTTCTTTTCTTTGCCCACTGGCCAAGTTATTAGATGTACATCCTGCAGTGTTCTCATGTACATGATGGAGTTATGGTAACACCAGCCACACTCTTCCCTCCAGCCAGTGTGTGAATTGATGTAACGTGAGTGTGAGTGTGTTTTACAAAGCTAAAAGCACTTTGGAAAATGCAAATTTAAAAAAAGCGCTCCTGATAAATCTAAACACGCTGAACTTCTAGAAAGTGTATCTTAATCAGCGAGGCTACCGTTTGTAACACAAAGAGCCAATTTTGGCTGATACCTTCACCACTAGTACAAAATCACCGCTGGAGGCAACCCTTGCATCCAGTACCGGCCAGGAGGTTCCTCGCCTGCCCTGGGAAAGTGCTCATTGAGCCCTTGCTTTCAGGACAACCACCCTCCAGCAGCAACTGTCCCTGTGCTGACGGGGAGGATGTGCAGGAAGGCACAGAGGCCCAGGAGGGGCGGCCCCCTGAGCAGGAGGGACGGGGATGGGGCAGGGTGAGCAGAATGGGGTGGGGAGGGTGGGTTTTGGGGTGGCAGCCCTTGGCCCTCTTTTGCTCTTCCTAGAAGGGAACCTGTGGGGTGGTGGGGGTTCCCAGCTTGTTCTGCGGGCACTTTATGAGTCCCACAGTTGGCAAGGTGGTCTCTTTTAGCTGGTACAATGTGTGGGCACTTCAGTCAGGTGCCCTGCTGGGCTCTGCTCCAGGCCCCTCCTGTGCTTGGGAAGGGATTTCTGCACATTGGCTTGGTGACCACCTTTGGCTGGGACAGTGAAGGCTTGGGGGCCTTCAAGACAGATGCCCATGTTGCCCAAACCCCTTTGCTCTTGTTGCCATCTGGGCTGTAAAGGTGGATGAAGGACTCACTGGCGGAGTGGGCTGTGGCCGTGATGTGTGGAGCTCTCCACTGAGGGTGGGCACCCCAAAGCCCAGCGCCTCCCATGGAGGGCTGACCTCAGGCCTCAGGGGCCTTGGGGCCCAGAGAAGTGCCTCTAGCCAGGGTAAACAGGTGGGCCAGGACCCTAAGGTAGGTACGACACCAGCGTAATGCACTCCCAGCCGTATTGCGCTGTTCCTGTGTGCCAAGCCCTGCGCACACAGCAGCCCCAAGAAGTGGACAGGGCTAGAGCCCTCATGCTACAGGTGAGGACAGCAGGCTCAGAGAGGCAGCCCACTCAAGGCCACAGCAGCACAGCTCTGGGTGCTGCATTCCTAACACAAGACCCCTGGGCTCCCATATCCGGGAGCAGCTGGGTGGGCCTGCTGTGCTGCCCAGAGTCGTAGTTAAGGCTGGACTGAACTTATCAGTAAGGGGATGTCTTTCCAACAATAACCTGGATCTTCTGGAGGAAGATTCCAGATCTCCCTCCCACTTGTCTGGGACTATTCCCTCCCCAGGATCCTGGGTCCCTCTTGCTTGACCTGTCCCTGTCTGTTGTGGGACCAGATACAGGTTAGTGACAGAAGAGGAACCAGCTCTTAAAGTTCTGTCTTAGCTGGTTTGTTCATTCATTCATTCAACAAAGCTTTTCAGAGCATCTGCTGTGCTCTGGGCGCTGGGGATTTAATGCTGAACAGAACAGCTTGGGTCCTGTCCTCACTGAGCTCTCAGTTCCGGGTTGGCAGTGGTGGGGTGGGGAAGCATTAAACAGTTCATAGCAGGAGCTGTGAGGCCAGGCAGGAGGGCATGAGGTGTGGCTTGGGCATCTGACCTGGCTCGGATGGGGGCAGGGGGCTCCTAGGGGGGAGGCTGAGCAGCTGCTAGTGGGGGTGTCTGGGGAAAGGAAGTGTACCCAGGCCCAGGGACACCCTGGGAGGCCCCAGGATGCAGGGAGGTGGGGTGGGGCCCATGGGAGCCACTGGAAGGAGGCCCTGTGGCAGGGAGAGGAAAGGATGAGTGGCCTGGCCAGGGCTGGAGGGCACAGAGCCATGGCAGGGCAGCGGGGGATGGGGGGTGGGGTGAGGCCCTGGTAGGACCACAGTGAGGACAGGCCGTGCGGGATGGGTGGCCAGGGCTGGGGTAGCTGCGTAGGAGCCCCACCTCCTGGCCTGTCCCTGCCCCTGATGAGGCCGGGAGACTCTGGGCCAAGTGGGAATCAGCCTGCACGATGTGCTCTGTGGGGTGGTGGGGGTGTTCTTCCTTGAGAAACCGGCCCCTTAGAGTGTCAGGAAGACCAGGGCACTGCCCACCTTGACATCCATCCATCTGTTCTTCAAGTGAGAGAGATAGTTATACTGTCGACTACTTAAAAATCCACCCCCAGGCCGTGCAGTGGCACATGCCTGTAATCCTAGCACTCTGGGACGCCGAGGCCAGGAGTTTGAGACCAGCCTGAGCAAGAGTGAGACCCCTGGTCCCCACTAAAAATAGAAAAAATTAGCTGGGTGCAGTGGTGCGTGCCTGTAGTCCCGGCTACTCGGGAGGCTGCAGCAGGAGGATTGCTTTGAGCCCAGGAGTTTGAGGTTGCAGTGAGCCAGGCTGATGCCACGGCACTCCAGCCGGGTCGACAGAGTGAGACTCCATCTCAAAAAAAAAAAAAAGCAGAAACCCGCAGCACCTTCTCCCCTGGGGCAGTCCCTCAGCAGCTGTGTGAGCGTGAGATCCTCACTGCTGAGCCCTGTCCCTCTGTCCATCCACAAGTGGGTCCACTGGACCACAGAGGAGCCAGAGCCAGGCAGAGAGGGCAGAGGCAGGCTTTTCCATCGAGGGAGTCGGGGGGCGTCTCTGAGGAGGTGATGCTCTGGGCGAGGCTGGAATGATGATGAGGAGCAGCAGAGAGCAAACTGTGAAGACCCCGGGGCATGGGGAGCTGCCAGTGCAAAGGTCCTGGGGCCCAGATTGGCGTGTTGATGCGGAGCGCCGTGTGGACAGGGAGTGAGGCAGGCCACCCCGTGGGCCCTTGGTTTTACCCCAAGTCTGCGGGGAAGCACGAGAGGGTTGAAGCAGGGGAGTGATTCCCGTCCTGTCCTGCCCTGGTGTTTTTCCCTTTTCAAAAGGTCTCTCTGCCTGCTCTGTGGACACCAGGTGGGGCTGGGGGGGCGACAAGGACGCGCTGCGGCGGGTGGTCCGCAGCTGGGAGGGGCCGGCGGGCGAGTGGCAGGGTCCGGGTTGCGTGCTGGGTGGGCCCGGCACACGGGCGGTCGTCCACGGCGGGTCTGGGCCAGTCTGGAGCGCGGCAGCGGGGTGGACCTCTCGGCCCAGGTCCAGAGGCAAAGCCAGAGAAGGGGGAGTGGCCGCGGCGCACCCCGGCCCCGTGCTGCTGCGGGACTGCCCCCGGCTTTCGGCGTTTGCGATTCCTCGCCATACCCAGCTTACAGGTAAAGCAACTAAGCTAAAGGACTAACAGAATTTTCTGGAGACCCAGCTGGCAAGTGGCCAAGCGGAGGCTGGGATCCGCGGATGGATGCAGGCATGCCTCGGGCCCCTCTCGAGGGCCTGAATCCCCGGGCCAGGCATGGGGTGCCGACGCCCGCCCGCTGCAGGGCCAGGCTCCTGCGCCCGGCGCCCGGCCCGGTCCACACACGCACGTGCACCCCAGTGTGCAGGCACGTGAGCACGCGCGCCCTCTCGCCCGCCCCGAGCCTGCCCCTGCATCTTGCGGGCTCTTTTCTGAGCGCACCAGCCCCGGCCCCCAGCCGCGGGGCTCTGCCAGCGTGCTCTTCCTGGAGTCTGCTCCTTTCTCTGCCCCCCAGTGCCCGGCTTGGCTGCGCGGGGAGTGAGGATTTGCGGTGCAGAGGTAAAGAGAGGTTTTTCCTAATTCGAACCATGTCCAGGCCCTTGTCTGCAGATGCAGCCCCATGGCCACCCCATTTTTCACAGATGGTGCCTTGCCAAGAAAAAGAGACGCCTCTGCCAGCAGCCAAGGGGGAGGAGAAATTCCAGGGAAGCTGGCTCTTGCAGGCCTCCTATGAGGGCTCCAGCCAGAGCAGTGTTTGGAAGGAAGGGGACTGGGTGGACCCAGCAGCGGGGGCGGCGGGGCTGGCTTCCTGCCCAGGATGGGCACGGCCCCCTCTTCACACGCCTGGGTTCTCCGGGTTCTGGCCCAGCTGGGGAGATGTGCTCCTTCAGGCTGTCTACGCCTTCTTCCTTCTTTTCTTTCTTTCTTAAAATAATTGTTTTGGTTTTGTGAACAGGCAGACTATTCACATGGCTCAAATGCCAAAAGCTGCCAAAGGCTCCCAGGGAAGGGTCCCTCTTGCCGTGCCCCACCGTCCAGCCTTCCTCCCTGTGGCAGCCGGTATCACACCTTTCTTGCGTGGCCTTCCAGAGATATTTTCTGCACGTTCAAGCAAATATATGCATAAATTCCTTCTCCTCCATTTTTGCAGAAAAGGCAGCACATGCTATATGCTGTTCTCTGTGTTGCTTTTTTTCATTCCACAGTGTGATGGTGGAGACCACACCACGTCAGTATATAAGGAGATTCCTTATTAATTTTTGGAGCGTAGTTCATGGTGTGGAGGAGTCATAATTCACCTAACTGGTAATGCATCCAGTTGTTCAAAACTCCTTTGGGCAGCACCCACTGTGTGCCCAGTGCTGTGCCCAGGTCTAGGAGCAGGCTATTGTTCATGACATTTCATGGGAAGAACAAGGCTTGTTCTGACAACACTGTGCAAAAGACCCCACGGTCGTGCGGAGAAAGTTTGCTTGACACAGACAAAATGGGAACTGGCACTAGGTTAGGTTGGGGATTGTTTCTTTCCCACTCTCTTAAGAGCAACTGTCACAGTTATGCTCAAGGAGAGGTTTTATAGGACGTTTATATTTTTAACAAATTACGTTTTAAACATAGGCACACGTGTAAGGCCCTCCCTCATGACCTGTCTGCCCTGTGGGATGGGGACTGTCCCTACCCCACCCCTCCACGCTGGGGTCTTTGTGGTGTGCAGAGTTCAGGTGAGCATCATGGTTGTCCGCACAGCCACACTGTGATCTGTCTCCCTGCCACACCACATTCAGATTATTAATCCCACTATCCATCCCTCTCCAACAAAGTCACCAGGGCCTTTGGGGACCATTGTATGACCTCCTGTCTCCTTCAGGGAAAACCAGCCATCCTGTAGCTCAGTTCTAGGGCTCTCTGTTTTTCAAAGCAGAGGAAAGGGAGGAAACCAAGATTTAATGAGCATCTACTGTGTGCTGGAGTGAAGGGAAAATCAGGGCTAAATTATAGGGTAAGGCCAGGTAGACTGGCTTTCAGAAATCGTGTCATAAAGCCTGACACAATTATTGAAAGTGGGCAGCAAACTTAAGAACGAATTTCTTGGTGGCCAAAGCAGATCACTCAAAACACTCAGACCAGTGACAATATGCATTTTTGATTTACAGACAAAGCTGGCCAAGCAGTAGGAAAGGAAGGGCTTTTTAATGAACAGTGGTGGGATTAATTAATTAATTTACTATCTAAATAGTAAAAAACCAAACCAAACAAAAACCTTGACCCCTGCCTCACAGCATTCACAAAAAATCAACTCCAGGTGGTTTTACATTTAAATGAGAAAGGCAAAACAATATAGCTTTAGAAGATAATATAGGTGTATAAGTGGGGGTTCGGCCAGAGAAGCAGAGCCAGTTAGTGATTGTGCGTGTGCGCGTGTGTGCGTGTGTGTGTGTGTGTATGTGTGTGTTTGTGGGGGGATACATATGGACTTGTTACTTTGAGTTGGCTTACACAGTTGTGGGGGTGGGCTAAGCAAGCCTGAAGTCCGATGGGCAGCCAATCAGGGGATGTTTGGAGTGTGGCTCAGGGAATGGCTAAACCCTTTTTAAAAGGCCTGCAACTAAGTGAGTCAGGCCCATACAGGAAAGTCACTTTTGATTATGTTAAAGTCAACTGACTTGGGACTTTAATCACATTGTAAAATCCTCCTGCAGCAGCACGAGGGCCAGAGCTTGAGTAGCTGGAGAAGGTGTGTACATGCTCCAAGGCCATTGCCTCCCTCTGTCCTCCCGCTCTCATAAGCAAATGCCCCTGTCCTCTGCCCCAGCCCTGCACCCCTAACTGAAAGTGTGCTGGAAAGGGCTTTCTGGGGACCTGCAGTTCAGCCTAGGCCTGGTGACATGTCCCAATAAGAAAATAGCTTTATGACTTTGGAGTAGGGAGACTTCTTAAGCAGGATTAAAAAGAGCACAAACCATAAAGAAAAAGATGGATAAGTTAGG
The DNA here is from genome assembly GCA_023783475.1 of Daubentonia madagascariensis. NCBI lineage: Eukaryota > Metazoa > Chordata > Mammalia > Primates > Daubentoniidae > Daubentonia > Daubentonia madagascariensis. The sequence goes on along the minus strand of JAKFHU010001747.1, from coordinate 254,282 downwards.
CTACACTAAAATTAAGAAAGTCTGTTCATCAAAGAGACGATTAAGAGTGTACAAAAGCAAGCTAAGAGTGGGAGAATGTATTTGTGGCACACATAACTGGCAAGGGACTCATATCCAGAATATATAAAGAACTTTTATTAATCGATGAGAAAAACACAAACGACGCAATAGAGAATTGTGAAAGAGAGTTGAATAGGTACTTTGTGAAAGAGTTAATCTTAATGGCCAGTAATCATATGGAAAAGTATTCAACCTCATTTAGTCAGAGAAATGCAAATTAAAACCACAGTGAGATACCTGTGGTAGTTTAAAAATATGTCCACAAATTCTTTATTACTCCTCCCTTCAATGGGTGGAACTTAATTCTCGTCACCTTGAGTATAGGCTGGACTTAAGTGATTCACTTTTAATGAATAGGATATGGCAAAAGTAATGATGTGTCACTTGCAACACTAGGTCGTAAGGGACAATATGGCCTCTCTCCCCCTCTCAGATCGCATGCTGGGGGAAGTCTGATGCCATGTCATGAAGGCAGTCAAGCAGACCTATGGAGAGGCACATGTGGCAAGGAACCGAGGCCTCCTGCCATTACACCACATGCATGCCCCATCTTAGAAGCAGATCCTCCAGCCCCAGTTAAGCCTTCAGATGACAGAAGCCCTGGCTGACATCTTGACTGCAACCTTGTGAGAGACCAGAACCACCCAGACAAGCCATTCCTGGCTTCCTGACCCGCAGAAACCTTGAGATAATAAGTTTATGTTGTTTTAAGCCACGATTTCTTGAGGGTAATTTGTTATGCAGCGATAGACAACTAAGATAATGCCTTTACTCACCAGAATGGTTAACATTAAAAAGACTGATAATACCAAGTGTTGCTGAGACTGTGGAACAACTGGAACTCTCACATACTGCTAGTGGGAGTATAAATTGGTACAACCATTTTGGAAAATAATTTGGTATTATTTCTATTTCTATTATTTTCTTAATAATTGAAGGCACACATTTCCAATATACCCAACAAAAAGTGTGTGTATTTATGTGCACATCAGGATACATGTAGAAAACATTCTTAAGAGCATTATTTATAATAGCCCCAAGCAGAAAATGGACCAAAATTGCCTCCACAGTTCATTCGTACAATGGAATACTGTTAAGCTATGAAAATTAATGAATGGTCATAAGGGCTGGGCTCTGCCTTCATGGATGGATTCTTCCACTCATGGATTAATGGATTAATGTGTTAATGGATTGATGGATTAAAGGGTTACCATGGGAGGCGAGCTGGTGGCTTTATAAGAAGAGGAAGAGAGACCTAAGCAAGCCTGCTCAGCCTCCTCACCATGTAGGTGTTCCTTTTTATTGCTGAATAATATTCCATTGTATGGATATATCACATTTTGTTTGTGATGCCCTGTTCTGCTTTGGGACTCTGCAGGGAGTCCCCAACAGCAAGAAGGCTCTCATGAGACCTTGGACTTTCCAGCCTCTGTAAATGTAAGATATGAACTTCTTTTCTTTGTAAATGATCCAGTGTCAGGCATTCTGTTATAAGCAACAGAAAATGAACTAAGACACTGATCCATGCACTTGAGAGAAGGCATGATGTGATGGTAAAGTCAGGGCCTGCTGAAGAGGCCGGGAGGCTCAGCCTGATTCTCACCTGAACGCATAACAACATCGCACCCTGGACAGGAGCTGCCCACGTTGTCTGCCGATGGGGCCACATGCACCCAGGGTTGTGTGCTCCCTCACTGTGGGAGAGGGGACCTGAGAACTGGCCACCATGGGGCATGGCTTGGGGATTTAGGCTGGACATTTCCAAAGCTGAAGTTACCAATTGCCCCAAGGCCAAAGAAACATCTCAGCATGCATGGCTCATCAGGTATTTAATTTCAAACAGTGTAATCATCCCTCTTCAGGCTAAGGTTGTGGAGTGAGCCGAGGTACCACTTCCCATGTCCCTCTGATCATGGAGCAGCCTGAGCTGCCCTGGCCCAGCAGAGCCCACTGCTTGTACCACATGGGCACTTGCTCCCAGGCAGCCTGGCTGTGGGCTGCCCGTGACCTATGGAAGGGTGGTGGTGGATTCTGAACCAATCTGATGGGTCCCTCTGTCATCCCTGCTCCTCCAGGGCTAGAGAGGGAGTAGCCCCCACTTCCAGCAAGACCCAGGGAATCTGGGCAAGAGCTTGGGGCTCTGTCCCCCTCAGAAGCTGGGGACTATGGTTCTCCACAGCTCTCCCAGGGCAACCTTGGCCCTGGGGGCCCAGATAGTCTCAGCCAGAACTCATCCCCATCCATGTCTAAGAGAAAGTAGACTGGCTGCCTGGGAGAGGAAGAAGTCAGCCAGCAGCGGAGGAAGTTCCACTGAGTATCAGATAGGAGCTTTATAAGAAGAGGAAGAGAGACCTGCAAGCTTTTGCTTGCAAGAAACAGCAAATCTGCCTCAAATTGGCTTAAACAATAAGGATCATTTAAAAAAATTGAGATAGTCACATACTTTAAAATTTACCACTTTAAAGTGTACAATTCAGTAGTTTCTAGTGTACCCAGAGTTGTGTAGCCATCACCACTAAGTCCAGAACATTCCATCCCCGCCCCCAAAGAAACCCTATACCTGTTAGTAGCCACTCCCCATTCCCTTCTCTACCCAGCCGCTGGCAACCACGCACCTACTTTCTGTTTCTTTGTACTTGCCTGTTCTGCACGCTTCACGTAAAACGGAAGCCTTCTGTGTCCAGCTTCTTCCACTTAGTGTTACGGATCTCAAGGTTCACCCGCACCATAGCGCGTATGAGTACTTCATTCCTTTCTATTGCGAATAGTATTCCGTGGCACAGGTACACCACATTTTGTTTTTTGACTCATCGGCTAATGGCCATTTGGGTTTTTTCCACTTCTTGGCTATTGTGAACAATGGTGCTGTGGACATTTGTATACCACTTTTTGTGCAGATATATTTTCATTTTTCTGGGTATATACTTAGTAGTGGAATTGCTTGGTCAAATGGTAACTTTATGTTTAGTTTTTTGAGGAACTGCCAGACTGTTTACCAAACCAGTGGTACCATTTTACATTCCCCCCAGCAGTGCACGAAGGCTCCAGTTTCTCCACATCCTCACCAAACACTTATTATTTTCTGTTCGATTAGAGCCATCCTAGTGAACACAAAATGATATTTCACTGTGGTGTTGAGTTGCATTTCCCTAATGATCATTGGCCATTTATCTATCTTCTTTGGAGAAATGGTTATTAAAATTCTTTTCCTGTTTAACACATCTGGTATTATCCTGGTTGGAGCTAGAACCCATCCTTCGAAGCAAAGTGTCACAGGAATGGAAAAACAAGCACCACTGGTACTCACCATCAAATTGGTACTAACTGATCAACACCTACATCACACAGGGCAATAATATTCATCAGGGGGTGGGCAGGCGGGGGGGGGTGGAGGGGATGGGAAAAACTCTCACTGAATGGATGCGGGGAGCACAGTTTGGGGGATGTCCACGATTTTAGCTCTGACACGGGCAGTGCATGGGCAATATATATAGCCAAAGTGTGGTACTCCCATAATATTCTGAAATTTAAAAAAAAAAAAAACTGAGCAGAAACCAAAAAAAAAAAAAAAATTCTTTTCCTGTTTAAAATTAGGTTATTTCTCTTTTTGTATTCTGGATAGAGACCCTTATCAGTTTTATGAGTTGAGAAAACTTTTTTCCCATTCTGTGGGTTGTCTTTTCACTTTAGGAATAGAGTCCTTTGAGGGACAAAGTTTTAAATTTTGATATTATCCAATTTATCCACTTTTTCTTTGGTGACTTGTGCTTTAGGTGTCACATCTAAGAAAGTACTGCCTAATCCACGGTCATGAAGATTTTCACCTATGTTTTCTTCTCAGAGTTTTATAGTTTTAGGTCTTACATATAGACTTTCATTCATTTTGAATTAATTTTTGTATACGGTGTGAGGTGGGGGCCAAATTAATTCTTTGGTGTGTGTATATCTTGTTGTCCTAGCACCATTTGTTGAATTGTCTTGGCACCTTTGTTGAAACTCGATCGACCATAGATGTATAAGTTTGTTTCTGAACTCTCAATTCTAGTACACTGATCTATTTATATATTCCTGTGTCAATACCAGTCAGTCTTAATTATTGTCACTTTGCAGTAACTTCTGAAGTTGGAAAGTGTGAGTCCTCCATATTTTTCCTTCTTTTTCAAGATGGTTTTGGCTATTCTGAGTTCCTTGCATTCCCATATAAATTTTTGAATCAGCTTGCCCATTTCTGTGAAAAAGTCCATTGACATTTTGACACGGGATGCATTAAATCTGTAGATCAATTTGGAGAGTATTGGCATTTTGGCAATATTAAGTCTTCCAATTCATGAACACAAGATGTCTTTCTATATACTTAGGTCTTCCTTAATTTCTTTTAACAGTGTTTTGTAGTTTTCAATTAACAAGTTTTACACCGTTGTTAAATTTATTCGTAAGTATTTTATACATTTTTAAAAGACTTTTGCCTTTGTATAATAGTTTTTCTCATGGGCACATTGTCATGTTCATACTGCTGTGCAAAATCAAGTTTCTGTTACTAAGGATGATAGAGGAAAGAATGGATATTTTTGTAGGCAACCAGTGCTCTCTGCCACATTGTCTCCTGTGAGTGAATTCAAGAGCCGTGGCTTCATTTCTGTCATCTCCTGCCTGTGCTAAATGCTGTGGCCAGTTCCATCTCAGGCTGACTTTCGTCATGGCAGCGGCATGGCTGATGCAGTTCCAGGCCTCACCCCTGCATGGTGACATGGTCTGGAGCTGGAGAAAACTCCTGTGTCCTAGAATTCCTTGCAGAATGTTCTGAGATCCACTCTGATGGGACCTACTTAGGTTGCATGCTCACACCTGAACCAGTAGCTGAGGCCTAGCAGGTGGACTGTGCCATGTTGTGTCACGTGTCTTACCTCCTGAAGCTGGGGCACACTGAGATGTGGGTCCCCGCTGTCCACTCCCTCCTGCTACTCTCTGGCATTGGGACAGAGAACCTGGGCTGACCATGCATGTGGGCATAGCTGGAAGCCCTTCTTCCCTGCCTAACCTGGTGGGCTTAGTGCTATTGCCTCAGTGGACCCCTCGCCCCTCCTCCACCCAGGCAGGAGTCTGGCAATCTCTCTCGCTGTCCCCAAAGTTCAATCTGAGTGAGACTAGCACTGATGGCAGTGCCTTGCTTTGCCCAGTGCATACAAGACGCGTATCAATTGAGGATTTGCAAACCCCGTACTGTTTTTCCCCTCTTCCATCTTTTTCAGGGGTGTATTTTTGTCCTTTCTGAGACTCGTGGGTTCTTACTCTTGACCTCAGGTTTCAGTGGCTGGGCGGTGTGGAGTCAGGTGGACCTGTAAATCCTGGCTCCACTATTTATAAGCCAGGCAACCTCGGGCACATTGCTTACCCTTTCTAAGCCTCTGCATATGTTGGGGGAAGACCCTGCCTATCTTGCAGGATTGGGAGAATTAAATGGGATGATTTGTGTGAAAGGGACTTGATATAGTTTAAGTCTCAATAGACAGGGATGATGGTGATGAAGATGAGCGTGGCGCTATGTCAGACATTTGCTACCTGCCTGTTCACTCTCAGCCCTGGAAGCCGCTATTGCCCCCTGGTCAACCATGCCCTTCCTCACATCCCCATGGCTGACGACGCTTCTGCAGGTGAAAACACAACTTTTAATTACTAGTCACTAAAATCAAACCACCTTCACCCTCTTGGGCCAAAGGCATTTATTGGCATTCACCTGGGACAGCCAGGAAGGGAGGGGGCTCCAGAGGTGGCTTTGGAGTTTGCTTCCCCTCTGCGTGGTCTCAATTCTTCCTTCTGGGGCCCCCTGCCTGTAGTGGGGGAAGCTCACCTCCCCTCAGCCTGGCATCCTGCAAGAAGGGACCATTCAGGAGGTCCCAGGGGAGTGCTGAGGAACTCAGAGCAGGCTGTGTCACGCCCACCCAGAGGTACCAAAAGTGAGGGCTGGGAGAGCTTTCTGGGCAGACCCAGAAAGCCAACCACCACAGAGCACGCAAGACCCACGAGGACTCTCTGGGACAGGCGACCCCAGCAGCTTGGCGTTTCTCGCTGGGCGATGAAAGGACTCAACTCCCAGTGGCTCCTGTACAGGGGCTCTCAGGGCGTACTGGCCACTTCCTCCTCATGCCTTTCCAGCTATGCTCTGGCACCCAGAGGCCCTGCCTCACAGCCCCAAGGTGGTCCCACACCTCTGCCATCCCTGCTTCCTACCCCCAGGGCACTCTTTTCCTGCTCCTGGGCAGGAGGGCATTCTTGCTGCCCTTTCACAGCCTGGCACCTGTTCCTTCCTCTGGAAGGCACCCCCCAGACCAATGGACCTGCCAAGGCCTCCCTTGGGCCCTACCGCTGTCAGCACACTGGTGGCCTCTCTGCGCCCTCTGGGTTCCCTGTCTGTCTCCCACCAGCTCGGGGCAGGCAGCCTTCTTCCTCTTGGGGCTCCCAGCTCCTAGAGCACAGCAGCTGGTGTAGACACCCGGGAAAAGCATGGTGGGCCATAGCAAGGTCAGAGTGGTTTCAGGGTCAGCAGAGAAAGTCAAGTCTAGCCTGTGTGGCTGATCCTGCTCCCTTCCAGAGGGGCCTTTGTCCTATAAATCAGTTTGCAAACCACCAGGTTTCCTGCAGCTCCATCTGCATCCCTGCCCAGCACGCCATCCGCAGTGGACCCTGAGTGTGCAGGGCATCCGTGCCAGGGGCAGGGCCTCCTGACAGTGGCCCAGACACTCCCCACCGCATGAGCCCCCACTGAGCGCCCATGCCTCCAGGCCTCTTCAGGCCACAGGCCTCATCTCCTCTCGGCCCTCCTGCCGCATATTGTGTCTGACCCTCCAGCTGACCCTTCACTTGCTTTAGTCTTCCCTGAGGGACCCGCTGGTTAGGCTGGAGCTTCCACAGGGTGGGACCAGGCCCTCTGCCCCCCGTGTCCTGATGGTGCCTAGTGCAGTCCTTTGCACGTTATTTGGTCAAGGGTGATGTAGTTGTTCTCAAACTTTTTGTCCTCAGGACCCCTTTACACTCTTAAAAATACTGAGGACCTGAAGAGCTCCTGTTTCCGCGTGTTCTATCCAGCACCGGGCCACGGCCGTCTCTCTCCTCACTTCCAACTTCACGTTCAGTGACATTGTTTTGATGGCTTAAAATTGGCCATGGTAAAAATATTTACACCGTGGAAATGGGCAAATGCTGCGTATCAGGGCTTCACTGTTTGGAGAACTGGTTGCTTAACATTTACCAGCACACCGTGGTTGCATTTATTTCTATTCACCTTATTAGGATATAAAACTGAGAAATTTGTAAGACATGGGAACACATAAGGCCACATTTCAGTAGCCATCAGAGTGAGGATGTATTAAACGTCATTCATTAGCTTCTGAAAACCCCCTGGATACATCTGTGACAGAACGAGAGTGAAAAGGACAAATAATGTTTCAGTATTATTATAAAAATAAGTTCTACCTTCTGAATCCCCTGGAAAGGTCCTGAGACGCCGGGGGTCCCCCAGGCCACACTTTGAGTATCACTGGTGTTGACTCAGATGTGGGTTAGACTGTCTGCTTCATCCTGTACTGGCTGGGTGACCTCGGGCAAGTCACTTGGCTTCTCTTAGGGTCAGTTTCTTCATCCACCAAATGGGGATGATGGGGGCTTGTTGAAGCCTACGGGAGAGAGACTACAGATAGCACCCAGGTGGGGCTCAGCCCTGTAGGAGGTGCTCGGCTATCACTCACTCTGTCCCCAGCCTCCCTAAGCAGGGAGAGGATGAAAGAGGGGCCAGGGCAGAGCCGGGTGCCTCTGCCCATCTGGCAAGGCCAGGGGGCCTGAGGTCCCCAGGAGTCCAGAGTGCACCACAGAAAGTGGCTGGCCTGGCGCTGCAGTGTGGACACCCCCAGGAGGGCTGGGCTCTGGTGGGCATCCTTGTCGGGTACTTCCTCAGATGGAGAGGCCATGTGGAGCGCTGGGCCACCGGCACTGCAGCCCTCACCCCCTGCCCTGCCTGAGAGGGCAGTGTGGATAGAGAAGGGAGATTTAACTAGACTCTAGCACATGGCACCTTCGGATTTGTATACTTAGGTGTGCCTGAAAAGAGATTTGACACACATGGCTGAAGGTAGTGATTGGAGGAAAAATAAAACCATTTGTATTTGAACCACTGAGATGAGATTCTTAGGTAAGCTCAGTGCACACATTCACCCTCCCTCCTCCTCCAGGCCTGGATGGGGAGTGTGGAGACTGAGTGCCGGGGGCCCGGTCCAGGCAGGAGCTGTTGGACAGGACGTCTGTCGTCTTGTCTGCTGTCCCCTGTCTCCTGCCCCCATCTGCTGTCCCTTGTATGGCATCTCCTGTCTGATGTCCCCTGTCTGCCGTCCCCCATCTCATCCCGTCTGCTGTCCCCTGCCATCCCCTGTCTGCTGTTCCCTTTCTCCTATCTCCTGTCTGCCATCCCCTGTCTCCTGTCCTCTGTCTGATGGTCCCTTGTCTGCTGTCCCCTCTCTCCTGTGCTCTGTCTGCTGTGGCCCCTTTTGTCTGGGGACCTCCTGAAGATCATGGTCCTGAGATGGTGTCCCTGGGGGCTGCATTACCAGGGTTGATCAGGGCCAGGGTTTCTCCTTGGAGCTGGTCTGCTTAGGCCCACAGGCAGCTTTGGGGGGGTGGGCAGAGGAAATCTGTGGGCTAGACTGGGGGTGGGGCAGGAGTTGGACCCTCTCTCTGTGGGGCTGGGTTTGCATTTTCTTTCCCAGACCACCCTGGAGCGCCAGCCCAGATCTCCGACTCCCAGGAGCCCTGGGGGGAGCAGGCAGAGGCCTGAGACAGGGGCACATTTTTGGAATTCCAAGCATGTCTGCATGCTTTGCAGGCAGCTCTGGGTGGAAGTCTGAAGGGTGCAGAGTTGCTGGCTCCAGGCTTCTTTAGTCCCCACTCCAGTCAGGGGTGGGGTCTTCCCACAGTGTAGACAGATGAAACCTGCTCCACCCTGCCCTAACTCCAAGGATCCAGGACAGGAAGGAAGACAAGCCCCAGGGCATTTGGTACTAGAAAAAGCCACTTAATTTAGGGAACAAAATGTTATAGAAAATTCTTTTAAAAGAGAATTTTTTTTGGCATGATATTGAAACATTAGAAGTGAAATGTTTTTTAAAGAAACCTCTATTTTACCTTATTCTTAAATTTTGATTATGGTTACACCTATGCATTAATAGAGATGAAAAGTGCGTGTGTAAGATATTAGTGACAAAATGGTAAACTGTGACTATTTTACTGGACATCTGGCTCTTGGGATATGATCTTAGAAAGGGTCACTTTTGAGAAGAAAACTCTGCAGGCCCATCTGTTCTCTGGGGCCCTCCAGGAGCCTTGAGCCCCTCCTGGTGCCCCTCCCGCCTGCCTGTGCAGAGCTTCTCCCCTTTCGCTCCAGCTGCTCAGCTGCCCGCATGCTGGTCCCCCTTTCAAGGGCTTGGGGTGTGAGGGAAGCAGGAACTTTCCCTGACGTTAGCACGTCCTGCTCCTTTCTTGCAGGATTTGCCATTTCCCTCTGCAAAGTCTCTGCATGGTGTTTGTGCTGCTGAGATGGGTACCGGGAGCTGGGGTTACGATGCAACGGGCATCTGCACAGGGGGAGCTCCTCAGAGGTCCTTTTGTGAGAGGGGGTTTTCTTGAAACTTGACCTTGACTTTCCCACCCATCCATGGGAAGCAGGTGACAGAGGCTTGGGGGAAGATGGCCCGAGACCTGCGGTTCCTCTAAGCCTCCACTCTCTCTGCCCTTCTTTTCCCTGGGCCAGGCTGGTGCCGGCTGGAGCACTGCTCTGGGAGTCCTCCTTGTCCTCCTCCCTCCAGCCCCAACTGGGGAGCTGGAGTCACACATAGCCCAGTTCGTACTTGGATGTGGCTGCTATCCATGGAACTGTCCCCAGCAGCTCCAGGTGGGCACTCTGATGTCCCTCCACCTGCTGGTGAGTCTGTGGCTGAAATCTATGTGTTCCGTGCCAGGTCCTGCTCTCTCCAGCTGGGCACATACCCGTGGGGCAGCTGTTAGGAGTCCCTTGCAGGGACCGTGGCCTGAGTGACCCTGCCCTGCCCAGCGCCAATACCCCCAGGGCTCCCAGACCCTTGGTGACACTGCACCCCTGCAGCAGAGGGCTCTTTTGCCTTTACCGGAGCCCCAGCTGGCACCTGTGGGATGCCACACAGCCTGCCCTTCCTGCCAGTCCCGGCCTGGGGCCTGGTGGGCTGGGGCCCCTCAGGTTCACCCCTCCACTGAGGGGAACATGTGGGAATTGTATCGTTGTCAAGTAACAAACCATCCCCAAAGTTAGAAGTTTAAAAGAACAAGAATTTGTTTTTCTCATGAATCTTACATTTAGGCTGGGCGTGGCAGAGACTGGGCCTCATGGTGTCACTTGGAGCAGCTTGACTGGGGCCAGAGGGTCCCTTCCAAGATGACACACTCGCAGGGCTAGTGGGTGCAGGCCGTCAGCTGGGAGCTAAGTGTGGGTGTGGGCCTGGGGTCCTGGCTTCTGCCCATGTAGGCCTCTCTGTGAGCTGCCTGGACGTCTTCGAAGCAGGGAGGCTGGGCTCCAAGGGTGGGCATCTCCAGAAGTCACAGCACATCACTTCCTCCATGTGATATTGATTGAAAAGTCACAATGGCTTGCCCGGGTGAAGGTGTGTGGACGTTGGCTCTACCTGTCTGGATGCATGACAGAGTTCTAGAGGAGCAGCTGGGATGGGAGATACTGTTCACGGGAAGGGCGGCGTGGCAGGCCCCTCTCCTCTCATCTCGCTCCCTCCGTGGGTGCTGCCTGGGCGCCCAGATGCTCCGGCAGGGCCCTACCCTGTGACTGAGCCGGCTGTGTCTTCCCTCCTTCTCACTGCAGCCCCCTCCACTCCCGTCTGGCCCATGGGTGACTGTTTCCTTTGCCAGGCCCCCGAGTGGCACACGCCAGGATAAGGCTGACAGTGCAGGGGCAGTGAGGGTGGGCCTCGGTGGCTGCCCCTCCTGCCCCTTGCTCCATCTAGGTGCACTGCCTTCGGGTGTGGGACACAGAGTCTGTTCTTGGTTCCTGCCTCCTGGTTCTGGGTTGCTGGTGTGGACTTGGCCTGCTGGAGCCCCACCTTACTCGTTTCCTGGGTTAACGATCCCATGGTGCCTGGTGCCTGAACAAAATGACAAGAATAACAGTGCCGACACCAAGGATGCCCACCCTGCACAGGGCTGCCTGTGCGCTGTACATCCTCCCTGGCCCTGAGGCTGGCCCACCACCTACAGGCCCATTTCACAGGCAGGAAAGAGCCTCTGAGAGGGGCCGCCTCTGCCATGGGTGCACAGTGATAGCCTGGGGCACACAGTGCCATTGCTGGGAGAAGGCGCTCATGCTGGTCAGCACTGCATCGCAGACATGCATGGGGTTGGGCCCCTCAGTGGTGTCAGGTGTGGTTAGGGAGAGTTGAACTGGTTCTTTGACTCCTTGCTTGGAAGAATTGTAAGCAGGGCGGGTGTGACAGAGTGATGACAGACACGAAGCACTTCCACACAAGCAGCTTTTATTGCAAAGCAAAAGTAAGTTTTGAGAGAGGAACAGGTCTGTCCCCATGAGTGGAGATGACCTTGACTTTAAAGACAGAGTATAGAAAGTATAGTACACTCTCAAGGTCAGTAGAGAGTGGACTGCTCCAATGAGGAACGGCCTCATCCCAGGGTTAGGGTCTGTCCTTTATGCTAATCCCTAATCATATGTTAAGCTGGGGGTGGGATAGTCATGTCTTTTCAGAGGAAGTGGGTGGAGATTCCTGGAATCACGTCCCCTCCTATTTTCTGTCCTTGTGTGGCAGGCTCCAGAACTCTCATGGCACTAGGGGGTGTGAGTTTTACCATGTAAATGAAGGAAAGGTCACCTTTGGTCATAAGCTCCTAGCTTCACGCATGCTCCTGGTCAGGAGAAGTCCCTAACCTCAAGTTCTTGCTGTTGTGGTTTCTTTTCTCTGTTTTTATTGGCCCCGACCCTCGGCCCTTGACATATCCCTCTACCACCTGCCCTGCCACCTGCATACCCTCATCCCTACCTAACATTGGTGCCGCAGATCTGCCCACCATCCTGGAAGCCAGGAACACTGATGGGCAGAGGTGGGTGCCTTCAGGATACTTTGAAAGACTGGACGACAGGGAGGGCGGTGGCCCTGGGTTTGGCTGTGAGGGTGCTGTGGAGGTGAGGTGGGGCGTCTCTCCCCCTCTGCAGACTCTGGGGGATGGAGGCTGCTGAGGGTGCCCACCCTACAGAGGAAGGTGGGGGCAGGGGTGGGAGGGCACGGGGTAGGAGCTGCAGCCTCCCTCAACTTCCCGGAGAAGTGACTGCTCGAGTTGGGGGGAGGTATCATCAGTAGGGCTGGTGAGCTATGCACCCGAGGAACACAGTTCACAGTTCCAATTGCTCAGCAACAGTGTAAAAATGGTGATGTTTTCATAAAAATAGAAAATGCAAACTTGACAAGTGATTTCCAGGCACTTTGGTGGTGATCACCACACTGGGGTCAAGAGATCTGGGTTCCGGATGTGTCTCCACTTTACCCCCCACGCCCCCCACCCCATGTCTGAGCGGCTGTAGCAGGGCTGGCAGACACTTGGCACTTGCAGCGTGGGCGCCTTCCTGCACCTGTGGCAGGCATCACTAATCCACCACAGAGCACTTTCAGTCTGGACTGACAGGCAGCTTCAGACTCCTTCTCAACACCCGGCTCTAGGCTCTCACCAACCAGCCACAGGTGGCCTGTGACTTGCAAGGGCCTATTTTTCTTGTGTTGAAGCGTGAGGCTGGCCAGAGTCTTCTCTCTGCCTATCCTTCAGGCCCTAGCACCCTGCCTGGTGAGGCAACACGGTGGGGCTGCTCAGGTTTCTCTGGTGTCATGCGGTGGGGATGACTCTTGTCTTGCTATGTCGGAATTGCAGGTGGAATCTAAGGGGTGGTGAAGGCGATATTGCTCATCGTCATAGCTGCTTTGAGCATGGCAATGTGGATGGGGCTGGAGCCCCCCCAGGTGGAATCTAAGGGTCCTGTCTGAGCACTTCTCTTGTTTACTTTCTCTTGTGGATGTCCTTAAATGGAGTAATTCTCCATTACAGATTAGGAAACCGAGGCACAGAGAGGTGAGGTAACTTGCCAAGGGTAGGGGGGCAGAGGGCAGAGGGCATGTGGAGAGGTGTGTGTGGGGTACCTCCTCCCAGGTCACCCGGGCCTTGTGCCAGCACCCAGACCTTTCTGACCAAAGTGGTGCTGCCTAGGCCTGAGCCCAGGGCCCGGTCCCAGGTTGTCTGGCCCTGAGTAGGGGAAGGAGCTGGAGGGGTGAGGGGAGGCCCAGGACTGCAGCTGAGTGCAGGCAGCCAGCCTGGGTTTGTCTCCGGGAGGCTTGTGCTTGCACTCAGCAGAGCATTGTTACCCAACGAGAAGAGCTTTTTGTGCGGGTTCCCTGGGAAATCAGGCATGTCCAGGCTCCCCGTGGCGTGTCCGCGCTCCCTCCAGGCTGGTGGGAGACGCCTTTGCTGTCCTTAATACTTGAGAAAAATGTACTTATAAACAAAACAAGACAAAACAAAACAATCTTATTGTTTTCTCTCCTCCCTTGATTTTAAAAGCAATACACACTCTTTGCAGAGATTTTGGAAAAATACAGAAGAGAACAAAAAGCAAGTGATGCCATCAGTAAGCCCACCGGCCTGTGGGGACCTCGGGGAACAACCTCTGGCATGCAGGAGTGAGCTCCCGTGAGCTGACCTCTCTGACCCACCCATCAGGGCCCCATCGGAGCCGACCGTGGGAAACGGTGGCTGGCGGGCCTGGGAGGGGCGGCCATTGTCCTGTGTCCCTCCCACCCCGTAAATCCTTCTCAGCCGGAGCCTGAAATGCTCTGTGGGAAGATTGATGGGGACACTGGGCCTGTCAGCTGTCCCTGCCCTGGGACACTTGTGATTTAATTCCCCAGCAGTCTGGGGGAGCCTCCGAAGCTGTCCCTCGCAAAAACAATATCATTACTGACCCTGAGAAGGAGGAATGTGGAGAGTTTGGGTCACCCTCCAAGGTGACTCATAAGGTCAGGGGTGGCCAGAGGCCAGAGCCTGGTTGCTCTGCCTGGTGGGAGTTGTCTCTGCAAAATGAAACGCTTATCTTCCCACAGCCCTGCAGACACTGTTGGGGAATGTTGGGGCACAGGGGAAATTCCCCATAACCGTCAGAGGGATGGCAGCCACCATCCTGGAGTAGCCACGCCTCGCCCCGGCCTCTTGGCCTTCTGTCTGCGCTGCTGCAGTTTTGGAAGAATCTCCCAGAATTTCAGGGAATAAAACTTTGAACATTGAAACTATCCCCAGTTCTAGTCTCTGCTGGGGGGTGGGGGGAAGGTTTGGATTTGAATCAGTAAGTTATCCCATAGTGTGGCAGTGTCTTTGGGGCTGGGTAGAACTGCTTTCCGCGGCGGCACCCACTCTTCTGGCTGTGAGCTTCTTTCCCAGACGGCCTTGGCCACCTCCCGGGATGGCGCCAGGACTGGTTGAGAGTGCTGGTGCTGGAAAGCTCCCCAAAAACCTGGTGGGCCAGGGGCTGCTGACTAGACCACAGCCTGGCGGGGCAGAGATCTGGAAACTTCCCCGCCTTGCCCTGCTGAGCATCCTCTCTGGGCCTGTGCCACAAAACACATGTCCATGCGAGGAGAGGAATTTTCTGCTCCCTGCTGACTCTTTACCTTTTCAAATATGTTGGGCACATCAATTTCTTTATTATCTTTTAAAATATATTGGGCAAGAAACTGTGTGTGTGTGTAAGTTATAAGGCATGACAATGGCATGAATACAAAAATCTGCACTCCACTGGGAACTGCTGCCTCTGGTTGTCATACTCGTAAGGAGAAGCAGCAGGTGGAGATGGTGGGTATTGAGGATGTCAGATCTGTATCTGAAAATTGCCTCTGCCACTGACTACCCGTGTGATATTGGAAAAGTCACAGCTACACAGAGCTCAGTGTGTCCAGCTGAAAAATGGGTTCATGAAAGGTTCAGGGCATCCTTGAGGAGTAGGTCCTGAGACACCTGCAGAACTTTTCTGTTTTTTGGGGGCCATCTCGCACAAAGAACTAGCTCTTGGCCTGTGTATGCTCTGCGAGTAGAAAATCCCTCAGATGTGTTAAGAGGCAGGTGCTGGGTGGCTAATGTGGTGTTTGTCACCTAAGCATTTGTAGCTCCCTTCAGGGTCATCAGCCCAGCCTTGGTGATGTCCCTGTCTCAAGGCACCTTAGATTTCTGGTAGCATCAGGGAGGACTGAGGTGAAAATCTGCAGGGGTTCCCGGTCTGTGGGGGGCTGCCCTTGAGTGAGTCTCCCTCAGTGGCCCTGAGGACCCTTGTGGTGTCCCACCCTGCCACCTGCTCAGGTGCTTGTTCTGTCTGCGGCTCCCAGACAGCTGGGCACAGGAGTAGAACGAAGCGCTGCCTGTGTCCAGTCTTTCTCCATGCCACTCCCTGGGTGCCGTGCCCATCACCAGCCAGCTCCCCACCATCCTGCAGAGTGTGCAGGGCACTCAGTGGCCATTCTCCCATGACACCTCCTTGCAGCTGTTGTTCTGTTCCTTGGGGGCTTGGAGTGTCTGGCCTTGGCCATAAATTACATACATCTAGTAATTTTATGAAAATTTATGAACTCCTCTTTTGGCTGTGAACATGCAACTCCTCTTTTCCTCCTCCGGAGCTGTGAGGTTGGCGGGCTGCACCGGGCTTCATTAATTTCCAGGCTGTCAGCAGAACCTGCTGGGGTAATTGAAGACTCAAACATGAAGATAAAAGATGGGGAATGCCTCCGAGCCGTGCTTAATGGAGAGACGGGGTACAGCAGGCCCAGGGAGAGGTGCGTGTCTGCGTACTGCACACGCTGCAGGGGCTGGACGCGGCAGGCCAGGGACTTCAGGACTGAGGTCCGCGTGGCGGGAGCAGGCCCTGCGGGGCAGAGTGTGGGCACCGCCTGGCCCGCCTGGGCTGGCCCTGCCTGCCGCCCACGGGCCCTGTGCTCCTGCACAGAAACTTCGCCTCTCCCCGCTTCCTTCCCTCACCTGTGCGGTTTGTCCTGTGGTTTCACATCTGTGGTTATCTTGGGGAGATAAGTGAGTGTGGGTGAGACACTGTGGGAACCACAGCCAGAACGGTGGTCGTTGTTACTATTTTGATGCACAGTTTTTGCCCTCTGCTGGTGGGTTTGGGAGGACCCAGGGAAGGAAGAGCCACTTGTGCACCAGGTGTCCCTGGGGGTCTGGTAAGGTTGCCAGGACCTGGGGTGTGGGAGGGCTCCGGGGTCCTGGTGAAAGGAAGCCACTGGAATTGCTCACACCTGGCCATGTCCCCTTTGGCTGTGCCCCCAGAAGTGTCCCTTGCACTGTGTGTAATTCTTTGATTCCTGTCTTGTCTCCTGGTTTGAGAGGGAGCCCAGAGCCGGCAGGGTCAGGAGGGCAGTTTTGCTCCTCGGCAGAGTGCCTGCTCGCAGCAGTTACTCGATGAGCATTTATGGGACCCGGAGCCATGGGCCGTACCTGAGCCCAGTTGCCCTCAACAACACCCACCCGGGGCCACCTGGGGCTCTTCCTGTGTCAGTCCCTGCCAATCTGTATGGTGTTGGTTGTTCAACTTGCCTCCCTGGGACCCTGCCTGAAGGGCAGGGCAGGGCTTTGTTCAGAGAAAGTCTTTCAGGCCCTTCCTGAGCCAGCTCCTTCCGGTCCTCCCAGTCAGCATTTCCTCCTGGGCTGGGTTCCTCCAGTCCTCCATGGCTACCACAGGGATGAGTCTCAGGTTCAAGCTGGAGCACGTTCCTCCCTCAGGCTAAAGCCTGCTGTGGCTCCCCAGCGCGCTGGGGCTAAAGTTTGTGCTCTCTTCCCAGATGCGGGTCTTGACCTTCCTTCCCCATTCACCCTCTCCTCTCACACCTTCTGCAGCCCAGCAAGCTGTGGGCTTCTCTGAACCGCGGGGACTGTTTTGTCCTCTGCCCTTCGCTCACACTGCCCTCTCTTCCTAGAACACTTTCTAATGTGCAGAGCTCATCCTGGTGCTACCTTCTCTTAAACCCCCTCCTGGTCCTCCTGGCAGGCTGGCTGCCCATCTTTTGTGCCCTGCTGGGTCCACACAGGCTCCACTGCTATCCCCGGGATATGTTGGCACATTTCCTCACTTGCTAATCTGTCTCCCCCAGGGCTCTGAGCTCCTCGAGGCATCTCTGTGTCCCCGGAGCACGTCGTGGGGCTGCCACATGCTTGTTGGACCAATGTGTGGCCTAGCTTTCTGTCCACTGCGTGAATCCAGCAGGGGCCCAGCAGAGTGCCTGGGTGGTGTCTGGCCTCCCCTGTCAGTGGGGTAGATCTGCCACAGGTGGGCCGAGGAGGGAGCAGCAAGGGCAATCAGGGAGGGGAGGGCTGAGCCATTGGTACTGCGCAGCCCAACACTTTGGTGGCGTATTTGTGGCTGCCTTGACTGTGTGCCTGGTGGTAGCAGCGGAATGGTAAGTATGTGTGCCATGTAAACACCAGTTACACTCAGACGCACTGCCGGGTGGAGAATGCCAGGGTGGGGCTGTGTGGCCTCCCTCCCTGGCCCCCCACGTGGGGGAAGTCTGACCAGGGAGAACAGGCTCAGGTGACAGCCTTTCTTCCTGGAGAGCTGGGTGTCTGGAGAGTGGGGTCAACTTGCTATGGCCTCCTGGGCCTGTTACGGGCCAAGCCTGGCTGGGCACAGGGCAGACACACCCGGCACCCCCACAGGGGTCCCCACAGAGGACCTGGCACTTGCTGCTCTAGTGAAAGGGGAGGTGCCAAGCTCCCGTAGCTCGGGAGTGGTGGTGCAAGGTTTGCACCTGGCCCTACCCCTTGTGCAGCCTGGGGACTTTCCCTCAGACCACGCTGCACCTGCCTCTGTGGCAGGGAGGGGGGTACCTGCCTCTCACCAGGGGCAGGGCCGGCGGGCGGGGGGAGAGGTGAGGAAGGCAGGCGTGTGTGACTTCTGGGCCACCATGCCAGAGACATCCCCAGGAAGCTGACGCCGGGGAAGGTGGCAGGAAAGTAGCAAGCTTTTAACTTTCAACCCAGCTTACCCATTTCTAAACACTGGGACTCCGCTTCTGTTTGCCGTGTAGACTTTCTCATCTGCACCCCAGCCCCTCCCCTCCTTTCTCTCTCTCCCCGTGGAGCCCTGGTGGCCCCGCAGCCCTGGCCCACTCATCCACGATGGCTGTGCTCTCCGTCTTGAGGAATTTGGAGGAAAAGCAGATGGTTGTAGCTGGGCGACATTTACTTTGCTGTCTGTCAATATTTGAGAGGTTTTATTACTTTGTAGTGCCAGGTTTTAGAATAAATTAAACGGCTAATGGAAATATTAAAATAGAATTAATTTAACTAAACAAATAAAACTGGGAGAGTCAGTACGATTTGTTTAGAAGTTACTAAATATATTTTCAAGTGAAGCCTCTGGGCAGGGAGTAATTCCTTACCCCTTGGGTGGGAGCTCGGCCAGCCAGACTTCCCCAGACACTTTCTGGGGCCAGGACCCAGGTGGTGTCAGGCAGCAGCCAGGCTGGCCTAGGCAAGCCTGCCCGGGAGCTCACAGCCTGGCAGGGGGACAGACATGGGGCCCACAGCCCCACCTTGTGCCCCTTTCGGGAGCCTGCCAAGCACGTGGGCAGGACACGGAGGAGGCCCGAGGAGGCAGGACTCCACCTGCCGCACCCCCATCCCGTCACCCAATCCCTGAGCACCTGCTCAGAGATTCAGAGAAGAGTAGACCCTATGCTTGCCCTCAGTGAGCTCATAGTTTAGGGTGTGAAGCAGAGAAGTTAACATGTAACAGGCAAGATACTTCAGTGTTGTGCTAGAGACATGCTCAGGGTGTGTTGGGGGAACCTAAGGACAAGTTTGTTTTTTTCTTTCTTTTAACAAATATTGATTTGGTGCCCATTTTAATGCTTTGAGAGAAATATGGAAGCAATTCTTTGCCTAGCAGAACTTGACTGCCTCATGGCCCTGCCTTTTTGCCAGAAGCCCCCCTTAGAAAGTCTGTTCTTAGACTAGGGTGTTGCACTCTCTGTGTGCCTTTTGCAATGCAAGGGGGAGACAGTCAATGCCCCCACCCGAATGCTTTCCTTAGAAATGGAGGGGCGGGCCCACGAGGCTGGGGTTCTTGAGGGGTGGAGAAGGGGCAGAGAAGGAGGTGGCAGTCCAGGGTGTGGAAGAGAGACGGCCTTTGTCAGGACAGTCCAGGGCGTCTTCAGTCATACTCGCTCGGTCTGCCCTGAGCTGGGAAGCTGGGCAGGGCCTGGACGTGCCTTTGGATCTCGGTCCAGTGCATGAGGACCCAGCTCAGGGCAGAGTCTGGCAGCGGGGGAAGAGGGCTGACTTATGCTTTAGGAGGAAGTGGAGGCAGGGAGCCCCGCTGGCCTAGGCCTAGTGGCATGGTAGGCTCCCAGAATCAAGCTTTCACAATCCCTGAAGGGCCTGGGTATTCCCATTTCCCCAGCACAGTTACCCAGGTAGACAGCTGCAGGACCCTTTGGGGAAGGACTGAGACACGTTGCTGAACATCCTTGCCGTGGTGTCACCAGGCCTACCTCCTGGGGACTCATCCTCTCCTCTGGTCTCCTCTAGTGGCTTAGCGCCTGACCCTGGGCGAGGGATTGGGCTGTTTAGTGGTGCCTTTGCCCTTGGACTTCTGATCTTCTTAGTCTGTTTGTGCTGCTATAACACAATACCTGAGACTGGGTAATTTATAATATAAAGAATATTTATTCCCTCACAGTTCTGGAGGCTGGGAAGTGCAGGATCAAGGCACTGGCAGGCTGGTGTCTGGGGAGGGCTGTTCCCTGTTCCCAGGATGGCGTCTTGATGCTGCATCCTCCAGACGGGAGGAATGCTGTGTCCTCACGTGGTGAAACTGGAGAGTGAGAAGGAGGAATCAAGTTTTTTTATAGGGGCATCTAATCCCATTCTTGAGGGAGGAGCCCTCATGGCCTGATTGCCTCTTAAAGGCCCCGCCCACCTCTTGATATTATCACTTTGGCAACACCAGAATTTTGGAGGGGACACATTAAAGCCATAGCATTTTCCAACCTAGATTTATTCTGATTGTACACATTAAGCCATCCCTGTGTTCTCAGCCTGCCTCTCTTGCCCCTGGGAATGCCATGTTCTTAACCATCTCCATACCTCTCTGCCAGGCAGGTGCCACTGGCTGTGGCTGGCTGCTGGTCATCACACTCATACGCGCACCTGTGCTGGCTGTTGGGCGCTGCCCCTCGGCCGACTCTGCTGAGTTGGGCTCCTGTTCTCTTCCCTGCTACTCGAGAGCCTGGGTCTGCGGCAGCGTCTCCTGCCGTCAGCCCCGCCTGCGTGGATGGCCAGCACCTGGGCTGCTCACCACCCACTTCTCCATCTTACCAGTGGGTGGGTGTCCCTACGCCCTCTCGGGAACGTGGGCACCTGGCGGGTTTCCTTCCTACGCAGTCCATCTGATGGACCAGGCTCACTTCTGGGAGTCTCTGCTCTGCCTCCGCCGTCTGCTGTGGCAACTCTGGCATCTCTGCTTCCCAGGGGCCACTGCTTCTTGCAAGTTTCCAGGAGCCGTGAGTGTGAGCTCCATCCCTGGGTCCCTGCAGGAGGCTACAGCCCTCCAGGGCAGCACTTCCTCCCTTCTCCATCCCTTGATGTAGCTAGCACCCCAAGATCTAGCCCACTCCCAGGCCCCCAGCTTCCCCTGAGGCCTGCTGGCTGGCCCTGCAGCTCTCTGGGACACAGGGAGATAATCTCTTTCTTCCTCTTGTGGGTTGTCATCTTTCCACCAGGCCTGCCAGGTGTGATGCTGGTTGCAGGAGGGAGATGGGGCATGTTTTCGGGGCGGGGGGGCCTTGTCTCCTCCGGCACCCACCTCCTTTGAGTCACAGTAGAGTCTTCAATGGGGTGGGCTGTGCCCTCTTCTCTTAGCAGGTACCTGCATCCCAAGCCTCACGTCCTATTCTTCGTACATGGGGCCCTGAACTTGGTGTGGGGACCTGCTGGGGCTGCAATTCCTTCTTCTCCCAGCTGTGTGCTTGTAGAGTCCCCCTGAGCTGACCTCCTCTCTGTTCTTGGCTGCAGATTGGGGCTTCCCTCAGTGTTGTCAGGGAGGCCCCTTCGTGCCTGAATTTTGCCTTGAATGGGTCATTCATCACACTGAGCCTGTCATTTTTGTTCTTCAGAGAATCTGTGACCTCAGCCAGTGACATCTGGTTCCCTGGTCCTCTGTGAAGACCTCTCTCAGGGCCAGGAATGATGCCCTGGCCCCTGTGTCCTCCTCTGCAGGTCCCCTGGCCCTGCTGTACACCAGCACGATTCACCCTTTATGCTGTGACAGCACCCGGGGCTCTCCTCCTCCATCTCCCAGCGGTAGTGGTCCCTCAGGCTGGTGAGAGAACCAGCTCCAAAGTCCCACTATAGAATCTGCCTCCTAAGTCTGCTCCAGGAGTCAACTGTCCTAGGGTGGATTCCCTGGAAACAGATTTGGAGCTGGAGGGTTGGGTGGGAGTGATTTTAGGAGGTACATCTGCAGGGAAGCAGGCGGCAGGGCTGGGCAGAGGGAGTGTCTGGCAGCTGAACTAGGGCTTTGGCCCATTCTGTGGTGCTCTGTGGTGGGGACAGCCCTCAGAGCTGTCCCGTGTGGATGCCAGGGCCTGGGCCTTGGACCCCCCACCAGGCAGTCACTGGCCTGCAGACCAGCTCTGGAAGGGGGTGCAAGCTTGGGTGAGGCAGCTGCCAGCAAGGGAGGCGGCATGAGCCCACCCTCCCAGCAGGCTGGCTGGGCGCTGGCTCCAGGACAGCTGCTCTCCAGACGCTGGGGAGTGGTGCAGTCCGGGGGTGGGAAGGGTCCGTCTTTGCCGTTGCTGCTGAGGGGCGAGTACGATGTGGACAGGGAACTGTCCCTTGTTCCAGGGGAGGGGTGGGAGCAGGTGCCTGCGTGGAGAGGGTTCGGAGGAGTCGCCCCAGACACCGAAGGCTGGTTAAGGGGTGTCCTCTGTGCATCACTGAGGACCTTTGCCTGAGCTCGGGCTCCAGTGGACAGGACGACGCTTTCCTTTTGTGCTCCTCTTTCGGCCCCACGCGTGCCGAGAAGGCGGGGGAGGAGGAAAGGCGGAACACGGCTGCCAGGGCCAAAGGACACTGTGGTCTCAATTGAAACGTTTGAAAAGACAATCCTGTTGGACTTGAAGCTATAAACAAAGCACGATTACACTCTCCCCGCCCTCCTATTTATCCACCTATGATCCACCCCTCCTTCCGCCACGCCATCCCCTTCTGCCCAGGCATCTATTCACTGCTCCATCTGTCCACACACACGTCTCTGCAGCCAGTGAGGATGAGCACCCTGGGCGGGGGGCGGGGGCTGAGCTCCCAGGGCTCGGCCGTGGAGTGGGCAGCTCCCTCTCCCTCCTCTGGGCTGGACCCCGCCTGTCTATGAACAATGGCATGGCTCCACCTCTTATTAAATCAAGAGAGGAAAATATTTTTGAAAGAGGCTAAATAGAACTTAATTTGCCATGTGGTTGGAATTAGCAGAGAACGCTTCCCACCAGCCTTTGAAGGGTTGGGTGGTTGAGGAGGCCTTGCTCTCTCTGCCTTGGGCCCCAGCTGGGCTCAAAGCCTTGTCATCAGGTTTGTGGATGGTCCTGGCTGGGCTGCAGCCCACACGGCACATCTTGAGTAAATGTTTGCCTTCTGTGGCTGCACTGAGGGAAGGATGGAGCCCGGGAAAACCTTCCCTTTCATAGCCGCAACCCCTGCACTTGTAGGAGGGTTGGCTTGTGGCTCACATGCTCGGGGAAGGCAGATGCCACCAGGGAAGGGTCCAGGGAAGACTAGGGTGCTGGTGATAGGGACTCCCTGGAGGCTCTCCCGACCTCTCTGGTTTCCTCTATCCTGCTCAGGTCTTGCCCCCAAACAGCTGGTAGGGGAAAAGGGGTACAGCTAGGGGAAGGGAAGGGCCTTGTAGAGAGCATCCATCTATGTCATTAAAAACTCACTTAAACAACGCTTTCAAGGCTGCGTGATGCCCGCCTTAGTGGTGCACTGTAATGCACTGACCTGCCTCCTCTTGCTGGGGGCTCCGGTTGCTTCAAGACCTGAAAGTCTATTGCCTTTTAGACCAGGTCTCTGGGTGTAGGCCTGCTGGGTAGGTGTGAGAGCGTCTGCTGTGTGCCTGTCGTGCCTGTGCCTTGCACATGTCACCTTGGATGCAGCCAGCCACCCACAGTGTCCTTAGCCTCCTGCCCCATGGGAGCCCCTTCTGACCTCCTTTGGATGTGAGCAGCTTCTGTTCCCACTCTGTCCTGCACCCCTGCTCCCAGACCGGGCTGTGCCGTGGGTCATGCCCCTCTTAGTGAGGGTGGCCAACCAAGAGTGCCCCACCTGGAGTCTTGCCCATGGAGCCTATACTGTCATGGTGGAAAGCCCAGCCTTGTCTCTGTGCTGCAGGGGTCCCTGCGGGAGCAGCTCTGTAAGGCCCAAAGCCTTGGTGGGTGGGGGGGTGATGTCATGCATGGTAAGGTGACATTATAGACATCAGGGACCCCACCTATCAGTGGGGAACCTGCCAGGCTGCCATCGGCTCCCTGGAGCTCAGCCAGGGCTTCTACTTTCTCTCTGGAACAGTTCAGGGGGGTCCTCTGCACCCTAACAGGGTTCTGAGATCTGCAGAGAGTCTGGCCAGCATCAGGGACCCTGACTGGATGCTGACACATGAGGGTGAGTGTGCAAACTGGGGAGACCTCCTTGGGATGTGTGCATGTCACCCCGAGAGTCCAGTCTGGCCTCTCTCTCACTCTGTGACCATCCCTGCTGATGTGGGTCCACAGGGCAATAAGTCTCCTTTCTGGGCCCCAAGTGTGGGAGCTAGTGGGCCCCAGCTCCCCACCCCCAACCTCCAGCCCATACAGTGGCTCCTCCTGTGGGTGTCCCAAATATGGGGGAGGGGCCAAGCACCTGGCTGTGGAGCCAGGGCCATTTCAGACAGGCCAGGACCCTGAGGGGATGGTGGGCCCCTGGACCTAGACATATGACCCTACTGTGGTCGGCGGGCATGTCCCCGATGAGCCCACAGTGGTGAGCTCCATGCGGCCTGGGCTCACCCCTGTGGACAGGGAGTCCCAGGCACGGTCCTGGCAGGTGAGCCAGGGTTGGGGAGGTGAGGCTGGCACAGGGTGGGCACCCAGACCGCCGGCCATCCCCACGGCCGAGCTCAGGGGCAGAGGACACTCGTACAGGCCTGTGTGGACCCCTGAGTCCAGGGAAGCTCCTTCCCAGGCCCCCGTCAGCGTCCTTGTGCAGGTGACCTACTTATCCTCCCCGGCGTCTGGGGGCCAGGCCTGAGGAGGGGTGTGCAATGCCACAGGACTCGGGACCGCAGCTCCCCGCAAGCCTGTGAGCAGGCTCAATGAAGGGGAGCGGAGCCCCCCGGAGCCTCCAGGGTGGAGTTCCTTACCTTGGCGTTGTGACCTTGAGCAATTCAGTTCCTCATCTACAATGAGAGTGAGACTCACAAGGGAGTTAGAATTAGACAGGGGACAGATGTGGAAGTTGCCTGACAGCCGGAGGCACCTCACCTGGCGCCTTCCTCCCTGGGCTGACGTCTCAGGGTCCTCTGCAGCCCCCACCCCTGACTTTTCTCTCCCCCTGCTTGGGACCCAGGGCTCTCACGCTGCTGCTGCCCTTCCTGGGGAGGCTGATGACCATGCCTGACGGTACCCAAAAGCTCTGAGCACGTCGGCCCCTCCTGGGAAGCCCCTTGGACACAGATAACAGCTCCCGTTTGAAAACAGTAAGTAATAACTAAACAACTGCTGCATTGTCTTCATACCTGCTGTGTGAGCTCCTTTCACACAGCATCCTGTTTGATTTAGTTCCCACAACAACCCCACCAGGTACTTGTTATCTTTCCTACTTCAGGGATGAAGGAACCACGGTCCAGAGAGGCTGAGGAGTTTGCCCTAGGCTGCACAGCTGCTCACAGGTGGAGTTGAGAGCTACAGTTCCTCGATGCTGAGCAGGGCCTGGCCGCCTTCCTTCAGAGCGTGGCCCTGGGCTGGGCCAGGTTTGGACAGGGCTCTGCCTCTCGGTATGTGCTCTTGGGCACATTACTTGACCTTTTCGTGCCTCAGTTTCTTCATCAGGGACATGGTGTTATTGGGATTACACAAGTTAATGCATGTAAAGTGCTTACGACAGCACCTGGTGCATAGAAAGTGCTTACCTTGTTCAGCCCTTGTTAACCTTGTTTGTCCTACTTGTGGTTACCCTTTAGGCCCAGAATCTCAGGTTATTTTTTTCTATAAACAAAAAGGGAGGTAGATATGCTAAGCCTCTAACAGTTTGAGTTGAACAAATAGGTGAGAAAAGCTGGGCCAACACAGGTGGGCCGGGTGAGGGGGGAGGCTGGCCACCTGGGGGGGGTTTAGGTGGGGCCTCTGTGGGCTGGCAGAGGCAGGGAGGGAGGTTGCTGGGGGTGTCCCAGGGGGCTGGGATCAGAGCCCAGAGCTGAGCCTCAGGCCACAGGGACGGGGCCAAGGCTGGGAGTATGTGGGTGGGGTGCTGCCAGGCAGGGGCCGAGAGGGCAGGTGTGAGGAAGAGTTCTCTTTCCTTGACTGTATCTTGAAAATGTGTTACTTGTTCTACTAAATGATTTATTATATAATCCTTTCAAATGGTATATTTTCTTATTGTTGAAAAAATTTTATTTAAAATATATAGTCAACCCTTGAACAACAGGTTTGAACTGTGTGTCTCCACTTATATGCGGATTTTCTTCTGTCTCTGCCACGCCTGAGACAGCAAGACCAACCCCTCTTCTTCCTCCTCCTCCTCAGGCTACTCCATGTGAGGATGACGAGGATGAAGGCCTTTATGATGAGCCACTTCCACTTAATGAATAGTAAATACATTTTCTCTTTCTTATGATTTTAATAACATTTTCTTTTCTCTAGCTTACTTTATTGTAAGAATGCAGTATGTAATTCATATAACATACAAAACATGTGTTAATTGACTATGTTATTAGTAAGGCTCTGGTCAACAGTAGGCTATTCCTAGTTACCTTTTTGGGGAGTCAAAAGTTATACATAAATTTTCTACTGCTCAGGGGTTGGCAACTCTTACCCCTTTGTTGTTCAAGGGTCAACTGTATTTTAATATATTTTGTTTAAATTATAAATACCTATATTAAATTTCTACATGTTATAAAATATATACCTAAAATATGAAATATAGTTTATATTAATATATTTTGTTTAAAATATATTTTATATATTTTATACGTTTATAGTTTAGATTTTTTTGTTTAAAATTATATTTAGTTTATTTTGAATAGATAATACCTAGACATGGTAAAACCAACTCCAGAAAAGTGAAAAGGTACTTGAGAGTCCCCCTTAACCTCTGTCCCCAGAAGTTCACATCCCTTCCCTGGTGCCACTGGTGCCAGTGTCTTATGCATCCTTCCAGAAATGTCCTGGTCTACACAAGCCAGTATATGCTTTTTGCCCCATTTTCTGTACTCAGATGGCTGCTCCTTGCTTTTTTCAGTCCTCAGTATATCCTGGGGACTCGTATGGATTGGTACATAAGGAGTGCCCTCATTTTAGTGACTGCCAGGATTCTGTTGTGTGGATTTACCATATAATTGAGTGAATATGCCCCTTGTGATGGGCAGTCAGGGTGGTGGCTAGTTAAGGAAACACTCACTGTCTTTGTTCAGGATGCTATAACAAAATACATTAGATTGGGTAATTCATAAACAAAAGACACTTATGGCTGACAGTTCTGGAGGCTGGGAAGTCCAGGATCAAGGTGCCAGCCGATTCAGCGTCTGATGAGGGCTAGTTTCCCATAGATGGCACCTTCTATGTGTCCTCACTTGGTGGAAGGGGTAAACAGGCTCCCTTAAGCCTCTTTTACAAGAGCACTAATCCATTCACGAGTGCAGAGCTGTCATGCCTTAGTCACTTCCCAAGGGCCCCACCTCTTAGTACTATTACACTGGTGATTAGGGTTTAACATACGAATTCTGGGTGACACCGACATTCAGACCACAGTACTTGCTGTGGTAAATGTACGTCCCAGATCCCAGTGGCCTAACAAGGTGGACAGTCATTTCTCAGTTACATAGAGTCCCAGTGGCATTTTTTTCAGGTTTATGGAGGTATAATTGACAAATAAATTGTATTATATATATTTAAAGTGTACAATGTGATGATTTGATATATGTACACGTTGTGTAACGATCACCACAATCCAATCAATTAACACATCCGTCTCCTCCCATTGTCACCTTTTGCTTTGGCGAAAATGCTTGAGCACTCAGCAGATTCCAAGTCTGCAGTACAGTGTTGTTAGCTGTAGTTACCACGCCGGCCATCAGACCCCCAGGACTGACTCATCTCACACCGGGGAGCCTGCACCCTTTGACCAGCATCTCCCATCTCCCCACCCCAGCCCTGCTGCCCACTGTCCACTCTCCGCTCCCCAAACGGCATTTTCATCAGCAGGAGGCGCTTCTTCAGGGGTCTCAGGGCCTTGTCCCGCGGCTCTACCATCGTCTCCACCTGGCAGCTTCCCAGCTGAGGGAATGCCGATAGCATCAGCGTGGGAATGTTTCGGGGCCACTCCCTGTCACCAGCTTCACTTTGTCTGGGGTCCACTGCCTGCAGGGTGGCTGGGGCAAGTCTGGCTGGGTGGCCAGAGCAAAGGGAAACAGTTTGTTGAGCAATTGATCGACAGATCAATCAATCCTCCCTCCCACTGGCCCTCCCCAGCCTTTGCTCTGACACCCGACTTCACCCTGTGCCAGGTTCCTGGGAGGGAAGCACTGCAGGTCCCATGGGTGAATCAGAGCTCGCTGGGCCCCCCAATCCCCCGAGGCTGCTTGTCAGATGGCCATGTGGAGGAAGGGGGCCGCGCTCAGGTCCCTCTACTGCACGATTCCAGAGCAGAGTGGGCCTGAGTGTTAGGTGCAGGGACCTCCTACATGCTGGGAAGCCCAGGATCGACCAGTGCCCCGAGACCCTCCAGAAATCAAAGCAGGCCTCTAACAGAGGGGAGACGGGACAGCACAGCTCCATCCCTCTCTGTCTCTCTAACTGGGTCAAGGCTGATCTAAGCTAAATGAATTTGTGTCTTGATCCATTTCTGACCTACAAAATGTCTGCATTTCCAAAGTTAATATTTTCATTGGGGAAATGGGTTGATAATGCCTCTTGGTGTGTTTGTGTGCATGTGCACATATGTGTGCTGGGGGAGGGTGCTCCAGGGTGGTAGAGGGCAGAGTAGATAAGGCTCTGTTTTTGGCTGTGCCTGGACTGGGTGGTAGTTTCTAGTAAATGTCATTTGTGTTACTAAGAATCTGGGCAGCAGGAGGACCAGGCACAGGCTGTGGTTGTCTTTCTGGGGCCAGGGGCCCGGGGTGGCCCGGGGCAGTCCCCCACCCCACTGCCCAGAACAAGCCCCAAGCACACTGTCTTCCATTCCACACTCAGTTCCTCCACCCAGCACGTTTCTAGACGAGAGAAATGCTTTGTATCTAATAGGATGACATATATTAGAGAATTTGGATCAACCAGGGCTAATACCTTTGCATTTTCCAAAGTGCTTGCAGACGTCTTAGCTCATTCAATCTGCTGTCAGGCTAATTCTCCCCCGTGGAAATAACTTCCAACTTCTGTTTTGAAATGGTAGACCGAGCATAAGCTCCCCATCTAGAATGATAAAAAAGGTATTTTAAAAGGATACTCAATAAATACACAGCTGTGATCAGAAACAAAGATGAGAACTCACAGGGGACCAGAAATTGTGAGGAGTTCCTGCAAAGAGGAGAGCACACAGGACTGGATGGAAGAGGGGCCCATGGCCCTTGGAGAGGGAGGGCTCAGTGCAGCCTCCAGGAGACCAGTGGGGGCACCCCAGTGGCGGCAGCCAGGAAGGCTGATCCTGTGTCCCCCCGCAACCCCCCTACGTGGTCCAGACAGCAGTGGTAAGGGTGTCTTGGCTTCAGCTGGGAACAGGGAATGTGGGATCTTGCATTAGAGACAAGACAGTGGCCTGAGTGCATGAAGGGACCTGGGTAGAAGAGTGTATCAGTCAGCTCAGGCTGCTGTAACAAACTGCCACAGACTGGGTGGCTTAAACTGCAGAAATTTATTGTCTCACAGTTCTGGAGGCTGGGAGTCTGAGATCAGGGTGTCGGCAGGGTTGGTTCCTTCTGAGGGCCGTGATAACCTGTTCCAGGCCTCCCCCAGCTGCTTTCTGGTGTTTGCTGGCATCTTTGCTCCTTGGCGTGTAGGAGCATCACTCTGATCCCTGCCTTCATCGTCACGTGGCTTCTCCCTGTGTGCGTGTCTGTGTCCATATTTCCCCTTTTTATAAGACTACTAGTCATATTGGATTAGGGGCCCAACCTACTCCAGTATGGCCTCATTTTAACTTAACTAATTCCATCTGTAATGACCCTATTTCTAGATAAAGTCACTTTTTGAGGTCCTGCCAGTTAATACTTCAACATATCGATTTTGGGGAGACAAAATTCAACCCATAACAACAGGGTTACCCAAATTTAGAAAATGAGCTGTAGAAGTATCTCCACTTGATGGTACTTCCTACCCCTCCCTCCTCACTGCAAAACTCCCACATCTGCCCCTAGGCAGGCTTCTTATACTGTGAAGCAGACATAATTATACCAAGATTGGTACAACACACAAAAGTCACAAAGTATCAGAGGAACGCCAGCGTCAGAAATGAATATATGAATAGAAAAACCTACTCCCAGAGAAGTGAGGTCATAGAGAAATTAGAATTTTAAAAATAAGAATAATTATTATTCCCTGAAAGATAAGAGAATGTCCCATCCATGAAACAAGAACAGGAGGTTATAAAAAAGAGGGAATGAAGAGACCTTGGCAATGAGAAATTCAACCTGTGGTTGAACAGCTGGATCGGCAGACCTGAAAAGTGCCCTGTGATTAGAAGGTTGAGCTGGGAAAATGTGCCAGCGCCTTGCTGCTCAAAGTGTAGGCCACAGCCTGGCAGTGCCAGAACCACCTGCAAGCTTGTTAGAAATGCAGTGTCAGGAACAGAATCTATGTTTAGCGAGGCCCCCAGGCAACGGGCATATATACAGTTAAGAAGCGCTGGACTGGAGCATAAAGGGATAACGTGATGGAAGATGGAAGAAAAGTCGAGACTTGGAGATACGTTCTGCAATCCCAGCATGGCTCTCCGTAGATGTGCCAGAGGGAAAGAATAAAAGGTGGGAGGCAATGTTTAAATAAAGACACACGAGAATACCACAGAACAACAACAACAAAAAAGATTGAATTCTCAGGTTGAAAGAGCAGAGCAAATGCCAAGCAAGGCAGAAGCAAATGAATAAGCAAAAAAGTGTCAGACCTGGTCACCTATATTGAAATTTCAGAGCATGAGTAATAAAGGGCTCCTAGAAAAAACAAAACCAAAACCAAAAAAGGAAAAAAAACCCCTTTGTCTACAAAAGAATAAGAATCAGATGACATCAGTCTTCTCATTAACAAAATCGATATAAGAAGAAATGGAGCAAAGCCTTCCAAGCGCAGGTTTACAATAACTCTGAATCTTGGATTTTACATTCAACTAAAATATCTATCAATTTTGCATGATGGCACAATGAGAACACTTTTGGACATAGAAAGACCCAGGACGTTTATCATGCAAGTAACTCTCTGAAAGAATTAATGGGGGATTAATTCTAGCAATAAGAAAAATGAATCCAGGATTGAGTAAACTGCCTAAGGTGACACGGCTCACAAGTGGCAGAGCTGGGACTTTAAGTCAGGTTCGTGTGGTTCTAAAGGTTTTAGAGCTAAAAATTCATTAGCAATTTCTTACCAGAAACATCTGTGGCCCTTGCTCAAAACAGATTCCTGGAGCTACAGAATCAGCCTCCAGGGGGTGGGTCCAGGTCTGCACTGTCAGGCTGCAGAGGAAGTTCTAGAGTGGTCCTCTGGGTGAAGTCTGGGGAAGCCTTCTACCACACTGGGTAGAGACCAGGCGACGTGGGTTCCTGGGAAGTGCTTTGTGCAGGATAGGAGCCTTGACTCCTGGGTAGACTGAGGGTGGGGAGGGAGAGGGAGGGTGTGGAGTGGGATGAACCAGAACAAAGGCAAGAGGGTGAACAGACTGCAAACTTGCTGTGGACAGAGGCCGACTCCCACCTGTCTAGTCTGCAGCGTCTGCCCAGCCGGGCCAGCGGTTCTCATCCTCAGGTCTTGACAGCATGCTTGCAAACTCTCAGACTTTGAGATGCCCTTGCAGGGATTAAAACTCTCAGATTAAGTATTTTAGCTTGGGCTGCCATAACAAAATACTGTAGACTGAGTGGCTTCAACAACAGACATTTATTTTCTCACACTTCTGGAGGCTGGAAGTCCGAGATCAGGGTGCCAGCAGGGTTGGGTTCTGGTGAGGGCTCTCTTCCCAGCCTGCAGACAACTGCTTTCTTGCCCTGTTCTCACATGGTGTCCCTTCTTATAAGGGTACTATTTCCTTCATGAGGGCCACACCTTTATGACCTCATCTAACCCTAATTTCCTCCCAAGGCCCCAACTCCAAATTCCATCTCATTGGGGGTTAGGGCTTCAACATATGAGTTTGTTGGGGGCGGGGGACAAATATTCAATCCATAACACTAAGCGTGCACAAACCAGGGATAATTTCAGTTCAGTAATCACTGCAGCATTTTGATGCCTAATTGTACCTGCAAAATCACCCACACTTCTCCAGCCACCCTAGGGTTGTACTTTGTTACTGGCCCCATCTGGGGGACTGGTTTACCGTTCTGCCTGTGCTCCCTTGTATATGCACAAAGCAGAATTCTCCCATGTTCCAGACATGCACATCTTCCTTTAGTGCCAGCTTGGTGCCGTGCTGCCTGCCACCTCTTATCCACAGCACACAGTGAGCCCAGGGGTCCCAGTGACCAGCATGGCCTGGCTGTGTGTATTCTCCATGGCAGCACAACATTACTCGAGCCTGAGCATCTCCCATGGAGGTTGCCCAGGGTGCTGAGGTCCCCAGCTGAAAACCTCCCATCTAGTGCTCAAGGAATCCCGTGGATTCCTCAGGGTGGCTCTGTTGGGGGCCTGTTGGGTGTGGATGAGCCCAGGCTTGGGGAAAGCATAGCCCGTCTCCATTTCCCAGTTTTGTTTGGCTTTGAGTGTGTGGGAAAATTATGCTGGTTACGATCTTGGGTTATTATTTGGGGCTGGGGAAGAATTTCCTTTCTCAGGTGGTCCAAGCCCTGCTGGGGTTTATAAGCCTGGGACTACAAGCTGAACTGAAATTAAAGCAAGGAGTTTATTCTTGGCAAAAATACATTTTCCTCTTCCTTGAGAAAAGAGTACTAAAATGACTTATAAGAGGTTAAAAAAGAGCTTTGTGGATGTTAAAAATTCTTGCAAAACATGTTTCTAATGATTTGATTGTAAATTAATATGAAACAAATACATAGTATTTTCTTTCCTAGAGTATGAAGTTAAAATAAAAGTAAGGGTGCATGGGGAAATCATGCGGTGGGGGTTTGCCCTTTTTTGAGTGGCTGAGGATCCCTGAGGGTGTCCTGCCCACCCTGAACAGAAGTCTACTGGGTTCTGGCTGAGCCCTCGGCTGTGCCCGCGGGCATTCTCCAGTGCTCTCGCAGATGCTTGTTGAGTGAATGCTGAAGCCCCTTCTCAGCCGGACAGGAGACTTCTCATCCGCAGCCACTTGTGCATTCAGCCAGCTTTTTCTGTGGGTCCAGGTCCAGGCCGTGCCAGCCATGACCCCGGAGGTATGGAGATGGGTAGTTGGCTGGTGTCCTCAAGAAATTCATGAGGGAGCCACTTTCCAAGGAGATGTGCTATCTTAAAGGGCCCCAAGCTTTAAAACTGGACTTCAGCAACAGGTGAGGGGGCCTCCAGGCAGACTGTCACTCCCGGTGAATGGGGAATTAGTGACATTGCTGATGGTTTTTCCTCTATGCCTGGCGGTGCATTTTGTTCACCCATCTTTCCTTAGGGTGGGAACTAGCATGATGGCTCCCTCCCTTTCAGACCCCCCCAGACTCCTCCTTGTAGGGTTTGAAGCCCCATGTGGTGGTCTCTCTCTATTTATCTAACCTGGGCTTCCCTGTACTTGCCACCCCTCGGGTTCCCTGATATATGTTGGATGCAGTTTGCCTTGGAAAGGAGATCTGCAGAGGCTCCCCACGCAGACCTCATGCCCTACTGGCAATTAGCAAAGGGATTTACTCAACAGTCCCTCTTGACAAACGTGGACATTTTGCAAGGCCAGGCTTGCAGAGAGGCAGTGTGGCCTCCTAGAAACAGCAGGTGCCCTGTCACTGCAGGCTGTGTGACCTCAGGCAGGTTATGTGTCTTGTCTGAGTCATCATACCACCCACCTTGCAGTCTTTGTGTAAAATTAAATGAGATAATGTATAATAGAGCTGATGTAAGTGGTGACTCTTGCAATATATTTTAATGTCAACAGATAGTTAGAATAACCTGCAGTTAGAATAGACTGGTATTGGCGTTTTGATCTGAGCAGCTAGCTGTTCATAAACTTTTTCCAGGCAGACGTATTACCTTTTAGCACCTTAGACTTAAACTAGAACTCAGAGCATGGGAGGGAATGTGTGAGGAAAGCGCGTGTCCCGTGCTGTGGCTGAGAGCACGGGTCTGGGGCCCTGACCACCCCCTCCCATCTTACAAGTTATTGACAACCAGTATTTTAGTTCCAATTTTTGAATATCCCCAAATATGTATTATTATACTGATTTACATAATCAACGTGTTATTTATACGGTCAATGCTTTGGACTCCTTACTAATTTCTTTGTCTCCCTTTGTTTCTTGTGCCCATTAGCTGCTTCTGGGTTCAGTTTCCTTCTTAAAGTTCTTTCCTTAGTGTCCTTTGGTGAGGGCCTTTGGAAAACTCTCGCGGTCTGCTGTAAGTGGATGGATATTTTCTGTCAGCCCTGTGGAAACACGATCCAGTTGCGCCCTGGTCTCTGTTGTTACTGCTGTGGAGTTTGCTGTCCATCTGATTCTTGTCTCTCTGTAAGTCTTTTCTCCCTGCTTGCTGTGGAGAGTGCAGCTTTGTATTTGGGTTCTACAATACTATTTCATGTGTCTATAGCGAGTTTATTTTTATTTATCCTGCTTGGGAGTCTGTGACTCATGAATATGTGGATTAATACCATTTTGGAACATTCTTAGTTGTTATTTCTTCAAATACTGCTTTTCTCCCATTTTTGCTATTTTCTATTCCTGGAGTTGCTACATACAGGCTGTTGAATTTTCTCATTCAATTCACATGTCTTGTAACCCCTTTATCATCTCTGTCATAGTTTCTCTTTATTTATTTTTGCTTCTTCTGCCTTAATTTCTTCAGATCTGGCTGCACACGTCCTCCCTTTGGCTGTTTGTAGTCTGTGTCTGAGCCAACACTGAGTTTTCAGTTTCACTGTTTTTCCTTCTCATTTGCAGAGATTCTATTTGCATATATTTTCAAATTGATTCATTCTTTTAAAAAATAGCTTTTTTGGGGGGGGTTGAATTCTTTTATTTCTTTAATAATTTTAAACATACTTATTTTATAATCACTCTTAGATTATTCTATAGACTGTACCTCTCGGGTTCATGCTTCTGTTGTGGTGTTTGCTGACTCTGTCTGACGGTGGACGATTTTTATGGTGCGTTTTGTGATTTTTCATGTGCGCTTACCTTCACAGTGGTGTGTCATTGAGAATCTCTCGTGGACTAAGTTGAGGTCATGTCCCTCCAGATTTAGTTTCTGCTTTTGCCACATGCCCCAGGGGTATCACTGGCCTGTAACTTAATCTCTATGTTAGTTTCTTAGGTTGGTGGTTCATGGAGCATGAGGGTAATGTGATTTTAACAAACCTGAACTATATGAGTTTCATGTTTCAAGTTCTCAGGGAAGAATTTTTTACCTGCCCTAGAGACCAGGAGGGAGAGACAAGCTTCCTCGTGGCTTCCCCGTGCCTGTGGGTGGATTCTTCCCCGAGGCCTCTGCTTCTCTGGGCCTGTAGCCCTTCACGGGACCGGCCTGGGCCCTGCTCCAACTTGGGGGCCTTCTGTTCTCGCCTCGCCGTCACTTGCTGCTGTCCTCTTTGAGGCTTCGCCTTGTTTTTATATTTCTAACTTAATCTAATTTGGTTGTGTAAATGTGTATTAAATACCTACTGGGGCCCCAGAACTTGGAGTTACAGACTTTGTCCTGCTGGTTCCTTCGCACATGCGGATGAGCCCCAGGCTCTGGGGCACTGGGACCCTGGCTTTCTTCTCCGTTTACTGGGAGAGAAAAGGTTCATTCTCTTTTCATACCTTAACAGGAGCAGTAAGAGAGAACAGATTTTGGTTCGACCATGCATCTCTCCATACTTCAGTGGTGTGACTTCCTGTGGTTGTCTTTTTTTGTTCTCACAAAATCTGGCCCAGCCCCTTTCCAGGTTTGCTGATGCGAGTCCACTGTGCCTTTCATGGCATCTTTTCATTGTTGATACTGCTCGACTTACAACGGGGTTATGTCCTGGTAAGCCCATCATAAGTTAAAAATATTATGTTGAAATGCATTTAATACACCTAACCTACGGAGCATCAGAACTCAGCCTAGGCTACCCTAAAGGTGCTCAGAACATTAGCCTACAGTTGGGCAAAACCATCTGGCAACACAGTGCACAGCAGGGAAGTGGTTGGTCACTGTGGGGATCACGTGGCTACTGGGGCCACGGCTCTCTGCCGCCGCCCAGCATCATTGGAGACCATCGCACTGCCTTCTACTGAATGCATCTGGCTTTCACACCTTCATAAAGATGACAAATCATAAGCCAAACCATCGCAAGTTGGGGACCATCTGTATAAGGATAGCTCAGAGCCGTGGAGACATGATAGTTAATAAGAAATCCACTTCAGTGAAAAGGGAAGGCTGTCAGCATGCTAATGAGGTTCGTTGGAAAGGTGGATTGTACCAAGGATCATTACCCTCTCCTTTGGCCTTTGCAGTCCAAAAGAACCTGGGAGCCCGAAACCCAATGTTTAGTTGAGGCTTGATTTTTGTTCTTTCTGTGGCAGCCAGAGCTCTATTACCTGTAATGCACAGCTGGAATGGAGGCCAGCCATTTGCTGACTCAGAAAGAAACAGCTGGTGCCAAGAGCAGGCTGCTGAGGAATCATGTGGAGGCAGGCCTGGTGATGGGGGCTTAGCTCCAGGGTGGGGGCAGGAGACACTGGCGCCAAGGCTTCTACTTAGCTGTGTGATCCGAGCCATATCCCTTAACTTCTCTGAGCCCTGGTGCTGTGCTCTCTCACAGAGGTTTCATAATACCTGCAGAGTTGTTGCCAGAGTCAAGTAAGATCATGCACAAGAAAGAGGTTTCTTGGGACCGGTTTAGAGTTTTAAAAAATGTAAAACACTCTAAAGTAACCTGATTGAATTTGAGAAGTTTTTTTGAACAACACCTTCAACAAAGGAGGGAGATAACAAAGGCCCCTGGCCTCAGTGGCAAGCTTTCCTCCAGAGCCCTGCGCTCCTTGCCTTGAGGGTTTCCACCCTTTTCTTAGGGGGGAGGGAGGCTTTTAAGCTGCTTAATTTCATCAGTAGTTGTACCTAAGGTGTATTGGATATGTTTTAATTAAGTCAAGTGAATAAACAATCATCTCCTCACTTTGCTAGGAGTCAGGTGTGGCTGACCTGGCCACCCACCCGGCGACAGGCTGCAGGGGAAGCTGCTGGGTCTGTTGCAAGGAGATGGCGGCTCTAGGGTGAGCAGACAACTGGGTACCCTTTGGGTGTCACCCCTCCCTCGACCCCCCTGTGCCAGGGGCAAATCCTTGTAGGGAACCCAGCCTGGTGCATGCACTTTTGGAGAGTGCGTGTAAATAACAATGTAAGACATTCACTCCTACTTGAAGTGCCTTAGAAGAGCACCTCTGTTACAAAAAGAATTTTGAAAGCAAAGAATCCTTTTGTACTGCTAATGACTACCTTGTTAAAGGGTTTGGTTGGAAAGTGTATTTTCACCTTCTGAATATTCTAAAATTGGGTCTACCTTGCAACTTCAACGTGCAGAGTTGCAGGTGCTCTGGGCATTTGTGGGTGCCCTGCGAGTGGGTGGTTCTGACTCGGTGCATCCTTCCCTCTTGTTTCTCCCAGGCCAAGGCCACTGGATGGGCCTGGGGAGGCTGAGGGTCCGGTTCCCAGCCCTGCCTTCCTCCAGCCTGGGGCTTGGGCAAGTAGCCTGTGCTCTCTGGCCTCAGTACTCTCATCTCTAAAACCACGGGATGAAAATACCAGACACAGAGAGTGTCTCAGTGCCTGATGAATGCTACTGAGTGGAAGAATGTGGAATTATAATTCCAGGAAGTTATTACTGCCTGTAAATAACTGACTCTACCTGGTTTCCTGGGTGTGTTTGAATGCTCAAGCATCACGAGCAATGAGCCGTCTTACAGGAAGTAAGGAAGGATCACCAGGTCACACAGAAACTAAGGGTCTGCCAGGATCTGGGCTCTGGTGTCCCTGCTGCCTCTGCCTCCAGCAGGTGGGATTGGAATAGCCCCTGGGGCAGCCTCTGGGGCTTGCTGTCCACCCCTGCACCCCCCACCCCTGCATTTCCTGTGGGGCAGGCTGCTGCTTCCCAGTGGTGTGCACATCTGTCTGAGTTCTGGCCCATTTCTCTCTTGGGTAGGAAGCACAGTGCCTCCCGCCAGGCAGTCTTACGGCTGCATGTTAAACACTTGAAACTCCCTGGCCTTTTACTGGGGCCAGGTTATTAACTTGCTGAACAGTCATGGAAAAAAAAGAGCGAGAGCTCGGGAGGCCCTATGTCCATGAAGTCACCCTTATTTGCCAGCCAGGACTGGAGAGCTGTGGACACTGTCAACCCCACGCCCCCTGGTAAAGTGGTTAAAGGCATTCACAAACCTGAGCAGGGGCTTCCAAGAGCTTCTCTATCCCCCAGGGAGAGGAGACAGCGTGATGACGGGTACAGAGGGGCTCTTCCTTCTCTTCCTTTGTAACTCTCAGGGGTGAGCAGCTGCAGATCCTCCCTGTGGGAGGGAGGAGACCGAGGCAGCGTTGACAAGGCAGCACGGGGCTCTTGATTTGCTCTCCCCCGGGGTTAGTGATGTTGAACATCTTTTCACGTGCTTATCAGGTGTCTGATATCCTCTTCCGTGAAATGTTTCTTCATGATTTTTGCCCATTTTCCAATTGGATTATTTGTTATTTTTACTGTTGAGTTTTAGAAATACATTTTTGTATATATGAAGTTTGATAAATTATATATAAATATATAAATTTTATAAACTTTCACAAGTTTTATGAATTATATATAAAGAGTGTTCCTTATATATTCTAGAAGCAAGTCATTTATCAGATATGTGGTTTGCAAGTATTTTCTCCCAGGCTAGTTTGTCTTTTCATCCTTTTAGCAGGGTCGCTCACAGAGTGAAAGTTTTAAATTTTGATGGAGTTCAATTTATTGATATTTCTCTTTTATGGATCATGTCTATGAAATGTTCAACAAGCTCTAGGCCCTGAAGATTTTCTCCAGTGTTTTCTTCTAAAAGTTTTATAGTTTTATATTATGTATTTAAATCCATTTTGAGTTAATTTTTGTATAAGGTGTGAGGTTTAGGTGTGTTTTTTGATTTTTTGTTTTTTTTGCTGATGGATATATAATTACTCCAGCACCATTTGTTGAAAATACTACCTTTCCTCTGCTGCTTTTGCTCCTTTGTCCAGAATCGTTGGCCGCACTTGTGTGGGTCTATTTCTGATCTATTCTGTTCTGCTGATTTGTGAGCCTGTCTCTCTGCCCATACCACATGTTCTTGGTTCCTATAGCTATGTAAGTCTTAAGATTGAGTAGTGTTTCTTTCTACGTTATTCTTCTTTTCAAAATTGCTTTAGTTCTAGTTTCTTTGCCTTTTCACATACAGTTTTGAATAATTTTGTCTACATCTTCAAAAATTCTTCTTGGGATTTTGATAGTTGCATTAAACCTATAGATCACTTTGAGGAGAATTGGTACCTTTCTAAATTGAATCTTTCAATTCATGAACACTGTGTGTCTCTCCATTTATTTAGATTTTGATTTCTTTCATCAGCATTTTGTAGTTTTCAGCTACAAGTCAAGCATACGTTTTATTAGATTTACATGTATTTTATCATGATTATTTATTAGCAGAGCTGTAAATGCTATTGTATTTTTAGCTTGGGTTTCCACACATTCATTGCCAGTATGTAGAAATACAGTTGATTTTTGTATGTTGATCTTGTATCCTGCAGCCTTATTGAAATCACCTGCTAGTTCTAGGAGTTGTTTTGTAGATTCCTTGGGCTTTTCTACAGAGACCATCATGTCAGCTGCAAGTAGCTTTATTTCTTCCCTTCTGGTATATGTGCCCTCCCCTCCCTTCCACTCTGCCCCTTCCCTTCCCGTTTTTCTTTTCTTTTCTTTTCTTTTTTTCCTTGCTTTGCTGCTCTGGCTAGAACTTCCAGTACGTTGTTAAATAGCAGTGGTGAGTGACTGTCTGTGCTTTGTTCTAATCTTGAGGGGAAATCATTGTCTTCCACCACTAAGTCAAATGGTAGTTATGGGGTTTCTTGGAAGATGTCAAGTCGAGGAAGTTCCCCTCTATCCCTGTTTTTTTTAAGAGTTTTTGTCTTGAATGGGTATTGGATTTTGTGATTTTTCTGCATCACTTGATGTATGAGCATGTGATTTTTCTTCTTTAATCTGTTAATATGGTGGATTACATTGATTGATTTTCAAATATTGCACCAGACTTGCATACCTAGAATAAACCCCACTTGATCATGATGTATAATTCTTTTTATTTATTGTGGAATTCTATCAGCTAATGTCATGTAACAATTTCTGTGTCTATGTTGGTGAGGGATATTGGACTGTAGTTTTCATTCTTTGTACTCTGCCTTATTTAGGTATCAGAGTAATACTAGCTTTATAGAATAAGTTGGGAAATGTTCCCTGCTCTTACGTTTTCTGAAAAAGATTGTGTCAAATTGGCATTAAGTCTTCTTTAAGTGTTTGGTAGAATTCTCCAGTGAAGCCATCTGGGGCTGGAGATTTCTTTTTTGGGAGATTTTAAATTACAAATTCAATTTCTTTAAGAGTTGCAGAGTTATTCAAATTATCTGTTCCACATGGAGTGGACTGTGGTGGTTTGTGCTTTTTGAGGCGTTGTCCATTTCATCCAAGTTGTGTATTTATGCGTGGTATTCCCTGACTATCCTTTTGGTGACAGCAGTTCTAGCCCCTGTTGCACTTCTGGTATTGGTTAAGTTCCATCTTTTCTCTCGTTCTTTGTCAGTCTTGGTAGAGGTTTATCAATTTTATTGATTTTTTTCAAAGAACTGACTTTTTGTTTCATTGATTTTCTCTATTGTTTTCTGTTTTCAATTTCATTGATTTCTGCTCTGCCGTGAGTATTTCCTTCCTTTTGTTTGCTTTGGGTTTATTCCGCTTTTCTTTTTCTAGTTTCTTAAGGTGGGAGCTTCGTTTCTTGATTTGAATCTTTTCCTTTTTTCTAACGTAAGCGTTTAGTGCTGTACGTTTTGAAGCCTACTGGTGTTGACACTTCACCAGTTCAAGTGATGCATGGGAAACTGCCCTTGGGGTTCCTTCCCTCCCCCGCTCTAATGGAATTGTCTTAAAGGGTCCCCACGTACATTGAGAACCACATCCGACGATCATACAATTTTAGTCATCGAACATAATTTAGGAAACTTAAGAGGAGTTTTTGCACTTACCTATATTTTTACTTTTTCTGCTCTTTCTTCCTGATTTTCCAAGAGTCCTTCTTTTATCTCTTTTTCTGTTTCAAGAGCTTTCTTTAGCCTCTTCTTTAGAGTAGGTCTGCTGACAGAAATCCTCTTGATTTCCCCGAAAGCCTGTTTTTGCTGAGTATGGGATTCTGGTTGACAGCTCTTCCCCTTCAGCACCTGGAACGTGTTGCGCTACCTCTCTGTGGTCCCCATGGTTTCTGAGGAGAAATCTACTGTCATTCGGGTTGTTTGTTCCTTAAAGGAAAGTGTCATTTCTCTCGATGCATTCAAGACTTTTTATTTGTCTTCAGTTTTCAGAGGTTTGATTATGAAATACATGGCATGGTTTCTTTGGGTTTATCTTGTTTTGGGTTTGCTCAGCTTCTTGAATGTGTAGGTTTATGTCTTTTGCCAACTTTGTGAAGATTTTAGCCATTATTTCTTTGAATGCTTTTTCAGGCCCAGCCTCTTACTCCTGTCCCTCCTGGGCTCAGATGACACAAGTGGTGGATGTTATAGCCCCACAGGGCCCTGGGTGCTCACTTTTTTCAGCCTATTTTCTCTCTAACCAGGTAATTTCTCTTCCACCTTCAATTTCACAAGTCTTCCTCTGTCCTCTACGTTCTGCTTTTCCCCACCTGTTGAGATTTTTGTTTCAGTTATTGTATTTTTCAGTCCTAAAATTTCCTTTTGGTTCTTTTTTAGATATTCTATTTCTTTGCTGAGATTTTCTATTTTTTCACTTCAAATGTGTTCATAATTGCATTTTTGTAGCGCCATTGTAGCATTTTTATTATGGCTGCTTTAGAATCTTTGAGGGATAGTTCCAGCATCTGTGTCGTATCAGTGTGGGCAGCTGATTGCCTTTTCTCGTTCATGTTGAGATTGTCTTGGCTCTTGGTATAATGAGTGATTTCCACTTGAACCCTGGGCATTTTGGGTTTTTAAATCTCTGTCTTAGCAGGCCTCCTCCGACCTGCGCTGGTGGGGAAGGAGGATGCTGCCTCGTTGCTGCAGTGGGGGTGGGCTCTAGGTGCTCTGTTTGGCCTTCATGGACACCCCGGGTCCATCCAGTGGGGGGATGTCTTGTCACTGCTGAAGCTTCCCGCGGGGTCTCCCTGACCCTGCAGAGTGACGATGAGAGTCCCAGCTTCCGACAAGGCCTCTCTGACAGCACTCCAGCTGGGCAAGGGGTGCCTTGTTGTACAGCCAGGTGGGGGTGGAAATCCAGGATCCCTCATGGACACCAGGGACATCAGGGGTAGGGGCAGGTGCTTTTCACTCAGCCTTGCTGGGGGGAGCGAGGCCATAGTTTTTCCTCTTTGGCTGGAGTAGGACGATTATTGTCCCAATAATATTTCCTGTCTTGCTAGGCTTCCCCTTGTCTGGTCCCTTGGCTGGAGACAGCTGGCTTCTCTTAGGGCTCTGTTTAATGGTGCCTGTTGACACTTCTGGTTACCAGCTTCCCTAGCACCCAATCTGGAATATATGTGGCAAAAGAAGACCCCAAGGAACTCACTGCACATGGTTTCTTGAAGTCCTTCACTGGTCTGCCTTCTTTCCATCTTCCAGAGTCCTCTTACATTTGGTTTATATATAATGTCCAGGGTTTTCAGCTGTACTTTGTGGGAGGAAGAGGGAGAAACGTGTCTACTCCACCTTATCCAGAACTGGAATGTAGATGGGCTTTGAAACCACTGCATGAGGGGACTCCTTTGGGGGTGGGAGGGAGAAGTTAGTCAAGAGGCTACAATGCTGGCCTGAATCAGGCAGGACACCTCCTCCCCCATCGCCCGGGGCAGGGGTGTCCTGGAGGCAGGCGTGGCTCGCGCACTGTCCCCAGCGCTGAGGACCTCACCCGCTCGGGCAGGAGAAGGCTCCTCTCTGCTTATAGGACTGTGCACTTCTCTTTCATACCTGGTCCATCAGCCTCAACTCCCACAAAGTTTCCCCTTTTCTGCTGGCCCGAGGCTGAGATGGTCACTCTCTCTCCTATGGCACCTGCCCCTGCACTTGCACTATTGTGTCTACCTCCCTGTTTTCCCATCTGCGTGCCCACGACGTGGGAGATACTCTGAAGCCCGTGTCACAGTGACCGTTTTTCTGTTTGTTTCCCCAAGCTCAGCCCAGGGTCTGTCACTCGTGAGCCACGAGCTGAGCTGGGTGGGACTGGACTGGCCTGAGGAGGCCCTGGGCACTGAGCGGGCGTGAAGGGAGGGTGCTGGGGGAACTGAGTGCTGGAGGGCTCAGGTTGGGAAGGGTTAGGGCAGGTTACTTGGTTCCCCAAGTGTGAGCTGTGGGACCCTCAAGCCCTCAAGTGATAAAGATCTGTGGGAGACCTTTCTTGGGGTCAAGGAAGTTAATGCTTCTAATCTTTTTCTAGCTCACACCCAAGTCTCAAATCCTAGGTGAAAAGAACAGAATTTGAGATTCAAGTAAATAAATGAAAGCTTATCTCCTGTTTGAACTACTTGGGTGATTTCCTTATTGAGCCCTTCTCAGAGGAATTCAGAGGATTTCAGGGGGAAGAAATGAAGATCATCCAAATTTGTAGGAGACCTTAAAGTGAGTTTTGTTAGACAGTTATGTTCATAAATCAGGGCTGGAGCTGGCACAGGTATGTGGAGGGAGGGCCCGGTGGGAGGGCTCCTTTCATCTGACAGTGCTGTCCTTCTGCGGTGTGACCTTGGATGATCTCCTGCCCTGTCTGGGCCTCGGTGTCTTCGTTGGTCATCTGATGCAGCCGGACTTGTAGTTCTCAGACCTAATGTTCTGGGAGCCTTAAACCTGACTTCCTTAAAATTCTGCAGTAGCTCCTCATGAACATATGAATCACGTCCAAACTCTAAAAGGTCTCCTGGGTGTGGCCACCAGCCTCTCTGTCTTCATCTCCTCCCTCTCCCCTATTTCGCAGGTTTCTTCAGTCATACCTGCGATCCCTAGAATGGGCCAAGCTCTGCCACACCTCTGGACCTTGCTGTTCTAGGCCTAGAACGCCCACCCCAGATTGCCGCATTGCTAACTCCTGCTTACGGCTCTTGTTAAGGAGGTGTCTCCTCCTCCAGGAAGCCCTCCCTGACCCCCCATACCTGTCGTGTCCCACAGTCGCCCAGGCTTCCCTCTGCCCTACCCTTGCCACTCTTCCTTTGTCCTCTGGCCTGGGGGCTCCTTGTGGGGTGGGGAGGGCTATGTTTTGGTCACCTTTGAATGCCCTCTGCCTAGCACCAGGGGAAGGGGGCAGTGTTGAAATGGAACTGCAGGTGGGACTTGGCTGTTGCGTATAGTGGGCGGCTGACTGTTGGGAATTGGATGGGGATGGGGAGAGGCAGTCAGAAACTTTCTTGTCTGCTTCCCCAGATGTTGTCTTAGGAAATGTCAACTTATTTAAAATGAAGGGGCCTAATGTTAAATTTCTCTGCTGCCAAAATATTTTGAATGATTATTATGCATTTTTTAGCTCTTTAAAGCTGTTTAGATCTAGGGTGACCAGCATGTCCTGGTTTGCCCGGTGCTTGCCTCGTTTTGGCATTGCAAGTCCCATGTTCTCCACTCCCAGACAAACCCTGACAGTGGCCCTACAGGGTGAGTCACCTGGGGAGGCCTCTTGCCTTCCTCCCCTGGAGTCAAGCTCAGTGTGTGGAACCATGGAGTCGGCTGGAAGGAGCGGGTGTTTGAAGGTGATGGGGTCACAGCTCCCACGGTGGCTGCAGTGGAACCCTGGGAGAAGCCCGGCAAGCCTTGCTGTCCAGCCTCCTCTGTCCCTGCTGGAGGGTCAGCTCCTGCCTCCCTGCTTTCCAGGGGAGAACATACTTATCGGCATGGCCAGGTCTGGCCAGATCCCCACCACTTTTAGTGGGTAATCTCCAGCAACTTAAAATTAACTCTGGGAGCCTCATTTTCCTGATTCACAAACCGGGCATGAAAATCCTAAATCAGGTTGATGGAAAT
Source organism: Daubentonia madagascariensis (assembly GCA_023783475.1). Lineage (NCBI taxonomy): Eukaryota > Metazoa > Chordata > Mammalia > Primates > Daubentoniidae > Daubentonia > Daubentonia madagascariensis. Next base: position 209,361 of record JAKFHU010001747.1, on the reverse strand, counting down.
TTTCAGTGTTGACCACATAAATAACACCACTGGGGCAGGGTGGTCGCAGCAAGAGCTTCAGGCTCTAGTGAGAGCACAGTGTGGCCCAGACACTGTGGTTTAAACCCTCACAAGTGTCTTAGGGGCTGGTACTAATATGATTCCCATTTGACATATGAGAAGGGGGAGGCTCAGTGAGCCTAGGCGATTTGCCTGCGGTAGGAGGGGGGGCTAGGCTGTTGTTCCGACCCCCAGAGGCACGTGTCTGTTTCTGAGTGGGCAGTGTGCAGTCTCAGTGTGGTGGCCAAGTGGTGCCGAGGTTATGTGGCTTCCGTGTGTGCTCTGAGATCAGCCTGCCCATCCTACTTTCTCCTGAACCAGGCCTCCCCGTGACTGTGGGGTCACCCTGCTGGGGAGTACCGGGCTTGATAGTCCTCTGGCCTAGGGCAGTGGGAACAGCTAGCAAAGCCGGCACCTGCCCAGTGCCCACACTGCACGGCCCAGGGCTTTGTCAGAGCTGGGAGAAATCAAGGGACCCAGCAGTGTAATCGGGGCAGCGGTTCATTCATTCACTCATTCACTCCTGCATGCATTAATTCATGGCAGGCATGTACTTGCCATTTTTGCCACCTCTGACCTCATAATCTAGGGAAGGGAAAGCCCCGCTAGTGAACACGCTGGTATACGGAGGGAGAAAGGGAGGGGCCCCCAAGACCATCTGCCTGGCGCAGTGAGAGAAGGCTTCCTGGAGGAGGAGGCATTTGAACTATGCCTGGAAAGACTGCATAAGCTGCCTGGGTGGACAAGCCCCAGGTGGCATTTGCGCAGCCAGGCTGGCAGGTGCAAGGGCAGTTCGACACTGCTGGATTGCAGGGAAGTATGGCAACGGGTGGCAAGAAGGCCACACCAGCTCTTTGGCCTCACGAAGGTGCCACAGTCTTCCTGGAGGCCGGTAGCCATCACTGGAGAGTTCTGAGGAGGAGGTGGCAGCCAGCTTTGTGGGCTGAGAAGGCACAGTGTGGATTATCGGGGGACTGAAACGGCCCAGGTGAGGGATGGTGACTGCTGAGAGCTGGGCAGGGTCCCAGTCTCTGCCCCCTCCTGCCTTGGCACAGCTGCGCCTGTGTTCTTGTTGGCTCCCCAGCTGACCCCGGCTTCCCTGAGGATCAAGCCTGGCTCATGTGGTCCTCAGCATGCCTTGGAGTCCTAGATTGTTGCTGGGAGGGTGGATGGTTGGATAAAGGTGATGGGATCTTCAGTACTCAGTGACTGATCCAAGCCAGTGTGGGGTGGGCAGAGGGGGAGGGATCTGGGCTGAGGTCCAGGGCTGGGAGGGGGAAGGGGGAGCTGGGAGGGCACACAGGGGGAGGTGTTCAGGGCTTTCTGGGGTGAGGGGAGTGGTGAGGATGACTTGAATTTGGAAAGAACAGCATTCCCCCTGCCTTCACCAGAAGGAGCAAGTGCCTCTCAGCTGCCCTGACAGCTCCTCGTCCTGCTGTTTTGCACAATATACAATTTCTTTGCATAACAGACAGAATAATCTCATTTTCTCACTGGCTACACAGCTTAGCTTTCAATCAATTATCCCCAAATACATTAAAAAAAAAGTCTCCATGTCACATCCCCGCCTTCTTAGTGCTCAGTTTTCCCTGTCAAGGAATTTGCAAATCAATTGCTTTAACAATACTTTCCACAAACTGCATTCAAATGCCGGTGATGTCACCCATGGTTAATGCGCTCCTGATAAATAATGCATCAGGAAGTGTGAGGCTTTCCCCCCTCCCTGGTATGCAATAAAGTAGCTGGTGTGTTCTTGGGCTGGGCATCCTGGCTTCGGCCTCCGGCCTCCAGGGCTCAGCCAGGGGGACGGCTGGGCCAGGTGGACAGACCTGGTGGTGGCCCTCAGCTTGGTGCTGACCCAGGGCTGTTACAGATGCCTCACAGCCATGCTGATAACTCCGTTCAGGAGGCGTGGGGAGGGCCTCTGCTCTCACTGTGGTGCTGTGGCCTGATGGGGAGGGAGCGCATTTGGGAGTGGCTGGGAAGCAGAGGGTTGTCCCCAGCTGGCTGAACTCACAGCCCGAGGAACCTGATGGGTCTGTAGCCCCAAACTCACAGCCTTGTCACCATCCCCCCTGCAGGCGACTCTGTACACTGAGTGGGGCTAGGGACCCTCAATGCAGGGCCCAGGAGGCCCTGAGGAAAGTGGGCGTGGGGCAGAGCCATGTGTCCTGGGGACTCAGGCAGCACCTGAGCTGGCCTTGGCTGAGGAGATGGGGTGGCCAGAGGGCCTAGACCTCCATGGCTGGGGCTTTTGCAATTCCTTTACTGTCTACTACGTGCAGTGTGTGTGTGCATGTGTGCCTGTGTGTGCAGGCATGTGTGTATGTGTGCATGTGTGATTGTATGCATGTGTGTGTATGTATGTGTGTAGTCAGTGTACTTGGACTGAGGCCCTCCACAGCAGGGACACAGGGCCCTGGGCAGGCTGCCTTCTGAGGCTGTGAGGCTGCCCTGGCTGGGAACCCAGTGTGGACTGGGCCTGGGGGGAGGGGAAGCGTGAGGAAGGGGAGACACATGGAATGGGGGTGGGCACTGCTTTGCCTTTTCTGTCACACAAACTATTATGTTCTGCTGGCTGAATCCCTTAGAAATGTCAGCGTTTTGTTTGATTGTGGAGGTTGAGGCTACAGAATTTGCTTGCAAGATGAAAGTTATTTTTTCCTGCACGATTATTACTAGTACTAGTATCTTAATAGCTGTAAGTGTATTTTGATATAGCAAGCTAAAATCATAGGGTTCTAGAAAACCCAAACCAAATGTAGCACATTTATAGCAGCAACCACAGACAAAAGTCTGGAAGTACCCTGAGCTCCCAGCCACGAAAGGGAAGGCCTTGGGCTGGTGCTGCCCATGTGGCCCTCATGTGTGAGACGTAGGCTTCTGTCCCTACTGTGTCTGTCCCATGGCCCTGCGTGGCAGGCACACTGTGTCTCCTGACCAACCCATTGCACCAGGTCAAGTTCGCGTCACAGGACCACACTTGGGAGCAAAGCCTGTCTGCCCACAGGGCTGCAAAGGCAGGGATGGAGGACGATGGGCTGGGAAGTCAGGGAAATTCTGGAAGGATAGGACTTTGGGCTGGGTGTGAGGGGTGACTACAGCACGCAGTAGTTCCTGAGGCCTCCCACGAAGTGGGGTCAACACAGCATCCTGAGAGAGTGCCCGGCCTTTCCTTTCCTGACGGAGCAGAGGCAGACGGACAAGGTTCTATGTTCCATCCTGTAGTGTGGTCATTCTGGGTGTGTGTCTTGAGACACAGCTGGGTGGACAGCGGGCAGGGGCTTTGTGGTCAGGGTGGTCTGTGAGGTGCTGTCCCTGTCCTGCAAACCCATGTGGATGGGAAGAACTCCTGGGAGGAGGTCAATGGCAAACTTCCCCCAAATGCAGGGCTGCCAAGTCACTTTTATTTTGTAAATTCATATTAACATAACATGGAATGTATTTTTGGAAATACTCTCTTGGGTAAGTGGGCTCAAGAAGCCAATGAACGATCCCTTACTTCCTGTGAGCTCCTCAGGCTGGCTTCTGGCCCTGGAGAGCACAGATCACTGCACACCACAGCACCGGCTGGCTTCAGGGCTGACCCAGCCCCCTGGGCTCTTGCAGTGAGATCTTCTAAGGACTGGCAGTACTTGGGACCAGGTGTGCACAAGGCCATTGGTGGCCACCCATGGCGTCCTGGTCTTCACACAAAGAGATCTGAGCCAGAGGAAAAAGTGGGTAATGGAGAAGAGACAAAACTTGGAATGTGTGGACTCAGGGCTAGTCAGGATTCTTCTTCTGGATTTTAGCCCCCACAAAACCTGCATCCACCCTGGAGGCAGGGCAGGGTCACTGGCGGGGCATGTGGGGAGGAGTTTGGTGGAGCTGTCAATGCAGAGGCACTCTGCTGTAATGCGTGCCCCTCCTCCACCTCCTAGACCCACGACCAGGCTCACCACCAGGCTTGGCTTTAGCCCCTCCACCCAGACCCGACGTGGCTGTACCACTAGGGCAGTTTGAGCTCAAAGGCAAAGCGTGGAGGCAGCAATGGGGAATCTCAAACAGCTGATGGCCAACACGTGGAAGACAGCTGCTGATCTCACTGGTCCTGAGAGATGCTGAGGCTCTCCTACCTCACGCCGACGGGGCTGGAGGAATTGGCACATCAGATGACAGCAGTGCTGGCCAAGGTGTGGGGAGTGGGCTCTCCTGTTCTGCTGGTGCGGCCGCAGCCCAACAGCGTGTAGAGCCATTTGGATTGGGTGTGCCCCAGGACCCTGCGGTCCTGTGCCTGCTCTGCACTGGAAGGACACTCCACACAGGCCCCAAGGAACTTTGAGGATGTTTGTCCACTGTTCTCAGGGGAGTGGATGACTGACCCACGACGGGGCCATGGACCCCCATGCAGCAGCGAAGGTGACAGCTGGGCATTGATGAGCAACTCACGTAGACTGAGAACGAGGGTCTGGGTGCCAAGGTCAGGAACAAGAATGAAATGCATGGTACAGCAGCGTATGTGTAAACTGAGATGCACGCGCTTAGAAGACAGGTTCCAGGAGGCCTCCACGTTCCGGGAAGTGCATCCAGCCCCATGGGAGTAGACGCCTCCAGTGGGGAGGAGGAAGGAGGGTGGGATTAGGGATAAAGGGGAAGGAGGGTGGTGAAGACCAGAGCAGTGCCTGGGCCTGGGTTCCTAGCAGACAGAGCTGGGGGCGGGCGGGGCGGGGGGACTGAGTGCAAACGCTTTGCTTGGGAGGACCGGTGGGGAGGTGGAAGGGGCCACAAGGAGGTGGTGGTCACTCCACAGGTGCACACCTTTGGCCACATGGCCACCCCTGGACCTGCCGCATGGACAATTCATGCCTTAGGTGAGACTATGGGAGAGAGGGAGGGAGCTGAGGGGGCTTGTCTGTGGGCTCCCTCCCGTCTCCCACCTCAGGGTGGTCCTGGTTCCTGGACCTTCTGGCAGCATCTCACCTCTGGGTCTGCATGTGGCAGAGGGAGCCAGGGATTCCAGGAGTGTGGCCAGGTGGCTGCGAGTGGCGGGACTGCACAGGGCGGTTGGGTGTGCTGGCGGCTGAGGAAGATGAGCCCAACTCTTCTTGCCAGAGGCTACGCACATGTGTATCGCTTAGATCCAAACAGACCTGAGTTTGAGTCCTTGAGCAAATTATGCAACTTCTCAGGCTCCCTTTCCACCTTGAAGAATGGAGATAGTGACAGCGTTTGCCTTGTGAAGTTTTGTGATATAAAGTGCCCGGCATGTGGTTGGCACTTGGCAAACGTGGCCTTGGGGCTGTGGGTGGGGGCAGGCCCGCCATGGGGCACAGGGGCTGCTCAGGGACCCTGGCTGAGCCCAGGACCGTTGCATTTCCCAGCTTGCCCTGTAGTGAGTCTTCTTAGCACTGTAACACAGCCTTGGAATCCTGCAATAAGGTGCCCCCTTCCAGGAGAAAACCCACCAGAGGCATTGCTCCCTCCTGAGTGAGCACACCATTTGTTTTTTCTCCTTAGGTTTCTGTGTTTCGACACTTGATTACATCCAGCTTCATGCTCAGAGTTCTGTATGTACTAAGCACCAGTTATGTCCTGTGTCCTGAAATAGAGACAACAAAATGCTACTTATTGTGTTAGTTGGGATTTGTTTTACCCACAGCAAACTTGTGTGTGTAGGTTTTATCCCATGTTTGTGCATTAATGCAGCCATCTGCTTACCAGACATTTATCAAGGGCTCACTTCGAGCCAGGGGCCCTGTGGGCACTCAGGTTCCAGAAGTAAGATCTGACCCTGCCCCAGGCCCCCCATCGTGGGGACAGACAGATGATGGCACACAGCGAGATAGACGGGCACGAAGAGAGGGGCCAAGTGCGTGTGAGAACAGGCGCAGTGCTGAGGGCCTGCGGGAGGCTGTGCACGTGGAGGGCCATCTGCGCTGGGTCGCAACGCAGGAGTGGAATTTATCAGGGTGACAAAGTGGGGCTGTGGGGTGGCATGTCCTGAAGAGGTGCCCATATTCGGAGTGAAGGGTCCCTCTGGTGAGAGCAGTGGTGGGAGATGCAGTCGAGGGGTTTGCTGGGGCCAGATTAGCTGGCTTGAGCGCCAGGCCCAGGTTTATTCTGTGGGATTTTAAGCAGGGGGCAAATGTGCATTTTAGAAAGACCACTCTGGGGGCAGCAGTGGGGGGCCAGGGTGGGCGAGGTAGGACAGGGTGCAGGCAGACTGATCACAGACTGAACCAGGTCTGGGGCCTCTGGCTAGATCGGGGTGGTCTGGGGTGTGCACACCCTGGGTGTTTCCTGAGGCAGTGGTGGACGGGACACGCACGAGTCTGACACCCTTAAGAGCTGCCTGTCTTCTCAGGCTCCCGCTTACCCTGATCCTGAATCTCCCTCCTGGGCAGTTTGCTCATTGTGGACACCTGGCTCCACTGTCGTTACTGCAGTGTTCAGGGAAGTGGTGGTGAGGGAGGGGACAGGCAGTGTGAACAGGTGTGGACCCCTCAACGGAGTATAGGGGCCTTGTCCCCTTCTCCCATGATGTGGGTGGTGAGGAACCAAGGCCATGTCCTGAGATGCCACAGGTCAGACAGGTCTCTATTACTGTCCCAGTGTCAACCTTAGACCTCAGGGAAGCCAGGGCTCCTGGTGAGGGGTGGTGCAGATGGCCAGAGACTGTCACATGCTGTGGCATTTGCAGAGGATGGTGAAGGAAGTAAACCCCTGGCTTATTGAAGTAGATGTTGAAGAAAGGCACTGGGTGAGCTTGAGCATTAACTGCGAGTTGCATCACACAAGTGGAGCACAGGCCAAGGACTGTGAGGCCCGGAGAAAATCAGAGACTCCGAGATAAGGGGAATGCTGACAGGCCACACGGGTTCCATATGCTGGTTCTGGAATCATCTGTTGACCCTTCAGGATGCTGCTGTTAAAGTAGGCCAACTATTCACAGGTCTCATCTGGTAGTCTCCATGCAATTCCAATTAACACCTTGGTTAACTGTACCTAGTCCTGAGCTACAAAGCCCTCTAGATGGATACCCACAGTCAAGATTATGGCTCCCAGAGTGGACAAAGCCTGGGGCATTCCCCTCTCATGCACGGAGAGCCCTCACTGTCTTGTAGCATCGAGATCTTGCATAAGAGGCAGCCCTGCAGTCAGAAGGAGCACCGTGTGGGCAGTCAGGCACTTGCTTTGGTGCTGTCCCTGCCACTCAGGAGCTGAGGCCCCTGGGACAGGTCACTGACCCTCTCTGAGCGGCTGTTTGCTCAGCCATAAAATGAGGGCTAGGGTGGACTCAGTGAACCCTATGGTCCTTGCAAACCTAGACTAGCAAATTCTAGACAGCGGCCTCCTGGCTAGTGGAGATCACACTCTCCCTTGGGCCCACTACTCTTAGCAGGCTCAGGACACCTACTGGTTGTCTCTGGTGGGGGCCTGTATGGAGAAGAGCATCCAGGCTACTTCCTTGGTGGGGCTTCTCCACAAATAGTGGCCGACTGGGGGCGGTCCAGTGTTCTCCGGGGTGTATGTCTTCATCAGATGCAGAACCTCTGGCATGGCCTGGGTGTTCAGACACCAAACCCAATGCTCTTTCACAAAATCCCAGGCCCACCCCAGGGAGAAGTGAGGCCCCGGCACAAGTCAGAGCGTAGCAGACAAGCTTAGTGCAGCGGTTGAGAGAAGGATGCCTTTGTGGTTGGCTCAGAGAGTTCCTTTCCACCATTTAACTGCCCGCTGGCATCTGGGCAAGGCTGGCGGGCCTGCCATGGGCTGTGTTTACCAACCTTCCAGGATGATTAGGGGCAGTGTTTCTCTACCTCCTGGCACAGGGTCGGTCCACAGGTAGTGGAGATAAAACTTCCCTGGAAGGCTGCTGTAATAGCCAATGGAGATGGTGGCAGATTGTGCATCTTAAAATGTGATTGCAAAATCAGTAAGCCAATTACAGTGGTTAAATCTTTGCCTTTTCAGAGCTGCTTGCAAAGCTGAGTTGCCAGTCGCTTCACCAGCCAGCCTACGGCTCAGACTCCAGGGCTGCGTTGGGGGGTCGGTGGGGGCTGCCTTGCAGATTTCCTTGCTCTCCTTTGGGAGCCCTGCCCCTACTCCCTGGCCTCTCCCCACAGCCCTCAGTAGAAAAGCAGTGGCTAAAAACTCTTGCATTCAGGTTGGGAGACGGGAGTGGGAGATAAGGAACATGTTCGAGCAGCTGTGGTTCCTTCATATGTTGTCATTACGTCTTAAAAACCCTGTGAACTAAGCATTAGTATCGCCATCTCCCATAGAAGGGGTGTCAATTTTCCCTTGCTACGTAGCAAAGCTTCCCAAAACTCAGTGGCTTAAAAAGCCCATGACCATGTGTTTATCCTGTGATTGTGCTGGGTGCTTCTTCTGGTCTGGGCTGAGCTCGACTGATCGCAGCTGGGCCTGCTCATGCGCATCTGTGGTCAGTAGGCGGGTCAGCTGGGAGCCTTCGGTCCTGAATGGCCTCAGTCATGAGGCTGGGGGTTTGCTGGCTGCTGGCTGGGCACTGGGGGCTTGGGCCATGTTCTCTACTCCTCCAGCAGTCTGTCTCTGCTTGCTCACAGGTCAGAGGCAGGCTTCTAAGAGCAGCAAGAATGGAAGCTGAATGTGTGTCTTGAGTCTAGACTCAATATGGGTTCAGTGTCACTTCTGCCACATCCTGTTGGTCAAAGGAAGCCACTAGGCCAGCGCAGAACAACTAGAGTTGCTGCAAATGACGCTGGTTGTTTTTATGATCTGCCACATGAGGAAGCTGAGGTTCTGAGATTTTTGGCAGTGTGCCAAGGCTGTGCAACAGGGATTGGGAGCCAGCCCGTGCTTTCTCCATACTTTGTATGACCCCAGCAGGAGAACCTTCACTTTTGAAGTGGAGAGAGCAATGCTCAACTCAGATGAATGACTCCACAATGTAGCCTGCTGGGTAGCGATGGCTGGTGGCAGGTGGGATGTGGGGAAGAGGAGTGTTTAAATTGTGTGGCTGTTGAGTCCTCCTGTGTTGTGAGGATGGGCCAGGGGTAAAGGGGCCACCTCTTCACAGTGCCCCTCTCTGCCAGCCTCCTTCAGAGCTCTGTTCTTGTCTTCCGGCCTCATTGTGCCACGTCAGGGTGTGTGTGTGCGCGTGCGCACGCACCTGCGCTCAGAAGCCGTGCTTCAACCCCTTGGAAGTAACGAAGTTTTAAAAAGCCACATTTATATCAAATGGATTTCCGTTGGCAATGCTCACAGCTATTTACTTCCATATTTCTAAATAATATGCTGATACTGCTCTTTCTTGATTAATCAGTTCTGAACACTGTCTATTGACTGCAGTGGAAGCTGGTGGTTCAGCCCTCCACGCGCTTCCCTGCCTTGGCCCTTCCCCCATCCTTAGTATACGTTTATCACAACTTTTGGTTAAATCAGCAGTCAGTATTTACATTATTATGGCAGCAAATTGTGCTTACTGGTAAGTGAAGCAGATGATGATCATATTTCCTGGACTTAATATGTGCATATTTCCCCTTTATTTGGATTTCTATATACCAATTGCTGTTTTTCCTAAGTGCTTCACCAGATCAGTTATACGTGAATCAATATTACTTTCCAGATAGTCAAATTGCCCTTCTATCAACCTCCTTTTCTCCTGGACCTCCCACGTGGGCTTTCTGGCCCTGGGACGCTCCCTAAACCCCCCACCCCATGTCAGCTGGGTCCCAGGGCTTCCCTGCGCAGCATGCTTTGGTGTCATGATTTCCTTTCCTGCTTACACCCTCATTCTGCTGCTGAAGCACATCCTCTAACAGCTTCCTAAGAACAGGTACATGGGGGTAAAATTTTAGGGTCCTTGCACATCTGAAAATGTTCCTTCAAACAGATTCTGAGACATGGGTCTGTGTGCAAGTGGTTCATTGAGAACATCCTCCAAGACAGTGGGGACGTCAGGGCAGGGCAGGAGGAAGTCACGTTGGTACACAGCCAGTCCCAGCCTGATGGGAGCCCTGGAGGGAAAATTACACTGCAGAGTTTGTCCTGCAGGGGCTCGGAGCTTTTATGCCACACCCCTGGAGGGCATGGCTCTAGGTCCCCTATAGGCAAGGATGGGCGTAGGGAGAAATCGTAACTCCAGGTACCATCGGAGCATGAGGGTGGTTGCCTGGAGACCACTGCCCCCAGACTCTGGAAGCAGCAGGCAGCAGCTGGTGGCATAGGGCCGGAAATGCCAGCTGGGGACCTGGGCCACATGCTGTTGGAGGCTGCTCCATTTTGTATCTGTGGCTGGCACTTTGGCAGCTGTATCAGCAGGGTCCAATGTCCAATACAGGACATATAAATCACAATTGTTGGAAGAGCTACATAGAAGTAATTTCTAGGTGGGGCCTCTTGGAATGATTTTCACAACAATGCAGAACTGCTACGAGGGAGCTGCTCCCCCTGAAGTGCCTCTGGAGCTCTGGCATCCCTGGGCCTGGAGTCGCTCCTACCCACCCTGGCTGCAGCCTCCGCACCCCTGGAAGCTGGAGGTTGGTTGCCTCCAAGCTTCCACTGGGCTCAGAGTCGTGTAGAAAGAAGCCACTCCACCATTGCCACTGCTTGGTGGCAGCCGTAGAAGGAACCTGGGGCCTGTTAAAGGAAAATGACCCCTTCTGAATGAAATTGACATCTGAGAGCTGCGTGAAAACTGCCTCCACCTAAAAACCAAAAGAAAACAAAATGAAATGCCTCTGCCTCCCACAGAACCCAATGTACATCCAGGACCCCAGCTGTGATGTGCTTTCACCTGTCCAACCTTTTTAAATAGAAGGAGGGTATACTGGGGGTTGGGAGAGCAACACAAATATCCTACAGCTGGGTATAGAATTCTAGATCCAACAGCACTTTTTTTCCTGGGAATTGTGACGGCATTGCTCCACCATCTTCCAGCCTCTGATTTCACTGTTGAAAAGTCTAACGCCCTTCCAATTCCTTTATGAGTGACTTGCTTTTTTCCCCTTCTGAAGGCTTTCAGGATCTGCTCTGTCACCCTGGCGTTCTGAAATGTTGCAGTGATGTACGTTTGTGTGAGTTGTTTCTCTTTCATTGCGCTGGCTACTCAGTGGGCTAGTTTAGTTGGAAACTCATGACCTGGGCAATGTTTCATAGCATTTCACCGATGATCCCCCACCTTCATTCTGCATGTCTGGCTCATCTGTTACTCAGATAGCAGATCTTTTGAATAGACCCATAAGCTTCTTATCTTTTCTATTTTCCATCGCTTTTTGTTCTACTCTTTGTCTATTTTTTGTTCTACTTTTTGTCTTTTCGTTCTACTTACCTCAGCCATTGTAATTTTAATTTCTAAGAGCTTTTCATGCATCTGTTACTTTTCCACAGAACTCTATTCTTGTTCTGTGTCTACAATGTCTGATTTTATTTTTTTCCTCCTATTTTCCCCTGATTGCTTGGGTTTCTTTTTTCTATGTTGCGGGTTTTCTTCAAATGCTTGGTGACTGCTGCCAATTCGTATTTAAGAACAAGCACTAGAAGTGAGTGGGGAGCTTTTGGGTGTGGGCGGGGCTTTGCTACGTAGTAGACAGGTGGTGACAGGACGTTGTCTTCGGTGACTTGCAGATGTCAGGCCTGGAGGTCTCTTCTCTGCACAACAACCCTGGTATGTCCTCTCTCGGGCTGTGAGCCAGGTGTGGCCTAGGGGTTGTGGTTCTACCCTTTTGAGTGCAGACCCAGTCTGGAGTGAGGGTCCCTGGGTGTCTGCCATCATCACCAAACGCTGTGCTTTGAATGTGTCCTCACAGTTCCTGTGTTGGAAACTTAATCCTGGAGGCAACTCTGTTGAGAGGTGGGACCTTTAGGAGGTAATGAGGCCATGAGGGCTCTGCCCTCATTAGTGGAATACTGTCCCTGTCACAGGAGTGGGTTCCTTATTTTGAGAGTAGGTGTGTGTCTGTGTGTGTGTGCATGTGTGTTCCCACACACTGTCTGTCTCTCCCTCTTTCCACCACCCTTGCCTTCTGCTCCGGGATGACACAGCAGGAAGGCCGTCACCAGAAGTTAGTATCTTGATCCTGGATTACCCAGCCTTCAGAACTGTGAGAAATAAATCTCTGTTCTTTATAAATTACCCAGTCTGTGGTATTCTGTTATAGCAACACAAAACGGACAAAGCCACTGACTTTTGCCGGTTCCACGATTTGCACCCCCAGGCCAGCCCAGGCTGTGTCTGTTGTCCTGGCATAATTATTAATAGCACCCTTCCCCAAGTTATATGGGTTGGGATAATACATTTTGTGGCCCACTCTTCCTGCTGGCCCTTGGGTGTGTGCTGGGCTCCCCTCTCCTGGGTCTGGAGGGTGGTTTGGGGCAGGGACCACGTCCCCTCGGCATTGCCTGTGCACCTCACCGAGGATGGCTGCCTGGGCTCCCTGGTCAGTTACTGTCCTCCATCCGTTTTCTCGATCCCCAAATGTGTTTCAGTCTTGCATCTGCCACTGCTTCCTCTCCCATCCTCTTGGTCTTTATGGGTTTTTATTATATATATATTTTAAAAATCCATTGATGCCATTTTAGTGGTGTGTTGTGAGAGACAGCAAATAACACATGATCAATCTGTCCTGTTTATCTGCAGGTCTGGGGCATGCACTGCCTTCAGGGAGAACTGCAGCCACCCCCACTCACACCCTGGCTGTGCTGCTCAGAGCTTTACTGCTTCCTTATTTCCCGAGTGCTGTCATGTGGGGTTTGCTGGTGCCCCAGGCATGTACAATCTGCAGGGGGTTCCTGGATGCCTCCCATGTGTCTGGCACTGGGCTGGCAATGGGGGTGGGCACCAAGCAAGATGCCCCTGCCCATGGGGGACTTACAGTCTGTCGGGGGATGGCAGGTCTTGGGCCATTGCTGCTAGGGCAGGTTATGCACTGGTTTGAGAGAAGCCCGCCCAGGCCAGACATTGTTACAGGTGCAAGGCTTAAGGGAGTGGCTTCAACGGTGGGACTTCTGAGGATTTGTAAAGGGGAAAATGGTCTGATGTCCATCAAAGCCCCCTCCCTTCTTCTGTACTTCCCACCCACCACCCTTGGCCAGAGACACCATGGGGGCTACCTCTTGCCTCTTCAGGAAGATCTACAGCAGCATTTGATGAACTGATGGGGCCAATTCTAGTTCCCATGCTCTTGGAGCATAGTGAGAATTTTCTTCCATTGAGTCAGATTTGCATAAGTTACAACAAGTACGTGTTGGTGGATCTGCCAGCTGCTCTCCCCAGTGTCTAATACAGAATAATTCAGTTCAAGGCAGATTCTCCTCTGGCCCTATCTGACCAAATATGGTCCAATTTCATTCACTTCAGATTAGTTCCTTGAGCAATTGTTGCACATCACCCCATATTAGTTTTCTATGCTGGGTAATGAATCACCATAAAGTCAGCAGCTTAAAACAACACCTATTTTTTTGTTTGTAGTTCTGTAAGTCAGAAGTCTAGTATGGGACAGCTGGGTTCCCTGCTCAGGAAGAGCGGGGCTGGGAGCAAGGTGAGGCTGGGGGTTGCAGGGCGGGGGGACTCCCTTTCTAGCTCATTCTTTTTGTTGGCAGGACTCAGTTCCTTGTGGTTGCAGGACTGAGGTGTCACTTCCTTGCTGGTGTCAGCCGGGGGCTGCTCTCAGCTCCTAAAGGCTGCCCACATTCTTTGCCATGTGGCCTGTCTGTCCTCAAGCCAGCACAGGCATGGCGAGTCCTTCTCATGCTCTGAAGCTCTGGCTTGCTCTTCTGCTCTCAGCAGGAGGAAGGAATCTCTGCTTTTAAAGGGCTTGTGTGATTATGTCAGGCCCACTTGGACAGTCTCCCAAACTTGAAATCAGCTGTGCCACATGACACAGCCTAATCCTGGGAGTAAAACCCATCATATTCCTACATCCCAGATAATGCAGGATGTGTACACTCAGGAGGTGAAACTCTTGGGGGCCATGTGAATTGGGTGGCCAATTCTGCCCACCACATGCCCTGAGCCAGCTTCTGTGTGGGGAAAAGGCCTGGTCTGGGCCCTTTGAGACTGTGCTTCATCCAGGGACGTGAGGCCAACACCAATGCACTCAGTCTGGTGTGTGGAGATGGTGTGTGGAGAGCTGTCACAAACTAGCTGGGAGAGCTCACTGCCTCTCCCTGGGACTCTGCTTGTAAATGGCTCAATTGGGATTGGCAAATCGGCCAACTGCAACTGCTTGGTGGTGGCTGCATGGGGTGCCCTACTGAGGCCAGTGAGGTTAGCCTTGCCTCTGGCAGGGAAGGGTGCGGCAATTGATTAGCTATGTCTGTCAAGAACACCAGATGGGAAGCCAGTTGCTCGCCTGTCATCTATTAAGTACTTCCTGAGCCTGGAGTCAATGACCTCTAAGCCCTTTCAGTTGATTTATTCAGCACATATTCACTGATGCCTCCTCTATGCTAGGCTGTCCTTTAGAGAACCGAGGGTGTGTGACCCAGCACCCAGGTGCTTACTCTTCCTGGAATGTCAGGGGGCTGCTGTGTCCAAGCTGAGTTATCAGGGTGGCTTTTGGGGGTGGGATGGGTGCAGCTTTGGGATGGTCTATGACGGGTGGAGTAACAGGGACTCAAGACTAGGGTGCTGGGGTAGTAGAAGGGGAAGGCAGAAAACGGGCATTCCTGATGCTGCTATGCAGGGCCATCCATGCTACCCACAGCACATCATGGTCTTACGCTGCTGGGTGGAGACCATATTCCCATTTAATAAATAAGACACCCGAGGCTCAGAGAATTTAAATCACTTACCTGGGACCACACGGCAGGGCAGAAACATGAACGAAGCCATTGTCCCTTTGACAATATTAAGCCTTGGGGTGTTGGGTGGAGGGCAGGACAGCAAGAGATTGCCCCTGACTTGACAGCCATTCACCCACTGACTGTTAAGTCCTTGCATCCAGGGAGGATGAGGCCTGGTGTGTATTTGCCGCCTATCAGCGATAAAACACCCCTTTGCACCGAGGAAGTTGATAGCAGAAAGGTCGGGGCTGGTTGCTCCTGGGTTTGATTCCTAATCACTTTTTAAATCCCTTGTGCCTTGGGAAATAGACACGATTAACTCTGGGAGCTGGCTCCTGCAGCCTGGCGGAGCAGCCCGGGGACAGCTAATTTGATCAGAGGTTGCGATTTCCTCCTCTCGCCTCAGTGTCCAGGGCAGATAAAATGGAGGGCGGATGGCGATGCTTAATTAACGCTGTAATTTTGCACAGGCTAATTAGCATATAGATGAGGGCGGCTGTCCACCCCGTCTCTGGCAAGGCCTCCTGCCTTTGTGAGGGGTGCAGCGCGCTCCTTGGGCGGGGGCACAGGCCCCGCACTTCTCTGTTTTCTTCTTCACTTTTCTTTATATTTATTTATTTTAAATTACATTGTGGTAAGAGCACTTAACATGAGACCTACCCTCTTGACAAATTTTTAGGTGGACAATACATCGTTGTTGACTGTCGGTGCAGTGACGTCCGCGGATCTCTGGGACACACGCACCTTGCTTGGAGGACACTTCATGCCTGTGGTATCCTCCCTACAGCCCCCTCCCCAGCCCTGGCAACCCCTCTTTGAGTCTGTGAATTTGACTGTACTAGACTCCTCAGTGAGGCGGAATCATGCGGGATTTGTTTTTCTGAGCCCCACTCTACTCTTGCACCAGTTGTTACAAAATTTGTTCTAAAAGAGGCCAGGGAGCTGCCCGAGGTGGGGGGCTGGCTAGAGGGGCTGGGGATCTTACTGGCCCAAGAAAGGGGCTTGTGAATTTTGACACAAACCCTAGCCCAGTGCTTGAGGACGATGCTACCAGGGGCTACTTGGGGTTCTGGCTCTGGCATTCAGGGCCTTCCAGGGTCAGCTTCCCCCACCTGCGGGCCTCTGCCCACCTGTCTTCCTGTGCTGGGCACAGAGCCTGGCTGTGCCGATTGCTCGGGAGGAGAAGTCCTTAAATATTAATGGACTCAACTATGGAAAGATGACTTTCTCTGCCCTGGCTTTTCTGGAGATATCTGGGTTACCTCTCCCACCCCCTTGTCACAGTTGCTGTGGTCAGGGGTCGGGGAATTCTGGAAGCTTTTCCTCCTGGGATTTTTTCGTGTTGTCTCCTGTCCCCATTCCCACCTGCTGACCAGGCTCTTGGCACAAAGTCCAGCTGTTTGTTTTGGTGGTGGGTTGGTGGTCTCCCCAACAGGCTTGGCAGAGGCTCACCAGCGTGACACAGAGTGGGGTGACTGGTGGAGGACAGGCCCGGGAGAGGTGGAACCACCTGGTGAGCCACACTGACCCAGCCCAGTCTCCCCCTGGAGGTCCACCCAGGACCCTCTCCAGCACAGGGATTTGTGCGTATGGTAGCAAGTGGGACTGAGGCTTTGACAGACGAAAGCAATATTTGTTTAACAGATTCCAGGTTTGGGTTTGAGCTCAGTCTGGGCTGAGGGTGTGCATGTGCATGGGTGTGAGTGTTCATCCATGAAGGGGGTTACCATGACCCCCCCCGGCACCCACTAGGCTTCTCCCAGACACATGGGGGTAGGGGGCACTCTGTAAAGGACACACTGCCAGGCCAGGGATGCTGACACCCCCCATCCACCTCCCTTGGGCCCTGATGGCTCTACTTTTAGGCTTATCTCTTGCATACATGAGCTGTGGTGTTTTATAGCAAGAATAATAATATTTATTGGCCCCAAGTTGCTCATTTGTGCAGTGGGGATGCTGAGACCCACTTTATAGACACTATCTCTGAGCCTCACAAGAAAAGCCCCACAGGGTGGGACCATTTCCCCATTTTACAGGTGAGGCTGTTGGGGCTGAATGGCCACCGCTTGCCCAACATGCCCGAGCTGGGAACAGAGCCTGGAGCAGACTTGCAGGGCTCAGAGCTCCCAGTTCCCCCAGCAGGAGGGGTGGGTGGAGGGCTTCTGTGCAGGGCCTAGCAAGTTGTGTGTGTTTGCAGGATGTGCACTTGTGCTCATGTTTTGTGCACATGCACATGTGTATGTGTGTGCATGCCTGAGTGGGAATGCACGTGGCCCATTGCTACAGTCCTGTAGGACTGCTCTGTGCAGGTGAGTCAGGTCTCCCCAGCTGGATCATCCTATCACTTCTCATGGTGGGAGTGGGCTGGGCAGAATGTACAGGTAGCCAGACACTTTTTAATTGAGACAATGGTAAATTCATGTGAAGTTTTAAGAAATAAAAATGACCATTGTAGCCTTTGCCTGGTTTCCCCCAGTGGTAACGTTTTTGCAAAGCTCTAGTATGATAAAGCAAACTGCTTTTGACATTGATATGATCCACTGATTTCATTCATATTTCCCAGTTTTACTTGCACTCGTGTGTGTGTGCATGCATGCATGTGCGTGCGAGGGGTTTGAGGGATTTGGGGCAGATCAAGGAAAATATATTACTACAAGAGGTGATAACACACAACTAGCTTTACTGGGTGGCACTAGGACAGGCTTGCATGTAGGAGATGTCCTTCCTGGCAGATGTCTGTCCAAAGGAAATGGGGTGGGTCTCTCCTTTGAAAGGGGTGAGGGTAAGGGACTCCCCCTCCTGCCAGGAGGAGAGAGCGGGTGGGAGTGGGGCTTAGGGTCTAGGCTATGTCCTGCAGAGTCTCTGGGTCAGAGAGCAGCTTGGAGCCTTATCTTATCACTAGGGAACAGCTGGTGGTGAGGTTTTCCGGGTATGCAAAGCCGGCAGTTTCTAAACGACTAAAAATTTGCTGTGTGGGGGCTATTTTTTAAATAATAGGATGTGTAAAATTTGACTTTGGCACCAGTGGGCTTTTGAGCTCCCAGGTCTCAGCCTGCAGTGAAGAAATAAACAACATAGTGTCTGACACACAGTGGCAATCTTTGGATCATTTATATAATTCTCTGTGTGTGTGTGCTTGCATGCTTGTGTGCCTTGTACAATTGTATGACTTGTGTCATCTATCCACCATCACAGTCAAGATGCTGAACAATTTTAACACTGCCAAGTTTCCTCCTGTGGGTGTTTTATAACCAACCCCCCAGCTCCTCCAGCCCCCCACCCCTGTCCCTAACCCCTGGCAACCGTGAATCTGTTCTTCATTCTGAAGTACTGTCATTTCGAAACTGTTATGTAAATGGAATCGTGCACCATGAACCATTTGGGCTTGGCTTTTCTCATGCAGCATGATTCCCTGGAGATTCACGCGTGCTGTGTGTGTGGTGCTTGTTTGAGTAGTGTTCCATAGCACGCATGTATTGCCGTTTGTTTAACCACTCACCTGTTGAAGGACATCTGGGCTGATTCCAGTTTTTGGCTATTACAAATAAAGCTGCTATGCACATTATGTATACGTTTTTGTGTGAACGTAAGTTTTCATCTCTCTAGGATAGTGTGCAGGGTCATATGATAGTTGCCTGTTTAGTTTTTAAAAGAAACTTCCAAACCGTTTTCTGGAGTGGCTGTATCCTTTGGCATTCCTAAGTGCCTGAGTAATCTGGTTTCTCCACATCCTCCCAAGCTTCTGGTGTTGTCACTATTTTTTATTTTAGCCATTCTGGTAGGTGTATAGTGATAATTTCATCATGGTTTTAATTTGCATTTCCGTAATAGGTAATGATGTTGACTGTTCTTTTCATGTAGTTATTTGCCATTTGTACATTCTGTTCAGTGAAATATCTTATGTCTTTTGCTCATTTTCTCACTGGATTTTTAGAATGTTGAGTTTTGATAACCTTTATATATTCTAGGTACTAGTCCTTTGTCAGATATATGTCTTTTCATCTTCTTTATGTGCACTTTCATTGAACAAAAGGTTTAAATTTTGGTGAGGTCTAATTTATCAAATTTTTTAGTGAAGGAGGCTTTTGGTGAGAAGTCTGAGAACTCATTGTCTCACCCTAGATTCTGAAGATTTTCTCCCATTTTTTTTCTTGAAAGTTTTATTCAGTTATGTTTTATATTTGTCTATGATCCATTTTTTGTTTTTTGGAAAAGGCTATCCTTCCATTGAATAGATTTTGCACTTTTGTCAAAAGTCACTTGGGCATATTTGTGTGGGTCTATTTCTGGGTCCTTTATTCTGTTCCGTTAGTCTGTGTCTATTCCTCCACAATGCCATAGTGTCTTGATTACTATAGCTTTAACAACATTAATATTTACTCCCATTTTATTTTCTCTTAGCTCAAGATTGTTTACTATTCTGGTTCCTGGGACTTTCCATATACATTTTAGAATAAGTTTATCTATGTCTGCATAAAACATTGCTGAGATTTTTGTAGGAATTACATTAAATCTATCAATCAATTTGAGGGAGAATTGGCATCTTTACTATTTTAAGTCTTTCAAACCAGGAAAATGGAACGTCTCTTCATTTATTTCTTTTTTGATTTCTTTTGTCATGTTTTGTAATTTTCAGCATACAGATTCTGTGCATGTTTTGCTAATTGTAAGATCTAAGCATTTCATTTTCTTTGGAGTAATTGTAAACGGTATTGTATTTTAAATTTTGGTTTGTGTACTTCTTCATTACCATATAGAAATATGATTGACTTTTGTGGGTTGACCTTGCTGAACTCACTCGTTAATTCTAGGAGGCTGTGTGTGTGTGTGTGTGTGTGCGTGCATGTGTACAGATTCTTTGAGATTTTCTATGTAGATAATAATGTCATTTTTAAATATAGATGGTTTTGTTTCTTCCTGATCCCTACGCCTTTTGTTTCTTTTTCTTGCTTTATTGCAGTGGCTAGAACTTCTAGTACTACATTGAATAAGAGTGATGAGAGTGAGTATCCTTGTCTTTTTCCCGATCTTATGGTAAGAACATCTGGGTTTTCACCATTAAGTATAATGTTAGCTATAATTTTTTTTACATATTCTTTAACAAGTTGAGGTAATTCTCCTGTGTTCCTAATTTTTTGAGAGATTTAAAAAAGTTATAAATGGGTACTGGGATTTTGTCAGATGCTTATTATGCATCAATTAATATGATCATATGATTGTTCTTTACTTTGCTGATATGGCCGAGTGCACAGATAAATTTTCAAATATTGCATCATTCTTGCATTCCTGAAATAAATTCCACTTGGTCATGGTATATGATAATTTGTAGACATTGTAGGGTTTCTTTTTAATTTTGTTGAGAGTTTTTCCATCTAAGTCCATGAGAGATACTGGATTGCAGTTTTCTCTTTGGTTTTGGTACCAGGATATTATTCTGGCCTCATGAAATGAGTTGGGAAGTATTCCCTCCCCCTTTTTTATTTTCCAGAAGAGATTTGTAAAATTGATGTTAATTCTTCTTTAAATGTTTGATAACATTCTCCAGTGAAACCATCTGGTCCTGGATATTTTTTGGGGGGACCTTTTAAATAACGAATATAATTAATTTGATGGGTTATTCAGAGTGTCTATTTTGTCTTGGTGAATTTTGGTACTTTATAGTTTTCAATGAATTGGTCTGTTTCTTCTAAATTGTCAAATTTATGAGTGTAAAGTTGTTCATAGTGCTCCTTTATTGTCTTTTTCATGACTGTAGGATCTGTAGAGATACTGTTGATTTGTGTCTTCTCTCTTTTTATTTTTTCAGTCTTGCTAGAGGTTTATTAATTTTGTTGATTTCTTTAAGAATCAATTTTTTTCTTTTATTCATTTTTCCATAGTGTTTTTCTATTTTCAATTTCACTGATTTTTTGCTCTTGTCTTCACTTCCTTCCCTGTGCTTGCTTTCAGTTTGTTTTGCTCTTATCTTGCAAGTTTCTTGAGGGAAAGACCTTAGATTATGTATTTGAGTTCATTGATTAGGCTATTGATTTCAAATATAAGTAATAGATACAAATATAAGTTGTGCTATAAGTTTCCTTCTCAGCACTGCTTTAGCTGCATCACACAAATGTTGTGTTTTCATTTTCATTATGTTCTATGTATTTTTAAAATTTCCTTTGAGACTTCCTCTTTGACCCATGTATTATTTAGAAGTGTGTTGTTTAATTTCTATGTGTGTAAAGATTTTCTTGTGTTTTTGTTGTTGATTTCCAGTTTGGCTTCTTTATGGTCAAAGAGCACATTCTGTATGATTTCGATTCTTCTAAACTTGTTGAGATTTGTTTTATGGACTGGGATGTGGCCTGTCTTGCTGAATGTTTCATGGCTGCTAAAAAAAATGTGTATTCTGCTATTTTTGGGTGGAATGTTATACATATACGTCAATTCGATCTTCTTGGTTGATTTTGTCCTTGACAATCCTTCTGTACCTTTGCTGGTTTTCTGTCCAGTAGTTCCATCAGTTGCCAAAAGGGGGGTAAGTCTCCCACTATAATTGTGGCCTTATCTATTTTTCCTTTTAGCTCTATCAGTTTTTGCTTTATGTATTTTGAGGCTCTGTTGTATGGTGCAGACTCATTTAAGGTCATTGTGTCTTCCTGGTGGTTTGATCACTTTTTCATTATATAACATCCTTATTTGTCTCTAGGAACTCTTCTTCTCTGAAGTCTATTTTATCTGTTATTGATACAGCCACTCCTGTTTTTTTAAAATTAATGTTTACATGGTATGTCTTTTTTTATGCTTTTACTCTCAACATACGCATGTCATTGACTTTGAGGAGAGTTTCTTATAAGCAGCATATAATTGGTTATTTAAAAAATCTACTGTTGCAATTTCTGTATTTTGGTTGGAGTATTTAGACCATTTAATTAAAGGTAATATTGTTATGTTAGCACTTAAGCTTGACATTTAGTTCTTTGTTTTCAGTTTCTATTTGCTAGAACAGAGGAGTTCTAGCTCCTCTGTTTTCCTTTTCTTGCCTTTGGGCTGGTTACTGAACACATTTTAGGATTCAATCTTGGCTTATTTATAGAGCTTTTTTTTTTTGAATGTATCTCTTTTTATAGTTTTTTTAGTGCTTGCTCTAGAATTACGATCTACATATGTGACTTTTTGTTTTTTTAGATACAGGGTCTCACTGTGTCACTCAGGCTGGAGGGCAGTGGCATGATCATAGCTCACTGCAGCCTCAAATTCCTGGGCTCAAGGGATCTTCCTGCTTCAGCCTCCTGAGTAGTTGGGACTACAGGCACGTGCCACCATGCCCAGCTAATTTTTGTTTATTATTTGTAGAGACAGGGTCTTGCTATGTTGCCCACCCTAGTCTCAAACTCCTGGCCTCAAGTGATCCTCCTGCCTTGGCCTTCCAAAGTGCTATGATTATAGCACTTTGAGCCACCGCTCTCAGTTTTACATATGTGACTTATAACAACAGTCTACTGGTGTCAACATTTTAGCACTTCAAGTAAAGTGTAAAAACCTCACTTTCTTTTAAGTCCTTTTATCTTCCCCACACTAAATATCAGTGTCTTGGGTTAAAAATGGTGTTATAATTTTTGTTTCAACTATCAAATATTATTTATACAATTCATGAGGAAAAGGACAGTCTGTTATAAGTACCCATATTTTTTTCCTTTCTCTGGTTCCTTCTTCCTTCCTTGTGCTTAAAAATCTCTTCCTTTTATCACTTCTTTTCTGTTTGAAGAACACGTTTAACTAATCTTTTATGGTATTATTCTTCTCTCAATGAGCTATTAACAATAAGCTCTTTTGATTATCTTTCAGCTAAGAATGTTTTTATTTCTCCTTCATTTCTGAAGGGTAGTTTCATTGGATGTAGAATTCATGGTTGACAAATCTCTTCTTTCTGCACTTGAAAAACATTATGCGACTTCTTTGTACCCTCCATCGTTTCAGGTGAAAAGTCTAGTGTTAGAATCGGCGTTTCCCTACAGATAATGTGCCATTTCTCTTTTGCTGCTTTCCAGATTTCTTCTCTGTCTTTAGTTAAGGGGCACCTTGGTGTGGTATTCTTTGGGTTAATCCTATTTGGTTTTTGTCCAGTTTCCTGGATCTGTAGATTTGTGTCTGTTGCCTAATGTGGGAAATTTTCAGCCAAACCTTCTTCTAGCCTCGCTCTCTTCTCCCTCTGGTACTTCACTGATGTAAATATTGGATCTTTTGTTATTATCCTACAGGTTCCTGAAATTTTGTTTATTTTAAAAAAATATCTCTTTTTCTCTGTTGTTCAGATTGGGTAAATTCTATTGTTTTGACTCATATATATATATACCTGATTCTATTCTATGTAATCTCCACACTACTATTGAACCCATCCAGCAACATTTTTATTTGTTATTACATTTATTTATTATATTTCTCAGTTCTGCGATTTCCATTTGGTTCTTTTTATAATTTATAGTTTGGGGAATGATATTTTCTGTTTTTTGATTTGTTGCAAGAGAATTTGTAATTGATTGTTAAAGCATTTTTATGATAATCTGCTTTCAAATCCTTGTCAGATAATTCCAACATCTGATTAATCTCAGTGTTGGTGTTGATTGTCTCTTCTCACTCGAGTTGTGATTTTCTTGGTTCTTGAAATGATAGATGATTTTTAAAAAATTGTATCATGGACATTTTGTCTATTGTTTTAGGAGACGCTGGGTCCTATATGAATCTTTTTTTCAGCAGGCAGTCACCCTGTTTAGGTTTAGCATGTGGTATACTTTGTTGGTGGTGGTTCCAGTGCAACTTCTAAGCATTGTGCTCTCGCTGTGGTCTGCTTGGGCTCCCACTGCTCCTGCTGGTGCTGCCTACAGGGCAGAGGGAGCTTCACTCGGTCAAGCTACCCAGCGTTTCTTGGTGGAGAGGGCAGTGACACCACCACTGTACTGGTGTCCCCCTGGAGTCCAGGTGTCTCTGGGTGGGGGAGGAGAGTCTTGGATCCATGGGCTTCCCATACTGGGCCACTTGCTGCAGATTCCTCACCTGCCTGCCCTTTCTGGTTAGGGGAGGACAAAGGGCCTTCCTGGACTAGGCTGCCTGTGGAAGCCTCATGTGCTGGCTCTGCCTGCCCCCTGTCCTGGCGTCTCTTAGGGGTAAAGGGGGGGTCTCAGGCTCAGTTGGGGAGGACAGCATTTCCCTTGCCGCTTACTCTGACAGGTCCTCCAATCGATCGCTCTTGCTGGTGGTGTCAGGCTTGCCTGCTGTGGTGTGTGTGTTTATGTGTATGTATGTGGGGGGGGGGTGTGGGAGACTCCCAGTGAATCTGGGGGAGGTATGAACCCACCTGAGCTGCCTTCTGTTGCTAGGTTGGGGCTGGGAAGTGCTGAGCCTGGGTGGCCTTCCTCTGTTGGGTGGGGGATGCAAGACTGCCTGCTGCTGTGCTGCTCCTCCATCCTGGGGTGCCAAAGCAGTGTGCTTTCTTCTTACCTTTTTCAGTGACCTCCTTTGGTAGCTTGTCTGTTGCACCATTTCCAGGGCCCATAGTGAACTCAGTGGGGAGAAGCAGGGAAAACAGGTACTGAAATATCTCTATTAAATGCCATCACCTTTGTTCCAGTACTGTCTTCCTTGGGCCTTGTCACAAATACACACATGGGGTGTCAGGAAAAGAGACAGCAGGGTGACGGGCAGAGAAGGTTGACCGAGGAGACACAAGTGTGACTTAGTCCTAACTCTGCTTTTAATTGTGTGGCCTTTTCAACTCTGGGCTTTGATAGGGTTCAGGATATACCACCCCAAAATGAGGTGCCTTGGCATTTAGAAAGCAACAGAAGCAGGAAGGTGTCTCTGACTTCCTTCCCACCTCTTTCCCCTGAAGACATCATAAAACCTCATTTGAGAAATACCCACCTTATACCTGGAGGAAAGGAAAGTGCCTGTCTCTGAAGACACAGGGACACAGAGAAGAATATAAGCAAACAAGCCTTGCTAAGTTCCCCAGGCTTATTGCCATTAGGTCATGCCCACTTTGGTGGCACAACTGCATTTGTATTAAATACATTTGTGTGCTTTCCTCTCGTCAGTCTGTCTTTTGTTAAGGGACCTCAGCCACGAACCTGGCAATGGGTCAAGAAAAGATATTTATTCCTCCTGTAGAGCCTCCTTCCTTCATCTACAACACAGAAGGAGAGGCTGGGGTTGAACAAGGTGACCTTGAAGGCCCTCCCAGTGATGATGACCTGTGACTCACGCCTGCCATGTGTTTCCTGGTGGGGCAATGCTGGGTTGTGCCTCTGTGCCAAGGCTGCTTTCCTGAGGGTTGCAAGTCCAGGGAGCAGAAGGGAGGGCAAGAGTGAAGCAGGCAGGAAGGAGAGGCAGCAGAGGGCATCCCACTGAGCTGCAGCCTGGGCCTCAGGGTTGTCCTGCAGAGCAGGGGAAGAAGGGGAGGGAGCGGGCATTTGCCCAATGGTTCCCGCGTGCTGTGAAGGGTTGTCATGTGGGTACTGACCCACTGCTCCTCCAGGCCGCACACATGTTAGAAGCGTGGGGCTCCCCAGGGATGTCACCAGGCGAGCTCAGGCGGCAGGGGTGGGCAGGGCTAGGGCAGGGGTGGAGTACTGCATTCCCATCTGTGTGTAGTCAGTCAGAGACCACACACGGAGCGGAATAAGAGGTGGGCGAGGTGAGAAGGTGTGAAGCGTCTCTCTCCCCTGTGTCAGTGGCACTCATACAAAACAAATGACTCGATTTCTGTTGGTCTGCTTCCTCAGCATCTGGGCATACACAGCCCTTTCATTCCTGAATGCGATCCATGGAGCAACTGGCTCCCAGCTTTGAGACGGTGGAGGCAGTCTGCTGCAGCACTGTGGCAGGCACTGTCTCCTCTGCGGCTGGCTGACAGCTCCATTTCCGGGCCACTCCAGCAAGTCCCCAGTGCAGGAGCCCAGCAGTCTGTTGTGCTGGTCCTTTGACACTGAGCTGCCGTGCGTGTTCACGTGGTGTTGGCCAGCCCTCCCTCGCCCCAGCTGCCCGGGGCAGGCATCCCGTCTGCCCAGCTCTCACACATGTGGCAGCTGTGCCACAAATACTTGCTCAATGCATTTCCCGTGTACCATGGCACTTTGTCTGAAATATCGCTGTTAGTGCATCGTTTCTGCCAGGTTTCAAGGACAACCCATGGAGTCCCGGGCCGTGGGATAATAGCACGAGCAGTCAGGGAGAAATCCCAGAGCCACAGGGAAGTCGTGTGCCTGATAACAGTGCCAATCTGTAGCAAGTCAAGAAAAACCTTTTTTTTTTTTTCGGCTTCTGGCAAGTGGCAGTGATTCAGGCTATGGTTCCAATTAGGACATATGGTGGAACTAACGAATCTCTTCCACTGTACATTGTCGGCCAAATTTAGCATGGAGAGGATGTGAGATTTTCTTTGATGGTAATAATGCCAACAACCGTCATCTCCTAAGAACCTAATAGGTGTCAGATCACGGCCTGTGTTGTCTCATTTTAGCCCAAAGTCCCTGGTTCTGGGTGGGGGTTTGGAAATTTCTTTAGTCACATAGGAGGTGGGGCCTGGGTCCTCTCAGTTGAGTTGGACTGTGACTCACACCTGCCGTGTGCTTCCTGGCGGGGCAATGCTGGGTCGTGCCTGTGGCCACAGGTGAGGCCTGTGTGAGCAGGGAGGGGGTCCTGCCAGGGAAGACCATGAGAGGTGAGGGTGGGAGGTTGGAGCCCAGGAGTTGGAGCCCCAGCTGGTGGGGCAATGTGGGCTCATGGCCCCTGAGGAGGGGGTGGCCTGGCATCAGCCTGGCCTGGCAGAGCTGCATCCACCCTGCTGGAGGTAGTGCCTTTGCCTTGGGCTGCCCAGGTCTCGGAGTTTGGAGCACCTGGTGTATAAGTGCTCATCGTTAAGTCCCTGGGACTTTGGAGAGCATCCACCGGGCCTGAAGGGGAGTGAGGAAGATGAGGAATCATGCTGGGTGGGTGCCAGCCTGGCCTTGCCTCGGGAGGTCTGAGCAGAGTGGCCTGTGGGGCTCGGGGTGTGGCCTCGGACAGGGCTAAATGAGACCCTTTGCCAGCCGAATGTCCTGTGGGTGTCAGTGTGTGCCTCTGGTGCTGGTGGCTTCAAATCCACGTACTATGAAGCCAAATCCTGAAGGGGCGGAAGGGGGTGTCTGGATTAGCTCCACCTCCCTCCCGCCTATGTGCTCTGTCTCTTTCCTCCTCTGCTGCTTCCCAGCATCTAGCACAGGCCTGGCCCATGGTCGATTTTCATTAACAATCTGTGAGGAGCTAGTTACTCTTCCTATGTTCTCCCTGACTCTGTCCTGCAGGGGTCCGTAGTTTTGTGTTGCACTGTCATTTTGTGTGTATTAGGTGTGGGAGGGTATAAATGTGAATTGTGTAGGTGTGTGAGTGTGGGGGTGTGTACGAGAGAGCATGTGCATATGCATAGGCATGGGCGAGAGTGCCAAATCTCCTCTCAGAGTCTGGGGTTGCTTTGTAAGCTGAACACCTTTTTAGGCAGGACATCTGACTATCTGCTGACAAGAACACAATTATTCTGGGCTAGTGATTCCCTCTGCTCCTGTCCAAAATGCTCTCCCCACAATGAAGGGGACTGAGCCTTTCCCCTGTCAGGCTTGGGCCTGTGCTCACAGCGTCTCTCTCTGGACCACTGGCTCCTGGGGGCCTGAACTGCCACATCAGAGCCCCAACCACCCTGTGGAGAGACGTGGAGATCACAAGGAGAGGAACAAACAACTCCCTCATCAGGGGTCTCTACCAACTAGACTGGACCCC
This sequence comes from Daubentonia madagascariensis, assembly GCA_023783475.1. Lineage (NCBI taxonomy): Eukaryota > Metazoa > Chordata > Mammalia > Primates > Daubentoniidae > Daubentonia > Daubentonia madagascariensis. The sequence goes on along the minus strand of JAKFHU010001747.1, from coordinate 181,782 downwards.
CAGACCAGCTGCAGGCTGAGCCCCACAGAGCGATCCGTCAATATCCCACAGAGTGGAAGAATCATCCAGCTAAGCCCTGCCCCAACTCTGACCGCCCCGCCCAGACAGTGACGGTGAGTACAATCAAATGGTATTGTGTTAAGTGAGAACAGTTTGTAAAACAGCAATAGATAAGCAGAATAATCAATACCTTTAATTTTTCCCAAATGGTAATGTGTCATGTTTGGTAAAAGGTTTCTTTTAGGTTGCTTCAATTAGAAAGAACCATGTCGGCAAACTGTGACAATTAAAAAAAAATAAGCAGCCTGAATCCCAATGAGATGCAGGTAGCTCATCATTTGGATTCAGTTCTAATGATGATGACTTATTTTCCCCCTGTTAGCAGCATCACTGGTAACTAAAGTTAGCATTGGCTCAAAAATCAATGTATTATTTTAGAGCCCAAAACAGGCAATGAGTGAGCTGATAACTCAAACAGGACTGTGGCCCTTGGCTGGGCTCAGAGCCCCCAGTCCTCCCTGCCATTGCCTCCCAGAGGGCAGCAAACAGTGGCCGGCCAACTGCACTGGTGGCCAGCAGCACAGACGCCTCCAGCAGGGTCTGTGCCTTCCCAGGCCCAGCCTTCCTTGATGCAGTGAAGCAGCACAAATCCACTGATATGTAGCATTGGGGGCTGAATTGTGCCCACCCTGCAAACTCCTGCTGAAGTCCTAACCCCCAGGACCTCAGAATATGAGCTTATTTGGACCCAGGGTCCTTACAGAGGTAATCGAGGTAACATGAGGTCATTTGGGTGGGCCCTAATCCACTATGACTGGAGTCTTTGCAGAAGAGGAGATGAGGACACAGACATACACAGAGGCCAAGGGGAGAGGCCTGGGGCAGGTCCTTCCCTCACGGCCCTCGGATGGAGCCAACCCTATGGGCACCTTGAGTTTAGACTGGCAGCCCCCAGAGCTGTGGGTCAGCAAAGCTTGGTTGTTTAAACTGCCCAGTGTGTGGTACTTTGTTACAGCAGCCTGAGCTGACTAATACCCCTGGTGCATTCCCACTGGTCACAGCTGCATGGGTGGGGGCAGCTGCAGGCTCGTGCTGGCCTGCACTTATGGGTGCACGCGCTTAGATGCCCATCCACTCACCACGGTGGTCTCAGTGAGGTGGGCTGCTCACAGGAGCCCCAAGCTAGCTCCTGCTCCCTTCCCAGGGCCTTGCTTCCTTGATGGTGTCTCTGCTCTTAGTGGCTTCATTCATGTTGGAAGGTACCACAGTGGGGACCACCAGGAGTGACATTGTAGCCAGGTCCTTGGTCCCCCCAGTTCTGTGTCTCAGGGATGAGAAATCCCCCAGGTAGGACAACCCTGCATGCTCTAAATCAAAACTCCACTAGCAACTGTCAGTGGCTCTTGCGTGCTTTGTGTGACCGCACACACATGGGCTCTTCCTCATCACAACTGGGTCCGGAAGTGGTCCTGCCCCTCAAGCCATGGGCCAAGGCTGAGGCAGGGATGGGGTCCTGGGGTGCAAACTCCTGCAGCATGGAGCAGGCCCTGGCAGCCTTGGGAGAGCACAGCTGGCAGTGGGCAGAGGGAAAGGGCTGTGGGACAGAGTAAGTGGATGGGAAATGGTGACCCCAGTGAGGAGGAAGCCTCCCCTGGCGGTCATGGGCGTGGAGTTGCTGGGAAAGCCCTGGCAGAGAAAGTGGGCAGCTGAGGGGCAGGTGGGGGGTAGAGGCCAGGCTGGGATCCATGGGTGATGGTCGAACTCTGGCTGCCAGGAAACAGACTCTCAAAGTTGACTGGGCAGGATGGATTTTAGGGAACGATCTTGGCATCAAGCAGGAGTGGGCAGGGGGAAGTTGGGATGCCAAGCAGACCAATGATCGCCTCAGCCGACTGTCAGGGAACGCTGGGCTGAGTGGCCTGCAGAGGCGTCCCCCTGGGGACAGAGATGGGTGTGGGCTGCCCGGGAAAGGCAGCTGAGGCCAGGGTTCTCTGCAGCTGAGGTGGGCTCAGCAGTGGCTGGCAGGCCTCCCTGCAGCCCTGTGACCCCTTGGACCTTCCTGCCTTTGCTTTCCCTGCAGGCTCTGGCTGGCTCTGGAGATGCCCACGGCCACCAAGGCCTCCAGAACTCGTGTGGAGCCAGCTGCCCGCTGAGGCCGAGGCTGTCATGGGGCTGTGGGGCCTGCTAGGCCTTACATCATGTCCTGCCCTGTCTGCCTGCCCTGGAGCACAGCCCTGCAGCTGGGCACTTCCTCGGTGGGCTGCCGCATGTGCTCCCACCCCTTGCGGCCCATGCCTCTGCCTGGTACACCTGCCATGACCACGGCACTCACCTGTGCCCCCTCTGAGGGTGTCCACTGCCCTGGGCTGCCACGGTCAGGGCTGCTCCCGGCTGGGCCAGGCAGGTTCCCGGAGACGGAGGAGCTGGGGAGCTGACAGAGGCCTTAGTGAGAAAGGACAAGGTGGCCGGGGGTAGGGGGGGGCCTCTGGAGGAGCAAGGTAGGGAGAGACCATGCAGGGAGCGCCACCTCCAGGGCCCAGGGACCTCTCCCAGGGCAGGCAGGGCCACCCAGATGCGCAGCGGTGGTGGTGGCTGTAGCTCCATCCCAGTCAGAGGCCTGGCAGGTCCTAGGGAGCCGTTAGGGGCCACTGCTGCCCCTTTGGGGGGTGCTCCTATCTGGAGAAGTGGTCTGGTCAGCCGTCATGGGCTGGGCACTGTGGCCCCACCGCGCGTGATCTCTCCTGCTCCCTCCCAGCACTCTCCCTGCCCTTTGTGGCCTCTGCACGCCCTGCTCTCTCTCTCTCTCTCTCTGTCCTGAATTCTCCTGGACTCTCCTCGCCCTTCTAGTTTGCTCTGGTGTGCTGGGTGCACAGTCTGGAGGGGCCTCCCCTGTGCCTGGGCGGGTTGAGAGCAGCCTGGTGGGGGCCGGGCGGGGCAGCTGCTAGATCACTGTGGCCTTGCGCCCTCTGGTTTTCTTGGGCCCTTTCTTCCTCCCCTTCTCCCCAGTCATTGCCCCAGTTTTCCCCCAACCAGTGACTGACTCATCAGCAGGTTCAGTTCAGGGATAGTCAGTGCCTGGCAGAGGGTGAGAGGGCCCCCCAGGAGAGCTGAGGCTGGGGAGGGGGGGGAGATGGGGACCTCCTGGGGGCATTTTGCTCCAGGCAGCAAGGAGGAACCTGCAGGGGGGCAATTCCTGGGTCTCTGCTGCAGAGGTGCAGGCCAAGGTAAGTAGGGATTTGTGCAGGGCCAGGTGAGCCTCCACCCTGTGGTGTGCTTGGCTATGCTGACCACCCTTCCTGCCAGAGACAGGCCCTGAGGCTTTATTTATGTGGCTCCAAATTGGCAACTACTTAATGTCCACTTTAGGGGAATGGCTACCTAAATTATGGAATGATTAGAATGAATGCCATCGCTGCCATTAAAAGGTTTACTAAGCATACGAATTAACACGATAAAATGCTTGCCATAGAACCAACTTTAAGTACAGAAGGCAGGCTATAAAAGTATGCCCTATCCTTGCAATTTTGCTTTGTAAATGAACAGAAGTTATGCACAGAAAAAGGGCTGGAAGGAATTACATATACCAGCATGGGAACAGTGAGTTTATGAGCTATTCATTTTTTTCTTTTCTTTTCACTGCCTGGAACCGCCACGCCATGTGGGCGCTGGTTAGAATGGAGGTGATGTAGCATATGAATTAACACGATAAAGTGCTTGCAATGAACCTTAAATACGAAAAGCAGGCTACAAAAGCATGCCTTGTTCTTGCAATTTTGCTTTGTAAAAAACAGAAGTTATCCTGGGCACATGGGTGGGCAGGGGGGTGGGCCTGGGGGTACAGAGGAAGAAGCTCAGGGCTTAGACCTGGGGGCAAATCCACGGCTGTGAGTCCGGAGGAGGATTTTCCCTGGTTTCCTGGAGTGGGCCCGGGTGGCCACTCCCCATGCACTGTTCTGGCTCCCTGAAGGGAGCGAGGTCTGTGGCTGCTGGTTCTGGGCCCTCGCTTCTCTTCTGAGGTGGGCCGGTGGGGTCTCATCCCTGGTGGGCAATCTGCCAGCAAGGGGCAAGTCGAGACTTTTGTGGGCCCTTATAGTCTCACTTGTGTCATGGGAGTAGTAACCCCCGGCTGCCAAAGGGTACAACCTGGTGCTCTCCCTTGGATACTGCTGGGGGACGCTATGCCCTGCCAGTGTGGTGGCAGCAGCTCCGAGGCCTGGTACTGGAGAGGCCGGGGAGACACAGGACGGTGGAGGGGAGACACACAGGGCCGGGTGCCAGCCCTCGCCCAGGGGCTGTCTGAGGGCAGGGCTGGTGGTGTTGCTCTTGCCTGAACCGAGGTCATTAAATGAGTGGAGAATGGCCACATGGACAGTGTGTGAGGACCTTGGGCAGACGTTTGTTTTTTGCTGAGGCTGGCATTGCTGGATGGTGCAGTACCTGTGACCCAGGGCTGGTGGTTGTAACTCGTGGAGATTTCTGTCTTGCATCCGTGCAACCCCGTGGCTCCTGCAGGAAGGGCCTCCCCAGGTTGCCCCAGGGGTGCTGAGAGTCTGGGTCCTGGCAGGGCCCTACATGTGAGAATGAAGCCACACAACCAGCGGTGACTCCCCATTCCTAATTCTTGCCACCCCTTCTCCTGCCTCTCCCACTACACCACTGCATTTCTGGGCTGCCTGGGGCACCCAGGTGCTGGCCAGCGTGGTTGTATTCCTGCTCCATCTTCTCATGAAGCCGCCCCATGCCCCTTGTAAGGTTGCTCAGATGCAGGGCACGTGTGGGGATCACTGTGTCCCCAGAGTAGCACTGGGTCTGTGCAGCAGGAGCTGGCCCCTTTGCCCGGCGGTGTTGCCATCTGCTCCTGGGCCCCTGGCCTGCACGTCCTGGTTTGCTTGTGGTTGCGTGGGACTGAGCACTGGTTTTGGCTTAACTGTTAGCAGAGTGATGAGTTGAGTGTGACCTCCAGGCTGGGCACTGAATTTCTAATGTGAGACCCTTCAGAGTTCTTCCTGCCTCTTCCAGTGACCAGCAACACTCCAGACGATAGTCCCCAAATTCCAGCCTGAGTCTTGGCACGAGGGAGCATGCAGGGAGCCCTGGCCTTCCCGCGGGAGTCCGTGTGAGCAATGCTGTGTCTCTTTGATTTAAAGTCACTACGATGCAGGTTGTCAGCTGTCACAGGCAGGGCAGGTAAACGTGATCCTGACCGACACAGGCCTTGCAGGTAACTGCATCTTGCCCAGAAAGGGGAAGCCCCTCCCAGCTGGAGGGGCCCTGGGGATTCGTGTGGTTCAACCCTTTCATTTCACAGAAGGGGAATCTGAGGCCCAGAGAGGGAAGGACAGAGGCTCAGGTCACACAGCCAGTTGGTGGCACGGCAGGGGCCCAGGTCTGTGTAGAGTTGGCCTCTTCTTTGCTGAATCACGTTGCCCCCAGACAGCAGATTTGTGCAAATGCTTCAAAGCAGAGTAGATAAATGAATGTCTTGACTCTGGGGTGAGGGAGAGTTAGTAAAGAGAATCTTCATGGAACTGTCATTTCAATCTTAGCCCGAGGCCGCGAGGGTGTACCCCGCTGCTGGCATTGAGGCTACAGGCTTCCCAGGAGGGCGACCCGGGCCACGTTTGGACAAAGGGTGTCGGCTCCTCTGAAGAACACAGGCAGGCCTGAGGCCTGTGGGGGACGGGCTGGGATGAGTTACCTCATTCGGGGGTGGTGCTGGCCAGGCCCTTCCCGGACAGCCTCATGGTGCCGAATCCAGGTTGTTTCAGCCTGTTTTAAAGGTGAGGACATGGAGGTGTGCAAATGTTAAGCAACTGGTCACACAGCTTGTGGGTAGGTAATGGAGCTGGGGTTTGAATCCAGGCAGTGTCGCCCTGGGACCCAGCTTAGCCTGCAGGTATTGCCACCCTTAAGCTCTGTGTCCTCAGGGACTGAGCTCTGAGGCTCAGTTTCCTCGCTGGTCGGGTGGAGCCCTAGGGCAGACCCTGGGGCTGATGTCTTGGTGTTCCCATGAGTTTTGCAAACGTGTGTGAATAGTGGCCGGTGCCCTGCACGGGGCGGGCACGACTCATGCACTCACAGAGCCCTGGGAGGCTCCTCCAGCACAGACCTTCCTTGCGGATCCTGTTCTTCCACCCAGGGCCCCGCGTGGGTGCACCAAGCACTTTCCCCGGAAGAGAAGCCTGATTTCCCCAAGGCTTTGGCGGAGTTCTGAGCAAGGCCGGCCCCTTCTGGGAAGGAAGGAGGAGCGAGGGTGGCGGTGGAGAGCAGCTGGGGCCCCGAGCAAAGAGGTCAGGGAGGGGAGCGGAGATGCCGGGAAGAGCCTATCGATTTCCTCCCCTTAAAAATGGACTCAAATGGAATCATTCATAATGCGCTCTCCCCGCGGCTGGCAGCGCCCACCCCCACCACCGTCAGGGAAATGGATTGGCCGCACTCTTGGAAGAAGCAAACACGTGCACGAGATGTGTGGAGGCGGCTTGGTTTCCTCCCCAGATGCTTTCTGGAGGGCAGGCTGGTGGCCTTCTGGAGACGGGGCGCACTGTCTGGGGCCGGACCAGGTCTGTGTTGAGCACTGTGGCCGTGAGGAGCAGTCGCCCCGTTGTGGGTGCAGTGTTGACGGGGGAAGCGCCGGGGCTTGACGGATCCTGGGGTCAGGGAGGCCTCCTGGAGCCGGCATGAGAGCTGAGCCTCAGAAGTAGAAGGGGCCGTGCAGAACCTTCTAGGCAGAGGGACACTGGGCCTAGCACCTGGCCACACGGCTCCGTGCAGGGACCCCAGTGTGTCTGGGACCCTCAGGGTGAAGGCAGGAGGTGGGAGGCTCCAGAGAAAGGCAGGGGCAGCCCCCGGGGTCCCCTCAGGGGCTGCCAGGCCAGGTGTGATCAGATCACCTTTGGAGACCGGGTGGGTTGCAGCTGCTGCTGGGCAACCCAAGATGCCTACCCTAGGCCTGGCGCTGGGCAAGGGGACACTGACTGGGGTCACATTCTGCTTCCCTCAGCCTTGGCCAGAGGCTACCCGGCAGCAGGGTGGCTTCAGAGGACACGAGCTCAGCCAGCAATGGCCCCTGTGAATGGTACAGGTGCCCAGGCAGACTGCCTCCCCTGCCAGCAGGGCTCAGGAGGCCGCCACACCGGGGGCATCTCGGCATTCCTTCCTTCCTTCCTTCCTTCCTTCATTTGTTTCTCAGGAGGGACATTGACACCAAGGCCTGCTGGGCGAGTCCATGGCAAATTGGGCTCATAGCGTTAAGGTGGGGGCTCGTAGACTGACGCAGGTGTTGGAGCTGGGCACACCGGGATCAAGTCACACACGCTAGTGAATAAAATCTCTGCACCCCGGGTTCCTTAACAGCAAAACGGTGCTAATCCTTCGCAGATGGCTGTGGGCTCCAGGGATGTGGTAACTGTAAGGTACCTGGCTAGTACTAGGCCCCACCTGGGCACCACGAGCTCAGCCAGGTGTCCTCCCTTTACCTGGGCACTTTGGCAGGCTGTGCCTCAGGGCCTTGGCATGTGCTGTCACCTCCCAGTCACTACCCCCCGCCCTGCAGCATCCTCTCCAAGTGCTCACCACAGTGCACATTGCCATACCACGGGGATTTATTTATTTTCTGTCCCCCACCAGAATGTGGGCTTCTCGAGGGCTGGAGTTTTGACTTGTCTTATTCTCTGAGTCTTTGCTATGCCTTGAAAACTGCCTGGCACATGGCAGGGCTTGAAGGGACTACCTGAGAGGAACTTTGCAGAGCAAGGGTGTGGGTGTTTCTGCTTATTAATCCTGCAGCAGGGCCAGGAAAGCAGGGCACAGGCCGAGGCCTCAGTGGAAGGGGCTGTGAGTCTGGAGCCTCAGGAGGTGGAGAGAGGCTGGGCTGTGGAGTCAGACAGAGCCGGTGCGACCCTCTGCCGGGTGGGGTGGAAGGCTCAGCCCCCAGTGGGTGAGGCTCTGTCTCTGCCCTCGAGGAGCTCCTGGTCTGGAGGGGCACAGGCCTAACCATGAGGAGAGACTGCAGCCAGAATCAGGCCCAGACAGTGACCTCCCAGGTAAGCGGTGTCCCTTGGGGGCTGTGGAGGGGTGCATGCTTAGCACACCTTGAACTCTCTCCAACTACTTCTTGTCATTGCTGTGGGGATTTAAATTCACACCATGGCATGAGCGACAGATACTGAAGGAGGCTTTCCAGAGACCATTCTGGATGGTGGAGACTCTGAGAGGAGTCCACAGGCCAGAGAGGAGGGCTGCAGGCCCGGGGCATGTCCAGCTCCTTCCCAGGTGCGCTAACGGAGGAGCAGCAGGTATCCGCAGCGCTGCTGTTGTGAGGAGAGGAAGCCTTCAGGATTCGGCCTGTGTCCCTGTCCTCCGTGCCTGGCCCTCAGGGCCTGCACTGACCTATCCCTGGGAGGCCATCTGCAGAGGGCAGTTTCAGAAGTGGGGTGTGGGGCTAACTTCTTAGGGCCATCAGGACAGTACTGCACTTCCTACGCCCCTGCCGTGTGCTGGGCTCAAGGCTGGGGCTCCCAGCCCCTACCTTCAGGGCCCCAGGCCTCAGGCATCAGACTTCCCTCAGGCTCCTGGCTGGGACAGTGACATCTGTTTCTGGTGTCTGAAAGTTGTGGCTGAGGCTCACCCCTATCCTGGACAGGAAGGGGAGGGTGGGTCCCTGTCCCCAGGGCCTGTGCTGAGGCGGGGCCACTCAGGTGCACACGGCTGCCCAGAGGGTAGCTGCTGCTGAGTGGCGGGTGAGGCTCAGACCCGGGTCCTTCTGCAGTAAGGGCCCTGCCCTGGTTCTGGGCCCGGGACAGTGGCTGTGCTTTCAGGAAGATTGTACAGAATTTGAATCTCTGCACCACCCCTGCCCCTGACTTTGGCTGCTTCCAGAACACCCCAATCCCCTGCTTTGTCTAAAGAAATGAGGGCTGGAGAGAGCCAGCCACAGGCTCTGGGGAGCCATTTCTACTGGGAAAACATGCCCATTTGCCTAAATGAATCAAATCCATTTCTCTCCCATACATATTTCATGGGCTTCCTCTCTGTGTAATTTAATTATCGCTGTTGTTAGTGCCCTGGTCGGTGCAGCTCTGCTCCCCAGACCCTCAGAGCCCGATGCTGTGGCAGGGCTCCAAGGAGGGACCAAAATCATGGAACCATCTCCATGGCAACAGGATGCCATAATATTTCCTTGTGATCTATTGCTTTAATCTTGAGGGCTCTGAGTATATTGCCAGCATTAATAAATAAATCTAAATAACACCCTGGTGAGATTGATATTATTCTGTCCATTTTACTGATGGATAAACAGCAGCTCAGGGGGGTTAAATGCCTGGCCTGGGGGGAAGGGTAGGAAAGATGGTGCCGGAGACGTGTGTGCTGAGGGCCACCCCAACTCCTGGGGGGCCTCTGTGTTCCTGCTTGAGGGGACATGTCAGGTATCAGAGAGGCCTTCTGGGAACCCTGGGACCATGACACTGGAAAGTGCTCTGGATGTACTATCTGTGGCTCTTTGTCACTGGGTTGGAGCCAGCCCTGCTTCCCATGGCAGTGGCAGGAAGGGCCCTCTGGCCTCAACACGGCTCCCCTCTTTACTAAGTCTGGAAAGTGCACCCTGAGAAGTTCCATCCTTTGGTGTCTGTATGTTCAACAATGCATTTACTTGAATGAAATAACCTTTAATTCAATCCCAGTTTTGGCACCTCATTGTGAGAGTTACCAGGATGATTCTTGAGACTGGGTTTTGAGAGCGGAGAACAGGACAGAGCAAGGATGCGGGTGTCTCCTGTGCTGGGAGTCTGGGTGGGTGAGCACCATGCCTGCTTCTCCTGCTGTGTGGAAATGTGTTATCACTTCTATTTTTCCTGTCTCTCTGTGGGTGAGACCTCCCTTCCCCTTGGCTGTCCTAGTTCTTACTCAACTCAAGGAATTGATCCCATTTCCAAGGTCACTTCGTGCTGCCTGGCCCTGCCACATGGTGTCACTGCTGAGTACTGGTCCTGCGCAGCCTGGTGGCTGCTTGTCCAGACTGTCTCCCTGTCCCTTTGCACACACTCTCACACTGCCCAGTGGCTGGTCCCAGCATGGCTGCTTCTGCACTTCAGCTGCATCCCTCTCCCCACGGGACAGCGCTCACCTCCCATGTGCACTCCAGCCTCACCCACGCAGCCAGCACAGCCTCCTCACAGGTCCTCAGCATTGCCAGTCTCCTTCCTTCAAGCTGAGGGCTCTTTTGGGGTTCCTTGGTATCCTTTTCCTTCTGTGACCCTCAGCCCATCAAAGGGGTCCTAATAATGCAGGATAAAAAGCCAATGGGTCCACATCCCTGTCCCTTTCTGCACGTCCTGGGCTCCTGCTCACATTTGCTTATAACCTTTCCTGGGGCCAGTTATGTCCACCCAGGAGACTTAGGAGAAACATCAGGCCAAAGCATCCCTCAGGGCAGTGAGGCCACATCACTGCAGCCTGTTTCAGGTCTTCTGCAGTGCCAGGATGCTGAGTAGGTGGCTCCTCTGGCTAGAACAGGCAGCGTGGCCTCCTGGCTCTTTGCCCTATGTGTGCATTTCCTGCCCACTGTTCTGTGAGCTCCTGGGTCTTGTGTGTCTTTGCCAATACTGAGCATTTGTGCCTGTGGAGTGGACATGCTTTGGGGAGTCTTCCCAGCCCACACCACCTTTCTCTACCCTCACCACTCTGCCTGTGGCTGGGTGGACCAGGTGTGGGCACCTCACTCAAGCTGGTCCACTCAGGTTCTCTCTCCTAGCCATTTGGAATTGGGCCTCTGTGACATTGCAATATAATAATAAATGCATACTTTTTCTATGTCCCTGGTTCCTGTCTCAGGGCTCCTAAAACCCTTGGAATTCCCTGAGAGGTAGGGGTGAGAGGAGCATATTTTATTATTCATAACAAGCCCCTTTCCACCATGCTTGACTTTATGCTAATGAGGTGACTCTTGGAGGATGGGGCTGGTTGGCAGAGGAACCAACCGTGTGATTAAAGGGTGGGAACTTTCAGCCCCGCCCCCCCCTTGTGGACGAGAGAGGGGCTTGAGTTGAGTCCCATGGGCAATGATTTCATCAGTCATGTCTGTGCAGTGGAGCCCCCCTGAAACCCCTAGATAATGGGGTTTGGAGACCTTCTGGGTTGATGGGACACTTGGAGAGAACACAGAACACCCCCTGCCCCCAATGCCTTGCCCCGTGCACTGTTTCCCTCTGGCTGTTCCTGAGTTTTATATTGTATAATAAACTGGGTAAGTAAACCATATAATAAACAGTAAGTAAAATATTTTCCTGAGTTCTGTGAGCTATTCTAGCAAATTATTAAACATGAGGAGGGGGTTGTAGGAACCCCTGATTTATTTCTGGTTGGTCTGAAGTGCAAGTGACAACATGGGACTTGCAATTGGTATCTGAAGTGGGGGGGCAGTCCTGTGGGACAAGCCTGTGGGGTCTGTGCTAACTCTGGGCAGTTAGTGTCAGAATTGAGTTAAATTGTAGGACACCCAGTTGGTGTCCACAGAGAATTGTAAACTTGGCTGGTGTGGGAAAAACCTCCACACAACTTGGTGTCAGAATTGTTGTGTGAATAGAAAACTAGTTTGTTTTTCTTTTTGCTTCAGACAACTGCGATTTGTACCTGAACTGAGAGAACATGTAGGGCAGGTGGCCTGGGGCAGTCATCTTTGACGCAACTGCCTATAAGAGAGGCATGCTGGTATTTAGGGGACAGAAGGGAAGGAGGGAGGGAGGAAGAGAGAGAGAGAAGGGGAGGGGAGGGGAGGGAAGGGAGTAGAGGGGAGAAGGGAAGGGAAGACAGGAAGAAATAGGAAAGAGAAACCAGGGGGCCCCTGCATGATGGAGGCAGGAACTCCGATGGCTGATGCCTTCTCTGCTCTGTTCTGCCTTCCTGGAGGCCCAGCTATCAGCCCTGGCTGAGCCCTGCAAAGTGCTTTATCCTTATCATACAGTCTGCTGTGTGGCTGGGCAGGAAAGGGTTAACTCAGGAGGTCTGGGTTGCTCAAACCTGTACTTTCCAAACAAAAGGCCTGTCATCAGAACTGGCCCTTGTCCCACCCCTGGAAGATCACCTCTGACATCTTAGAATATTTTGCTTGATAAATGTTTTTGTATGCCAGGGGCCTTGGGCCATGCTGTACCAGTTTGACCAGATAAGTTGATCCTGACAACATGATTTACGGTGAAAACATGTTTTTACTTGGGGGAGGTAGTCTGGAGTCTGAGGAGCTGAGGGCAGCCATGCAGGAGCTGCATGCTTACATGACTGCCCTCCAATAAAAACACTGCACACCAAGGCTCTGGTGAGCTTGCCTGTCGGGAACACTTTACATGGGTTGTCATACATGCTTGCTGGGAGAATAAAGCGTGTCCCTGAACCAAGAAAACATGTCCCACCCTACTGAGAGGGGCTCCTGGAAGCCTTCTTGGTGTCTCTTGCACTTGACTCATGTGCCGTTTCCCTCTGCTGACTGTGATCTGTATCCTTTCCCTGTGATACACTGTAGCTGTGACTATGACAGCTTTTTCTGAGTCCTGTGAGTCCTGCTGGTGAATCATCAAGGCTGAGGGTGGCCTTAAGGCCCCTGACACAGTGGCTTAAGGTGGCTTGGGCATACTTCTCTCCCCTGCAAATAAAAGAGCCTTGCCTGAGGCAGCCTGGTGTGCCAAGGATGTACTGAAGAGGGTTCTGGCAGGAAAGAGAGGCTATGCCCAACCTGGGTGATGGAGGAGGGGTGATGGAGGACTGCCGAGGACAGTGGGACGGGGTGAAGGGACCCCTGCGCATGGTGACATAGCAGCAGCAGGGGCTGCCACCACCCGAGGCCCCAGGGGGTCAGGGAGGGGGCTGAGCCAGAACCTGGGGAAAGCTTGGGTACAGGAAGGAGCTGCTCACAGAGGCCGTGGCTGCAGGTAGAGGGTATAGCCCTGACCACTGTGGCCTGGCAGGGAGAGAGCTGGAGGACACCCAGCCTGGTTCTGACCACCTACCTTCCTCCTGCCTCCAGGCTCTAGCAAGGGCCTCTGGCCAGTCAGGTCCAATAGGATGCTCTGGGGCAAGTGGAAGTATTGGGAAATGCTGTGGAGTGGTGGGTAGATCCGGTGATGCCCTGTGTCAGAGGCCCTGCGTGTGGCCTCTGCCCTCTCATGTCCTCCTTCCAGCCTCTTCCTGGCCCCTATGCACCCTTGGCCTACTGGTGGGCTCTGTCCTCCACCATTGCTATTCTCGGACTCCCATACACCAAACACAGCCCACCCCCAGCTGCTGCTCTGGCCACTTTCCTGTTTCCAGACCATAGTTCCAGTGGCCACTGGATGTTTCTGCTGGAATTCTCATTTAACACAACATGACCCAGGATAGACTGAACTTCACCTCCCCCACCTGTACCTCTTGTGCAGGTGCCCTTGGCTGAGGGTCTGGACGCAGTGGGTGCTGGTCCAGGCCCGATGCAGAGGCTGTCCCCAGGGTTCCTGCTAGGAACTGAATTGTGTCTCCCCAAATTTATGACTTGAAGTCCTAACCCCCAATGTGATGGCCCCAATGTGGGGCCTTTGGGAAATGATTAGGGTTAGATAAGGTCATGAGGGTGGGGTCCCCATGATGGGATCAGTGTCCTTATAAGAAGAGACACCAGAGAGCTTGGTTCCCCTCTCTCTCTGCCATGTGGGGAGGTAGTGAGAAGGTGCCATCTGCAAGCCAGGAAGAGAGCCCTTACCAGAACCCAATCAGGCTGGCACCTTGGTCTTGGACTTCCAGCCCCCAGAACTGTAAGAAATAAGTGTCTGTTTTTTAAACCACCCAGTCTGAGGTATTTTGTTATAGCAGCCTGAGCTGACAGAGACAGTTCCCAGTGGAGGCTGAGGTGCAGGGTGCTGAGAGGTCTGCCTTGCGCCTGCTTTTCTGTGTTGTACATGCTTCAGTTTATTTGATTTGCTATGGCATTCCACTATATGAATATACTCCAATTTATTTATCCATTCTACTTTTGATGGTTGTGTGCATTGTGGCTATTATGGATATTTCCATTATGATCATTCTTGAGTATATATCCTGGGACACATGTGCCAACATTTCTCTGGACTATATACCCAGAAGTGGAATTTCTAGGTCATAAGATAAGCATCTGTTCAGTTTTTTTCTAGATGAGGCCAAACCGTTTTCCAAGCGGATGTGCCAATTTGCACCTCCACCCGCAGTGTCTGGGAGTTCCCACGGCTCCAGTGTGCTTACACTGGTATTGTCAGGCTCTTAATGTTCGCCAGTTGGGGGGGTGTGTAGAGGTAGGTGTTCCATTATGCTCTTAATTTGTGTTTTCCTGTTTTATTAATGATGCATGTGTTAAAAAGATAGTAGCAATAATAAAAATAGTAAAAAATTGACTCTAAAACTGACTCAAACATCAATAAAAATGGGAAGAAAGGAGAGGAGCATGTAGGAGGAAGTAAAAATGTGCTTTTTTTGAAATCTTATATTGGAGGAATCAGTGGACATTGCCTGGAGCCTGAGTCATTTACTTGGGCTTTGTATAACATAAACACCAGAAAAATCAGAAGGTCCTCATACTGGAAACTTCTTCTTTGATCTCCTTATTTCTGTTCTAAGGGACACAGAAATTAATGCTATAAAGGGGCAGACTTGGGAGAAGGATGGGTATGGTTTTAGGCATGGGCTGGTAGTATAATTTCAAATCCCTTAACTTAGTGTCATATTTCTGTACAACTCCCCAAGCAGTTTCTGTAGGCGGGTTGTCCAAAGCACTGCAATCTGGAACCCCCCTAACATGCTGCCCATGCCACAGAGTCAGAACACCAGGCAGCCTAAGGATGTCCTGTGAGCAGCAGGCCCCAGGCTAGGATGTCCCCTTTCTTGGGCAGGGGGCCCAGATCCAGGGCACACCAGGGCTCCTGCCATTGTCCCTGAGTGTGCTACTTCTCTTTTGCTCAGGGATATTTGCCAGTTGTATTTCTTTGCCCTAAACAGCAGCGTTCCAGAGTAACATTGGGCTCTTAGGTTGATATCAACCCCCTACAACTGCACCCACGAACATAAGGGGAACTTGAAAGAAACACAGTAAGAGTGAAAAACCGTAACATAGCTCTCTCTGAGCCTGACAAGTCAATAGGACGTGGGCACTGTTAGTGATGTAATTAGTAGGATGACTTAATAGTTTACATATGAAGCTCTGTACCTTTCAGGATGAGAAGCTGAGTTCTTTTCCAGTGCCTATGGCACACTCACAAAAATATTTCATTCATTATAAAACAAAAGAAAAAATTACAGTATATTTTCCCTAATACAAATTGTACAGGTCAGTGCTTTGACCCAGTGCAGCAAAATTGGAGATTAACAACAAAAGAAAAACCAAAAACCTCCATCCATATGAAAATTAAACATAAACATAAAAACACTGCAACCATTTCCTAAATAACTTTTGAATCAAAGAGAAATTTAAAACTGTAATTGCTGAATACTAAGAAAACAGCAATGGGAAAACCCTATATATCAAGACCTAGGAGAGCTGTCAAACTTGTAATGAAGCAAATTCATGATCTTAAAGCTTTACAATGTTAGGCAGAAAAGAAGGAAAATAAATAAGGGAAGTTTTCAATTCAAGTTAAAAAGAGAAGAATAAAGTAAACTTAAGGAAAGCAAGACAAAGGAATTAATGGATAGAAACAGAAATAAATGAATTAAAAACCCCAAACCATAAATAGATACCAGAACTTGTTCTTTGGAAACCTTCCACAAGAGAGATAAATTGCTAGCTGGCCCTGCTGGCCCTAGTGTGTTTGGCCAGTATACACATGATGGATGGCACTGCAGGCAGAACGGCTCCCCACGGGAGGACCCAGGGTTAATGTGCAAGTCCACACTCCCTTGCAGGAGCTTGACTCCTCAAAAACTCAGGAAACCTTTCTGTAATGCAAGTGAGTGAAGTGTGATCAATTCAGGAATAAACTTGGATTTGCTGTAATAGAAAAAAAGGAGTCTGCAAAACTTTGGAAATTTAACTATAATTAGAAATGAAAACGTTCATTGTTTGTCAAACCTGATGCACCAAGCATTGCACCTTCATGGTGGTGAGGAAGGAGAAGCCTAAGCATGGGTTTGGAAGGGAGGTGGGCAGTATATCAGATGTGGAGGGGGCTGAAAAGGAGCTAAAAGATTGCTAAATACAACACAATGGATGATCTCCTAGATAAGTATACAGGACTAAAACTTACTCCAAAAGAGAGAGAAAACCTGAATATAATAAACATGAAAAAAACGAAGAGCGATTCACAAAATGGTAGATTAACAACCAGTTACATGTTATGGAAGATGGCAAGGTAGGAAGCTCCACGAGTTGGTCCCTCCACCAAACCACGATTGAGCACCAGCAAGACCTGTCAGAATTAATGAGTTTGGAACTCTGGAGTCTAGCAGCATTAAGCGTTCTTCTTGATGAAGAAAAGGGCTGGCAAATTTTGGTATTTCATGTAGCAGCTACTATTTTCCATTCCTATCCCTTGAGGCAGGTAGCTGTAGGGAAGATGGCCCACATTCTTTGTGTGGCTTGCTGGTGCCAGAGTGAACAATAAACCTCGTCCTTGAAAATGGGATTGTGTATTTTGTTCTGTCTAATGGTTCACTAAGGGACCAGCATAGAGGATGGCCATCATTTCAACTCACTCTTGCTGAAGCAGCACCTGTCCAAAGAATTGAAAGAGACAGAACTCCTTTTTTTCCTTTTCTAATTGTATCTGGACATTCAAGGAATTCTCTGTCAGCTCACTGTCTGACCAAAGAGACAATGGGACAGAGACTTCAGTGACCACACACAAATAGGCATGTACATTTTGCAAAAATAGTGTAGAAAAAAGTTACTAAACAAATGGATGACTGCAGCTCTTAGCAAACAACAGCAATTCCTGGGGAGAGGGGAGAATCTGGTTTCTAGAGTTCCTATATTCCAATATTCAAAATGTCCAATTTTCAACAGGAAAAAAAGAAATGGACAGAAACCATCTTTTAGAAAGATGGCATTGAACTTAAAAGACTTTAGCTCATATATGCTCAATGAACTGAAGGAAACTATGAACAAAGAACTAAAAGAAATCAGAAGAATGGTATATGAACAAGTAGGGATATCAACAAATAAATAGAAATTATGAAAGGAACCAATTAGAAATTATAGAGTTGAAAAGTACAATAGGTAAAATAAAAAATTCACCGGAGAGGTTCCACAGCAGATTTGAGCAGGCAGAGAACTTGAAGACGGCAATTGAAATTATTTGGTTTGAGGAGCAGAAAAAATAAAGAATGAAGAAAAATGAATAGAGCTAAAGAATCTGTGGGATGCTGTCAGTGGAAAAAATATACACATTATGACAGTTCTAGAAGGAGAAGACAGAGAAAAGGGGGCAGAAAAAAGTACTTGAGGGAACAATGGCTGACAAAATCTCAATATTGATGAAAGACACAAATCTACACATCCAAAAAGCTTGAAGAAATCCCACCAGGGGAAACTCAAAGAGAACCATGATGAGGCACATTATAATCAAACTGTAAAAAGCCAAGACAAAGAGATCTTGAAAGCATCAAGAAAGAAATAATTTGCCAAGTACAATAAATACTCAATAAGATTAGCAGTCAACTTCTCATCAGAAACCATGGTGACCAGAAGGCAGTGGGAAAATATTATATATTTTAAGTGCTGAGAAAAAAAACTAACAACTGTCATCTAAGAATTCTATGTCTGGTAAAACTATCCTTCAAAAATAAAGGAGAAATTAAGACATTCCTAGATAAACAAGAGGTAAGTGAGTTTGTCACTAAGAGACCTGCCGTACAAGAAATGCTAAAGGGAGTACTTTAAGTTGAAATGAAAGGACATTAGAAGGTAACTCAAAGCTGTATGAAGAAATAAAGATCTCTAGCAAAAGTAACTACATAGGTAAATTTAGAAGCTAATATTATTATATTTTTGCTTTGTAATTCCTCTTTTGTTTCCGATATGATTTAAAAGACAAATGAATAAAACAACAGTTATGAACCTGTGTTAATGAACACACAAAGATGTATAAAGGTGAAACTTATGACAATAACAACACAACAGGAAGATGGATCAGGGTAGGAACAGAGTTAAGGAATGCTATAGAAGCTAAGTTGGTAGCAATTCAAACTAGAATGTTGTTAATGTAGGATGTTAACTGCAATCCCCATGGTAACCAGTAAGAGAATAAATAAAAAATGCAGCAAAGAAAATGAAGAGGAAATCAAGATGGCACACTAGAAAAAAATCAATCAAATACATAATAAGGCATTATTGGAAGCATTGAGAAAAAATGATGTAAGACACGTAGAAAAAAATAAAATGGGAGAGGTAAGTCCTTCATTATCAGTAATCACTGTAAATATAAGTGTATTAAACTCACCAATTAAAAGACAGAGATTTATAAAATAGAATGTAAAAATAAACATGATTCAACTATATGCTACTTACACTTTAGAGCCAAAGACATAAATAGGTTGAAAACAAAAGGATGAGAAAAGAGAGGTGGAGTAACTATACTAATATTAGAAAAAAATAGATTTTAAGTCAAAAATTTTTACAAAGAGACAAAAAGTGTATATTTTTATAAAAGTGTCTATTTATCAAGAAGATAGAAGAATTATAAGCATATACACACCAAACAACAGAGCCCCAAAATATACAAAGCAAAAATTAGCAGAATCGAAGGGGGCAATATATAGTTCTACAATAATAACAGGGGACTTCAGTACACTTTTAATAATAAATAGAACATCTAGACAGGGAATCAATAAGGAATGACTTATTAATAATAGCAATAAGAACTTGAACAACACCATAAACAAACTAGATCTAACAGGTATATAAAGAACACTCCACTCAACAACAACAGAATACATATTTTTGTCAAGTGCACTTGAAACTTTCTCTAGGATGGACCATATTAAGGCAATAAAAGTTCCTAATAAATTTAAATAGACTGAAATCATACCAAGTGTCTTCTCCAACCCCAATGGAGTGAAGCCAGAAGTCATTAACAGAAGGAAAACTGGAAAATAAGAAAACATATGGAAACTAAGCAACACATTCTTAAGCAACCAATGTGTCAAAGAATAAGTCACCAGGAAAATTATCAAATACTTTGAGATGAATGGAAACAAAAACACAACATACCAAAATTTACAGGATGCAGTGAAAGCAGTGCTCAGAGGGAAATTTATAGCCATAAATGCATATATTATAAAAGAAGAAATATCTCAAATCACCAACCTAAATTTATACCTTAAGGAACTACACAATAGAAGAAAACTAGATCCAAAGCCAGCAGAAGGAAGAAAATAATAAAAATTAGAGCAGAGATAAACAAAATAGAGAATAGAAAAACAGAGAAAATCAACAAACCCAAAAGTTGGTTCCTTGAAAAGACTGACAGAATTGACAAACTTTTTCATAGACTAAGAAAATAAGAGAGAAGACATAAATAACTAAAATAAGAAATTAAAATAGGAACATTACTACCAACCTTACAGAAATTAAAAGGATTATAAGAGAATATCATGAAATTGTATACCAACTAATTTGATAATCTAGATAAAATAGGCACATTTCTAGATATACACAAATTGCCAAAACTGACTCAAGATGAAATAGAAAATCTCAGCAGACCATAATGAGTAAAGAGATTGTATCAGTAATCAACAAACTCCCAACAAAGAAAAGTCCAGGACCAAATGATTTTACTGGTGGATTCTACTAAACATTTAAAGAAAAATTAACATCAATCCTACTCAAACTTTCCTAAAAAATTGATGAGGAGAGAACACTTCTGCACTAGTCTGCTTGGGTCGACATGTTACTGTGGTAACAGGATACCATAGACTAGGTGGCCCCAACAACAGATACTTATTTCTCACAGTTCTGAAGGCTGGAAGTCTCAAATCAGAGTGCCAGCAGGATTGGTTTCTGGGGAGGCCTCTCCTCCTGGCTTGCAGATAGTTGCCTTCTTGTTGTGCCTTTATATGGCCTTTCCTCTGTGTGTGTGTGTGTGTGTGTGTGGAGAGAGAGAGAGAGAGAGAGAGAGAGAGAGGGAGAGAGACACAGATGGAAGAAGATAGATATTGGGTATCTCATTTTTTTTTAAAATAGGGACACTAGTTCCCCTGGATTAGGGCCCCACCCTTATAACCTCATTTAACATTAATTACCTCTTTTAAAGGCCTCATCTCCAAATATTGGGGATTAGAGTTTCAACATATGAGTTTTGGGGGACAAAATTCAGTTCGTAACAACTTTCTAACACATTCTACGAGGCCTTGATATCAAAGCAGGAGAAAGATGCCACAAGGAAACTACAGACCAATGTACCTTATTTATATAGACACAAAAATCCTCAAAACAAAACAAAAAACTAGCAATCAAATCCAACAGCACATTAAAAGGATTACAAACAATGACCAAGTGGAGTTTATTTCAAGAATGCAAGAGAAGTCAAACAAAAAAATCAATCAATGTCCTATCCCACAGTAATAGAATGAAGGGGGAAAAAACCCCACGTGCATCTCAAAACACAGAGAAAGAAAATTTGCCAAAATGCAACACAACCTTTTATGATAAAAACATTAAGCAAACTAGAAATAGGAGAAAACTTCTGTAACATGCTAAAAGGCATTTATGAGGAACCCACAGCTAACATCGTATTCAGGGCTGAAAGACTGAAAGCAAGAACAGGAGCGAGACAAGGATGCCCACTTTCACCACTTCCGGTCCACGTCGCGCGGGAGCTCCGAGCCAGAGCAATTAGACAAGACGAAGAGAGAAAAGGCGTTCAGATTGGGAAGGATGAGGTGAAACTATCTCCATTTGAGGATGCCATGATTTTATACATCGAAAATACCAAAGAACTCACAAAATAACTACTAGAGCTAATAAACAAATTTAGCAAAGTTGCAGGATATGCGATCAAACACACAAAGATCAGTTGTACTTTTATAAACTAGCAGTGAACAATATGAAAAGAAATTAAGAAAACAATTCCATTTATAACTGTATCCAAAAGAATACAATACCTAGGAATAAATTTAACCAAGGATGTGAAAGACTTGCACAGTGAAAACTACAAAACATTGCTGAAAGAAAATTAAGAAGACCTAATTAAATGGAAACATTCCATGTTCACAGAGTGGAAGATATAATATTGTTAAGATGGCAATACCCCCCCAAACAATTTGCTGATTCAGTGCAATCCTTATCAAAATTCCAGTGACCTTTTATGCACAAATGGAAAAACTGATCTTCATATTCATATGGAATTGCAAGGGACTTTAAGTAGTTGAAACAATATTGAAAAAGAAAAACAAAAACAAAGTGAGACGACTCACACTTCCTGTTTCAAAACTTACTACAAAGTTATAGCAATCAAAACAATCCAAAGGCCGTGCTGTGTCTGGACAGTGAGAGACTCCGTGTCTCACCCCTCTTTCCCCACTGTTGCAGGGGCTCCCCACCTCACGTACACCATCTGCTGCCCCTTACTGAGGTGATCCCTTTGCTGGCACCTCCCTGTCCAGGGTAGCTCTTCTGGGCTCACTCTCTTATGCTCAGCATTGTTTCCCAGAGACCCTCTGGAGTAAGGTGCACAGGGACCCAAAACAGTGTTCCCTTGGGACCTGCCACTGGTGCTGATTCTGGGTCACCACTAGGGCCTTTCTCCAGGTAATGTAGCTCAGAGGCCCGAACAGGTGGCCTCACTTCACACCTCCGGAGGCAGAGGTGGGGGTCTGGTTCCAAGGCAGGGGTCTGTGTGCAGACGGATCCATCATCATTCTGCAAACCAAGAGTTGCAAAAGGGTCGCAACACTGCCAGCTACACGTCCATTCCCCACTGCTCTGCATTGCAAATAAAACGATGCTACTTTGAAGGGCAGAAAACTCGGCTTCTATTAAAACAAATAAACAAAAGCCATGCGAATGTATCTCTGCCCATGCACACAGGAAAGCACCCAAATATCGGCAGTGAAGTAGGATTATGGGCACTTTTTTTCCCTTTGTTTTTCCGACGTTTGCCGGCTTCTGAGAACTGCCACCTACCTTCCGCTGAAAGCACGGCTGCGTTGTAAAACCACGGGGGCGCCTTTGCCTGTCCCCTGCACGGCTGGGCGGCCGCGGAGCCTGCGGATGAATCTAAATCGAAGGCGCTGGCGCTGGGGACGGCGCGGGGCGGAAGCGAGGAGACGCCTCACCAGAGACGACAACACGAGGGGGTCCTCCGCGGCCTGCCCGGGCCCCTCCAAAGCCTGGGGTGCGAGGCCGCGGTGGGAGAGTCCCGGGGACGGAGGAGCAGGTGGTCCTCAGCGTCAGCGCGTTGGCAGGTGGGTGGCGGTGTCCCCCAGCCCGCTGTTCCGCGCCACCCCGCGCCGCAGGGCTGCGCTTCAGCACCCCAAGCCTTTGCCCTGGCGGGTGCCTCCCTGCGCGCTCTTCCCCACCCGCTCCGGCCACTCCATCC
Organism: Daubentonia madagascariensis; assembly: GCA_023783475.1. Classification (NCBI taxonomy): domain Eukaryota; kingdom Metazoa; phylum Chordata; class Mammalia; order Primates; family Daubentoniidae; genus Daubentonia; species Daubentonia madagascariensis. Next base: position 159,259 of record JAKFHU010001747.1, on the reverse strand, counting down.
GCGGGAGCCCGGCGCCTCCCCAGCGTGCCTCTCACACGGGTCTGCTGCTTTTGCCCCCGTCTGGGGGTCCCAGGAGGGCGGGGACCTGTCTGTGGTACTGCCTGCTGAATTCCGGGGTGTGGGCTCCCCGCTGCTGGACGAGGAAGGATGTGAAGTGGCCACTGGTGTGCTTCACACGTCTGTCCCCTGGGGGATGGCCACATTGGTCTCCTCTGAGATGTGGCTCTCAGAAGACTCATGTCACCCGTCCGCCTGCGGGATCAAATGCACATCCCGGGCGGCGCCTCCAGGCCCTCTGGCCTGGCCTCTGCCCGGCCCTGCCCTGCCCCCAGCAGCCTCAGTGCGTGTCCTCTTCCCTTGTTTACCCGACAAACTCTTGTTCAGGCTTCGGGCCAGTCCTCAATGTCTCCTGCCCTGGGACACCTTCACAGCCTGCCCAGCCAGGTGGCCTGCTGGAGCCTTACCCAGGGCTGAAGAGTGCTGAACTCTTGGCCCGGATTGGCCAGGAGACGCTTGACAGCAAACTGCACCTCACCCCAGGGAGTCCTGGCTGGGACAAAATGGGCCCCCGATGTCTGAGGACTGAGTGACTTCCCCAGGGAATGTGTTCCTTGGGGTGGGATAGCTCTTTCTCTGCCCTTCCCCCGCACTCTCTCTCTCTGGCTTCCATTTTGTCTCTGTTTTCCTTTCCCGTTGCACACAGCCAATCTAGCTTATGAAAAACAAGCTGTCGTCTTAGTGTTTTTCATATCCTGTTCCCCCTGCAGCTGCCGTGTTTCCAGATGTTCATGACTGCTGCATTAGCAGAGGTTGTTAATGACACTCAGGCTGACAGAATACAAATTCATTTTCAGAAGTTATGCTGATTGCTTAGATGTGTTTCTTGCACCAGCTAAGCAAAATGGGGAGAAAAAACACCCCCAAAAACCATGCCATGTGGCACATGTGGTCTTTGATCTAAGGAGCTCCGGCCACATGGGAGCCAAGTGCCAAAGGCATTACCCTGACTGGGGTGGTGCAGACAGGGATGGATTTGCAGGGAAGCTTTAACTGGGCTGGACCCACAGGGACACAGTACATGGAGGCAATGCTGCTCTGAGATGTTTTCCAGTTTCTGGTTTCTGCTGTGGGCAGAGAGGGGCCTTGTGGAGGGCAGAAGGAGTATGGACCCTGGAGTCAGACCGACCTGCTTGAATCCCAGCATTGCCACTTACTTGTGGTGTGTGGTTTGGGAAAGACATTGACTCCTGAACACCCTTATCTGTAAAATGCAGACAATGGTATGTGCCACCCGGGTGGTTGTGAGCATTACACAAGACAGGGCACGCAGAACTGGATGGCCCCTTGCCAGCTTGGTGGAGACAGGGAGATATGTTTATATGGCAATGAACTACCTGAGTCTTCACCAGCTCCACTTGTAGGAGGGGCAGAAACTCCTGAACTATTCAGGAACCTGGAGCTGGTCCTGTTTGCAGACACCAGGGAGAGACCTAAGGAACCCACTGAGGACTCCGATGCTGCCACAAGGTGTTGCTGGTGAACACAGCCCCGCACAGCGTTCACTGCTGGTCCACTGCTATGGGGAGGGCCTTGTTCCAGGTCCCCGCACCAGGTGCACTGCGTCCTCCCTTGCTCCAGGCTGCTGGGTTGTGATGTTATTCTTTTTCCTCCAAGGAGGCCCTTGAGATCCTTTTGTAGAGATTATACAATACAGAAAACAAAAGGTCCTCTGCTAGCCTTTCCTGGGGGCAGAAGTTACTTTCACTGAGTTCATAATTAGACAGGGACCACTTCTGTGATTTCTCCAGAAAACCAAAATGGACTGCAAAGTGGACTTATCTCTACTCCTAGGTACTGGAAGCTATCTTGGTTTTTAAAATGCCAAGTACCTCCTCACATATAAATCACTAAGCTCGTGTGACTGGTGCACTGGTGATTGGTCAGCTAATATGACCTTGTTCCCTTTTCTTTCCACTGGGGTCAGTGGCAGGTCACAGGTTGGATAAGAGGCCCTGGCAGAGTGGCTTGGTGTCCAGGATATTTATCAACTGATCATCCTGCTGCCCTTACTCCTGGGAGCCCTGGAGGTAACAGATGGAGGAGACCACCCCTGAGCAAGACGAATGTGTCCCTTCCTGCTCAGAGCCTGCTCCATCAGGCTGAGACATAAAGGCCTGGAGGCTGAGCACGGGAGGTTGGCTGCGTGGCTGTGGTGCTTGAAGCACTTGTTATCTGCGACCCCAGACAAAGGGCTCTTTGTGACCTGGGCTGGAGAGACTCAAGTTGGCAGGGGCCGAGCCTTAGTGTCCTTTCTGTACAGTTACTGGGAAGGTGGGACAGTGGTGCCAGAGCCACAGCCACAGCCAGAATCTCCGCTCCGCCCCGCCACCGATCAGCCAGGGGGTCCTGGCAAGTCACTGCCCTGCTCAGGACTGCACTGTCTCCGGGGCTCACTCTCTGGTCAGAGTTCAGAGTGGGGTGGCCCTCAGAGGTCATTCTAGTTAAATCCCTTCGCTCCCTGACCCCCTCCTCCACCGCCCCAGGGTGGACACCAAGGCCTTGCCATTGTTCCCTTTCTCTTGAGGCTCTGATGAAAGGAAAGCACGGAAGCAAAGGACTTGGAAAAGCTTTACGAGAGCGGACGGGGGAGGGAGTCTCAATGGGCAAGATTTTTGGACGACTCAGTGAAAAGCACCTCGAGGGAACAGGCTATAAAGCGGCTCCATTCTCTCCTGGGAGAAGCGTCTGGGCTTGTGTTCAGTGCTCAGGGCTCACGAGTACCCCACAGACCTGGCTGGAGTGGGCTGCGGCCTGAGAAGCAGAGGAATCCCCGAGTTTCCCTTGCGTTGCGTCTTGCCACATTTTATGGGGTTCCTCGTTCATTCTTCGCTGAAAGTCCACGGCATGTGCAGTGCTCTGGCTGGTGGTGTGGGCTGGGGTCTGGAGTTCTGGAGCAGGAGGAGCCCACTGCACACCTGGGCCCCGCTCCTGGTGCCCACTCCCATGGAGGCTGGGATCCTGGGGCTGGGGTGAGGGGAGCAGTGAGCACGGGGCTGCCTGAAGAAAGGCTTGGGCGGGACAGTAATGACTGTGTTGTTCGAGAAGCCAGAAGTGTGGGCAGCTTGTTCAGAGCAAACAGTTTGCTTGTGGGGGAGAGAGGGGGAGAAGGGAGGGGAGGGACCCATTTCCCTGGAACTATCTCTGTCCACCAGACACTGTCCATCACCAGTGTCTGGTGAACACTTCAAGTGTCAGTGAAATATCATGTCCTTAGGAAAGCTCTCCCTGTTCCCCACCCCAGGCCACTTCAGGTGCCCTGATTTTACAGTCTTTCAGCCCAACATGCTTTTAACCATAATTTATATTAAATCTCTATTTGTGTGATGATTTGTTTGTCGGTGGTGATCCAACAGGGCACCTGGCATGGGGTCTTGCCCACAGTAATGCTGAATGAATATTTGCGTGGGCTCTGGGTGGAAAATCGGGGTCTGACTCTGTCTATGAGAGAAGGTGCTGGCCCTGGGCAAGAGTCCTAAATTCCACTTGGGGCTGTCACTGACATGCTCGCGGGAGGCTGCAAGCTCATTCCCCTCTGCTCTTGGTTCTTTTCTGAGAAAACAGAACAAATTATTGCAGCAAATGATCTCCGAGTTTCCTTCCCTTCCAAGCCTGTGCGTGTCACAGTGGAATGACGTTTGCAAGAGTCTACAGGGCCTCCTCGGTCTGGGCTGGGTGGCCTCCTCCTTCCGTCTCTCCCTCCCGCTTCCCTCCTTCCACGCCTGCAGGACCTGGGGGGCCATAAGCGCCCTGCCCCATAGCTCACAGGCAGAGATCACCGCCTCTGCCCACTTGGGATGGGTTTCAGTTGAGCTGATCTCGAGCTATGAGATCGCTTCCTGCTCTGTGTGGCTTGGTTTTTCCTCCTGCGGTGGCCTCTGGCCCCCTGTCCCTCGCTGATGTCTGTCTGCGAGAGGTTTGCGGCCGGGAAGACCAGTGGACGCTTCATCACACGGTCGCATTTTCTGCAGATGGTCTCTCTGGTCGGTGTGAGAGGGCGGAAAGAGATGTCTGTCTTGATCATGCGCAGTACTTATGACAGATGATTAGGTTTCCTGAGAACAGAGTGGGTGATTCCACTGACATTTGCGTTAGAGAGAACCCAAACCAGATTCTGCAGATTGCTTTATCCTTGTCTGTGCGGAATGCTTGGCCTCACTGCCGATGACAGGACCATCCTTCCTCAGCTGTTGTCTTGGCAAAGGGCTACGCCGAAGACATGACCAAGGGGGGCCAGGGGAGCACCCCTTCCCATCGCACTGGCCACACACAGTCAGGGCACATGGGCCCTTGTTGTTTGCACCCAGGTAGAAGGGGCTTGGGAATCCAGCCAGTGATCTTGCCTCTGTGCCTGCATGGCCCTAAAATAGCCTGAGGAACAGTAGCTTTGGCCATGGGCTGTGCATGGGGAAGCCACCAGCTGGGTGCTCAGAGGGGCCTGGTGCAGAGCAGGCCTTTGGACGGGTCATTCCCACATCATCTGGACCCCTTCGGGGGAGGGACCACCACGCCCCCTCCCACAAAGCCCTCTAGGCCATGCCCGCTGGAGGGGCACCATCTTGGGGAGGGACCCAGCAGAAAGGGTGACCTAACAGTGTCGCCCCTTCTCCAGCCTGGGCCCCACACAGTCAGTCAGCCAGCTCTGCAGCGTGTCCTGCTCCTCAGGGGGTGAGCCCTGAACCATGTCGGCTCACAGAGCTTTCCTGTCCACACAGGCGTACTGCTGTCCCCAAGGATCCCTTGTGCTGGGGAGGACAGGCCACTGGCCCACACGGGGGAAGGGCTCACCCCTCGTAGGTATGTGCTTTGGGCCAGGCAGCAGGTGTACACTATTACAGTGTGGTGGGTCACTAAATTAAAAAGAAGGCAAGGGTGGGGTTGTGAGGGGACCAGTGGCCTTACCATGCGGTGCGGGCATTATTCTGAGTTCATGGGTGACTCTGAATGATGTGGACACATTCCCCTGGGAGGTCTGGGTGAGGGGTTGGCACATTGACCCAGACCAGGGGACGCTCCACATGTTCCCACCCCAGGGCCCTCTCTGACCCGCTCGTCTCCATCTGTGCAGACCCCACATGCCCTGGGAAGCCAAGGTGTCCTGTCCATCCCTTCCTCTGGACTCAGCCCCTCCCAGCTCCCTGTGACAGAGCCGCATCCCTGCGCTGCAGGGGAGACCTCTTCTGGAGCGCTCTGTGCGCCTGTGTGTCCCTCAGGCTGCCCTGAGCAGCAGCCCAGTATCCTGGTGAGCGCTGAGCCTCAGCGTGTCTGTAGTGCTTTTGTCCTTGGTCTATCCCTCCATGTTACGAGGGCATTCACTGTCCCTCTGCTATCAACCCAGCCCTTGATGGAGCCCCTGGCATGCAGTGGGTGCCTACTACCCTTTTAAAGACACATCTGGGAGTGAATCGAAAGAGGAGGGTTTCCACCCAGCCCCGTGGACATACAGACAGGGGCCACTTTTTGGGGAGTGAGAGGAGGGGTGGAGGGTGTGCTGGCAGGTGGGGCACTAAGGGCATCCTCCTAAGCCCTCTGGGGTCTCCAGGCTGCCCCCCAGCAGTGTCCCTCATTGTGCCATGGAGAGTTGGCCAACTCCACAAGACACGTGCTGCGCACCCTATTCAGGGAGTGGCTGGCTCCTCTCCTGGGGCTCCCAGCCCAGCAGCCTCACTGGGGTCTTCTGTGTGCTCTGGCCTGGTGATGTGGCCACACCACAACCAGGACCTTGGGCTGCCCCTGTTTCTGCCCCTTAGAGCCCAGGCCACTGCCTCTCCCAAGCTCCACCCCATCCATGCTGCTGCCTCTTGTCCTTCCTTGGCCAAGGCCGCACCTCAAGTCCCCAGGGTCCCTTTCAGTAGAAGGCGGGAGTTTTATTACCACTTCCCTCATCCACCGGAGTCCTGGTCAGGGGATGGGGGCCTTGGCACACTTGTCTTGGTATTTCTGCCATGCTCTTTCCGAATGTGTCCGGTGTGCTCCAGCTTGGCTGTGGCCACAATTCAGCTCTGAACCTCCATTTAGTGGCTGTTGATATTGGGCAAGTGACTTAACCTTCCTAAAGCTTTTGCTCTTTTTTTTTTTTAATCTGTAAAATGAAGACATTAATGGGGTTGCCTAAGTATTAAGTGATGTTGGGGACTTAGCACAGGCTGGGGAAAGGCAGCTGGGCTCACCAGGACCGTCTGTGCCCTGGTCCCTCTTCTCTTGGGGAGGCTAGAATCAGGCAAGTTGACAAATGGCCATTAAAGGGAGCCCTGGGAGAGGCTGGAGCCGCCCCCTGTGCTTTGTCCCAGAGCCCTGATTCTACCAAGAAAATGATGTGCTCTGGTTAACAGATTGGTTTGCAAAGTGTTTTTGAAAGTATTTTTCAAATCCTGCCACAAGCTTCCACAAAGATGCCACAGGGGCAAGATGGAGGATGGAGGATGGTACATGGGCCCTGTCCCCCTCCACCCCTCAATGAGGGCCACTTTGCTTCTGCAAACTCTTTTAAATATTGGGTTCCACATAAGATTTCTTTAAAATGCATGACACCCTGTTAAAAAAAGTTTGAACATGGACATTTTCATAATAAAATTTTTTGTAAATTGTGGACACTGCTGTGTTAAAATGGCATCATCATCACCATCATCACCATTTTTGAGATAAAATCCTACAGAATGCTGCCACAGGCCAGGCAGTCTTCTGAGTCCTAGGAGTGTAAAGAGGTGTGGAACCATGGCCTTGAATCCCACCGCCAGGGGCAGGGAGGTGCAGATCCGCTCTGAGACGGGCCCTGGCTGCTGTCCACCCGCCCCTAAACTACAGCCTCTGTCTGGTTTACTCAAATACATGCTCTCATGGAGGAGATTTTCAGAAAGAGAAAGCAAGCTGCAGTTTTGTGTGCTGTGTCCACACCTGTCATTAAGAGACCACTTAGCCTTCCTGGTGTGATTCTGGACGAGGGTCTCTCAAGCAGGTGCTGGGACCCTGATGTCTCCGGGATTGGATTTTGTCCTCCCTTGGCCAGGTCTGGGTCCCGCCAGCGGGGCTCAGTGCCTCAGAGGTTTCAGTGTATGGGTCAGTCTGCTGCTGAGCATGCAAAGGGTCTGGGCCCTGTGGTCAGGAAAAGCACCAAGCTCCGGGGCCGACACAGCGGAGTTGTGGGAGAACTGGCACCAGCTGGTGGTGACCTGGGGCGTATCTCAGCCGCTCAGCATCCTCCACCCAGACGACCGGGCGTCTGCAGGGCCTGGAGCACAGAGATGCTCGGACGACTCTGGCTTTCATTCCTTTGTGGGCCTGTAGTCCTGGGCAGGATTCTTTAGGAAAAGTAACAACAACTGTGGCTGACCAACTCAAAGATAAGCGAAATTTTTGGAAGACTCTGGGACAGCCAATAGAACTGAAGAGTGATTTGAATTGAGCCAGCGTAGGAGCTGGAGCAGGAGTCCCAGGACAACGCCAGGCAGGATGAGTGACTGCCTGTCTCCGTTGAGCTTTGTGAGGCTGCACTAAGAATTGGTCTCAGGGAGAGGGAGTGTAGAGGCTCCCCTCCTGGCTGAGGGTGATGGGCAGTTCCCCAAGAATATTGAGGTCCTGTTACTTGAAAGAGGAGAACAGACATGAATAGACTAGGACCAGTCCGCTCCCCCAGCTGGTCTCTGCTTGCATTGTCATTTTCTCTCCATCGGTTGTGCATACAGTTGCCTAATCAATCTTTCTTAACTGCCACTTGCATCTTGTTATTCTCCTTCAAAATGCCTTTGGAGGGCCTGACCTCTTTGGGGGGAAGTTGAACCCCGCCCTCCACTCTTATCTGCTGCTCACACTTGTCCACTCCTGTCCTGCCTCTGCCCCACCAGCTCTGACTCTGACACCCGTCAGCGCAGCTGCTGGCTCCTGCCCCACCCCGCCCTCCACCAAGGCCTGGCTCAGTGCAGACTTGGCCTTGGGGAGTTTCTGGGATTTTACCCTGGCTAGAACCTGAGCAGTTGTGTCTGCGCATTGCCACGTTGGGGATGCTGATGGACTGAGGCATTTTATCTTTTTTTCTGGGTTTGTTATTTCTCTTTGGTTTTGAATTGTAACTTTGCTAGCTTCATGCTTTCCAAAATTACGAGTCCACTCCTTTGAGGCCAACTTGGTCATCAGTTTCTTCCAGGGCAGAAACCATGTCTTCCCCTGCACCCTGTCTTTCCCTCTCCTCCCCGCCACTGCCCACATCCCAGTGCCTAGAAGAGGGCCCTTCATCATGCTCAAATGGACGTCTGTGCAAATGCTGCCATGGGGGAGCACGAGAGTGTGATGGTGTAATCCTATGAGGAAAACTCAGGCAGCCATGAAAGCCATGTTTATGAGAAAATGTTAATGGCATGGATAAATGCTCATGGAATGTTAAATGAAAAAAGTAGGACCTTACACAGAAAATATATATATGTATATATATGCACAGAAGGCTTAAAAAAAAACCAAGAAAATTCACCAAAATGTTAATAGTGATTGTTTTTGAATAGACAAATTTTGTGTGATTTATATTTTCTTCTTTACACTTTTCTACATTTTCAAATTTCTTCCAAGGATTATATATTATTTCCATTTTAATGCTTATATTATTTTTATAATGAGAAAAAATGTTTAAAAATTATTGAAAAGTAACAGAACCATCTGTATTCTGAAGTGAGGCTACCCAGCTTGATGGACCATGAATGTGATTCAATTTTCTCCCTTTAGCCAGGTGTTTCATTATTTCATGGGAAGGTAAAGAGAGTTGTAATTTAAAACAAAACCAAAACCAAAACTGTCAACCCCCCCAAATCACATTTCCCCTCTTAGATTTTTGGATTCTCTTGGAGAACAGAGTAAAATCAGGTGGATTTGTCAGGATACCTCCTGGAGGAGGAACTGGAGACACCTTTTGCTTGCATTCAAGGAATGTACCTGAATGTGGGTAAAATACATACCCCCTCCAACATCACAGGGAGCTTATCCAGCTCTAGCACTAGAATAAGACAAACTGGTATTAAAAATTTTTTCTCAGCTCTTGACCTTAAGCAAGTCATTTAATCTTTCTCATCTGTAAACTGGGAATGATGACACCTTCCTGGCTAGGCTCTTGTGAGGGTCATGGTCATGTTTGTAGTGTGTCCTGTCTGGTGGCTGGCACACAGTAGGGGTTCAACCATGATGGGCTTCTGCTGTAAATACCTCCAGGCAGGCCCCAAAGGCAGAGAGCTCACTGTGGCCTCCCTTGTTTCTCCTGCTTTAGTGACAACTCCCACAGCTGCTGGGGTGAAGCACCTGAATGCTCCTAGTTCTAGATGTCACAAGAATAACCGCAGATGCCTGATAAGGGGCCAATGGAGGGAAGTCAGAGTGAGGGAAACGGAAGGATAGAAAAGAGACAGATCAGCATGAAAAATAGAAAATGGCAATTGTGTAATTATAAAAGACAATATAAATGCATACTTTTCTCTTTTCCTCTCTTAACTGATTTAAAAGGCAATTGTATAAAATAATATTTTTATAGTGTATTGTAGGGTGTGCAACATATAGAAATGTAGTATATTTGCTAATAATAGCACACAGGAGGTAGGTGGGAGCAAAGCTGCAATTGGCCAAAAACGACTACAGATAGGACAGTAATAATTATAACAATGTATTCTCGGGGTTCTAATATTAATGATATAATATGCACAACAAAAATGCCACAAAAAGGGGGGGAAGAAAATAGAGTTTTATCAGGATAATATTTCTATATATCACTGGAATCAAGCTAGTATAAATCTGAAACTGATTTTGATAAATTGAGATACACATGGTAAGCCCTAGAGCAATCACTAAAATCATAACCCAAAAATATAGTGAAAAAATTATCGAAGAAATTAAAATGCTACATTAGAAAATATTAATACTTAATACAAAATAAAACAGTAGAGGAAGAATAGAAAAACAAAAAAGACATGAGACATATAGAAAATAAAAAGTAAAATGGCAGATGTCAATGCAACAATCTCACTAATACATTAAATGAATGGATTAAGCAATACAATCAGAAGCCAGAGATTGTCAGACTGGATTAAAAAAACATGATCCAACAATATGCTGTCTATAGGAGACACAGTTTAGAGTCAAAGATACAAGTAAATTGAACATAAAAGGATGGAAAAAGATGTATTACGCAAACAGGAACCACAGGAAAGCTGGAGTGGCCATACTAATATCAGACAAAGTACACTTTAAAACAAAAACTATTACTAGAGACAAAGAAGGATATTTTATGGTGATAAAAGGGTAAATTCATCAAGAAGATACAATGATTATAAACATATATGTACCTAATAAAAGAGTACCAAAATACAAGAAGCAGAAACTGACAGAAATTAAGAGAGAAATATACAATTCAACTGTTATAGTTGGAGACTTAAATAACTCACTTTTGATAAAGTATTGAACTAGACATAAGATTAACAAGGAAATGAAGGCTTGAACAACACTATAAATCAGATAGAACAAACAGATATCTACAGAACACTCCACACAACAACAACAACAGAATATATATTCTTTTCAAGTACACATGGAACATTCTCCGGGATAGAACATAGGCCATAAAACAAACCTCAGTAAATTTAAAAGGATAGAAATAATACAAAATATGATCTCTAATCACAATAGAATGAAATTAGAAATCAATATCAGGAAAAAAATTGGAAAACTAGAAAATATGTAGGAATTAAACAACACTCTCCTAAATAACCAATGGATCAAACAAGAAATCAAAAGTAAAATAAAAAATACTTTGAGATGAATGAAAATGAAGACACAACATACCAAAACTTATGGGATGCAGCAAAAGTGGTGCTTAGAATGAAAATTTATAGCTATAAATGCCAAGATTAAGAAAGAACAAAGATCTCAAATCAATAACTTAATCTCCCATCTTAAGAGACTTGTAGTAGAAGAGCAATCTAAACATAAAGCAAGCAGAAGAAAGGAAATAATAAAGATTATAGAAGAAATTAATGAAATTGAGAATAGAGAAATATAGAGAAATTCAGTGAAACTAAAAGCTGATTATTTGAAAAGATCAACAAAATTGACAAACACTTAGTTGGATTAATCAAAGAAACAAGAGAGAGGACAATTGCCAGAATCAGAAATGAAAGGGAGGACATTACTACCAACATCACAGAAATTAAAATGATCATAAAAATACTATGAACAACTGTATGCCAAGAAATTAGATAGATGAAATGTACAAATTTCTAGAGAGACACAGACTATGAAAACTGACTCAAGAAGAAATTAGACAAACTAAATAGACCTACAACAAATGGAGAGATTGAGTGAGTGATCAAAAAACCACCCACGAAGAAAAGCCAAGGTCCAGACGCCATCACAGCTGAATTCTACCAAACATTGAAAGCAGAATTAACACCAGTCTTCTACCAACTCTCCAAAAAATAGAAGAAGAAGGAACACCTACAAACTCACTTTGAGGCCAGTATTATTACCCTGATACCCAAACCAGAAAAAGACATCACAGGAAAACTACAGATCAATATCTTTTATGAATATGGATGCAAATATTCTCAACAAAATGCTAGCAAACCGAACCCAGCCACATGTAAAAAATTATTTGCCATGACAAGAGGGATTTATCCCAGGAATGTGAGGCTGGTTCTACATGTGAAAATCAGTTACTGTAATACACTATCTCAATGGAATAAAAAATAAAAACCATATTATCATCTCAGTAGACACAGAAAAAAAATTTGACAAAATCCAACACACTTTTATGATAAAAACACTCAACAAACTAGGAATAGAGGGAGCTTCTTCAGTCAATAAAGGGCTTCTATGAAGAATCCACAGTTAACATCATACTTAAAGATGAAAGACTAGGTGCTTTCCCCCTAAGATCAGGAATAAGAAAAGAATGCCTGCTCTTGCCACTTCTATTTAACATTGCACTGGAGGTTCTGTCCCAGGCAATTAGACAAGAAAAAAAAAAAAAAGGCATCTAAATTGGGAAAGAAGAAATTATCTCTGTTCACAGATGACATAATATTGTACATGGACAAATCCTAAAGAATTCAGGATATCCACTAAAAAACCTATTAGAAGTAATAAATGAGTTCAATAAGTTTGCAGAACACAAAATCAACATAAAAAATCAATTGTATTTGATTGCAGTAAACAATCCAAAAAATGAAATTAAGAAATCAATTACATTTAAATAGCATCAAACATGAATAAAATATGTAGAAATAAATTTAACAAAATAAGTGCAAAACTTATACTCTGAAAACTACAAAAGATCATTGAACAAAATTAGATAATAAATAAATAAATAGAAAAACATCCCATGTTCATGGATTATAAGACTTAATATTGTCAAGAAGTTGTCTTAGTCCATTTGCATTGCTATAAAGGAATACCTGAGGCTGGGTAATCTATAAAGAAAAGAAGTTTATTTGGCTCCTTGTTCTGCAGGCTGTACAAGAAACTTGGTGCCAGCACCTGCTTCTGGTGAGGGCTTCAGGGAGTTTCCACTCATGGTGGAAGGTGAAGCAGAGCAGGCATCACATGGCAAGAGGAAGGGTGCAAGAGAGAGAGGGGAGGGAGGTGCCAGGCTCTTTTTAACAACCAGTTCTCACAGGAACTAACAGAATGAGAACTCAGTCATTACCATGAGGATAGCACCAGGCCATTCATGAGGGATACAGCCGTGACCCAAATACCTCTCACTAGGCCCCACCTCCAACACTGTGGATCATATTTTAACATGAGATTTGGAAGGGACAAATATGCAAACTATGTCAGATGGCAATATTCCCCTGATTGATCTACAGATTCAATACAATCCTTATCTGAATACCAGCTATTTTCCTTGTTGACGAGTTGATTCTAAAATTCCTATGGAATTACAAGGAGTCACAAATAGCCAAAACAATTTTGAAAAAGAAGAACAAAATACAAGGACTCACCCTTCCCAATTTCAAGACTTACTACAAAGTAATGATAATGAAGACAGAGCAGAACTGGGCACAAGAATAGACACATGGGTTGATACAACAGGACTGAGAGTCCAGAAATAAACCCATACATCCATGGCCAACTGATTTTCAACAAGGGTTCCCAGACCATTCAATGGGGGAAAGAATAGTCTTTTCAACAAATAGTGCTGCCACATGCAAAATAATTAATTTGGACCTCACCTCACACCACATACAAAAATTAACTCAACAGAAATCAAAGGTCTTATGACCATAAAACTGTTGGAAGAAAACATAAGGGTAAATCTTCATGACCCTGGACTTGGCAAAGATTCTTAGGTATGACATTAAAAACAAAAGCAACCAAAGAAAAAATAGATAAATTGTATTTCATAAAACATAAAAACTTTTGTGCTTTAAAAGACACCATCAAGAAAATGAAAAAACAACCCATAGAATGGGAGGAAATATTTGCAAATCGTATATTTGATAAGGGACTTGTATCTAGAGTATATAAAGAACACTTACAACTATTATTGTATTACAAATAGTACAATGACAAATAATCCAATTAAAAATGGGCAAGGGATATAAACAGGCATTTCTTCAAATTAGATGTATAAATGGCCAATAAGTGCATGAAAAGATGCTCAATATCATTAGTCATTAGAGAAACTCAAATCAAAACCACAATGACATACCACTTCACAGTCACTAGGATGGCTAGAATTAAAAAGTCAGCTAATAACAAGTGTTGGAGAGGGTTGTGGAGAAATAGGAACCCCCATATACTGCTGGTATAAAATGATGTAACCACTTTGGAAAATAGTCTGGCAGTTCTTTGAATGATTAAATACAGAGTTACCATATGATCTAGCAATGCCACTCCTAGACATCCACCTAAGAGAAATGAAAACGTTTGTCCACACAAATACTTGTACATGAATGTTCATAACACCAATATTCATAACAGCCAAAATGTGGGAACAACCCAAATGTCCGTCAACTGATGAATGGATAATCAAAACTGGTATACTCATGCAAAGGAGTATCATTTGACCATAATAAGAAATTAAGTACTGATCCATGAGTGAGCCTTGAAAACACTGTGCAGAGTGAAAGAAGCAAGTCTTTCATGTCATGTGTACGACACGGAAGTCCAGACTAGGGAAGGGAAGTCTGCAGAGACAGAAAGTGGGTGAGGGCTTGCTCGGGGCTGGGAGCGCAGCGTGGGGGATTAAGGGTGAGAGCTAAGGTTCGGGTTCGTCACGAGGTGATGGAAATGCTCTCAAGTGGACTGTTGTGCTGAGGGCACGTCTCTGTGGGTGTACTAAAAACCACTGCAATTGTAAGGTATGTGAATTATCTCTCGATAAAGCTGTTGAAACAAACAAATACCAGTAAAATTAAAAAGGACAGGAAAAGAGAAAATGGAGAGAGACACAAGGAGAGAGGGAACAAAGAGGTCACTATTCACTGTCAATAACCAAACCCTCAACTTTAGCTGGGGAGAAACATGGTTACACACATGAAGACGTTAGCAATCGTGTGGCGCACACAGACTGACGTCAAATGAAATGTCACCAAATGCTACAAAAAGAACAAGAGCAGTTGCAAAGGTTGTGACGGTCACAGGACGTGGAGCGAGGCCAGAGGAGGTGGGGAGAGTGGGGTGTGGTAAAGACCCAGAGCTGTCTGCCCGGGATCCCAGCTGGCTCGGCCACCCCTGACCTGGGAGAGCTCTGCCCTGCTGCTCTGGCTTCTGGGTGGTCCCCAAGGCAGCCTGGTATCCCAGGGGCTGAGGTCCCAGGGAGGGGCTGCTGGACTGGGCAAGTTTGGGGGAATTCATGAACCCCCTTGAGAGGCCGAGAGCCAGGCCTGGATGAATGTCAGACCTCCATTTGTTTGTCCACGATGTGAGTGGCTCCTTGACTGAATAGGGTAACAGTTGTTGAATACTAGAAGGCTATTTCTTCTTTTTTTTTTTGCACTATGTTCAAACTATAACACCTACGGACACAACACACTTTTAAGTGTACTTTGCATTTTAACATTTCTTTATTGCTAAAATCAATAACACTATAAGCCAAGCCCAAATCTGTAGCACTTGCTGATTTCTGTGGTGTAAATATACCCACCATGGCCCATTGAAAGGTGCCACCATGGTGCCACTGAATGCTGAGTTGGGAAGAAGTGTGCAGCGGCCACCACTGTATAGTGTACACCACACAGGTGTGACAGATGCAATAAGCTCGCCAGTGTAGAGAAAGGAGTAAAGCAGTTTGGAAGTGGTGAGTTGTATATTTATTGCCTTTGTTCTAACATAATGTATTTAATTGTAAGTTTATATAATTTAATTTTTACCAATGGCTGTGTTTAACAACTGGCTCACACAATTCCTGAACATTCAACAGTCAGCTCTTGAGGGCCGGGAGAGAGCTGGCTCCACACCACTGAGTTTGAGTGCCTTGGGTGAGTTAGTCACCCTCCCTGCACTCCCTCTGTGGCCTGTAAAATGGGGACTTACAAGAACCACCTCCTGGGGTTGTCAGAGATGGCAACGAGGTGGGAGGCATGTGCAGTGTGGAAAAAGACTCGCAGAGTCCATGAATGTTGGAGGCCCAGCGCAAGCAGATCGACCCTTCTTTTCTCATAGAGAAATTTCAGGACTGGCTCCTTGTAAGTCGGGAGTCCCAGAAACAGACTGAGGTGGAGGCATAGGTGTCGATGAGGTGCTTTGTACCTGGGTGACAAGGGACAGAGGAGATGCTGGCCATTGAACGGGTGCAGCCCAGGCCTCCCACTAGCCCCATATTTTAGGCCGTGGCCTTGTCACTGGCTTTTTCCTCTCCCTGAACTGCCACCCCCTTATCATTGTGGGGCTCACTCCTCACTTCCTTTGGGTTCAAACGTCCCTCCCACAGAGTGGAGGGTGACTCTGGCTTCTCCATCAGAGAGCTTCGTCCCAGTCCTGTCCCTCGCGAGGACGTCAGGTCATCACTGCTGACATGAGAGATGGACAGGTCAGCTCAGGATGGTCAGGTCCTTGTTCTGCTTTGACCAGTCCCTGTGTAACCACGGTCCCTCGGACAGCATAGAGAGGTGCATAGAGAGGCTCAGGTCACAGCTGCGGCTGAAGGAGGACAGTGCTGGTGCACAGTGGCAGGGAGGCTGGTGGGTAAAGACATGGCTCTGACATAGCTGTATGGCCCATGGGACCTGGTACATAGCCTTAGTCTGCCCATCTGTACGGTGGGAGTAATACTCATCTCTGCCTCGCAGTGTGTGCTGTGAGGATGCCTGCCTTTGGGGAGCTAGCTGGATGGATCCTCAGAGAACTGAGCACAGTGCCTGGAACTTGGTCGGTGCCATCGAGATGTGCCTCTAACCCTCGTGGAGAATTATGCCATCGTGTATACTCTGCCGTGGGGCCCACCTATGTTCTCTGCAATATCCCAACCTGCCATGGTAGGCTTTAAAGATGAAGAAGCTGAGGATCAGACGCCAAGTCCAGAACTCAAGGACAGGAGCTGATGCGTGTTCGAGCTGGGATTTGAAAGCAGGCCAGCGCGTCCCCAGACATCCTCACAGCTCCCTCCCACCTCTGCCATGTTCCTGCTCAGATGTCCCCTTCTCAGTGACATGATCACTCTGCTAAATTGACCCTGCCCAGCCCATCCCTGTTTCCTGTTTTAATCTTCTCCACAGTATGTCCCACTGTATAGCACACTACCTATTTCACTTGCTCACTTCTTGGGTCTGTCAGTACCATGAGGACAGGAACTTTGTCCATCTGTGAGAGACACAGGAAAGCACAGGGAGGATGCCACATGTAGGGGCTAAGAGCTCAGGGTTTAGAGTAAGAGTGCACACTCCAGCTTCACCTCTCGTGAGCTGTGTGACTTTGGATAAATTACTTAACCTCTTGGTGACTCAATTTCCTTATTTTCAAAGTAGGGATAATCATGGCACCCACCTGTCAGGTTGTTGAGAAGATGATATCTGTAGGGTGCTTAGCAAGGGGTCCAGCACAGAGTAAGCCCTCCACAAATGTGCGTGTTAATAAGACAGCCGGTGTAGCAGCTCTTCTCAGCTCCCCAAGGTCGTCATGGGCCCGGAGGCTCCAGTTTGGCTCCTCACTGTGTCTGCATTCAGCTAGAGGGAAGGGAGAAAAGGACAAGGGGAAGCACAGCTCTGCCCTTTGAAGATACAACCTGGAAATTGGGCATCACTTCTGCTTAACAACCTACTGGCCAGGATTAGTTACATGACCAAATCTGCTGCAGTACAGTCTGGGAAATGTTTTCTTTAGTCTAGATGGTCCCAAATCCAGCTGACAGTGGAGAGAAAGGAAAAGAAGATACTGGGGAACCACTAGCAGCTCTGCCACATGAATTTTTCATCTTCATTCAGCAGCACCTCCTCCAGGAAGCCGTCTCTGATTACCCTCTTCTCCCCCATCCCCGGGCTCTCTTCTCTCCTCCTCTCCCTTTCGCCACGTTTTTCTATCCTAGCATTGGTCACACTGGATTTAACTTAATTTAATTGCCCATGTGTATAACTCCCCTCTGGATGGGGAGACCCTTGACTTTACTTTGCTATGGTACTGAGCCTGGCATGCCACATGTCCCCCGCCCCCCAATACTTGGTGAGTCAGTGAATGATAAACACAGACAAAACCAGAACGCCTTTTCCAAGGGACTCCTTACCTGTCCCTGTTACCCACCCAGGTGCCCCCAAAGTCAGTGTAAAAAACCTCAGAGCAGGAACATGAGATCAAAGCAATGATTTTTTAAAGCAGATAATGTAGGATGAAGATAGGGGAGCAATAGGGAAGACCAGAGCCAAAATTGAGGGGTGGGTTCTGGAGGGGGAAGGAGAGCCAAGGCTGACCTGTGCCCTCCACACCAGGCTCACGATGGGACTGCTAGGGAACATAGCCTGCCTCCCATCCCATTCTCTGAGAGAACAATGCACCCTGGCGGCTTTGTTTTCAGAACCAGTGTCTTTTCTTCTATTTAACGACAACTTCTTACTCTTCATAATATATGAAAAGTTCAGATAACCCAATAAGATGAAAAATCTAATAGAAAAATGGGCAAAAGACATGAACAGAAAACTTACAGAAGAATTAACACACCTGGCCAATAAATTATTCAAAAGCTATTCAACCTCATAATTAATTGAAGAAATGAAAATTAAAATAACACCAAGAAATCATTTTTTAATAGACTTCATTTTCTGGAGCGGTTTTAGGTTCATAGCAAAACTGAGCAGAAGGTAGAGAGAAATCCCATACCCCCCAGCCCCACACGTCACAGCCTCCCACTGTCAACATCCCCTGCAGGGAATAATTTTTTATTTATCAGCTTGGTAAAGATTAAAAAGGCACTCTTAAACAGTGTCAGTGATAGTGCTTTCCTTTTTTTTGAGGGAAAATATTATGAACATTTCAAATGTGCTTACCATTGACTCAATAATACAAGTTCCAAGAATGTATTGTACCTGCAGAGATACATTAAATATGTACAAGAATGTTTATTTCAGCAATGCCCAGAATAACAAAAAAAGTGGAAACACCCTAAATGTATATGGCTAGGGGAAGGTAAGATAAATGATAGTCCATGCAAATAGTGGAATCCTTTCACCTTGTTAGAACAATGAAATTGATCACTATGCACTGACATTGAAAGACTTCAATGATTGTTAGATGTAAAAGCAGCATGTAGAACAATGTATATGATGTATCTGTCTATTTTTGTTAAAAAAATAAAGATACAGAGAAAAAAGAGTCTGAAAAGATCTACACCAAGCAGTGGTTAACTTAGAAGGGAGAACTGAGGGGGAAATTTATGCTCTGTTTTATGCATTTTCTAGATCATTTTTATTTTTGTTAACCAGCATATGTTATTTTTGTAATCAGAAAAAAACTAAAGACATTTCCACAAAAAAACCAAACGAGAAAGACAGACCTGATTAACATTTGTAATTTGCAAATATTCTTTGATGAGGGATGACCTGTAAACAAGGATTGTCATGATGGACACAGCCGGCTGTGCAATGGCTGAGAAACAGCAACTCAGCACCCACTTTTGCTGGTTCCTTGTCCCCCCAGGACAGTGCCCCGGCTCTTCGGCATGGCACAGCTGCCTGGGAGGCAGCTCGGATGCCTCTGTGGCCTCGTTTCCCATGACTTCCCCAAAGGGCTGCCTCTTCTTCCGGGCCCCATGCATCCTCTACCCTGCTGTAAGGGCCCTTCCTCCCACCACTTCAGGAAACCGGGCTTGTCACAGGCACCCATGACCTCCAAGTTGCCAAACCCCACTGCTCGGAGCTCCTCTGTCCTTCTCAGCAGCGTTGACAGCCCTGTTCATCCCTGTTCTCAGAATGCCCTCCTCTCCTGGTTTCTGGGCACCCCCTTGCCCTGAGGTGCTCCCCCGCCCGGCTGCCCCTCTCTGCCACCCCTGCTCTGCTCAGATGATGCGCCAGCTGCTCTGGCACAGCCCCTTCCCTTTCTGTTTCACCGCTCCCTAGGGGACCCCAGCTGGGCCCTGCCTCCCTCTCTCTTGGTGGGACCCCAAAGGCCATTTCCTTCCCCTGTTTCATACTGAAGAAAAGAAAAAGTCAGAAATGGAGATGAGAGGGAAGTGTCTCTGAAGGTAAGCAAGTTTGTAGGACCAGGTTTTCCTCTCCCTGAACTACGGAAGACCAGGAAGGGAAAGAAGGGAGGGAAGGCGAAGGAGCCCTGGAAGAAGAGAGCAGCGGTCTGCAGAGGCAGGTGTCAGTACTTGGGGTGAAACATTCATTCATGGGGGAGGGGTTCGGGGGATGTGACCCACTCTACCCTGCTGCCCTGGGCATGGCCTGCTGCCCCACGGTCCTGGACAGTGCCCAACAGTAGGCACCCTGGAACAGAGGGACAGGGCCTTGGGAAAGGGTTTGAAGGGAACCTTCCCTACCTGCCCCCCCCCCACTTCCCCACCCCTGCTGGAGCAGAAAAACACCAGCTGGGGGTGGAGGGCGGTTGCGGACCCCATCACGGAGATTCCAGGAGCATAAATAGATTCCACTCGCCATCGGCACCTTCATCAGTATTCCTAATTCTGCATTAACCTCTCTGCTGGGCTGCAGACTCATGCCCAGTTGCCTCTATGGCATTTCCACCTGCATGTTCAACAGGCAGTGATGCCCACCAGGCCTGGGGTAAAGGTGTGCCCTGCACCCACAGTCCAGCCCCAGCCCAAGGACATCCCCATTCCTCCCGTCCCTCACGTCCTCCACCCGCAAGTCTTCAGGGTGTGTGACCCTGGGCCAGTCGTAACTTCCTTACACTTTGGTTTTCTCATCTGGAGAATGGGCATAATATCAGCCCGGCTTCCAGGGTTTGTTGTAAGGATTCAATATGACAGATCATGCATGTAAAACCCTTAGCCCAGGGGTCAGTGCAGGCTGCAGGGGATACGTCTTCATCATTGTTATTGTTGCCTAGGCCAGGAAACCCTACTTGATAAGAGAGTCAAGGTTCTAAGGTGAAGTAGGTGGCCGGCCTGGGGCATGGCTTTGCTCTCCTGCGTGAGTGAGGTCACTCTAGGAAGAGGTATTTTGGTCTGGGTGTGGGCTTCCCTACATGTCAGTGACCCTCTGCAGCCTGTGGTTAGAAGCTTCCACAGGGCTGCCCCATGCACAGTCCTGTACACAGTGGCCCATGCAAACGGCTCCCCTGGAGTTGGTAGCGCACCCTGTCCTTTGCTGCGGTGCCCTCCTCTTCCTAACACTTTCTTTTTGGTTTATTTCCTCTGCATTTCCACTGCATAATGCAACTAAGCCATTGGAACCAGTGTGGGAGGCACAGGGGCTTGGTGGCATTTGAGGTGCACGGTTATGGCAGGCACTCCTCTGCCAGCCCTGCCAGCTGTCAGTCTTCTCCTCCGAAGATCAGAATCCTGTGCTGCGCCTGTCTCCTGTCCACCCTCCAGCCAGAGTTGGGAGATAAATTCTCCCCGATTCTTTCTGTTGAGTTGTGCCTACTCCCATTTTAAATTCCACCAAATAATCCCTTAATCTAACAGCAGCTGCTCATGACTGGCCCTGAGAAGCCTTCTTAGCATGTCAATTCCTGCTTTATCCCATCTCATTGGCTTAGCAGAGCCTTTACTCCTCGATGCTGTGGATTTCTAAGGCAACTAATCACTCAGAGAGGCAGAATAAACCCATTTAGACCAAACATGAATTATGTGCAAGCCAAACCCAGCACTGACTTTTGTCTAAAGGTATTTGGAGTGTTATTTACTTTTATAAGTGGCTGGGCATTTTGACGCTAAATCTCATGTCAAGGACAAGTTCTGGGAAGCCTGAGTCATGCTGCTGGGAACATTTGCCTGTGAGGTGCTGTGTGACCCGGGCTGTGCAGCACGCATTGTCTGTCTGCTCTTTGCCCTAGGTCCGCACGCTCCCCAGGGCAGGGTTGGGTCTCTTTGCTTTCTGCAATCCTACCAGAGCATGTGGCCCTCAGAAAATGGGGCTATGGGTGGGTGGGTGAGTTTACATTCTAACTGGGGAAGCAAGGAAGATGCTGCTTTTCTCAAGGTTGTTTCAGGTGCCAGAAGAGGTCCCCTCAAGATGCCTGGAGAGGGTTTATCCGTGGAATCAGCAGTTTTCAAAATGCAGGGCCTGGGGCAAAAAAACAGCAGGGCCTCCACCAGCCTGGCTGAGGTGCAGCGCAGCACTGAGCCCGTCTGTTCCGGACTAAATGTCTGTCTCCCAAACTCACATGTTGAAGTCCTAGCCCCCAACATGACTATATTCGGAGGTGGGGCCTTTGGGAGAGAATTAGGATTAGATGTGGTCATGAGGATGGAGCCCAGAGGGTGGTATTAGTGCCCTTGTAAGAAGAGACCGTGTGAGAACTCAGCAAAAAGGTGGCGTCTGCAAGCCAGGAAGAGGCCCTCACCAGAACCGGAGCACGCTGGCTCCTGACCTGGGACCTCCAGCCTCTAGAAGTGTGAGAAAATGAGCTGCTGTGGTGGAAGCCACCGGTCTGTGGCGTTCTGGTATGGCAGCCCGAGCTGACAAGCGGACTGATCCATTCTCTGTGTCTCCGTCGTGGGTGTCTGCTGCTCTCTGCCGCTCCCGCTCCCTTCTCTCCTCTGCGGAGAGGAGCTCTGCCCCCCACTAACAGGTCACTTTCCTGCGGGTCCCTCAGATGTGAGTCCGCTCAGCTCGGCTCATCCGCGCCCGTGGGCACTGGCCGCGTCCGCCCCGCCCAGGCCGCCCGGGCCAGGCAGGTCCTCTGCAGGGGGACGGGGTGCTGGCCGCGAGGGCGTCGCGCAGCCCGCGGGCCGGTGGGAGCAGGTGTGGGGCGAGTCCGGGGAGGCCCTGCCTGGGCGCGGAGGGGCAACGCGCAGCTGCGACCGTCGGCCCCGCACTCATTACCCGCGTGCGTGCACTTCGCCCACCCTCACAGCCACGCGGGCGCAGGCGGCAGCGCCACCTCGCAGAGGAAGGAACCGGGTCCCGCGCTCAGGGGCTCGCCTTGGCGCCGCGTGGGGTGGGGGTGAGGGGGGTGGGAGGGCGCGGGCGGGGCTGCGAGGCGGCTCTGTGGGGCTCCGCCCCGGGGGCGTGGCACGCCCCAGGCCCCTCCCGCGTCCCCGCCCGCCCGTCGAAGCCGGACGAGTGGCGCCGGAGGACCTGCGCTCAGGTAGTGTCAGCTTGGCTGCTCGCGCACTGTTCCCGGGGGAGCGCCCGGTGAGCGAGCTTCACCCCGGGACTCCCTAATCCAGAAGCCTGGGAGACAGGGGCCTCACCTTCTTCCCAGGGACCCCTTGCCTGGGGAGCCTTGGGTGCTGGCCGAAGTGGGCGGCGCCGCGGAGGTGGTTGGACTAGCGCTGACCCCTCTGCCTGTCAAGTTCTTCGAATGAAACATGCCCTTGCAGGCTTGGATTTGGATGCAAACAACCAGTGGGGTTACAGGCTGAGCCATTATCAGCAGCAACACCTTGGCGTGACTTCTTTATCAGATCTTTTTTCCCCTGGACTGAGAATTGTACTAGAGAATAGACTTTTGGGAGAATTTGAAGCGAAGAGAAGATTCTCTTGCGACACCATTGTCCCTAACCATCTTCAGCATAGAGAAATACACGGATGATAACTATCAGCATGTTTACCAGGCTTCCCTGCGCCTGCTCTGGAGCACGCTGCGGTGTTCCCATGATAGCTTCACCTCCTCCTAGCTGCCTGGGCAAGGCCCTTAGCCTTCCTGCACCTCAGTTTCTCAGCTGTAAAGTGGGTGTAATAGCACCTGCCTCCTAAAGGCCTGGAGAGAGAGGAGCAGTGCCTTGCGTGCATTAGTGCTCAGTTGTAAGAATAACACCATAGAAACTAGTATATCTACTAGTTTGCAGATTACGTAGCTCTTTTACATGATCTCCTTTGAGTCACATACGGCTCTGGAAGTTGTTTTGACTCCCATTTTACAGATGAAGAAACCGAGGCTCAGAGAGATTAAGAGCCTGGGCTTGTAAGTGGTGAGATGGGGGTCAAACCCAGGCTGTTTGATTCCAAATCTGCAGAGTCCTGAAAGACCTTAGGGTTGAGCACTGGTGACCTCTCTGAGCCTCAGTTTCTCCACCTGTAAAATGGGGATGATGTTATGGGTGTGCAGAGTTGCAGGCAGCAGGGGCCTGTGAAGGAGGTCATTATCATTATCTTTATCATCCATCCAGCAGGCACAGGTGGACTTTTCTGCTGTTGTTGTTGCTGTCTGGGCTTAGCCTGTCTGTCTATAAGATGTTAGCGAGACCTTGAAGGCTGGGAGCACGTCAACAAAAGACAAAGCGCAGCCACAGCCTATTATCTCAGCTTCAGATAGTGACATTGTCAGACTTTTCTGTGCATGTGGAGGGAAAGCATTGAGACTCTTGCCAAGAGTAGAAACTGATTTGCCCACATGCAGTCCAGCTCTCTGATCCGTCCTTGGAGACAAAATAAAGAAACTACCTCCTTGATCCAAAGCTATTTTTATCTGCCTCTGAGCAGTGCTTATGGTGCATTATGCATTTCATGGGGAAAGGGATATCAGTGGGCCAAGATAACCATTACCCTTGGCCCAGCCCTATAAATGGGCACTGTTTGTCTTCTTTGACAATGCCAAAGGGGCCAGGTTTGGGTCACCTGCTGATGGCAGCTGAGAAATGGTGTCCCCATGCCCTGGCTGGTTGGTTCTGAGTAGACAGCGAAGGAGGCAAACATTGTTTTGAGTGCATGTGCTGTGCAGTGGGCAGGGCCTGGGTGGGTGCTCACTCTGCTCTGTGGGCTCTGCCCCCTGCCCTCCTGTTCCAGCTTTTCGTCTCTGTGTTGCCTGCTTCTCCAACCATGAGGATCCATCTGGATGTGGGCTTCTGGGCTCCAGTTCACCCAGTGCTTTGGGCAGAGATTACCCCCCATCAGCCCTGCCTGCCACCTTTTTTGGGGAAGGGTATTCAGACAGAAGGGGTGCCCATGTGCTGGGCCTTGAGGATGAGGATAAGCCGCAAGGAGGAAGGAGGAGACTGATGGCTGTGGGAGCCTTCTACAGGTTAAGTGTCTCTTATCCGAAATGCTCAGGACCGGAAGTGTTTCAGATTGAGGAATTTTTGGATTTTGGAATATTTGTATATACATAATGAGATATCTTGGGGATGTGTCCCAAGTCTAAACATGAAATCCATTTATGTTTCATATACACCTTATAAACATAGCCTGAAGGTAATTTTTTATATAACATTTTTAAATAATTTTGTGCATGAAGCAAACTTTGTGTTAAGTACTTATGTGTAGAATTTTCCACATGTGGCATCATGTTGGTGCTCAAAAAGTTTCAGAGTTTGGAGCATTTTGGATTTTGGATTTTCAGATTAGGGATGTTCAACCTGTAGTAAGAAGCCAGAGATGGAAATCAGTTTAGCAGGATAATACTTAGAGATGCTACCCAAGCCTTTGTGCCATTCCCCCCAGAGTGGCTGCTCTCCAGCTACCCTGCCTAAGTGCAGAGAGGAGGATGTGGCGGAAACCAAGTGTGATGGTTAATTTTATGTGTCAGCTTGCCTGGGCCACAGGGTGCCTGGACATTTGGTCAAACATCATTCTGGCCCTGGCAGCAGGTGCCACGGGTGGTGCTAATGTGAACATTACTGCACAGGTAGGTTGCTGCCCCCACCTGGCCCCCCCACCAAATTTATTTATTAAATAAAATTAAAAAATGAAAAATAAACTTCATTCTGGGTGTGCCTGTGAGGGTGATTCTGGATGAGGTTAGCATTGGCATGGGTGGACTGAGTAGAGCAGATTTCCCTCCCCAGTGCGGGCAGGTCTCAGCCATTCAGTTGACAACCTGAATAGAACAGAGGCTGAGTGACGGGGGCTCCTCCTGCCTGACTGCCCTTGCATTTGGACTGAAATATCAGCTCTTTCTGGGTCTTGAGCCTGCCGGCATTTGGACTGGATGACACCATCGGCTGTCCTGTCTCTCCAGCTTCCGACTGCAAGCTCAGGACTTGTCAGATGCCACAATCACATGAGCCAGTTCTTTATAGTCTCTCTCTCTCTTTATATATATATATCTCCTATTGGTTCTTTTTCTCTGGAGAATACTAATATATCAAGTGTTAAATTTTAACTTTGATTCCAAAATATGCCTCTAAAACACGCAGCAGAGATATAGTCTTGAAAGCCTAGGTTTTTGATGGTGAGAACCAGGCTTTTTGAAAGAGAAAGGCTCAGCACGTAAAGTCTGCAATATAAAGACAGGTTGGGAAGCCTGCATGGCGATGTGACAGCAGCTTGCCCATCCCGAGGGGGTCGAGTTTTGGTGGGGGGAAGATGACCAGATGGATGCGGGTGGAGCCTAGATGGAGGGGGTCCTGGAGAAGGGCTGTGCCCTGTCCCCCCACAGTCTGAGCTTAAAGGAGGTGTTGACAGAGGCAGTGGGTGAGGATTAAGCACAGTGAGCGTGCTTAATCCTTCCTGAGGAGAAGGGGGCCAGAACCCTGAATTGAATGAATATTTATCCAATTGTTCAAATCAAATTTGCGTACTCCACAATTTTTGTCTAGGGTCAAGAGAGTTGCCCGTGCAAATGTTGACTTTTGCAGTTCTTAAATACAAATCGATTAGCTTGTGAAACTTTGCCCAGCTCCCCCCGCCATCCTCCACCCGGAGTTATGCCAGTGGGGCTGTACCATGCTGTGTCCTGCCACCCTTTTCAAATTTATACCAGTGTGTCTGTGATCACAAGCAACAGGAAAAGCAGTTCAACTAGTTGAAATAACAGACACTTCTTCGATTGACTCAAGTGAAAAGCCTAGACTGAGGTGGGCTTCAGGTGAGGCTTGCTCTGGTGGCCAGGTAGTGTCATAGGGGCCATTTCTCCAGGCTGCCTTCCACAATGTCAGATTTATCTGGAGGCTGCTTCTTGTCACATCCCAAGATGGCAGACTGTAGCTTCATGGGTGACAGGAGTCTTCTGTCATGTCCAGCCAGAAGGAACTTTGGTTCTCGTGTTCACAGCCATGGAGTCACTGTCGGGAGAGGCAAAGGCTGCGTGCCTATCTCCATCCCAGTTCCCAGGGTCTGACACAGGATGTGCAGACTGTCTCAGGCCAGGACACGGGCTCCATGCTGGAGCTTGAAGAAGAGCTGCTTCGGAGGCCCCATGGATGGCCAGGAAGGAAGCAGAGCTGTTGGAAGAGGAGAGAAGTATCTATATGCTGAGGGGCAGCAAAAAGTGTCCTCTACAAATGGGATCTTGCATGTTCACATTTTATTAAAATTCATGTTTGCTACCTCTTCCCACAATTTTTCTGCTAATTGGTAAGGGATCTTTCATCTGCACAGAAATTGTGAAATTCTCATCAGCCAGGTGGGGGGTTTAGTGGGGCTCATTGTCTACCTGTGGTTAGGGGCTGGCTCCCAGTGTTGAGTTATGCCAGGAAGGCTGCCAGGACTCAGGAAGCCACTCTTAGGATGCAGCATCCGTTCCCATAAACACTATGAAGCTGCTCCTTGCAGAGTGCCATGGGGTTTTGGTGACAGAGGCAGGAACAGAGGGTAAAGGAGAGGAGAGGGACAAAGGGGCCCGAGGAGGCTGTCAGCCAGGGCCCCAGGAGTGGGGTGGAGTCTCTGCAAGATGCTGGCCACATCCGGAGGATACTAAGGAATGAGTTAGTCCATATCCCACCTCTGGTCTGTGTGGCACGGTGAAGCCCAGTGCAGAGGACCTGAGTCATCCACCCGCCACTGCCCCTGAGAACTCGACGACCTGCCTTCAACTCACCATCCAATTGAGTCACCCTCCTACGTGGTGACTGCTAGCCCGGCCTGTCTGCGGGGGCCAGAGGCTGAAGGAGGTCATGCCTGGGGAGCCCCGTGGTGCTCTGTCCAGGGCACAGCCTCTGGGTCGCTGCCTGGGCGGCCTTCAGGGTGCACCGCAGTGCAAAGGCGCAGCTGAGCTGCAGGCTCTCAGGAAGCTCCGAGCTGGTGTGGTGTGGTGGGCAGTCATTGCTGCGGGTAGTGTGGTGGGGAGAAGCCCAATCGCCCACCCCTCAAAACACAGATGGGGCTGGAGGTCCAGGACTGTGGCTGTGCCTGCACCTCCTTCTAGCTGTGTGGTCTTCACCCACACATTTAAGTGAGCCCAGCCTCCGCTTCCTCACCTCCAAGTACCGGGGCGATAAGGAGACCCTTGGGGCCTTTGGGCAGTGATCTCAGAGGCAGAGGGTGGCCCCATAAGCAGGCATTTTAGCATGGGGCTCCTCCCCTAGCTCTGGTTGAGACCCCACAATGCAGAGGATGTGGTGTGGGTGGTAAGTGTTCCACCTTCAAGAGGGGAGGCCAGGCTCCTTGGGTGGGCTTGCTCAGTCGGGCGCACGCTCCCCAGCCCTTAGACAAACGCCTTCTTCAGCGAGCTCCTCCTCAGCCACCTCTGCCTGACGCCCGGCTGGGCTGGAGCCTGTTCCCTGTACTCACTCCCTCAGCAGCCTCTGCCAGGCCCAAACTTCACTAAGCCGGATGCTGAGGGCCTGTGCGTGGCTCTGGCTTGGGGCATTCTCCTCTGCTCTAGCCTCGTGTGCCTCCACCTGGCTGCTGTCTGCTGGACGCAGCCAAAGTGACACTGCTGGCCTTGCACCCCCACCAGCATGGCCTCTGCAAGGCAGTTCCTTCTGCTAGTGGCTCAGCCGGAAGCCCCGGCACTGTCCTGGCCTCCTCCCTCGCTCTCTCCACCACTTTGAATGAAGCAGAAAACCCATCTGGCTTGAACTTGAAGATATATTCTGACTGTGACCCCCTTCTCACTGCGTCCCCTTCTTCTGGGGCCCAGAGGTCACCTAGGTTATTTGCCAGTCCTGACTGGGCACTGCCATCCACATCTTCCACTGAGCCCAGATTGTCCCCAACACCAGCCGGACATGGAAGGCAGGTCATGCTGCTCAGCATCTCCTCTGGAGGGGGCAGGGCTATTCCTCATCACCTCAAGTAGGCCGGAGGGACTTTAAGAGTCAGAGCAGGGACATCCACCAAGCATGAGAACACACCAGGGACCTAATATGCCAGGAACCAATGGCCACGGGGAGTGGAGATGGCCTCAGCCACAGGCAGAGCCACAGGCAGCAGGTGGTGGGCGGGATGGTCCTGCAGAGGGGACACCTACGGGGGGGAGGAGGAGGAGCTGACCCCACCCTGCCTGCTGCCTCCAGGACTGCTGGAGGGAGAAGAGGCTCTTCCCCATCAAGTGTGGGGCTGTGACTGTGACAAAAGATGGGATACGTTAATTATGGAAGAAATGCTGCTTTGGACTAAAAGTGACAGGAAGACATTGTATAATACCAGCAAGACCAGGAGATGTGTAGGACGCACTAGAGATTTCCTCCAAGGAGCAGGGCCTGGGGAGGAGCAGCAGTCCGAGGCCAGGTGACAGGGCAGTGAGAGGAAAGAGTGCAGACGCCGCTGCTGTCCCCACAGAGTCACTCCTCTCAGTCCTGGTTACACCTGGGCCACGTCTCTGCAAGATGCTGGCCACATCCTGAGGACACTAAGGAATGAATTAGTCCATATCCCACCTCTGGTCTGTGTGGGACGGTGAAGCCCAGTGTAGAAGGCTGTCCTGGGGAGGGTCGTTGTGTGCTGTGCCGGCCACTCCCCGGGAGGGGCAGGGTGCCTCCCTGCCCCTGCCCCCCAGACAGGTGAGATCAGGCTTCAGGAGAGGCACTTGGGAAGAAGCACCGGGTTTTGGGGGACAGAGAGATGAGGTCTGACTATGCCTGGTATGTCAGTCAGGATAACTACGTTGTGCTGCAGTAATGAGCATCCCACAGCTCAGAGGCTGGACACTGAGCTGTTTCCTTTCCATGCATGCTCCTTGTACGGCAAGAGCTGATGGCAGTTTCTGCTTACACAGCCACTCAGGGACCCACCCTCAGCCTCTGTGTGCTTCCATGAGGGAGGGGATGTGCAGGACTGTGCATCAGCCCTTAAAACTTTCTCCAGGAGTGACATGGCTAACTAACCAAAGCAGATCACTTGGCCACACCTTTCAAGAGAGGCATGGGGGTAGGTGTGGAAGTGGAATGTTACCATGTGCCTCGAAGGCAAGGACCCAGAAATACTTAGGGACCAGCACTAGTGACCGCTGTGGCACGCAGAGGAGGAGGCTTTAGTGGAGGGGACAGGCCTGCTGGGAAGAGGCCCCTTCCACCTGCTGTGGGATAAAGGAGGTGTGGCAAGGCCAGTTAAGTCTGTCCTGAAAGGGACCCTGGAGGACCCCAGGAGAGGGGTGGGCTTCTGAGCCTGGGTGAGAGCAGGAGTTGAAAGTAGCCAGCCCAGGAGGGCACTGCCTGTGCCGGGGCATCCCAGCCAGAGGCCACCAAGAAACCTGCCAGCTGTCCACTGGAGTAAAGTAAGCCAGCTTGCCCTGCTGAGTGCATCTGCTAGCTCTTTCCTGTCACTTTATTCCCCAGTCTTGTTCCCCAAGACGCCCCCTCTGGAGCTGCCAGCAAGGGTGGGGTAGGGGAGGAGAGAGCAGGCAGGCTTCCCCCTCCCTGGCAGGTGTCCAAGCCCACACAGCCCTGAGCTAGTGCCGGGAGGAAGCTTTACCTGGTGAGCTCTCCAGGCTTCAACATTAAGCTGGATTGAACTGGAATTGTGGGTTACTAGCCTGGCCGAGGCCTTCTGTTGTCCTGGAGAGGGTGGAGAGCTGCAGACCTGCCCAGGATCCCCCAGTGGTCAGGGAGCATGTGCATGCGGCTGCCGTCTCTGAGACCAGCTGATCGTATCTAAAATGGGGGGGCCGTCACGCCTGGCATACTTCTCAGCGCACCTGGGCCAAGTGGCATCACGCGTGAGATAGTCTGGGCTGGGTGTGTGCAGCTCCTCATGGCAGGAGGCTCTTACGAGGGGCCACAGGACATTGGCAGGGCAAGCACTGGTCCTGGGGGGCCAGCCCCGGCTCCCTCCCTCCCTCTCTTTCCTTTCTTCCTTCCTCCTTCTGTGCCCGGCCCTGCCCTGGGGCCCTGGTGGCCTACTGAGGGAGCCACATCCTCCCAGACAAGCCCACCACAGTGGGCCCAGAGCTGTGCAGGGGAGACCTGGAGGCTGGGAGAGGGGTTGGTGAGGGTGACCCAGGAAAGAGGGGGCTGGGGTAGAGGAGGAGGGGGTGACCCAGGCAGGGCAGGGTCAGTGCTGGGTGTGGTGTCTGCTGGGGGAGTGTGGGGGAGGCACAGGAGCACCAGGGAAAGGGGGGCAGGCGGAGGCTATGGGGGGGCCTGGGGTTGGGACGTCCTCCTGCTGCACCTCCTGTTCTGTGTAAAAATCCCTGCCGGCATGGAGTTTGTGTGGGGTGGGGAGCAGACCATAAACAGATAACATGTGAGAGCATGCCAGGCGTGGGGAGCAGGCCAGAGTCAGGAGGCCAGAGGAGGCCTAATGAGAGTGGGCATCTGAGCCAAGCCTGGAAGTTGAGGGTGGTCCTGGGGGAGGGCAGTGCATGGGCACCTTGGGCATGGGCATCTTGGACAGGGGCAGGTTGCACAGGCCCAAGGACACGCACTGTGGCTTGGGGCAGAGTGTGCACACTGTGGTCCTGAGGACAGTGGGAGCCCTTGTAGGTTTTGAGCCGAGGATTATAAGGACCATCTGACTTCTGCTGGAGATTACCCTGAGGTGGGCTGGGGTGGAGCGGGGCTGCAGGGAGGCTGCTGCAGTCCTGCCCATGAGCGGTCACAGTGGCCTGAACCAGGCTGGGCAGCAGGGACGAGAGAGATGGTTGGGTTCTGGATGGATGTCGAAGGTTGGGCCATGAGGCTTCGCTCTGTGCTGGAAGGAGAAAAAGGGACTGGTTGAGAATGAACCTGAGGTTTTGGCCTGAGCAGATGGAAGGATGGCGGTGGCATCCTAGAGACTGGGAAGGCTGTGATGGGACAGCCCAGAGTCCAGTTTGGGGCATAGCAAGCTGGAGATGACTGCTTGGCCTCCAGGTGGCCATGGGGAAGGAGGAAGAGGCTGGACACATGCGCCCTTGAGTGCAGGGGCGAGGCCTGCAGGGGTTGGGAGTCCTCGGAGGGGACCCCGTGGGCATGAGCGTGGACAGGAGATGTGCTCCAAACCCGGGCTCAGGGCAGCTGCCATCCACCTAGCGATGAGAGCAAAGAGGCTGAGGAGCAGCCGTGTCCTGGAGCTAGTGTCTGGCAGGCCAGGGCCATGTGAGTCAGTGGAGCCTGACCTGGGTGCTAGGAGAATAGGCGATGTCCCTCTGTGGGGGCATATTGAGCCCCTGCAGCCCCAAAGGGCTGGAAGAGCCCCATCAGCTAAGACTGAGAGCAGGGCTCCTGGCTGCCTTCTCCACTGGAGCAGGGCTGGGGGAACAGTGGACAGGCCTTGCAGCCATGCTGTCTGTGGGTAGGCCGGGCTGCAGGGGTCGGGGCGGCTCTTTTGAGGTGGGTCTGGGTCTGGGCTGGAAGTTGGTGCCACAAGGCTGGGGGCTGAGGGTGTCAGGGGAGGCTGCCGTCTGCACTGCAGTGGGGGGCGGGGTGGGCAGGGAAGGCCAGGCCCATTGCCACTGCCTCCCCACGGCGGGGGCTGGTATCGCCATTCTACAGATGGGGAAACTGAGGCC
Source organism: Daubentonia madagascariensis (assembly GCA_023783475.1). NCBI lineage: Eukaryota > Metazoa > Chordata > Mammalia > Primates > Daubentoniidae > Daubentonia > Daubentonia madagascariensis. Next base: position 127,084 of record JAKFHU010001747.1, on the reverse strand, counting down.
AGGGAGGCCATGTGATTTGACACAGGTCATGCCACCAATAAAAGTGTAGGGTTGGCTCTGAGGCCTGGAGTCACCGCATGCAGGGCACTGTCTCCTTAGAAAAGCCTATGAAAACAGGCCGCAGAGCCGGTTGCAGAAGGTTGCAGAGGGCCCGAGGCCATTTAGACAAAGTTTAAAATATGCAAAGCAGTGCTCGGCATTGCTTAGGGATGTAACTGCACAGCGGCTAGTGGGAGGATGAGATCCAGTTCAGGAGAGTGGCTCCCAGGACAGGGGAGCAGGGTCGGGGTGGGGAGGGGCCCACCTGCCCTGCCCTGCAGCGTTTTCTGTTCCAAGTTGGGTGGTGCATACACAGGTGTTGCTGTTTCTTTGTGTCTGAACTGAGAGATGCTGACTGCAGGCTGGCCGGAGGCGGGTGGGGGCTGCTCCCCAAGTCTGCAGCCGCCTCGTGACCCGCCCCCCGCACCTCCTCAGCAGCCCGGCCAGAGACTGGGAACCAGGGAGGAGAAAGGAGCCCAAGCCGGCAGGCCACTCCTGGCTGTGTGTAGAGGCCCCCTGGGCTGCCTTACCCTTTTCCTCCCTCGGGTCAGGGGGTGGGGGTTTTAGCAGGGGCAAAGGGCACAGCTGGCACATGTCACCGTCACTGTGTCCAGGCTGCTTTCTGGCCACAAGGCAGCTACCCCTTCCTTCTCAGCAGCACGGGGTGAGGGGGAGGCAGGAGAGCCAGCGGACTCACCTGTGCGGGCTCTCCCTCCCTCTGCATTCCCAAGTGGTCCTTTACTCTGCCTGGCCGGCTTCGGCACCCACGGTGCACCAGCTCTGCACCTTTGGTAGAATGCCTGCATGCCTCACTTGTCCGAGTCAGAGAGGACCCAGTGCCATGTTGGAGATGACTCTGACTGGCTGGCAGGAGCCAATTGTCAAATTTTTAGAAATGTTGCAGGTTGGTCATTAAACTCTTGGGAACTTGAAATTGGCCACAGTGGGGGTATTTACACCACCACAATTGGCAATACTGCATGTGGGGCTCTTTTGCTTTTACTCCAGATTGCTGACTGTTAAACAGTTACCAGCACAGCACCGTGGAGGACCCATCGTGAGTCTTCCTGGTCTTGTCTGTCTGTGTCTCTGGGCCCTGTCCACTTGCATCTCCCTCAGGTGTCTGTGAGGTCCCTGAGACCCGTTGGCCTCCCACTGCATAGTGGCCGCTACAGTCTGGACTGCACAGGGTCACTCTCCTGCCCTGACTGCAGTCGCTGTCAGTGCGGGGTACTGCCTGCGGGAAGGAGTGTGGATCTGTGAGCCTCACAGGCCCGGGTTTTGTTTCTGGCTGTGCCTGGTGCCAGCCTGGAGAGTGACTTAGCCTCTGGGACTGCATTTCTCCCTGGTTATGTGATGCTAATATGGCCTACTCACAGCCTCAATTGCCAGGGCCATGCATGCGGCTCCAGGCACAGGGCAGGTGCTCCCTCAACGACAGCTTCCAGTGTTTGAGCCGGCATGGTTTGACTGGGGACTCTTAGCAGAGTTACTTTGAGATGTTTTCCCTGTACCTTCTTCATTCAACACTGCTGGTCTGCAAATGGGCTTGTGGAGCATAGGGACAATGCCCCCTCAAGACCCCTGGGTGATGGGAAGAGCCACCTCCAGTGTCATCCTGCCCTGGGGTGCAGCGATGGGGCAGGTGTGTACTCAGGGGTCCCTGCACCACCCAAACAGACTTGGTTGGCCTAAAGTGAGAAGGCACGGGCTCTGAGGTTGTAATGCTGCAGGATGGTGGGCACATGTGCGTCTGGGTGTGAAGGCTCTCAGCTGTGTGCAATGACTTTGCTGCATTGGAGCCTCAGTTGTGTGTGGAGGACAGACATTGGCCTTATGTTCAGGTTTAGTAGATCCTAAGTCCAGAGCTGCCACTCTGTCCTGTCTAGTCTGCATAGAGTCTGGCTTGGGGCTGAACACCCAGTGGGCACCCCACATTGGCTACTGTACTGAGTGACTGTCGTCAGGACTCCAGAGAGTACTCTCTTTGATTAAGCACATGGGTTTTACAGACTTATTCACACACATTATTTAGGTACCTGTGTGTGATTTGCATGCATGATTTCACTTAGGTAATTCCCATTTTACAAAAGTGGTACCTGAAGTGCAGTGAGGTGAAGCGACTTGTCCAAGCTTACAAGTAGCACAGCCAGCATTTGAACCCAGGAGGGGGTTACCCCGGAACCCACTGTCTCGGCACCATACCACACCTGTGGTCCCCAAGCAGCCTCCGAAGCTGTGACCTGAGGCAGCCCTGTCCACAGAATGAGGCCAGCCCGCCAGCTCCTTGGCACACCAGAGATTAGGCTCATGACTAAACCCCCGGAAAGTGGGGCTGACGTCAGGCCCTCGGCTGTGGGGCTCCCTGTGTAGCACCCTGGCATTTTGATGGATGAAAAACATTTAAGTTTTCCTGTAAAAATGTCTGTTGTGGAAAGATAAGGAAATTCTGGCACACGCAGCGGGGACTTCTTAGCTAGTTTGTGCAAGAACGGCACGTTTATTTTTAGCCTTGGGGCCGGGTACAGCATGGCCCTAATCAGCAGCTAAGGTGATGCTGGCCAGTCCAGCGCCAGCCCCGACCCAGAAGGCAACACGGCAGGGCCAGTGCCAGTGTCTGTCAAGGGGTGCAGGCACAGGGACACTCGTCTGACCTCTGGGGGCCATGTGTACCAGCCATGGGGCCCGTCGAGGAACCCCATCCAGCTACCAGCTGGGGAGGGGCGGTCCCCTTAGTGAGCGTGGTGGACAGAGTCGTCTGCATCCATGCTCTTTCCTGGGAACCCTCGTCAGAGCTGCGCCTGGGTGCCCTGGCCAGGTGACAGTGGTGGGCAAAGTGTCCCCTTCTTTGGACAAGTGCAGGGCCCACAATTTCCCCACAGAAGGTATCTCAGGTGCTCCCTGGTTGGAAGGGGAAGGTCTGACGATGTTCTTTGCAGGGTAGGGGTGAGGAAAGGTGCTAGCCACCCCTGTCCCGTGCCCCTCGGGCCAGCTCAGTGGTGCTGCTCCACTCCCAGACAACCTTGGGCTCCACTGCCCCAATCTGACTACACCAGGTGTGGCCCCCTCCCTGTCTCCTGGACGGTCCACATCTATTTCCTCCTCCTCCTTTGCTGGAGTCATCAGCCGTGCACCTTGCTCCCCACCACAGACTGGGAGTGCCGAGGGCAGATGATGACAGGTCACCTCGAGGTGACAGCTCAGGTCTGGACCACAGGCCCTCGTGGGCAGGGGAGGAAACGCAGTGGGACTGGTTCTCCCGACCAGTGTGGGAGTACAGAGACTATCCTATTGGAAGACCACTGTTCTTGGTGTTTCGGGAATTTCTTGTGTGACTCAATGATCTCCTGCCCTATTCTAGCCTTGACATTGCAGGTTCTCTAAACCCCCAGGGCTGCGGCTCAGGTTTCTTTAGCATTTGGCTTTCCTTGGGGACCTTTGAGCCTCTCCTCCCACCTCTAGTCCTGTCCTGTCAGGGGGACCTCTGAGCCCTCTCCCCAGCCTGCACAGCATCTTTCCTTCATTTCCAGGGTTGGGAGGCCCAGAATCTTCTCCCCTCCTTGGGTCTGCCATGGCTGTTGGTGTCCTGGCCCTGCCAACTGTCCAGGAGGCTGTTTGCCTGTGTGCACCCCTTCCTGGAACCTTTCCCCTCCCAGTCACTCCCAGGAACCAGAACACACAGGGGGGAGGAGGCGTGGGCAATTTAGGGGGTCCTCACTTTCTGATGGTGGGCTGTGCAGGCAGAGAGAGAGCTGGGGTTGCATCTCAGCTCAGATGCTGACCTGCTGCATGACAAAGCCTGTCACCTCACCTCTCTGGGCACCTGTGCCCTTCTGTGATGGGAGGGAGGCAGTGTGATTGTGACATTTAGGGAGCCACCTCACAGTGTGCTCTGAGCACAGTGCTTGCTCCCAGCCCACAGCAGGGATCCCTGCACATTCAGACTGACAGCAAAGCCCCCGGTAGGCTCAGATCTGCGGGGAGTTTCCTTCTGTGTATGCAAGGGTGGCAGCTGCCTCCTTGGTCTCTGGATGAGCCATCTTAGTTTGGAATGGTGGTGAAAAGTTCAGGTCCCAGTCCAGACAGGGGCTCAGCACCTTCCCCCAGGGCCAGCACGATCCCACATTATGATTCTTGGAAATCCCTCTTTGAGAAAAGGCAAAATTCACTTACCTTGGGAAGCCCTTGGCAATGCTGAGTTACATTTCAGGCCATCTGGGCAAGGGCTCAGTATGCCAGCTGGAAACTACAGCCCACCCTGAATGTGATCTTGACAAATAGGAGAGGGAAGTGGATTTGAGATAGGATTTCCGATTAGCACAATTACAGCAGCTCCAACTCCTGGTGCAGAAGACACTAAATTAGTTGCGCACTAATGTAGGAGTGATTACACCCTGAGTCTCGGCACCCTGCCCTGCTGCAACCCATGCACGTAGAGTGGAGTCACGTATTGTCAAGAGAGTTGTGGCAGGGATCCAATTCCACTGCAGAGTGAGTGCAAACATGCACCAAGACCCCTTCTCAGCTCTGATTACACTAGAAAGGATGCTGTGTCCTCAGGCCCTGTGCTTAGTAGAGGAAGCAGCAACAGCCAGGCCTGTGTCTTTATCCAGCAAGGGAACTTCCTACCTCTGTGCAAGCAAGAATTCAACAAAATGCAGCCAATGCCTGTAGGTGTTACTGTCCACACAGGTGGCCTGAGGCCTCCACCCTTGTTGTCCCACAGCTATCCGAGGCCCCCACTTGCACTATCCCCATCCCTGCAGGCTCTGTCATAGCTCTTTGCCTTTTATTAAAGAGCTGTTTGAAATGAGGGATTGAAGCTCTTCCTACCCATTTCTTGCATAGTGTTAGCTATTTTAAAAGGTTTTCCTTTGATCTTTCCAGCAATAAGCACTTTTGAAGCAGCTTTAAGATTTCAGCTTCAGAGGATGGGCAAGCTGAGACTCAGAGACGTCAGGGAACTCATCGATTCATGAGTATTCCACATGCCAGCTATTGCCCTATGCACTGGGCAATCAGCAAAATCCCTGCCCTTGTAGAGCTATGTGTTAGCAGGGAGGAGACACAAAATAAACTACGGGCATTATCTAGTATGTTAGAAGGAGATAGTGCTTGAAAAATTCCAGCAGAGTAAGTAGGATTTGGGAGCCTGGGTTGGGTGAGGGCAGGAGGTGGGTTGCAATTTTATATAAAGTAGTCAGAGCAAGCCTCAGGGACAAGGTGACACTGAGCAAAGATTCCCAGAAGGGGAACCTTTGCTCAGGAGGAGGAACCTTTGGTGGAGGCCTTGGGAGGCTGCTGCAGTAATTCAGTGAGAGGTGGCTGCTGCTCACACCAGGGCCACAGCTGTAGACAGAAGTGGTCAGATTCTGGATATATGTTGCATGGTGAGCCATCAAGATTTCCCAATCAATTGGGAGTGGAATGCAATGGAGCTGACTGTGACCCTAAGGGTGTACATTGTACCCAATAGGTACTTTTTCATCCCTCGTCCCTTCCCCACCCTTCTGAGTCTCCAATGTCCCTTAAGTCACTCTGTGTGACCAAGCATACCTGTTGCTTAGCTTCCACTTATAAGTGAGAACATGCAGTATTTGTTTTTTTCTTCCTGAGATACTTCACTTAAAATAATGGCCTCCACTTCCATCCAAGTTACTGCAAAAGACATTATTTTATCCTTTTTCACAGCTGAGCAGTATTCCATGCATGCACACACACACACACACACCCACCACATTTTTGTTATCCAGTCTTCAGTTGACGGGCACTTGGGTTGATTCCATATCTCTGCAATTGTGAATTGTGCTGTGATAAACACACGAGTGCAGTTGTCTTTTTGACATAATGACTTCTCTTCCTTTGGGTAGATCCCCAGTAGTTGGATTGCTGGGTTGAATGGTAGGTCTACTTTTAGTTCTTTGAGAAATCTCCATACTGTTTTCCATAGAGGTTGTACTAATTTACATTCCCACCGACAATGTATGATATTCCCTTTTTACCGCATCTGCGCCAACATGTTTAAAACTTTTTAATGTTAAAAAACATTAAAAAGCTTTTTGACTTTTTAATAATGGCCTTTCTGACTGGGGTAAGGTGGTATCTCATGGTGGTTTTAATTTGCATTTCCCTGATGATTAGTGATGTTGACCATTTTTTTCGTATGTTTGTTGGCCATTTGTATATCTTCTTTTGAAAAATGTCTGTTCATGTCTTTTGCTCACTTTTTAATGGGGTTATTTGGTTTTTTTCTTGCTGATTTGTTTGAATTCCTTGTAGGTTCTGCATACTAGTCCTTTGTTGGATGTATAGTTTGGGAATATTTTCTCCCATTCTGTAGATTGTCTATGTGTTCTGTTGATTATTTCTTTTGCTGTGCAAAAACTTAATAGTTTAATTAAGTCCCATTTATTTATTTTTGTTTTTGTTGTATTTGCTTCTGGGGTCTTAGTCATAAATTCTTTGCTTAGGCCAATACCCAGAAGAGTTTTCCTAAGTTTTCTTCTAGAATTTTAATGGCGTCAGGTCTTACAGTGAAGTTCTTAATCCATCTTGAGTAAATTTTTGTATGTAGTGAGAGATAGGGATCCAGTGTCAGTCTTCTGCATGTGGCTCTCCAATTTTCCCAGCACCACTTATTGAATAGGGGGTCTTTTCTACAGTGTATGTTTTGTCTGCTTTGTCAAAGATCAGTTCATTGTAGATGCATGGTTTCATTTCTGGGTTCTCTATCCTGTTCCATTGATCCATGTGTCTACTTTTATACAAGTACCATGCTATTTTGGTTACTATAGCCTCGTTGTATAATTTGAAGTCAGGTAATGTAATGCCTCCATATTTGTTCTTTTTGCTTAGGATTGCTTTGGCTATTCAGGCTCTTTTTGTGATTCCATATAAAGTTTATGATAGCTTTTTCTAATTCTGTGAAAAATGATGTTGGTATTTTGATGGGAATTGCATTGAATCGGTAAATCACTTTGGGCATTATATACATTTTAACAATATTGCTTCTTCCAATCCATGAGCCTGGGATATTTTTCCATTTGTTTGTGTCATCTATTATTTCTTTCCTCAGTGTTTCATAGTTCTCCTTGTAGAGATCTTTCACCTCCTTGGTTAAGTATATTCCCAAGCTTTTTTTTTTTTTTTTAGCTATTGTAAATGGTATTGAGTTTTTAATTTGGTTCTCAGTTTGGCTTTTATTAATATATAAATATGTTACTGATTTATTGACATTAATTTTGTAACCTGAGACTTTGCTAAATTTATTTATAGATTCTAGGAGTCTTTTGGAGGAATCTTTAGAGTTTTCTAGATATAAGATCATATCATCAGCAAATAGTTTGGCCTCCTTTTTTCCAAATTTGGATGCCCTTTGTTTCTTTCTCTTCCCTGATTGCTCAGGCTAGGACTTCCAGTACTGTGTTGAATAGAAGTGGTGAACATGGGCATCCTTGTCTTGTTCCAGTTCTTAGGGTGAATGCTTTCAACTTTACCCCCATTCATTGTGATTTTGGCTATGGGCTTGTCATTTATAGCTTTTATTATTCCGAGGTTATGTTCCTTTTAGCCAGTTTGTTAAGAATTTTTATTATGAAGGAGTGCTGGATCAAATGCTTTTTCTGCATGTGCCGAACAATCCTTGCATCCCTGGGATGAAACCCACTTGATCATGATGAATTTTTTTTTTTTTTCGATGTGCTGTTGGATGCAAGTTGCTTGTATTTTATTGAGGATTTTTGCACCTATGTTCATGAGAGATATTGTTCTGTAGTTTTCCTTTTTTGTTGTGTCCTTTCTTGGCTTTGGTATCAGTGTGATACTGGCTTTGTAGAATGACTTAGGGAGGATTCCTTCCTTCTCGGTGTTGTGGAACAGTTTCAATAGGATAAGTACCCGTTCTTCTTTGTAGGTTTGGTAGACTTTGGCTGTGAATCTGTCTAGTTTTATTGTTGGGAGTTTTTTAAATTATTGATTCAATCTTGCTATTCATTATTGGTCTGTTTAGGATTCCTATTTCTTTCAAGCTTGGGAGGTTTTGTGTTTCCAAATATTTATCCATTTCTTCTGTATTTTCTAGCTTGTGTGCATAGAGGTATTTGAAATAGTCTCAGATGATCTTTTCTATTTCTGTGGTATCAGTTGTATTGTTTCCTTTTTTCGTTTCTGATTGAGCTTATTTAAATCCTCTCTCTTCTCTTCTTGGTTAATCTACCTAGTGGTCTGTCAGTTTTATCTTTTCAAAGAACCAACTTTTTGTTTCATTGATCCTTTGCGTTGTTTTTTTTTTTTTGTTTGTTTGTTTCAATTTCATTTAGCTCTACTCTGATATTTGTTATTTCTTGTCCTCTTCTAGTTTTGGGCTTGGTTTGTTCTTGTTTTTCTAGTTCCCTGAGGTGTGACATTAGGTTGTTGTGTGATCTTTCTGTCTTTTTGATTTAGGCATTTAGCGCTATGAATTTTCCTCTTAGCACTGCTTTCTCTGCATCCCAGGGATTTTGGTAGCTTGTGTCACCATTGTCATTCAATTCAAAAAACTTTTTCATTTTCATCTTGACTTCATCATTGACCCAAAGATTGTTGAGCAGCAGGTTGTTTAACTTCCACATATTTGTATAGTTTTGAGAGTTCCTCTTAGAATTGATTTCTAGTTTTATTCCACTGTGGTCTAAGATGATACAAGGTTTTATTTAAGTTTTTTACAATTTGCTGAGACTTGTTTTCTGTGTGCTGATGAGAAGAATGTATATTCTGCAGTTTTTGCGTAGAATGTTCTATAAATATCCATTAGATCCATTTGTTCTATAGTCCTATTTAAGTCCAATGTTTCTTTGTTGATTTTCTGCCTTGATGATCTGTCTAGTTCTGTCAGTGGTGTGTTGAAGTCCCCTACTATTAATATGTTGCTGTTTATTTAATTTCTTAGGTCAAGTAGGATTTGTTTTATGAATCTGGGAGCTCTGGTGTTGTGTGCATAAATGTTTAGGATTGTTATATCTTCTTGTTAAATTGATCCCTGTATTACTATATAATAACCATCTTTGTCTTTTTTCACTGTCGTTTTAAAGTCTGTTTTATCTGATATAACAATAGCTACTCCTGTTCACTTTTGGTTTCCATTTATGTGGAATATTTTTTCCCACCCCTTTACCTTGAGTCTAAGCAACTCTTTATGAGTTAAATGGGCTTGTTGGAGACAGCAGATGTTTGGGTTGTGTTTTTTAATCCATTCTAAGAATCTATATCTTTTAAATGGAACACTTAGACCATTTACAGTCAATGTTAATATCGATAAGTGAGGTAGTGTTCCAGTCATCATATTGATTATTGCCTGTTTGCTTTGTATTCTCCCTTGTGTTACTGTTTTATAGGTGCTGCAAGTTTTTTTTTTTTTAAACCATCTATTACTTGCTTACTTATTTACTTTTTAGAGATGGAGTTTTCACTCTGTCATCCAGCCCTCAGTGTAGTGGTGTGATCAAAGCTCACTGCAGCTGTGAACTTCTGGGTTCAAGTGATTCTCCTGCTTTAGCATCTTGAATTGCTGTGATTACAGGTGTGGCCACTGTGCCTGAGTTTCTACTTTTGAGTGTTTTTAGACTGGTATATCAACTGTTCTCGTCAGTGTTTAGAGCTCCTCTGAGCATTTCCTATAGGAGAGGTCTAGTGGTGACAAATTCCCTTACAGTTTGCTTGTCTGGGAAAGATTTTATTTCTCCTTCATTTATGAAGCTTAGCTGTGCATCATACAAATTTCTTGGCTGGAAGTTATTCTGCTTAAGAATACTAAAAATGGGACCCCAGTTCCCTGTGGCTTGTAAGGTTTCTGCCAAGAAGTCTGCTGTTAGTCTGATGGGTTTTCCTTTGTAAATTACTTGATGCTTTTGACTCACAGTTTGTAAGATTTTCTCCTTCACTTTGACTTTAGCTAGACTGATGACTGTGTGTCTTGGTAACGTCCTATTTGCAATAAATCTTCCTAGAGTTCATTGACCTTCTTGCGTCTGGATGTCTAAATCTCTAGCAAGACCAGGGATGCTCTCTGTGGGAGCGGCCTGTGCTGGCTGCTTCTAGTTTGCCATCTTGGCTGGAAGAAAGATCCTTCTTTATAGCAAGATTGTAAAAGATATTCTCCAATATTTTCTTCTTAACAGATTTTTAATTCACTTTGTGTTGATTTTTGTATGTAGTGCAAAGTAAGGATCTGCTTTTGTATTTTCCTATATGGATAACTGATTGTCTTGGTATCATTTATGGAAAAATCTGCCTCCACTGTTTTTAATGTCTACTCCCTCATATGTTGTTTCCATGTATGTGTGGATGTGTTTATGGGCTCTTTATTCTGTTCTACTTTTCTATTTGATGGTCCCTAGGCCAATACTGCACTGCTTTAATGACTATAGCCTTATTATGATTTCTGATATTTGAAAGGATAAATATTCCTATCTGCTACTTTTTATTCAAAATTTTGGTGATACTCTTCGCCCTTAGTTCTCCAGATATATTTCAGAATCATCACTTTGTTAAATGTCATGAAATATCCTGTTGGATTTTGATTTGAATTACATTGAATTTATAGCATAATTTGGGAAGAATTGATATCTTTATGATGTTGAATCTTCTCACTCAAGAACATAGTAAAAATCTCCATTTATTTACATGTACCTTAATTTTTTTCAGTGATGTTTGAGAACTTTATAAAGACAGGGCTATAGTTGTGCAAGTTGTGTACCTCAGTCTACTGATGCCTCCTGGAGTTGTATGGTGTACAGGTTTATAGCTACTCAGGACAACCATGTGTACAAGTCTTATATAACTTTTCTTAACTTTATTCCTAAGTATCTTCTAGAATTTTTGTTGCTATTGGGAGTTGTATCTTTCAAAAATTTAGTTTTAAGTTTAATGTTGATGGCATACATACACACACACGCACACACACATACACAGAGGCACACTCATACACATGCAAAAACACATCAGCTTTTATCCAGTGAAATTGCTGAACTCTTATCTTAGTTCTAAGAGTTTGTAGATTATTGGATTTTTCTGTTGATAATCATGTTATCTGCAAATAATAAAATATATGTTTCTTCTTTTCTAATCCTTATACTTTGTTTTCCCATTGTACTGGCTAAGACCTCCAACACAATGGTGAGTAAAGCAGTTACAATAGGTACTTTTGTCTTTGACTTTAAATAAATCAGGCTAATGTTAAACATGATGTTTTCAGTGGATTTTTGGAGATAGCCTTTATCAAGTTAAAGAACTTCCCTCGTATTACTAGTGTGTGAAGAGGTGAATTTTTGAAATCTATTTGTAGTGAAATCATTATTTTTCCCTTTCCTTAATCTTTTAATGTGTTGAATTACATTGATGTATTTTCTAGTATTAAATCAATCTTGCTTTCCTGGAAGCAACTTGGTCATGATATATTGTTGTATTCATTCATTACTGGGTTTGGTTTGTTAATAATATGTTTATGATATTAGTATCTATGTTTGTGAATATAATTGATCTATAATTTTCCCTATTTGTATTTCCTTGCCTAATTTTGATATCAAGGTTACACTAGTCCCACAAATTAGTTGAGGAACATTCTCTTTATGCATTGGAATAGTTTGTATAATAATGATAGTATATATTCCTTGACTGCTTTTTAGGACTTACCCTAAAACCGTCTGGCGTCTGGGCTTGATGTCAACCTCTCTCTACCTCTGTCTCCCTCTGGAGATTTTCCAACACTGGTTCAATTCCTGTGATGGTTATGAGTCTGTTTAAATGCTCTGATTTTTAAATTGCAGTCCCATTTTTCATTTCTTTTTCATCAGCTTCTGCTCTTTGTATTTTCTTCTTTCTGCTTTCCCTGGGTTACGGTGTTGTTCTTCTCGTGACTGAGTTGGCTGTCTTGCTCACTGATCCTCCGGCCTCTCTCCTTATGTGACGTAAGCATCCAAGACAGTAAGTTTCTGTTTAAATACTACCACAAGTTTTGATATACAGTATTTTATTGTTCAATTTTAAGTATTTTCTAATTCACATTTTGATTTGTTTTTTAGTCCATGAGTTATTTATAAGTATGTTTCTATATATTCAAATGTATGTGGTGTTTTTTTTTTTTGTTTATTTGTTTCTAGTTACTTTTTTATTACTGATTTCTGACTTATTTGCATAGTACAGCATCTTGAAATTTGTCGAGACTGGCATTTGGTCTAGTGTATGACCAATTTCTTATTAAAATTCCATGTATTATTGAGAATTATGTACATTCTTTGATTGTTGTACTGTGTAGTTGTCCAATAGATCAAGTTTGTTAATTGTGGTGTTCACATTTTCTATATCCTTACAATTTTTGCTATACTTCATCTGCTAATTACTCAAAAGTGACTTAAAATCATGTTAGGCCGGAGCCAAGAGGAAAACACACGAAGCCAAAAGATAAAAAGAATTGTTTATTTAAGCAGCTGGGTGCAGATGGGGGGAAGCCGAGAAAGGTGTCCACACTGAAATGGGGTCTAGTGAGTTTTTCATAGAGGGTTGGGAGGAGGGAGTGGAGTGGGGGGGAATTAAACAATAACCACGGTATACAGCACGTCCTTGACGTTTGGGAGGAAGTTAAGCCGTAGCAGACAGCTCGTCCTTGAGATGTCTTTGTTTGCGGTCACATCCCCCTTTTAGGCTGCAAACCTTCCCCGTTCTGCCTGCTCAGCTGCCTTTTCTCTCCCTTCCTCCCTCCCAGCCCCTTTTCTGGTTTTGCAAACCTTCCCTCAGGGTAAAGACCACATACCTAAGAGTACAGTTGTGGGTTTTTTTTTTCTTTTTTGTAATTAGGTCAATTTCATTATACAGTGTAGTCTCTACTTCTGTTAATAATGCTAATTTTTTTTGGTTAGTATTTCCCTGGGATAATTTATAATGTTAACTTTTAATTTTCCTATCTCATTGTGTTTTAGGCACAAACAGGTCCTGCAAACCTATTTCTGGATTATTCTTTTAATTCAACACAAGAATCTCTGTGTTTCATTTTAAACAGAAAAATTTAGTTGATGTGTATGTATTGTGATACCGATCTATTTAGGCTTCTTTCTAGTACCTTGTTGCACCCTAATTTGTGCTATTTGTTTTGCTTTTTCTATGACTTTCCCCTTTCTTTCTGGTTTTTTATTGGCATGGTGGAGTTTTCTTATTTCTCTTTTTCTTCTCTACTTGTTTGAAAGTTATGCATTCTGTTCATTCTTCCTTAACCTTTTATTTACATGTAAACTTTTAACATGTCAACTTGACAAAGTCTAAAAGTAATCAGCCCTGCACCCTGACCCCAGACACTGTGAGGACCCTAAGACTGCTTTAGCACCGATCATTCTCCTGCTTAACTTGCTTACTCACTGTCACCTGTCTCATCCCAGTTGATTTCCTGGTAGCAGCTACTTTGTGTCTGGTTCTCTGCCACCTGCTTCTGTTCCACAGTGTCTAGCACAGTCCCTGGCACATAGTAGCTCAGTAAATGCTGAATGGATGGACATTGTCGCTATCCATCCTCTAAGTCCTTTTATTTTGTACTTCCCACAGTAGTCATCATTATTAGTATTGTTTTACATTTTTATTGAGTGGCTTCCATGAGCTAACACTTTCTTTTCATTAAGAACACGGCAAGAAATATTTTCAATGAAAGGAAATATATTCTCCCCCAAGCATAAAGGTGAGCCTTATACTTTGATGAGTCACATCCCTGGGTCGCAAGGTCAGTCCATTTTCCAGCTGTGGTTTCCTCACCTCACAGAGCACCTGCATTTGGGGCTTTTGAAGAATTCCACAGCTGGGAGGAGTCTTGGCAATGGTGTGTGCTTCACCCTGTTCATGCGTCTGCTGGGGGCAGAATGAACCTCTCACATACGTGCCAGGAATTTTAGTACAGAGATTCCCAGTTTCCTCCCTCTTTCCTGCTTCATTGCTTCCCCCTTGCTATTGGATCATTCTCACCAGCATGCAAATGTGCGGTAATTTCTCCCGTCTGGGAAACAGTCCTCCCTGACGCAGCTTCCTCCTCCAGACTCAGCCAGGCATGGGGCACATTTTGAGCGGGAGCTGGCAAGGCTGCCTCATAGGGGATGGTTAGAGGCTGACACTCAGGTGTGTTAGGTGTCCTGTCTTTGCTCTGCAGGGCTCTGTAGCTGCTCCAGGTGGAGCTGAGTTCCTGAACTGGGGGCAGAGGTAGAAAGGGTCACAGCTTTGGGGGGGCCCAGGCTCCCTGGGCCATTTATCATCTTTGAAAGAATCAGGGGAAGAGCTTGGAGTATGTCCTCACCTGGTGTCCAGATAGGACCTACCTTCCCTGTTGCTGCCCAGACGCTTGGGGTCTGCACTTGCTATTGGATCATTCTCACTAGCACCCAATGGCTCACCTCCCAGGCACAATGTTACCTCCTGGACCCAAGGGGAGGTGGCAAGGCAGCCAGAGAGCCTTTCTGCAATGCTCCTGGGACTCAGAGAAGCTGAGCTGTTGAGGGACATTGAGTCCTAGATGGCCTGGGATTGGCAGCACAGTAAGGGGAGGGGACCTGCTCGTGAGATAAATGTCAATTCCCAGGAGTGGGTAGAAGAGGGCCTTTAACACAGGCCGTGGTCTGTTGCCCTGCTGTGGCTCCAGGTTGGTTAAGCCCTGTCCTATTGGTGCTAAGGCTCTGGCATCTCCAGAGTGCCAGGTTTCACTGGTGTCCCCTGGCGTCCCCTGGTCGGTTGGGCTCAGAAAGCCCAGGCCCTGGCCCTCTCCTGAGCTGGGGTGGCAGGCAGTGGAGACAGCTTTCCAGGTCCTGCCAGACCTCACCCTGGCCACGGTGTGAACTCCTCAAGCCTCACCTCCCTCACCTGTCCCCAGGGGACACCTCCGCTAAGAGGCTGGGAGAGTGAAGAAGAGCACGCGTTTAAGAGCCTGGCATATGGTAGGTGCCTGCGAGTGGGTTCTCAGTCCTACCCCTCTGTGTGAGAGCATGGCCGGGTCGGGCCCTGGGCCTCGGGTTAATCACCTGCTGAACACAGTTAACAATCCCGGCTCTCTTGACCTGCTAGGACCCCTGAGAGAAACAAGTGGAAGAGCGGGCTTGAAAAATGCTTAGTCCAGGCCAAGGCCCAGCCTGGTCCCCTGCCTGTCAGGCCGAGTGCCATTCCTCCTCTTCCACCCACTGAGCCCTTGGAACCCACTGTCCTCTTGACTCGGACCACTGCCCTTGGCTGCTAAGAGCCAGCACACGAGTCACCTCCTCTGGGGGGCCCCCGCCCATCTTCCCCTGTCAGGACTGGGTGTAGGCCCTTCCCTGCCCCGCAGTCCCCCCCCCCCCACCACCTGAAGCTTGTCACCCTCTGCTCTGTCCCATGTCTGTCCTCCTGGACAAGATTGGTGTCCAATTCTGACCCAAATCCTTGGACTCGGCATAGGTCTGACCAGAGACCCATAAAGGCTTTTTGAACAAGTGGATCCACAAATGGCCAGGTGAGCCAGTGGATGAGCCGGGAGTGGAGCTCAGTGCAGGCAGGGAAAGCAGGTGTGCGGCGTATGGCTGGGGCCTCTCTGGGTGCAAAAATACCCTGGGGTTTCCCGGCTTCCAGCCACCCTGGTGGCCCCGGCCCTGCATGGAAGGAGGGTCCTGGGGCCAAACCCAAATCCCTGCCCTGCACTGGGCCCGGCTACTGGCTCCTCTTTGTGGGTGCAACAGTTCACACAGACTGGAAGTTGAAAGGTGAAAATGCAGAGGGCTCCAGTGGGTCCCACTGTCATGCCTTACATAAGCAGCGTTATAGGAGATGCTTCTGGGACTGTCTCCACTTCCTGCCTCGCCTTCATCCTGCAGCCTGCTCACTGGCCTTCCTCCCCAGCATCCTACCACAGTGCTGGCCCCGGGCCCCACCCTGTTACATCCACGTTGTCCATTCTCCCAGCAGTGGCACACCAAGCGCCTGCCCCAGGAGTGTCCCCCTCTCTGGCTTCTGTGGTCCCATTCTGCCTGGCTCCCCCCTTCCTTCTTGGACTGTCAGTGAGGCTCAGCCCATCTTCCCCAGGTCCCCAAGCTCCGCCGGGCCCTCGTCTTGTCTCTCCCATGGGCTCATCCACCAGTTGGCCCCAAGCACCGTGGCCCCTGTGTGTGTGTCTGTGTGTGCCGGGGCCTGTCCTCACAGCTCTCAGCCTGCCTCACTCAGAGTCACCTCTCTTCCTAGGAGACCTCGTCCACTCCCGTGGCATCCCTGGCCAGTCGTTCACCCCCACACCCAGGCCAAGTCTCACCTCCCGCCCAGCCTGTGTCCCCATCCAGATGTCCTCCTGACACCTCCTCTTGGGGTCTCCCAGCATGGCCACTGAGTGTGTTTAAACTGAATGCTGCTCCCCTAGGCCTGCCCTGCCCTTGTCCCCTGTGTCAGCACAGGGCACCATCCTCCACCCCACCCCAAGATTCTTCATAGCCAGTTCCTCTCTCCACATTCAGCCCCGTGTGGCTCACCTGCTTCTGTTCCACACTCTGCCTGCTGTTTCCATCTCTGCAGGGTTGCTCGGTTCAAACTCACCACTTCTCACCTGGATGGATTCCTTTGCCTCCCTAATCTACTCTCTACAAAGCAACTCATGGGATCTTTTCAAAATGCAAATTGGACCACGCCACTCTCCTACTTAGAACTCTTCAATCTTTGTCCGAGGTCTGATGATAAGATCTGGGTCCTCGTGTGCCCTCTCACCACATTGCCTCCTGCTCACCGTGTCCTCACAGAATGTCCCCTGCCCCTCCCACCTCCACCTGTGCCTGGCTTACGCACCTCAGCTCACCTTGCTGTGCCCTCAGACCAGGTCAGGACCCGCCACTGCCTGGGCTCAGGGGAGCCGCTTCTCCGGAGCACGTCCGTGACCGCGTTAAAGAGTTGCACATGTGATTCTGTGTTATCTGGTTTTAAACACATGTAAATACTGATGCTTCCCAAGTTCCTCTATCCAGCCTTGACCTCCCCCTGGGCTCTAGGCTGGACACCTGACCGCCTACTTGACAGCTCTGCTGGGGTGTCCAGCAGGCAGCTCACATAGAACACATCTGAAAACCAAATTCCTGACTCCCACCCCAGCCCAGCCAAATCTCCAGCAGCCGTCCCCAGCCCAGACCTCCACATGCCCAGGCTGCAGTCGGGAACATGCTCCTGACTGCTGTCCTCACACTTGGAGTCAGTTCTCCCTGTTGGCTCCACCTTCAAAACGTGTCCCAGATCCCAGTGCTTTTCTGAGCATATTTGATGCCCAGAGACAATAATGTTTTCTAACACAATAATTTTTATAACTTTCCCCTTGCTATGCACTGAAGGTTTGTGTCCCCCCAGAATGCGTGTGTTGATGCCCTAATCCCCAAGGTGATGGCACTAGGAAGCGGGGCCAATGGGTGTGATGAGGTCACGAGGCTGGAGCCTGTGCGATTGGATTAGTGCCCTTGGAAAGAGCAAGAGATGCGAGATGTCTCTTCGCGCATGAGCCAAGGAAAGGCCACGTGAGGACGTACCTGGAGGAGGACCTTCACCAAGAACCCGACCACGCTGGTACCCTTACCTCAGACTTCCAGCCTCCAGACCATGAGAAATGAATGTCTGCTCTTTACGCCTCCCAGTCGATGGTAATGAGTTACAGTCGCCTAAGCCACTACACCCCTCTTCTATATGACAAAATTATTTTCTGTAATAATCATGAAATAAGACTAACAATAATGTCCAGAAAAGAAATGCAGAGTGTAAATTTTCTTAAATTGAACTTTGTGCATATAATCATGACCATTAAAAAAGTGAATTTTAATAAAACAGAATTGATCATAAAAGGTAAAATTTAGTACACTGCTAAAAGATATCACTGATGTAACATTGTATTTCCTTAATTATTTAGTTTTAAAACAGCCAAATAATTATAAAAGGCTAAATTTCAATTTTAAAGACATTTAAAATCAGTAATATTCCATGTATGACCTAAAATGTATACTTACCATACAAAACCTTACACCTCGAAGTTCACACTGCCTCACTGTTTTAAATTTTAAACACAAATAAACATCCCATAGACCAAGAGAGTTGAAGTGACTGGCATTCTGTTCCTCGTGTTTGTAACAGCTGTGCTGTCAATGTTGATTTCAAATCTCCTGTTTACTCAGTCTGGAGACCCGGCCTGACCCAGAGTGGCCGGTGTGATTCTGAAGCCTGTGAACTTACGTGTAAGCTGATGCCCGTGTGGGGTCACCTGTGCAGCTGAGAGTTCTCTGAATTATTAATTATTAGTTGTGCAGGTGGAGCACAATATTGACGAGAGGAAAAGTAACAAAAAGGTTTATGAACACAGTATTGGAACTCAATAGTGACTGCAGCAATTTGTAGAAATTAGATACAGCACTTTTTGAGGAGAAGTATTTTATCAATACTCAGAATATAATACTCAGAATTGCCAGCATATGGTGATATTATGAATTGACCAACTTTTTGTCAGCATTAGTGGTGTTATTAAATTCCCCCTGGACAACGTACCCCTTACCGCTGTCACCTGGGTGGACGGTTCCCACACCCTGCGTCCGCACCACCTGTGTGATCTGACCCCTTCTCACCATCTTCCCTGCCTCGGTGCTGGCCTCGGCTGCCATGAGGTCTCACGGGATTCCCGTCATTGTCACTGTAATGGGATGAACTTTGACCCCCCCAAAAAACATTCATATATTGAAGTCCTAACCCCCAGGACCTCAGAGCGGACTGTATTTGGAGACAGGGGCTTTAAAGAGGTGACTAAAGTAGATGAGACCCCATGGGTGGGCCCTGACCCAAGATGACTGGTGTCCTTATGAGAAGCAGAGATTTGGACACAGACACTCAGAGGGAAGGCCATGTGAGGACACAGTGAGAAGAAGGCCGTCCACACAGCAAGGGGAGAGGCCTCGGCCTCGGGGGACCAACCCTGCCCACACCTTGAGACAGGAATCTGCTGTTTAAGCCGCCGGCCATGGTTGTGGTGTCTGTCGGGTGTTCTGTTGGTCCTTCCTCATCAGCAGCACTGCGGTTCTTGGCTCAGAACATGTCCTGCCTCTGCTCCGGCCCCTCCGAGGGTCGCCAGCACCTGGGGGAGGTGTCTGAGGCCCAACGGGAAGGGCCCCTCCTCCCCTCCCTTGCTCACCTGCGCCTCACACGCCTCTGCCTCCTCAGGTGTCCACAGGGCCGGCTCCCGTGGGTCCTCCTTTATTCCAGAGCCACCTGCTCAGTGTGGCCTTGAGAAAGCTCACACCCCCCACCCAGCATGCCCGTCCCTGCTGTCCCCTCCTGCTGGGCGCAGGGCTCCGTGCTCTGACACGCCGCTCCCTGCTGCGGCGGGACCTTGCGGTCGTGCAGCCCCTCAGCGCCCGTGGCGTGCGGGGTGCCCGGCGCCCAGGGCAGCAGGGCAGCAGGCCTGACACGATACGCTGCCGCATCTCAGTCCTGGGTGCAGACGTGTCCATTCCTGATTTTACCCCTCTATGAGCAGACTTACAAATATAGCTACGATTACCAAGTTAG
Source organism: Daubentonia madagascariensis (assembly GCA_023783475.1). Taxonomy (NCBI): domain Eukaryota; kingdom Metazoa; phylum Chordata; class Mammalia; order Primates; family Daubentoniidae; genus Daubentonia; species Daubentonia madagascariensis. The sequence goes on along the minus strand of JAKFHU010001747.1, from coordinate 107,506 downwards.
CCCCCCAAACTTGGCTCTTTCCAAGGGCAGTGAAATGGGATTTCAGAGAAGGGATAGAGATTAAGAGGCGTGAGGGCTATAGGGCCAGTGGAAGTTTCTGGAAGTTACTCCACCTGTGAACACATCTACGTACACCTAAAACCTAGGCAGAAGGGTTTGGGGTGGGAACGGGGAAGGCCTAAGTGACTTCCCTTTCATTTGGGGGCACGCAGCCCAGCAGAGACTGTACACCCTTTATTGATTTTCCAGGCACATTTTGACACCCGCCCCAGCCAGGCGCCTCATAGGATTACGTCAAGTGCCTCAGCTTCTTCCTCCATCCCTGGACTTTTTCTGTGAGCCCTCCTCATGGGGACCTCACCCCTCCTGGGAGGGGCCCAGACCTTCCTGCTAGGCCATGCTGAGTTGCCAGTGGCCTGGAAAATCCCCTTGAAGAGAGTGGGCACTTTCAACATGTCATTTCAGGCTTCCTGGGAAGGACTTTGGAGTCAGTCACACCAGGTCCTTCTGCAGGGCCCTTCTGCAGGTGAGGACAGGTAAGTTCTCTCCTCTGAGCCTCAGTTTCTCAGCTACAACCTGAAGAGGATTATGCTGGCCTGGCATGTGCATGTGAAGGTCAAGGACAGTGTATGGGAAGCACCTGTCCTGGGGTCCAAAACTCAGTCAATGCCGGGAAGAGCACTGTCCACATAACAATGGCACCAGCAGTAACAACGCCCAAAAGGCAAGCCGGTGTCTCCAGGCCTGGCATCCCAGCTCCGGGAGACTGAAGGAGCAGAAGAGGGCCTGGGCACCGGCACTGCCACCACCTCCCTCCTGACAGCCGCTGTGCCTGACACCCCCAAGGCCCGTGACAGCTCTGGGGCTCTGAGGTCCCCAAGTGACAGGGGGGCTGGCTGAGCACACCATTAGATTCACCCTAAGGACTTGGATGCAGCCCAGCCCTGGTGGCCTAATGCAGGGAAGGAGGGGCCTCCTGTCCTTGCTCTTCCCCTCCCCAGGTTGGGGTGGCTGTCCTCTAGGAGCGAGGGGCCTTCATTTCATGGGCAGTTTGTCTAGGCCAGACTGAGGGCCCATCGTCCAAGCACATTCATGCAAACTGCCAAGTACACATGACAGACATAGAGAGACATCGGATCCAGACCACAGTGATGTGGGGAAGCCCTCTGGGCCCGGCCCTCAGAGGGCCGTGGGGTGACAGCACTCAGTTTGTCTGTCCCAGGTTTAGCTCTGAAGTTTCGTCCCCCTAGCACAGTCTGGCCCTGCACCTCTGCATGATTGTCCACGTGGGCCCTGCCACCACATCAGCCCTGCCACCAAGCCAGCTGCGGTTGTGCACATCCCTCCTGGCCTGACAGTGGACTCCATCCTCCCTATCACCACCACTTTTGATCTTCCCAACCAGGAACGAGATCTGGGTGAAGGCTCCAGGGACTATGTCAATTAGGCCCATGGTCAGGCCCTTCATGCCCTTTGACCCTGGAGTGCTGCTGGGGGCTGTGCGGGAAGAACAAATGGCTTCTGATCGACCAGAAGGCAGTGTGCAGCCTCCAGGGAGAGCAGCTCCTCCTCCAGGGGCCAGGACCATTTGCACAGGAAGTTCTTCTAGATTCTTGGGAGAATAGCTGTTATGTAATTAATCCTGGATTAAGGAATTATTTAGTATACTTCTTCAAGTCCCACATCTATCATTCTATGTGTATGAGTCTCAGCTCTGAATAGGATGTAATGTTATGTGTGATCTTGTGGAACAGAACCTTTCCCCGTCCATACGATCTTGCCCAGATCATCTGTCATTGCCTGTGCCTTTGGTGCAATTGTGCTGACTGATGTGCGGATTCCATGGTGTGAGCGGGCTGCATTCTCTTTGGTGTAGCATCTGGGACATTTCCATGTTTTTGCATTGTGAATGCTGCCATGAACATTGTCCTCTATGCATCCTGGTATACATGTGCCAGAGTTTCTCTTAGGTATACACCTAGGGGTGGCATTGCTGGGTCTTTGGGTATGTGGCTGGTCCACTTTGATATGGCAATTATTTTGTAAGGTAGCCGTGTCCACATGCAGCCACACCAGCACTGTGTAAATGGTTTGTATCTGCATCTTCCCCAACACCATCTTCAGACCCTTCAGTTTTTGCCAAATGAGTGTGAATTGGAATTTCATTGGGGCCTTGACTTGCATTTCTCTGATCACTAATGAGGAACATCTTTTCTTATGTGTATTTGTATTTCCTCTTCCGTGAAATGCCTATTTGTGTGCTTTGCCCATTTTTCTCGAGTTGTTCTTTTTTTTTTTTTTTTTTAAATTATTTGTAAGGTTCTTTATTTGCTTCTTCAATTGCCTTCTCACCTTTCTGTACTTCAGTTTTCTGCGTAGTTTTGGTTCAACTTGCTTCTCCGATTTAGGGAATCGCCCCTGGGCTGGGGAAGTTCACAGGCAGCTTCCGGCTGGGGGGACGGCGCCGGGTGTGTTGGGTGTGGGCTCGGGGCCTGGGTCCCAGGCAGGCACCGAAGGTTTCTCCACCTCCTCACACGTCACACATGAGGGATGTCAAGAAAGGGGGTATTTTGTGACTGGGGAAGCAAGGGTACATCCTCCATTAATTCACCAACGCAGAGAGAGTGCGCTGGCTGCAAAAGTCTCGCTCCCTGCTTCGGTGTGCTAGGGACAGAAGTCTTAATTTTCACGAAAACATTCAATATGTATTTTGAAAACTTCCAGGTGAAAACTTCTGAAAAATCTTCCTCAATTAAAGAAATATTTTATCAAAGTTATACCCCTATGAGGCTGAGAGCGTGGCACAGCCCTCCAGTGTTTCCTGGGCAAAGCAGCAGCCCCCCCGCCCGGGAGGACGGCAGTCAGCGCGCCGCTGGAGCCGCACTGGAGCCGTGCTCCTCACTCTAAGTAAACGTGTTCTCCAGTCAACCAATCAGTGTAGCCCCTCGCTGAAACTCAGCCAATCAGGGGACGAATCACTGGACTAAGGCAAGGCGTGTCGGCCAATCAACTACAGTCTTTCTCACCCAATAGCCTTGAAGGCATGCTGATGATGTCACCCTCCCTGGGGGCTCATCCCCGCGCCTGCTCCTTCCCGGCCGCGTGGGCCCCGGGGCTCTGGCTCGCTTGAGCGAGCAGCGAGTTCAGCTTTGCTTTGTGTTTTGGGGTGGAGGATGGTCTCATCATTCTTGGCAAGATTAACACTCACTGTTTACATTGTGAATATGTTAGGACCTTTCGCAGACAATCCCTTTCTTGCATAACTTTTTTGTTTTTCCTAGCGTTAATGATTGCTGTATATTTTTCATTTGCTTAGTTTTCTTTTCTTGCACAACTTTTTGTTTACATTTGCTTATTTTTTTCTGTGCTTGTCCCAAATTTATCCCCAAACTCCTCTCTACTGTTGGTGCCTCTTCCTTGTTGGGGTAAATTTCCTCTCGCTGTGTTCCAATACATTAGCTGTTCCATCTGTTTCGTTTTCCTGCGGAGTCTCCCTGGGAGCCCGGACCTCCCCAGCTGCCCTGGCTATTCTGGCCCTGCTTCTCAGCCACCGTGGGATCTCCCTTCATTGCTGGCCTGGGTACTTCCTTCAGCTCTCTGTCCCAATAGACCCCTGCTTCCTGCAGCCCAACAGGGACAATGCCCTTGTTTTGCAGAAGCCCATCCCCTGAGAGGATGGAAGGAAGGGCACATGGGAGGGCAATCTGAGAGACTGCACGTCTGAAAACATCTTATACTCTTACTCCTGATAGTTTGCCAGGTATTATGGGCTGAATTGTGCCTCAACCCCATTCATGTGTTGAAGTCCTAACAAGGGTGGTCCCTAATCCTCTCTGACTGGTGTCCTTATAAGAAGAGGAGATTAGGACACAGACACACACAGATAGAGGGATGACCACATGACACAGGCTGAAGGCGGCCGCCTACAAGCCAAGGAGTGAGGCTTCAGGAGAAACCAGACCTGCTGACCCCTTGATCTCAGAGGTCTATCCTCCAGAACATAAATTTCTGTTTAAGCCACCCAGTCTGTGATATTGTGTTATGACAGCCCTGGCGAACTAATACAGCTGGTATAGAATTCTTTGATCATAGTTATTTTCCTTTCGAATTCTGAAGGCATCACTTTATTTTCTCCTGGGTTTCAGAATTACTAACAAGACTTCTAGCATTGTGATCCTTGGATCATTGTCTCTAACCCATGTTAACTTATTTTTATTTTCCTTCTGAAAGCTTATAGGATTTTCTGTTTATCTTCAGTGTTCTGAAATTTTGGATGTGATGATGGTGATCTCCTCTATGGCAAGTGTTTTCAGTTTCAGCTCATTGCTCCCCACTGTCCTGGGCTCAGTCCCAGCTCTGGGAGGCTGAGGCAGGGCTGGTGATGAGAGAGAGCCTTGTGGCAGCCCCTCCTGCCAAGTCCATCTGGTCTAGGCTGGGTCCTGGTGATTGCCGACTATCCCCACTGGCGTCTGATGGGACCTCCGGGTCCTGCTTTGGTCTGTGGTCACCTGACACCTGGCACATACTCTGTGTCCTCCCTATGTGAACCTCCCCCAGGGCCACATGGGTTCAACTGGCCTACTGTTGCTCCTTCATGTAAGGGACACTGAAGAGGCAGACTCAGGTCCCCTATGACACGCCAGGGAGGCCCAGAGGAAATAAGCCACATGTTCTCACAGCTCTGGTGTACCCTGAGCTTTGTCTAGGGGTTCTATCATCCCCGCCCTTGCAGCTGACCTGGGGTAGGGGCCGAGGGGCAAGAGATCTGCAGTGGTGCCTGGCTCTGCTACTCTCCTGCTGGGCCCTCCTTTGTCTCGCCCAGGGCCCACTCTGCTCTCTGGGGGGAAGGAGCAGGTGAGCCAGTACCTTCCCGTTCCATGGCTCATATGGGGCCCCTGTCTCTTGTTGGTTAGAGCCCTTTTCTCCTGGAGTGATGTCTGTGCCCTGGGCTCAGCCTTCTCTTTGGGAGCCTGTGGGAGGCTGCTGCAGGGCTATCTGCTCCTGCTCCTGCTCCTCACGTGCCTTGCCCTGGAGCAGCCCTTGATGTTCAGCCTTCCCCAGCTCGCTGTCTTCCCGTGACTTCCCCCAACGTCGCTGTCACTGCTTCTCTCACCTCCCCTACTGCTTTCCCACTTGTTCCCCTGCTCCAAATCAGTGGATCCTAGGCTGCTGCTTAAGCTGCCTGGCTGGCCGCAGGGCCTTTGCACTGCTTTCCCTGCTTGGTTGCTGTTCTCCAGCCTGGCTGTCCCCCTTCATCCCCTTACGAAGCACTTATGGAAGCACACACATGATGCTGGAGTGTCACAAGTGGTTTCATGCCACCCAGACTCTGGCTCCCGAGGGCAGGGACCTCACTGCTCTGCCCTGTCATCTCTTGCCCTGACCTCACTGGTGCAGGGTGGCACTCAGTAAGGTGTTGGGATGAATGGTGCTTGTGTTAGTGAACTCAGAAGCAGAACGTTGACTCATGCCACCACCTTCTCTCTTCTGCTTTGAAAACCCTTCCCTGGCAGCAGGGACCGCTGAGTCCTCCAGGCTGCCGCTCAGCCAGGGAAACACGTGCGCACATGCACAGGAGTTAACACAACAGGATTCCTTTGGCAGAGCAGCCAACTTCAGTCTGCGCTAATCAGACCCCCTGATGTCACTGTGCGCCAGGAGATTTTCCTGTCTGCCTGTCTCCTCTACACCTCTGAATGAGGAGGCGCCCCCCCCCCCCGCCCCTCCGCCTCCAGCCAGGCCCTGACTCTGAGCTCGGAGGCTCATCCAGGAGGAGATGATTCTGATTCCTGGGCCTGCCCAAACCCTGCCAGACGCCTCATCTCCTGGTCCCTGATCCCCTGTCCCCATGCCTCCTGCCAGGCCTGCTCTCGACTTCTGACTCCACAGACACGGCTCCTCCTGTGTTGATGCCCACGCGCCCTCACTAGTGGCTTCTACTTGGCCCTGGCCCCTTTCTCCCTTCCTCACAGTTAAGCGCAGACCCTGGGTGGGGTGTGGGGGGCATACTCATGCATGATTTAACTCGTGGGAGATGAAAAAACAACCAACTATACAATGCATATGATATCTACGAAATAAAGCAGCAAAATCATCAAATCTTTCATCTTTTTCAAGGGCCAAGTAGAGACGAAAGCTGTCTAGGATCAAGTGTTTAAATGAGTTATTTTTTTTTAATCTTGCCACCCTGACCCTGTCTGCTAATTCGTTAGTCTGCTGCTCTGCCTGGGAGAGCAGGTAATTAGCAAAGTGACAACACTCCTCTCTGCCTGCCCATGCCAGCCCCACTGACCCCTGCTCTCCTGGGCTGCCCCCGCCTGGCCCTACTGCGCCTGGTTCTCCTGGTTTCCTGGAGCCTGCAGAGACTGCGGCAGATGCACTCGGGTTCATCCAGCCTATGTCCCCAGACCTCGGCCACGCCCAGGGCTCTGACGGGCTTTCATTGCCAGGACCTGAGGGCTTTCTCTGGAGCCACACTGGCTGCCCTGGCCCTTGGGAGGGAGGCCCCAAGAATACCAGGAATTAATATTTCCCAAAGCTGCCCTCCGCCAGTGACTCTGAGGGGAGTTTGTGCACAAACACTCCAGCTCCTCTCCCCGGGGCAGGACGATACTGAGGTGTGGGTGGCACCAGAGTGTCCCTATGGGATTAACCAGTGTGTGCCGGTCAGTGTTTACTAATTGACTCTGTGGGGAAGGAGGGGAGGCCTGATCTGTGGTGTTTGCTGACTTCCGTGGTGTAAACACTCCCACCACGGCCAGTTGCGGCTACCAGGCGACGTCACCAGAATGGCGCTGGAAGGAGAAACGCACCGTCAGCTCTCGCTAGTGGCTGTGAGTTAGGACAGCGTGCCCAGGCCCCATGCTGTCCTCACTGCGACTTGCCTGCCTCCCTTTCCTGTCCTGCTCTGCCTCCCTGCTGCAGGGATCCATGTACCTCTCAACACACTTCCTGCTTCTGAAGGAACCCAGCCCAAGGCAGTGAGAGGCCGCAGGGCTCATTCATTCAGCAGGTAAGTAAGTGCAGGCCCAGAGAGGCCCAGAGAGGCCCAGAGAGGCCCAGAGAGCTGGATCCCACGCTGGACAGAGTGGATCCTGCTTCTGATCTGCCATCACCGGACACCAGGCCTCAGTCATACTCGATCATGCCACCTCCACGGTTTTATGCCTGCAAGCCTCTCAGCCGTACGGAGTCTGGGGTCTCGCTTGTGGCTAGCGGGCTTGGGAGAGTGTTGTTCTCTGTGTCTGGGCTGAGTGTCCCCACGTGCCTGGAGACTGGCCTTTGCAGGCGAGGTGTTGAGCAGCCCTGCAGCCCCGGGTCCCAGAGGGACAGTGAGGGGGCAGCGTGGACTTGGGAGCGAGGTGCCGGGGTTCAGAGTTCTTCCTCCATTTCTAGGCGAGCCAGGATAGGTACTGTTCCTTGTGCGGCCTCTTCATCTGTAAGGTGATGACGGTGATGCTGACCCCGAGAGCCTTCCTAGAGCACCCTCAGTGCCCAGCACATGATGAGCCTCAAGGAGTGATGAGGATGAGGACGGTGAACAAGGTGCCAAAGAAAGGCAGTCACAGTGTTTCCTCTGAGCTTCAGTCCCCTCATCTGCAAAATGGGGGTGCTGAGCATGCCCGCAGGCCAGGCCAGCTGGCGGGCATGGGCCAGCTGACGAGTGTGAGTGAGCGCATGCAGGGCTGAAGGGGGCCCTGCACTGGCAGGCATCCGGAGGGGCACCATGTGGCTGCCCTGTCTTGTACCTTCTGGTGGCCAGGGCTGTGCCAAGTCACTCTGGAGGCAACAAATGTCCCACCATGTTCGTGGTCCTGAGCATTCAACCCCTAGCTCCTCTCAGGAGGGTGGGGTGATCCAGAGCTGCCGTGGCTGGAAGCAGATGGTGGAGCCGTGGGGTGATCACTGTTGTACAGAAAATGCTGATCATTGCTTCACTAGAAAAAGGGGTAGGATGTGTGGGGCACGGGATTAGATTGCATGTGTGTCTTGCACATTTGCAGATAATAAAACCGTATATTTTTAGAAAGTGTATTTATGCAATTCCTCATGGTTAATTCCTCTTTCTTCTTCTGTTTTCTGGTGAAGTAAATTGCACAATGATTGGTTAACTTGAACTTCTAAACTATTATCAAGGATAATTATCAAGTGTTTGCTGTTGGAATTAGTAGGAATTTTTAAAAAATCAAGTGGAATGGCAGCATTTTGAGATTAGGCTGTTCTGGTTAGGGAGGCAAGTGCTCCTGGCAGCCCCACGCTGAGATGAGAAGGGCTCCAGCTCCCCTTGTCCCCAGGGGGCCTCCCATGGCAGAGGCCTGTCTCCAGGTTCTGAGGAGCCTGTGCCTGGGTTACCACGTGTCAGGAGGGAGCCGCCCAGCATGGGAAGTGGGCAGGTTGGGATTCACACCCCACTCTGCCCCTCTTTGGCTGTGTGAATGGGGGGCCATTCCTTCAAGCCTATTTGCTGTTGCACCACATGGGTTGTAACATCCACATGAGTGGTTGTGAAGACACAGGAATCACATGGGTAAAGCTGAACGTGCAGGATGGACACGTGGTATTCACTGGCCCTTTGCCCTTCTCATCTGACCACTCACTGCTTTTATTGAGCACTCCTGTGTGCACATTCTTCCCAGGCCTGACCCCTGCCCTCCAGGGACTCTGATTTCTCCTGAGTCCACACAAGAAAGGGTGCAGGATAATGCTGACAAAAACCCACCTGTAGGAGTGATTCTTACCTTCTAGTCACTGTTCTAAGTGTCTACATGATTATTTCATTTAACTTTCCCTATAGTCTTCTTCCCATTTTACAGGTGAGGGAATTGAGTTACAGGTGAGGGAATTGAGGCACAGGTGAGGAAATTGAGGCACAGAGCTAGGATTCGAACCCAGGGCCCGCTCTCTTAACACCCATGCTTTGCTGTGTCTTGCCACAACAGTGATGGGTCCAAGCATGTGTGCTCCCTACACTCAGGGAAGGGAGCATGGTGGAGCTGAGGTTGCCTGGGAAGCCCTCCTGAGTACGAGTGGATGGGATTTAGGCAGGTGAGGGTGGAGTGAGGGCAGAGGAGGGAGCCGCAATGCCCATAGCCCACTGCAGCAGGAAGCCTTCCTCCCTTCCTTTAAATCAGACACTCTGTCTGGAGGTGGTGTGGGCTCTGGATCCGAGCCAGGGTTGGGGATGGTGTAGTGTTGGGGTGGGAGATAGGAAGCAGACCAGGACTTGTGAAGGCAGTGAAGGTTTTGCTGATGTTCTGGGTGAAGCAGGAGGGGTGGAATAAAAGGCTGGGACCCTGCAGGACCTGGCCATGGAGGAACTTGGGCATGAAGCAGAGAACCTGGGAGTTTAACCCAAGGGCTCTGGGGGGTCCTTGGAAGAGTTTCAAGCAGGGCACTGTATGATGGGATTTGGTTCTTGTCAGGCAGGTGGCACTGGAGGGCCTGTTCATGTGTGTGGGGGCTTTCACAGTGAAGTCTGCCCTCCTCTTCCTGCTCAGCCCTATGAAGCCAGCTGGACCCTCCCAGGCACCATTGGATGACCCCCCCCCCAAGGACTTCAGCTCAGACCCTTACTTCTCTCTACATTAATTTTGTTTTAAATCACACAACAGAACAATCTAGTTTGGGAAAGTCTCCTTGTAGAAAAAATATTTTCATCTTTTAATTATGGGCTCATGGAATTCTTGGAACTACAATGAGAGAGGAGAGCCCTTCCTGGGTTTAGCATCTTGTCCTTTTACTAAAATTCTCCCTAGATTTAGAGGCCCATTGAACATGTAACGATGTAACCTTCTGTGGAATGACTACTGGTACTGTTTTGTTCTTTTAACTTTTTATTATGAAAAATTACAAACATACACAAAAGTAGATGGAATAGTATAACGAACTCTTATTACCCATTACCCTTTCTGAAAAAACAAAAAAAAAACTGGACTAAGTGTATAAAACAATGGTAGTTTGTTCCCACCAGCCAGGGGAAACCTTTCAATTCATGGGTAACTAGGTAAAGTGTTAAAATATTTCCTCAGAAGTTGAGAAAAAAAATTAGCCCCAGAATTATGGCTGCTCCTGTCTAACAAAGCCTAAAGATAACGCTTGAAGAGACCAAACTATTTAATATTTCCAAGTCATTAAACTATATCTCAGAACAAAGTTCAACAATATTTAAAGAAATACAACAATGTCAAATACCCAACAAGGTAAAATTTACAATGCCCATCATATAGTCAGCAACGACCGGGTATCCAATGAAACAGGAAAATCTGACACATGCTGAGAGAAAAATAAATTAATAAAAACAGATGCAGAAATGATATAGTCATTAAAATTGGTAGATAAGAACATTAAAACAGTTATAACTTTATTCCATATGTTTAATAGGTAGGGGAAAGATTGAGCATGTTAAGTAGAAACAAAATATGTATTAATAAATGGCATAAATCAAGATTCCAGAGGTGAGAAGAAAAACACACAGGATGGAATTAATGAAAGATTAAATACTGTCAAGAAGACTGGTGAAATTGAAGAAGTAGCAACAGAAACTACCCAAAATAAAACACAGAGAAAAAACCAGACTGGAAAATTAAGAAAAAGGAGCTGTAGGAAAGCTTCAAATGGCCTAAAATATGTGTAACTGGAGTCCCCAAAGGAGAAGAAAGGGGGAAGGGCAGAAAAAATATCTGAAGAAATACTGGATGAAAAATTTCCACATTAGATAAAAACTATAAAGTCACAGAATCAAGAAGCTCAATGAACCCCAAGCATCAAAAACATGAAGAAAGCTACACTAAGGTACCTCATAGTCAATTTGCTTAAAACCAGTGATAAAGAGAAAATCATAAAGCATCTGGACCAAAAAGACATTATGTACAGAGAAACAAATATAAAATGAAAGTAGACTCCTTATCGGGAATATTGTAAAACAGAAGACATGGAGAGACAGTTTTAAAGTACTGAAAGAAAAGAAGAAATCCATCAACCTAGAATTCTATTCTCAGTGAAAATATCTTCCAAAATTAAGGTGAAATAAAGACTTTCTCAGAATATCAAAAGATGAGAGAATTCATCACCAGAAGATCTACACTACAAAACTTGTTAAAGAAAGTCCTCCAGGCAAAAGAAAAAGGATTTCAAATAAAAATTTCAATCTACACAAAAGACTGAAAAACATACACAAGAAATAGTAAAGATTTGGGTAAATATAAAATTCTTTAAAATATTTTAAAAGGATAATTGGCTGATTAATGCAAAAATAATGGCAGTGTATTGTGGGTCTTATAACACATGTAGAAGTGAACTATATGACAGAAATAGCAAAAAAGTTGGAAGGGGGAGAAATGAAAATATCCTGTCCTAATGATCTTACAGTGTGTGTACAGCGCAATAAAATTACTTAAAGGTAGATAGTATACTATAAACTCTAAAGGAACCACAACACACACACACACACACACAGAGTTATGGCCAATAAACCCACAAAAGAGGTGAAGTTGAATTATTAAAATACTTGTCTTAGTCCATTTTTATGTTGCTATAAAGGAATACCTGAGGCTGGATAATTTATAAAGAAGAGAGGTTTATTTGATGGCATTATTCACAGAAATGGAAAAAATAATCCTAGAATTCACATGGAACCAAAGACCCGGAATAGCCAAAGCAATCTTGAGCAAAAAGAACAAAGTTGGAGGCATCACACTTCCTAATTTAAAAGTCTGTTACAAAGCTATAGTAATCAAAACAGTGTGGTATGGACATAAAAACAGACATATAGATCAATGGAACAGAATGAAGAAGAGAAATAAATCCATGCATTTACAGTAAACTTCATCAAGGGTGCCAAGAACACACAATGGGGAAAGGATAGTCTCTTTAGTCTCTTTCAACTATTTAGTGTTGGAAAAACTGGATACCCACATGCAAAAGAGTGAAATTGGACCCTTATCTCACACCATACACAAAAAATCAACTCAAAATGGATTAAAAACTTAAACATAAGACCTGAAACCATAAAAATTTATTCTGAGCCAAATTTGAGGACCATGACCCAGAGCCACACCCGAGAAGCCTTGAGCAAGTGGACTGCTGTGGCTGGGTTACAGTTCGGTTTTATACATCTCAGGGAGACAGGAATTACATGTAAAGTTGTAAATTGATACATGGAAGGCGTACATTGGTTTGGCCTGAAAAGGTGGGACGGCTCAAAGTGGAGACTTACAGGTTATAGGTGGGTTTAAAGACTCTTTGATTTGTAATTGGTTAAAAAAATAAAGCTTTGTCTAAAGGCTTGGAATGTTTCAAGTTAAGATAAGGAAGTCTGTTGATCAGAGATAAGCTACCTGGCCATATGTTTGTTGTGTGAATTGAGGACCTGCAGGTTTGCCTTGCATAGCTTTAGGCCTGTTAATGAGTTACAAAGGATGTCTCTAAGAAGGAAGGGGGGCTTCATGAGGCATGTCTGACCTCCCTTCTCATGGCCAGCAAGTCAGTTTTAGGGCATCCCTTTGGCCAAAAGGGGGTCCATTCAGTCAGCTGGTGGAGTGGAGCCTTAAGATTTTATTTTAGTTCACAGGGGCATGAGGAAACATTTAGGGGCAGTGGATGGGTTCATTATCTTGATTGTGGTGATGGCCTCACGAGTATATACTGTTACTGAAAAAAAAAACCGAGGTTAATAATTTGGAAAAGGAGAGCTTTACTTCTCATGAAGTTTTCGGCCTGCGGTGGTCATTCCGGCAGGCTGGGAAAGAGGGCTCCTGGCCTCAATCCTGGAGCACTTCAAGGGAGGGACAAAGGAAATAGGATTTTACACGGAGTGGAGTGGCTAAATACACATATTTGACAAGCTGTAGGAGTCATGATTATTTATGAAAAGAGAACAATGCGCCTGCGCAATGGGGCTTTTCGTCCTTTTATAGGGTCCATGTTTAAAAATGGCTGTTCTCTGTCAAAAAAGTGAAACAAGGACATAAAAATCCTCTCTGCACATGTTCTGTACAGGGTTAAAACCACGTGATGGATGGCGATTTTTTTATCAGGAAAGAATGCTGGTCTGGCCCTTAGGAAATAAAGCCTGATGGCTGTTAGCAAGGGGGTAAATGATGGTGTCCAACCTCCCATCCCATCAAAACTGGGAACTCAGTTTTAAGGTTTCTCTGGGGTCTCCTTGGCCAAGAGGGGTCCATTCAGTCAGCTGGGGGGCTTAGGATTTTATTTTTAGTTCACAGTAGTGAAGGAAACCAGAATATTTCATCCCTAAATATACTTCTTTGACATATTTTGAGATGGCTATTCAGAGGGCCTGCAGGCAGAAGTAATCCTGCAAAGCCACATTTTGTGGGGGATGTTTGTTTGCAATCTGCAGAGAAAATCTGCACTGAGGCAGCCAGGCTTTCTCCAAGGCCCTCCCCTGTCCAGATTTAGGAAAGATATAACTGAGAGTCTGACACCTTTAAAAGTCTGAAAGAAACACTCACCACCTATTCTTTCTGAAGGCTGCTACCTGTGAAGTTCCATCTACATAAGGAGACGACCTGTGCCAGCCAGGCCTCCTCTGCTCCCCTCCCATAACCTGTCTTGCTGCATAACCTGATTTACCACCATAACCTGTTTCTGGCTATACTCTGAGCCCCTATTCTTTCCGTAACCTCAAGATAGTTTAAAAGCATCAACCACCTGGCCATTTCTTTGGGTTCTTGTATTTTGTATGACTTCCACGCACGGTAATACATTTGTCTGCCTTTTCTCCTATTAATCTGCCTTTTGTCAGCTGATCTTCAGTGAACCTTCTGAGGGTGAAGGGAAAGTTTTTCCTTGGCCTCTGCAGTAGATAATATTAAATTGTCACCAGTCTTCCCAAAGACAATTACATTTATACCCTTTTAGCTTGCTTTTTTTTTTTTTGCTAAATATTTATACATCTCTCTCTTTCTTTCTCAGTAATGTTCATGTATTGTTATATTTTTATCAATTTAGGCTTTTTCTGTAAACTTATTCTGATGGAAGGTGAGGATTTTCTTTTTCTTACACCTCCATCCTCTCTCAGCCATGCCTTCCGCCACGTCCCCAGCACAGTAGTCCCCCCATTATCCCTCGTGTTGCTTCCGAGGTTTTGGTTATCCACCATCAACTGCAGTCTGAAAATATTACATTGCTACTCTGTGCTCTGCAGCTCTTATTAGGTAAACTAAGGGTTACTTGAACGCAGCGCTGTGATAACAGGTCAGTCGGTCTGATAGTTGCACAGCTACTAAGTGACTCATGGGAGGGGAATGTATACAGCTAGTGCATATGCTGGCCGAAGGGGGCCTTCAGGTCCTGGGAGCTACTCAGAATGATGCACAATTTAAAACTTATGAATTTTTTATTTCTGAAATTTTCCATTTATGTCACAATGCCTATGTCATTCACTTCACTTCGTCATGTGGGCATTTTATTGTCTCACATTACCACAAGAAGAAGGTTGAGTATAATACAGTAAGGTATTTTGAGAGAGACAGAGAGAGAGACAGACCATAGTCACATAACTTTTATTACAGTATATTGTTTTAATTATTGTATTTTATTATTAGTTATTGTTATTGAGAAAGGAAAGTGACTCAGAGAAGTCTGAAGAAAGTGAGGTTTGCAAATTTATGAGGCCCAGAGACACGTGAACATGAGAGTTCATTCGTGTCCCTGCATCCATGCCTGGGGTTGTGTAAAGGTATTTTGTTTTGTTTACTTTTCTTCCCTGTAGTCTCCAGCCTAGCTGATAAATTACCTAAAATGTTACCACAAATTGCACAATGTGACCCTCATTTATTATCTTCGTGTTGCCGGAATTTGTGATACAAAGAACAATGTATGGCCAAAATAGCTTATATCAACTTAGAAACTGCCCCTTCTTTTTCCCTTTGAAAACCCACTTGCAACTGCTGCTAATCAGAGCATATACTCAGGGCAACTTGAATCCATGTCTCCCAGTCACAGTCCTTAAACTTGGCCCAAATAAACTCTCTACTTATATTAGTTTTGCCACAGTTTTCTCCTTTAGGTCAACATTTCAGAGTGATGCACCCTTCAGGCATCCCCTCTCAGACTTGCTGCTTGGTACCAGCACAGACCTACTGTGTTCCTCAGACTCCAGAGGTTTCCCCCTGGGTACAAAGGGTGCATTTTGCTCAACACGGACCTCCCTTCCTTTCATTTGAGATCTACAATTTATTTGGGCTGTTTATCAAACCCTCTCTTTCCTTTAAGAGCAAAGACTTCCATCTCTGTCTCTGGACAGGAGATTTGGGTCAAAACCTCTGAAGAGAACTTCTGCCTTCTCTGCCTCTATCTCATGGCATGAGGTTTGGGTTATAGTATTGGGAGTCTAACACCAGTGGTTTCACTTTTTGGGGGGTGGGCTAAAATTACATAGCATGCTTTAAAAATTGCAGCTGCTTCCTATTGCTTGTAATTTGGACTTGTATTTTCATTTGTGTCCAACTCCTCCTAGTTTCAAACCAAAAGGTGCATAAGGGTGAGTTCTTTCACCACAAAGTTAAGACTCACCTGGGGGCCCTAGGTGACTTGAGACTTTACAGAGGTATTGGAACATTTGTCCATGTCATATAGCAGTCTCATAGTGCCTCTCCACAAAAAGAACACCTGCAGGGACTTTCAGCTCAGTTGGAAGGTCCACACAAGGGTTGATCATCTGGCACCTCGAGCACTCTGCCACTGCAAGGTGACCAGAGATTCCAAGACACATAAAGTAGTAAATCATGACTTGCTGGTGACTCTTTGAGTAGTGATGCTCACAAAGAATTATACTTTGACCCAATACACTGTTCTAGCCTTGGTCACTTTTAAAAAGAAATTTCTAAAATTATGGGCAACTGCTCATCAAAACTTAGCTCTCCTTTGAGAGGCAAATGCCCTTGGAAACACTAGCTGGATTTCTGTATGGTATCTACGGACCTCCATCTTGCAAATACCTAGGTAAGTGGACCCTTGTGACTTGAGATGACCCCAAATCACAGTGGCCCAAAATAGGAGTCTTTTGAAATTCCTAAATTAATATATTTGCATGCACAATTGGAAAAAGTAGTTTTAGAACCAGAAAAATTAAATGGGAGGCCTACTTTCTGTTTGTCCTGGCTGAAATCTGATAATAAGAGATTTGGAACTTTTTTTTAGAAAAGAGCTCTATGGTCAGAATTCAGCTTAATTAAAAACTGATTTTCAGGCTATAATTTTTTTTTTTTTTTTTTTTGGGAAAATAAAAAGACCCTTCTGCTTATTCTCATCGGGATCCTGTTCCTGGGATTTATTTTTCAGTCTATTGAAACCTCTTTTTAAATATGTTTGGTCCCTCTGTTTGCTTTCTTGTTGGCATGATTTTTGCTGAGAAAAATGTAAAACTTAATTTGCTTTTTAGAAAGCTTAAAATCTCCCCAAATTTGCTTCTCTAAGGTTTGTTCTTCCGTTACCTTCTGCTTTCGGTCCTCCTTCCTTTTGCCGTCTTTGATACTATGGGAAAAAGTCTGGAGGACTCGGGGCTGCTCTGAGACCCCTTAAGGAACAACAAAACAAGGTATCACATAACCCTTTTTTGGGATCTTCTGTCTTCATTGTAGAGTCCTAAGAGTAGTGGGGCAAGTTCCTCTTAGGTCGAATCTCTTTTCCCTTGTGAGTTGAGTTACCTGATCTCTTTGGCTTTGGGGGTACCAGAGGTTACTATGTACTGTGAGAGGGAAATTGACTTTGGTGGCAAGTCACTGGTGACAGCTGCAGTTTTGGAGGTGGCTGACAGCTGTTGCAATGAATGGTTATCACTGTAGGGGGATACTAATTTCTTCATCTGTTTAGATAAAAAAAGCATGTCACAGCTTCTGTGGCTGTCTTTAAAAAAAAGAAAAAAGTAAAAAGATAAGAAAAATATGGTTTGGACACTTGCAGGCTGTGGGAACACTCACCACCCAAGGGATTAGATTTCCATGGGGGTGGGCTGATCACAGAGTGGGCTGATCGGTGTTGGATTGACTGCCAGCCTTGGGGGAATGTCTTTGAGGTGAGGTGTACTGTGGAAACATTGTGCATCACAGTCTTGTGGCATTTCCCTCTTTTGGGGGAGCCAGGATTCAGTGCAAAAGTGGGATCCTTGATTTTTAAA
The DNA here is from genome assembly GCA_023783475.1 of Daubentonia madagascariensis. NCBI lineage: Eukaryota > Metazoa > Chordata > Mammalia > Primates > Daubentoniidae > Daubentonia > Daubentonia madagascariensis. Next base: position 90,366 of record JAKFHU010001747.1, on the reverse strand, counting down.
GATCTAGATGCTCTATCTTCCAGCTGTACCTGCTGTTCACATATTTAAGTATTATAGGCCCTGAAAACTGCAAATGGTTTGTTGACCCTATTTATTAATGGGCTCTGCCCTAAGCTCAGTGGTCCAGCTAAAAACCAGAGACTAAATTAGGAGCTACCCATCCAAATGAAATTGGTCTCCTTATAAAATCCTGTGGTGAATTCCTATGATTTTGTGTTACCTTGGCAACCATTTTTAATCTTTCTCTAATTAACACACACAAACTCCTTCTTGAAAATGCTTAAATTTTTTCTGCACTTTGAGATGTAAATTTGCTACCCTGTTTTCTGTAAAAGTTGGTAAAGGCTTTGGCCATGTGGGACAGATAAACTTTAACTTGTTCCACTTATAGAGGCACAGTTTAATCCAATTATCCTTTTAAATTAGTGAGTTTTACCTGTCTCATGGCTAAAATTTTAAAATCAAAGCTGTAAAATCTTTATTTGTGTCAGTTTCTATTTTTATGTATACACGTGTACATGTCTGTGTTTGTATATTGTCTGCATAGTACCAAATGGACTTATAAATTAATGAGTACTCATAAATTAAATAACTAGCCCAAATGCTTTCCAAATTTTTATGACTATAGTAATCTTTGGTAAATACAGCTTAGTTTTAAAATTGTTGGTAAAATAAAATAGAAATGTCTTCAGAATTTTAGACATTTTTGCCTGAGTCTACTGGTTAGCCAAATGTATACTGCCTCTGCTAGATGTTTTAAGGTCATAAAACTATTGTTTCTGTGATATTTTTGATGCTTGCTTGATTTGTCTGTGAGCTAAAGCTGTGAGGGCGGGCTTCTGGGCTTGCCTGACACCTTGTATACATCTTAATGTGAACTTTTGAACCTTTAGGTTCTGAGGACTAGACAGGTGGCCATGGTGAGGCCTGAAGACGTATGTATGCCCACAGTGCCTAGGCTCCCCGCTGTGGGGCGGAGCCACACCCAATATGTCCTTCCTTGCCCGGCTCTGCCTCCTGGCCGTGCTGAGAGGGGTCAGATGCTCCAGACATCGTCTTCACATCTTTGCCTTCTGTCTTGGACTCTGTACCTGATACATAAAAATTAAAATTGCTTACTTTTTAGGTTTTTCACTAGAAATTATGGTTCCCCAGAATTAAGTCTGTGGTTAATATATGTAATTACAACTATTAGATATAAGAGAAACTATTCTGTATACACAGTGTATAAAAAGAGTAAGATGTGTTTTTGGTAAGAAAAATTATAAGAAAGACATGAGAATGTGGTGTTCAAAGATAATTTTGTCTAGTTTGGAGGTTATTTTAAGTTTCAGTTGAAGGACTTAAAAAAGAATGAAGATAAAATTGAATGACTGTTAAAAATTAGGGGAAGAAAGAGAATGGAAAAAACGGTAAGAGGCTGTAAAAGGTTTGTGGAAATCTTGCTGCGTGTGGTCAAAGATGATGGAGCTTAGACAGATCTGTTCACAAGGCTTTATTAAAATTAGTTTAATATTAATTATACACTGATACAAGCGTAGAATTTGGTTTTTTTCTTTTGAACAAGATTTTTGTTTAGTATTAATAAAAGATTGAAAAAGATTTTTGTTCACCTTTTGAGTAAACTGAATAAAATGACCAAATTTCTTTGTCAAAATTATCTTTGACCATGACCATTTTAAGTGTTGTCCTATTTCTTCCTGGAGATTTCATTCTCAGCTTCGCAGTGACTGAGGAACCCATTTTACTGGTCAAATAATTCAGTTTGTTTGTAACATGTGGCCTATTTTTCAGCATTTCCATTGTGCATAATACCATCCTCAGCCTTCCAGACTGGTGGAACACACAGGTGGGATAATAAAACTCAATTGACAAAGCGCACAGAAGGCTTTAACCTTCTCTGCCCTGAGGCACTTCCACTGGTATTGTTTAACTTATGCTGTACCCCATTTGGAAGAGATCAGCTTTATCTCTTTGAAATACAAACAGGAAGGGCCATGCACCTGGATAAAGGAGCCTACGAACTAGCTCTCCTTAAAGGTGATATTTTTTGTTATTGCAAGGCCTTATAAAGCTTCCCACTAAAAATTCTAAATTAATTAAAGATTCTTTTAACAGTGACCTACCAGGAGATAAAGACATCAAAGATGATGGCTTCCAACCTGGAGATTTTTTTATTGGAAAAGCCATCAAATAGAGGACTCTCTCCAACCACATTGGAAGGGACCGTATCAGGTATTGTTAATCAATCCTTGTGCGGCTAAACTCAAAGGCATTGACTCGTGGATTCCCATTTCTCATTTAAAAAAGGCAGCCCTGCCTGTGCAGACATCTTCCATCACTGGACATCTCCACTGAAGCTGACCTGCAGCCAATTGCCTTGTTCTTCAGACCAGGATAAGAAGCGGAAACTGCTAGACGGGACCCCTCGAAGGGCTAAGTGGCTAAAAGATGTTAGAAAGACAGACCCTTACATGATTTATTTGATTGGCTATATTCAGGAATAGGAACACTCTGTAGGTTGGATTTCAAATTGTTTTGTTAATAATTGTCCTTACTTGTGTCACATTTTTGATTCTTAAATTGATTATGCCTTACATTTCTAGATGCCTAACGTCAACAACAAAAACTAAAATTACGATAGCTAGATGCTTACAAATGACGCAACATGCCACAGCTCCATTGTAAGGGGGTGGCCTGACAGATCCATTGCTGTGTCCCTTGGTGTTGCCAATCAATTCAGTAAGTTCCCAAGCCGTGGTACCTCTCCTCTTTCTCTCCAATGTTTGATGAGGCTACCTGGGAATGAGCTTCCCAGTGATGTGGGACAAATTTACATCTAAACTGTTGATCATCAATGCTTTCAGAAGCGAAAAATCTCAATCAAAAGGGGGAAAGGAGAAAGAAAAGTGACTCGGAGCAGTCTGAAGGATGTGAGATAGGCAGATTCATCAGGCCCAGACAGACATGAGCATGAGATTTCTGTCATTCCGCCACATGCCTGGGGTTAATTGTTTAAAGTCATTTTGATTTTTTTTCTTTCCTTTCCTGTAGTTTCCTGATTAGCTGATAAATTATCTAAAATGTTACCACAAATTGCCAGTGTGACCCTCATTCATTATCTTAATGTCTCTGGAATTTGTGATAGAAAGAAGAATGTATGGCCAATCAATAGCTTGTGTTCAACTTATGAACTGCCCCTCCTTTTTTCCTTTAAAAACTCATTTGTAACTGCTGCTAGTCAGAGCATATATTCAGGACAACTTGAATCTATGTCTCCTGGGTTGCAGTCCTCAAACTTGGCCCAAATAAACTTTCTACTTATATTAATTTTGCCTCAGTTTCTTCCTTTGGGTTGACATTGTTAATCTCTTACAATGCCTGATTTATAAATTAAACTTTATCGTAGGTTTGTACATATTTATAGAAAAACTATCTGCAGCTTCAGGCATCCACTAGGGGTCTTGAAACATATCCCCATTGGATAAGGGGGACTACTACAGTTATTGCCATGGTTTCTCAATGAATTTTCTGGGTTTATTATAATACACTGTTTCATGAAGGGGTTATATATGCAAAGTGACCCCCAAGTGCAGAAGGAGCTGAGAAACCAAAGAACGAGGCAGACAAATCCAGTTTTTCGGTATAGGGTGATTTATTGGGGAATTTATGGACAGAAGCATGGTCCTGGGTGGCTGCAAGATAGGTAAATCTCTGCACTGTTACCCCTAGAGCCAGGGCTTATATGTCATAGGGAAAGGGTATATGTGCTTCAGAGAGAATGTGTAGGAATTTGCTTGAGGGCAGGATTTACAGTAAGTACTTGCCCTTACACAAGGGAAAATAGATAAATTGGAAATATTAGAGGCATTCCCGAAACTGGGGTTAATCAGAAGTCAACATGGTAGATTCGCAACCAAGATGGAGTTACTGTAGCCTCCACATATGCTGATGCAAATATTATTTCAAGCAGAGCCATATAGTATACTATGATTATATTGTCTTTTTTTCACTGAAATTAATAAGTGCCTTATCTTTATTTTTCATTGGCTTAGTTTTCTCTGCACTTATTCTTTCCATACTTTTTCATAGTCTTTCCATTAAATTTTCCACAAGGTCAATTATATCAGGTTGCTAATAGTTCTAATTTACATTTTGGAGGTCTCCAGCCTCCTTTTCTCTGGGCTGGTTACTTTCCAGGCCTGCTGTATGAGTGTCTCTTGGGGAGTCTCCTTACTTTCATCTTGAACTTTTTCTGGGATGGAGCCTCTGAATGCTGGACCCCAGATCACTCTTCCTTGATTTATTCCCTTGGTTGGACACCTCCTCTGGTAGTTTCACAGGGGGTAGAATGTCAGAGGGCAGGTGGTGGTAGCCCTCACCATGTCTGTCTCTGGAGCCACCCTGCTCTAGTCTGGACTGGTTGCCCTCTCTGGCTGGCAGAGTCATCTTGGGCTCTTCCTTGACGTTTGTCCTGGAGATTCCCTTCCTATTTCTCCCAGGTGGGATCTCCTGTATCCTGGGTCCCACGTCTGCCTATTCCTTGTACTCCTTTGCATTGTGCACATCCTCCAATGAGGATACACATTTTCAGTATCTTCTGAGAAAGGAAGCGTGAGATAAATATTTTTAGACTTTACTTATCTGAAATCATCTTCTTTCTACTCCCACAGTTGATAAATATGTGCCTGGGTGTAGAACTGTTGCGGGAAATAATTATTCTTTAAGGAGGTATTGCTCCCTTGTTTTCTATCTTCCTGTGTGCTTCTGAGAAGGCCAAAGGCATTTTTAAGCCTTAACCCAAAGTATGTGACCTATTTTTTCCTTTCCAAAAACGTAGAGAATCTGATTTTATCTCTGTGTTCTAAACTGTCACAGTGAGGTGAGCTGGGTGGGGCCGGGGGATCTGTCCTGTCTTCACCCATTTTGCTGGTTATGCAACAGATGCTTCAATCTGGAACTTCTCAGTTCAGGGGGTTTTCTTGTTTATTTGATTTCCTCCATTCTGTTTTTTCTGGTTTTTGTTTTTTCTTCAGAAACTCACTATTTGGATATGCACACTGTTTTGGGCCAGGTTCCCAAGAGACAGACACTTAGGTGAGGGTTTGTGTGCAGTGACTCCAAGGAAAGGGGTGAGGATGTTGGGGCAGCAGGAGAGGGAAGAGGTGGGCTTTCATGCAGAGTCTTGTAGGGGGGCTTCAGTTTGTCTCAGGTGTGTAAGCTACAGTCAGAAATTTCCCACCCTAAGGAAAGGAAGCTGGATAGAGTGGAAGAGGGGATATAGGGTCCTACTGCTTCTCAAGCAGCTTCCAGCCAGTCCCCCTGTTTCAGCCCTGTGGTCACTCCTAATTCTATAATAGAAGTTCCTGGTACAGCCAGCTCTGAGCATTTGAGACTGCTGAAAGGTGAGCTGGGTTGATTCTTTGCTTCCTTCGTGGCTGGCCTAGGATTTCCTTCTTCCAGTTTACTTCTCACCTTTTACAATTTTTTGGTGTTCCTCTCCTCCTGTTTTCTTTGTCCTTGTGGATTTATGCCTTTTAGAAGATTTCCTTACTGTGGTTTTTTTGGGGGGAGAGGGTTGGGAGGAAGTGAAATTAGGGGTGCATGTGCAATTAGCCATCTTAAGTCAGAAGTCCTCTGTCTCCTTGGCCTTTGGAGGCCACTTAGCCCCTGGGGGAGCAAGTGGGGCCCTGTGTCCATGGAGTGCAGACTCCAGTGCAGCTGCCATTGCCGCTCGAGAGCCAGGGAAGTCCCAGACACCCTCTGGGCCCATGGGGCACACGAAAGTGCGTGGGGCCTGTGATGGGGCACGTGTTGTGGAGATTGCCTGTGTGGAGGTCTCCATCTAGCCTTGGGGGATGGAGGGAGTGGGAGGATGCTCCAAAAACTCCAGAAGATCAGAGACGGATGGTGCTCTGCACTTGTGGACCACGGCCCTGGATTTGTTAGTTGGGGCCTGTATGGCACCTCAGGGTCAGCACATGCTTGATCTCAGGTTGTTACTCTTACTCCCCTTTTAGGATGAGGAAGCTCAGGCACAGACATGCACAGACAGGTGAGCAGCACGTCTGCAGCGATAGAGCCAGAGGCTGGGGAGTCCTAGCTCCACACACGTGTCCTTGGTGTGTCTGGGACAACCTGAGGCAGAAGTTGGGTGTGGGTGTCCATGAGTGGAATTTTAGCAAATTGTTGAGTTATCTGTATGATTTTAAACATTTTACCCGTCTTCCTTTTGTACATCCCTGTGGTGAGTGTTTATTCTCTGGCAAAGGAAACACTCAGAGGAGAACAAGTTTGCAAAGAACACTGTGATTGCTGGGGGCCTGAATGGGCTCATTAAGAGCAAGTCACAACTCCACGGCATCAGTTTCCCTGGGCAGATGCACTGAGCCATAAGGCCTGGTGCTCTGGGATACAGTGCACTGTGAGTCCTGTGAAACATTTGGCAACATCCTAATTATGTTGCTGTGGACAAAATGGAAATATGGCAGTGCATGGAGGTGATTGCAATTGGATGCACTGAAAGCGGGCTGGGCTCCGGCGCCCACAGCTAGAGTGCCAAGCTGTGTTTGATTTAGACATGCTTTCCATACCATGGCTATGGGGCTCTGCTTGTGGCTGTGGCAGTTCATTTTAATCAATGACCTAAATCATGGAAGGCAGATGGAAAAAAAGCTGGGGGCGGGGAGGACAGCTACTCTGTTGGATGAGAGGTTCCAACCAGCTACTGGAATGGTGACTGAGCCAGGAGGGTGGGGCCTTGAAAGCACAACTGTGGGCCTGACGTCCCACATGGAAGATGAGCAGTTTTGTCATGGGACTCAGACGCAGAGGGGATGATGCGAAATGTAAGCTTCCGCAGAGGTTGGTGGTACTTGGACCACAGACAGACTCAGGGTCTCAGAGAAGTTAGTCCTGAAAGCTCAGGATGGATCTTTCTGCTTTCACAGCGATCTCCACTCACTTTCTCACCAGCCCGCTCATCCATGCCCCCACTGCCATCTACCCATCTACCCAATCATCATCAGTCCACCCACTCACCCACCCACAACCCACCCATCCAACTACTCATCTGTCAATCCAGCCAACCATCCCTTCACCCAGCCATCCATTCACCCAATCATCCATCCATTCACCTATCCATCCATCCATTCACCTATCCATCCATTCACCCAATCATCCATTCATCCATCCGTTCTCACAACCATCCATTCGCCAGCCATCCATCCATTCACCCATCCATCCATACTCCCAACCATCCATCCATACTCCCAACCATCCATCCATTCACCCATCCATCCATTCACTCAATCATCCATCCATACTCCCAATCATCCATCCATTCACCCATCCATCCATTCACCAGCCATCCATCCACTCACCCAGCCATCTTTTTATCCACCCATTCATCCACCCATTATCCATCCATCCACCTACCCACCTGTCCATCCAACCATCCTCCTGCCCAGCATCCCAGGCACTGCACTAGGGATGGAGAGCTAACACATGAATTAGAGACAAACTTCTGCTTTTAAAAAGCTCATAGTCTATTCATGGGTGAGCATGTGTGTGAGCGGGGAAAAAAAAAAAGGAAAGAGAGTCAGAGAGTGCCTTGTAGTGGGAGGTTTTTAGAGTCAAGCAAAGGATGGAGAAGGAAAGCCACAGAGGAATTCAGTGCCATGGCGAGATTCACTTGTTAGGATCATGTCTTTGGCAGCTCTTGGCAGGCTGGATGAGCAGAAAGCGACAGAGGCTGATGGTTGGTGGTGTGTTCCAGCAGCCTCCAGGAGGGGTGACATTGCCTGGGGGATAGGCGCGGCAAGATCAGGGAGGGCTGCAGGTGAGGTGCTCTGTTTGTGCACTTTCAGGCCGGGGCCTGACACACATGGTGTTTAGGATTGGTTGGATATTGCAAAGTTGGCAGCAGATCAGGCTGAGGCTCAGGGTAGCTTAGGGGTTCTGGAGGCCAAGATGTCATTATTGCCTAATAAAAGGCATTCTTTTATTCCCCAGGCTGGGCGCCCTCTGTGCTTCCTCCTACTACCATCTGTGCTTCCCTTGACCCACTCTCCCCTTTTCTAGAATTACGAGAGCTGACAACGGCCAAGGGTCAGAGGAGTGTAAGTGAATTTCCTGCTTGTAAATCACTGGAGGAGCACAGACCATTCTTTGCAGTTTCACCCTGACCGGCAGCCATTTATTTGGATAATGCATTTATTTATTGCTGCTCCACCGTTTTGCATTGAGATATATGTGCAAACCAAAGTGCCGATGATTTGTTTGCAAACATCAAAGGTAGGAAAAGAAAACGAAATTGGGCATATTAGATTATTTGGTATTGAATTTAATGTCTGCCGCTCTTCATTTTTCTCCATCACCCACCTTTCCTACAAATCAATTTACAAGACTTTTGTTGGAAATATTACTTAGTATACAAATCTGTGGGCCAAGCCCAGCTGTGGCGATCATTTTCCTAGCAGAAGGTGGTGAGATGTTGAGTGGGATGCTGCTGGGCTCATGCCAGGGCAGCCGTGCTGGACAGGCCTCCTGCCCCTGCCCCTCGTGCCCACAGCCCCGGGGCAGGAGCACAGCCACACATAAGTACATGCACATGCAGGATGCCCCAAAGTCACTGTACTGTGTGGCCAGTGATTGGGAGATTAACAGCATGAGTCATGGGTGTCTGGAGTAGATCAGTCTTGTCCCTAAAAGCTGCCTGGCTTGGGGAAGTCACAAGGGGGCCTCTAGGTTCTTTCTAGGAGAGATGCCAGGCGTGGCTCCTGCCACTGGGTGTATGGGGATTAGGGTCACCATGCTCAGTATTGTGGCTCTCCCCTCCCCAGTCCTTTTCCTGATGGAGGCATGAGTGGACCACCCTCTGAGACCACTGCTGGCTGCCTCCCTGCTGCCCCCGGCCGGGTTCAGCCCTTCTGTTTCCCTCCCCTCCCCCAGTGGTTTCCCCTCTACCCCAAGCTTGATCCAGTCACAACATCATGTTACCCCTGTTAATTTTTAAACTTTTTAAATTGCTTTCAAAGGAAAAGTTACCTGGCAGGGAGAAATGACATATGGAGCAGGACACGGCTATTTGGGTTCTAACTGGCTTTCTCTCCACCTGGCTCCACAGCTCTGGGCAGGGTCCTTTCTGGGTCTCAGTGTCCACGTCTGTCAAATGGGGTAACTCCTGCCCTGCTCGCCTCATGTTAGAATTACGTGAGGGAACGAATGTGAAGACACTCTGGTAAGTCCCCAAACATGGGATTCAGGGGTTCCCTGGCCTTGGCCCAATTTATTAGCTGTGTGACTTCGGGCAAGTTGCTGTCTCTCTGCACCTGGGTTTCCTGTGTGTGATACTTGTTCAGAGGCTCATCCTATGAGGGGAGGCAGTGACCCCACAGCCTCCTGTGTCACCCTGGGCCTGCCGCACACTAAGCAGCCATTATTATGCATTTTAAAAAAGACATTTAAAAATGTGGCAGTTGGATGATTAAGAAAATGTGACTACTTGACGAATCAGGAGGGAATTCAGAAAAGCTGGGATCCTGAGAGGAAAAGGGTCTTTTCTTCCATGTGGCGTTTCCTGTCCTGCTTTTGGGGTGAAAGGAGCAAATGAGCTGCACAGGGGTGCAGTGCTTCCCACGGTCCCCGGGCAGCATGACCCTGCTCAGCAGCTCCGAGACCACAGCGGGCTGTGGCCTCCTGCTCAGCCCGTGGCCGGGGCTCTGCGGGCAGCCCCCGTGCTCGCGCCTCCCCCGTGCCTGTGCCGGCCGCGCACCTCCTCCCTGTGCCCCCGCAGCCCTCCCCGCTGCCCTCCCCTGTCGCCTGCAGCAAGCCAGTCTAATGAGGGTGTCGGGCTGCCTGCTGGGGCGGCCAAAACTGCACCATCAGCATTTCTTTGGCGTCTCATAAATTCACAGAAAAACTCCCTGCAGACGAAAGCTGGCACTGAGGCTGTCTGCTCAGAGAGGCGTTTCTTCTGGAAGCAGAGTGGAAATCGGTTTCCAGGCCCCCCTTACCCATGGCTTCCTTTCGGGGATGGCCGCGGAGGGGCTGAGGAAGGACGAGGGCAGGAGACAGCCACTCCCCTCCGGCGCCCCTTCCTCCCTCCCCGCTCCGAGGACAGCCTCCGTACCACTGCTCAAAAGCCGCGACCTCCGTCCTCACAGCCTCCACCCAGCGCCCACCCCGGTGTTTTGTCAAAGTGTTTCAGTGCCTGAGATGACCACGCCTAACACTTGTGGCTTCTTTACACATTGTCACTTGGCTCTGGCTGAAAACCTTGGGGTTTTGGAGTCAGAGGGACGTGGTCTATATTCCCAGATCTTCCTCTTAGTGGATGGGGACATGGACGCTCACTTTGTGTACACAAAAATGCCCAGCACACGGTCAACACCCAGCAAAGGTGCAGCATCGCCCTGACTCACGTCTGTCTCCGAAGCTCCTCACGCATCTCTTCTTTTGGGTGTGGAAGGATCCTTGGATAGTATAAGGTAGTGTCAAGGATCAACAAAGTTGGATTGTAGTTAAATTGGTGAAAACAGATTTATTCAGTAACTACTGACAGTGGGGGCAGAGCTGAGCTCCACTCCAGCACGTGGCACAGGAGGGCTTTTTGTTGCCTGTTTCTTCCCTGGGTGGGCTTGTTTTCCTCACTGTGGGTGGAGGGCAGCGAAGCGGCCCCTCTTCTTCACAGGGAGGTGGCTCCACACCCCGGAAGCCTCCTGCAGAGCCCTGGCCCAGGAGCTCCAAGGTCACAGCCAGTGGGGGGCAGAACACAGGACGTTCGGGTCATGGGGCAGCATGTTGGAGCTCTGCCTTCGGAGGGTTGGACTGTAGGGGCCACTGTCTGGTCCGGGTTGCCCCACTTTGCTGATGAGTGTGGAGCACCGTGGAGCTGACTCCTGGAGCTGACCTGAAGTGCCCTAGAGGCAAACCTGGGCCTCTGTCTTGGGAGAATGATGCAGGCTGGGCCCGGCTCCAACATGCCAGGGACTTTGGGAGATCTTTGACACCAGCTCTGCAGGGTGGTGTGGTGGGTGCCCCTGTGCCTGGGCCTCTGGAGGCACTGCCACTGTGAGGGATTAGGCTCCTCTGCTATGCTTTCGAGCATGTCCCTGAGTGTTCCCTTGGGTCTGGTTCTCAATCAGAGAAGCTGTTTTTTGCTCTGCTCACGTTATGGCGGCATCCAAATAGTTGAAGCATGCAGTGGCAGCGCCTGACATCTGTGCTGCTGTGGGATGGAGCTGAAGGGGGCGGCTGGGCTCATGCCCACTGTCAACTGTGGGAGACTTTTGAAGGCAGCTGTGGGGGCTGTGACTGGAAGGGCAGAGTCCCTGGGAAGAGTGGAGTCCCAGACGCACAAGGGTGGGAGGACCTGGAGCAGATCAGGGAGTGCGGGAGGGTGAAGGGGTCCTCCCAGGTTGGACCCCAGCCAGGGTTGGGCCAAGGACAGGGTTGTCTCAGGCTGTTGCCAGGCCAGCAGTCCAGGGTCAGGTTCTCAAAACCTGGCAAACTGGAAGGAAGTTAAGAATGTCACGTCTCAAATAAGCAGAGCTGGGCCAGGATGGAGGAGAAAGGGTCATTTAAGGTACTGGGTTTCCTGATTAACCTGGAGTGGCCCAAACTGTTTCAGGCCTTTCCTTGTTAGAGACATTTTCCCTGGTGCCTGAGGCCCTTTCCTGCCTCTTTGTCCACTAATTGGATGCTCTTGGGTCTTCAGGGACCTCTTGAAGGAAGCCAATGTCCACTGCCTGGGCCTGTGGCCACAGGGGGAAAAGGTGGCATCAGGCCCACACCCAGGACCACTAGTAGGACTTTGTCATTTGTTAGTCCTTCCTGCTCAGAGTGATGGCTGGGAAAATTCTGGATCACTACGCTGGTGAGCTGCTTCCCAGGGCAAGGGGAGGGAGAGCCACATTTGCTGAGAATTTTTTAGTTATTTTTTCTTTCCTCTAGTTGCTGGGGTACAGCATGGACCAGGAGTCCCAGCCCCTCTCCACGGGCTCCCACTTAGAAGGGCAGGCACAAACTCCCCACCTCCCACCAGGATCTCATGGATGAGAGAGCAGCTGTGCCTGCCAGAGCTGTGCACATGCAGATGTTGACTGAGGGTGGGAATTCCCCTGTCCTGGGGTTTACTCAGGCTAGGGTGTGACATCCCTGCTGAGGCACTGGGTGCAGATGGGAGGTCCCTAATCCCAGACACCTGCATTGTTCAGAATGCAGACCCTGCAGACCCACCCCAGGCCTGCTGACTTATCACCCCCATTTGAGGCCCAGGAACTGCACAGAAACAAGTGACCTTCAGGTACAGGGGCCAGAGGTGTTGGTGGCAGTGTCTCTCCCAGCCCAAGTCTCTAGCTGGGCCAGCTGTGGGCAGTGTGGCTGCTGGGTCTGGGAATGTTCAACTTGAACCTAGCCCAGTGTGGACACGTTGAAGCCCCTTGTTGGCACTGGAGGTGTGCACAGAAGCCGGGAGCCATCTCTTTCCTGGAGTGTTTTTCCCACAGGGCTCTGGCTGCTCCCAGGCCTGCCGTGCCCTCTGCCACACCCATGCCACGTGGAGCAGCCTGCCTGTCCTTGTGCCTTTTTGAGTATCTTAAAAATACCATTTCTTCTCAGAGGAAGTTATTTTGCCTTTAACATCTGGATTGTCATTATCATTTTTTCTAGGGTTCAGGAATAAAACCCCTCCTTCCCTTTCCTGAATTGTGAGCAGGGTCCTGAGGACTATTAATCATGCCTGGATTGGGTGAGGGGTGCAGTGCCTGTCCCTGGCCCACCTGAAATGATCACTTGTGGTTTCCTTCCCAGCACCCTGGTTTCCTCTTCTGGTTCCCAAGGCCAACAGGACAGGTTTTAGGCCTAGCTCAATGCAGGCTGACTCTGGACCGTCCTTTTCCCGGCCTCAGTTTCCCCATGTGTGAAAGGCAGGTCTGGCTGTGCTTGCTGTCAGGTTGGGGGACACCTCAGGCCTCCCCTAGTCCCCTTTGGGAGCCCGGCATGGCTGGCTCTCTGGCCCCCACTGCTGTCTTCAGAGTCTGGCCTCTGCTGCCCGCCCTGGCACCTACCTGTGTCTCCTTCCAGGAGGGGCTTCAATTCTGTGGATTTGGGGTGAAGTGTGTGGCCCCGCATCAGAGTGGGCAGGTCTCGTGTTCCCTGGGCACTGAACATAGGCTGAAGCTTGGCAGGGACACAAGGCCACCAGTAACCCCTTCTCCCGTGTTTGTGACATAATCTCTTCCAGGAGGCCTCGGAGGGGACCCCACAAACCCTTGGGTGGGGGGAGGCAAGAAGCTTTCTCATGCCTAGCTCAGACAGACACACCCGGGCTTCAGCGCGGCTGCTCCGTGGGCACCTCAGCTTTCTTGACTCACACACTGAGATAATGAAAGCACCTCCCTCAGGGCTGATGGGACATCCTGTGCCCCTAAGACATCGGGTCTAGGTCAGGGCCCAGCCTCCTCCCTCCGAAGAAGACTCAGCCCGTTGTTAGAAATGCTTTTATTGGGAGAAGGGCAGAAATCTTGCAAAATCTACCATTCTTACCCCAGCCTGGTCTCTAGTTCCACCAGGAGTAAGGCAGTGCGGTGAGGTAGAAGGAACACAGCCCTCGGGACAAAACCGGCCTGGATTGAACCCACCTGCCACGCCAAGGGCATCCAGGGCCAGGAGCATCACTCGAGTATCGCCAGCTACTATCCCCTAGACCACACTGTGGGTGCACAATAAACACTCAGTGCTCTAGCAAATGCACATATGTACTGGTGCCAAAAACATATTGGTGAAAAACAGAAACCAAGATAACCCCAAAACCTCCCAGTGTCTTTTCCTCGGGCTTCCGCCCAGCCAGCCCTCACTCACCCTGTACTTGTGTATTGTTTTAACTTTTAGGGCTTAAATCCAGACAGATAGACGCCTCCTGGGGCAGCCACTCAGGAAAGACTGGGGGGGGCTCCTGCCTCACCTCACTGACTTGGACGTCCCGCCCCTCCGGCGGGGCGTGCACAGCGGCCTCAGCCTGCCACAGCCCCACCTACCCAGCACCTTCTCCCGGTCAGGTTGGTGCTGCTTGCTCCCTTCGTCTTTCCGCCTGGGCACCCTCTCAGCACAGACCAGCACGGGGCTGTCGCCTGTGCCCAAGGAGAGCCTCACTCTGGCCTGCCCGATTCACGTTGTCCAGGCGTCCCTGGTCTTGTTGTCCAGTTTTTTTGTCCGCCCCCTCCACCACCCGCCACGCTCTCCCTAAGCCGCATCTACTCCCTGCGGTGGTGACGTGTCCTTCTGGGGAGGCTCTGTGAGCATGGAGCACGAACACTCCTGCTAGAAGCCACGTTCAGAGATGCTCGCAGTGGGCTCCCACAACAAGGCTGGGGGCGTTCAGACCCCATCCACAGGAATACAGCGTCTCCGTTCTGGGTGACAGGAGTGCATAATCTACCTCTTCCAGCTTCTTCTAGAAGAAGATTCCTTGCTCCTGACTCATCGTCCCAGGCTCTACTTTCATCTTCACAGCTTTCCCCCCTCACTGGACTCCCCTGCCTCCTTACAGGGATCCTGTGGTTACATTTAGGGTCCACCTGGGTGATCCAGGTAATGCACCCATCTCAGGAGCTTTAATTTAATCACATCTGCAACGTCTCTTGCCATAGGAGTAACTGCAAGGTAGCATTCACAGATCTGGGGATTAGGATCTGGCATCTTGGGGAGAGGGGTACATTGTTCAGCCTGCCACAAGGACTTTGTGCTTTTCAAAATGCATCCAGTGCTGAGACAGCAGAGTGCAAGTTGGAATTTAGACAGACTGGTTGGAAATGTGGTGCTTCCATATGTGTGACCTGGGACAGTTGACCTCATCTCTCTGGGCCCCACCTGTCTGGGGCAGATCTGCGAGTTTCCACCTTCCCTCAACAAGGGGCTGGCTTCATGTATTCTCTGTGGCTTGAAATCAAACAATGAGTATCTTCACTGGGGGGAGGGAGAGATAAGGGACATCAGAAAGTGAGGTACCAAACAGTGTCTCAAGCTTCATTTCTTAGCCTAAGATCAGTCACTGCTCATTAATCTGCATTTATTCCAGAAGACTGAAGACTGAGCATACTCTTTTGCTCACCACTGTTTAAAAATATTTGCCAGGTGCTGCCAAGTAACTTGGAATTTGCTGCAGGTTGGGTTCCCAGGAATTTGAGACACAGATTAGCTTAGGAGGTGCTGGGATCACCACCTGGGCAGGGAGGGCTCTGAAGCTAGGGGGGCTGTCAGAGCACACTGGAGTTGGAGTGTGGGGCCAGCCTTTATGCCACTGTGTCCATCAGTCATCCCATGTGGCCACGTGGGGAAGGGCAGTCGTCTTGGTCCCCAAGGGGCTGCATTCCCACAGCTGGGGGATGGAGGAGGATGGAGGTGTTGCAGCATAGCCCCCCAAACACCTGCTTTTCCTTCCCCTCTTGCCTCCATGCCTTTGCACAGGGCGGCCTCTATTCCCAGACTGCCTGTCTTTTCCTCCTGCCCTACAGCTCCCTGTGTCACTTTCTACTCAGTGCGGGACTCAGTCTGGGGAACACTTCCTCCAGCGGCCTCTCAGGCCTTACAGGTGAAGTGAAGCCCTCTCACCTCTGTGCACCCGAGTTCTTGCACTTGCTTCTGCCCACCCCTGTAGATTGCAGGAGCATTGTTTAGGGGTCTGCCTCCTCACCAGCCTGGCCCTGGAAGGATAGCTGCTGTGCCCTGTGCTTGTTTGAATCAGGCACTCTGCATGTGTGTAGCACATGACGCTGAGTAACCGTTGCATTATCTTCTGAGAGCAGAGGGTTTAAATGATTTGAAATCTCCTGGGTCAAATGACTTTTCAAACCTTCAGATAGGAACTCAAACCATCTAACCTTCTTGAGAGAGTGGCAAATGCCGGGTTTAACTGAGCTATGTGGACACTGACAACTGAGCAAAATGCTGTGCTCTGCACATGTCCCGTGTTGTGGGATCAGTGACTCCCACAGGTGGAACATGCTCTGTGACCATGTGGAAATGTCATGGGGACGCTGACTAAAGAAGGGAGTAATCCAGAATGGCCGGGGGGGGGGATTCCTGGGGATGGAGTGCACAAGAGCCCCAGTCTGTAGATCCCATTTACAGATCTGATGGTGGCCTTCGGATGGACGCTGTCACACAGCACAGGGTCTTTCTGATGAAGTTAAGTGTGTGGGAGTGTTTCTTTCCTCGTGTTTAGCAACGGAGCACAGTGGCTGCTAGTACCTGCAGACAGCAGATGGTTTGTTTCTCTGCATGTGGAAAAGAAGGACATACACTTTGACGCGAACTGTAGGCATTGCAGGGTGGGGAGGCAGAGGGGACGCCTCTAGCAGAAATAGCAGCTGCTCACTCACTGGAACACAGTTCTTTTTTTTTTTTTTTCCTTAAGGCCTTCAAGTGAAATCCGATATGCCTACTGGACAAATTCTAAAAGAGCTATAAAGACACTTGGGACATAGTTCTTAATGCTCATCCTAAGAAGGGCTTCTGTTCCAAGAAGGGTGGACTCTCTGTTCCAGGAAGGGTGTACACTCTGGCAGCTGGTGACTCCTGCTGTGGCCTGAGTGTTCATGTTCCCTGCAAATCCATATGTTGAAGTGCTAACCCCCAATGTGATGGTATTTGGAGGTGGGGGCTTTAGAAGGTGATTGGGTCATGAGGGTGGAGCCCTCATAAATGGGATTAGTGCCCTTATAAAAGAGGCCCCAGAGAGCTCCCTCAGCCCTTCTGCCATCACGGCTAGAAGGTGCCGTCTCTGAACCAGAAAGTGAGCCCTCACCAGACACAGAATCCGCCAGTGCCTTGACTGGCACACCCCAGCTTCCAGAACCATGGGCAATAAGTTTCTGTTGTTTATAAGCCCTGCAGTCTATGGCATTTTGTTATAGTGGCTCAAATGGACAAAGAGAGTCAAGACAGGAGTTAGAATCTCATGGGATTGTTGTTCCAGTGCACATTCCCAGGTCCCCTCAGATCTGAACTGGGGCCTCTGGGCAAGTGTATGGGACACTTACAGCTTTTAGAAGATTCCCAGATGACTCTGGGGCCACCAGCTCAGCACAGGGATCTACAGCCAGGACAGATGAATGCCCCGGCAGACTGACCTTGGAGAAAATGTGACATGAGTGATGCTGGACAGTAGTGTCACCTCCACTCCTGAGGCTAGTGACCTCAACCTTGCTGACTAAAGGTGAAAATAATGTTGACTGAGCACTTACTATGTGCAGGCCCTCTGCAACCCTGTGAGTGAGGAACTATTATTGTCCCCATTTTACAAATGCTGGTATCGCGGCACAGAGAGGCTTCAGTAACTGGGCCAATATGCCAGGGCTGGAGGGGGGCCGAGCAGCCTTCAAGCCTGGCCTGCTAACCCCAGACACACTCCTATCCCACACTAGATCGCCTCTGTATGCCAAGGTGTTGTGGAGCCTGGGAGGAGCTGTCATGACATTCCCCGCTCTGCTGCTCCTGGCCGAGTGTCCCGGATGATTGCTTCCCTCCCCAGGCCCTGGTGAGACTGGAGCAGGTGCCCAGGGGCTGCTCCTCAGGCCTGAGCCCCCCTTTCCCTTACACCTGGCTTTGTGGCCCCCTAGGGGACTGAGTAGTCATCCAGGTAGAGAACTAGGGGCTGCCTTCATTTTCCTTTATAGTTTGGGCTCCCACTTCCGAAGGGTAGAAACACCCTTCCTGCTTCTTCACTTTTCAAAATAAGTTTTTAATTAAATTTTATTTGATACTTCACTCATTGTAGTAAATTTGGAAAATCAAAAGTGTAACGATGCAGAAAACTCACACGAAATTCTCCCGTTCACTGTGAACATCATCACATTTTTCTTTCCAGTATTTTTAAACTTGCTTTCTTGCTTTTCTTAATTGAGCTCATACTTGAAATAACATTTTGCCTTCTGATTTTGATTGAGTATTATGTCAAAAACACTTCTTGACACAATTAAAATAGCTTTTTGTAAACAACATTTTTTATCATTGCATAATATTCCATCAATATGAAAATTTATTACTTTACCACTTCCCTCATCTTGGTTGTTTTCAGTTTCTTGCTATGAAAAGAATGCTTGATGGACCTCTTTGTGGATATGTCTTTATCCACATCTCTGTGAGATTTTGCAAAAGCAGTATCAGTGGGTTATTACAAAGGCTCTTGATATAAATTGCCAAATTGCTTCCCTGAAAACTTGTGCTAACTCATCTTCCTGCCATTGTGAGTTAATATTTGACCTTAAAGGGTTGCCAGGAGTCCTCAGTTATGAAATGACCCTCCAAATTTAATTGGGGCAGAAAGAACACGGAGGCAGCCCAGGGGGCCCTGGGGGACCTTCAGCCTCTATTAAGGAAGCACGTGGTCTGTTGGAATGGGAGGATAAAACCCTTCAGGCAGATTAGGCAGGTCATATTTGCCTGTTAAGCTTGTTATTTGTAATAGATCTCATTTTTAAAGATCTCTTGCCAACATAATGTCAGATAATTTTACATAGAACTGGCTTTTAGATTTTAATATGTTTCTGTGAAGTCATTTAGAAGCATTATTTTAAAAAAATCTTTCTTTTTAAATGTTCCAAAAGTTTTCCATATCTCCCCCACCCCCACTCCTGTGCCCAGACTTATCAAACAACCCACATTTTCCTGCTGGACCTGGAGATCCCCTCAGAAACCTTTGCAACACTTTACCCCAGGAAGTTGTTGCCAATCAAAATAAGTTAGGCACAGAGAATTGAACTCATTTTGCATCCCCTTTTAAATCCCAAACAATTGCAGCACACACCACAGGATGCTGTCACTGGTGGTTCAGTGGTTTCTTTCCCCCACTAGTTAATGAGTTTCTTGATGGAAATAAACGAGAGAATGGATGACCACAGGTGGGGTTTAGGAGGCACTGGGTGATATTTTGGGGTGCAGTGGTCCAGATGGGACCTTTAGTTCCCTCCTCACCGGGGACTACATTATCCACTCAAGCTTAAGACATCCTGACTTGGGCTTGGGCTGCTTATAAAGTGCCTGTTTCTGTACTTTCTTAGGAAGATGGTAGGAGCTGAGGGAACTTTTGAGGACACAGAGGAAGGTGGCAGGTGGCCCTCTGGGTGTGAAATATACCCCCACCTTCTCCCTGCTCCTGCCCACCCTCCATCAACCTCTGTCCTATCAGGGACCCATTGCCATTAGAAGCAACAAGTTGGTCTCTGACTGATGCCCGATGGAGCCATTTTCAAAAGTATGTAACGTCCTCATTGCCAAGGCCTTGTCCTTGTGTGGAATGTGAACTCCTCGAGAGCGGGCACCACACCTGATAACCCTGTTTCTTACCTCTGTGCTGACGCTTTACAAATGCACGAATGATAATGCTAATGATCACTCACTTGTTTCCTGTTTCACCAAGTAGTTAGGGAGGCCCTACCTAGAGCAGGCACTGTTCTAGGTGCCTGGGGTCCCTGTCCCCATGGCCACGCATTCTTGGAGGACAGGAGGAATGAAACAGTGAACATAACATGTTTTGTGATTAAGTGACGAAGGTGAATTAGAGCAGCCCAGGTGCCCTGGGGGTGCCAACCGTGATTTTAAACAGGGTGGCCAAGGTGAGCCTCGAGGAGCAGGTGGCATTCAAGCAAAGACTTGGAAGGGGTGGGGTGTTGGCATGCAGGTGCCCATGGAGAGAATATTCCAGGCAGAGGGGACAGCCAGTGCAAAGGCCCGAGGGCAGGGTGTGACACCGTGAGGCACCGTGGAGGGGCGGGGTTAGAGGTGCCCGGGCCCGTGAGCCTTCCTGAGGCCTTAGGCTCTCACTCCGAGAGAGGGGGGGGCCTGGCTGGAACTGCAGGAACAGGCTGTGGAGCCAGCGGGGAAGAAAGTGCAGCTACCAGGCCGGAGCTGCTGGCGAAGGGTGTGCCAGCTGTGAAGGAGGCAAGAGGTGGCCTGATTCTGGATGTATTTTGAAGGTAGAGCAGGCAGAATTTCCAGGATGTGGGGTCTGAGAGGAGTCAAAGATGCCTCCGAGACACTCGTGATGAGCAGCGGGAAGCATGGCACTCCATGCACAGAGAGGCAAGGTCGGGGGAGGCGCGGGGTCAGGACAAGAGGCGGAATGGTCAGCAGCTTGGGTTCGGGCCTGCAGAGCTGCAGGTGCTGACCAGACACGCAGGAGTCTGGACGGCGGGAAGTGGCAGGTGGCAAGGCAGGCTACGGTGAGCCTGGTGGAAACAGGCGGTCTGTGGGAGCTCTTTGCCACCACTTGTTTCCTCGGAGAAGCCCGACAGTCACGGCTGAGAGCGAGGACCAGGAGTGTTGGGACAGAGGTGGCAGGGGCGAGGCAACCACGTGGCCGTGTGCAGGGCGTGCTCCTCCTCCCCGGGAGCTCTGGGGACTCAGGTGAAGCCCACTGCCGTGGATTCAAAGGGTGGTCAGTCGGAGTGGTTGGCCTGTCTTTGGCTGTGTGTGTGCAGTTGTTGCACAGGTACAGACAGGGTCGGGGGAGTTAGACTTCATCAGCCTGGGCTTTGGTCTCCCGTGTAGGGCAGCGTGAGTGGGGACAGAATCAGGCATGCGGGCCGGGGCCCAGGCTTGCCTCCTTGCAATCCATTCCCCATGGAGCAAAGTGATATTTTAAAAATGGACAGCAGATGATGTTGTTCTCTTGTCAAAACCACCTCAAATCTTCCCGTTTCTCTTAGAATGACATTCAACATCCTCAGGAGGGCCTACAAGGCTCTGCAGGGCCCAGCCCTGACTCCTCCTCCCCCTGGCTTTCTAAGATATTGCCCCTCTCACTCCACTCTGGCTACACTGGCAGGCCCCAGGGCCTTTGCACATATTGTCTCTTCACCTGGATCCTGCAGGATCACCCTTCAGAGAGGCCCTCTCTGATCACCTGCCTAAAGTAACCCTGATCACTGTCTATCACTTCCCTCGCTTGTGTTACCCACTGCCTGATATTATATCACATATTTATTTATGATCTCTTTTCCACACCAGAATAGAAGCTACATGAGGGCAAGGACTATTCTGTGTGTCCTGAGGACTCAACCTGTAGTACGCTGTCAATAAATGAATGTGTTGACCAAAGCCACAAAAAACTATCTGCATATGAATTTAAAGTAAGAAAACTTTAACATCTTCTGAAGGTCAAGGAAGAACTGAAAAATAAAAGTACATCACTGTGGATAGCCAGACTCTTATTACAAAGGTGTCAGTTCTCCTCGTGCTAATCTGTGACTGCAAAGCAATCCCAAGGTGCTAACAAGATTGATTCCAAAGTTCTGAGCTAATTCTAATGTTCACTTTGGGGTGGGAGGGAGCATGTGAAGACAGCCAGAAAATTTCTCAAAAAGACTATAATAAGGGAGAAGTAAGCTTACTATATATCTCTATCTCTCTATAAAGTTACAGTAGTTAGAAGTTTGTCTCTGATGCAATAATAAACAGAAAAAAAGAATAGAACATAAATAAATAAATGTCTGGGAAGGAATCCAAACGTGTATGAAAGTTTAGGGCATGTGGTAGCACATCAAATCAATGGTAGGGACAGGACATACTCAGCTAACGGTGTGAGGACAGCTCGGTGGCCATGTGGCAACACAGATAAGCCTGGATCCCTATCCCGCTTCAGAACCCAAACAAATTCCACATGGAGCAAACATTTAGTGCAAAAAATTAACTCTAAAAGCGTAAAAAGAAACACAAAACACTTAAAAAATTAAGTTTACATTGAGGAATGACTTTTTAAGCAAGACACAAAATCCAGAAACTAAAAAGTCTTGATCATCTGGTCTACACGTTTCTTTTTTTAATTTTTTTATTTTTTTATTTCAGACACGTTTCTTTTTTTAAGAGACTGAGTCTCACTATGTTGCCCAGGCTGGCCTCGAACTCATGGGCTGAAGAGATATTCTTGCCTCAGCTTCCTGACTAGCTGGGCTCATGCCACTGCACCAAGCTCTCAAAATAATTTTTAAAATCCTGCTCAAGAAAATATTATAAACATAAAACAAAATAATAAAATAACAAAATTTGAAGAAAGAACTGTAGTACATATGATGAATAAAGGGACAATTTACTTAATAATACGAAAAAGACCAAAATATCAATAGAAAAATAAACCAACACATACAGTCAGTTCACTGAAAAAGAAATACAAATAGCCAATAAATATGTGAAAAGATATTCTATCTCTTTCACTAATCTAAAAAGTACAAACTGAAGCAAATGTGTCAGAGTTTTTAATCTATCAGATTAGGAAAGAAAAAACAGTTTGTTTATACACAGCATTTTTACATTTTAAGAAATTACATTTCTTTCACATTTTTAGGATGTGAAAGAAAAGCACTTGTATCCTGTTGTTGGGAGGACATTTGGTGTGAAGTGCCGGTAAAGCCTGATCTAAAATGTAAATCACACGGAGCATTTCAATCAGCCATATATTTTCTGGGAACTTACTTTACAGGTATGCCATTGGGAAAAAACTCATTTATCGGGATGTTCTCTGCAGAATTCCTATAGTAGCCCAAGACTGCAAAAGCCTAATTATCTACCAAGAGAGGAATTGTTAATTAAATCAAATTAATCATAGTATTCCCATATAATGGCATCCTATATAGCCACGGGAAAAAATGAGTCGGCTCTGTGTGGGGATATGAACAGTCTCCAAGATATATGATGAGGAAAGCAAAGGGCAGAACATTGTACACAATATGCTGTTTCCTGGCAAAACCAGCAGGAATGCGTGTTCTCAGGCACGGCACACTCTTGCATGAACTTCTGGCGGGGGGCCGTGGCGGTGAGGGGGCGATCTGCGGCCTTCTGATTTCAAGATTGTTCTTTTTTAAGCACCAAAGGAGACAAGAAAAGCTTCGTTCTCTGCTGCTCTGCTTTTAATAAAAGGATTTGTTCTGTAAAATTTGGATTTGGTCAAAATGCTGCACTTAAGGACAATGTGGCTTTAAGGCCGCAGGTTCCCCACCCCTGAATGTCTATGGGTAAGAGTTGCCTCTGGTGGGGCTGGGGGACGGTGGGCCTAGGGTGGGAGTGACTTAATATCAACTTGGATACCAGGCTTCTCTGAGGGTGGACCAGGCATTTCCAAATCCAGCAGCTCCGAGAGCGCTGAAAAGAGGCCGGGCTTTCCCCATGGGCCCTGCCCTTCCTGCAGCCACCAGGCCACCAGCCCGGGGCATCTTCCTGAAACGTCTGCTCCCCCACAGAGAAAGCCTGGGCAGATGGGGTCCCATTGGGCCAGGAGGAAGACCCTTGGCTCTGCATGTGGGAAGAAGAGAGGGAGAGGAAAGAAGAACATTTTAGAACATTCTAAAAAGTGAGCACAGGCCCAGAGGCAGGAATGTAGAGAAAGTTTTGCCTCTGCCATTTGCTGGGATCTTGAGAGGGTAGGAGGGAGAGCAGGACACAAGGGAACTCGCGACGGGCGCCCCTCTAACGCAGGCTGTCCCCATGCCAGGGCCCCGGGAAGAGCCCCTCCTGCAGCCGGCAGCCTCTGTGGAGCACCGTTCCCTGCATGGGGGCTGCAGCCCCGTGTGGCAAGGAGCTCGCGGCTTGGCAATGACAGCGCTCTCGAGAGGGGTGGGCCTGGGCTGGAGGTCCTCCGAGGCTGGGCCGGACCTCACTGGAACAAGTGAACTAACAACAAAGGACACATGAGCTCACCAGCCCAGGGAGCCTCAAAGTCCCATGAAGGAGCGTGAAGTCTCACTTGGGGTGGGACTCAGGCCAGGCTGGGAAGTCTTCCTGGAGCAGGGGACATGGAAGCTGAGTCTCCCATGGGTGACAACAGGAAATTCCTCTCCTGAAGCCCATCCGACTGCCCCTACTGCGGGGGCCCAGCCTGCTCTAGCAGAGAAAGACACTGGCCCGTCTGACACAGCACCATTCCCTGCAAGACCTCTCAGCCACCTGACTCCTTACATTGCGGAAAGTGCAGTGACTCTTTTCCCTGGAATAGATGTTTTCTGAATACAATTTGCCTTCCCTGTCAGCTGTTTCTGCAGGACCACCATGCATGGGCGTGTGGAATGCTGTCTCACTCAGCAGTGCATCCGACGAGAAAAAGGAGCGGGCTCATTGCCATGGCATACGTGGGTCTTGCTGCACCCCGCTTGCCCAGAGCAGCTGGCCTGAGAGAACCTGAGAAGGCCACTGAGACTCAGGGCGGCACCAGCAGAGGGTCTGCATGCTGCAGAGTGGGGTCCTCTCTTCAGATACGACGCATCCCTTGAGCACGGCCAGTACATGGCGCAGTTTCTCCCAGAGGTGGGTGCGCGGATGGTCCCTTTCTCTACGGTCACTGATGACCTTCTTGCAAATGTCTGCTTCTGATTCCCAGTTTTGGGGCCTGCTTGTTTTCATGAAAGTCTTGGTTCCTAAGGAAGAAACATGACCGTTGTTTCCTAGAATTTAATTTGGGAATGGCACTTGGTAACTTTGGGGTTGCCGTGTCACTGCCCCAGTGAGCAAAGCAGATTTCCACGTTGGCTGGGGTGATTGGTCCCGGAGAAAAGCATGTTGGAACATGGGGTGCCTCTTTGTGCTGGTGTGTGGTAAAAATAAACGGAAGAATACAGCCATCCAGCGTGGGTAACGGTTTAGCTCCTTCAGGAAGGAGGGTTTGGGTCCCTCAGCCAGGTAAGGGACCACGATCAGCCAAGGTGCTGGCCAAGGGCAAAGGGGACACGGCCCGGATGCTGGGAAAAGAAGCCGTCGAGGCCCACTGGGCTGAGAGCTTGCTGTGCGTTCCTCGCTTTGGCACGTATGTGCTTGCATATGTTTACCCAGTTCACTCTCTCTCTAATTATCTACTTGCTAATACAAAGCGTCAGTCATAGGACCTCAAGTGGGGATTGTGACTCCCCTGGAAACGGGATGACCGTCCTGCAGAGATGGACACCTGGCTGACGGGTCCTTGTGTTTCCCCTTTTTGAAGAGAGATTGAGTTTACCTCCGATGGTGTGGGGGCAGTTGCCTTGGGTAAGGCACGAGCACACTGCTGTCACCCCTGTGGTCTGGAGGTTGCTGCAGGTGAGGAGCCCAGGACTACCCTTCTCAGGACCCCCTTTCTCAGGGCCCATGTGGGTCAGCCAACAAGGGGCAACTGAGATTTGGAAGGTGGAGGAGAAAGGGAACCCAGTACTCGAAGGTGGCAGTCTATGGCACCTTGTGAGAGTCTGCTGCTTTGGTGCTGTGGCTGCTGAGATAATTTCTGGTGACCTCCTTGACCCCGGGTCTCCAGCCTTCCAACAGGTGAGAGCCTCGAATCCCCTGTGTTAAAACGAGATCTCAAGTGGCTCCCGTCTTCCTCACCAAACCCCGCCTGAGGCAACCTGTTAGGTAGCTGTTGCATGACTGGGCCACGAGGACCAGTGTGCACATGGATTGGGGACACATTTACTGATAATTTCTCAAAAAATGGACACGGGCACCCTCACCTGGTCTCTCTGTAGGGCGATGTCCTCAGGGCAGTCTGGGGCTCTGTGGTCTGGACTTGCTTGCTGGCAGGATCTATGTGCCTAATTAAAT
Organism: Daubentonia madagascariensis; assembly: GCA_023783475.1. NCBI lineage: Eukaryota > Metazoa > Chordata > Mammalia > Primates > Daubentoniidae > Daubentonia > Daubentonia madagascariensis. The sequence goes on along the minus strand of JAKFHU010001747.1, from coordinate 64,809 downwards.
GAATTTACAGGTGGTATTAACTATGTGTAATCAAACTTTCCTCGTAAAATGCACAAGTAGTTTAAAAATATTTCTGCCCATAAAATGTAGATTGATGATAACACTAATAATGAAAGCAGAAGTGACAAGAAGTGGTGGCACAGGTACTTGTACTCCTAGCAGGGACATTTTTTGCTTCCATATTATAATGTGGAAACACTGCTGAGCTAGGTAGATTTTATGTATTTGTATCATTAAGAAATTTAAAAATAGATAATTTTTAAATAGATTTAAAAATAAATCTTTACATAATTGTTTATATAGTGTTTATCTCTTGATTCGGTCATATTCTCAGTGCATGTCATAGTGTGCAGTGTATTGTAGAGAAACTCTTATAAGTGGATGAGAACGTGCATCTGCGTGTGCCTTGCTCAGCCTAGGTTTCTCTGAGTGGGGGTAACGTGGAGCTGGGGGAGGCTGTTGTCTTCTTTCCATTGTGTTTACTAACCAGTAGTTATCTACATGGATATTATTTTTGAATATCAACTCCATATTCAGACACTTTACTGAATTCTTTTATTTTTCAAATAGTTTCTCAATTGATTTGCCTGGTTCTTCCAGATATATAAATAATAGTAATTTTGCTTCTTTCTTCCCAATTTGTGTATCAAATTGCCAGGCCCAGATTGAATTCTATATCCTCAAAGTATGGAATTTGAATGCATACTTAGGCTCTCCTAGAATTTATAGAGGAAAAAAACTTCAAAATCACTTTATGGCATCAGCATGAAATTTGCACCAAAACCTGACAAAAAGAGCACAAAAATAAAAACATATCAACTGATGCAAAAACTTGAAATACAGTGTTAGCTAATCAAATCTATAAATAAATTTTAAAAATAATGCAATATAACCAGGAGGGGCTTGCTCAAAAGATGCAAAGATGTTTTACTATTAGGAAATAATTAATATTAAAATAATAATTGGGAAATTGTTTCCCATATTAAAAGGTCACTAGAGCTGGGTGCAGCGGCTCGTGCCTGTAGTGCCAGCTACTCGGGAGGCTGAGGCAGAGGACTGCTTGAGCCCAGGATTTCGAGGCAGCAGCGAGCTATGATGACTTGTGCCGCTGCACTCCAGCCTGGGCAATGGAGCAAGATCCATCTCTAAAAAGGAAATAGAAAGAGTCACTCAAGAAAAAAGAATCTGTGATTATCTCCATTAAGGCACCGATGGTATTTGGTAACAGTGTACAGTCACATCTAAAACAGGAATAGCTAAGTATTTTCTTAATGTATCAAGAAAGAAAAACTCAGACAAGAGACCAGCTTCCCACTGACTAGGGAGCACTGAGTATGTGCCATGAAAGGCAGAAGAGAGGCAAAAAGGGTCATTTCACCACTGTTATTTGACATTGTGTGGGAAGGACTAACTAACAGAACTAGAAAATAAAAAAGAATAAGATATAAAAATTGGGAAGGAGGAAGCAAAATCATCATGATTTTTTGGTGCCTTAATTGTATACCTGAAAGAAGTAGGAGAATCTAGTGAAAACTTATTGGAAAAATAAGGAAATTCAGTAAAAATGATGGAATTGATGTACCAAATGTTTTCCTAAGGTAATTAATCTAATGTTTTTCTATATTCTACATATTTTTTCTTATATTTAACTTTTATAACTTACATTTTCCTAGAAAGCCATACATTTCTTTCAGATTTTATATGCATTTGCATGGCTTTGAGCAAAATATGCTTTCAGTATGTTTTATAATTTTTTTTCTGGTTTGAGGATTAATGTGCTGCCAATTCTCCATTTGCTCCTCTTCAATCTATTTTTCACCCTTTTGTGCCCTGTTCCGGGCCCCGGAAGACTGACCTGTGTGGCTGTGCTGCCTGAGCCACCTTGCTGCTGCTGCCTGCCTTCCAGGGGTCCCGGGCAGGAAGGTGAGCAGCGGAAGGCGGGAGAGAAAGTGTCCTGCAGCAGCTTCTTCCAGCCCACCTTGCCCTCGCCAGGCTCCAGGCAGCATGTCCTCCCCTTGTGTCTCCAGTCCTGGGGTGGACATGGCTTCTAGCTGGTGCTAGTCTCTGTGTGCCTCAACTTCCCTGCCTGGTTCCCTTAGCCCCACCCACTGCTCTGCTAGTAGTTTGGCCATCGAGGTCTGGGAGCCCGGATGAGGGCTGGTGTCTGTAAATGTCCCATGGGGGTTGAAAATGAGGTGACATTCTGTTTGCTGGGTGTAGTTTGAGATATACTCATTCATTTTGTTATGTGGGCCCCCACCCTTAATGTCTTGTCATTGTTCATGTGATTGATTAATCACAGGCAGGGAGAGGGGAGTCAAATCTTTTTGCTACTGTTGCATTTCTGTTTATCTTTGGATTTACTGTAGTTTTTCCTTTTATAATTTGGTGCCCCATTATTTGGCACATAAACTTTCCTGCCAGTTAGAGCCTTATTGTGCACTGTACTCTGCATCATTATGTAGGGCTCTTCTTCCCCCCTATAGTGGCCCCCCTTGACACCCCATGACTGATGTCCCTGTCACAGCCCTGGCTTTGCTTTGTCTGCCTTGGCTGGGACAGGGCAGCCTCACCCAGACATTTACCTTCAGGTCCTCAGCGACTTAGTTTCAGATGGATCTGTTTGTTTTCAATAAGCAAATTTTTCCAATGTAATCTTTAAAATGTGAGTTTATCCAGGTATACTTATTGATATATTAGAAAAGTTTGGTTTTACTTCTATCTTTTTTATGTTACATTACTGAGAGTTTTTTCCCCTAACTTTATTGAGGTATAGTGGATGATTAAAAATTGTATATATTTAAGGTGTATAACTTGATGATTTGATACATATATGTATATATACATTGTGAAACATTCACTGCAATTGAGCTAATTAACATATTCATCACTTCGCAAGGTTGCCACTTGGCCTGTGTGTGAGAGGGTGTGTGGTGAGAACGCTTAAGTTCAACCCTCTTAGCAAATTTCAAGTGTACGATGTTGTTACGTATAGTTACATTGTTGTGCATTAGATCTCCAGAACTTATTTTTCTGATAAGTGGAAGTTTATACCCTTTGACCAACATCTTCCAATCTCCTCCCCTCTACCCCAGCCCCTGGTAACCATCATTCTAATCTCTGCTTCTGTGAGTTTGGCTATTTTATTTCACATGTGAGTGAGATCACGGTGCCTTGTTCACCTTTCTGCGTCTGCCTCATTTCACTTAGTATAGTGTCTTCTAGTTCATCCATGTTGTCACAAATGACAGGATTTCCTTCTTTTTTAGGGCTAAATAATATTCCATTGTGTGTATGTGGTATGTGTGTGTGTATATACACACACAACACTTTCTTTATCAATTTTCTTTATCCATGTATCTATTAACAAGCATTTAGGTTGATTCCATATCTTGTATATTGCAAATAATTGCTGCAGTGAACATGGAGGATACAGATAACTCTTTGAGATACTGATTTTATTATTTCCTTTGTATAAGTGCCCAGAGTGGGATTGCTAGATCAAATCGTAGGTCCACTTTTAGTTCTTTGAGGAATCGCCATGCTGTGTTCCATAATGGCTGTACCAATTTCCATCCCACCAACAGTGTATAGGGACTCCTTTTTCTCCAAATTCTCACCAACACTTGTTATCTTTTGTCTTTTTGCTAATATCCAACATTTTGAATATTTGCATGTTTAAGACTGCCCATTACTGAACTTGGCTTAATATGAATTTTTGGGGTAAGAGTTTATTTCCCATGAATTTTGAACATACACATCTGTGCTTTTCCAGACTCTAGTGGTGCTGGGAAAAATATGAAGGCAGCCTGGTTTCTCTCTTTGGAAGGAACTGCATTTTTTGGGGGGGGAGGGTCTGGGTCTTAAAAAACTTCTTCTTTATCATTGATAAACTGACTAGTATATGATTTGGTGTTGATTTTCCTGGATCATTTCTTTTGAAATATGGTGTGCCCATTCAATATTTCGATATAATTCTTCCTTTTTCAGAAATATTTTTGCTGATTTACTTTGAATATTTTAATTTCCGTTGGGTAGTTTCCCTGTTCCAGGTGTACCAATTATCCATAAGCTGGATACTTATTGTTTGCTCTTTACGTCCGCTGCTTTCTTCTTAATTACTTCAGTCAGTTCGTCTTTTCAGGCTGCATTCACTTTGATTATATTCAGTATTTCCTCTGTGCCAGAAATTTGGTTATCATCCATGTCTTTACTATTTCTAATTTACTTATTAGTTCTGTAAAGACTCTATTTGTTTCCTTAGCTCTTTAATCTCCCCTTGTTATGCCATTCTGCGATTTTAATCATCTTTAAAATCTGTAAGTCCTTGATCGTGTACAGTGCCCTTCTACATTTGTTCTCTCTTCTAATCCTTGTGATAATTTTGAAAGACAGGTATTATCTCCCAACATTTCTCCTCAACATTTTATTATAAAAATTTTCACATACAGAAAAGGTAATGGAATTATCTTACCACCACCTGAATTCTACCATCGGGTTGTGTTACACTTGCTTGATCACTGTCTGGCTGTCTCTTTCTTCCATCCCTTGATCTCTCTTGTTTTAGATGCATTTTGAAGCTGCAGAGCTTCAAAATACCTCCCCCGCCTTGCACTTTAGCACAGCCATCTATTTCTGAGCTCCTTTCCGGTCATCTTTCTGCTCTGCGTAAGAGTCTCTTTACCATGAAGCACTCTTTGAGAATTTTCCACTGTTTCTTGTCCCTCCCCTCTCCTCACCCAAGTGTGGATTATTCATCTTATTTTTTGCCTAGTGTGTTTTTAAGCTTTATCTATTTATTTTTGTGATCTTATATTGTGAGGGAAAAATGGAAATTCACTAAAACCCTTTTACCCTGAAACGGACAAGCTATAGCCCTATGTATGTTAATTGCTCATCTGCTTCTGTAAGACTGCTTGTCGCCTTGTGAAACTGACTAACGCCTGCAGCTCATGCTCCCGTAAACAGCTCCCCTTGCGGCAGCTACCTTGTAAGTTACAGTAACTTCCTTATGTGTGCACTTCCTGGTATGAGCCGCCCGGTACCCCGCCCCCCTTGCTCTTGAAGTATAAAAGACAAGTCCCCCTGACCAGGGGTGCTCAGAATTTGGCAGAGGATCCCCCTTGAGCCCGCCGGTGTTAATAAACCTGATCTCTCTGCATCCTCGTGTACCTCTCGGTGTTTCTCTCCGCAACGTGACTCAGGTTTTGCTGTTACAATACGAAGGGACTTCAAAAAGATCATGGAAAATGGAATTAAAAGATAAAAACAAAAAATATAAACTTTATTTCTCAACATAAGCTCTGTCAAGGTCAAGGCACTTTTATAAGTGATGATACCAGCCATTTTATCTATCCCTAAAGAACTGAGGGTCCTGGGAATTTAGCCATGCAGTCTTTTTTATTTTACTAACTGAAGAAAAGTGGGTGTATTTTACAGATTTTTTAAGATTAGGAAACAAAAAGAAGTCAAAAGGAGCCAAATCAGGACTGTAAGGTGGATGCATAATGATGTATCATCAAAACTCTCACAGAATTGCCCTTGTTTGATGTGAGGAATGAGCAGGAGCATTCCGGCTGTGGTGGAGAAGGACTCTCTGGTGAAACTTTGCTGGGCTAAGCTAAAGCTTTGGCTCACTTTCTCAAAACACTCTCATAATAAGTAGAGGTTACTGTCCTTTGGCCCTCCAGAAAGTCAAAAAGCAAAATGCCTTGAGTATCCCAAAAAACTGTTGCCATGACCTTTGCTCTTGACTGGTCCACTTTGGCTTTGTCTGGACCACGTCTACCTCTTGTAGCCATTGCTTTGGTTGTGCTTTGACTTCAGGATTGCACTGGTAAAGCCATATTTCATCTCCTGTTACAAGTCTTTGAAAAAATGCTTCAGGATCTTGATCACACTTGTTTAAAATTTCCATTAAAAGTTCTGCTCGTGTCTGCAGCTGATCTAGGTGCAATGGTTTTGGCATCCATCAAGTGGAAAATTTGCTCAACTTTAATTTTTCAGGCAGAATTGTGTCAGCCGAACCACTTGAGATGTCTGTGGTGTTGGCTATTGTTTCTGCTGTTAATCATCAGTCCTCTTCAATTAGGGCATGAACAAGATGAATTTTTTTCCTCAAAAAATGATGTGGGTGGTCTGCCACTGTGGGCTTCATCTTCAACATCATCTTGTCCCTTCATAAAATGAGTCATCCATTTGTAAACTGCTGATTTCTTTGGGGCATTGTCCCCACAAGCTTTCCATAAAGCATCAATGAATATTCTTCCTCCTAAGCTCCACCATAAATTTGATGTTTGTTTTTGCTCTAATTTAAGCAGAATTCATGTTGCTCTGATAGGGGCCCTTTTCAAACCGATGTCTTATGTTTTTAGTGCCTAAAATGAGATCCTGTTCAGACATGTTATAATAAGTTAGTACAAATTTATTTTGGTGCAAAAAATAGATTGAAATCCATGCGTAGTTTTTTCATAATGCACGTTGTCCATGCACTTTTTCACGACCCCTCCACAGCTGTTATGCCATCTCTTTCCTTTGTAATGTATGGAGGTTGGTCAAGATTCCTACTGGTTTCACTATGATGTAGGCAATGTCTCTCGGCATTGCTCTGCTTATCGGGCACTCGTTTTTTGCTCCCCTCACAGTTTCATTGGAGGGATGGATGTATCATGTTCGCCATGAGTTCCTGGATATAGGATGGGTGCTGAGTGGGGGGGTGCCAGGCTGTGGCCAGCGAGTCTGTGGCCCTAAGCCTGCCTCTGCCCTGCCGTCTCACGGAGAGATTGGTTGCAGGGGTCTCTTCCCCTAGAGGACTTTAATTCAAACCGGAGCTCTGCTGTCTCAGGGCTCCTCTGCAGGCCTCTGTCTTCCACCCCTCTACCCGCAAGCCAGGTGTCCCGGAGGGGAGGGCCCCTCAGTACTCCCTGCAGGTCTGTCTCCCTCCCGATGTGGGTCTGGGAAGGAAGCACTCACAGCTGTGCCGACCTTGCCATGTGCTTCCAACTCACCTGGTCTCTCTCTTTTTCCCACCATTACTTTCTGAAATTTATTCAACTTCATAACAAGTTGAGCCAGGTTTTATCCACTTAGTAGTTGCTGGATGTGACACAAGCCAGCCACGGCTGCTGCTGTCAGCAAGGCCGGGATGGCAAGGAGGCTCACGGCTCCGCTGGCAGTCCCAGTACCTCGGGGCTACTCAGAGGGGCTGGGCCGTTTGCAATCCCTCCTGTATCTGAAGAGCCAGGGCTGGGGAGCCACCATCAAGCTCGAAATGCAAGGCACAAATGCTGAGGGAGCTGCCCTCCACCCGGTCTCCAGGGGACAGTGCTCACACCCAGGCCACTCGGGACCGCTACAGTGTGCTGAGCTGTGCGGGGCTCACAGTGGGACCTGTAGAGACACAAGGGAAAAGGTAAAAAGCCCTGTCCATCCCACACTCAAGTGTGAGCCTCTCACCTGAGGAGAGTGTCGAGTAAGAAGAAAGACAAACAACCCTTGAGAAGAGTGGTCACAGGACATGCCCAGTGGCTAATAAGCACAGGTAAATATGCTCGGCTGCCCTGACTGCTGGTTCATACGGCCTGGGGCACCACTAGACAGGGTGCAGCCATGGCAGCAGCGCGGGTAACACAAGTCCTCACTGCTGGGAGGGGAGGCCTGCAGCCCGGCCTTTGGAGGTCGGTTGGGTGAGCCCTGATGAAGCTGAATAAGCACAAACCATAACCCAGAGAGGCTACACTTGTGTTCTCCCTAGGGGAACCCCTCCTGCTCAGAGGAAGGTGTGAAGGAGGCAGCTTGGGGGAGCACTGCTCATAGCAGTGAACGATCAGGATTGGATAAATAAATTATGGTATATTCCTGTGCACACATGCTAACAGCAATTAAAATAAAGGAACTAGATTTATATGAATCCACTCCAGGAGAGCTACAATGGTGAGTGAAGAAAGCATGTTTCAGAATTATAAATTCAGTGTGATTTTGTAAATAGTAAAAATAAATGAAGCATTGTTATGCCCTCTTTTGATGCATGTCCACGGAGTAAAGTGTTATTCTCAGGATGGGAAAAACACGTACCAACTTCAGGACAGGTTTGCCTGTCGAGGCAAGGAAGGGGAAGGACGGGGGAGGTACAGAGCAGACTCCAGCTGTAGCTGTCTTATTTTATTCCTTTAAAAATCTCCCAGGCACTTATGGAAATATTCATAGCAGTTACCTGGGTCATCTTGTGTGGAATGAGCAAAAGTGGTGAAGCGTCCTCTTTCCCTGCCTGCCCCCAGGGCAGGAACATGTCCTGTTCACTCCTGTGTGCTCGTGCCATCTCAGGACCTGGCTCAGAAGGGCCTCCATGCATGTCTGTGGAATGGATGGGGCAGGGTCCTGCAGAAGGTCAGGCCCCTCCTCTGGGGCCCAACCTCTCCCCACTGCACCCAGCCCGCAGGGCTTGGCCTGGGAAGGGGAGTTCTCCAAGGAGCAGCTGGGGAGGGGTGTGGCTGACAGCCCAGTCTGCTGCTCCAGGGCCCACACCCCTGAAGACACCTTGGAGGGGTCAGTCTCAGGACAGTGTATCCTCACCTCCCAGCCTGCCTCAGGGACATGGGCAAGAGCTTCAAAGTATTCAAATGCCTGCCCTAGGTGTAGATTTTTGAAGGAAAAATAACAGCAGAAACATCAACAATAACATCTGCGACAACAACATAACCCTGTAATTTTGGACACAAAACGTTTGCAGCTGTAAGGTACCTGGCATCTCCTCAGGCATCCAGGGAGCTGATTTTATCAACTGGCCAGGGATAAGATAGAGAGCGGTACTTCTGCAGGAAGTTTGGATAAAGACAGGAGCACCTTCACCCTAGAGCCCCTGGGGCGGTGCCGGCAGGGATTTGGACAGGCTAGTGCTGGCAGCTGGGTGGACGGGAGGAAAGCCACTTCTCTGGGCTCTGTTTGTATTTATGGGTTCTGATTTTTAAAATAGTCACAAGTCTTGTTCACTCATTAGTTGGTGAAGTAGGAGTCTATTCTGTGTCTGCTTTGTGCCAGGCCCTGTGCTGGGGCCTGGGAGGGCTGGAGGGGTCCCAGCAGGGCTGCCCCCAGCCCCAGCCTCCGAGTGTGTGACTCCTGCTGCTGCAGCGGTGTCTGAACTGGGAGCTGGAGGCAGGTTATTAAACAGAAAGGGGCAAGTGGAGCCTGGAGGGGTAATCAGGAAGAGGGAGCAGCCTGTGTGCCACGGCAGGGGCTGGAGAGTGTAGCACACTCAGAGACTTGCAAGCTTTGGGAGCATGTGTGGGCATGCTCGTACACGTGTGTGTGTAAGTACACGCATATGAGTGTGTGCCTGTGAGTGTGTATGTGTGTACTTGTGTGTGTAGCCATGTGCATTTGAGCTCAAGTGTGACAGTGCACACATATACATGCACGTGCATATGTGTGTATGTGTGTACAGTGCATGTGTGGGTGCACTTGTGAATGAGTGTGTATGCATGTGCACACCCATATGTGAGAGTGTGCCTGTGTGTATGAGTGTGTGTACATGTATGTACCAGTGTGTGCAGGTGCGTGTGTGTGCATGTGTATGTGTGCACTTGCATGTGTGCGTGTACATGTGTGAATGCATGTGTATGGGTGTGTGTCTATGTTTGGGAGGGGTGTGCAAGCAGATGAGGATGGAGAGGTAAGTAGGGAGTAGAGTTTGAAGGACTTTGGTGTCCCTGGCAAGAAGGCTGAGTTGCCTCCCATTGGTGGTGCCAGTGCGTGAGCAACTGGGAGGGTGAGGCTGCCTGCAGCGTGGCCTTGGGGAGGGTGCTGATGAGGAGGGCGCTGATGAGGAGGGCATGGACCCTGGAGTCAGGGCCCTGTGTTCGATGTTCAGACAGGCAGGGCGCAGTGGGCAGAGGCGGCTGGGAGGTTGAGACTGACTCACCACTGCACCTGGCAGCTCAGGCCTCCCAGCTCTGAGGACCAGGGAATCAGTTCCTCCTGGTGACTGTGGAAGTGGGGCAGGGCAGAGTGGGAGACGCAGTGAAGAGAGTGGACTGCCCCAAAGTGACTGGCGTGGACCCGTTCCCCTGGCTGTCCTTTGAAAATGGGCTCATGTACTGATCATGTGTTGATCATGTGTCTGCCATAGGGGACAGGGTGCCGGGAGGTGGCCCCACAGGGAAGAATAGTCCCAGCCCGTGGACCAGGCCTCTTGTGAGGTAGCTGCTGTGAGGCTACTGTTCGTTTAGCTTTGGTGCGACCCTTTTCTTTGAGGAGGGTCCACCTCTGGAAGTACTGTGTGGAGCGAGTCAGTGCTCGGTGGAGACGGCAGCTGAGGAATTTGCACATGGTCGTTGAAATCCAAATACATTACCCCAGGATCGAGCACATTCAATAAAGGAGGAGACTCCTGCTCAAATAAGTAATTAGATTTTGACGATAGAAATATAAATCTGGACCGAAGTGAAGATAACTATGCTAGTTTTTATCTCTAACACAATTTAAGATAATGTTAATCATTGGTTGGTTGATATTTTTATCTTACTTCCCACATTTGGGCACGCGGTGTGATTTCGCCACCATCGTCCGGCCACAGCACTCGTTGAGAAGCGCGTGGAGCAGCGAAGTTTCTACAAGACTCGGGCTCAGCTTCCAGTTCTGCTGTCTGACCACAGGCAAACCCGCTCATGGCTCTCAGCCTCAGTTTCCCTGTTGGTAAAGTGGTGGGGCTGCACTAGATAATCTCTAACGTGTGGCCCAGTTCTAATATTCAAAGGTGAAATGTACCACGTGCAGGAAGCACCCAGAAGTAGAGGAAGTGGTCCCTGCCTGCCTGTTGCCACAGAATAGACACAGCATAGAATAGAATAGAATAGAATAGGGATAGAGAAGTGACGCTAAAATCCTTTAATCTCAAAAGTTTGCATCTCCTAAATTTCTATTTTTTTAAAAGAAAATTTGCTATCAAATACCAACATTATTCACTTCCTGATTTTCCACTATTCCTGGCTTCAGCAGTATACTCTGCTCTGTATCAAAGGCCCAGAAGCAGGAAATGGATTTGTTTTTGGAAAATTGGGAGGTGGGCCTATTTATCTACTGATCATAATAGTTATATATTCTAATAGGGAAAATTTGGAAAACACAGAAAAATCTGAAGAAGAAACAAAAATCAGCTATAACAGAGGACCACATCATTAACATTGGTATATACGTCCTTCCAAACTTTTCTATAGGATATATAAATTCAAATACAGAACTCTTAAAATTGCAGAAAACTTCAAATATAACAAGTAACCATATATCCACCATATAGAAATAACAACTGTTAATACAGGTTACACTTCTTGCAAGCCTTTGCTACTTTCTAAAGAATTAGAAGAACATAGCATGCAGCATATCAGCCCAGCCCGGCCCATTCCAACAACCGTCATGAGTCGATGTATATATTTTCAGTCTGTTTTTTGGGCTTGTATATTATATGCTGGTATCCATGAGTGGTTTAGAATATTGTTTTTTGTGCTTCTAAAAATGTATATAAATGATATTGTACTAAAAGTTTTATTTTGCAGCCCTCTTTTTTGATTAAACATTGTATTTTTGAGAAATATCAAATGTTGATTCATAGAGATCTAGTTTTTATTTACGTGCTGAATAGTGTTTCATTGAATAAATATTCCATGTTTTATATATCTTTTCCTTGAGTAGTGGACATTTGAGTTGTCTCTAACATTTTGCTATTATAATGGTGCATGTGAAGAATACGCATGTGTGTGTCTCCTAGTGCAACCTTGAGCTTCTACCCAGAGGTGGAATTGAAATTTTGTGTAAAATATTACACAAAGGCTGTCTGCAAGAGGACCTACCATGATCAAATAATAAAATATCAAAAGTGGTGGCCACAGATAACTCGGTCTTTGGGGAGAGAAGCCTCCTCACCCATCCTTAATACCATTAGTGAAGAACGCCCAGTGCTTTAGGGCAGACGAACAACTAACTCACTCTCCCAAAATTTAAACCCAATATCGGGAGAGGATGAGAGAGGAAACCCCAGAGTCCAGTCCTGCACCTTTATCATAAAGAACTTTAGCAATATGAAAAACAATATTTTATTTCTAACTGAGTCGGTAAGCTCAATTCCCAAATGTAATGAAGATCGAATAAAGCCACTAATAGCACCATTAATCTGCTTAATCAAGTCCAGGGAAATAGACGGGGTTTGGGAAGCACTTCAGAGCTTCCTCTGCTTGACTCCATCGGTGGCAGCCCTTCCTCACTGTGCTGAGGGAACACGCTGTGAACAAATTAGGGAGATGGCATTGCCCAGGCAAAGGCACCTGCTGTTGTTTTTTAAGCATTCCCTCATTGTTGCTCCTTGGCCAGAGGCTCCTGCCAGAGCCTGTCTTGTGTCTGAGCCAATGAGACAGTGAGGACAGGTGGCTTTGCGGCGGGGACACTCTCCTCTCCACCCCAGGAACATCTCTGTTCCTCAGGGAGCTGGCGGCACCCAGAATCTACTGCAGGGCCCTCTCCTTATGCAGCCAGGTGTCCCCAAGCAAGGAGTTGAGGGGCTTGGGACTTCCAGAGGCTTACCAGGTCAGCTGCAAACCCCTTTGGTTTGGCAGGACCAGGGACTGCCACCTGCGGCCATGTGCCCTAACTCAAGCCCTAATGCCAGCCTGGCATCAATTCCAATTGCGGAAGGCACAGGGCGGCAGCCAGAGTATGGCTGCCCGGGGGAGACAGCAGTTGGACATGGGACACATGACCGTGGCCGCTGAGGGCCTTCTGGACAGCACCACAGGCCACTGTGCTGCTTTCTTAGGGCGGTTCTCTGCTCCTATAGCCACATCTCCCTTGGCTCAGGGATGGGGTGCTGTTTACTTTGGAACCAGACCACCCCACTCCACCCGACTCCACCCCCTCCACTTCATCGTCATCCTCGCTATTAACCCCATAGAGCAACACTCAGCGCAGAGGACTTAAATACAGTTTGAGCTGATTTCCACTTGTCCTTCAGGACTCAGTTTGATGCCACGCCTCTGGGTTACCTTTGTGACCCACCGTGGCCAAGTGAGGCACCCTGGCTGCCACAGCAGCTCACGCCTACCCTCCATGGGGTGTCGCCGGGCGGCCTTGTCAGCCCTTGTTGGCTTGTTTGTCTCCCCCCGAACCATGGGCTCTGTGAGTTTGGTGACCTGCTTCTAGCTGCGTAACTGTGGGCGGGGACTCCTGTTTCTCTTCCTGTGCATTTCTACCAGAATTGGGTTCTGTGGGAACGGGGCCAGTTGCTTACCCTTATGTTTGTCAAGGGACCTCTGGAAGGCCGGAGCCTCACCTACCAGGCAGGTCTCGTGCCCCCTGAATACAGAGGACTTTAGGACCAACACCTGGTCAAGGACCCTGGGGAGGTGACTCTTACATACAGACAGGAGGGGGAGTTCAGTCGATGCCCTTGGCCTCTGGGGATGCCTTGGGTAGAGGAGGACACGGAGGTGTTTGAGCTGCACCCGGGCAGAGGCTGCTTGGAGTGGGCTGAGGGGGCATGTGCACATCTCAGGGTGAGCCCAAGTAGGGCTTCAGTGGCTGTACTGTGCCAAGGAGCTGTCCCAGGTTTCTCAAGAGTGGCTCCACCTCTGTTCTGTTCCAGTGATTTATTTGTCTGTCTTTATGACGATACCATGCTGTCTTATAATTACTCTAGTTTTATATTAAGTCTTGAAATCAGGGAATGTTGGTCCTCTGACTTTATCCTTCTTTTCCAAGTTGTTTTAGATATTCTAGGTCCTTTGCATTTACATATAAATTTTAGAATCATTTTGTCAATATGTACAAAACAATTCTGCTTGATTGGGATCATGTTGCATCTGTAGATGAATTTGGAGAGAATTGGCATCTTAGTAATATTGAGTCTTCTGACACATGAACATGATATATGTCTCCTTTAATTTCTCTCAACAGTGTTTTGTGGTTTCCAAATATTTTGTCAGATTTATCCCTAAGTGTTTCACATTTTCTGATGCTACTTTTATGGTATTTAAAAAATTTTAATTTATGATTTTTTATTGCTAGCCTATAGAAATACATTTTTTTTTGTATATCCCTTTGTGACCTGCAAACTTGATACCCTCACATTAGTTTGAGTCATTTTAAAACAATTTCCACTGAATTTTCGTACAGAGATGGTCTTGGCATCTGTAAACAGAGATAGTTTTGCTACTCTCTTTCAAATCTGGATGCATTTTATTTCTTTTTCTTGCCTTGTACTGACTTGGTGCCCAGTGCGATGTTGAATGGAACAAAAGTGACAAGTAGACATCTTTGTCTTGTCCCTAGTCTTACGGGACTGTATTCGGTCTCTTGCCATTAAGTATGATGTTTTCCGAGGTTTTTTTTGTGAATACCATTTCTGAAGTTGGAGAAGCTCCCTTTTATTCATTCTTTGCTGAGTGTTTTTGTGAAGAATGAATGTTGGATTTTTTTCAAATACTTTTTCTGCATCTGTAGAGATGAAAATAATGGTTTTTCTGTTTTACTTTGTGAACATGGAGATACATTAGTTGATTTTGGAATGCGATACTGATCTTCTATTCCTGGGATAAACCCTACTTGGCCGTGATGTACTGCTCTTTTTATATATTGTTGGATTGGATTTGCTAAACTTTTGTTAAGAATTTTTACATCTATATTCACAAGGGATATTAATCTATAGTTTTATTTTTTTGTAATGTCTTTTTCTGGTTTTGGTATCATGATAATGCTGGCTTTACACAATCAGTTGGAAAGTATTCCTTCCTCTTCTGTTTCCTGGCATAAGTTTTTTGTAGAACTGGTAGTATTTCTTCCTTAAATGTTTTGTAGAATTAACAAATTTGTCTGGGCCTGGAGTTTTCTCTGTGGAGAAGTTTTAAACACAATTCTTTCTTGATAGATATAGGGATAAATAGGTTATCTGTTTTCTTTTTGAGTGAGCTTTGGTAGTTTGTTTCTTTTAATAAATTTGTCCATTTCATCAAAGTTTTCAAATTTATTGGCATAAATTTATTTATAATTATATTACTTTTCTAGGGTTTCCATAGAAAATTACCATAAACTCGTGGCTTAAAGCAACAGAAATTTATTGTCTCACATTTTTGGAGGCTAGAAGTCCAAAATCAAGGTGTGGGGCAGGGTTAGTTTCTTCTAGAGGCTCTGAGAAGGAATCTGTTTCATGCCTCTCTCTGAGCTTCTGGTGGTCGACAGGAATCCTTGGCACTCCTTGGCCTTTAGTGCTTCACTCCAATCTCTGCTACATGATATTTTCCCTGTGTGTCTCTCTGTGTCCAAATTTTCCTGTCTTATAAGGACACCAGTCATTGGATTTAGGGTCCACCCCAATCCAATATGACCTTGTCTTAACTTGCTTACATCTGCAAAGATCCTATTTCCAAATAATGTCGTATTCACAGGTTTCAGGCAGATATGGTTGTTTTTGGAACACTATTTAACCCAGTACAATAATATTACCTTATTGTCCTTTTAATATATGAAGTAACGTCACTGCTTTCGTTCATGATTTTGGCAATTTGTGATCTCTCTCTCTGTCTCTTTCAGGCTACAGATTTAATAATATTATTAATCTTTCTAAGGAACTGGTTTTTTGTTTCATTGATTTACTTATATTATTTTTTCAGTTTTCTATATTTCTATTTTAATTATTTCTTTTCTTCTACTTTGGGCTTAATTTTCTCTTATTTTCTAATTTCTGAAGGTGGAAGCTGATGTTATTGATTTGAGACCTTTCTTCTTTTCAAATGTAGGTATTTAGTTCTATAAATTTTCTCTTAGTACTCCTTTAGTGGCATCCCACAAATTTTGATATACTGTGCCTGTGCTTTCATTTTCATCAGTTCAAAATAATTTCTTTTATTTATTTATTTATTTAATTTAATAATATTACAGGGGTACAAATGCTTTGGTTACATAAACTGACTTTGCACCACCCAAGTCAAAGCTACAAGTGTGCCCATCCCCCAGACAGCGTGTACCACATCCGTTAGGTATGAATTTACCCATCCTCTCCTCCCCACTCCCACTGGCCGACACCCAGTGAATGTTACTTCAATATGTGCACATAAGTGTTAAATGATTAGTACCAATTTAATGGTGAGTACATGTGGTGTTTGGTTTTCCATTCTTGTGATACTTCACTTGGAATAATGGGCTCCTGCTCCATCCAGGATAATACAAGATGTAGTTTACCATTTTTTTTATGGTTGAGTAGTACTCCATGGTATACATATACCACACTTTATTAATCTACTCATATACTGATGGGCACTTGGGTTGTTTCCATGTCTTTGCAATTGTGAATTGTGCTGCTATAAACATTCCAGTACACATGTCTTTATTATAGAATGGGTTTTTTTCCTTTGGGAAAATACCCAGTGGTGGGATTGCTGGATCAAATGGTAGTTCTACTTTTAGTTCTTTGAGGTATCTCCATATTACTTTCCATAAAGGTTGTACTAGTTTGCAGTCCCACCACCAGTGTATGAGTGTTCCTATCTCTCCGCATCCACTCCGACATTTGTTGTTTTGGGACTTTTTGATAAAAGCCATTCTCACTGGAGTTAAGGGATATCTCAATTTACCAGACTTCAAGCTATACTACAAGGCAATAGTAACCAAAACAGCATGGTACTGGCACAAGAACAGAGACATAGACCAATGGAACAGGTCTGAGAACCCAGATATAAAACTATCCTCATATTGTCTTCTGATCTTTGACAAAGTAGACAAAAACATACACTGGGGAAAAGAATCCATATTCAATAAATGGTGCTGGGAAATTGGATAGCCATGTAGAAGACTGAAATAGGATCTGCACCTCTCACCACTCAGAAAAATCAATTCCCAATGGGTAACAGACTTAAACCTAAGGCATGAAACCATAAGAATTCT
Organism: Daubentonia madagascariensis; assembly: GCA_023783475.1. Taxonomy (NCBI): domain Eukaryota; kingdom Metazoa; phylum Chordata; class Mammalia; order Primates; family Daubentoniidae; genus Daubentonia; species Daubentonia madagascariensis. The sequence continues at coordinate 47,892 of JAKFHU010001747.1, read as the reverse complement.
AGAAGAAAATGTTGGAAAAACTCTTACAGACATTGGCCTAGGCAAAGAATTCATGAAGAAGACCCCAAAAGCAGCAACAAAAATAAATAAATGGGACCTGATCAAATTAAAAAGCTTCTGCACAGCGAAGGAAACCATCATTACAGTGAATAGACAACCTACAGAATGGGAAAAAATATTTGCATGCTACACATCTGAAAAAGGGCTGATAACTAGAATCTATATAGAACTCAGGAAAAACAGCAAGAAAAAAATCAAACAACCCCATTAAAAAGTGAGCACAGGGCATTAACAGAAACTTTTCAAAAGAAGATAGACTATGGCCAACAAACATATGAAAAAATGCTCAACATCTCTAATCATCAGGGAAATGCAAATCAAAATAATTTCTAATTTAATTTTCAAGTGATTCTTTGTTTCCTGTGTTATTTAGAAGTGTGTTGCTTAGTTAGTTTCCAGATGTTTAAATTTTTTGCAGATATTTTTGTACTTGATTTCCTTTTTTTTTTTTTTTGAGACAGGGTCTCACTCTGTCACCCAGGCTAGGGTGCAGTGTTATGATCATAGCTCACTGTGGCTTTGAACTCCTGGAATCAAGCTATCCTCCAGCCTCAGCCTCCCAAGTGGCTGAGACTAGAGACATGTGCCATCATGCCTGGCTGATATTTTTAAAATTTTTTGTAGAGATGGGGTCTTGCTGTGTTGTCCAGGCTGTTCTTGAAGTCCTGGCCTCAAGCAATCCTCCCCACTTGGCCTCCCAAAAAGTTGGGATTGCAGGTGTGAGCCACTGTACCTGGCCCGTTATTGATTTCTAACATAATTATTTTGTGGTCAGAGGACAGACTTTGTATTCCTTGAATCTTCTTAAATTTATACAGATTTGTTTTCTGGTCTAGAACATGGTTTATCTCAGTAAATTTTCTGAGTGTACTTGGAAATAATGTGTATTCTGCTTTTGTTGGATGTAGTGTTCTATCAATATCTTTTGGGTCAGGTTGGTTGATAGTACTGTTCCAAATCATCTATATTCTTACTGCTTTTCTGTCTACTTATTCCAACAATCATTGAGAAAGGGGCATTGAAACCTCAAACTATAATTGTAGATTTATTTATTGCTCCTTTCAGTTCTTTCAGGTTTTTATCAATGTCATGTGAAGCTTTGCTAGGAGGGACAAAAGTGGGTGAGATTTGTATGTCCTTGTGATGAAATGACCACTGTATTATTATATTATTATAAAATAAAAATAAACCTTCTGGCTCATGTAATGGCTTTTTTTTCTTTGTCCTGAGACCTACTTTATCTGATATTAATATAGCCACTTCAGCTTTCTTTTTCTTAGTGTCTTTAGCATGACACATCTTTTTTCCATGATTTCACTTTTAACTTATGTTTCTGCTTAAAGTGTATTTCTTGAAGGCAGCATACAGTTGGATAGTTCTTTTATATCCAATCTGACAATATCTGCCATTTAATTGGAGGTATTTGGTCCATTTACATTTAATGTGATTATTGATATTGTTAATTTTAAATCTATCATCTTCCTATTTGTTTTATGTTAGTATCATCCATTCTTTGCTCTCTTTTTCTTCTTTCTCTGTCTTCTTTGGGATTAATTAAGTATTTTAGAAGTAACTTTGTTATCTACTTTTTTGCTTTGTTTTGTTATTTTTGTTTTAATAGTTGCTTTAAGGTTTATAGTAGACAGTCATATGTCAGTGATGGGAATATGTTCTGAGAAATGTGTCATTAGGCAATTTCATTGTGTGACCATTATAGCATGTACTTACACAAACCTAGATGGGATAGCCTACTACACACCTAGGTTATATGATATAGCCTATTGCTTCTAGGTGACAAACTTGTACAGCATATTACTGTACTGAATATTGTAGGCAATTGTAACATAATGGTGAGTATTTGTGTATCTAAACATATTGAAACATAGAAAAGGTATAGTAAAAATACAATATAAAAGATAAAAAATGTTAAACCTGTATAGAGCACTTACCATGCATGGAGCTTGCAGGACTGGAAGTTGTTTTGGTCAGTGAGTGGTGAGTGAATGTGAGGGCACAAGACACTACTGTACACTTCTGTAGGCTTTATAAACACTGTGTATTTAAGCTGCACTAAACTCACAAGAAAATATTTTTCTTTCCTTGATAATAAATTAACCTTAACTCGCTGTAACTTTTTTGCTTTATAAACTTTTAATTTTTGTTTAAAACTTTTTGACTCTTTTGTAATAACACTTAAAACACAAACATCGTATGGCTATACAAAAATATTTTCTTTCTTTATATCCTTATTCTATAAGCTTTTTTCTATTAAAAAGTTTTTTTTAAAAACTTTTTTGTTAAAAACCAAGACACAAACATACACATTAGCCTGGGCCTACACAGTGTCAGGATCATCAAGACATCCTAGGTGACAGGAAGTTTTCAGCTCCATTTTAGTCTAATGGGATCGCTGTCATATATGCAGTCTGTTGTTGACTGAAACATCGTTATAGTGCTCCTGACTGTACATCTTTAACTTATCCTGGTCTAACTGTGTTTGCACAAGCCCGAGAGGCTGTGCTTCCTACAATTTTGTGCCCTCAGGGCCTCTCGTGCCTCGTCCTAGTTCTGGCTCTGGTTTGTATGTCCTTATCTGCTAATTACAACGTCTGTGTCAGCTATTGGTCAGTTTTGAGTGGTTGATTCATTTTCAATTGTCCGTTTTATTATCTTGCTTCTTTGTACACCTGCTGATTCTTGATTGATGCTAGACATGTGAGTTTTACATTGTTGGGTGCTGGATATTTTTTGGGACACAGTTAAGTACTTGGAAATAGTTTGATCCTTTTTTTTTTTTTTTTTTTTTTGCAACCGCTACTTCCTTTGATAGTTCGATCCTTTTGGGTCTTGCTTTTGAGATTTGTTGGAAGCATTGCTCATTTTCAGTCTACTATTCACCACTACTAAGGCCCCACGAATCTTGTGGTTTTCAGTATGGTTGGTGGGAACAGGCACTGTTCCCAGCCTGTTACCTTGTTAACAGGAACTATTACCTCTAATTCTTTGGAGTGGTTGTTTCCCTGGCTGGGAGTGGTTTCCTCGGAAGCATGCACCGGCTGGTTCTCAGCTGAAGGCTCAGGGCAGATCCCCTGTGGCTATCAGGTTTTATTTCTGAGCAGCTCTCTCCTGCTCAGTGCTCTGTTCTGTGCACTCTATAGGCCTGGTCTTCCTGGACCCTCAGCTTCACGTCGTCAACTGAGGGAGTCTGCCAGGCTCCTGCTGAATCACTCTCCCTGTGTTCTGGCCTGGAAACTCTGGCAGGGAACACACTGGAGCAGTTTGAGGGCTCACCTCATTACCCCCATCTTTCAGGGATCATTATCCTTTGTTGCCTTAAGCATCATGTCTTGCAAATCTGTATTTCATTTATTTTGTCAGTTTTCGTTGTTGCTTTGTTACGGATGAAAGCATAAGTGCAATCCTATGACCACATCTTGGTAGTAGCAGAAGTCCCCGTTCTGCCTGTTTTAAAGCCCAGTTTTAAGCACACACGCCACTTGCAGGAGCTGCCTGGAGAAACTCAGACTCACGTTCTTTGCAGTTTGTCCCATCAGAACTGTGCTGTCATCCTCAGAACACTGTAAACTTTTATCTTGTTCCTTGCAAGTCAGAACACAATTCTTCCGTTGAGATTTCAAATTTTATTTTACCTTTAGTGCCATTAATTTGTCAATGAGTCATTACAAGATTCCAACTAATGGTTTTACTACACATGATAAAAATTATCACTTTTGTAAATGTTTTATTTATAAACTGTAAATATATTTAACTACTCACTTGTAGTACACACACACTCACACACAGTGTTTCATATTTAGGGATGTTGAAGAATAGAATGAAAAATGCATTGAGTTTTGAATAAGACAGACTTGGCTTTTGTGAATCCAGCCAGCAAACCAAGCTCCTTCTTCCTCTCAATCCGTGTTTTGTAAGTGCTGATGGGCCACGTGCAGTCCCAGAACACTCTGCAGGTGTTGACAGCCCCCCTCCCCCCATCCTCCTTTCCCCCGTTTTATATAATTTCTTTTGGCTGAAATAAGCCACAAACAATGGGAAGTCAGGGCATTTTTCTTCTGAAATACACTGAAATCCCTTTGTGGGGTGAGTGCTGGGTGGGTAGACGAACAGTATCTTGCAGTCGGTTTTCTGGGCAGCATCTTGCCATGTGGAGCAGGCTTGCTTTGGGGAGTGTACTTTTCCTGGTGGCAGATCGGAATCCCCAGCACATTTATGGTGTCACAGCTCCTCAGGCAGCAAAGACGAGGGACTCAAGAGACCAGCCACGGTGGGAGGGGCGGGTGACAGAGCCCAGGGAGGCAGAGCAACTCGGGTGGTGGCACGGGGCTGGTTGTCTAGGTCTGGATTTTGGGCTTACCTCTCCTGGCTCTGAATGCCATGCTTGTTCTCATGCTGCGAGGACTTCTGCCTGCTCGGAGATGTGTTACGCACAACTGACGAGGGATTATTAGAATCATTTGGGGCTCATCCGGATGGGGACTCAAGTGGCGGGAGACTCAGACTGCTTCAGCATCGTCTCAATGCTGTTGGCAGCAAAGGGGATAAACAGAACCAGCCGGCTGTGTCTGTCTCTTCTCACGTGCAAGACAAAGGCTGCCAAGTTAAATTAGGCCCTCAGTCCCTGCCACTATGAATTCAAAGTTCAACATCTCCTTTTCCCCAAGGTGCTGTACTCTTCATTAAAAAAAAACACACCGTATTTCTCTATTAATGATAATTTGAAAGCCATAGTAGTGGAAAGAAAAATTTTTAAATTTTCATAGTTCCTCCTCACAAAGACAACCACTGTTAACATTTTGGGATACTTTTTTCCATTTTCTGTCTAGATATAGTTTTTTTGCTTTCTTCTTATTTTTTTTTTACATATGTGTGATCATACTTTATATGCAATTTCATATCCTGCAGTTTCATCCCACATTATAACAGAAGTTTTTCCCTCCATATTTATTATAAATTCTTTATAAAAATAATTTTTAGTGATTGCAGAATATCCTATCCAGGCAATGTATTAGGAGACTTGACCAGCTAGATGCATAACTTTCACTGACACTGAATTCCAGAACTGAAATGACTAGAAAAAGGCTCAGAATGTTTGATAACATATTTTTTTCCATATGAAAACAATACATGAACATGGTAAAATGTGTACAAAGAAAAATAATCAAAAGTCCAAGAGAATAGAAGATAAAAAGCAAACTTCTCCACCTGGTCACCCTCAACACCCGCCTCCCAGCCACACCACCCTCTCTGAAGCGTGTGCAATTTTTGTTTTTCTGGAAAGAACCTCTTCAACTGGGAATAAGTATTGTCAAACATCCCAAACCTTTTTCTAGTAATTTTACTGCACCCTCATACCCATATACCTTTTCCCAGGTTTCCCTCTGCTCCTCTCAATTTCATGAAATATACCACTTCTTCACATTGCCAAGGTTTTCGACATTTGTGTTCTGCGAAGCTTTCAGCGAGGGTTGCTACCTGCCTGAAGTTGTTGTTGGGGCAGCTCTGACCGGAGCAGGGAGGGAGAGGCCCAGGGCAACACATTTACAAGAAGGGGGGGCAGAAGCAACCCAATCCTGCTTCGAGATCGAGTCCCATGAGTGGTTCTTGCCCAACACAGTAAGCCTAATAATAAGAGGGGACAAGTTGCAGGGACATTTGCCATGTTTCCCTGCTGCGCATCATTTGGATGTCTCACGCTGTCCTTGGAGGGCACTGGGGTAAGGAAGACATTTGCAGGGGTTGTCTCCTGCCTGCTCCCTTGCCCCTGCCAGATAGTTCGGGCTTCTCCTTCTTCTTCTGGGGGTTTGTGCAGAGGGGTCGTGGATGGGGGCTCTGGGTGGCTGCTCCCAGGGAAGGGGAGAGGCAGGGGGTAGGTGTCCATCTGCTTATGACCTGTGTGGTCTGGGCCAGCTCATGGTCTGTTGGGTGTCCCCGGGGGAGAGGCTCAATGCAGTGACTCAGATCCTCATTCTCTGGCCCGGAAACTGGTGGAATAATGCCTCCTTCTCAGAGCTTACTCGAGGGGACCTGTTTGGGACATGCTCCTGGTAAAGCCTGGTTTATGGACTGCATGTGTGTGTTCCCCTAAAATTCATATGTTGAAGCTTTAATCCTCAATATGAGGGTATTTGCACGTGGAGTCTTTGGGAAGGTGTCTAGTCATGAGGTGGAGACCTCATGAATGAAATTAGTGCCCTTATAAGAAGATACATGAGTGAGATTTTCTCTCTCTCCCTCTCTCCCTTCCATATGGGGACACAGTGAGAAGGCAGCCTTCAGCAAGCGAGGAGGAGAGCCCTTACTAGGAGCCGGATCTGCCCACACCTTGATCTTGGACTTCCAGCCTTCAGAACTGTGAAGAATAAATGTCTGTTGTTTAAGCTGCCCAGCCTATGGTGTTTTGTTATGGTAGCCTGAGCTGACACTTAGCAAAACACTGGGACAAAATGCAAAGAGCTGAGTCCTCACTTTCACCAACTCTGGCTCCCACCAGGCCACATGGCATCCACGTCTCCTCCCATGCCTGCTTACTGACGGCCTGTTTCTCCAAGTTGCCGCCACTGTTCTAGGCCCTGGGGATATGGCAGTGAACAAATCAGACAAAAATCTCTGCCCTTAGGGAGCTGAGAGCCACTGGAGAGAATGGGACACTAAGCGAACTCCGTGTGCTCAGCCGTATTGGGTGTTAGAAGGTGATAAGTGTGGTGGAGTCACATGCAGCAGGAGGGCTGGGAATGCAGACTGGCCCCTGCTGCTCAGCTTGGACCCTGACCCTCCCTGGCTTGGGTGCAGGTTGTGCTCGGGCCTCCCTGGCTGCCCGATGGTCCCTCCCTCCTGCCTCTGAGCCTTTTCCAGTGTTTCCTCGTGTTTCCGATCCTTGCATGTGGATGCTCAGGGTGGCGTCCTGGGGCAGCGTGAGCAGACAGTGGCAATGACAGAGAAGGAGTTTTGGGGGCTCTCTCCAGGCACTACTGGGCAGGAGCAGAGGGTCGGGGGGCAGAAGGGGCAGCATTGGGCTTCCTTGTGTGAAGATGTCCTGGAGGTTGTCACATGTAGACCCCTTAGCCTTCAGGAAGGGTCCTCCTGCCTGGGTTCCTGCTGTGTTCACAGGTGGAAGGAATCTTCTTTCTCAGAGGTATGAACTGGGGCTGGGGCTCAGCAGCCACCCCCAGCTCCCACCAGGGCCAATCGCAGCCCCCCCAGGGCACAGTCATGCCACGTCCTTCCTGGCCCTTAGGGCTGCCAGCAGGGCACAGAGACTGAATCCTAGTTGCACTCACCTCGAGCTTTGTCACCTCCATCCTCAGTTAACCCACCCACAGGAAATCCTGCCTTCTTCCCCTGCTGCTGGGCCTGGCACAGGCTGTCCCTTCTCTGGCTCACTCATTCAGGAGGTGCTGATGGAGCCTCTCCAGCGTGCCAGCCTCTAAGAGGGGAGACTCCAGCTGCATGTGCCCGTCACGGGGGTGCCTGGTCCTGGCTGCAGAGACGTCGGTGGGCCAAGGCACGTGGGCTGGTGGGAGGAAGAGAAGAGAGTTCTTTCCAGGACAACTGGGGATGTCTTTTCATTATTCTTTTGCTCAAAATAGAATTATCTTTTCAAAATTGCATTTGACAGGCAGCCCGGGCACTTTGCCTGGGCTGTCTGGAGGAACTGGCTTCCTCGCCTACAGATACTTTTTTCCTTTCCAAAGGAAGAGGGAAGTAGCATTCTGCTGGTTTAAAAGAAAGTAGGTGGGAGGGAGAGAGGAGCAAGCCATGAATTTAGAAGGGAGGGGCAGAGGAAGCTGGAATAAAAGCCAGAGGGTGCTGGCCGAGCCAGTGCATTCCCAGTTAGAAAGGCAGAGCCACCCTGCTGGTGGGCTGGCCGGAGCACCCCCCTGACAGCGACAGCTGCCGGGCCCTGGGCCCACAGCAGGAGAGGGAGGGGGCAGGGTTTGAGGACCCCGGGAGCCCCTGGGATGCAGTCCCATAGCAAAGGCTCCTGGCGGACAAGACAGTCTGGCCCAAGCTTCTGGTTCTCAGCAGAACAGGCACCCGCTGCTCTATGAAGACAAGATGAGAACTTGCTGTGGAATCCCGGGGAGGACAAAGGGGAGTGACAGGAGGAGACACGGGGCTGGAGGGGGACTCAGGACAGCAGGAGAGCAGCCAGCACGCCAGAGAGCAGGGCCCAGGCCTGGCTCGGCTACCGCGGTCCTCAGTTTCCCCACCTGGAAGAGTAGGTGGAGTAGACCCTTTGGCCCTGGCTTGGGTGGTCCCTGTGCTGCACGGTGCCCTCTGCTGCTCTACCTCGAGTTAGGCCACCTGTCCCTGACTGCGCTATCCTCCTGAGCTGGCTCCCTTTGCATATGGCCCCCCCCGAGTCCCCTCGTACCTTGTACCTGGTGCAGTGCGCACTGGGGTGTGTGGGAATGGTGAACGGACCAACACAACAGTTAAAAACCGCTGGGGAAGCCTTTACAAAACATGGAGAATTGAACACAGGCATGTCCCGTCTCCTGTCGGGATGTCATTTAAGTGACAGTAAAGGAGTAAAAAGGGCTTAAACTTGCAAGGACAGAAAGCAGGGAGGACACAACATTAGACAAGGGAAACCCGACAAGGAGAAATCCATGCTGCAGAAGCCAGATTGCTGTCGTCAGCCCTGGCCACGTCCCTCCGGTCAGTGTGTGGCTTGGGGACTGTGCCGTCTGCTGTCACAGTGGCTGCCTCCCTCCCCTCCCCACCCCAGCCACCTGCCTTTGAGGTGTCTGTGGGCATCCTCGCCGCTGCTGGCTCTAGTTTATGCTTTTCCCGGACTGCAGATGGCTTATCGAGATGTGTGAGACACAGGCGGGACCATCCGCCTTTTACCTCCGTACGCAGCTAATCGCCAGAGCATTTTGCCGCCTCAGCCGTGGCTGCAAAGCACTAAGCTGATTATGCAGAAGAGCAGAATGTGGATGCTCTTGTGGAATCTTCGGTAGCAATAAGCATTCGCCCAGATGGAGTGTGATGTGAACTCAGCACTCTCTCAGCCTTATCTTGGCCAAAGTCTGGTGACCCTGTCCCTGGGTGACCCTATCCCTGGATGGGCCCTGTCCCTGGATGACCCTGTCTCTGGGTGACCCTGTCCCTGGGTGGGCCCTGTTCCTGGGTGGGCCCTGTCTCTGGGTGACTGTGTTCCTGGGTGACCCTGTCCCTGGGTAGCCTCTGTCCCTGGGTGGGCCCTGTCCCTCAGTGGCCCCTGCCAGGCAGGCTTTTGGTCTGCATGTGCTCAATACCACCCCAGCATCTGTGGCTAGCACCTGCCTTCCCCAAATATCATCTCAGGTGAGACAGGAGAGAATGTGGGGCTGGCGGAAACAGGAATACCTGGCCCTAGAATGGCTGGCCCTGAGGTCCTTCGGCACTCACCTGGCCACTGCTTGTCCTGGAAGGCTTGGAGAGGTGAAGCAGCTCCCTCACAGTGCCCACCAGCATGTAAACCTGGTGTCAGTGACTCCGAGGCCCGGGGGGCTCAGAAAACCGCATGTTGAAGAGCAGCTGTCTCGGCCGAGTCCACAGGGAGGCCGCGGCGGGCTCCAGGCTGACAGTCAGCCCCTGGCCCTGGCTCCCAGCGGGGCTCTCTGCACACCCAAGTGGCCCCCATGGATGGCCTTGGGACCTGACAGCACCTGCAGGTTTTTAGAGAGAGGAAATAAGATCTCTTGGGTGTTGGCAGCGGATCACGGGCATCTCCTTGCGTGAAGCCATTTTGTCCTGCCTGTGGCTCAGGCCCAAAGTCAGGTCCTCCCGGTCTCCCTCTTCCCTCACACCCTCCACCAACAAACAGTCAGGGATTGGGCCTCTGCTCCCTTCTTCTCCCCCACCCGCCCCTGGTCCAAGCTTCCAGCATCTCTGGGCTGGGTGACCCCGGGACCTCCTACCTGCTGGGTGATGGCACACCTGAGTCACGGCCAGTCCTCTGGTCAAACCCCCACTGGCTTCCCCCATTTTCAGAGTGAAAATCAAAGTCCTCAAATATGAGTTTATGGCTCTGCCTGGACTCATCTGCAGCTCTACCCCTACCCTGCTCCCATGGGTGCCCCAAGTCTGCCCCAGTGTCCCTCTGCCAGGGACACCCACGAGGTTTGCTCGCTCCTCCCAGCAGGTCTTAGATGGCACCAAGCGCTTCCTCTGCCCTCCCCACCCAAGGACTCAGGCCCCGGCCCCATCCCCAGCCTTGTTGTTGCCTTTCCCTTCTGTCTTTCTCTACTGCACGCTTCTGTAGCCTGCCCGGCTTATATTTACTTGTTCAATTGCATTTGGAATCTCCCCCACTGGAAGGTGAATAACACATGAATAGGATTTCACGTATTTTGTCAATGGCTATATCCTCAGTTTGTCAAGCATCCCCAGCACGGAGCCAAGTGGCTGGATGCCCAGCTGAGCTCTCACCCTAGGCTGCAGTGTGCACTGGGCAGCTCCTGTGAGGTCACCTACAGCTGGAAACTGTGCAGTTCAGCCTGCGGGAGCTCCAAGAACGGCAACCTAGCTCCCTACCGCCTGCCACACCCCTTTCAGATTGAAACTTGGGCTCAGGTTCCTTGGCCAAGTTTCCTAAACTCTCTTAGCCTCAATGTTCTTGTCTATAAAATGGGGATGATGACATACCTCCCTCAGTAATAAGAAGGTGCTGGACAGATCTCCAAAGTCGATGGGGCAGAGGGACCAGTACACCCCTGCCCCCAAGTGCCCCTGCCCTGTGGGTGTTCTCTTTTGGATTCTGGATGCATGTTTCCCTGAGCCCTGGAGTGCCGAACACTCTGGTTTGTAAGCACCCCTGGCACATCCACTCCTGAATTCAGCTGAGGCACAGTGGGATATGCAAAGTTGATTTCCTTCAGGCCCACTGCTGACCTTATATGGCCGTCCCAGCCCCCAGCTGGCAGGGAACTGAGAGTGGACATCTCCATCATATGCCCTGTGGGGCCAGCTGGCTTCTTCCACTTGCCACCTACAGAGGACCAAGGAAAAGCCGGTGCTGGGAGTTCCTCCATCACCCTTGGCTTGCGGGGAGCTGCGGTCAGGCCCCACTGCTCTCCTGGGAGATAGGCTGACTTCTGCTTACCGCTGGCAGAGCTGCAGCTCCTTTCCCAGGGGGCTCCCAGGGGGGATATAGGAAACTGACCTTCCGAGCAGCTCTTTCCTTCCCATCCCTCAGCTGCATTTCCAGGCTGCTGTGTCTCCGAGAGATGGAACCCTGATGCCTGGGCTTCTGCTGACTTAGCCTGGCAGGATGGGTCTGGAGGGTTTGCAGAAGTGACACCTGCCCAGGAAGGGTCCGGCAGGCTCTGTGTCCTCTGTCAGCTTATGGCTGGGCCCACAAAGGGCACCTTTTGTGGGCTGGGTGCCGCTGGGGGGTGGGATGCCCCACACCCAGATGAAGTGCATGTGGCTGGGACGGTCTTCTCTAAGTGGGGCTGCTGCCTCTTTAGCCCACATTGGAAGAGACTCCCTGTTTTGTTCAAGGGACAAATATGTCCCTGTTCTCTGAGCTTGATGGTCTGAGTCTCATACAGACTGCACTGGGATCACGCTGCTGTGACAAGAGGGGCCTCTTAGCGGCGTTGCCCAGGAGAGGTTCTTGATTGGAATCCTGCTGGGACCACAGATCCACTGGATGACGCAGGCATGTGGACCCTGCCTGTCCTTCTGCTGGCAGCACCCCCATGTTGTGAGCTCTGCTCCTAGAGTGTTCCAGGAGCAGTGTTCTGAGAACTCAGAGTGTCCCAGACCCATTTCAGAAAGAGTAGAGAAGAGCTACCAGGGGCAGGGCCGGGGTTGAGTGGGCCGGGCCAGGGTGCTCTGAGCAATCCCGGGGAGCTGAGAGGCAGGCAGGGCTTGGAACTGGGCTCCAGACCAGCCTCGCTAGAGCTGGGCTCCCTGGTGCCTTCCCCAGCCCTGGGGCTGACCACTCTGGTGGTCCTGCTCCATTTGTTTGACAACCACTTGCAGACCTCCCTGGTTGAGCCCACGGTCAGTGAGGGGACAGAGACAGATGGCAGGTGATGTGCTGTGTGGTGGAGGCTGTGATGGAGATGCAGTGGCGGGTGCCCAGGCCAGCCTCAGGGAGCTCCAGTGGAGGCAGGGAGCCTCCTGGGGGCGCTGACAGCCAGCCAGCCCAGCCGGCCCAGACAGTGATACTGTGTCAGCAATACTGGGTGATGAGGGCAGGTGGTGTGGGGTTGGGAGGGGACGTCACACAGGGGCCTGGGTTTGGACTTTATCTTGCAGAGAGAGGGGGCCCATTGGAGGGCTTCAAGCCGGGGAGTGATATGGTCAGATGTGGGTTTGATGTCATAGAGGAATGTAGGTTGGAGGGAGGTTGCCTGGAGGTGTGGAAACCCAGGGAAGCAGAGCGAGGGGGCTCAGCTGGAGTGAATGGTGGCCCAGCGGACTGGAAGGGCATGGCAGGGGGGTGGAGCACCATCTGGGAGGCACGAAGCATAGGGGTGAGGAGAGGCCGAAGGGAGGCATCCTTTCCTGCAGCTACAGGAAGAGAGGGCGCTGGAGCTACCCAGCTGAGCCGTCGGGGTCGGGGGGGGTCTCCCCGGGTGGGGCCCAGGGTGGCTGAGTGGGGTGGCCAGAGGCTCTGGGGCCTGCCAGCTTGGAGCTTCTCGTGCTGCAAGCCTGGAAGGCAAAGTGCTTAAAGATTTGTCACAAACAGAAATGGATGCGGGAGAACTAAATTCTGAAAAAGGAAATTGAAAGGCAGTGGGGTGGCACCTCCGAGTCCCAGTCTGTAGCACTGGCCTGCATGCTCTGCGTTAGCCCCCAGAGCGCCGCGGCCCGTGTGCAGGACGCGGGAGGCCTGCTGCTCACGCCCCAGCGCCGCGCCCGCCCGCAGCCGCCCTTACCCCGCGTGTGGGAAGGTCAGATGCCGAGATGCTGGGAAAGGGGAAGAAGGGGTGAGTGGTGGTGGGTGGGGGGGCTTGTGTCAGGCTGCTGCGGGAATCATAAGGATGAGAGTCACTCGAGAGTTGACATGAAAATCAGGAAAAGGCAGTGGGGCGTTTAGAAAGGGATTTTGGAATCAGGCAACCTCTTATCATTTCACCAGCTCTGAGAACTTGAGGAAATTTCTTAATGTCTCCGAATTCTACAAAGTACAGATAATATGATCTGCAATCGTCACCACCATCTTCACCATCACCATCATCACGAACACCCCATCACCACCACGAATATTGCCATTGTCACCACCACCATCATCATCATTTTCACCATGTTGCTACTTACTGTGCACCTGACATATGAACCGATCTATTGCTCAAAACAACTGTGTCATTATAGACTTTTGTCATGCCCTTTTCACAGTTGAGGTAACTGAGGCATAATAAACTAGGCCCAAGTTGAGCAAAAGCCAGTAAGTGGCAGAGCCATTCTTCCTGACAGCGCAAGCATCTCCCTGATTGAAGGTCATGGTGGGCGTTAAGTGCATGTACGTTGTGAGGATGCTCATGGTGATGTTTGTAAACTGCTGGTTGAAGCAGGTCTTACTACGTGGCCATTCTTACTGCTTGTGTTTTTGCTGTTGAAGAGCAGCTGTGTTCTGGTCTTTCCAAGGGAGTTGGGTTGAGCCCTGTGAAGCATGAACAAAGTCCAAAGACACTTTGGAGACCCTCTGATGACCTGGGCAAGGTGCAGGCAAATGCTGGCCCATGAGGCCCTGGAGACAAGCAGCAGGAAGCACGTCTGCCCGCCTCCGCGGCCAGGTCAGGTGGTGGTGGAGACTGCTGCCTGCTGCCCAGGGGGCCACTGCCCCCGGCCGCTGTGCCTCCTCCCAGAGACAGAGTGGCAGAGGAGCTCAGTCCCAGACCGCAGCAGTGCCACAGTGGTCAAAGGCCTCGTGGCTTCTGCTCAGGTGCCCAGATGGGTGCTTGGTGGCTGCGCCCAGGCCCTGGGTTGGTCAGAAGAAATAGCTTTAATTGGAGAGTTGGTCATTGACATTTCCAGAGCAACTGGCTAATGGATTTGAATACGTTTTGATTACTTTAATAAAGCACGCCCAGAAATGCATTTTAAGGGCAGAAGGAAGGAGGAGGGGACTTGCAATTATTCCACCCCACTGAATAATTTATTCCACATACTGTAGACTCACTCAGGTATTTATAAGTTGTCTTTTGTGCTTTTAGCAAAGGGGAAAACAGATAGAAAAAGGACACTTTTTTTCTTATTGGGTTAAGTAGTCATATCCACCTCACTAAAGGGTCCAAATTTATTTTCAGAAACCCAAGTCAGAGTCTCACCTCCCAAAGATTAATCATTTGTTAATATTTTACGAATGTTTCCTTCCAGTTTTTCCTTCTTTTAATATTTTTATTAAAAAAGTAAAGAGGACAGATGGCAGCAATTTAGGGTTAAGGAGTGTCTGGGGGAAGGAGGAGCACTCAGGGAACTCTGGGGGGTGGTGTGACGTCATGGAAAGTGGGTTTTTGTGTTGTTATATAAATGTGTTTAAAGCCCCACCCTGTCTGTAGCCTTGACAGTTCCTGTGCCCCAGTCTCCGCATCTTCCATGTAGGGATCTCAGTATCTAGCTCCAGGGTCTGTGTGAGGTTGAGGGAGGTATGCTGAAGGAAGCACCTGGCAGGTGCTTCAGTAGGTGGCCAGCACATGCTAGGTCTCCTCCCTTCCCCTTTCTGCCTCTGCTGAGCAGGGGCTGCGACTGCACAGCTGCAAGAGGCCTGGGTGCTTGGCGTCACCCAAAGGACATGCTGTGTGCTCCATGGGGGTGCCTGGGATCAATTCATTACCCCAGGACAAATGTGCCATACATCCTGTGAGGATGCACACATGCTCAAGCCTGAGAAGATGCACACGTACACATGCTCATGAGAATGTGCGCACATGTGTGCGCGCGCACACACACACAGGGATAAAGATTGGTGCTGTAGATGCAGCTAAGGAGGGCCAGAGAACCCTGCTAAATACGGCAGGAAGTGTTTCAGAGCCAGTCCTATGTGTGTAAGCCCTCGTTGCTGCAGGGGCTGTGTTTGCCATGGAATCCAGACCCTCCATCTGGTCCAATTCCCTTTGGGGGCTTTTGGGGAAGGCAAGCTCCACCATTGTTGCAGGTCCCCAGGACAGGGCAGAGGCAGTACTGCAGCCCAATGAGGAGACCCGTTGCCACACCGGGCACGTGGGCTGTGGCAGCTGCTCTCCTCTCATCTGAAGCCATCAACCTTGGTGATCACCACCAGCTGCAAAGGTCCTGCGGGGCTCAGAGACAGCTCTCGTGTCCCTGGGGACTGTGCGCATGGGACAGGTTGAGAGCCTTCACCCTGAGAGATGCTTGGAATAAAATGACAGCTGCACCTGAAGTGTCGACAGAAGAGCACGTTCCGGGCTCAGCGTCTGTGGCTCTGGGGAGCCCTGGGTGCTGGACTTTCAGACTCAGAGATGAAAAATGAGCCTGAGCATGCCCCAGACACATGCTTGCCTGTCTTCAGGGCCAGTCTGGGCTGGCGGCAGGGTCAGCTCTCCCTTTGTGCTGGGAGTGAGAGGCGCACTCATTCCTGGGCTCATTCATTCATTCCATGGGTTTTGTTTGAAGACCACTCCCTGCAGGCGCTGTGCCAGCTGCTGGGGGGTGCAGGGCATGTGGAAGGCGATAGGGCCTCTGCTTCCCAGCCATGGCTTCCTCCAGGTTCCTCCCCTCGGACCTGGCTGGCCTGGGCCGCTTTGACCGAGAGACAGGGGGCAGGAACCTGGGCAGTGCAGAGGGCTTGGAGCGCCCGGGGAATGCAGGGTAGAGGCCGCCCTGGCCTCCGAGCTCTGTCCCATTGGGTGCTCTGCCCACCCTGCTGTGTCCCTGCGCACTCTGCAAGCCTCGGCCCCCCCGGCTTTGAGCTTGGCATGTTCTGAAGTCTGAGGCCACCATCCCTTCACAGGCTGGAAACCGAGGCCCAGGCAGGTGAGGGACTCATCTAGCACCCACCCCAGAGCCGGTGTTGGGATAAAGCAATTCTCCCTTCCACCTTGGGCCACAAAAGTGAGGAAAATATTAATTTAAAATGTAGAAAATGAAAATATAATCAGGACAGGTGGATTAAAGGTGAGCTGTGGGAGAGGGCAGCATGCCCATCTCAGGGGCCTCCCTGCTGGCAGGACTCGGGGCTCCGCCCGGGGGCTGTGGCAGTCCTGGCTGCAGCTTCAGGGGTTCTACAGTGTGCGTGTGTGAGTGTCGTGAGTGTGAGTTTGAGCACAGGGGGCCGCTTTCTCCCGAGGCAGCCCGGCCCCCACCCGGACAGCTACCATTGTCAGGGCGACAAGGATGCAGGCAGTGCCCGCTCGAGGGCATGTGACCCAGCCGCAGCCATGGGGATTGCTGGCAGACAGGGTGACTGAGAGCAGGGCCGTCCAAGAGGGGACCTGGGAAGAAGGGAGCTGGTGCCAGCTGCACGCGTGGGAGGTGGTGCGGCTGGGCAGACAGGCAGGGCTGGATGTGGGCCCGTGCGCTGTCTGAGAGACTGGACCTTCTCCTGGGCACACCAGGTGCCAGTGGGGGCCTTGGTCAGGGGCAAAGGGTCTGTCAGCAGTGGGAGGTGGCGGGAGGGGGTGAAAGGCGCAGGAACCACGATCGGAACAGTGGTGGGTGGAGAGGAGGAAAAAGACAAGGAAAATTGGGAGGCCTCATCCTTGGGAACTGGTGACCGAAGAGTGGACGCATGCATGTGTGTGGGGCCCTCCTCCACCCAGAGCACCCATCTCCCTGCACCTCCCAGGCTGAAACTGTTCAGGAGAGAGCTCCCACAGGGCCCTACAGGCATGCACTGCCCACCCGCCCCTCTGTCCACACCCCCTGCACATAATCATCTGTGGGCTGAGTGTGCAGGGAGGTGGGAGAGGTCAGGTGGTGCCCGCCTCACCTCCTAGCCCTGCCTCCAGCCTCCAGAGGTCAAGGTGGAAGCGGGGGAGGGTCTGGGTTCAAAGCTCAGCCTCCAGACGGAGGCAGCCTCTGCATCAGCCCTGTGTGTGCAGCTGCGCACCTCCCTGCACTGCCCCTGCAGCCACCTGGGACCAGCAGCACACCGGGGATTACTCCTCAGGTGCACTCACCCCAGTTCATTTCTGGAACAGAGAGAAGTTGGAGGGGAGAAAGTCCCGGGAATATTTTGCCTGTGACTTAATGCAGGTGGAATTGCAAGACTGCTGTTCCCAGACCACGACACAGACATATATTGTACTGGACACCTGCTCTGTGGCCGTCACTGCCAGGCACGTGACTGAGATCCCCCAGGCCTCATAGGTGAGGTGCTGAAGCCAGGGAAGGTGAGGGATTCACCTGCCACAGCAAAGGAGGCTCAGAGCAGGTCTGCCCAAGACCTTGCCTTGGAGCCAGTCTCCAGCTAGCGTTCCAGGCACACAGCAGTTGTGGAAGCTGACCTGCCAGTGAGCTTTAGGGATGGGAGATTAAAGCCAGGTTTTAGAGACTGGAATCTATGTGTCCATTTTTGGAAGAAAGAAAATAACAACAGCCCATTATCTGAGTGTGTTATTCACCCAAGTGATCCTCGGTGGGCTAAAGCAGGAGGCCCTGCGGTCTGAGCACCTCTCCCAGGACTGGCTGCAGAATCTGAAGAGGCCAGTACAAAATGAAAGAGTGGGCCCCCTTGTTCCAGAACTATATGAATTTCATGATGGTGATAGCAGAGCATGAAACCAGGCCTGGGCCCTCCTGAGTACATAGCTTTGCATGCCTGCATGGGCTCGTGTCCCTGACATCAGCCCCGACCCCAGCTCTGCCATGTCCTCCTGCCCACAACATGTAGCCCACACACCCTGGGCCGGGGGACAGAGCTCTGGCTGCTCTAGCACAGCCTCCAGGTGAAGCCTGGCATGAGCATTTCAGGGATGACCTTTCAGGAGGGCTACAGAGCAGCGTTATTCTGGGGGAAGGAGCAGAAGGCAACAGGAAAGGACCACCAAGTGGGGTGTATGTGGCGATTCTGTCAACCTGACCCTCAGTGTCCAATCTGGGCAGGGGCCACAGCCCCTTCTCTCACGGTGGCTGAGACACCTGACATTGGAACAGCCACATCCCAGCTTGTCCACTGGCCAGCTCATTACTCGGTACATGGGGTAGGCGGCACACATGGACGAGGGGCAGCTTGAATTGGATGTGACATGAAACCAGGCAGACTAAGAGAAAGCAAGAAGGAATGAGTTCTGCGGGTGTCGGGACACTCAAGGCAGGATTACAGCAGCATCTCAGGTACAGTGGAGCAGGGCCACCACGCCCTCTTCCTTTACTGTCCTTCCTATGCCTGCACAGGCTCCTACTGCTCTGATCCCCACAAAGGGACACGTGCAGGCAGCCCCTGAGAGTCACCCCTCACGGGCCAGACACCCAGAGGGGCTGGCCCAGGTCCAAGGCCAAGCCCCAGGGAGGGTGCCGTGGGCCCAGCTCTGTCTGGCCTGCCGCCAAGGCCAGGGTGGGTCACACTGCTGTGAGGGATAAGAGGTCCCAGGGAAGGTGCTGGGCAGAGTCTCCAAAGGGAGCTCCCCTCTGCCCCGCTCCATTAACAGGCATCAAAAAACAATTCCTGGATCAAATGGTAGTTCTACTTTTAGTTCTTTGAGGTATCTCCATATTATTTTCCATAGAGGTTGTACTAATTTGCAGTCCCACCAGCAGTGTGTGAGTGTTCCTGTCTCTCCGCATCAACCCAGGTGCCCATCAATACACGAGTGGATTAATAAAATGTGGTATATGTATACCATGGAGTATTACTCAGCAATAAAAAACAATGGTGAATTAACACATCTGGTATCATCCTGGATGGAGCTAGAGCCCATTCTTCAAAGCAAAGTATCACAAGAATGGAAAAACAAGCACCACTGGTACTCACCATCAAATTGGTACTAACTGATCAATACTTATGTCACACATGGCAATAATATTCATCAGGGGTTGGGCAGGCAGGAGGTGGGTGGAGGGGATGGGAAAACTCACCAAATGGGTGCGGGGAACACAGTTTGGGGGATGTCCATGATGGTAGCTTTGACTTGGGCAGTGCATGGGCAATATATGTAAACCAAGTGTTGTACCCCCATAATATTCTGAAATAAAAGGGAAAAAAACAGCCCGTGTTTTGCTCTGCATTCCTAACTTTTGTTTGAAGGACATGTGGAAGCTCTAGAAGAGCATAAAAGAGAAGTCAAAATTGCCTGTAATCCTCCCATTCAGAGATAACCTCTATTACATCCTGGGGCATTTCCTTCCTTTTTAAAGAGTCACTCTTGCAGAATAAGTGCAGTCGTCCCTCTGTATCTGTGGGTTCTACATCCATGGAGTCCACCAACTGTGGATCAAAAATATTAGGAAAAAACAATACAACAATAAATATAATACAAATTAAAAAATACAGGCTAACAACTATTTACATAGCATTTATATTGTATTAGGTACTATCAGTAATCTAGAGATGGCTTAAAGTATACAGGAGGATGTGCATGGGTTATATACAAATACTATGCATTGTATATCAGCGGCTTGAGCATCCTTGGATTTTGATGTCTTCGGGGATCCTGGAACCAATCCCCTGTGGATACCAAGGGATGACTGTGCTGCTCTTTCTCCAGCTGCAGAGAAGGAATTACCGTGTGCTGAAGGAACGTACCCATCCAGGCATGTCCTGAGCACAGGCTGTGCTGTTCTCTGCCCACCATCAGAAGGTGGCCAGTGCAGGGGATCAGGGGATCCCGCCAGTGTGGACCCTGCTCCACCACCAACTGGAGTGGTTGGACAGTTTACCTAACCTCTCTGTGCCTCAGCTTCCTCACCTGAAATGGGGGTATTAATAGTTTCACTCCATAGGGCCGTCTTTAGGACCAGGGGAGTTAATACTGCACATTCATTGCTGCTGGAATGGGGCCTGGATCATAGTGGACACTTGGTGAATGCTGGTGATTGTATAATTGTGCCAGGTGCTGGCGTCCTCCTTCCGGCTGCTGTGTGTGTGTGCACAGCTACCTCTTCCCCAGGACCTGCTGGAGCTGGCACTGCCACACCTGGCAGGTCCACCCTGGCCTCAGGAGCAGCATGCACCTGATGACTGCCTGCCCAAAGAAACGGCTCCCTACCCCGGGGAGACCAACCCTTTCAGAGCAGTCTGTGTCCGCCGCCCCAGCAGGTACAGATGACCTTACCTGAGTCATACCTTGCTGAGCTATTTCCCCACCTGTGCTGCTTCTGCTGTGTCTCATGGCACTTCCTGAAAAGCTCACCCTCAATACACCCAGGCCTCCAGATCCCAGCCCCGGGCTCTGCTTCTAGGGAACCTAACCTAAGACAGCTGCATTAGTTTGCTATCACTGTTGTGACAAATTGCCACCAACTTGAAACAACTTGAAACAGCACAGGTTACTCTCTAACAGCGCCGGGGGCCAGAAGGCTGAAATCAGTCTCACTGGGTGCCAAGGTGTCAGAAGGGCTGACCCCTCTGGAGGCTCCAGGGGGGATCCATTCCCTTGGATTTCCAGCTTCTGAGGCCACCCTGTTTCCCAGGGTCCCGGACCTTCTGCCATCTTCAAAGTGCATACCTCTGGCATCTGCTTCTGTCTGCAGCCCTCCAACCCCTCTGGGTCCCTCTGGAAAGGACCCTTATGATTACGTCGGGCGTTCCCATAGCTGTGTAATTTCCCCATCCCAGGATCCTTGACCTCGTATCTGCAGAGTCCCTTCTGCCATGCAAGGTAATATTCTCAGGTTCTGAGGTCCGATCTCAGATGATGACATGGACATTTTTGGGGCTATTATGCAGCCTCGCACAGCGGCTGTTGTCAAAATTCTCCTCCCCAGGCTGGGATGGTCAGATTCCTCTTCCCAAGCGTGTGGACAGCGTGGGAGGCAGGCAGGGCAGGGGTGGCCAGGCCCCAGTCCCGGTGGGCCTCACCCTCTTCCTCCTCCACAGCAAATGCCAAGCCAGGCCCGTCCCTCCTCTGTCCTGACCCTCTAGTGGCTCCCATCCTTCTCAGAAGCCCCAGGTCCCTGCTAGCCCCTGCTTTAGCCCCCTGGGCCCTGGTCGTTTCCTGAACACAGTGCTGCCCGGGCCTTTGCACTCGCTGCTCCCTCTGCCGTGACAGCCTTCCCTGACGTCCCAGTGGGCTCAGACCCCCATGGTCCAGGTCCTCCCTGCTGGCCTCTCTGAGCAAGCCCTCCCCACCCCAGTCTCTCACCCCTTACGCTGTTTTATTTTTCTTCTAGACAGTTCAGTGCAACTGCCATACACTTACCTGGTTATTTGTTTTGCTTTTGTGTCACCCCTGGGATTCCCACTTCGAGTCGCTGGGCGGCCCCCTCCCACCCTCAAGTGCAGCTCCTGGGCTCGGGGCACGTGGCTGCTGCTCCTTGTGGAACTGACTGCTGAGTGCAGGAGGCGGGGCATGGCTGCCCACTGAGGAACAGGAGTGGATTTTTTTAAAAAACTGGGTGGCATCAGCAACTCCACCATGGGCGTCATAAGCTTGCTAATGACATTGGAACCCAGAGGATAAAAGACACTCTGTAAATAAGCTCTCTCAGACTTAAAATTAAATTCTACTTTTTCCTGAGCTCATGGGAATTGACACTGTCATTAGTCTGTAATTTGTTTCTCAAAATTCTTCTATTTTAAGAAATTAAGCAGGAGGAGCAGAGGGTGGCAAATGAAAGGGAGGGAGAAGGACTAGGAGGAAATGAGGACAACCCAAAGGCAGACAGAACGGGGGGAGGGTGGGGGGGATGGAGGGGCCCAGGGGGAGGGGGCGGGGGAGGCGAGAGACAGCACGAAGCCTGCGCTGTCTGTTCTCTCTGCTCCGTGCTTGCTGCAGATACTCCTCAGCTGACAGTATCTTTGCCAGCCAGCGCCGTGTGGAGGCCCCGATAAACAAAGGCATTTGCAGCAGCTTCGGGGAGAGGACTTTTGTCAGCGAGGCGTGGTGTCCTGGGCGCCCAGGGTGGGGCCGAGTAGTCAGCCCTGACCCTAAGGTTGGCACAGGTCAGGTCTTCCCACCCACAGCTCTGCCACAACAGAACTAGAGCTCTGGTTCCCAGGGTTATGTGTTAGGATGACTTCTGAGCCCTGCCTGAGCACACAAGCCACAGGCTCTTCCAAGGAATGGGGGCCGTGGCCCTCAGGTGGGAGGAGTCAGGCTTTCCTGTTGGGTACAGACACCCCCACCCCCGACGTGAGAAGCTGCTGGCTCTTGACAGCTCCCACATTCTGCCCTGGAAATGGATCCACTAATTCTAGCTAACCTTAGACTTGTTTCCATAAGAAGGAATCATCAGGGTGGGAGTAGCTGGTAGCTGTTATTGCAGTGGACCTGAGATCCTGATTGCTGGAGGAGGTGGGGAATAAGCCCCAAGTGGAATGTTTGGGCTAAGTGCTGTCAGGGCAGAGAACAGCCAGTGCAAAGGCCCTGAGGCAGATGCTCCTGGCTTGTCTGAGGGGCAGCAAGGAAGCCAGAGCAGAGTGAAGCCCCAGGGAGGGAGCAGGAGATGTGCTCAGAGGGCCATGGGTGGCCTTGTAGGCAGCCTGGGGACTTTGGCTTTACTCTAAGATGGCAGCCCCTGGGTACAGAGTGAGCAGGGCCCTGGGTTGACCTGCCCTGTAGAAGGATTGCTGTGGCCACTGCGTTGGGGCAAGGGTGGAAGTGTGGGAATGTGTTAGAAGACTGGAGATGGGGACAGGTGTAGACCAGCTGGTGGCAGGGCAGGGTCGAGGAAGGGGTTGGATCTGGGTATACCATATTGGAAGGGCAGAGCCACTGGATCTGCTGATGGAGTGGATGAGGATGAGGAGGGACAGGCATGGACCACAGAGCTGGGGGGGTGAAGGGAGGAGGCAGGAGGCGGCAGGGTACGGAGGCTGTTGTCGGGGCAGTGGGACACAGTGGCACTGCAAGTCCTGCCTGCCCCATCGCCAGGAATCGGGGGAGAGAGGAGGGACCACACCGAGCCACCCTGTTGGCCATTCCCGTGTCCAGGTAACAGAGCCACCCACAAGCTCAGCGCTTCACCTGCTGAGGATGTTGGAGCTCACAGCTCCAAGACCTGCTCTCCAGGGAGTCACATCCTGTTGTCAGTTCCTCCTTCTCGCCCTGTGGCCTCAGACCATGGCCAGGAGACTCCCTGGCTGTTCCTCTGCCATCAGCAGGTCGCTCATGCTGCACTCGGGGATGCTGAGGACACTGGCTGTCCCCTACCCGGCCAGCCTGGCCTGTCTGCACCTGGGAAGGTGAGCTTTAGAGGTTTTTTTTTAATCCTTGCATCTCTGAGAAAGCATTCTTTGCCCTCACATTCCCTGGCAGTCTGCCTGGGTGCAGCAGCATAAACACTTCTGCTCAGACTCTCGCAAGTGTCCTCTGTCGCCTTCTGGGATCCCACTTTGCCTTTGTCAGACTGTGACGCTTGTGTTTTTATGAAGGATGAATCCCTTTGTCCAAGAGAGTTATTTCTTCCTTTGCCTGCAGCAAGTATCTGTGTACTACTTTTTTGGACAGTTTTTCCTGCCTCCATTTTGTTTGTTCTCCCTTTTTGGAACTTTTATTGGTCAGGGTTCTTGGAGCTTCTAGATCAATCCCCTACATGGTTTATCACTATTTTGCTAATGTTTGCTTCTCCATGCTGAAAAGTTTTCTTATTTTTAATTTTCTCATCTCTCTATTAAACTGATTATTTTGGCATTGGGTGTTTAGTGTTCAAGAGCATTTTCTTGTTCTTTGATTTTGTTTTTATGGCAGCATGTTTTTTTTGGATGCTTTCCTTCTCTTCTTAAATCTCCCTAGAATACTAACTGGCTGTCTCTTTCTCTTTTTAAAGTTACTTGTAGAGATCTGATTACTAAGTCATAGCTATTTCTTTGAGAAAGAAGATTGACCCCCTTTCTCTCCTGGCCTTTCCTCGTGGTGGTTTTCCCAGGGGCCTGCCATGTTTGGGGCTGAGACCCACAGGCTGCCTGGAAGTTCACGTTTGGGGAAAGCAAGTCAGGAACCCCTCTAGGTGGCCATTATTCTGGGTCCCATCAGGACTGTGGGGGCTGTCGTCTGGGGAGCCGGCCTGTTCTGGTCCTTCCTAGTCTGTTACTCAAGTCCACGGGGGAGACCCCTTGGGCTTCAGCCTGGGCCTGGACCCTCCTCTGTACCAGGCTGGGCTTGGAGTGGGGATGAAGAGAATGACCTCCTAGAGCACAAACCTGAGCTCCTCTCCCCAGTGTAGACTCCTACATTTCCCCTGCTGGGACCGAGCTGTCTGCCACTTGCCTCCCACCTGCCCTGCCCACCCTGCACTCTCCTGCTCCAGTGGTGCCAACATGCACAGGCCTTTCACACACAGACTACAGATGGGAACTTCCAGCTTCAAAAGAAAAAGCAAGCAAGCAAACAAAACGTCCCCTTTGACCCTCGGTTCCTTTGTAGGACTCTCCCTGTCACGGCCCCTTCCCGTGGTGGAGCTCGGAGAAACAGCTGTCTGCACCCGCCCCTGGCCCTGTCCTCCCAGCCTCTGCTGGGCCTCTTTCTTCAGGCTCAGCCCCAGCTCACCACAGAGACCCCTCCCGCCAAGTCTCTGATGGCAGAGCCAGCCCCTCAGCAGCACGGGGCACAGTGGCCACTCCCCGGCCACTATCCCCTTGGCTGTCTCCTCCCCTGGTCTCTGTGTTTTCCAGGTCTGGGAGTGCTGGGTCCTGGTCCTCTTCCCTCCTCCACCTCTAGGGTCTCACTCAAGCCTGTGGTTTGGAGAAACACATACACGCTGAAGCCTCCCAAGTCTGTCTCCAGCCTGCAGTGACCCCCAGAGCCCCAGGCCGACCCCCACCTGTCCAGTCTGCACTTGGATTCCACCTGCCCTCGTCCGATCCCGCCCCATCCCAGTGGAGGGCAGCCCTCCTTACGGACGCCCAGGGAGAATCCTGGGGATTGTTCTGGACATCTCTCTTCTCTCTCTCTGCGTCTCTCTCTGTCTCTTCCTCTCTCTTTCATAGCCCACATCCAGTCCATCAGCAAACCCTAGTTTGGAGTTGTGTCCAGAATTCCACCTCCTGTCTCCACTTCACTTGCACCATCTCGTCACTCACCTGGACTGCGCTAGCTTCCTAACTAGTTCCTAACGAGTCTTCTGCTTCCTCACTGCTTTGTGCAGGGACTTCTAACGCGTCTCTGTGACAGTCCATATCTGCCCACACTCCCCAGCCCTCTACGAGGCAGGGACCATCTCCTGCTCACTATGACCCAGCCCTTAGATCAGCGGACCCAGGCCCGGGGCTCAGGTGGTATTTAGTCCATGAGTGGCTGCCGCATCCATGCCTCCAGATGGGCAGGAGGGCCGCTGCCTGCCCCGCGCCCAGCTTCCCTGCTGCAAGGACCCCCTTCTGCCTCGGCAATGTGCTCAGGGAAGGCGGCCCCCAGGCTGAATGGGCTTCACGACTGGCTCAAATCAGTCATGAAAATCCCACGTCTCTCCGCTGGGGACTGGGTTAGCGGTAGGCGTGCAACTCAGTTCTGATTAACGAGGCCTGCGGGAAAGTCGGCTGGGGTTTCTGGGGAAAAATTCTTTTCCCTCAAAAGCAATCGAGCCTCAAGGGGAGAAGGCGCTTTCTGCACTGTCTGCCTTTCTTCCTGCTTCCTACCCTGGGAGCATGTAATGTAGTCACTTTGGGTTCATAAGGATGAAGGCAGGTGACCCAGGGCCCTGATTCAAGAGCCCAGAGCCACTCACTTCCAGATTTCTTGACAAAGACACAATAGATGTTTTAAATTGTGATTGTCACTGTTCTGTTTCTTGCACCTAAATGCACCCTGAGTGTGCTACCCCTCACGCCCACCCTGAGGCCAAGCTGGGAGTTGGAGGGGGTCTCCAGAGAGGTTTCATCTAAAGTTTCTAGGGAGCCCTTGCCAGGGGGTGTTTGAGGGCTATGGCCAGTCCTTGGACATGCAAAAAGAGGCCCTCTGCTGGGTGACAGTGAGTGGGGTTGCTCTGCCATAGCAAATGGGAGGGTTGTTTTGAATTTTCCTCCTGAGGGTCAGGGGAGGGGAGAGGCCAGAGAGAGGGGGCTCCCATGTGCTGGCGGCTGGGAAGCTTTTCAACCCAGGGGTGGGCTCTGTGCTAAGGCAGGGATTGCGGGGTGGCCGGAGGCCCTGCCCATCTTCCCAGACCTGGAGGAAAGGCCTGTGCATCTTCTGGTGTGTGCCCTGTGTGTGCCCGTCTGTGTGCATCTTGTGGTGCCTGTAGATCAGGGACACGGCTGAGCTCACTATTTCGGCCATTGCCAGGTGAGGACGATGGGACAGCTGCAAACCCAGAATTGGGAGAAAGAGTTCAGTGGGAGAAAGTGCAGAGCTGCAGGGGCCTGGGACTCTGAGAGCCGTCTAGAGTTTGCCGAAATATTGAGGCCACATTGATCTTCAACCCAGCTTGGTACGGGTCAGGCCGATCTCCTCTAGACCCAAGCATCAGGGCAGCCCGAGCCGATGTGGCTTCTGCTCCTGGCAGCCCTTGTTCCAGCAAAATGCTCTCAGCTGGGCCTGTGAGGCAGGCAGGATAACAGCTCCCAGTGACATCCATGCCCTGATTACAGGGACCTGTGAGCGTGTGCTTTGCATGGCACGGGGGCTTTGCAGATGTGATTAAGTTAAGGGCTTTGAGATGGGAGTTTATCCTGGGTTACCCAGGGTGCCCCCAGTACAAGCCTTGAGTTCTTAAAAAAGTGGAAGAGAAAGATGGCAGAGGGAGATCAGAGGGCCGTGAGGAGGAAGCCACTTGCCACTCCTGGCTGAACATGGAGGGAGGAGCTGTGAGCCCAGGGGCGAGGGCAGTCCTGGACGCCGACAGCCTCCGAGAAAGCGGGGATGTCAGTGCCACAACCACGAGGAATCAGCCCTGCCAACACCCTGGCTTCAGCCCAGCGGACCAGATCAGCTGGACTTTGGACTTCCGGAACTGTAAGGTAGTGACTCTGTGCTGTTTTAAGCCACTAAGCTGTGGCGATTTGTCACAGTGGTGTGCACTACAGGGGTAATTCCTCAGGCATGGGCTGCCCACACCTGGACCTTTCCGCAGGTCTTCAGGGCTGGCCCTTTCCTGGCTCCCGAGAGGTAACTTCTGAGCCCTTGAATACCCTACCTGAGAAGAGGGTCTTTGCATATCTTGTATATCTGAGGCTTTGGGCCACGTCAGAGAGTCTACACCAACAATGTGACGTATGGCTGTCTCAGTCTGCTAGGGCTATCACAGCAAGATACTGCAGACTGGGTGGCTTAACCAACAGAAATGTATTTTCTCACAGCTCTGGAGGCTGGAAGTCTAAGATCAAGGTGTCAGCAGGGTTGGTTTTTCCCTAGCCCCCTCTCCCTGGCACTGTAGAAGGTTGTCCCTCTGTGTGTGTCCGTGTCCTAATCTCCTCTTCCTATAAGGACACCAGTCCTACTGGATTAGGGCCTCTTGACCTCTTTTTACCTTAATCCCCTCTCCAAAGCCCTGTCTCTGTCAACAGTGACCTTCTGAGATACGGAGGGCTGGGGCTTCAACATGTGAATTTGTTACTGGCCATAACAATGACCAATGCCTGTTTTTGTTGCCTGGGGCCCTGGGCCATGCTGGATAGAGTGACCTCTGGGGGGCCGGACACAACAACTAAGGATAGTCGTATGGGCTCTTTAGGCCTATGTGACTGGCCCCGATAAAAATCCTGGGTGGTCACACTTCACACATGCAGTCACATGGTGCAGCTGGGAGAAGTAAGCACAGTCCACGTGACTCCACAGGAGGGGAAGCCTGGGAGTAGTGCCTGGCCTCTCCTGGACCCTGCCCTGCACACCTTTTACCTTTGCTGGTTTTAATCTTTATTCTGTCACTGTAGTAAACCCTAGCTGTGGGGCAACAGCTTTTCTGAGCTCTGTGGGTCCCTCTAGTGCGTCATTGACTGAGGAGGGTCAGGGGACCCCCACAGGAGCAGCAGTGAAGGACACACATGTATGGCAAAGAGAGCCACACTATGACGTGAGCCAGGCTGCAAGGGGGACGCTGGTTGGTGGAATAAAATGCTACCCTCCCAGAGACCCTGGACGTGCGTGTGCGTCCACGCCTCCCCTGGCATGAGCAGTGCTGACAAAGGCGTTCCGTGTCACGACAGCTGGCAGGGGTCTCCTTGCTGGTGGAGTGTGCTCCCTCACACCCTGGGACCAGCTAATTCCTGCTCTATGTTTTTCTTTTAAGGAAATGTGTTCTAAAAAGAATTTTTAATGCAACTCTGTGAGGAGGGCCCGGTGCATTCCTTCCTGTGGAGCCTGAAAGCTATGTGGCTGGTGGAATAACGCCACCAGGATTGTCCCGCCCCTCGGGGACCGGGGAGGAGAATCAGGGCTGTGATCCTGATGCCTGCTGCCCCTTGCAGGTCCTGGCAGCACCTTCTCCCAGTGATTCCTGGCCAGGCCTAGCCTGGTGGGCCACGTGTGGGCTGAGAGGCTTCCTGCTGTGAGGCCGTGCGTGGCTGAAGGTGCCACCTGGGAGATGTCCCTGTGCCACTGCCCACTGCCCGCCGGCTGCGTGCCTGTTCCAACAAGTGCCCGCTGTGTGCCAGGCCTTTTGCCACTGGGGACTCTCTGTTCTTTCCTCCTTCTGATTGGTGTGTGTGCCCCCTTTGCTCTGCTGCACCCAGAGCTGTAGCTCTGACTCATTCCTGACTGCCGGGGGTCTGGAGTTTTCCATGTGTCATGCAAATAGGAATGTTAACACAGTTAAGTCAAAGTGAACACCCAAAAAGCAATGTGAGAGCTGCAGAAGCAAGGGGATAACACTTTGCAGAGACCAGACATGAGCAAAGAGACAACAGGCGGAGGCTGGGCAGTGAGCAGGGTCTGGGCCTGTGCACTGTCACCACGTGGGACATGCCCACAGGAGAGTGTGCCACGAGAGGGGCTGGCTCCATCGTCCTGCTAATCCTCACAACATGGCAGCAGGGGCGGACAGTGCGGAGGCACTCAGTGCTGCGTGGAGGCGGAGCCCACGCAGAGGGGGCCAGGGAGGACTTCAGCCGGGCTCTGTTCTCAGCCAGGACAGACTGCTCATAGTGGCCTCCTTGCTGGGGGTCTAGAGGTGCTGGGGAAGTGGGAGGAAGTAACTGGCAGCCCCTCTGCATGGTGTGAGAGCTGGGCCCTGCCATATCCCGTGCCCAAAGCTGCTCTGCGCTGGCTCTGAGAGGGAGAAAGCACACTCTGGCATCAGTGGGTGGCTGGGGACAAGGGGCTGCCCTGTGAGCGCAGAGAGGCTGTACCCTGTCCACCTTCCCTGCCTCACCCGGCCCGTGACATGTGCTCACTGGGGCCCTCCTGCTTCCAGCGTGGCCACACTGGGCGGAGCCCCGACAGACGCCGGCCTGGGAGTGCTCTGAGACAGGTGGGAGACAAGCCTGCCCAAGTGTGTCGCATGTGTGAGTGATGATGGCGCACGGATTAAGGAGGGGAGGAAAGGACTGTGTCAGGTGGGTGGAGGGGCTGGTGGGTGTCCCTTCCTGTCCTGATCCTCCTTGCTTTGTTCTGCCACCTTACGTCCTTTGGACAGGGAGGTGGGATCATGCTCCCCTCCAAAGGCTCAAGCTCCTGTCTCTGTGTTTGCTACCGTTTGGAGATTTGACTTTCTAAACCTCATGTTGAAATTGGATCTCCTTTATGGCAACACCAACAGACTAAGACAGTGTTCCAACAAGTGCAGCCCCCTAACACTGCAACCCCTACCCTCAGAATGCTCCAGGCCCACAGGGAGACAGCTATGCCCCCAACCCGCCCCTGGGCCATGCCCCCCCTTTCCTGGGCCCGCTGCTATCTGGGAGGTTGTGTCTTGCCCCGCTTGTTCCCACTTTCTGCCTGTGCTCAGCCCTCTGTCTCTTCCGGACCCCAGCCCCACTTCTGCTGCCTGAGAACTCATTGTCCCACACTGTGGTCTTCCTTGGAGTCCAATCCTGGGCCAGCCTCTTGAGGGCAGTGGATTTACCAGCTGCAGCCAGGCTACTCCCTTCAACTCCTGCCTATGGACCCCATGCTGCTGGGGTCCCACATTGCATTACAGGACCCCAGGTGCACAAGGCAGCCAGCACGGCCAGTGCATGTGCACATGCACACATACATAAATGCCCACACACACTATATACAAGCACACACATATATGCACACACGTATACAAGTGCACATGCATGTATGCAAACACACACACATACACATAATATACACACACACCTCCAAATAAGAGTCAATCCTAGACCCCACCCTCCGCTCTGGACGCCCCAGCTTGTTACCACTAGCCTTGCAGTGGGGAGCCAGGTGAGCCCTGGTCTGTGGGCTCGGAGCTGTGTGGGATGGCCATGGTGGGGAGTGTGGGGCAGGTCCCAGGAGAAGTCAGGGGCAGAGGGAGGGAACCATGTTGTGCCTAGGAACACAGGCTGGTGACTGTCTTTGGAGACAGAGGGACAGCCTGTGCCACACTGTTCTCGGGGCCCTTGGCTTGGCTGAAACCCCTTTGCAGCCAGGTGGCCTGCCCAAAGGAGGCAGGGCTGACCACCTCCTGGGCGCTGGCGCTTTCCTGCCATCCCTGACTGTGTTTCTCAGGATGGGAGGGAGCAGGCACGCTCTGACCCCATCAGGCCTGTGCCAGTGCCTTGACAGAAACACCTTCTCCAACCTCAGCAGGGAGCTGCCCCTGCCCCCTTCCAGGGAGGGCAAGGGCAGCACAGCCAGGATGCGAGCTGGGGTTCCCACCCTCCATGATTGACCCCAGCCCATGCCTGTCTCAGAGTGTTCTACTGTCTGCTCAGCGTCCTGGGAGCCAGGGGGCCAAGCTGCTGCAGGGCTGCGCATCTTCCCAGGGAAAGAGCTGCCTGCCCGGGGGGAGCTGGAGGCTGGGAGTTGGTGGCCTGTGCCCCCCGCAGTGGGCCCTCTGGGCTTGTTGGTTCTGAGCAGCCTCTCCTTCAGGGCAGGGGCCGCAATGCCAGGTCCACCTGGGCCTGGGTGCAGAGCCTTCTCTCCCGCCCTGGAGCCGCAGGGCACTGGCCGCACAGTGCTCTGGGCTCAGGTCCCAGAGAGCACAGGTAGGGTGCTGTCAGCTGCATGTTTGTGTCTCCCCACACTCATATGTTGAAACCTAATCCCGGTGTGATAGTATTTGGAGGCGAGGCTTTTGGGAGGTGATGGGGTCATGAGGGTGGAGCCCTTGTGAATGGAATTAGCGCCCTGAGAGGAGAGACCCCAGAGGGACCCCTCACCCCTTTGCCATGTGAGGGCACAGTGAGAAGATGGCCGTCTCTGAACCAGGACGCAGGCCCTCACCAGATGCAGAATCTGCCAGTCCCGGATCTTGGATTTCCAGCCTCCAGAACAGTGAGAAATAAATCTGCATAGTGTCTGAGCCACCCAGTCTGTGGTGTGCGGTCTGGCAGCCCAGATGAACTGGGTGAGGCCCTGCGTCCTGCCCAGCCCCTCCTCCACCCTTCCTAGAACAGCCCTTCTCGCCCACTTGCCACCATCCCCAGACACCTGGCCCAGCGGTTGCGGGCAGGAAGACCCCCGTGCTGCCCTCCCAGGCCCCTCCGCCCCTCCCTGTTCTCTTTCAGCAGCCGTCCTAACGGGGGGCCCTGGCCACTCCCATATGAGTGGCATCTCTCTCACCTCTGACCCTGGGCCCGTTCCCCGTGCTGCCCCAAACTGAACGGCTCATGACGCCTGACAACAAGTCCTTACCCACTATCAGATCCTAGCCCTGTTCGTTTTCTTTGAGGTTTTATTATCTACCTGTAATCTGGACTGGATCCTGAATTCTTCTAATTTCCTTCAACATCCGGCTACGACTCTCCAAACTACTTCCAGTTTTCTTCCACCCTTCTGGCTTGGAATCACTGCTCAGGCGTGGAAGCCCTGCAAGCTGAAGCTGAACTTGCTATAAACTTCAGAGAAGCCACCTCAACAGCTCAGGTATGAGCAATCTTGGTGACATCCCAACTGTAAACCGGGAAGATGTGTCATTTCCACTGCCTGCCTTGCCCCAGCTGTAGGTGCCCAGGCCCAGCGCCTAGAAATCTTCTGGACTGGCTGCCCTCTGGGCTCAGAAACAGAGTTTATAGCCTGTTGCCACCACTAATCTTTGTTTTTCTCTTATTTTCATAGAAACTAAACTAAACTCTCCTCATGAAAGGCTCACACTATCCAGGAGATGTCCTCTATGGCCAAGTCTCGGCAGGTGGCTCAGCTGGTCTTTAATGAACAAAAGGCCACCCAGTGAAAAAGTGGACGATATTGTTAAAAGGAAAGAACGTCTCCCTCTTCCTTGAACAACAAGGGGGCTGACAAAGATTCTTTGTTTGATCCAACTTTAGTCAGGCTCCCGAACCTTCCTGAGGCCCGTCCTGTATGTCCTTGTGAAATCCAGTTTTAACAAAAGAGCCCTGCTAAGTCAGGTTAGCCAGAGGCCCCATCCTCGACACCTGCCCATTACCTCCCCTGCGACCCCCAGGGGTGTGTGACCCCTCGCCTGCCTGCAGTGCGAGCCCGGTTAGAGCAGGTTGGGCAGTGTCCCCTCACCCTGATGTTTCCTCTTAGTCATTTTCCATCCACGGACCCCACCCTGCTCCTGGGCTGTCAGTTCCCACTTGCCCGGCTGTGCTGGGGGCTGAGCCTGATCTCTCTCCCCTGCTGTAGAATCCCATTGCAGTGGTCCCTGCACCTATCGTGATGGTCGCGAATAAAGTCTTCCTTGTGCTTCAACAAGTATCACTGAATTAGTTTTTTCTTTAACACCCCCGTCAGTTATGGTCCAGAATGTGTGGGTCAGGACTTTAGACAGGACTCAAGGGGCATGGCCTGTGATGTGTGGGGGCTCACTGGGAGGGCATGAAGGCAGAGGCTGGAATCATCTGAAGGCTGGCTGCTCCTGTGCCTGGTTGGGTGCTGCAGCCAGCTGGGCCCTCAGCATGTGGCCTTTCCATGAGGCTGTCTGGGCTTCCTCACAGCATGGAGGCTGGTTCCAAGACAGCCAGGTGGAAGTGGTATTGCCTTTTAGGACCTAGCCTTGAAAGTACACAGTGTCACTTCCCTGTGGGCACAGACCTTCCCAGATTCAAGGTGAGGGAACACGGACCCCACCTTCTCGATGGAGGAGTGCCGGGTCACACTGAGAAGAGGGTGTGGGATGGGAGAGGCTGGGGTGTGATCTCCCGCAATACCCAGGGATGACGTAAACTCCTGGTGTCTGCCGCACCCCTGCTGGCCACTGGGGACACAAAAACAAACATCACAGACACGGTTCTAGCAACCCTGGAGCCAACAGGGGGAGGCTGAGGAAACAGCAGAGAGCAGAGTGAGCCCCTTGGGGACCAGCAACCTCTCCTCCCAGTTCCCCATTAGCAAAGACCCACCAGTTCTAAAAGGCTTTTGTTGGAATGCATTGGAATTCATGAAATAGGACCTGACCTGAGATTTCAACACTCACCCTCCCCACCTCTGTCGGCTTCCCAGTTACTAGACCAGGAGATCCTCAGAGGAGGGGGCAGGGAGCACCTCCTGCAGGCTCACTGGCACCCCCAGGGCAGGCTGGAGACTGATTTCCTCTCTCTCCCCTCCACCCTCTCCCCCCCACTCACTTACCCGTGCTTTGCACAGGCACTCATCAGGCATTGTCTTGCTCTGTGCCCGACACAGTGTAAGGCCCAGAAATTACAGAGTGGCTAAGACCAGGTCTTGCCCTGCCCGCGGGCTCAGAGCTGTCAGCCAGGCCCTCAGACTGCTGAAGCCAGGGGCTCAGCCCACATGCTTCCCTCTCTGTGCTGACCTGGCCTGTGTGTGTTCTTGGGGGTGACAGAGTGGGCCTCGGGTGTGGGGAAGGCAGGTGACCCCAGAGGAGGGGAGGGGAGCCAGTGAGTGGGGTGGTGCACCTGGGAGCTGCGCCTGGGGGTGGGGAGAGCAGACGCTGAGCCCCAGCTCAGCACAGCTGGGATGTGGGTGGCCCCTGCTTGCTCACATCTTCCTTTGAACACGCGCCGTGACGATTCCATAAGGCAGCGAGTAGTCAGTCGGGCTTCCCAGCCACTGCCCCTGTGGCAGTTCACAGAAGCCTATGGACCACTTCCCAAAATAATGGTTTTAAATGCATCAAAGTCCCTAGGAGTATAAAAGAAGCCAATTATATTGAAATACAGTTATCGAAAGGTTTAAAAGGCAAATGTGGGTTTTAGTAGTTTATGAGTTTCTTCATTAACACACTATAGGATGAGCTCTGGCAGGGCTTGATGACTGCCCAAGTTCCAGAGCAGGGGCGGTGTGCAGGAGACTGAGCCCTGTGGTGTCAGAGGAACATACCTGTGATTTCCTCAGTTGACAGCCATAGGTCCTGCCCCTCCAGCTGTGGCTCGTGGTGTGTCTTCACCACAGAAGGAAGCACTGAGGCCACACAGCTGCCCTGGGCCCCTGAGCGGGAATCCCAGCTCTGTGAGCCCCTCAATCCCTCCTAAGCCTGCGCAGGGGCAGGGCAGGCCTGCGTTACTCCCCAGAGGCTGATTTTCCTTCTGCTCTGAGCACACGCTCCTCAGATTACACTGACATTTGGAGCTTGGGTTTCAGCCGCATTTTCAAATTTTTCTCTTCATTTGCAGAGAAACCTGAGCAGCCTCTGTGGTCTGATTGTATCATTAATCATTGTGTGACCCAGTGCTTGCATGCCCAAGTGGGAAATCTCTTCTTTGTTTCTTTTTTCTCTTTGGAGTTTTGCTCTCTGCCTCCGAATGAGGGTTAGACAGACCCGTGGTGCTCTGTCTGTGCAGCTGTCCCGAGACCCCAGCCCTCCTCCCTCCCTCCCTGCACGCCCCTCTCCTCCCTGTCCCTGTCCTGTCCCCGCTCTCCTAAGTGGAGTCTGCAGCAGTTTAGTCAATTTGTGTCCCCGCTGTGGCCCAAGAGGGGGTGACTCTCATACATACACACATGACACACACACACATACACATACACACATACCTATAAACATGTACCATATACACATACATACATATACACACATATAAATGCCATACACACATACACACATACCAGCATATACACACACACATTCACATACATACACCACACACACATATACACAGACCACACACAAACACCATTCACACATGCACAAACATACACAAACATGCATGCACAAACCATACACATATATATACACACACTATACACATACACACATGCACACAAACACCATACACACACATACACACACATACGCACACCATAAACCCACACAGTTTTTTTATTCCTTACTAAGAATTGGTTGGCTTATTGCAAAAGTGTTAGTTACTTGGGGTGAGATTCCAACACCAGGGAAAAACACAGTGGAGGAAACACACACATTGCATGGAGGAAAACGTCAGAATCGCACCATGTGTAAATCCTTTCCTTTCCACTGAACACATCGGGGAGGAGCGGACTGGGGCCTGGCCTTCACTGGCTTTCATGGCTTCACTCCCAGGACTGCTAACCTCGGCACCCCACCTCCTGGCCATCGGGCTGTCCCAACCTGGCGGCAGGTTGTCCACCACTGGGGGACTGGCCAAGGCTGACGGCCAGCCTCTCTCTTGTCTCTGGCTGGGTCGGATCTCTCCTCCTTGTCCTCTAGCTGAGACCTGGCTTCCCCACCTCAGGGCAGGACCACTCACCTGCCTGGGGATTGCTGCCCACTGGGGTACAGAGCAAACCAACCTTTCTAGAGAGGGCACAGCTCTTTCCTCAGACCCAGTTTCCAGACACTCCCTCCAGCCCCAGGCCCAGCCCCTTCCCTGACCCAGGAGAGTCAGTGGGTTAGTGGAAACCCTCCCTTCCTACACACCTGGCCTGGTCTCAAGACCCCAAGGAAGCAGTCACATCTGTCCAGAACCTTGTCCCCTTGTCTGGGTCTTCACTGCACCATGGCAAGGAACAAACCACAGGGCCCCCCACTCCCCTCTGTCTCACACACACACACACACACACACACACACACACACCCTGCACACCCAGCTCACATTCCTGAGCTGCTGGGTCTTAAGCCTGTGCATTCAGCACCTCATAGGGCAGAGGGTGGACACCCACTGCCTCAGCCAGCTTCTTATTTGCATAACTAAAAGAGCCACCTAGGGGTTTTGCCTAGAACAAAGGGGTAGTTCCACCTCTCTGGAGGTTAATTCCAATCTCCCTTCTAAATGCAGAAGGTGCTGGTAACTTTCAAAGTGGCAGTTAGCTTTTAGCTCCACCTGCTCATGGTAGCCAGGATCTTCCTGGCCAGAACACAGCAAAGCAGGTCAATGCATTTCAGACAAGAGCTGCTCTTTGTTCTTCTGCTGTTTGGTGACAAAGAGCTAGAGCCTAGCGTGGCTCGGAGGTGTGTCCTCTGGCTTCTTTGTACAGGAGAACAAGGAGTGAACTCCAGATGGGGCCCCGTTCCTTGGGGTAGCTTGGTCTTGTCATTCACATACAGCCCTGCCCTGGCACTTGGGCCTGATAACTTGAATCCGGGCTCTGGAGCCCAGAATGGACATGGCCGGTTATCAGGCCCCAGTGTGCGTACTCAGGTTTGGGGCTGCTCTGGGACTGACTGCGTGGAAGGAAGGAAGAGGGAAGGAGCAGGCTGGCGAAGGTGATGATGCTTCACTGCCTCAGGGGCAGATCCCCCCCCTCTAACCTGGGCCCCAGGCCAGCACCCCCCACCCTTGCAGACAGTCATTCCTCAGTGATTGGAGATAGGATATTTGAGACCTAAGCTCCCAGGCAAATGTGGAGACACCCCCAAAGGGGGCATTTCAGGACTTCAGCAAAGTATTTTTCATGATCCGTTCAAAGTACTCCCTCCTGCCCCAGCAATTCAGTTTCTCACAGGGGTCCCAGTGGGAAGGTGCCTTCAGCGACCCAGCATCCATGCCGGGAGGGCACCAGCTGTGCCATGGTGAGGGACATGCAGCCCTCTGCCCCAAGGCATTGCTAACCTTCCTCCACCCCTGAGCTCTCTGGCCCTGCACCCCTGCTGTAGGGAGGAGTGGGGAGGACTCCAGGGCTAGGGCTGGAGCCATCAAGAGGCCACTAGGAGAAGCCGGAAAAGACCCAGACTTCCCACAACTGGGGATTCACGTGGCAGCACTCAGGGTTCTCACAGCCAGTGTCCAGCCAAACAGGCAAAGCCCCACCCCTTATATGACTGAGCTGCATTCTGCCAGCTGCAGGTAAGTCCCAGCCCCACCTCCCAAAAAATCCAAGGGGAGGGCCATTGTCCCCAGCTTTCCATAGAGGGGTGTCCAGCCAGCACTGCTGAGGCACAGGTGGGGCGGGGAGAGTGTGCGACCGTCTTTGGAGAATGCACAATCCATCCCTCTGCTCGTAATATTCTCCCTGCTGTGGCACACTGCTCCAGCCATTCCCTTCCCCTGCTCCGAAAATCCATAGCCCCGATTAAACCCAGCTCTCCCCCTGTGCCTGCCTCTCCCAGCAACACAGCTGAAAGCCCTGGAGGAGGCACAGATGGGGGTGGCGTCTCCCTGCAGTCCTGCCCTTCCCGTAGCACCCCTCTCTGCCTCCCCCCCACCACCCCCAGAGGTCAGCGGGGCCTCTGGGGCTCCCCCCCCGCAGGCTGGCCCCAGAGCTCTGCGAAATCCACCCAGGGCCAAGTTAAGGCCTCCTTCTGGCACAGGGTGTAGGTGGTGCATCAGGGAGCCCTCTTCTGCCCCCACAGCTGCCCCCGTGGGTCTGGCCTCCACCCCAGCAGCAAAGCCTCCCGCCTCCTCCCATCACTGCCCCAGAAAGCCCAGCCACCTGCCGCCTGGCGTTGCCAGTTCCCCTCTGCCTGGTGGACACCCCCTGCCTTCTCCCCGGCCCACTGGCCATTCACATCCATCCCTGCAGAGGTGGTGGCACCTGTGCATGTTTTGCAGCCAATCCCGTATCTTCAATTCTTCCATATCACCAATAAAAATCCATTTCTAACACCCGGCACACTCACCAGGGATCTTCTGGAGTGGATTTAGCGTGTCTGAAGAGCTGGCAGTGACTGCGCCTAAGGCGCAGGATTAAGGTCCTTCCTATGCTAACTAAGTCCACTCCACAAGTGTGGACTGAAGTGGGCTTCTGGCCACATCTAAATCATACTATCTCTTCTCAAGTGCTTTAAAATACAGACAATAGAAGACACAAGTGCCACAGGGGCGGCTCTGTTTCTACCTTCAGGTTCTGATAAGTGCTCCTGGGAAAGAGCCCCTGAGAATGTGTGTGCATGTGTGTGCACAGGTGTGTTTGTATCCTAGCTGCGCGTGCAGTGGGCGCCCACAGTGAGCTGGGTGGGCTATTTCACAGTCTGCACAGGGGCCTGGCCCTGAGGACCTCTGAGCTCCCCATGGGAGGGGCGGTGGCGGGGAGCCCACGGGCATTCCTTACTCCTGGGCAGAACGAATTTCCTCCTGAGGATCTCTGCTCTCTTCTTCCCAAGCTGACCTGAACATCCCTTCTGACTGATTTCACAGAGAAATAAGGATGCAGGCAGGGGACTCATCCTGTGAAATTTTCCACACGAGGGAGGCTGAGGACTGCACCCCATCCTAATGCCCCAGTGAATCCATCTGAAAAATCAGGGCGATGGGCTCGGCCCCTCCTGGCGCTGACATTCTGAACATATGGGCGGCTGTGACAGCCGTGTGGGTGGCGGGAGATCTGTGTGTTGGGAAGTGGCTGCAGAACTGAGAAAGTGAATGCACCTCTGCGTGTGGGAAGTAAAGGCTGAGAGGCACTCCTCCCTTCTGCTCTTTGGCCTCTGAGTAGGTCCCCCCTTCTCTGAGACCTCGCTCATCTTCTGCTTCCCAGTGAATACATTTGCAACTTTAATGTCCTGAGATCGGCCTGGCTCATTAAACAAAGAGATTCACTGTGATGGGAATTGTTTGCTGCTCAGCACCCCCAAGACAGTATCTGAGCAGGTGCCGTCCTGGCCCTGCAAAGACAGTGAGAAGGGAGCCCCCTCCTCTCCTGTCGACCCCCAGCAAGACCCTCTGTCCCTGCCCCAGATTGATTGTGCTGTGGCGGAGACACTGATGGTATAATTCCAACCAACGCATTCACCTTTAGAGCCTTGATTTAGTGATGCCCACGTGGATATGACAAATGGCTGGTGTGTAATTTTGGTTAGCAGAATATATGTCCCCAGAATCCAATATATTTTTTAACCTCATACAATTTAATAGAGGCCAGTGTGAATTTGCTTGAGACCTCATACACCATAACTCAGCCCGTGTTTTATAGCTAAACTCTGGAAATGAGCTAATGTCACAACAGAGCTACAGATTTCCAAGTGTCATCTGTGTTAAGCAGTTAGAAATCAAATAGCCTGCTCTTTGGGGTGTGGGGGGATTAACCTGAACTGCCCATTAGATCTCGTTGGGTATTGTTAGTCCTTAAACGTATGGAGGAGGACATGACAGTTGAAACGATAGGGCCAGAATCATGGCTTGCTCCTTGGAGCTCCTCCTGCAGCAAGGACTTTTGTCTCTTAAACTCCAGTGTCCATTTGCTTATAGATCAACCATACACTCTCCCAAGGGCAG
Source organism: Daubentonia madagascariensis (assembly GCA_023783475.1). NCBI lineage: Eukaryota > Metazoa > Chordata > Mammalia > Primates > Daubentoniidae > Daubentonia > Daubentonia madagascariensis. The sequence continues at coordinate 8,225 of JAKFHU010001747.1, read as the reverse complement.
ATTGAAAGCTTCTCTACAAGCTGTGAGGTTCTTGTGAGCAGAGATGGTTTGTTTTCACCTTTGTTTCCAAACCCTGGCCCCACTTGGCAAGGGTCGGGCCAAGTGGGAATGGTGTGCTGACCCTGGACGTGGGCGAAGCTTTGCTGCTCGCTGGGTCTTGCCAGCTGCAGAGTTGAAACATCAGCCTAGGAGCTGCCTGATGACAAGAATCACAAAACAGGTCTGGGGTGCATGGCCATGGCATGGTGGCAGGCTCGGCCAAAGCCAAGAAGGAAGCAGCTCCCATGGGACCAACCTCCTGACACAGGTCTCTGAGTCCCTGGAAGAGGACAAGGGCTCCCGGTGATGTAAGGCTGGATTCTGCCTAGAGGGGTCTCCTTTCATCACCTAAAACACTTCCTTAGCATGCCTCCTTTGCCTGCTTTTGTTGTCCTGCCCGATTAGGTAAGGAGACTTTTGTAGGGCCATTGGGTCTAATTCTACGATTTGATTGTGACAACAGCTAGCAATGGCTGGCACTTCCTAAATGTTTAATAAATAATAATAATTATCCTAATGACAGGCCTTCTGCTTGCTGACAGCTCCTGCCCTCCTCCCTCCCACGCACTGCCAGTTCCTTCTGAGGGTTCCTTACGCCTGCTGTGCCTTCTTTCCTCACAGCTCAGTGGCCACAATCCCAACTGAGTCGGACCTTGCTCACCCTCCCTGACGCCCTTCACTTCCCTGGGGGTCTCTTTACAACTGCCACAGACAGAAACAAGTCCCTTTCTTCTAGGATCCACACTTTCTCTATTGTAGTATTCATGGGTGACCACAGTTTACAGGATGAACTAGAAGAAGAGTTGGGCTCGTTTACTGTGGAGACTGCATGAGAGAGCATTTTCTGGTGTGTGCAGTGCAAGTGCCATCTCTGAGTGTCAAGCAGGCACCAGCCCGTAGAGACGAATAGGACCCATCCGTCTCCAAGGGGGTCACTGGAAGGGCAGGGAAAGCTGACAATTATCCCCAGTCCTGCTGCCTTGATTTGAAGAAGGTTGTATGAATAGTTTGTAATTAGCAAGTTCTTTGTTGATGCTGCCAAGGGGTTTGGAAACTGTCTTATTGTTTCTCTCCTGAGGAAAAGCTCTCTTCCTGGACTGAGCAATGGGAGGTCAGTGTCCAGGGTTTGTTGAGCTATTTTTTTTTAAATTTAAGAATATTATGGGGGTACAACAGTTTGTTTATATATATTGCCCATGCACTGCTCATGTCAGAGCTACAATTGTGGACATCCCCCCAAACTGTGTGCCCCGCATCCATTCAGTGAGAGTTTTCCCATCCCCTCCATCCCCCTCCCGCCAGCCCACTCCTTGATTAATATTATTGCCATGTGTAACATAAGTATTGATCAGTTAGTACCAATTTGATGGTGAGTACCAGTGGTGCTTGTTTTTCCATTCTTGTGATACTTCGCTTCGAAGAATGGGCCCTAGCTCCATCCAGGATAATACCAGATGTGTTAATTCACCGTTGTTTTTTATTGCTGAGTAATACTCCATGGTATACATATACCACATTTTATTAATCCACTCATGTATTGATGGGCACCTGGGTTGTTTCCACATCTTGGCAATTGTGAATTGGGCTGCTATAAACATTCGCATGCAGATGTCTTTATTATAGAATTTCTTTTTTTCCTTTGGGTAAATACCCAGTAGTGGGATTGCTGGATCAAATGGTAGCTCTACATTTAGTTCTTTGAGGTATTGCCATATTACTTTCCATAGAGATTGTACTAATTTGCAGTCCCACCAGCAGTGTATGAGTGTTCCTATCTGTCCGCATCCCCGCCAACATTTGTTGTTTTGGGACTTTTTGATATGAGTCAATCTCACTGGAGTTAAGTGATATCCCATTGTGGTTTTGATTTGCATTTCCCTGATGATTAGAGAAGTTGAGCCATTTTTTATATGCTTATTGGCCATTATTCTGTCTTCTTTGGAAAAGTTTCTGTTCATGTCCTTTGCCCATTTTTACATGGAGTTGTTTGATCTTTTCTTGTTGATTTTCCTAAGTTCTGTATAGATTCTGGTTATCAGCCCTTTATCAGAGGTGTAGCATGCAAATATTTTCTCCCATTCTGTATGTTGTCTGTTCACTTTAGTGATAGTTTCCTTGGCTGTGCAGAAGCTTTTTAATTTGATCAGGTCCTATTTATTTATTTTTGTTGCTGCTGTGATTACTTTGGGGGTCTTCTTCATAAATTCTTTGCCTAGGCCAATGTCTATAAGAGTTTTTCCAACGTTTTCTTCAAGAATTCTTATGGTTTCATGTCTTAGGTTTAAATCTGTTATCCATCGTGAGTTAATTTTTGTGAGAGGTGAGAGGTGTGGGTCTAGTTTCAGTCTTCTACATGTAGCCATCCAGTTTTCCCAGCACCATTTATTGAATAGGGTATCTTTTCCCCAGTGTATGTTTTTTTGGATTTTGTCAAAGATCAGATGACAGTATGAGGTTGGTTTTATATTTGGGTTCTCAGTCCTGTTCCATTGGTCTATGTCTCTGTTCTTGTGCCAGTACCATGCTGTTTGGGTTACTATAGCCTTGTAGTATAGTTTGAAGTCTGGTAGATTGATGCCTCCCAATTTGTTCTTTTTGCTTAAGATTGCTTTGGTAGATGGGGTCTTCTCTGGTTCCACATGAAACATAGAATTGGTTTTTTCTAGATCAGCAAAAAATGATGTTGGCATTTTGATAGGGACTACATTGATTCTGTAAATCACTTTAGTAGCAAAGACATTTTTACAATGTTGATTCTACCTATCCAAGAGCGTGGTAGGGTTTTCCATCTGTTTACATCCTCTGCAATTTCTTTTCTCAGTGTTTTGTAATTCTCTCTATATAGGTCTTTGACCTCCTTAGTTAGATATGTTCCTAAATATTTAATTTTCTTTGGTGCTATTGTGAAAGCTATTGCATCTTTAATTTGTTTCTCAGCTCGACTGTTATTGGCATATGTGAAGGCTACTGATTTGTGTGCATTGATTTTGTATCCTGAGACTTTGCTGAACTCATTTATCAATTCCAGTAACCTCTTGGTTGAATCTTTGGAGTTTTCTAGATATAATATCATATCGTCCATGAATAGTGAAAGTTTGACCTCTTCTGCACCCATTTGGACACCCCTGATTCCTCTCTCTTATCTGATTGCTCTGGCCAGGACTTCTAGCACTATGTTGAATAGAAGTGGAGATAGTGGGCAACCTTGTCTGGTGCCAGTTTTAAGGGTGAATGCTTTCAATTTTTCCCCATTCAGTATGATATTGGCTGTGGGTTTATCATATATGGCTTTAATAATTTTGAGGTATGAGCCATCTATGCCTATATTGTTAAGAGTTCTTATCCTAAAAGGGTGCTGGATTTTGCCAAAAGCCTTTTCTGCATCTATTGAAAGGATCATATAATCTTTGTTCTTGCTTTTATTTATGTGGTGAATTACATTTATAGATTTGCATATATTGAACCATCCCTGCATCTCGGGGATGAAGCCCACCTGATCGTGATGAATTATTTTTTTGATGTACATTTGAATTCAGTTTGCTAGGATTTTATTGAGAATTTTTGCATCTATATTCATAAGGGATATTGGTCTGTAGTTTTCTTTTCTTGTTGTGTCCTTTCCTGGCTTTGGTATCAAGGTGATATTGGCTTCATAGAATGAGTTTGGGAGGGTTCCATCCTTCTGGATGTTTTCGAAAAATTTCTGCAGTATAGGCACCAGTTCTTCTTTGTAGTCTTGGTAGAATTTAAGCATGCACCCATCTGGTGCAGGACTTTTTTTTGTTAGAAGATTTTTTATTACTGCTTCAATTTCGGTGCTTGATATTGGTCTGTTTAGGAATTCTATGTCTTCCTGGTTGAGCCTAGGGAGGTAGTATGTTTCTAAGAATTTGTCCATTTCCTCCACGTTTCGTGTTTTTGGGCATAGAGATTTTTGTAGTATTCGAAGATGATGTTTTGTATTTCCATGATATCAGTTGTGACCTCTCCTTTTTCATTTCTAATTGAGCTTATTAGAGTCCTTTCCTTTCTGCTTCTGGTCAACCTGGCAAGTGGCCTGTCTATTTTGTTCATCTTTTCAAAGAACCAACTTTCTGTTTTATTAATCTTCTGTATTGTTCTTTTGTTCTCAATTTCATTTAATTCTGCTCTGATCTTGGTTATTTCTTTTCTTCTGCTGGCTTTAGGATTGGTTTGCTCTTCCTTTTCCATTTCCTTAAGATGATCCATTAGTTTAGTGATTTGCGACCTTTCTGTCTTTTGGATGTGAGCATTTAAGGCGATAAGTTTTCCTCTCAGGACTGCTTTTGCTGTGTCCCACAGATTTTGATAGCTTGTGTCCCCCTTATCATTTAGTTCAAAGAATCTTTTGATTTCCATTTGAATCTCTTCCTTGACCCAATAGTCATTCAGCAACAGATTGTTTAATTTCCATGTTTTTGGATGAAGATGTGAGTTTCTGTTGGAATTGATTTCTAATTTTATTTCCCTGTGGTCTGAAAAGATACATGGTATGATTTCTATTTTTTTGAATTTGTTGAGATCAGTTTTGTGGCCTAGGATGTCATCAATTTTAGAGAAAGTTCCATGAGATGATGAGAAGAACATATATTCAGTGTTATTTGGGTGGAGTGTTCTATAGATGTCTGTTAGGCCCAAATGTCTAGAGTCCTGTTTAGGTCCATTGTTTCTTTGCTTATTTTCTGTTTGGAGGATCTGTCCAGTTCCATCAGTAGGGTGTTGAAGTCGCCTGCTGTTATGGCATTGCTATTTATTATGTTGTCTAGATCAAGCAGTATTTGCTTTACATACCTGGGCACTCCTGTGTTGGGTGCATAAATGTTTAGGATTGTTAAGTCTTCTTGTGAGATATTTCCCTTCACTACTATATAGTGTCCATATTTGTCCTTCTTTACTTTTGTTGCTTTAAAGTTTATATCATCTGAAATAAGGATGGCTACTCCAGATTTCTTTTGGTTTCCATTGGCCTGGAAAATTGTATTCCATCCTTTCACCTTGAGTCTGAATGAATCCTTGTGTGTAAGGTGTGTTTCCTGGAGACAGCAGATACTTGGCTTGTATTTTTTAATACAATCAGCCAGCCTATGTCTCTTCAATGGACAATTCAAGCCATTCACATTTATTGAGAGAATTGATATTTGGGGTAGATTTCTGTTTATTCTCTTGGGCATTTTCTGCTGAGCTATTATTTGACTTCTATATTTTTTGGAATCTGAACAGGTAAAATTTTAATGGAAATAAGTATAAGACTTCTAAAAATTTGTTATTTGAGAAATAATGCAACTCTTGCAAATTATGTTAACTTTTTACAAATAAGCAATTCTTCATGTTTTCATTTAAAAATGTTTATGAGAGGTTATGTGTGATGGTTCATCTTATCTGTCAACTTGACTTGGCTACAGGATGCCCAGATATTTGATCAAACACTATTCTGGTGTTTCTGTGGGGGTGTTTTTGGATGAGACGGACATTTGAGTGGGTCTCCTGGGTAAAGCAGATTCCCCTCCCCAATGTGGATGGGCCTCATAACAGGTCCAAGGCCTGAATAGAACAAAAGGCTGACCTTCCCCGAATAAGAGGGAATTCTCTTGCCTGATGGCTTTCAAACTGGGACATCAGCTTTTTTTTCCTGCCTCATGGCCTTTCAACTGGGACTTAGACTTTTCCTGTTTTCATAGCAGCTTCCAAACTTCAGACTTGAACTGAGATGTCAGCTTTGCAGATTTTGGACTTGCCAGCCTCCAAAATTGTGCAAGCCAATTCCTTATAAGTCTCTATCTAGCTATCCATCCATCTATCTGTCATCTATCCTATTGGTTCTGCTTTTCTGGAGAACCCTAATGTACTGTATAATATTATGGAAAGAGCTCTGGACTTGAGATCCTTGGACAAGCCATTGAACCTCTCTGAGCTTTTCTTCCCACCTGGAAAATGTGGGGCATATCTTATAGGGTCATTGTCAGGATTGGTGGACAGACAAATATTAGTGGAATGCATTGATGACCACACACGCCTGGCACAGGGCAGGCATGAAGGGGAGTAGATGGCTGCCTTGTCATTGAATATCTTCTGTTTCAAGCCCCATATTAAGTGTTAGAAATACAGGGATTAATTGAACCTAGACCTGCCCCTCTGGAGGGCACAGACCTTTCCCTGATTTAAGGGTGTACGCCATGTTCCTGTAGATTCTGAATCAGAATCACCCTTGCCGCTGTGTCCGGCTTCCCTCTTCTCATTCTTTCTCAAGTCTGTTCCGATCAGGAATCAGGCCCTCCACTCCCCCAGACCTGCTGGGACAACAGTCCTGAGGGCCTCCCTTGGCCACATCGGAAGGCTGACTTCCGGGGGCTGCACCAGCTTCTTCCTCCCTGCGCCAGTCTCTTGGCCTCCAGTGCCTGCGCGCTGGCCATTTGCCTATCCCTGCGCTAACGCCAACCTCTCTTAATTATTCGCATTTGGACATCCGATCTCCGGAGGCCAGTTCCCTTCCTGTTATCTTGGTGACTCCATTTCCATTTGAGAATAACCTTGTGAAGTCACAGACAGCGTTGCTGGGACCGAAATGATGTTGATCCTTTGGATGAAACTGGTGGTTTTGTGTTAGGGACTCTTTCTGGCCATCTGGGTCAGCTGTTTTTCTCTATGAAAAGATTTTAAATGAATGTTTTCATTTTCTTAGTGATACAGGCTTCCTCCAGTCTTTGTCTTCTTTTTGAGTCTATTTGGCTAGTTTTATTTTTCTAGGAATTTTTAAGTGATTCATTTGCTTTACTGGTTAAAAATTCCTGCTGTATCTGTAGTTCTGCCCAGTTATCAGGCCTCCTTTTTTATTCTTGATCATGCTTGCAAGAAATTTGGCTATTTTATTAGCTCTTTCAAAGAAACAATTTTTGGCTTTTAAAAAAGCACCACACTTTGTTTTATGTTCATTTTCTATACGTTAATTTCTGCACCTATTGCTCTTGTTTTCTTTCTTCTTTGGGTATATTTTGCTATTTTTCTAACCTCTTTGGACATTTGGCTCATTAAATTTACAGCTATTATTATTTCTTATACAAATGGTAATATACCAAGTGTATCCTACTTCAACTTGCTTATTTTTAGAACTCAGAGTTATTAATATGTAATTTGCAAACAGTAAAATTCATCCCTGTAGAGTGCACACATCACTGAGTTTGGCAAATATAAACAGCCCTATAGAACATTTCTGAGGGTTTCCTCCTCACCCTTGGCAGTCTCTGCCCTCCTCCTACCCCAGCCCTGGCAACCATTGATATATGCCTTCCCTTGTGTTTTGCCCTTTCCAGAATGTCATGTAAATGGGAATTTACAGTGTTATTTTGCATTTAAGTCCTTTCATTCACAGTAATATTGTGAGATTCATCCACATCATTGCATGCATCAATAGCTTGTTCCTTTATATTGCTGAGTAGTATTCCGCTGTTTGCCTAGACTGCAGTTATTTATGGTTTCATCAGTTGGTGGACATTCAAGTTGTTACTTTCTGGCTACTGTGAGTGAAGTTGACATTCATGTGGACATATGCTTTCTTAGGAGTAAATTCACAGGAGTGGAATTGCTGAGTTGCATGGTAAGTATGTGTTTAACTTTATAAGTAGCTGCTAAACTCTTTTCTAAAGTGGCTGCTGTTCCATTGTGCAGTCCTAGCAGTGGTGTGTTCCAGTTGCTGCACATTCTTGCCAGTATGGTCATTTTGTAATTTTAGCCATGCTTGTGGGTGTGTAGTAGATGTCATTGTAGTCTTAATTTTATTTCCCTAATGACTAATAATACCATGCATTTTTGTGTGCTTGTTTGCTATTCATGTATTATTTTTGTTGATGTGTCTATTCAAAATCTTTTGCCTATTTTAAAATTTGAGTTGTAGTTGTAACAATTCTTTCATTATTCTGGAAAGGTTCTTTATGAGATACATGTTTTGAAAATGTTTTCTCCCAGTCTGTAGCTTTGACTCTTCATTTTACAAAAGTGTCTTTCACAAAACAGAAGCTTTTAATTTTGAGGAAGTTCAATTTATCAATTTTTTTCATTTATAGTCTATATTTTTTGTGTCTTATTTAAAATATTTTTGCCTAATCCAAGGACACAGAGATTTTTCTCCTATCTTTTCTTTTATGAGTTTATGAGTTTTAGGTTTAACTTAG